>LR999972.1:10000000-14800000 GCA_905220455.2 Deilephila porcellus | reverse complement strand
TAGCTTGGCAAATATTTACTTTTTGGTTAAAGACAAATGACAAAACAAAAAAAAGGAACCTGGATTTGGAATTGAAGGAAAATAAAGAAAATAAAAAGAAAGAAAAAAAGAAGACAGCTCGTTTTGCTGAGGGAGTTCTTATGCGCAGTTTCTTTTTCACAGCTACAGCACATTCCGAAGCAGTAACTAACGATTCCAAAAATCTTGTAAAAGTTAACGAATAATATATTTTTTATTGAATCTAGAACCTGGCAGTTGGTAACTAATCTACAATGCTTGTCGATTACAGGATTAACAAGGCCAAATTACATAAGTACATTTCATAAATTATAAAAAAAACAAGATATTTATACTTATAAATATCAAGCAAAAAAAAACACATTAAATAACCACCTATCGTAAAAAAATAGTATACAAAGGAGAATGTAAAAGAAAAGTAAAAAACATACCGTACTTCATAATGGGCGTCTTCGATTTCAAAATAATGAAGAGATTTAGCTCTAAAAAAATAATAAGAAAAACAATTACATTACCTATGTTTTCTGATCAATATACAGACATCGTAACAGCAAATACTTACGGATCTCCAAACCAAATACGCAATTTCAGTAGATACGATCGTAAATTAACGTCGTCCGGTAATTGCGGAAAACGCAACCTCCCACTTGACCCAATGGCCAGCTTCGACGCGTCTGATGGTTGATCTGCAATATGTCCACTATTGGAAACAATATATACTATTCCAACATTTATATTACTTACAAAAAACATATACCTATACTAGATATAGTTTGGTATGTATTTCTAAAGCTTAGCTATTGATCATCGCAAAACGTGAATTTAAATAATAAATAATACAAACTACTTGTCACACTGCCCCAAAGGTAGTTTAGTACTAGAAAAGCTGTATCTTGAAAACTATCGGGGATATGACTATATTTTTTTATTCCTGTGCCATCATAGCTTGGTCTTTCTCTGGTTACCGGTTTATCGTCTAGTTCTGGGACACCCTGTATAGATATATAAACTCACGCCTTTTTCCCAGAAGGGGTAGGCAGAGGTGCAACCAAGACATGCACGTTTCGCCTTTTATTTTCCTTTCCAGGATGTTATTATGGGCAAGCCTATTGCGATATCTCATATCGGGCACAAATTTCTGAGTCCGGGCTGATAATTATTAGAAAAATCCAATATCACTTAGCCCGACCCGGGATTCGAACCGAGGCAGACTTACAATAAAATACAAATCTTGAGTGTATTAGAAACAACCAGTTTTTCCGATCTCATGACTCGAGAGCAAACCCGAAATATTGAAAAAAAATGTATCTGTGTCGCATGCTGTAATAGAAATCACCATAAAAATACCTACATACTGAAGCAAAGCGATCGATGTGTTTATTGTGCGATTACGTTTTTATTAACAGACTTCAAAAAAGCTAGGTTCTCAATTCAAATGTATGTTCTTTTTTAATACACAGTCACAGACTTTACAGGCAATAGAATTGAAAAACGATATGTAAAACAGTTACATCTTCAATAAACCAAATTATTTATTTTTTATAGATTTAATAGATTGTTATGCCATACTATTTCGTCTAAATAAACACAGTAAGTAGAACTAAAAATACTAAATAAGCGACTTACGTGGAGATCTGATGTCTAACCCAGACGCTACATCGTAGTGAGGCTGTTGAAACATGCAGATGAACACCGGCTGCTTGTACGGCGGCTTCCAACTCATGATCTCTTTTATCGTAGGGAACGTCTTGCCCAAACGCTTCTGCACGTAGAAACCTTCCTGGAGGTAGAAGGAGAAGCAATGAAATAACACCAAGGTATTTTTTTTATATTTCCCACTTTGATCCACAAACAACTGTTTAAATTTACAATCAAGAATCGAATGAAAATTTTCCAACGATCTCACAGAATTTATAACGGAGCAATAACTATGCGACGAGGGTATCCTTATTTTTATTTTTACCATTTTAATACAAATAGAAGGAAGGTATGCTTCAGGAAACTAAAAACAATTCATGAATTCGATTTGAATATTTCAAAATAATAACCTTCCGAATTGCCTGCACAAATGAGACGTAGTCAAGCATTAAATTGGAAAATATCCATGATATATCAAAATGTAATCGTAATACTTAATTATGAACGATGTCAAAATATCTTGTACAAAACGAGCCGACCGCAGTAGGTAGGAAAAAGTTTATAAGAAGAAATTACATACTTACCTACCTACATAAACTTTACTAAACACCTACAGATTTTAAAGTATTATCAAAACTAAAATGTTAATTACAAATGTACATTGTTTTAGCACGACTTGATAAGAACAAAACATTACCTGCGTGAAATCGTTTATGTCCAGCCGTCCGGTGTATGCCAACTTGGCTGACGGATGATGACGGAAGATCGCCTCTAGTGCAGGCTCCCACGCACCCACCACGTATCTGGCGTCTTTATTCTCCACCATACTATGACCCAGTAAAATCTAAGTATTACCTATATGGCAGCTTTTTTTTTCCAGAGGAAAGCTATTAAGCTCCCCTTTCGGTACCCCGGGGGAGATCGAAAATGGTATGTCAGTGTCACTGGCCTTCCAGCTCGACACAATGCGGATGTTGTGACCAAGCTAGGACCCTTAACTTGACCAATTTATTTATTGATATTTATGACCGTTAAGCGAGCTAAAGGCTTAATCAATTATCCCTTAATGTTATCAAAGTACTTATATAAAAGTTCGATCCTTCTTTAAATCTAAACCAAACGTATTACGACCAAGAATAGTGTGAAATGTTTTATAAGCAGGATTTTTACCTTCGTTAAGTACCTAAGTCATGTAAAACTCCATGCGATGTGCGCATTAATATCATTTCAATTAAAATATACACCGTTACTATTTATAGGTCACTCACACAATTTATTAATCACTAATCACTCTCTGAAGTCTGAAGATAGTTAGAACAACTTCCATAGATAATACACTATATAGGAAAACAACGACTGTCTGCGAATCATCAGATGCCACCTTTATATACTCTCCGTAATCTCCACTTCCGATGTCCATCGATGTAAATATACCCTCAATCTTGTATACAATTATAAATTTATTCCATTTACTATATATAATAACCTAGGTTTGAATTTATGAACAACCTTAATAAGAATATGGGTGGTGGTCGCGAGTTCTAATAACAGGGCACACCTCTGATATTTCATGTGTCTCGGAGTCATGTCTATTGAAAGGCACAAACGCACTATAACGGTGAAGGAAAACATCGTGAGGAAACCTGCATACCGTAGCGATTTGCAAGAATTTCTATGGTATGTAAAGTCCGCCAACACGCACTAGGCCAGCGTGGTGGACTATATGGCCTATCCCCTCATAATCGTACTCTTGATTGTATAGGAGGTTCTGCGGCGGGACGTATATGGGCTTTGCCCTGTGGTCTGGGGGTGCAAGAATTCCGCCACGGTATTCCCTGCCCGTCGTAAGAGGCGACCTAAAGGGGTCATCGGAGTCGCTGGGTACACTGCGGGGGCGGTGTGCCCACACGTATAACGACTCCGAGATGTAAGACGGAGCCTCGTCTCTGTCAGGGACGCCCACAACACCTTAAACGGGCGTTCAAAAAATAGGCGTAAGTGGGTGTCATCCGCGCCTCCTACACTGAAGGAACAGCAATGGTTTTGCGCGGGGCGGTAATGCGGACGTAAATCGGGGCGCTTTTCGCCCTGGGATGTCCGGTACCGCCCACAATGCGTGTGACGGTTAACGAGGGGTTTTTAGTCAGTATGCTGGCGTAGATATTGTTAGGGACCCAGCTCGGTCACAACATCCGCATTGTTCCGAGCTGGAAGGCCAGTGACACTGACATACCCCTTTCGACCTCCCCCGGGGTACCGAAAGGGGAGCTTAATAGCTTTTCCTCTCGAACCAAAAAAAAAAAAAAAAAAAAAAAACGTATATGGGCTGATACAGTATAGTACATTACAAGAATATTCAATATGGTTAATGTTATACTGAATACTAACTTTTGAAATAAAACTATTTTTACGGATTTTATCGCGATTTGTCCGCCCCGTGACCACGAAAGCTGGAAAGCAATCGAAACGTCGGGAAGTTAAAAAATGTAAAAATAAAACCAAATCGCGATAAAATCCGTAAAAATAGTTTTATTTCAATGTGTAACATTCGCGTAAATCTAAGAAACCATTATGAATACTAACTAATGAATGGTTCCAAGTTCCAAGTACACATCAGCGCCTTCGTCCATGACGCTGGCGGCTATGAGCGTGCAGAGCGCAGTGCGCAAGCCGATGTGCTCGAAACGAAGATTTCTCGACACCGCCTGATATAGAATTTGACATGTTTCTGCCTTATTTGGTTGGTAGGCCGGCATTATTTTTTGTTTATTTATTAAAATACACTATATTGTATTGATAGTCAATCACCACGCACTTTAACGGTGAAGGAAAACATCTTGAGGAAACCTGCATACCGTAGGGATTTTAAAGAATTTCTACGGTATGTAAGTCCGCCAACCCGCACTAGGCCAGCGTGGTGGACTATATGGCCTAACCACTCTCAATCGATTCCCTCGATTGTAGAGTAGGCCCGTGCCCTGCAGTGGGACGTATATGGGCTGATATAGATATAGATATTAAAATACAAAGGAATACAAAAGTTTATGCATAGGTCCCACGAAACCGTATTTCGGTTTGTGGAATCACGTTTGAATGTGAGTCTCACTTAAACTTATACATTTAATAAAAAAATTAACAATTACAGAAAAAAAATTAACTTAAAATAACAAATCAAAAAATTAAAAAAGGTCAATTGGTGATAGTTGTTTACGTTAGACGATAGTAAACTGGATGTTACGTGAAAATAATCCAACATAATAATAAAAATCGACGCACATCATGAGAGATCGTGGGTTGCGCGAAAGAATTCATTTATTTTACCTACCATCTTCCTATACTTCCATATGGCCTAACCACAGTCAATCGATTCTCTCGATTGTAGAGTGGGCCCGTGCCCAGCAGTGGGACGTATATGGGCTGATACAATACAATCCTATAATTACGCAGTGTTGACGAAGCACCATTTCTTGCATGCCCCGGTTTATTTAACTGATTTAGAACTAACAGTGTTTATCAGATATTCAGGATATGAAGATATTATAAAATGAAAATTAAATGTCAAATTAAAAAATCTAAAGTAACTGTTATAGTTAAATCCAAATTCTCTTTTTTCGTTAGTAATAGTGATTTTTAAGTAATTGTACTTTGTAACTACCCTTAATTTTCATTCTTGTCACTGCGTAATTGAGTGAACGCCCCTGGGCTTCTTATAATAAGGAACATTTCGGTCTACACAAATATGTCTCATGTACTTACTTCTTCGCCGCTCCTCGCAGTAAATAATTCCTTAGCAACATCTTCGGCCATTAAACCAGTAAGAACGGTGCATGTCATTATTTTCAAATTCGTATCAATGCGCTGGAAAACACAATAATAAACTAGCTTCTGCCCCCAAACTTCGTCTGCGTGATTAACTTTATTTGTAATTTCCCATCCCGTCCCGTCGCGTTATATCCCGCCCATCCCATCTCATTCTCACTCAAGGCATGTATCCAGTCACATCCCATTGCCTTGAGTATAAAAAAGTAACAAATATATTGTAATTCCTTCCTCATTCCACAGGAACACCTAATTTTTCGGTAAAAAATATAGCTTAAGTGTTAATTCAGGGTGTCTTCTAACTCAGACTTTGTTATGGCGGCATAATAGTGATGAGAGATAACTTCGCCAATCATTCTTCTACTTCATGCTTAATTAATATAGTGAGTCCATTTAATTAACGACATTTACCTGTAGTATATTAATAAGTTCTTGTATGAACTCCGCATTTAGCATTGCTTTGGTGCTCACGTGGTAATTCTGTAAGTTTATGTAGCACTGAACCGCGAGCCTCTGTGCTTCTATTGGATTGTCTTTGACTGAAATATGTTACATTTTCTTAATCGTATCGTAACTATAATTCTTTTTCAGAGTCAATGGTCTTTTACTGATAAGGAATGTTACTTTGTAACAGAAGCGTAAAATTTTCAGATATTTGCTAATTTGTATTGAAGAAGCAAATTAATCACTGCCTCGGTGGCGTAGTTGTACTACGGTACGACTACAAAACTGAGGTCTCGGGTTCGAATCCCGGGTTGGGCAAAGTGATATTGGGTTTTTCTATTCATTATATCAGCCCAAATTTGTGCCCGATATGGCGATAGGCTCGCCCCCTATCACATCATGGGACGGAACATACAAGGCGAAATATAGGTGCCTGGTGGCGCCTCTGCCTACCCATTTTGGGATAAAGGCGTGAGTTTATGTATGTATGCATATTAACCATGTCCTTATCTGGAAGATTGTTAAGACAAGATCCCGCCCGCTACAGAATTATGATGGACAATTCGCAATCGTGAATATACGTACACTTCTTATTAATATTCCTGAGGGAAGCGAAGGTCCTGGGCTCGACGAGACTGAATGCCGCTTTGGGTATGATGCGGCACAACTCGGCCAGAGCTCGCAACGAGTTCATACGGATGTAGAACCACACCGCGCCGTCATCGCCAAGGATCGCTGAAACAAACTTGAAATTAGGGAAAATATATTTTTATAAGTCTTGATTAGTTCATATTCTTATTCATTGCATCATCAACATTCAACAATCTTGAATACCATGATGATACCTGGGAAATTATTTTAAGGCGTTGATTAACTTTAATAACAGTGGGGGAGATGGGAGGAGTACCTAAGAGATATGGCATTAATAATAAATATATTCTACTTTAAGGATATACAATTGCGCAACTACTTACCGCACAGAGCTTCAATAATATTGGTATCAGACATGCGAACAGCGGAGGGTAAAAGTTTAGTCATGTTAGCGACACCCATTGCCGCATCAGCTAGCAGTTCTACATTGGAGCTAAGCAACTGGTGGCAAAACACCAGATCTGTACCAGTCTCATACAAAGCCTGCAAGAAAGAATGCAAGAGATTTAGAAATTGCTAAATGTATGGCTAAAACTTTACATACACACTTGCATAGCAAGTCATTTTCTGAGAAGGGGTAGGTAGTGGCAACACCAGATAACCCACATTTTGCCTTGTATGTTCCTTCCCATGATGTAATAGGGTGCGTACCTATCGCCATATCGGGCACAAATTTCTGACTCCGGGCTGATATTGAATAGAAAACTCAATATGACTGCCCGACCCGAGATTCGAACCCGAGACCTCAGCTTTGCTATCGTACTGTAGTACGCCATCGAGACAGTTTAAAACTTTAAGTAGGTACCTAAATATAAACGCACGCTAAAATAATTTTATTTATATGAATTTATTTTACAGCTTATAGCTTTGAATTGGAAGGTGTGAATGAAACCATACTCAGCAGATCCAGCCGGTACAGGAATTCTAATAAGTTATTTTTCTAGAATTTTTGAAAATTAATTGTTAAACTTTAAACTCACATCCCTTCCATTAGACGTGAAAGACATCTTGGTCAATACAGCCAGACAATGCGGTTTCATAGCCGGCAGCGCCATCTCCAGATAAGCTAGCAGTCGGAGAATACATCCCGATTGGTAGAGATGGGCTGCGTTCTCCTCTGTCTCCACGTAGTTGCGAAGCACGCCCAGGACTTGAGTGTGGACGTCACGGAACTCGTAGGACTAAGTACAAATTGTAGAGAAATCGACTGCAATTCTTAGATTTTATAGAACAAAATATATAGGACTATTGATGTACAATTTACGATTGTGTAAAAATATTCGCTATACTAGATTTAATTTAGATCTTTTCTGGAATGTGTTGCAGCTACATATATCGATCGAGAAACACCCTAGAAGAAACCTGGTCGCACAAGGTAATGCTACAATGAAAGAAGTTCTACCGAAAAAATACGCTGGAAATACATTTTTATTCAGATTTTTACGCTAGCATAAATCAGCAACTAATATTAGTTAAATCCGAACATAATAAGGAGGAGAATAACTCACCTCCAAAATATCACACAAGTCTAAAACTCCAGTGGATGCGCGGAAAGTTTTCTGCACCACCTGATCTTTATATCTGCAGATTAACTGATCCACGGTCCTCAACGCGGCGTGTTGGATTGCCAGGAACTTGCTCTGCATCAGCGCCAGAAGAGAAGGCCAACTAAACTGTTGGTTCTTCGTCACTTCCGAAGCGCATACCGGGTCATCGAGGAGATTGCTAAGCGTCTGTATTGTTTATGTCAATTAGCTAGAAGAGCCGATGTTATAAGTTTTTAGTTTCTTATTGAATCTAAGTTGGGAGCAATTGGTGGTAATCGTAAGTAAAAATGGAATGAAAATGGAAGAAATGGCTAGAAACGCAGGTATCTAATACATAATACGATGCCGTTATTTGAAAATCTAAAAATAAAAGTAACCGTTTTGACTTTTCCCTTTCATTATTATAATTATTCGCAACACAACATTACCTGGAGGCAATTTTTCTGAACATCAGGGTCTAGACTATTCTTCATTCTAGAAAAAAGGCTGCTGAGGATATTAGCGGAGACGAGCTGCTCACACCCTAGAGGTTCCTTTGTCAGTTCAGATAGAACTAATGAGGCAAATTCCAGCACGAACACGTCTTCCATCTATAAAGTGATTAGATTAAAACTATTGGGTGTGGAGTAATCAATTTCATTTCCATGCGTTGTCAGCTAAAAGTTTGCTGGAGGTTGCAATCTAAAATTTGACTCGGCAAATAAATATCTATACTATCTGGCAATCTAGATACGTTAGATAGATATGCAACTCATGTTGCATATCTATTATACATTACTCGTATTTTATCAATGACTTAGTAAATATAGATATTTGTTAAATTATAAACCTTACATACCTTAACCAGCATGAAAGCGATCTTCCTCAGATTTTGTGGATTAGCTAGCACCTGCTCAGGTCCCCGTGGGAGTTGACACAATTGCGCTAAAGCCTTCAACGCAAACCTCTTGATATTCAGCTCATTGTGTTCCACGTGAGGGAGTATGAACCGTATAGCATCCAGGTCGAATAGCACGTACCGGTTCTGCATCTCTTGAGCAGCGAATTTCGTTATAGCTCGAAGGGTCTTCAAACATACGTAAATAAACAGTCAGCTGAATGCTCATACGTTGAGTGTTGTGTACCTACAACTTAGACTTATTACTATCATTATCATCATCACCAGCCCGTTGCAGACCACTGCTGGACATAAGCCTATCCCTAGGTACGCCACAGAACCTGGTCTGTTGGTGTATGCATCCAGTCGCTGCCGGCCCTCTTTTGCAAGTCGTCCCACCATCTGGCTAGAGGACGTCCCACGCTATTACTATATTTATTAAGTAGTTTTTACATTATTATAATGTACGTACTAACCTGACATAGTATCTCAGATTCAGCAGACTCCAAAAGCAAGATAGATGTATGAGCACTCTCAGGAGTTATCGTGTAAGCATGAAATGTTGTATCTTTCTTATCCGCTGATCTGTTATCCCTGTCTTTTTGTAGTGGTTTTGCCATATTTGAAAGACAATAGCTACAGTACTCTGGTTACAAAGAAGCTTAGTAAATTTATTTGATGCTGTTTGATCCCAATTGATGTCAAACCTGGATCAAGAGTCTGGACAGTTTGCAGTCGATTTGACAATACCCCTATTGGTGTAATAAAATGAGAAAATAGGGCGATTGCTTTTTAAAACACTGGCTGTTTGAAAAGAGATAGCATTGAAAAAGTTATAGGGTTACAAAAAAGGTTATACTTTTAATTGGTACATGAAACTTCTACAATAAATCTCTTTACATAGAATACCTGGCAGTAACTTTCCACTTTAAAAGAAAACCTGTCACACCAGACATTGCCATTGTATTTTTAAGTTTTTACACATTAATGCATAGGAAAAACATGATTATTCGGTTTGTAGGACGTTTGGCTAGAAAATTCAGGGCGATGCAGGAGGTATGGATCCTGCCGTGGTGGGGCAGTGGGGGGCTGGCAGCGGCGCCACTCTGGGCTTTGGATGTGCTGGTACTGGTGGTGAAACTATGCTCCACGTGTACCGTAGCCATCGGGAGAATATTTGTGCCTCCAGTTATGAAGAGTTTGCATGGAGAAACTGTACTGGTTTGTTTTTGACTTACACAATAAATCGATTATTCCAGTTAAACATGGCATGTAGTACCTACAGGGTTTCTATGATAACCTATACATAATTCATTTAGCCATTATTCATTTTCCTTATTCTAATTTGAAATATTGTTTAAAATTTGTATCCACAAACACACTGTTTTGATGCGGGTTTTTCTCCCCAGTTGGGTCTTAATCTAAATTTCCTAGTTAATATATTCTTGATCACTTCCACTAACTGGATAATATATATTAAAACTTACATAATTCAGACGAAAAATATTTTTAAAGATAACAGGCGCAAGTCACGGTATTGGACGCGAGCTGGCGATACAGCTGGCGGAACTGGGAGCGACAGTCATATGCTGGGATAAAGACGAGCGACGGAACAACGCCGTCGTCGAAGAGATTAGAAAGCGCGATGGCGAGGTATGTAGTACGCATCATCAGCCATAACTACTGCTGAATTTACCTCCCCACACTCTATATTTCTAAAGCGGCTTATTGGTATCTGCTGGCATACAGCTGTTTCTTCACCGTTTGAATAGTAGTGCCAAGACTGCCGTGTTGTAGTCTCCCAAATTAAGCTATAATTACATATAGTCTTTAGTTCACCTAATAGCCATACCGTACCCATCGATAGTAAATAAGTATTTTGCAGTTTGATTTTGTTTGTTTATAAATTACTAATAATAATCCTCAACGTTCCCTTCTTTCAAACTGGAATGCAACTAATATTTTCTTACCTCTCTGGATGGTTTATTACACTGTGATAGCCATTTCCCATGAGAGTAGTCGTTAGACTCTGGCCCTCGCATGCCCTAAGTACCTACCTTCCTATATAGGGCAGTCTCACAATACAACTAAAATTTCGTAAAAAAACTCAATGGTACGCAAAGGTTTAATTTACTATTTTCGCAAAATCTAGGTACCTAAATACCACCCCAACACGATAATATTAAAAAAAATGTCGCTCTTTATTGCGACATTTTTAGTTGCATTATGTCTGTAACCACTAAAACTACACTCTGGCTTCGTTTTCGGTCGCAGTGTTGATATACCCGGTGTACCTAACTCTATTTTCTTCACAACAGTGCTTTGGGTACACGATAGATGTGACTGCGAGAGAGCAGGTGGCGTCTCTAGCTGTCCGGATGCGTCGGCAGCTGACCGAGGTTTCGATGGTGATCAGCAACGCAGGCGCCTTGACCTGCGCGCCCATCAACCACATACGACAAGATGCCGTCGCCAGACTCATTGAGGTCAACCTCTTAGCACACTTTTGGGTAAGATTTGCCAACTTGTAACAGCATTTTTACGTTATTTAAAGTAAAATAAAACAATACCACCAACAGCACTTAGCATGCGTCGACGCATTGTCAGTATTTGATCATATAATATGTACTAAGTATAAACTGAATTCATGGCTTATGTCTACGAATCTCACTGAACGGAAGAATCGTAAGAACGAAGCTATTACTCAAATCGGAGGTTTACTGACGTCATAATACCTTTTTTGATTTTCAGATAATCCAAGCATTCCTGCCAACTATGATAGAACGCCGTCATGGACACATAATCGCTATTAATTCAAGCGCGGGCCTAATGCCTTGTGCAGACATGACACCTTACTGTGCCGCAAAGTTCGGGCTAAGAGGTAAACCTATAATCGCGGTAAACTCAGTATTCAGAGAAGTCATTCAATAGGTTGCGACGGCAAAGTACCTCACCGGACACTATGGTGAGAATCGTCCAGACATGACACATAGCATCTACCTATCGCGTAATACAAGACTTTTTTGGAAATTTGCATATCCCGACAAAGGTGCATGTATATTATACATCTTATTGCATAGTTTCCATCGTACCTATCAGATAGGTGCTACGAAAATAAATTATTTCCTCCATCATATGTAATGCATAATGATTTCTGAGTAAATAATTAATTGAAAAAGTACGCCCATGCATCTTTGTAACCTAGATAAAAACATAAAATAAAATGTACCTATGAAGGTCACAATTCACACGTACATACCTACGTCCTTTTGGCCAGGTCTAATGGAGTCAATATCGGAGGAGCTGAGGCTAGACGCGTGGACTAAGAACATAAACATAACATCGGTGTACCTGGCGACAGTGTCCACAGGACTCTACCCGCCGCCGTCGCATCGCTTCACTTCGCTGTACTCGGAGATCACGCCGAAAGAAGCCGCCGCGATCATCATCGAAGGTAATCAAAATGGCGGGATTTTTTTTCTCGATAATAGCCAGGTAATAGCGAATGGACAGCCTAAGAAAATTAATGCTTATTTACCTAACTAATTTGTTATAAATAGTATTTTTTTATCATCAGATACCTTATGGCTTCCTTGGCGCAGTTAGTTAGACGCTGGTTGTGAAACGAGAAGCCGCGGGTTCGACCCCCGTACAGAAACGAATGTTTGTGTGATTGACAAGTATTTTTTCGGTCTTCAGAAAATAATTAAATAAATTTTGATGTTCTCGAACGAATTTTGAAGTAATGATTACCTCTTTCAGGAATCCGCAAGAATCACAAATGCATCAGCGTGCCTTCGTTCATGAAATCTCTGATCGATTTCCACAACCTTCTGCCTTACAGAATAAGAATCATATTCGCAGATTTTTTCAACTTCGGCCATAGAGGATGGTTTTGTTTTTGTTAAGAAAACTCCGTTCTAAGTGTCTAGCTAAACGCAATTTATATGAATAATTTTATTTAGAAGTATTGAATAGGAATTTCGTATTCAAAGGTTGTTTATTTCAAAATTCGTATTTTGAATATTTACATGCGGCTTGTACTGTGTGCAAAGGATAGAGAATAGACGGCCTTGTGGTAGATTTACAATAATTTGTAATAGAATTTAGATTTAATAAATCATATAACGTTTACTACTGTTATTTCCATTTTATAAATTTAGATTAAGCACATTATCTTTATTTAAAAAAGAATGATTATGAATATTAAAGAATTTTTCATACATACAGAAGTCATAGAACTTCTTGCAGACTCTATCTTCATAAAGTCATTTGTTGAGGTTTTTTAATGCAAATAAAATTATGGCAAGACACTATTAGCCCATTGTTTTCTAGAGATTGTTGAGTTTTAGGCCGCGTTTCCACTGACGCGGAGCTGGGCGGAGAGGAGCGGTGAAAAGTGGTCAGTGTTTCCACTGAAGGGGAGCTGGGCGGAGAGGAGCGATGAAGAGCGGTGAGTGGTCAGTGAGCGGAGCAGAGCAGAGTGGAGCATACTTTTGGAATCGCGCATTTTTGCACTTAGTTACACTCAATCTCTCGGAAAGACCATACATCATGTTGTCGCTTAAAAAGAAAAAAGTAATCATTTTATATCTTTCTCTACTTGAAGACGAAGATAACGAATCAGATGAAGTAGCATTGACTGTTGTAACGAAGACAACTGACACACTGCACGCGAGTCACGCACCGCCCCGCTCCGCACCGCTCCGTACCGCCCCGCTGTCCTCCGCTCTGTACCCCAATGCTCGCTGTCCTCCGCACTGCACCGCCTCGATGTATGAATATCCGCTCAGCTCTGCTCCACCCCGCTCATACTGTTTCCATTGAAGCGTAGCGGATATTTCAAGCATAGTCATTGGTCAATTTGTGCACCGCTAAGCTCCTCTCCGCCCAGCTCCGCGTCAGTGGAAACGCGGCCTGAGGCATGAACAAGTTTTGTCATAGCTGTTCAGGCTTCTATAGGGATCACTTTACACAAACAACATTCAATTTAATTTTTAGACTACTAATGTTTAGTGGAATAACATTTAATACATCTTATACACATGTATGCTCGCTTAACTTATAATTAATAACAGTTTCGCCGCATTTTTCACACATGACCATCTCAACATGTTCCATTATATGAACCTCAAGTTCTTTTTCGCTAGCAAAATGTGTGTTGCATATTCTACATTTTATTTTGTTCTGGTTGTGTTGTTGTGAGTGGCGGATGAGAGAGGCTCGTGTTGCAAAGCTCCGGCCGCATGATTCACAAAGATGCCGTTGTGACTCTGATATAAATGTATGTTTCCTTACATGGATAACCAACTCCGTGTGGTTTTCTGAAGTGTAGTTACATATTTTGCATCTGCAAAGGAAAATAGGAATTTTTATTCATTTACACATAATGCAAAGGCGAAATGTGGGTGTCCTGGTGGCGCCTCTGCCTACCCCTTCTGGGATAAAGGCGCGAGTTTATGTATGTATGTATGTATGTATGTTCGAGATAAAAAATAGAAAATATTATACCTGTATTGTACATTTTCTGGCTTTTCATGTTCCTCTTTCATGTGTTTTACTAAAGCTTCATGGGTTTTGAAAGTGTGTCCGCATATATCACAAGTTTTCAGTTGCATCTTAAACATATGTTCTTTGGCATGTCTATATAGCATCATACGGTCTTTATAAGTTTCTCCGCATTCTTTACATCGGTATAAGGTCCCAGATGATTGGTCACCTAGACAAGCCTTACGGTGTTGAACTAGACTAGATTTATTTTGAAATTGTTCCCCACAGTTACATGATAAAGGCCTATTGTGTGTTAGCATGTGTTGATTTAATTCTATTTTTGTATCAAATAATGCATGACATTGCATACATGTGCGTGCTGTACCATCACAACTGCCTACATGCTGTGAAAGCTTTATCACATTATCAAATTTTACTTTACAGGACATACAAGTGAGAAAATTTGGTTTTATTTTTGAGTCTGGCGCCTTCTTATTCAAACCTTTTATGATCTTCACCTCAGGGTCTAACACATCAGTATCTGCTTTTGTCTTACAGCTTTTGATCTTATCTTTTTTCTTTGGGCTTGGTATTTTTAATGTCTTGGAACTTGTTGCTTTGGATATTTCAGATGATTGATCGTTTTTATCCCACAGATTGACAATTGATGGGATATCTTCCTTACCAAGATTATTAAGGTACTCCTCTATATTCGCAGTATTGTTTAGAAACTCTAACAGCGAGTCGGAATTATATTCAGAGTCAGGAAGAGGTAGAATGGGTGTTTTTGTTTCGGCGGTCTTTTTTAAAGTTTCTTGCAGAGATGACTCGAGCCAGTCTTGCGAGCAACGAGCGTTCATTTGGAATTGATAGAACTGATCTAGGTGCGAGACACAGGATACGCAAATTTCCTTTGGAAGATTGTCCAAATCGGTCACCGTCATAGAGAGACATGATTTCAAATGTAGACAGATTGTGACATCTCCCAATATGGAGACGTGTTCGGAATCGACGTCCAAGCAAATTCGACAACAGTTCTGTATATCATCGCACATATTTTAGTCAGTAACCAATATATACAAAATACATAAATCAATGAAAATTTGTTCAGTTCAGTTCTTGCTATTTGGCTTTTGCGGTGTTGCATTATTCGAAAACATATGTTTATGACAGCTAAGACAGCAGACGCCAGACACACTGCGTCATTTTGTTCCAGAGAAATGCTTACATTTTTAATATTTCTAACATAAGAGAGATGTAGCAATATACATTCTGCTTCTGTTGGACAGAGATAAAATAACGCAGCATATAATACAAAACTTTATCGCGATAGACCCGCCCTCTTGAGATATTTTTTTGTTCTATTCCAACGTATTTATTTATTTTGGCAGAATTGTCAGTCCACCGCAATTGTAACCTGTGTTTTTTCCTTGCTCGATTACTTTGAGGTGTGGAGGTTTAAATATAGTGTAAAATTTGTTAAGTATACTGTTCTGAGAATATTTTGAAACCTATTGAACGGAAGCTAGAATGTTGCGCTATGCTTTAATGCATTAGCGGTTATGTGTGCCTGAAAACATTTGTAAAAGAAGAGATACCCACCCAAGTCTCAACTTTCTTACTGCTGTGATGGCGAAGTCTGGAGCTGCGGAGATAGAAGCCCAGGAATCTCTACTATATTCAGCTAGGCATGGAGAACTGGCAGTGGTTAAAGCCCTTTTAGAAGCGAAGGCAGATGGGAAATTGACGCTGAACGTTAGTTGCAAAGGTATGTACCTCATTCAGCATTCATTTATTTTCCACTTTAACGTAAAGACGTATGAGCGTAGAGCCATCGTCGTATTTGAGCTGTTTTAAATAACTAGTTTGGGCTGGAATTTTCGGTTATTTATAGAGAAACTGCTTATGGTTAGATTATAGATATTATCGCTATGGTTGACATCACGTAGGCAGTGGTTCGCAAAGTAATCGGTCAAATAACATATTTTCCGCAAAGTGCATTCAATAATCATATTACACAATGACCTATTGTAATAGGAAAAGGATTGACTAAACAGTAATGATACATTTTTATTCAAAGGTTATGTTTTACATGTTTGAAATGTGATGAAATAATGTTTACTCAGCTGATCACATTTATAAAATAGTAGTACAGGTATAGCAGGTAACAGTTGAATCCAATATTTCCTTAGTTTTGATAATCAGATACACAATATGTTTTAAAAAACAGTACTTAAATATTATTTATAACTTATTCTTCTTGGTATTAGGAATAATAGAGGTACCAAATTAATTATGTAGTTGAGCCAAACGGGGATTATATTATTATTGCATTCCATCTTATAATATTATTCTCTTATGGCACTGGGGCCCGTGTTTAACAGTTTACTGTGGACATCCTGTGACTGACTATGATGATAAGTTATTCTTGAATATAAAATAATACTATTTTGGGACTTTAATGTAAGAAATAAGAAACAACTAACAAAGAACGGTATAAATTAGGTAGTTAATTTAAATTATAACAAGGCATCATGAAAAAATTGCCTATGCTAAAACTTATACCAGAACAAAATACAACATCCAGAAATATGTTCTTTAAGTACATCCTACATTGGATTAATTCCTGGGAAATTTAGAAACAAAGGTGGTAATTGTTAGTTATAATAAATTTTATTTACATTTCTCTATCAAAATATATTTAGAAACAAATTATTTTAGGTGCATTTCTGCAACATTTAACTTCCGTGAATAATTATGATACACTTTGCAAGTCATTAATTGACAGAGTTTGCTATCCATATACATATAATAATGCCTAATCAAAGCCTGTTTTTTTCTTATCTTAAAATTTGTAAATCACCAGATACCTCCTATTTTGCTGTAATATAAAATCTGTTACTGTGTAGGCAATTTTTATTAGGAATTTTAACAAGCTTATAAATATACAAATCAGAACACACCTACATTATTACATCATCATATAAGTTGCTGAATTAATATATTTGTTTATGACTGTATTGGTATATAATTGAAAGCATTTTGCATAATTTTATGAGTTTACCACAGAACGGTTTAGATTTGGCTAAACTAATTCATTTATATGAAATTTAGTAAAAAATTGCTTATAATGGTTATATTTCAATAGTATTATGTAAGCCGCATGACATGACACGCATTCTTGTGATAGAATCAAGATGTAAAACCATCATAATTCCTACTTCTGGATGCAGGTATTCTGCTTTTTGTGATGGGCTTTTCCTTAAAAGGTGTAAAGTCGGATCTTCCCTTCTAGTACCTCAGGGTAGGCCAATAGCGATAAGCTCACAACTCAGCACGACTCGCGAATAATACGGCTTGACTGAGTCCTCTAAAAATCGTAACCTAATATAAACTAAAATGCATTGCTGGCCATGACGAACATTATGCGCGGCACCGGATATCCTAGGACAAGAACTGCCCCAATTTTATTGATCCATTTGGCCTTGGTAACATCAATGATGTCTCATACGGCTATACGGTCTATTTCTAAAATTTTTTAGCTCATCCTTAGTACATTGATGAAGTTGAACAATTACTGTCGGCTCAAGTAATAGCATGCTGATCAAGAATGTCGGCTGCAGCGGGAAATGCAATAGGCGCTATTTTACAAATCAGCCACTGCACTTGCAATCATTAGTATGGTTCGGGTTTTCAGAATAGCATCCTTAGCATATAATTTGCATCCTCTCCAACCTTTGAACTCCAAACGCAGTAGGTACTTCAAGGTAGTATTTCATAGGAACCCCACGACGGAAATTGTTGTTAAACCACCTCGATCTATTTGTGTATACCAAGTAACTGCCCTTGAGTTATATGTATAGATATAAATAAACAACACTATTAACGGTGGATGGAAATATAAAGCTTATTTCTATGAGGATTAAAATATATTATATGAATATATCACCGCGGTCATCGAATTAATTTATAGACTCATTGGCTTAAATGGCAAAAGATGTTCGACGAGTTTTCGAAAGAGATATTGTGGGCCGGACATTTGTCGACCAAACCACTCGTCTAATAGTAAGCAATTACCGCCGCCAATGATAATTTTATTAACAATATTTGAATCATATTTGTGCGTTGCCTCTTAGATTGTGCGGGTGAAGGGAAGGAAAAAGTACTGGAGGAGAAAAGTGCGAGAGAAAAGCGCGGCGACGCTGAAGTACGTGAAGCAATTGTTTTACGATGGTTTTAGCTAAGACAAGTTAGTGTCCCTAAGAGACTCGCCGAGCTCCTGTGCTAATTCTTTGCGTGTGCCACTTTTGATCCTAGATGACAGGAGTTGCAGTGACTTGGTGTGTGGACGGGAAAGTCTAAAGAATGATACCAGCAAATTCAATCCGGCCCTATCCTAAAATGATTAGTTTATGATACTACGATACGACTCTACCAATTTAAAGTCCGCGGGTATCAAATCCCACATTTTGTTCAGTTCTTGTTTTTTGGATTTGCGGTGTTGCCCCACATTTTGTTTTTGAATGATCTAATGAGGAACGATGTTTTAAAAGGTGGTACTGATAATTTTCTCTCAAGTTAGTTGCCTGTTTATTTTCAATGCCTACACAATAACAATAGATACGTTGATGGTTACATATTACTTTATTATGAAACAATTTTGCCGCAATAAGTCAGGAAGTGGAGATTACGTCTCCGCCACGGCAGACCTTGAGTCACTGGGTGTTGCATTATGGTTTCACTTATCGAATTACTTTCCGAGGTTAGTCATCTTTTATTCATAGTTAATGTTGCAGTTTTCTTATATTTTAGAAGCACGTGACTGGAAATTCAATTACATTGAATTTTTTAAACATTTTAGTTAAAGTTTAGGTATATTGATAATCGTTATAACTTATCACACAGTTAAGGTAGAGGCCCTGGTTTCAACTCGAAATGCGCAATGACACGAATGTGTGTGTGATTTACGAGTATTTGTTTCGGATCTCAGTGTTGTGAAGCTAAAAAATCTGTCGAATTTAATACTTACGACGTGAGACTTGGTAATTAATGATGTCAGTAAACCAGCTTTTCCTTGTCCATTTCGGGTTCTCGGCCCAACTGTATTAAGATCTAAGTCCTAAGTAAATACCAAAAATATATAGATCCAATAGATAGATGCCAAAGCACGCCTTAAATTTTTGTAACACGTCATAAACATGATTTCCTTTATTATTGTTATCCGATCCTCTTATTGCAAACTGAATCACTTCTTTATTTGAAGGTAAAAACAAGAGTAACCTAGGATGGACTCCGCTGCACTTGGCGACGTATTTCGGTCATACCGACGTGGTGGCAGCATTGCTGGAGGCTGGCGCCAACGTGGACGAGGTCAACGACACGGGCGACACCGCTCTGCACAAGGCATCGTTTATTGGGAATGAGGTAAGGCGGATGAACTATGTTTATTATTCTGAATCACTCATCGATCTGGGGAGTAAACAAGATGAATGACTTGAGCTCCTGTATTAATTAATATCTAGATTTAACTGGCTACAACGTTCTTTCGAATGGAAAAAAAAATAATGCTTTCTTAATTCATAGCTACAGAAATAGATGAAAAGGTAAACTTGCTCAGACGGCTCCTTGCGCGCGAAAGACTCACCACATAGGTATTACCGCTCACTATCACTTAGGACCGAAATTGATAAGCGTTCTCAACGGACCGATCATATCCAAAAAATAAACGAAACAAGATATAGCCACGCGTACAATTTAGATAACTTGATCAGTTTATGTTTGGGACTGATCGATATCTAACAATGCAAACTAGGATCGCTTTTATTAATAAATGATTCTAAGCAGCCATGTGGCCGTAATGATCGGCCTATGACAACAAATTTACCTCTCGCACAGGACCTAGTAATCCTCCTACTGAAGCACAAGGCGGACGTGAATATAATGAATGGGGAGGGAAGAACTCCGTGCGACGTGTCCAAGAACCGGGACGTGCAGCGGCTGTTGGAGGCGGCGCAAAGGGCTGAAAGGCACGAGAGAGAGAGCAAATTCCTCACTGCGGCCAAGGAGGGGAGGGTTGAGGATATACATGAGATGGTGAGTTCGGTATAACATATAGGCAGTGCTGGTTTGAATAACCAGTGGTTATGGCGATACTATTAGAGCGCTCTGATTGTGATTAGAGATTATAGTCAAAGGCGGTATTACCGGTGCCGCAAAGCTGGGTTACCCTAGGCAAGATTTCTAAGAGACTCTTACTTACCATCGAAACAACAGCCAACAATCCATGTAAAAAAACAACCATGCCTCCAGTGTCCTTTTGATGTACCTTAAAATCTGGGCATGCTCACCATACAGTACCGAAGGTCATTCACCCGACACACCACTCAGCTATCTCATTATCGATCGGCCACTACAATTGAACCGCTTCAAAAATCGCCAATATGTCTTTGCTTACATCCAGTACAATATTTAAACATTTTCTCTTACAGCTGAGCAGTCAGAACCCCCCGAATATAAACTGTGTGGACGGGCAGGGCAACACGTGTCTGCACTGCGCCGCGTACCGGGGCCACGCGCGCCTCGCCGTGCTACTGCTGCAGAACGGCATCGATACCACCCTTAGGAATAATAGTGGTTAGTTCATTGTTTCTTGCCGACCAGGTCTATATGGACTAGGCCAGAATGAAGTTACGTCCTCGAAAGAGTAAAGATGAGTTGCGTCCAGCTGAGATTGATAAAGTCAAAGTCCGAAAAAAGTTTTTCCGAGTAATGAACATTGCCACTCATTTAATGAAATGTGGCCATTACCAATGAACACAATATTAGCAATAGAATTAGAAATCAGTTTTCATATCTTTAGATGAATAATGGTTCAGATTTAAATAAAAATATAAATGCATTAAAAAACGTTTGTATTTTTTCCTAGGTCAGCTAGCAATAGACTTGGCCAAAGACAACGAGATGCGCGAAGTGCTGAATGTCCGGCCTGTGCAGCGGTTGCAGCGCACCGCTGCAAGGTTCGAAGGGCCGCTGCTCAAGCGCTCGCGTTTTCTCGGCTGGAGACCTGTTTGGGTAAGAAATGGAGTGAGAAAAAACTTCACATGACTTTGACTGTAACTGTGATATATGAATGCGATGACACCGCATAAGCAGTGGGTTTCGGGTATTTTAAAAGTTTTGCGTGTTTGCGAGGCGTGCGTACGTGGTTGCGTGCGCATGTATACGCGCGTGGCATATGTGTGTGTGGGGTGTGTATTTGTATGTATGCGTGCCTGTGTATAATATGTGCTAGTGTGTGTGCGTGCAGGCGGTGCTGCAGCGCGGCGTGTTGTCGTACCACGGCAGCCGCGTGGAGGCGGCGCGCGTGCCTGTGCATGTGTGCCAGTGTGTATGTGTGTACGTGTGCGTGCAGGCGGTGCTGCAGCGCGGCGTGTTGTCGTACCACGGCAGCCGCGTGGAGGCGGCGCGCGTGCCTGTGCATGTGTGCCAGTGTGTATGTGTGTACGTGTGCGTGCAGGCGGTGCTGCAGCGCGGCGTGTTGTCGTACCACGGCAGCCGCGTGGAGGCGGCGCGCGTGCCTGTGCATGTGTGCCAGTGTGTATGTGTGTACGTGTGCGTGCAGGCGGTGCTGCAGCGCGGCGTGTTGTCGTACCACGGCAGCCGCGTGGAGGCGGCGCGCGTGCCTGTGCATGTGTGCCAGTGTGTATGTGTGTACGTGTGCGTGCAGGCGGTGCTGCAGCGCGGCGTGTTGTCGTACCACGGCAGCCGCGTGGAGGCGGCGCGCGTGCCTGTGCATGTGTGCCAGTGTGTATGTGTGTACGTGTGCGTGCAGGCGGTGCTGCAGCGCGGCGTGTTGTCGTACCACGGCAGCCGCGTGGAGGCGGCGCGCGTGCCTGTGCATGTGTGCCAGTGTGTATGTGTGTACGTGTGCGTGCAGGCGGTGCTGCAGCGCGGCGTGTTGTCGTACCACGGCAGCCGCGTGGAGGCGGCGCGCGTGCCTGTGCATGTGTGCCAGTGTGTATGTGTGTACGTGTGCGTGCAGGCGGTGCTGCAGCGCGGCGTGTTGTCGTACCACGGCAGCCGCGTGGAGGCGGCGCGCGTGCCTGTGCATGTGTGCCAGTGTGTATGTGTGTACGTGTGCGTGCAGGCGGTGCTGCAGCGCGGCGTGTTGTCGTACCACGGCAGCCGCGTGGAGGCGGCGCGCGTGCCTGTGCATGTGTGCCAGTGTGTATGTGTGTACGTGTGCGTGCAGGCGGTGCTGCAGCGCGGCGTGTTGTCGTACCACGGCAGCCGCGTGGAGGCGGCGCGCGTGCCTGTGCATGTGTGCCAGTGTGTATGTGTGTACGTGTGCGTGCAGGCGGTGCTGCAGCGCGGCGTGTTGTCGTACCACGGCAGCCGCGTGGAGGCGGCGCGCGCGGGCGGGCGGGCGCGCGGGCGCAAGTTCCTGGACGGCGCGTCGCTGCGCGCGGCCGACGCCGAGCCCGCGCTGCTGCTGCTGCACTTCAGCGACGGCGACGTGCACCGCCTCGCCGTGCCGCCCGACGAAAACGTGCTCGCCTGCAGACAGGTACGCTGCCTATACTAATTACTAACAATCACATACTTAGTTATACTGCACACATCAACGCGCGCACGCGGGTACGCACGCACTCATGCAGGCGCGTACTGACGTATCCACGCACGAGCTCGTCAACGCGCACGCACACGCTCACACATGCACGCACGTAAACTCTACGCAGACATACATACACATTGCACACTTACTTATCACAATACCATTTACCACATCATTAAATAAATATAAGATTGAATATTACGGTTTTTCTTGTTTCAGTCGTGGATCACAGCACTCAACGAACACATCGCATATTCCGGCCACTATTTATGGGCGGGCGCGTCGCCTGACACAGCTAAAGAGGCCACAGAGGACTTGGAAGACGACTGTAAACCACTAGGTTTGTAGAAATTCTTCATATAACTACTTGAAACGACGTTTCAAACTTTCAAACGAACGACGACGAAACAAAAGGCTTACAAGTACAGTTAATGTGGGTTCAGGAGATCGTGAGTATCTGGTGTATTTGTATATTCACCGTTTGTTACTTTGTCGTGCAGGATCGATGCAAGACGCGTTAACAGCGGCTACGAACAGCCTGGCGCTGCTGGAGACGCAGCTGCGCGAGTGCTCCGCCATCGTGGCCGCGCTCGACAAGAGCGTCAATGTCGGCAACTCGCTGCACCACTCCGCGTACATGGTCACTATTAACTGTAAATTATGGGCAAAAATATGAATCAGGGAATTATTCAAATACGCGATAGTGTTTATGTTGCATTTTATAAAAATATATACATGAAAAAGCACATAAGAAATTTTATGAACAAGCCACTTAACGTGGATATTTATTAAATACATGTTTGATCTATCTTATGTTATGTCATCACGCGTATCAATGACCTTCTATATTTCAAAACCGGTTTAAGTAAGGAAAAATATCTAAGTAGAGTTTAAAGCCATTAAACTATGAATATTTTCCAAATCACAACAAGAACCTTTAGACCGCAGCTAATATTATTGTACTTGTTCGGCAGCGGTTCCAGCACGCGTGCGGCTCGGGCGGCTCGGCGCTGGCGGCGCTGCGCCACTGCGCCGCGCTCGTGCACCAGGCCCGGGACGCCGACATGGCGCGCCTCAACAGAGAGGTAACCACCTCCATCTTTCTGCAGGACTCGTATCTGCTCTAGATTACTTCCGCTAACAAAAAACATGTTCAGGAATAGAATAGATAGACTTCAGCTAAAAAATAAATATAAAAATTCGTCATCGTCCAAAATCCCTAGTACATCACATTTTCTTGTTATATTTGGTATATCTTTTATTATATTTGGTGTACAATTAAGTTTAAATATAAATTAAATAAGTTTGGCTTTGGACTTTGTTGTGTGTAAAGCATAAATAAATAAATAAAACACCTATAAATATCTGTAGAATCACAGGTGTTTTACCAACCAAATGTTCACTGTATACTATATCCAATCCACTACTGTCTTTATTTGGCAGTATTTGGCACATAACATTACAATCGATTACTAGCAATGGAACAAATAAATTAATATTTGGCACTGGTGTTATAGTCTATCTAAACTAACAGGTTCCATTTGACGTTTCATACTTTTAACGTAAATAACTTTGTGCAGACGTAACCCACACAATTTCAATAACACTTTCCGTAAATCCATGGAATTATGAAGCTATTCTTATTTTATCACTAGATATACAAACCATAATCACTAAATTTAAACTAGAATTCTTTAAATAAAGCAAAATAACCATTTTAAACAACATATTTTTTTTCTAGACGTCATTACAAAGTCACCTCGTTAGGTCTTTTACCGGTAGAGTCGAGACTATTCAAATGCATTTGTATACGCATAATCGGTAAAAATATTTAAATAATCGAGCAGATATAAAAGAGTTGTTTTTTAAGTTTTAAAAATACTGAACTCTCAGCTAATAATAGGTATGCTGTCAACGAACATACATCAATAAATAGTGAAATAATAATATTAATATGAATTAATTTATCATTAATTAATAAATTTGGATATTACAATGGAAATGAAGGCAGTATTGTAGGATACGCCACACATAGTGAGGAGGTTCCTCACTTTGGAGTATATGTATTGTATTGTATGTATGTATCATGTGTTCATAAGCATGTGCGTGATGTGGACTGGACTCGAAAAAGTGTCTGCACCCGGGTGAAGCCGGGGCGGGCCGCTAGTAATAGATAAATCACTCCTTTTGTTCCTAAATAGTAAAGTGACATGCAATTGTTGATATCTCATTAGAATAAAAATGTTCATGAAAAAATAAACGAAATGATGTAAACTGAAAATATAAACTGTAATCGATTAAGGAATACAAACAAATATTATCGATATCTCTAAATAATCGGATATTGTATGAACCGATTTATTTGACAGCATCCCTTTTTCCCAATGTCAAATGGAACTTCTTAGTAGATAGACCTTAACTCTACATTCTGTTTGAACAGATAGAACGTAACAGAGTACTGGAAGAAGCTCTTGCCGCGTTGGCGAGGACACACCATGCGCTCGAGATGTCCGTTGCTGAAGAGCTCAATAAGGTATTTCAATTTACTCGTTAGTATGTTTTTCTAAATCACAAGTGCCCTTAGAGGGTTACATAGAATTTGTCGGTTAGAAGTACATATTATAATCTGTGTGTAAAAGCCAGCTATAATTAAATAAATAAGCAAGCCAGGATCAGATGTATATTATTTTTATTTACAGGGAAAGAGGAAGAAAAAATCCTCATCCATAAACGAGTCGAAGGAGAATTTTTTTGATGTTTATGACGGTAAGCACTCTTTTCACAAAATATATGTATATTGTTTAATATCATAAGTAAATCATTTCAGTTTAAAAAAATATGAGACCTATTTGTTTATTAATATTTTTTTCTATAAAGGCATGTTAGAAAAGGATATTAAATATATAGGTCTGGCACATCTAACACAACTATACAGGAAGCTTACAAGCACATAGTTCAATACTCTCTCAAAAAACTAGCAAACCTGTGACCTCATCTGTTTATCGTCAGATTCTGATGATGAAGATGATACGTTGGTGACGGCGGGGCTGTCGAGTCCGCTGGGAGCTCTGAGCCCGTGGGGCAGCAGCCCTGACCTCACCAGGAGAACTCCTATCGGCAGTGTGGATGGTACGTGAAGAATTTAACTTTTTTAAACTTATTGATCCAAAATGGTGCATGGATATTTTTAATATATTTTCAGAAAAATGTGCGTGCTAGAATTTGGTGGTGGATTTGAATTTTAAACCACACATCTGGTGTTTCGTATTTTTAGAGTAAAATGTATTACGCATCGGAAATGCGTCACGCACGCAAACACAAACGTGCGTGTGCGTTGCAGTGAACGTGTCAAGGAAGATGTGTGTGGTTTGTGCAGGCGATAAGACGCCCACGAACGAGGAGGGCGGGCAGCTATCTCGCCAGGTGTGCGGAGTCTCCGGCTCGGCGCAGTCGCTGTCCTCGCTCGCGTCCGCCGGCTCCGCGCCCGCCTCGCTCGCCTCCTCGCGCGGCACGCTCGTGTCGCAGGGCGGACACGTGTACCGCAACGCACGCCCCTACAGACGCACCACGCAACACAGGTCAGTGCATACAGCACGCTCGTGTCGCAGGGCGGACACGTGTACCGCAACGCACGCCCCTACAGACGCACCACGCAACACAGGTCAGTGCATACAGCACGCTCGTGTCGCAGGGCGGACACGTGTACCGCAACGCACGCCCCTACAGACGCACCACGCAACACAGGTCAGTGCATACAGCACGCTCGTGTCGCAGGGCGGACACGTGTACCGCAACGCACGCCCCTACAGACGCACCACGCAACACAGGTCAGTGCATACAGCACGCTCGTGTCGCAGGGCGGACACGTGTACCGCAACGCACGCCCCTACAGACGCACCACGCAACACAGGTCAGTGCATACAGCACGCTCGTGTCGCAGGGCGGACACGTGTACCGCAACGCACGCCCCTACAGACGCACCACGCAACACAGGTCAGTGCATACAGCACGCTCGTGTCGCAGGGCGGACACGTGTACCGCAACGCACGCCCCTACAGACGCACCACGCAACACAGGTCAGTGCATACAGCACGCTCGTGTCGCAGGGCGGACACGTGTACCGCAACGCACGCCCCTACAGACGCACCACGCAACACAGGTCAGTGCATACAGCACGCTCGTGTCGCAGGGCGGACACGTGTACCGCAACGCACGCCCCTACAGACGCACCACGCAACACAGGTCAGTGCATACAGCACGCTCGTGTCGCAGGGCGGACACGTGTACCGCAACGCACGCCCCTACAGACGCACCACGCAACACAGGTCAGAAACTCAACGCCATTTAGGCGGACATCGTGAAAAACATCTGGGCGCACTGCGCATTTATCAGTCAGGGCCGCCCGGACTCGTGGAGTGAGGGGGAAAATTGTGCCACAGTTAAAGAGTGATGGAAATTAAAACATGTGCTGCTCTGTTACACATTTTTTTTGCGGTTTCGTCTGAATGTGTCTCTTGTTATACGACATAGTCAAAAATAATGATACCAACATTAAAATACACATCCGAATGAGGAATCGCGCATTTTTAAACGTTTCAAAATAATATTATAATAAAATATCCCATACATCTAAAAACAAAAATCGTAGCTTGAAACCGGCAGCTATATCGATATCGATATGATAATATCGACAGTGCATGGTGCAGTATGATCTGTCAAGCACACATGCAAACCATACGCACACTATCATCGTTTTTGCCTCACTCAAAATGTTCCATTGCCGATCTACGTTATACTACATCTATGGTACAACACCTATACCAAAATCAATCATCCGATATGGTGTTTTTTGTTTTGTTTTATAATAATTTATTGCATTAAAAATTAGGTTTAGTTGATTATTATTTTATTTTTTCGTTTTTTTTTTGTTTCAGTTCTGAATGGTCTCTGTAGGGCTGTGTGGGGTCTGTACAATGCCATAATTAGACAAGCACAAAGCAATTAAAAGCACAACTATATTATATGATATGTATAGAAATTAAAGAACTTTTTCTTAATATAAGAAATTTTATTCTTGTCAGCATGCAAAAAATCAAAATATGAACAAAAAGTATTTTTGAGAAATTGCATTAGTCACTGCGACATGGCGATATCTACTGAACTGTCAAACGAAACCCTCGACCAATCACGGGCGCCCATTTCCATTCATTCCCGCCAAGTTGCATGGAGTAGTGCAATCAGGAATTTCTCAAATTTTCTTATTATACATGTAGAAAGATATTGCAAAAAAGTGTTTTCAAGAAAATAATTAATTAATTTCACTTACAAAAATAACATTATACAAACATAATACAAAAATAATCATTTTTATTCATCTTGGGCGCTAGTTTTTGGCTATTTCAGTTGACACGTAGGGTGCCATATGAAAAAAAAGATCAATTTATTTTCATAATTTTTTTAATGAAGTCCAGGATTTTAATAAATATTTTTGATACTCATATTAGTTTTATAAAAAATTAGTATAATTTTATTGTCACTATTATTTATGTTTACGTAATATCGATTTGAGCTTTGTTATTTTTATAATAAAACTGCCACTTGCCAGTTACAAAATAACTTAATTTATCAGTGTTAACTATTTTAATCGAGAGTTAGGATAATTCCGACAGCGCAGTTATTTGAAAATAAAAACGTCTAAAATCAGCTGTATATTATACATTGGCATGAGCACAGTATGACAACAACCGATATCGATTGATTTCGCTTGAAACATTTATTCTTGTTTTATTATTTAACTCCTAAAACGCCGGTAAAATATTTAACACTATAGAAACATCGATATAATATGTGACATATATTAATTTCAATAAAGTGCAATGTCATATTCAAAAAACAAGAAACATTAATTTTGAATAAGCGTTGCAGTATGCTTGCCATCATCCAAATTATCGAATAAACAATGTCTCGACCTGAGCATTTATATTATTTTCTACTACATTAATGAAGTACAAATATGCCATATTTATTATTTTAATTTAAATTATAATGAATATTCATAATATAATAAACTATTAAAATGCATATGATTCTTCTCAGTTATATTTTGCTGTTTAATTTAAAAGTGTTTATAATACCAAAAAATCAATTTTAATTGGGACCATTGAGTTAATTTATAAGATTTTATTTAATTATGAATTTTAAGTAATCTCGTTTCATATAGAGCCAATTTTAAATTCTATAAAATGAAACCACAAAAGTAATTAAATAAACATAAGAGAAAATATTTGCAAACTTAAGCGACTCGGCAGCTTAATTATACAGCCAGATTATGTTCTATTTTTAATGTAAAGAATAAATAGGTTTTGATATAAGCATTTTGCATATGGTCCTCGGCATAATTATCTCAGTATATAATATTTTGTAATCTGTCTGAATTTTCCTGAATGACGCGAACATTGATACGAACAGTGCCGAAATAATAAGGGTCTTCTTACCCGGTATTGTTTATGTTACAAACCCATTAGTCGCATTTGTATGCAAATATAGTTAAATTCTCTAATATTCGATTTTATTTTTTTACAAAATTGGCTCAAATATTGTACCTGACACGATCTGTGTTTAAATTCAATTGTGATTTAATAATTTTGTAAGTATTTTTTAGGTTTTATTTGTAAGTTTAATTTATGACTTATTATTTTCGTATTAAATGTATATTGTTTTTATAATTAGTTTTTTATTTTCCTTTTTTTTGTATTTTATTTCATCTTAAAAGAATAGATGTGTATTTCGCTATAGGTTTTTATTTACAAGGATTATGAGGATTTATGAGTCGAGTTTTTTTTTAGTTTTGGGTGTGAAATTCAAATTATCCTTCGTAATTTGTTACTACGGAGTCAGTCCTTTGTTTATGCCTATTGTTATTTTATTAAATTGTGATTTATTGTACTTTTATACTCTGAGAGCGCAAATACAATAATACTTTAATTACGGTTTTAACATTGATAGAGATTTTAAGATTAGTAGGAGTTTTACCAGGCCCTTCACTTACATTAGTTTGATTTGATATAAGCCACGTGTGTTTTTATGCCTGCTTACTTTGTATATCATTCTTGAATACACTTTCCCTTTCTTCTATTTGAGTTGGTCTTCTCCAAGTTCAACAAATCTCTGATCTTCCAGTATTTCTGCAGCGATTCGTTGAAATCTAGTTTGTAATGTTAATCCAATCATATTAATATTGTTCGACTCATAGTTGAAAAGAGACAAAATGAGTCTATTTTATATAATATGTTATAGGCTAACTACACACGTACAATTTCTCACAAATTGTAGATTCTACAATGCAGAAGATTATAGGTGTCATCAAATTACCGTTCATTTATTTTGTGGACGCTCACCCACATAAATAAACACACATGTACACATTCACATTTAAACATACATTCACATCAAACAAACACGCATACGTACATACATTCATATATACAAACATACATACATACATATATACAAACATACAAACATACATACATACATATCTACACTCGTACACACATATAAATTACTGACAAACTCACTGACGCGAGTGACACAACTGGTCGTTTCCGAAATTGTCTGGAAATGCGTTACGGGCTACTACAATAACTGTGCGCCCGAGTTCGGCTAGCTTCACTGCACATGACGTGTGGTGAAAATGGTTAGGCAGTCAGACCCTACCCGCGCTGATATACGTTGCTATCTGATTAGACCCGCTGTTTTCGCTATTCGCTCGCTTTAATTCAGTACGCACTGGCTAATAATTAACTTACGTAGTAGTTACTGTATATATGTGTCTTCCATCTTTTGTGCTTGTTTGCTGTTCTTTGTGTGTACGTGTGAACTGTCGCTTACGACCCTTCTGTCTATTTTTCTATAGTGTGTGTGGTGAACAATAAACTGTGAACTATCTGTGTACTAGCTTTTACTTCTCTGCTGTACCCTAACATACTTCACGCTATCGACTACAAGGTACCCACACATCTTTTTACTACTACATTGGTGACCCCGAGGAAAACGCTAGAATGAGCGACAGCAGTGAATCCAACAATACCGTCGAATCACGGAAAGGCGGCGAGACTGGCAACGTCACCCGTCGGGCCAGAAAGGTACGCCCGCCAGCAGAGCGACCTTCATATGACCTTCCAATTAATTTGAAGGTACCGGCATTTTCTCCCGACGAACCAGAAATTTGGTTTGCCTTATTAGAGGGTCAATTTGAAATGTATGGCATAACCGACGACTCTTTTATGTTTTCCAACACCCTCAAGAATTTGGATGTTGCAACAGCCAAGGAAGTAAAGGACATAATTATAAATCCTCCACTTCAAAGGAGGTATGAAAAACTCAAAAGTGAGCTTGTTAGACGATTGACTGCCTCCAAAGAGAAGAAAATGAGACAGGTTCTGACTCACGAGCAACTTGGAGACCGAAAGCCATCACAGTTTCTTCGGCACCTTCAAGATTTGGCTGGCCCAAGCTTTCCGGACGATTTCTTGCGGACCATTTGGTGCGACCGTTTGCCACGAGAGATTCAAACTGTTCTGGCGTCGCAAACCAGTCAATCTTTGGAGCAGCTAGCAGAATTAGCTGATCGTGTACAAGATATAGCTGCGCCTTCCAACGTGGCAGCAGCTTCAGCATGTACCTGTTCCTGCAGTGGGACTTCATCCAGCGAGGTCGCGGAGCTAAAGCTGATGGTGGCACGGTTAGAAGCGAAACTGGAAGAGCGCGGACGTGTTCGTACAGCAGCTGACCATTCCAGACCACGGCGCCAGCGATCTTCGTCCCGGAGTAGAACGCGGTCAACGTCCAGCTATCGTCGGGCTCCAACCTGTTGGTACCACCTCAACTTCGGATCCAAGGCGCGGAGATGTCTTCAGCCGTGCGACTACAAGCCAGCGGGAAATGCCACGGGCAGTCGTTAAAGGCGACTGATGATTGCCCCGCTTCCCCAGGTCGCCTCTTTGTAACCGACCGCTATACGAAGACGCAGTTTTTGGTCGACACAGGCAGCGACCTCTGCGTTTTCCCAAGGTCGCAACTGCGCCAACGTCGAGCACCTACTAGCTACGAACTCATCGCAGCCAACGGGACGACCATCAGCACCTACGGCTACACGGACCTCAACCTGGACCTAGGACTTCGCCGGGTCTACCCATGGCGATTTATCGTTGCGGACGTAACTAGACCTATTTTAGGAGTAGACTTTTTGTGTCACTATAGTTTAGTTGTTGACTGTAAACATCAAAAATTAGTAGATAATACAACTACTCTTTCTACTCCAGCTTCACTGGCTATTGATTGTAGTGTCTATTCGGTGAAGGTTCTGACTGGCAATTCACATTACCATCTTTTACTTTCACAGGAATTTCCGGTGATTACACGACCAGCTGGGACACATCGCACTGTACCTCACAGCACACAACATCACATCCGCACAACACCAGGCCCCCCCGTTTCATGTCCTCCCAGACGTTTGGCTCCTGACAAGCTGAAGGTGGCTAAGGAGGAATTCCAGGCCATGCTTAACGATGGTACCGCAAGGCCTTCTGAGAGCCCGTGGTCATCGCCGTTACACCTGGCGCCGAAAAAAGATAACGGCTGGCGTCCCTGCGGTGACTACCGACAGCTCAATGCCCGCACAATACCGGATAAGTATCCAGTACGTCATATCCATGACTTCGCCCACAATATTGCTGGTTGTAGGATCTTTACCACGATTGACCTCGTTAAAGCCTACAACCAAATACCAGTGTGCGAGGAGGATATACCGAAGACGGCTATTACCACGCCCTTCGGTATGTACGAATTCCCGTACATGACGTTCGGGTTGCGGAACGCCGCCCAGACATTTCAGCGTTTCGTCGATGAAATGATGCGCGGACTGGACTTCGTCTACTGCTATCTTGATGACTTTCTCATCTTCAGCAGGGACGAAGTCGAGCATGAAAACCATCTCCGTCAAGTATTTTCACGGCTGAAAACTTACGGAATGGTTATCAATCCGGCGAAATGCGTTTTCGGCGTCCCGGAAGTTTCCTTTCTGGGATATCACATCTCGGCGGAAGGAACCAAGCCTTTGGACGAGAAAGTTCAAGCCATTCGCGATTTTCCTCCACCGAAGACCGTCAGAGCATTGAGGAGGTTTTTGGGCATGGTAAATTTTTACCGGCGTTTTTTGCCCCATGCCGCAGAAACCCAATCTCCTCTCAACTCTCTCCTCATGGGTGCAGTCAAGGGTTCAACACCCATTGCCCTAACTGACGAAGCCTTAAAGGCCTTCACTAATGCCAAAGAGAGCCTATCAGAAGCAGCTCTACTCGCACATCCTAACTGCAATGCCAAACTGGCTTTAGTTACGGATGCGTCGGACGTGGCTATGGGGGCAGTTTTGCAACAGCTACAGGACAATGCTTGGCGTCCGCTAGCTTTCTTTTCCCGCAGACTGAACCCTACACAACAAAAATATTCCCCATATGATCGCGAGCTTCTCGCGATCTATGAGGCAATCAAATATTTCAGGTTTATGCTCGAGGCAAGGGACTTCATAGTTTACACCGACCACAAGCCTATCAGTTATGCTTTCACTGAGAGGAAACATAACTGCTCGCCTAGGCAGTTTCGGCAATTGGACTATATTTCCCAGTTCACGACCGACATAAGGCACATCTCAGGCAAAAACAACGTCGTGGCCGATGCCTTATCTCGAATCGATGAGCTGGGGGCTCCAATCAATCTAGCCGAACTTGCTAAGAGCCAAGAGTCGGATACTGAGTTGTCTCAATATTTGGATGGCAATTCATCTCTCCGCCTCTCCAAAATACAATTACCCGGGAGTTGCATACATTTGTACTGTGATACGAGTACACCAACTGCCCGGCCCTTTGTTACCAAAAACTTTCGTAGGCAAGTATTCCAGAGCTTACACTCTTTTAGTCATCCTGGCGCTACTGCCACTGCGAAGTTGGTTGCCGAACGATTTGTTTGGCCGGGCGTCAGGAGGGACTACCGAGAGTGGGCTCGTACTTGCCTACAATGCCAACGTGCGAAAGTAACAAAGCACGTGTCGGCGCCGGTAGGGAAATTTGATTTACCCCGTGCACGCTTCAAACACGTGCATATAGATCTGGTGGGACCCCTACCCATATCCCAAGGACACCGCTACTGTCTTACGGCCATCGACCGGTTCACTCGTTGGCCCGAGGTGATACCCATACCGGACATCACGGCTGAAACAGTAGCCAAGGCCTTATTATCCGGTTGGATATCCCGATTTGGGTGCCCAGAGCAGATAGTGACAGATCGCGGACGTCAATTCGAGTCCGCACTGTTCCAATATCTGGCAAAAATTGCTGGGTTCCAACACAGACGCACCACTGCATACCACCCAGCCTGCAATGGCATGGTTGAGCGCTTCCATCGGCAGCTTAAAGCGTCAATCACATCCCATGTCAGCCAAAACTGGACTGAAGTCCTGCCTCTAGTGATGCTGGGAATACGCAGCGCATACAAAGAGGATCTCCAAGCTTCTTCAGCTGAGCTGGTCTATGGAGAGCCGCTAAGACTTCCTGGCGAATTTTTCGATCCGAGCGCGCCATGTACATCTGACATGTCAGATTTTATGGCGCGTCTCCACTCGTTCGCCAAGAAACTTAAACCAGTACCGGCCTCCCGCCATACCAAATCGAGGATCTTTATTCACAAGGATCTGGCTTCCACCAAATATGTATTTCTGCGTGAGGATGCCTCACGTGCCCCTCTTCAACCGGCTTATACAGGACCCTACAAGGTCTTGGAACGAACCGACAAGGTTTATAAGCTCCTGATAAAGGGAAAACCAGTTACTGTCACAATAGACCGTCTTAAACCGGCCTATGTGACTAGCGACGAGCAGGAGTTGGCACCAGTACCACCTTTGCGGCGCACGTTCGTTACGCCTGTCCCAGACACTACTCATTCTCAGGACGCAGCGCCACTTTTAAAGACAGTGCCAGTAACCACACGCTCTGGACGCCGTGTCCATTTTCCAGATTTTTATCGCCCCTAGCCAGGTCTCTGGGGGGGAGTGATGTGGACGCTCACCCACATAAATAAACACACATGTACACATTCACATTTAAACATACATTCACATCAAACAAACACGCATACGTACATACATTCATATATACAAACATACATACATACATATATACAAACATACAAACATACATACATACATATCTACACTCGTACACACATATAAATTACTGACAAACTCACTGACGCGAGTGACACAACTGGTCGTTTCCGAAATTGTCTGGAAATGCGTTACGGGCTACTACAATACCTGTGCGCCCGAGTTCGGCTAGCTTCACTGCACATGACGTGTGGTGAAAATGGTTAGGCAGTCAGACCCTACCCGCGCTGATATACGTTGCTATCTGATTAGACCCGCTGTTTTCGCTATTCGCTCGCTTTAATTCAGTACGCACTGGCTAATAATTAACTTACGTAGTAGTTACTGTATATATGTGTCTTCCATCTTTTGTGCTTGTTTGCTGTTCTTTGTGTGTACGTGTGAACTGTCGCTTACGACCCTTCTGTCTATTTTTCTATAGTGTGTGTGGTGAACAATAAACTGTGAACTATCTGTGTACTAGCTTTTACTTCTCTGCTGTACCCTAACATACTTCACGCTATCGACTACAAGGTACCCACACATCTTTTTACTACTACAATTTCTTCGGCCCTGTACTATATAAATATATCTGTGGGAATAGTTCCGTTAGGGTCAAAATCATACAAAGATCGTTGAGATGTTCTTCAGTATAATTATTTTCTTTTTTAATACGTCTTCGTCGTACGTCGTTGACGTCTTCCATCGTCTTACAAACTGTCTCTCTTATTCCGTCCTTTCATATTTCAACATCTTAATCATTTATCCTGTAACTCTTTTACTCCTTAGTACTTCCATTCGTTATCTCTTTTACATAAACCACATTTCATATCATTTATTCGTCTAACAATTCATTGTATACTCATCTTTCATCATAACATTCAAATCCTACATTTAAAATAGTAAATCAATAACCACATCCTTTCAACGTAACATTTACGTAATGTCTATAGAAAAATATGTGACGTTGTGAGAACTAAGCCGCCGCAAATACGTCGTACTGCTGACCCAGTACCATATACCGCGATAATATAAAGCCCGTCGCATACGACCGACTGTTGCAGCTCTGTAAGATAGCATGGATTAATACGTCCACGTTCCCTATAATAGAAAGACTCTTAAATACTCGTCATACTGCTGAAATTCGAATTAGTGAACTATCAATATAATATGCTGTATTTTTCAAATATAAACAAAACGTAGTCGTGTGTCGGGGATATGCTAGATTATTTCATTGATACATATATAAATTTGCCGTTTTAAGCTTTGTTTATCCAGTTGGAATTAGGAAGTTGTTTATGATAATCTCACTCCGGTGGATACTCTAGAGAGTGATGCTATATACACGTATTTAATTTAAAAATCTTAGAAAATGCAATTTCTATTGGATGAAGTGCCTAGCCCGTTTTTGACGCTCGTCTACACAACGCCTTTGTCCGAATTGCCACACCTACAAACCAGTAAGAATTGGATCGCACCGCCATATTGGACTCCGTACAATATTTTCAAAGCAAACAAACACTTTAATCCAAAGGAATAAATGTTTGCAACACCGCTATGTATTTAGCACTTCAAAGCAACATTAAATATACTGAAATGCCGGATTATTGCGTTGCTTCTACGGTTCAGCTCGGTTTTATGCAAATGTATGACTTTTTGTTTCATATTAAAATTCAGCACAACCATCCGGGAATGTTTGTTATGTTTGTGGCTGTTTTCAATATCTAGTAGTAAAATTATTTTATGTCGTTGAAATAAAACTAATCTTTACGGATTTTATCGCGGATTAGGTATATATTTTTTTTAATTTCATTGTGTAACATTCGCGTAAATCTAAAAAAATATTATTTTATGTCTATTTTATTTTTCAACCTTACCCAAGTCATGTTGTTCTGACCCCAGGTAAGTAACGGTTAGGAACTCAGGGACTCGCAGAAGGGATTATTCCAGGACTTGATGTAAACCAATCTAATATATAGGAGGGCCAGTTATAGTTATTTTCTTGTACACAAATCAATTAACCGTGAGTATTAATTATGTAAATGTAGCCTCATTGCTTATATCTTGGTGATCTTGGCGCTTATGAGCAAGGTGCCATCAACTTTGAGATTGTAGTTCTGATTTCCGTATCTGGCATTCAAATCATAAGTTTTTCGTTTAGAGAAATTCTATATGACATGCCTGGCATTGTAATACATGTAAGCTCGCCCCCTCTGATATCGTATCGGAAATAAGCTCGGTGAGGGTAGGTAGCTGTGAGTTACACCATTACCGGAGTGATAAAGATGTGGGCTTATGTACAAACTATCGGTATTTATGAGAATTGCTCTGATAAACTCATATTAGTCAACTGTTCTGTGGCTCATATAGTTTTCTAGCTGAGCTGTGTAATAATAAAATATGAAAACTTTAATTATTGAATCTGTAAAATGATACAGATTATCGAGATTCAGTCACTTCTTTTTCTGTGGGTACCACGAGGTTCACAAGGTAGTTATCGCCAGAGAAGAACAGGCAAGAAACTAGCGTTGCTCTTTTCAAAACCAGTTTACAAAGCAGTGATTAAACAGGATGTATTTGTTACACTTCCCATATCATAGTTTTACACATTTATTTAATCTAAATAACCTTTACTGTAAGACTCAAAAGGTGATAGTCAATCACTACGCACTTTAACGGTGAAGGAAAACACCGTGAGGAAAGCTTGCATACCGTAGGGATTTTAAAGAATTTCTACGGTATGTAAGTACGCCTAACCACTCTCAATTGATTCTCTCGATTGTAGAGTAGGCCCGTGCCCAGCAGTGGGACGTATATGGGCTGATATAGATAGATAGATAGATAAGACTCATCCTACCTTATAAACTTTATAATATAAAGTATTCAGCCCCTAGCCTTCATTCTGTTTAATTTAGCCCTCCCTTGTTGCCAAAGTAAACGGCCCTAAATAAACTAGACGGTTGCTATATCGTCCAATTGCCGTTTAATCACTAAATTGTTAATGAAGTTTCAAACGGAACCGTCGAAAGGACGATTAGGCTCTTTCGTTTGGACGTGCAGGCTTAAAATAGGACCTTGTTTAAGACCTGTATTGTAGGTACCTATGTTTCTGTATAATTGAGTTGCGCGTACCTATATCGATAAAAATTTCGCAAAGAAAATCTTATTTTCTTTATTTTTACTTATCTTCGTATATGAGTGATAAATGGAAAGTTTCCTAAAATAATGACGTACACCTTTTTATTTCTACAGACCCAATGGTACGTAAGGGTTTAAATTACTAATATCGTAAAAATATCTGTCGCTTTGTTTGCGAAATTTTTATTTGCATTGTGTCTGTAACTACTAAACTACCACCTGGCTCCGTTTTCGATGGCAGTCTTGATATACCCGGTATATTACTCATGAGTTTTTTTTATTTGAATCCTGTGCAATTCCATTCTGACAAAGAAAATATGAAATATACAAAATTTCTTTCCTGTATATTTCTTAGGCCACCTTTCTAGAAACACGGATCTTATACAAATATCAACATGTCATCGAAGCTCAAATATTTACACGCTATTGGCATCTGTATTGAAAGCCCTTCCCAGGGGACACAAACTCGATTTCAGGGCAAAATGTCTCATTTGGCGATCGAGGCCGAAGTCCGTTTTCGTCGATTGACCGTTTCACGCGATGGAATACGGCGCAAACATCTTAACATACTTTCCAAATATAGTTCGGGGCTAATGGAATGGTCACAGAATAAATAAATACACCCAACAATTACTTCCAGTTCTGAGTATAAATACTTTTAAATCTTAATTAGTCAGGAATTTGTGCCCGATATGGCGATAGGCTCGCCCCCTATCACATCGTGGGACGGAACATGCAAGGCGAAATGTGGGTGTCCTGTTGGCGCCTCTGCCTACCCCTTCGGGGATAAAGGCGTGAGGTTATGTATGTATGTATGTAATGCTCACATTCTTTCTCTTCTTTACAATATTTTATTTAATCCTCTTACCCCTTCTTATCTTAAAGAACGATTTATTTTTCTTCATGACTCACATTCGAGATCCTTGAGGTCGTCTGAGAATCTTAATCTGCGAATGCCTGTGCACACCACGACATTCATGGACAAGTCCTTTACTGTCAAAGCAGTTCGATTGTGGAACGCGCTTCCTACTGTGGTGAGACAGGCGCAAACACTGTCATCGTTCAAGAGGCTTACTAAAGAACTTAAGAACTTACCTCTCTCTTTAAACTGATTTTATTATTATTTCCTACATTTGAATTCTCTTTACTTTTTGTATATAAATTTATATATGTATGTATGTATGTATGTATGTATGTCTATTTATTATGTTTTTATTTTATTTGTTATGTAAGTATGTAATGTCTGTGTATTTATATTTATATTGCTTATTTAGTTTTATTTGTCTTTCATTCTTTATTTATTTAATTTCTTTTTTTTTACACTGCCCTCTCTTTCTCCTTCTCTTAAATCCATCCCATGGTTGTCTGTAAGACATTGCTTTATGCGATAAGACCGCCATTTGTACTTTTTTTTTTCTTCTGTTTCTGTATGTTAATTAACTGTGTACAATAAAGATTTAAATAAATAAATAAATAAATATGTAAATCTTAATTAAGCACTTAGAGTTACTTGGGTGCTACTACTAATATTATTACTACAATATTGCATACATCATTTTTTGTTGCATTATTACAAATACTACCCGGCTAATAGTTACAAGTAAACAAGAGTACGTTTATGTATTATATGAGCTGCTATCAGCAAATTCCGTGCGACATAATTCAAAGCTGAAGCTTCATACAAACACTCGGGGACCGCAACACTCGGCACCCCGTTGGGCGCCAACAGTCTTCTGCGGCGGCGCGGGGCGGGAAGAGGGGAGGGGGAGCGGCGTCGCCCTGTCTCGCCCGAGTGGGGATCGCCAGTTGCGCCGCAGCGTCTGCCGTGAGCACACGTCTGCGTTGCGCCCGCGTACCAACACCCACACATGATACACCGGTTTGATTGTGATCACTGTTACATAATATTACACATATTATTGACTTTACCCGTGCTGTACGAAAACTGTATAGAGGTAAAAACTATATATGTAACCGCTAGAGAAAATATGTTTGATAAATAGCCGCACTGAACAATCGCACTACGTAAATGAGATGCGTCCGGCCGATTTGAATGTTAAATGTAATTAATTTCGGTAAATATGTTTTTGCGCATCACTCATTTTCAAAAATGTATTATTATTACGAAAATCATTGCAATTTGCAAGTAGCACCTTCGCGTTAAACATTTATGCACTCACAACCAGCAGCCGTAGTAATTGCAATTTATGGACGTAATCATAATTCGTTAAAAATTAATTGTATTTCATATCGTTAACTATAAATTTAACTGCGTCGCTCATTATAATAGACCTCATTAATCATGAAAAATTCTAGTACAAATAAGGTCAAAAATCGGCCAGAATATGTATATGTACATATTTAAACAATAACCTAACTAGGTTTATCACTTACCTATTTTTAAACTTATTCTACGAATTATGTAGGATGTCTATCATTTAATACGTTGATTTTTGTTGTTGGGTCATGAAAGTAACTATAATTAATATCTATCATCGACGGGTTTTCAAGCGATTTTTTTTTATTTGCAGCTAGGAGTAGTCCTTGTGTCTTAATTCGTCTTCATAATCTCTTTTGAATGTTCCATTTTAGCTTTTCCTCTTTTTGACCTGAATCATGTATTTCAAGCTATACAATAAGCTACAAATAGAAATTTGTCAGGAGTTACACCTGTACCTTTAGTTGACCGAATTAACATCAATATCTTCATTCAAGTGTAATCTACCATTACATCATCACTTTTATTCAAATAAATATTTTATACGTTTTTTACCCATACGCTCTGTTATTTTTAGGGCGCAACGCATCATAGGTTTATCACGTATTTGAAAATAAAACGCTCATTCGAAGTAAATGCCTGATATTTGTAGTTTTAAAAGTAAAACGTATATTTCCACTAGTTCTAGAAGGTGGTAAGGTGTCATTAGGTTGACTATATTGATCTATATCTATATATACTAGCTCATATAAATAGCTACTGCGTGCTAAGAGCCTCCTCTTCGATTAGACGGGCTTAGGTCTTAATCCAGTAGGCTGGCTTAGCGGTTGAAGGAATGTATTAATCACATCGATAATACATGTTACATAATACACATACTGTTTAGAATGAGGAAATAGGTAAAGGTATTTTATAACGTAGCTTATAACAGGCTAAAGAATAGGTAAGAGCCTGGCGTGATAGGTAAATGTCGCCATTCAGAACTCAATGCATTAAATGTACCCAAAGTTTGAATCTATACTTTGAGAATGCATAAGCAAGACTAAAGAAGGATTGTTAATAAAGAAGATTGTTGCGCCTTCACCAGTTTTGGTGTATTAATAAACCATTTCAGATAAATTATGACTTTACCGTCTTCTGTAAAACGGTAGCGCTTGCTAGATTATAATATCGGTCCATTGATGAAGTCGAAACTTCACTTTTTTACATTTCACGCAGTCCGAAAGTTTAATCACTCTTTAATATCCATTATACCTTTATGTAATTGATTTGTCCTTGGTCAAAGGACATGAAATAATTTGATTACTTAACACATTCTGCAATATCATAAAACAGACTCTTAATCCTATTATTACTCTCAAACGCTGGTTCAAAACTAAAGAGTTCTCAGTTAAACTCTCGTTTAGTTCAAGAATAAACTTGGTAAAAGCGTTTGGCGAGATAAAAATACCGACGACGAACAGTACTTAATGATTGCTTTTTTCTGAATTTAGAAATTCATTTAAGAGTGAATAATCGTTCCTCCATTTGTATCTAAGGGAGCGGTCATTAATTATGCGAACCATTAGCGCTGTTCATGAATCATGCAGGGATGTTGCGGTATTGTTTTTCTACGTCTATATTGACTGTCTTACTGCAGTCGTGGTTTCTGCACAATGTGGGGTAATTAAGACCTTATTCCACCAAGATGGTTCAGTACATAAAGGATATTTAGTGTCAAAATTAATACCTACAAATGGGGTATCTTTCTCAGCTCACCGAATGCTACAATTGCTCAATAATCCCATTGGGATTGACAACTTATTATGCTCTCTGAAGAAGCTTCTCACTTTGTATTATAGGGTGTCATAAAATGTTCTTCAATGCAGTTACGAGAGTCTTATTACATAAAAAGTAATAGCAGTGGAAGGGATATAAAACTACAAACTAAAAGGTTTCATACAGTCTTACATATACCTTTTGAAAAGCATTTGGAATATTCTAATCGACATATTTTTGGAGCCAAATGGTATCTTTTTTCGCTTTGACCATATGAGTTAGGAAATCCAACATTTAATTACTTAAATAATTACTTAATTACTTACTTTACTCCGCGTGTTTTCTACAGCTGAATAATATAATCAAGTCAAGAAGCGATGAGCCAAAGATGATTCAAAAGAACATGTAAAAGTCTTTTCATGTAGATGAATAAAGAATATGTTTTTTTATTCGAATAAAACGACAGAAATAAAAACAACATTTTGTTTATTCTAGCTTTCTTCCAGTACGTTTTTACCGCTTACAAAAATTTACTCTTATTGCGACAGCCATAAAATTTGAAACGGTCATGAGCATAAAGCTGAAGTCTTCGGTCGTACTTTGATGTAATCATTTTAATGAGTCGTAGAACCCGTGTTATCGCAGACTATAGAGCTTTGACAATATTGTCGGCTGTTCGCATTAATGTCAGCGATGATTTAATAAAATTGTAGATGAAATTCCAAGATATTTATTTTCTTATGAAGAATGAGTTTACTTAATGTTTGCAAGTGAACATTCTAACACCCACAACGCGTTTAGAAGTTATTGATGCGTTGATAGCATATCAAGATGACGACGATAGATGATGTAGGAAAAAAAAATTGTCAAGCTCCATTTATAAAAAGATTGTGCCATTCTGTGGGTGTTGCTGTCAAAAGTACAAATGAACTAATTGCAAATTAGCCAATGCATCTCCTATTAGTGGGCCCATAGACTCGTCTCACAGTATTCGTCAAGGCTTCAGCGATAGTGCACCATGCGGGTCTTATGTCTACTGGCTTTTCGGCCACGTATACATCACAAACATGTTATATTCCACGTCCAAATTAAAATACTTTATAAAGGTTTTTAATGAACGCAGTGGGAGACATTTATGCCGCAGTCATATCGCACGTTCTTGACCTAAAGCAGTTGGAAACGAATGCTGTATTTTAACTTATCATATTATGTTGGTTGGTATCATCTTTAATTATTCCCTGATCTTAGTTCACCCATAGTTTTCTAAAATCTATTAATGTATGTACCACATTTGTAAAATAAACTGTAATGGTTTTGTTTACTACCTACGTAAAAACGGCGAAAATATGCTTTATGGAATCACAAAAATATTTGACGTGATTTTTACGACCATTCGTCTCTTTCGTATCAAATAAACTTGAATAGCCGCATTGCTTGAGAAATATCCAATATATTTAGGTTCACAATCTCCGTATATGCCCCTACACCAATATGATAAAAATATGTATGAATAAAATATAAAAGAATTTATATAACGCGTTTCATTGTTAGCCCATGCTTTAAGGCGTCGCCGTTTCTTTCTCGTGTGATTAATAATAAGGTTGAAGAATTTTGACGGAGACATACAAGGAAATATTTTTCGTACGCTAGTTCCATGACATACATTATGTAATAAATCAGCTGCCAGATGGATGTAACGCTGAAAAGCGATGCGAAGCCTGCCATCTGCAGCGCACGCAGCGATCATTATTCATATCTTCACGCCTTTTGTTATAAAGGAACCTAGTAGGTAGTACCTACAGGATCAGTGTCTTGTTGTTATTATTTTGGTTTCAATTAGTTTCAAGTGTTCCTTTACAGAAGTAAGTTAAGGTTTTCCTTGCCTGTTGGTTAATTTGTTGATGTCTCTTTGGAGAATAAACGTTTTCTTTAAATTGGTCTCTTTCAAACTTCCTCCCAAATAGGGCAACTTATCGAAGGTCCTTCAGTTAATGTGGGCGTTCGTGGGCGGCGTTAATACGTTTATATCCGCTTTGCCATAAAATTGAGTGGGTTCATATAAAAATTAGCAGAATTACTTCGTTTATTTCAATTTTATGATGCGTGGTAGTAACGATCCAGATAAGAACTGCCGAAAAGGTCGTAACAGATTATTATATATTCTTACGGCCTTTTTCCTAGAGTTTTAAAACCTATTTAAGTTATCGAATGTTTTGTATTCTTCGCTCAAACTGAATTCAAAAGTCGTTCGAAAGGGCTCGAGTAATTAACATGCAATTATACGGCGAAGTAAAGCGTGCTGAGGAAACCGACAGGCCATAGAGGTCTTTACAAGAATTTCAATGTAATGTAAATTCTGCCAATTCGCACAAGGCCAGCGTGATGGACTAGGGGCAAGATCACTCAATCGTATAGGAGTCCCAAGCCCAAAACGGACAATAAACCTTTATTTATCACTTACTTCAATTTTAGACCCCTTTTAATGAAAATGTCTTAACCTTAAAACGTTATTTCCATTGACTCACCTAAATTTATTCTTTCAAATAAATCTTTACCCCGATCTTATATAACTTTGAGGGGATTTAAATCGCAAAGTTTGATCCTATTTGATCCGTATTCAAAAACTTTTGGATTGAAAGATGATCCTCTCAGGAGAAATTCGGCTTCAGCATAACAAGCTTTCGCGAATATTTATCATCTTTTGAAATCTACCTAAAAGTATTCAAAAAATATTTTGGGTAAAGATTTATTCTTTTTGTTTAAAAGCTATTTTTATTCTTTGTAAGTTCTTGTAACAATTTATCAAATTCTTCATGTAAAGTTCTTTTTCTTGGCTGTTTGTCTTTAAAGATATAAACTTCATAGCTTGCGAGCGACAGACACATCTGACCTCTCTTTGATAAATGTTAAATATACTATTTAAGAAGTCCTTTGTTCGGAAAGAAAGTTTTTTGAAAAACACTGTCAAAACATAATTATGTTTCTCTAGAAAAATGTATAGCTTATTCAATCCATATCATTACAACATTGAAAAATTTCAAGAACTAAATAGTTCAGTAAAACGTCTACAAAATTAAGAGACGCAAAAACGACGTTGATGGAATCGCATTTCAAAAGTCTAATATTTGGCTCAATCGTAGGACTCAATTGACACGATTTATTTTTTTGTACCTTCAACCTAAATTTTCATCTGGTACGATTGAAACGCTGAGAGCTCGAGTTCGAATCTCGGGTCGGGCATAGTGATATTGGATTTTTCTATCCAGTATCAGCCCGGAGTCAGGAATTTGTGTCCGATATGGCGATAGGCTCGCACACTATTACATCGTGGGACGGAACACACAAAGCGAAACTTGGATGTCCTGGAGTACCTCAGCTGCCTACCCCTTCTCGGAAAAAGGCCTGAATTCATGTATGTATGAACATATCTTCAGTTCAATGTTGAATATGGTTGAAACGCATCGTTGACATGTGGATTGCATTCCCATCGGTGTCCAATATCATTCGATTTATTTGTAATCACAATTCACAACGTTGTATGCAAATATTTACGCGGTCATTGATTGATTCATTGCTTATTCAAATACACCAATGTAATATTATTGTCAATCACACAGTTCTCAATATAACTGTTTGCTATCCTCGATGATATTTGCATACGGAATATAACACAATTCAGGATCCTTGCTTTTGACATATTGGCGTTTTGGATGCGTTTGTTAGTTTAATTTCTTTCTTCAAAATATCTTTAATCATAGTTTTTTTATAGAATAAAATGAGCATAATAATGTTTCTAATACAAATTCCATTGTTGAGATTAGTTATTAATTATTTTAATTAATTATCAGATATTACATTTTTTAATTAATTCTAAAATTCTTGGTTTGCGGATAAAGACCAATGAACATTTTAAATAATGTCGATATACTCGTAGGTTATTACTTGATTTTTTGTGAAGAACCTGGCCATTTAATTTTTTTTTCAATTTTTATTTTTGTCTTTTGTTAGGATCTTAATCTTACGTCTCATTGCCTTAAATGTTAAAGTCTACATTACTATTATCATTAGTAATATAATTTCCACCGAAAAATAGATCTTTATAGTTCTAAAAATCATTCCTACCTTAATAAAAGTCTTGCGTGATAATATTTTTATACTGACGATGTCGTCTTTTTATCAATGAATTCTCGAAAAGGTCAATGGTAAGCCTCAAGCCAGTTATAAAATTATAAACTAAATCATTCTGATATACCTATAACTGGAAAAGGAGTGTGGGATAACAGCAAGCAGAAATAGGAGATCATTTATCATCATCATAAACAACATCGTTTTAATATAATAAGGATGGTCGCTTATTCTTTATGTCACTTATCCTTTTATCGAATAAGCTAAGAGAAGAACATTACCACAATTTTGTTTATAAAATACTTACTTCTCTTTACCTCTCGCGTAACTTCTAACGAACTATTTCTCGACGCGTTTATCCGCAACATGATTGAACCTTCAAAGTTGCGTAATAACCGCCTGAAAGTTTGCAATTAATCGGTGTAGTGGTTTCTGCTAACAAGGAACTAAACACCGATTGGAACCAACTTGGACAAGCCGAGTGTTCGTGGGCGGAAACCGTACTATTGCTAACTATATATAGGATTTTTTAAACCTTATTAGTTTTCATTTCAAAAGTAATGTGAAACTATGAAATATTGTTTAGAAAAACATAGCTTTAAGCTAGCTAATGAATTGATGGTAATACATAACGAATTATAGATGCCTTTTTTACACGGCGATGGAAAAGGGATTTAGACTGCGCGGGTAGCAAACTTTTATCTTATTGTAGTCATTATAGTCTACAGTAAAATAAATTGAAAAATATCAAGCAGCTTTAAAATTAAAATTTAATTAAATTCACGAACAAATTAAAACGGAATTTAACAGCGTAATGCGTCACCCTTACCCTAACTCAACTTTTAATGAAACTGCAAACGCTTAGTCTGTTACCTTCCAATCGATACATCAGCATTGCGTTGTATAATAATTAAAATGTCGCAGTACAAATCCGGTCAAATCAATACGCTCACATGTGTGTGGAGTATTCTCATTTCAATTGGATTCACGATTTACTTTAACGAATGCACTTCTCTTTGTTCTATACTATTAGGATCAGCATTGAGTAAATTCCATTTCAAGTTGAGAAACTTCTTTATTTCATTAGTCTAAATTACAATTTATAATCGTCATTTTCTATTTTGTTTGGCAAAAACTTGAGGTAACATGCATTATGAAATTCTCCTCGAGTTGAAAATGCCCTCATCCCATTGAGTCGCGTAGGAGGCTAGTACCCTTAAAACATACTTATCGATCTGCCGGGGACTTATTCCAGCCACAGGCAATTTCCATCAGATTTTTCAATCCGACACAGATTGAGACTAGACCAGAGAGGCGACTGCCCTACAGTACGTGGGTGATAAAACCGGAACAGTACAAATCCGATTAAGCCGACACTCGCACACGCGTGACACCGGACACGCGTGCCTTGTCCCATTTCCTACTACCCAGGGACTAATCGCGAATACTGTCCTTGCAAGGCTGTTAATGCTGGGGAATTTCGCTACATCATTTGTGTGTTGATTGAGGCTTAGTTCCAGGTCACGTGTTAGTTCACGATTTAATTTTAATTGTTAGAAAAAGATACAAGGCGAATTGTGGGTGTGTTGGTAGCACCTCTGCCTACTCCTTCTGGGAAAAAGGCGTGAGTTTATGTATTTATGTATGTTCAAAACAGGTGTTGTTAATGAGTTAAGTGTCTTTGAATGAAACTATTTCAAACCTTATTGTTACAAAAATGTATTATTTATAAAGCATAATCGTCCTGCTCATTCATTTCCTAATGGACTTTCTTATATTAAAATACACCTTTGCAAACAATTTCGAAAATAAAATTTGACGAGGATCCAAGAAAAAATTCTATAAAACATGCCTATATTTACCCCAAGTATTTTGAAAGTAAACAGACGAAAAAATCCGCGAAACAAATTGTCCTCCCACGAAACGCTAACATTTACATAAGAAATACGTCGTAACGCGTTGTCATATGACAAACATTTTTCCAAGGATTCAGTTAGATTACGAATTTTGACGGGGATAAATATTTGAACGTGTAACTCCCGAATTTTGTCGTAATATTTTATGAACCACATTTTATACTGGTCTTGATTTCCCATGAGTTTAAACTTTTAAAATTATGTTTCCGATTTTTTATTTTGTTTCTGTTTAAAGTTGCTGGGTCGCAATTTGTCATAATAATATATATTTTATGTCTTATTCAACATTCTCTACAAATAAATTAATAAAATGGGAAGTACAATTTTTTCTCTTAACAAATAAAAATATTCTGTAATGGTGTTTTGAATTGCAGATTTTTTTACAAGAAAAACTTAAGCAAAAGTAAGTTGAAATAAAACTTTATTTTTGTATCCATATGTAGATTTTAGTAAAAGATAATAGCTTGCTTTACACTGTTTATTAACAAGTAATTAGAGATGGAGATGATTTTATAACTATAAAAATATGATAAGATAAATTGCTAGCTTGAGTACACGCGACGCGCATGACAATTAATTGCGTACTAATTACGTAAAACACGAGTACCGCGCTCGCGGTGTATAAAATGCTGACAAGACCAAATGTAGGGCATTAGCCCGTACATCCTCCCGGGGGAGATTGAAATTATTGAGTATAATATTATTAAGACAAATAACTTATGATAATAATGGCGATGAGACAAGGTGAAGGCATTTTCACTTATAGGATAATGAATGAAGACCTCTATAATAAATTCTAGACACTTTCACTGATAGTAAACACTGGTTGGCGACGATCAGGCATCGTGCCTCGATCCTGTTTACGCAAACACTGCATTTCTATATCACTCTTACACTGACAATGATCCGCACTGATTGATACACATCGTAAATTTTCACTTGCACTATTGCCGTTACTGGCGCCTTCAGGTTGACTGAGGCCTCCAGGCCCCGCCGCTGAGTGAACGAGGGCGTTGCCTGGCGAAGGTACATTCCATCGCTGTCGCACACGTCTCCATGCTAAAGTTGCACCGGTGATAGCTGCTATCGCCAACAGAACGTAGATTGCTGTATAATGGTGGATGTCATGAACAGAGATCTCATCCTCCTCTGCATGATCTTTCAGTTGCTGGAGGCTACTTTCTATTTTTACTAAAGCCTTCTTTCTGTTTTCGGTATCAGAATCGTTCATATCAAGTAATGGGATTGATATATTAATTAGCTGGTTTATTGGTGGTACATCTGGGGCAATGATATCTGGACGTACGTGGACTATGTCTGGTCGAAACAACTTATGTGGGTAGATAAATGACTCATCCGTTTTAAGCATACAGTCACTCGTCATAACGGCAATTCCTGCCCGAACCAGCTGATATGACGTAACTTGAGTGTCACCACAATGAACTCGGGCGACACAAGTGTGACAACAAAAGTACATATATGTATTAGTGTTGTATAAGTTGATCCATGCAGTTTTGCACGGAGCGGTAATTAGACGACACGACGTCCTTGTGTTGTCAGCGGATTCACACAGGTCGTAGTCCCCTCTCAGCTGATTGATAGGAGACTGAAGGTAACATAGATAGGTATCGGTTCGGCGATGTAGACATTCATTTATTTGGTGTTTCGTTATAGTTAGGTAAGTTTCCTTACGCAAATTTATTGCCATGTATTTTGATTTAGGTATCAAAGTGGCCATGGAATCTTCTCTAACTCGTTGTGGGATAGCTATCAGCTCGTATAACTCATAGGGATCGCGACTAGTAAGTGGAATTCGTATTTCAAACATCACATATTTTTCCAATATTCTTGTCTTAATTTTTAGTAAAGAATAGATGTCACGTAAATCATCATGTACATTCTCTATTGGTAAGCTTAGATCGGACGGCAGCTGTGAGGAAATGTAATAAAAAATATAATGACTTTTATTTAAATAAAATTCACATAAAAACGGGTACCATCATAGCCTAATTAAAAATATATGAAATTGTCTGTGGAAACTTGGAAAACCGATGCAAATTTATGTGGTTTCGGCTGTCGAAACACAACTCTGTGGTGTTGAGGCACGACGTGACAAACGAATAAAACAAAACATTGTTGTTCAGTTCAAATATCAGTTTCCTAGGTTACTTTTTATGTACTGTTTCTGTCGGTTTTTGGTGTAGTGTAGTCAGCTGCTTATATTTTTATTACACAAAACACAAGAGTGTGCAGTAACATAGAGTCTTTAATAGACATTAAAAATTGGTAGAGTAATCAAAGGACATGTACCTACTTAATAGTTTGTCGTACCTACTAATTAGACATAAATCCATCTTTAATAAAAGGCAAGAGACGGGTTTAAGGAGGTATTAAAATATATATTAATTTTCATATTTGGCACTTGCAATTCTGTAAATCGGTGACTAAACCACAAAATGAACTGGCGATAGGCTCGCCCCCTATCACATCGTGGAACGAAACATACAAGACGAAATGTGGGTGTCCTGGTAGCACCTCTGCCTACCCCTTCTGGGAAAAGGCGTGAATTTATGTATGTATGTAATAACCACTAAAATCCAAATTATTAACTTGTTGTTGTACCTCCATTTCAGTTATTGAAGCTATTCTTTACTTTATGTGACAACCAATACTATTTTTAGATACGTAATATATTAAATAATTACATAAGGTTTAATTTATTTAAAGACTCATATCATATTATGTGGCATTATCACATTACACGAACAATGGGCTTCATCGACAATTTAATTATGTATGAAATCTTTTATGGAACGTGATTAATAAATTGAAATGCATTATCGTATATTCAATAGATAGGGCCATGAAGCTAAGCCTATCCAATAAGAAAAAAATAATTAACGTTCAGCCAATCTCGACTAGAGGAATAAGGATAGATGGATCAATATACTAGACATGATTTCGTTAATTCATTAGTTACGATTTCTGGATATTTTGATACCATCAAGGTATATGGTTTATATGATGAACAGTAAAACATTTCCAAAATCCTTTTACAACGCAATTTCAATCCCTATATCGCAACAGATATCGCTCGATAATAGCAGAGGGTGCCCTAATGAGTTCAAACAGGTCGAGGTGGCGTCGAAGATATCGACCCGTCTGCCGGCCTGGCGCTACGCCAACAATCAGGTTTTACCCCGGGTCATAGCTTTATAGCAGACCCCTGTCCGGCCCTGTCCCCTACCAGACAGTTGTTCGTTTCAAACGATGACGTGTTTCAAATTGAAGTTCCAGCTTTGAAATTTGATTAATTTTCGCCGGCCACTTGGTTTGGCGCCGCAATTTATTGGCTATCAATAGCGTTTGGTTGATTGATATTAGTGGGGCAATTACATGTTACAGCAATGTATGTTTGTAATGTTGATATTGTACATCTACTTGTAGTTATGTTTTATTGATTATACGGTTTTTATAGTTAGCTTAATGCGTAATTTAAAGGATTCGAAGTCTAAGATACTTTATTTGTCTTAGTAAATGTAATATGGTATTTTACTATGCATATACTTCTAGAGTAAAGCAGAATGGTTAACACTTCATTTATTAGCTAAACTACGTCACTTAATCTGCCAGACACCGAGGCGTCATCCAAATACACCTACTTGTGCATAATCTCAACTGTAGTTAATACGTTGTGTGACAAATTGTAGCCGTTTTTCAGCTTTTCATTTGAAGCTCGCATTCATCCAGCGGGTCTGCACAGTCAATCTTGTTTGCCTCCCCTTTTCGCTGTTGTCTATTAGTTGTACAAAGCGGCAGCTACGAGCTCCCCTTAAATTGGGTCACATTAGTAATTAAATTTTGAGAAACTTGTGTACCACGCAGTGTTATTTACCGATGGAATATTAAAAATATTATTTTGTTGTTTGTTGTTTATTGCAATAGCTGTTTGTGGCACGTAGCTCTGTTTTGCCTTTATTAAAGTTGGTTCGCCAAAGGATTTCATTGGCCTTAAAATTATGCGGAATAGAGGTATATTGCAGCTCAGGTTAGATCAGGCCAATATAATTCTATTAATCACATGGTAACCATTTCTTTAAATTTAGATTTCAAACCAAAAATTCTTTTTCAGTCCAGATGACTACCATAAGTATTGAAATATTGAAATCTCAAACCAATTAAGTTTTGAATGAACGCAGTGCACCTACGATCCATCCTTTTAAGTAATTGGTGGTCAAAAAGATGTTTTTAAAATGTCGGGCCCTCTATTACAAACATTTTGGCTTCAAAAGCTTCTTAAATGTAAAGCAGCAGTTTTATTGCAAAATTATAGAACAAAATATATACATACATAAACTCAAGCGTTTTTCCCAGAAGGCTAGGCAGAGGTGCTACCAGGACACCCACGTTTCGTCTTGTATTTTCCGTCCCACGATGTGATAGGGGCGAGCCTATCGCCATATCGGGCACAAATTCCTGACTCAGGGCTGATAATGAAAAGAATAATCCAATATCATTTTGCCCGACCCGGGATACCCGAGACCTCAGTAGCGAGAGAGAGAATAAAAAATTACAAAAATGCATTTCACCATACACATACCTATATAACACTCTCTATAAAAGTGCCAATTTCAATTATAATAACTCAGTCAGCTATGACTATTGTTTTGAAGTAAATTAAAAGCTTGGCAACTGACTAAAATTTTTACGACTTGAGTTGAAATGTTTTGAAAATTATTCAGTTTGTGCGAAAACAAACTGCAGCGTTTTATTGCATAGTGTTAAAACTTTCTTGTTCTTTTTAAAATGTGAGACGATGTTGATTCGTGGTGTTTTCTGGATTTGGACGGAAGCCAAGTAGGTTTTTGTAATATGGATGCTCCTCTCTTCATTCCCATAAACACTAAGTCACTGTCTTTGTATAAAATGTAAATTGTAAAATGGAATAGTCATTTCCGATTTTCTACTGCTGATATTATTCACTTACACGAACAAAATACCTTTCCCATTTAAGAATTCTTTAGAGTCTTTGCATATTTATCAGTCCCTTTTACATTTCATTGGATTCGTTCGATTTCAGGTAAAATTGAAAAGCATTGTTAAATCACCTTGCGAATTTGAATATTTTTTCGAATATCATCGATAATTGAATTTCTTAAAGAAAATTCAGAAGTATAAAGATTTAATTACTTTATTGTTTTTCGTTGTCTTACAGTGAGCTTTTAATAATAATTTGTCACAATCTTCTTATGCAACATAACTTTATTTTTTTATGTCACACAATCATTTGGCGTATAAGTTAACGACGTTCCTGAATGACATCAACTTATCTGATAACAGTGGACTTCACCTAACTCTAAGGTATTTCTTCAAAACATGTTCTTATCGGTATAGTTAATTAAAATTAACTAGTAATACACTCGTCAATTCAAAAAGTCAGACGTGCCTTGTTTTAAAAAAGAAATTCTCTTGAAACAATTCCCAAAAATGTACGTATCACAAAATATTTTTCCCCAGCCAGGCGTTCCTGGCCATGTCACCTTTCCCGGTCCCCGGCTATTATTCTCTCCCGGTCAATGCTCGCTTTGTTGCCAGGAACATTTACCCCCCGGCTTTGCGCTAAGTCGTTGCAAATAACCTTTTATTACTTGGAGACTGTTTTACTAGCGTCATTTGCAGGTTTTTGGAAAATAACAGTTACTTGAGTTCTAGGAGTTTTAAAGTTAATGTCGTTGCAACGTTGATGATTCAGTGAATAATATTCATAAAAAACTATATTTCGGCAATTATAAGGTTTGTTTTTCCATTCAAATCAAGTCTTTATTACTTTGTTATTTGCTATCTTAAGTAGAGTCTAACTTACAGTTCTTTGTCTCATGTTACCAAACCAATTAATTAAGAATGATTAGAAATACTAGATTATATTCATTTAAAATATAAAATGCACAAACCGCCCAGTGCCCCTTTAAATCCACTCGAACCATTTTAATCCATCGTATACCAAATATTAAAAAGCGACGACACTCATTAAAATCAAACGAATTGGTTTATAAAAACACATACATTTTCAGATGATTAAAACCAACTAAACATGGAAATAAACTTTACGTGACATTACAATAGTAAAGTGTTGAACATTCCCTTGTGACTATCGTGACTGTCGGCAAAGTTCGGAAGTGTTCGAGTACTCGCGAGTTCGGAGAGCCGACGAGAGACGAGTGGAGTGAGTTGTAAGATGGAAGATAATGCTGCCGGGCTGGGTAAATACAGGTGAGTTGTAGAACATCTAGTAGACTAGATAAACAGTAGAATAAATTCTAACACCTTTGAGCCATTGCCAATTAAGATAAAAAAGGGTAAAACAGCGAGGATTACGAGAATGAGATTTAAACACACCTGAAATAAATTGATAATTTGGTCACACATAGCTGTTAATGAGGTTAGATATCCAGGATACTTTTGTTTACTGGCACGGCAAAGTGAATACAATGTAAATGATAGTAAGTGTAGTCCAATTCGAATTGAGTAAAGAATCCACTAATAGACTGTCACGTAAGGCTGGTCGACTCGATGGTGCCAGGCTGGTATAATCCGGCTGAACCCGAAACATATACCAATAACATAACGTGAGTCACTATGAGTGTTTTTCCGCCATCGTGAAGAATGGAAGATCAAATTAAAAACATTAAATTTATTTTTTCCTTAGCTCGATATTGCGATAAATAATTATGAATACACTCGGTAACTTATTAAAATCATTGTGACCGTGGTACGAATCCCGAACCTTTATTGTACAGGTCGGTCATTACAAAGCAGGGCTATTGCGAACTATTTGAATAATTAAAATAATATTAAATTGGTTTTGTAAGCAAAAAAAAAATAGTTTTAAGTCTCTCCCTACAACAACTTGTTAAGGAACGCTATCCCTTCGAATGCTTGGTCACAGACTAGTGACGTTCCATAATACTTTACCTGATACGTTTCTACACACATTGTCTAGTGTAACGGGTGATTTTTATAAGCGATGAGGAAAGCAACCTAATTCTAGTATGACGATGGTGCTGGCCGTTGTATTAAGAAGAATGGACTAAGGATTTGAATATAGAACGGAGTTGTCAACGGCTGATGTGAAGGATGGCTGAGTCGGGGATTACGCCGTGAATGTTTTAGAGGAAACGTTGTAGGCATTTCAATATGCGAGTTGTATTTTGTAGAAAGCCCTTGTATTGATGAACATGATGTTGAAAAAGAATACAGGAATTATGATTACACAATCGTCGTATTATTTGGAGTTTGTAATACTAGCATGACCGTTATAGTAGATAGACACGCGAAACCGAACAAAATCACTATCGAGTATGTTGGAAGGGAGTAAGAGTTACGTAACCCTTTATCAAACCGCTTCAATAACGATAAGAATCGTACTACGGCTAAAATTAAACCTTTTAATAACATCAAGGTTTTTCTTAAGGCTGAAGTTAACTTAATACTGCCACAGGTCAGTCTCGAGGGAGCTGTTCTAGTAGAAGCACACAATTCTCTTTAAGCTGTTGGGTTTACTAATTACTTTAATCGTCCCATTGGATCAAACATTGGCTCAAAAACAGACAGTTAAGTTGGTTGTGTGATCTACTGATCTAATGAATTGTAGTGTATACGTATTGGTGATTGGTAGTTTTTAGAAACGCAGTAGTAAGTTGATAATATATATCTATACTATTATGAAGTCGAAGAGTTTGTTTGTTTGGACGCGCTAAACTCGGGAACTACGGGTTTGAAATGAAAGAATATTTTAGTGTCAGATAGTCCATTTAATGGTGAAAGCTGTAAGGTGCTTTTTATTCCGGACAATCTTCACGCGGGCGAAGCAGCGAGCAATATTAGTATTTGAATAAAAGCCAGTAGTAGTATTTTCAATTGTACTAATATGAATGCAAAGTTTACAACTAGGTCGATGTCTAAAGGTTGTCAGTTCAATCTCCGCAACTTGACGGGTATTATATATTCCGGACTGAGGTGTTACGGGACTGAAAAGCCTCACAGTTTATAATATCCGTGAAACATGTAACATGACTATTCAATATGGGTCGCAAATATTTGCGTACAATGTTTTTAGTATGTTTAAGTCCTATTCCCATTTTTATTCATTACTTATTCTATATTTACTTAATTAAATGAATTTTGCAGAAAGGTTTACTAAATGTTTTTCTGACCCACCGCTTCCCTTTTACTTAGTCTCCAAGGAACTGTGGTACCATTTTAACCTCAGTAATTACAAGTTCCAAACTAACTAAACCTTTGTCTTCTATTTCAGATATAATTAACCAAACCTACTTAAGCTTGGGACAAGAGTTTTGTTCTTCGACCTTTGTCCTTCACCTTGCGAATTGAACGACCCAAACTACTTTAAGAAGTTCTGAATTTCTCCAATTCTAACAAACTTATCTTTAACTTTCGATTGATGAATAAAATATTTAAACAAGTGAGTGAATTTGTTAGCATCTATTATATTTGCTATCCATTACTCGCGACTTTGTTCGCGATTACGGTTTAGTTTTATTTCACAGCCTCTTGACATTTTTAGGTATAAAACGTAGTCTATGACACTACGGTCTTTAGACTATTTCTAATTTTATAAAGTTGCAGTCCTTTCAACTCAATATTTGGAAATTTTAAAACAATAAAGCAATTTTCCGTAATATACGTGCAGATATAGAAAAAGATAGTATAGGACAGTGCTCGCATGTTTGCGCCTCAGTTGCTAAGCTACATTCATTCAATTTTAACATGACATAGTTTACCGTTACGAGGGTATTATAAATCGGGGAACCGGCAATACATTATTACTGGAGAAATCGTAGAAACGATATCCACGTATATATTTTTTTATTTATAACTGGCAGTCATTAAAATATAATTATGGTATTTCTGCTTCCATTATTGAGCTTGATGGATGAAAAATCAGACCAGTGGTTTCATTTTATGATCCATTAGAAGGGCTTCAAAACATTTTAGGAAGATAACTTCTCGATTAGCATGTGGTTAGTTTTGTCAAGTAGGTAATAATTATGTTATAATAGGTGACTTAATATGAATAATAGGTATATGTTAATAATGCCACTAGACACAATGCATACACATGGTTAATTAACATTGCAGTGATGCTCTGAAAGCATTGCAGCATACAGATGAACAAGGGGTATCGTTGCCGTCACGGTATTTATATTGCATTTTATTTCTCTTTCTTTGTAAATTATTACAAACAATAAACATTTTTCTCTCTTCATATAAAATAATTGCTAAGTAGTTGAATTAAATTTATTTTACAACCTGCCTTTTCCATAATGTTCCTACCATAATTAAGCCAAAACAATTAGGTTCTTTCCGTCGTATCTTAAGTAAAAAATCGTTTAAGTACCGTGTAAGTATCTTACGTAAAAAAATGTTCATTTTACTCAAGGGCTTTCGAATAAAAAACCCTAATCCTAAACACAATAGCAATCTCGGCTTTTAAATAATGCCTCGACTTAAGGAAACTCTGAAGGGACGACTCGATTAACTTTGACATTATGGCAGAGTATAATATTTTTCATAATCCCCTGAGTCTTTGATGCTGTCAAGGTTGAGTGAACTTATTGATCCCCCAACAAGGACGAAGAAGATATTGCTACAAAATGGGCCGTTAATGCTTTTGAGATTACGATAATATTCGAGAGAAGACTTATCTGAATAATTGTAATTATCAAGGATTTGATATTTGGGAGGAATTGAGGAAGTTTGTTGATTGTCTTTTGATGTTGGTTAGCTGGTCGTATAGCTTATCCACCCAAAAGTGACCCCCAAATACTATGATAGGATTCCCATCATAGAGACTCACGCAAGTGTATGGCATTTCGGGTTTAGACCCTGTATATCTGGATTCTACCAGGCCGACATAATTATGTCAACCGGTGCTAATCATATCACGCGATACTCTATCTGAACTCCACTTCCATCAGTACAGTGTATTCGTTTTCTCGAGCAAGTATAAAAAATATCATCATGCCAAGAACACTTGAAGCGTTTCAAGTATGGGCGCCCACTTGAACAAGCCTCGTTGGAAGTAAACTTCAGTAGGAAAATATAAATCCACTGGTATTTTGTAAATGCCCCTGGTTACTGCAATAAGTGCTTTCTGTCATTATTTTGCTTATTGAATATTACTGAATGAGCAAACAGTTCACCTGATGTAGGTAATTTTATCGTCGCCGCCAATGTGAACATCTACAACACATGGATTATCAGTGCTTCTAGTAAAGAAAAGGAATAGAACGGAAGTAGGAAACGGGTATAGGGTCTGCCAATGTATCCTAATCTGCCTTCTAATCTCACTCAACAATCGAATCACAACTAATTTAGATTACCGTGAGACAGTGTTGCCATCCCGGTGTGGCCTATCCATTCCTCCTATAGTACAAGATAACTACAGTCTAACCCCATCACTTTCAAGTGTTGCTCTTAATATTAATAGTCATTAAGAAAAGTTTTTTCTACTGCGAAACAGTTCCAAGGTCCGTCATTAACAGGGCGAAGAAGGCGGAGAAAATCAAATCAGATTAAGTTAATGGCTCGTGGAGGAAATATTATATAAACTAAGTCGTAAAAGCCGCTTGCTCTTACAAATTTAATTTCGATAATAAACTTAAATGAAGTCAATTTTGAATTTGTTCGTCCATTATTTAAACTAACAGCGTAAATACAAAGCTTGCGATGGTTTCACGGAGGAAATAATCTTGTAGTAACTTTTGCAGATAAAGCCTAATTAACTGTGAAAGATTTCATTACATTACTTTCTAAACTTTTGTTTATTATGATCCAGTTAACAATGAATGACTTAAGGTGTAATTAAATTTCATCGTTCATTTGGCAGAGCCACAATTATCAGTGTTAAAATTTCTGCATGAATTATGTTTTATTTCGTCAACATTCCCTTGATATTGAACTAAGCTTTTAAAAATTTATTTGTATTACGTTACTGGAATTACCTTCACGCGATTAAGCTGATTGATTTTCCATACACTGCAACGCTCCCATAAAAGTATTTAGTCATTAACCGCTAATTCAGTAACAGTAAGTATCCAGAGAATTGCATCAGGTTCCCTTATTCCTATACAAGACAGCTAACTAGCCCAATGAATACATGCAAGAGCCATCTAATGCAATGCGCCATGAATAATTTATGTTGGTCGATATGAATGCTTGTTTCGTTGCACTCTCCGGAGCATTCAGATGGTAAATAAGTGGAGTGCTGGCTTAGGAACTGTTGCTTATGGACCGGGTTACTTAGCTTCGTCATTTTGTGGATCTGCGTCAACTATCTCTTGATGTATAAGCTCCTACATTTTCCCCTTCCATCTTTGTATTACCGTGTTACCCCAACGCACCTTACATTTTCATTGATTAATTAAAGTTTAATTTACTGGACATGTCTCGTTTAGACAATTATTATTGGCCTGATATCATTAGTAATTAACGAACTTATAGAGCCTCACGATCTCTCTAAACTGAGTTTTTTGATACCACTTTTGAAGAAGTAGGTGAGAGGCTGGATATAATTGTAGTTTGATGTTTTATGATCATTAAATATTTTTGATCAGCGATGTATGACAAAATAATCCCTTACAGTTTCTACTCATGTTAAGCATTTTAATTCAAAGACGGATTAATGTGTCCGACAATTATTATTAGTTGCTAGCAATATATCGTTCCCAACACCTGTTGGAACTCTAAATATACTAAACAAAAAATGTTCATAAGCCTATTTATCCATCCAGCTCACGAAACGAACCTCGAAATTCCATAACCAAAGTTCCAACGGCTTTAACATGTCGCACGGAACCAACTGTATGCGTGATAGTATATCAGAGGTAGGCCTTTCTAGATTCCTCTCGCAGGAAATTAAATTCCTATTCGCAAGCTAAATTGCTTTCAGCGGTAAATAAAAGAGCGGCAGACGCGCAACGCGTTTTCTTTTCTTGTTTTATCAACAAACCGGAGATGCATTAAACTTTCAGGATAAAAAAGAAAGGTGGCTGGTTTATCGGACTTTTAGAAAAGATAGTTAAATTTGGTAAAATCTGCCTCAAATTTATTTGTCTATACAGATCCTAATGATATTTGGTGAGTGCAGTGCGATATAAGTTATCAATATCAAATAAAATGTGAAGAGACGACTTTCTTGCAATAGTTAAAAATATTCTCATGAATTGCTAGTTCTTTTTCTTGCTTCACCGGGAAGTACCTACTTAAGGGAAAATATTGAACATCTTTACTTGTCGCTTTAGTTTGCAATTACTGCAAAGTGGTCGTGTAAATTGCCTTCAAATAGCTATACCAACGTGCAGTAAAACTATTAGCGTCTATGCTCCCCTAGTACAATTCATCATGTATGCTAGGGGAAGTTCCCCCACCCCTGTTTAACAGGAAGGGCTGAGTAAATTACTCACGGTGTCGACGTAATATCGTCGGCTTCTGTTAAACGGGAATAATTTACTGAGATGAAAGTAGGAAGAAACGGGCCGAGATGGGTTGTTTTATAATCTCGTCGGCACTTCATTACGTGTACCGCACTGATTTGAGGCACGCCGCTTAAACAAGGGAAAATGTGGTTTATATTTTAATTTTATATATTTTAATTGGTTTATATTTTATTTAAACATTTGTGTATTTGGTTCAAAATTCTTTTTACTAATATGTATCAGCTTAGATATCATTAGCATTTTCTATGCGCTGATCTCCAATCTCTTAATAACCTTGTAGTCAAATGTGAGAGATAGACTGAGATTTTATTAGATTTGTAGCTAGTTTAGTGTCACGTTTATCTAGTCACCCTATGAGCCCCTGATGCCGCTTATTGACAGTTTCATTGACGAATGGGAATAACTGGGACTCGTGATTTAATGACCTCTCTAAAACACTTATTGGAAGTGACCTTCATCTACCAATCCATTGAGATCTTAAGCAAAGCAATATCCATGTTGTACTATATTAATTAAGGTTAAATATACTCGTAAATTGGAATATTTGCTCTCCACAACGCTTATTATTCATTTGTACAGAATGTTACGTTACCAAGACATTAATTATGTATAATGAATTAATTAAATTAACATTCTAAATTATCTTTCACCTGCTAATTAAATTAAATTAAGTAATTTTATTTCATTAATTAACCTTTAGGAAATGTCAGAGCCTCCCTCGCCTTGGCATTTACTTAGGAGTTCTTCAATCTGTAATCTGCTGTAAGAAATTTGAAATTGGATATTAACTCATATTATATTATTTTTTAACTTGTGTATAATCACGTTTGTATACCTATAGAAGGATTAAGAATGCTTCACATTTGAGAAATAGTTTCGTACTGTGCCATGCCCGATATGAATAAATTGACAAATTTTAGGAAAAATTAGCTTGAACTTCTCATCTGAGAGTTTCAGATCTATGGCCCTAGGCTCTGTTTTCCCTTGTAAATCGTAATGTCCAGCCTGGAATCATTTAGAATTAATTAGGATATGTGGTAATTATGTGGTGAATGATTGGTTCAGCATTTAATGATATAGGTATGTGCTATATCATTAAATGCTGAACCAATCATTCAAAAGAGCGGAGCAATAAATAAAAGTAAAGGTCAACCAATCTTGTGGATTGGTAGATTGGTACTCGTTATCGGTATCGAAAACGCATTTATTATTTCGGGAGACTATTTGAGATACGCTATACGCGTAATTTACGCTGAACGTTAAATGTGAAAATATTATAAATGTCTACCATCTAACTAGCACATGAATCTTCTTCGGATTATCTCTTAAATAATACCCAAATAAATCTCACTACCCAACACCTAAAACCGAACTAATTAAGTACAACCAATGCCCAAAAGGGTGATTTGTAAGCAGACACTAGGCGTTACCGGTGGGCCCCTCCGTCGAGGTCCTTCGTGCAGGACCGTATCGATCGGCACCCGTCGGGTTATCTCCAGCCCTTTGAAATACTGTTGAATGAATATGGGAATATTTTAGGTATTTTTGGGAGAATGATTGATGTGTTATGTAATGTTGTTGGCAGCAGCACGTCTTTTGTTTTATCTGCTCATAGCTAAGGTGGCGCAAACTTAACTTCTACTCCCTATTTCATCGCCATAGCTGGAAAATATCTGCTTTCTCATTTCAACTGAGCAACCCTATCGACAATGTTATCTAATCTAAGTTTAATTCAGCTACAGATTTCCATATAGTAATCTAAATTTTGAGTAAGATCTTACTTGAGTATAATATTCGCTCTTTTAATCCTTTGAATAAGCTATGAAAGATGACAATGAAAACTTTTAATGGATACCTACTGAAACAACACAGAGCCTATAATCATGAAAAGGATTAGTCTGGTAAGAAGCAGTTGAAATGGGTACAGCGTAGACGTGACAGACAGCTACTTACACTTTACACGGAATTACACAACGAGTGTGGAACACGGAGAATATTATAATTATACGTGTAGCACTTTAAAGAAACCTTATGTCTGTTTAACTGTAGTAGCGAAGATCGTAAAAGATAATCAAAATAATTTCGAATGTCAGATACGAAAAGCCTTCTTAAAGCAGTCAACATACAATTAATACTCGTGGATAAACAAATGAAATGTTGTTGTTTATCCATTAATAACTAGAGTCATGCCCCAGCTTCACTCGAGTGCAAATCTTCTACTCTCTTCTACTTACTTATTAACGCCAAGTTAAAAATATTACCAGAATGTATTTATTTTCCATTCTTACTTTCTTTCTCCTTTACTTTACTCAGCAATTACATTTAGTTTTAAAAAGGAGTCTATATTTTGCCGTCCCGTGGTGACCTCTAGCCAAATATCTTTGCTTTCATTGCGGTTAGTGTTGCCGGTTAGATGTATTACGGTAACAAACCGACACATAGTCAAACAGAGGTACTTTCGCAAGTACAATAGTGTATATTTCACAAGCTGGGTAGAGCCCAAAACCATTATAAATTAGGACAGTCACTAACCGTCCTGTGTTTAAGGTAAGTCACCGAAAACTATTGTTGAATAGAGTGGCCGTCCACACACTAAATTATAATGACAGTAGTCAGTATATGTGCAGGCTTCAAAGGAACGCTTTCGCAAGTCGCAACCCAAAGTTTAATACAGTATACGTTGGTTTTCAAGTTCAAGTTTTAGTCACTTGATATAATATTAGCTTACAATGTAAAGCATATTCGAGACTATGAACGGATGAATTTGCGACGATCCCTAAATTCCTGTTCATTGCGTTTGGTTTAGTTGATACTGGGAGTTTTTCAAAAGCGATGGTCAATGCTTCATAATAATAATTCCCTTCATAATTAATGTTAATATTTCTTACCTAATTCATATCAGTATTAATTATTTAAATTTAATACGCTAGTTGATTCACGCAAATTATAAATAAACCCTTGTTAATACAGCCTATGTATTTTATAATACATAATCAGAAAAAATATAAGACTTCATCAACAATACAATACTAAACGAAAGCCTCGAAACAAGAAGTTCCAAAGACCCATCCATTATTATATCGAACAAAACTCATTAGCGAGAATGGAAAAACTTGGCGTGTACCGCAGGTGCTGTAATAACGAGCTCGCGGCCCAAATGTTGGGAACCTCTGCTTTCATACCGCTATTAATCACCTAAAACCCTGTAGGTACTATAATAAAAAATAATAGCTGAAATAAAACTATTTTATACGGATTTTATCGTGATAAAATCCGTATAAAATAGTTTTATTTCAATGTGTAACATTCGCATAAATCTAAGAAACCAGTATAAAATAATAGCTATTCAGGTATGCCATAAAAGATCTATATTTCAACTATATGGAATGCTATATCTATAACATGGACTATTAGTGTTTTTTTATTTGGATTCGACTATATAAATGCGAAAATTTCTAAGGATGCCTGGATGTTTGATAACTTTCTACGCGCAACTGCTGGACTGATTTCGATGAAACTTTATAGCATTATCGATTATACATCGGAGTACCACATAAGATATAATTTGGATAACAAAGCAGTTAGAAATTGTGGGTGTGAAAATCATATATACATTAGTATTCTTTAACATAATAATGATAATGATTGAGCTATTTAAATTTAATTTAATCAAAGTAGTTAAGCCTCTCTGTTAAATAATAGTAATTATTAAATGAAATATCTAGTCTATTAAATCAAATAACATCCTCCTACTGTGATCCAAGCAAATCTACATCGCTTTATTTGTAAGGTGGCGTGGCGGTCCAAATGTTGCGAACCGCTGGGGCCAGTATTGATCGGTGTCGCCAACCTTGAACGTGTACGCCATCTCGCAGTTTTTACATCCGTCGCTGTTTCTGAACATTTTGGAGAATGAGAGGATGATAATGACTGCTCTATCGCACGAGTATTTACACGTTCAGTTAAAATTAGGATTTTTATGAATAGCATCTTACATCTTGAAAATTATGCTCGTGTGCTTATTTAAATACACACATCAAAATGTTATAGCTCGGCGTGTTAGGCTAATGTCTTAAGACCTTTATATAGAAGAATAATATAGAAGCAGATTTGTTTTCAGCTGAGACGGGTAATATATTGTAGAAATATCTTTCATATTTATTATTTTGAAGCATGTTGAATAAATTATAATAAAATAATGTCACCCCTCTCAATTGTACTCTCGATTGTAGAGGAGGCTCGTGCCCAGCAGTGGGACTTATATGAGCTGATATAGAATGTCATGAAGCTACAAGCTGTAATTGTTAACATGTTTGTAATTTGCTAATGCATCACATGTGGAAGAATTATGTCGAAGAACAATAATGTCGGCATAACAAAGTGTCCGCGACATGATGACTTTTTTTGGGGCAACTTAAACGGTATCGGATGATACGTCTCTCCACCAAATATTATTAATTTATTACCAACCGTTTAGCCACGGGTTTTTTTATATTTACACATTTAACCATCTACTGTAGCAATAAGCCTTGAAGTGGTTCCAAAAAACGTCACCATTTCGCTGACACTCTGTATATTAGTGGTTTCCCAAAGCCAATAAACAATTAATTATTCGAAAGCAAAAGCGAAAACGAGCCAAATGCTCATCTAATGTAATGTATTTCGCAAGAGTATTGGCATTATTAAGGTTATTGTATGTTCATTGCTGGCTTTTAAGGATATAGGATAAAAGGATTGGTAAGAATAAACGTAATGATTATTGAGCCCCTAGAATTTTACCAGCCATTTCCATACATTTCGGAATTTTGTCACGCGAAAAAGAAATATGTTAAATTGAAATAATGACGCCGCAAGAATTCTTTAACATCCATTTTCGGTGACGGATGAAGGCTGGAAAGTTATAAGGGAATGTGAAAAGTATGTGTACATAAGGTATTAAGTACATATTAGACTTTTTTCACTTCATAGCTACTAGTTGATGCCTGCGACTTTGTTCACGCGATTTATAATTTTCACAAATAGGTTTTATATTTTTGTTGTAATACTAACGAAGATTATTCAGTATTAGGTTATATGTAAAGGATATTTTTTGCTTTATCTTAATAATTACATTAATTAATTAGGATTAATGGAGCATTGAAACAATAAAATACTATGCTTAACACAAGATATATAAAAATCCTTCAACAAATAGCTATTCTTACTTGTTCTTTTAAAAACCCACCAATTTTCGTAAGCAATTCTAAAACTCAATCGGTTGAAACAATTTCTCCGACAGCTCACTTGAACGCAAAAGAGCAAAGGACCTTGGCCCAAATACGCGGCCTCCAACTTTATTGGTCACAAACATTTGCACCCTCATATTACGCCCGAAAAGCCCTTTGAAATGGGTGCGTACATTCGATGCACGCTTTTGTTTACCCTAATCTTGTTTTGGTATGATAATAGGGGATGGTACGAGACGGGAGGGGATGTCTGTTTACAACCCCAACAACTTAACCTAGATAATGTGATTTCTCTCTTTACGTGATTTGAATACTAGTATAATATAGACGTGAATTTATGTATGTATGTAATTTGAGTACAGCTTATTTGTTAGTTTGTTTTGTATGTTTATTGTGTTTGAAGCGTGATGATAAAGTTCTTTAAAGAATGGTTCTATTTGCTGTGTTTTGCGATATACATAAGTGTACCTTTGTACAATCTTTTAATCTTTTAAATCGTTTTACAGTTTTTATCCATAAGATTTTATTATATGTCATTGAAAATATAATCACAAAAACAAATTATAATCATAGATGGTATATATTTGGGTGCGTTAAACACATTGCTATAAGCTATGTAGTCTCCGGTCATCTCACCCGACAAACAAAACGCTATAACATAGCAGTTACTTTCAGTAATCGTCAAACCGACCATTCAACAATGTAGATTTAACGACCCACAGCAGGACAAGTCAATCGAATTATCATAATTTTCCATTTCCCAGGACCTCACTCCCAGTGGCCCAGTTCAGTCGTGGCGACTTCTCCCTGTGGTCAGTGCTGAAGAACTGCGTAGGCAAGGAGCTGTCCAAGATCACGATGCCGGTGGTGTTCAACGAGCCGCTGTCGTTCCTGCAGCGGATGCTGGAGTACCTCGAGTACGCTCATCTGTTGCGCATGGCGTCGGAGCAGAGCGATCCTGTGGCTAGGATGGAGTATATTGCAGGTATGTATCGACAACAGCGTCTGTGGCGCAGTTGGTAAGACGCCACCTGAAACAAGAGGCCGCGGGTTCGAAACCCGCACCGAGACAAATGTTGGTGAGGCCCACAAGTATTTGTCTCGGGTGTTGGTGTTTGTGAGATCTAAAAGTCTCTCGTAGTTTCGTCCACGACATAAGACTCGATCTTAGTGGACTATGTATGTGACTGTAGGGTATATTTATTTATATTAAGTTATAGTGGAAGAAGCGAAACTGATGGTAAGATTGATGAAAATGGCGAACCATAGTTTTTTTTTTACCTACCTATTTGGGGCGTAAATGTAAAAGTATTTTTGCACGTAAAATAATTGATTATTTTGATTAAGCCAATGTGCACGCGAGTGTACTAAAACTTATGTGTGCCTTCAGCATTTGCAGTGAGTGCGTTGGCTTCGAACTGGGAGCGCCTGGGCAAGCCATTCAACCCGCTCCTCGGCGAGACCTACGAACTTGAAAGGCCAGAGTTCAGGGCTGTCTGCGAACAGGTAGACTTTGTTTCATTATTATTAGTCCCGCCTAAAGGTTAGGTTTCTTGATATTGATTTCTTCCAAGAGTACTCGTATATTTGAAAGAACAGAAAGTCATGTGAAGTTCTGCATTTTCAAAAAAATAGAAATTAATACAGATCCAAGTACAGAATTAACGAGTTTTATTATGAAGTCCTAAAGTAATTATGGGAATGTAAAGTTTCACAATATGAAACATATTTTTTTATTGAATGTTGAATTATGTATTTCTTTATTATTTATCTAATTTGTTGCAAGATTGTGCAATCAGAATAGGTTCTTGCTTTAGTCCAACAATCAATGCTATCTGGTTTGTTAAACTGTCCTTTTAGATGGAAATCTCTTAACATAATGATAGCTATCGTTGTACACTCAGTCTGTACACTAACCCTGCATCAAATTATACCCTTTGCGGAGTCTGTTAAACTTTAATAGAAGAAAAACTATTTAAAAAATATCTAATAACACTCCTTGCAAATAAATGCTACTATTCAATACAAGATTACTTACAAGGTTCATTCGTTTCTACTACTACATAATTATATGTTTTATGTTTGGACTATCTGAGTCCACTGTGGTTTTGTATGGCCCTGAATCCCCTCAGTACTCTGTTGTTGGATTCGGGGTAAGGCTACCGTCTGCGGAGAGGGTCTGAGCCTATCTCTCACTTGCTCTACATGGATGATCTCAAGTTATTTACATCAAAACAATCTGAATTGATTGAGTTGTTAAAAATAGCTGAAAGATTTAGCAAATCAATCAATATGGAGTTTGGTGTAGATAAATGTGCGGTTATCCATGTTTGGACTTATTATTATTGTTTTCTCTCAATGTTAACTAGCTTTGTAGTAATTATTGTAGGTATTTTTTGTAATTTTTATATTCTTGTATGCCAATTTGGCGGGCCATATTGTACAGATGAACAAAATGTAACAGCTTATGTAAACCTATGTCCACAATAAAAGTATTTGATTTGATTTGATTTGACGTGGATCCGCATTTAACTCGCTAAGTTAGACTTCTATATCAGTAAATTGAATCTTGCTTTGTCCCTGAAACTGGATCGCTGTGAACGCCTATTCATTTTCAGAAGGAGAAATATATATTCTTTTCGCAATCACCCAATTTGCTGTAGGCGTCTGAAAAAAGGATAGATAAATGGTCTTGTATGAATCGGAGTTGCGCATTAAGAGTTCTGTACAATACATTTCGTGTATTTTCCGCTATTATAAAGGGCTGAAGTGATGGTATAAAAAGTAATTGAGGATAGATCAACTTATATTGGATTGGAGTAAATAACTTATTTTAGTTTTATTCATAAATATATCTAAGCAATTGTTGATACTATTCAAGATATAGTGTGAGTGGTTTCCTAAATTCCCATTTAAAAAAGCAATTATAAAATTACGTATAAAATTTTTTCTTCGAATCCCTTTTTTTTAATAACCCCAAAAACTTATTTTATGTGTTTGTACTCACTTTCATAAATTAATAGCTTATTTATTTTTTTGTAACAAACTGCGTACACATTGTGTATCTTTGTACATCTCTCAGTGCTTGCTGATATGGCTAGGGCGATATACTGTACGTCTGTGGCAGTTAAACTCCGAAATGACAATAGGGTTTTGCTTTGCCGGCTACGGAATCCTATAGAATAAGGAAAAGGACTAAAGGACCTGTTTGTTTTCCCAGTGGGTATACGAGAAGTAAATTGGGTTACACAATAAAGCTTTCCTGATTGTATTTTTTCATTCATAGTCAGGCTTTGAATTTTATACATAGAGTCGTGTGGTTTACCCATTGGTTAGGATTTATTTATTGTATAAGATCCATTAATGATTTATGAATAATACGTAATGAGAAAAACTTAAAAATAATATAACGTATTTGAACATCACAATACAATACAGTTATACTTATAGAAATGCTTACCACACGTGAAAACAAATAAAAATTAAAACAAACTTCGACCACGGATATACTTTAACTTTGGGATAAACACTTAATATAAATAATAAAAAAGTAGGAACAAATCAGTAAAACGTAATACATACGTAGGATCATTAGTTACGATACATCTATTTTTCTGTGGACTAGAATTAGTCACTCCCTATTATTGTTCGATTTTTACAAGTTACTAGCAATTATTAGTCAATAAACGATTTAATTTAAAAAGACTGAGTAAAATGTTTACGCTGAAAGTATTTTATAGCCTGTCTTTCGCAAGTTGCCGGTGGCTAATGAAGTAAAAATGTAATCCGAATTTTCTTTCTAATTGGCAGCGCCGAGTAAAAAATGTAACTTAATTAAACCCTGCTAACGACAGGTCTGTCGACTGAAGTGTAATTCGGGTTACATTTCAAACTTATTTAAATTAAGGAGTGATTTAACAACATTACCAACTCAAAGAGCACAAAATAAATATTGTTTGTCCTGTATTTAAGGCGTTTTTTTTTACGATTACAGGGGGCTGAAATCTAGTGCGATACGCTAGATCGGTACGAATTATTGGACTTGAATCTCCATAAATCTTTAAGATTGTTATCGTGTTGGTTTGGCAAGTGCAATGCCTTTTATGTACCGATTGGAAATAGGAAACCTACATAGGTTCAAATAGTCGAAATTCGACGACATGAGACTAAATTACATTACACCCATGCATTCAAAACACTTAATTCCCAAAGACTTACTTCGTCAGTTTCCTATCTTACCCCCCCTCTTTACCCTCAGGTATCCCACCACCCGCCAGTGTCGGCGTTCCACGCGGACAGCAAGCACTTCGTGTTCCACGGCTCTGTTCATCCTAAACTCAAGTTCTGCGGCAAGAGCGTCGAGATACAGCCCAAGGGTCACGTCACTGTGGAGCTGCCACGGTATGGCCTCAATAATTTTACCAAAAAATTAAATCTTACACATACTTCCTTTTAAACATAGAGCATTTTAATGTTTTGGATTGGGCGTAAAATTTAGTTGTTTCTTTTATATTGTGTTTCATAAATTTCTTTAAAGTTTTATAAACTGAAAGATTCGCTTGGGTAAGCATGGTATTCGACTCTAAGTAAAGTTGAAATGAAATGGTTCGAGATTATACAAATCACCAATATTTATTTCCAACTTGTATAGTCACTGAGATTCTAATCAAGTACTTTTAAACGAATAGACAGCATTCATGATTCGAGCTTCTATCATGAACATTAGCCGCTCTCGTGTAACAAAAATCTAAAAGCTTAGGAGTAATAAAAAGAAATAGAGCCCCGTGTATTGAAATTCTCTTCTGCCCAAAACCCCGCAGATGGGGCGAGGCCTACACCTGGAGCAACGTAAACTGCGTAGTCCACAACGTGATCGTGGGCAAGCTGTGGATCGAGCAGTACGGCGCCATGGAGGTCACGTGCCACGGCGGCGCCGGACTCAAGGCCAACCTGGTCTTCAAGCCCGCTGGCTTCAACAACCGCGACTTGCACCGTGTCGACGGGTTTATTGTTGATGCTAAGTTAGTTTTTGGATTGTGTTTTATTGTTAATGACTAGATAACTTCGTAGAAGTAACTAAGATTTGTTTGATTGGATTTTTTGGATTATAATGTTTGGCTACTTTTCGACAAAATCTACAGAAAATTATGTTTCACTACGAAAAGTATCTATATTACAGATATATAAATCTAAAATATTGATTATGCAATGCTGAACGAAGATAACAACACGAAATCACTCTGTTCAAACTGCTTTAACCGTAGACATACAGAAACTAATGATTAGGATAAAGACAGTCATGGTGCTAATAATAACTATAATGATGCTCTTACCAATAAACCAATCCAACAGCAAGAAACGCCTGCGGTTCCTCTACGGCAAGTGGACGGAGTACATAAAGTGCTGCAGCGCATCCGCCCACGAGCAGTGGTCCCGTGAGAAGGGAGAGGAGGCGGGGGCGCACACCCCCTCGCACACGCCCAAGAAGGTGCTGGCGAAGCTGAACAGCTTCAAGGTCGGCGCACTGCGGTCCATGTCTATACAGGAGGTGAGGGGTTTAGGTGTACTTTTAAAAAAAAAATATATCGTCTTCGGACGTCACAGCATTAAATTTGATGTTATTTGAAAATATCCACGCACTTTTATTAAAACTATAATTGAATTTAACACGATTAATTGAGTATTTTGTCAAAGTACATTTCCCTAGATATAAGTAAAAAGATTATCTTTGAAGTCAATGGTTTGAAGCGTAATTATTTTGCAGCCTGAGGAACCTGAGAACTCGGAAGATGTTCCAAAACCAGACGAGTCGTTCAACATCGACATTCCTGGTTCTGTCTCGCTTTGGGAAGCGCGACCCAGACCAGCCAACAGCGCACAGGTTAGCAAAATAATCTACAATCATTCGAAGTTTAATCCAGTAATCCTAACCGATCAATAGCAGGTGTAACGGTTTCTAGAGATGCGAGATGTTCATCTGTCGGCTATAATTATTGTCTATCAACGCGAATACAGTCCTATGCAATCGTGTGTACTTTTGTCTCTTTGTTCACCTTAAAATAAAAAGTTTATAAATCAATACAAGATGGATGGAAAAGAAACTAGAATATTTGTTGTAAGATTAATAATAAAATAAAATAAATTATTTATTGACACGTAAATTACATAAACACTAATAGTAGCTTGGCACAGTTTTTATTTTTATTGTTATAGTATTATGTACTGATTACTGGTTCCCAAACTAGGCCAGAAGCCTGTATCTTGGGAGTCAGTGTTCAGTCGCTTCAAAGGTAGAAAGTTTGTACTTACATAAGTTCGCTGTTTATGCATTGTTTTATATTTTCAAAGCTCTTTATTACATACATATTTGTGGTGCATATAAGACATTGGGTGGTGGTAATGTGTCTGTGAAAATGTGTGTATGTTTTGTGTGTGTGTGTGTGTGTGTGTGTGTGTGTGTGTGTGTGTGTGTGTGTGTGTGTGTGTGTGTATGTTAGTAGATAAGTGGGATTTATGTTAAATAAGTAATTAGGTCTTCAGTTTTTTGGAAGTGAAGTTGTTGAAGCCAGTTGGTGACTTTTACTTTAACTTCACGTCTACTTATTGAAACGCACTTAAAAATCAAAGATGAATAATACATATTGTTATAGAAAACTCTGTAATTCCAGTACTACCAATTCACGGAGTTCGCAATGTCGCTCAACGAGCTAGAGCCAGGCATGAAGGGCCAGCTGTGCCCTACAGACAGTCGTCTCAGGCCTGACGTGAGGCTGCTGGAGCAAGGAGATATAGACGCAGCCGCCGCCGAGAAGACCAGGCTGGAGGAGAAGCAGCGCGCCGCCAGGAAGATACTCAAGAAGTCTACTGAGGCTTGGCAGCCTAGGTACAGAAGTCATATTTATTTATTGCGTAGGTCCCGCAAACATGCAAGCAGGTGACCAACTGATTGCAAGTGATCACTGCCGCCCATGAAAATCCACAACGCTTGGATCATGAATGTGTAGAACGAATCATAATATGTCGAATTATAAGCACTTTATTTGACAGATTTTATGTAGTTAGTCGGAATGCTCAAGGACTTGATGATTATGTCATAAATGCGCAATACAAGTAGCATATTACTGAAGAGAACGGAGTTCGTTTCACCATCAGTAAAGTCATTAATAGTGAAACTGATGAAATAGGTGACCTAACGGCAAACATTGCTAACTCATGCATTTGCATCTTTTTTTAAATAGTTACTTTGTATTATTTTATCACGTCTACACTTTACTGGGATAAAAGCCCAGATCTAACATAAGTTGGTTTCGTAAAAGCACAAGCACGTGTGAGTGTGAGTTTGCGTGACAGACTGCGGAATAGCGTGGTGATGAAAACTTGTGGAGTGAAAGAGGATGTAGTGACAAGAATAGACAAAGGCATGTTACGACGGTTTGGTCATGTAGAGAGGATGGATGAAAGGAGAATAACTAAGCAAATATACAAGGCGAGTGTGGATGAAAGACTCGGTAGGGGTCGACCTCATCGAACCTACACCATCCAAATCGGTGATATCCTCAAGAAGGGTCCGGTCAAAAGTACCCTGAACTGACGAGAATGCATGAAGAGAATGATGAAAGTGGATGAAGCGAAAGTTGTGTGTCAGGAATCAGGATCGAGCAAAGTGGCGATCCATAGTCTCTGCCTACCCCTATGGGATACAGGCGTGATGATTATGTATGTATGTATGTAATTATGTATTTAAAAGCACAATTCCTTCTAAATAATTTATCAAAGTTTTGTCCACTTAACAAAATATTCTATCTTATTCCAGGTGGTTCAGTCAAGGCACGAACCCCTATACCAAACAAGAGGACTGGCTGTACAACGGTGGCTACTGGGATCGCAACTACCAACACTTGAAGGACGTCGACATATTCTAATATACCACGCTATTGTCTAGGTAATGTTATAACCGTAGATACAGTGGTAATTATTGTTGACTTGCAGATTGCAGCAATAATTAAATTAACGACGGAATTTGATAGTTTGTCATGCGTCTTTTATTCCCTTGTATTATTGAATGTCTTCGGCGATTGAGTTAATCTTTCTATATTTGTACTGTCTAAAGCTTAGTCCATGACTATGACCCGTAAGTGATGTCATGTCATATTCATCCACAATGTTGGTCTTGTTATTACTGAGGCGCCACTTTTTTCTATTCATTATGATTATATAAATTTAATAGAGGATGGCAATTACAATATGTACCAGCTAGTGTTATTTGAAACAGGCTAGAACCACTGGGCCAACGATGTCCCTTTTTTCTCCGGCGCGGTGTCCTAAACGGATGCCCAACCGCGTCGCAAAAATTCTAGTCATTTTTTTAGTCGATATATTGATATCTAAAAGTCAACAATTTATTACTCGAACGTACGAGTATACTCGGAATGGTAGGATCGGAAGTTGAAACAACTGTAAAGGGAAATATCAAAGATAGCTTTTTGAAATGCTATTAAAATATTAAGGATTGGGAAAAATATAAGGGAATGAAACGCACTCGAAGCAATTGCTTTCGTTTATTAATTGTTTCAAGGTAGATGTTTAGTTTAATATAATCTGCTAGTTCTACGATATAATTTTGTGTACCTATTGTATCTGTAAGCCTTAATTTAACATTTTGTGTGATCAATCATCATTGAGGTATGAAACTAGAGGGGACATTACGAACAAAATAAGTGCGCGCATACCAGTGACGCAGGAATAAACTAACTACATTTTGAAAAAGATTGTTGAAAACATTAATTTTAGATTTTTTACCTTAGTTAGTGTTGTCAATAATTTACTAAATAATATGACTCCATATTCGTTTCTAATTGTGCAATGTGCAGGAGTTGTTTGTGTCTATCTTGAACGTACAAAACGACATTAAAACTGTCAGGGCTACCTGATATTTAAAAAAACTGTGGTCAGCAATGTTCTGTTTTGTTACAAATATTTTGTTAATAATGTCTGCTATATGATCATACCTCAATGTATCTAATAATCTTTGTATATTTCACAAACATGTACAAATAAATTATTTACGCCAGAGCTTCGTTTAATTAAGTGAAATTATATTTTTGGTGCCAAAGTGCTAAGCATTTTTTTTTTTTAACGTGATTGGTGTCTATGCGTAGATGGAAATTAGATTTATATATTTAGTGAGATGTAGCTTATTCGAACGTAACGGACCAGAGAAAGGAATGAGTATCATGAAGTATTTTAAGGGAAAAATTAATTTACTAAAATTATATCGTCTTTTAAATTAAATTTACAGAATATATCTTGAAATGATTATGATGATTATACATATTGATACGTTTTCCGCATAATTGAAATAAATTTTCATACCTTTTTTCTTACAGAATTGTTTTTTAATTAGACCAGAAAGTCACTCGCCAATTTAATATCAGTTTTAAATTGTTTTTTTCCCCAAATATGAAATACGTAATGTGTTAACACACTGTAAAATGCTTTAAATGTAAATGCTTGTAATGTCATTATATCCTATTCGAAAATATTCTAGTCATTTTGTTTGTATCCTATACATAGATATCAATATTTAAGCCCACTTTAACTAAGAGAAAGGATGAAATAACTAAATGAGAAGGATCGATACTTGGGGAAAAAATAAAATTAACGCCTTGGAATATATCTTGAATGTGGACAAAGTATTTTTAGATGAGTTTGGGGAAACGGTATGGAAAGTATTGTAGGTTTAAATAAAACTAAATTTCACGGATTTTATCGCGGATATAGTTCAATTTCTACTGACTACGAAAGTTGTACATCGTAACGTCGGGAGGTTAAAAAAAATTACAAATTTAACCTAATCCGCAATAAATCCGTTGTATTTCAATGTAACATTCTCTTAAATCTAAGAAAAAAATTTTGGAGATTTTCTCTATAATATCTACACTATCAGAACTCAGGAGTCCCAAATCCCAGGGTTACCTGGTGTGAAACTGACAGTAAAAGTATGTTTAAATCTTGATGTCTATGTACTTTATCCTAAGCAAAGCTTTTCACTGTATAAAGTCAATTATGTATCACACATTAAGCTTAAATGTGCATTTAGCCGGTAAATTATATTATTTGTATTAATAATATTATTTATAAACTAAAATAAAAATCAAATAACAAAAATCACTACTTTTTGTCTTCCAAGACAATTTTGATTTCTTTAAATATGACTTATATGTATCTAGATATAAATTTAAATAAAAAAGTTAGTTTAATTATTTATATGGTATTTTAAGAAATCGATATAAATTGTTTAATAGCATATTTAGCACATACCAGATAATTTCTTTTATCCTGTAGTTAAACTTTTCCTTAACCCAAGCCCCAACGATTGATAGAACATCATCACAAATCGTTCAGTAGTCCTTTGCCGGACGGGGCATTAGCATATAGCAACATTTTTATAGCTTGTTGTGTACTTTTAATATCGATAAGAGTTATATAGAGATTTATTGGGTAGTCTCGTGTCGTTCGTAACATTTCATCTGTATAATTATGTAAACGGCGTCTTAGACGGTTAAGAAAAATGTAGTGAAAATTGTAAAAAAATATATATTTATTTAAAACTAATCAAATGTATTAGGTAATAAATAGAATTGACGGATGTGGTTTTTATTTATTTGTTACGATAATTCAATTTTATTGAATGCAACATATTCATTATGTTGCTATTAATACACTATACACCCAATAATGGCCGTAGCGACAGGCTACATCTTTTGATCTTATTGTGATTGACGCTATTCAATTTATTTTATATACAATCATATAATAAATTATATGTGCGTCAACGATCCTTGTGGATTGTAGAACAGAGGGAAGATAAGAACGATTAAGGATTCATAAGGATCCGGCATATCGAAGACGTAATGACGAGACAAATGATAAAAAACAAAATACTTAATAAAATAAGTTTTATTCTAAACTCCATACAAAAGTACAACAATCACATTATTTATCACAACCATAAACAAACACACATGGCGAATATATATAATTATGACGAATTCAAGACTTGTGCTCACATGACATCGATGGCACTTCATGGTTACAAGATAAAACTTCAAATAGGAATAAAATAAAATGCATAGTAAAGACAACAATGTCTTTATCGCGTATTAAAATATACTTAACTTAGAATTTACAAGTATTGTTAATATCCTTAATTTATAGAGTAATGCCATCTACCGGAACCTTTATAAACTAACGGAGGAAACCAATAAACGATCCCAATCTCTAGCTAAGTAAAATCGGGAAATAGACCAATCGGGACGAAGACTTATTGCTACGCCCACATGCAACCTATCTTAATTGGTTTATTTTCGAGATAGATCCTTAAATATAGATTAGGATTTTTTATTAATTCCTCTCTTTAATCATCAATTGGAAATGTTATAAAGACAAGGTAAATTGATGATATGAAGGTCAATTCCGTGACGACAAACAAGTGGTAACTCGAATGGTCAGGATATAAAATTAACCAAAAACAAGATGGTATCTAGTTCATTTTACGATGTAAGATGTTATAGATAAAATATTTTCTGTGATTCCGACATTAAGGCGTTTTTATGAAGGATATTATCAATACTTGTAATAAAAAAAAAACAAATATGCATATAAAAGAAAAAAAAAACGAGAAATATCACAAAGCAGTAATGATTTTCAAGTTATTTAGGCAAGATGAATTGTTTTAATATGGGCTGGACTAAACTTCAACGCACTTAATTACAAGTTCAATGCAGTACACGTAGCGAATTCACCGGCGGTTATCCGTCGACACAATTATGCCGGCCTGAAAACGAGATGTAAATAGACTGAACCCGAATTGTGACATATTTCTTAAATAAGAAGGGTTTTCCAGCATAGTGTATGGTGGTCGCTCACCCGGTGAATACGTATATCCTACCTTAAAAGTTAAAGGCTAATGTTACATTCATCCTCAACTTACATAAAAAATAACCTGGCTACTTATTACTATTGGAATTATGTCATTTTTTACACAGTTTTTCAATGTATAAATCGTTTTAAATGAATTTAATATCAATTATACTGCCACTTCAGTAAACTTTTTTCTAATAAAATGTATTTTAAATATGGCATTAACTTTTTGTATACAATAGTTAAATATACCTACAATCTTCAACAAAATATTAATTTCAACTTCAACATTTCGAAAAGCGAATTCTAAATACACACAAAATAATATATATGTACTTACCTAAAGTATGGAATATAAAATAGAACACATTAGTAAAAACCTTTTTGCACTAAAAAGATTTTTATTATCTGTGCTCTATTTTTGGCGGGAATATTTTTTAAAATATAAAATTAGAACACCTGCCGGTGTCATTTTCCTAGATACGCTTGGAATAATAAAATCATAAACTGTAGTGTTTTAAATAATGTTACTACGAGTTCTAATAAACCAGTTTAATTTCAATGTGACGAGAACTAACAAAAAATTTTATATGTATTTTGTAGCTCTTCTAAATACATAAGCATTGTAAACAATTTAAAATAACTTACACGGCTTACTAAATCTCTATTTATTTTACAAATAGTTATTGTTAATCGGAAATGGCGATTACGAGTTTAGAGAACCGTTCCATCGCGTAAAAATAGATTATATTAATTTAATTATTTTACGCAGTCTCAATAGTCGTTTAAGCAAAAATATTAAAACTCTGACGGAATCATACTTAAGTTATTTTGGTAAAGTACTAATTTCTGGTATAAAAATACAACATGATTAATTTTTCAACCGCATTAGTTATTGTATAAAAAGTAATATTTACTCGAACATTTGGTTGAATCGTCGCTCCAAGCGTTTACAGACTTGATTAGTTACAAGGCATCACATTTAAAATGACTTCTAAAGCTCTACGTGTGGGGTTCCACTCCAGAATCCAAGAAGTCCTTCAGGTACATTGGCACCTCACGCGGGAACGATCTGCAGATCTGAAATGATAAGAATATAATGAATAATAATGATAAGAACCATTTTATTCTTTACAAAATTAGAAGCATAAGTAAGACACATCGTTAAAGCAATAACTGCATTATAAGTAACATCTAATAAAATACTGGGATTGGTCACTGGTATCTTAGAGAGGCAAACGATCATGTGTAACACAGATCACCTGAAATATATTTTGGCGAAGTAAATTGGCTGATCCAGGAACCTGAGACACAAAATATGTCGGTTAGTAACTACCCTAACATTAATTTTTTTTTTATTAGCTTGGGCTTATAAGAATTAATGTTAATGACTATATGGCCTCATCCCTCTCAACCGTTCTCTTGACTGTAGAGGAGGCTCGTGTCCTGCAGTGGGACGTATATAGGCTGATACAGTACAGTAGGGTGATGTCATTGTATGACGCCATCAGGAAAGAATAAAATTAGAAATCGAACAAAATAAGTGGTAGGCTTACACTTACCTAAGTAAATATTTCAACAATGAGCATTTTCTCTATTATATAATGTATTAACCGATGAATACATTATCAGTCAGTATAAATATAGATTTATTTAAAATACTGCGTTATTAGTTTATACCATGAGGGATTTCCAAAAAAACTTTACAGGATTGTGAAATTGATCGACTAGAACGTTGAATTAGTACAAACGATTTGGTTACTACGAGTTTATAAAAAATCTTACTCATATTCTAACAGACTCTAGAACTACCAAAATCCTTCATCCTATCTACCTGCTGAAAGTGAATAGATTTGAAATCTATTGTGTTACGACCTTTAAGTACCACTTTAGAACCTGTTTGAGACATTAGCATCAAAGGCTGTGGAGAACTCGTCCAACGAGCCGAGTGCGTATTGCGTAACTAACGGTTATTTACCTTTTGTGTAATTATAAGGATGTTAGATGTTATTCAGATTGTAGATCGAGGTCAACAATACATAATCTCGCCTTACGTATCATAAAATGCAAGCTCTAGAGTTAGCAGTCTTGTGTCTAGACATCTGACTAAGAAAATAGTGTACCTACGATCGAACGGCTAAAAAACCTCTAATATTTATGAAATCGTTTGCTTCAAAATATTTAATATACCTCTTTGAATTTTAAATATCTAAACATTATTATGATTTTCCTTGAGGCGGTATGTTTGAAATAACATCTAGTTTTAAACAAACAAACAAACAAAACAGTAATAAATAAAACCGCAGTATCTAGCAGTAATGAAAATAAAAACTAAATACTTTATTGACATGCTTAATATTTGGTCTTACAACCTACAATGCTAGACTGTATGAAATAGCGAATTACACAGGAAAGCGGGTCCTAGTACCGGGCCGGCCAACTCTAGGTGCAACGAAAAAAATCAAGAATATAGTAGTTACCTGATTGACATAGTAAAGCGAACTAGGTATGGTGATCTCGAAGTAGTTCCTGCGCACCGCGTCCACGATGCTGTCGGCCGCCTCCTGAGGAGTCAGGATCTTCATCAGCGACGGGAACTTGATCTTGGGGTTCTTGCAGAGTCCAGTGTCCACGATGTATGGGCAGATCACCGTTAATTTTATCTGGAAGGAAATGTCGAGTTGTAAAATCTGTAGTTTGTTCATTTGTCTAGAACAGTAGTTCCCAAACTTATTTTTCTCGTGGACCACTTTCAAAATTTTACTGGTTTTGGTGGACCCCCTGCTGCTACATTTCTACCACATTCTTAAAGTCGCCAAAAAATAAAAATTGTGTCGCTTCTGAGTTCTGTCCCTATATTCCGATAGGTAAAATAAAAACGAAAAATGGTACATTTTATAACACTTTATTTATTAAAAGAATAGAATTACAAGAAAAAAATAATAAGGTAATATAGGTTCAGGTCATAATTTTAATTAATGGGAAGGATGTATTTGATGGAGTGTCAGCAAACGATCAATGTTTGGCTTTATTTTTGTGAGCAATAACCGCAAATCCCCCCGCTCTGTGATGTTTAATTTGCTCCTTTTTTTTGTTAAGAGATTTGTAACGGCACTAAAACTCCTTTCGACAAGGTATGACGAGGGAAAAGCTATTAAAAATTTCCTTGCGATTTCCCACAGTCCAGGATATTTTTCGGGTATTTCTGCTTGCAGCCAAAATGTTTGGTAGCCTTTTCTAAATTTCACCTTCAGCTCCTCATTGGTGCTTAGCTCGAGCAGCTCCTCTTGTAATACAACATTGGCCACTTCCGTTTCATCGAATGGATTTATGATCCATGGTGGTATATCCATCGTCAGGATATCTTCAAACCTGGTTTTGAAGTCATCATGCAGGGCATTTAAATGTTGACTGTAGGTATGGATATCCTCATCAATACATTCTACCTGCGACAAGTTTGGAAATTGAGAGAATTCGCGCCGACTAATGTTTTGCTTCATAAATTTCAATTTCCCAAGAAAAGCCGAAATTATCCCCTTTGTTTTTATTAAATTCAGGCTGTACCCCTTGTAACTGCAAGTTAATATCATTAAATTTTTTAAACAAATCTGTCAAATACGCAATGTCTGCTTTGAGTTTGATCAAGTTTTCTTTTAAATCTGGATCTCTACTTTCTAGGAACTCTAATACGGAATCGAAAACAGAGTAAAATCTCGTTAAGCATGCACCTTTCGACAACCAGCGTACTTCAGTATGTAAGAGCAGTCGTTGGAAGTCTTCATCATTTTCGTCGCACAATTGAGCAAATAAACGCGTATTCAATGCATTGCTTCTGATTTTGTTGACAGCTTTTATTACAAAATGAAGAGATTGGTTCAACCTGTCACTTAAATGTTTTGCCACAAGATGTTGTCGGTGGATTACGCAATGAATAGCTGTAAGTCCTGGTATAATTCTTTTGAGATGACTTATAAACCCACGATATCGCCCGACCATTGCAGGAGCTCCGTCTGTTGCCACTGAAATAATGTTTGTAAATGGAATCGATTTTTCCGTGAAAAAATTACTCAGGACATTAAATATTGATTCGCCTTTAGTATCAGTCTCCAAAGTTCTGGCAAATAGCAATTCTTCGTGAATTTCTTCCTCCATAATAAATCGGACATATGCCAATAATAATGCTTCATTACCGGGTAACGTTGACTCGTCCAGTTGTATAGAAAAATGATTTTTTTGCAGATGATTGCACAAAAAACTTTCGATATCAGAGCTCATTTCATCAATGCGTCTTTGTACAGTATTGTTACTTAATGGAATTCTTTTTAGTACGTCAAACGGAGATTTGTGCAAAACAGTTTTTAAAACCTCTTCAACAGCGGGTAAAATTAATTGTTCTCCGATAGTGTGTGGTTTTCCAGATTTTGCTATAAGTAATGAGATATTGTAAGATGCCCGCAAGCCATCATCGTTACTTTGAGATGTTGAAGCGAACATACTGTGCATGGTGGGTCTCTTTTCATATTTTTCCTTCAATGTTTGAAAATATTTTAAATCTTTACCTATTTTATCAGTATGACACCTTTTTAGATGATCTTCGAGCTTTGATGGTTTCATAGAGTCATTGCTCAAAACTTTGTTGCATAATAGGCACATGGGCAACTGTTTGTCTGCCTCTGATGGAACAAAACCATATTTCAAATAATCGACACTATATTGTCGACATTTTTTCTTTGCTGTAGCCATGTTTCGTGTCAGTTACCTTACCTGTAAAAAAAAATGTTTTAGTAACCAAGTTTTTTTCTGAATATAGGTATCACACCGCAGCCTTTGTCAGCACGCGGAAATAGAATTACGGCTTGTAAAGGGACCAACTAATAAACCGCTAAGACAAATACAGACGTTTTCACAAAACGGTATCAATTTTAAAGTACCTAATTTACCACTAATTTTTAATAGTACAAATAAAAATTGGTGTACTCAGTATCGAATACTGATCATATTTGTGTAGGAAAAAATAAAAGTCGAAATCTCAAAATTCCATAAAAACGATAACTAACATTTCATCAAATCAATGAGTTCACGCGCTCCGTGTATTTGCGTATTTTTTGTCTGCGGCTTCATTGTTAAAACGCACATTAAAACGTGACAAACTGGCATCGAAGCCCAAGCCCCGCCCTTTTCCCGTCGCCCGCGCACCGCTCGCTTTTTCCGAAAAGGAATAATTTTGATAAAATATGTAGTTACTTCAAAATCAATTAGCCTCAATTAGTCAGCCTCCGTGGCGCAGTTGGTTAGACGCCGCCTGTGAAACGAGAGGGCGCGGGTTCGATCCCCGCACCGAAACAAATATTTGTGTGATCCACAGGTATTTGTTTCGGGTCTGGGTGTTTGTGAGACCGAAAAGTCTCTCGTAGTTCCTGATACCCACGACACAAGACTCGATCTTAGTGTGGGGTCAGGACTATGTATGTGACTGTTGGGTGTATTTATTTATTTAATATAAAATGATTGTGAAATTACTGTTTTATAAAACTAGTAGTTATTTGCAAGAAAAATTACAATATTAATTGCTCTGCAATATTGCTTATTCGGCCTTTTTAGAGAGGCAGTGCTTCTCTCGTGAAAAAACAATGGAATAAAACGTGCTGTGTTTGTCTTCAAATCGAAAGAGGACAATTAAAATATCTGTAAGTTACTAACACCCGTATTCTAAGACGTGTCCTCCAATCTTCCTCAACCTTATTTTAGTCGAGGTGACTTTACAAATGAATTGGAGGGACCCTCGAAAATGGTATGCTTAGTTAAAAATATACCTTTACTAAAGGTTCCTCGAGTGAGGTTGAGTCAAGGAAAAACGTCATTAATTACGTCATTGATGTATAGATAAAGTAGAGATTTAACAAAAAACCTTTGAAAATAGTCTATGATCACTTGAAAAGTGACAGTCAAATGTCATGTCAGAGTGTTTACATAGAATAATATATAATTATTGAACTCAAAATCTTCGGGATTGTGACTGGAAGACAAATATTTAGTGAGTCGGAGAAAAAAACGCATGCAGACAGGAGGAGGGTCATACCATCCAACCCGGAAATTTCGAAGGATATTCTTATGGATGAATCGTCGTTCGGGATATTCGTACGGAGTATCGTATAAGTATTACAGGAACTGTTGGAAATCTTTAATAACTTGTTTAAAATAATAAACACTGTTTCCAAACCAAAAATCTTTTACTAAATGAAATAAAGAGTAATGTTTGTATCATTCACTAGGAAAACGTGTAAATCGTGTAGAGGCACCCACCTCAAAAAATTGTTGGCATATTTAGGTATTTAAGAATTTTAAAAGGTAAACTTTATTTCTCTCTTAAATTACAATTTTAAAGTAGGATTAATTCTTTTATTTCTTCCTTAAGGTAGGTCGCGACGTACCTTGAGTTTGACACTTGATTCCTTTCCTCGAGACAGGAATTTTTTTGAGTGACGTTGAGTGGAGGAGATTTTTTTCTACTAAGAATACAGATTTCCTCTAGTAACGTCAAGTGGAGTCGAGAAATTTTCGAGGAACGTCTTAGAATATGGCTGTAAGTTACCTATCTTAGATTATATACACGTCTAATCTACCTTACCTATCTATACAAGCAGTTGTGATCAACCGACTAGTACACGGAAACAAAATACTTAAGTACTATAACAAAAAAAAGGTAGGTACTTACTTTTCTCCGGCACTAGCAAACACTGATATAAATTTTCTCACACTTTTTTTCGAAATTCCGGAAACAAATGAATGAGTTTGCCTTTGGCATCAAGTATTTATAGTGGTGATCAAGTTCATGTCTGAACAAGCATTAAGCATTGTCGGGCGGATAGCGCTTTGCAAGTCTGTACACGAAATTGTACGTAATATCGAATACGCAAGTTTGGACAAGTAACAATCGCTTGCCTTATTAAAATATTATCTGCTTAGTTAGGTACTTAAAACAATGTAGGTAGGCCCTTATAAAAACTATGCTTACATTTATTTTTGCTTTTACTATCAAAAGCAGATAAATTTTCGTGGACCCCCATTAACATCTTATGGACCCCCATATTTTGTTCACGCTTACGTAGACCCCTAGCAAGTCTCCCGTGGACCCCTGGGGGTCCACCTGGACCACTTTGGGAATCACTGGTCTAGAATAACAAATCTATTAATGTAAATAAGCTTTGTAATCTTCGATCAATTTGTATATTTTATCGAAGTTTGTAATACTGAACCGGCCCCGGGCCCATAATTCAATTTGATGTTGTTATTAAATAAATCCAGTGTAACGTAAACTATCAATCGAAATGCTGCACTATATGCCTATAATCTTTGAAAAAAAATCTTTGCTACCATTGTATTTGCAGCAAGGTTTGACTGCCCCATCATTAAACATTGTTGTGGGTTACACATTAGTCACTTTTGATATTATGTAATTTGTGTTTATATCTAATTGTAAGTTTGTTGTTCAATTTATATTTGTGTGTTATAACAAGTAATGTGACTGATTATGTAATTGTTATGTAGGTACTGTGGGTCTTTGATACTTGAAATAAAATGATTATTATTATTGTCAAATATTTCAATACTCACTCCACTGAAATCCCTAGGGTCTTCTCTGAGTTCTTCATGAAGCGCCTCCATCATGCCCCTGACGGCGAACTTGGTGGCGCAGTAAGGCACCAGGTTGCGCAGCCCCACCACGCCTGCCATGGACGACATCGCCACGATGTGACCGTGGTTGCGCTCCATCATTGAGGGTAGGAAGGCTTGGACGAGCTGCCGAGAAAGTAGACACCATATTTTAGTCCTTCGTTAATTGATATGGCGATAGGGTCGAATTGTGGGACGGAACATAAAGGCGAAATATGGGTGTCCTGGTAGCACCTCTGCCTACCCTTTCTGGGAAAAAGGCGTGAGTTTATGTATGTATGTATCAATCAGTATCCGAGACTCCACTCACCCACATATGAGCAACAATATTGACTTCGAAAGCGGCGCGGATCTCCTTCTCGGAGTGCTGCGCGAGAGGCTTGCACGGCATGATGCCGGCGTTGTTCACCAGCATCGTCACATCTCCTACCTCCCGACGAATCTTCTCCGCCAGAGCGTTCACAGCTTCCCGGTCTGTTACGTCGCATCTGAGGAGAACGAGGAAATTTGGATTAGAATTGTGGGTATTAGAGCAGAAAGTATTAAGTTAGCAGAGTAATGTTGGTGGTAGCTAACTTCAGATGAAGGATTAGGTACTATGGTTAACAATACGATTACTGCTACTTAGTATGAATAGTCGACTTGGCAAGCGTCGCAGCTTGATGGATTAAGGCTCTGGAAGCTGGTTCTACGTTCAGCAGAATAATATGAAGTAATGAAATAAATTACTCGTATCTATGTGCTTTCCCCTTCTGTTCCTTGATGAGGTCGACGGTTTCCTGGTTGCCAGTGGGGTTGATGTCCACGCAAACGATGATGCCGCCCAGCTTGCTGAACCGCAGCGCCGTCTCTCGTCCCATGCCGTGCCCAGTGCCTGTTATCTGGAAGTCAGAGATTTTGTAAGAGTGACTATAGTCACAGAGGTAATATTTATTTATTAAGCTTCATATACAGGTCGACTGGGAGATAATGCCACTGGCATTAGGTCCGCCTTATATACTCGTATAGCCCATATACGTCCCACTGTAGGGCACGAGTCTCCTCTACAATCGAGAGTACGATTGAGAGAGCTTAGGCCATATAGTTCACCACGCTAGCCCAGTGCGGGTTGGCATGAAAGTATCTGTTCTTTTCAGCTTAACAAAGTTTTGAAAACTTTAATTATATTTTAACATCAAACAGAAGGCTAGTCGAAAATCAAAAATATTTGCGAATTTTTATGAATACTGAATGGTAGCTACAGAACTTATGCACTAAAACAAGAGGCAATTATTTCAATCGGAGCCTTATTTTAAAACTATTTTATCTGACCTTCAGTACGTTGTATAGACTGGAATTATAATTATTATAAAAAAAACCTATTTATGTTTTTATTGACTAACGCATTTTTTGTTTAAGTAGATATTTGAGTTTTATTAACTACCAATCTACTTTTTTCTTGTTGGTGGAAACAGGATCTAAATGGCCTTTAGATATTCATATTGTTTAGATATTCATAATCCTCAGATGTATTATAAGCAATTATCATAAGCCATATACTTTCTCCACCTTACCTGAAACACAGCATCTGCCACTCCGAAACGAATTTTATTGCTTACAAAAACAGACGAACTAGCAGCCCGTCTTATGTACGTCCTCACGGACTGTCAAAACCAGGGTACAGTCCAGCCCAGTGAAATTTCAAATATAATTTCCCCGAAAGGCGTATCAAGGAACTGTTTCAAGTTTCTCTCTCTTTCTATCTATCTTCAGGTACAGGAAGAGGTCAACATAGTACAGCAAGGTACTCAAAATATTCTTTATTCAAATAGTCTTCCATAAGATATTTGAAAAGATAATTACCGCTACCACTGCCTCTGTGTCATAGACGTGAAGAAGGAGCGGCGCAAGAATCTTCCTCACCAAGACGAACAATGTCCTTTTTTCTATTTCTTTTCTTAAAGCTATTTATAGTTACAATCATGTCGGTACTTACAAGTATAATTTCCCCGCTGACGCTCTTGGGCTCCGGCGGCACGAAGAACTGGTAGAGGCAGCGGAACCAGGTGAGGGTCATCTTGATGTACAGCACCAGAATCTCCAGCGCCAGCGCAACGCCCTGATATACCTTCATCACTATGCCTTGTTCATCGGTCCTGCAACAAGAGACAATTTGGTTACTTAGTGCATTTAAACTATCTTGAAAGATTTTTTGAATAGCCATTAAATTAGACTTTCTAAATAATGTTGTTGGAGAGGCACTACAAGAAGAAGAAGAAGAAGTAACAGTGTGCGCTTACGTTGTGTTCAGATATACAAATAGGTAAGTTTTAGAACCCAATCATAAAACGAGTGTTGAGAGTACCCTTAGTGTTTTTACAGATGGATAGTAAACCTGGCAAGAAATAATTATGCGTGTTTACCTGTTACAATTATAATCAAATACTTATTTACAAGGCTATAAAGGTTTTATATATGTTTTGCTTCCGAACACCATATCATTTTCGTTGAATAATTACTTTAACTATAAAATTTGTAACAATAATAAATGCAACTGTGTTTATTTAAAATTTCAGTATCAAAATTACAGTTAATTTGCATCTTAAACGGTAGGAGTACAATTACTATATGTTTTTGTCGTATATTCTTATTAACGTATAATGGGTAATGTACAGTATTATGTACTAGTTTATATATATTATATATATATATATATATATAAACATATAAACTAGTACATAATACTGTAGATGTGTTGTAGAAACAACTATAGGTAAGTGCTGACGACTACCGAATACCTATAGAACCAGAATTCTATATTCATAAACAAATACCTTAGTTATCTTATTTTTGCATTCCCCACAAAGTATTTATTTACATGTATGAATGCTGCGATCCTTAGTTTTGTAAACATTCGTATATTTTTTACATGTTTTATATCAAAGTAATAAAAAAGATTACTAAAATAATGATTTAAACCTATTTATTGCCTATAGAGCTGGTTAGTACTAGTATAGGTATAATAGACGTCATCCATGACCATAGAAAGTCAAAAAATTTCGAAAAATCTATAACGTTTTAAATAGACTAAACACCGGTTAAGTTCTATCGGACTTATTAAACGACAGTTTTAAAACCTTTTTTAGTTATCGAATGTTTTGTCTCTTTCGAACGACTACTAAATTCAGTTTGAGCGAAGAAGATAAAACATTCGATAACTAAAATATGTTTAAAAAATGTCTATGAATAAGTCCTTATATTTATAAACGTACAACATAGCATTTACAAACAATTGATTGATATTATGTACGTATAAGTGGCGTATGTACATCGGCCTTGTCGATAATTGTCGGTCTCTTTACACAAATCCAACCCTGCCGATACTTCATGCTTGATCAAAATTATAAACATACGGTTTTTTATTATCAAATTTTTATATAATTTATTTGGATTAATATATGGGCTACTTTCTGTTATATGTATGGGTCAAAAATCTCATATAAGTCGCTCAGGACTGTGGTTTGTGTCTGGCATGACAATAAACTCAATTACATCTAATGGAAATTAGCTCGGTACTCTTGGTGACACTAATGGCACCTCTATCTACTCATTTGCAGCTAATCGCGTGAGCTTCGCGTAAGTATTAAAAATTACATATTTGATATAATTTATCACAATGTCAATGTATTATAATGTTAATATCGTCATTGCTAACTCGCAACAATAACCTCTCCTTTAAACAATGTGTAGTGTTCAACGACCATACATATTCCTGATCCAACAATAAGATATTAATTCTTGTGTGATGGGTACATCATTGCAGTCCACTGCTGGACATAGCCTCTCCCGCGGTACGTCACAGAACCCGGTTTGCTGCTTTACGTATCCAGTCGCTGCCGGCCCTCTTGTGCAAATCGTCCCGCCATCTGGCCAGAGGACATGGGTAAGAGAAACCACAACAGACTATGGTCTTACCACACCTAGCCCCGAAATACATATTTGTGAGTTTCAGAATTTATTTGGTTGCGGGATCAAATTCTCACTTTCACTTTACGCAGCTTCTTTACGATCTATGGCATGGAGAGAATGAAATAATGTATACAGCTCCTTTCCTAACTGAACCACGGAGGCCGTTACACATTAATGAGAACTACTTTACAAATACATGTTGATATTTGTATCTTGTTTAGTAGCCTTCATGGTGACCTACGCAAGTGTATCGTGTTTCATGGCCCGTCTGTGTACGACTAGTTCTGAGCAAGTTGGCATAAAGATCTTCGGGGTATTTCCTTACAGTGCTAGCCGGGAAAGGCAGTTATACTCGGCGTGATAACATCAACAATCGAGAAATTAATTATAAACGTAGCTGATAAACTTCACGAATGTCGGGTGAGGTGGTTAGTCTGAAGAAAGCTACAGAAGACCAGTGAAAATATAATGTGAGGCTCCAAATAGATTTCCTAATGAAGAAAGCTACAGAAGACCAATGAAATTATAATCTGAGCTTCCAAATAGGTAGTTGTGGATCCTAAAATCCTGAGTACAATTCACAGGTGGTGTAATCCATTTTGTGTGTTTTAGATTTTTTATATAGGAGTTGCATGTAGCAATTTGGGCTAACAATCCCACCTCGGTGAATAATAAGCTCTACGAAATGTTTGAGTAGTGAATATGCTTATTATGGAAATCCTTAAATCCTTGTTCAGCAGTAGACTTTTGTTTGTGGCAGAGAAACAAGGGAACTTTGGGAGTCAATGGTGACATCTCATAAATTTTATTCATACCTGTAGTCAAAGAAGGGTTAAATCATAGCGGAAAATTGTATCGCGAGTGGTCTCTTGAACCTTGGTGCTTTATAACATAGCTATTATAACACGTGTGCTGTCGCATATTATTCTGCGTTCTTTTAGTTCCTGTGTAATTTGTTACGTTTATTACGTATATTTTTTGTTTACATTCATGATACAATAATAAAAACAAATGGTGGTGAGTAATTTAACTGATGCTTTAATAGGCATTTATTTGCCCGACCTTGGTAGGCGCTTGAAGTGAATAAGTTCTTATTCTCAAATAAGTAAAAGGAGGCACTAGTACAACGCAAAAACACAAGTTTTTTTAGTCCCGAGACTAGCCAAGCATATCGACATATCTGGTATAAATTGTAGGGGTAGACTGGGTACGGTTGAAACAATTTAGTTTGTATCGTTTATAATTTTGTTGTTTACGAACCAACTGACGATAATGATGCGTGAAATTCAAATTTGAAGTTTTAGGTACGATATGACAGTATCATTATAGTATTCGGATAACTATTTTTAGAAATATATGAAATTTTAAAAAAACAATAATTTGTTTCAATCGTACCCATGCCAGGGGCGGTTGAAACAGCGATTGGGATCAGTTGAAACACATACAAATAATACAATTAAGACTAATGAAACATGTTTTATTTATCATTAATACTAAATATATTAATAATTATGGCACCACATGACAACATTGATCATTCTTCAAGATTTTAATACTTCTAAAAGATTCATTCCTCTTCTGATGCTTTTGATGACAATTCCTGCTTAGTTTTTCCTTTTTCTCCTTTTGAAATTTCTCTTTTACCTTTTTCTTCTTTTACCCTTTTCTTAACTTGCTTAACTTTGGTCCGTTTTAATTTTGCTTCATGCTCTTTTCTTATCTCTTCTTTCTATGGTTTATCAGATAACAGTTTTTCGCTCTTTATTACGTAAAGATATGTACCTATATTAAAAACACTATTGTGTGTTTTATAACCCATACTTGTACCTATCATCTTTGCCGGTCGCATCCCTCTTACGAATTTTTCTTAACAGGGAACATTGGTTTACACCATGTTTTTCCGCCGCTTTCCATAGTGGATCTTCAGCTTTCACCACGTCATATGCGTGACTATAGCTCGATAAGTCAATATTCCTCTGGAAGTCTTCCCAACTCGAACCCCGGCATCTATAAATAATAAAAATAAATATATTTTGTGTTTCAACCGTACCCACAAAAAATGTTTCAACTGTCCCCAACCCCACTTTTTGTAAAATACACTTTATAGTTTCGACAGTAATGATAATACATTAAAAATAATCACTATCCCTTATTCTACAAGCTTCGTAATAATCGCAAACACACACTTAACACATTCATTTTAAAAAGAACAGATAATATAAGCGTTAATGTCAGAAGAAAAATACTTACTTTTGGGTAATAAAAAACAATGTGGTGTCCTGAACACAACAACAACGCGCAGGAACCGTCGCGACACTGTATTCGTGTTTCGTCTTTTCGTCCGCTTCGTTTTCCCTTTGCACCCATAGGTCCCCGCGTAACCGTTTATGAGATATTTGCTCTGTTTCAACCGTCCTTTGTATCAACCGTACCCAGTCTCCCCTAGTACTGAGCAGCTCCATGGACATTTTTCAAATTCGAAAAACTTCCATAATGTGGATTGATCAACTTGGAATCGAACCTATTAGACTCGATTCACACCTCATACACTATCACAAAATTAACGATGCGACTAGAAACTTAAAAACAGAATTAAAGATAATCCTAATTAATTATACATATCTGGGTCGTATTATGTAATGTATATGGTTATGACTATTCATTTTTTATCTTGACTTGGTCAAGTCCTTACACCATTTCTGTTGGTAAAAAAAGGTCGAAAAAGAGTGCCAACAACCCATCATTCTCTTTATACATACACAAACTCACGCCTTTATTCTAAAAGGGGTAGGCAGAGGCGCCACCAGGTCACCCCCTTCCGCCTTGGATGGTTCGTCCCACGATGTGATAGGGGGCGAGCCTATCGCCATATCGGGCACAAATTCCTGACTCCGGCCTGATAATACAAAAATCCAATATCACTTATCCCGACCCGGTATTCGGACCCGAGACCTCAGGTTTGTAATCGTACCGTAGCCCAACTACACCACCGAGGCGTTCCCTTCCAATCGACTTTTTACCATCCTTTTTAACAGAATCACGCTGCCCAACGACACGGGAATGCAAGAAGGGGTAGGCACTTAAACAAGTACCAGTTGTCAAGATAAATTGATGAAACATAACCGAGCGTCACAGAGCAATAGTTTGACATTGAGAGCGTTTTGAAAGCAGCGCCGGTTTCACAGCGACGCAACGTGGTGCAAGCCTCTGCTCAAGGGGCCTTATGTAAAAACGTTACTCAAAACTAATGGAAAAATTGGATGGACTTTGTTATGATGTACATTGACCTTGCTTTAAATGTATGTTCGTCTGCCTGTAGCCAGATCACTGAGGTTTATTTGAGGGTGATTTATGTTGAACAAAAATTGTTAAAGTTGATTACTGATTTTTATTACTCTTTGATATGCTTCGAATTGCTTTTCTGCACTGAGATTATAGTATTAAGTGTGATTATAGTATGAGGACTCAACTGGGTGCTTACGTCTTAAAGGCGACGTAGAGTGACAGTGTTGCTGTCGCGTTTCGTTTTATGAATATTTGTAGAATTCCAATAATTCTTACTCTCCTTTCTCTTTTACCTATTTTTAATAAGACAACAAAATGACTACAGTTCATCTAATGGTGAAATTAAATGAAATTCGTTTATGTAAATTCGTTCGTTAATGGTAAACGCAGTACCGTTCAAGAGTAACCAGCGGCGATATACATATAGTAATTTTTCATCAGTGGAAACAATGATGCCGGCCCGCCTGTGCCCCTAGCCAGAACATTTTGCAGTATCGTTATAGAATAGTAATAGTAAAATGTTGTATGGGAATTTAAGCAGCGCCCTTGTGAGCGTATTTGGAACTAAAATATGACAGCGGAAAACGTTTACGATACAATGATTAAAGAATATAAGAGGATGACGCACAAATGTAGTACTATATAATAAGTTATAGTTATGTTAGGAGTATCGACGCGGAATTGTACATTTATGTATCTGTCTCATTTACACAAAGCTAACTTGTCCCTTAATGAAAGAGACAAATAATAACTCCATTGTTCCGAATATGGCAATATTTTGTTCACTAACCACACTGGGACCGCCCTTGGCCCAAAATGACGCCATTTTTCTTTCCTGTCAAACTGTGGCGTTATCTGTCATTATGAGTAAACAAATCTGCACAATCAAATAATTTCGATTTTTTTATTGTTAATCTCGTGTCTTAAGTTTGTTAAGTTTGCTTATTAGATTAATTGTAAAGTTTTTAAAATTCCTCGGTGTTATGTGAAAGGATGCGAGTCGAGTTCAAGCAAAAAGGACCCCAACATTTCTTTTCATAGGTTAGTAACTGTTTTTACGAAATAATAACAAATATGTGTCTAAATTTACATTTTGGGTTTGTTTTTATCATTTATAATTGTTTAAGGATCTTGTTGATTAAGTTTTAGACTCTTCTAAGCGTTATTTATACAAGTAGTACGAATAAAAACCGTATTGTTTGTTTACACACAAGTTTAGGGATGTGATACGAAATTATTCATATCGATATTATCATTTTTAAATATTTTGATGTTTATTTTTCAAAAAAAGAAATAATAGGATATATATATTCAGAACGATAAACAAAGTGAAATTAAAAATATTTTAAGATTACCTATAAACATACAAACCAGGACAAAATGGATACAAAAAATCGGAAGACACTATTGGAACCCTCCAATAAATACATTTATTTGTTCTTTACATTTTGAAAAAGACTGCATCATGCATGCATAAAACAAATTAATTTACCAAGACTAAAAGATAACAGCTTCCCAACAATATAAGTGAAATTGTAATAATTATGATATTTTACCTAATAATCCTATTAATAATAGAACTGTTAATCAACAAAAATGACATGCAAGATAATTTTGACAATTGGTAGTATATTGTCTAATGTCCTGAAGAACCTTTTAATGAACAGAAATAGTTTTATATTTTATTATTAATTACTATAATTGTTTATCTTAACCAACACTTTCATATTCATTGATTGAATTTTAAGTGAGACATAATGATTTTCCTCGTCAAATAATAGCAATAAAAATCTACCTATGTTATTTTATTTTATTTAATATGTATTAAATGTCCTGATAGGTATTTTTGATTTTAGCAAAGAATGCTGCAACTGCAATGGTGCAAGCAAATTCTAGATATAAATAAAGTTGTATTTTATCTCACGTGTGTATTATTTGACACAAATCCAATCCAATCATCAGGTAAAACTTACCCATGAAATAAATCATACTATGAAAAAAATATCAAAACATCGACCTATTTTTATCGGATTTAATTTTTAATGACTTTACCGTCAAATCCTAAAATCCCCTGTTTATACCCAATTGACATGTAAAGCTACAATTAAAAATGTTATACAAATTTATACACTGATATTTACGTAAAATCAAAGTTTTTCAGTCGTATTTATGCCACTGTTGATGCATCGATGTCGATAGAAAATTTGATACTAGCGTATCACTATTTTTAGGGGCGGAGCCGCCGCCATGTTTAAATATCAAAGTGACCCGTGTCACTTGACCTTATGCGTTATCCTCTTAATTCTTTAATCATTGTTACGATACTATACGAGTATTACTATACGATACTTCAAAATGTTCCGGCTAGGGGCACAGATATCGGATAAGCACAGGCTGAATCCGAAATGTGACACATTTATGTGGACCATTTATTTTAAGAATAGCCTGCAACCATCCGTTCTTACAAACCAGCAAACACATCATTTATTCTTATTTTCTTACCTTAATAAATAATAAAAGGAAATATGGTTGGCCTTCAGCAATAAAGAATCTCATTGTTAAAATAATTTTACAATTAATAATAACGTAGTTTTAAAATAATTAAAACTGCAATTTGCATATTAGTGCAAGAAGATTCACTATACGAAGCCATTGTAAAACGCCATAAAACTTAATATTCTACCGTCAGTTCTTATTGATGTACAATTTTCCCGCCATAAAGATTTATTATTTATAATTATAAGTACTTATTATACTACAACTCAGTACTTTGAATGTAAATCAGACTAATAAATTACATTATTTGACAGCCTCCGTGGCGCAGTTGGTTAGACGCCGACTGTGAAACGACAGGCCGCGGGTTCGATCCCCGCACCGAGACAAGTATTTGTGAGGCCCACAAGTATTTGTCTCGGGTCTGGGTGTTTGTGAGACCGAAAAGTATCTCGTAGCTTCTGATACCCACGACACAAGACTTAATTGATCTTAGTTTGGGGTCAGGACTATGTATGTGACTATTGGGTGTATATATTTATTTATTATTAGCTCTGTATTATACGTCCCATTATGGAATACGACCTCCTCTATTATTTATATTTGGCAAAATAATATATTTTGTATTATATAGACAATGATTATTTGGTCATTGTGTCCAATTTCTAAATTAAATTAAGTTTCATAACAAAGATCGAAACAAACACATAATTAAACATATCTTTAATTAATCCTGAAATATATATTTTTTACTTATTAAAACAACAAAAATGAAGTTTATTCCATGTATTATTATTTTTTGTGTTACTGATAACAATAGGGTGTTAACTATTTAGCTTAATTAAATATTGCATTAAAATGCACATTTATTATAGTTTTTATAGTTACTGTCTTTTATGGGAATTGGCTTAGCGTTATAATTGAAGTTGAAAACAATTTACTTGAATTATCGCGTTTTTATGTCTGCGCTGCACATAATAATAACGTCGGTTGGTCTTTATAAAAAAATAATAGAGATAAGTGGAAATATATTAAATGGTAAATAGTAAAAGTAAATTGTCTGGTGGGATTTACCTCAAAAGCATGTCTAAATGTGACGATGTGCCAACTAGAATGTTACACAAGCATTTCGGCAACGCGTTGTGAGCTCAAGTTCTAGGTCGCCAGCGTTCGAATCTATTAACCTACTGTAGTACACATTATAGTATGGATTGAATCATTTTGTTATGTGTTTTTTATGGTTCAATCCCTCTCATTCGTACTCTCAATTTTAGAGGGGACCTGTGCCCTGCAGGGGGATAAACATAATATTATATAGATTGATAAACGTTCGGTTTCTTTTTGCGAATTCGATTATGTATTGAGTACGTTATTTTTTACGGAAAACAAAATATACCTGCTTTAACTTCAGTTCATTGTATAAATATTAATAGGTATACATTATTATAAATAAATCAATCAATACGAATAGTAATTCAAATTTTTATTCATAGCATATTTTTTTTATTCTTGTTCCTTGATGTAGGAAGTCTAATTTGAAAATAACCGATCGTTTTATAAACTAATTAAATATAACAATTTGGATTTATAAGTGTAAGAAAATTTCCGCATTCGATATTTTTAAAACAAACATTGTTAATTAGCCAAAAACGGAAAGAAAAAACTCCTTTAAAAATGATAGCCACGTGACAAAAGGAATATTTTTGTCACGTGGCCAACATTTTTGTGACAAAGGTAACCGCAATATGAATCATTGTTTAAAAAGTTTGCGGTCGCTTTAGTATGCGCAACTCACGTATTCATGAACAAACTCATTGTTTTTCAAATTATTTAAGTATTTTACATTAAATTGAATCGCTATACATTGTATATTGCAGCTCATTTGTATTTTAATATTGTAATATAAACGTTTCTTATTTTTCATACATGTCCTGACAGAGGTCACTATACCCACCTGGCTTGATTCATAGACGGTTTTAAAATCCATTTTACTTATTACATGTTTTGTTTTCTTCGCTCAAACTGAATTCAAAAGTCGTTCGAAAGGGACAAAAAATTCAATTACTAAAATAGGTTATAAAACTGGCTATGAAATGCATACGCATGACTTGACACATAATATTCTCTCTTATTTCTTGTTTATTAGTACTTACATTTCCTGCATACCTAATATAATTTCCATCATTACTCTATAACGACCATATTCATACACAGATTAAAAACCTGGTTTAACTATCGAATGTTTTGTCGTCTTCGCTCAAACTGAATTCAAAAGTCGTTCGAAAGGGACAAAAAATTCGATAACTAAAATAGGTTATAAAACTGGCTATGAAAGGCTAACAAAGTTCAAAACGTGCCTTGGAAACTAGTGAGTTGTGGCTAGTGACCCATACAAGTATTTCGTGTTCCGAGATCAGCCTATATAGGGAAATCCGGTGAAGCACGCCGATATAATAGGGATAATGACTCAATTTTTATTATTATTTATATCAAAAGGTTACGTTGAGCAAAACTGTAAACAGAAAGAAATTTTAAATCAAAGGAATTTCAAACATCACTGTTACCTTTTGGACCTGAAATTCGAACCCCAATCCTTACCATACACTCAAACAGGTCAATGAGGCTATTAATATGCATTATGTTCATATAAAACTAGTAATTGAGTATAATTATGATTACTCATTTCCTTCAATTATTATTTATTGGTAAGTAACCAGTACACAACCATGACATACTCTTCGGTTATAACACGGTATAATCGGGTATTTGACTATCGTCGAATGTTTGTATTATTTTGTAGACAAACACAAGTGCCATTAAAACAAAACATTTTTGTGAAAACAGTATTAAAGTAGCTTGTAACATGAGGCAAATATTAGTATTTTAAATAAAAGAGTGGGGACGTAGTGGGGACATCTTACCGTCTCTTTCACACCCGCACACTATAATGCACAATAATGCACAGTGACGTCACTAATTTTGTTTTGCATCCCTTTTCTATTACCCCCACTACAAGATTTAAAACGTTTCTAACTTGTTTAATTCTGAACGGATTTACAAAATTCTTTGTTTGCTCGATTTTGTATATGGATACTTACTGATTAATATAATTAAAAAAAAGAGTCAAATACCCTATTAATGCTATAGTAGTGAGTACTGTGTAAGATATTACTTACTCTAAAATATATTGGTAAGATTTCCAACTGGAATTAACTGAATAGACCAAGAGCCTGTGGCCGCCAGACTTTCATCATTTTATAAAAGCTAATTTGTCTGCGCATGCCTCTGACATAGGCATCACACGATCAGCTATTATGAAGTTCCGATCGTGGTGCCTTTGGAAGTTAATGTTCAATGCGTCTGGCAAGATGAAATAACCAACAAAAGTGTCCAGCTGCCACCCTGAGACATAAGATGTAAAGTCTCATTATGTCCAGTTACTCTGGCTACAATATCAATCAAACCGGAACACAACAGTGCATTTATACTGCTGTTTGGCGGAAGAAATAGATACGGTGGTACCTACCCAGGCGGCTTCTCACATATGAGAGACCTACCACCAGCTTTAGTCTACCAACAGGTACATTGTACTTTATCGTGTCAATATAAATACATATATAAAAATTTAATGGACATTTTTCCTCTTCTACTATAGCCTGAATTATCTTAAGTTGAAGGACACGTGAACCTTCATAGAAGTAAGATTCCAGAAGCAAATTTCGTTCTTGTTTACAATAATTGTATGCTATTCCGTGTTGACATTTTAACGTTGTCTTTACGACCAATTCAAATAATTGTAATAATTTTAAGAATATAACTACCTACCTAACATTTAATTTCTGAGTGGGTTTAGCTCCGTACTTCATTTAGGTCTATGGTTCATGGTCTGCAGTGACAGTCAAGGATAGCGTAGAAAAATATTTTTATATTTATTTGAATTTTTTATTAAGCTTTACAGCTTACATAGTGTGCTGGCGGACTTGTGTCAGAGATATTATCGCTAGCAAACATTATAGGTATGTCTCAGGATTATAATAATTTTCCTTATTAGTAGTTTCTTAAATAACAAGTTATTTAAGTACGAAAGAAATGAATGCACTTGGAAACATTGAAACCTCTAGGCCAATATCATCTGGTTGTATTGCAATACGTCGGTGGCGGCGCAACAACGGTGTTGCAAGTCTGGCCAAACACCATCTGTTTGGAAACCAATAGTAAAAATACTTTAATGTCAAACGAAAGAATTGGGACATCATTCGATGCTGGATGTAACTATTTTATTGAAGCAATATAAGCAGTACAAGCTGTAAATCGTAAGTTTTTGATTCTGACTCTCTGGTTGGCCTCATAGGCAAGACAACATCTCTCTGACTCTCTCTCTCTCTTCAGCTACAGGAGGTCCACTGCTGGAAGGTCCATCGACCTGTTGGAAGCGGCCTGAATCCTGTAACTTCCTCAAACCTACTTGGTTTACAACATATTTGATATGTATTGCAGAATGATATTGCTGATAATTTCTAGAGCGGATATCTGCCTGACGTCAAGCCTTCCAAGAATGAGCCTTTATAGTATACCACGCAGGCCTTTATATAGATTATTACACTTTTAAATTCTTCTGAGAACTTTTAGGTATGCGGGTTTACTCACGTGTTTTCATTTAGTCTTATAGCAAATAATATTATATGAAAATGCAAATATCCTACAAAAACGTTAACTTCCTATGCACTGAAGCCTAGATCTGAAGCCACGATCGTCTCTTAACTCAACTATAGCTTGATTTTAGTTTGTACAACTACATTAAACGCTTAATTACTGTTATGTAAGCAGTTTCCTCCATAACCAGCGGACATGACGTGCAAGGTCAGTTAACAGATTTCCACCTCACAACCTTCGTTCGGAGCTAATTAACACTTCCAACGATTTCGCGTAACACTATACAAACTTGATCAAACATTAGGTTTCTATGACAATTCGCGTAAATTTAAAGAAACTTAACCAAGGAGTTGTGGTGTTGACGAATTGTTCCCAAAATAAGAAATTTGGAGCACAGTTATGTCATTTTGAGGCCTATGTTATAGAGAAATTTGAAATGAAATAAATTTTTGTATATCTCACAACTATTATCTTGCAATGTAAGCAAATATATGAATTTGTCATAGAAAATCCATCTAAGGAACTCAGTAACAGAGCCGCGGAACATTAGCAACAAGATTGAAATAAAAACCCCGTCACCACGAAAGCTGGAAAGTAATCTAAACGTCGGGAAGTTAAAAATGTAAAATAAAACGAAATCCGCGACAAAATCCGTAAAAAATAGTTTTATTTCAATGTGTAACATTCGCGTAAATCTAAGAAACCATTAGCAACTAGAATACCAAATAAGCCACAAATAAAAATAAAACATCCTCAATATGATCTTGACAAGTTATGTGGTAAATAAGGTCTAGATTATAAAAGAACAAAAAAAAAAAAGAAACGCGAACAACATAACTGCGCGTATGTCTAGGGTTCCTAGTAACAGTTTGTTTAACGCTTCAGTGAATACTACATAATTAATGCTATAAGAAAAATAACCACGGTTATTTTGAGACTGCTGATAGTTATGATATTCTTTGCTTGATATGAACGAAACTACAATTGATAGTATCTGCAGTCGTTAATCTAAAAGTATCTAATAAATATACTAAATAACCATATATACCATCCTGAACCGGATAAGCTAAGAGGTCTGTGTACTGAAGTAACTCTAAGGTGCTTGTGCTGTGTGTACCGAAAACTACGAGGGTCTGCAATTTACATCCCACAATATTTAGACACGATATAAATATTTCGATTCGCCAGCTAGCAAATTTCCCTTTGAACCTACTCTTCTGCTCTCCTAGATATTTTTGCAAGATAAAGTTGCTAAAATGAATAATAGATGGTAAGTGCGTTACACAATTATGCTGAATTTGAGAAATATAATGACAAAAACTCACTCTAAAAATATAAGATTCTTCTTCCTCCCGCTTTTCGTCACGATGGAGACGTCGAACCACATTCTACATGCGGAATCCCGTCCTGAGGACTTGTTCACTTCCAAGTTATACTGTGTTAGTATAAAATGAACTGTATCGGCCACGGTCCGGCTTTCACTAACGCGCTCAGTTGCCCGCACGCTTGCATAATTGGCGGAAACGTTTCGAAAATCTGGCATTATGCATGTTGACGATGCGTATCCTGCCATGCATCCTGCGGGGGTAGTCAGCCGTGGAGTTGTATAGCTATTGGTATTGGTTTGTTTGTTTATTGTTCAAATGAATAAATAAATCATTATGGAAAACATAATGTGGTCCAGCCATTATGGGAAACATTGCCACAAACAGGGTGTAACGGTGGAAGAAAACGTCATGAGGAATCGGTATACTATAGAAATCATTACAAGATTTATAAAAGCAATATCATAAAAATAATTTAAGTGATACCTAAATCGATCTGTTGGAAAATTTGCATCCGGTGACCTTCATCAGGCTGTCTGTCTGTCTTTTGTCTGTTATTTAGTAACCTTGTTAATGAGCTTACTTTTTGTATGTTTTAATACCCTATTGCTTTTCAATATACATACTAATATATATAACTACAACCAAACCACTATATACAAAAAAATCAGAATTAAGAAATAAAAGAAGCGGCTAAATATTTATCGCAAACGAAACCGTGGAATAATACTAGTGTTTCTTAGCTCTGGCGTAGTATTCGTATAGGCGCGGACTATGTAAGACGCATAAAATATTGCTACGGGTATAACAGTACAATATATTTGCCATGATAAAAGAGTATAAATAAGATATCTACGGTCTTATTAATATACAGTTTATAACCTATTTTTATTTTAGTGCTTATTAACTGGAACAATACTCAGACCCAATAAAACACTGCAATGCATTCCTCAAACAGAGATATTAGGTTTCTTCTAGTGGTTAACAATCACATTATACATATGTACATGTAAACTCACGTTTATGGACATTGGGGTAGGTAGAGACTATTGAGTGGCAAGGGCTACGGTCCATAGGTACATACCTCTTTCGTTTCATCAACTGTCATCAATTTCTTTATACACGCTCTTCGGTTTTGAGGACTCCGTATTTTTCCTTTCTTTAATAGGTCTTCTATTTGATTTTTATAAGACGCCTGGGTCTTTCTTGACCGACTCCACGAAGATGCAAAGATGGGTGATCTTCGCATCATAAATCTCTTTCGTCAGTTTCCTTGCATCCATTCTTTTAATATGGCCAAACCACCAAAGCATTCCTTTCTCAATCTTAGTCACTACATTCTCTTTCAATCCACATTTCTGTTCAATAATCAATTTGCAAAATTATCCATCAAAAAGAAGACGACAGTGATAGATGTAGGCAAAGCGATGGTACCTACACAGACAGCCCTTTTCATACGCCAGATCCACCATGTAACATGAATATATAGTAAAAAGGAGTGTCACTGACATTTCTACATCCTACATCCACACGTTCTATATTCTACTATTTTCTATTTTCTCTTTTCTATTTTCTACATCCGCCAGCATGGTGGACTATATGGCCTAATCACTCTCAATCGATTCTCTCGATTGTAGAGTAGGCCCCTGCAGTGGGACGTATATGGGCTGATACAATACAATACAATACAATACACGTTGGACGAATGGCATTAATCAACGTTGCAGCCCGTGTGTGGAGCCGTCGCTCGCTTCGTTAATGAATCATGCATATGCATAATGTTTTGAAGCCGGTAACTCAGACTTGTTTGATAATTCATACATATTTGGCATTTGCCCTTGGTAATATTTGGTCTCGCAAAATAGTAGGTTATAGCCAAGGGCGTGAAATCCCACGCTGTTTGGCATACGCAAAGATCCTTTTAGTATAAACTCCCATGATTTTCGTTCCTTGAAATATACTACTTGACTAATATTTCAGGCAAAATCAGGTATTCTCCTTCATAAAAGTTTCTGGAAAATGCATATTATGTGTTATAGTAACATTTGCAACTTGATTTTACTTTATTATTTTATAAATAAACTTATGTGTTTTGTTAATTCCGTATATCATTTATTGGTGGTAGGTCTCTCATATGTGAGAAGCCTCCTGGGTGGGACCGCCGCAATGTCTTTTTCTCCCGCCAAACAGCAGTGTAAATGCATTGTTGGGTTCCTGTTTGCAGAACATTGTACCCGGAGTAACTACTGGAAATAATGAGACTTAACATCTTATGTCTCAGGATAGCGTGGAATGCCAAGCATTGCTTTGTAATTCATAATAATGTTAAGTTTTGTAACTGTTCATGAGCCGTCGTATCATACAGTGCCGTCGTATATAATTATTCTTCATTTTCATTCTCAGCACCTGGAATCCCAAAACTGAATAAATACCTACAAGAAAATCGCAGGTGGACCTGTTGGCAGCGGCTTTCATCCAGTGTCATACTATATCAAGTCGTCCATCCAAATACAATATGCGTTGTCCTTTGAAGGTTGCTGGGTCTCTTCTCTCACTACAAATTACGCCACGAAACGAACAGAACTTTTCCAGATTAACAATAACCAAGACATCGAAATATCAGCATTCCTGAGTTCATCAACAAAGAGAAATAAAGCTCGGTCAACTTAACGTAGTAGATTTTCTATTAAATTTAATCGTAAAATCATTAGCCTATATATATCATTAGCAGTTATTATAAATTAATTTTCGACCTCGTCCTTTCCATTGCAATGCGGAGAGCAAAAAGAAAAATAAAAGAAAAAAATAGATAAATAAACAGCAGGACATACCAGGTAAGCATCACGCATAAAACAAGAGCAATAAAACGAGCTGGTAAACTTGATTCTAATAGGTACTTACGGCAAAAACGCCCGCACGCAAGAAAATTCTTTCTAGAAATCGTCCAGCTCTTCAAAAGGTTTTAAAGCATCAAGTCCCTCTGACCTTGAAAAAGCATGGCATGGCTAAAACAAGTCATTGTCTGCTCCAACACGTATAAGGTCAATGGTCGGCGCGTGACCAGCGACCACCGTTTTGTAACCACGCATGAGTGTACAGCTAAATGGTAGCAAAGCTAGTGCGAAATCCACAGTAATCCTTCGAAGGATATCCTTCCCGAGACGTGTCATTTTGGGGGCTGGGTCATACGGATGGGTCGGTATGACCTTGACCCTTGACGCTAACAAATTATTTAACACTGTTAATAATAAATCTATATCTATATCAGCCCATATACGTCCCACTGCACGGCACGGGCCTACTCTACAATCGAGAAAATCGATTGAGAGTGGTTAGGCCATATAGTCCACCATGCTGGCCTAGTGCGGATTGGCGGACTTACATACCGTAGAAATTCTTTAAAATCGCTACGGTATGCAAGTTTCCTTACGATGTTTTCCTTCACCGTTAAAGTGCGTGGTGATTGACTATCAATACACACATAACTCCGAAAAGTCAGAGGTGTGCCCTGGGATTTGAACCCGCGACCACTGTGAACATGTAGGCAGCCGCGTCTGATCCGTTACCAACAGGCCACCGTGCATAATATACATAATGTTAAATGACCTCGAGATGAGTGAATAGGAATCAATCAATATTTAACAACCGCGAAAACGTCGATTGATACGTAACAGATACAAATAACACAAGTATTGTACGCAAAAATCTAAATAGACTACAATTATACAAATTATATTAAAAGGAAATATATGTATAAAACAGTAATTTGATCTCGTGTAGCAAATAAAATACATGATATTAAAACTGGAATGAAATTCATGCGTACCAAACCAGTCGTTTTAAAAATATTTATAGATTAAACATTCGGCGCCTAAAATACCTAGACGATAAGAACAACATGTCTAAATTTTGACGGGTTTTGAAAACAACACGAATTAATACATTTAATTTTTCTTTTAAATACATAATATCATGGAAGAAATCATTCCAATGATTCACATAAAATTGAACATAACAAAATATTTCGCAAGTTCAAATTCTTCTTCTTCTTCTTTTAATTAAAGAATAGCTCCCCCGTAGTATCGGAGATTTTGCCAATGTCTTTGTTGTGGTGATATACATTATACTTTTAAGTAGAAAGGTTAAACTAATAGATGTAGTATGTCGTATCTTGTACGAAATTAAAAAGAAAAGAATCAGCTCTGACCACATAATTAAGAGATTAGTTGATTATGTAAGTATTGTACAAATAGCCACAAACAATTTGGGACAAGTACAAATTGTCTTTGGTTAATTCCCTGTTTATATTATTATTATTTACCGCGCCTGCGACAAATGCATAAAAATAAATATCGTTTTAAATTTACTTACCACGGCGCATTTGCAATCAACGTTTGCGAATTCCCATTTTTATTTGTCTGCACTGTCGCCATGGTTCTGCAAAAATAGAAAACGTGTTGCTTTACAAAATATTTAATACGAACTTTAAAAATAATAAAATCAAATGCACTGTGAAATAACTTAAAAAAGTTCCCTGCCTAGAATTATGGGTATTCTTTTCAGTACCTGCCCCTCAAACAACATACTTTTAATTCACAGCACCATTATATTCTGTCTATGGATTTATTTATCTAATTTCATGAACCGAACCAACAACAGTCATTTTCAAATTTAATGCTGGCAGTAAACTGACCGTTTTCTGTGATTGTTATGGCAATTAAATCACAATAGTTAAAAATCTATTACTTTAACTTCATACCTATTAAAATATAATATTTTTCAAGGCTGCATGAAAATCTTCCTTTGTTTATTGTCGTCATAACAATTATTTTGGCGGGAATTTAATGTGTGGAGTTGATTAGGCTCCGTGCCATTATATTTTATTGTGCAATAATAAAAATTAAGTGATTTTCGTCGGGCAATCGAAATATTATCGAATAAATTTGTGAAAATTATATGTCAATGTGTAAAGATCACCTTCCTTGCGAACAAGAGTGAGAACACCATTATTTCTTGCGGCGGACATTTCGGAAAACATTCGAAGACCGCACAATGAAAAGGCATAATGGCAAAAATGACATGAATCCTTCAAAAATAAGCACGTAAGTATTTAGTGTTTATAATAAAATGTCGCAGCTTAAATGTCTTTAAAGTAGATAATAAATTAAATGAATTATCTATATTTATAATAATTTAAGCGATATTATTATATATTATAAATTGTAATATATGTATCTCCATAATCGTCCACCACTGATACGAGCCTCCTCTAAATAAATAAATACACCCAACAGTCACATACATAGTCCTGACCCCACGTTAAGATCAATTAAGTCTTGTGTCGCAGGTATCAGAACTACGAGATACTTTTCGGTCTCACAAACACCCAGACCCGAAAGAAATATTTGTGGGCCGCACAAACATTTCTCTTGGTGCGGGGATCGAACCCGCGGCCTCTCGTTTCACAGCCGGCGTCTTACCAACTGCGCCACGGAGGCTGCCAACCTCTACAACCGAGAGTTTCATTGAGAGGGGTTAGACACAGTCCACCGCGTTAGCCTAGTGCGGGTTGGCGGACTTCACATCTGTATTTGTCTCTGTATCAGCCCCTATCAGTTAGGCCGTATAATCCACCACGAGCTGCCTAGTGCGGGTTGGCGGATTTTTTCATACCGTAGAAAGTCTTCCGAATCGCTATGGTATGAAGGTTTTCTTACGATGTTATCCTTCGCCGTTAAAGTACGTGGTAATTGACTATTAATACGAACAATATTCCGAAAAGTTAAAAGTGTACCCTAGGAATCGAACGCGCGACCACCGTATCAGCAAACGCGTTCGGTTCGTTACCAACAGGCTTCTACACGTTACAATAAATAATAATTGATATGCCAATCGATAATTTTACTAAAATATTTCTATCATTATTGTCGACTCGCAGATCGTTAATATATGTATATTTATTTATTTTAGAACCAGTCCGTAATGCCTTTACATATTATGGGCACTTAAAAATTTTATTTTCAAACCGCCTTGAAATTCTGCTCAAGAAATTGTCTTCCTCGAAATATTATTAACAAATTACGAGTATTAGAACAGGATTGGTTTTCGAATATGTAACTATTTAGATTTACATGAAATACTTGTATTTTGCATTAGCAGACTTCCCCTTCCTTATTATATTTTAAAACAATAAAATAAGAAACAAAATATAACTTTACATTATTCTTAGAGGTTTCCAGAATTTTTTTCGGAAGACGTGCGCTATAACAAAATATCGTGATATGGTTCGTCACGTAACTATAATGTAGAGGAAAAGTACTGTGCAGTTAACTGAGAATCTACTTTAAGAACTGTTTATCTTTTGCTGATCATCACAATTATGTTGATATGCTTCTAACCGGATACATAAAGGTTGAACCCTGCACGCGTTTCACAAGCATGAGTCATTATGGTTGCTTTTTCACCATTATGTGTGGGGGCACTATCCGGGTAGATACTGCGTTCTACTACCAGTACATACCATGTTATTTACAACATAACTTTTGTCTGTATAGCTAGTTTTTGTACACATGTTTTTGTGTTCCTATTGATAATTCAGTATAAATTCTAGTTTTTGCTCTGAACAGTTAATTAAAGGAGATTATATTACTTATGTAGAATTTATTTATTATTATATTTTTGTTAGAGAACGCTTCCTGGTATTAAATAAAAACATAATACTGTAGAACACAACATCAATTTGTGCTTGACGCTTGTATCTTTAGAAAAGTTCTTTCAAGCGAAAAAAACGTCGGCATAAAGAATTTGTTCGTATACTGATTTCAATGGCAGCGAAAATAATGTGTCCTTTATATGCACATTTTTATTTTTAGCATTTACCTATCTACCTATGTATGCGAATATGTAGTTCAAAATAACGTGCACCACTGTTTCGACATTGCTGCTTGCAGAATATACAAAGCGTTGGTATATTAATTAATTCAGTGGGAGTCTTCAAGTTGAAAACTCGCACATAAACATGTAATTTCTACCAGTAATCTTTCGTTTCACAGCTTCTTGACTTTATACTATGTACTTTTATCTTTTATTTATTTTATTAAGTACTCCTAAATCTTATATATTTAAATATCTAGTGTTATTCGAGTTAAATTAAATATTTCTGATACATAAGACAATTAGAGCGTACATACAATTTTCCAACATTATTGGCTCAATCAAGGTGACTTTATAAATAAAGATACAAAATAAAATGAAAACAAACATTACCGACAAATTTACAATAACAATTGAATGCACAAGAACAAAAATAAAAATAAAAAAGAACAAAAATAATCAATAGGTAAGGTATACGAGTAGGTAACAATAATAACTAACCGCGGTACTCAGAGACGTTTAATGTCAATTAAATCATTGCTAAGTGTAGATTTTCCAAAGATAATCTATACTAAGGAACAATTTAATTGACATTAAACGTCTCTATAATACGTATCTCATAATAAGTTTCATTTTATCACATACATATACATAAGGTAGTAGTCTGTCAGTATATAATTTTTTTAAATAAACTGTATTTGCAAATTACTTGAATATTACAAAAATCCCATTGCGGCTAAACTGACGACGAGTTGAAGTAAAGTTGTAGTATTTAACACCACAACGCGAAATTATGTTTAATTTGCATGTTTGATTATTTAGATGTGCTCAGATAATCGTATTTGGTCAATACGTTTTGGATGATTTCCAAGTAGCACAAAACGATTTAGTATAAGTAACTCTATATTTGTCATAGAATTTAGATGTTTTAGAAATAACTTTTGAGAGTACAACACAAAATGAGTCGCTGTATTCACTTGCGTCAATTCATTTTTCTCACTAATTGAGATGTGTACCCAGATAAAAAACATTTGTAACTACACACGACTGCCTCAGTGGCGTAGTTGTACAACGGTACGACTACAAAGCTGAGATCTCGGGTTCGAATCCCGGGTCCGGCAAAGTGATATTGGGTTTTTCTATTCATTATCAGCCCGGAGTCAGGAATTTGTGCCCGATATGGCGATAGGCTCGCCCCCTATCACATCATGGGACGGAACATACAAGGCGAAATGTAGGTGTCCTTCGGGGATAAAGGCGTGAGTTTATGTATGTATGTAATATGTATGTATGTATATTTCTAACAACTGATATTAGCTAAGTATCTGTACTCAGAAGAGGCAGACATCACGTACAGACATAGATAAAACTGGTTGTATAATAATACTAATACCTAGTTAATGTGAGTAAATCACAAGAACTACTCATTAATTTGATAGTTAAAATTATTAAATTCTAATTAACAACAATTTATCAAAGATTTCGAGAATGTCAATTTGTGTTGTATAGCGATACGTCTAAATTAACCAAATATTACCCACGGAAAAAAAATTATTTAGTGGTCGCGGAGTTTTCCTTTATTAAATCGGGTAATAATTACTCACTTCGAACCTACTTACGGAGAATAGAATAGTTGTGACATAAAATTAATTACGTCACCGCAATCCAGTGATAAATGTATGTCCATACATACGATATTACGATTACGTGACGTTTGAACGTTTTATTATCAATTCGATACAGTGTTTATCGCCGGCCAGATACTCGTAGAAATGAACTATTGTACGTGACCTTACATGGGAGACAGGCCTGTCAAAATTTAGCGTTGTTACGAAACTGTACATGTAATATCGTCTTTTAGATTGATTCTTATCAACTATAGCATTTTTCTTTGAAATTTATTTAGATAATAAATATGGATAAGTAATGGCTGTCGCGATTTTTTGTATCAACCAATTCGGAATGTTTTGGAAAATGTATAATGTATAATGCTTTGTAAATCACTCCAACTATGGCGAAATATGCTAAATTATGTCCTTAATATATAAATTATTTATTTATATATTAAGGACAGCCTCCGTGGCGCAGTTGGTTAGACGCCGCCTGTGAAACGAGAGGCCGCGGGTTCGATCCCCTCACCGAAACAAATATTTGTGTGATCCACAGGTATTTGTTTCGGGTCTGGGTGTTTGTGAGACCGAAAAAGTCTCTCGTAGTTACTGATACCCACGACACAAGACTCGATCTTAGTGTGGGGTCAGGACTATGTATGTGACTGTTGGGTGTATTTATTATTTATTTATAGCAAAATCTTTGACCCAAAGGCACACTTCGACGTGAACATACACGGACACCAGTTCTAGGACTTGATGTTTTATTTTTATTTTATTTTCAAACATTCATATGAGGATACCATTTTTAATTTATTCGCATTTGCAAGTGGGATATTTTTAAGTACGGTTAAGTAAAAGGGCTTCTGCTTATTTATTTCTTATATTTCAAAAGACGTGATGAGTGTCCTTTGGGAGACACTTGTAAATAAACTAACAGTCACGATAGTTTGACATACCTACATTAAGAAATAAATATATTTTGTGTTTATCTCCAATTTGTTTTGATACGGAACTCTAACAAAACCTCTCATTTCACAGCCGGATTCTAAACTACGTCAATTAGACTGTCGCTTCTTATACATATTTCTCGCCAAAAAGCAGTGTTAATGCACTGTTGTGTTCCGGTTTGAAGGACATTGTAGCCAGAGCAACTACTGGACATATTGACACTTAACATCTTATGTCTCAGGATGGCGATCGCTGTGGAATGCCATGCATTGCCAATTCGTAGTATTGTTTGGTTTTGGTTCTACGAGTGGTCGCATGGCTTACAATCAGGCTAATTTTATGCTCGTCTCGCCATTCATCGCAATAAAAAACAAAAAAGGTGTGATGATATTGAGAACACAAAACCAATCTGGTTTGAAAAACCGGAACGCACATAATTCCATTCCAGTTCAGTGCCTTATTTAAAACCAAGGTTGCTCTACGCGTGTGCTCAAACCCGCTGCGAATACGAACAGCGTAATTATCGCGAAATTTCGCCTTCGCATATAACACCTATTAGGTACAAATAATGTATAAAAACTAAATGTATCATGGCACATTTATGTAAATATTTTACATTTCATTCGTCATATTTATGTACATCATTGTTATGTTAATAAGCTTAAACGAAACCGAATTGTATTGTCATTTACAATTGAAATATTTGCATGTAATTTAAATATTTTTCTATTCAGTTAATAAGGCGATCGTGGCTTGGTAACATAATGAGGTATACTTTACTTGATGTGATATTGAAAGTAGGATCTCCTGAATACTTCTGTGCGTACGAGGTAATATTAGGTCATCGAACCCGACAGTTGTTAAATACTGGCAGACAGTTTCCGTTCTTTATGCCAAATACAAGTAATAAACCGAGATACAAGAATTTGTGTGACTGTGGGGTGTATTTATAAACGAAATTTAGATGACGTTACTATTTTATTTATTAGGTCCCGCAAACGAGCGGACAGGTCACCTGCTAGTAAGGTATCACTGCCGCCTATGAGCATTCACAACGCTTGGATCATGGATGTGTTGCTGGAGCTTCAAATTGGGAGGGAAATTAGGCATCCAGCAATCTTACGCACCGAACGAAATGCGACAGCGACGCTGTCCCTTTGCGTCGGTTTCTGAGACAGTGGTACCGCCACGGACGAGTCTACCCATTAATGCTGAGTCCTGACTGACTACAGCATGGCTCTACCACTTCCAAAAAGAAGTGGACTATTTTACTGACTCTTCTACATAAAGACTCAAAAGATCTTCTAAAGTTTTTTTTTGTTTTTAATTTTAATACATACATAAACTCACGCCTTTTCCCAGAAGGGGTGGGCAGAGGTGCTACCAGGACACCCACATTTCGCCTTGAATGTTCCATCCCACGATTTGATTTGGGCGAGCCTATCGCCATATCGGGCACAGATTTTTTAAATAATAAGTCACGTTGTGTAATAATAGATAGTATTGTCTCGATAACAAACAATAACTTTGTACTTAACAACGGATAACAAAGGAAAAATCTATTTAACTATTTAGATAATGCATTGCCTCGCTGCTCGCAATGAATAATATCAGGAAAATACAGTACATTGGTATAATATGTATGTTCCTAAAATAGAACTTCTCGGAGGCGGGAATTAAATAATCAAATACTAAACGTTTGTTTCGGACATAACTTATTTCGCAATAGACATCGTTACAAACTTTTTATGAAGTAGGTTTAAAAAAGAGAGATCGGCTTTGTTCAAGCTTTGTTTAACTAAGAGTCGAATTAGTTTTTTGAATAGTTACTGGTTCGCGTACTTAGATCACTATAGTTTAAAATTACTATTTTGCTATGCACATTGCACATATATCATATGAATCCTTACATTAAATTGCGTCCATATACCCAACCCACGTGCGCTCCTAACTAGAAACCGAACCGCAAGTTTTCAAAACATTATGGAAATCCGATCAACACCACATCGCTTCGAGTTTCAATAGTAGCAATATGAAGAAATTAAACCCAAATCAAGTAAAATGAGTCTAAACCACAAAACCTCTATGTGGAAAATTTCGATTCACGTTACAATACAAGTTTCCAAATGGACTCGACATTAATATGACATTCTTTCAAATATGGTACTACGATTCATCGGAGTAGGAAAGTGATTTCCCTCAGAATAGTCGACAATGAAAACGACGCCTTCCTCGTTATAATATTAGGAAATAGATTAGTAGTTATTAATGAAATACGAGTTATATAACTATCCAATACAACTGATACGATTATTATTATTTTATAACACACGCATTGCTTATTACGTCTATACATCAATAATTCTAAACGTGAATGTGAGTTTCATTTTTCATTGAATAAATTTACATACATACATACATAAACTCACGCCTTTATCCCCGAAGGGGTAGGCAGAGGCGCCACTAGGACACCCACATTTCGCCTTGTATGTTCCGTCCCACGATGTGATAGGGGGCGAGCCTATCGCCATATCGGGCACAAATTCCTGACTCCGGGCTGATAATGAATAGAAAAATCCAATATCATTTTGCCCGACCCGGGACTCGAACCCGAGACCTCAGCTTTGTAACCGTACCGTTATACAACTACGCCACCGAGGCAATCATAAATTGAATAAATTTAATTATTCATAATTGTTTTAATTTCACAAAATACAACAAACCGTTAAAATATCGAAAGTAAATGACTGGAAATTCCCCTAACACAAGGCATATATCAAAGTACCAAAAATAAACAATGTTTATTTCATCAAAAATTAACATTTATGACATCCTGGGTAAAGTAATAAAATCTTAGATGAAGGTTATTGCCAAATGTTAGTATTAATCACGAGACTGCAAGATGATCAGACATGACTGCTATTTATATTGTGTTATTTTAGTAATTCAAACAAAAAATAAAATGATCCTTTCCAAAATAAAAGGAACACATCCATTAAAAAAAACATAAATTAAGAAAATATCAGAATGTCCTTAATATTGTTGATAAAAGAAATTTTATTTAAAATAAATAAAATAAAACGCCAATAAATAAAAATATAAATAAACTTCTTGTAAGTAAAAAAGTTCAACGCGTAGTGTTTATAATAATATGTTTTTACAAAACATTTTTGTATTTAATTTTGATTTTGTTTTTTTATTATTTGAAACGAAATCAATAAATAATTGATATACCCATATAATTTGTAATACAAATTACATTTAAAAATAAAAACGGTGACTAACAACAATTTTGGATAATACACTAAAATTAATACGATAAATGTAACTATGAAAAAGTAATACTTTTTATAGCACATATTTATTTATTATTATTTTAGTTTGGATTTAACAACTTAATTCAACAAAATACCATATGATTAATCCTATAAATCAATGCCAACATTACAAAAACAAACACCTTTAATTATTTTTTTATCTCTAAAACACACAGAGAAATCCCCAAAAACTATAAACATGTAAATCGCGGCAATTAAAAAAACTTGTTATAGTACTTACAACACGATTTCAAAACAAAGTTCTTGCGAGAGCACGCGGCGCGTCCACACTCCGCACAACGATGTTTATGAATGTCACTGCCGCTGACAATGAGCTGCAGCTTGCCCTTCAACGCGGAAGTTCACTTTAAATTGTTCAAAATGTATATGTGTAATTAATTTTGAGTACTTTTTCTACAGATTGGTTAACAGGCTAAATCTGGATTTGCGTTGTTTTTGTTATATACCTACAATTTTACGATATACTGACTAGACTGCTAGGAAACATAATATGAACGCATTGAAAGCTGAGCGGGAAACAGATCGAAAAGTATCCGTCGAAGTTGGATTAAACTTGGTATGACTAAAAAAGATACTCGAAATCTCACTTAAAACTTTGCCTGGTACTCTTAAAGAATATTTCTACATTCCTAACAAGTAGAGGAATTAACATGCATAAAATTATCATACAATTTTATGTCACATCTGTCGACGATGTTCAGATATAAAATAGCACTCGACGGGAGACATGATTTGTATAAAATAAAACACATATTGTATGGCTTATTTAATGAAGGTAGAACCAGTAAGCTATATAAAGCTAACTGCCAAGACAAAAAAGCATAGGAATTACAGAATTATTATAAGAATGCCCAAGTTCTTTTCTTGATGTTATTTGATATCACGCGACCCTGCACACACAATAGCTATGGCACATTGTGATTCAATTTTATTAATTTATTCGCTTAAGGTCAATGAAAGCAATCGTATTCAGAATGCAGGTATATTTTGACAAATTCTGATGTGTATAATAACAAAAAATCGCATCAATGTTAATTGTAATAGAAACCGGCTTATTCAAATTAGTCCAGCCTATCTAGGCGTATTGTTATAACTAGAATAACTTGTATGTGCATTATGCCATATTTGCCATTTGCCTAAAATATTCCAGAGACACCTTTGAAAACATTTGTAACACAATAAATATAAGGCGATTAACATAATATTTTGTATTCAAATTAAAAATAACATTGTCTTCGACAATTTCCATGGTGTTGTTGGTTATGATACTTTGAAACCGAAACCGCAGGTTCGATCCCTGCATCGAGTAAATTGTTTGTCATACCTAAAATTGTTTGTTTCAGATCTCAGTGTTATATAGTATATTACTATGTTGACTAAATAACTATTCGGCTAGGGTTCAATTTAAAGTGAAACGATTATCTATCTTCACAAAAACTTTAATCAGTTTTGTTGTTTTCTAGATATGTTATTTATTCCGGTTATAAAAAAGATGCCGATACTCATAATCACGACCACTCTGTCAAGAGTGCACGACTACGAAGAAGAAACTCAACGGTGATGTTATTTCTAAGTTTATTCATATTGCTTTAGTAATTTGTAGATATACACTAAAAAACCGGAATAACCAAGTTCTAATTCGGGCCTTTAATTCGAAAAAAAATATTTTTAAAGGAACCATTAGGTTTTAAATTGCTATTTTCTGTACTACTACCACGCTTTTTACGAAAAATATTATTACTAATGTAATTTTGATATCGTGGTGAAAGAGAAACCCTAACAATACATTTATCAATATTAAAACATATGATTGAATTAGGTAAATCAATTTAACTTAGAAAGCAAATTCACTCTAATCAATTTCAAATTAAAACATTACATAAAATTCCACAACAGACATTAGCGGTCGACAATCAAAAACAAATTAGTAATACTTACATAGATTTACACACTAACTAGATCTTTTAACATTGAACTATTAACCGGTTCTACGCATGCGTGCGTGCCACTCAAGAACCCAGTAACTACTAACCATCTACTAACTTGTCACATGTGTGCGTCTATTCTTCAGCCCACCGTACTTCATATTACTAGTAGATATACGAGTAGTAATTGAATGCGTTGGGAGGAAATTTGCAATGTTTATCAATGGACCGCTCCTTGCAAAAGATTATATAACTACCGGCGTGGCTCGGACCAGGTTATTGAACGGTGAATTGTAGACCATATAGTTTTATTTAATAATCTATATTTCTGTAAAGTTTCATCAAAATCAACTCAGTAGTTTTAGCGTAAAACAGTAACAAACATAATCACAAACTTTCACATTCCAATAACTTTTTCTGTACTTGTGAAAATTAAGAAATATTCAATTGGTTGTAAGCTTTAACGCGACACTATTTGAGCATTGTATGTAAATATAGGTATAATAATCTATAGAAATGAATTGTGTACAAAAACACATTGGAAACGAACGTTGGCTTTAGTGTGAGCAATGCAATGAAACAAAAATAACCACGGTTGAGCCACACAACCTTGATTCTGCGACAAGCAGGGCGTATGTTTGCTTATGAAATATCTTAAGAATGTTAACGAACTTCAGTAGCAAACGTAAGTCGGAAATACAAGCTTATTTCTTTCTTTTTATTTACCTCTTTTTATATTTATGATTAATAAATTATAATATCCATTGATAGTATCAGATACTCAATATGTTTAAATACCAATACATAAACTATTTTTTTATTGCACACTTGTAAAAAATATCTTATGGCACTTCTCACCTCTAATTTAATTTTTCTGCTTATATCGCACTGGATAAAATTCACAAACTGAAATAAACGATAGTATATGAATGTCGTGTAGTGGAAGTCACTCTCACAAACACACGTGAATTCAGTTTATCTTTTCCGTTCAGAGTTCTCATTTTAAGGGCGAAGCTTATGGATGGTTCCCGAATTGAGGCCGTTTATTATATGTGTTTATTTTATCTACATACATACATACATACATAAACTCACGCCTTTATCCCCGAAGGGGTAGGCAGAGGCGCCCCTAGGACACCCACATTTCGCCTTGCATGTTCCGTCCCATGATGTGATAGGGGGCGAGCCTATCGCCATATCGGGCACAAATTCCTGACTCCGGGCTGATAATGAACAGAAAAATCCAATATCACTTTGCCCGACCCGGGATTCGAACCCGAGACCTCAGCTTTGTAGTCGTACCGCAGTACAACCACGCCACCGAGGCAGTTTATTTTATCTGCTTATTGTTTTTTTTATGGAGACACTAGGATCGGTTTCCTGGGTCGGTGACCGTTATGGTGCCATAAGGCCAATTGTGAAATTATAAGCTAAAAATAAATATTTCTGAATGCTTCGGTGGCGCAGTTGTATTACGGTATGATTGCCAAGCTGAGGTCTCGAGTTATTGTCCCGGGTCGGGCAAAGTGATATTGGATTTTTCAATTCATTATCAGCCCGGAGTCAGGAATTTGTGGCCGATATGGCTATAGGCTCACCCCCTATCACATCGTGGGACGGAAAATACAAGGGAAACGTGGGTGTCCTGGTTGCACCTCTTCCAACTCCTTCTGGGAAAAAAGTCATGAGTTTATGTATGTATGTATGTATGTATAAATATTTCTTGCATAATAGTTTACTTCCACATACTGTTTGTTAAACACTGGTTCAATATATTTCGGCCAACCGGACTTTAGTTTTACGAACATTTAAATCCTAATTTATAGTGATTGAAACATTGAGATTGGCTCAATGAGTAGTCGAGCACAATTTCTCTCTATGCATACGCCGCGCTGTGACGATGCGTTCACAAAATTAGGTCGCAACTCGACTTATCGCTAATTGCATATTATCAGCCCAGTTAGATAGGGCTGACAGAGCGTAAGAAATAATAGAAGAGATAAATAATAATAAAATAAATAACAGATAGAACTTCTATTTGGAAATTCTCACCAACCGCAAGAAACGTCTTTTTAGCTATTATTTTTTTGAGATGGTGATGTCCACCAGATCTATTTAGCCCTATCATACTGTAGTCCATATTTTATTCGGCATGAGTCTAATCTTTTTCTAAAATCTGGATGCTACACTGGTCATTCACCTCTATGGCAGAAAGGTCTAGTTGTCGACCAATGGGTAGGTAGGTCGTAGGTCATACATACTTTCAAGTTTCTAGTATTTAAATATCTGAGATTCTTTACTGCTACGACCTCTAACCCCTAATCATCGCACATCATAATATAATAATAAGTAATTGTAAATCAGAGGTTGATGCATCAACCCTAAGACCTCTGCAATTGCTTCGACAACCAACTTAGTTGCTGTTCATTATATAAAACTATATGAATATTGTTTTTAAATTCCTAGATCAAAACACAATTTCCGTGTTTATTTTAACTAATTGTTGTAATACCAATCTTCAAATTGGTTCAGGAAATGCCAAATGGATTCGTGTAAACATTCCAAATGAGCACAATTTAAATATCATCTATGATTCTATTGAAATTCCAAATAAGATTTGACCTCGATGACTTCCTTTGATAAATTTATCCGCTATGATAAGTAATAAAATGGTTTAGGTTATTGAAAATATTGCTATTTCTTGCACTTCCTGAATATGCAAAGCCTTCGATGTTTTAATATCGGTAAACATAAAAGAATCAGAGTTGTGCATTTTCTTGAGGAAATAAAAACGATTGTAATGCCATCCTACACATCCATTATTTTTTAGAGGCAAGAAAAATGTTTTTTATACTTACCGCTCCTGAGCTACGAGTATCATAATCAGCTGAACAACACTAAAGACTTTTATACTTTCTAAAAATAATAGACCAATAGTGACAACCCTATCGAAATGTCAATGATCCCAGAACGCAGTAACCGTGTTGTAGATAAGATCTTGACTATGAACATTGAACACATTTGTTCACATATTTATTCCGGGAAGCGTAATGAGGCATTATTTAAATGTTTGGTCTGTTTATCTTATGTATTGTGTAAAATGGCGAAGCATATAATTATATTTTAATTAGGTGAAATTAAAATAATAATACAACCCACATAAATCTTACTGTAGGACACAGGTCTTCTCTTAAATCAAGAGTTCGATTGAGATGGTTTAGGCCATGTTCTAGAACCCTGACCCATTGCGGGTTGGCGGATTTGCATGCCATACAAATTCCTGCAGATACCTTTAGTATGCATGTTTTCCTTCACCATTAAAATGCGTAGTAATTGATTATAATTACTCATGGCACCGAATTGCAACCTGTGACACTGGCGCCCCCGCACATTATAATTTACTAAAATTAAGAAAAGGTATCCTTGTTGACAGCGGAACAAGCTGCTATAGTCGGAAGTTCAGTTCTAGGACATAATTTTCAATCAGTAAGAGTCAATGATCCCAAAACTGAGGAGGTCAAAGATTGGGCAGAGTGGAGGTCAACGGGAAGCAAAATGGCAAAATAAATCAAATTTACAGAAACTTTATACATACTTCATACGGAATTACCTGTACAAAAACAAATATATAGGTACAATACATTGCTCGAAGCTACAACAACGAAGTAATTTAAAATCTTTGACTTCAAAACGTTACTTTTTATAAACGAAATTATTTTATAGCACTTAAAGAGCAGACGTACAAAATGATCAGACAATGAATAGTAATCCTCTGCTTTTGAACACCAACATCGTGCAGAATCGTGGCCTTTAAGAGTTGAGGATAAAGTGGATAGACGGGATAGAGTGAAAAAAGAGAGGAGAATTATTAATCTTAGCGGTCAGAAGTTCTTAGTTCTGCTGCCAAAAGAGGTAAGATCACGTCCAAAATCCAAACGCCAAATATATTTATTTTGTAGTATTACTGATTTCAAATTATAATTTTTGTCACACTAGTTAAATTTTTTCAACCGAACTTTAACCTTAGTTTTTCTTATCCGTATGGCATTTTGCATACGAATGTAAATTACAAATTTTATGCAATCAAACAAATTAAAACTTGACATTAGACATATTTTAACGTATATTTGTCAAGGATACTAGAAATTCCCGATTGTCTATTTCTGTATATAATTTATTTATTTTATTTTATTCTTTTTTTTACACTAAATAAATCTTAATAACTGAACGAATATTTAATATTAAAGTACAAATGGCGGTCGTATCGCTCGAGGCAATCTCTTACCGACTACCATGGGATGGACATAAGAGAAGTAACAACATAGGGCAGTCTTAAGTGTACTTTTACAATAAAGCTTGAATGATAAAAATAGGAAAAAAATGAAAATATTTAGCTTGATAGATAAAATTTATGCAAATGTTATATTATATGAGTATACAAACACGTAAAATAAGAACATACCTTAAATTAAACAACATACATGGATATAATTATAAATAAAAATACACATACAGATATTTAGATAAATACGTACATTTATATACACACAAGTGCACACTGCACATATTTATATAAATACATAAACAATCAATGGACAATTATCAATGGTCAATTTATTGCTAATGGCACTTTTATTTAGATGTCTTTTGTTACAATATGTGGTCAATAAAAAATATATTTATACAGCTCTCAGCTCTCGCCTTCTCAAAGCAGGGACTGCTTAATAAGATATATTTACCGACTTTCTATAGACTAACTATACTTGTATGTCTGTCCTTCTCCTGAGTGGACGTTCAACACAAAGCCTGCGTTGCGAGGCCTTCTATCGAGAACTTTTCGATCCAAACGGCAATCATTCCTTTATCAGATATCTCATCTCTCAATCTCATCTGACTGATCTCAGTTGGTTGAATGCCGGCTGTGTAACGTGACGCTGCGGGTTCGATCCCCGCACCGAGATAAATATTTGTGTGATCCATAGGTATTTGTTTCGGGTCTGGGTGTTTGTGAAACCGAAAAGTTTCTCGTAGTTCCTGATACCCACGACTCAAGACACTATCTCAGTGTGGAGTCACGTCTATGTATGTGACTGTTGGGTGTATTTATTTATTTATTTATCTCTCATATTTAAATACATATTCTTCTTAAAGAATAAATTAATCCTAAGGTTAGAGTTGATACGCGTCATATCGTTTTATTAAATTACTGCAATTTCAGCTATTATCAGCCTAAGTATTTAACATTGGTTCGATAATTGTGCAATACGTATAGGTTCATGGACTTTGAGCGCAAACACTAAGGTAATTACTGGAAGATATACGCATATGTAATTAAATTAACATTAACGTTATAAATGTCTGTCTAGATCCATAAAAATCTTTCATGTGCGTCTAAGTATGAAGGCATGCATTGACATTTTAGGTGTACTTTATATTATTGGCGTCATTGCACTAGAGGCAGGATATATGAACTGTGAAACAAAATCTTAGGAAAAATACTCAGGTTCAATCCAATTTGTGTGCATTTTTCAAAGCGCAAAACTCACGTATACGGAGAACCCAGTATTTAATTCGAATTTAAAAACAATATACCCAATAGTCACATAATTATTACCAAGCAACAAAGATACTTACCTACCTGTTCTACTTTACACAACAAGTATTCCGAAACATGGAACCCACCATTCCGGTCCAACCTTTTTAAAATATATTCAGTTATTAGTCTATAAAGGTATTTGCATTGCTTAAATTTCGCGTATGTGCTCCAAGGTGTCAAGTGTGTTTGCAACTTGCATGCTCACGAGCCACCACACAGCGGTAATAAATAATAACAGTGTAATATTGAGCATTACGTTATTTAGGTATATAATTTACAAAACGCGTGGCGAAATAGTAATGGCCGCAAAAGTTTTGGGTATCGAATCGTTTGGCTGGATTCCGACCCGGCGCGGCGCCGTGGACGCTGGCCTTAGGCTCAGCGCGTAGAGGCGATTATTTGTCGTAGTGTTTTATTCATTTTTATGACCGTTACTAATGTTTTGCTTGTAGATATAGCTAGATTATTTGAAGTGTGTTGTAATGCTTGTCACTGCTGGACGCTGGTGTTCTTCTTGCAAAGTTTTTTCACAAATATGCGTGAATTGGACGCTACATGGTGGTAGGTCTCTCATATGTGAGAGACCGCCTGGGTGAAGTACCACCGCAATGTCCATTTCTCCCGCCAAACAGCAGTATAAATGTTCCGGTTTGTAAGACATTGTAGCCAGAGTAACTATTGAAGATAATGAGACTTAACATCTTATGTCTCAGGATGGCGAGCGCAGTGGATTGCCAAATATAGCCTTGCAATTCATGATATTGTTTAATTTTGCTACTGTCCATGAGAATCGTTTCGCCATTCACAACAATAAAAACATATTTCTTGGGTGTAGAACGATTAGTGATTTTATACTTCCTGAATATGACATGCGATTTTTCCTAAGATGTACTCGCTTTCCGGTCCATGCTAATGGAATATTTCGTCCTTCAGTGGGTTGAACGGATCGAAATTGCTTCGTTCGTTCAGATTAATGAACCTTCACGGGTCTCTTAGAACACCAGTTTTTAACCCTGCAAAGATAATATGAACCAGTAATAACATCATGATTGGCAAATAATGATCCATCCATTCAAAGCTTGGGGCCATAATATATTTTCAAGTACATAAAGTCGATGGCGTGCGGGTAGCCTTCGACCGCAGTTGAAGTGTTCGTGCTTTCTAGTCCAAGGTCGCGGAATATTTTGTGCTCCAACGTGTTGAACTGACCAGTACTGCTTCGTACAAACTTGAATCGAAATTAAAAGGGCTTTTCAGAAATAAATATTTACCAGAGACTGTTTATACTATATGTAATTAAGATTTAGATACGTAACAATTCATGATACCTATAATTGGGTATTTGACTATAATCGAATTTTTGTATTATTTTGCAGACAAACAGAAGCGCCATTAAAACAAAACAGTTTTGTGAAAACAGTGATAAAGTAGCTTGTAACATGAGGCAAATATTAGTATTTTAAATGAAAGAGTGGGGACGTAGTGGGGACATCTTACCGTCTCTTTCACACCCGCACGCTATTATGCACTATAATGCACAGTGACGTCACTTACTTTGTTTTGCATCCCTTTTCTATTACCCCCACTACTAGATTTTAAAAGTTTCTAACTTTTTTAATTCTGAATGGATTTAGAAAATTCTTTGTTTGCTAGATTTCAGATATGGATACTTTTTGATTAATCCAATAAAAAAAATGAGTCAAATACCCTATTAAGTTGTGAGTGAGTATTGTCTCTTATTATATCTATAGCCTCTATCAACCTTCTTGGTTAGAGCTCCTTTAAAAATTTCCATTTGTCCCAGCATTGAGCTCTTTGAGCGATTTTCAATTAAAATTAAAAACCAGTACATTTTTATTTAATTACAGATTTTATGCTGCATAATTTAATTATTAAAAATTATTTAATATAAACCGTATTTAATGAATATTTTATTTAAATAATAGGAAGCACTAACAAAGTATTAATGCAATTATGTTCTTTTGATATGTAGTAAATAAAATAATTTTCGAGATTGTTTAAGTATATTGTTTCCCCTTGTTAATTAAAATCGTATAATACAAAGACATGAAAGATCTTTTTAATTAATAATTTGAATTGTTGTGTTTTTTTTTTTGTGTTAAATATTATTTTCTTTAATAGCAGGAAATCGTGAAATGCAATCAGCTTCCAACAACTCGCAATGTAAGGCCAATGGCTACGTTCTTAAGCGGACTTCCTGTAGGTACCTAAATATGATATCTATAACGTTAGATCGCCTAACAATTACCTTTTATACTTAAATCAATTTATTCCCATGACTAATTGCATTTTTTTACCTAATGAATTTTATCTCATGTCTACGAATCTTCTAGGCACTAATGAAGTGGGTTTTTTTAATATTTGTGATTTTTGTACATGCGTTGGAAGTCAGATAGGTAGGGGACGCCATAATAATCGCAAGTGATTTTTTTGTATTTTTCCTGTATTTTCCATAAGATTAGACGGCAAGTAGAGGAAGCTCTAGTAATCTCATTCAGAAACCCCTAGCAACCTTACCCACAACAGATACATACATAAACTCACGACTTCTTCCCAGAATGAGTAGGCAGACTTCCAGGACTCCCAAAGATCGCCTTGTGTGTTCCGTCCTACAATGTGGCTGAACCTATCGCCATATCGGGCACAAATCCCTGACTCCGGGCTGATAATGAATAGAAAAATCCAATATCACTGCCCGACCCGGGATTCGAACCCGAGACCTCAGCTTTGTAATCGTACCGTACAACTACGCCGCCGAACCCACAACAGGTAAATGTACAGGTAGTACTAAAACCAGCAAATCAGAATCCATAGAAAAATACCTGTATAATAATAATATAGCGCAAGTCAATAACCCGCGTTTTTAAAGGCCAAGTGACTTTCACGCCGTCAGCACTGCACGGCGATCATCTGCGTTGCCAAATTTTTCGTTAGCAGTTTGCGCCACTCGCTCATTGTGGGGAAACATTGAGCCGCCTAGTGCAGGTTTGTTTAATATGGAGATGTTTTGGAGATAAGTATGTGTAACGCAAATGTATGTGATCCGTCATTGTATACCGGGTAAATCAAGACTGCGACCGAAAACGAAGCCAGGTGGTAGTTTTAGTAGCTACGAGTTTTTCCGAAAATACTTTTTTGAAGCCCTTACGTACCATTGCGTGTTTAAAAATAAAGACGTGTACATCGTTATTTTAGGGAAACTATGTATATATCACCCAAATACGACGATATGTAAAAAATTACAAAAAAAAGTTGTCGATTTCTTTTGCGAAATTTTTACTTGCATTGTGTCTGAAGTCATTAATACTACCACCTGGCTTCGTTTTCGGTCGCGGTCTTGATATACCCTGTATAATAATTCCTAGGAAATCTATACATTTCATAAATAGCCGTCGGAAATGGAATTCTAGATGTTATTTGTGTCTGGTGTTAATTCTGGATATCAATGAGAATACACGCTAACGAATACAGAGGTCTAGACAACGGGATACTTAGCTTAGGTTAGATTTAGATAAATTATACGAGCCTATACGTAGTGTAGGACGCCCTCCAGCTAGGTGGAGTGACGATTTGCGAAAGGTCGCTGGCAGATGTTGGACGCGACAAGCCGAAGACAGGGTGAAATGGCGCAATTTAGGTGTTACACATTTTCACAGTGTGATCACATTTTAAATCAGTAGAGGGTTATACGAAGCTGATCGAACGTCGTTTGTTCCATTTGGAATCCTGGGTCACGAGGTGATTCGTCCAATATCCAGATTAGTGTTGGTTCGCCACCACCGGATTTGGATAGATGAAAATGAAAGTTATGAAGGTCCTAAAATCCCATGCGATGACTTTTGGTTTATTCAAGGACGATTATTTTTTTAATGCCAGAAAATGCAGGAATTTACGCGAAAAACAACAAAAAAATCAAAAATGTCATTGGACTTCACATTATTAGCAATATATCAAAAATATTATACCAAATTGTTAAGAAAATTAAATACTTTAAAGTACTTTATGCATATTAAGCACTATGTAGTGTTTTAAAATTATTTTATAAGCGCCTGTATTTTTTTTTCTGCAAACTGATAGTGCAAAAAATTGCTATTAGAAAATTTTCAGTAAGAAATATGATAGCATTATTGCAAACGATAATTAATAATATTAAAATACTGTGAGCTGGTTCCTGCATTTTATAACATCACAAACGTATCAAGAAGTTTAAATGACAAAATGTATATTGCCGCCGACAACCTGCTGAAAACTCATGAATCTTGGGTATTGTTCATACTATAAGAAAACGATAGATAATGGCTACCTATGTGAAATTCTCATTTCTCTCTTTGGTGCTTATCAATTTAAAATAATTTCTAAGGTATGTCAATTGGGAATTTGTTCTGCCAAGCCGCAAAACGCCAGCGTGCTAGACTGCTAATTCTAACTCTCGATTTGTACGAGGTAATCATTACATGTTTGGCAGTGGACGCATTTGTGTTATTTTGTTTATTATAATGACAATGATCACTGTCTGATTCATTGATCCTTCAACAAATACCTTTTAAAATGAAATAAAACACCGATAGTGGCAAATAAAACATCATAACATCAACATAAGAAATAACGAACTTTGTAATATAAAAAACAATCGTTATCATTTGACCTGACCCTAGACATTAAGCTTCATTTACACTTTATAAACTTATTTATGCTTTTATATATTTTTTAGATAAATTAGTTTATTACTGTTTATAGTCCTATATGATTTGAGCAATTAATGATCTATTATTGCTTATAGCAGCAATAGCAATAAATAGCCGTGTATTACCTATAAGTAAAGACAGAATGCATAATTGAAATTTGGCGCAAAGTTATACGTTAAGATCAATGTATACCATAGTCTAGATAAATCTTTATATTAGAAACTTGAAACTTCGAGGAGATAATTAAAGATGGTTGGAATACTTGCCAAAGAACCCAAAGCATTTATGTGTACCCATCATTCAGATAATTTTATGGATATCGTCTATATCGGAAACTCCAGTCAATCCTGCAACACCTAGACCCAATACATTGCGGATTTCACCAAAAATTTGGATTAAATTGGGGGATCTATTCGTCTTCGTGAGAACATAAAGCTCTTCTTCAACATGCGTCTCACCTTGAACATCCAGCTGCATTACTTTTGGATAGAGATATTACGCTGGGCTACTCGAAATCTTTTAATTACAAACCATTATCTTCCGCCGTCCGAAATAATTGTCAATATCTCCTTAATTTAAATGTATCGAAAATGTTTGCATTGTTTATCCATTTTTTTAAATAGAAGTGTTTCGCGTGTGTACACGCTACTCTAAAGATAAAAAGAAGTTATCATCGCAAACGGTTAGTACAAGTTAAAGAAAGCTGAAGAAATAGTTTGTCTCTAAAATCCGGGTTCCTTACACCTCTAATCAGTGTAGAGGTAATCTAAAGAACGTTACCTTATCAGCTGATAACAGAGTTAATATCACCCACATTACTCGTTTTGCAGCCGTAAACATGTAAGTATCGTTTTTTTACTTTATTTTACGAAAAACAAAGAAAAGCATGAAATAATGATTTGTAACTGTGAGATGGTTAATGTTTTTTACTGTGTGATTATGGTTTTTTTTTTTTTAAATAAACAATACATTTTGTTGGTAAGATATTCGTATTGACCGGTAACATCGCACACAATTGTAAAAAAAAGTTATACTTGTGAGTTCCACAAGAATGTGTCGTGATACCGGCTCAGAATGTTTATATTCGTTGTCACATCGGCATTATTGTGTCGGCGTACGTTAAGGCATTATGTCTCGCCAGTGGATACAATTCACTTATTATCTACTACACTTTGTCATGTCGATATAAAAGCAGAACAAACTAAACTCTATGTTGGGTATACTATGCAGCTTTATGATACCCGTAGGATGCAAAAACCTCTTAGATATTTGTTTTAATGACGGCAAAATAAGCCTAATACACGGTTTAGAATTTATTATACATTTCGATTGATATTTTTATTCAATATACCTATTGTTTTCGACCCTAAATGCTTTTAAGACAGTTTCTACTCTGAGGCTTAGGTTAAAGACGGTTTACGGTCTCTACGTACTATAACATACCATGACTGCGCTATGCACGTATCGGGTATATAATTTTTGTACTTGTGTGCAAATATGTGACGTCACCTATCCATTTAGTAGGCACCATTCATGATATAGGGGAGACCAGGGACGAGGGTAGCGCGAGATAAAATAACAAATGAATTTGTGTTTTTTTTTATCTACACTGATATGATGTATGACGGATTTCAGTCGCTTCGAACTCCCCCTTTACCTAAGTTGCACTCACAGCGCTATGCCATCAGGTTTGGGGTGTAGCGATGCTGCAAAAATATCCCCAGCAAACATATGAAAACAAAAACCTAATTTTAGTAACAGAAAAATAATTAAGATGGACTTTGCTGATGACTTTGATGGACAAATACTAGAATTGTAAAAAATCTAGATGATTTTTTATTTAAAGTTTTGAGTTTTTAATGTTGGGAACTTAATTTACATTTGAACAATTCATGTGATAATATACTACTCGTATTTTAATGAAAATGCTAATAACCGACAATATAATTTTAAACGTATTATATGAGAATTTCTCACGTAAATAAGGAGATTACCATATTGGTCATAAGTTCCCAACAACGTAGAAAAATTATATTATTATTTTTGTTGTATGGCGAAAAGCTCGTCCACCTCACACATATCCTGTAACAAAAATTAGCTTGGCGAAATGTTAGTGGCACACCTTTGTTTCATAGATACAGCTGTGAGCTGATGTGTAGTAAGTAGTTATTCGTAGCCTATATCGTGTTTTGATGGTCACTTTTTGTGACTGCACTAAAATCAAATTAATTCATTTACGATCTTAATATTTATTTTTTGTATCATTTGATAAAATAGCTATGCATAACATCCAACAGTTTTTTTATATACTTTCAAAGAAGCTTCAGTCCGGAAAATAGTAGAAATAATTGAACCATGTTATAAATACTTTATAGACGCTTGTTTGTATTTTTAACTTGACTTGTATTAGTATACGATGCCTAAGGAAGGTCACGACCCTCAAAATTGAGGAGCACGACACAAGGAGGAGGATTAGTATAAATAATATATACAAATTATAATTTAAATCATAACACGACGATCTTAGTACCGTACAATTTTCCTTGTATCGACTTTAAATATCTAATTACCTGCTACCGGCCCGAGCCGGCTACGCCTGCGGGCAAATCATTGCTCACCTTTTCACACTTTAACACTAACTTATCTCTCACTCTCTTCATCCGCAGGGAGTCCACTACTGAACGTAGGCGTAGGCCTACCCCAAGGATGTTGGGCCCCAAGTTGAACTGTTGGGCACGGCCTTTATCACTGATTATAATTTAATTTATCATTGAAATAAAATTAACCAGATAAATGCACTGTAGTATAGCACCCCCTATCTTCCCTTGGGGGATCAATTGAATAATATATTGCTCATGTAATTGTCTAGCTTGCAAGCCACGTTGTTGCCATTATAATAGTTCCAGTGGCTTCGTCTTGAAAGTCAAACAAACGGACAAAGATTCTTTCGCATTAATTAATAACGTTTTAATTGTAACAACGTTTTTTCTTGCGCTGATGTATCATATTCATTCCGTATCCGCACACTAAAGAGTGATGACTTCTTACAGGGCGGACGAACCTCAAGTGATTCAAGTGATCAGGATCATTTTGGAAGTGATATGGACTATAATATTGCTGAATTATGAGCTGATGAAGGCGTCGTTCAAATGGGTGCTTCCGATGGAGCCTAAGGATGTGTCTGACGATGTTATATTGGTAAGCGATTTTACCTTATTTATTTGTAAAAATAGAGAAAAGTAATAAAGAGATTTTTAAGAATTTCTGTGTTATGTGAAGTCCGCCAACCCGCACTAGGCCAGCGTGGTGGACTAGGGCCTAACCTCGCTTAATCGATCACTCAATTTTGAGGAGGGCCGTGCACTGCAGTGGAACTTTACGGGCTATCATAACATATTGCCGTAAATTGACATCCTTAATTATGGCACTGATGCATTGACGTATATGATTCACACTCAGAGACGGAGCAGCGTGTGGGCGACCGTGGGCGATCCCCATAGCTTTCTTGTTATATGTCTCGCAGCTTCAGTCTTGAACTCATCATTATTATTTGACAGCCTCCGTGACGCAGATGGTTAGACGCCGGCTGTGAGATGAGAGGTCGTGGGTTCGATCCCCGCACCGAGACAAATATTTGTGTGATCCACTCGTAGTTCCTGATACCCACGACACAAGACTTGATCTTAGTATTAGGTCAGGACTATGTATGTTACTGTTGAGTATTTATTTATTAATATCATCAGCCACAAGTCCATTATTGAACATAACCCTTTACAAATTATTACCACGGCGTCGTGTTGGTATCTCCATGTTACCATAGTAAAATGTATTCTCTGTGCAACCAATTTTGGTGACGCCGCCGATAAACCTACGACAACCACGGAGTTAACATATGGACTAAAATATATGCGATGTGCTGGACCAAAACGAAAACTCAATCATGTAAAATACCCGTTTTCACCTTAATAAATGATCATAATATTTTATTCTTACAAAATAATTCCTACTTAATAATAACATAAATACATAGTTCCATAATCAGAAATTTATACATATCCTTTGTATTGTTTAATTTTAGTGTGGTTAAAAATATGTTAATAAAGTTAACTGCGATGCGTAAATTATTTTGTGCACAGTCTTATGCAGATAATATCAAACATGACTCGGCAGTGGAAGATACCTACGTTAATTATAAGTTTCCTTGGAGGTCGAACAAAATGAATATATTAAAAGAGTAGGAAGACTTTAGATTCGCTTCAAAGATTTCAATATTTTTAATCTCTTTTAATATAGGATACTACATAAAAAGGTGTTTGTTTATTAAATATCGAAGAACTTAATATTATGCATTCAATAGCCTCTGAGGCGTTGTTGATTAGAAGAGTGTTGTAAAACGAGGATCTATTACGATCTCCACGCCGAAGTCGCGTAGTTTGAGATTCGTATGATATAAAACTTATATTTTACGGTGAAATCCGGATTTTCAGAATGTATTTATTTAAGTATTTAAAATGCTAACTATATCTAGCGAAAGTTCCACGACAACTAGACACGTAGATGTCGTGTGAAACGTAGCAATTACAAAGTTACAAAATCCCCGAAAGCGTTATTCGTTCCGGGTTCAGCTTGTATATTTGGTTTCGAACAGGCCGGCATAATAATTGTATTTAGTCTTTTTTCATTAATAGTTTAATTATAATAATACCTTCGTTAAACATGAACAAGAAGTGTACCTATAACCACTTATCTAATTAATTATAGACGATAATCTCAAGAGATAGGACTCATTGTCGTTAAGTAAATAAGGGCCTATTTGTTGTTATAATGTATCTTACATAATGCATTATGGCTCGTGAACTAACGATTAGGTAGTTTTATGCAGTGAGCAAGCATGCAAGTTCCTAGTTATATTTTTCTCTGAATTTCATGGTCAGTTTACTGATAAACAATGACAAAAAATGAATAAAAACGATCATCATCAGCATTCGTTGTCGGACATCTCGAGCTCCAAAATATATCAAGTTCAAAAAATATGTTCGAGTAAGTAAGCCAGTCGGAATTACATATTACGTGGTTTGTCAAAGATCCGTAACCATTTATTTATTATGAGATAAAAATATGATGTTATTAAGTTTGCTTCCTGCAGTAAAAACTTTAACCAACCTTGTTATTTAAACTTTTCGCTCTTCAGATCACAGGCGCGGGTCATGGCATGGGTCGTGAAGTTGCCCTGCGGTTCGGAAGACTTGGAGCTAAGGTGGTGTGTGTCGACATGAACGCCAAGGGCAATGAGGAAACGGTCAACATGATCAAAGAATTGAAGGGGAAAGGATATGGGTACCAGTAAGTATATTTCTATAGGATTCTTTTGCATATTTTTGGTAACAGTTATTAACAATTAAAAATAAAAACATCCATTTATAAATTCTTATATGCTTTTTATAGCGATAATGTAACTTTGCGATGTACATAATGTACGATGTCAAAACTATAGAAGCTCCCTAATAAACCTAACCCTATTTTAGTTACCGATATATACTCGTAATAACGCCCCTATTTCTGTTTAATTGAATTTAGAACTATTAATGTTTGTTATCGCTAAAAGGTTTACATAATATCTATCAATATATCTAGGTTAATTAAGTAGCCACCCCTTTGAGGGCGACCTATACTCAGCAAAACACTTCTTTTAGATAATGATGGTTATAATAATAAACCAGTACACCTAACAATACCTTCAAATCTTCTAGATGTGACGTAACGAACCGGGACGCAGTATTCGCGCTAGCCGACAAGGTAGCCAGTGAAGTGGGCGAAGTTACGATCCTAGTGAACAACGCGGGCGTCATGCCGTGCAAGCCATTACTCAAGCATTCCGAGAAGGAGATCAGAACTTTGGTGGATGTTAATGTAAATGGGAACCTCTGGGTAAGCATTTTTTTTTCTTTTTTTACTTATGCGTTGTCCCGGCTGGTGTCAGAGTCTGCCTTCCGACTGAAATTCCTCCATTTCGCCCGGTCTTCGACATCCTCAATTGTAAAGTCATTGACTCCAATATCTTCCTTGATGACATCGAGCCAGCGCTGTGTCTACTCCTTCAATCGAGGTCCGAGCATATCGAGGCTCAGGCACACATTGCCGACGTACACCTGTGGTTTTCTTATGACATGACCAAACCATCTCAAGCGACATGCCTAGAGTTTGTCTGCCATATGAGCATTTATTTAGGTTCACGCGAATGTTACATATTAAAATAAAACTAATTTTACGCATTTTATGAGACTTGAAACATCTGGCATGACTAAACCCAAATATTTAATCATACTATAATATTTTCTGCATCTTGGACATAAAACCTTTTTGCGCTGTTTTCGTGTAATTGCAGCTAGAAACTTAAAGATCAAAATAATTGAATAGTTAATTACTATGCGGAATAAAATCACGGTAGAACGACGAGACAAGAAACAAAAAGATTATCGCGAAAAATATGTAAAAATATGATTTAATGGTAAATGAAACCATGTTTATACCAATTGAATTATTCAAAAAACTTTTGTAAATAAAAAAATATCGTTGTGCTGAAACTTCTGCCGTTTCTCTGTCTATTACACAGTTACTAAAATGAACTTGGGATATGGAATTGTATATTTAATGCAAGAGATGATTAACGGCATTATTAATAAATAATATCTACTGAACCAAACGCCACAGCCAACTACTGCTTCACGTTGGTATTTTGTGAGGCAGTAGTACCACCCCGGTTGAGTCGACCCTCAGAGCTGTAGTTTAAACAACTTACGAGGCTCTTCAACTTAGATTTATTTACTAAATTTCAGATGATCCAGGCGTTCCTCCCTGCAATGCTGGAGCGCAACCAGGGACACGTAGTGGCGATGTCTTCTATGGCCGGCAAAATGGGGCTAAGAAACCTGGTCCCCTACTGCGGGACTAAGTACGCAGTCAGGGGAATTATGGAGTCCTTGGCTATGGAGCTGCATGAAGACCCTAGGGATACTAACGGAGTAAGTGGGGATAGATATTCACATGCATTCGGTTTGTTTTGTCTTTTACCAGAGGATTCCAGGGTAATCTCTAATATCTGAATCTAGGGAATATCTAGCCTTGGATAGATAACCTCCTAAATAAGTGTTCTTTCTTTCTTTTTACGAGTTAGCATAGCATTCTGTCATCGCTCTAGTCTGCCTTTGATAACAATATTACTGTTGGCCGTCACAACACTGCAAACCAATCGGAGACGATATTGTGCTATTGCTACTAATTTGGATCACTACCTTTTTCAATCCCTTTTCACTCTCGCTTGTTCCATATTTATCAGTAAGGATGTCCTCTTTTGCTTGGTTGATCCGGAGTCGCGCTTTCCCCGCTATTTTTTCACTCTCGCTTGTTCCATATTTATTAGTAAGGATGTCCACCTTGCTTGATCCGGATTCGCGCTTGAGCAACTCGCGCTCCCACTATGCGCAATTTTCAACTATTACTATATCTATTTTTACACCACTCTTTAGATCAAGTTGACGACAATATGCCCGTACATCGTGAACACGGGGCTGTGCACTAACCCGCGCATCAGGTTCCCGAGCCTCATGAAGGTGGTGGACCCGGGCGACGCGGCCGATCAGATCGTGGACGCCGTGCGTAGAGAGTACCACGAGATCACCATCCCCAGCGACCTTTATTACACTAACAAGGTGAGTGTTGGTAGTTTACTTTTAGAATAAGGAGATTTTTTTCTCGCGAAATATTGAGAAATTTGGCAATTCAAAATGTATTGGTGGTTGAGACTCCAAAGTTTGAATTAAGTATCATTAACACGAATCACTATAGTTCTTCAGATAGCTATAAGCATATTTACCAGACACAGTTACAAAAGTGTTCTTTAATCCGTTCTTAATGGTTCTTAGGAAATTGGATATATTATTCTTGTGTAAATATTCCAGATATACAATCTACTGCCAGTTGGAGCTGCTAAACTGATGACAGACTTTATCAACACAGGGCTAGACCCTCAGTAGGCGATTAAAGATCGAAAACATTTAATCAAATTGCATTTATTGTGTAGAATTATGAGTTTACAACATGACATTTGTAAAAATAAAGATTTTGATACTTTTCTAAATAAAATATTTCCTAACTTATTGTGTCTTTTGTCATTGCCTACTTAAAATAAAATAAATATGAATGACTTGATCATGAACAAAAAATTGTAATATACAATATAGAACTACATCTGATGGTCATAGTTACTTTCTCATAATTAAGCACTTTTGTTATCCTTTGAAACCTACTTGAAATAGCTTGGCAGTTTAAAGACATAAAATACAAAAAAACAGTCAAGAAAAAATTACATTTCCAGACAGTGGCGTAGATAATATAATTATTTGAAACCGTCAAAAATGTTCTCTTTTCACTGTCTAAAAATAATCACAATGGTGAGAATAAAAAAGCATTGTCTTAAAAATATTAATTAAACTCTTACACTAGTTTTATTACTTAACAAATAAACTGACTAGCGAAAATACTTATAGTAAGAAGTCATTGTAGTAAGTAGGCATTGCAAAATGCTGGACAATCCCCTGCGATATGCGCGAGTTAATTAAATAGTCCCAAATTTACAGAAACCTATGAAACCTAAACCCATCTATCTCTCTCTCTCTCTTAGCCACACGAAGCCCATTGCTAAACAATGGCCTTACTCGAAGATTTCCTGTTGACAGCTTACGTATTATTATAACAGAAAATACTTCCCCCCGCTGTCTTATAGCAGAAGTGATTCGAGTCCCCGAATGGATGTAAAAATAAATTGCTACGTTTTCACAACTAAAGTCTTGAGGAATGTGGCAGCGTGACGCTTCGAAGGCAGACATTGACCAAAAGCTTCCAGCAACAACGGTTCTTGGGCCACCGCTTCTCTGTAAAATAATAGCATACTGAAGTATTCGATAATGTAAACAATAAACACGAATCATCATCCATCTACCAATTGCATGAGGTAAGCGTGGGGTAGACTCAAAACCTTCCTACCAGAAGTATTGATGATCAGTCGTGAAGTAAAAAGCCAAATCAACGTGGAAATATACTAACAAGTTACCTGTAATCATCAAGTGAAACTTTCCCGTCATTATCTATGTCCATTTTTCTCAGTACCAACTCGACGAGATCTCTCACACCTTCGTCAGGGTCTTCATCTCCAGGTTGTTTCAATAAAGAGTTCCTGAAAATAATTTTAATGCAGATATATTATTTCTTCTTTATATAAAATTGGTCCTCTTGGTTATCAATTACACTGGCTAATTATAAACTACATTTTTTTTTTAGACAATTTGAAATTGTTTAAGAGCATACCAACAATTATAATATTCAAAATAGAAATGTAATATAATGCGGGCGTCACTGATAAAGGGAATATAAGTATAAAACAACCTCAAGAACTGTTCACAACAGATCCAATAAAAAATGTACAATCAAACTAAACGACTGAAGATAATACAAAAACTCACTTCAACAGCACAAACATCTCATCCTTAGTAATATACCCATCGGAGTTCAAATCATAAACTCCGAAACAGTGAGCCAATCTTTCTTCTTTGGATCCTCTGAGGAGTATGCTCAACCCTCGCACCCATACTTCAAACCTCAGCGCCCCCTCCCCGCCCGCTGCCCCCCTCTCCCAGGTGATCCAGACTCGTTCGAGGATAGCCTCCTCTGTGACCAGATCGAAGGTATTGTGCATCACGTCGCGGAAGGTGCTTTGGTCTATCCCCTGAAAGATCAGATTGGTAGGGTTTTGTAGTGAAAACACCAATTGTTACTAAAGACATATTGTGTTGATGGAATGGTTCGGATAGACTCCGTGTCTCAGCCTCACATTTAGGTGATGTAAAGAAATAGTTTTGCCCCCTAGCTACGGTTAATGAGTGAGGTTTATGTACATCCAGGAATTCTTACGATTTGTCTTCTATTAAACTTTTACCTCCTTTCATTTGATATCATATCAATACATTCCTATGTTCATGAACGGCGGTGATCACTTATGTGACATTTTGTTGTGCTATTATAGGACTAAAGGCATTTGTTTTTCAAATAGAAGCAATAAAAAACAAACAACTCTTGTATTCCGAACACTAATGTTACTTTTCGACATATTATTTTTCTAATAACACAGACAATATCATTCACCGAAAATAAAGTCAATTTTTTCCTCCAATCTAGCGTATTGCGTGCGTCCATATGATGTGACTCAGGGCCGGCTCAAGGACGCCGCGTGCCGGGGGACCAATGTTGAACAAATTCTGGTAAAAACTATGAAACAGCCACATTATACCGTAACACCGGTTTATCAAGGTAACGTATCAATAGTGGTAAATTATGAGACATCGATTTCGATCACCTTGCGATAACAATTTAGGCTGAAATTATTAGATAACTGTTTTGTCATGTCGGTTAACTCATTTCTTCAGAACATTATTTATGCCCTTAATAGATGACCTGTTGAACATTTTCCGAATGAAATTACGCGTAATTCGTATTTGTTGCATTCCATTACAATGCTTCTTTTTGTACAACTTAATGTAATATTCGTCTACAACTTGATCTCTGATATTTAATTTAAGAAATAAAAGTAATAAGAATAGCACGGACCTCAACTGACATTATTCAAGCATAATAAAACCACATACTCAGTAAACAAAACACTGTGCAAAGCAACCGGAAGCCTCTAAAATAGCTGTCCTTCATATGTCCGCGCAGGGTCTAAAAGTCCCCCGACCTGCACATTAATTCAACCCTGTCCCAATACAAACTTTATGACACGCTGGTGGTTTCGGTAGGTAAAGTTTTTCTTGTAGGCAATATGAACATTTTACTGCCATTGTCTAGTCTATGGTAATAATATACAATTTAGATGAATGATACGGTGATATCAATATCAATGTGTCCTGTAAAGGTTTTACGAGAATATGTGTGATCTATATGCTTTACCTCCTTCTGTCCACCTTTATCCCGTAAAATAAACAGAAATTCGGCCTTTCTTAGGTAAAACAGAGAGACGAGGTTAAATAGCTAACAAACCTGTGAATGTCTTATGATTTTGAAATTATAATTGTTAAGGGAATAAATTTAATGTAAATTATACACAAATTATAAATATACCCTTACCTCGATCTTTGGTGGGTGGCCAATAGCTGAAGCCGGCGCTGCAGCCTGGGCGGCAGTGACCAATCTTCTGTACATCGAGTACAGCCCTTCCAATTCATTCCTACGGAAAAACAAACATATATTTCAGAAGCGAGGTATATAAGTGAAGTATGATTTCATCAGAACAAACCTATGTCCTATGTATTATTACTTTTTATAACATAGAGCAGATAAAATCAGAGTTTGCATGAAAGTAGATAAGTGACAACGTCAATCTTTGCTATTATTAAAAGATCAAGTTTCAATAAAATATGATAGCGGAAATTTAGCCATTCTGGATTTGAAGATATTCATGTAATTATAACGATGCTAACTTAAACTGTCTACGCTATGGTGAGCTTCATGCCTTTCCCCTTCTAAGATACAAAGAAAATATATGGAAAATCTCGAAGATCGAACGCCAGAGCGTACATAAACCATATGTTTTTATGTAAATACCTAACATAGATTAATACAATTTAGCGTAATTTGTCTGTTGACAGGTGAGGGTTATTCTAATTAAGGGTATGAAATCACGAACCAGGGCGTCGTTATTTATGATAATGGCGGGAAAGTGCACAAATGGGGTGTTTGCGTTCTGCTTACCGATTTGTTTTAATTCCTTCCTCGGAATTTATAAAGCAATTTGCTACGCTGAAGGCGAATGAAATATTACAGTTTCTATACAACTATATATTAAAATGCAAAATGTTATAAATGTATGTTATTCAGTCTTTTGTAATTGTTGGAAATAGTAGTTTCATGGTCGTAACCATGCAATTTCATGGGTGTGTAACTGTAAATATATAACAACATTCGGAATGCATCCTCATCCCCCAGCTTTCAGCAAAACCTTTGCCTATTTCCCCATTTAAGGCAAAGCTATTTTATTATATTTCTCCACTCGTATACATTAACGGTGCTCATCCTAGAAGTAGCATTGCCATTTGTCAATGTATTCTATATAAAAATCTAATTACAGATGGCTCGATAAGAAAATAAAAATCGATAAGGGTTAGGAAATTGTACATAAAATTTATAGAGCACTGACCTTTTAAATTAGGACAAATTGCAAGCTTAAGCCTCTAATGTATCGTACATTCGTGGTTAGAAAATGCTTCACAATCAACATGATAATATAATATACGCGCATTCAAATTACCTACTTAGAAATTGTCAAATTATCCATGTTGTTATTATTTGGTTTATTTATTTTTATTATTATACCAAGACCATTCACAAAACATTACTACGAATAAAATAATTAAAAGAGTGTTAAAATATTCGTTTGATTACTAACAATACTTGCGTAATAAATAGAAAAACTTATCACATTTATAAATAAACATCTACGTTATATATTGAAACTGTCAGCGTCAAAAACACAAACACTTGACTTTTCTAACAGACATTTATAAAAACCTTATCACCAACAAGTCCTACAACTCACTTGGAAAAATGCGTAATCTTGTACAGATGATCGAGATGTTTTTCCTTGAGTTTGCGGTTAGGCATGCCTATGGGCGCGCGTCCTACGCCGGGTTAGCGTCGCGACTGTGTTGTCTACGAGACTAGCCGCGGGTAATGTGTGTTCGAGGGTGGAACTACGGTATAGTATACACTACACGCGAGGGGTAATATATTGGGATTTTTATTGAATCATCATTAATGGTTTATTTTTTTTGTGTACTGCTGTGAAGGCTTGTTCTTGAGCTAGAGAATTTCTACGTTAGTACAAAGATACTGTTACAATTCATTTGCGTAGTTGATAACTTTCTATGAATTATATTTATTTTAAAGAGCCATGCTTCTTACTTTTCACGCCCGAACTCTACAAAGCGTAACTTCACAAATTCTAACCCTTAGTCAAAATATGTGGTTTGGCCGTTTCGTTACTACAAGAACTATTGTATAAAAGAAAAGTAATGAATAGTGATAAAAATTTCATCTTACGCCCATTGAGCTAGTATTATTACTACTACTACTATTACTATGTATTAATATTAGCTCAATGCTTACGCCTATATGAATGTACCGAAATGGCCAAGCCACATATTTTGAGTAAAATATAAAGCTTGTGAAGTTAGGCCTTGTAAAATGAGGGCATGAATAGTAAGGTGCTTGTCTCTGCATGAGATCTGATTTTTTTTATCCCAGTGAATGGCGAGACCGACGAGCGTGTTATATGGTCTCGTCTTGGCAACTATAATGCTTTTGGTGGGATCCTTTTACATTTAATAAAATTATTCGGTTAAAATATACAAGTAATTAAAATAAAAATTTATGAACTCAACCTCGCACACATAATCCTGATACCACTCATACTTCAGCAGAGTGAGGCTGTTTGCGATTTCAAAAAACCATCGAACAAACAATTGATCGAACCTACAGCCTCCCATTTTACTGCCACCGTCTTGATGAAACCTAAAGCCACTCAATTCACAGCGGCTTATCCAGTTGTCCCTCAAACACGGTGAGATGCCTCCTATAAATTACATCTTACTCATAAATATATTACAAGGTTTATTAGTTGTATAACTAAACATTGTCAACTACTAGCGTCTCATAAGGACGATGCATTCGCCCAACATGTCAGCTTTACACGCGGTATCCAACTTACTTGTTAAACCTGGTAGTCTTGAAGAGCAAGTCGAACACCTTCTGCGGGGGTCTGCTGCCGAACACCAGTGGCTTGGGTTTGGGCTTCGGTTTGGGGGGTGGCGGGGGCGGCGGCGGCGGGGGCCGGTGCGCCGCAGCTCTGCCAGCTGTGAGGAAGAGCCGCACCCCACGTAACGCTATAGCGCTCGCCGCCATGCTCAGCTGCTTGTTTTCTGAGCTCATTATCTGCGAAACCAATACAGGAAATTAAATTTAACTATTATATATTTACACTATATGGCCTAACCACTCTCAATCGATTCTGTCGATTGTAGAGTAGGTCCGTGCCCAGCAGTGGGACGTATATGGGCTGATCCAGATATATTTACAGGGGACAGGCCACTCGGTAGGAAGTCACTGAATACTGATAGTTTTCAACAGATCACTATGGATTTAGAGAAGGCTGATGGTCAGCTGTGGACTTCTTTTGGCTGAAGAGAGAAGAAGGTACTTTGTGTGTAACGGGTTAGGGACTATCTAGTAACGTGCATTGGTTTTGTCTATTACTGCCACCAAGCGGCAAAGTTATGTTATGTTCCAGTTTGAAGGAGTTAACCTGGGAGTTAAATCTATGACCTCACGGTTCAATTAGTACCTATAGTTATGACAGTTAACGCATAGTTAAATAAATAAAATAAATAAATACACCCAACAGTCACATACATAGTCCTGACCCCACACTAAGATCGAGTCTTGTGTCGTGGGTATCAGAAACTACGAGAGACTTTTCGGTCTCACAAACACCCAGACCCGAAACAAATTCAGTATATACATTCATAAAGTTATACAGCTAATGTACATACGCGTACAATACTAGCATGTATTATTAGCAGTAATATAGCTGTAAAGTGGCTTGGAAGATGTACCTATTTAAAATAAAGCAAGTAATCAAATACAATAAATATAAGTGACAACAATTAACTTGTAAAACTATTATTCACAAATGTTGATATGTCTTTTAATAAATCTACTGTAATAACTTAAAGATTAAATCAACTGTAAACAAATTGAACATTAAATATTTGTACAAGGTCTCCCAACCGCATACAAAAATATTACTGCATAATGCATAGACTTACAGTCTTATTCATAGAGAGATTTTAAAACTTATTTTAGCTATCGAATGTTTTGTCCCTTTCGAACGCCTTTAGAATTCAGTTTGAGCGTAGAGGACAAAACATTCGATAGCTAACATAGGTTGTAAATCTGTCTATGAATAAGATCGTTATAGAGTAATGATGTAAATGATATGCAGGTAATATAACTAATAAACAAGAAACAAAAGAGGATCTGTGTCAAGTCATGTGTATGTTTTTAAGTGTATTGGGTATTAGCAATTATTTAGAAACTTCTTTCCAACCCATATTTTAGAACTAATCCTTCGTAAGTAAACATTACAGTCTTTTAATTGTTGAGAGACAACAAAGAGATACGTAAACAAAATAATCAGAAAAACATGTATTGATTGATAGTTATATGTACATATATCAACCCTTATTTATCAATTTTCAGCTGTGAATGTCCCACTGCTGGGCAAAGGTCTTCAAGCCCCCTTCAACACTCCAATGGTCTTGCACAATTAAGCGGTAATCCTTGAAAAACTTATTTCATAACTCCACCCAAGCCCAAGTCACGTTCTCCACCCATGCCATAGATAATGAAGTTGAAAGCAAAAGTTAAATTGTTCGACATCGCAGTAGATGCACGAATAGGTACACTAACCCAGTTTCTATCGCCGTACCACGCAGCGCATACCTTCACTAATTACTATTAACTTTACCATTAGTTCTCTAACATAAGTGGATGATAAGTGTTCGTGAATAGAATCTGCTGGATCACGTTGCGGTGTTTTGTGGGTATTTTTAAGGGTAAGGGCTCGAGTTGATTGATTTTGTGCTTGGGTTGTATGGAAATATTAAAAGAGTAAAGGAGAGAATATTAATAGTTTCGTGTTATGTCCTATTTTACGAAGTTGTGTGTTTATTCTTAGTTATTAATCACGAATTGATTAAAGAAAATACCTTACAGAACTCGATGACACATACAAGCTATTTCCGATATAAACTCTACCAAACAGCTTCAAGCCAGCATGGTTGTCTGTAAGAGAGATCTGTTATTATCAACCACAGGTTTAAAAATAATAAGGTTTCCAAAATACACTTTGTATATGTTGTTTATTTACTGTACATGCCTATGGAAATTAAAGTATTATAATATTTATTATCTGTCGCGAAAACTAAATACCTAAAACAGCCTACTAATAAATACCTAAGTATACTCAGAGTATAACTGTGTAGCAGCTATTGAATACTAACTACAAAGGACTAAAGCCACTAAAAATTCTACACACATGGATATCAGAAGTTGTAAAACAAGGGTATAAGCACATGAAAGGTTCTTGGAAACGCTCTAAATTTCACGAAAAATAAGGTTACATGGGTTTGTAGTTTAAGAAGGAAATTGTTTAAAGTTATAATAGATGTACATAAGTAATAATTATACAGCTAAATTTGTTTTGCCTTCGGGCAACTGGTTTTTGTCTTGCTTACTCAGTTTTGAAACGAGGAAACAAAGGAGAAGGCGCATACCGGCCTACTGGCCAATAAGGACGAGCGATATGTCATTGGAAAGGTCTTTTCAGATGTTACAACTTCTTCTATGACAACTAAACCCAAATCGCTGTATTTAAAAAAATATAGCTACTTAAAGACAGACCGAAAATCACACGAAAGCGCCTCGGCATAGTGAGCAATAACAACATGCGATACGTCGTTGGAAAGTTCTTTTAAAATGCTACAACTTTTTCTACGGCGACAAGTCTCAAATCAGTGTGTGGAAAAAAATATCGCTGCGTAAAGGTAGCGCAAGGATGAAAACATGTATATGGACTCATAGCCTATTGTCCAATAACGACCAGCGATATGTCATTCGAAAGCTCTCTTCGTTTTCTACAACTTCTTCTTTGGCAAGAAATCCCGATCAGCTGTATTTAAAAAAAATATTTCGACATAAAGATATCGCGAGGGCCATATGTATGGACTCCAGCCTATTGACCAATAAGGACGAGCGATATGTCATTGGAAAGGTCTTTTCAGATGTTACAACTTCTTCTATGACAACTAAACCCAAATCGCTGTATTTAAGCTAATATAGCTACTTAAAGACAGACCGAAAATCACACGAAAGCGCCTCGGCGTAGTGAGCAATAACAACAAGCGATACGTCGCGTCGTTGGAAAGGTCTTTTAAAATGCTACAACTTTTTCTACGGCGACAAGTCTCAAATCAGTGTGTGAAAAAAAATATCGATGCGTAAAGGTAGCGCAAGGATGAAAACATGTATATGGACTCATAGCCTATTGTCCAATAACGAAGATAAATAACGACCTCATATCTTTATATATTACAATAATAGTTTATTTATTTATCACAAAATACCTAAACATGGTACTTATACAAACTAGGAATAAAAATATTATTTACATTATTAGCTTATACGACTATCTCGGCACTAAACGAAGCTTGTCGTAGAAATAAGTCTAACGTAAAACATACATACATAAACTCACGCCTTTTTCCCAGGAGGGATAGGCAGAGATGCTACCTGGACACCGACGTTCCGCCTTGTGTTCCGTGCCGATGTGATAGGGCGCGAGGCTTACGCCATATCGGGTACAAATTCCTGACTCCGTACTGATAATGAATAGAAAAATCCATTATCACTTTGCCGACCCAGGATTTGAACCCGAAACCTCCGCTTTGCAACCATACCGTACTACAGCTGCGTCACCGAGGCAGTCTATACCTACATCATATCCTTATATTATTTGTTTCTCTATTTTAAATTGTGTTTGTTTTTTCTAAGAGCCCTCCGGATTGGATTATTAAACGCATTGCCAATAATCAACGCCAGTAAAAAAACAGTATTACTAATTATTTAAAAATAAACTACGAGTATATAATGTCGCGCAACACTCCTTAGACAACTCCTGACCAATACCTGGATTGAATTTATGGTATTTCATCACAAAACTGAAACAGGAGTCATTTCACGTACATTAGTAGTATGTTGAAAATCCTTGTCTTGCGTAAATAATTAACAATTACATTTTAAAACGGTGGACGTTATTACAGATGCAGGAAATACATAATTTTGGATTGTGATACAGCGCAATTTGCTGAATCTTGCAAGATATCGAACGTTAAATACAGTAAGAGATTTATTGGATCGCTCGTCGTTATTGGACATTAGACTATGAGACATACATATTATTATGGCCCTCGCAATATCTTTAAGTCGAAATATTTTTTTTAAATACAGCTAATCAGGATTTCTTGCCAAAGAAGAAGTTGTAGAAAATGAAGAAAGCTTTCGAATGACATATCGCTCGTCGTTATTGGACAATAGGCTATGAGTCCATATACATGTTTTCATCCTTGCGCTACCTTTACGCAGCGATATTTTTTTCCACACACTGATTTGAGACTTGTCACCATGGAAGAAGTTGTAGCATTTTAAAAGACCTTTCCAACGACGTATCGCTCGTCGTTATTGGCCAGTAGGCTGGAGTCCATACATATGGCCCTCGCGATATCTTTATGTCGAAATATTTTTTTAAATACAGCTAATCGGGATTTCTTGCCAAAGAAAAAGTTGTAGAAAACGAAGAGAGCTTTCGAATGACATATCGCTGGTCGTTATTGGACAATAGGCTATGAGTCCATATACATGTTTTCATCCTTGCGCTACCTTTACGCAGCGATATTTTTTTCCACACACTGATTTGAGACTTGTCGCCGTAGAAAAAGTTGTAGCATTTTAAAAGACCTTTCCAACGACGTATCGCTTGTTGTTATTGCTCACGAGGCGAGGCGCTTTCGTGTGATTTTCGGTCTGTCTTTAAGTAGCTATATTAGCTTAAATACAGCGATTTGGGTTTAGTTGTCATAGAAGAAGTTGTAACATCTGAAAAGACCTTTCCAATGACATATCGCTCGTCCTTATTGGTCAATAGGCTGGAGTCCATACATGTTTGCCCCTTCTCCTTTTAATTAGTACATACCTATTCTTAGTGCTTATTTTAATATATAAGTATATTTTTCTATAAAAACTAACATAGTGTGACTGCATCATATCGGTTTTATTTACGTGACACGTTTTTGTATATATTCATTTTGCTTTTCAGGTATTGTGGTAGATATCTCATATCATATCAGATTGTAAAGAGGTCGTAAAGTCACATTGTGATGTTATCTTTAAACACATGCATGTAACATTTGCATACGAATCTATATATCTCTCTAAACTACACGCGAAATAATATATGCATTTTTAGCTACAATTTTATTATGAACAGCTAGGTAGTATGAAGGGGGTTCTCAAATGTAGCAGAAAGGATTTCGTGATATTTTTCAATGCATCCTGACGAAACTTTATGTGTGAAGCAATCATTATTTTACAGTTAAATATTACGTTACATAACGTACTCTTGGGAAGTCTATAAGAAAGTCCTTCTGATATTGATTCCAAAGTGGCCGTAACAAATACACTTTGCCCCTTTTTATTTCAAACCAAATATCTACCAACTACAAACCATTATCAGTATTTTAATATAACTTAACAGTAAAGTAATTTTAATAACAAACAATATTTCTATCGTCATTTCATTCACAATCGGACTAAAGCAAAGACAAACGTTACATAATGCCAATTCTAACTTGCTAAGCGGTGCTGACTGCTGAGTATAATTTGTGTTCAACAAAAAGCATTAGAAAGAAACAGCGATAGTGTACTCACGGTCCTTGATTTATGCCTTTATATATCACCATAACTGCCACATACGTATATGTTGCATGATTGCGTTGTAAAACTTCGCTAAACTGTACCATGCGTATTGAACGTTGCCTGGATACCGTTCGGTATTGAATTTTTTCGGCAAGCAACGCATGTCTTCTGCAGGTCACCATAAGTCAGCATCCATGAGCTGTGTTTTGTTGAGTTTTATTTTGTTAGAAATTGTATATTTTTGGACGGAACTCTCATAAATTGAGGCATGAGTTTTAAAAGCTATTTTTGTATTAATTTACTTTTTGAAGTTTATGAAATTGTTGAAGGAAATATATCAGATGTAAACTTTCAATTAGAACCATTACTGTTTACGGACTTTATCTTCTTGAAATCTCTATTATACAATCAGTTAATTGTCATTAGACGTTTCTGGGTCCGGCAGTAAGGCAAGCTAAATCTTTAATTTTGTGGTCCTAAAATAAACGCCGGCTAAAAAAAGATGGAAGGTTGAAGACGTCAATTTTTTTAACACTCGAAGTCGTTGAATTTATTCCGGTTCCAACAGGTGGATTTGTAACCCTAGGAGGAGGCCTATACTCAGCTTTTAGCGTTGGTGTTCCTATTACTTTGAACCATATGAAAAATGCTATTAACATTAATTGCTAAACACGTTTTGGCTCTCAAAATATGTGTTTGTATACGATTTTTTCCCCTGAACAAACGTATCCCTACTTCTTCCATTTATCCCTATCTGTTGCTGTTACCATTAAAAACGAATAAATCAATGTATTGGTTTATCATTATCATCGTCCACAGCCAGTGGAGTCCCAGCGCTGGGTATAGGCCTCTTTATACTACGCCACTTTTCTCTATCTTTTGTCAGTGGCATCCAGGTTCGGCTTGCGACTTTGACAATGTCGTCGACCCGCGCGCCGGACGGCCGATACTGCGCTTAGCTACCCAATTTTGGCCAACATTCTGTTATCGTCTTACTCCACCTGCCCTCAGTGCGTCTAGCCACGTACCCAGCCCTACTCTATTTGAATCCCATGACGAACTGTTCGACATCTTGTTATGAACAATAATTAATAGGAGTGAACTCCGCATAGCTTTATACGAAGGAATATGGACCATATACGACTATGTTGATTGCTGCCCCATTCTAGTTGAGCGGACGACCTTTTTAAGTTACCCAACGATTCCCAAGTGCATGATTTGCTGTAAGAAAATGGAATGACAAAAACAGTCTACGTCCTTAACAGATAAGTATGTAGAGAGTTGAGATTTATTTTGTATGTATCGTGATTATTAATTATCACAGTAATGTGACTTGTATTAGGAAATCTTATGCACTAAAAGCTCTAGTAGGGTGTTAACAACGCCATCTCTTTAATACTAAAAAAAACTTTAAACTTGTGGTACTAGACCACAATCATAGTACTACATAAAATTGACAGATGGCGCTCTTAAAATAAATAAAATAAAAATTATTATAAATTATCGAAATTGTAATTATTATTTAAATTCAGATTCTAAACTGTTTTTATAAAGACCTTCGCTGTTGCTCATCTCGTAGTATAAGCACAATAATAATGAATTATCAGTAACAATGACAATAAACGCATTTATCGTGGAAAGAAATAAATGTGATTTTATTTTCATTTCATTTCTAAAAAGGTTTTTGTAAATCTAGTTTTTTGTTTAAATGTGAATAAAAAGCGATAAAAAGCCATAGAATTTCATGCAGTTGCCAAGCTGTTTGGCAATTTACCAACCGTCAACAAGATAAACGTCAAATCAACAAAGAGGTGAGAATACACAATCGCGCGTAGACTGTTTATAAATCTTATTTGAACGTAAAAATAAATAAACATTAGTGTTTTACGAGGTGTTGATAACTATATTACGGTGATTGTGTGATAAATTGTGAATTTAGTGTAAATAACCATTTGTGTGTGCTCTTTCTGAAGGGAAGTCGGTAAGTGCTTTTTATTTATTGTTTTCCTATAAAATTACGTGTTTTTTCATCACATAAATTTTGTTTTACAATAATTATCAAAAATAGATTATAAAAACGTTAAAATCTTATTCATGGGTTGTACAGCTTTAAGAAAAAAAAAACAATTTTACTTCTATGAAGTGTACACTATTGTTAAGGATTGATAAAATTATTATTCTTCAACGATAACTACACTTCTACAATGATTATCATCAAGTAACATGATTACGCACAAATCATTTTACAGAAAAAAAATTGCTCTCTTAGATTATATAGACGTGTATATAATCTAAGATTGCTCTATTATTTTGTTGACAATCTAGCTTCTTAACTAAGGTTAAAAAGTCTTAATAGAATCCAGTTGAAATATTCTAATTTACCTATTTGAATAAGATAATATTATATTGTATGTCTAATGGGATATGTATGGAGGATTTGTTTCTTATAAGTTTAAATAATTTCTTATCAAAAACAGTAAATTAAGCTAATTACTTTGTATTGTGAACATGATCCTTCCTTCCTACTGTCAATACAAAACCATTTACATGAATTTTATACTGAAGCAAATGCTTCAAGGAAGCCAATGAATACCTAGATTATATTATCTATTTGTGCTGTGAAAAATAGTAAATAAACAAATAATACTTAATTTATATATTAAAATACATCTAAAACTCATATCATTAATTACACATAATTATTAATTTTAATATAGGTATAAAGATTAGAATAGAATAGAAATACCTTTATTTCTTCATTTAAGTTTACATACACTGATACAAAAGTGAAATACCTAAACTACAAGCCTATAATTACAATTTACAAAATTCAAATAATTGAGAGAAAAAATAATAACAATACTTACATAAATACAAAAAAATACTGATATTCCTAAAATTGTTTTGACCTTGACTATCGAAGAGGCCTAAGATATTTTTATGTATTGGTGTTGATAACTTGAACAATTATGATAAGTGATGATAATGGAAACATGATAGTATATGATTGATTAGTCCAATTGTTTCTCTTTATCAATATTGCATTTATTTGTAGATTTTGGCAAATATTTTTTTGTCACTGCATTAGTTTAATAGCATTAAATATGCATTATGTGCATGATAATCCTCAGTTTGAATCTTCATAACTATAACTATAATCACTTATAACTGTATCAGCCCAATACACATCACACAGAAATGGGTAACACTGAATTATACTGATAGTTCCGAATTCATAAACCATTTCTGTGTGTTGTGACTGGATCAGTATATTTTTTCATTCCCATTAAAATGTTTAAGATCCATAACAAACCTCTTATTCCCCAGGTGCATATTGTGATTTGTGAATATGCATAGCAGTGATGACGACTTTCAATTCAGTAAAACACTTTCTCAAGTGCTTCTCTAGTGCTATAGAATATATTAAATTTATTCCTATCAATTGTGATCTTGGCAAAGCATATATTGTATGGCAGAAGCTGCATACTTAAAATGGTAAAATTAGTACAATTGTAACACAGGCTTCTAATGTGTTACTGAAGACTCAATAACATCCAATAATACAATGAGGTTTTGTAATAACTTTACCTGGTAAGTGGTATGTCTTGAGGCCGTCTCAGTAGGTTCCACTGCATTATCAATTTCTATTTCCCAGCAGTAGTATAGAGGACTGTAGTGTTCCGGATCAAATGATTTTTTATTGCCATAGTAGGCAACCAAGCTAACTGTCTGATTGTAAGCGTTAACACTGTTTATTGACTCTCCTATGCCCATGCATAGATAAGTTGCTGCCTACCATGTGGTAAAAACTCTGTTCAAGCCTCGTTTTAAGAAAGGCAGGTCATAGCACCGGGGAAACACCAAAGCAGGAAGTTCATTCCAGAGCTTGCACGTGGGTGGTCATTATACCTAATAAATTATCAGTATTTCATTCAATGCCCAGACATTAAGACACTCAACATCTAATGTCTCAAAATAACAAGTGTAGTCTGGTGCCATGCAGTGCTTACTAAATGTAGGCCCTGTCTGGTGTTGCTCCTGTTTATGGTGACGCGTGACCCTTACCAGCACTCATCAGGCGAGATAATTCTCTAGTCAATCTCAATAATAATAACATGTTGAAAATAACCTATTATAAAGTGGTAGTATTAACTCTGGCCTACATGGCTAATGGGAATATGATGTTATTAGAAAATGTGATTAGATATCTAATGTATCACCGACGATGTAGTTTTATAAGTCAATGTGTTTATGTCTTGTATCTGAATAACTTTATATATTATGTATAATAATCATAGAATATCGAGATATTATCATTATCGCAAAATACGATTTGAAATACTTAGTGTATTTGTCGCATTTCGATCAGTGAATAAGATTGCGAAGAAGTTAACTTACTTACTTTTCCTGTTTTTGTTTATTTTCCGCATTTTAAAAGTTAACAATATACTTGCGATCCCAAATCTGTGGGTTTATAGGGTTTATGATTGAAAAAACACTTTTATAAGATACATCTTTGGCTACTATTTCCGATCTGAACAATTGAAAAACATATCAAGATGTTCGACAACATTTTCGTTGTTGAGAATTTTAATAAAATACACGGGAAACGAGCAAACTTCGCACATGATAGAATGACTGACGCGCATGATCATCAATCAATCATAGATGGATTACTGCCCATTGAGGATTTAAGAGTCGTTTGGGAAGGCATAAGCCATAACCTCACATTTAAATCAACAATCCATATAATATAGTCCAAGGTCCCTTCACCAATTCCTTCGCTTTAAATAAACCGGTACTTTACAATGGCATTGTATTGAACAATCAAGTACATATTAATTTATTCAACAGAATTAATGTTTGTAACCGTATCGAGGTATCCGTGTAGGATGCGTATCCGGCCCTTGATCGCGGTCTGTCATCGGATATCGAAACGGCTTCCGGATATAAGGCTCATTGCGTAGCGTTGCGTGATTGACAATTTACTTACGCGTTATTTAAGGAAATACAATTATGTAACAGTTTATGTATAATACGTTTTTGAGTGAATGTTCTGTTATCCGATATTTCGTCTGGATTTAAATCAATCCGTATACAATATGCATATGAAAGAGCTCTTATTAGGACCCTTAGCTGGGTAGGAGCTTTCCATATACGAGTTGATTGAGATGAGAGAAACTGATCTTCGTTTAGCATTTATTTTCAAATTCACGCTGTGGGGCTCTCAATCCACTCCAACTAGAGAATCGATCTTTACGGTCAAGGTATGAAAAGTATAAATTATATTCATGCCATCATCATTCGGATACTTATCGAATACAGATCAATCTATGTGGTGGCATTGCAAAAGGTATCCAGGCAAAGTTTGCAACTAGACTAACAAAGAGAATCAGAGATAAGATAAATCCCAAGAATTCAATGCATACATAATTCAATACCTATCAGACATCATTAAGAGATAAATGAGTAACATTCCTTACACAATGGATATATTTCAGTCCCGACTCGACGTTTTCCGTCCTAGTTTAGTGAACACGTCTGTATGTACTAACTCGGTCTAAGCACTAAGTACTAAGCTGGATAAACTGGTATGCGGCTACTTGCGGCCCTTGAACCCTACCCGATCCAGCGCCTGTGTAGAGTTTCATGCAACTAAGTTGAATTGTACTGATTTCATTGACTTTACAGAGATCTTGTACTATTGTTCAGTGCATTTGTATATCTAAAGCGAATAAACGGCAAAAAAATAAAGCTACATCTTCACATGAAATACTAAATGATAACTACGAGTACATCATTCTAAAATAGTAATCTTTATCTGGTGTTGCATTAAGCTGTATGAAACATGACTATTTTAGAAATGATAATGAGCTTAATTTAGTCTCATTTTATTCAAAAATAAAAGATTTTATTAAACAAAAGAATAAAATGATAACATCAGAATCGTACGTTTATTGGAAATACTTTCCCAGAATTTACGAAGCAAGAATTTGCGATCTAATTTCCTGTGCCATTCTCAATATTAAATTCGTCTTTCTAATATTAAGATAAATCGATCAATCGAAGAGGAATTGCTATTCTCGCGATAATTGTCAATCTTTAGATACTTAATACAAACAAATTGAACCAACATAGGAGTATTAAATCAGGCGGCAATTGATATCCGTGGATTTGAGTTAGAATCCCACATGTAGAATTTAGATACGTTGTTAGCAAGGGGCAGGTGCATAATGTTTCAATTATACCAAAACTAAAAACCTAATTAGTGTCTTAACTACTGCTCCGATTTGGTTTTTAGAACTAGCTTATATGATGCATAGTGCTTGTGGTTTGATTTAATGCCCTTATGTTGGATCAACCCTGTATATTAAAAAATAAATATAATTCTCTTATACATAGTGAGAAACCTTCCTTATGACGTGGATAACGGAAACTACTAAGAGCTTTGCAGTTAGGCAGATGCTTAGACCGTCCAATACGGTCAATATTTATTGACCAAATATTTATCCTAGTATGATGTTCAAATGGGCGGCCTTTATTTTCATATGGGGATTCCCGTACAATGTGTTCGTAATGGGCTTATTTGATGAATGAATTTGTAAACCCGTTATAAATTAACTTTTGACGTTCTCCAACAGCGTGACATGATAAGTACCTAGTTTAATATAAATTATAACATGATAGAATTTATGTGGTAAGCTTTGTGACGTTGTAGAATGTCACCCGGATTAGTTGCCGTCTATGGTCTATAGTAATCATATTGTTTATGCCAATCAACGCCTCCATTGCGCTGATTGGTCGATTTAATTCTGACAGCTAAAACGTGCGAACTGTCATCGCGCGCATAAATACGCGTGTAACCTCGCTCGCGTCCTCTTTCCTTTTTATTAACTGCGTGCTACCACGCGTGTTGGTGTACCCGCTAGGGTTCATCACCTTCACCTTCATCAGCTTCTGCTACAACCCTTCCTGCTTACGGCACGGAGCGTGCCGTGCTTGACTTCACTCCGCACCGCTTCCTGCCCGTGCTGCAACCGCACCTGCACCGAGCCGCTGACCTGCACACCAATACCGGCCACGTGGCAGCCAACTTTGCCGTCGAGCTGTCGTCGGGAACCGCCACGTGCAGGAGACCCGGATCAGTGTCCACAGAAGGCCAGTGACTCTTGTTGCATACCACCAGCAACAGTGCCGAGTGTAAGACGGTGATGCGAAATATTAAAGCCTGTACCGCGTAATCACCTTGAGTTCTCATTTTCTACCTACTCCTATCTGCGGGCGGTCCCTAAAACCCGCCCCAGTGGCGCCCAATTTAGTGTAATACGTGGGTTTTCGCATCACCTTTATACTCGGTACTCCACACACAGTCCGGTTGCGCAGCCTACAGCTGGGCAATCGAGCGGTTAAAAGGTTGCAAACAGGTTAGTAATTTTTTTTCTTTATAAGTGAAGTGTAACGTTAGATTTTATAGTTTATCCTAAAGTAATTTGTTTGCAATTTTTTCCTGCTTTAACTTTCTTTTCCTTATTTTAAATTCACTAAATTTCATTATGGGCACTCACCCTATTAAATATTTTCTACTAAACAAAAGTGAACTGAGTTACGAAGTGTTAATTCGCGGCGAGGACCCGACTAACACAGTCCTACAACTGCGTAAGCAGATACACAAACTGTCTGTGTTGTATCCATCAGAGGACATAGACGAGTCAGGATTAGCATTCGACGATGATTTCAATTCACTTAATGATTCCTTTAATGACCTACAATCTAAAATTTCAAACCTAGAATGTTCATTCGATAGTAATATGTTTAAACGCACATCCAATCTGGCAAATCACATTTTTCACAGAGCACGTAGATTGAAACCATTAACATCTGCCGATAACAAGTTATTGCATACATTCCACACTAATTACGATCTATTTGTCAATAAGCTTAAAAAACTTCACTCTAGTGAACAGACTACATCTAATGTACCCACATCGGTTGATAAAACAGATGTTACAACGTATTTATGCGAGCGTCCTCAAATGTCCGATTTTAAACTATTAAAATACGACGGTTCTACTTGTGTTCGAATATTTTTACAAAAGGTCGATGATTTTAAAGTCGCTAGGGGTATTTCATCTTCTGATCTATTGAATTTCGCTACCGAAATATTTTGTGGCAATGCACTACATTGGTTCCGTAGCATTAAAAGTAAAATTAAAGATTGGGATCAATTATCTAAATTTTTGATCGAGGATTTTGGCCAGTTTGATTATGATTATCGTTTAATTTCAGAAATTCGTAACCGTACTCAGAGTGAAACTGAAAACATCACTATATATTTTTCTATAATGTCTGAATTTTTTTCTCGTCTTTCTAAAGAATTACCTGAGTCGAAAAAATTAGAAATTTTGTTACATAACATTCGTCCCTGCTACTCTAACGTTATAGCTTGCTCACCTAAAATTTCTACAATTGAGGAACTTCGTTTAATTTGTAAAAATTTTGAAAATATTCAATCTATGACTGCTCAATATCATGAACCACCTCCTATAACTAATAATACGCTAGCTCCAGATTTAGCCTACTCTAACAATACTAATAATACTAATATTCTATTTAATAAAAAATCTACACATTTCTACAATTTCAATAAACACACAAATACACAAACTAACCCTTTATATACATCTATTAGTCCAAGCAAACCGGTTGCTCGCTTATCGCTCGAGAACAAAAGACGCTCAGGTAGCCATTCATATTGTCCCCGCTGCCGCACTAATGACCACACGCTAGCCGAGTGTAAACAAAATAGGTTTCCGATTTGTTTTAAATGTGGTGCTAAAGATGTTATTTATCCTAATTGTTCGAATTGTCATTCTAAATCGAGTCCAAAAAACTTGTAGGGCCAGATTGTTGTGATATTACTACTAAAAGTGCTAATTTTGATAAGGAAGATTGGGAACAATGGCTTTCCACTATTAAAATCTTTTTTTCTACTTATAACATCACTTCAATCTGGGAACGTAAACCGGAGAATGATTCTCGTCCGTATGTTAACGTTAAAATTAGTGAAATTTCTTTTTGTGCTTTGTTGGATTCTGGTTCTTCAGTGACTATACTAGGGAACGATTCACATAAACTATTATTGTCAGCTGGTTTTAAGTTGTGTACAGATCTTAACGACACATATTTTGTTGCCGCTGGTGGCCAACGGTTAAACCCTATAGGATATATGAATATCCCTATAAGTTTTGAGAATAATTTTCATGTTCTTAAAGCCTACGTGATACCTACAGTGTCATCGTATTTAATTTTAGGTATTGATTTTTGGTCTAGGTTTGAGATTTGTCCCAAGTATTTAAAATCAATAACTATGGGTAATTCTAGTACTAGTAGTGTTTCTTATTTAAATGAAAATAAAACTAAATTATTTTCTTATGACGATTTAACTAAATCGCAGCGTCTAAACGCTGATAATACTATTGACCTATTTCGTTCTATTTCTATGGAAACTCGAGGCCTAGGCAGAACACATCTCATCACTCATCGCATTGATACTGGCAACTCGCAGCCAATGCGACAACGCTATTATAGACTTTCTCCCGAAAAACAACGCGTGTTATGTAACGAGCTAGATGAAATGTTAGCACTCGGTGTTGTGGAACCTTGTGAAAGTCCTTGGTGTTCACCTGTCTTGTTAACTCCTAAAAAAGATGGAACATTGAGATTTTGTTTAGATAGCCGTAAACTCAATTCAGTTACTAAAAAAGATGCTTATAAATTACCGTATATGTCAGAAATTTTGGATAATTTAAGTAACGCTTGTTATTTAAGTTCTATCGATCTTTCGAAAGCCTTTTGGCAAATACCTATTGAAGAGTGTGATCGTGATAAAACAGCATTTTATATTCCATCACGTGGTTCGTTCAGGTTTGTCACTACTCCATTTGGTCTTACTAACGCACCTGCAACGCAGCAAAGACTGGTTGATATTTTGTTCTATGGTCCTGAATTTGAGAATTGCGTTTTCGTTTTCTTAGACGATATCATTGTTGTATCTCCTAATTTTGATCATCATATGGCTATGCTTTTACGTGTCTATAATAAATTAAAATATGCTAATTTGACTATTAATTATTCTAAATCACAATTTTTTCGTACTGAACTAAAATATTTAGGTTATGTTGTTAACTCGAATGGTCTACAAGTTGATCCTGGAAAAGTCGATGCTATTCTGAATTTTCCTACACCGACCAACCCTAAGGAGGTCAAACGTTTTCTAGGCACTGCATCTTGGTATCGAAGATTTGTTCCTAACTTTAGTTCAATTGCTGGTCCCCTCAATAAACTTACTTCTACAAGTAAGAAGGCTAAACCCTTCATTTGGTCTCCAGAGGCGCAGGACTCTTTTAACAAACTAAAGGATTGTCTAGTGCAAGCTCCCATTTTGTCGTGTCCTAATTTTGACATGCCCTTCGATGTTCACACAGATGCTAGCGACTATGGTGTCGGTGCTTTACTGACTCAAACTATTGACGGCGTAGAACATCCCATTGCCTATATGAGTAAATCATTGTCCCCACAGGAGCGTAACTACAGCATTACTGAACGCGAAGCTTTAGCAGTCTTAGTTGCTTTAGAACATTGGCGATGTTACCTAGAGAGTGGTAAAAAATTTACTGTCTACACAGACCACTCAGCTCTTAAATGGTTTCTAAACCTGAATAACCCTACAGGTCGGCTCGCTCGCTGGGGTGTCCGACTCTCTGCATTTTCCTTCGACATTAAACATCGTAAGGGTGCAGATAATGTTATTCCTGATGCATTGTCTCGTTCTTGTCCTAAGCATATAAGTACTATTGATACTTCCATGAATGTTACTAAAACAGCTGATGAATGGTACCTAAATATCTTTCACGGTTGTCAAAATTCACCAACTTCATACCCTAACTATATAATTAAAGATAATCGTCTTTATCGTTTTATGAAATCTAAATGTGTACTTAATACTGAATTTGAGTGGAAGGAAGTTGTACCTCAGGAACTTCGGTCCCCTATTATTTTTGAAAACCATAGTAACCCTTTAGCTGGACATTTTGGTATTTTCAAAACTTACAGAAGGCTGGCACAAAAATACTACTGGCCAGGAATGCATGCTAGTGTTGTAGAATTTGTTTCTTCTTGTGATGTCTGTATTTCCCATAAGCATCAAAACCACACCACTTTGGGTGAAATGGGCAGACCTAAGTCGTGTTCCCGACCATTTCAAATGCTAAGTATTGATATTGTTGGACCTCTCCCTTGTACTAGAAAGCAAAATTGTTATATTTTTGTAGTCACTTGTTGTTTTTCTAAATATTGCTTACTTTTTCCATTAAAACGCGCTACCGCGGAAATTATAACTAAAATTTTAGAAGAAAATGTTTTCCTTGTTCATGGCATTCCATCAACCATTCTTATGGATAATGGACGTCAATTTATTAGCTCAACTTTAAAAAATATGTTAGAGAAGTATAAAATTCCAAAAATTCATTTTACACCTAAATATACTCCTCATGTCAATACTGTCGAACGCTACAACAAAACTATCATGACAGCTATTTCTACATTTATTGAAAATGATCAACGCGTATGGGATCTCTTGATTCCCAAAATACAGTTTGCAATTAACAACTCTGTTAATGAGGTGACTGGCTACACTCCCTCATTTCTAGTATATGGTCGTGAACTAGTTACTTGTGGCTCACACTATGTAGACACTAATGTGGATCAGGATATTATTTTCATACCTCGAGATCATTATGCTGAAAACTTAGGCATACTATCTAATATTTTTAACAAAGTACAGTCGTTACTTCTGCAGGCACATCAGAGGAATAGTGCTAACTATAACCTAAGGAAGAAACCTGCGGAATTTAATGTAGGCGATGTAGTTTGGAGAAAAACTTTTTATCAAAGCGACAAGGATAAGCATTTTAATAGAAAACTTGCTCCCAAGTTTATAAAGTGTAAAATTATTTCGAAAAAATCACCTTTAGTATATGATTTGGAAGATATGAACGGTAATCCACTAGGTACCTGGCATATCAAAGATTTAAAACTAACTAACTACAAATACTAATATCTATTAACACATCTAACATTTTATATATTTTTAACTACATGACATTAACAGCGACACTAAACATATCCTGCCATCTACTAACATCTCCTATTTACCATTACTCTTCTTGTTGTTTTAGAGAGTCCTTTAGTATTGCAAAGTATTCTCTGTTCTATAGGGTCTTGGTCATAATATATTTTGATGCTAGACATTTTGAAAGAAAGATGCATGTAAGAAGATAGAATGAAAGTGAATATAACAAGAATGCTAAGTAGGCAGACGGATTTTACTTATATTTAGTTATAAGTAAAATCCTGGTCTTTTCGGCGGGGTACTGTGACGTTGTAGAATGTCACCCGGATTAGTTGCCGTCTATGGTCTATAGTAATCATATTGTTTATGCCAATCAACGCCTCCATTGCGCTGATTGGTCGATTTAATTCTGACAGCTAAAACGTGCGAACTGTCATCGCGCGCATAAATACGCGTGTAACCTCGCTCGCGTCCTCTTTCCTTTTTATTAACTGCGTGCTACCACGCGTGTTGGTGTACCCGCTAGGGTTCATCACCTTCACCTTCATCAGCTTCTGCTACAACCCTTCCTGCTTACGGCACGGAGCGTGCCGTGCTTGACTTCACTCCGCACCGCTTCCTGCCCGTGCTGCAACCGCACCTGCACCGAGCCGCTGACCTGCACACCAATACCGGCCACGTGGCAGCCAACTTTGCCGTCGAGCTGTCGTCGGGAACCGCCACGTGCAGGAGACCCGGATCAGTGTCCACAGAAGGCCAGTGACTCTTGTTGCATACCACCAGCAACAGTGCCGAGTGTAAGACGGTGATGCGAAATATTAAAGCCTGTACCGCGTAATCACCTTGAGTTCTCATTTTCTACCTACTCCTATCTGCGGGCGGTCCCTAAAACCCGCCCCAGCTTTTCAACCTGGCTCGGTTAAATGTGTAGTGCCGTCCACATCGAATATTAGCTGGAGATCAGACATTACCTTCAGGAACCTAAATAGTAAATCGCCTATGAGGTTAAAAGACTATGCATCAGAAAAAAAAATATTATAATAGACAGTCCCGACATCATCTAGTGACGCTTTAGAAACATATACATACACAGAAAATAATATTCTTGATTGACATGTTCGTAGCTCGGTCATGGTACGATGCGAAACAGTGCGTACAGATACCTCGGGACGCCGTCACTTTTGTACTATGATAATTTTAACGAGTACCAATTGTGCAAAGAGTATAAAAGGGGTAGGCGAGGTCGCAATCCGCAACGGTCCACCGGTTCCTCCATCACCCAGTTTCCATTCGTAAAGCCTGCAAATTGGGTTATTGTGATCTGCATTGAAAAATGACGCATTGTGACTTTTTAGATCTCCGTTGATGCTTTCTGGCCTAGAAAGTTTGGTAGGTGGTCAAATTCTTACTGGGTATTTGATGTTTAATAAGTTTGATAAATTATTCTTATTTATACGTAAAATGTTATCTAATTAAGCTAGTATAACAATTGATTTAAAATATAACAATGACAAGCATTCGGAGACATATTTTTCCTCGTTTTTGTATGCATAAAGATATATCCATTGTTTTGTATTTTACTAAAGCTTGGTTATAACAGACGACAATAAGCTCTGGACAGCTAAGGTCTTGTTAATAAACCAAATAGGATTTGTATAAAACGAATTGATATCATTTAATTAGCGTGATTCACATTAGTACACTGCTTGCTTGGCAACTAAAAAAGTAAATTAGGTAGTATTCTGACACCACCACCACCACTCTCAATCGTACTCTCGATTGTAGAGGAGGTTCATGCCCTGAAGCGGGATGTATATGGACTGATACAGATACAGTATTCCCACATGGAGTATGAAAATTAAGCGTTCATGTGCAGTCTAATTTCTATCTTACCACTAGCATCCTGATATATTATACTCATACTCACAGTACATTGTTCATTTTTGATTAAACGCGGTAAAAAAACACGGACATTCGAAACACGCATATAAATCCATAGATAAGTAGCCTACATACATTTGAAAGATTGGTCGCAAACAGACACGAGTAGTGGTAACCATTCGACCCAGTTTGCGACCACACCGGGCTGCGCCAAACCGAGCCGGTCAAGGACTTTGTCACTAACGCCCGTGTGCTTTACCGTAAACCATATTAACTAGAACACTGATATAATAATCAATAGCTGCAACTGACATGTTGTATACGCGGTTTGGTAGGTGAAATTAAAGTAGATGCATATACTAATTAAGGCGCTTTGCACAGAGAGCAACTTTAGTTGAAACCTATCAAATTCTATAAAGTTTATGATCGCGGTAACTATAAACTTTGCAACTGGCAACTTTTATCGAAAACTAGTAAAATTTTGACTGTTTCCTTCAACTAAAGTTGCTCTTTGTGCATAGCGCTTAAGGGAATGGAACATACACACATAGGTTTTTTAGCCCATGGAGGTAGGCAGAAATTATTGAATGCCACCAAATAAAATGTTTGGGACCTCGCTTTCACATTCATGCTGGTAAAAGTTAGCTACGTATCCGAATCAAATATCATTAACCTATTAATTTGTCAAGAGCCCATGAATTTTTGGGTTGTGATTTCAATCTCAGTACAATCAATTCACCTTTCGTGAGACTTTTTAATTCAAAATTGCACTTTAACAAAGTTGGTTGTAACATCTTGATATAATATCGGGTGGCGAGAGAGGTTATTTCTCAACGGTCGTCTCCTTAATACCGTCTGTCTAATTGCTTCCTCGCGCTGCGCTATCATCACTACATGATATGTGAGCGGCGCTGTGACCAGTTTAGTACGAAAGGGCCGGAACGACGAGATTGGTGACCTTTGCATCGCTGAAAACAGATGTGACAGCTTTAACTATGGCGCTTAATTTAGTCACCGAAATCAGGCGATTTCAATGACCTTTAAAAAATCTAACCTCTATTATTTTTTTGCACTTTTAATTTATCTAATGGCTGGAAAAACACCTTTATTTCACGTGTCGTGATTGTTAATGCGGTGATAATGATCACACAAGCGGCTTGCTCGTTTACCGGACCAATGATATAAAAAGAACATTAATTTTATTAAATTCCACTGGTGATAGTGCCACAGTAATCGTAGGAAGCGGCTTATCTCGGTACATTTCTACGTTCCCGTGGGAATCGTTGTAAAAACTTAGCAAATGATACAAAAACTGGGCAAATGAAATCGCATCGTTCGTAGTTCACTACGACACAGTCGAACATGCAAAAACTGTTCCTCCGTCGTCAGCGGATGCAATCAAGACATTAGGTTTTTGTGAACGTAAATGGGTTGGTTTAATGTTTATTTGTCTTGTGTTTGAGGTAAACAAGTACTAATCGACATTTCGACTTTGATTAATATAAAAATATGATTTTGTACTGGATATATTCTCCCCCAAAACAATTTGCGGTCTAGTCACTACAAAACTCTAGTTTACTAGAATGTTAACCTATTATTTTTTGTGGCATAGGTCCTAAGATTGAGAAAATAGTTAAACTATGAACTGTATGATACGTTCAGCCACTTCTTATAAAGGATCATAAATTTTCTATAGAGAAAACATTAGAAATTGCAACTAAAATAAATACAAATATTACATTTACCCTTAATACTTTTACATGTACCAGAAAACAGTCTTAAAATCTAAATATTACCCCTGCACCGGTTATGCCCTCTAACTGCATTGAAAAGCATCTAATATTGATTTTATCTCTGTCTAACACACGAGGTTATCTCTATTTCTCTCATCTAACGAACCAGTCTGATCAGATAGTGACTGGTGGACTCTATTAACTTGTTTCGGTAAGTGCGAATTATGATACTGTGTCTTTAAAAAGGATACTATGAGCCCGTACATAAACCACAAAGAAACACAGTGGTACTCTGAAACGGATAAGTGATTAGGTCTTAATAAGTCTCCTAGAACATGTTGGTCAGCTATGCGTGCTGAAAGACAGACTGAATTTTCGCGGTAAGTAAGCCCTTCATCGTCTCGCGTCTTTAAAATATAAATTTAATAATATGTTTAAAACTCATGTGCTGACTTCACTGAACTGTAATTATCATATTTTTTTCTAAATGTAAAGCAGGATTATTTTCTCTTTATTTATTATACTATTTTTTTTTACATTTTTACATATATAAATAAAAAATCAAAATACATATAAAAATATAAAAAAGAAATTAACCCAGCAACGGCGAGGCTCGAGACCCAAACCACCGGTGGTTAGGACCCCAAAGTGAGGAACCTCCTCACAATACGTGCCGTGTCCAGTAATACTGCCTTCTGTATCTGACTCTTGGCCCAACAGCCAATTGAGAGTCTCTGTAGATGTTGGTCGAGAATTAAATTTGTTAAATAAAGTATAGTATGATTTTACCAAATTTTTACAAAACGGTTTTCAAATTAGTTATTGATGTGACCCCGACGTGATTTGAACACGCAACCTTCTGATCTGGAGTCAGACGCGCTACCGTTGCGCCACGGAGTCGTTGAGATATATAGGCGAAATTATCTATCCCTACAAGTCATACACCAGTTGTCTATCAACTGTTAATGTAGCTTGAAATAAATATATTTACGTAATTCCCTTTTTTTCTCTTATGTAAGTAATTATCTATCGTTGTATTTGTTGTTCAGATTATTATATTCTATTCTTATTGCAACGTTTGGCGTGGTAAATAAGGACTGTCGTCAGTTGAGGATATTTATCTGTGGTGACCTTTAGTTTGTATCGAGAACTTTGCAAATTGCAATTAATTAATGACGATAATTTCAGATGCAATACAAAATATGCTGTAGGTAATTTGATCTAATTATTTTAAATTGTAGAAACTTTCAGCAAAAAATATTATAGAGAATTAAATCAACACGGAGAAACCTAAAATATAAGAAATAAAACACAAGCGCTTGGCTAAGGACATTTGCAACAGAAACAGCGTTCAACATGACTTGCTTCTCAAAATGACAACTAGAGAGACGTCGCCGAACGTTTTATTGGTAAATTTTCTCGTAAAATGTACTGGGGGAAATAAAAATCCATTTTTGCCAGAGATGCGCAATTTTCTCGTCTATAAGATTACGCCATGTCACGTTTGTATGCAATTTCGATGGTTGTAGAAGTTATTATGTTATTCAAATTTTATTTTCTTTAGTAATAATTAATTGCCCTGTTCGGAATAGTCTGTATACACTTGAAGACAGTATTTAATGAGTCGTAATAAATATTTGTTGCATAATACCTGTCTGTACTTTTTATTGCTCCGTCGTATAAGTTCGGTTCTAAAAGTGATTTGACGTGTTTGAGGGTCCGTTTTATTGATTTAATTATAGACTACTTTATTAATACTTTTTGTTTCATATCAATATGTTTGCCTAGAAGTCGTAATAACTAGAGAAATTATTGAAATTATACACAATATATGTCCTGTTGCAATACTACACAAATACATTTCAACAAAACAAAGGCATTTTGCATAAAAATGGCTTCTGCACCACAGACAATCGCCGTCCCTTGTAACAAAAACGTAATGACTAGTCTCGCAGATCTAGACAGTGTTATTGTATGAAAAAAAAAAAACTATCGTGAGTAAAGTCTTCGCGGCGCTGCACACAATGGCTCGTTATTATTCACGTTACAAAAATGAGCGTGATTTTAGAGCTGAAAAACATCGTACAAACGCGAATCAGGCGGTATCATTCCGCAATCGCGCTGATAGCAATATTTGTGTTGTTTTGGATAGATATATAGGTAATCGCGATGACGTGTTTATGGTCAAGTTCATTTTATTTATTCTGGCAGATAAAATGTTAAAGCTAAATAGTTGCATTTACATTCCCAGACCCCAAATTATTCTAATGGGCTGTCTAACTTATAGGCTTTGGGCACTTGAGTCAGTTCTTGATTCAAAGGGACGGTAATGATCTGTGGCACGGTTGAGTAAAATTATATTTTCTCGGGGAGAATCCATTCATAGAGCATGGATTCATATAACTAAAGATCTTACGATGTGGATGTATTTATTTTTTATTGGTCATTAATATTACAAATATACTCTAACAGGTTATATAAGTGTAAATATAAACATTGTCTCGGTGGCGTAGTTGTACTACGGTACGACTACAAAGCTGAGGGTCTTGGGTTCGAATCCCGGATCAGGCAAAGTGATATTGGATTTTTCTCTTCATTATCAGCCCGGAGACGGGAATTTGTGCCCGATATGGCGAAAGGTCCGCCCCCTATCACATCATGGGACGGAACGTACAAGGCGAAATGTGGGTGTCCTGGTACCACCTATGCCTACCCCTTGTGGGAAAAAGGCGTGAGTTTATGTATGTATGTAATATACACACTGCTTTTCCCGAAACTAGCATTCGCGTGCCGACGTAGGTACTGATCGACGTTGCAAAATTTATTTCTACACACAATTTCCTTATTTCAACCGCGGCTTACTTACGTGTTCACATTTTCTACGACAATTTGGTGTGAATAATAAGTAGTTTGCTATTATTACGTATCCAACACTATCAGATTAAATATGTTTAAATATCATCCTTAAGTCGACGCCCCAGAACGTTGTATACTTAAGACTGAAAAATTTATAGACACATTTCGTACACACATATTAAATCTATACATATAATAAAAATGTAATTGAGAATAAAGATGATATTTATTACTTAAATCTATATTCACATCATAAAACGTTATATACTTCAGATTTATACTGAAATAATAGAAGACTACAAACCTCATAAAGTTCTCCCGACGATCTGTCTTCGTATAAGTTTTCTAAAGCTACTAAATTAATTGCCTCTAAAATATTTCGTACTAGCAATTACTCAGTTTAATTGCTTTTTCAAATTTTACTCGTGTATTGAACTAAAAGACAATACAAATACCTACAAAAACGTTCAAACAATTCCCCGCCTCCGACCGCCCTTGAACCCCTCGTAATTGATTAACCGACACGCGCCCTTCATGTTTTTTGTCGAAAGGGCTGCAAACCTTTTTTCCTCAATGGGTCGACTTGACCTTCCCCGATTCTGACGTTCGAGCCCTTTGTCACAATGAAAGGCAGTTCGGATCGACCTTCAAGCACAATATATCAACGTTGTTGATCACATTTCATACCTGTTATTAACGCTTGATAAATCTAACAAATGATGGATGACTTGTGTAAAGAGTAAAGACCAAAAAGGAGGGCCAATCAATGCGGCGACTATTGATCTAGGAGCGTGGAACTAGTATGCCATTATCCATTTATGTTATAACTTATACTGTATGCAACTTGTGCAAAGTACTAAAACATTGTGACACGATGTCCTATATTGATGGATATTAATTAAATATTGACATAGTTCCTTGTTCTTAGTGGTATAGAGTTTTTTATATCTGAATACTGAAGAAACAGTTTAGAGTTTAGACACTTAACTAATTGACATAAAGGAGATGAAAATATAATAATGGAGGAAGCAAAGCGTGTCGTATTGTTTTGAAAGTTGCAGAAATGAGTGCATATATCAGGTTATCTCAGCTACTGTGTCATGTCGTAGACTTTTCAAGGTATATTGGGCCGATCCCGGCGGCACTGCAATGCCGGGCCGACCCGTGACGGGAGTGGAGCGAGCCCCGAACATCCCGTCGGATTACAAAAATCAGTTTAATATACTGGTCCCTCAATGAGGGAACTTTCAGATATTAAGCTGAAAAGAACAGATACTACACTTTGATCTTAGCCAAAAGGCCGAGAAGCGATGCCGTGTGTTAGTTCACCAGAGCATATATACTATCGACGGAGAATCTTGCCACCGCGATTCAGCTTTTGCCATAAAATTGATCAGCGCCATCTATTGGCAACACGGAAAAACTTTCTGCGTCTACGGTACAGCTGTATGGCTTATCGTCATCTGCATGAGTATTATTATGGTCCTCTACAATTTATTTATACATATTGAATAAAATATAATATGTTTATGATATATTCGTATTTGAAATTCAAATCTTTTTGTAGGAAGATTTTCTGCAATAATATCACCTGTGCCAGAAACGCAATGCTGTATTTAAAACTGTTAATAAATTGTATTACTGAAAAAATAACTATATTAATATAGAAAAATGCAGAGAGTAGTAATAAAATAACAAAAAAATCCAGAGATTAATTTAAAGGAAAACACAGCTAAAAGTTGGTACATCAATCGCATCCATTTGAAAATTGATTCAGTATTTACATCAAACGATTGCTGGTATAATATATTCAGCGTCACGGCAGCGCTGCTAAGTGCCATTAATATTTTGCATTTAGCAAACACCAATAGAATAATAAATGAAATCTGCCAGAGACTAGTAATTTTTAATTCATAATTCATGCTAATGTTTTTTCTGTGATTGGTTTTGTCAGAACGAAGATATTTTAGGCTCAATTAGGCAACATGTACCTATGCGAATGCTAGAGGCCGTCCTTCCCTATATGTTTTGAGAAAGCTCCACCTCATATGGCAAAATTATTGTAAAATTGGAAAAAAAATGATTTTAGAATTTAATTACCGAACATGTCCATCCAAATGATCATTTGATGAAAACCGAAACTTAAGAATGCTTTAACGATTGCAACATAACAATAGATAGTTCCCATACTGATAAATTTTATCAGAGGACATCAAATGATGGAACGAATGGCGCAATGATAATGCAGATTTGTTTGTTTTATTTTTTTCACACGTACCAAGGATGTCTGAAACAAAATATAATTTAAAGACTTCGTCAATTGTTAGCAAAGAGGAAAAATACAACCATGAAAAAAAAAGTAGCAAAGCTCTTGGAATTTAATCACAAATATTTGTACGAAACGCTAAAATTATTCTATGCTTAATTTAGTCACAATAATAATTATACGGATCAGTCAAGAGTCTGTAAGGGACTAGCAAAAAACATCACTGAATTGCATTTATTTTTCCATCTGAATTTAAAATACGTTGTTAAGTGGTTATCGGGAATATGACCGTGCAATTTTCCAGGTTAATAAAGTTTAAAAGACGAAGTTTATTGGAACGGTAAAATACAATGAAGAAATTTAACGAACCGTCGCGCAGTTCGGAACAATCAGCTTCCAGTAAAAGTTTTAAATAATTGTCGACATCCAACGGCTATGATTATTTTTCTTAAGCCACAGGATTCTCACTAATGCACATAGGCCATCCCCGAAAATGATCATAATGTCCTGTTGGTAGTGGCTGGCATCGAGCGACTAAGTAATTAATAATTATTATCCAAGCGACTCGATTACCAAGGCAATCAACATAGTAGAGAAGCCAAACACTGACCAAATAATACAATGTAGATTTCAAATACATGAGGGTTACATTTCGCGCCGCGAGATGGCAGCACAGGAAAAAATAGATCGCGGTGTCAAGATTCTCCGGCGAACCATGACTACCGGCGACGGACCAAGCAAAATCATACTTACCTGGCGTAGGGGACATCGTGATCAAGAAGGCGGTTCCCCCAGGGCGAGGCCTGTCCATTGCACTGCGGACGGGTTGACCCTTGTGATTACCCCTAATGTGGGTAACTCGGACGCGTAATTTTTGATAGTGGGGACTGCGTACGCGCTGTCCCCCTTATTATCCCGATTAAACAGTTGGTTGTTAATTACTCAATTCCAATTATGTACCTTACTGATATCAAAATGTCGATACTCAGTAGTGGAAACCGTTGATAGCTGGATTTTCACAGCCCATTCATGCTGCCACTAGAGTTTTAAGATGAATAACAATATTATAGACATTGATAGTTATCAAGTAGTAGCCTATAAGTTATTTATGAAAACCGAATTAAACATTTTATGTCATGTTTACATACTGTTTACATTTTTTCCTTTTAAAACCATTGGTCATGACAATATATTCCGTATCTTTTGTTAAAATTGTACTGCAATTACCAAGTGTTTGTTTTTAATATTTTTGCTTCTTACAACAAACAATCTTTCCTTTCCCAATTTCAACTCGCCAATTGGTTTATTATACGCCAATTAATGTTTTGAATCATCATAATACTCGTAGCATTAAAGTGTTATAAAACAAGTCAATTTGAGGGCGACATTTGACATAACACTTATCAGACCCTTCAAAATTGTTTCCGGTATTATTTCGCTACATAACTTTTTTATGTAATTCCGTTTCGTAAGACTTATCTAACATTAAATAATTAGCACTGGAAAGGATATAAACTTTGTTAAGACTTCTAGCTCAGGCTTGTTTTCAGTAATTATCTAAATCACTGCTCCTGGTGGACCAGTTTTCTAACTTAAGTTACTTTTGTTTTATTAAAGCGGCTGGACTAACTGTTAACATTAACTCTGGTAATGAATGCAGCACATATCTCTGCTTTAAAACTTATCTTACCCTACATGGATGTATCATCGAAAAGTAGCGTAGGAACTTATAAAGTAATCTTGATTCTCTAATCCGTAAAGATGATTGAATTATTAGATCATATTACAATTTACATACGAAACTTAACACTATTTTGTTGTTTCCCGCAATGCGAGAAATGTTTGAAATTGCCATTCCTTACCTGCAAAGTGATTCCTTATATCTTGTCTTCGACCTTGGACCTTGCCTACAAGTATGCAACACAATTTGCGGCTGTTGCAAAGGAAGCGTCTGCGTCGTCACACGTCTGATCGTTATTATTCACGGTACGCGACGGTCACGGTGATGGTGCCATCGAAAATTGCTCTCGGCATTGTTTGCCCGATGTGGTGCAATTATTGTCCACGGCTAATTTCATGGAACGTCTTTAAGCAATCCGGGATTGGGTTGACAGATATATGCATTGTTATTAGTTTTTTACGGTTCGTTTCTTACTGTCGGACACAATTTTAGGCAATTATTTTAATAAAGGATCTTTGGTTCGCCGTGCAGCTCACTTTTATCTGCAAGTTGCAACATAATGCCTAGATTTAATAATACTGTCTGCTGCAAAACGCTTTTTAAAACTCATATCAAAACTCTCGTCTTCACTAATTTCTGAGGAATAATTTTTACATTTGTTATTTTTCTGGTTATGGGGACAGCCATAACCAATAGTATCTGGTTCTTCATGTCTACATTCCCCTTTCAATCAATTAGTTTTATATTTATTACTTACCTCCAGACTTAATGATCTTATTCATCGTAATCTGCCACAGGTGCCTTAGATGAGTAAAAAAAATGTTTAAACAATTCAATAGTCTGGCACATTGTCCTCCGTTTAAGAGCCATGTATACTCGTATTTCCCACATGCGAATCTAAGTGTGCCGGTCGCGTGTCGCCAACACTAATTGCGTTTAATTATTCACAACCGCCTCGCCTTTACGTAACAATCGTAAAACAAACACGCTTGTCGGACAGCAGGTTTGGTTGCTCTTGTTTTTGTAGGTGTTGACGGCTTTACTCTTCCATTTCCAACATTACAACTAGTATTTGTATTATATTATCTAGTTTGGTTACTTTCTTATTTTATTTAATATCTTGCATAATGTCTCTTGGTTTATGTCCTGGATTCGACACCTCAGTAGGTGGGTAATTAAGCTATTGACGTCATCAATGTATGTCTATTAATGTTGAACGGTAATAAGCGGTAAATGTAGATTCCTCGCGTCATAGCCATTATAAACATAGACGGGGGAATGTAAAAATAGCAATACATATTGCGATAAATTGTTATGGGTCTATTCATGTCTTTTTTGCCTTTCAAATTATATTTAAATGCAAACAAACCGCACTCAATAATGTTACAGAGCCAAATCGAACTGCGGTTGTTGCAATAGAAATAGGAAGCGAGGATACCGCTCCAATCTACTTTAACCTACAAGAAGATTAATTGGAACTAGTACCAAGAAGCGTAAAATATATACAGAACGGGAACATCAACTTCCCAGAAACACAATCCGGTGGGTTGCCAAAATATTGTCACTGCATCAAATAAATAATTACAGGAGTTTACAGCGCACCGTTCCTTGATAGTAATAAATGAATTTACTCGCAACATATATAGCTTAAGTAGAACATAAAGTACGGCCAGTGCAGCTGACTCTATGATATACTAGACGACATCTTTTATCGTTACACCTAACTAGTGCGAAAAAATTACACTGCTTGATTTAGCAGTGGGTGAAAAAGTTATTTATTTTCCTACACAAAGTTACAGTTATCCATAAAGTTAAGTGCTTTATTATAGATATAGTGTTGCTGTCTATTTGATGTTTTCTTAGTAAGTATTCGCATCTGCCATGATTTTCGAGAATCAGATTTGTTGTACAATTGTTTTGTAGTGATGAATTTCGAGCTTCCCGATATTTTCGGTGCCGTGGGCATGTGTCTCCCGCAAAGAGAATGTTGCGGTTACAGCTATGACCACATTCGAATGGCTTCCATCGGTTGAAGAGAGAGACGGTTCAATTTTTAATTTAAAACCAGTTTGACACTGATTGATTCGCTGATCCACAAATTAATTTAATAATCTAAATTATGACCAACAAGTAAATATTCTACTGACGAGATGAGTAATTTAGTTTAGAAAATTGTTTCAATGGTATATGTTATATTCACGCCTACAATATGATATTTTATATCTTGTATAACTGGGACAGACGGATTTGCCTCCTGGGAACGCACGGTGGCTTGGGATGACAATTTATTGTCACATCGTGGCTATGTAGCGAGACACTGGCCAACAATCATCTTGCGATTCTTTATTTACATATTATTAAAATACACATATTCCTCACGGCATGTTGTTTAGATTGCCCTTAAATATTTGCAACAAGAAATTGAATATTTGGATTACAAAGTTATCAAGTGTATAATTTACTGAATTAGCTAACCCAGTATCTCAGCTAAACGGGCAAAATGACAGTCGAAAATGACATTTCGAAAGTTTAATTAAATTGATGAAACTGTTGCCACTTGAGAGAATTGATTGGCTTGGCCGAACTTAGCAAGTGTTTCTGACGGACGCTATATGGGCTATTACAGTTTGACCTTGTTGTATAAGCTGATGTTCATAAACTTGACAGCCTCCATGGCGTAGATGGTTAGAAGCCGGCTGTGAAACAAAAGGCAGCGGGTTCGATCCCCGCAGCGAAACAAATATTTGTGTGAAACACAGGTATTTGTTTCGGGTCTGGGTGTTTGTGAGACCGAAAATTCTCTCGTAGTTTCTGATATCCACGGCACAAGACTCGATCTTTGGGAGGGTTCAGGACTAGGTATGTCACTGTTTTACTGAGAACTTTGATTCAAAATATTTACCTATTAGGGTGGTTATTACAGTACCTAAATAGTACTTATGTAACCTTTTAATGATTCACTTCTATATTTTTGGTTTCAATAATACCATTGGACACAATACTACTGAAATAATTCCCAGTATCAAAAGTGCGCTGTCTGTTTAGACTACATGATATCCAATCATCACATTTCAATTATAAAACATACAGGTTCTTGAGATTATCGAATGGGCCCAATTGAGTTAGCGCATCGATTCAGCAGAAACATTGTAATGGATTGCGGTAAAAATATGTTACATCAGGATATAAGCCGTTACGCCCAGTTTTATCATGCCAGCATTGCGTAAATGTGCAATTATAGCAAGATTCAAATAAATGATTGATTCAAAGAGTAATGAAAGCTTTCACCAACAATAAAATAATAAATGTAGCAATGTTTTAATCTCGCCAGGAATTCTAGGTATTCTAGGGAATTCTAGGGATTGCTTAAAAACTCGGACGGTATTTAGTTAGACGAATGGGCAACTCGTCTAACCCAATCTATAGCTCTCTTGTAGTTTGAAATCAAACTATACCTAGAAATAAACATAATACAATTCCAGTTCATCCAAACGTTGTCAGTAAGAAATTGCTCAATGCGATATGGTCACTCAATGTACCCTTTTATTCTTTTTACATACATACATAAACTCACGCCTTCATCCCCGAAGGGGTAGGCAGAGGAGCCACTAGGACACCCACATTTCGCCTTGCATGTTCCGTCCCACGATGTGATTTTATTCTTTTTTAGTTATCAAATTCTAACTTGATATGTACAATAAAGAGTATAAATAAATATTATACCTATTAATTATAAAAATTTACATGCAATACTCGAGGGTGTTTAGTGGGCAATTCAATCAGTTAATTTACATAGCCTCATAGGCCATTCACTGCAGGAAACAAACACCTACCTTCAGAAGGTAACTGGCAGAACGTCGAGACGAATCAACGCGCCCTTGACATACCCGGCCGGCCGTGGCAGGAAGAGTTGCACCGCGATTACTAATTATCTGCCATTAGTCATGGCCGCTATTGACTAACACACTGTTTTTCCTAGTTTCAAAGCTAGTTTCACTGGTATAAAAAATTATCCATGTACTTTGAAGAAGGGCGCTGTGGTTTGAAGATTTACTTTCCAAAGATAGAAGTACTGGGTGAGTGCCTCGGTGGCGTAGTTGTACTACGGTACGATTGCAACGCTGCTTTCTAGGGTTCGAATCCCGGGTCGGGAAAGTGATATTGGACTTTTCTTTTCTATCAGCCCGGAGTCAGGAATTTGTACCTGAAATGTGGATAGGCTCGCCCCCTATCACATAGTGAGTTTATGTATGCAGATGTAATTAAGTATTCGGGCTAATAGTATCCAAATTATATAGCCGGTAATATGGCTTTTAGAAAGCTATCAAATCGATCTGTACTAGTTATTACACTTAAGTCCAAATACTTATCTACTTTGATCAAATCAGGATTGAATGCGAGTATAAGCGTTTCGAAAAAGATTGATAAATCAGCATCGATTGTATGGCCGGACAGTTATAATTGCAGTGCTTGCTGCGAATTTGCGTTCACCAGAGCGTTCAATACAAACCTGATTGAATTACCAAACGATCGGTAATATTGTTTTTTTCCTGTACATATATGGAAGTGGTAGTGCCCGCTATCATAACACCGCCTTTTGATTGATGGTTCACATTCACGTAAATTATATTTAGAACATTCTGATAACATATATTGGTTACGCTTTCAACACAATTTTATACCGGAAGTTACGGTCAAATAAATACACCCACCCACCCCACACTGAGATCGAATCTTGTGTCGTGGGTATCAGAAACTACGAGAGACTTTTCGGTCTCACAAACACCCAGACCCGAAACAAATACCTGTGGAACACACAAATATTTGTTTCGGTGAGGGGATCAAACCCACGGCCTCTCGTTTCACAGGCGGAGTCTAACCATCTGCGCCACGGAGATTGTCAATTTAAAAATTCCTAATTATCTGGGAAAATTTGAAGCGTTTACATCCTACGAAGCAATGAATACAATTTATCGCATATACTCAAAACCATTAACAAAAACAGATTGTAGACGAAGTGTTGAATGTTTTAAGTACACGATCAATACTGAAAACCCATTTCCTCCAGCTGTCTTGAAATATAAAATTTTATTCATATGCGACAAAAAATAGACTAAAAGCATAGCAATTCTAGTGAAATATGGGATATGTCCACATGACAATAGTCTGAACAAATTTGAATGCGTAAATGCCGCTGCATGAGCCAAAGGTCATTACAGCAATAAATTAAAAAGACGATTCAATTGCCAACCTTGGCGAAAAGCAACGGAAGGCTTTGTTTCCTCTACAAAGAATACCACCTTAGATTATATAGACGTGTATATAATCTAAGGAATACCACATAGGAATATTGAACTGTCTATTAATACAAAACTTACTGAAAGCAAACTGAAAGTCGTTATTGTGTATGCGGAAATATTTTAGTATTTGGTTTCAGCATAGAAATTTTGGATTGGAGAATTTAATGTGATTATATCGAGTGTGGCCTTCGTGAGATTTGTATAAGATTTTAGCGAACGGTAATATTAGTTACATTTTCGAATCTTTACTCTTCCAAAACTTAAATATCCTATTGATATACGCTCGAGAGAAGTAATATACATTATTGAATGAAATTCAAAAGCGAAACTTCAAAACTATCTTCGTTGATATAGCAAATTCAGCACGAATCTTGCTGAAATCGCGGATATTAATAACCCCAGTAACTTTACCAGAAGATACACATCTCCTCAATCAGAAGCGAACTAACTAAAACAGATAGTGCACATAACTTCCGAGGATAGTTCATCGGAAACTCAGGCTAACTCGCTTGCTACTGGTATAAATTATATCGACTTGATTTAATACGTCCCAGCAGGACGGGACAAGTTACACGACTACGCTTAATTTAAACCAAGTTTTGATAATTGGAATGAATTAGAAAGAAAGAAGAAAGAGAGAAAAGCAGTTTTATTGGTCACAACAACACACAATGAATACAAAACATACACATGCAAAACAAATATCATAAAAAATAAAAAAACATCAAAGAGTGAAAAGTAAAAGGATGTAATACACACGTCGTGGCTGTGACAAGTAGGTGAATTAAAGTATGAGACTTGATAATGGTTTCTTAGATTTACGCGAATGTTACACATTGAAATAAAGCTAATTTTATGGATTTTATTTTTACATTTTTTAACTTTACAGTTTTCGTGGTTACGGGGTCTTTATTTCAATATGAGATTTGAGTTTGACGAATATTGCTTTGGGCTATTTGATCTGTAAGTAGCTTCCATGCGCATTTTGTTAGTAGATTGGAGTATACAGGGTTCCGAAGTACTTATCCGACTAAAAAATACTGTTGCATATTGTAATAATTGATTATGTGTGAATTAGTCACAGAGAGGTGGCAATCTCTCAATTATATTAAAATGTCGGGCTGCTTATTTACAAGTGCACGCCATACAACTCGATAATTTAGAATAAACAACAAAAAGGTGATCTTTCAAGTTTATCAAATTTTGCATATTCAATAAAATAAAACTATTTAAAGTTATGTTAATCGACACAAGTTAGCCAATAATATTTTTATAGCTATATTTATAGGCAAAATTCGCACAAACATTTCAATTTACTTACAGATAAAGTTATAACAACTATATTGGCAAATTCTTATTTCTATTGTGGGGGAAACTTGAGAATTATTATTCACGGGCAACTTTAACCTTTCCTACGAATGTTTTGAATTGTCAAGTTTATATCTATAACATATAATTCACGCAGGTATACTAATAGCTCGTTGTTTGGCTCGAAAATTAGTGTCAGTTTGGCGGCAACTATACACTAATGACCAAAAGGCTATACCCCGATATGGATCAAAAACTTAGATGACAATGACATCACGTAAGCTTTCATGCTATGTTACGTCTAACGAAACCCTTTCAAAATAGTCACTATTATTGAATTAGATAGAGCCCTTAATCCACTTAGCAGTCTTGTCGCTACCGTACACTCTTATCTCGGAGAATGCCCGAGTTGCCTTGACATTGGCTCACGTCCGCACTTCCCCCTTCTCCCTGTAAATCCAACCAGTTCTGATTGGCCTGCAAACGTTCACTAGTTTCATTTAACCATCCTTTATTGCATGGCTTTTGTGATACTGGTTTTAGGGTTGAATTGAATGACTACAAGTGTAACATCCCTTTGAAGGGTAACTTTTTTGTCTTCGCTATTATGTTTAACGGTTTTGTGTGTGCATTGTATTAACGGTAAACTTGAGGCGTCTTGAGGTTATAATTTTTTGTAAAGTTCTTTGTTCAAATTTTGTTAAAAAATTATAGGTGAAATTGAATGATGCTACCAAACACAGTTGTGAAATTTTCATTGAGGTCAACAATATGCTCATCTCAAAATGCATTAACTGAATAAATAAATAATTAATATCCTTAATATTCCATACTTAAAATGCTTTCGATATGATTTCATCAGCATACTTTGTAATTTGGCAATTATATGCAATTTAAATTAAGTTATATATCACAAAACATTCGAAATAAAATGGACATTAAATGACAAAATATTTTTCTACAAACAATTTATCAAATACCAGGTAACTTTGTTAACTGCGAAGAATATTTCACGCCGAATAAACGACAGCGATAAATTCTGAAGTACCATTATGTGAAAACTTTTGAAAAGGCAACGATAAATTTACCGAAGCATTATTTTGTAACAAACTTTTGAAGTTATTCAATCGACATCACGTTTTGCACCGCGAGATCGGCGGGCACGATTCAAAAACTCGTGATTCGATAGCATCGGTTCTTCGGCCAGGCGAAACGTGATGTGCCCCGCTCGTCATACCCTTTGATATTCGATCTCGTGCCTTGGAATACATTTCTTTGACTCCGGATTATTGGACAATACAACTCGTGAAGAGTCTAGCTGGGTGAGGCTACGACTTCGCTTCAACCATACAATTTGCCAGTTGCATCACTTTTTTTGTCTCATTGAATTGTACACAGAAACTCGCGGTTTCTTGATGTAAATGCTTATTTATACACCCTAATCCTGATGTGTTCTGGAGTGGAGACCGCGTCTTGGAAAACGTAGCGTGGGACGTCCTCTGGCCAGATGGCGGGACGACTTGCACAAGAGGGCCGGCAGCGACTGGATGCGTAAAGCAGCAGACTGGGCTCTGTGGCGTACCTTGGGAGAGGCCTATGTCCAGCAGAGGACTGCAACGGGCTGATGATGAATCCTGATGCATATATTTATTGTCTAGCCTAAGTAGGTCTGGTTGATTTATTTTCACAGATATCAATTTAAAAAGCTAAGTGAATCTTATATGGGATACAAAGCATGTTAACCTGTTTATTTTCTCGGCTTGTTCTCGAATTTTCCCTTGATCAGATGTTAAATCATTAGTTTCTCATTTCAACATACTAGGAACATTACAAAACAACTCCAAACAATAGTTCTCCGAGTGCATAGACGTTTTCTCAACGATATTGGTTCGAGATAAGGGAAGGGCGTACAAAGAAGTACAAAGCGAATGTTAGTGAAACGAGAAACGGTACGCTATATCGAAGAATAAATTCTGCACGTTGCTTTTAGTACTATAAGCTAGCGTAAGTCCTTTACTTCTTAATGTAAAAAATAAAAGTGCCGATGTTCTTTATGAACTAAACGAATATTTATCGCTATGTTTGCCTGAGGGACATCATCTGGATCTAATTTATAATCATTCGTCTTTGAATTATTCAATAGGTGTCAGTAATTTTAATTCTTAATTTAATCCGGTGTAGAAGAGGATGTATAATCAAGCTTAAAATAATAAATTTTTAAACGTAAATTATGATAAAAATCTACTTTTCATGCTGCTCATTAAATTTAATTAGAAAAGTCATTAATTTAACTGGGTCGTTTAATTAAAATGTGAAAATTCTAACCCATATTTGCTCATTACGTTTGAATAAATTTGCGACACATAAAAATGAGGCCATATTCAGAATTTTTTCACTTTTCTCATCAAAGAGAACTCGTAACGACATTCGTGTTTTATGAATTCACCGTCGTAGTTAATGCCTAAGTCGCCCCTTTTCACTTAACTTTGCTCGTTACCCGCAAATTGAATTTGAAAAGGACCCGAGCTTAACTAAATCCCCTGGAGTTATGCACTCAAAAGCTAATTTTATCACCTTTTATTTTCTGGATTAATGACATAGTTTCCCTTTTATAGGTGTTAGCCCGTCCAAGAAAGCATGTTGTACGACCATAAATTCAGTAGGTAGTAATTGAATTGCCACAATCTGCTTTTGGAGCATTTATGGTTTAGATTTAATATAAATAATGAATTGTGTGATTTTATTTTATTTGTTATTTAAATTACAAATACTGTTAACTATTATCTCATTATAGTTATTATCATTCACAAAATTTACTAACGCTATTCATAAGAATACAAAATACAAATTTATTTATAGCTTACGCCGCGAGATGGCGCCACAGAAAAAAGTAGATCGCGGTGTCAAGATTCTCCGGCAAACCATTAATACAGGCGTCGAACGAAGCGAAATCATACTTACCTGGCGTAGGGGACACCGTGATCAAGAAGGCGGTTCCCCCAGGGCGAGGCCTGTCCATTGCACTGCGGACGGGTTGACCCTTGCGATTACCCCTAATGTGGGTAACTCGGACACGTAATTTTTGATAGTGGGAACTGCGTTCGCGCTGTTTCCCTCTTAAGATCCTATCAATTTCTACTATTCAGATGAGCTAACCCATTTTAAATACATGTTTGCAATGTTTACATGTAAGATTCCTATATCAAAGGTAGGCGCACAATGCACATGTATGAATGGTAGGGCTATGTATGTTTTGGATTTGCTTCTGATTATAACTTTTATGTAAAAATCCAAAATTAAAATAATATCCCGACAAAAACACATAAACATCTTCGAGCTAAAGCAGTACTGATTGTGCTATTCGGATAATTTTAATAACGAAATACTCGGAATTTGGATCGTGAAATACTCGAACATTCAATAACGTTATGCCAACGAGCAACTTTAATTTGAAGTGGACCCGATCAGTCTCTTTCAAGTTTTACGTAATCAAAACAAACTTTATAGGATTTCTTTTTCCCCTCTCAATCGAACCCTCCATCGTAGAGGAGGCTCGTGCCCTGCAGTGGGACGTATATGGACTGATACAGAAATATTTCCTTTTACCCTTATACGTGAAGATATTGTTGCATTGTCAATGTCTGTAAGTGGAAAGGGCTCATTTACATTGTTTTACGAGGCCCGGGATGTTGCGGGAGGTTATTGTTTATGCACGCCATATGGGTCGCAAACAGGAATACTTTTCATTTGTTAATGGGTCATAGGGAGAGCAGGAAAATACGTGCTATTTGTGAGAATTTGTATCAATTCCACGCCCTATGCTGTACATCGATCAATGTAAATGAGCCATAAGGTTTTATTTTTATGTTGTTCCATTACTTTGAGGTTTTTGAATGTAACTATGTTTACTTCTGGTGATGAAACCATAATAATTAATGTATTTTTTCTTGTTATAGGAGGTGTAGTTTTCTTCGCATTTAAATCGTAAGTATTTTGAGTATATTTACCGCCTCGTTCGAATATTTTTAACGCGTATCACAGCCCGGTCCTACGATTTATAAACATTACTAAAATCTCGACCGTCTTCACGTATAATATTCACTAAATTATAGCTTATTTTCTGATATATAATCGGTATAGTTTCATCAAAAAACGTTTTGTCGTTTTTGCGTGAAGAGGAGGAAACTTCCATATTCCATAAATCCATCAACTTTTACAGACTTTCATATTTATAATAATTGGATTTTAAATAAGATCACTAATACTGACAAGATTGTATACCTACTTTACAAACTACAAAATAAAAAAAGTCCAAAATCGCGTCCCGGTTAGTCACACCACAAGAGAGATTCATTAGCAGTGACGCAAGCGTCCCGCGGACCAATTCCTTCTATATTGGACACATCAATATGCGTTAGAACGACATGCAAGACTCATGCGATTTGTGCTTGCGAATAAAAACATCATTTGTATGGGGCATTGGCCCAATGACTATCGACCTCACTACTGTTACAGCAATAGAAGCTGCGAAAGTTGTTTTGATGATTAGAGATTGATTAGTGAGTTGAAGATGAAGATTAGAGTGGGTAGTCATTGACAATAACTGTATGTTAAGTTACCTTTCCATTAAAGGGCCTGGAATTACTGGATGTAATGCAGAATAATCATCTCCAGTTTTGGCAAGTCTACTACTGGACAGCGGTCTCCAGAAAGATGTACACAGCGGTCCCTTCTAACCAGCCGAAATCCAACATCTTCCAGGAACCTTTATTAGATGGTTAAATTATGCACAACGGGAGCTCCTCATCAAATACATACATATATAAACTCACGCCTTTATCCCCGAAGGGGTAGGCAGAGGCGCCACTAGGACACCCACATTTCGCCTTGCATGTTCCGTCCCACGTTGTGATAGGGGGTGAGCCTATCGCCATATCGGGCACAAATTCCTGACTCCGGGCTGATAATGAATATAAAAGTCCAATATCACTTTGCCCGACCCGGGATTCGAACCCGAGACCTCAGCTTTGTAACCGTACCGTAATACAACTACTCCACCGAGGCAGTCCTCATCAAATGTTTGTTAATATTAGATATTATAAGCACCCAATGATTGACACAATAATACCGTCCCAGTCGCTTGAACTATCGATTGCGTATACCCCCGTTTATCCTACTTTGCTTGTTCCAAGAACTGTTATGGGAAAAACTCCCAACTTTTTTCTAACACATTGTTAAGAGCAATGCTTCTGGTGTAATCACAGTAATTACCCGTCTTGCCTTCACTCACTCACGCGATGTCCAATAACAGCTATTTTGAAACGCGTTTTCTATCTGAAGGACATTTAGTCATCGTTTTTTAATTAAGAAGTATAGTTCTTTGTGTAGCTTAAGTGTAATGACTACTCGTAATACGTGATATTGTTTTCTCGCCGGTACGCTAATAGTACTGTCATCATTGGTGGTAGGTGTCTCATATGTGAAAGGCCGCCTGGGTAGGTGCCACAGCAATGTCTATTTCACCCGCTAAACAGGAGTGTAAATGCACTGTTGTGTTCCGGTTTGAAGGACATTGTAGCCAGAGTAACTACTGGACATATTGAGACTTAACATCTTATGTCTCAGGATGGCGAGCGCAGTGGAGTGCCAAGCAATGCTTTGTAATTCATGGTGTTGTTTGGTTTTCTAATCTCTATGAGCGGTCGTAGCGCTTACCATCAGGCGAATGGCAGGATCGTCTCTCCATTCTACGCAATAAAAAAATCCAGTGTATTGTAGTCATTTTGTCTTGCCAAAGTAAAAAGTATCCGAAAAATACCGTTTGCCCTGTGGTTTAAACGGAAATTACTGCTTTATGAAATAAATGGATCCAGTCCATATTTATAACCCAAAATCAATATCAAAATGTATTCTTATACTCCCAAATCAGATGTTACGTAACACGTGTCAAATTAAAAGCAACTTGATCGACACGAGTAATATAACTACGAAGTGTCGGTTTCAATAAACATTGCATAAAAACAGGAAATGAATTATTCATGTAACACCGATACCCTAAAACACATATTCAAACCGTTGCGTCACTGTATACTTAAACAACTTTCAGCTATTTTCAGTGGGAAATAAAAACGATATGATGAGTGCTCTACTTTTACCGCAAGGGCTATAAATATTTAGATCACGTAAATATTTGTATTGACTCAAATTACTGAACTCTCTTTTGATACGTAAAATTCGTTGACCACACATTTGAAGAATATGTTAAGCAATGCACTTATTTCTAAAGACTATAGCTAACACACCCATTTCGGCCACCTCCTAAGGACATTCTGGAAGGAGAACTTACAGATTTTATCAGCTCGTTCAGGAAAGAGGATGATGATGCTGAAATGTAGAACGAAATAAACCTTGACCTCTTTATTTGAAGCACACTACACCACCAAGAATACTTTGATTAAACTTTGTTAGCTCCATACATATGTATGTACATATATACATAAACTGACTTCTTTTTCCCAGAAGTGGTAGTCAGAGGTGCCACCAAGACACCCACATTTCGCTTTGTGTTTTTCGTCCCATGGGGTGGTGGATAGAGGGCGAGCCTATCGCCATATTAGGCACAAATTCCTGACTGCGGGCTGATAATAAATAGAAAAATCTAATATCAGTTAGTCCGACCTGGGATTCGAACCCGTGCCCTCAGCGTTGTAATCATAGCGTATTACAACTACGTCACCGAGGCAGTCAATCCTTTACTTATAATACTTATCACGTAACCGATAATTCGCAATATGTCACAGGAGCCTAGAGCTGAGCGCGAAGTTACACATGTTGACATGTCTTGCGTCCCACTTGGCGGCTCGTTAGCGTGTGTATTATGCAAATTAACACTTATCGTCTGTTATGTATGCGTTAGATGTACTGGCAACATGTAATGATGTAGGTGACATGTGTTTGTGTAACATCTGGGTTGAAGGCGCTCTTCAATAATCAGGTTGGCGCGGAGTTTTCTTCCCTGTGTGTCTTGTGCAAAGCAGTTTTCTGCGGTAATTGCGGATCTAAGCGATCTAGGTTCCTTCAGGAAAATACTTAATTTTCCTTTAAGACCGATGGTGACTACTTACTATTTTTTTCATTTGCTTATTTCCGGAAAACTAGCGAACAGTTTACCTGATGGTAAGTGAACACCACACATACATCACACATGATCGTCCGGCGGCAAGATGGGTCGACGACATTGTCAAAGTCGCAGGCCGAACCTGGCTGCGACTGACAAAAGACAAATCAAAGTGGCATAGTATGAGGGAGGCCTATACCCAGCAGTGGGATACAGGCTGTGGATGAAGTGAACACTGCTGCCCATGAACATCCACGACACTGGATCATGGATGTTTTGCCGGCCCAATTGTGAGGGGAGTGAGAAAGAAAAAAGATTGGAAAAGGAAAGCTGTCGCTTCACGTCGATTTCCTGTGAGACAGTAATACCGTCAAGGACGAGCCCATTCATACTAAGTCATGACTGAGTCGTGGCTTTATCACTTCGCAGCTGGCTTGTTTGCATCCTTTATCTTAAAAAAATCTATTTCCGATACCAATTACAGTCTTCAGTTACCTTTTCTCTCCTTTTCTTTTTCATTATAATAGAGTGACGATTGTATGTAGTACGATCATAGGTTGCGTTGACCACCATTCGTTAGTTGACTCTCCCGCTCATTTGTCGTGCTTATACTTCTAAATATCTATATAACTTACATACATAGCATCATAAGCTGTACATACATTGTAACTTTCCTTTACAATCAAATGAATATAAAATTATATCTTTAAAATGTTATTCTCTTCGACAAACTGTTCAGATTTCTTTGAAAACCATGAAATATGCAAATGTTTGCTCGTTTAATACAAAAAAAACAACTGTGTGTAATACAGTTCCGGTCATAAAAATAATTCCACGAGTACATAAATATTTATGCACGCTATTAAAATTATTTGGTAATGTAAGAAACTAACAGATTGACTTGGCATTGCTTGCACCCAATTCATTTTATCAAATGTAAAAAATAAAATAAAATTTAAGTATATTCGTTTACGCCCGTATTGGAAAAACCGTACAGGATAAATAAATAAATACACCCAACAGTCACATACATAGTCCTGACCCCACACTAAGATCGAGTCTTGTGTCGATCTTGAAAATCTCCTTATAGTGACCCACGTAAGTGTATTACATTGAGAGGTCGATCTGTAACTCCGTTGTTAGAAAGCCGTCTCTTACCGAAGGATACTTTTTTGGATTACATTGCACTAACTATCAGACTGCTTCGCTGGCGCAGTTGACGGTATGATTGCAAAGCTGAGGTCTCGGATTCGAATCCTGGGTTGGGCAAAGTGATATTGGAATTTTCTCTTCATTTTCAGCTCGGAGTTAGGAATTTGTGCCCGATATGGGACGCTCCCTATCACATCGTGGGACGGAAAACATAAGGCGAAACGTGGGTGTCCTGGTTGCATGTCTGCCTATGCCTTCTGGGTAAAAGGCATGAGTTTATGTATGTATGTTTGTATATACTATCAGGAATTGTACTCGCATTGTAGTGCAAATTTAAAAAATAAGCAGTATCCAGGTAACAACAGGTAGAAGGAACAAGAAATCCGCGATAAAATCCGTAAAAAAGAGTTTTATCTCAATACAGATCGAAGGAATTATACAAACGAACATAAGCTAGTATTAACTTATCATTTATTTAGATATATGATATTTTAGCCATAACTCATATTTTTTTATAATATTTTTGGTGATAGGCTCGCCCCCTATCACATTATGGGACGGAATATGTCCCAGTAGCACCTCTGCCTACCCCTTCTGGGAAAAAGGCGTGAGTTTATGTATGTACTTATCTATATTTTAGCCTCGGGCACACGGCCGTACGGAAGCGTGGATAATTATCATTGCAGTTTACAAAACGCGCTCTAATTGTTTTGTGCGTCGCGCCTCTTTCACTTTTTATGCTCGTTTTTATACGACGAACTCCCTCACGCGACCCGTGTATGCATCTTATTATAGTGAAAGTTACTACGACTTTAAAGAGTATTTAATTTGGAAAAAATAGACGTATAAAACCTTAAGCTAAGTGTTACTAGGTCGTGCATAAATTATTCAAATTGTTTCAAAGAAGATTAAGAACTCTTACTAAATGACATGCAAATACTCTCTTTGACTTAGTCATCGGTTTTGTTAAGGGTTTACTCATTTTACAACAAATACGGAATACAACAACAGCAGTCCACATACATTTTGAAATTGCCGTGGAGAACTTTCAGATATGCCGGTTTCGTTACGATTTTTTACTTTTATTAACAATATAAGCAATAACTTTTGAATACACATGTAACTTCTAAAACTCACAAGTGTTCTTTAGACTAAAACTTGCCACCACACTCCTGGCCATCCTCTTCACTTGCATTTAGTTTATCGACTTACCCTCTCTTTTAGTTAATAAATAAAATAAATAAATACACCCAACAGTCACATACATAGTCCTGACCCCACACTAAGATCGAGTCTTGTGTCGTGGGTATCAGAAACTACGATAAAAACCTAGATTTATGTCTGCAAAAACGAATACAGTCCAAAGTGTATCGTGAACGTACAAATGCAAATATGCATTGATGTACAGTGATCCGGTGTCAAGATATCGATTTCTGCATTAGCGTCAAGGCACGTGTGTGGTTAATCGATTCTCCCCGCACAATCGGTGTATGTTTGTACATACGACGCTAATCGATTAAATTGTTGATAATTGCGCAAGCTGTACTGTTGTTTAAGAAACGCTGATTCGATTGTAAGATTTATTCGATTGTATTTTAATGTAATTATTATAAGTAATGTCAACGGATTTATAACAAGCTCAAATAATTCAAACTAATGGTGTGCTTACTTTTACATGAGATATATCTCTAGTATCTGGTATATAGAACAACCAGAGGCTTCCGCCATTAAACATTGCTAAGTTTTAATACCTTTACCAATGATGTCCATCTCCATACTAACAAACTTACTGCTACACGGAAATGATTAAATTTGTCCAAACAAAAAGTTTTCATTTACATAATTATAACAATTAACACTACAAATATTGCGCAAAGTAATCAGCACCGTGTGTCTGGTGTTGAGTAGCAAGCAGCGGGACAGAATGGGAACGCGTCAGCTGAATGTCAGCGCGGGACAACGCACCCTATGTGGGTCAGGGTTAGGGTATATCCTACCCCACCAGGAAGTTGAATTATACTAGCATGCTTCCATTACCCGCTATATAGAAAAACAAAAATTATCCGCCCTAAAACCTGTTCACATCTAGAATGTGTGTAAATGCATTGTTGTCTTCCGGTACGAAGGACATTGTAGCCAGAGCAACTACTGCACATAATGAGACTTAACATCTTATGTCTCAGGATGGCGACCGCAGTGGAGTGCCAAGCATTGCTTTGTAATAATTCATGGTGGTGTTTGGTTTTGCTACTGTCCATGAGCGGTCATATCGCTTAGCATCAGGCGAATGGCATGCTCGTCTTGCCATTCATAGTAATAAAATAAAGAAATATACAAAGATATCAATACTATCTTAGTATCTCTCTCTCTCTCCAATCGTTCCTTCAATGCTGAGGATCGTGACCCCTGTCACTTGTCGAGTCTTGGACAGCTGATCGCCATGCCTGACGGTCCTTCGCCAGACGCAGCGCCTCCGGGATAGTCATGGCTAGCGTCTTGCTTATTAGATCAGCCCAACGAGCTGGTCTGCGGCCACGTGGTTTGCTCCCCTCAACCTTTCCTAACAAAAAACTAAAAAAAAACTATCTTAGTATATACGCTGAAATATTTAGTGCTTAATAAAAAATGATTTCATCGGGTTAAACAAAAAGCTTTTATTTAAGACATCTTAACGATGAACCCGACGGATATTGCGCAAAGTAAATAGCACCGTATGTCTGGTGGTGAGTGGCGAGCAGCGGGATAGAATGGGAGCGCGTCAGCCGAGTGTCAGCGCGAGACAACGGACCCTAAGTGGGTCAGGGTTGGGATATATACGCAGATTGGTCACTTGAGATTTTGCGGCTGGCCTGCGGGATTCATACGAGATAATTAGAGCAACGGAGTTTGGTTAAGCGTATAATGAGGTATGTTGCGGCTCGGATTATTCCCTGATTGCATAATTCAAATCGTATTATCAAATATATCTACAGCTATTAAATTTAGATTGTTTAGGAATTTGCTTCTAGAAGTTCTTAACAAATATTGTTCAATTTTGTTATCACAAGTCATGTCATGACACATGTGAACAGCATGGTCTGAAAGGCTTAACAATATTCGACTTTCTTGAGGTACTGAAAGGAAAGCATACCAGCCATCCTTTCGTTCATCTAACAAGTTTTCTACCATCATAAACTCTTTAGCACTAGAGGCGAGTATGAATATTCTATCACAAGTAAAATTACCAGATTTAGTAGCATGCCTACTCCAAATATTTCCTTTCTGAACAATATGTATGTATTTGTATACCTTCGGTAAAAGTTTATAGGTATGTGTGAGACTGCGATGTTTTATCGCAATGTTTAAACACCTAAGTAATTTATGAAATGTGTTGGAATTTCAGTCTCCTCAGCCAGATCAATGAAGCACATTTTATGATCCCCGCAGTTTTACGTTCTGTTTAATACAATATATTAACATACAAATATATCTCGGGCTGCGTTCGCCAACAATAATCCGATTTTTTATTTCAGGATGAATATAATTCATGAAATTGTGGATTATGTTTCTGCCTTGTGTAATATGTGTAGTCACGTCTGAAGTCTGATAGTGGGAAGAGATGAAGCGTTTGCACCCATTTGTTGGTTGATATAAGAGATATAAAAGATAATCTTTTTGGCAATGAAAACTCAGCAGATTAAAACATAGTGCTGCACTCATAGTAAAATGCTAAGTCGTGTATCGTAGTTCTCAGAAACTACGAAAGCCTTTTCTCTCTCCCAACATCTCCAATGACATAAACATTAATTGTCTTAACTCGGCGATTTTTTTCACAGCTGGTTTTTTTAGCAACTCCACCACAGAGTTTGTACACTCATATACGAGTACAATAGTTAACCTAACTTTTTAAACTATCATCTAATAAACCAGGAACTAGAATAAATTTTAAAACTAAGGCCACAGAAATGGTCGTTTTATTTACTAGAAACACTGTGCAAGTAAAAAGTTCGCAAATGCCGATACACAATTACCTTTCAAAGTTTCCCCGCACGCCACGTTCAAACTGGTAGCGACTAATCGTTAACGACTAAACTTTGGTTTGACGTGTTCCGAAGTAACACAGACGTGGGTAACTACTGGCTAGTTATCGGAGCGGTAGCTCGTGAAATATACATACAATACAGTGTTATTATTAATCAATGAAAAGTCAACACTTGCTATTGGTAAATCTGTCATTGTGACTCAATCAAGTGTAATTGGAGCGGACTGGTATATTTATGTTGACCAGCCAGAGAGAAATCATCGTCTCTTGGTCGTGGAAACTCATTCTAGACTACATTGCACTCTTAACTACATCGTAGTCACTTAATCATGCCAGTGTAAACGAAGTAGGTACTTCCTTTAGCCAGTACACTTAGATCTGCTGTATAAGAGAAAAGGAGTGGAAGAAAATTAACGGTTAGCTTGAGCACAAAGAACAGAGGAAATTATTAATACACTAAAGGAAGTCCAGCGCTTAATATCCTCTTTCAAGGTGTTACACTGCAAACTGTTGAAAAAGGCTTGCATCTAATAATTTATTTTATAATGCTGTCTGTTCAAATATATAGTATACGTATGTTGTAACGATGTTTAATTTCGTATTCATTTATTCGGACGGATTCGCCGTGTACTAGGTACGTGTGCCGTTTCTTTGGCATGCGTGATTTGGGATTTTATGTCGACACTCATACAGACCCGTGACTTCGCTTAGGAATACCGCAATTCAAGGTCTCATGTCGATCGATTATAAATATTTGTTCAAATTTTTAGAAGTGGTAGAGCCACGCTGTTGTCAGTCATGACTTAGCATGATTGGGCAGGATCTTCCGGGTCTGTACCATTGTCAAACTGAAAATCGACGTCAAGCGGACACAACTTTGCTATCGCGTTTTGTTTGATGAGTTAGATTTCCTTCCCGCTCCTGGGAGGGGAGATTTGATGGGTCGGCAACATATCCATAATCCAAGCATTGCAGATGGTCATGTGCGGCAGTGATCACTTGGCAACAGGTGACTTGTTTGCTCGTTTGCCGGACCCATGCATTTCTAAGTAGTTTGTATGTTATGAGATGTAAATGGCTTTTTCGTAGATATTTTCGAAAGGAACTTAATCGAAAATTAAATCAATGTTTTCCCAGAACCACTCTGCTCTACCTGATAAGTCTATTGAACCGGCAATGGTTTATTTGATTTCGAACTGAACTAACATGGGCCCTTTAATTTACTTTGTCACAAATCACACGAACCCCGCAATCAAACAAACAAAAACACTTCCAAACTGGGTTTATTAGTGGATCGTACGTGATTACGAATTTCGTACGTATCCACACAATGTTGTATATCTAAACGCCATTCTAATCTTTATTACCTTTGTAATAGAGTCAATAGCCCCATAAATACAAGTATTTAAATTGGTAACAACCGTAACTGGGCATTTGAGTTTGAAGAAAGTCAACGCAGAACGATCAATTGTATGTCAGTTTTAAAGGTACTAGTTAAGGGACTTTCTAAAACAATACATATCCCACCATATTTGTAAATTGTAAAGGCATGCTGTTAACAGCATTTCTTAAATGGAACTGGGCTCTGGGCTGGCCATGTGACTAGAATGCATCCGGAACGTTGGGCAAATATCGTCCCCCGATACCTATGGTCGACGACGTCGCGGTAGACCTAAAAACTGGCGAGACGACCTGGATTATTTCAAGCCCATGTGGCCTAAAATTTCTTTAGAGCATGAATTGTGAAGGAAAAGTAGAGAGACAGTGTGGATGAAATAGGTTATTAAAAGAAAAGGCATGGCGTAGTTTCTGAACATTATGACCTTTGCTGTTGCGTTTCGCTTATTAATTAATATTGCTGGAGAGCGTATCGCCGTACTAGGAAATTTTATATCCGCACGAATAAAACATTTATTGAAAATATCTAGAGTTCGAATAAATTCCGTTTTCGTTTTCCGGCTTAATTATTCATTAGAGCGTCCTTCCTCTTCTCTTTTTGTCACACCAATCAGTGTCTTAATGATAGCCGAGAATACTTAGCGATACTTACATTAAAAATCAATTAGAGAATAATAAAATATCAATTATAACTTTTCTCAGGAGATCTATCTTCGCTTAGAATACTCACAAGTTCTATAATTAATTAAACTTCTAAAATGAATGTTGTAAAATCCATCCGTCCACCAAAGTATATGGTCTCAGTATAGAGAATTGAAGTACCTAAACAGCATATTTTATAAATATTTGTGCATTAAAGACTAGATCTAAGGTAATACAGATGCAGAATGCATACTATGTTTTCATCTTGATATCTTTTTTCCATATAGTCAGAACTATGAATCAAGAGGCTGATATTTTGAGTGCCACATCGATGCAAGTTTGTGCAATCAACCAATATTTACTTTCGATCTTGATGGAGCTGAAAAGTTTCTAGTAGTCTTTAAAAATCCAAAAAGAACACAGATAGGTAGATATCTGTATTATTAAGAAATATGTCTGTAAGATTACTGTAGAATTAAGACCATGTTGATGACCAAATCTCTCCGCTGCTTTTTCTTGTAGCAATATATTATATTCAACAGCATCTAGAAATGCCACGTGTATACTTACCCTTATTTTATTCACAATATTCGCCAGCTAAGAAGCTGGCAAAGTGACACTTCATAAAGCATTTTGCTTGCCTGTTTCGTAAAAGCTGAGTTAAATGTCAGAGGTCTTCGTCCCACGCAGTTCTCCGCGGCGCTAGCAATTAGCTGGGCATCTATCATCTGTAAAGGACAAGATTGTAATTGGGTATGAATAGATTGTAAGAACGGTGGATCAAATGTTTTGAATATTTCAATAAAATTTTTTTTTGTGCTAATTATTGATTTTGGCCTAAGTGATTTGTCCATGTGGACTTTTTACATCTTTGATACAGAAGAAATACTTATGTGCTGTAAGATTGTGGTATATTAACTCTATTTTTATATGGAATTATGCAGAGAAAGTCGGAATTCAGGTGTCTGGTTGACAAATGTAAGTTGTCAATATAAAATTAATACATTCGTATCAAATCAAGATATAAAACAATAAAGGCATTGAATAGCTTATTACCTATGTATATTTTCTTCTCTCTGTACGTAATCTTTTCAATACATGAACACAATGATAATTTTAACAAAATGCGAGATCGAAACGCAACGTCAGACCTGTTACTTCACGTCGGTTTTCTGTAAGGTGTGTTTGGAATCGGGCGATTTATAGTGCAATCAAGGCTACAGCTTTCGACAGTTCCATTTTAAGGGCCAACTACCAGGAAATTGAGGTACATTCGTATCTCGAAGCCTTGCCTAAAATAGACATTGTGTTACCGCGGTACTTTAGTCCATATGACGAAGTAGTTTAAAGTTAAAAAGGTGACAGCTATACCTATTTAATACTTATTGGCAAAGGAAATTCCTCGTGCAAAACGCCAAAGCTATATCTCGGTTCTATCAGTTAAGACTATTGAGTTTCACAGTCATTTTGTATAAAGACATTACCGCCGAAGTTATAACTATTGCAAAACCACGCACACATTACACTGAGCACTGAAACAGCAAGTATCTTTCGTACTGGTGGTAGGTTTCTCATAAGTGGTACCTTCCCGTAGGTACCACCGCAATGTCTATTTCTCCCACCAAAAAGCAATGTAAACGTACTGTTGTGTTCCAGTTTGAAAGACATTGTAGCCAGAGTAACTACTGGACATATTAAGACTTAACATCTTTTATCTCAGCATGGCGAGAGAAGTGGAATGCCAAGCATTACTTTGTAATTAATGGTATTGCTACTATCCATGAGCGGTCGCATCGCTTACCATCAGGCGAATGGCATGCTCGTCTCGCCATTCATTCCCAATAAAAAAAGTCTTAGTGGACATTGCTTGTCTTCAAACCTCAACGCAACTATTTAGTATTGAAATTTGTCAGTTACGTCTCGAATCGAAGCTGGTTACCCGGAAGACGCGTATAAACCAGGCGTAACTTTCGCTCCGATAAGCCAACTGTATCGCAGGCCGCGCCGCCACTGGAGCGAGGCTGAATCGTTAATTAATTGAAGGCGTGGTGGATCTTGATTCGCTTAAAATACAATTATAAAGGTGTTTGAAAGTGAATTTGATGGAATTCGTAGTGCTACTGCCATGGGTGTTACAGGATGGATGGGAGTGATAATGACCACATTTGATGGCAAATATCTGGAGAGCCTCCGAATCGATGACGCAATAATCCCCCTAATCGAAACGCAAGATTAACAGTTAATTACAACTATTGATTGTTTCAATTTAACAATGACAGCAATCATTAAATCTAGTTAGAAATTCTCAGAAACTTATAAATTCTGAATTCCGACTGGCCACATTTTTAATAGATCCTATAAATCTAATATGGCCCAGCCTAGTGGATTAAAGCCTAACACCACAAACACAATTTGGGGTGACCCGTGTGTAGCTAAGCCTCTTAATTCTATGTCTAAACTGTCATAAATTTTACCTCTTATAAAGTAGCTTTATGTTCAACTACTATATATAATATATATATTAGACACTAACAACAAAATGCATTATACTTAGCGTGGGCTTTAGGTTTAAATTTTAATAAACCTACAATTTAGTGAGTAATTGCGAATTCCTCGTGGATATACATTTATCCCTAATGACTGGAGGATGTTGGGCAACAAGTGGTAATATTATGAGTAGTCTACCCACAAGTCAGCAGTCTAATGTCGCACAATATTGTGAATCAACTTGCTTGATTAGTCGGCAAATTGTCCTGAAAATTACTTAACATTTGCAAAATTATGTTTTAAAGGTGATAAATTGCAGTGATATTAACGTAATCACATCAAGTTCCAAAGCCGTAGAGTGCTGTACCACTAGCTAGAGCAAGTTTGCTGGATTTATGTATTTTTTAAGAAACAGTGGGCAACTTTTAGTTATTACTGTTGCCTGACAAATTACTGTTTCCGGAATGGAAATTGAATCCAGATACCTACCTACTCGTGGTTCACACCCTATATGACGTATGTCTAACTGCGACACTCAATTATTAGTACAAAACCTCGCATTTCATTCCCGCACCGACCCATTGCGAATTTTCTTAATGTCTCGGTTTTGAAACAAAGTACAAAGCGCCCCATAGTAACTGTTATTGTTTCTACCAACTGACAGCTTATTGCAAAAGGTTTGCTACATGACTTACACGTATTATACATACATACTATAATAGTCGTACTATAGACAACATTTTGATGACATTACAAATATACTTATTATATCGATAATCATAGTTACTTTTCTGATCGGGATCGCTCTTTCAGCGAAACCATTTTATACTATTTTAGTAACTGCTGAAGTATGAACTCAAACGTAATTTGACATTTAAATTTTAGAAATTGCAAATGAGCAAAATCACTCCCGAAACTCAAAATCACAACCCTCATTAAATCCACCTCGCTTTAATGCTCAAAGTGAAAAAAACTAAAACTCGGCGAAATTGAAATCTGCATATTTGCCGTTTGAGCGGAGCCGTTTGCCGTAGTTGCACCGAGCTGGGCCCGAGTTATCGAAGGTTTAAGCTGCAATCAGGTCAGGGACACTGCATACGGCAAGCGCCAAAGGTTTCCACCACTGGCGCACCGGTTCAGTCGTTTCATATTGTCACACAGGGCGGAAGGTTACATGTTATTAATATCTTACGTAAGTGTTGAAAATGAGAGAAGTGTTTAAGTTGTCACGGATATAAACGAAATGTATGAATCGGGATTAAAAAACAAAACACAGGTAAATTACATTGGAATCGCACGCGTTGAGAAGTAGGTGAACATTTATTTTATATTGCATTGAATGGCGATACGAGCATGCCATTCGCCTGATAGTAAGCCATATGACCGCTCATGGACAGTAGAAAATCAAACAACACCATAAATTAGATTTAAAAACATTGTAATTGCCGTTGGATGTCCTCGAATAAATAAAATAAAATAAAATAAAATTACACAGCAATGCTTTATCTTGCTGTATTACACAGTGGTAATCTTCGTGCAGCAGATTTTTATGGTAACTGTTGAACCGATCGCATCGATCTAGGTATTGTGGCTCTGAACGCAAAACCAAAGCTGATCAATTGTGTACTTACCCACAGAGTTAATAAATCATTTTGCAAGAAGACGCTAAGACACGGAGCCATAAAACTAATTATGATGTAGAGCCCAATTAGAGTAGAGTTAATAAAACCATTGAAAAGTTTCAAATAATTGATTTATACGTCTTTTAAACAGTTAAAAACATAATATAACTTTACACACGAATACATCAAATGGTAATAAATATTAATAACAGACAGATACAAGCGAATTTGTGCGAATAACACGAACCTCGATATTCCTAAATCACCGAACAGGCGCAACACACATTACGTTAGCGACGGCCGTGCAATCGTAAAAACTGCTGTTTTCTAATGAAAGTGATTTTTTTATCGCATGTCGAACGATTCAACGTTATAAATTTATCATCACTTTTGATTATAGTTTCCTTTCCACGGTAAAATGTGGTAGAGTCATCTATATTTTCTGCTGAGTGTTAGTAATTTTTGCACCTTTTACTAGACTGCAATGTCAAGGTTTTCTACCATCATTTAATAGACTCTCTAGCTCAATTCTGTTGAGTTTTGGGATCACCACCATAAGACTATCTAGACATCAATAAAATGACCATTATTTGGATCACTTATCACTTTACTGTGCCAGCATAGAATGTAAGAATCATTTGACTACTTTAACTTTAAATAACCTCAAGATCTTACCCAATGCATTGCGTATGATGACACTAACTCGGGTATATTTATCGAAAAGCCGATAAACGTCGTTAAGTAGTTTTAGAGTAGAGACCGCTTTTAGACGAGACAAGAAGAGACAGTGATAGAAGCGCACTAAGTATAAGCCGAAGACAGAATTACTCCCGCTTAACGTAGAATGGGTGAAACCTCTTTACGTAAATTATTTGTGTGTCCGTTTATAGCAGCATTTCTCAAAGTGGGGATAACTCTTACAGACGCTGGATATTTAAGAGGAGGGAGCAGATGGCTTTGTATGAGATTAAAATGTATACGAAGGCATGGAAAGATACATTTTAGCTAAAAATAGTCTTTAAATGGCCATTGAAGAAGTAAAATTCACAATATTTAAAACTGATTATAATATTATGGGCCTCGTCATATGCACGCCACATTTTTCTGTCCTATACCCAGCTGACTTGTGCTGATAAAGTTAGATAGATAGATAACATTATAGTTCAATGTTTTCTATTGTCCATTCTTATTTTAGCTTCTACGAGTACGATGTCTAAGTCAAAATTATCGTCAAAGTTACCAGACTCAACCGAGCTTTAATATTGTTCAGGTGTTAAAAATATAGGTACAGATCATTTAGTCAAATTGCAGGGTGAGCGGTAGAAATACGCTTGAAAACCAATTCTGGTTACATCATGGTTCTACCTCTCGTAAGAAAGATGTTATCTTTGCCGAATTAGCTATATTTTGCTTCGAAGCACTAATGTCATCATTGTTTAACTGCTAGCCAACTGTGAGATCCTTGAAGCTATTGTCACAATAGGCAGGCAAATCAGTTAAGTATAACTTTGTTTTAGAGCGAAAAATATGAATTACCTATTCTGAGACTAAATACCTTATTGGAAAATTATATGCCAGAAAAATATATTCTTAGGACGCCTAAAATAGTCAGTCAGTCATGCCTCCACCATGAGGTTGAATGAAATGTTTATTACACATAAAATGCTCTTTACAAATCTGACATTATAGACAGTAATATAACAATATCGATCAGTCGCTTATCTGACTTACAAGAGTTCCCGAATATTCAGCATTCTTAATCTGGTATCCAACCTTTCATCTTTGATAAAAATCGTCCAGCGCTGATTCAAAGTGGGTTAAAGACAGGTAAAAAGGAATCAAGAAACCATCAAGCCGGATAACAAAGGTTCAGTATTTCGCAACGTTGCGAGGTGGCCGCAACTCGCTTAGAGCTTTGTCGGTGAACGCTCACATAGACATGACTTAATGGCCGATTTTGTAATTCTACAATAGAGTTGACTGTGGTATGTCCTTTGCTAATGTTTTTTGGGTAAATATGACCACATTTAGTTTGATTCGACTGCGGTTACTTAGTTGTTTGTTCGCTGAATTATTAATTGTCTTAATTATCACTAACTATCTCAGTCTAAAACACAGGACTTTATCTGTTTCACGAAGGTAGTTCTTTGTATATTTTATCAGGTTTATCAATTATACATTTTCGTGTATCACTCCCAGCCATATCTTATTCAAAAGCGAAAATTAAATGACGGGCCTTTGTTAAATTTTTATTACGCCATTGTATAGAAGACTCCTTGGCTAGAGATTACTAAGGCCTCATTATAGCTCTACCATTGTTCCGAACATAATTATATCACAATTAAATACGTAGAAAAACATCAGCCCTGTGAAATTGATGCGGTAAAGTTAATAGTTTGTTTCCCTGTGGCTCGTTATAATGTTGCCTAATCGACAGGTAAATGATAAAATTTTCGATTTCCGTTTTTCGCATAATCCTACGACAGATTTTTCATTTTGCTTTCCATTGCTTGTCCATTTATGAAATTTGAAAGCAATCGTATAGATATCGAGCAATGGAAGGCGTATCGTGAGTTGTGATCAATTTATCGTTTATTTTATTGGTGCCGGGAAACTGCCGGCGAGTCTGTCACCTCCACGAGCAGGCAGTAGCGGTTTCGACCGCGAACCGGACGGACGTGAGACCGCCGCTCGTTTCGCCCCCGATCACATGTGCGCGACATTTTTGGATTGATACTGTAATTGTGTTGTGGAGATTTTTTTGTTGTTGTGTGGTATTATTGAGTGTGTTGGATAACTGGTGGTTCCTGTACGAGTATAAGGTTTGTGTTTACTTTATAAGCCAGAAGAAGTCGGGCTAGACAACGCCTCCGTAGATTTTCGTAAGCTCTACCAATACATTCAGCTCCTTGCGACCTTTCCCAGGGTGTGAGACCATCTGGTAGTCTTGCTTTTTCGTATGACCTTTGAATAGTTTTTTTTTATTAATAGTGTGGATTTTGTATCGACGCAGAAGGTATTTTACATCGTAAGCGATAAGCTTACGACCGTGTCGAATGATATGTATATTTGAATTGATCACCTTTAAATAGCCTTTAAAATTAAATTCGGTTTATTAGCATTATTAATCGTTTGTGCGCGATGCACGAAGTCATGGGTAGGTAGGAAAAAACATTGTACGGAAAATGTTGTCGTTGTTACATTGAAACACAAAAATAATTAATTTAATATTGTTAAAATTTAAACATATTCCTTGCTGCATAAAGACAAAATAAGTATCCTAAATATTTTCTAGTAGATCATTGAATTATTCTTCTTGTAACCCACGTAAAGGTAGGGTTGGTGCATTGATTTGGAATGTTGCAAAATGATTCGGCAATTTTACAACCAATCTGCCTGACGTCAATCCTTACGGAAATCATGCAGTCCCACGCAAATCAGATTTTTCTTATCAAAAACTCATACACGATTAAATGATCTGACAGTCTCATATCTCATATCATAGACAATGTTTCTTGGTACCCCATTGAGCCGAATAAAGGAATTTAATTTCTAAATGTTGCTCATAAAATAAGCAGTAGCAAATAGTCCGTAAATAAAACAACGTTAAATCTTAAATAAACATATAATTTTCATTAGGCAGATTTCGCCACATGGAGATAATATATCTTGTTTATTTTATTATTATTTTTGTGGCGAGACGAGATATATCTTGTTTATTTTTATTTTTTTTGTGGCGAGACGAGCATACCATTCGCCTGGTAATAACTGATACGATCGCTCATGGACAGTAGCAAAACCAAACACCATGAATTACAAAGCAATGCTTGGCATTCCAATGCCCTCGCCATGCTGAGACATTCTTATGTCTCATTAAAATCTTGATAATTAAATTATACTCGGATACAATAGTTCAGTCGCGATTATACCCGTGAGAGATGACCATCTCACATCGGTTGATACTCTATACGAACTGCTTTGTGAGGGACTCCAAGTGCATTGTAGTGTTTATGTCGTACTAGTGTATAGTATAGATGTGGTAGATGTGAAATTTCGGACATGTATGTATGTCGCTAGGAATATATGTATATTATTCTACAATCGACTAGTTTCTGTTGCGGTTGCGAATATACGAACTTGATTTTTCTTGTTATTGTTTGAAAGAAATATACAAATACACTACACAAACGTATATTATGTTACGTCTAATTTCCGCCCGTAAGCGTAATTATACGAAAAAGGTATTTAAAACTATTTTGGAGATATCACAATATTCCCACCTTCGAATTGCACGTATGCACAAAGTAGTTGAACAAAATACTCTCCCTTCCGAGGAGCAAGTTCTCCGAAGCACAACTTTTCGCTTGAGAGCTTTATTTGTAATATTTCTAAAACTCATATTGCTCAAGTACAATTTCAGTAACATTTCAAACCTTGTACACACGACACAAAACCATTAACACAAGCAGCGAGCCACTAAACCATAGGAATTGGTTCACACATCGATCGAATACATTACAAATAAGGAAGCCTGCTCGCCAACTGGAGCGTGACAAATACGGTAAAACATTTTTAAGAAGTAAAAAACATAATAACCGTTTGATTGTACTGTGGGTTGTACAATCCAGTTGTGTATACATTATTGCAGTCAATATATTAATATAACCCGTAGTAGGCCAGCATAAGTGCGCGGTGGCAAACCTCTGACTTTTCGGAGTCATGTGTGCATTGATAGTCAATCACCACGCACTATAACGGTGCAGAAAAATATCTTGAGGAAACCTGCATACTATAGCGATTTGTAATAATTTCTATGGTATGTAAAGTCCGCCAACCCGCACTATGCCAGCGTGGTGGACTAAATGGCCTGACCCCTCTCAATCGTACTCTCAATTGTAGAGGAGAGATTGATTGATTGGAGAGAGGAGGAGTCCATGAGATCAAACCCGAGACCCCCGTTTTCTCAGTCCCTTCCGGTAATAAGTTTTTCCCGAGATGCTATCTAATATTAAGCCTTTTGCATGGTTCAGGAGGGTTGTATACCTAAATGTCTATTTATCGTTCGATCACATTATATTTATAATTTGATTTAAGCTAATTACCATCCCACAAGAGCATTACTCATAATTGTAATACGTCATTGTGACTCATTGCTAAGCATTAAAGTGGACATTTATGTATCCCGTATCCTATTAGTTTTGGTTTCCTTTTTATTTTATCAATGCGATGTATATACACTATTTAATCCTTAAATCTATACTGTCTGCACATGGAAGATAAATGAAAAAAAAAATATGGAGGGTCTGTATTAACGTAATAATAGAATCCAAATCAGTGATTTTTAGAATTTCTGTGCGGTTGTTCGCAATGAACTTAGAAACGGCTTAACGGATTTAGCGGACATACAAAATTTTGTGTTCCCATGGGATGAGCAAGGAATTCCGATATATTTGTTACTTTTTTATACTCAAATGGAAGGGATGGGTCTGGATTACATGCCTTGAGTGAGAATGAGACAGGACGGGCGGGATATGACCAGACGGGATGGTAAATTCCAAATAAAGTTAATCACGCAGACGAAATTTGCGGGCACAAGCTTTTTTTACAGGAATTGGAAGATGGGAGGGTGAATTATCTCGTATCTGCGTCACTGCCATAAATTATCTCTTGGGGCTCGAGCTAGTATACGTCAAGCCAACTTGTAAAAAATACCGTTGTTTCATTTATTTTGCAATTCACTTGGTTTTTGGATTGCGACATGCATATAATTTGTAGATCTTAATGGATGCGGATTTATTTTTGGTAAAATAAAAAATCTACATGCAAATTTCCATTGTAGCATATTTTCCATCATCGAACATTGTTATATTCGCTAGAGATTATTCCTCTGCAACGCACGTCATGGTATTTGTAACCTTATGGATGGTCATGCTTGCTTCCAAGTATGTTACTGCCCTCAATTCTTTCGTTGTAACCAAGTCTTCCATGATCAAATCGTCTTCTTCTCATATAAATCGGAATCTTTTCGATCTTACATTTGTGTACCACCTCTTATCTCCGTTCAACTTCTAGTCCTTCTTAAATATCAAAAATTATAGAGTATATCTCTAAGAAAATTCTTGAAATACTCGATAGTAGCGTGTAAAGTAATTTCTCACGACGAAGTTGAACGACCTCTCGGTGTCGGCCCTGCGCCCTCCATGCTGTATTAGTTATGTTCTAATAAAATATGTAAACACACATTTGTCGCTATACCATACTGGGAAAGGACGGATGAATGCTTTCTTATTTTCTGTGTTACATCCTGTGTAAATGTCGACATTTACGCATGATTTTGGAAAGGAGTAATATCAGTGTCTATGGAGAGATGATGCAAAAAATGGTAGTTGATATACAATTATTGAAAGTTAATACTAAAGAACGTTCTGCCGTAAAATATAGTTAGATAATTTCTAAAACACCTTAACGTATTGTTTTGAATATTGAATAACATCGGATATTGTTATGTATGTTGCAGACTACTAGCTTATGATACTATGTCCGATCAACAGCCAAACGTTTTTTTTTCTTATTTTCTGAGTTTCTTGACTTTCTCTCCTCGCCTTCTATACATGTTTTGTACGTAATTCCTTGCCTGTCGGAATAAGCTACAAAAATTACCAGTAGTTTACCTTCAAGGTGCAAGGTTACCTTCCATTAAATGTCCTGTTATCAGTTTTCATCGATCCGAAAAAAATATTCATCGCTCTTCGTAAATTTATTTTATTTGTTCCGTACAACGTTTAACCGCCTGTAAAAGGCTGCGATTTTGCGATCTCCGGGTAAAATATTTATTGCTAACATATATTTGTGTTTGTATTTTCTACGGTATGTAAGTCCGCCAACCCGCACTAGGCCAGCGTGGTGGTCTATATGGCCTAACCACTCTCAATCGATTCTCTCGGTTGTAGAGTAAGCTCGTGCCCAGCAGTGGGACGCATATGGGCTGATACAGATACAGATATTTGTACCGGGCCTCTGTATCCATGCACGTGAATATTGTAGAAATGAATCCCACGATACTCGAACAATTCCCGTTACAGGCAATATTTATTATAAAAAATTAAACAGAGCTTTAAAAAGGAACGATTATTTAGAGCCGTCGTGATTACTCAACAAGGATGAGTTTCAAAAACACAAAATGAGCTCTGTCACAAACTTATTTGTTCCGCTGCAGAGGAAGAAAAAATACCGTAGAGTTTAAATAAAGACTGAGGCAGTCGCGGTAATTACCGCTTAAAGAGTTATCTCAGCGACAAAAAATATGAACAAGTTCTGGTGAATTCGGTAAAACACGGCAAAAACTAGACGTTTTTACATCGCGCTGTGAAACTGCGCAGCGGTCGAATTGTTTACGAAAATTACTCAGAAATAATCGAGGTTTTACAACAGGTATATTTTCATAGCTGTTTAAAATATCTCGGAAATCATGATCAAAGTATAGGATTTCAATAAGTTCACGCTTAAATCGGCGTAGGGGTTGGGAGAAGTGACATTCGTGCCACCCACAGCCGAGCTTTTGTATTCCAAATGTGACAGGGGCATAAATTGATTTCATAGAATGTTCCCTGAACATTTATTTATTTAACACACACGCACAGACACACGCACTCAGTATTGTAATTTTTTAGTTACTCACGTCACTTCAGAAGGCGCGTATACGAAAGGATACATTCTGCACGTTAGTCACCTTCTATAATCTATAGGTACTACATCACCACGAATGTATGGTCAGATGACTAATACAGGTTTTAAAACTTAATTGTACGGTCATATTTGGAGATATTGTTTAAAACCGCATTTTATTTAAATAAGGCTTAAAATGCCTACATTGACTTATGTTTATTGTGATGAAATTGGGTTGGTAAAATTGTTTGAAAGAAAATGTCATCGGTTATAGAATGTCTAATATTATGACTTATTCGATTCTATACCTTAATATACGCCATTAAATTTATGATAATAAACGTTGGTAATTAATTTAGTCATCAGTGAAATACATATTCCTCACCCCACGCTTAGACTGTGTCTTCTGTCATAAATTCGAGTATTATAAAGCTATGCGAATCCAGGATCTAGAGCAGAAACGACGAATATTTATTAATCAATCTTCTTGATTTTCGTTTTACAGCTGCGCCTACTTGGTCGCAATACAACAGAACATCTCAAAAACTTTTAAATTTAAGACTTGTAATAAAAGTAAGAGAGGCGTATGGAGTAGCTTGGGAGAGGCCTATGTCCAACAGTGGACTGCCACAGCCTGATAATTATGATGTGACGATAAATAAAGGTAAAGCACCACTAACCGTTTAGTCACAAAATATCAAGAGCTATATAATTTACAAACTTGTGATTTGACGGGTAGAAATAGGATTTTAAAGAACCATTAAGGCGGTGAAATGAGGGTTAAAACGTCATATGAAAGTCCTTATTTTTAATGACATTAATATGAGTACTTACTTTATTACATTTAAGTCAGAAGGTGTATTCTGTGGAGGTGAGATAAGCTTTTAAATGGAAAATAGACCGGTAGCATGTAGACGCATATTATGACTAATGAATTACGTAAACTACCATACCCATGTTTTTATTGCAGTTTAAGTATATAAGTTTGTTAAAAAACTAGAGATTCGTCTAGATCACTCACCAGAGTGATCTTCGATGGCGATTAATAGATACAATACTTTGTAAAAGTAAGTGCGTTGTCGAAGTTAAAAAAAATATTAAGAAGTGTAGGGTTAAAAGTAGTTAAACGGACGCCACAGCAAAACAGTTACTTTTTTTTTCACACCGAACAATCACATACATAGTCCTGACCCCACACTAAGATCGAGTCTTGTGTCGTGGGTATCAGGAACTACGAGAGATTTTTCGGTCTCACAAACACCCAGACCCGAAACAAATACATGTGGATCACACAAATATTTGTTTCGGTGCGGGGATCAAACCCGCTGCTTCTCGAACAGGCGGCGTCTAACCAACTGCGCCACGGAGGCTGTCCAGTACTCGTCGGTTTTCTTCGCGACGATAAGATTGAAGTCCAGTCTCTAATTCTTATTTTATTCTAATTTTAATTCTAAATATATATATATATATAATAGAGCTCTACCACATTTTTTTCGGGACGATTTTCGTTCAATTTGTTTGCTCGGAGAGGTCTAAAGCACTGTCTAGCCACATTTTTATAAGATAAAAAATAATGGCCAGTATGTTTTGTCTATGGCATAAGTTAATATTTACATCCCATTTCCAGTCTTACTGAAATGGACATGAATATTTGAAAGAGTTTGTTTCTGACCAAACTTCGAGTATAAAGAAGCAATTTAATTACTTTTTAAGGGAAGCTGACGTGTGTTATTTGTTATTCGATTTTCGATCTTATTCTTCGAGCATTAAACGAGAAATTGATTACTCAGCTGTGTAGATAAAGCGTGGGAGTTGACAGAAAACGCCATCTCCATAGTCCGATAGGATTTTCGTTCGACGCCAGTTTAGCAAGACCTATCGGCTGAGCCTTTAGAAATAAAGCTCGGTGCACATGAGAAGTTTTCTGAATAGCTCTTTGTTAACCACATAGTTCATACGTTTTTAATGGCTGTTACAGATTCATGGAAAAATCTTCACGTGATTTTAATAATAATGTTACGCGCAAGTGTAAGAGAATGTTGAATAGGATCTGGATCTCAATTGGCATATCTTTTAAAAAAACATGTATCAAAGTTTAAATCATTTAGACAATTTTAATTCTATACGTAGTTTCCAGCACTCTGAAAATAATATACCCTCTTATAACACATATTGCTCAGGCAAGTGCCGAATTTAGACCAATAAATGTATTTTTATTATTTATCATATTTAAGTTGCCACATTATATTACGTAAACCCAAGGTTGTCTTAAAAACAACTTATCAACGTTTTTTACACTCGGTATGTTTTTCTTGTGCTTAAAATTAATTAGTTTCCTAAAAGGATAAATTTATGTAAGCTGCGGAAGGCACTTAAGTTAAAATACGGTTAAACTTGACCGAGCCGAAACATATTTTAACTTTCCATTAAGAATTTAAAATTATGTTTTTAAAAAACATACAGAGACGACCATGGAGGTTTGTTTAATTCTTCATTTAATGCAAGGAAAAGATAATAAGGAAATTCTTGAGTTTAATAGTTTGTCCAATGCTAACCGTTGTAGGTTATAAGAAGGTTGAGACATCCGAAAATAATACGTAAGAGATCCGTGTCTGATACCGATTCTAAAAACTAAAACAATAAGGAAATCTCACTGACTTAAAGAATCATCCCTTTCAAACCATCTGTTACATGGTCTAATCCTTCCGGGACTGTACTATCGTTACTTTATAAAATCTTTTTATAGCAATAAATTTATCAAGGAATTCTCTCTGTGTTCATAAAGGACTACTTACCTTGAAGCCCAGCATTATACCGCGCGTATATCTTAAGAGGGGTCTTGGTAAATTGGTCACTGGGGCCGTGAACGTAATGGTGTGGGCGTATTATTTTGAAATTTTCTGCGAGCACACAATCGGCTCACGTGTCAGCTGTTACATAAAATATGTGAGAATGTACAGCCTACTGTAAATAATTTTGAGGAGTATATTTTATACGTACACTATTTCCTTTCTATTATGCATGCGCTTACATCTGGCTTTCCCAATTACATGTCTTTATTTTGGAAATGAATACCTTTTAGGGTTGATTATTTTATCGTCAGGTAAAAGTTATCGATCACATGATTACCTGATTGAATATAAAATTGACACATTCGATCTCTTTATGAATACAATTCTAGTTTAAAGTTTACTCAATTAATACTACGATCTTTTACTGACGATAAAAACATCAACCTTTATTCTGAGAGGTGCTTATCTCTTATATCTCGTCGATAGCACATACGACACCACGCGAAAAATAAGGCAATAAATAAATCTATTGATATTAATCATATTATGTAGGTGGCAAACGGTAATCGACGATATGTTAAACATATGCATTGAGTAGTAAATTATCCAATGTATATTATCGTTATCAATCTGTTTTCGTTAGTCATGTGTGTTATTTCGCAATAATTAGCACTATTACGAGTATAATAATGCGTTTCGAATAGTAGTAATTATCGCACTTCAGCTGTTAATCGTCGTGAAGGTTGTTAGCGCGTGTTTGGACATGATAATAAATAAATAAATACACCCAATAGTCACATATATACATAGTCCTGACCCCACACTAAGATCGAGTCTTATCTCATGGATATCAGTAACTACGAGATACTTTTCAGAATCACACACACCCAGACCCGGATAAATACTTGTGGTTTTAACCCAAACATTTATCTCAGTGCGGGGATCGAACCCGTGGCCTCTCGTTTCACAGCCGGCGTCTAATCAACTGCGCCGCGGAGGCTTTCAAATAGTATACGAGTATATACCCAACAGACATAGTTCCGATCTTATTCTAAAATGCAAGTCTTGTGTTGTAGTATCAGAAACTAAGATAGACTTTTAGGGCTCGTAACACTCCGATAATTATAAGTATTTCATCATCACCAGCCCTTCTGCGTCTACTGCTGGGCATAGGCCTCTCCCATAGCACGCCACTGGGCTCGATCTTCAGCCCATCGTCGCCAACCGCCACCAGCCACCCCACGAATATCGTCGCTCCACCTGGCTGGAGGGCGTCCAACACTACGTTTGCAGAGGCGCGGTCTCCACTCGAGAACACGTCTACCCCTACGGTTGTTGGTTCTCCACATGTGACCGGACCACAAAAATATTTATTTGTGGATTATACAAATATTTGTCTCAGCGCAAGTATCGACGTCTTAGGCTCTCTTTTCACAGATAGTCTTATCGCCATCAAAGTAAAATGTCTTTATATCTAGACTAAACCTTTACCTACTTACTATGTCATCACCAGTCATAATAATAAAGAATTCAAAAAACTCTCTTCGTTTCCAAATCCACAATGTTTTATAAAATAACCGCATTCTGTTCAGTCGACCTATATTCCAGTATAGAAAAACGGCAATAACTATACGTCACGTTAGCCGCGCGTTTGTTTCAATAGAAATAAAGAATATTCTCGTTTTGTGAAATGTTTTAATTTTCCGTTTCGTTTTAAAAATGAACTTTGAGAGAATTTGAGTGGTTTTTGTGGTGTATAACGTATGCTGGTATTTGTCTTGTGTTATATTCCTTTGTTCTTTATTTATTCTTCTTTTGCCCACGAGTATTTCATGTGTATTTAATATATTCACATAATAATAAATTCATTAGTAAAAACTAAGTTTTATAGAGTAAGTTTGTTTATATTAAAAGTTCATTAGTCTTTTTATGTGAGGAAGTTAAGTACCTCATCATAATTGTTTCAAGTAGCTGAAGGTAATTATTTATATAGTGATAGTATGATAGTGTTTCTGCATTGCAACCACCATCTATCAGTTACTTCATCGTGCCCATAAAACATAATATCATGAAGGATAAATAAATAAATATATTAATATAATGTAACAAATATTTGGTATTATCTAATTCGTAAACCACAAAATATCGTACACCCATAATTCTTTACATTCAATTAAACCGTCTCAATTCAATAATTCAACAAAATAATACATTTCCTCTTGCCGAAGAGGCCGATTTAGCCGAGGTAACAGCGATTACACCCGTCGAAACTGTCGCGGCGTCTGTGCCGTGAATTCTTAATGAAACAAGCACAAATTGTACGAAATATTCCGACGCATACCTGGAAACTTAATAACGTTTGTACGTTCTCTATATTCAACTTGGGTTACAAATTACTTTGGAGTTCATCTTGGTAATTGAAGTGTGACATTGAGATAGGGAAGGGAAATTGAAATCTTCTTATAAGAAGACAAATGTGCAAGTAACTAACGTGAAGAATTGAATCTTCAACATGATGAGGCGAAAATTAGGCATTTCATTTGACGAATGAATAAATCATGACCCTTAATAAATATTTGAAAACACACTAATAATTGCAGATCTGATCCTTAAAAGAGAGGAATAAAACTGGTGTTGCTGAAGGCTGTTATTGCATCTTCGGCAGTCTGTAAGTGAGATATTTGTTCAGTTGTAAAAAGGAATTCAGAAACATTTCTTCACTTCAACTGATCTATCCATCCATTTATCAGATCAGCATGTTGAACTACGGCTTAAAATGAGTGGAAGTAGGCCTGTATAGACATGTCTAGAAAAGTATTTAGTAACTGCGTGTCCGTAGTAAATTCAATTGTATGCACGCTAATTAGCTTCCAGTTGGCTGCGTAGTGCATGCGATACGATTGTTCCTTACCCTTCCGCGAATGAAAAATATTTTTGTATAGAAAATACATGTGTTAAATACGAACGATGTAGGCTGTTTCCAATAAATCAAAGGAAAATACTTAAAGAAGACCTAACTTGTGGACTTCAAGTAGCTAAGGTTCGATGGATGATGATAAAGTGACTTTAATGTAATTTGCGATGAATGCAGTCCATTATAGAATGATATTAAATAAAATCGAGCCGGTCTGCTCGGTATCAGATACACATGCTGATCCCTGATCGCAATGCACTTGGGTGGATCATTATAGCGGGTGGATTGAATTCCGATATCCCTTACGTGTTATCGATGCTCATTATGGCTTGAAATGCACTTACTTTGTGTTTGTGCATCTGTAAAATCGTGATCATTATTATTATAATTCGTAGCTACCGTAAACCTACTGTTGAATAGGTCTTCCACAAGGATCCCTATCAGCTACTTTCTGCAAACTTCATCAAGCTTATTTAGTATTTACACTGCAAAGGGACGACCAAACAACAATCAGTGATTATATAAAGTTACAAAAAGATTTCTACTTTTACACGAACTATAACAAACACAAAGATAAACAGTTTAGTCAGCAGACACTATTCACAATATAGTCCGAGCTTTTAAAACCACTTACTCTAGCGACTTGGAGTTGCCCACCACTTAGCGACCTTGTTTCAAACTTCGCGATACAATGAAGCACTTACGAATGGTCGGCATCGACATTGTCGTCCACAGCGATCGATGCTCTTGTTTACTCAATATTTTGTTAAATAACGGCTTTGTTACGTCTATCTGGTTATTCAAATGAGAGGATATTGTGTGTCGCCTGAATACCAAATAGTAAAATTGAAACCAAGTGATGTAACGACTTTTTGTACGATTTCGATAAAAGAAGCAGAATGCATGTGATACTGAGTGCAGTCTAGAGGCAAGAAATGATAGACTCGTCAGTCGCCACAATTATGCGAACTTCACATTAAGCTTCTGTGAATAAATATCATTTATTTATTTACCTGGCTTTATGTCCAGAGCAGTGTATTCCTAGCCAATCTTTTCCATTACCACTCTTCGGCGATTTGAACTAAGCTCATTATGATGACATCAGCAACAACTTTCTCATTTTGTAGGTATGCATATTAAGCAATCATACTTTGTTTTCGGACGGGCTTGTTGACGAGATCCTTCATAGTTTCAGCTACCTCTAATTTATTTCCAGCTGGTTCAACATTGTGGTTTGACTGTGCTATTAAAACAAACGATGTGACACTCAAAAAAGATTGGAAGAGGTAAGACCACGTCAATTCGCAGTCGTTGAAAATAGCCCACACACGCTAGCGGAGTCATTGACTTGCGAAATGATAGTGCAGTGAACCTGCGTAGGAATACGTTCGGAAGCTTAATTGTTTTCTTGCATTCATATTCGCGTAATGTACACGGTCAAGTGTGGATTGGGTTTCTTGGAATTAACCGTGCTTAATTTGCAGTATATATTTAGCTCGGCTGAATTGATTGCTTGGTTCTTTGTGCCAACACAAAGAAAAGAGCACGTTGGAGTAAAATCTATCAATAATGTGGGGAGTATACTTGGGCTATGCATTGAAATAGATTATAGTAAGAAGTGGAATCTCTGTCAGAATATTGAATTATATTCCATACCAAATGTTTTGTGAATATAACCTATTTTATATAATATGTTTAATTACTATTATGAAGCTTTAATTCTTTATTTTTTATGCTGCCCTCTCTCGCCTTCTTTTTAATCCATCCCATGGTTGTCTGTAAGACATTGCTGTAGAGCGATAAGACCACCATTTGTACTTTTTTGTTGTTGTTGTTTCTGTATTGTGTTTTTTCGTTTTTAATTGTGTACAATAAAGATTTAAATAAATAAATAACCTTGCTTTCACATAAATTGTATCTTAATTCATTCTCGATACTTATTATCATAAACAAAACGTACATTAATTTGACTTGTCTTAAAGTCATGACCTCGATTTAGGATGTTTTGTTCAAATTGTCGCCATTTATGTCTTCCCTCCGGTAAGTCCATCCGGCGTCTGACCGATATTTTTTATACGGCTACAGACAGTTCAGCGATCTTTTTGATTAGTAGCAGACATAGGTTTATAGTTGCATAGAACTATTGCATTATAAATTGTCCTTTAGCTACCTCACTATGATCATATTTTTTTATACTCATCAAAGACTTTGTTGCGCTTATTTGTACTTCTATAACCACCTTATTAAAATCCATCAATAGCGGATGACATTATTGTTTCTTTGTATTGCATTATGAATTATCCAACCACCTTACTATGATCCTATAGTTATTAATACTCATCACAAGAACAGTAGCATATATTTGGCCAAGCGTGTACAAACACACAATTTGGTGTTGTCTCAAGGGTACGAGGAGTGCGCAATATCCGCTGATACTTTGGCCGACGAAGAGCTGGCGTCTCCTTCAATGTCGCTTATTGTTGTCAGGTAAAAGTGAAATAACCTTGGACTTGTTTGAGCCAAAACTGGCGCATTTGAGCAAATACGTAATAACGAGCTATAAAATATATTAATAATACGAGTAGGTTGGTATGAACGAATTGGGTTAAGAGGTTCGTACCAAGACTTATGCTTCTCAATCTTGTTAATATAATAGTTGTTAATCGCATTAGGATTAAAAACGTCGTGACGAATCGTAGACCTGAGAAATATGAATAAAAATTTGGAAGTCGCGTGAAGTCCATCAACCTCCTAAGCCAGTGTGACATACTAATTTCTCATTCTTATTTATTGTAGAGGGCCCTTCGCCACCAAAGAAGCATACTATACCTACCTATACTACCTACCTATACTAGTCTATGACACAAATGACTTCGACCGCTTAAACCATCGCATTTATGCAGAAAGGTATTACTTAGTAATTAATCTCGGAGCGCTACGTTAGACCGTCATTTCGGCCCGGATATAATTGCTCTGATAATGGCAGTCATTAAGCTACGTCAGAAAATTCTGATAAGCCGATATTGTTACTGTACGTGCAAAATAAAATCTATATGCAATGTGCATCTTGTCTTCTATTGGATAGGGTAAAACTTTAGTTTATTAGGCCATGATATCGGGGTTGGGAGGGAGTGAGGGGGGAGGGGGAGGGTGTCCCATGTCAGCTGGTACCACTCCCATGAAAAGGTGACGCACCATTCCCGAGAAAAACCAATTAATGTAACCTAACCTCAAAACACTTGTTGTCAAAACAAATTTGCTTCTGCAACGTCTCCGGCGCTGCGGGAAGTGCAGCCCCTTCGCCCTTGCGTAACAAAGGATAGGCACCCATGCTCACCTCCGCGCCTCCGGCTTTTTATATACACTCTAGGGGTGGTACCCAAAAGACTACGTGAAGTCGGGGTGCCCCAAGTCGGTTTTGGGACAAAGTCGACCTATTTTACCCACAAAGTTGGTACACTAACTACCATCGGAACAAATGGAATGAACCAAAACAAATGACACTGACACTTATCGCAACTCGTAAATATATTTTTTACGTTCCGTTTCACCATATTTTTACGAATTTTCAAATCACAGACTATATATTTGACATAATATTATCGATTTGTTTGTCAGTCGCCCACAATAACGTTCCGTTTTACCTAAAGTGTGATTGGAGGTTAGAAACTATTTTTGTTAATTTCTCGTAAACTATACATTGCCTTTTAATAAGAGTGGTATTGTTGTAATCAGGGACTCAATCCCTACCACCTGTGATCACTTTTGCCGCTCTCTTCGTGGCCAAATAAACTAAAGTCCAGCCTAATACCAACCCAATATACGTCCCACTGCGTGGCACGGGCCTCCTCCACAATGGAGAGGTCGATTGACAGAGGTTAGGCTATAGTCCACCAAGCGGGCCGAGTGCGGGTTGGCGGACTTCAAGTACCACAGAAATTCTTGAAAATTTGATGACGTGCAGGTTTCTCTCGATGTTTGATCCATAATTATGCAGTCACCTTTATTGTTCATAGGTTATACTCGTAATATTGATCGTAGGTTCATAGCCTTCTGCTAAATACGTCGTGAATTAATAATATTGTATGACAGATGGCGCCACTTTTTTCAACTCCTTTTTGAATTGTTATTGTATGCTTGCTCGAGGCCAATTTAATCCACAAGATTTTCATTTCCACCGCTGTCTGATGTTGGCAGATGATTGGCATATGTTATTAATATGAATGCCTGTTTAAAAATATTCTCCATACGTTTTTTTGGTCATTGTTTACTGTATTTAAAAATTACAATTCGCCATTGGTAATAATATTGTGATAATAGTCATTTTGTTGTATGGGAAGTATATAAGAAGCCCTAAGCTAGTATTTTGTAAGTATGAAAAAAACACACTCAAGTAATTTTCAATGAATGTAATTATCTAACTTTTCAGAATAATTGGTAGAATTTCGTTTTGGGTTATAATTTTTTTAATGAAGCAGAACATGCTTTTGTTATCCAAATACAAACTTTATTTGCTCGTTACCCAAAAAACAAGCGGCTCTTAACTCTCCGAAGCACGATTAAATTATTAAATATTTTTGCTACGAAATGTTTCTATAATAAATATCCAGGTACTGAAACCCGAAAACATTAATAAATAAGTAATAACGAGTGCTCTCTACGGGATTACAGCCGAAATGCGCACATACCTCGAATTTCGCAAACAAGCAAGGCCCTTGAAGCCACTAACTAGACTCAATCGCTGTTCAAACACAACTAAGCATTAATGAGTTACTGCGAAACGCAATACGAGGGCTGCTTTATAAGGAGTTCTGGTATTTAATTTTACTGTACTCGTAAAACCTTTTTGGTGGCTTATTTGGTGTACTAGCTCTTGGCAGCTTGTGCTGGGAACTCTAAAGCCTTGGTTTCCATTAATCCGCTTTAAGTGTGACTTTAAGGTATAAAATCGTTTATATATGTGCCTGGGAATAGAACTTGTGCTGGGCATGACGAAAAATTTGACATCAGGATATAAATAAACCAGCCAGTATGTATGAGGCACGCATGAGCGTTTTTTTTTTAAAGACATTGTAGACAAAATTTACTTCATACGTCACGGTCATCAATATCACAAATATCAATACAAGCACACATTTATTACATTCATGAAAGCTAATATAAATATATTCCGACTATAAATAGCGCCTCAGAAAAATACGAGCAGTAAACACGACTCAATCTTCTTTCATGCATCTCTAGAATCGTAAACGTACGTACCCGTCACGAAGTCGACGTACTCAATATTCTGTAGGCAAAGACTGTATTGAAATTTGCAATTGACCTTTGTATTTCCGTAATATCAAAGGTCTGTATCCGACCATGAATAATAGTATTATTGTACCCAAGAAGAGTACAAAAACATTCACATGCATGGTTTTTTTTATTGCAATGAATGGCGAGACGAGCATACCTGGTGATAAGCGATAGGACCGCTTATGGACAGTAGCTAAACCCAACAACACCATGAATTACAAAGCAATGCAAGCATTCCACTGCGCTCACCATCCTAAGACATAAGATATTAAGTCTCATCTCAAAACCTCAAAAACCAAAACGCACCTCAATGCCCTATGGTGTTGCAGATGTCCATGGGCAGCGGTGTTCACTTACCATCAGGTGAACCGCATGCTCGTTTGCCCTCTATAATATCAAAAAAAAAACCTTAGATTTTTAAAATGTTCTATCAATAAGTGATTCTACTGCAACTGATGCGAAATACCGTAAAATTACAGTACCTACTGACTGACGGATAATTCTATTGCCAATCTGCAATTCAATACACAATTTTTCCAATACCCAACCTCCTCTTAAATCCCTCGAGGCCAGTAGTAAATGCAGAATTCGCACCTCGTTTCACTCCCAAGTCTAAGAATTCGTTGTCGGCTCGTTTTCCCCACATTCGGGCCTCGTAAAGGGATTGGCCAATTCTCTCGCGGCCTCTGGTCGACGACTTTGGGCTCTGGGCATTACTGTTCCGATTCGACCACCTAGTTGATTGAATTTTGTTGTAGGGAAGTGGCAATAACATTGACGGTGTTGGGTTTATAGGTTCCGTAGTTTTTTTCTATTTAATCTGTTTTGTCCTGTGGTTCCGATGGAGTCTCACGTCTCGTTTGTTCTGTTTATAATACGAGTACATTATGAAGGAATGTTCATATTTACGATTGTATAAGTAAAAGAGAAACTTTATGTAACATTTATATTACTCGTACAATGAACATTGTTATAAATCAGAAACTTATAGATACTATTTCATTTGATTGTAACGTTTTAATATTGAATCTACTTCGAAAAACATTGTCCAAGAACAAATTCTGAATACAAAAGCAAGCTACAAATTCATATTTGAGTTGTTACAAACTTTCATAAAAATATGTTTTACAGTGAAATCAGTACGCAGGGGAAAAGCTCGAGGGAATATAGCTAAGAGTATTATAACATTATGCATATTCACTGAGAAGTTCGCTAGTATTATTTATATAAGAAATAAACTGTTATTAGATATATATTTAACAACACAAACCAAATAAATCCTACTGCAGAACACTGGCTTTCTGCACAACTGATGGGAAGTTGACGTTGTCTGGCTTGCTGGTCTCGGGCAGGTTGCATAGACGTTTAAAATTCGTGAGAAGAATTCCGTAATATTCATTATATGTTTTAATACCTATGAAACGCTGCCCTTTAGATTCGTGCCCTTTCAACCGTTCCGTCACTGACCGGTGAGCTGACCTCGCAACCCTTTCTTTATTTTCTTACTAAGTAACGTTTCTCCCTATTCATTTCTATAGCCAGACACGCACCAATACTCCTGAAACGAAATATCTAAATACACACATTTCATACCACCGACTCAGGAATTTGTGCCCGTTATGGCGATAGGCTCGCCCCCTATCACATCGTAGTACGGAACATACAAGGCGAAATGTGGGTATCCTGGTGGCGCCCCTGCCTACTCCTTCTGGGATAAACGCGTGATTTTGTGTATGTATGTATGTAAGTACATACCACCGATCCAGAAACACACATAAACAACATGTAAACGAACGCCAGAGATTAACATTATAATCAAATCCGCGCAGTAGGTCAGCGTAATCTATATTAAAATCGTATCTTCTATATTAAAATCGTATTGAAATCTCGCTGTGGGTTGTAATACTATGACAGCAAGGCTAATGCGTTTCGCACTCCATTTGTCTGTCGCATGTCGTTCATCCACGCCGCAGTTACCTTTTATGGAGCAACACTACGCAACACGGTAACATTAGGTTACTTTCGTGACTACTTATAACTATTTGTTGAATGTAACTCATCGGGTTCATACCGCCAATAACATAAATTAACAAAATATAACAAAGACTAAAACCAAAATTCTCCAACAATTTTATCGATTGTTACCAAATATTGACTGGTTTTCAAAAGCGAGGCAATATTACTTAACATATACACGGAAACATGTACTAACAATAAATAACATTTTGCTATCAAATGTTGCTAACACTTGGAAACTTTGCTCCGGAAAAAGCAACTTTACATCATTAACCTTTTGCATCACATTCCCTGCAAATTACATTATAAACGGTAACGCATACGACACGAGTCGTCGGTGTGGTATGCGTAATAAAAAATATACGGTGGGACTTAAATGTAAAGATAATTTTACTTAATGTACTAAGGAATTGTTTTTTGTTCAGGACTTTTTAGTGTATATTATGGATTAAAAAAAATGAGAAACAGAAGCAGATATTAAGAAACAAATTAACAGAGATTATCCATTTATATTTATACTTTCATAATCTTTAAAATTCTTGGAACTTTTTCTTTCAAAAGAAATAAACAAGATTGCTCCTTAAACATTTTTATCCACTAAAAAGGAAATAAAAATTCATTGCCAACGAAAAGTTTCACCATTACGGCGCACTGGACGTTGTTGACATTTTATTAAAATTTGAGTGAGCCGCTCTTAGAAGCCCTATTTCCATTTAAATTGTTCCTTTAACTGTTTATTATGCCGAAACGCTGTCATCTTCTGTGACACATTTTAGGAAAATGTTGCGGTCTTGTAAAAGGAAATTAAGTTTTTGAGACACTTAGGTTTGAGGTCACATTGAAAAAGATAATTATATGCAAAGTACATACATGTCTAGCTCGCTTTTTCAAGAGGTTGACAGAGATGCTACGGGGTACTTCAGTATTTTAGCCTTGTTCTGTAGCTAAGAGGCTAGCAACTTAATAGCATATTGAAAATAAAACAGTTTTTTTTCTTTATGCTCGCTCTATATGGATGGCAAACTAATTAATTTGCCTTATGGGTGCAGAGACCAAAATATCAATAATACACAGACAGCTTTTTTAAAAGCTTGTTTTTCTCCCACGGAAAAAAATGATTTAACTATCTAATATCTATATACATTGGCAATATTGTTTGTCATCTAAATAGTATGGAGATCGTTTCGTATCAAGTCAGGCTGCATTAATTTCATTAACCTCATCTGCAAATGTGAAAGCGATTTCATTGTAATTGTTTTGTTGTTGATGTCGGTGCGTGTTTAATTGGGTCATCGTGGTGCGAAGTGAAAATACTTGTTTAGCGTCATTACCTTTAAGATTATTCCGTTTTTGTGAGGAGCCTTTCAAAAGCTTTCTTTGTCTTGGTTAAATGATATTAATATCACTTGGAAGATCTTCAGCTTTATTCTTCAGCTTCTAATTGTATTATATTTTGTGGGATGATATTCAGCTCTAACGGAACGGTACCACCATCTCGAAAAACAAGCTTTATTATCGTATTTATTTTGAACATTAACACTGTCTAATTCCCCAAAAAATCTACCGATCTCCACACCAACATCCATTTTAAATTCACACCTGTGAGTTTTCAAATATTGTATTTCCGCTGTGATCGTTTCTTGTCGATTGTTGGCCTTATACTATATACATATCTATGAACTTGACAGCTAATAAGGGTACAGGAGCAAGGAACGAATATCCCAGTCCTCATACAGACATCTGCAGATAACAAATAGATCAGCACAAACTCAGCACATTGCACACAATGTGAACTATTGTGTCGGTAAAGGTTACATCATTTGTTTCGTCGAGTCATCAGTATAATAAACGTGGGTGCAGCGTGTGTTGACTTTAGTTTACAAACATTAGTCATTCAGCCTTAAAGAGGTCTTGGTACAGAGGTGATAAGTTAGAATGGAATAATCATCTAACTGAGATCTAAGCGCGCTGTAATTTTATGTTAAGTGTTGAAAATTAGCGAACCATATATTTTTTTAAATGAGACGAATGGCGAGACTAGCATGCCATTTGTCTGATGGTAAGCGATCCGAACGCTCATGGACAGTAGCAAAACCAAACATTACCATGAATAACAAAGCAAAACTTAGCATTCCACTGCGTCCTGTCCTGAGACATAAGATGTTAAGTAATAAGTCATTATGTCCAGTAGTTACTCTGATAGAGAAATAGACATTGCGTTGGTACTTACCCAGGCGGCTCCTCAAATATGAGAGACCTACCACCAGTATATTTCGCGATTACCCGGGACAAAACACAAGGATAGAGGATCTCATGAAAGTTGCAGGAAGTTACAGATTGCAGGCGGCTGTCTACACGTCCCAAATCCTTGAGGGAACCGTTAACTCAACAGTAGGCTTCCTGTGTTTGAATATGATTTTAACTTCATAAATAAAGAAATCTTATTCACAACAATGTTTATTACTGGACGTTAAACTTTTTTATGCTCGAGGAAGGAAGGAGTAACTTTTGTTGCTGTAACTACAACTTTATGAGTTTATTTACTGATGTACGGAACAAGAGTTTGTCCTCTGCATGATGATAGGTTCGTATCGTTTTATAATTTTCAGACCAAAAATAAGCTTGACGAATTCTGTGTGACGGATTCATCTTTGTTTATTTCAAATTGATTCAGACATGAGCTCATGTATGGTATATCTATGTATTAACTGGTTCATCTAATTGCTCTAAAACGGCATGTTGATATTTTGACTAAACAACTTGCCCAGACACAGGCTCGCCCCCTATCTCATCGTAGGACGGAACATACGACGCCAAATGTGGGTGTCCTGTGTTGCATCTTTGCCTACCCTTTCTGGGAAAAAGGCGTGAGTTTATGTATGTAACTTGTCCAAACTTGAGACTCTGTTTTCAAAACACAATCTTTATCCAAAGTCGAAACTAAACTCTATCGGTACAACACACAGTTGTAAAGCGTACAATACAAGCTACATACAGACAGGAGCTAGTGTTGTGTACTGTCTGTCACGGCGCGTACACACGAGACCCGTGTCAAAACTAGCGAGCCATTCAATACCGCACAATGGATGCTCTTGGATCTGTCACGCCGCTCTCCTACGGCTGGCGCGGACGGGATTAGGGTGAATATGAAGGATGTAAAAGTACGTATTTTAACACTGGCACGATAAAATAAAGTTTCTACTGACGAGTGTTGATGTGATCATGTTGCTGGTCGAAACAGTTAAGCTGTTTGAAACAAAAAATACATAATATTTATGTTGGATTATAAAACGACTTATTTGCGAATATCACCGGACGGCTAAAAATATCTACATAATATGCCTTTAACCTTCGAGGCTCCGAAAAACTGACTCACAGAAAGAAACGCAACAACTAAGTTTTTATTTCACGTCTATTTTCTGTGAGACTGTAGTACCTAGACGAGCCGTCCTAATTGCATTTTACCTTTAACGAGCTCCAGCAATACCCCCACTAACCTATTAAACATCTAAAATATATTTTTTAAGAAATTCGCAACTCCTTAAACCCCATATAATAATACCATATTACCTACAACAGTCGACGATGTACTAAGACTATAATCACAGGTAACTAAGACGCTCTATCTCTCATATTACCATCTCACAAGTACTCCGGAACTGCAGATCCGGTTGTAACAGCCCTAGGCGCTGGCCGTGGACACGCTTACGTTTAATAATAAATAATAATAATAAATACACCCAACAGTCACATACATAGTCCTGACCCCACACTAAGATCGAGTCTTGTGTCGTGGGTATCAGAAGCTACGAGAGACTTTTTGGTCTCACAAACACCCAGACTCGAAACAAATACCTGTGGATCACACAAATATTTGTTTCGGTGCGGGGATCGAACCCGCGGCCTCTAGTTTCACAGGCACCTGTGGATCTGTCTGCGCCATTCAGAATGTTCTCGGTTGTTGAAGAGGGTTGTAAGTAAAGTTGTTCGTCTCTTATAGCTGGTTGTTGTTGCTCCGTACATCAGTTTATGGGTGTTGGTTATACGCAAATATCGTCAGTAACAATATAATATGGGTAGTAGACATGTTTATGTTATACTCCTTTTCTTTACAGAATCTGTTTTAAATTCGATTTGCAAAATATTTTCTTGAGATAAATTTGATTTCGAAAACTGACAGTATGGGGTCGTGATTAAAAATCAATGTTACGAGAAATATGTGAGAGATCGTAGAGGTATTTTATTACTGATGTTATGAGAAAAGACAAAAGCGAGCTATAAATAAAAAACTCACGTCACATGTTTGTACCTAGAAGTCCTAGAACTCAAACCTGGAAAATAACTTAAGCAGCTCAGCACCCAACTACGCTATCACTCAACTAAATTACTCGTATTACAATAGAAATAATTTAGATCAAACAACAGGGCCAGTGGGTGAGGCAATTACGAAATTATCGAATTTGGAAACCATTGGAGCGCGGTTTGGTAAATCATTTGAAAATTTAATGTTTGTTTCGAATGTGCGTAAAACAGATTACAGCTATATACGATCAGTAACAAGCACGTATTGAAACCACAAATCTCAATTATAGATTTGATTGGATTCCATCACACATGTCGTTAGGTAGACCAAATGAAAATAACACACATTCTAATACGAATATTCTATGAGTACTCACATTCACCTAATAAATATGAGTTTGATAAGTAGTCCGCTTTAAAGTTAAAACCTGGGGTAAGAGGGACGGATATTCAAACTTGCTGCAACAATATGTCTTAATTATATATCGGACAAATTGCTTTGCGTTTACTATAGGTAAAGTTAAATGCAATCGATACTCACCCAAGGTTGAATCCTCTGGAATCTAGCCCAGGGATTGATTGATTCCTTTCAAAGTCGCCATTTAATTCGATCTAAGATATCATGAGTTAGAGCTTAAACATATTATATTATTTACTAGATCACTAAGGGGCACATTTCACAAACAAGCTACCAACTTGGAACATATTTCAATTTCTTCGCGTTCCTTGTAGAAAGTAAGATAGAATCAATTTAAGTTCTAACGGTTTGTCTTTTCTGCATTTCGATCTAGCGTTGAATTCACAAAAAGTAATTGAGACTTCTTTACCTATGTGTTTTGTCTCGCGATTCTAAACTTAAATGACAAGTTAAAGAAGCAGTAAAGCTTTTTATTTTATACATTTGTTTCTTTTATCGTTTGTATGTACGCCTAAAAACGTTTATTTTTTTATTCTCATCGTTAGCCTAGTGTCAGTAAATATGGGTGGTGAACCTAGAGGCCCGGGGTTCGAATTCCAACTCTATCCAGTCATTCTATTTTTTCACACATACATACAATTCTCAACTGATGTCGATCAATAAAACTTATTAGGAAATCCTCCATGCTAATAACGAAGAAAAAGTTGCAAAAGTCTGATTAGTCAGTGTTCTTGAGTTAGGTCGCGTTACATTTCGGTGCAGGGTTACCGAATGTCGTCTCGGTGTTGCAACCCGGCTGCTTGCACAGCGTCCAAGGTTGATTTCTATTTACGGAGCTGTGCAAAATATCGTCTGCGATATGATTCGGCTATTAAATAGTTTTTGGGGATAGGTAATTATAATACGTCCAATAAAATATGGGAGATTTTCATCAAAATTGGCACGTCGCGTCATCCCCGTTATTAAATACAATAAGTTGTAATCAAAAGTAATATAAATTAAATAAAAGTAGGAGAAATAAAGTACATTAAGAATAAGTAATAAATTTAGGGAAAAATGTTACCGCAATCTTAAACATCTGTTAACTAATTCGAATAGCATTTCAGCGTTTCATACTCTACCTTCAACGAGTTTTCATATTATACTAAACATAGCCATTTAGTTATTTTATTGTTAAAATAGAAGTATAATTTTTTCATCGACACCCGAACCATCACCGACCGCCACACATTTTTCGACCGCTTCCAAGAAACAGTTGAATACTAAACAATCTGCCGAACTAACTTGTCACGTTCCGATCTCTCGAGATGAGTCAGCATGCACCGGCAGGTACGTGTTTTGTTCATATAAAACTGCAATATATTTTGTATTGCAATGTGATGTCACGTAATCGCTTAAATAATGACAAATTATCTTTTTTCGCCGATGGATACTCTTGGTTTGCACTGAATTAAGCATCAAGTGTTTTAAAGTTGTCGTGTTATCAAAAAATGTAATGAAGTTTAATAAACGTAATTGCAGAATTATAGGATTATAAAAACAAGGGGAACCTATATAATATGTAAATCTGCTTGCGCAGTTATCTTCTTGTTCACAATTTTCCAGTCCAGTCGAGTTGAGCTCGACTTCGTCTAGGGACGGCTATTATATTTTCATTAACACACCTGTTCTTTTTCACAATTAAAAACTCTCTGGACAAAGGGTTCATAACCAAGTACTTTTAAGATATATTGATGACGATAGTTCGTGTAATTTTATTACATTCACAAAAACATACACGAAATGCGGTAATGCAAGAAACGGTGTACGAATTTGTAACAACCAAAACGGGTATGTCAGGATGGGTGGCATTTGATTGTCTCTGCCCAGACCCTTGGGATATGGGATTGGATGTGAGCGTGATTGTTCATTGTCTAAAAAAAGTCTTGGTTTATTTACCCGATTCTTTTCATACCATCGCACAACCATTTTACAACAAACTTCCATTCCATCCATCCATCCATCAGCCAAAGGACGTCCACTGCTGAACATAGGCCTCTCCCAATGATTTCCACAGTGACCTGTTGGAGGCAGCCTGCATCCAGCGACGTCCCGCCACCTTTACCAGGTCGTCTGACCATCTTGTGGGTGGACGTCCTACGCTGCGCTTTCCGCTACGTGGCCTCCATTCGAGAACTTTTTGGCCCCATCGGCCATCAGTTCTCCGCGCTATGTGCCCCGCCCATTGCCACTTCAACTTACTAATCCGCTGGGCTATGTCGGTTACTTTAGTTCTCCTACGGATCTCCTCATTTCTGATTCGATCTCGTAGGGAAACCCCGAGCATAGCCCTCTCCATAGCTCGTTGAGTGACTTTGAGCCGCCTAACAAGGCCCATAGTGAGAGGCCACGTCTCGGTGCCGTATGTCATCACTGGCAACACACAACTATCGAAGACTTTCGATTTGAGGCACTGAGGTATTTTGGACAAGAAGACGTCGCGTAGTTTCCCGAACGCTGCCCAACCGAGTTGGATTCGCCGATTGACCTCTCTCTCGAAGTTGGACCTGCCTAACCGGACCACTTGTCCTAAATAGACATATTCGTCTACAACTTCAAGAGTCGAGCCCCCAACTCCAATGGGGGTGGGCACAACATGGACATTCGACATGATCTTCGTTTTGTCCATGTTCATTTTAAGACCCACCTGTTGGGAGACTCGATTGAGGTCTTCAAGCATAGCGCTAAGGTTCTCCAGCGATTCTGCCAAGACTACAATATCGTCGGCAAATCGAAGGTGAGTGATATACTCGCCGTTGATGTTGATGCCGAATCCTTTCCACTGCAAGAGCTTGAAGGCGTTTTCCAGCGCGGCAGTGAACAGTTTCGGAGATATGACATCTCCCTGTCTCACGCCTCTCTGTAGTGGAATAGCCTTCGTGCTCTGATCTTGTACTCGGACCGACATGGTGGCGTTGTTGTATATACACTTCAACACTTCGATGTACCGATAGTCTATGTGGCACCGCTGGAGAGACTCTAGCACAGCCCAGGTCTCGATCGAATCAAAGGCTTTCTCATAGTCCACAAACGCTAAACAAAGCGGCAAGTTATATTCCTCGGTTTTTTGTATAACTTGCCGAAGCGTATGAATGTGGTCTATGGTACTAAAGCCTTTTCGGAAACCGGCTTGTTCGGGAGGCTGGAAGTCATCAAACCTGCGTTCGAGACGATTTGTGATGACCCTCGAAAACAGCTTATAGACATGACTCAGGAGCGAGATGGGCCTGTAGTTCTTCAGCAAAGTGTTATCACCTTTTTTGAAGAACAGTACCACCACGCTCCTGCTCCATGCCTCTGGCGTTGATCCCTCGAGGAGAACGGAATTGAAGAGCCTCTGAAGGACTTTCAGTATCGGCGCTCCGCCCGCTTTCAGAAGCTCTGAAGTGATTCCGTCCTCACCCGGCGCCTTGTTGTTCTTAAGCTGCTTCAGGGCCATCTCAATCTCACACAGGCTGATGTCCGGGATATCATCGCTAGAGTGTCGGATCAACTCGGCTCTCGGGTCTTCGGCCGAGCTAACAGTAGGTTCGGCAACCGAGGTGTAAAGCTGTCCGTAGAACCTCTCGATCTCCCTTAAAACCTCTGCCCTCGTCGACACTACGTGGCCGCCGTCCGTCTTCAGCCTACACAACTGGCTTTGCCCAATAGACAAGTCTCTTGCAAACACTTTGGAGCCTCCATTCCGCTCAATTGTCTCTTTAATGCTCACAGTAATGTGAGCACGGACATCGTGTCGCAAGGACTTCCAGATCCGTCTATTGAGCTGCCTATATGCTTCGGCGTCATCGGAAGACTGCAGCGCCATAGATCGACGTTCGGCCATGAGGTCAAGAGTGTGGATCGAGAGTTTTTGTGGTCTATCTCTACGGCGAGGTCTAAAATACTTAGATCCCACCGTATGGACAGCTTCTACCAAACCGCTGTTTAGCTCGTCCACTGCAAGGTTTTCTTTGACACAATCAAAGCGATTTGCCAGCTCAAGTTGAAAGCTCTCGGGGTTTTGGATATGGGCGCGAGTAGGTCGGAGCGTAGATTTCATCAAGCGACGCCTTTCTAATTGGACATTGATATTCAATGAGCCCCTTACCAGTCGGTGATCACTGCCGGTTTTCACCCTGTTGATCACAGAGACATCACTGAACATCCGTCTATTCGTCGTCAAGATGAAATCTATCTCGTTTCTCGTAGAACCGTCAGGACTCAGCCAGGTCCATTTCCTGTGAGGCGGCTTCTGGAAAAAAGAGTTCATCGCAAAGAGTCCCTCTTTCTCCAGAAAGTCGGCCAGCCTCTGGCCCCTGGGGTTCCGTTGCCCATGTCCAAATTGCCCCACTTTCAACTCTGCATCGCTTCTCATGCCCAACTTTGCGTTGAAGTCTCCCATAACAACATTGAAGTAGGTTTTGGAAGTATGTATGGCCCGACTAATGTCCTCATACATCTCCTCTACTTCTTCATCTGGGTGTGTCGAGGTCGGCGCGTATACCTGTATGACCTTCAACGAATATCTTTTTGATATTCTGAGTATAAGGTACACTACCCTGCTCGACACACTTTCGATGGATACGATGTTGTTGATGATAGACTTGTGGACGAGAAATCCGACACCTCCTCGGGACTGTTGGTCGTCCCCCCGGTAGAAGAGCAGGTTACCGGACTTCAGGGTTATCGTATCCTCCCCGATTCTACGGACTTCCGATAACCCCAAAATGTCCCAGTGTAACCCACTCAATTCTTCTTCCAGTTCGACAATCTTCTCGTCTGTCCTCAAAGTGCGTATGTTGTGTGTTACCAGGGCCAGTCGTCGTCGGGGGTGGTAGCCGGGGCCAACCCGGGGATTCTTAGCACCCCCTGCCCCGCCGTAACCATGGCCGCTACCATAGCCAGGAATAGCGGGGCTGCCGGGGACTGGGGGCCTGGTCCTGGTTTTGCTCGTCATTGGGAGGATTTTGCCATTACTCGCCACGCTTGGCAGGCGGGTTGGCGAGCGCAGAGGGGAGGGGGGGGGGACGCGTTGATGACGCTGCTGCCCGTCATCAACCGGAGGAAGGGAAATAGGGTTTGTGGGTGGAGGATGTTATGGAAAAGGGGAAGTATGGCCTGTAGGAGTGGATACTGCAGTCACGGAAGGGAAGGTTGGTAGTGACTGCAGTAGCTCTGTAAACTTCCATTATGACAACATAATTTGATAGAGCAAATCCCATACGTCATTTTCACGGTTCATTCGCCATGAATGGCTGACCCCATCCGGATCGACATTCAGACGCCATAAAAAGGCTTAATGAGGCATTTACTGTTCCTATTTAAGGCACGTATGACCCGATGCGATCAACCGTGAAATCGGGCTTGGTAATGCACTGTTATTGATATTGCTCACCGCTTTAGTCTGGTGGCAATTTGTACGGGTTATAAATACTGAGTATCTTAGTTTGAATCCGAATTTGCGTGAATTTTGGTTGAAAAAATAGGTTCTCCATCTATTATCCTTCCCTTTCGTGAATACAAAACAAAGAAGCGAAAAAATAAGTAAATACCGAACAGTTGCAAGTAAGGTCTAAACAAAATACATACATACATACATATACTCACGCCTTTATCCCCGAAGGGGTAGGCAGAGGCGCCACCAGGACACCCACATTTCGCCTCGTATGTTCCGTCCCACGATGTGATAGGGGGCGAGCCTATCGCCATATCGGGCACAAATTCCTGACTCCAGGCTGATAATGAATAGAAAAATCCAATATCACTTTGCCCGACCCGGGACTCGAACCCGAGACCTCAGCTTTGTAACCGTACCGTAATACAACTACGCCACCGAGGCAGTCATAAAAAACAAAATCCGACTCGTAAATATCAGAACCAAATGAATGACTGAATGAATGAATCAGAATGTTCAAAAAAAATAGTTTATTAGTTAACATACCTTTGTATCATTAATTCACACTCTCATTATACAGTCTCCTTCATAAAAACTAGTTAAAATACAAATAAAACTTGCAACTATATTTCACCCATCAATTTAGTTCACAATTCATATAAAAATGCAGCTTACAGAAACACATTGTTCGTAAAAAAGTTCATCATCCTCATTGCAGATGTCGTAAACATTTTCTATTAAAAACGCATTGTTTAAAACATCAACGTGCCACATGCTCCAGATGCACTCTAATAATAGTTTTCAGGTGAATGTAAGCCTGGTGCAGGCGTGAGTCAGTGGTCAGTCACATTTGGTCTGACTCATGTCTTCATATACTTTATTGTTGACTAAATGAAAAAAACAATGAACAAGGAAGTAACTCAAAACTGTAGGTTTCAATTGTTGCTCTTATTGCTGTCGTCTATTTTTTCCAGAGACTTATGGAATGTCTAAATGAAGTATGTCTGGAATAAATGTGGCTATTAGGTCCATCGTTACCAAACTGCTGTTAGCACTGAACCGTTACTTTAACTGATACTAAGGGCCAGTTGCACAAACTAACTTTGCCCATAACTTTGGAAAATGTCAATCCCATACTTTTGCGTAAAATACGTCACAAATAAATGGCGATGACATTGTCAAACTTAGAGTTATGGTTCGTCTATAGTTTTTCTTCGTCGTAGGTATTTCAAACTATGCTATTAACACGATTAAATCTAATGTGACAATTCAAACTGGAATTATTTTAGGAATATAACATAACAAGCGAATCGATAAAACGGCGGATTCTAAAGAAGCCCTTTTGGATAATCTAATTAATTTAATTGCATTTTATATGAGAAAACATTAATATTCATTTTAATATACCTCCAATGTAGTGCGCAGTACGGCGATTGTCTCAAACCAATATTTATTTTGTACCACCTCGCTCTCTTGTATAACAAAGCTGTTTGCAGTTCTCAATGTTTTCCTTCGTTTCGAGAACGCCAGTATACATTGCGGATTTTGTTTGCATAGTGGAATGCCAGGTCTCTTGGGAAGCGGCGATGTATGGTCGCCGGATTAAAGTTGTCTTGTTTGTTATTGAACACAGGTAATTGAAATAGAATATTGTGTTGTGTTAATATGAGAAGTTCATGGTTCAATCGCTATACTCGAATGAATTGTTTAGCGATACTGTTTGTTTGCTAAGGTATATCTATTTACTTTCAAATAATTTTTAAATTTGAAAATTAAATTAGACAATGATCTCTCCTATTGACGTATTTAACAGGCTTTTATTTATTATTATTAAGTAGTTCTTGACTTCCACATTTAGAGTTATAAGTAATTAAAAATCATTGTGGTCAATTCAAACTACACGAATAGTCATTTAGACCTAGTTGGTACTACTGTATCATATGGTGTACCATATTATGGGGGTAGGCTCGTCCCCTATCACACCGTGGGACGGAAAATACAGGGCGAAACTTGGGTGTCCTGGTAGCACCTCTGCCTACCCCTTCTGGGAAAAAGGCGTGAGTTTATCTATGTATTTATGTATCTTATAAAAATATATATTAATGATCCTACCGAGCTTATTCCTATTCCAAAATATGGGTTCTCACCGTGCCAGACTCTAATTTCAGTTTCGGACAACATAATATGAAATTTCATGTAATTTTTAGAAATAGATCTAAACATATTCTACAAATAACCTTTCTAACACCTCCCTCACACCGGTACAACCATAGCTTAATCCGCGCCTCATTTGTCGTGTTGCAAGTGGCGGCTAGTCCCGCGACAGATCTCAAGGACGTCGCGAGAGCCACTGGAGCGTGCACTTGGCCAACCGGTGCTGACAGATCCGTAAACATGCCTTTCACAATCGTTTCAGCATATACATATTGTATATGTATATTTGTCTTATGTACTAAGCTTGGGCTAAGTGGAGTTTAAAACTCGTTTATGAAGAAGAAAGAATAAATTCTTTAGATGAACATTTACGCGAAAAGATCACATTACAATTTTCATTTTTTTTTATTAAAAGTTTAAGATTTTACAACCAGCCGAATTGTTCTCTTTCAGCCAATTTCATTCCTTGTTCATTACTTTTTCTAAATCCAAAACACCTATTAAAGTCATCTAATTACAAACTTACTATACAATGCGCGGCTAGTAAAATACTTGGCTTTTTTTTTCTTTAATCTACTTTTGCAATCTACAATACCAGTACTGGTAAAAGAATAAAAATACATTGTTATTGCGTATAGAGGCTTACGATCACTATAGAGGTTTTTGTTTAATTGCAGGTGTAAATAGCTCCTGCCGCGCCGGCCCGGAATATGCGGTGAACGCACCCAGCCCTTTGTACTTGGTAAGTCAACATTATTATTTTGTTTAAATTAATGTTATCTAGGTTCTTTGACGGTATTGCCAGATGTTCCACATTACAAGGATGTGTGCCGACTGTCGCTACTTTAAGTAACGAAGATATACGTGTATATTTTTTCAAATCTCAATGCAGCTTTAACATGTGTTGTTTACATATAAAAATAATAATAAATACACCTAACAGTCACATACATAGTCCTGACCCCACACTAAGATCGAGTCTTGTGCCGTGGGTATCAGGACCTACGAGAGACTTTTCGGTCTCACAAACATCCAGACCCGAAACAAATACTTGTGGTTCTCACAAATATTTGTCTCGGTGCGGGGATCGAACCCGCGGCCTCTCGTTTCACAGGCGGCGTCTAACCAACTGCGCCACGGGGTGGCGTATGAAGTGGGATATATTATTCAATATATCCCACTTCTGCCCATAGCATAACATGCACCTCCCCAGGGTCTACGACTTACCCACCTAATGTATTGCGATGTAGATTTTTGTCAAAGTGCCTGGCAACCAGGTCGGTAATGATAATCTCATCAGAATACGCCGCCGAGTATAGGTCTAATTGCGATCTCTGTGACTCTATCACGCGTGACGGATCTATAGGCAAATACTGCAACTGATACTTCCTCATTCATAAAAATAATATTACTTTCATTTCCTCTGCTCTACCAGTCAAGCAACAATGAGAGTTCAATGACTTGATCAGCTCATTATAGACTAGCAAGACCTTTAGAAACAAATTAATCTTAGAAAGTATGCTGATTTGGTTTTTTACTTTTTAATTCGATTACGGATTAGATAGATAATGATAACCTCCGTCCTCGAACACACCAACAAGTAGATGTATCTAGTATGCCGAAGTAAGGTTTAGTTAGGGACTCAATCCAACGGCGACATACATACATATTATGTATGCGTGCTGGCCCGTATGTAGCGGCTAGCGACACCGGCATGCCCCTTTCGGCTTACCTCGGAGTACCGGAAAGGGAGCTTAAAAGCTTTCATTCGAAAAAAATGGTTTTAGTATTGTACAACCTGTCTGCAACGTTTATACGTGGCTATGAAAAAGAAACATTCACGAAACTAATTTATTTTAATGACACACATAATTAGCGTTATCTGCCAGTGACGATTGCTTTTCATTGTACATTCTAGTAAATTATATTCATCGTTTAGAAGACAATTATGGTACACAATGTTTCAATGTGCCAGTCTAAGATCTTTGTCAAGCGAGTTAAAAAGGAAATGAGAAATAAACAATCGTGTCATGTATTGGAAAGTAGGCACAGTTGCCAATAAACACTCACAACTCCTTATGAACAATAAGGACCTTTCTCCCCTGTAAAGATGGTACTTAACAGATGGGCAGCAATTTCGATGACCGAACAATAAGTAGCAAAATTATATTACGTCAATTTCCTTTGAGACTTTGATATCATCGTAGAAGAGCCGGTTTGTTCATGCCTAATGCATGCCTTTAGCGTAGTTTATATCGAGCTGACAAATATGTCGGTTATAGTATGAGTATACTATTTAATGTGCCATGCCCAAGCTCATATCATGCCGACAAAGCGAGCTTAGTCGCCATAATATGGACTACGCTATTTCAATTGCCGTCCCCAACTATGCTTCAAAGGTAAACCTGATCAAACGTTAACGTTAACAAAGGGTAAAACTGCCAAAGCATAGTTTAATATATGATAAAGCGTTCATAATTCACGAGAGCACACAGTAATTTACTTTTACCGGCGCGAGGCAGAGCATGGCCCACTTTACACCATGCGATACAAATCGCAAACATGCTTAATGTGATGAGATTTTACACTGGTAATGTTTTAAAAATGTGTGGAGATTGTGAGAAAGTCCTTTTTTATGGTGGACGGTAAATGAGCAAGCGGGTTATCTGATTTTGAAATGACCAACGCTCGAAAACGCTTATGTCTCGCTGATGTCTTTAAAGCTGAGGTCTCGGGTCCAAATCCCGGGTCGGGTAAAGTGATATTGGATTTTTCTATTCTTATCAGCCTGGAGTCATGATTTGTGCCCGATATGGCGATAGGCTCCACCCCTATTACATCGTGGGAAGGAAAATACAAGGCGAAACGTGGGTGTCTTGGTTGCTACCAGAGGAACCTCTGCCTACCCCTTTCGGGAAAAAGCCGTGAGTTTACGTATTTATGAAAACATTATCTACACAGCGAAAATATTAATCAAACACAGTTTTTCACTATCACAATTTCCAAGTGAATGAATTAACAAAGCAATTTAGTTGAACGAAATTTCCATACAATTAAATCTCGGTGGTTCGCTCGTCTGCAAGGACGGACAGCCAGTTGTTCAGAAACGGATAGTTCGTCGCACCCGTCCGTAGCAGTAGGCTCTTCATAATTCTTATAGACACGTTCCCGAACCACTGAGCAATACTAATGAGTTTAAATGTATTTCGTTTATTCGCGGAATTTTGTTGGATTTTCTTTCTGCAGGTTATTAGGTTTGGTGTGGGTCGGTGATTATATTTTTTTGTATAGACTACTAAATGCAAAGTTCTGTATCCCATTCTGTGGTCGAGGAATTAACTTCTACATAGTGCGAGGAATTTTAACTAATCGCGGTTTGATTAAGAAGTATTGAATACGTAGCGGAAAGCGCAGCGTAGGACTTCCACCCACAAGATGGTCAGACGACCTGGTAAAGGTGGCGGGACGTCGCTGGATGCAGGCTGCCTCCAACAGGTCACTGTGGAAATCTTTGGGGGAGGCCTATGTTCAGCCGTGGACTTCCTTTGGCTGATCGATGGATGAATGATACATATTGACGTCGCTCTACTTAATACAGACATAGTGTCTTATTTAATTAATATACGTCTGCATCCCTAATTCATAAGCAAGTGTCATACAAAAAACAGTTAACAACAATAAAATAATAGAAATTGCGTCCAAACAAAATATTTTACTGTTAATTTGAAAGCTGAGTAGCTGTTTACTTTTTTCTTCCCCGAGCATGCAGTGTATATTACGTCATAATTGGAGATTGCCCTTGAAGATTTGGCAAACGCTAAGTAGGTCAACATACGTGCAGTGTCCGTGACAAAGGTTGAATACAATAAAACAACACTTTCATACCACTTTACTTGCTTTATAAACTCCATATATAAAATATGTTAAAAGTAGGATTTTGGCTCTCTCTTTCAGTTTATTTTACAATTATTTTCTACACGACTCTCATGTATAACAGCAGTGTAAATGCACTGTTGTGTTTCGGTTTGAAGGACACTTTTGCCAGAGTAACTACTGGACATAATGAGACTTAACATCTTATTTCTCAGGATGGCGAGCGCAGTGGAATGCCAAGCATTGCTCTGTAATTCATGGTGTTGTTTGGTTTTACTATTGTCCGTGAGCGGTCGTATCGCTTATCATCAGGCGAACGGCATGATCGTCACGCCATTCATAGCAATAAAAAAAAATTACTATGGATATTCTTCTGATGTATCAGCCAAATATCGCACACTGAGCTTGTGACTCCTGACAACCGAAAGTTCTACTGAAAGGGACTGAAGGGAAACTACTACTAATACATTGTCATATTGTGTTAAATTAAATGTTGATACAATAATACAGAAGGAAGGATTACGTAAACTAATTATACTATCGTATCAAACTAACGTATAATTATCACGATAATATAATAATTAGCATAAATTATTTAATTAACTATAATTAATATGTATCCGTTATTGAGATCTATTAGCGCTCAGCTATCTCCTTAGTAATTAATTAATCTTATAACGTAATTGATAGTGTGTTAGATTAATTGTTAAGTAGGTATATCACGTAATTTTAAATTAAATTACGCCGTTAGATGGCGCTGTAAGAATAATTTATCGCGGTGTAATGAGTTTCAGGTGACATTACAAGAATTGTGTTTCCAAAATTAATTTACAACCACCAAATTGTTATCATACTTAGGAATAGCAAAGCCGGAGACAAATATATTGGACTAAATCGTATTATTTTTAGATAAATTTGTGTAAAGAGATTCTGTATTCTGACTACGTAAAAATAATAAAGTTTACATACATACATAAACTCACGCCTTTATCCCCGAAGGGGTAGGCAGAGGCGCCACTAGGACACCCACATTTCGCCTTGCATGTTCCGTCCCATTATGTGATAGGGGGCGAGCCTATCGCCATATCGGACACAAATTCCTGACTTCGGGCTGATAATGAATAGAAAAATCCAATATCACTTTACCCGACCCGGGATTCGAACCCGAGACCTCAGCTTTGTAACCGTACCGTAATACAACTACGCCACCGAGGCAGTAATAAAGTTTAATTTTTAAATGTTTCATTGAATGAAGGCCTCTAGCTCTCTACGCTTTTTGTTCTAGTTATTTATCGTTTAATCAGTACCTAAAATATTATTACTGAAATACGAAACATTTCAAAAATGAAATTAGAGATTCATCGAGTTTTTTTTTGCGAAAATGAAGAGGGCAAGTTAATATATTTACCGTCCGTCTAGACAGGATATTGAATTTCAGACCCATTCCAACTGATTTGCAAGCGTACTATATTCGTCTATTTACATACCGTTTGAAGATACACTTTTTGAGGGACTGGAGTAGCCTAAATACAATATCTAAATATATTGAGTCTTTATGAGTAAGTTGTGAAATGAAAATTCATAATGTTCTTACTAGGGTTGGGAATGGTGTTTAACAAAACTTCAATGTTAAGTCAATACTGACTATTTTACATAATCCTACAGTATCATAAAAGACAACCGGCAGTACTCTAGCCCCCATCTTGCCACTCTCGTCTATTAAACTCGACATCGGAGAAGTACTCTCCATGAATTACCAACATTTTTGACTTCTCGTTTTCCTATCCTTAGATGTAAAAAAGACTCTTCTGTCGTTATACTTTTTTACCTGAGAACAAAATTTTTACAAGTCTTCTTCGACTCTATAAGAATCAAGGTTAATTCCTTTCTGTAGTTTTCCATTAAGCGGGTTTTTGTATGACGATTCAAAGGGCACGAGACGACTCATTGACGTCATACATTGACAAATGAAACAAATTTCATTTTTATTTTCGCGGTTTTCCGTTTGATTTTTGTAGTCACGGCTTGAATGCAAATAAGCTGGTATATATGAATAATACAGAAATACGCCGTGATAATAGTTGAGAAAACTTATTTGCAAACCATTGCAGGTGGGTGCACCTGGTGGTGGTGCTACCTGGTGGTAGGATTTCGTATCCACTTGTATGGCGACTGCCACGCACAGTGGTGAAGAACCCCTCATAGTGCTCTACGCAAGTACGAGTATATCGTGTTTTGGATTCAGTCCCTGTACATCTGATTATACATAGGCAGTCATAATTGTGTCGTTCCACGAAATAATCATCTCTATTTATTGAATATTCTATGTCCCTTTCTTACACTCTCTTTCTCCCTCTTTAGCCATAGTAAGTTCACCATGTGCAGGCTCGTCCGCGACGGTAACACTGTCTCACAGGAAATTGACGTAAACGACAGTTTTGCTGTCGCGTTACGTTCGGTGAGTAAGATTGCCGAATAGCCAATACTCCTTTTCTCTTTCCATCCTTTTTCCTTCCCGCTCCCCTCCCAATTTGATGGGCTGGCAACACATCCACAATCGTAGTAGATGTTCATGGGCGGCAGTGATCACTTACCATCAGGTGACCTGTGCCCCTAGCCGGAACATTTCGCAGTATCGTAATAGAATAGTAATAGTAAAATTTTGTATGGGAATTTAAACAACGCCATTGTGAGCATATTTGGAAATAAAATTTCACAGCGGGAAACGTTCACTTTACTATACGAGAATTACTATACGATACTTCAAAATGTTCCGGCTAGGGGCACTGTTTTCTCGTTTGCCGGACCTATGCAATAAAAAAAACAGTAAGATAAATATAATATACAAATATATCTACCATTGGCTAAATAAGCCTCGACGACAAAGTTAAGATTATCCCTCATTTGTATTATTTGATCTTTTCATCTTTTGCATTCTCATGAGTGTCATTGACCCTCATAATGCGCAAATAAACGGTTTTAATGTAACAAAACCTGTATTTCGATTGGTAAGTCAAACGGAATAACTTTTTTTTCATTTTTGTATCACGTATCAAGTAATTTAGTTTTATTGAAATGAGACAACAATACGTGTTTTCGGAAAAAAAATTGAAGCCCGATTTACCTAACAAAATAAAATCTAAAAGTTTATAACATAAGTATTCCTTAAGAATTTTTGTCAAAGATTAACAGTTGTATTGATAAAAATAAAACAATTACACCATAACTCACAGTATAAAAGTAGTAGCAGTTATTATTAGTATGCAATTTATAGGCAGTTAAAATAAACGTGTTAATAACCGGTTCATAATTACTAACAAATAAAAGCAACAAATTCGTTGCCTATAAACTGGCCAATTTACCGCTACAGTGGCTACAAACTCCATATTTCCTCAACCATTTAATTATCAGAGCCACATTGTAGGTACTCAGTACCTTGGACTATAGTAGAAATAGGATATCTCGACGGGGGTGGTAACATTTTTTTTCTATTGCAATGAATGGCGAGACAAGCATGACATTCGCATGATGGTAAGCGACTCGACCACTCATAGACAGTAGCAAAACCAAACAACATCATGAATTACAAAGCAATGCTTGGCATTCCACTGCGGTCGCCATCCTGGCTACAATATCCTTAAAACCGGAACACAACAGTGCATTTATGCTGCTGTTTGGCAGACGAAATGGACATTGCGGTGGCGCCTACCCAAGCAGCCTCTCAAATATTAGAGACCTACCACTAGTGTCTTGAGCAGGGCTTGTAAACGATACCAATTCACATTAAAAGTACCGGTAAATACCGGTATTTTCATAAAGATACCTGTGTATCGTTAAAATTAAGTAGCGGTAATTGAGTATCGTAACGAAACACAATCGTTATGATACCATAACGTTAACAATTATCGATATTTTTTTGCGTCGATAACGTTAAAAATATCGGTAATTTCGTATCGTTACTTTATACGACGTAGCTTGTAGTTTAAATTGTGAAGACTGCCCGTTATTTATTTGGTGCTTATTTAATCACAAACGAGTGCCGACTGCCGCCACGCTCTTCGCATGTAAGTGGTTTGTTGGCAAACGTTGAGAGAAATACACTCATAACGTTAAAAGTATCGGTAAGTTTGAGCGAAGGTAACGAAACACACTCATAACGTTAAAAGTATCGGTAAGTTTGGTAGTACCGGTATTTATATTTAACGTTAAAATAACGTTAAATTGGGTATCGTTACTAATGAATTTACCGATACCTGCTTCTAGCTCCATTAACGATACCAAAATTTTACCGGTATTTCAAGCCCTGGTCTTGAGGCAATCTCACTCACCGAACGAAATAAGATAATAAAACAGTCGTCTCGAGTCGTTTTCCGCGAGTTAATATAAGTTAACACGAGCCCTTATCGTTTGCAGAACCTATCCTATTAAATAAACATAATTTGTAAAGTAACTAGATTTGCAATTCTAAATTACGACCAAAAGCGAGCATGTAAATGTCAACGCCCTATTTAAAAACATCGCAGAGCGCGAGGCAATGCGAATAAACGCAACACAACGAAGGCAACAAGACCGCAGCTAGGTAGAGCTCTCAAAGCTCGGGGTGTCACTACAGCGAGAAACAGCTGCTGCTGACAGCTGAGTTACTATTGGTTCTCGACGGTATATCACCTTTTTGCTGTGGGTTTTTTCTTAGGCATAAAACCGCGACTAGGTGCAGCTCTCTAAGCTCCGGTATCACACAACGAGAAACAGCTGCGACTGACAGCAAAATAACTATTGGTTCTCGAAGGCATATCACCTCTTTTTTGCTGTGGGTTTTTTTATTACATACAAGACCGTGACTAGATGCAGCTCTCAAAACTCAGGTATCATATAGCGAGACACAGCTGCGACTGACAGCAGAATTACTATTGGGTCACGAAGGTATGTCACCTCTTTTTTGCTGTGTCTTTTTATTAGGCACAAGACTGCGATTGGGTGCGGCTCTCAAAGCTCCGGTATCATACAGCGAAATACGACTGCGACTGACAGCAGAATCACTATTGGGTCTCGAAAGCATATCACCTTTTTTGTGGGCTTTTTATTAAGCACGAAACCGCTACTAGGCGCAACTTTCAAAGCTCGGGGTATCGCACATTGAGAAACAGCTACGACTAACGGCTGAATTACTACTGGTTCTTCGAAGGTACATCGCCTATGTTTTTCCCATGCTGATGTTTAAAGAATTTTACGATCTGCAGCCTGCTTAAAATCAAATGTTTCGGCTTTAGGTCTTTTCAGTATACCAGGTTGACCCAATGTGTTTAGTAGATTTCAAATAACTTCGTAATTCTGATAGAGAATTCTCAGGAATGTAGATATCCTCACGACGTTTCTCTTTATCGTGAAAATAAGCAATAAATAACTTAAACACACCTACATTCAAAGTCACTTCGCAATCCTGTCCTTAAATAAACAATCACGCTCATATATCACGTATAAGATATATACCATTATTACAATTTCTTACGCATTCAAAACGACATCAATAACACATTACAGCTTTCTCACATATAAATTGGTTTGTGATGTGAACCGATTCTGTACAGGCCTTCACGTGAGATGTGAAATTAATGTTTGAGATGCGTAACCATATTGTTCGGCCGCATTAGTCACCGTGTATAGATTATTCGATGACATTACTGGTCGTTTACTAAGAATGTTGCGTGCGCACCGATTTGTCTTGCACGACACCTCAAGATGGATCTCGAGGGGCTTACGAAAGATTGAAATAAAATAGGTAATGGGTGGCATAAACATGTAATACTTATAGGTGAAGTTGATTCTTAAGGATTTAAAATTTTTGAAAAACAATATTTCAATACATAAATAAATACAGTCAATAGTCACATACATAGTCCAGACCCCACACTAAGATCGAATCTTGTGTCGTGGGTACCAGAAACTACGAGAGACTTTTCGGTCTCACAAACACCCAGACCCGAAACAAATACCTGTGGATCACACAAACATTTATTTCCGTGCGGGGATCGAACCCGTGGCCTCGCGTTTCACAACCAGCGTCTAACCAACTGCGCCACGAAGGCTGTCTTGATTTTGTTAAATAACTTGATTATAATTAATAGCCCTTGAATGCTGCGCGGGTATTCAAAGCCAATTTACACTCGCAAAAGGTTTACGGATTAAGAAAGACCTTTTGAAGAAATTTTTCAACTACAGATTTCTTTACAAGAATTCCGAACGTGTATAAAGTTAATTAATGCAATCCACAAGTTCCCATACACAAGCCTCTCATTCGTGCCCAGCAAAGCGACAGTTTAAATACAGTGCTATGTTGCTTTTATTTAAAATAGGAGAAAGACGAAAAGAGCTACGCATGAGGAGACTTATACCCGCCAGTACCTTAACATACACACATATATAAACTCACGCCTTTATCCCCGAAGGGGTAGGCAGAGGCGCCACCAGGACACCCGCATTTCGCCTTGTATGTTCCGTCCCACGATGTGATAGGGGGCGAGCCTATCGCCATACCTTAACATAGATATACATATACACATTAGTTAATATAAGAGTTATATCAGGCTATGTATAAAAAAGTTATCGCGATCGAAAACAAACAATAGTGGCTTTATTCCAAGAATAATTTATACGAAAACACGAAATGTAGGATTCTTACCTATTCTTTGTGTGATGAAACGCGGGGAAAAGTGGCGCGCTTCGGAATTTTTCGGAGTTCGCGGCTTAACAATAGACTTTTACATAACGCTCTGTGGAGACAATATTACAGAAGACATTCTGCATTTTGCAGGTTGGGAAAATAACTTGCATGGAATTGTTTCGTAAATTGTAAAGATTGATGCCTGGTGCTTGTTATAGTTATTGAGATTTTTTTCTTCATTATTAACAAAAAATTGCCATCAAATTCAGTTTATTTATATCTTCTTCCAACTGTTATCTAATGCACACGTACGTTTCTTATGTTTATGACACCTGCATATCTCAGAGGTATCCGAATGATCGGATCCGAATGATTCCGAAGTAGATATATTAAGTCAACGAATCGCATTAGTTCAGAAGACTAAAAGACCCGAAGGAATTGAATTCAAGCCGATAGTCGTAAAATTCTAAGCCAAATTATTTTGTAACATAGCTGACAAGGCATTTTGCGGCCAACCGTATGCACATTCGCTAGGATACGAAGATATACACTCAACTTTATATCAAGTAATGCTTTGTTATGCTTTCTAACCAATCAAAACAATCCCATACAGTCTCAAATAGTGATGATGTTTGTAAAAGTGGGTCGCGAGTAGCGTGCGTTCACAATCGCAAATCGACCTCATGTCGTGTCCCGCGGAGCGAGACTAACTCGATGCATATGAGAATTGAGAGCCACGCCGCGTTTCCGCGCAAAAACACTGTAATCTTGCTACATTTGCACAGTTTATGGACGTTCGAAGAGGATGAGAAAGTGGTTTTTAGTCTTTATATCTTAAGCAAATGTAGTATACTAAATCAAAATCCCTCTTAAAGTGTGCTAAGTGGAAGAACCTCAACCTTAGGCTGGATATGGTTCTATGAACATTTTGTAGTATCTAGATGGGTCCACCTATAACTAGGTGAACAATTTAAGAATATCTATAATTCATTGTATAGATACTTAAGTTACTTATTGCATCATCTGTTGTTGGATCATACAAAATGTACAAATAAAAAAATATGTATAAATTGTCTACATATCATGCAATATAATATTATATTTTTTTTCATATAGCAGCACGCCATATTTTAAATCCATAATTATAAAATTTTAGCAAAAACTACACTATGTAGGTACTAATTATACAAACGTATTTCTAAATACTTGTATACCGTGCAAATTGAACTTGTAATTACCGAACAAATACTCAAACTAAGTTGGAAAACAAATGTTAAGAGCTTATTCCGCCGTATGTCTTATAAACACGAAAGGAAGGTGCAGACGTGGAAACTGCTACATAATTCATCCAAGGCCGAGTCAGCTCTGATTAAATTTGTTACTTGTTCTGAGACATATACGCTTCCTTCTCTGGGAGTAAGTGAGCAGGGCTGTACAATATTCCAGATACATATAGTTAGGAGTTACTTCAAGATGGCATGCGATGGGAAGAAACTTCTCCTTATTTTTGGAATTTTGACCCTAGTCCACGCAGGTACTTACTCTATGCGGGTTTAGTAAACAAATTAATTCTAAATTATTAATTCAGTGAGTTATATCGTAATGTATAACCCGAGAACATTTCTTATGCTGTTCAAAGGTTACAGGACTGACATCCAACAACTGAAACTGACGGCTTAATATGTCCTACAATGGTCGTTTAGACCAAAGACATGACAACAAACGTGGACGATTTCGCTTGCCCATTTTTTTATTTTAATGATTTTATAAATAAGTTTTTACTTTTTATGTTTGTGTAAACAAAACACTGAAATATTTTTTATTTCGTAACAACCCTAAACCCGTGAACATCAAACGCGTTACCCCCCAAAAGCAGGGTCAATGTCACCTACAAGATTATCTCGCGCGGTACGCATCTCCATCTAAGCTGTAATTTTCCGCCATTTTCCTCTTAATGAACGTGGAACTTTCACGAGCTGTTGCCAAACGAGCGCTTAACGAGCGGAACAAGCGCTCGTCTTAGCGTTGTTTAATGCGCTTTAGTTACTTCGTAAGATAGCTGCGTGGGATGAGGGTAAAGTGAGGCTGATTTTAGATGCATTTTTTTGTATATTGTCTTAATTTGATTTAAATTAAAAAATGTACCGGAATAAGAAATTGGTATGTGTCAACCAATATACGTCCCACTGCAAGGCACGGACCTCCTCTACAATTGAGAGTATGATTGAGAAGGGTTTGACCATATAGTCCACCATGCTGAAGAAATTAATATAAAATAATTCATTTGTTTATTCTAATTTCTAATGATATCAACACATCCAAAATTATTGTTGGCAAAAAACAACATTAAAAGATATTTTTAGCAGCATTAAAAAATCCTTTCTCTGTAATCCTTGTTTAATGCCAAAACATTGCGTTATAAACACCAGCTACTTCATAATATTGAAATCTTCAACAGCTAATCCTACAAAGTTATGTAAAATCTTTTATGTTAGAGGCGTAACAAGAATATACGTTATACTTACCAAAAAAATTCTTAGGCTCTCCGAAATATAAATAAACGTAAATAGGACTCCTTGTGGCCCAAATCATTAATAACATAGCAATATTAAGCTTTTCTAAATGAACCGAAGCCCTCGTTTGACATTTTCGCGGAATTCATGAAAGATCTTAATATAATACGATGAAAATTGAGAAATGAGAAAACTCTGAGTATATAAATTACTTGCCAGACAGCGACAGACCTTCTTGTTTGCGGTCCAGGTTAAAGAAGATAGCGGGTTACCTGTACACGTTCATTTTATGTCGCTTAAAGATTTTAATCGACGTGATAGCTCACCACCGATTTTAGAATTTAAAACATAAAATAAACTGTTTATCCTATGGCGTCGATACGGAAAGTTTGACTGTTTTTAGTGCATTTAGACCACCACTAGACCAAATTTTTAAAACATTCATCATGTAATTGCAAATCTCAGAACTACTTCAACCTGAAACACGCACAAACAATAGGGCTAAATCTAGTCCACGGAAGCGTAGAACAAAACCTAAGAGTATATCCACGATAACTTCACTAATAATAACTACAGACTGCAAAGTAAACGACAACCCTAAAGTGTTCCTGTAATGATGTCGGTCTAGTCTAGATCTCAGAAGCCTGTAGTTGGAGACACTAGTGCTCATCTGCTCGCTAATGAGAGCGGTACTGCGGTGCCATGGGGAAGCGTAACACGTTTTATTACTGTATCCTCATTGCAATATGAGTAGTAGAAGGGTCTATATACTTAACAATAGGTGTTGAGGTCTTGTAATCAGTATACAAACCGGACATGTATTTAAGTAGTTCTGTTTGATAAAATATATTTACTCGGGAATGAAATGTTTCTACTTATTTTACCGTTACCCCATACATCCATGACAACTCTTAAAAATTCGCTCTAAATTATAATATCAAAAAGTATGTGTACTAATTTCATTCTAGTGAATCTTCGTGTTTATTAGTATACATTAAAGAGTTCTGTATTGAAAGAATCTATATACCTAAGTAACTTGTCTAGATCTCCGCTTATGACTTGAACCACACCTCAGTTCTCATCAGCTCGCTAATGAGAGCGGTGCGTCTCGGCGACACGGGCATCCGTTAATACCTTTTGTTATTGTCGCGGTTACATTGCACCTCGGCATCACGCCTTTTGCCTATTTAGAGGCTTTATTCTCTGTCGCTGACCTGATGTGGATTGCTAGTGTGTGGTGGATTAATTACTTCGCCGTTAGGGGTCCTCTCTTTACAAATCTTTTTTTGATATTTTTCGCTCTCGCAACATTAAGTGGAATCAGCAGTCGACTCTTGTAATTTTAGAGCCTACTCGACGGAAATGCTACTACTTAATAACGAATCTATTAGACCCTAGTCATTACCTGTTGGCCTCCCTTCTTTATAAAATACAAATGTCTTTATGAAGAAACCTTACCAAGAATCGTCTCTCATCGGAGTAGGCAAAGACCATGGAACGTCACATTACAGTCCACAATTAACAGTCAAAGACTATAGACTGTCATTTACTACATACCCGTTTCTAAAGCTTTCATGATTTTATTTTATTTGTCCACAGTTAGCACGAGACCTCATTCCCCGTGAAACTGCCGTCATGACGCTGCACTGGTGGATGCACTGGTTCTGGGTGACGACGCTACTCATAATAAACGGTGAGTACTAGCAACTTCTTTATTTTTATAGCTATTGTCAACGTAGAACCAATGCGATGGTGGGCGAACTCCACAAAATTAGACACCTATAACGCAGGATTCATTTAATGGAATTTCGGAGTCCTGTAGGATAGCGGATAGATAGAAATTATTAACTTCGTAGGACATAAGTACGTATAACTTAATTTAACGATAAATACTTACACGACTGCCTCGGTGGCGTAGTTGTATTACGGTACGGTTACAAAGCTGAGGTCTCGGGTTCGAGTCCCGGGTCGGGCAAAGTGTTATTAGATTTTTCTATTCATTATCAGTCCGGAATCAGGAATTTGTGCCCGATACGGCGATAGGCTCGCTCCCTATCACATCGTGGGACGGAAGATACAAGGCGAAATGTGGGTGTCCTGGTGGCGCCTCTGCCTACCCATTCGGGGATAAAGGCGTGAGTTTATGTATGTATGTACTTACATTTCATATAATTGAATACCATAAGAAGTGTCATAAAGGAAAACAATTAATCAGTAGTTTTATACTAAGGTTCTCAACAAGGGTTATGCGAAATTTGTTTGAAACTTCCTTAATAATAATTGTCGTACTAAATTGGAAATTTATTGCGAAACCAATAAGGAGTCAGAACATTCTATTTAAAAATTTAAACGCAATAATACTTGACCAATATAAAGGTAAAATTCCATGTATTTTGTTTCACGACGGGCGAATAATAACAATACACGAGGAAAATCGAAAGGAAACTCATCATTTTAAACGAAGCTCGAAATAAACCGGCGCTGTTTGCACTAATACCCTTGAGTCATTCGTATTGTTAATACAGGTAATTATTTGCGAGATTTTAACACAATGTAGAGGTATTTATTTATTTGTATTTATGAGGTACTAGCGGCCCGTCCCAGCTTCGCCTGGGTGCAGATATCTTTTGATTCAACTCCACATGTGGTAGATGTTATTTTTCGTACAAACTGTTGTAGGTATACCTAAACCTCTTGAAACCTAAACTCGACTCACTCTATTCTATCCCATCGCTCTATACCCAAATAGTGTGCCTTACGATTTTTTGACATTAAAACTTCAACGATTGCGGATAAGGAAAATCGGATGAGTAATACGGACGCTTCAGCGATTTTGGTTTCCATACAACATGCCATTCCATATAACGTAGTGTTTTATATTCTCTTTGATTCCTTATTTCACCTCAATAATTTACTTACTTTTCCAAAATTGTTGGTTGTCATTATTTTTCGTTTGTAATAAAGACCTGAAATATAATTTTTCATATATCACCCCATATGCGTCCCACTGCAGGGCACGGGCCTACTCTACAATCGAGAGAATCGATTGAGAGTGGTTAGGCCATATAGTCCACCACGCTGGCCTAGTGCGGGTTGGCGGACTTACATACCGTAGAAATTCTTTAAAATAACTTAACTGGTTTTGATTTTCTATACAACATTCCAATCCTTTATTCAACCGCTTTGGAAAAAATATTATAGCCTATGACACTCAGGGATGTTACATGTTTTTAACGGTTAAAGAATTTATAAAATCGATTCAGTAATTCCAGGGATTATGATATTATGTGATTTTTTAAATTAAACTCGTATAATGGTGGTGAACGATAGGACATTGTAAAAAATTGTGATAAAAGTGATTTCCGATTTTAAAAAGAAGTTTAGTTTTATACAAAATACATTTCTGAACACACGCATAAACATTTGACAGCCAATTTAAATGTCAATCCTTTTTCATTAACGACATTAATCTACATAATTAAAATCTAAAAAGCGCCATTATTCGAATATTGTGGATATATGTTGTCGATTCGAAACCTTTATTTAAATACGTTCTTTAATTTGCGGGAAGAGTTTGAACTATTCGATTTCGTTTCCTTTTTTTTTTGTTTATCTGTTCTCCAGCGCACACTGTTTTGATAGATATGATTGAATTTGAACTTTGTACAGAGGTATTAGAGTGCAAATTGACTTTTTGCCGTTAGGAACATACCTACATTGTTTAAACAACAGTAAGGGCTTGTAATTCAATATGAACTTTATACAATAGCAATAAAGCTCGTTTTAGTTAGAAAACGTTTGTATGGGAAAAAGAAAAGGGCTGTTTTTAGGGGTTTTCCGGCAATTATTCGAATTTTTCTCGCCGTAAGAACCATCCTTGGACTTCCACAAACATTTTAAAAAATGAATTATCGAAATCGGTTCAGCCGTTCAAACGTGATGCCATGACAACGCGAAACGGGTTTCATTTTTATATATATAGATTTACATATTTACCTCATTAGGCGTGTTAGTTATTTTTCCAAAAACCTAGGGGAGGGTCTCTTAGGCTTTTTTAACAATTGCCCATACTCTTCGTACAGTGGCTGCGCACATACCGATATCTATAAATCTTTCAAATAAATAAATGCATGTAGGGAACAACATCGCAAACCCCAACGTCATTGCAACTGGTTAAATAAATTTGATTAGCGCTATCTTCAACAGGTTCTTATCAAATTCTTGTTTTGAGAACTACAGAGAAGAATTACATACAAAAACTCATGCCTTTTTCACAGGAGGGGTGGGCAGAGGTGCTACCATAAAACCTACGTTTCGCTTTGTGTGTTCCGTCCCATTTGTGATATAGGTCGAGCCTATCGCCATATATGGCACAAATTCCAGACTCCGGGCTGTTAATGAATAGAAGGATCCAATATCACTGCCGAACCGGGATTCGAACCCGTGACCTCAGCGTGGTAATTGTACTACGGTACGATACGGTCTATTTAATTGCTACGGAAATAATGTCTAATATATCGAAGAAATACAATATTTCCCACTTGTAAACCACGATTTATGTCCTACACAAAGCGTTCATCTCACATCCTCCAAAAGGTCTAAAACAACCAACAGCTCACACAACAGACAGAAGCATTAACAGCATAATGAACGGCTATAAATCATTTAGTACAGCACGCAACGCAATGAGCGCATCCGTTTCGACCCACAAAACTCCATTAGTCTTTATTGCAGCACGTTAACCACTAATATTGTGTTTGAAATTGTAGTTTCCTATAGTCTGGCTGACCAGGATGCAAAGGAAACGTTTCTGAGTCTGTTCTTATCAGCAAGATTTTTTTTATTGCGATGAATAGCGAGTCGACCATGCCATTCGCCTGATGGTAAGCGATACGACCGCTCATAGACAGTATAAAACCCAACAACAACGAATTACAAAGCAATGGTTGGAATTCCACTGTGATCGCCATCCTAAGACATAAGATCTTAATTCTCAATATGTCCAGTAGTTACTTTGGCTACAATGTCCTTCAAACCGAAACACAAAAGTGCATTTACACTGCTGTTTGGCGGGCGAAGTAAACATTGCGGTGGTACCTACCCAGGCGGTCTCTCACATATGAGAGACCTACCACCAGTAAATCCGCCATACTGACTCACGCAATTGTTGCGTTCCGGGATTATAGATCAAGTCAGAGGGATACTAGGCAATGTAACGACTTACGTCACACGAGAAGTAATTTTATATGGATCACAGTGTGTTTACTATCAGGTAGTATGTGGTTGCTTTGCCGAGTGACTCAAAAATCACATACATACATAACCCTGACCCCACACTAAGATCGAGTCTTGTGTCGTGGGTATCAGAAACTACGCGTCACTTTTCGGTCCCACAAACACCCAGACCCGGAAAAAATATCTGTGAATCACACAAATATTTGTTTCGACGAACGACGCAAAAACGACCATCTCACCGGTCAGCAAAATTATGTCGGCCAGCTACTATCCAGACGACTAAAATATTCTGGCACTAGCATTATCTCAACAGAGACATTTCAATATATTTAAAACGCTCTCAAAAGAGCAGCGATCAATAAAACACGAGAATTTATCTCGTGCAATTATGTAAGTACACGGCTCGCTGATACCGGAACACGAGTGGGAACAACGATATTGGATGATATACAAGCCTACACAAGCATTGTAACCCACAAATACTCGAAAGGAAACTGTTTCATTAAACATGCGAACATAAAAATTGGTGAAAATCAGGATTGTAGCCTTATTTATAAATGGTATTATTTGTAAGGTCTCAACAGGCCACCTGATAAAAGTCGTGGGAGTTTGTTAGATGCAGACGACTGCATTGAGTTCAAATATTAATAAAACAGTACGGGAAACTCCTCGGTGGCCTCGGTGGCGTAGTTGTACTACGGTACGATTACAAAGCTGAGGTCTCGGGTTCGAATCCCAGGTTGGGCAAAGTGATATTAGGTTTTTCTATTCATTATCAGCCCGGAGTCAGGAATTTGTGCCCGATATGGCGATAGGCTCGCCCCCTATCACATCATTGGACGGAACATACAAGGCGAAATGTGGGTGTCCTCGTGGCGCCTCTGCATACCCCTTCTGGGATAAAGGCGTGAGTTTGTGTGTGTTGGAAACAATACTAGTTTGTTGCTGATGTGGACTGGACTCAAAAATTATCTGCACCCAGGTGGAGTCGGGCCGGCCCCTACTTAAATAATAAGACTACATCCCACCAAAGCAACGGCACAAATTACATCTGCATATGTATAGTTAAGTCAAACAGACGAGCTAATGCATTCTCGTCAACATTTACACACGGCGCTCGTGACTGCGGACTACGTCGTAACTAAACGAACTAAACCCAGCACGTAGTTAAATCACGAAGTTCGAGATAACTTGGTTTTAGATGGCTCTAATTGGCCTGATTGATGTAGATGTGTGAGTTGTGTCTGCTCGTATCTGTTTTTGTGCAAACAGTGCTAAAGCTTTTTAAAATTTAGGGCCTAAGTGTCTTTTTATACAATAGGTTCGGCAAACGAGCAAACAAGTCTACTAATTTACCTCCTCAAGTCGAGACCTAAGACGAAACGGAATCAAAATATGCTTATGTTACAGTTGATTGAATTGAGATGCCTCAATCATACCTATGTTAATAAATAAGATGAGACGTCCTGGAAGGTAAGATGCTCAAAGGAGATCGGTCGATTTGGTCCAACCGTGGACAAGAAATTCATTATTACCAAAAAATTTGGCGTATTTTTTTAGATTTATTTCTCTATTAACTTTTATCCCACACCATTGGAATTAGATTTACAAAATAATGAGGATATCATGAAATATTTCTACCATTTTTGTATTTGTCAGCAACATTCATAGAGTTGACATCTGTCACGAGACTAATAATTTCGTCGCGTACTAATGTGTATTTAAAATTGAATTAATTTGAAAATCATATAATTTCGTTTTGTGGCTGGGTGTTGTGTTTATTCTCTTCGGCGTCCCTTGCAGTCAATTGCTTACCTCGATCCAACAATACTATAGCATATAAATAAGTTAAAATGTTTATAATCGTCATGTAAGCAAAAACTACGGGAAATCATTGATGCGCGCCTGAAGCCAACAACTACGAGACACCGATCGTAAAGGCGCAAAGGCTTACATGATCTGTAATATCTGAATGGATTCATCCTCAATCATTGTTTTATTTTTTCATTATTGTGTACGGTAGCTTCAGATATTTTTTAAACTAGCGCATGACAAAGTGACTAACTACATACAATAAACCTGATATCAAAATAATATACTTTTAAATATTCAAATGTGTTTTTCTGTCTTTTTTTTTTTTTTATATTATAGGGGGCAAACGAGCATGCGGTTCACCTGATGGTAAGTGAACACCGCTGCCCATGGTCTTCCTTGATAAGCTTACGTACTTTATAATAATGTATATTCATACTCATCCCAAACTTAAAATATAAGCCAACTATGATATTACGTATTCAGACAGTAGAAAATGGTAGATTTTGTAAATCTTTAAGAGGATAAATCTTAAAAACCCCGTATCCTAGCTCAAGAAGACTATGTTATATTTGAAGGATAAAAAATCCTTATTATTTAATTCTATGTCTCATTTGTCTCCATCATGTTTCCACTACTAGGCCCAATATTCATAGGAAAACGACCGATCTCCTTTATCCCTCTTCCTTCAATTTTGAGATACTGCGTTGCGTATTTCGACTCCTAAGCACAACAAAAGTACACGCATATCTTACAAAAAACAATGACTCAAATCAAGCTCAAACCAAGCTACCTAACACTTATGCTCATTTACTATTTATCACAAAAGCACGTGTTAACAAACCTCAACGATATCAGTCGCTGGAGTCTCGAACCAGCCTATACATGCCGTCGCGTCGTTTGCGCCGAACCATTAACCTTGACACTGAGGGCGACGGGCTCGGCCGATACACGATAGCTCTTCTAACGATAGTACAATGAGGTTCTCAAAATGTAGTCCGTGTCCGTTATTATAACTTAAATGAAATTAAAAGCAAATTAAGGAGCTCCGCTGCTAACATGCCATATTAAAGAGGTAGAGCCTCAGAATATTTCCGGCAAGCAATTATGCGATGTTTCGTTTGATGGCTCAAATTGCGTGGTAGGAAATTCGAAGCAATCCAGATATTGACCACCTTAATGCTCCTGAAAGACCTATAGTGACCACCGAAAGAGTGTTGTGTTTCAGTCTCTATGTAGATCCAGTTTTAGACAAGCTGGCATTATTGTATTTATCAGCAAGAACGGTCTCTAACTTTGAGGATTGGCGAGGGATAATCGCTAGTTTATACCTACTCGGTTTACATTGCACTGCATGCAGCAGATGCGATGTAATCACTTTAAGCCAGTGTAAAAGATCAAAAGATGAAAACAACTGGCGTCAGATCCATAAAAGTTTGATATCCACTGAGGTGTAGTGTGTGAGTCAGCGGGAACACCTGATAGCTGCGGCCGCGTGACGTGGCGCCGTAGATTTATTGCCGTTTGATGACATGCCGTAACCAGTACACAACACAGCGTAAAAATAAATCTAATCAATATCTATTTATGTCTTGTACGGCTTTACTGTTCTGCACTATATCAGCAGAGCTTTTGATTTTGAGTCACAAAATGTGTTAAAAAACAAGCTTACAGACATGGCGGGAACAAATTCCAATCCCAGCCAAATCACTAGATTTTTCAAGCTGATAAATTCACCCTAAATGGAATGCCTGCCCTGGCAATCGATCCCAAGATCTCGCGTTTAGCCCCTACATGCTACTAAGAGCCAATATCGCAATGATTACTTTATAAAGATATAGGTAAGTTCAGTAATTACTACCTGTGCTCTGGAATGTTGCATAGCTGCGAAAAGGAAGCGATGCAAGCACTGACCTATTACAACACAAGGAACTCCGCTAAGTAGTACATTTTACTTCCGTACATATTTATGATTTATACCATTTTTTAAGTTTATTATTAATGCAGGTGTAATTTTTATTTAAAGAAATAAACAGATTTTGGCGATATTCTTCTGCCCTTATAAGTAACACGTTTTGATTTATATTTCGGTTTAAAATAATTAAGTTTATGAGTTTAGAACCGATTACCTATATAACGTCAACAGTCTTGGAAAAGAAGAGATCGATGTAAGTGAGTGAAGCGAAAGTAATATGTAACGATCGATCTGGCGATCCATAGTCTCTGCCTACCCCTATGGGATACAGGCGTGACGATTATGTATGTATGTCTTGATAAATATTCAACTCGGGCACGTTAGGTACCGTGGAATTGAAATTTTCTTGGCATTCGTATACGCCCGAAAAGCAATCACCGAGATCGCATATAGCGGTTAAAAGCCGTCATAGTGTACCACGTAAATATATCGCGTTTTATCTATCTGCGCATACCTATCCGAAAACAATAAGTCCGGAATTATTTTGTGGATATATCTTGACTGAATTTCACCTTCAGATGCCTTCTTTTTGTGTCATCTATACATATAATAAAAATGTAAATGGTCGATGTCTGTACATGGAAGATATTTGAGAAATTTTAACGCGAGGGGTCTTTATAACAGCAACAGAAGCCAAAACAATTTTTTTTAGAATTTTTGTCTGTCTGTCTGTCTGTCTGTCTGTATGTTTGCTTGCGCATCACGCAAAAACTACTGCACCAAATGAGATGCGGTTTTCACAGTTGTATTGTTGTAGGCTCAACTTAAAAACTGGTATATGTTGCATTTACATACAGGGTGTTTCTTTTTATTTGCCTGCACATTACCCAAAAACTACCGCACGAAATGAGATGCGGTTTTCACAGTTGTATTGTTGCAGGCTCGACTTAATATTTGGTATATGTTGCATTCACGTACAGGGTGTTTCTTTTTGTTTGCTTGCACATTACTCAAAAACTACCGCACGAAATGAGATGCAGTTTTCACAGTTGTATTGCTGCAGGTCCAGTTTGAAAACTGGTATATATTTCGTTTACATACAGGGTGTTTCTTTTTATTTACTTGCGCATCACGCAAAAACCACAAGACGAAATGAGATGCGGTTTTCACAGTTACTAAGTCCAACTTAAAAACTGGTAAATGTCTTATTTACATACAGGGTGTTTCTTTGTATTGTGGAAGATAAAAAAGAAAAACTAATATGGGGGTCTTTATTAACGTAATAAAAAATATGATTTAAAATTTTTTTGTCTGTTTGTCTGTGCGGTTGTGCACAATGAACTCAAATTCCGCTTAATGGATTTCGATAAAATTTGGTATGGAAGTAGCTGACACCCTGGATTAACACGTAGGCTACTTTTTATCCCGAAAAATTAAGTGTTTCCGTGGGATTAGGAATTAATTCCGATATATTTGTTACTTTTTATACTCACAGGGATGGGATGTGACTGGATTACATGCCTTGAGTGAGAATGAGACGGGAAAGGCGGGATATAACGGGACGGGATGAAAAATACCAAATAAAGTTAATCACGCTGACGAAGTTTGCGGGCAGAAGCTAGTATCAAAATAACTTGGATATAACAGTTGGCGCAGTTAGTTAGACGCTGGCTGTGAAACGAGTGACCGCGGGTTCGATCCCCGCACCGAGACAAATATTTGTGTGAACCATAGGTGTTTGTTTAGGGTTTGGGTGTTTGTGGGACCACACAGTCTCTCGTAGTTTCTGACATTCACGTCACAAAACTTGATCTTAGTATGGGATTAGGAGTATGTATGTACATATTATGTGACTGTTGAATGTATTTAAATGGAACCCAGGCAGGTGAAATCCAATGTACGTCATTAGACCGATTTTAGTGTAAGTACTTCAATGCGGGCTATTGTGAAATCGAAGTGAGTTACGAAATACCACACGCAGGTTTCTCTTTTATTGTAATCGTATGATATGGAAAATTTATTGCTACCATTATTGGTGGTGATAATTACACCACCTGGTCGACCTACAAATAAACCTTTATTTCAATAGTTTAATTCGTTCTGCTTTGCTAATAATTAATTATTTGTAATCGGTGCATAGCTCGTAGAATTGACGTCCACTGGGGCCGAAAGGTTCTGGAGTTTGCCACGTACAAGCAAGCGAAGTGTCGGACGTCCACCCGCAAGGTGGACGGACAAACTGGTTAAGGTCACAGGAAGTCGCTGAACGCTGGCCGCTTCCAACAGGTTTAGTGGCAATCTATGGGGGAGGCCCATGTATAACAGTGGACTTCCTGTGGCTGAAGAGAGAGAGAGATTTGTAATCGATGCTGATCGTAAGGCTTGTAGGGAATTCATATCCACACGGATACTTACTACCATTTGGCATTCATGTTTGTGAACACTGGAAAATATGTTATAACATGCGCAAATATATTTCTATAGACATTCGGTTTCGATCACGCCAACCATAATCGATTAACATCACACCATTGATTATGGTGACCATCTCGGTGAATATTTGAATTATATTGTACAACCATACAGTGTATAATACTGATACTATCTTGCGAGTATTAAAAAAAAACAAATAAAGTGAACCAAATATACACTGAGGAAACACATACTGTGAAGAAAACAGGTGAACTCAATACAAAGTATCCGCAAACAGATAAACAACTACATAGAATTAGATATGTTTAGAAATTCTATTCGCGTCCAGTTTGTAATGTTAATCTAGTTACAGATCTTAGGGCTGCCTCGTAACTACGTGGCCGTGGGCGGTTTAATCGAATTCTCAAGAAGGATTATGCAATGTATAATATTTTATTTATCTTTTCGTATGTATGTTAGTTTCTTGCGCCGTGTCTTCTTCACAGCTGTTTTACGCGTTAAACACACAACAACACACATAAAGTGTAAGATAAAGGTAGGGGAGAGTCCTACAGTACCGTCACCTTAAGGTTTATCAACAAAAAAATCAAAGTTCTTAATGTTAAATATTCAATACCTCCTGATATATTTAAAAGAACTATTGTGCTATTAATAAAAATAACAAACAACCAAATCGTTTAGACAAAATCAGCTTTATTATTGCAATTCCAAGAATAAGAAAATACAGACTAAAAAAAATAGGCCTACAGTATCGGCCACTAAGAATGTAACCATTTAGGCAATACAATAATCGCAAATATACTGATCGGATAGCTCCGATATATTTGCACAAGCCTCATGGACCCAAATTTTACAGTTTCCGCACCGTATCCAATCTTCTTCATGACATTCAGCACACAAAGGGCAAACTGTCTCTTCTTCAATCGGTCTGTGAGTAGAAGGTAGGTTTTCGATTGTATTTTTTTTTTGTTTTCTTACTGACATCTCTTGCTGACAGTAAAGTCTTACCTTTTCTATTACCACCTTTTCCTGAAACTGAAAACTATTTCTTTTTTTGTCTATTTTGTTTCCCTTCCAGCATCTTTTTGTACGGAAAACTCGTTATAATTTCACTTATTTCAGCTTTACGACTTCATGCAGTAACTCTTCATTTTCTCTTCACTAATTCAGTCATTCAGCGTTTTTCGGGGTATCTAATAGCTTTCTGCGGCTTGACGTGCACTCATCTTGTTATTCAGTACCTTTTCTACAGCTTTATGCATATCTGCCGGATCTCAGGCGCCCTTTTTTGCCTCGTCCGACCATCATTTGTATCATTTGGCATTTTCGTGTATTAAGTAGTAATTTTTGCAAGTAATGCAAACCTTTTAAACTAATTTAAGGAATGGCTGGTACTGCAGGACAGCGTACTGGCCGGCACTGGAGGAAACGGAAAAAATAAGAGTTTCGATTTCAGATGAAAACAAACGTACAAAGGCTGAAATAATATTCGGTTTTTAATAGCCATATAAGCATACTAAACTTACCAGGATATTTTTTTTTTTAATTGAATCCCTGAACTTGGAAAATCACCTACAGAATTTTAATTACGTAGCATACATTCATCGCGCGCAACAGAAATCTTTACACTGACAGTAAACCGGTTGTGACAGGTAGACGCCGCGTGGGGCATATACTTGCACGAGGGTACCGCACTAAATAGCGTAAAACTGTCAGTGCCATCTATTATAGATTTAGAGAATTTGTAACTGGCCGGTACTGTATGCCGGCCGGTACTGTAGGACTTTCCCTTAAATGAAAGACTAGAAGAAAACTAAATCAAAATACATATTTTTAAAATCAGATAACTGTCATTAGGGTGTTAAAGAGCAGACGGACCACCTACCTAATGGTGTGTTATTACCACTGCCAATAAATGCCTACAACACCAGAAGCGTCGTCGGTGGTTTACAGCCTTTAAGGAAAGTGTAACCTCTTTTCTTGAAGACACCATAAGTCGTATTAATCTAGAAACTTACCTCAATTCCCATAAGTATTCGATTTCATTAAAGCAAAGCGACAACCCTATCTCCACGTGAGCACGTGAACTTAACAATATTAGATTTATTTTCTAGGTCGTTTTAAACACAGAATTTAGTTGTACGTCGAAGCCGAGAAGCCGGCAAAGGTCTGGAAAAACGTTACGCACAAAGAGTATTAACGGCTTTATGAATTAGTGCCTTGGAGTGCGTAGGCGGCGGTTCGAGACCCGTCTATTTGCTCATTAAGTCGTTGAATATAGCATAAAAACAGATAGTCTTTTAAGGACATGTTAATATGAATGTGGGCGTAACCAGTCAATAGAATTCAAAAAACGAATAGAGGCCATTACATTGTCTATAATATACTTGACATAGACAGCATAGCCGACATAGCACAGAAGATTAGCAAGTTTAAGTGGCAGTGGGCAGAGCACATAATCCAAATAAATGATGGCAAATGAGCCCATAAAGTTTGGAGACCGAGCACCAGCAAGCGAGGCGTTCGACGCCTGCATACAAGGTAGACAGACGACCAAGTTAAGGTTCAGGTTATAGAAACTTTATTTCTCAAAAGAAATTTGCAAAAGGTTGCAGGAAATAACTGGATGTATGCCGCTTCTAACAGGTCGCTGTGGAGATCTTTGGGGGAGTTCTAGTTTGAACAGCTGAAGAGAAACAGAGACAGAATATACTTAAAACTAACAATAGTTTTATGATAAACGGCATTTGCGGCTGAACTTTAAGTGCATATAAATCAAGTTCATGCTTGACTGATAAAGCAGAGTCTTTGTCAAAGCGTTCCATGAAGTCTTGCTATCTCGCTCTGGATGTGCAATATAGAATTTGCAGAGGTAATCAATCAACGTACTTAGAATATTCTTTTTCTTTGCAATGTTTATAATTTAATTTCCTCAAGTTAGTGCATTATTTATGTTTATGTAAAGTAATTAATTATTTAACAAGCGGAGTCTGACACAGTATTGTATAAGATTGAATGTAAGTGACTACCCGAAATCTTCAGATATTCATTTGTTTCTTAAAGCTGCTATGTGTGTGTCAGATAAATACCTATTATTCTACGAGACTAACATAAGAAAGCCGAGTTCAATGCCACATCAATTGATTTCAAACAGCAATTTGCACTAAATCTTACACACAGTAATGAAAACTGATGTGTGATTACCCGTTACGCGTCGATAGCATTTGCACTGTCATTTTGTAAATTATGAATGAAAGTGACGTAATTTGAAGTGATATTAAATGCTGTTGTGGTATAATCGTTTGTTTTTATGCTGAAATGACTGCATTGCGTCTGATAAGTGCTAAGTCTAGAAAGAGCGTCGACTGAACACATATTTTTGTATCTTTAAGATGAAAAGATGCAAATCTACTGAAAACCTGATTAAAACGGCTTGTAACGTGGTACATGGCGTTGACGATCCAGGGTGAAATATGGTGATGACCTTTAAATAAATAACTTGCAAAACGCTAGTAGCAAAATATATACTACCTCCACCAATGGACACTCATCTTGATGTTGGCGCATCTTGATCCAAAAATGGGCCAAAATCATTATGTTTAAAGTTGATTTGGAATTTAGAATTTAAGAACACAGATCTAAACAAAAATTTAAAGGCAATAAAAATATTGATCATGCAGGTTTAGAAGAACCTTTTAAAATTACAAGTATTAGGTGTTTTATATTCAAAGCAATTCTAAGACATCAATAAACCTTCATTTACGTTTTAGTTTCCGTCAGGTGAAGATCAGTCATACTTCCTTGTTGTACTAATTACTAATCCATCCTTGAACGCTTTTGATTAAATTACCCCCTCCCCCCCTCGCCCTACTGATCTCGGGCAAGGCCGCGGTGTGCGGTTAGTTGGAACAATTATGTTGAGTGCAGAAGCTTGTAGCTGAGCAGCACGCAGGGCACAACGAAAAATACGAATAATACACAAATAGTTCTGAACCCATGGGGGGACACTAGTTTTTTGACATAGATATTAGGAACTATAAAGCTTTATAGTCCTATATCTGAGTATTAGTAATTACTAGTATAGAAGGAATACCCCAAAATCTGGATCTGTATATTAATGAAACCGTCTGTATTCAGTATCTGTGATTTCATTAGTAAAAAAACCAAACTTCACTCTAAGCGTATGTGTAAAACTTGGTGCTGCTCAACAAGAGAAATACCTGTGGAGAGTCTTGCCTTTAAATTACATACCTACAAAAATTGATTATGAAAAAATTGCGTATCGCAAATGATTCTACTCGTAGTAGAACACCTTTCTGTAGCACACAAATTATACTGCTAATACTGTCGATTCTCTGTTACTTCGTTGAGCCAGAAATTGCAACATGTAGCCCTACAATCCCTAAACACCTCTCTTCTTTCCATTCCCCGTTTCCTCCACGTTCTCCGAAGAAATAAAAGGAAAAATACAGCTTTTGTCAATACGTCTGAAAATAAAACATGTATAATGCTTCCATGAATGGAGTTCGTGATAATAGAGCGGCCGACTGTTAACTTCAATGGGAAAATTCGATTCGCATTTATTTCTGAAAGGAAATATAAAGATTTATTTTCTTGAAAAATATTTATTTTATCCTCGAATTTTTTTAAATTCTCTTTTTTTTGGATTGAGAGATAGTAAATTATTGAATTACCATATTACAAATCCACAAAATGACTTTTTATTTATAAAATAAATGTAGAAAATAAAAAAAAACATTTCTTTCTCATAACTAACGGAGGTAAACTAGCTGATCGACTGTAATCGGTTACTGTTCTCTATGTGTAAGTCAAACCTTTGTTGGAAAAAACCATCACCATTATCTTCAGCCGCAAGACGTCCATCATGAACATAAGCCTAAGAAATAATTCTACAGCAATCGATTAAAAACATATTGCAATCGAATTTTATCCGCCTATACTTGCTAGCACTTTCCCTTCACTCCTGAATTTTGTGACCCCAGTTCTAAACGAAGCATTGCTTGGTAAAGTCACGGTTGAATTTCTATACATTCAATGCAGTTTCTAGGATTCAATCCCAGTCAATACCCAGGACAATATTCAACTTTCCAATGTTATTTCATGGACCGTCCTCGACACGGCACTGACCCGGCGGTTCATTCATCGCCCAACCTCTCCCGCTTTCACGGCTCTTTGCTAAAAACAATTGCCTTTTTTCTATATTTTTTTTTCAATGTACTGTACCGGTCCAATTATACTGATGGTTGGTCGAGTAGAACCTTTTTGTTTTTAGCTGTAACTATTGATTACTGATCAGCTGTACTGATTACTTTGTGTTTTTTTAGTAAAAAATAATAAAATCCTAATCCTCACGCAAGTTCCATTGCATATTTCATAACAATAAAAACACGCAATAGTAAATAGTATGTTATACATCATCATTAAAGCATTGTAAACCAACTTAACAAAAATGTAACAACTGCAACTTTCAAGACATTTCAAAACATTACAAATTGTTTCAAAATGTTGACTGGCAATGTCCAGTTTAATAAGATCCATTTGTTCACTACAATTATAGTCCTAACAATGGCTACAAAAGCTCAATATTTTATGAAAGTATTCAAGAAGCCAGTACCTAGGTCTTTCATACAAACTGATACAGGCATTGGTTTCTCACATATGCATGTTAGTATCAACCATTTAACGACTACAATGTTAGCAGCACTAGGGTCCGCGTGTCACTCATTCGGCCCCCTACATTGACCGATTTCGCGCGTCCGCTAACGCAAGACCGTTGGCTTCCATTTCCCTTCCCTTGTGATTCCCCTCTCTCGTGTTTGGCTATTTCCGGGTGTAAAATACTGAACATTTAGTATTTTAAATGTTGCACGTTACCGCTTTATAAGAAGAAATGGGTGGTGTTGGAATAATAGCGTTAATTAGCCAGCCATTATCCAGCCAGTGATAAGGTGAATCATCCTGGCAAATATCCGTGCTCGACATGGACAGTTGTAATACCTTTGTGCCTCATATTTTTCTTGAACCAATCGGGCCGGCGTTCGGCATGAAAAAATCTAATTACAAAATACTTCCATTGCTAAAGATTACCAAAGAATTCTTAGGTATGCGAGCGGCTTTACAACAATCTGTTTCATTGACTTCTGCTAGAGTAGGTATCATCGAATCAGTTACTCATTAATCAAAGACAACTGTCGCGGTATTTTCAAAAGTATTTCATTAAATATCCAGAAGATAGCTTCTGATGTAACAACGTTGACAAAAACTCCACTCACAAAAAATATTATAACTCTAGAAAAAAATGTGAACAGCATCTGTAAATTCTTATTTAATTTACGAATCCCAAGCGGCAAGAGATTTCTAAAAAAAAAGAAATAACAAAGTGCGTTCACCGCCATCCTATTTTATTTTCTTTTATTCTGTCTAGAGCGCCTAAGCATCTCTGCCTACTACTATAAAAGACGACAAAAATTCTTGTCATTTCCACAATAAATAGATAAAATCTATTGATGATGGAAATATAAGTTGGCTCTTATGTCCTTTATCATCTCGCTGAGTTAGGAGCTAAACAATCTCGAGGCGAATACTAATCGACATTTAGATGTAATTTACTAGATTACAAAGCTTTACAGTGTGCTGGATTGCGCAATAATAACCAATTTTCACCCCAGCTTTGTCCGCCGCGAACGCCAATTCACCGAAATTCCAGCTGAAATAGGCAATAAATTTTGGACGCCAATGTTACTCGTAGTTTTATGAGCTCTCTCCAAAGTTGTATCAGGCTTTTTCAATAGCCTGCTATATCTCGCTATTTTTAAATTAGAAATACATAAAGTCTATAACATTTTACTTGATTTTCTACACTTCTATTACAGTTGTGCAAGTTGTACATTAAAGTGAATTTTCCCAGAAATTCTAGCGTAGTGTAGGATCGACTGGCGACTGAAAATAATCTCGTGCCATTTCACACAATTATGCCTGTTCAATTGGTTCTTCACGCTTCGCTTGAAGGACCCTAGGCTATGAGAATTCAATAGCACGTGTACTGGCGAACTCCAGATAACGAGAGCTATTTCAAATTCCATTTATAATCCTCGAAACCATAGCTCAAAAATACATCAAACAATAAGTCACACAACAAAGACCGGCTTTATAAATAGGTACTCTGATGTTCATTCAACCGTTTGCATTTGTTTACTCCCCGATGGCCACATATGTAAATAAGGGTTTTGACGTATTCAAACAGGGCATTGTTGGCGCTGAGCCTTCGTTGCCATTGTTGTTGTTTTTCATTTGGGTAATAGAGATATTTATTTAGTAGGTCTGTTTGTGTTTCTAGTGTTTATTGATTTTGTAGCTATTTTAAATTCAAAACAATCTGTAAAATGTTGTCAAGAATAAGATTCTAGTTCTGTTACTACCACTGCAAAATCATTTTAAGTAGATTTCCTTGAACAGTGTTGTTTTCTGTTTCAGCGAGTAGTAAAGAAGCCGTTGCTGCACCCCAGTCAGAAGAGTTACTTCACATAACCCCAGAGTTAGAAGTGGAGCACCGACAGTCGGAGCGACAAAGTCGGGCCATGTACTATACCAAAACTTTATTATTCACTACCCCAACGCCGGTCGCCAACGTGACGGCGAACAACCAAACAGACAAAGAAATAGACGCTATAGCAGCGCCTAATATAACCTCGCCAAATAATACAGAAATAGCTCATCCGTCAGTTGAATGGACAACTGTAGAATCGGCAGAAGTAGTAACAAATACAACTAGCCAAAACTCAACCCAACCAGCGACAGCATTGACAAATGTTACAGAAACGCAAAACGTCACGTTTGCAGCCAAAAAGAGGAATCTGACGAGACCAGATTTCGTTAAAGATGATACCAGTTTGGACGGAGTGGCTGAGAGTCGGATTGTGACTGAAAAACCACTTTCGTTGGAGACAACGTTCCTACAAACTCGGATACCGCCTAACATAGAATCTTCTAGAAGAGTAATAGATACAGCTGAGGGTGGGATGGACACTGGGGCCATAGCTGGTATAGCATTTGGAGGAGTGGTGTTAGCCGCCTTGGCTGGAAGTGTGGCGTTCGTTCTATACAGGCGGCGGTATCTGAACAAACCTCAGACACTGAACGACAAATGCTCGAACCCAGATTCGAGTGGATACCTCGACGATAGTACTATAAGGGTAAGCGTATTTTATCTTGATATTTATTATCGCTTTAATGACAGCATTAATAACACTGTTGCAATTTTTAAATTTTGTACGATTTTAAGATTTGCTATACTATGCAATGTAATCCTTAAATAACCTAAAATGCAGTCTTTACTTGTTAACACAAAATTACAAGGCCAACAGGAAACAATGAAAAATTTAAACTACATAACATTTTTCCACGCCCGCCAACATGTGTAATAAAATTATAGCAAATTACCATCGTAATTATCCAAAAAATCCTTTAAAATGACTAATATACGTTTCTACTGCTTTCAGGACAACTCCGAAGAGATGTACAGCCTGGACAACGACTCGTTCCTCAACTCTCTGGAGGCTATGACCATCCAGAACTACTGGACTGACACCGTCAAACATACCAAATTATAATGGTTTACACATCAATGACCAAATTACATTGAGTCCAAGCTCTATTGATATAAATTATATTGACATAAATCAATAGACACTCTTTTCTGACTGGTAAGAGTACGGCAGTGCGAAAGCCTGGTTATATTTTAGTTATAATAATGTTAAGTGACCTTGAGACGGGTTTAATGTGACCGCCAGTATTATTCATGTAGTAATGATATTAGCCTCAAATGTAACAATTCATACAATTAATGTGAATTGAAAATAGACACTGAAATGAGGTCGGACTATTTTTATCACGTGAATTGGACGACACTTTTAAAAGTAACGTCGCAGTTTTTTTATATAAATAATTAATTATTACTTTCATTGTAAAATAATAGCTATTTAACTCCGTGCATACGTAATTGTTTGTACAAGTGTATAATAACTTTATTGTGTTGCAGTATTATTTACTTTTTCAACGTCTGTTGCATTAGTTATTACTATGTCATACAGCTTTGCTATTCCTTGTTTCTTTATATATTACAGACTTAATTATTCATGATCCTGAAAATGTCATTACGTAGAATTAGTCTTGAGGAAACTTGACAACTGATTTATTGAGGAAAATGTATTTCATAAAATAGATTTTAGAGAAAAGCGTTTGTAATAGTTATTCAGAATTATAAATCTTTTTTCAATTTCCTAAGGATAATTGACAATTATTTTATACATATGGGGTACATGAGTCGCAAAAGGCTTGATATGTCAATCATAACACAATGCTGTACAATATTATAGGAATTACATACATTACTTTCATATGATTAATGAATAGTGTTGCTTATTCATTGTATTGTATGAAACAAGATGACGTTTTTGGACATCAATCAAATAATAACCATTTACCAATTTGCAAGAACTTGTCATTCGCACTGCCGTACACATGTTTAAAAGTACATTTAAAACCAAATTAATGACAAAATTTCCTGAAGATACTGACATCTTCTGAGGATATAACATAACAAAGATTCATGGAATTGTGCATACAAATGCATTAGATCCTAATATATTTTAATATAGACGTGATTCTCTATTCATAATAATGTAACGGCTAACTTAACTTAATGTGTGTTATTGTTTAATTGTAAATAAACACTGTTGTGATAATCATAATTATAGACTATGCCGCAAGTGATTTTTAATATAAGTTCATCATTATCATTGTTTATCGAACGTGTCACATAGGCACAGACCTCCTCCATAATTAAATTCATTAAGTTGACATTAATATATAGATTAATGAGGGGGAACCTGTTTTATTCGGTTTAAGCATTACACTCTGCATAATGTGGTGTAATTAGAAAGATTTATTATTTTATTGGGTGTATAGAAAACTACGCATTTCAATCGAATGTTTTGTGAAAATGAAAATAAAACTATAGATATTATATGTTTATGTTTGTTTTGTGTTTTTGCAAAGCGTTGAACAGTTATGAAGTGTGACCGAATATAAAAAATAATTGTTATAATATTATTTGCAAATAAGTTGAGAATTAGACATCACAAATTTCTTGGTTAGGTATATAACGAAAAATATATAAATTATTTAATTACCAAATTGCAGATTTAAATTTTTTAACTAAATTAACATTAGGCTACAACAGCTTCTATAGTATATTTTTTTATAAGTATAATGATTTCACTGTACGAAAATACTATAATTTTTAATAAAAAAATGTAGAGTTAACAAAACTTTTTGTTAGATTATTTTTTTGCACATTTTTAAACATTATTTTTGGTCTGTATTTTATTATAATTTAAATAATAATCGGTTGAAAATTTACAGTAATTCATATTTTTGGACATTTTGATATAAAAGAGGTTATTATGAAACATAACATAGGACATGAAGAGTATTATTTTCATGTTTTTTTTTATAGAAATAAAATGTTATGCCTAGAGGTACTGAATGAAAACATACTCCTCTACACAATACTTATAAAAAAGTACATAACTTTTTATAACTTATTATCAATAATACCTTTAACCTTAATTTTTAATTGACTTCACCGTGTAAGAGTGATATAGATAGATAAATTTTTTTCAACCTTCCCATTATTTTTAAAGCAAATATTTGATTAACGTCTATAAGTAATTTTTTGGAGCTAAGAATGAGAAGCCATACGATATGACAGAAATATTTAACTTTTTACTTTTCAGTATATATTGTATTCAGTACCTCTAGACGACAACAATAGTGTACAGTAAGAGTGTGATCTCAATAAATAGAGTTATTTTGTCAATGATCCTTCAATAATTAATTTTACGCGATATAGAGATTCAACTATGAAAATAGGATTTATGGCATATTGCAACACCACCGGTATATAATATTATTCTAACAATAAATTTAGTAAAAGCACTACGAAAACCCATAATATTAATGTTGGTTATTTTAAAAAATATCCATCCTTTTAACAAACAAATTATTCGTTGAAGTCATAAAACAAAATTCCAGATTAATTTGCCTTCTTAATTGAAATATTTAAATAAACACAGTATGTAAACATAGTATACATAACTTTTTACGTAATAAGTAATAGTGTCGGATACTTTCTGGAAACTATTGCATGTGAACAGCCGATTTTGTTAATCTTCTTTTCCGCCAAATACTGGTGTATGTGACATGAAGCCTAAAGTAGTTTTGTAATAGTTATATTTGCATATTAATATTAACTACTTCAGGGTTCTAATACGTGCATTTTAGCAAATTCCACACAACACAAATTTGTTGGAAATTTATAAAAAATGGTAATCTGTAAGAATATACACTACTCACAAAAATTAAAGGATATTTTTTTTTGATCAATTTTTTTGGTGTTTTTTGAGAGTCTGTATCTTGGTGAAAATTGATTGTTAAGAAATTCAGAAACTAAAACTTTGAAGCTTGAAATGTCTATTTTGCAGATCTGTGCTCTATTTCTTGATTGCTCGCTTAGTTGATAAGCAATCGTAAGAAAACCAACGATAAAAAAAAAATCCAATATTTTTCTGGATTTCAAACCTCTGCATTTACATGGGTAGTGTTTTTTTTGTGACATCATTATAAAATTCTCGTAGATAATTTAATTGCCTTTAATTTGATATACCAGAAACCTCCGTGACATGGTTTGGAGCTGACTTATGGTAAATCAAAGTAAAAATGGTCTATCACACTTTGACATTGGATTACTCCATGAATATCAATCATGGGGAAAACAAAATCAGAATTTTAGTAACTTCAAAACATGTTCTATAAGATGGTATTAAAGTCTTATGATAATAAATAGTATTTCTAAGTAAAATTGTTGACTGAAAAAAAGGTAAAAATACGGTTATTTATGGATATTCGGAAAACACTGCATATCTTTGGATAAAAGAAACGAACGAAGGATATCGTCGGTAACTTTTCAACCTTAAAGTATTCTAAAGACACTCTGAAAATTTCAAACTGCTCCGATTTGATTATCTTAGTGTTCGGAAGGTTTGAACTTACTGTATTCGTCAAAATTGTCGTAATAACCATGTATTCGATTTTTGTCATTTCAGAATGTTTTTTTGGTGATTATCCATATTCTTTTAATCAAATCATATTTTCTAACGTTTTCGCTATTATCCGCAATTGTTAAAAAAATACTGGCACTGTTTTACTATAAATCCGACGATGCAACCTCCCCGTAGTACGCTTTGGGTAACGCTAATGCCGGCGGTAAAACAGTGCCAGAATTTTTTTACAATTGCGGAGAATAGTGAAAACGTTCGAAAAAAGGATTTGATTAAAAGAATATGGATAATTACTAAAAAAAATATTCTCAATTTACAAAATCATTAGCATGCGAAAAATGCTCATTACGACGACTTTTGCTGAATACAGTAAGTTTAAACCTTCCGAACACTAAGATAATCAAATCGGAGCAGTTTGAAATGTTCAGAGTGTCTTTAGAATACTTTAAGGTTGAAAAGTTACCGACGATATCCTTCGTTCGTTTCTTTTATCCAAAGATATGCAGTGTTTTCCGAATATCCATAAATAACCGTATTTTTACCTTTTTTTCAGTCAACAATTTTACTTAGAAATACAATGTATTATCATAAGACTTTAATACCATCTTATAGAACATGTTTTGAAGTTACTAAAATTCTGATTTTTTTTTTCCCATGATTGATATTCATGGAGTAATCCAATGTCAAAGTGTGATAGGCCATTTTTACTTTGATTTACCATAAGTCAGCTCCAAATCATGTCAAGGAGGTTTCTGGTATATCAAATTAAAGGCAATTAAATTATCTACGAGAATTTTATAATGATGTCACAAAAAAAACACTACCCATGTAAATGCAGAGGTTTGAAATCCAGAATAATATTGTATTTTTTTTTCTCGTTGGTTTTCTTACGATTGCTTATCAACTAAGCGAGCAATCAAGAAATAGAGCACAGATCTGCAAAATAGACATTTCAAGCTTCAAAGTTTTAGTTTCTGAATTTCTTAACAATCAATTTTCACCAAGATACAGACTCCCAAAAAACACCAAAAAAATTGATCAAAAAAAAATATCCTTTAATTTTTGTGCGTAGTATATTAAGTCGTGTAATTATGTCGCCAATTAAAATTTCGAGTGGAATATGTTATAACTTTCGTCTTTAATTGTGATTCGTCGTCCGTCCATCGTTTGAATTATTTGCTTTAAATAATTTGTTATGTTATGTTACAAAATTATTGCAGTATTTTTTCACAAATGCAAATAAATATTTGTCCTAAACATTTCTTACATTGTTCATTAGCAGTTATGGAATTTTTAATTTTAATTTGATTGAATGAGTAATTAAAGTTTATGATTGAACTACAACTATGAATAAAATTAAAGATTTCATTTATTGAAATCGGCAATACAAAGTTGTTACTATGCGTGTTATCGAGTAAAAGCTAAAACGATTGTAAAATTTATCGATGAGCATTTGGGTAATTAAAATAAATAAATAATTCTGTCATTGTTCTGAAAGATTTAATGCTTAGCTTTATCGTATACATAAAAGTCATATCAGCGAATTTAACATTATCTCGTAATAGATTAATTCTTGTCATATTTTGTATTTGAAAAAAGAAACCGCAACAAGATTTAAGATATAATAAAAGAACCTTTAAAAATAAAAAGTGATACCTACCTACTTTTTTCACTCGTAACAAACTTTCTTGAGTTACAGATGTTATGTGTCTACTTGCCGTAAAACGTTAGGTAATAACATAAGGCTCTAATTAAATAAGTATATATATAACGATCTTAAAATACAAGGATATTGACATAATACCTATACGAATGGTATAGCGGTTATCATAAGACTTTTTAGTATTTTATTATCGTTAGTTTTGAATATAATGTTATTGATACTAATTGCTATAATTTATATCGTAAGTACATTCAATGCTAAAATCAGATTATCAGTTAAATAGATACCTAAAATATTTACACACTCAAAAAAGTTCATTTGCCCCTGAAACCATCAACTGAAATAACTTCGAAGAAATCATATAATTACTGCGTAAAATAGTACAACTGGAACGCTAATAATACTTTGAGTACAAAGAAGCAAAAATAAACTCTGACTTTTAGTAATACAGCTCATTTCGCATTATAGAAGTAAACGAGAAGAAGAGAAGAAGAACTTCTGCGTAGCGGCGTCTCTCTTACCCACACTATTTAAGTTAATTTACATTGCTGATGTAAGACAAAGACGTAACTACGTTCAACATTCTCTATCGAGACAATTTACGCGGCACTTTCGGCATTCCACTTGTACTATTCTATGTTATTATAAAAGCAGCACTGATTACTTAACTTTGTTTTGTCTCTTTCTAACTTATTACATTACTTTGACAGAGAAAGACAAAACTGTCTTATCAGTGCATAAATAGCTTTTATTAGTAATGAGGTTACTTTAAAAAAAGTATTGTTTATTATGACACAAATATTCTAATTAAGTGTCACTACCAGTGATTAATTTTGCAATAAAACAATAAATTGAATTTAAAAAAAGAAAAACCATAGATATAGAATATGGACTGAAAAATAGCCTTACAAAATCCCGATCTGTTGGAAGAAACAAAGCTACGCAAGGCGGATATCAATAAGCGATCATAATCTCGATCTATCCAAAAAAACAAACAAGATAAGTAAAATGTGGGCGTCCATGAATCTTTAACATGGTTGGTCTAATTTCGGGATCGATTCTTACACGCAAGTGGATAGTACGTGAACCGTTCAGAAGAAAATCGATGTATTATTTCTGGCCGCATATTCATTTAGTCTTTTGCACTCTCTCGAACAGTATTGTATAATAAGAGACAATGATTGTCATCAGTCCTTTTTCTATGTCTACTCTAAAACCAACATTGGCATGAGCAAAACACTCTTATTAAGACTACATAATTTCAACACTTTTAAGAGAAATTTTATAATCCATTGAATTAAATTTGAGAATAATACAAAATGAGACTGCTGAATGCTGTCTTTTTTTTTTCAAGAGTGATATTTAAAGTAAAAGACTATGTTTTTTTTTTCCACATTATCTCGATGAATCGATGTCAACAGTTGCCATAAATTAGGCATGATGTGAATGTAAATAAATTAATTTTAATTCCAAATAATTGTATTTAATAATATCTATAAGTGTAGTTGTATGTTAGTGCGTACAGAACAAAGATGAAACTTAATTATTGTATAGTATAGTTTGTAGTTAATGTAATTGGATTGTGAAATAATTTAATCTAGAATAATTAAATTTATTTTTACTTGCCCAGTTTGTTTTCTTTTAAATTTATTAAGTAAAGTCCAAAAACCTCAAAAGTATCTGCACATCTCATTACACAAAATATATTCAATATTACATACACAAAATATTAAAATATTACACACTATGATGACTCAACTCAATACTAGATATAATTATTTTAGAATAGGGGCACATGGGGGACGGGAATGTTTATTGATAATGGTTTCTTAGATTTACGTTAATATTACACATTGAAATAAAACTATTTTTTTTAAATTTTATCGTGGATCGCAAAAACCAATTAACTTAATAATCGTAAATTAAGGGTAGTTAAATATGAAACGCGGGACGTTTAAAATGGTAAAAATTGAACCAAATCCGCGATAAAATCAGTGGAAATAGGTTGTACTTCAAATTTAAGGATGAAATGATAAGCCACAAGTCTCACATCACTCTAAAAAAAAGTCGTAAAAAAGAAACTACAGAAAACCTAATGTGAAACTTGAAGACATGCATTCGATTCATGCAATGAGACCATGTATAATATACAGGGTATATCAAGACTGGGACCGAAAACGAAGCCAGGTGGTAGTATTAGTGATTTCAGAGTTTAGACACAAAGCAATTAAAAATTTCAAATAAATATTTATGTGGTCCCCATATATCAAAATTAAATACACCCTACAGTCACATACTTATATCTGATTCCACACTAACATTCAAGTTTCGTGTTATGGATATCAGAAGCTAAAAAAATAATTCTAGGAGGACTTTTCGGTCTCACAAAATTCCACAATCAAAACAAATATTTCAATACCTATCACACAAATATTTGTATCAGTGCATTGTTTTACAGCCGGCGTCTTACCTACTGCGCCACGAAGAACTGCAAATTATTTCTTATTCATGTGTTCCAAAACCAAAAATACTGTCACGGCATACGTTTTGCGAGGACCCCATGGGCGACCCCTACCAGGTCAATTGTAACACACGCAGGGCCCTTGATTAGTAGCGCGCCGCGCCACCCTGTGGCGCCACCTATGATTTTTTAAATATTTTAATACCCATGGCACAAAACGTAGTATCTTATGATGGATTTAGGAGTCAGAACTGTGTATGTGACTTTTAGTTGTATTTTACTATCTTTTAACTTCTAAATATCCGTCTTATTGTACTCGTTTTGCCTACATATTTTTTTGAGATTGGAATTGGGTCTATGAATTGCTTTCCTTTGCCCAGAATAAAACTGTCAGCTGTCAATGTCATTATTGTCAAGAATTAATTTTTGATCTGTGTCTTTGAGTTTTACGGCGAAACAGAAGTTTGCTCTAGAATTAATTTGCAATAACCGTAAATTAAGAAGGAAAATGGTTCAAGCCTGGTACATGGACAACGACACAAGCGACCAACGCTTGGAACACCATAAGAACCCGCCAGAATATATTTCTCTCGAAGATTTATTCAATAAAACTGGTGTCGAATATTTCAAAGTAAGTTAAAACTTGTTTAAATTTATTATTTTTCTCGAAAATAAACAGATAGCAATAGTTTTAATAAACCTTAAAACTCAAAAAACAATATAGCTGAATGTTCTAGCTCTCTAAAGCATAACTACGCGAGATATTCGGCATTTACATTGTTGAAATATAATTTTACGTAAATAACTACTAATTTGCTCTTATCAATGAATATTATTATTCTGCTATATTGTTATCTTTTGCACTCGTCTTATTAGTTGTTAACAATTAGTAAAGAGCTGTATAATGTTGAGTTTTGAATTACGTCTTAGGAAATAAATACCTACCTACTGAATAAAGACTATATTTTCCTTTCCTTGAAGCATGTAGTACCTACATTACCCTAGGTACTGAAATTATTTGATCGCCTTTTAGCCAAGGAATACTAACTATAAGTAAAAATAATAAATTTTGTTTGAAGCTATAGTAACATTACCTAATAGTTTAATCTTTTTAGTAACTCGCGACTTACCAAGTCTGGATGCAGGCCACTTCCAACAGATCTATATAGAAATCCTTGCTGGATACCTATGTTCAGCTGTGAACTTCTTGTGGTGGAAGAGAGAAAGAGAGAGAGTAAAAGAAATTCAGTTGTAATTTCATTTTACCATTGCAATAATGTTTTCATGCCAGTTTGGTATGTTAAATTAGATTTAGATTATTAAAATAACATTATTGACATTCTGATATAAAAGTCATTCACGGGACTCAGACTGCCCCGTGACAACAAAATGTGTAAAGTTATTGAAACGTTGGGAAGTTAAAAAATTAAAAATTAAACCAAATCTGCAATAAAAAATAGTTTTATTTCAATGCGTACCATTTTGTAAATGTAAGAAACCATTATTAATAATTTTCTTTCGAAAGTACATAAATATAATGTCACATTTCCAGTTGAATGTAGATACATACCAGACCGATGGAGTCCTCTCCAAACTCAAGGAGGAGCGAGGGTACACTTACGAAGATCAGATGGTTTGCTCCAAGGAATGTCTTCCTAACTACGAAGAGAAGATCAAATCATTCTTCACAGAGCATCTGCATACTGATGAGGAAATCAGGTAAATAAACTCATGTACACTCACCCAGACCCAGAATGTATGTAGGTCATACAAATATTTATCCATGTTGGGAGGAAATCTGCAACCTCGGTCAAAAAGACTGAATTTCTTAGCCTCTTCTGATTTGTTGGCAATTTAAAACCACACAAGTAAGCCTCATCCTGGAGTAGTTTTAAACATTTTAGTTATTGTAATCATTATTAATTCATTATGTGCTGGTCAGGTAATACCATAATTTGTTGTATTTTGTCTGATTTTATATACATATTCATTTTAAAAAAAAATCTTTTACATTATAGAATTTTGTATTGTATTGTAGCATTTGACCAGACCAGAGACCACTGCACATTGGCTTGGGAGTTGGGACCGATCAGTTATTTCTTACCTACATGAATGTGTTGCTTATCTGGTTTTGATAGCTAATACATCACACCAGTATATTTGTATTGATCTGTGACATATTTTTCACATTGTTTGATATTCTGCCTCGGTGTGGTAGGTATACTATGGTGGGATTGCAAAGATGAGGTCTCAGGTTTGAATCCCAGGTTGGGAATTTTCAATTCATTATCTGCCTAAAGTCAGAAATTTGTACCCAATATTGCCATAGCTTCGCCCTTACACATCATGGTACAGAACACAAAAGGTGACCATGGGTTTCCTGGTGGCGCCTCTGCCTACCCCTTTTGGGAAAAAGGCGTGAGTTTATTTATGTATGTATGTTACATAATCTTTCTGGACTGCACTGCATGTACATCAGGTACCCAATTTATCAAGTCAATAGAAATAATGGATAGTGCCTACACATCCTACTAATTAAGTATCTATTTAAATAAAAATACTTATTAAGACTATTCTTATTTTAGGTTTGTACTTGATGGTTCCGGATATTTCGACGTCCGTGACGGCTCCGACCAGTGGATCCGCATAGCGGTGAGCGCGGGCGATATGATCATCATACCCAGTGGCATCTACCACAGGTTCACGCTCGACACTAAAGTTAGTATTATTTCCACATATACCTTCTATTGGCTTTTTGAAAAACATGCTCCCGTTGTAGGATTTGTCAGGGTATTTTAGTTTATTCTTAGTGTTATGTTGTGTTAAATCTAAGACTTGAATCCACCATCAGAGTAATGGTTTTGTGTGGTACGTGTCAGCAATAAAAAAAGTTATACTAAGTTAAGTGAAACACACACGCATTGTGTTTGCGTGGCTATCACACGCCTATACTGCAAAGTGTAACGGCCTTATTCATGGACAGATTTAAAACCTGTTTTAGTTTTTTAATTATTAGCCCCCTTGAAAGGAAAATAATATATAGAATTCAGTTTGAGCGAAAAAGACTAAACATTCGATAACTAACTGCCATACTCAGAGACATTTAATGTCAATTAAATCATTAATTCTTAGTGTAGATTTTACAAAGAGAATCTATACTAAGGAACAATTTAATTGACCTTAAACGTCTCTGATTGCGGCCGTAGAAAGTTTTTAAAACTGTATGAATAAGGCTGTTTATTACCTACGTTATACACCGAGCCACATTTGCGGATAGTTCATTGTTTTGCACTGCAGTCGGTATTAACAAACAAATAATATACTGGCTATTAGTGAACTGGAAAATCGCGACTAACTGATGGTTAATAATAGTGGTTGGATCATGTGTATATTGGTACCTACTGGGATTCATTGAACATTAAACTTATTTCATGTTATATATAAATTTCAGAACTACATAAAAGCGAAGCGGTTCTTCATTGGTGAGCCGGTGTGGCAGCCGTACAACCGTCCGGCTGACGACATGGAGTGTCGCAAGGAGTACGTCAATAAACTGCACAGTGGGTTCGCAGCAGCTGCTTCGTAGACAATGTAGATTCAACTCTAATATATTACAAGTGGGCATAAAGCTAAACGTAGATTAATGTGTCTTAATGTCACAGACTGCACCTACTAGCAAATGCATTGCCATCCGTAACAAAAGATTTTTTTTAAATATATTTTAATAATATATTCGTATATGATTGACAAAAACTTATTAATAGTGCCATAATATCATTTCTTTTATCTATTATGTCATTGGAAAATGCTAATTTACATTAATTACTTAATGCCAATTTTCTAAAGTTCAACGTGAATACACCCAAATGAAAAAATAGCTTTATGTCCATTGTCCAACTTTATTAGTAAAAATGTGATAATAAGAGCCATCATGCATCTATGTATAATATTATAATTTTGAAAATTAATGGGGCCAAATTCATAAATATTTATAGAAATGTATCATTTTTACAGCAACAAGTATTTCCTTTTTTAGTATAAAGCATATTTACTTTATTAAAAATCCTTATATACAGGTCTCCTATCCTATATATTAAATAGCTACGTTATGTTTCATACTGGACCTATTTATGTTTTATTCTACAAAGTTTCATTACATATTAAGTAAATTATTTGTTATATTATTTACTTTATTAATAGGATACATATAAAATGTTTCTTTAAATTATTTCTATATCTGTTTACCGAAATGTGATACTACAAAAATCTCTTTATTTATTTATTATTTCGAAAATTATATTAAAAGTGTCTTCACTAAAGGCATGGCACCTTCGAACATCTTCATTTTGGGGAGACGTGACCTCATATCCTATGTATTAAACAGCTCTATTATTTTTCATTTTTCATACTATATTTTATATTACAAAGTTAAATTACAACACACCCTTGAAATGTTTATTACGTTTGCTCAACTATGTGTATGTATTTCTCTCTAAGAAAATTCCATTTTGAATATTAATATGTAATTCTAAAAATTACCAACAAATTCGATTGGATCACAATTCGAGGATTATGTAATAGGGATGTTGACTCATGTTACAAATTCATGAAAATTTATTTTTTACACACTAAAGACAGTATTTTAAAACCTAGTACTTACAATATTTGGAGAAACTAAATTAAATAAAAATATTTTAAATTGTATTACTTATCACCCATTATCACGTGACTGCAAACAGCAATCGGAGTGCGATGACGTCATGGGTCGGGTGACAAGTTGATTATACATTACAATAATGATAATATTTAACAATTTTCACCCCAATGGAGACTGGCTTCATCAACGGAAGTAATGAAATCGTAAGAACTCGAGCAAATTCAGTTCATTTTGATCAATGATTATAGAATATAAGAGGATGACGCACAAAAGTAGTACTATATAATAAGTTATAGTTATGTTAGGAGTATCGACGCGGAATTGTACATTTATGTATCTGTCTCATTTACACAAAGCTAACTTGTCCCTTAATGAAAGAGACAAATAATAACTCCGTTGTTCCGAATATGGCAATATTTTGTTCACTAACCACACTGGGACCGCCCTTGGCCCAAAATGACGCCATTTTTCTTTCCTGCATGTAATGTCAAACTGTGGCGTTATCTGTCATTAAGAGTAAACAAATCTGCACAATCAAATAATTTCGATTTTATTATTGTTAATCTCGTGTCTTAAGTTTGTTAAGTTTGCTTATTAGATTAATTGTAAAGTTTTTAAAATGCCTCGGTGTTGTGTGAAAGGATGCGAGTCGGTTAGTAACTGTTTTTACGAAATAATAACAAATATGTGTCTAAATTTACATTTTGGGTTTGTTTTTATCATTTATAATTGTTTAAGGATCTTGTTGGTTAAGTTTTAGACTCTTCTAAGCGTTATTTATACAAGTAGTACGAATAACAACCGTATTGTTTGTTTACACACAAGTTTAGGGATGTGATACGAAATTATTCATATCGATATTATCATTTTTAAATATTAAATATTTTGACAAAGAAAGTGAAATTAAAAATATTTTTTAGATTACCTATAAACATACAGACCAGGACAAAATGGATACAAAATATCGGAAGACACTATTGGAACCCTCCAATAAATACATTTATTTGTTGTTTACATTTTGAAAAAGACTGCATCAATAAAACATTGAATATAACAAGACTGAAAGATAACAGCTTCCCAACAATATTCCCGGTAAGTGAAATTGTAATAACTATGATATTTTACCTAATAATCCTATTAATAATAGAACTGTTAATCAATAACAAAGATTGAAATAAAATTATATTTTACGGATTTTATCGCGATTTGGTTTAAAATTTACATTTTTTTAACTTCCCGACGTTTCGATTACTTTACAGCTTTCGTGGTCACGGGGCGGACTGAGGTATTAGTCATCCGCTCAGTGACTGTTACAATTTAACTACCCTTGATTTACAATTATTAAATTAAAAAGTTAACTAGTATTTGCGATCCGATCTACGCAGAAGGAGCTCACTGTGTCTTGAGGTCTGGCAGCTGGTCTTTTGGGATCCGATTTAATTAAATGTAGAATTGGATCCCATGATGGTGCAAGCTTCAAGCCTATTGTATAAGTCTATTGTCTAATGTTCTCTCAACCTTTTAATGAACAGAAATAGTTTTATATTTTATTATTAATTATTATAATTGTTTATCTTAACCAACACTTTCATATTCATTGATTGAATTCTAAGTAATTCTAAGTAGTAATTCATAATGATAGTAATAAAAATAATAGTAATAAAAATCAAATAATAGTAATAAAAATCTACCTATTTTATTTCATTTTATTTAATATGTTTTAAATGTCCTGATAGGTATTTTTGATTTTAGCGGAGGCTGTCTTATACACGCAAACGAAGTCGCAAGCAAATTATAAATATTAATAAAGTTGTATTTTATCTCACGTGTGTATTATTTGACACAAATCCAATCCAATCATCAGGTAAAACTTATCATGAAATAAATCATAGTATGAATAAAATATCAAAACATCGAACTATTTTTATCGGATTTAATTTTGAATGACTTTACTGTCTAATCCTAAAATCCCCTGTTTATACTCAATTGACATGTAAAGCGAAAATTTAAAATGTTATACAAGTTTATACACTGATATTTATCTAAATTCAAAGGTTTTCAGTCGTATTTCTGCCACTGTTGATGCATCGATGTCGATAGAAAATTCGGTACTAGCATATTATCACTATTTTTAGGGGCGGAGCCGCCGCCATGTTTGTATACCAAAGTGACCCCTGTCACGTGACCTTATGCTCTATCCTCTTTATTCTATAATCATTGATTTTGATATACCGATAATTTTAGTCACGTGACAGTTTGGAGCGTTTTAGCGGGAATTTTGAAAACTATTTTTATTCGCGTATTTTGTTATTACAATTTGTCGTATATTTTCATAAAATTATATTTTTCGTGTTTATATAGGGTCTCTATAAAAAGGCAATTTCAAAAAATAAATTCTATCCCTATTATATGTACCATAGACAAAACGAATTTACTTTAAGACATTATTCGATCTGAGATAGAATATCATAAAGTATTCCAATATTGTTAATTCACCAAATTTTCTTTAATGTCTCCTTATTTCAATATTATACTCAATGAAAATTATATGTATATGGAAACCACGGAAGTAATTTGTCAATATATAAAATTATGATATTTTATAAAATGTATATTATAGATGTTATCTATATTGTTACGAGTTGCTATCTTTATGTAATATGTTAAAAATAAAAATTATATAAAAACACTTTGTTTTTCTAGTAGGTTGTCGTACCGAGTATTGAAGCTCAGCTAGTTTTCGGGAATATCTAACTTGTCTTTAACTCGCAACGAAATCAGTCATAAAGTTATATTAATAGAAGTTAGAAATATTTTTGTCTATTTCCTTCCGTTACAAAGTGGAGGACAAAATATTGAAATAGGATGTAAATAACCTTGCACAAAGACGTTTACAACTAAAGACGCCTATTGACCGACACGACGCGCGAGGCAACAAAAAACTACAGCACACACAAAGTCTAAAGCTTTGGTTTGATGAAAGGTTCGCACGGCACTGCGGTATGCGGCGCCGGCGCAACGTCATGCAACAAAGTTTATGTAACTAAGGAGGTTTCATAATATTTTATTTTTTCTGTTCATAAATATATTTTTTATCAAATTAAATTTCGCCTGACTTATATAGATACCTACTCTTAAATTATTGCCGTTTATACCGTAATTAGATTAAAACAAATTGCATTACTATTGTAAGAATAAATGATTATGTTATAAATTGTGACAAGCAAGGTCAATACTAATGGATACTTTTTACAATAATCATTTAATTGTACTCTATCTAAATTCACAATACGTAGTTCAAATAATATACATACGTATAGGTAGGTATATGGGCCCGCGAGAGCTGGTTATATGGTGCTGAGAGCTGGTGGATACTGTAATTGGATTTTAATTTGTAACGCACTTTTCTTTTGTTATCAAATGTTGATGTGTTCTTTCTATCTTTCTATAAGAACACTAAGGCTACTCGATTATCGACAAATAAATCCATTCCGCTAGGACGCTCACCTCGACGAATTGACGAGAATGACGTTGCGTAGTGCGGTGTACGCGCCCGCCGCTTCACCGCTTGCCCCTCAACACTGACGCATGCTGCGACAGAACAAAAGACCATACTCGACGTTTTTCATATAAATCTGCACCGCACCGCAAACCGCTGTTTTTCCATCAAGCGACCAAAATGTCATTATCGAGTTGACGCGTCACCGCTGGCACTGGCTGACGCACACCGCGACGGAACAAAAGACCAATGTCGACGTATTTCATACAAAACCTAGTCCGCCACCGCATTCCGCGCAACGCAACGCTGTACGTACCGATCGTCAGACCTGAGCTTTAGCGGGGCTGCAGCGGCAGCGCGGGTAGGGGGGCGAGGTCCTTAGGTCACAGGCCCTGCCTCAAACGCGATAGTGGGCAGAAAGAGAGGAGGAGAAGACAGCATGAGGATAAGCGAAATGTCACTTTTCGAGGTGAAGTTGAACGGGCTGCAAGTCGCTACAAAATATTTGTTGATCCACACTGGAATTTTATTTGAATTATTGGAACTATTTTGCAATAACTGATAAACTAATCGAAAATATGGTTCAAGCCTGGTACATGGACAACGACACAAGCGACCAGCGCTTGGAACATCACAAGAACCCGCCAGAATATATTTCTCTTGAAGAATTATTCAATAAAACAGGCTTCGAATACTTCAAAGTAAGTCAAAGTTGTTTATATTTATTGTTCTCCACGGACATAAATAGACTGATAGCAATATATTTAATTAATCTTAATATATTTAATTGAAAGCTTTAATTAAAAACAATATAGCTGAATGTCAGTGCTCTCAAAGACATTCGGTATTTATATTGTTGATATTTTTATTTATTAACTACGAAATTGCTCTTATCCTGGCTGTTATTATTCTGATATATCTTTTGCTCTCGTCCTATTAGTTTATAACAATTTGTAAAGTGATTTATGATGTACCTAATGTCTTTATTCTAGACTGATTTAAAACCCATTTTAGTTACCAAATGTGTTGTCTTCTTTTCTCAAATTTATATCCAAAGTCGTTCGAAAGGGACAAAACATTCGATAACTAAAATAGGTTTTAAATCTGTTTATGTATAAAGCCGATGTTCAAATATCTCATAGAAAAAAGTGCTGGATATCTTGTAATTTAAGATTTACCTTTTGGCCAAGGAATCTCTCTCTAAAGAAAGAGAGGGAGGAGAGCAAAATAAATTCAATTGTAATTTCATTTTACTCTTCAAATAAAGTTTTCATGTTTGTTTCTTATGTTTTTGTGGTGTACGTGTTAAATCAAACATCGAAGCTCCGGCGCTCCTAAGTTTGACTAGTCAGTCCTCATGTCTGATTTGAATTCTTAGTCGAAGCCCAAACAAATACAAGTTTTTCGACCTTTGACTAAAGAATTTTCGTCAACCTAAGCGAAACTAATTTGGTCAGGCAAACGTCGAAACTTAATTTAATAAAATCGGGGTTTGACCAGCCAAACTTCAATTAAGTATTGGAATATCTTAGTTTGTTAGATTAGGACATATATTAAAATACATAAATTAACTAACATAACGCCGCGATTTTTTTTGTTGCGGGCATCGTCTCGCCATTCTGAGACATAAGATTTTAAGTCTTATTACGTCCAGTTCTCTGGCTGCGGCGTCCTTCAAACCGGACACAACAGTGCATATACACTGCTGTTTCGCCGGAGAAATAGACATTGCAGTGGTAACTCTGGCCGAAACACTCTGGCCTCTGACATATGAGAGACCAGTAAAAACCAGTGAAAACAGTTAACGTATAAACTTATACGCATGTTACAAGTACCTACAGTCGATGTTTGACCGATTCTGAATGTCGCTTCTAGGATCGACTAAGCAAAGCCCAAAACAGGTCATTAAACTTTCGACCTTTGACTGATAAGGTAGGAACTTCTAGGTTTGACTAAAAATGTATTGTATTGTATCAACCCATATACGTCCCATTGCAGGGCACTGGCCCACTCTACAATCGAGGGTACGATGGAGAGTGGTTAGGCCATATAGTCCGCCACGCTGGCCTACTGCGGGTTGGCAAAAAATACTAAAAATACTTTAGTCAAAATCCGAAATTACAATTCATTTCGGGGTATGCCCTAAGGCATTGATCAAACCTAGGATAACCAGTCATTCCGGGAAAAGACTGCATATCGACCTTTGACTATGACATATGCATGGCACTACATGAAGAATTTACATTTTCCTCTATTGTTCAAAGCTATATAACTTTCCAATTTTTTAATAAACCTTCTTTGAAATCGTTGTGATTTGAATAGTGTTACGAAAAAGGCAGCTGCAAGCAAACTATCCATTTTTTTTTATATTATTCTGTAGGCTTTGGTTAGGATATTGTCACATACTTTTTTTAACTACATATTGTATTGTCATCGCTCCTTGACAAGTATGCAACATTTCAAGTCCACGTTTTGAAGTGCTCGAAAATGGACTTCTAAAATTCCATGACATACATACATACAAGCATACATACATAGATATAGGCGAAGCTAATGAAAACGTGCTAATAAACTAAGAAAGTTTGTAAGGGCGGATATCTCGATGATTGTTCCTTCTTCGCGCAAAAGCTTTCGAACACATAAAAATTAATTTTAAAAAATCACATATCAAATTTGGTCGTAACCTTCTAATAATGGTGTTGCAATAGTTATATTTGTAAAAATTGCCGCGTTTTTCCAATCTCAACTTTCGCTAGCCAGATAATAGTTATCAAAGTATAAATATTTCTGTTGAAATATTTAATTTATGAAATTTTATATCTTTGTCCGATTGGTCTCAAATTCGATATCTGAGTGACCCTTCACCCCGATAATCCATACTGAAGTCAGAATTAAACATTTTGCCGCCACTTTGAACTTTTTAGTTATTGTTCAATTGGCCTAAATTCCATACTTGTAGGAATCTTTTTACTGATATTCTAAATTCATAATGAGATATGAATAGTTCGGCAATCATTTTGAACTTTTTAGTAATTGATTAAATTGGTCTAAAGATCCTAAAAAGATATAAAAAAACAGAAAGAGAGAGGAGACGACAATTTTGGGAAACACTGTGTACTTGTATTATACTCGTACTACTTCATTCTCTCGCCGACCAAATTCTGTTGATGAATATGTTTGTCTCTTTTTGGTGCCGCTTTTATCAAAATCTATATTTATCTCCTGTCATAGGCAACTTTTCTGAAGTTTCACTTCTGCTGTGGGTGAGTTGCACATACACACTTTTCATGTTGTATGTTCATACCTTTACCTGATTCCTAAACATTACAAGATGATTAAGAAGATAGTAGGTATATTTGTATTGATTTAATAAATAAGAATGCAAGCAAAATATATCACAGTTTTATTTTCTATAAACAATCACAGCAGTATTATTGGTCATTTTAAAACTATTTCCAAATATGATGTGTAACAGTCTTTAAATAGTATGCAAACAACGTGTTATATTTCCAGCTGAATGTAGACACATACGAGACAGACGGAGTCCTCGCCAAGCTGAAACAGGAGCGAGGGTACACCTACGAAGATGAGACGGTTATCTCCAAGGAATCTCTGCCCAACTACGAGGAGAAGATCAAATCATTCTTCACGGAACATCTTCATGCCGATGACGAAGTCAGGTAAACAAAGCACCGCCTCGCACTTAATGCCTTATAATAGACTGACCAATTACGGTTTAAGTCCGAAGTGAGATAAACAATCAGATTTATTACAATGCTATCTATCCACCAATCCCTGAATTTTTTCGATATTATAATACATAATTTATTATTATTACGCTATTTTAATTGAGGTGTAAGTAATAGTCAGACAAGTCGTAAATGACAAAACGTTTTTGCGATTACCCAACAAACAGCTTTTTTGAGTTAGATCAGTTTATTATTAAGCGTGCGTTATGTTTACTTGTGTATTGTAATTACTTTTACAAACACAAACACATGTAGATACACTTACCCAGACCCAAACTGTAGGTTTGTAGGTCATGCAATCCATTTAGGAATTTAGCCTGCCTGAGAGGTTGAGAAATCTAGCCCCTAGCGATGATCAACACTTTGGTTATTACGTTGTAAGGAACGCTAGTGTCCATTACGGTCAAAACTATAACTGCAATTGCAATAATCTGAGAAAAAACAGATTTTTACGTAATTCTTACTTATTTTTGGTAAATTTCACAATTCTGAGGTTGAAAAACATTCCCGGGATCGTAATCCCTACGCGGAATACACAAGGCGAAACGTAGGTGTCCTGGTAGCAACTCTGCCTACCTCTTCTGGGAAAAGACGTGAGCTTATGTATGTATGTAAGTAATGATGCACTGGTGCAAAGATATTGGCATCTTCGCAGATGCCGACCTGTGTTGGTAGTGGTTTGGAACCTATCATAGTTACCCACATATGTAGATGACAAATGTGTTGTGTTTCTGGTTTCCAAGTGTATATCCAGATACATCAGACCGACATAAGTGTACCTGTGAGATAGAAACAAATCAGATTATTGGATATTTTTCTGGACTGTGCTTATAATAATAAATACACCCAACATTCATACATAGTCTTGAACCCATACTAAGATCGAGTCTTGTGTCGTGGGTATCAGAAACCACGAAAGACTTTTCGGCCTCACGAACACCCAGACCCTAAACCTGTGGTTCACACGAATATTTGTTTCGGTGCGAGGATCGAAACCGCGGCCTATCCTTTCTCAGCCGACATCTAACTGCGCCATGAGTCTCAATGAATTGTAGTCATTTATTCCAATCATTAAACAAAACAGCATTGGATCTATATGCCATAGATGCATCTATTCAAATATAAATATTAAAACTTATTAAGACTACTCTAATTCCAGGTTTGTGCTGGACGGGTCAGGGTACTTCGATGTCCGCGACGGCGCCGACCAGTGGATCCGCATAGCGGTGAGCGCGGGAGATATGGTCATCATACCCAGCGGCATCTACCACAGGTTCACGCTCGATACCAAGGTTATTTATGATGTACTCTGTATCTATATTAGCCCAAATACGTCCCACTGCAGGGCACGGCCTTTACAATCAAGAGTACGATTGAGAAGGGTTAGGCCATATGGTCCGCCACGATGGCGTAGTGTGAGTTGGCGGACTTAACATACCGTAGAAATTCTTCAAAATTGTTATGGAATGCGGGTTTCTTCACTATGTTATCTTTCACCGTTACAATGCGTGGTGATTTGCTATCAATACACACATTTACTCCGAAAAGTCAGAGGTGTGCCCTGGGATTTGAACCCGCGACCAACGTGAAACATGTTGGCAGTCGCGTCTGCTCGGTTACCAACAGGCCACGCATTACAGAAACATAACTTTTTGTTTATAATTTACAATTTTTTCTATTTGTGGTCTGTTGTCGTGTGAAAGCGCATGTTAAAAAACCTTTATTCCACAGTATTCTTATATCATATTCATTTATAATTAATTATTTACACTTGCTGAGCAAAAATGTCAATAGCTTGGAAACTCTTTATGCGTTATTTGACTAGCGCAAATAAGTTATCCCTAGTTTAGTTAACGCGATGCGATCCAAATAAACTATCCATCGACGAGAGAAAACCAAACACAGGTACCATTATGCTCGCCTGCCTAAAGCCTACACACAGACTGCTCCCGAGCAACACATTAGCGTAGGTACTTGAGACGGGTTATTTGCGATCCTGTACGATGGTCCTGTTTCATTTGCTCAGGAACTCTCAAAGGTCTAAAACTTGAATAGCCAAAATCAATAAACAATCTTGATCTCTATCTAAAGATCAAACACTAGAATAGATTAACCCAATCAAAAATGTAGTTACTGAGACACCCACAAGTCCCACATGCATACCCACATTTAACATAATATTTTGATTGATTTATATTCGAGATCGATCTCTAGATAGGGATTAGGATCGCTTTTTAATACATACATCATACATAAACTCACGCCTTTATCCCCGAAGGGGTAGGCAGAGGCGCCACTAGGACACCCACATTTCGCCTTGCATGTTCCGTCCCACGATGTGATGGAGGCGAGCCTATCGCCATATCGGGCACAAATTCCTGACTCCGGGCTGATAATGAATAGAAAAACCCAATATCACTTTGCCCGACCCGGGACTCGAACCCGAGACCTCAGCTTTGTAACCGTACCGTAATACAACTACGCCACCGAGCTTTTCTTTATTGCACACACTAAAATGGTTCTCAATAGTTGAAACGTTTTGCATGCCGACTAAAATCTAGGATACAAATATCCAACTTACGCCCGAATAATCAAACGCCACTTAAATATTATGTTGCACTTAACTACGCAAGTCCCGCTTATATGTACTAACTAACTGGGACGTGGGTGGTTAAGTACAACTTACTATTTAAATGCTGTTTGAGTATTTGGGCGTAAGTGTTTTTATAAATAAAAGTTTTGTATACAAATTTCAGAACTATTTAAAAGCGAGGCGGTTCTTCATCGGCGGCCCGGCCTGGCAGTCGTACAACCGTCCTGCAGACGACATGGAGTGTCGCAAGGAGTACGTCAACAAGCAGGAGCAGCTTCGTAAATAACGCTGATATATCAGATATGAAAAGTGATTATAAAGCCAAATATGTTTTTTTGAAATACAGTTGCGCTATATTTTGTTGAAGTAGTTTATGAAACTCATTACTATGTTTTTGGAAACTGCTAATTTAGAATTGTTGTATCGCAATTTATTATCCTGTGTGTATGGAGCGAAATTAATAATGAAATAGCTTTATTCCCAACTTTATAATATTGTGATAATATGAGCCATTATGTGTCTATGTATATTATATTCATTTTGAAAGTAAACACATTTCTGCTCTTCCTAACTGTTAATGGGGCCAAATTCACAAATATTCAGGGAAATGTGTTGTTTTTACAGCTACAAGTTTTTCTGTTATAATATTTACTTTACCAAAAAAGATTTTTTTAAAACAGGACATTGATGCATCTATTTACCGAAATGTCATACTACGCTATATTTTTTACTTATTTTATTATTGTTGCAAATTAACGTGGGATTATAACCTGTACATCGAACAGCTATACGATCTGTATTACTAATACAATAATAAATGTTATGTTCTTCAAACTTTTGAAATGTAGGACATGTTTGCTCAACTATAATATTATGTATTTCTCTTTAAGGTGCTCATATTTTGAATTTTAAAGTTGTAAGTTAACGATAAATATCATCCGACAACAATTCGAGGATTATGTAATTATGTGTACCATCTATTCCTATTATATTTTAAGAAATTAATCATTTAATCTGAAATATATTACCATCAAAATTTCTTGTATTTTTATATCATAACTTTTTCCTTTACATGTCTTCATTTCGATATTATATTCTTAATGAAAATTAAAGGTATGTGGAAAGTCATGGAAGTATCCTGGCAATATTTAAAGTTATGATATTTTGTCAAATGTATGTTCCTGATGTTACCTATATACTACATGTTAAACTTTTATATATTTTTAAATAAACACTATACAAAAATCTTGGTTTTCTGTTATATTTAAATTCTGGTTACATACAAGGCGAAATGTGGGTGTCCTGGTAGCACCTCTGCCTACACCTTCTGGGAAAAAGGCGTGAGTTTATGTAAGTATATTCGAAAGGTGCTAATAGCAAAAGTAGGTAGTATACTTTTAAATATGACAAGTAATCATGGCCAAGTAGATATTGAAAGTAAGTTTAGTGAATAGTGCTCATTTGGAAGTGATTTACAATATTTGGAAGGTAAGCGTTAATATAAATAAATAAATAAATACACCCAACAGTCACATACATAGTCCTGACCCCACACTAAGATCGAGTCTTGTGTTGTGGGTATCAGGAACTACGAGAGACTTTTCGGTCTCACATACACCCAGACCCGAAACAAATACTTGTGGTTCTCACAAACATTTGTCTCGGTGCGGAGATCGAACCCGCCTCTCGTTTCACAGGCGGCGCGGCGTCTAACCAACTGCGCTACGGAGGTACATAGTTAGTAAATACATACATAGTTCTGACCACACATCTAGAGTAACTAATGGACATATTGAGACTTAACATCTTATGTCTCAGGATGTCGAGCGCAGCATGCCAAGCATTGATTTGTAATTCGTGGTGTTAGTACTGTCCATGGTCGTATCGCTTACCATCAGGCGAATGGCATGCTCGTCTCGCCATTCATTGTAATAAGCAAAACAACTGAAACTGCGAGAGTCTCACAACACTCAGGTCGAAACGAAATGTTTTTATCACACAAACATTTGTCTTGGGGCGGGGACCGACCGCGCGGCTTCAAATTTCGTAGCTGCCACTAAAGCAATCAACCGAAGGGGGCTGACAATATTTCTTGTGATGTTCTATGCGAAAGACCTGCCTTTTCATGATTTTACTGCGGCCAATATTGTTACTAATGTCGACAGTTAAGGCTGAGGGCACAACGTGCTTTCCAAGACTCGAAATTGCGATTATTGTCACCGACGTTGCTTTTATTATGAATTTGAATCCATGTTACTACAGCCAGGTCATGAAAATTAGTTCTACCATCTCAGTTATGACACCTGCTGCTCCTTCGTTTATAATATGCTCCAATTTATAGAAATCAATGTTGTTTTGTGAGGTAGTACAATGACAAAAAACATAATAAAATCATATAATAGGTAAAGTTTAATTCAGTTTTTGAATTCATACGTACATAAACTCACGACTTTTTTCCCAGAAGGGGTAGACAGAGGTGCTCAAGCACACCCACGTTTCGCCTTATATGTTTCGTCCCACAATGTGATAGGGGACGAGCCTATCGCCATATCAGGCATAAATTCCCGACTCCGGGCTGATAATAAATAGAAAAATCCAATATCACTGCCCGACCAGGGATTCGAACCCGAGACCTCAGTAATCGTACCGTGGTACAACGAAGCCACCACGGCAGATTTTTGAATCCAAATCATAAAATACTTTGGTACGGTGAATGTGGATAATTTCATATAATATATTTAATAAAATAATTAAAATTCCGAAAAAGGTTGGTGTATTATGTTTACCTCGCGTCGTTAAAATGCATAGATTACATAATTTTCTTGCGAATGCGATTTCAAACTAACGTCAAGTTTGATGGCACGAATGACAAAATATATGTCACACCAAAAAAAAAACTAAAAAACCACCAAATGGTTTCCTCAAAACATTCATTATTAGAACAAACGTAGCAGGTAATATAACATTATTACATCAAATTTTAATATTTATGACGTATTTCATCCTCTTCTTACCTATTTGATAGTTAATAATAATAAATACACCCAACAGTCACATACATAGTCCTGACCCCACACTAAGATCGAGTCTTGTGTCGTGGGTATCAGGAACTACGAGAGACTTTTCGGTCTCACAAACACCCATAACGGTAACTGACATATCGTCTAACTGATCGTTTGAAATATTAGATCCAGTTCATCTTACAACTATAACAATTATCACGCCAGGATAGATTCTCAAGTCAACTTAGCCTATCTATATTGTGGTCTGAAATAGCTACATCTTTTTGTCACCGCGTATCATCTGTGATGGTATTATCTTATTTGTTTATGTTCCAGAAAACCCACAAAATGGCCGAGAAATCAGGGATAATTATCTTCGGGCTTTGGTACCTCTTCATCGCCATCAACTATTTCAGGTAAGTGCCTCATACCTACATATACTTCTGAAAAATATATTTTTATTTGTTTTATAATATGACGACCTGTGCTGTCTACTGTGCTTATTACCAAGTGTATTTTATTTTAATTTTATTTTATTATCAAACTTAAATTAGTTTTTAATGATGGGAGCAAAAATGAATTTATTTTGTATGAAGGGCCGTATCAAATCCTTACTTTATTATCTCTAAAAAACGGTTACTCTAAAATAAAACGCTGTTATTAAAAATTAACCCCGACTTTATCGGCACGGGCTATTGCGTGCAATTTTCCAAACAAATACGCCGAGAGCTGGTAGCTATGCGGTGACCTCGAAACTCGGGCCCAGCGAGATAATATTTAGAGGGAGGCATACCACCCTCCCATACACACCCGCACTGAGAGTATAGTACAAAATTATTCAAAAAACTTTAATAAGGAGCCATGAATACCTTAATTTTTGTATTAGGTTTTCAGCTTAATAATATCAGCACAGTATACGTAAATGCTTTCTTATGTCCCATTTTGAAATTAAATAAGAAATGTTCTCAAAATGTAGAGTATATTTGAGCAATTAATGTATCAGTAATTAGTAGGAGAAATAAAAGGAGCACAGCTCAGTTGGTAGGACCAGTAGCGACGTTACGACAGGACACGGTTGGGTGGTCGGCCAGGTGATGGAACTGAAGAAGCGCTATAAGTGTAGTTTATTTTTAGTGTTGTTTATTGTGAATAGCGGATAGATAGGCTTCGGAGTCTGACCGTGCCAAACCTGACACCAGGTAAAGCGGATAGATAAAGGGATTCGAACTCTTGTCGTGCCAAAACTGACATCAAGTAGTGTACTGTAGTGATGCGATGTAATGGCAACATTTTAAGCCGCTTAAGCGCGTCGAGTCCTAGTTGTTCCCATTTTGAACTGGTAGCAGTTATATTTCTCGTCACAAACATCATAAAGTCGTCGATAATGCAGTGTAATGTTAACAAAGCCCCTTCTAACGCGTATAATTAGATCGGCGAGCGTTCCTCGCACATCTCGTAAATAATAATATGTTTGGCATAGCGAACAGCGAACTGGCAATGATATGTTGAGGTAGGTTTGTTTATATTGCTGAATATTTGTAACGTAGATGAAAACACCGAATTTACATTTCCAAACAGATTATAATTTCATGAGACTGGTTAATAATAAACGTTTGGCCTAAACGCCTGGCTGAATTTATGTATATCTGTATCGACCTATATTTAATGCTCGTTTATTTAATCATTTATTTGTTTATTTTACATAATATGGTAGAGTTAGAGAGAGTTCTATATATGAATAATCTCAATTGTTAAGTAGTGGTCCGATAAAATAGCAGCAACGCCACTATCGCCGAAAATGTAATTGTATTGGCACTTACAGTTGCTTATTTCGCTATCTGAAATTGTTTGAGAGCTCCCTCCCTCAATTAATTAACTCAACAATTCACTCATAACTCATCAAAGACCGGCAAGCCCATTCATATCCCACAGACAGCTCCAATATACTTGGAATTGTCAATTGAACCCAGGTCACTTCAGTGCTACATTGATGTAACAAAGCATCTACAGGCTAGAATAATGCTTTATCTTCAACTATTTGAACATCTTCCTAACCTACTTGTTATATAATAGAAACCGGAGCATTTCCGTCTAAGTGGGGAAAGGTTGCGCTTTTAATTTCCGTTGCTACATCTGAAAATGTGATGCTGTCTTCAACGCTACTAGGTCCCCGCTCGATGTAGGTCACAGAGCTTACGTAACAGAGGGTGGCATCTCCCACACTACAACCCTACAGGGTGGTTTGACCTTTAAAACAGGCTTTACAGAAACATGCCAAACTACGCATGGAATGGCTTTTCGCTCGGCGTGCGCTTTTTAATTCCAATTCCTGAAATTTTGATATGAATTCAGGAACAAAGGGATGAGATTTTTAAGGATTATTAATGTTTGTTTAGCTGCAAATTTGCGTGAACTTATTCTTTTCTTATTTTTGATCCAGTTAAGACTCGTGTCCCAATGTTGCGTTTAAGAACCACGGATATAAATACCAGATGAACCCCTACATTAAAATTCTGTGCTTCGTATAATATGGTTTGAATGTTGATGGACCATGCTGGGTGTTATCCTCCTCCATGTTCGTCCACTTCTGCATCTTGGACCAAACATCTCCAGGACTTTGGTTATACCCGCTGCACTTTAGCTTATACGTACATCCATTAGCGAGCTTATAATCAAGCGAAATAAAATCATTGTAAGAACACAATCGTTTCACGTCTACGCAGATTGAAAAAGCTGCTCAATTCAATCCTATTGTGCTGGTAATTGATACGGAGACCGCAGATGAGCCCGACTGCCGAGGGTTACGCAACCGAGGCGCCGTCGATCGATTTCACGACCTTCCACAAACTCGCGTGTATCATTGAGGCAATTTGTTGCTGAAATATTCACGGAAGACTATCGAATGGCTTTCAAACAGTCAAGGGTAATCGATCTTAAGGAACACAGGTGGCTTTACAGTCTTTTTTCTCACGACTCACGGTCGCGCATGCTTTTCTGGAGGAGTAAGCCGAAGAGCTGCTTTAGGCACACATTTCGAACTAATTTCTGTCTCGAGATGTAATATTAGCGAGCAATCGCCATCATGGAAGTCATTCCAGTACCAGGAAAGTTGTATGAGAAATCTCCAAATTGATTGATATCGCAAATGAAATACCCACTGAACCCTGCCGGTTTATAGACCATAGACGATAAGACCAATAAATCACTTCCTACGTAACCTTAAATTATACATTCTTTGGCAAGGAAATTTTCAAAGGCATGCAAAATCATTAATATATTGGTTTGGAAATGGCGTCTTGACACAGTGATGTCGGTAAACGGAAGTAGGTTCCAGGCCGTGCCAGTCAGTGCCTTTGGGTCGTTGCATGCACGGTATTAAAATATTAGGATTTTAAACGAGGAATATTTGTCAATTCTGCTATTTATGAACAGGTAGTTATTTGTTTAGAATTGGAAAACCAGTCTTTCTATTCGTTTTTCAGTGATTTATTTAATTTGTTTTTCAAGTTATCCGTGATGCATGGTCAATTTAATATATATGTCAACCTATATTGTTCCTACTGCTGGACACACAGGTTTCTTACCGATCTTTACTTTTATCGCTAAACCGAAGAATAATAGTGCTAGCTGGCGCCGTAGTGCTCGCGATAACAGCTTATTATTAGCTCGCGGTAGCCGGACCATGCTCGAGATGGCGGCATTGCGATTTGGGTTTAATGTGGTTTATGCATCAAAAGCGAATAGCGAGCCAAACTTCTTTACACTACAGAAATCATCACCATCAGTTGAATATACCTATTTTGAACAAAAGCCTATATCATCTTTGCAACCCCTTTTTGCCTTTAGGATAGCACGAGGTGAGAGAATGATCTAATGTGAGTTGCAGGAAGTCGTTGCGCGCAGGTCACTTCTAATAAGTAGAAAATGGAGATTGTACGAACTGTGCCTATGGATCCACGCTACTTACGCTACTTACGAAATATACAAAAGCTGCACATCAGTTTCAGTATATTTCCGCTAAGCCCTTTTCGCTTGCCAACTGCATAATTTAATGGCATCTCAAACAAATGATCTCGGTAATTGGGTGCCGATAAATCCACGCAAATACTCATTTGGTGTGCAGTGAAACATGAACGTTGAACCTCTTAGGGTAAGAGCTCACTTATCGGACTAGTAGATCGGACAATATTTACGTTAACTGTGAAATGGAAACTAATTACTCTACTGTCGAAAAGTTCACGGTCGCTAGAAGACTGTCTACAACCAGTGACTTCCTATAATCGATGCCAGGTCTTCTATCCACATTTTAATGGTTAAATCTAAGACTGCCTCAGTGACGTAGTTGTACTACGGTATGATAACAAAGCTTCAAATCCCGGGTCGGGCATAGTGATACTGGATTTTTCTATTAATTATCAGCCCGGAGTCAGGATTTTGTGCCCGATATGGCGATAGGCTCGCCCCCTGTCAAATCGTGGGATAGAACATACAAGGCGAAAAGTGGGTATGCTGGTAGCATCTCTGCCTACCCCTTTTGGGAAAAAGGCGTAAGTTTATGTATGTATATAGGTATTTAAGACAAGGTAAACAGCACAAAGTTATAAATCCTAACTATCAATAAAAATATCTGGCTTGAAATAAGACCACCGATTTAGCAGCTAAAAAGGTAGCTTTATTCGAAGACTGCAACCTTAATAATTTCGCCTGTCCACCTCGTGATCTATAAGGATTTGCCTAAAATAATTGTAAGGCGTTTTAGCATACCTAGCAATGGATACCTAGCATTAAATGACGTTATGTTCGTCGGTAATCGATACAATCCGCTTACTTACTTGCAGCTCTCGTCATCAATTTAGCTTGTACTACTTAGTATCAACGATCAATTTTACAGTGATATAAATGAAAGGCTAGCCAAACGCTTCCTTGTTGAGAATCCATTGCAATCTGTTAGACTAGTGACAGCATTCATGGAGTGTAAAATTATGTTGATTTCGTTTACCCGGATTCATGTTTATGAAAGAGTTGATAAGACAAGGCTAGTCTTGCAACGTTATCACTTCATTATTCCATCAAATTATGGTAGGATGTTTGTTTGTTTCACACTTATTGGTAAAACGTGATAAACTAGGATATCTCTCTTGAGTGTTGTTGCTTTTCAGCCTGTGAGCTAATCTTTTTGAACAGTAATCGGTGCTAATTTGCATAAAAACATTCGAGACAAGGTTAGCTCGTTTAGCTATGGTAGTTTTTATATCAGTGTTTCAGTTTTTACACTGCGAGTGACTGTGAGAACTAAATCGTTTTTTTACTATTATTTTCAGGTTTTCTTGTTTTGAAAATCGTTCTAATATAATATGTTGTTTTTTTATATTTAAATCATGCCCTTTTCTTTTTCCTAAATCGATAAGTTGCCCCCAAACCGAGCCTAGGTTATCATACTATATTTAAACAGTTTATTATTGTTTTCTGATCCTGAAATGTTCACCTCACTGTCCAGTCACTTAAATCCAATCCGACACGTTGTAACCTAGAAACAACCGCACGACTGTGGTCATCCATGCTTCATAGCAACGACATTATTAAACAAAATAATGCGACAGTTCCCACCACATTTCAACGTTCCTTGTCTCGTAGATATTGTGGTAATGTAATTTTTCGCCAGTCACATTTTGTAACACAGTATTTAATGTGTGGAAGGCAGTTTGAGGCTTCTTTCTGTCATTTACTGATCTGATGACCATGGCTTTGCTACTGTCAACTACCATTTCTAATTGTAGTCGTCAGAAAACAAACTGTTCTTGCACTTGATTAGTGTGACTGTAAATTCAAGGGAACTAAAACTTAGAAAGAATTCTAACAATCCAGCAATACCTTTTTTTTTAACATGAAAGGAAATATTACCTCAATATTAGTAACAAACAGACCAATCTGGTTTAAAAAAAACATAGTTGTTATTGCTTCTCAATAGGTACGCAAGTTAGTTACTTTATATCCTGACCTTCGATTGTATTACTGTTAAAAGAGCCCGCATGGTTAGCAATCATGGTTAAACGAGTAATTAACTCTAGTTTAGTTATCGAGTGAAACATCACATAAATTGGTTACAATATCGAACTCTCCTTTGGTGTGAAAGTTATTTTCGTCATTCCTACCGACAGTTAGCACTACAAATCCCTGTTAAAACAATACAATAATTTTGTCTGTTTGCTAATCATCCATTCGGCTTGAGTCCAAGAATATTTTGTAGAATAACTAACTAAATCAATTTTACACAGAATTAGTTTCAGTTCATTGCTGAAGCTAGTCTAGCCTCTCCTCAACATTTCCATAATAGACAGTTAGAAGTGGCCTGCATCGCAACAATTTTCAACGTCTTTAAATAAACTATCCGTTCGTTTTGTTGCCATTTATATATGTGATTTCTTCTACTCATATTCTGCCTCTAAAGTTCTTTAAAAAGTCATACAAATTCTGGTATAAGCGAACAAAATTGCAAGTGTGAAAACATTTAAAATTGTATTCAACAACATGACGTAGGTATGAATAGTAGAAAACAAAGCAATCAAATCAACAACTATTATATCGGTACATGCCGCGGCGACAACATCGAGGCGCTGCCAAACACTTGGGATATTAGTTTTATTATTTTACACGTTGCCATTGTCACACGAGATTCACTTTTTATAAAAAAATATCTTTATAATATATCTAAAACGAATCGTGGTTGAATCATTTCTCCAGCGGTAATTCCTGACCTATACCAGATAAAGAGCATAGAAAAGACTCTGAGTAACGGCCGAGAATGCAACGAAGATACCTTTGGTGGTGTACTTACTATGAAGTGCCCGTTTGCTCCTACATTAATATTGGATTTACAAAAAAATACATTAGGTACCCTCTCAGTTGCATGCTTTATACGAGTTCAAATATTATAAAATATACAGGGTATATCAAGACTGCGACCGAAAACGAAGCCAGGTGGTAGTATTAGTGACTTCAGACACAATGCAACTAAAAATTTCGCAAAAAAAATCGTCACTTTTTTTTGGTATTTTTTTACTTATCGTCGTATTTGGGTGATAAATACATAGTTTAATGATAAACACCTTTTTATTTTTTAAGACGCAATGGTATGATAGGGTTTAAATCACTATTTTCGCAACAACTAGGTATTTACTACCAAAACACAATGATTTTTAAAAAATTGCAAAACAAACTGTCGCTTATTTTGCGAAAATTTTATTTGCATTGTGTCTGTAACCACTAAAACTTTTTTTTTAAAACCCGGCTTCGTTTTCGGTCGCAGTCTTGATATACCCGGTATAAACTTTCTCAACTCTCAGCGTGAGACTTATACAACAACTAATCTCTGGAATGACGGATCATTAACTAACGTCATTGCCTTAAAATAGTATTTTTAAATGTTCTAAGCCTCATTGCAACTAATTACCTGCATTAAGATCTTTATGTCTATGTTAACTGAATGCGAAGATGCTGATTGGCAAGCGTCACGCCTGCCCACAAATATTAGCAACATTTCAATAGGACTTATTACTACTGAGAACTGTATGGCATCGCTCGTCAATCCGAGACATATGTGTTAAGTATCTTAATGCCCGGTAATTTCGCAGGTTATTGTGGACGAATAAGGCTTATGATGATAAATTGATTTGTTTATCAACAAGACTTTAAGCGGCACCTGTTTGGTGTTTTATTTCATCAACTGTACTGACAGCTCTTGAACAATAGAATACATAGCTCTAGCGACATCAAAATGCTTGATAGTGTCAACAGTCGATATTTTTTTGGGCAACGGATACACAAAATAATTATTCATCTACCACCATAAACAAATTGTGAAAGACACCATACTTAGTCATAAAATCCAATAATAGTCGATGAATTACAACAGCACTAGTTATCTATTAAATCGTTCTTACTGTAAGAAACCATGAAATTTAACCATCCAGACAGCCATAATAAAGACCAGACAAGTCTTCCATCTAAACTCGGAATTGAACGCATTGACCACAATTGAAGTAATGTTCGGTTAACAGAACTATGCAGCATCGTTTAACTCAGGGGTAAAAACAATGTGGGCCGACGCTAGCCTCTATAGTAGGTTCATCGCGTGTTCCTCATTCCATAAATGCCGATCCGTTTGCATGCGCCGATCAATTGCAAAGATACGGGCTTCGAGAGATTAAATATACGATTCCAGTTGTTTTAAATAGATTTACAAGCGATGACATTGAATTGAAATAGAATAAAAAATCCGACGATTTTAGAATCTCCTCCTTTTTTTGAAGTCGTTTAATAAAAGAAACAAAATTACCAAGATAAAATAAAGTACATTTTAACTTGGTAATTTTGTTACGGCTTCATTGGAGGTTTTGATACCTCGAAGCCCAAATTGTCTGTACTAATTAAATGTCTTCATGATGCAATCCTCTTTATACTATACTGGTACATCGATATGATATATCAAATGAATGCTAATATGCCTAATGAGCGCAATATAGACCAAGTAGATTATCGAAATGATTAGGTATCTCTAGTGAGTAAAATTATGCGAGCACGCTCAGAACCAAATATACAAAAGTTGATTCCAGTATTTTAAGACCGAAGCTATAATTTAACTGTTTGAAGTGTTTGAGTCCACACAAGTACAAAAACCTCCAATTAATCTAACAAAGATTGAAGAAAATAGCTGCAAGCAGGCAGCTGCTTGCTTGAAGGCTTTCAAGATATTGTACTTGTGCAAGTTCTTGATAGGAGCCTGTATTCAGCAATGAACTTCTTGTGCCTCAATTAGATTAGATTCTTGAATAAAGCTCCAATACCGTAACCCATCAAACAACGCGCCCGCGTCCCATCAGTTCGCCTCGACGAAAATTTGGACGATCACCGGCGCGCTATCTATCGTCCGTGAATTATTCCTGACCTCACGCAGTTCACGCCTCTCTATGTAGAAGCATTATCATTACCACTGCTAGGATTGTGACGGTCAGGTCTGATTAATCGATGGTTTTGGCAAGTCTGCTAATGCGGGTTAAATGGTGTCTTATTATTATGTGATATGAAACCGATGATTGTCCGTAGGACTTCTTTACGATTTAGATGGGATACGCATAAGTCTACAATGCCTGTTGGTACGCTTCCATTCCTATGAAATTGTTGTTAAAAACTTTGTTGTCTATAAAACAGAGTTCGTAACAACAATTTCTCCAACAACCTCTATAGGTTGCCTCACGCACGATTTTTTGTTATCCTCTAAATATAAGCTATGCGTGCCTAAGATGATACAAAGATTACCGTCTCGGTCGTTCATTCCAGTCCCTGCCCAATGAAGGTTTATTTCGAGTTTAGTTCTTGTGACACCGAAAATATCTTGTTTCTTATAACATATTTGGACATACATAGTTATTTTTTTGTAGAACCAGAACTTTGTGCAGTTGTAGAGTACAGGCGTTTCATTCATTATTCGTACAATCAAGACTTTCGCATTGATGATATTCTTATGTTTACCTCTATACAATTCCTATCATCCTTACCTGGGACATCGCAGTCATTAATTCTGCCTAGCATTCCTAAGTCGGGCCCGCCTACACTGCACCTCGCCGAAATATTCATGCCGCTAACGAGAAGATTTACACCCGTAATAAATATCTCTAGTGTTTTGTTTGTAGACAGCGTCGTAACTGGCGAAATTTAGCAAGAAACTTCGCATAGTTCAGCTCTTTCATCGATACTGAATACTAGTTCTTTTAGTTTAGCTAAAACTTTGGAGAAAAATACTTAAGTGACTTAAAGCAAATGTATAGCTCTTCCTGTACATCAGGCTTTCATGATTCTTTTCGTAGAACGTAGTATTGTCGTACGTCCGAGTTGCAAAATAAGAGTATAAATTTGTTTAGTACCGAAAAGATTATTGTGAACAATCAAGTGATAATATAGTTGAAGAAAGTAACCTATAAGAAGTTCAAGGTCCCAATATTAAATTGTTTTCTACTCAACTATTCTATCGCTAATTTCAATAATTACGTACCATAGGACACGTCACACCAGATCTCGTGACGCTAAAGGTTCAAGTGATTCATAACTTGAAAGTAAATAATAAAGCAGGTTAATTACGACACCTGCATGTTTCGACGGCGTTTAAGGCCAACAACTGGTGACGCGCCGTTTCTGGCCAGTTTTCCTCTTAATAAATTTGCAATATGAATTTCTTTTTATTTACCAGTTACCTACCTGTTATTATTCTAATTAGATATGGTAATGCTGTAGTTTGTAGTTAGTCTCGTCAAGACGACGGAACGGTTGGCTCAGATGTTGTAACTCTATCGTCCACCAGAAGACCCACGTAGAATACTATATTTGCTTATGCGTTGCTTTTCGTCATTTAATTTTCCAAAATATGTCTTTCGCTCCAAGTAAAATATAAATTTTTAGCTCAACATAGTCGACTTACTTGAATAGTAATGCAAGCATCTTCCGTCTTCCCTTAATAATTAATATTCAATCAATGAAACAATACAAAGCAATTAAGAATTCTACCACTATAGAAAACTACCGTAGGTATCAATTTCATTCCAACTGGATTTTCAATCATTTCCAATTTCCAAATATTCTACCAGTATCCTAACACTGTCTTAAATAAAAGGGGCACAGGGACCCTCGGAAGACGTGGAACCAATTACGGCGTAGATTTAAGCCCAGGATGCAATAATGATGCAGAACCGAGAGCAGCCCACATAATAAACGCATCCGGTCGTGCGCGGGACATGCTTATATACTGACTCATCTAAACATCGCGTTTGTGTTGGATTGTACGCGAATCTCCTAGACATTATAATCCTGTTTCACAGCACAGGTATTTTAAGTTTTAAGGTGAAGGTTTTGGGACACAAAATAGCTCAATAGGGTTTCTCACGTAGGGCGTTTACAAACTTAGAGCCGAATGCCCAATGTCAAATATCGTTGGACTTAAAACTTGATGTGTTGTAACTGACATTTTTAAGAAGTGCAAATTTTAGATACATAAAACGTTTTTATTTAAACAGAGTATTTAAATGTCCATTAATTTTTTGTTGCAATGTTTTAAAAATCTTCATACCTGCACCGTGACAAATGACAATGTTTTACAAATCAGCTTGGCACGTCTGATGAAGCGTGACAGACGGCTTGACGAACCGACAGCGGTGTTCGATGTTGCCATGCGACTGTTTTTGACGTCACAGTGACGTCAATCATATTTTGGATTTGCAGTTATTATTTTTCATGAACAGCCAAAATGTACGGTAAACACCTTAGATTTTTTAAACTAAACGGAAAATTAGAAAGGAGCTTAAACAAATGGCGAATTGTAGAAATGATAGATTTGTTTAAAAATAAGTTAGGTATAAAAACAAAGCGAAATATAAAGATTCGATTGTTTAACAAATTAACTTCGTCATATCTCTACATTTCCTAAAAGTTGACTGTTCGGAAATGCGTAAATTAGATCTGCCAATTGAATAAGTAATAACGAATTGCATCCGTAGTCCATACGGGAATTTTGTTTATAGTTATCAAAATATAATGTAAAAATGATTACTGTTTTGTAGGAATTTCCGTGCAATACTTAGTATACAGTGTATATGTGAAGCGTGATTGTAAACAAACCACCTGATTTTATTACGTTGCTAAAACATAGTCTGCTTCGGATGTGTCAGGAATCGGAAACCTTTGGTTTCAAGTCCACAATTGTCACTAATTTAATTACAAGATGAATTTACACAGTATTGTAAAAGGCGTTAAAATGCCTTATAAATTCAGCATTGTGCATCTCGCGTGACATTTTGGGTTTAATTTTGTGGTTGGAAAATCTATTTTATGTGTTTATCGGTTTGCACACGATTTGCCCAGGACTCAATTGAATTCTCGAAAACTTTGGCAATAGGTAGTAGATCATTTGTAAAATCATAAGTCAAACAACAGGCAAAAAAACTCATACTGCGGCTACTCTTATAAGTGTTGGACAAAGGTATAGAAGAAAATCATTACGTACTCATTCGTTGCTCATCCCGTGGACTCGATAGGTTTTAATAAGTAATACCCGTTGTAAGAATTTTTGTATAAGTCAAATTGTTGGTGGCCCCTGGTCTACGTAACAGTTCTTAACGTCTGGCGGATCAATTAGTGTCTCGGCGCGTTAGAGGAACCCTGACTCATCACAATTTCCGGCCGTCGCGTCGTCTCACTGCAAGCCACTTTGCCGGACATTATATAAGCTTTGATATAACGTGTTTTTTATATAATGTAATGCGTACGGTAGGTGAGCTAGTGGAGAACTAGGTTAGAAACTGTATGCCTTCGGTTTGAACCAAAAGCCAGTCATTTCAGTCACGTATCTATGTCCTTATGAAATGAAAATATTTATTGAACCCATAAAATGTCATACATTATTTAGATTGAGTCACTTTTTTCCACTACCACCCGGTTCACAAGGCTGTTTTCGCCAGAGAAGAACGGGCAAGAAACTCTACCGTTGCTCTTTTCAAATCAAGTTTACAATTACATGTAATACAACTTAGTTTATTAGTATTTAGTCACCCGCTTTGCTGCCGAGGGAAGTGGGCAATTATTAGTTTTCAACTATACCTATTTGTTTATTTTTTCTTTCTGATAAATTTCGAAGCGGACTAAAAACAGGCTAGTGTCTTTAAGAGACTCGCCGAGCTCCGGAGCTTGTGTAAATTCTTTGCGTGCCACTGTTGATCCTGGCTGACAGGAGTAGCAGTGGTAGGCGTGTGGACGGGAAAGTCTGTATAAAGTGATATCATTTTTGTCTACTATTTGATCAAACACAGCCAATTGTCATATATCTCTCTCATCTCTACAATTGTTTGTTACGTGTTTAACAATGAGTCATAAATTTTTGCCGCTGGAAAATTCTGCACGGTTGAGCTAAATATGTGTATAATGTATACAAATTAGCTGACTGACTTCGCCATTGAACTGACCGCTATTAGCAACTTGAATATTTTTTCTATATCTATGCCAACCGCACTAGGCCAGCGCGAAGGACTATATGGCCTAACCACTCTCAATCGTACCCTCGATTGTAGAATAGGCCCGTGCCCTGCAATGATACGTATATGGCCTGATATAATACAAATAAAAAAATGTCAACCTTCATACGTCCTATTGCTAAGCACGAGTCTTCTCGTCGAGGGAGAGAGTTTAGACTGTAATACACAACGCTGTAGTATTATGTTCTGGTGGATTTCGAATAAATTTGATGTTATTGTAAAAACAAAATTGATACGCTGGCATTCTTATAATATTTGTCAATATTTACTCACGTAAATTCGAAAATCAGAGACGGTATGTGGGATCGAACCTGGAACCATCGTTTTGGCTGTTTAGCCCGCACTTTACTACGGCATTTTTTATTTTATTTACCGTTAAACCAATAATATGTAGACATACAATACATACCTACGTATATGTTTATAGAGTTTTAATTCAGCACAGGTCACCGAAAAAACAAGCTCTTCTGGCACGAAAATGCACTATTAAATCCACCGATCTAACTACCTGTCGCATTTTTGTTGGCATTCACAAAATATCATCCGTACAGCCAAATGGGCTATAAAGATAATCGCCCACTTATCAGATGTCAACAATCAACATACCTAAATAAGCATTACGAGTATATAGGCTACCTTTGAAACAGATTCAGTGACCGAATGAAACGATCTCGGTAATGAAAACTGAAGCAACTTTATACAAAATAACTCGTATATTTTTTAAATAGATAACTTGTTGTGATTCTGACCTAACTCTCTCAATTCAAAATATGTTTTTCATAAGGAATTTAAGATCCCTTCTTCAGAAGCTAGACATAATTTGTCGACTCTTTAGTCCTAGTTTTCGTCGTCACCGTCATTTTAAAGCAAAACTTTTATTCAACACCATCCCTTTTCCAATAATATGTGCCTTCATGGACGCTCAGCATTATTTGCGATATAAAATGGTTTGGCATTTTCCCGTCCCTTCCCAAGGTCTGTTGTCATTGAGGCAAGGTCGTTTCAGGCAATTAAATGTCACCATGGTTACAGTAAAAACACGTTTGATAAAATAGTTTGTGGTCAAACGAAAATAGATGCTACGGTTCGTTTCGTCTTTGGGGTTTTTTATCGGTGCGAATTTTATGATAAACGTTCATTTCATAAACAAGGGCTTTAGGGGTATTATTATTGCTTTACCTATTAAACTGTGGTGTTTAGATTACCCAGGGTGACATTTTGTTGGTATTATTCATATTATAAGATAAGTTGGGATCAGAACGGACTGACTAAAAATGTTGACGGGATTCGGGGCCAATGTGCACACTTCTAATTTTTCAGTTACAGGTATATTCGACGTCAACTATCGTCCAATTCAATGATAAAAGAAAACACCATGAGGAACCCAGCTAAGTTGAGACATCTGCACAGGAATATCAAAATTTCACATTTTGATACTACCAAGCACTAAGTCAGCTATGGTCAAAGACCTAAACCCTTCTTTATCGTAGAGTAGCTTATCTCCTGTAGTGGGACTTATATATAAGTTGATGTTATATTCGTAGAGAATAGCAGTTAAAACAACTCGTCATCTGCCGAAGTTAATTGAGTTAGCCAATTGACCCGATGCAAACCGTTGCGCGTCGTGGGAGCGGGCAGATCAATGAATAGGCCACTGATTCAATTGATGCGGGTCACTTGACGCCTGTCACAGATCATGCGTTCCATGCTGGGATGGATATAGATACAGAAATGTCAGATGGAGAGGCTATGGTTTTAGATTCTGAGGTGTTGGTCGACCGCGAGGCAGAGCTATTGAAGAACCGGCAGTGAAATGTGCATGCAAAGACAATTTTTATCTAAAATGGGCTTTTTGTGATTAGGGCTCCAGGTATCGATATATTTTTTGCGAGTTTGGGTCGATACCCAATTTTTATAATCGGTGACTATTTTAATGGTGAATTTGATAAGAGTTTTCTTGTATCTTAGAAATATCTGTTCAGTGTTCACGTCCTATGGTGTCTTTGTGATCCCACGAAAAGTCGTTGTTTGTACTCCGTCGATACGTCCCACATAGTATCTCAGGAAGCGCGACTATTGGGAAAATTTTATTTTTCTTCTTTCAACAGCTTCGTTAGCGGCATCGGTTAGTAGTCTTGGTCTCGACCTTGCCGGCAAAGATCCATTTTTCTAGCGCGTCAAACGACGCAGCTATTTTTATATTAACATTGTATAGTGGATGCCAGATGTTGCCGTGTGTAAGGGAATAACAACACATGTCGGCTAATTTTAGTCGCGATCGATAACAAAACTTATGTTTTACCTTATAACTTTCAGCTTTCTACAGTTACTGCGCTCTACGATATCGATCTAAATAATTCACATTGTTAAGCTTGTACATTTTCTAGCAGTATTTGCATTTGTAGAATAACATTATTTGTTGTATGTTAATTTAAATTCTGCCAATTTTTATTAGCGTTACTTTCAATCCACATTGTTCTTTTACTCGCATTACATAATTACCTCAATACAATTCAAGACAATTATATTCTACTGTATAAGCTAAATATAATTTACATGAATAGGGAGTAAAGATGACTATTTCTCACCGGTCATTAGACGGATCAGAACCTTGTTTTTCATCTTTATGTGCAACGATTTCTATTCCGTCACATGACTATTCTATAGTTTGTGAAAAGGTTTGAACTTTTACCACATTGACCCAATTTAAGTTGGTAGTACATTTGCCTACATCCAATTGAATGTTGACCCTGACAAAGCCATACAAGTTACATAATGCCGGAAATTACGATATTGCTAAACATGTCAATAGGCTGATTGATGGAACTGTGTCCATAAAAGAGTCGTCACGCATGGTAACCTTTCCCACGGCAGTTATTTACTAATTTTGTTTACTAAACATCCTCTCCACCTTTTTGTATTACAAGATCAATATCTGTCACATTATATTTTGTTGTCAAATGATCAACATTCTTCATCAACAACTATTTTATTTGGAACAAGCGCTTGTTCGACGTCACTAAGCGACAAATTTTTATTTTACTATATTTGCCTAATACGGTACAACTAAAACCAAATATAGATATGAAATTTTGTTGATACTAGATTTTCTTATTCGAGAACATAGGTGAACATACAAGAATAACACTAACCTACAAAAAACACATTTTCGTAAGGAGATACAAAAAGGTTAAAAGTTTATCTATGTAGTACTCCATATATTTTGAAGAATTAATACAGAAATTTTTATTTAGAGGACTAAGATATCCATGGAAAACCTCCCATGTACATATAGCACACGCTTGAGTTAATTTTACAATATCATTTAAAAATAACGAACTAGCTAACTAATGTTTATTTTTATTGTATCATTGCTTCACATGTTACTTTTTATTAAGAATCAATTAAGACATTCTCTTAGAGACAGGAATAGTAAGCCAATACATTACTAAGTGGCCATATAACATATTATAATGTTTTGTTTATAAATGCTTTTAATAGCCCTGTTAGAGATAATATTAGGATATGGAGGGAGCGCGTTGACATGTGCATGGCAACAGCGGGGTGAAAGTTAATTTTACTTGAACGTTTTTAGTCTAAATGTGAGCGCGTGAGTCGCCGCGGTGGGTCGGCATGTTTCCATTTTATTTGCATTAGACAGGGCTCACAGAGACAATAAGAGACAATACTATCTAATAAATATTACATCTAACAGTTAAGTCCATATTGCATTCGCTTCAATCTTGTGTTGTGGGAGTTGGAAACGGCAAGGCAATTTTCAGTCAAACACACCTAGAAATGAAAGAAATATTTTTGGACCACTAAAACCATTGTCTCGTTACTATGATAAATCAAACGACCTCTCCTTTCATAGATGGTTTCTCGCCTATTGCGCTAAAGGAGTTCTCAGCTTGTCTATTTTGTAGTTGTTTTTATAATAATAACTTTTTTTAAAATTCAATGATTTCTTCGACTTCTTGAAAGTCTCTAAACTTGCAGGATCTCTAGCCAAACCAATGTTTGTTAAGTACAAACTTGCACGTACTGGATTAGATACGGGCTATGTTGATGCAGGGAATTCAAATGTCTGAGACTTGCTTGAGAAAGTTGCTGTTGTATCTGGACAACAAAATAGAAGAGCTACACATGCTAGGGTAGTATTTTCGCAGCAATCTTAATTACAATCAATCGCTACCTTTCTCCTTCCCAAAGCTTGAAAATGGAAACTCCAGGAATAAAAGGAAATCTTTTCACTGTCATAATTTTTGAGAGTTAAGGCCGTAGGTTAATCTCCAGTAACTTTGTCAGCCTCCGTGGCGCAGTTGGTTAGACGCCGCCTGTGAAACGAGAGGCCGTGGGTTCGATCCCCGCACCGAGACAATAGTTTGTGAGAACCACAACTATTTGTTTCGGGTCTGGGTGTTTGTGAAACCGAAAAGTCTCTCGTAGTTTCTGATACCCGCGACACAAGACTCGATCTTAGTGTGGGGTCAGGACTATGTATGTGACTGTTGGGTGTATTTATTTATTTTTAGCCACTATCACAAACGTTCACCAAGATTGCAGCAACCCTGAAAAGATGCATCCGTCTATTCCGGTGCCATCGCCCCCGGAGCGCTCCTTAAATGGCAACACCATTGCACATGCAGCTCTTTGTGCCACTCCTCACTTTGGGGATAATATTATCTTCAGCTTGGTAACACTACACTATTCCCGTTCAGTTGCGAATGGCAATCGCAAATTACTAATCGTAAAAAGATAAGATTACGCATACGCTCTTTGGACGTGACTGTTGGGATAGTTTGGTATTAGCCTTTGCTGTATTGTCTTGTTAGTTATCGGCTGTCTTTTATTATTTTTTTTGGTATTCGATTTACATTAGGCCTAATCCTTTGCTTACTTCGGGTCAGCGCAATATATAAATGGTTCAGTGTGGAATGATTTGGCTTTGGATGTACGACCAGCCAATTATCTAATGATTAATAATATTAACTATTAAAACGCAATACATTATACAACCTGGGAAAAGAGTTTCATAGGCAAAGTTGATAACATATTTATTTTCCCAGAAATTGAAGCTAGCTCCAGAAATTATTTGCGCAACAGCTACTTTATGGTCTCAGCTTTAAAACTGTATACTTAAAATACAAATATATACTCGTATACCACAGTATTATTAATACCAAACTGAAAATATACGAGGTTCCAACATTGATTGAATCGCATGGCAACGTGGAACACCGCTGTCGGTTTGTCAAGGCGTCTGTCACGCATCATCAGATGTGGCAAGCTGACTTTTTAAACATTGTCATGGTGCAGTGTGGAGATGATTATAAAATGTTTAACCATGACCGTAAAATGGGCAATGATTTACTTTCTTCTAAAAATTGCTCATGAAATAATTGAAGCTGATTCTTCTAAGCTTGGTAACAGGTGGCTTTTTACAGGCCTCTTTTGAGCCTGTCTTTTCTGATATGATGTCGCGATGTCATAATTTTCCCAAAGGGCTTGATACTAGGCAGGAGGTTGGCTGTAAAAGCATTACTCATAACTTTTACAAAATGCGTAGCTGATAGAGATCCCTTCCGTCGTAGGTAGATATTTACAGCCTGTACAAGACGAACTAGAATCTTCCCAATCTGAGAATTAAAAAGTCCCAAATATCATTTTTAGTATATTTACTGTATGCCAACAAAAGGGAACATGTTGCAACCGCTCCAGATCCAATCGGATATGACAATCTCTCTCCGGCGCTCGTCACCGCTCATATTGCAATAAACGACCACAAATTTGCCACTTCCTGACCCTTGACTGCATTATTTCTTGCGTTCAATGCGTATTTGGGGGTCATTCCTTGATTCATTGTACATTTTGATACTTCTGTATTCAATTAAAATGTTTCACGACTAAAGAAACCTACATACGTGACAATTTTCCACTCTCGTATCTAAGGCATACTACCTACCAGTTTCCTGAGGCAGATAAGAGCGATGCACTAATTAATCTGAATTACCGAAAAGACCTGACTCCAGCAAAGAATACTTCATTACAAGGAAAAAATATTGATATAGCCTATCGCTTATTAAAAAAAATGTCTTTCACACGATCCTTATCTTTTTACAAGAATACTATCACTCTACACAAGACGAATGACGATAAACTCTAGGAATGAATTCCTCAGGAATACAAGTAATAAACCGGCTCAGCCCACACTGAGAATGCCCAGCAAGCCCGCGTGGAGCGGATGTCGTTACTGCATATAATACATTCGTTAGTGCCGGCAATGTCTCAGCGACTTCTCGTGTCTGCAAATCCTTTAGCCCTCGCATACTCTTGACTTTCAGTTGACTGATAGTACTAACGCACTCTATTAACTTTTAGTTTGGTGTTCTGTTAACTTTGTAAAGAATTTCCGATGTCTTTACCTACTTTTGAACTATGACAACTGAAAGACGTCTAATTTTATGTTGTTTTTGGAGAAATTTTCTCTTGGCATCGTATTTCCACGCGCACTTTTCAACAGTATAAAATTGGGGCCCTACCAAACTCCCTAACGCAGGCCTAAATTTACTGAAGATCGATGACTACTAATCAATCATTATATTATTAAATATTCGGAGTAGGTTATTAGGTGTATACCACTTTGCTTTTAGACATACACCTCCCCATCAAAAAATCGTGCAGCTGTCACACGATGAAACAGTTTAGCAATCATTGCTCAATGCAGATTCAATTGTACTCGTAAGTCAGAGCCATCGTTTGCTTAATGGACAGTCAAAGTGGGTGGAATTGCTTCTCTTTTTGCAGATTAGCGAAGTTAAGGACACTATGTATAGCAGGGTTAAGTATTGTTTATCCTCGAATCATGTCTTGGTGTCACTTGAGGGGATTGTTGGATTCTTGTGTCTTTATTTTCTGTTTTTTATTCAGATAATTTACATTTATAAATAGCAAGAATATATACATTTTTTAATTTGTTTACCCTTACTAAGTCTGAAACTCGGTTGGTCGTTTCATTGATTACTACTCGAACTGACCAAAATGACAACAAAAACGAATAATAATTTATTCAATATCAGATATCACTTCCAAATGTAATTGCATCAAATAAGGGAGTTGTCTGGGAAATCAAATTTAATCTTGGTCAAGCCCCTGAAAGACTATACGACCCTCTATATCTGTATATACGCAAAGATATAAGAACAAGAAGAAGAGTCTTAACGGACTCTCGGCCACCTACCCAACAGATTAAGGGTTTTTTTTTAATTGCTTTGAATGGCGAGACGAACATGCCATTCGCCTGATGGTAAGCGATACGACCGCTCATGGACAGTAGCAAAACCAAACAACACCATGAATTACAAGGCAATGCTTGGAATTCCACTGCGCTCGCCATCCTGAGACATGAGATGTTAAGTCTCAATATGTCCAGTAGTTGCTCTGGCTACAATGTCCTTCAAACTGGAACACAACAGCGCATTTACACTGCTGTTTGGCGGGAGAAATAGACATTGCGGTGGTACCTACCCAGGCGGCCACTCACATATGAGAGACCTACCACCAGTTAATAACAAAACCTTACTAATCAGAACCAATGCCACCTCTAAACAAAAAGACCGATGTTATACAAACGGACATAAGGCATAAGAACAAACTAACACTACCACAAGCGACTCCTAGACGCAATGAAAATAAAGCAACATCAAGTCTGGAGCTATTACGCGACCTATGGCCACATAGTGCTTGTAGTAAATATTTTTAGTGTCGCAGATGACCTGGGGTGGATGCACTGAGCACCAAGCCGCTCGATCTGAGTTCATTCGACATTACAACATCATCGACATATTATCGTACAGTATTTGGCAGAGTGTCAAAGTAAATAAACATTACAAAGGCGCTTACATAAATAAGGAGTGTTATGTGTTACATTTATTTTGAATAACAATGTAAAGATATTGGTAAAATTAGAAAGCCTTCTGCCTCCAATTATCCTTTAATTAATGAGGGATTAGGCCAACTAAAATTTATCCATACGTCAGAATTATTTTCCTAATGATTCAATGGCCGCATTCTTTTGATGTCCTCGCTTTCATATGCATTTATATACCAAGAGTAGCTGTTTTCCAAACATTTTCAGGTTCAGGGGTTTACAGTTAAAAAAATATCAAACAGACACAGTAACTCTCTAATTGATGAATGTGAATTTATTTTCCTACGGGTTTCAGACCTTCAAAAGATCGTCTTACTGTTTTCTATTAATCATTGTTCTTTCTAAATTCGATGGTAATTATAATAAGACACTAATGTTCGTAAATAGACCGAGACTAGAAGTCAGAGGCGACACGGAGCGCGGTGTCATCTGTAAGGCCAAATTCACCGTTACGCTCGCTCAAGTTTACTTTGGACACTCTCCATCCAATATACTATTACGGATTTCAATTCTAATATAAATAACTATTGATTCACCTTTTTGTTATTTGTTGAACCCAGCTTTATGAATAAATTAATAGTTACGTATTCTCGTTATTATAGTAATCTTGTTCAAGTCTACATTCTTGAAAAAGGTATGTACATCTGTCTTGTTTTCGTAGACAACAGTAGGTACAAAGGACTTTTCAGATGCATCAAAATTCAGTTACGACACGAATGTCTTACAATTGAACTAAATACTTTTAATATTACTTTATTGTTTTTTAAATGAAACATTTGCGAGCTGCCATTGAGATGTGTTTTTACATAACAATAAGGGCCTCGTTCACCATCTTCAAGTAAATCGTTGATTAGGCTTATCATCAGAAAAGTCATCCGTAACATCATGTGTCGATTTCACCATGCTCCAGTAATACTAATCCTATGATTACATTAATAAGTAACTTACTGGCTGCATCGTCTGCCGATGCAGATGCCGATAAGGTTAAAATCTCAACCTCCTTTTTTATTTTTTAAGAAAAAAACACGTTGACACTTTAGCGGGAGGCAGGGCGAGGAACATTTGACGCAATATTGAACGAATGATTCGTTCAATTTCTTATGTCATTCACTTAATCAGCACTTTACTTTATTTTCACTTGTGAAATCGACGAAAGATACTCTGCACATTTGCTTGTCAAATAACGTCAATCAAAAAGTAAGTAATCAACGGTTTACTTAAAGATGGTGAACGAGGCCCTTATAGTCGATATTTACATAGAAGGCTCACCTTGCTACGACTTTGAGTTGTCAATTTACTTAAGCGCAAATATTTGTTCCATGTGCGATATTTGTCTGCGTCTACGTGTTCTATAGTCACGTGATAATCTATCACTGGAAATCCAAACTGATATTAAATAATTAAAGGAAAATTAGTATCGCAGTTAAATTATATTTTTTATAAATTCTTTATTTAACACCACGCACATAAAGAATGAAAAAATCGTTTCCGTACGTCCTTAATTCATTGACTATAAAAATACACGTACATTCATTTCTGAACTTGTATAATGTATCAATCGAACATTAATTGTATTCTTTATATTTGTAAATACCAAAGACGGCAACTTCTCTCGCGTTTTCTGTTTCCGTGTTAAAGGAAGTAACAAGGAATCTATTATCTATCTCACATTTTTTCGGAAATCATTGGCGCAGAATATCACTCTCCACCACGTTCGCAACTTGTTTCTTTATCAGCCCATATACGTCCCAATGCTGGGCACGGGCCTCCTCTACAATCGAGAGAATCGATTGAGAGTGGTAATGCCATATAGTCCACCACGCTGGCCTAGTGCGGGTTGGCGGACTTACATACCGTAGGAATTCTGTAAAATCGCTACGGTATGTAGGTTTCCTCACGATTTTTTCCTTCACCGGTAAAGTGCGTGGTGATTGACTATTAACTTGTTTGTGTATCGTAAAGATCGGTGAAAATTTGTTTGTATCCAAATGCCAACACGTAGTCAAATCTACCGAGAAACAGAATAGTTGCCATCAACAGTTTCCGTAAATTGCAGCAGTATTTAGACTCGACATCAATAGACGCCGTTACACTGGACCCGCGCCAACTATCCGATGAAGCAGCTAGACTAACATTGTTCTCACGTTTCTAAACTACGCCTGTACAATGTATTATCATATCATTTTATTGAAGAAACCTTGATTTAGAACCTCGTTGAGACACAAATAAAATAGAACCGAACTTATATTATCCAATTCAGGTCACAACAAGGATGCATAAAGATACTGAGCTACTTTCATCAGAAAGTGGATGAATCTATATAACATCGCTCTCATGGACTAGGGATTAATGTGGAAATAGTTCCTTTAGGGTAAAAATCAAACAAAGATAGTACAAATATTCTTCAGTATAGTTATTTCTCTTTTAATACGTCTTCATCGCCTTCGTCGTACGTCGTTCACGTCTTCCGTCGACTTCCAAACTTAATCCACCCTTTCATATTTCAACATCTTAATAATTCATCCTCTAACTCATTTAGTCTTTAGTATGTACTTCCATTCGTTATCTCTTTCACATAAATTACGTTCTATATCACTCATTCGTATTAAAAATAACTTTTAAACTGACAGCAAGTACGAACCTCTCAAAACAAAAAGAAACGGAAACTGCTCAAACAGTCAATTACCTATTTACTGAATTTGTTTATTTTTTAGTACGGTTATACCAATTACACTAATTACCAACATAGTCTATATAAAGATTAAAATGAAAGAACAAGAATAAAATATTTGACTTATACTTACTAAAAGACCCAACTCAGACTATTATGCGGAAAGCGACTTATTTTTGGATCTGGACTGTAATCGTGTGAAATCGTCTTAACCTCGCAGCTAGGAAGCCCTTCACGATATAAATTGCAGTAATTATAAATCGCGTCGGAGACGTTTGTCGGCTTATAATACCCTCGTTGCAATTATTTATCTGCATGTGAAATCGATCAAGAAATTTCGCTCCTAGCAAACTTATTACAAGCGCAAATTAGCATTTCCAGGCACAGCTTTTAGCTCGAGGCGTTTTGTACTCTTAAATCGAGATAGGACAGGCGTCTTTACTGTGTTTGTCAAACATTGTATCCAGTTTTAACGTGAATTTATTTAATAATCTTATAGAAGGTATTAGACTGCCCACGAAATATTCAACATTGTCATAGTCAACCACAAGACCTCTACAGCTAAACATAAAACTCCCTCAAATATTTTAACAACAATTTTGATAATGGTTATACCACTTAATCTACGCTTAACTCCAACACCAGGAGATCGTGAATTTCAAAATCCCCTTAAACCCAATTTACGTCTATTAAAATGATTGGAAACCGCTGCATGAAGCGACGCAGCAGAACAGTCACCGCGAGCCCACGTCGCTGCAAGCGCAGGCGCGGGCAGGATACACGCAGATTACCGATCTCAATTCATGGCTCCGTATTTACTAAATTAAACTATCTGCCTACACAAATATGCTTTCAGACAGTACATCGCGAATCATTATTTACTCGTACCATTGTGATGTAGATAGATCTTGGTTTAAGATCATTATTGAATTCTATAAGGAGGATCGTAGCTGTTGCAATTATTTACAACAATTTAAATACAATCAATATTCTTCAATAATATTCTCTATATAAACTTAATTTATATTAGTAAAACATTTTATTGATCTTTATTACTTTTTCCCGTAATAAACTCACCTAGTTTCTTGGCTCTGATAACCAAGGATTTGAACAACTCCGAAAATAAAAGGGTCATGAAGAGCAATACTTCCCGAATATAATACTCTTGTGTAAATAATTTCGAAGGAATCTGGATCTATTCCAATATTATTATAGTGAGCGGTATCAGCTGATTGTTGCCGAGCCGAACTCTTCGCTTCCACTAAATTGTTACCGCCAATGCCAATGGCGAAGTCATTTGGCATCACGCATATTACGTCTTTTCACGGCGTAAACAAGATATTTTTAAATTCTAGTTTCCATCCAGTTGGAAATAACGCAACAGATTTATTTAAGGTATGTTTTTTTCTTCTTTTTTTAATTTTAAGGCGTGGACGCTTGTAGTTTCTGGTTTAAGTCCGACGAACTACTTATTAACAATGCTTTTACAAATATAATGTAGAGAATGAATATTATGCATTGCAGTTTACATCGGGCTGAATTTTTTAATTTCTACCAGATTCAGTCTCCTGCAAATGCTCCGAAATATACAGATGACAATGGCCGATTATAATCAGACCGGCTGGCTCTCTGCCGCTATATAAATAACAAAAAATATAGGCTGACTAAAATAAGATATGACATAGTTTAGAATTTTTAAATACGTACATATAACGCATTAAACTTGTGGCATTTAAAATAGAAATTAAAAACGGGACCAAGGTTAATCAAGTCAATATCATTTACAGGGATCGCTGTAAAGAAACCCATGGCTACAGTGCAAGGTCATCAGATATTTCCCTACTTGCCCGAGGTAAGAAACATTCTGACAGTTGTATATGCGATCCTTGAAACCCATAATCTAAAATCAATCGTTTAAAAAATAACATCGCTGTATCGACAACAGTTTAAAATATTTTAGAACATACAAGGCTTTATAAAATTCTCAATAAAACTACAATTGCGATGTTGTTTATTAAAAGACAATGAATGTTTTAGCTGAAGAGAGAGAAAGAGCTGTAGAACATAAACGACTTGACAATATCCCAATGATAATTAATACATCTGCACTGGCAGAAGAAGTTGAGTCGATTAAACAACAAGCAGAAACAGCAATAGGTGATGCTATAGAAATAGTACATGCTGTGCAAGAGACTGTCGAAGAATTTGACGTCGAAGAAGCTAATGACGATGACGTTAATGACGATGAAGCTAATGATGTTGAAACACCAGAGGAAGAATAACATGCAAAAAATAAACGAATTTGTGACTAGTTTGAAGAAATTTTCAATAACAATAATAGTCAATATGATTATTTGATAGAAACTTGATTCTCGTTTTGAATGTATGTTTTTATATTGAGAAATTTATATTGTTTTGTCGATAATATATTTGTTTAAACGAAATTCTGTTGTTTTAAGACTTTGTTTCATTTCAATGGTCGTAACAAAGTTGTTACGTGCATATGTGTATTTTTGAGTAGTGTTTATCATAAAGTGTACGATGATTTATAACTATGTAGTTAGTGTGTGCCAAATACTATATGCAATATGAGTATAATTAAATTTAGGGTTCCAATTCGGAGGTTGCATCAATTTCAGAATCAAAGTAAGCATTGAATCCAACAAAACCTGCAACTGAGTAATAATAACATATTTCCTATGAATAAAACGACACTTACTTTTCAATCTGCAACAGGAAGATTAAGATGCCGACTGCGAATCAATTATTTTAAACTACATTTACAAGATAATGTCTTTTGCATCTTAATACTCCACCTGAACTGCACGCCATTTACCATTAGTGCAGTATATTAACGTCTCATGTCCAAACGAAAATGATGTAACAGTACTATGAAAAATCAAAGTAAAGGATTTAAAAGTAGCAATATTTCTTTGTTTATTTGTATGTGTGTTAACATAGTCATGGTTGAGCGGAGGTGCTAAATGACAACTGTCCCGATGGCCTTCACAGCGAATTTATGCAATACAAAGTCAAGTTCAGTGTCGAATAACATACCGTGGTACACGAATAACTGAAAGAACTGTAATTGGCACACCTTCGTTGAATTTGAACACCTTTTGATGTCTAAAACCTAAATAATTTATGTAACTAAATATTATATTCTAGAACTCTCCTAAATTTGTTAGTCAGATACGTGATCAGTGCGAAAATGATAAACTTTTCTTGTACATATAGATAATAAAAACCATTTTTGCCTTTTCCAATAACCTGTAAAATAAGAAAAGGTAAGCAGCAGAAGTTTAATACATTGTCTAAGAGCGAACAGACGGAGGTGAACAAAACAAACTATCACCAATAATACTTTTTATGCTACTGCCGCAGTGGTGCCCATTTTTATTTTGTTTTTGTTTGATTTGTTTATTTTTTTGCCTATCAGGGGCACTCTGCCTTCTCCTGAGATGCGAAGTGCCGCTGCCTCCGCCTCTGCGCCACCGCCTGCCTTGGCTCTGCCAGGTATGTTTTTCAGGCTTAGGAATTAAGCAGAACGAAGGACATAGGCTGTAGAAAGTCGCTAGATGCAGGCCTGTTTCTAGAAACGCTGTGAAAATATTTAGAAAAGGGCTTTATTCACCACTTGAGTTCTTGGACAGTACCGTTTTAGATTAAGCTACAATTTAATTTCCTAGGTTATTCTCAGGCTTGAAATCGTAGACCATATTGTCCTTTTTTAGCTAATGTAAGGTCGAACGCTCTCTATATACACTAACGATAACTTAAAACTCTTCAGCTTCTGGTCCTCCTCCTCCTACTCCTACTACTCCTTCTACTCCTTCTCCTCCTTCTCCTCCTCCCCCTGCGCCAAAAACGTAACTGGATACACACTACAGCCTTCGCGACGACGGCGAGGGCCTGGACTGGCTCATCGACGTAGGTAGAAATTATATCCGGACACCTGCAAAAAGTATTTATTTCACGTGAACTATTTAGACTATCGAATTGATAAATAATTCTCGCGCAGACTCGCGAGCGCATTCTGAGTGACGCACGACGACCAATAGATGCGTTGCTGGCCACTCGCTAAAACTCGGATCTAGATTGTAGACCAATACGCGGCCGAGAATACAACCAACTCTAATTTGTTGTGATAACACTAGACGTTGATGTACTTGGTGGTTTAAGAATAATTCCTTATCGCCATTTTCCACCAATGCAATTTTATAGCATAGGACTTAGAATAGCAAAAGAATAACGCAACACCGTTGAATGTTATCACTGAACAACCCATGAACACACAACACGATAATTTGAGGTAAATTGTGTTGTAGAGCTTTAAACATCTGTAGGAATGGACCAATTGTAGTGAAGCGATGGTTTTGCTGTCCAATTTCGTTCTGTGGTTGAGGTTGTCGAAAATTAAATACCTCTTTTTATCTTCCGTCCTTTTTCCTTCTCTTTTCCATCCCTTTTTGAGAGGCTGACAACGCAATTACGATTCCAATGTACTAGATGTTTGTGAGACCGTCTCACTGAAAATGCTACTCGTCGAAAAGCCCTTTGAGTTTCTGGGGTCATAACTTGAACTTTACTGCAAAGATATAATAAATAAAATAAAGAGCATAACTTTGAAAATCTTGAGTTTTTACGCTGAATATAATTAAAAAGTAAACTAATATAATACTACGTACTTGAGTTTACATTTAAACCACGTCATTAAATTCTTGTTTATTTTTATCTATTGTTGAAATTGTATCCCACACAATCGACCGTTTGAATGGTCTGCAAAAAGCAATAGGTTTTACGAGAAAATCGATCTCGCCAAAGTAATATCCATCGAAAGCATTCATAATTGAAAAATGCCTCCGAGTCTTCAAAGTTGATTTGAATACTTCTTTCAGTTATATATTTTTTCGATTGATATTAATACCTACGCTGCAATATTTTGTTACCGTTTTTATATTTTTATTAAATTGTTAGTTGGTTCAGTATAATTTATAGACATGGTGAATACCATAAACTTCTGTAATATTGGCATAATATATTTCAAAAAAAACGACAAGTTTATGATATTATGACCAGCTACATTCCTGGCGCCAATCTCGAGCAAATTGTTGTTGTTTTTTTTTTATATTAATAGTGTCCATCCAATTTAATCGCTCTACCTAGAGTTCCATCCCGATGAACGATTCTCAATTTACAAAGACAAAATCTCTATACTATATAACTATATATACTAATATATTTTTACATAATTCAAATTTAATTTCATATGACACATTCATATTCATATTTTCATATTCATTTATTCCACAAATCTCAAAACTCGGATCCCCGGCAAAAAGTCACGATCAAATAAAATACGAGAAATAAGATCTGCTAAACGGGTTTAGATTCTGAAAGTTATACGGTGGTCTTGAAAAAATCAATGAACCCAGCGCCTCACGTGACGATCAACTGGGTCCATTGTCGAAGCGGCCCAAAATTTCCGTGACTGACTGTAATAGAAATTCGTATGAAAAGCCATTTGTTGTATTGGCGAAAGGCTGCGCTTGCGCTTGCGCTTTCACTCAAGTTTGAGCGGGAATGTGTCCACTGCACTTGACGACAGCAATGCATTTTTATTTTGTTTTATTTTAAGTCAAAAGCAGTAGTCTTTGAAATACTTTTTCATTGCTATGAATTTGATTGCGTTGTTTAATTTGTTTGTTTTGTATCTATGCCCACAACTAAAGCAATAAAAGTTTTATTCCAACATTTTTTTAATAAGTTTACCTATCTATGTATCACTACAGTTAAAAAAATACAGACACAGTATAACACAAAACCCTGACAACAACCAAATAGATAGCTACTATAATTTTCCCACCAACATGTATACATAACACAAATTGTCACTTTTAGGTATAGGTATATATAGGTATGTATTCTTTAAGGTAAATTAATTTTCCAATATGAATATAAAATATTAATAATGATCAATACAGAGTTATTTCATAGTTAAATATTTACCATAACAATTGATTCATTTATAGGGTTAGGCACGGTAATATGAGCTATAGCTGTGGCTATAGGTAATGTGTTTATAAATTTGTTGAGGTAATACGTGATGAATGGCACGACACAATGTTTAAGGAAAAGTTACAGTAATGTGTAATTGTAAAAAAGACATATAAGTAATACCTAGATTTCTGTTAATACATTAGTTATAGCGGTGAAACAATTACCGTAAAGTTATTTGAAATTGATCATTCTAAGTAGGTGCCCAGATAGTGCTAAAAATAGGTTCAAGGAAGAAAAATAACATCTGGAGGTTTGTGTTGTTATTTTATTTATATTTGTAAGATTTATAAGTTTTTAACAATGCATCCATTTTGTGCCCGCAATAATTGCAACTTGCGCCGCCATCTTGGCAAAGCCTAAATCAAGATGGCCGCCTGACAGCACAAATCTGATAAGTTTACGTGCGGTTACATCCCGAAATACACTGGTGTCCATTTTCGTCTGGCAATGGAGCCGTGGAGCCAGATGCACGATTGCACCGGGGTCGACGACTCGCCGGCTGACTCACGACGCGACGCGCCTATTACGGCAGGCTTGACGTTGTCGCCAAGAGCTGTCTGTGTGTTACGAAATGTGAGGCTGTTTTTTCTGATGATGATTTAGGGTGTACCAAGTAATTTGATTATTTTTTAAATAACAAATACACCTTACAATCATACGTAAGACCATGGCGTCAGAGTTCAGACACAGCAAATAGGCTAGAAGACTACAAAGAGTACAAAGACTTATGTCGTGGGTATGAGGAGACTATTTAGTCTCACATCTCACCCGGAACTAGAATTTGTGGCCCACACAAGCATTTATTTCCGTGCGGAAATTGAGCCCACGGCCTCTTCTTTCACAGCAGACTTTAAACCAACTTTGCCACGAATTTCTAATTCTTCCCATTCAGTTTATTTTGTTGCGGTTTGATGATTGGAGAGACTTGCTGAGCTTCTGTACTCGGTATTGTTAAATCGGAAATGCGTACCGCTATAAACTCTATAGGAGTTGCAGCGGCAGATATGAAGGCGGGATAGTTTCATGAAATAAAGTTGTAAATTTTACTGCATCGATTGAAAGAAACGCACAAAAATGTTCAATGTTGATATTACAAAACTGGTAATCTGTTTTTAAGCAATTAGAAGACGGATACCTATCCGAATCCGTGGGCATTTTGTTTATTCAATTTAAATTAATCTAAAATACCACTGCCTGATTAATGAAATCTCGGAAAATTATACAAAAACATGTAATTTCCTGTAACCTTGGATTCGTTAATCGGAGCTCGAGGAATCAAATGATCAGATTGGCAGGTTTGTAGTGAATAAGATAGAATAGTTTGTAGCCAGAAGTAACTATATCTGGATGGCATTAAACTTGCCATCAGGTGATACGTAGCAACTTGGCTTTGCCAGAAAAGAAAGCAATTACAAGTTTAGTTCTTATAATGTGTAATCTTTTTTTATGAGCGCAGGTATATTAACAAAACTATTTCTCATCATATGAGACTACGCTTATACCTACTTATATCAGAAGATATTAAAAATGGAAAGTAATAGATAGAACGTATTTAAATTTAAAATAAATATTTAGATGCTTGAAATACCTATTTAGGTAGTCATGCGGGAAAATTTAACAATACATGATATTTGGCATAATAAACTAAACATGGTAATTCCGAATTAAGAATGAGTAATTCTTAAAAATTTATTGTATACCTATACATAATCGCATTTTAAAGTAATTATATAGATAGTTGGTGCCTCTTTCCCGCAGTTGGTTAAGAGTTTGTAAAATGAGAATATTAGTGTGATGATCAAATGGGTGCTGTTGTCGGATCTGTTGCGAGACCATAAAATCTTTTGTAGTCTGATGCCCGTGACATAAAATTTGGTGTCTGTGTGTAGGATTTTCGGTAATGTACAAACTTACTCTTTTTACATTTCTAATTTTAAAAATGGCTAAACTTAAGAACCACGCTAACTGTTGATTTATAGTTGAGTTTATTAATTATTTGTCCAAAATGACAATAATTCCAGTTGAAACCGGTTCTAACCGATCTCGATACACTCTGTAGTAAATCCGTAATAGGGGCGGGTGTAGCGTTACTGCGCGGGAGTGTCGCGACACTGCGGCCCCTCTCCATATCAACTGACATTATTTGCTGGTGCGAGGACAGGTAAAATTTGCAACAATTATATTATAATGCAGTTGTTATTACTTTAAATAATATGTCTGTATTTGCGTTATTCGAAATGTGAGTTGAAAGTTGTGCAAAAGTTGGGAAATCTAAATCTAGTTTCTTGAATATTCTTTCGATGTCAGGCATGATTACGTGAGTTCTCGGGTTCGAATCCCGGCTCGTGCAAAGTTATATTGGATTTTTCTATTCATTATCAGCCCGGAGTCAGGTATTTGGCCCGATAAGGCGATAGGCTCACCCCCTATCACATCGTGGTACGCACATACAAGGTGAAATGTGGGTGTCCAGGTGGCGCCTCTGACTACCCCTTCTGGGATAAAAGGCGTGAGTTTATGGATGTCTTTCGATGACACATGCATTAGTTATGCGCTGTCCTGATCTATCGAGGGATCTTATTTTTGAATTAATTTACGTTTCATTCACACATGCTGGGCACACAGTATGGCTCGAGTCTTATTTAGCAGTTATCAGATAGCAAAAGAAACTTTTCGGTTTTAATATACAGGCCAAATAAATTAAGTTATTCATAGAAATATTCGCATTGGTGCTAGTTTCATACCCACTATCCATAGCTTCTCGTTTTTCAAGTTACCCTGTAATACGAAGGCTGTTATTTCTATCAATTTATATTAATCGTATACACATCTTAGGGAATTACATTATTTCAATTATTTAACGTTTATATAACGAAATAACTAGTGATTATGTAGTCACCAGTTATAAAACTTACTTCATTCATTATGAGACCTAATGATTCTCAAGCGTCCCTTTAAAAACCTAGATTGTCTTATAAGATCTTATTTTAGTCACGAAAAAACAATTTCATACACGACCTTTCCGTATTTAAGGAAAAATAAAACACCTTAGGTACATTGAAGGTGCCCTTCTTGTTCTTTATTAAATAATCTCGTTTCCATTGGAGTCGAAAAATTCTTATACGGACGCTTACATACTGACAAAATCAGCGATGAACGCACGCAAGATAGAGAAGACGTGATTGTCAGTACGATTCCAGATAATCAAAATAATACAGAAACTCTATCCAACTTATTCTAGAACTCTCTTATTCCAGTGATTGAGATTAATGAGTAGAAACCCCGACCCACAACTGTAAAGTTTTCATTGTTTCTCATCTCTGAATCACTGGTACGATCATAATTACAATGCTCGATCCACAACCAGAGGTTACAAACGCCATGTGCGTTTGAAACTCTTCTCGGAATAATTGGTACGACTAAAGTCTACATGAACATCTTCTAATGAACAATTAAAGACTAACGGTGTAAAAAGACTCAACAAGTAGCAGATTTCTAGACCTAACCCAAGCCATCATCTGTATTATTTATCCGTGTGTGTCAAACAAGGATTTCACAAGACATTGGAGTCGTGATGGCTAAGGTTTAGTTATCTCGATAAGTTTATCACATAAATGACATCATATTTTTATTTCTGAAACAAATAACTCTTTGTTACGCATTTGACTCAATGCATGAGTTGAAGGTTCTAGGAATAATTCAAAAATTTGAAATGGCAGTGCAATGTTATTTACCCTTAGAGCAAGCCTGTCATTTAAAATAACGAATAATAATTATTATTGTCTAAATTACAATTTTATTAACGTCTATGAATGAACGCATTTATTTCCTTAAAACTGATGCTAATTTTATATGTCTTAATTTTTTGTTTAGTGTTTGAAAGGTCACTCAAATTGTAGAAGTTGTTATTATAGACGTATTAATCGTTTTAATTCATCCATTTTGTTTGTCAATGGAGAGAAGTGGTCAATAATTTATTTCCAACTTCTATTCTAATACCCGATTCCAATGCGGGTTAATGACGTCTTACAGATGTACCTGTATTATAATCAAGGAATTTCTGCGTATTAATTAAAATTTGAAATAAAATGCCTAATATAGAAGTATCTGTGAAGATACTTATTAGGTACAATAGTTCTGGCTTTTTCTAAAGAGTCGTCAATGTTGCGAGTTTATTTCTCAATTCTGCATCTAAAATTTCGACGTGAGCTGAAAATTAACAGAATTTAAACGACTAAAACCGAGTATAAATCGAGTATAAGAAAACACAAATAGCTCATAATTGTTTTGATTTAACTCAACATTTACGAACCGAGCCTCCCATTTATAACTAGCAATATGGCGTTTTAGTGTTTATCCAGTTACATTATACCAGTGGCGTAGCTAGTGAAGTGGACTCTCACTCACGGACTTGCGCTTAAAGGGATCTAGACCCCCATGTGGGTCATTTAACCAGTACTACAAACTATCCTACTAAAAGCAGCCTTTACCACACATTTTACAAATAGCTGCACATTTTGTATTTTTCCTCTCAATAGACTATATAATAAACATTTATTTAAAGTAAAACTTTTATCATTGGTAAAGCCACGGTGTAGTTACTTTGAAGTTTGAACTACAGTAGGAATTGACCAGCTGGACCAGGGTGGTACCACTGTAACAGAAAACCTTCCTCCCTCCTTTTTCCTTCCTTATCCCCTCCCAATTTAGGAGGCCGGCAACGCATCTACGGTCCAACCGGCCTAACATGCGCGCATCGAGATAAACACGTCGTCGACAAACCTGAACTGTAGACCTTAATATTACGTTTTCCTTTTAACCGTTATTTTCGACGCTTGCGGTACGTATTTGTTTAACCTTATTATCTAATCGAAAATAGACCGTTAAAAAGAACAAATGAAATGGAACCTATTAATTGGTTCACTATTTCTCGAAATACGAGATTTGTCGACAACCAAGAAATCTCGATGCGTGCGTATGGGCCGGCAAGTATCGTAGATGTTTACGAGTGAGCTGTTTGCTCGTTTGCCGGACCTATTTTTTTAATTTTTTTTAGTGTACTAATAGTAGTATTTATTAGTAATAGTACTTATAACCTGTCGGAAATATCTGTGAACCTAGCTGGAATGCGGTTCACATTTAATTTTTTTGTGTTCCCCTATCTACTATGTTATTTTACATTGAAAACGTTTTGAGATGGATGCGAATTCTATTTTTTATTCTCTTTTCTATTTTAATTCAATTTGTTCAACGTATATTTGGAATTTGCTGAACTTATGTTCCAATGACGTCAATTATTCAGGGCCACTGATATTTCTGACGGGTAATAAGTGCTTATAAAGACATACGTTGGTTGTAGTATTTCAGGAGTAAACATTTTGACATAGACCCGTCATTATGAATTTTATTACTGAGGCAAATGTTTTCAAAATAGCGGACCCTTCCTCGCCCACACCTAGATTAATCTATGCCACTTTGTACATCGACGGCACTAATATTGACTGATGAGTTTTATATCGCTTCTCGTTAGCCATGATTAACCGACTTCAAAAAAGGAGGAGGTTCTATGATCGGCTGTATGTATTTTCAGTAATTTATGGAGCAATAAGATTTTTTTGCGTATGGTTCAGTTTATCACCAAGTTCCTCTCATTTCAAAATATTATTGACAGCAATTTTCAGTCACTGAAAATCGACTACCGAACAAATTCCTCCTTTTTGAATTTTTATTACCTTTTTTTTTGAGTCGGTTTTATTTTGTACAAAGCATTTTTAGGTATCTACTACAAAAAGATCGTATCTATTACTCATATTAGAAAACCTCCAATCTTTTATACGAATCATTCTTATATTGCAATTTTAATACTATAAATGAATATTAAAAGATTTCTTTTTCCACAGTTGGCATCATACACGGCGTCAAGAAATGACGTCTCCTCAATGAAGATCAAATGATTTACAAAAATACTTCATCAGGTAAACCAACGATGCCATTTGAGAAGAAAATGGACACTCGTCAAAAAACAATAATAATATTTTTATTGTTTTAAATAAATCGTTGTATTTAATATTATACGACTACTCGAAAACTACAAAAGAGAATTATATTAGTGTAATTTTAGTAACGTTTTATTTTTATGCAAGAATATCAATCAGGTTAATCCGGTATCAAGTATTGTTTTAAATTAATTACCTAAGCAATTAATTTCAATCATGGCGGATATCCATATCATAAAACAACACCCATATATTAAACACATGAACGAATCATCAGTCATATAATTTACAATAACTAAAATATCATAAAAGGAATTTAAAGTTACGTCTGTATTCATAATAATTAAGCACAGTAAAAGTGAATACCAGAGGAAGTAAGGAAACCCGAATACCTGATAATTCTCCATATTATTTAGGGGTGCAATAAATATAATACCAGCAGTGAGAAAACATATAAATTTCACACGGCCAGAATATCATCAATATACACTAATTCGAGGAATCCAGTAAACGCAAAACAAACATCAATTGTGATTTATTTTTATTGATAGCAACATGTAACTGCGTATAACAAATCTGTTTACGATACAGCAACAAAACGTCGGCTTAAATTCAAATAATACAGTATTAACATCGCCGGGAGTGCTCTGCGAGTGGGTAGTTTAACAAACGACCGATTAAACCAATATGAACGCTGCATTGGGTTGCCATGCTCACGAATGGTCGGGAATATCCTGGAATAAGTTGCAATTTTACTGATCTATGTCAATTTGATCAGGAACGAAGCTGAAATGACTCTGACGGCGCTGGGTATGTTAAAGCAGTGTTTTAAATGTCCTAAATTGGCTATGTGTAAATCACAATGGGCTTTCCTAACGATATATTATACAAATAAATTTATTTGTGGCAACGACGGAGGTTTTAAGTTAGATATAGGGTTCTGTATCAGACCAAAAAAATGCTATGATCATAATAGAAATTAGGTAGTTGCCAATTTCGTCTTAATGTCTCAAACTATTTAAAGAAATTGTGGATATGATTTGCCGTTATTGTTCTTTATTCCATCCAAATAGGAAGCTGTCTTCTGAGTTCCCAAAAACATCGTAAGAGGAATGTAAAATAATAGTTTATAATGGTTTCTTATATTTACGCGAATGTTACCCATTGAAATGAAACATAGTTATTTTTACGGGTTATACCGAGGATTTGGTTTAATTTTACATTTTTTAACTTCCCTGCGATACGCCTACCTTTTAGCTTTCGTGACAATTAAATCCGCGATAGAGTCCGTAAAAAGAAGTTTTATTTAAAGGTATCATATTAGGTCTGGCAACCCGTACTGGTCGTTCGTCAGGCCGGGCCGGAAATTGCTCGTATTCATGTGGCGAGATGAGCGCGCCCCTCGTGCGCACATGTACCATCCTCTACCAGTAACAACTAGTTTAGATGTCTTGAAGACACACTGTCTGCGCTATCTTAGGTAACATGCATATCCTGGCCTACGAAACGAGCTAGTTAATAACGTAATGGAGTCTAGTCTGGAAACTACGAAAGTCATACTTGTTGAATGTTAAGGAGGCCAGGAAAATATTTTACAGGCATCCTCGCTGCAATTGGAACGCTTGTATTAAACTCATTACATTGATTTGATCTTCTTGAAGACTCTTAAATTCTTGACTTTTTTATATTCATCGTCATCATCATCATCATCAGCCCGTTACAGTCCACTGCTGGACATAGGCCTCTCCCAAGGTATGCCACAGAGCCCAGTCTGCTGCTTTACGCATCCAGGCGCTGCTGGCCCTGTTGTGCAGGTCGTCTCGCCATCTGTCCAGAGGACGTCCACCGCTACGTTTTCATCGTCATGCCGCATATAAATTCTCGGGTGGCTAGATTTACTTGATCCAATTTGATGGCTGACATGAGTTGTCAGTACGTCAGTTTCCAAGTGAACAGGTTTGATGTGGCCTTGTTGTTACCGCTCGACGACAATCAGCAAGGCTTTGCTACCGATAACAATTTTGCGGTACAAGTGATTTGTGGTTGAGAACTTCTTAATAACTCATATGTAGACACACATACACACATAAACTCACGCTGTTTTTCTAGACGGGATAGGCAGGAGTGTTACCAGGTCACCGACATTTCGCCTTGTGGGTTCCGTAGATATGTGATAGGGAGCGAGCCTATCACCATATAGGGCACAAATTTCTGACCCCAGGCTGATAATGAATAGAAAAATTAAATGTCACTTTGCCCGACCCGGGATTCGAACCCGAGACCTCAGCGTTGTAATCTTACCGTAGTACAACTTCGTCACCGAGGCAGTCTGGTCAGTGCACAATAGAATTCATCGTTAATTATTGAGCCAAGAAATTGGAAAATAGGTTTAATCTCAAGGCATGATTAATACATCTTGAATTATATTGCATAATTTTCTATACTACTCGTAATAGCAAATCCATCGTTTGTTTAACCGTTAAGAATCTTATCGGAATTGCAACAGCTGATAACAAATGCAGTTTGTAAGTACAGAACACACACTTGTTTGATCAGTCACTTATATGGAATTTTATTAGAATTTCTGTTATAACCAGTTACTAAAAATACAGCCTTTTATCAACTAAGTAAACTAGCTCAGTGTGAAACTCAGCGCAGTTGGTTAGACGCCGCCTGTGAAACGAGAAGCCGCGGGTGCGATCCCCGCACCGAAACAAATATTTGTGTGATCCACAGGTATTTGTTTCGGGTCTGGGTGTTTGTGAGACCGAAAAGTCTTTCGTAGTTTCTGATACCCACGACACAAGACTAGACCCTAGTGTGGGGTTAGAATTATGTATATGACTGTTGGGTGTATTTATTATTATTTATTTATATATTACGTTTGGAGTCAGTATTTTCTGCAACTTAGTGTTTTTTTTTCTCATACATTTATGTTATAGTTAAAAGTTAGGATAGCTTAATGTCTTGTTCAGTCTTAGCATCGGCTACAACTGCTATAATATAAGAAGAAGCAGCATATCAAAATCTTGTATCGAATTTATTAGCCACTAAATCGTCTATTCGACCGTTACCTTCTGGTTCCAAAAGCAATATTTTTTTATCTCGTAAACCAATTACGATTCTACAGTAATAAGCCATAGCCTTAGGTTCTTGCCAATTTTAAAACATTTCGCAGGCAAAACCACTACACAACAAGAATTCACAGAGTAAATAATGTAACGAACGGTACGTTGCAAAATCAGTCCGACGATAGTGGAAATATACCTGGTCTGGCGTCAAACCACTCGAGATCTCGGTCTTTATCGCTTCTATACGGTTATGATTACTTTGTTCATTATCCCAACATTAATCTTGTGACAAGCAATATCGTTTAAGGTCGGTACTGACACCAGAAGAATAGAGAAAATTATAAATTTTCAGTTTTAGGATGTTTGTGTGATTTGTTTTATTTCGTCTTCCACAGGTAAGGTGATTAACATAGGTCTCCTTAAAGATATAGATACAATAATATGCTGAAAACTATAATTAGCTGCCTGATGACTGACTGCCTCGGTGGCGTAGTTGTATTACGGTACGGTTACAAAGCTGAGGTCTCGGGTTCGAATCCCGGGTCGGGCAAAGTGACACAATATCCTGAATATTGTGCCCGATATGGAGATAGGCTCGCCCCCTATCACATCGTGGGACGGAACATGCAAGGTGAAATGTGGGTGTCCTAGTGGCGCCTCGGCCTACCCCTTCGGGGATAAAGGATTGAGTGTATGTATGTTATAATTAGCTGTAACAGCTGTATGACTGCTTTTTTCTTTGTGAAGTACCTACGTGTTGCTGCAACACATCAGCAGATCTTTTGACTCAAATTCTATGTTATCATTTGTCAGAACAACTGAATGTCTTGATATGAATATTTCCGAGATAACTATAATCATCTTACCGAATGCACTAACACTATATATATTAGATTGACTTTCATCTCTTTTTAACTCTAGGAAATTGAAATAATTTTATTTTCAGTATTTTCAACTATTTACAGGGAACTAAAATTTCTAACATGTTTAAGCAATTTCTTTCTTATGTTTCTTATTTGAACTGAATATGATTTTTATTTTATTTTTGTTTGCACTGGCACGATCATGCGACTATCCGAAGGTAAGTGATCCGGCAGAGCTTAGACCTTATGTGCTAAAGTCCTTAATTGGATAGATACAAAAAAACCTACTACCTGCAATTGGTACATCTTGAATCCAATTATAACCTTCTAGTAACAAGTCATTGGCTTACTAAATAATTACCTAAAATTGCTATTACTTCAATATATCCAGGGAAGTAACGGATAACGTATCTCTTATTCAACATTTTGGAGTTTCGATCCAAATTATCTATCGATTTATCAGTTTGTAGAGATAAAACTTATCGTCTCTAAGTGCTAAGTTTCTTGAATTTTCCACGATGATTCCGAATGTTTTCAAAATTATTACTCGAAAATGGATTAGGATTTGCTTGGTATTTTGTTTGTCGGTGTTCACCATCCGTCTGCTGCAGCTTGACAGTTTAAGGTAAGTGTGGCAACAATGAATAAAATATTTACCGTTGAAATTAAGATAAACATAGATACATTTTAGGGAGCACACCAGACATATTTTCTTTACTGACATACAGTTTTTCCGGTAAGGGATCCGCATTTTAATCAGATTTGTCACTTCTATTCACGGTAGTCGAATGTCTCGATCAAACTACCCCCAAACGTCAGATAAATTTTAACAGCAAACACATACTTGTAAGTCTGAGCTTGTAAGCATGACAATCCGACTCATATTTAGATTTAAGTTCCATATATATGTTATTCCTATGTTTTGTGTACAATAAAGAATTATAAATAAAATAAATAAAAATAAATCCGACATTTTATCGGGCATGCATAAAACACTCGACAATACTTGTCGGTACCGACAGAAAACGGAGTCAGATAAATGTGAACAGCTTCATATAAAATGTTTTACTAGAACACCCGACGTTTGGCCGAATCCAACTTCCAACAAGTGGGAACGAGGTATCAGGTGATATTAATATACCATTTGAATAAGTTTGGCAAATACTGAATGCATAAGGAGATAAGAGGTCCATTGATGGACTATCTATTTTCGACTTATCCTTACAGTCAGTGGGAATGAGGTTTAGTTTGTGCTTTGAAGCACCTTGCTCATAACACGCCAATCCAGTAGTAAATATGAATTTGTATTATACCCAAGTTAGATTTCGATATAAAACAAAATAAATTATTAGCTCTATGAATCTACACTAACAAATCTGACCATTTGACCACATAAAAACCATCAGTGGCCAACAACAATCACCAAAAACATCGCTGCAGGAAATTAAACTTCAAATCTTTAATAGTTCCTGTAAATTATGCACTAAGGCTGCATAACCATCTATACCTTCGCCCGTTTCCTGCATAAATTAAAAAAGCAGTGCCATAAGCCACCATAAAATCTTCAGCTTAACATAGGAAGCGGCGTTTGTCGGCGTACGACCACAGGATATGCATTAATACGGTACAAGTCATTAATATTCTAAGCACGACTAGCAATAACTCACGGCGAGTTTGGTTTCATTCAACATTGAGCTTTATCAATGAAACTGATACAAAAAAAGTAAATTTATTTTGATCACATTGTTTTAGGAATGTGCTCGGAATATTAAATGATCCTGTGGTACTTTTTTTGGTTTGTTTTACTACTGTCAGAATAATCTTCGATCAATAAATAATAATACAAACAATATGGATGTTTGCCAGGAACATAAGATAAACAGTATTTTAATTTTTATGTACCTTAAGATTTTGTATCATCTAAAGAAATTATTAATACCTTCACATATCAGGGCACACCCAGCAAGACTAGCCTTAAAACAGGAACTTAGTGTCAGTGGGGAGGTGTGTCTATACGGCTAAAGAGCAAGTGGTTTGAAAAGGGAGCTTCGAACAGTAGTGTGCATATCTCTTGAAGAATTGTATAATTACGAATGAAATATGTTGGTTATTCGAATCCTAAAAATATCGCATCAATCATAATATTGGTATCAGCATTCCCTAATCGATACAGTAATACATTTACATCAATTAAATTTCGCACATTATATAAATCCACATAAAAAAATGTGCGTCGCAAAACTTTGTTCACAGTAATCTGCAGTCTCCAGTCGATTGATGATGAATAAAAGATAAAATTAAAAATATTTTCCTATTAATCTCTAACGTCATGACCAAAAATATTTCACGCGCAGATAAACGCCGCATCTCCTGAATGCTCTGCATATCCGCAATCGAAATAAAAACCAGGAGTAAACTGAAATAAATTAAACCAATTGAAAGTCGGGCGGCAAGAATGCATAATGTTTATGGACTGAGCAACCACGTGTCTTGTGACGTCAGCGGGCCGGGTATAAAAAACCCATGTAAGTGCTCCGCCAAGGCCCGACACTGACATTGCCGGCCGACCGTGACGGAAATAGGGCAAGGCCGGATGTGGGATTCGGTTGTATAACCAGGAACAACGACCGACATTGGCGAAAATCGATGTTGTGTAATGTATGCGCCAAAAAGTTCACTTTCGTCAGTCGATTGTTGTAGCGATCGTCGGATTAGGATTGACGTGGGTTGATATCTTTTGTGGTATCTGTTTTATAATCATTTACATGACAAATACAAAGTTTCTTACTTTGCTGAAGCGCCGATAAAGAAATACAGAGGTATAAAACTCTGCAGGGGTGTATTTATTAGTAACAGAAGCATTTGTTTCTGTGCCAGAATGGTAGTTGTGGCCCGTCTTATTACAACCAGCTTTTTATTCACTAAGAACGCAGTTTTCACGATTGGGTATAATGTAGTCTTTGAAAGCACAATGATGTATTTCTATACGAGTACATTATTTCCCAACAACAAAGCGCTTGTGCGTTGAAAATAGACGATGATAATGCCCATACACTTCCATAGAAGTACAGTTTAAACTGTAAAGGATAATGTACTGTAGCAATTTTCCTGCTAAATATACAAAACCGAAGCTTGAAACATAACAGCGTCTAAAAAGCCTCTAGTCTCAAGTCTTGGCTCGACATAAGTACGCACTTACAATCTCATTTTCCTTGAAAAATTACACGCGCTTTCATCATTTTTACTTTAAAAATTCTATGCTTTATACAGGTGAAAGTGGTATCACGTGTTTTGTGTTTTTGTAAAGGCTACAACTATAGATAGTATCTATTAGATACCTAGCGGTAACCCAGAGGCTAGGACGCATTTTTGTTAGATGAAATTTCCAGCATAGGGCCAGCGACGTAAGCCTGATTAGGTACCTACTATTTATTATTTCAAAAGAATACTTCAGGAGCAAATGGCTTTCCTAAAATCAAACTTTATATGTTGTATCTCACAATTATATCCTATATGTTACGATTGCCAGCCCCTAAATTAGCGGCTAAGCTACCATCAAACCTACTATTTTGAAAGTAATCTGCCCCAATACTGCTATTGCAAAATTTACCTAAAAGGACACTTAAAATAATTTTGATTCAAAATTGCCATGAATGCAGGATAATTTTTAAATCCATTTTAAACTACAATACTTCCAACTTCGTAACAATGCACCTCACAACATGCAGTCGGATCGCATCAGATGACGTCATGCAACATTCAACATGTGCCATACATGATACAATGATACAAACGAGCCTGTAAGCCATTTGTATGTCTATTGTAATCGTCTGGCAATGATCAACTAATGATTACATAGTTATTTAGTAAATGTCGATAGTTCGTTGGGCATTTCTAAGCAGTTGGCGACTTATTGGCATGGAGATTGTCAGTTTTTTTGTAAAAATTTTATAAACCTGGTTTAGGGATAAAAAAACTTATGACCAAAAAAACTACTAATTTATGTATAATGATTCTTCGCGGTCGCGTAATTGCTCTATTGGTAGTATCTATGTATAGACTTTGAACCGCAAGAACCTGGGTGTTCTTATGAAGACCAATTAATTCTGTAAGATTTTTGCATTTTGATTAATCTCATCATAGTTTCCGAGGCAACGGTTTTTATCCGAAAACCATCTTGGGAAGAAAATTATTTGGATGAAATGAACCTAGGTGTTAACACCTAGGTATTAATGGCACCTCGACTAACCCTACTGGAGCGACAGACATGAACATACATATTAATATAATTATTGACTCTGTCTTGCTTGTTCACAGATTAGACGTCGTATTCTAATTAGTATTGTTTGCACATTTTCCTGCATCATACTACCAGACGAATGTATTTCAATAAATACAATAGGCAACAACACAATATATCAGTAAAATGATAACTCATTCACACTGTTTTACAAATGGGAATTATTTGTTAGTGTCTTTTACAAAATGAATTGTCAGTTGTTTCCATCGCTTTTGAATGGATCATAATAATACACAGAAACTTAGGTATATTTTATTGGCCAATAAATACACCAACAGCCGCATACATGGTCCTAACCCCATGTGAAGATCGAGTCTTGTGTCTTAGGTATGACAAAGTACGAGAGACTTTTCGGTCTTACAACACCCAGTCTTACAAATGCACATCTCACAAATATCTTCTCGTTTCAAAACCGGAGAATAATACCCATATTTTCCTATTTGGGATAATGAATCGGTAATAAAATTTTCCGAGATGTGCCAATCAGGATTTTATATCGATAAGGGTTTGACAGCTGACGCAACCAAAGGTGTTTGTGAGAATCTAATAGCACCGATATTACAGGTATGTCATTGTACATAAATAAATTATTTATCATGTTTCTACCTATCTATCTTAGATCTTGTTTTATGTACCTATTTTGAGTGTGTATAATTTTAATACTGCCTCGGTGGCGCAATTGTACTACGGTACGTGAGAACGCTGAGGTCTTGGTTCCAATCGCGGGTCGGGTAATGTGAAATTGGATTTTTCTATTAATTATTATCAGCCCGGTCAGGATTTTGTGCCCAATATAACGAAAAGCTCGCCCCCTATCACATCATGAGATTCAACACAAATGGCGAAACGTGGATCTCCTGGAAGCACCCCAAACCTCTGGCTACCCTTCTGTGTAAAAGGCGTAAGGTTTATGTATGTAGGTATGTAATATGTATAGTTTTAAGAATTGTCCTGTGAGGCTACATAGTAATATAATAATCACGACTTACAGAAACATAAATTCTTTAACTGAGTTTACTAACAAATACTTATGTAATATATAAAGGTAAATACAAAGAAAAGTAATAATCCTAAATTATTAGAATAAACTTTCACACAACATACAGTGAAGACAATTTCATGTTTTTAATTTCCCGCCAATATTATAAAAATACCGCTACACAAGGCCGCGCGTCGCTGTCATTGCCAAGGTCTTCGAGAAACTTCTCACGGTCGCCCGGCTAGGCGTATTGCAAATATTGTTTAATTTTTTTTTGCATTACTTTCGCCCGTATGTGCACTTTATGCTTCCATCGCATTAAAGATACGACAAATAATTGCAAGGGCCATATTATTATTTCATTGCCTGTAGGCTCTTTCCGTCTTTTTACATGCCTATCTAGAAGACATTTTCCTTTTCTAAAATATTATTAAATTTGTAAAAAAAGATACCAAATCTGGCCACCAAAGTAGTTACAACTTACAAGCAATAGACAATATAAATTGCTGTGTAATATGCATGAAATTATACCTTCTGTCGCGTTTATCTTGTATAAAAAACGCAAACCCAATGTATATAGCTACCACGAAAAGCCGCGGCACGACTATGGCTTCCTCAATTTTACCGGTGATCACATGAATCATAGTTTTGTTTACCTAATGTTTACAAAATAAGGTATAATTTATTAATACAGCTTTGAACACACGTAGAATATACGAGTAAGTAGTTAGGTACCTACCCACTTGTTTTCTTTACACGCTACACAATACACACTTATAAAGTTTCCATTTATTACGAAATTAATTTTGGACTTAGCACACTTATTTGTCTTTAAAGAGAAAAGAAAATAATCATCGTTTTCTAATTCGCTATAATAATATTTGCATTACACAAGATTTGAATTGAGAAAACTGTACTTACTTTATAAAAATACCAGAAATAATATTTGTACATAAAAATCTATAAAAAATGCATTAGTAGCAATCAGAATTAACTACCGAGACGGTGGTCTCGAGTTCGAACCCAGAACTTACACCACTGACTTAAAAGTTACGTACTTATATTATAGTTCATTATCACTACATTTATTTATGCAGCATATATCGTGAGGAAACTTGCTCATGTAAGATAGCCCTACATGAATTTTGAACCAAAATAAAATCTCGTGACTTACTATGACTTCATAACACTGGCGCCCAAATACTGGAACGCAACTTAAATATAACTTGCGCTTAACTACGTTAATCCCGATTAAATGTACTGGCTAAGTGAGCCGTGCGCTGTTAAGAGCAACTTATTATTTGAATGTCGTTCCAGTATTCGGGCGTGGGACAAATAAATACTTATATAGTGACATAGTAATATTCGGGTACCGGTGTAAATGTATGAACAATGCAGTAATGTCTTGTTTACTTCTCCTTGTTCCGCACCCTTCATCTGATAGACATAATATAAGTACCTATGTACAATCCTGGAGCGACAGCTCATTACTAAGTACTAAGCCTTGTGTCGTAAATAACAGATGCTAAGAAGGAGTTTAATCTGATCTTATTGCACTCTAACTAAATACCTTCTTCATTTACCGTACTTCTTACTAATATTTACAAAAAATCTGCAAATTAGTATTAATGATATCATAGTTCTACTCGCCCTTTTACGATAAAATAATTCAAACAATAATTTACATTCACAAATCGTTCGTTAACCCTTAAGGTTTCCTCAGTGGAATAAAACATAACGATGTCCAGTGACCCAGACTTGGTAATGACGTCACCAATTCTTGAAATAACGATAAACAAAAACCAGAATGCGTGACACATGTATCAGGTATTCATATATTTTTCCTATAAGTCGAATGAGGCAAACAGTTAAAATCTAAATTGTATGCGGTTGAGAAACTAATTTCTACACTGCACTTATTATCAAATGTATTGTAGAGGCGAGCATGATTGAGCCGGCTGTAAAACGACGGGCCGTGGCTTCAATTCTCGCTCCGAGATATATCATAAATGCACTTATTTGTGATCCATAAATATTTATTTCACGCCTGAATGTTTAGGCTGAAACTTTTCTGGCAGGTTTATAAAACAAGACTTGTATCTTACCTCAGAGCACACCTCAGAGTCAGAAAATACGTGAACGACCAGTAGATTTTCACAATAATCCCTCTGTCAAATTAACTTACCTATAATCTTGTAAAGATTAATCCAATTAAGCTTCCGAAATCTAATTGTCGATTATCGATTCGACCTGAAATGCCTGTTCGTGACCTTGTAACTACATAGTGTAATAGTTAATATCGACTGGAGCGTTTTTATGGTTTCTTCAATGCGGGTGAACGAACACTCAGCACGCTACCCCGATACTAATCTTACGGGTCAAGGTTACTGCGGATTACGCAAGCTTTTCAAGATATTTACATATCCTCAAAATATTAAAGGTTCCATTTTTTAAGGAACATAAATAGACGAGGGTATAATAAGATTAGGTAATAATTCAATTCAAATTGAAAATTACTCATCTCTTCAAGAATAAACTTTGTATCTAAATGCAAACTTTTGAATTCAAATTAATATAGTGAAAGCAATTTATTGATAAAATTTATTTTGTTGCATGTCCTTATCCGATATATTATCATTTTCTGGGTTCAAATATTTTTGATCATAGAATAGTTGTATTTATTAAATGAAAGTGAATTAAAACAAACTTGACATTGGAATCGTACGATATTGGTTCTTTGGATTTGATCCAGCCCCCGAAAAATCCGGCAACGTTCTAATTTTAAATTATGCTCATCTAATCTCTGATAACAAATAGTGCGTATGATACTCATGAATGTCACAAATACAATCGATAGATTATGATTAATCTTGGATTATATTATGCCAGAGGAAAATATGTCTTAAATATAAGATACATAAAAATACTATTAATTAAAATCTTTAAAACATGGCACCTACCGAAATATGAGTAACATAATATAAGACCATACCATTTATTTCGATTTCTACGCCAGATTACATCTACAATAGTTAATAAACTTTATAACGAGCCCTGAGCTACTGCGATATATAACGATGATGGTAGCTGAAATCTCAGCTCGAGCCTATACTGGCGCGCCATCAGCCGGCCAGGCTAGCATCACAGAAGGCCAAGGTTGATACTGACAGGGAAGGGGGGGTGCGGGACGTCACCGCTGGCTTAACGTTCCGCGCGCTCCCGCACCGACCATTCTGCACCTCGCAGTCGACTCTGACGGTTGTACAAGTGCCAGGTAAGCGGTGGCCTCTTAAAATCTTAATATACCGCCGACTAGGCCGCGCAAGTTGCTGCCACGGGTTAGGAACATCGCGGTTCTTCCAAACGTATCTGATCTGTGACAACTTTAAGCGGTATCGAGATGTGCTTTGATAACGTTGAGTGTGCCATTTCACCGATAAGATGATATCGCAACACAAGAAGTCAGAACTGCATTCAAATATCGGCGGTGAAGGTAATCGGCGGCGCGAACAAGGGAAGTTTCCCTTCAAAAAGTTTTAAAGCGGTACCCGAAGGGCGGGAAGCGTGAGGCGGCGTGCGTGTTGCGTGTCGCGCATCGATCGGGCCACCCCTCGCCCTCGCCACTCCCGGCTCCGATACATTCATTTGGACAAAAATCATTCCATCATTGCATTTAGCATCCTCCGTTCCTTTTATTTATTTGCTGTAGTTTTTGTGATTTAGTGCATGTTTTAGCGGGTAGTTTATAATCGTATATTGTGAAAATGGGTGGTTGTGCAACGAAAGAAAACAAGGAAAACAAACCGGCAGAGGAAGCCGACGGGTGCGTATATGTCCGGCCGGCGTTCATCTCCGGCGACCGGTGCCAAATTTTGTGTTGCTGCTCATTTTCATTACCATAACGCATAATTTGATACATTTGCCATTGCATACGTTAAATTTCCGTGCAAATATAAGTTGTTCCGATTCAACCGGAACATTTTTATGTCCCATTGACGGGCATTGAACCCGACGGGATATGAATTAATGACTCGCTTAGACTGACCGGCGTTTGTACCATTATTTATGTCTTTATTGATACAATCTTTTCAGTCGTATTGACGTATTTATGGTTTTTAAATATTTTTGCTGATATCAAGCAAATTTTATTAAAATATTTTCTATGCCGGTCAGTCTCTAAAAGGGGGATGCTTTTTGTAGACAGAAAAAATGAATTTTGTGGAAAAATATCAATTGACATTATAATCGTTTCGTGGTAAATTTTTATATAGGTTGTGGGTATGAAATGCATGCATGCGTTTTGATTGTGTAGCCAAATGCATTGTCAAGGTGTATTAATTCATATCGGATATCACGATCGGCATAATTCGAGGAACGATAAGTTTATGCAGTAATCTGACGATGGTTTATTGCATTATTACCTACTTGTCGTAGAGAAATGAATGCAAAGTAACAAGAAACTTGAGCGATAACACGTACATACACCGGCCGGTCGCGAGTGGGAGGTACGGCTGCGCGCCGCGAAGAAGCAACGGTGCGCAGTGAGCTGACACATCCGTTCGACTTGCGCGTGTCGGTCAAGGCGACCTCTAGCTAAATTACGTAATTCCACTAAAACCAAGTGTATTCCTGGGTGTGTTCGAAAAGTATCCCTAAATCCGACAGTTCGCGACACGCTTTCTTCGACGTAGTAGCACCCTTTTTCCATCATACCGTGACTTAAATATTATATCTTCGCAATGAATTATAAACTCAAAGTCACGATCCCAGTGGTGGTTTGCGGTGGAGCCGTTCTTGCATATTACCTCATCAGGCGGTTCGTAGTTTTTGATACAAATTAAATAGCATACCGTTTTTTTCGGTTGTACCTGCCGTTACTTAACGTCTTTTAACTGAATTGATTTTGATTAATTGTATTAAGTAGCTAATAGTACTCATTACTCAACAGTTAAATCCCGATTTTTTTTTTCGTATAAGGTTTTCGCTGGAATCTCTAGATTCAGGACAAAATAGGTACGTCACTATTTTTTTTTATTTAAAAACGTAACGCCTCAATTGACCGCGTGTCGCGTCATTGTCGGGGATTTTGAAGATTTTGGGCGTGAAAATATTAAAACAGAAATTTAATTAAAATGTGCACTCGAGCTACCTGCGCGGCCCTGAAAGCGTTAGAAACTTTATAGAAATTGTTCTGTGTGAAGTAGAGTGCGTGTATTAACCATTGTATTTTAAATTCACAGAAAAGCCGCAGCTATGGTGGACGCCGCAACCATTGAGAAATTGGAGGCTGGATTCAGCAAGCTCCAGGCCTCTGACTCCAAGTCGCTGCTGAAGAAGTACCTCACCAAGGAGGTGTTCGACGCCCTAAAGAACAAGAAGACCTCTTTTGGCTCGACCCTGCTGGATTGCATTCAGTCTGGTAAGTATTTTTGTATTTCAAAGTTTCTCTAGAATTTTCTTGACCAACTTGATTTTGTTAAAACAACTAAAGACGCGATACTAATATTACTAGATAACAGTTATCAGATTATTTTTCGATAACAAGTAGTTAATATCGGTGAGTCCATAAATTATAGTTGCTAAATAAGGAAACACTGATATCGATGGTTAGATTTTTTTAATTTATCAGTGCTCCTAGTGCTAGGGCTGTTGATATTTTTTTAAATATCGGATTTTCGATATATCGATATTTTCAAATATATCAATATCGGAGTTTGATATATCGAAAAAAAAATATCGATATTTCGATATATCGATATTTTTTATTTTATTGGCTGTTTTAAAAATATATTCGTAAGTCAGCTCAAAAATAATTTACACAGTCAATATATTCAGTATATTTATTAAACAAATTAAATTATAAATGTAAGAAAATCTAAGGTTCTCTAATTATTGTTCAATTTTAATAAAACAATTATGCGTACCAATATTTCTCAGTAAGAGTTTTTAAAAATACTCGTTGTTTTATGTGTTCAGCGGTTTGACTACTACGATTATTAACTGTTATGTATGTATTTATTATTAACTGTTATGTGTGTATAGTATGTTTGTGTATTTATATATGTTTAATTACTATTATTAGCTTTAATTCTTTATTTTTTACACTGCCCTCTCTCTCTCCTTCTTTTAAATCCATCCCATTGTTGTCTGTAAGACATTGCTGTCGAGCGATAAGACCGCCATTTGTACTTTTTTTTTGTTATTGTTTCTGTATGGTGTATTTTTGTTCTTAATTGTGTACAATAAAGATTTAAATAAATAAATAAATAAATTATTAGGCACTGAAAGATTGATTGTAGAAGCAATTCGTTCAGATGCTACAGATGTAGCAGAAGAATTCAAATATTTATCAGCTATTTCTGATAGCACAGGAGTGAAATGTCTACTATCAATCCAAAATTTTAGTGCATTTGATGATCTTGAAATATTTGTTAAATCTTGAAATATTTTTACGTCGCTGATTGCTAATCGCAGACCATAGATTATAGACATAATATAGACAAAGTAGAGATGCTAAAGCTCTATCAATAACGCTGACAGTGACAAACGATAATTGACAACAACAGTGGGTAAATTAAGTGTTTTGGCGAAAAAAATAAAAACTTATAAAAAAATATCGAGTGTCGATATTTACATTTCAATATCGAACTATCGATATATCGTCCAAAAAAGTATTAGTAATAAATATCGATATTTATTAATAATAATATCGATATTTCGATATATCGATATTTTATCAACAGTCCTACCTAGTGCTATGCAATAATAGTCAAGATGCATAAGCTTGCAGTTCAATATTATTTTATAAGTGTCTTGGTAATTTAGAAATAAATCATTTTTATAGCTATACATAACATAAAATAATGTTGAATGTTGTTAATTTATGAAGTCTAAAAATTCTGTTTTTATTTAACTATTTTCAATGATAATACTTTATTAAACTTATTGAAATGTCATTATTAAAAAAACCTTTTTCTTATATAATAGATTCTCTTCTAAGCCTGATAGTTGTTAAATAAGTGGTTATGAGTTAGAAACAGCCCTTTAAGTTACTAGGTGTGTCTTCACAAGATATTCTTATCCTAAACCTTTGCAATTATTTCAATGGACTTAGATACCTTAAAAAAATAGAAACAATAAAATAAATTAGTGAATATCATCAATAAATCATCATAATTTAATTAAGAAAATATTTACTTCAGCAAGATTTTCTAAAATGGTCTAAGAAAATTATACAATCAGAAATGCTTATAGTAACTTTATAACAACAATCTTGTTTAAAAAGAAAACATGAACACTATCATGACCACATTGTTCCTTCACAGGTGTTGAGAACTTGGACTCTGGTGTCGGAATCTACGCCCCTGACGCAGAGGCGTACTCAGTGTTTGCCGACCTCTTCGACCCCATCATCGAGGACTACCACAATGGTTTCAAGAAAACCGACATCCACCCTGCCAAGAACTGGGGTGATGTTGAGACCCTTGGCAACCTTGACCCGGCTGGCGAGTTCGTCGTCTCCACCCGCGTGCGCTGCGGCCGCTCCATGGAAGGCTACCCCTTCAACCCCTGCCTGACTGAGGCCCAGTACAAGGAGATGGAAGACAAGGTCGCCTCCACCCTCTCTGGTCTCGAGGGCGAACTCAAGGGTACTTTCTACCCCCTCACTGGCATGTCAAAGGAAACCCAGCAGCAGCTGATCGATGACCACTTCCTGTTCAAGGAGGGTGACCGTTTCCTCCAGGCTGCCAACGCCTGCCGCTTCTGGCCCACCGGTCGCGGTATCTACCACAATGAGAACAAGACTTTCCTGGTCTGGTGCAATGAGGAGGACCACCTCCGTCTCATCTCCATGCAGATGGGCGGTGACCTGAAGCAGGTGTACAAGAGGCTGGTGACAGCCGTCAACGACATCGAGAAGAGGATCCCCTTCTCCCACCACGACCGTCTTGGTTTCCTGACCTTCTGCCCCACCAACCTGGGAACCACCGTGCGCGCCTCTGTGCACATCAAGCTGCCCAAGCTGGCCGCCGACAAGGCCAAGCTGGAGGAGATCGCCTCCAAGTACCACTTGCAGGTGCGCGGAACCCGCGGCGAGCACACCGAGGCCGAGGGAGGCGTGTACGACATCTCCAACAAGAGGCGCATGGGCCTCACCGAGTACGACGCCGTCAAGGAGATGTACGATGGTATCGCCGAGCTGATCAAGATTGAGAAGACGCTGTAAGGTGTAACGATCTCGCGCTATCAGTATTTTTTGTATTATTTATCGTTTTCATAAGTATTGGATGTGGAACGGTCGAGCCGGATGGCGGCATGCACTAGTCAGCGGCGCTCCGCTTACGGCGTCCGGCGCGGGCACGCGGGCCGCCCTATACATATAACTGTTTTTCGTAAAAGTATTTTCTATAAGGAAATGGAAAATAAAGACAGCTAGCGTTAAGACCATACTGAGTTATTTTTATTATTATCCTAAATCACATCACACTTCACATGAGAAATACAACACACATTGCAATATACTTTTTGAAAAAATCACTTTAACGAACTAAAATAGGTACTTCTGTTATGTTCAAATTTTAATCATAATAAAATATTAAAGTTCATACATATGTAATACATATCACATACTCGATTTGTTTTGGACCACAGATAGAAAAAGCTGCGAAAATCTAATCAGTATAAATCATAGTCCAGTTATTGAACATAAACCATACCATATTTCAGTAGCAAGTGAATGCCAATGAAATTTTCCAGTAAGTAATTGGTTTCATTCCAAACTAATGAACAGTCATTAAGTATAGACTAACGTGGGCACTATTTATCGCAAAATTTCTAATTTCTTTGTGCTTGGGAGAGAATGGTAAGAAGTCGATTTGGGTTGTTGCCATTATTATTGCTATGTTGAAAGGAGCATCCAGTGATCTCTAGTCTAATCCTTCACCTTCACAGAACCCTATCAAGTCATATTGTATTACCCAAGACCTTTAATTTCCAAGTGGTTCACCCAATCTTGTTTCATCTAAGCCTATTCAAAGCATGAAGTAGGATCCACTCTTAGTAAAAAGCTTACGGGCATTGAAATAACTATAAAGAATATTTCAAATTAAATTAATCAGAAGATCATTAAAGATTAAAGACGCATCGCTTTGTACTGACAACAATCGTAGAAATAAAATCACTGGCTTACGTCACGCAATTTACCGATAGTTGCGATTGATTTATTGTCTCCAAGTTCCAACCCAGCCCGTCTCCTAGTTCTTATTTAAAGCCACATATACAAAAGTGGCTTTATATTATTAACATGTAAAATATAGATATAGATATTCGCCTGTTAATAGTTCATTCGTGTCCGTTGTTAATTTACTCCATTGGAGTTGATGTCAATTTTATGCAGATTGTTTCATGATAATCTTGTATGTAATAAATAATTGCCTATACTTGGCTTGTGGATTGGAATCTAACATTTAGGAGTGGGTACTGAGTAGAGGTGTAATTGCGAGGATTCTTTTTGTAAAAGACTCTGAAATATTCAACCATTCTTTTAAAACTAGATTATTCCCGACACATAATTCAAACTGGAGCAAAAGTGGCGCCATGGCATATACTTTTAAATTAATTTAATCTTCTATGGATAGTAGCCTTTTAGGAATAAAGTAACGTAAAAATAAAATAAAACAACAATGTAATTTATATAAGCCGTGAATCATTTGGAATATTTTTTTGTCTAAGAAATTACATTTACCATTTTACAGCCGATGCCAACAATCAATCAAAAATTTTAGATTGAAGTCAATCCGGATTGTTTTCTACTTTTCGATTGGTCGAATATCTTGTTGCCAATAAACAAAACAGGCTACAGTCGATTGCCTCTGTTGATAGATTGAAAACAATCGGTTCCCTCTTGACAATTTAGTTTGACGCAGAATATTTCATTGCATATTTATGCACTTTCAGCATTTTGTAAATAAATAATTTGTGAAAAACAAAAATTACCGTTAGAAATAATTATAATTGCAATAAAAACAATTCAATTTGTCCCAATTATAAAGATTTTTACAGAATTGTTGTGTTTCTGGCCACTGAAAAATAATATATCCAGTAAACAATGACATTCTTGTCATTCTAATAGACACTTGTCATTCTAATAGAAATATTATGAGAACATTGTGGTGAAAATTGCGAAATGTGATTGAACATTTACTTAAGTCCGTGGAAAGTGATCACTGCCGCCCATGAACATCCACTACGATTGGATCATGGCTGTGTTGCCGGCCCATCAAATCGGGAGGAGAGCGAGAAGCCCATAGCCTGCCCATTCATACTGAGTCATGACTGATAACAGCGTGGCTCTATAACTTCCCATGATCAAAATTTGATTCCCTTTTCTATTATTTTTATTCTTTCCATTATTATTGGTGGTGGTTTACTGGTGGTAGGTCTCTCATATGTGAGAGGCCGCCTGGGTAGGTACCACCGCAATTTCTATTTCTCCCGCCAATCAGCAGTGTAAATGTACTGTTGTGTTCCGGTTTGAAGGACGTTGTAGCCAGAGTAACTACTGGACATATCGAGACTTAATCTTATGTCTCAGGATGGCGAGCGCAGTGGAATGCCAAGCATTGCCTTGTAACTCATGGTGTTGTTTGGTTTTGCTACTGTCCATGAGCGGTCGTATCGCTTACCATCAGGCGAATGGCAGGCTCGTCTCGTCATTCATAGCAATAAAAAAAAAATTGTAAATTGTGAGTAATAAAGAATATTTCATTATGAATGTTTTATTCACAAAACACACTGAACAATTAAATAAAAATACAACTATGAAATTAAGAAACATATCTTAACAGAAATCATAGTTTTCAAAATAAAATAAAAAGTATAAATTCGTTCAAGATAAAATATACACAACAATAAAATATTTTAGATCTAACTGAAGAAATCGTTAATCAATGTTGTGTCATCTTCATCTACAATAATTTCTACTTCCTAGTTTCATTGCTGTTGGCAAATCTGCTTAAATAATCCGTGGAAATTCTCGGATTGCACTAATGGATTGTTTTGAACAATCCATCCAAACGTCAACACTGTTAATTGTTTATTGGCAAGCCTTAACTGTCATTTTCATACAGAGGACAATCTACAATCAGGGATTGGCCCTCCCAAAAGTAGATTGATTTTTTAGATAGTTTTTTCCCTACTGAGATTGATTATTGGCAAGCTATAGTCAGAAAAAAGATTGAGCTGTCAATGTCAAACAGCAAATTTTGGATTGGGATTGATTGTTGGCATCGGCTGTAATGAATTATAAATTATATTATTTTTATATAATGATTTTCCAATTATTTTTGACAACACTGTACCAAGTGTCAACTGTCAAAATCGAGCCCGTGGTCGACCGTCGAGCCGGCTTGTTTATCACTCGGGACAAATTGTTTTCGAAAATTTTATTAAAAAAGACTAACATAGAGAAATGGCGACACCAAAAAATGAGAGGGACTTACATTTACCACTGTCCAGAGTGAAAACCATTATGAAAAGTTCTCCCGATGTGGAAGCAGTGGGACCTGAACCATTGTATTTAGTAACTAAAGTCACCGTAAGTTGCTTTCCCGCTTTTTTCTAAATTACGTACACGAGGCTTATCAGTCTAATTATAATTGAAATAAATGCATTACATGTAACGTTACATTCAAAAATCAATTTCATAGAAGAGTTCTAATTTAGAATTCAAAATAGATGCTTACTAGAATAAGGTAACGGAAGTTTCAAAACGCTCTGATAGAGGGGTAAATGATAGGGCTATCATTATGTGATAGTCACTTTAATTTAATTTGGTTTTTAATTCTAATAGCTTACATGCTCCACAACTGTGTACAGTTAAATAAAAATGATCCATAGTTGACATTTTGTTGCTTTTCAATAATTTTTAACTTTAAAACTCTTGGTAATATACCCAAACTTATTCAATGAATTTTATAGAATATTAATTAACATTATCCGTAATATGGTATTAAAACTAATTTCAGGAAATGTTTGTCATTGACTTGGCAAAGAGAGCCCACAAAACTTGCAAGAGCAACATGCTTGAATACAAACACATAGCTGAGGTTGTCCAGGAAGATGACACGTTAGATTTCCTCCGAGAAATCATGCCTAGGAAGATAACAGTCAAACAATTCAAAGAAATGATGGCAAAGAAAGCTGCTAGGGGAGACCGCTCCGATGAATCTACTGAGGAATCAAGTGAAGAAGAAAGTTCAGAGGAAAGCTCCACCAGCAATGAACAAGACTGACGTAAAAAACCATAGTATAAACTACGGCCTTTAAGATATGTGAGACAAAGGCCTAGAAGAAATGTCTCAAAATCGAAATGAAATAATGTTCATATTTTACCCCTTTAAGCATCAATGAAATATTTACAGTAGAATTTTCAATGCTGCACAGAATGGATTTTTCTTTAACTATCGTTTTTATTTATTGCAAAAAATGGTAAGACAAACATGCCATTCGCCTGATGGTAAGCGATACAACCGCTCATAGACATTAGTAAAAGCTAACAACTCCATGAATTACAAAGCAATGCTGGCATTCCACTACGCTGGCCATCCTGAGACATATGTTAAGTCTGATTATGTCCATTAGTTACCCTGGTTAATGGCTACAATGTTATTCAAACCAGATACCAACAGTGCATTTACACTGCTGTTTGGTGGGAGAAATAGACATAATGCCGTGGTACCTACCCAGGTGGCGACTCACATACGAGAGACTTACCACCAGAAGTTTTATGTGTAATAGTCTTTCATCTAGCTAACCAGTAGTAGGAAATATCTAATTATTCAGTTTTATTAAGTCAATTTGCTATTTGACAAATTCTTGTATAAAGATTTTCTTTGGATGTAAAATTAAATTACATTTCTAATTTACAGTTTCAATTTACTTGAAATATAATTGCAAACAATTGTTTTTTTTTACCATACATTTGTGAAATTGAATAACATGGTTCATATTTTGCAATGATTTTAATATTCATTTAAATAATGCTTTTTAAAATATTTTAAAGTACATGATTTGCAATTCTATTGCACATGATATGAAATAAGGCCAGATTTTAGAATAGGTTGTAATTGATGTGAAGATTTGTTTTTAAATTGATAGTTGTAAGGTATGCATGTTTTATGCTATGAATGATTGTTTTAAAATAATTTCTTGTTATATGTATATATTTAAGATAATATGAGTTTCTTAACAAATTAATGAATAAATTCAGAAAATATATATTGTGTATTATTTTCACCTACATATTTCATAAATTTTCATACACTTAATTTATAAAGAAGTCTTCAATAGCACTTTTTCTTGTATCAGTGTGTACAATGTTGGGAGAGTTTCAAATAAAACTCTAAATTAAAGAAATTTGACGTATTTGTTTATGCTTAAATTAATTTAAAGATACAAAAAGTATAATAACGTTCTGGTTCAGAACTAATAACAATAGCGCCACCTACCGGCTATTACTAGAGTTAAGATGTCAGTTTAAAATTTTTGTTAGTGTTAATAGATGGCGCTTGTAGCAATAGTTCCAACTTCCATGGAATTATGGAATTTCATATTCTAGAATCTTAACTAGAGTATTAGTTCTAATGATTGACGTCTTCTAATCAAAGGACAAAATAAAATTTAGAACTCCGCATATCGCTTTGCAAAAAAATAAGTTCTCTATTTACATTCTAGGCCAATTTAATTGAATTGTTTGAAATTTTTTAACGAAGTGCTATTCACCGATTACAATACAATAGTAATATTATTTATTTAATATGTAAAGCTGCAGAAATATAAGTAACATTTTATGAGTGCGAACTATAATTATTTGAATTTACAACTTCAAGAGGTTTGCCCAAATTCTGAATACATATAATATAATATCAAAGTACAAGGTTTTTTTTTTATTTTAAAGTAACGACGTTATATGTAGGGGCCATGCGTAATACAAGATATATCTAGATGCATGTAGGTATTGTATCGGCCCATATATGATATACACCCCACTGCAGGGTACGAGCCTCCTCTACAATCGAGAGTAGGATTGAGGTCATATAGTCCACTCAGTGGCCTAGTGCGGGTTGGCGGACTTTGCATACCATAGAAATTCTTACAAAACGCTATGATATGCAGGTTTCCTCAAGATGTTTTCCTTCACTGGTATAGTGCGTGGTGATTGACTATCAATACCTACACACATGACTCCAAAAAGTGAGAAATGTGCCTTGGAATTTGAACCCGCGACCACTATGAACATGTTGGCAGCCGTGTCTGGTCCGTTTACCAACTCACTCTAGTAATCTTGCTTCAACCTGCACTGTTTGAAAGGTTCACCATTTTTCTATGTGGCTAGTAAAAATACAAGTAACTAATTTAGGTACACATCACATTATGCAATAAAAGCATAACATACTAAATAGCATGCGTAAACAGTACTAAAAGGACATAAAAGATGCATTTACTTTGCTGAGTAGCCCCGGCATCGTAACATTACAAGTACCTAAGTAATTATTATGGCGTGGGTAACCCTGACCTAGTTATGTGATTAGTTAACCACCAAGCTAACATAACTCATTATCTGTTAAGGTGATTTTATAATACACTGTGATGTTATTTAAGCCCTATTTACTCGGAGTTTCTCGCGGCGAGAATCGTATGCTATTATCGCATGACATAACCGTCATAGATTTTTGTGTTCTGAAAATCGTTTACAAGATGCAACTCTTTTATATCCTTACGATAATCGTATCTTCGAGGCCAGAAACTCTCCCCGTGTAAATAAGTCTTTTTTGACAAAATCTCCATAAGAGATTCGCCGGGCTTTCGGGCTCTCTGAGTAAGCTTTTGGTGAAAATGTTGACTCTTGTCTATTTAAAATCTGTCGGTAAGTCGTAATTTTTTCAGAGAAATCTACGCCAACCTTGTCCTTGATCGTCTTGTCAATCTTATTAAAGTTTTAGTATCATAAGAGAATAGTGGTGCAATTTCTCAGGGCTTCGTAATAAATCTAAGTACCTACAGAGAAATCTGAAGTCACCTTAAAGCGAAACGTCGGCCTTCAACGAGACCTAACCAAAGCCTCTCGAAATATTTGCAGTGATATTTGTCATTGTGGTGTGAACTTCTACACGCTTCGTTGATTTTAGAGAGCAATGCTGCGACCTTCACACATTATGATTTAGTTTGGTTACATCAAATGTACATTTCCGTTGATTGTGTTTTCGTGCGTATTGTGAAGAATTACTTTGTTTCATAGGTATAAGTACGTAGAGATTACTGTAAGATGTTTAGTCTATTATCAAATAAATTCATTATAATGTTACGGTATAATGTTAATTACTTTTTTTTATTTAATGTCTAAATATTTTACACGTAAATAAATAATGAAACATCACTTAAACCCACTGTATTTGGATAGGTACTCTGTCCAGTTTGCGTTGCACTTACCATCAGGTTAATGTTAGTCCCTTTCACGTGCCTTTTTATAGAAAGAAGAAAACTTTTTATAGAAGAAAAAGAAAAAGAAGGGTAAGAAATAATGCTGCCCTGAATTTTGCTTCTTTATGCTTCGCTTAAAGGAAGAAACAAACTCTCGAGACGTTAATCTGTTACACAGCTTAATGATGAAAATAAGATAAGAACAACAAAATAATTATTTTGCTTCACACTTAATCATTATTTTAGTGGATGTTACGCGTCACACAACAACATAAAATGTGCATTAACAAGATTACATTTCAATATTACATCACGTAAGATTTGCATAGTTGACTCATTGAAATGCGTTTATCGCGCCATTCCTAAGTGACCGTGTACAAGGCAATATACTGAGAATTTTGGACGAACATCTGGTATACTTCCACCTTGAGGACATGACATAGCTCTTCATTTGTTCTTGATTGTTTAAAGGTATGTTGCTTCTGCATAAGGTTTTAGTGTAAGGGCTCAGCCTGGCTTGAGCATTTTCAAAGCGGAAAGATGTTCCCGTGATTAATTCTGGAGAGACGCCAGTTCTTGAATTCATGGTATTTATCATTTCTGTGAGATGGATAGAAAAGATATGGATTACTCCGTAGTCTGTAATTACTCCATTGATATGTTTATATGCATGTGTTGAATAAATAATACAGACTCTTTAATGAAAAAAAATAAAAAAATCCATTACTCGCACTTCTCAAATTTCCACCTGGATGGCATTCTGAAAGTACAAATTAACGGTTAATTAACAGAATAATTAATTCGCTATACAAAATAACCAAATCTACCAACAAAACAAAATGTTTATTATTGCGATTGAAATCGTACATGTAACAAACATTTCTTTTTTCTTAGATTATACACCAATTCCTTTTTTATTATCTGCTAGCAAATAGTATTTCGTAGTTACATAAGGTTATATAAGTTCACCCGGTTTGAGTTTTATGTTTTATTGGACATTCTCCGAAAGTAATGAATGTTGGCACGAATCGATTTGTATCGTGGGACTGCCGGCTGCTTTTTATTTTCATTGGATTTGTAAAAATAGTGCAGAACAAAAAGCTAGTTGGTATTGATTTGTGATTAATGATTTTAGTTCCGGTTGTGGTACTTCTCTCTTTTAATGTAGGTATTTTCGGCCCTTCTAGTTTTTTTGTTCGTAGATAAGAAGATTTTGATGTTTATAACCTTCGTATGGCAGTTTATTTGTCATGCGATTTTATAGTCATCACTTTAACTCTAAACTAGTCTTCCACACATTTTTCCGAGATCTCATTTTATGAGTTTCCACGATTTGATTTTGTGCTTGTCACATTTTTGGACGGAATAACTTTGGCTTCGTGCAAACTAATGGAACTACTAATTATTCCGCAGTCGACACCATAGTTCCGGAATTTAAACCACTTCGGCTATAGTTTTATCAGATTTCTGGTGATCAATTAATATTTGCAATAATTTATTGCACGCTGCGTCGGATATAAACCAGTTAGTTATACTATTATATACGTCTATATATTGATGGATGGCATCCATCACGATAATAAACTGTCGGAGCTGCATCCTTGACTTTTATTCCGTAAATATACTTTACAGTATAGCTAATTGCAAATATTTTGCGTAGTAGGTAATAAAACAGTTTCAGAATAAGTAAAAACACTATTAAAATTATAGATATTTAATATCAAGCAAACATTTGCAATATCAAGCAATCATCTTTGCCATGCGGTATGCTACATGTGACGCCATGGCAATAAGCTCGCCTTCTATCATATCTTATGAGGGAAATATTACAAGCAAATTGTGTGAGAAACTAATGGAACTGCCTACTCTTTTGTGAATATAAACGTGACAAAATTACAAAAAGCAGCTTTCCAATGTTTCTAAATATTGTTAAAATGTTTCAACGACTTAATATTGTAAAAATCCTTGCCAAAGAACGACAACACAAACAAATCATATTTATTTGCCCTACAACCTTGTTCCAATGGGGTTAAGCATATTATTTAATATCTCATTTGCATGTGAAATTGAGCAATTAACCATAAAACACGTGTTCTCGTGATTTACTTAAGGTAAGAAAAGTTAAGTCGCGCCGCCTTGTCCACAATCCATACAAGCATATCTTCGCGTTCTTATTCTAATTTGTACAACTGACCAAATATTATGTATTTGTAGGTATAACTAATTTTTGTAACACATATTTTATGTTCTCACAAACACACACTGTCATAGTTGTACCGCGCTTTAAAATATCATAATTAACCCAGAAGTGACGAATCGGTTGCGACTTGCAACTAGTCATTGCCATTGACCTCTCATTAATTATTTTCTTGTGACTAATTATTGTAAATTAATTTGATATATTTTTTTTGCAGAAAGAAACAGGTTGCTTACAGCTTTCAACAGGTCACTAGGGAAATCGTTTGATGTTTCGTAAAGACTTAAGTTCGCCAGTAGACTTCCTGTGGCGACGAGAGAGAGGGAGAATTTCTAAACTCATCTTTTAGGTATTAAATACTAAGCAAATTAAAACCAAAGATAAGCAGCTTCTCTTACAACGTATACAGAGAGTATTGAGCCAGTCTATAATGTATTAGAATACCATAGCATGTTAAGATGTAGTGTTGTCTCTTCACCATGCCACTATAAAAACGACGAGGAATAAGAAGTAAATTGTCGCCTCATTGTTCTAGTAACAGCGTGTATGGGTTGTGAACCGTGAATTTCTGGGTACAAAGTCAGGCATTTTGTGTATTTTGTTTTAAAAATCTTGTACGCGGAATTGAAATTCGTACCGGACGTGGTGCGAGGTTCGCTGTCTATAATATTTTGGAATGAATAAGTTCGAAATAATGTAGATGTTACTAATAGTACCTACCTACTCTCTCCGTAATAGAACCGGGAGCTAAGTATAAAGAGTAAAACACCCCCGGGCTTCGCATTCTCAAGAATATTACATTAGATAAAAATAAAGGCTATCTCATCGTATGTCGAAAATTAAAATTGATTCGCTCTTAAATAAAATCAATCAAGTCTTGAATAAACATTATACACGTACGTATAAAAAAATGAAACCTTGGACAGCTTCAGTTTTTTAACCACTCAATATACATTCAATAACATTAAGGGTGGGTTGCAGAAAATCTGACGTTATTGTTAAAGTTAAAGTTAACTTTAGCAGTGACAATAACAATGACCACGGGATAGAAAATTCTTTTGTTGCACCATTGTCATAATTGTTGTAGTTAAAGTTAAAAGAGTGACCAGTGAAATGATGCGATGCGATTTTACGTCGGAATTTATCAGCGTATTTTTGTAAATTGTTTTAAAGTACAGGTTATAATTCAAATCGATACACAAATGACAATTATCAATACAGAGAACACACACAAATAACGAAAGATAACCGTGACTTTAACAATAACCGCCCGAAATTGAACGGTTAATATTAATGTTATACGTGACGTCATTTTAACAATTGTTAATTTTATGCAACCCGAAAATTGCATAACCGTCGATTTGACGGCTGATTAGCCCTTAGTTAATGTTAAAGTTATTTTCTGCAACCCACCCTAATTCTTAAGTATTTCTAAACTAAGTTAGATTTTTGTATCATCATTATCATAAGCTTTTATTTTCAGATAAAGAAATTCCACTGTTAAATATATTTCTCACTCAAAGATTTTCCTGATTTTATTTTTACTGACCAGTTGGAAAGTGCCTGAATTCAGCGAGCTTTTTTCAATTTAATAAAATAAAAAATTCCGACGAATTGAGAACCTCCTCCTTTTTTTAAAGGCGGTGAAAAGTAATTTGGTTTTTGATTAGAGCAATGCCAAACTGCACACGAGGCCTACAAGGTTAGGCTGTGCACTCTAAGTTATAATTTATGAAATGAGATATATGATTTGATTGTTAAAATGGTGAAGCAATAATGTAGGCGCAGTGGGTATTTTGATCGTTTACATAGGGTGGGTTTACCTCTATAGAATAAGAGCTACGTTTAGTAAAATGCTCCCAATTTGTTACTATTAATATTATTTGTTATACTTTGCCGGACGCCCAAAACTTCTTTCCATCCTTTTATGCCCGCTCTCCTCCTGTTTTGATGTCCGGTCCAGCAACACATCCACGGTCCAAGCGTTTTGGATGTTCATGGGCGACAGTGATCATTTACCATCAGGTGTCATGTTTGCCCATGCAATAATAAAAACTTTTTAATAATACTAGATTCGTTGCAAAGATATTTGATTAGTTTAAGTCGCCATTTTTTTTTTTTATAAATACACCCAACAGTCACATACATAGTCCTGACCCCACACTAAGATCGAGTCTTGTGATGTGGCTATCAGAAACTACGAGAGACTTTTTGGTCTCACAAACACCCAGACTCGAAACAAATACCTGTGGATCACACAAATATTTGTTTTGGTGCGGGGATCGAACCCGCGGCCTCACGTTTCACAGGCGGCGTCTATCCAACTGCGCCACGGAGGCTTTATTCACCAAAGATAAAAAAGTCGGTTGAATTTATCACGTTCTAACTTTTTAAGTCCATTAAAAATGTTACCCTTTAGGCGACTTTGAAAGAGATAAAAAACTGTTCTAAGTTATTACTTAGAACAAGTTTGTATCTATTTAAAAGGTGTCCAAACATATAGTCTTATTTTCGGGTGTGCAAATGCTATATTATTAACACCATAAATAATGTTTATGCCTACGTTATGGTTGGCAATCCTATGAAATGTATTTGTCGCGGCATTTCCCATGCAGATGTCTACCACGCTATACACAATCGATGATACTATAACGGCCTCTATAAAGGGAATGCACGAACGTGCGGTTTCTCATTCAAAACTGTGTATTGTCGATGAAAATGACTAATTATGTACGTATTTGAGGAGTAGATATCTTCCCAAATCTTTCCGATATTACGTTATATTTTTAACTTTTGACACTATGTTTAAACAATTCGGATTGCTAGAGTGGACGTTAAACAATCGCATCTGTCAGCGTATTATTTAAGAAATATGGAAGCAAGTTAAGCTTTTATCAGAAAAGTCCACTGTAATATTTTTATGCATGAAACTAGCCTGAATATGCGCGTGAATACTATTTAAAAAATCTTGCATTCTTTATAACTTTGCTTCTTCCGTGGATACTGTCGTGCCGACATAATTCCTCTAAATACAGGGTAATGCAACATATAATACCATATTATCAGTGTTATTTATAACATTTCATAACATCGGACGGTTAGTTAGTAATGTTATACGTGCGTAGAGTTCTGGGTCTGTCGAAAGATCTGACCTTGTCGGAAGGTCGTTTTTTGCCGCTGATCGAATTACAGCTGTAAAGATTAGTTTTGTTGTTCGCTTTTGCCTTCTGCTTCGTCTAATGCAATTTGGATTAGAGAGCTGTTTATTTCCAAGATTGTTATAAAAACGTTTAAGTTGGTGGTAGGATGTTCACGTTCGCCCAGAAAGCGACCGCTCAGCATATTTCAGTCTCCAAGCGAAACAGGTGCGCGCTTTTCGGTTTCCGTGTGTGTAGGTCTAGTTTCTCCTAGGTCGGAATATAGTCAACGGGCCCGAGATTCTCTTTCCGGTCATTATATTTGGATTTTACATACATAAACTCACGCCTATTTCTCGGAAGGGGTAGGCAGAGGTTTCCCTGGTAGTAACCAGGACACCCACGTTTCGCCATGTATTTTCCGTCCCACGATGTGATAGGGGGCGAGCCTATCATAATGACGCCTATGATAATGAATAGAAAAATCCAATATCACTTTGCCTGACCCTGGATTCGAACCCGAGGCCTCAGCTGTGCAATCATACCGTAGTACAACTGCGCCACCGAGGCAGTTATTTGTATTTCACTGCACTCATTATCAGGTATGTGGTATCGTATGGTATGTGGTCAATTTAGCGTGTCGGTATTAAAATTAGCAAGCTACTCATCTGAGATCCATACGTCTGTTATGAGCCCTGAAAATTCTACAGGAATTTCTTTACAATGAGGTTAGAGTTTAGTCGTTCAAAAGTAACAGACAAAATTACCTTCGTGTTTATGTGTACTTATAATAAGATTGATGGCGCAGCAAAATGATAGTATTCTATAATGCTACGTCAAACTAGTATCGAGGGTGTCGACCCTGATTTCGTTGTTAGAATGTTTGAACAATAATTAAACTGACCAGTCACATGTTAAACAGCTGCGTTAAAAAATAAGAAGGTTTTAAACGTTTTTTGATTTCAAAATATTTTGAAATGCCAGTAAACAGATTTTTATATAAATCATGAATGGAATTTTTAATTCTTAAGCAGTAAACCTATACTGTATACTTTCTACGGTTTTTAGAGTCCGCCAACCCACACTAGGCCAGTGCAGCGTGGTGGACTATATGGCATAACCCCTCTCAATCGTACTTTCGAGTGTAGAAAAGGCCCGTGCCCTGCAGTGGGATGTATATGGGCTGATACAAATACATATACAAAACCTATGCTAATATAATATACACAAAGCTGACCCCACACTAAGATCGAGTCTTGTTGTGGGTATCAGGAACTACGAGAGACCTTTCGGTCTCACAAACACCCAGACCCGAAACAAATACCTGTGGATCACACAAATATTTGTCTCGGAGCGGGGATCGAAACCGCAACCTCACGTTTCACAGCCGGCGTCTAACCAACTTCGCCACGGAGGCTGTCAGTATAAATACACATGTACACATAACTTAAGAGACATACCAAGTAATATATGACACAGACACTAATAGGAACATTTTACGTTATCTTCTATTTCCGCTTCATGGACCGAAAAACATTTCTTTGTAGATAAGACTATATAGCCATAAGGAGCCAAATATGTCTAATTATACTTTGCATGTTTTCAAAAACCAAAATCTAATTTGTCACCTTGGCCGTGGACTTTCAATTTCTTGTTACAATTACTGAAGCACTAGTAAGTGATAATCCCTTGTCTTAAGTAGCAGATGAAACTCTATCATATTATCAACGACAATCAGAGCACCTACAAATCTCTTATTGATTGCTTACTTATGCTGAAAATCAACGAAGAAACTACTTAATAAATACATTAACGGCCTTATTCATGGACATTTTTAAAACTATTTTAGTTATCGAAGTTTTATCTTCTTCGTTCAAACTGAATTCAAAAGTCGTTGGAAAGGGACTTAACATTCTATAACTAAAATATGTTTTACAACTGTCTATTAACAAGGCCGTAAGACTTCATAGAAACACGAAGAGCTAGCGATGAAAAACACTCGCAGTTCCCTTTATTAGCGTCACGGATGTGTCAGCGTATATCGTAATTACGTGTAATTCACCGGCAAGTCGCGAGTTAACCATGTCGTGTCATGGTAGACGATTTGATGTCGTGGTGCGGTGAGGCGCAACTTGGTACTGCTCTTTGTTGCATTACTGTTGTAGCTTGCGTTTTGTGAGGTTATGTTTAGGGTTCCGTATCCTAAAAGGAAAGACGGAATCGTAAGATCACTTCATATTCCGTCTGCCAGTTAAGACCGTTTGTATCAGGCGTGTTTGGTTAGATTGATTTGAAATTGAGATTAATCTCCCACATTCGTATTTGATGATAATCAAATGGGTATGTGGTCCTTCGCAGCTGTAATATCAAGCTTCTAAGCCAATGTTATAAAAATAGGTCCATATAGGCTCCACTTAGATTTAACGTCAACGTTTGTAAAGTCACTGAAAATTATATCTTCCTTGACATCACGCCAGCACTTTTGTTGGTCGAAGCATTGACATTTATTAAACATGCTCTTATACAATATAAAATAAATAAACATGCAAATTATATTTTAACAAACACGTATTACGTAGTAAGTCTGTACATACATACCGGGTATATCAAGACTGCGACCGAAAACGAAGCCGGGTGGTAGTATAAGTGACTTCAGACACAAAGCAACTAAAAATTTCGCAAAAAAAATCGACAACTTTTTTTTGTGTGTTTTTTTTAATTTTCGTCATATTTGGGTGATATTTACATAGTTTTCCTAAAATAATGATGTACACCTCTTTATTTTTAAACACGTAATGGTACGTACGGGTTTAAATTAGTATTTTCGCAAAAACTAGGTAACTATTTACCACCCATACGCGATGATTATTAAAAAATTCTAAAAAAATATCTGGCACTGTTTTGACGAAAATTTTATTTGCATTGTGTTTGTAACCACTAAAACTACCACCTGGCTTCGTTTTCGGTCACAGTCTTGATATACCCGGTATAAAATTAACACGTCTCTGTTATTAGATACAGGGTTATGATGGAATTCCAATACAGTCTAACAAGAAGTGTCCGAGCGCTCAGTAAATAAAACTTGAAGCCAAATAAATATCCCAGACACGAGAACGTTGCAATTTGTAAGTGTTTATACTATGAAGCTTAAGTATGGTTTAAATATAGACGTATTTAAAAATTAGTTTGAAACTAATGTTTAAATACGTCACTCTCTTGGTTTTAATTATAGCTTGGTTATATATAATAAGTATATTTTTTCAATAACATTATAAGAATGACATGAAAGTCACAACCCTAAACTAAATACTTAATTAAGCGATTTTGACCCTTAAGCCCATGCGTAATCTCAGAAATAATTATCTTTCGGGACAATTAATGTTGAGTACAATATGCTAATAGGCGGGTAATTATAGTAGGTGGATAATTACAAGACATCCGTCCATTGCACGTCGGTTGCCACACCATTGCACCTGCCTCGCATTCTGTTCACGCACAAACTAATACTGTAATCCGAGATCCTTTCATTTTTCATTTCGAAGGCCGGTGGACGAGAAAGGTAATTTAATTAAGCCTTTGAAATTGCTAGGATATTGATATTTGGCTTGATAGCGACCTAGAAATAGAGATCCATGCATGTGTGACGCTTTTCGGATTCACTCTGTGCGTTATTAGTTTTTTTTTTTTTTTTTTTTTTTATTGCAATGAATGGCGAGACGAGCCTGCCATTCGCCTGATGGTAAGAGATACGACCGCTCATGGACAGTAGCAAAACCAAACAACACCATGAGTTACAAGGCAATGCTTGGAATTCCACTGCGCTCGCCATCCTGAGACATAAGATGTTAAGTCTCAATATGTCCAGTAGTTACTCTGGCTACAATGTCCTTCAAACCGGAACACAACAGTGCAATAACACTGCTGTTTGGCGGGAGAAATAGACATTGCGGTGGTACCTACCCAGGCGGCCTCTCACATATGAGAGACCTACCACCAAAGTTCTGAGCAGGCTGGCTTATTTGTGTCAACGGGCAAACAAAACCCTGAGTCAAGAGGTAATTGTCGATCGAGATCATTGACATTTTAATATGAATGAACATTATTGGGTGCTCTACCTAGAATGCTCAATGCGACAGTTGAATTGAGTGCGCTGCACTCGTCATCAGGTGCATTTTTTTTATACCAGTATAAAACAACTGCTGCGAAGTCCGCAGAAGCATTTAAATTAACAATACTAAAAATATCAAATGCAGCGATAATCAGGCAAACATTATAAGGAAAGGAGTCGCTAGTCGCCAGCCGCTTCTAGCGAACCGTTGTAAAAAAATCTGGAAAAATTCATATTTAGTAAACTTGCTTTGGTAGATGAATAATACCATGAATTGGCTGCCATCTGTAGTTTGTGCGGTAATAAGACTAAAATATCTTAAGAGATTGATAGAGATTAAGAAGAAGAGTTTAAATCCTGACAGAATCCTACAATCTGTAATACATTTGCCAGGAAACATTTAGATGACAAGCATAAGATGTCGGTGTAATACTCGTAGTTGAAATATAAGTCGAGTTCAAAATGAAAGTAACTACATAATGCGAAACGAACTATAGACGTGTTTACGTCGACTATAATTTATTGGTTCCCAAAACACTGCTTACGAAGGCGAAATTAAAGGCCAAAATTACTACTCGTGGATAAAATTAGACAGTTTGAACATTAGTTTTTGATGTAGAAAGGTTACCGACGTAAGCATTTAAGCATATACTAGGTAATATACTAAGTCCAGTTAGTTACGTAAAGTTTGTTACTAAACGTCCCTATTTAGTTACGTAAAACACCGTAATTGTATATCCTGCTTCGATTACAAGCTTGTTTCTACAAATACTTTAGATTAACTCAATAAAACGCTTTGAATCATGATAACTACTAAAATTGAGGTTAAGGAAGCAAAATCTACATAATATATCTATCCACTACACGAATTTTGTAATTAGAGTTTATTGACGCAATGCAAATTAAATTTAAAAATATCCAATTTAAATGTAATTTCCATGGTGAAGGAGCGGTGTTTGAAATAATGCGTGTGTCCATAAAATTACAGAATGTTCGCGTTTTGTTAAAAAAAAACTGGCCCAGTGGGTCTAAAAGTAAGTATACTATATTTTTAGGCCGGGTCAAACTGGTATAGAAATGCTAATAGATAATAGACATATAGCTAGATAAAATTCTTTGAATATGAAGATTTTTACGAATAAAAAGCGAAATGTAAATTAAAAATGAAATGTCACGTATACTAATAGTACCAAGGTAACAAAGATAAAATTACTAATAATTCATTAAATGAATGTTTAATAGGACTTGTTATTTATCGTTATTAACATAGCTCATGCTTAAGAGAAATATCTATATTTTATTATAATCTACCAATTACCAATATTAATGAAATGAAACTAATATCAAAATGCATTTACTTTTCACATATATTTTAATTAAAAAGGTGCAGCTTTAAGTTAATCAAAGCACAAAATCTATTAATGCCAAATATAAACGTTGTGGAAAATCAAGGTGAACGGCTGGTCGCCGGCGCGGCGCGGCGCGGCGCTCAACTAGAGCTGAATGAAAATAGCGCCGCATTTGACACCCGACCGTGTAACGAAACGTACTTCGCGCCATTTTGAAAAAAGAACATCAAGCACTGAAAGAAGGTTTCACTGCCCTTCGGAAATTTTCTAAGAACAATAGTGTGATTTCTTTTTTAAATAAAATGACAATTTACAGTAAAATAGTTCAAATAATTTTAGTTAGTGTGTGATGAGTTTTGGAAAATATTTCGATTTTGAAGGTGAGTAGATTTTTTGGTAAATGACTGTAAAAATATTTACAAATATGAATTATTTGAGTAGTTTGGGCTAAATAAATTAATGAACAAAATTGAAATAATTTATTGATTACACGAAAAGAGTTGTTGAATGAATTATGAATTTAAAAAAATGGATATTATTTTAATAAGAAGTACTTATATACCTACCCCTGTAAGTAATAAATTTCAGTAAAAAAACAATCGCCTCCCTTTATCAAGTGAAGTGATAACTTCTACCTATTAACGTCTTTGTATTATACAAGTTTCTCGAATTTTTATACAAATGAAACACTTGCACTCGTAATACAGATTGTTATCTACCAACAATTCTAATAATTAAATATGTATACTAATCATGTTAACTGAATTGAATTGGCCCAAATAAAGCGATTCAATCGATTTTTAAAATATATTAGTGAAACTTTACAATATTTATGTTATGTCTTTCATTTAGAATAACTCAAGATTGTGTTTCCTTGCTACATAATAATATTGTTTTTTCCGTGATCAACCTTCTATTTAATCATAAAACAATTACGCAATGTTTGTTTGAAATTAACCCAAAAGGAAAATAGCAATTTTTTTATGCACGTCCTTGCCTTGGATAAATTAAAAAATACACCCAACAGTCACTTAAAGAGGTCCAGACTCCACACTTAGATGAAAGATCGAGTCTTGTGTCGTGGGTATCAGGAACTGCGAAAGACTTTTCGGTCTTACGAACACCCAGTAGTAACTTTGGACTAAAATACCCCATCGAAGGTGAGGTGCGGCTTTGGAAAAGTGCTATTGGCTCTTATTTTTTTCTCTCTTCTATTTGACTTGTGACTTTATTTTGCTATTAAATGAGTGTATAAAGAGTGTGTTGGTATATTATAAATAAGAATTTGCTCCTTGTTACAATTTAAGCCCATGTGTATCGTACACAATGATGTTTCCCCCATCCTGCGTAAATGTGGTATAAACTACCACAATAGTGTAATATGGATAATTATCCCTCCTGATTTAAAACGAATTCTTCAATTCACATCTCCAAATTTTCTTGTAAGAATTCACGGCATATAAATTTTTGATCCTCAGAGTACTACATGCCTACTATTTCTTCTTGAACACCATGTTTTTATCTAAGATTAACGCAATTACAGTAATGAATAGATAACTGTGCAACTTTGCCGAGAACAATACACAGCTCGGCAATTAAATAAATAAGTGACGTCTAAAAAACAACGTAACTTCTTAGTACTTGCAAATGGCAGTTGATACTCGGACGTGTAAAGTAAAAATACGTGCGAATTTATTTTACCATTAATTCGATATCTTTTTTAGTATAATATTTTTTTCGTAACTTTTTATTGGCATTTTCGCAATACCTATTATTCATTAACGCGAATGTCTATACTTCATCCGAGACGATAGTAATTTATTAAATAAATATGTTTTCCAATTGACAATTCAAAAGACATAGTCATAGGTCATGGTCCTGACTACAAATTAAAATAAGGTTATTGATCCTGCGCATCAGAAACTAAGAGAGATTGTTTGGTCTCACAAAGTCCAGACACAAAACAAATATGTATTTTCGTCCCTCAGCATTTGCGTCAGTGAGGGCCTTCGTATACATAACATATTTATAAGTTTTAACGCGAATACTTTACACAGAAGTACACATACCTAGATTCAATTGTAGTATTTTAACTTCTCTTTAAATACTACCAACATACGGATGTAAATCTTTGTTTTGTAAATTATAGATCCCTTATACATATTGTGACGTGCTAACTGCTAACCAATGACATGATAAAAACTTAATAATGGCTTTGGCCTCTGCTGTACATTTCAATAACACAGGAACATACGTATTAATTTAAGAAAAAAATACACACGTAACACTGACAGAACAAATAAGATTCTTAGAATAGTTCCCGCCAAAAAAATCAAGGTTATGTTCATGTTTAACCTTTACAAAGTTCACATAGAATAACAACTTAATTTAGAGTTATTGAAGTGTTAAATTTGGCATTAGTTTTTTTAGTAGGGGAGACCAGGGGCGAAAGTAACGCGGGATGGAAGTAACAAATGAATTTGTGAAAAAATATGTTATGTTGACGGACATAAATAATTTCTAATCCCCTCTTTACCTAAGGTTTTGGTTGTTGCGAGTCGTACATAAACTCACGCCTTTATCCCAGAAGGGGTAGGCAGAAGCGTCACCGGGACACCCACATTTCGCCTTGTATGTTCCGTCCCATGATGTGATAGGGGGCGAGCCTATCGCCATATCGGGCACAAATTCCTGTCTCCGGGCTGATAATGAATAGAAAAACCCATATCACTTTGCCCGACCCGGGACTCAAACCCGAGACCTCAGCTTTGTAGTCGTACCGTAGTACAACTACGCCACCGAGGCAGTCTTAACTGTATATTTATAGGTAGATTAAGACATTATCTTCTATGCGACCAGGCAAAAACATATTTAACGAAATGTTTATGTCTAATGAATCACTAAATCTAACGAAAGAGGTATTTTCTTCCCTCTTTCGTGTATTTACAAGTGATGGGAAGCATGACAGTGATATCGAAAGACGTGTGAATGCAGGAAATCAAGTGAATGGTGCGCTACACTCCTTTATGGGGAGTCGGAAGGTCTCAAAAGAGGCTCGACTGGCTGTCCATAGAGGATTGTTGGTGCCAACGCTTATGTATGGTAGTGAAAGTTGGGTATGGCAAAAGAAGCATGAAAGGATATTAGAGCAGTAGAGATCAGGTCATTAAGGGGAATGTGTGGTGTGAGTTTGCGTGACAGAGTGCGGAATAGCGTGGTGATGATTACTTGTAGAGTGAAAGAGGATGTAGTGACAAGAATAGACAAGGGAATGGTACGATGTTTTGGTCATGTAGAGAGGATGGATGAAAGGAGAATAACCAAGCAAATATACAAAGCGAGTGTGGAAGGGAGAGTCGGTAGGGGTCGACCTCACCGTACCTACACCATCCAAATCGGTGATACCCTCAACAAGGGTCAGGTCAAAAGCACCCTGAACCGACGAGAATGCATGAAGAGATTGATGAAAGTTGATGAAGCGAAAGTAATATGTCAGGATCGAGCAAAGTGGCGATCCATAGTCTCTGTCTACCCGAATGGGATACAGGCGTGACGATTATGTATGTTTGTATGTATTTTTTTCCGTTTTAATATTCTTTTTTCGACGATGCCTGTAGATAAAACTATAAATACGTTGTTAGTAAATAATAATTATATTATTTAGGAATTTATATTGAGAGGGATAACCAGCAGGAGTTGTTCCCTGAACTCCTCCAGTACTTATTCATCCCGTTTATAAGAAAGCAGCATGCAAAATCTATAAATGTGTCTACTAAAAACCATCATGTTACTATATCTATGCTAACCATCAGTGAATCAGTTAGCCATAATAATATATAATAATTTATAACTTAGTTTAACAAAATAATAAAGCGATATTTCTGGTATATTGTGTATTTCATAAAACATAAATATAAGAAAATTCGGTCATAAATGTAGTTTTTTTACCCGTTTCCGAGGTTATTTCTAATTATGATAATTAAGCGTTTTTTTATTACTCGTTTCACAAGTCTTGGGTAGTGGTTTGAAATGTGAAATCAGAATGGAATTTCAATTTACCACCGAAGTATATTTTAAAGATTGTTATTTTGCTTAAGAATTTGTCTCTTTCTCATAAATTAATAGCCAAATTCTTTTAATACACCATAATTGTTTATTAAAAAAGGTAAAAAATAAATAAATTGATACAGCGTATATTTCATGGTGTTTCTAGTCTAACCGTATTATTCCTATGGTAGAGACGCAATGGAGTTCATTAAACAAGTCGATAATTTTGCGGTCATTTGTTTCTGAACATATATAAATATACCTACGAACAACATACATATTCCTGACCCCACAATAAGTCTGTCTCGTCTCGTGGAAATCGAAAAATACGAGAAACTTTTCGATGTCTCAATACCCAGTCCCGAAACAAATATTCTTGGAGTGCACAAACATTTGTCCCAATGCGCAATGCGATGATCGAATTTGCAGTCTCTCGTTTTACAGCCGTCTCTCAGCTAACTGCGCTACAAAGGCTTTCTGTAAAAATACCAAATACGCATATACCTGGTGCGAAATTACTCGTAAAATAAATAAATAGCTTTGGTTTGGTTACTTACTTTGGTTGACAGCCTCCGTGGCGCAGTTAGTTAGACGCCGGTTGTGAAACGAGAGGCCGCGGGTTCGATCGCCGCACCGAAACAAATATTTGTGTGATCCACAGGTATTTGCTTCGGGTCTGGGTGTTTTTGAGACCGAAAAAGTCTCTCGTAGTTCCAGATACCCACGGCTCAAGACTCGAGTGACAGTGGGTTCAGGACTATGAATGTGACTGTTGGGTGTATTTATTATTTATTAATTACTTATAATGTCAATTGTAATTACATTAAAACATTAATAAATCTTGTCATTGAGTAGAAAACTGCCCTGTTTCCGCGTTTCGCCACCTGTTTCATGGACAAACCCGTTCACCCACTTGTCTAATAGGGCAACAATAAGGAAGTGGGGGTGTTGTAATAGCTCCTGGTTTTGTTACTGTATAGAAGCTTAGTAGAGAATATTATTGAGTATGTCTGTAGTTATAGATAGTGACCCTAAACAGTGCGATGACTAAGAAGTATTGCTTGTAATTTACCTTGCGTCTATAGCAAGACACAATATTATATGAGAAAATCACAAAGCATAGTTCGTGAATTGTGATACGTTTATAATATAATTCTGGTGTGTTTTCCACTCAAAACGCATTAGACCATGGAAGTATATAAAAAATAAAAAATAAAATAAAATAATAGAACAAAATAATTTAATGTTTAAAATTAACATTATTTAAAATAATAATGTTTATACAAAACAGCAGTAGGTACTAATTAACTTGAAATAAATAGTATGTGAATAATAAATTGAATCGACAATTATATATGTACATATTATCTTGTATCATGAGTTTAAAAATCTACAACCTTGATTGCATAACGTATAACATTCAGTCTTATAACACTTAATTGTTTCTGATATACTCTGTACCTTCTCATTTCATACCACTGCTCGAAACATGCTTCGAAAACTGTCAAATAAATAATCAGTACTATTAAAATCTGTAAAATATAAATCGTGCCCGAGCTTCGCAGTTTTGAGGTCTAAGACTGCGGTTAACCAAGATTAGGTGTGTTTGGTATGTGGAGTCCACACTTAATGGTAAGTCTTTAAGCGGTTTCTGTATAGGAAAACATGTTATTAATCAACATCGTTAAGGAAAATATTACATTTACAGGCTGCACAAATAGATCTGTAATTTACATATTTTAATTGCAAGCAGTCACGCTACATAAATATTGGAATGACGCAGCAACAACCTCTTCATTGCATAAAAATAGAATTAAGTTATAATACATTATATATTATATTTTTAGCTAAAATTGTGTGTGAATTCCCAAAATTGAATTTTGGACTCGTCCATTCAATTGATTAATTATTTTATTTTTGTCATTAGCAAAACTTCTAAAGGATTTTATGAGGTGCGCGTTATCACTGTTAACTTATCAGCTTATTACTGTGAGAATCTTTGATAATAATAAAATGACGTTAAATATTACAAGTGAAGAATTTATATTTAGAAAACATTTATAATTATAGTTATATGGCCTTAAATGTAAAGGATTTAAAATACATATAACCCATAATTTATACACCATTTCTGAGTATATTTTTTTACACCCATGCAAAGTACGGGTGGTAGATCTCTCATACGTGAGAGGCCGCCTGGGTAGGTACCACCGCAATGTCTATTTCTCCCGCCAAACAGCAGTGTAAATGCGCTGTTGTGTTCCGGTTTGAAGGACATTGTAGCCAGAGTAACTACTGGACATATTGAGACTTAACATCTTATGTCTCAGGATGGCGAGCGCAGTGGAATTCCAAGCATTGCCTTGTAATTCATGGTGTTGATTGGTTTTGCTACTGTCCATGAGCGGTCGTATCGCTTACCATCAGGCGAATGGCATGCTCGTCTCGCCACTCATTGCAATAAAAAAAAAAGTATTATTAAAGTATTACTTACAAACGAATACTAGTATTAAAAACACGAAAACAAAGCCTTAGTTTAAGATTTGTTTCAAATATGAGTTTACGAATCGGACGAGTACATAGTACTTTAAAACCACCGTACAATAAATAATGCGCTTGACGTTCCAGTAAATTTACTAGCATACCTCGTAATTGACTACTTATCACATCTTAAACCGTAGTTTATGACCTAAGCGATTTAGAGACACAAGCGGTAGCGGGTATATTGCCTTTTTGAAAGGGCCTTCTCCGTCGGCGAAGAAATCGCGAAGTTATATCTAGCTTAAAAATGGGCTACAGGCTTGTTTTTAAATATTTTGAATACCTTTTGATTTATAATTCCGGCAATATATTACAGTGAAAATCTAGGGTACAGTTTAATGTGATGTTGTTAATGCTAGTAGGGGTAACAAAACTGGTATTATTATTGCAATTATAATCGCGTCACCGCGTAGAGATTGACAAAAGCGATGATAGAGGGGTTACCGCTACGTTTCAATGACACATAGATGTGACCCCTAAATTAGTTTCAAATGGTAGTGTCACAAAAAATGCTACTTTGTGAAAATGTAAATTTTAATCGTTGAATAAAAAAACATTTACGAAACTAAACCGCAAAAAATAGCGCCATACAAAAGATACAAAAACAATTTATAATACGTGTGTAAATTATACACTTAACGCCCTTTAATTTATTTTTAAATAAATATTTATTTCAGTGTAAATGTAGTTCGTCGTACCTACCTCATATGTATCCCTTTCAAAAACTATAACTTAAATGACTAATTTCCTTATAAATAACATAGTTATTGGTATTCGGGGAAATATGTTTTTATTGTGTTAAAAGTTGGAGTTACGAATTCCTGATAAAAACTCACAGGAAATAGCTCAGTGTCCGAACCAATTACATTGTACAGATTATAATACACCCGAGAATTACCTGACCTCAAGATTGAAGCATAACCTCATGGCTTTTAAAACACTTTAGAAATATTACAGAATTTTGCGAAAAATTTAAGAAAATGTCCATTCACCAATTAAATCTATATCAAAAATTCCCAAGAGATCACTATAATTATGAATTATATTCATAAAATTCTTTACAACACCAATAAAGAAACAAAGAAAATCGTAAAGTTCCACCTATAGACAGATCAGTGTTATGAACATGACTATCCAGATTACACTTGAAATTAAATTGCAGATACTATTGTTAAACAAACCGTTATCGGCCCATATACACCCCACTGCAGAGCCTCTACAATCGAGAGTAGGTACGATTGGGAGGGGTTAGGCCATAAAGTCTACCACGCTGGCTTAGTGAAAAAACAATCAAATCAAAATATTCTTTATTCAAGTAGTCTTTTACAAGTTCTTTTGAATCGTTAATTTCTGCTACCACCGCTTCGGAACGTGTTGTAGCTGTGAAGAAGAAACGGCGCTAGAAACTCCCTCAGCAACACGAACTGTCTTCTTTTTTTTGCTTTTCTATTCTTTCTTTTTAATACGCTTTTATTAGCTTCAGACGTATGTATGTTAATTAAAGGCCAGTTTAAAATACAAAGGTTGATTTATATAACAAGATTTATGTCACAAAAAATAGAAAAAATGATCTACATTTAGTCCATTAATGGCATAACAGTGACCTTATTAGAAACCAGCCGCTCGGCTCTCACTTTACAAGGCTGGAAAGTTCACCGACACTAGGGAGCGGAAATTTATTATTTGCAGTGTGCGGAACCAACGCCTTGGCAAATATTGGCGGGCAAATATAGTATTTGAACTAGTAAATGTTTTGATTATCGCTCACGAAGAAAACATGATGCGACCTGCATAGTTGAAAATTCTTTACAAGTATTTATAAAGTCCTCCAATCTTTACTATGCCAGCGTTATGGATTAGGACTTGAACGCCTGTTATCTGTACAAGAGGCCGATGTCCATGCAATGTGCCGTATACGAACCAATGTTATTAAATGTACTTGAAAATGCAGGAGGATATTATGTAGTCGTCTCACTCAACTGCAGATGGCCCACTGTTAGTAATATAATAATAATAATAAATACACCCAACAGTCACATACATAGTCCTGACCCCACACTAAGATCGAGTCTTGTATCGTGGGTATCAAGAACTACGAGAGACTTTTCGGTCTCACAAACACCCAGAAACAAAACAACATATTACATGCATATTTTATAAACAACATATGCTTTACAATTAAAAAAAAATGAATGGCAAGTGATACTTATAGCGAGCCTACATACATACATAAACTCACGCCTGTATCCCATAGGGGTAGGCAGAGACTATGGATCGCCACTTTGCTCGATCCTGACATACAACTTTCGCTTCATCCACTTTCATCATTCTCTTCATGCATAGAAATACTCCGGGCTGATAATGAATAGAAAATCCAATATCACTTTGCCCGACCCGGAATTCGTACCTGAGACCTCGGCTTAGCAAACATACCGTAGTACAACTGCACCACCGAGGCTTGGTTAATGGTCTTCAGCTAACCCCAAATACGATATAAATAATAAATAATTAAGTAAATACACCCAACAGTCACATATTCCTGACCTCACATTAAGATCAATTAAGTATGCCGTCGTGGGTATCAGAAACTACTAGAGACTTTTCGCTCTCACAAACACCCAGACCCGAGACAAATATTTGTGGGCCTCACAAACATTTGTCTCGGTGCGGGGATCGAACCCGCGCTCTCGTTTCACAGCCGGCGTCTAACCAACTGCGCCACGGAGACTGTCTCTATTAAACACAGTAATGGTTTTCAGCTAACCCCAAACACGATATCAATAATGTTACTGCGAATGCTGTAATCAATAGGGTCTCTCACCTTTAACGCGAACTCGTTGCTTATTTCCTTGTTACAAATTAACGTGTGAAATGCGAAGAGAAAATCTAAAATAGGCGATTTTAGATTTTCTCTTCGCATTTTGTAAGAAAACGAGACTAAATTATACATACCTAAATATAGATCGAATTGTCACATACATAATGGCGAATAAAACAAAATATTCAAATCTAAATATCCTTAATGCTGTCCTTGTAATAAGTCGTTCATTCAGGTATTTTAAAATTACAATATCAAAACATTATAAATGCAGTAAAACCAGTTTTTAAAAGGAGCTAAATTGTAATATATTCACCTTTTTGCGGCCAAAGAGCAACGGCCTAGCAAAATTAACGGTTAAATAATAATTGGCATCGCAATCCGTTCTTCTTTAATTAATTTATAAGTTCAAAGTAATAGTTCTCATAAGTTCATTGACTTTCGCAGTGTAAAAGGAGATGCACGTGAGTTATTAAGAATTTTTTTAAATCGTGAAATCATGATGGATATTTATATCCTTATGATTTTTAATCAGTGAGACATCCATACCCTTATCTCTTCAACGAGTTACCACAATTTATCATGTGGCATGCTTGAATACTGCGAAAGTTTACGAACAAACCTAATGTTTCACTAAATCAATCAATCCCAGGGTTTTGTCATTTGCCCTTAAATCGTTTGTCAGTGATAATCCAAATCGCATCCCAACAAAGAACATTAATAGGTAGGTACCTTAGAACCATTCAGTAGAACAGTGCGTGTTGCCAACGTAACAACGTGGTAACAATGTAATGGTGTAACCGATACAGGCTTGCCAACATTCAAATAAAAGTATTCTTTATTTAAATGATCTATTAAAGCTTTACAATTGTCTGCCAACTCCTTGTAATATTTTATAACTTTGAATATAAATGGCACAAGATTCTATTTTCATCATCATCATCCGTTGTCCACTGCTGGACATAGGCCTCTCCCAAAGTACGCCTCAGAGCCCGATCTGTTGCTTTATGCATTCAGTCGCTACCGGCCCTCTTGTGGAAGTCGTAATCTATTTATAACTAAACAAAAATGGTATAATATTGTCCCACAAATATAAATGCGAAAATGTTGTTGACGATGTATGTTTATTCTTCATTTACGCAAAAACTACTGGACAGATTTTGTTGCAACTTTACAGTATAAAAGATTTATATACTCGGAATAACATATTATACCTGCCCTGTTGAACCCGGGTCAGTCCACTGGTTAATTCATTATCATTATTAAGGCATTGTGATCAACACGTACAAGTTATTACTTCCCTGTGCTCTGACCATTGGGTCAACATTGGTTTATGGGGTCAAAACCTTCTACCCGGGTCAAAACATTTATTACATATTGTAGTTTATAATAACTAACAGACATAAAGATACAATACAGTAACCTATCGGCCACTTTAAAATAATGATAAATGTCACTTGTACCTCGCCTTATGTAATTCTTGACCTTCGTGGTCGACTGCGTTTGAGAGCTGTACTCTGCTTAAACTGGTTATTGTTTAACAGTATATTGACGTTGGCTTTCGACTGTTCGTTGGAAAAATCGGCTCGATCTAGTTGCGGTGTATAGAGTTGAAACTGTAACATTGATGTTTTAATCTTCAGATGACCTAGGTCACACGTTAATACCGGATATTTTTTGAAATCAATATTTGTAGTGTGTCGCCTCTAAACTCTTATTTTCAAAATAGTTTATTTATACTATATTATAACACGTTAAATCATACTTTTAAATTAACGATGAATGACATAATAAAGTGTATGAGCAGTGAGTCAACTTATCGACGAAAGGTTTTGTAGCTTTTTGAATTAGTTAAGTAGAATAACTTATATTGCAGTAAACTTATTACAACATGCAAGTTCATTTAACCGCCAGACAGTTATAAGGTTAAACAATAAATAAATTAAAAATATTCTACTCATACTCGACCTTATGTTCACATACCATTAAATATGTTCCGATTACATACGTTCATTAACCCTAATTCCTCATTAATATACAAATACGTTCATATGGCCTTTATGAATAATATTAAGAACCTACCTGGATGAAGGGCCGTTGCGCAAAGCGTTATCTATTTAATATTCTATTAATCTATAAATTATAGTTTATAAATATTTCGAGGTTATATTTTAAATCGAATTTGGTCGATGCAATAGTGGCGATGTGTGGGTTTGAATTATAAATAAATACACCCAACAGTCACATACATAGTCCTGACTCAACATTAAGATTTATTAAGTCTTGTATCGTGGGTATAACAGATACGAGAGACTTTTCGGTCTCACAAACACCCAGACCAGAGACAAATATTTGTGGGCCTCTCAAATATATGTCTTGTGCGGGGATCGAACCCGCAGGCTCTTATTTCACAGCCGGCGACTTTCCAACTGTGCCACGGAGGCTGTCGAACTAACTGGACTGAGACGTTTGTTTTGTAAAAGATTGCTTCTGGTGCATAAGGGCGTTAGGATAGTACTTGTATTAGGACGGACGACTTAGTCTCAATGGACTGCCATGGACTAATAATGATAACGATGGTAACACGTTACTGGGCCTTTGGGACCATTGGATATAATCAGGATCTGATACAATCACTCAAGCATTGTTTTGTAAGGCCAGAGATGTTCATCTTTCATCGTTTGGTGCTCTATCTAGACTGCGCTGCGCTTACCATCAAGCGTATGTGAGTCACTGTGTCGTGCTTTAATAAAAGAAAATTGATGTAGTTTGTGACAGCCTCCGTGGCGCAGTTGGTTAGACGCCGCCTGTGAAACGTGTGGCCGCGGGTTCGATCCCCGCACCGAAACAAATATTTGTGTGATCCACAGGTATTTGTTTCGGGTCTGGGTGTTTGTGAGACCGAAAAGTCTCTCGTAGTTTCTGATACCCACGACACAAGACTCGATCTTAGTGTGGGATCAGGACTATGTATGTGACTGTTGGGTGTATTTATTTATTTATTGTAGACAGTTTGCCACTACTCAAAGTGACCTTGAGAGGGGCCACCAAAATACATTTTATCCTAAAACCACGTGCGTTTTACAACACCTGCTATCAGAAAATCGGCACGTAAAAAGTATTTTATAAACTGGCTTACTTTATAGCCTAAATGTTGTCCAAAAATTATTACACAGGTCAGTTTCGTGATTTTAAGAAAATTACGACACTTGATGTGGTTTATATGTGTTTTATCTTGAGGACATCATCTTACGTGTTAAATATAACCGTGTGCAAACTAACAGAATAATTTAAATGTTTTGTGTAATAATGAAGCATTTGACTTTAACTGAGTCACTATAACGGTGAAGCAAAACTCAGTGAGGAAACCTTCATAGTGCAGACCATAGAGATCTGTAAGAATTTCAATGGTATATAAAGTCCGCATTAGGCTAGTGTATTGGACAATGGACTATACGGCCTAACCCTCTCAATTGCGGAGGAGGCCCGAGCGCTGCAATGGGACGTATATATGATAGGACGTATATATATATATATACACATACATACATAAAATCACGCCTTTATCCCCGAAGGGGTAGGCAGAGGCGCCACCAGGATACCCACGTTTCGCCCTGCATGTTCCGTCCCATGATGTGATAGGGGGCGAGCCTATCGCCATATCGGGCACAAATTCCTGACTCCGGGCTGATAATGAATAGAAAAACCCATATCACTTTGCCCGACCCGGGACTCAAACCCGAGACCTCAGCTTTGTAGTCGTACCGTAGTACAACTACGCCACCGAGGCATTCCGTATATACATATATGGGACGTATACCTATATACCTTTCCAAGCACTGCGGTTTCGAAAACATACTACATATATTAAACATAGTCTTTTACGGGTGGATTTATAATACACTTTGCGAGAGGTTTCTTTTATATGCACCACGTAAGTTTTTCTCTCTTCATATTTTATTAAATTGTATAGGTTAATACTATTAAATTACAAATATAAATGCTTGTTGTTTGTAAACAATGCGTTGCATATATATTTTTTAAATTTTATTTGTAGTTCCAAATTTCACCTCTCGCTAGATTTTAGATCCGACTGTACGATCTGTATACCGAAGGCTTTCACTATTATTTTTCATGGGCCATGGAAATTTAATTTAGCGAGCCATATTAAGACTTATCCTCAATAATCATGATGTCCTTTACACATTGGATATTTCTAGCACCAAAATAATTGTATATATTATCATTAATTTGAAATTTACTACTTCCTAGATAATTTATATTATCCTAGATGGTTCTTAAAAGATGCTTAAATTAGTGTTTTTAAAAATCAAATGCTTCCTGAAATAGACATTTAGGATTATTAAATGTATGTCCTCACTAATTTCGCGAGTTTTATGATACGAATATTTGATAATGAATAAATTTACATTAAGCATTCGACTGTTTTCTGATGAAGGAATATATATATGTATATTCGTATCATAATTGGTTTCCCTATACGATTATTATTAGAAACTAAAGATTTAGAAATCAACACATTAACAAAGAATTAGAGTATAAAACAGAAGTATATTTGCTCGCTTACGCATTTGATCATCTCTTACAACAACAATTTATCCATATTGAGATGAGCATAACACCTACGCGTGATAAAATTGACACTTATAATATAACACATTATCGGCTTTGTCCGGCTTCGCCCGGGTGCAGATACTTTCTGAGTCCAGTTTACATCAACAACATATTATTTCGCTGATTAACAGTTTTTTATTTAAACTCAGTGTGACCGCCGTCGACTATAATATTGCTTTTCCCGTCCCGTCCCTTTATATAAAGTTCTTTTCCTTCTCATCCTGTTCCATGATGAGAAGGATGCAATCCTATCCTCTCATGTCACGTGCCATCCACTCAAGTTTGACAAAGTAGCAGATATGTATATTTGAATTCCTTACTTACTCACGGGAACTTTTTTTCGGGATAAAAAGTAGTCTATGTGTTTATCCAGGGTGTCAGCTACCTTTATACCAAATTTCATTAAAATCTATTCAGGAGTTTTTGCGTGAAAGAGTAACAAACATCCATACATACAAACTTTCGCGAATATAATATTAGTAAAGATGTAGCGTTCTTAAACACGTTTCGGAAAATCCGGATGGCATCATCGCTGTCGTGATTATAGTCACGCCGCATCTCCGTAATAAACTATCGTGGACTTAGTACTGTCTATGAAAATATTCCATTACGTGCAAACTTTTTTGTCGAAGTAAGTCCGTCTAATAAGCAGGCAACTCTTCTGATCACAGCAACTCATAAATACAATTCTCAGCTCATAAAATAGGAGTATAATATAAGAAGTCATTAATTAATCAATTTGCACCCTTTTACCGTAAAGGTGCCTTTTTTGCTTAAAAAACTACGAACATTAAAAGCTATAATACAAAAATTATTAATTCTGTGGCTCTTGTGATGAGTGATACAAGTCGAAAATCATCATTTTACAGGAGAGCAAAAACAAGATTTAAAAAATTCTCGCTCGTAAACTAAATGTGCTAGATTAAACTTGAATACCTTATTTTGTGGGTAAAAATGTTTTCTTTCATTGTGCATTTTAGTTTTTTTGATAAATATTATGTTTTAAAAGAAATTCACTAGAAACCTGTGAGATATACCTCGGCTAATGAGTAACATGTGCAAAAATGTTGTGATAAATGATATAAGTATAATTATATTACTGCGCACCTAAATACTTTGTTTAAAGTGCTTTCGTGTAAACTAATATACAAAAGTTTACAAAATGTAATAAATAATTTGTATGAGTTCCTACCATAATGTTGCTCAAACAAAAGATAAAGGTATAATCCGTAAGCTTAAGCTTTTTAAATCAGCAACCCCGTATTTTCATAAATTACTTGAATAGTATCTGTTTGCTAATATTCAAGTCTATTGAAAATATGTGTTAAATGATACAAGTCAAGTTATATCTCTCGTTAAATGCTTATGTATTGTGTAAATAGATACAAGTTTAATATTATTCAATAATCAACTTTGTTGTTGTGATGTTTATAATAATAAATAAAAGGTACGGTGAGCCTGCCATGTATTACTGGATAGTATAAAAATCCCTTAACTGTTAATGAATAAAATAATAACAATAAAACAACTTTGGTCAAAAATAACTGAATGATTTAGCAACTCAATCAATATGGAGTTTGGTGTAGATAATGGTACGGTTATCCATGTCAAGCGAGGCGAGGTTGCGGTCTCTGATGACATACATATTGTCTCAGAGACTGTAAGACTCAGATCCCTTTCGCAGACGAAAACCTACAAATATATGGGTATGCCTGAGGGTCTAGATATTATGGGTGCAGACGTAAAACACTCAATGCAAGAGCGTTTCTTTAGCCGCCTGACAAAAGTTCTTAACTGTTTTTATTCAGGTGGAAACAAGATTCGCGCGTTTAACGGTTGGGTTATGCCTGTACTTATGTGCTCTTTTGGCAAACTCAGATGGACTCAGACGGAATTGGACGCCCTGGATCGTAAGGTCCGGACTCGAACTGCACATCGTATGCATCATCTAAGTTCGTCAGTGATGAGGTTGTGCATCCCGCGGAGATGTGAGGGCCGAGGCATTCTTAATGCTAAGGACCTGCATAATAGCGAGGTGTGAAATCTAAGGGAGTATTTCTATCACAGTGACGTAGATATGCATAGGGTTGTAGTTAGTGTGTAAAGGATTTACCCAGTTTTCATTGGCGAATGAGAACTGGCGGAAACCTTTGGTGAAGCGTTTAAGATCGCGAGGAAGTATGGAAGAGCAAAGAGCTGCATGGTCCGTTCTATCGTGCCCTCCACGGGCCTGAAGTGGATCGGCCTGAATCTGTATCTTGACTACGTTTTGGTAACCTCTTTGGGGAAACAGAGTGTTTTGCCTTTGCAATTATGGACGAAGTTATTAAGACGAACAACTATAGGAAATACATCCTGAAGGACGGTACAGTCGACATATTTTGTCGGGCATGCCACAGTCCTGGCGAGTCAATCAGGCATGTAACTTCCAGTTCTTCGTATCTTGCTAACGGCGAGTACTTGCATAGACACAACCTAGTAGCCAAGATCATACATCATCAAATTTCTCTTCGATATGGACTATTGTGACTTTTGAAGTGCCATATTACTGGTATGTTTCCCAACCAGTTCTTGAAAATGGTCATTCAACGCTGTATTAGGATCGGTCCGTTATCACAGATATGACTATTGCTGCCAATAAGCCTGATGTTGCGATAATAGATCGAATATTGACGCGCTGAGCAATACTTGTTGATGTTACCATACCACATTACGATAACCTCTTTAATGCTGAAAAACACAAATTGTCTAAATATTTAGATTTTCCCACGAGTTTACTGACATTTGGGATGTAGACTCAACAATTATTGTCCCAATTGTTGTTTCTGCACATGGACTGATACCAAAGAGCCTAGACCAATATCTCCAAAAGCCGTTGTTGGTCGTTGGGTCAAGAATCAGATCCAAAAGGCAGTATTGCTGGACATGGCACGCATAGTGAGGATGTTCCTCACTTTGGATCCCTAACCACCGGTGGCTTGGGTCTGGAGTCTCGCCACCGAAGGGTTAACTATTTGTTTTATACTTTAGTATGTTATTGTTTTATATGTAATATTAATGTACAAAAATGTAAAAATCTTACAAAATAAACACATTTACAATAAATCAGCTTTAATGAAATTTTGATTAAATACTAATATAATTAAATAACAAATTCTTAAGGCACAGTTTTAACACAATTATTAAAATTTTAGACTGCCTCGGTAGTTGTATTACGGTACGGTTACAGAGGTGAGGTCTCGGGTTCGAGTCCTGGATCGGGCAAAGTGATATTATTATATCGTGTCATATACTCAAAAGTTCGGAAATGAAGCAAATATTTTTAAACTAAGAAATAACACAGATGAGTCTTATACAAATACTACAATTAAGAAAACATGTAAAAGTCATTCCAGAACAGTTGGAAAAGAATAAGGAGTTTCTTTACATATATGAATCAAAGATAATTTGAGTAAAGTAGCAATAATATTGATAAATAAGATTTTTATTTGTAATTTTTTATGCATGTGGTGTTCAATAAAGAGTTTTTAAATATATAAATAAATTATGTACCAATTTACCGTTTTGACAATTGCCATTTTTCAATAAAATATAGAATAATAATATAATGTTTCTGACAGCTAGGTAAAATTTTTAGTTTTCGTATATTTACATTAGATATTGTATCTGATGATAGAATATAATATTATAATAAATCATATTTATAGTACAAAAGTATGATATATTTGTATATTTGAATTATTGGTTTTGTTGTGTTTAAATCAATATAATAATGTATTACCGCGCACAATTGTCTCACTTAGCACATCTTATTCGATATAAAATATTTTTGTAATTTGTTTGAGTTTTAGATACAACTTGATATGTATTCGTTTGCACATAAAATTAAAAAAAACTGTAGTATGATATATGTCGAGATGTATCACTTAGCATATCAAAAGCAAAAATTCACATTTGAATTGGTAGGTACATGTCGAGTTGTACCCTAGTCAATATTGGAAAAAAATGGTTCAAAGTGATATAACCCTAGATATATCAATATTCATGTTAAATACACTGAAAAAAATATATGTGAAAATAGTTATAATTGTACTTATACCAGTAGCCACAACAACTGCGTATTAATCGATTACAAAAACGAGTTACAACTCGAAATATATCAATATTCACGTAATTTTCGCCAAAATAGCAGCACTTGTATCACTTTACACAAAATTATCTCCGTAACTATAGCAGATAGAAAATCGTGAGTTAGACCAAAAAAAAGCTAATTTTTTTCTGATCATTTCTATATAAAAAACTCAAAAAGGGTACAACTCGACTTATATCACTTGTAACAAGAGCCACAGAATTATTATTAACTACTATTTTTTAATCCTTCTAATTCGCCTTTATGGAACCATTGATGGTCAAGATAATTATCGCTTGCCACAGTATTTATTGACAGTTATTTATTTCCTTTATTTTGTAAGTTTTGTTTTTTACATTTTTATACACATGTATTTAAAAAAAACCAATATACATATAAATATATTTAAAAAAAATATAAACCTTCGGTGGCGAGGCTCAATACCCAAGCCACCGGTGGTTAGGGATCCAAAGTGTGATTCTATGAAAATATAAATATTAATTAATTAGTTAAACAGGTGAAAATTTAAATGTAATTAATGAGAGCTACATAATTAAGAAGTAAACGCGTTGATGTCTTTTACATGAACTCAAAATGTTAGTTATTAACATTGCTATTATATTGTAATCCAATAAGTTAAAATTATGTTTAATCGTATTTATAGATTCAGTCAGTGTTAAAAAATAATAGATAATTATCTGCCAATGTGTAGAATAACATTTAAACAAAATCTTGGTAGTTGTGCCTATTGTTTTCACGGATCATATTATATTTATTGGTAGTGTCGACTAACGACATCTCGTGCGCGCATTATGTTATTCCTAACAGTAAGTAGATATAGTGTATTTCTCTAGATAAGTGAATGTAATTCTTATGGAGAAATAAATGTCTTAAACCTTAATATATAACAGGCAAATAATTCCCTCTACTTGTTATCTTTTGAATTGGCCGTAATTAATTGTAGTAAAGGCTTAATCTAAGGCTTAAACAAAACCACGTAGCTTTTCTTAGTACATTTAAGATCAGAATTATATTATTTATAATGAATATACCACCAAACATAATTCACTTATAGCTGTATTTTATGGAACAAATAAATACTCGCTCGCGGGCGCCCTAATCCATGTTTGTGCAATACTTTATATTAACTATTTGTAATACACCGCCCTTTTTATGATGCAAATAAAACTTACATAATTTGAAATCATTAATTTTTTATGGCATCAGTTTAATCAACGAACGAGCGTTGAAGGCCTCATCTATTTCAGTGTTACCGTGTTTACCACCTATTACCGTGGCGCAAAACCCATAGCAATGTTATTTATTTCATTTATAAAAATATTTTTACTTTTTTTAGCAAACTTACTGCAATAAGAACAGCGTTAAAAACACAAACATTTCATGCACATAATATTTTGCAACTCGTATACGCAAAAATACTACGGCAATAAAACTAACATAAAATACTTAAAACGGTTAAATTAAACCATTGTTGACCAATTTAACCGAGTGTCGAAATGTTACACATTATATCGCGCTCACCAACTTCCACGCTCGTAAAAGTTGAAGGAATTTCCCTATGCGATAGAACCATTACTTACTAATTTTATTCAAAGTTCGTAATTTTTTTTCTTTTAAGTCACAACGTGACCGTTTGGTGGCCTGTTGGTAATGGACGAGACACGGCTGCCAACATGTTCACGGTGGTCGCGGGTTCAAATTCCAGAAGACACCTCCAACTTTTCGGAGTCATGCATGTATTGATCGTAAATCAGCACGCACAATAACCGTGAAGGAAAACATCGTGAGGAAACCTGAAAATTTTAGTTGCATTGTGTCTGTAGTCACTAAAACTACCACCTGGCTTCGTTTTCGGTCGCAATCTGAATATACCTGGTAAAATTATATATATTTTACAAGACTTAGCAGGCCTCAACAACACTATTATTTAAATTAGCATAGAGCATCCGTTAGTTAACTAAATGTTTATAGCCAGCAATTGCACAAATAATTTAATTTAATTTTAGAATTAGCGCACTCGCAAATTAGTAATGAGTTTAGCAATTGGCGCGGTTTAGGCAGCAAGGTTTTATGATTAGGTACAAGGTAAAGATTACTTCGCAATGTTAACTCCCTGTCATACGGAAATGTTTTCGAAATTAATAAATCATTCATTAACCACGGGATGTCCGCTTTTGAACTTATGCCTACTGTACAGAAAGCTAATTAATCTTTGGCTTGCTCCAAACATTTTCACATCAAAGTGAAGCCGCCCGCATGACGCATCCAGCACCTTTTATTAAAGGTTTTCTGTCCATGTCGTGTGGACCTCCGACGCTGAGCTTGCCGTCTGCCGGTATACGGCTTTTACTCCTGAACTTTTTAGCTTCTATAAATAATTACTCTTTGGAATTATTTTAATAAGTTACATGTCGTGTGCCTAATGGGATTTTCCATCATCAAAGTCTCACAAGCCTCTACATAAATTACTATAATTGTAACTATAAAACTCAAGAAATTCCACATCATTTCTTATAATATGACGTGGAAGTTGTATTTTTTTGTCTTTTGGACAATATTTTGAGAAATATTAATAATATTAATTTAATTTAGAAATTTTAATCATTTGTGTCTTACCCACAAACTATACCGAGTTAGGATGTGCCTTACGAGATTTTTGAAAAGAGAATAATGTCCTTAAAAATGACATCTTAATTACGGCATAAAGGATCTGGTATGAGCAAAATGTCCATAAGAAAGTTTCTCAGGCTTGGTGCAGGTATCTAAGATTGCAATGTTTTCTTTAATAGTCCTTCATGTCATCTTCAATAAAACAATTAATTTGCGAAATCATTGGCAAAATACACCATTCACGTTTTGCTTTATGACCCATTGTTCCACAAGCCATGTATTACCAAAATCTGGCTCCATGTTATATCAAGGTTTTCAATGTACATTCACACTGCAAGTTTTTAGTTAAATGCCTTGTGGTTGAAATCCTAGGGCCTATAATTACAGGCCAAGATAAGGAGAGGTCGACGTGAATAACAGGACGATTTTAGAATGTATCAATACTTTAGATTCTTCTTCTGAAATAATGTAATGTAAACTTAAAATGTAACACATTTAACATACCGTTAATTAATAAGTTGGACACTCTCCAGCTCTCACGCCCGCCACTGCAACTCCTGGAAAGCCAGGATCACCAGTGGCGAGCATTTTAATGACACTGAACTTTGAAGCTCAGCGAGTCTCCGAAATGTCTAACGAAATCAATCACAAAGTTAAATTAATAGGAGGAGTTGGAAATAAATTATTGTCCACTTCCCTACTTAGTGATAAAGCGGGTGACAAAACAATGAACTAAAGAGGTAAATAACCTCGCATAAATACTTTTACAGCCAGAGAAGCCAGCTGTAAAGCACCACGGATAATTAATAATTTATTGTAAACTAATTCCTAGTGGTACGATTCGCATGAGTACATCAAAACGTAGCGGATTATTGTACCTATACGGCCGGCATCGCAAGCCACATTAACTTTTATAGAATAGTTACTTGGTAGTTTTTAATTATTCTGGACTTGCTTCGACAGACGACGGTCATCCGTGAATATTATTGACATCTAAAACAATGTTGCCTTTTTTTATTGCGCTGAATGGAGAGACGAGCAAGCCATTTGCTTGATGGTAAGCGATACGACCGCTCATGGACAGTAGCAAAACCAAACAACACCATGAATTACAACCCTTTCTTTCTCCTTCTTTTAAATCCATCCCATGGTTGTCTGTAAGACATTGCTTTATGCGATAAGACCGCCATTTGTGCTGTTTTATTTGTATTTTTTTTTCTGTTTCTGTATTTTATTTCACTGTGTACAATAAACATTTAAATAAATAAATAAATACATTCCACTGCGCTCGCCATTCTCAGAAATAAGATGTTACTCCAGTTGTCTAGTAGTTACTCTGGCAACAATGTCCTTTAAACCGAAACACAGCAGTGCTTATACACTGCTATTTGGCGGGATAATATACATTGCGGTGGTACCTACCCAGGCGGCCTCTCACATACGAGAGATCTACCAGTAAGAAAACCAGTTAAAACCAGTTTAAAAACTGCAAAAACATCTATAGTCTAACAAGTAACAAGTTTCAATGAACAGTTAATAAATCAATATCGATACACATTGTAGTTTGAACTATCAACGTATAGTAGAATTACTAATGTAACGCACTCACACACAATGTAAGGGAATTTTCCTGACCATTGTCTATTGTCACTACGAATGCTAATAGTATATTTCATTTCACACGCAATTTTCACTTACTACAATGGTAATTAAGTTAGTGCAATGCTAACATTCCTAGGTACATATTTGTTCATTTTTTATAAGGGCAAGTGCAGTGCTGTCGAGATGCACCGTCGAATATATATATACGAGTATATACTCAGCCTGTCGCCGTACACTGCTGGACGTAGGCCTCCCAAAGTAAGCGTCAACCATCCCGGTCTTGAGCAGCCGTCATCCATCCGCTACTTGCCGCTCTTTTCAAGTCGTCAAATCATTCCGATTAACAAGACATAATTATCATTCGGCATTCGATATTTATAGCATTAGACAATTATAGCAGCACGCTGAAATCGGATGCGCACGGTAGTCTCTTTGCGACATTGGTAAATTGTAATTGATAATAATGAACACAGAATGCTTATTTTAATAAAAGATTAATGACAATTTAAGGGAGCTCTGAAACAATAAATTTTGCAAGTATTTATTTTTTTCGTACACCTCATGGTTCCAAATTGTCATTCTGTCTTATCCATCCTATGGTCGGTTGCCTGGAAGAGATCTCCTCGAGCGATAAGGCCGGCATTGTATACTTTTTTTAAATATTTTTATTTTTGTTCACTTAATTTTTTGTGCACTGGTGTACAATAAGTTTTAAATAAATAAATAAAAAGCAGTACGACCCGTCGTGAAAATAAATGTTTGTGTAAACGTAAATCAACAAATATTTATACCTAGGACCAAAGGCCTATGTATTTGAAGCCACATAGCATATAATGCCCCTGAAACATCATAGAAGATGCGCATAATTTGGGTTTAGTCTAGACTATTCTTATACATGGGGATCAAACGAATCACTGGATGTGTTTTTCTATAAAACTCTATTATTATTAAATTACGAACGTGCAGACATAATTTCATGGAATCTATTAACAGTTACACTAACATGTTAATTAAATTTTCTGTCAAGAATTTTTCAAGGAAACCGGAAGTAAAAAAGTAAAATAATAATATCGGTAACCTCTGTTCATAAAATCTGTCTAGCAGTCGGCAATGCGCTGTACCATTACATGCAGTGAAGTCATTATACCGTGCCAGTATAAAAAGGATGCTAGAGGTTACATGTTCTTTACCTAAACAAAAAACACAATGGCGGTAATGATTGTCGGGAAATCCAACACTTATTATTATAAATAACGCTTTTTATCTCTCAACTAGTGTAGACATTAGACAAAATTGAACAGAAACACTATACATATAGGTTTCTTTTTCTTTTGGTAGCTTGAACATGATGTATCATTAAACTATTCTAAGGCCTTCGAAGTGGAGTTGAATAAGAATATAAGGATATGGGTGCGAAACAAGTGGTCGCGAGTCTAAACAGAAGACCGAGACAAATGTTTGTGTAAATAATTAAATTAAATAAATGCACCAAACTGTCACGTACATAGACATTAGACAGCCTCCGTGGTGCAGTTGGTTAGACGTCGGCTGTGAAACGAGAGGCCGCGGGTTCGATCCCCGCACCGAAACAAATATTTGTGTAATCCACAGGTATTTGTTTCTGGGTGTTTGTGAGACCGAAAAGTCTCTCGTAGTTCCTGATACCCACGACACAAGACTCGATCTTAGTGTGGGGTCAGTACTATGTATGTGATTGTTGGGTGTATTTATTTATTATTTATTATTCACACAGTCTTAACCCCAAAATAAGATCAAAAGTTAAGTATAACTCATACGTAGGTATTTGGCTTAAGTTTGGGTGTTGTCAAATCTTAAATGTCGCTCGTAGTTTGATACTCGGTCACTTGAACTAGTTATTAACTATCATTATGTAGTCATTATGTTGAAAAATTATTTATTTAAAGAATGTTGTTCTCCTTGTTAATTTATATCAAAAATTACGACCTAATTGATGTAATCATAATTTTGGAGCTTTATTTAGTTACTAAATTGTTGTATGCCTTGATAATATTAGTTTAAAATACGACATTACAGTAAATTGCATTTTTAAGTTATTTGGAACTGTAGAAAATGAGTTATACCTACCATCGGTATTCAAATCATTTAAATTTTACACACAACACTCAAGATGGTAGTTGGTACGAGCTTAATTCTTTGTTTATTAATATGAATATCATAAAAATGTGATGCAATGTAATAAAATTTAATGAATAATTTAAAGAAACACGTGGGCCGTGGATGAAACATATGTAACAAGGGCTTTGGGTACGCCAAGGTTGTTAAAGGTCGAACTAGTGTTGTAACTAGCTTCCCTTCCCACGAAATGCAATTCCGAAGTTGTTGTTTGGTTGTTTAATGTGGTGAATTTATGTTAATGTTCTATTTTATAGTATTTCAGTCTAATTGATGGTTAACGGCCATCATCATTGTGCAATCGACAAGAAATATGTAATAAAAGGGACAACGGGTTTAATTCCCGTAGTAAACTATTTATTTCAAATATACTGGCGAAAGGGGAAGCAAAATTGCAACTCAAGTCAACCCAAATATTGTACAGATTATTTCCGTTCCAAAAAGTGATCTGGGTCAATCTATCTCGAGTTCAAAGTCTTTAAACAGAAACACACATATTATGTGGACTTGAGAATTGAACTCACTACTCAGTATCTAACGGTTCACATTCTATGCGCACTCATACAGTTATATGGACTATCAAGTACCATATGAGACTGCTGTTAGTTGTCGATAATAATCCAGTCCATACGATACATTCGAGCACAGGACACGAGGCTCTGCAATCGAGAATCCGATGTATTCTAGCTTCCGCTGGAATCGTCCCAGCACACAACGCTGGCCTAGCGCGAGTTGCCAGACTTGACCATGCCACAATTGTATTAATTTAATAATATAAGTATTTCCGGGCAGGGAGCATGTCGGAGCCGGTGGAGGGCGGCGCCGGGCTCGCGTGGCGCCTGCTGGCCACCCTGGAGGGAGGGTCCCTCATCCTTGCCGCCTCCGCACTCCTCGCCTACTCCGCCAGGAACAGGATAGTCACCAGGACACGCCGGCGCCCCGTTAGAAGCGTACTTGTTGGTGCATTTTAATATTATTTAATTCACGAGTAACGATAGTCTGGAGTAGCCACTTTTTAAGCAAACGTCCGATATGTGGTTCAGCATATTGTATGCAATCATCATCAAATAAAAACAACACTTCATAGTGCAGGTAATTTAAAGAGCTTTTAAAAATGGAATGAAAAGGGAGGGATAAATAATGACAAAGCATGTCAAAGTAAGGATTGTTAATAATAATCAAACGTACTTGCGGACTAAAGTAAATAAAAATGAAGTCATCCATACTTTCTCGTAAAGTAAACTGTCTGAGAATCAACTACTCTTAAAAAATATTATATTTGTTTGTTGGTTTATTCAGTTTTTACGCAGTAACAATGTAACGGATTTACATGTTTTAATAGCTAGTAGTTGTGTGGGCTGAAAATACTTACCTAGGTTAATTGTAACAAAGGAAAATGTTAAAAGTACCTAACCGATGAGAATGAGTGAAACGAAAATGAAAATTAAACGCAGTTGGTACAACAGGGCACAACTAGTATAATTTTATGACTTGTTTTGAGCCCTGCGACCCTGACCGACATAGCACCGAAAAACTGGTTATACAATGTTATTGAACTTGTGAACACTCATTATGTTGACTTAATTTTATTTACAACGTCAGGTATTTAAACACTGTACCCAAATTAAATTTCTATTGTGTTTTTATATGTCTATACATTATAAAATGAAGTTAATATTGGTGCATGGTTATTGTTCAAATTAATAATTTTCCCGGTTAAAACAAGGCTGTATAAACAGACTTTCATTGCTCATGCAAAAAAATTCTTAAATTTTTATCAACGGTGATAATAGGAATTTTATCGTTTATTATAATATTCGAATGTTAGTTTAAAATAATTACAAGTTACAATTTAACATAATATGAGTTTAAAATCAACTTTTTCTCACCTGTTTTTCCTCATTCGTAGAGAAGGCCCTTACCCAGTGGATAGGTTAACAAAAGATGCTGGATCTATAGAATCTACATCCCCAAAAAATCGTCCCCAAAAAATAAAAATGTCCGCAGTAAGTTGTTGAAATCTGCCTACAACCCTTACCAGAAAATCTATTCATCTAAAAACTTTAAATTTTTCTTTGACAAAATATGCAAATAAAAAATTTATTATTTGAGAATGTTGCAGGTGACGAGCACAACTGACACGCTAGGACGAGAGTTGAAAGCACAGCTAGAAGCTCGCGGTTGTACTGTGAGCACGCTCACGAGCGAAGCGGCGAGCTTGGCGGGAAGCGGATCGGAAAGCGGATACAGATTCGACGCCCTGGTTGTGGTGGGAGCGGAAAATAAAATCGCCGGCTTGGACGGTATGGCGGGTGCTGTCAGTGAAGATGTTTACAGGAATTTAAAGGTTTGAATGTTTTAAATAGAATATAGTAATGATTTAAGTACGCTCGTACATAGCAAAACGATACTTTACGCCATTCATTCAATAGAAAAAGCTAGTATACATACAATAGTAATAAAAACAATTTAATAATGTAGCTTCTTCAAATGTATGAGTGAAAAAAATTAAACGATTTTTTATGTTTCATACATAATATAGTTTAACCAAATTTTTAAAGACATCTCACGATACAGGCCCTGCCTAGTGTGAGAAGTCCTTCAATAATTCAAGCGGTTCTATACAACTTTTGTAAAGAAACTATTCATTAATTAATTACTTAATTAAATTACTATTTAGAGAACCTGTAAACAGTCTCAGATAATAACATTTATTATTATTAGTTATAAATTATATTATGAGCCTTCACAGAAAAAGCTAAACTAGTTTCTTGCGTATGTTCCTTTACTTTCACTGATATTTTATGCAGTACCTGCATATAACTTAGAAATAGTTAATATAGTTCCGATTCCCGTCATTGCCATCTATACGACCTTCAACACTCCTGCCTAGTTACCAATAATAATCCTTGAACAATAGAAAGCAAATAATGTAATCAACGGTCTCGTTGCAGTCGATATTTTTTTGCCGGCTTACGCCATTAATCATCGGAACATGACCGAGATCTCTCCAAAAATTTTTTCATCCAGACTCGGCAATTCACCGATTCCGTAAGTGAAACGCCGCGCCGTCCAGGTGTAATTTCAATTACCGTGAGCCGGTTAATTCTCGCCGTCGCGTCGTGTCGAACGGAATAATGCCGGGCCAATTAATCCTTCACCGTCCTGTAGAGATTATAGAGTGAAAAGAAAACTTGGTATGTGCATTCATTACGCTGCACTTCTAATATGAATGTCAAACGTCCTTTTATGTACTTAATCACTGTAATTATGTCCTCCTGAAACTGATAGAGATCCAAATATTAGCTCTGTTTTCAATTTATCTATTATACTGGAACTTTAACAGAGCATCCACCGAGAAAATGATGACTATCTCTCGTGAATCCACACAATAATGCCAACCTACTGGAAACACAAGCTGAATCTAAAACAAAACACACTGGTGCCTCGTTATAGTCTATCTAAACTAAGAAGTTCCATTTGACATTGGGAAATAGGGATGCTGTCAAATAAATCGGTTCTTACAATATCCGATTATTTAGAGATATCGATAATATTTGTTTGTATTTCTTAATCGATTACAGTTTATATTTTCAGTTTACATCATTTCGTTTATTTTTTCATGAACATTTTTATTCTAATGAGACATCAACAATTGCATGTCACTTTACTATTTAGGAACAAAAGGAGTGATTTATCTATTACTAGCGGCCCGTCCCGGCTTCACCCGGGTGCAGACACTTTTTCGAGTCCAGTCCACATCACTCACATGCTTATGAACACATGATACATACATACAATACAATACATATACTCCAAAGTGAGGAACCTCCTCACTATGTGTGATGTATCCTACAATACTGTCTTCATTTCCATTGTAATATCCAAATCTATTAATTAATGATAAATTAACTCAAATTAATATTATTATTTCACTATTTATTGATGTATGTTCGTTGACAGCATACCTATTATTAGCTGAAAGTTCAGTATTTATAAAAATTAAAAAACAACTGTTTTATATCTGCTCGATTATTTAAATATTTTTACCGATTATGCGGATACAAATGCATTTGAATAGTCTCGACTCTACCGGTAAAAGACCTAACGAGGTGACTTTGTAACAATGATTAAAGAATATAAGAGGATGACGCACAAATGTAGTACTATATAATAAGTTATAGTTATGTTAGGAGTATCGACGCGGAATTGTACATTTATGTATCTGTCTCATTTACACAAAGCTAACTTGTCCCTTAATGAAAGAGACAAATAATAAATCCATTGTTCCGAATATGGCAATATTTTGTTCACTAACCACACTGGGACCGCCCTTGGCCCAAAATGACGCCATTTTTCTTTCCTGTCAAACTGTGGCGTTATCTGTCATTATGAGTAAACAAATCTGCACAATCAAATAATTTCGATTTTTTTATTGTTAATCTCGTGTCTTAAGTTTGTTAAGTTTGCTTATTAGATTAATTGTAAAGTTTTTAAAATTCCTCGGTGTTATGTGAAAGGATGCGAGTCGAGTTCAAGCAAAAAGGACCCCAACATTTCTTTTCATAGGTTAGTAACTGTTTTTACGAAATAATAACAAATATGTGTCTAAATTTACATTTTGGGTTTGTTTTTATCATTTATAATTGTTTAAGGATCTTGTTGATTAAGTTTTAGACTCTTCTAAGCGTTATTTATACAAGTAGTACGAATAAAAACCGTATTGTTTGTTTACACACAAGTTTAGGGATGTGATACGAAATTATTCATATCGATATTATCATTTTTAAATATTTTGATGTTTATTTTTCAAAAAAAGAAATAATAGGATATATATATTCAGAACGATAAACAAAGTGAAATTAAAAATATTTTAACATTACCTATAAACATACAAACCAGGACAAAATGGATACAAAAAATCGGAAGACACTATTGGAACCCTCCAATAAATACATTTATTTGTTCTTTACATTTTGAAAAAGACTGCATCATGCATGCATAAAACAAATTAATTTACCAAGACTAAAAGATAACAGCCTCCCAACAATATAAGTGAAATTGTAATAATTATGATATTTTACCTAATAATCCTATTAATAATAGAACTGTTAATCAACAAAAATGACATGCAAGATAATTTTGACAATTGGTAGTATATTGTCTAATGTCCTGAAGAACCTTTTAATGAACAGAAATAGTTTTATATTTTATTATTAATTACTATAATTGTTTATCTTAACCAACACTTTCATATTCATTGATTGAATTTTAAGTGAGACATAATGATTTTCCTCGTCAAATAATAGCAATAAAAATCTACCTATGTTATTTTATTTTATTTAATATGTATTAAATGTCCTGATAGGTATTTTTGATTTTAGCAAAGAATGCTGCAACTGCAATGGTGCAAGCAAATTCTAGATATAAATAAAGTTGTATTTTATCTCACGTGTGTATTATTTGACACAAATCCAATCCAATCATCAGGTAAAACTTACCCATGAAATAAATCATACTATGAAAAAAATATCAAAACATCGACCTATTTTTATCGGATTTAATTTTTAATGACTTTACCGTCAAATCCTAAAATCCCCTGTTTATACCCAATTGACATGTAAAGCTACAATTAAAAATGTTATACAAATTTATACACTGATATTTACGTAAAATCAAAGTTTTTCAGTCGTATTTATGCCACTGTTGATGCATCGATGTCGATAGAAAATTTGATACTAGCGTATCACTATTTTTAGGGGCGGAGCCGCCGCCATGTTTAAATATCAAAGTGACCCGTGTCACGTGACCTTATGCGTTATCCTCTATATTCTATAATCATTGCTTTGTAATGACGTCTAGAAAAAAAATATGTTGTTTAAAATGGTTATTTTGCTTTATTTAAAGAATTCTAGTTTAAATTTAGTGATTATGGTTTGTATATCTAGTGATAAAATAAGAATAGCTTCATAATTCCATGGATATACGGAAAGTGTTATTGAAATTGTGTGGGTTACGTCTGCACAAAGTTATTTACGTTAAAAGTATGAAACGTCAAATGGAACCTGTTAGTTTAGATAGACTATAGTTTTCTACTATTGCCTTAGTAATTCGGTCCGAGTGGAAGCAAAAACTAGATTTGCATGCTGTCATAATCCGAGTAACGTTCTAAATCAATATTTTTTTATTTCAGTTATTAGAGAACCTTTCGCCGTTGGTCCGTAGGGGTGGGAGCATCGCGTGGGCGTGCGCGGGAGCGACGAGCGGAAGCTTCAGCGAAGCTAGCAATGCTTTTGACTCAGTGCTTAAAACAAGTCTTCAGCATATTGCTAAAGCGTGAGTACATTTTAGACATACCATTTTCATATTTAATTGTGTAAATACGCCAAGCATACCTGTCGTTATTTTTGTATGCCTCAAAGATATTTAAAAGCTTACACATATAAGTTACCCTGCTTATCGACCCCTAAAGCTATCATAAAAATGAAGCTACTTTTATTTTAAAGAATCTTCAAGTAATCCCCATCTCTAAAATACAATCCTAAAATAATAAATTGCTCTATCAATTCTTGTTATTTATTTGCAACTGTGTCCAGGACTGACTGCGAGGCGGTGTGGGTGGGTCGCCACGACACAGCTCTACAGACAGCGGCGCGACTAGCTCACGCGCTCGTCACTTGCACCACCGACCACGACACATCTGCCTTCTCTATTAGGTGCAATATTTTTAGTTTTGTTTTATAATTACTTCCTTTATTATTATTTTAATTTTGCAGGAAAAAGTACTAAATGTATTAAAAATGTGTTTTCCTCTTAAACATGTAAGTCTTTTTTTTAAAGAACTTATCATATTTTTATACATACCTAATGATTTAACGTCGTAGGTAACCAATTAAGCTTTACGTCAAAGCGCACGAATAATAATATAATAATGCAATCATTGATATTATTAAATATAGATTTAATTAAAGTAAATAATCATTTCCTCAAAACATACTGTTTCCACCGAGCTGGACCATTTGGGGGAGATCCATGTTCTGGATTGGGTTGGTTGGGCCGGTACCATGAGGTTAATTCTATTTTTTTATTCACAGAAACGTTGCGCACAAAGTTGGAGAGTACGTCTGCCGATGGCTTAAAATAATTTCGTGAAAAGTGCCTTCATTGATCCTTAATATTGTTAGAATAAGTCTAAATGTAAATAAATGGACAATAAATATTTTTCTATGCCCATCCTACACGTATGAATATTATTACTATATAGCGACAAACGTGTTTTTTTTTATGTTGCAAAGAGATTTGATAAGCGATACCTAATTCAGCCCTGTATGAATTATATCATTAGATAGAATTATTAAAACTTATGAGCCATATCTGATATTACAAAACCAAGTGAATCTCCTAAAATATTGTTTAAACTAAAGAAGCTTAATGTAAAATTATCTTCTAATATAAAGTTGTACTTATAAATAGATATAAGTAAATATGTTTTACATGAAAAGCAATTAGATTAAATATTTTTAAGCTATTGTGATCGGAATAAATAAACATTTTTTTATGAATAGATTGTGTAAATATTGATTTAAATTATCCTGACTACGCCAAACCTACATATTATGTAGCATCGACGCAATATTTGTTTTATATATTGTTGGCCGCATAGCTGTCTTTAAGGCGTCCTAAGTATTTAAGCTCTAGAACCGCCTTTTTTTTAAATAACAAAACTGCACAGTTGATTGCCCTTTATGAATTTGAACTACACGGCTTATTGTCAATGTGCTGCATGTGCTGTGGCACTGAACAAATAGGCCTTGTAGATAAAAATAATATTATTATTGACCGATTGCATGTTACTAAGTGCATTCCGCAAAGCAAGGTTCTTTAACATCACGATGCATCAATTATTATCGAATTAATTATGAATAATTTATCAATAAATAAGCTAACCGGCACCACCATTTTTATCCGTTTCTATCTATATTTTTAAAGTGCCAGCGCTGTGTATGGTATAATTATTAATCTAAGCATAAAAAGACAATTTTTTATAAGAGGCTTAGGTAATGAAAATTGATTTCTTCGCTAATGTGGAATGAGCTTTATATTGCTGCTGTTTCGCTTATTTACATTCATCAAGCAATCGTAAACTTATTGAAATATAGGAATAAAAGTGCCTGTTTGTTTTTTTGTAGCAATTGACTACATTATGTTTTGCTATTATCATTTTATGTTTAAATTTATTTTTGATAAATCTTTCAATTTGTTTGCTTAAAATTCCTTTTTTTTAATTAGGTCATCGCTTGCAAGTAAGGTGATCTGTATACATATTTTTATTAATTGTTTTAAAATTTGTTTGTCGTGGCAGTTATAAATAAATACACCCAACAGTCACTTAAATAGTCCTGACCCCACACTGAGATCGAGTCTTGTGTCGTGGGTATCAGGAACTACGAGAAACTTTTTCGGTCTCACAAACACCCAGACCCGAAACAAATACTTGTGGTTTTCACAAACATTTGTCTCGGTGCGGGGATCGAACCCGCGGACTCTCGTTTCACTGGCGGCGTCTAATCAACTGCGCCACGGAGGCTGTCAAATTTGAATTACAAATCTATATTTTCATTTATTGTGTCTTGAATTTTTTATATATTATGATCGTAAATTATTTAAACCGTTAGACTATTATAATAGAATATTCGGATAAACGTAAAAATGTACATTACATATAATATTTTTTTATATTTTGTCGATTGATACCAGCCTGCCTCGTAACTTATAATTTTCGTACAATCTGTGTTCGTACTGTAGCAACACTGCTAATTGGCTGTCATTTTCCGCAATGGAGTATTGGACGTGTCCGTAACAACAAAAAACAACTTTTATTTTAATCGTAATGCTGTCAGCACGTTAACTAGAGATGTGAGGTTAATGGAAAAAAATCGATTAAATAAAAATCGATTTTTCTTTATTCAATATTAATCGATTTGTTAAAAATCGATTATAATAAGAAATAATCGATTTTTCGAAAAAATCGATTTTTTTTTCTATTTTCTAAAAAAAAATCTAAATACTTTCATATTCCAATAAAACTCCTCAGAAATTCATATTATTCATAATGTTCAATGTTTAATGTTCATTCATAATGTCTCTAAACAGTGTTTTCATTGAAAACACTGTTTACCAACAACTAACTCTACCAACTACTAAGATGACTTATCTCCACAGATGACAGATTTAATAGAGATGCTATCGGCTATGTCATAACTCACTCATAACATGAAAATAATAATGAACAGTATAAACTTACGTCAAGTTTTTTCATACGTCGCATAGATAGCGCTATTAATAAAAATCGATTTTTTTACGGATCATTTATAAAATCGATTTATAAAAAATCGATTAATGGTATTTCAAAAATCGATTATAAAAAATCGATTATAAGAAAATAATAATCGATTAAATTAAAAATCGATTATTTTTTAACATCTCTAACGTTAACCGTGATTTGAAACACCATTCGCGATTATGTTAAGTTCGTGTAATGTTTTGTTTAGTTTTAATTCGCAGCTAAAACATGGAAGAGGTAGGTTATTGTTGTCCATAAATATGTTGAATCACATACGCTGCGCGTGGTGTTATTTCGCAATCTTTTGTTTTAGGAACTTAACGAGCATGATTTGGAGGATAGATTGTATGCTATGTTACATCATGTCGATGAGACACAGAAAAACGTGAAGGAAAATGAAAATGTTGAGCAATTTCTGGAAAGCATCCCGCGAAGTACCGTGCGTCGTTACTGGCGCACCAGTGGCGAAATCAACAAGACCCTTGCCCCGAAGGACGCTCAGCCCGCCTCCAAGACCACAGCGCCAAAAGATCCACCAGCACTAAAACCTGTAATCAACACTGTACCTAAAGAAGAGAAACGCAAAGTACCAGCCGCCCCGCCCCCCGCAGACCTACCCATACCTCAGTTACCACCACAAAATGTAAAAAGCACTGTTGAAATTATAGACCATGAAGAAGTGAATCAAGTCATCCTTGAATCAAGTGATGAAGATGAAGTTATTGAGGTGGCGCTGCCTGCCAAACCTACCATTACCATCGAGAGTTCTGATGAAGACGATCTTCAGATTGTCCGACCGGATTCCCCAGCCAAAATTCACAACAAACCTATTGAGAGATGTGTATCGGCGAGCCCGGTACCATCAGTTGTATCATCTGTTTCTGATGAGTTCATCAGAGGTGATTGCATAGCATTGAATATCTCCTCACGCCGACCAGACAACCCAAGTTTTGATTTTAGCCTCCATGGCACTGACTTACTTGACCAAAGCACGACATTGAGAAAGAAAAAAAAGAAAAAGTCTAAAGAGGCAGTGACATCAACTCCAAACACTGCAGTGCCAAAATCAGCTGCTGATGAATGTTTCGCCACACCAAAGAGTAAAGCTAAAAACAAAAAACGGAAGTCTTACACTATATCGGAAAAAAGTGTTCCAAATGCTGATGTTTACGATTCGGACAGCAATCAATCTGCCATTGATGTCAATAAGGGAGCAAGCTATGTTGTGACCGATAAAAGCCTACCTAGTACTGATGTGTATGAATCAGACTGCAGCTTTTCAGAAGTTATCAAGAAAAAAGCTCCTAGAACAACTTGTGATATAGCCAGCTCCGATAGCAGCCTCTCTCTTGATAAACCAGATGAGACCACTGTAAACACACCCAAAAGAAATGACCCGTCTCATCAAAGTGGCCTTTTTATGGCAGTGCCCATAGTTGATTTGACGGAAAGTGACAGTTTTGTTTCATTTAACACCTCAGACATCTCTGAGAACATTGTCATGGGCAATGTGTCCGGTTTCCCAGAGTCTGAGGATTATGGAGACGAAAATGCACCTCAGAATGATATTTCAAAATTTGTGTCAACGAAAATTCCGCCTATATTAAATGAAGACCTGGACTTTGACAACCTAAAAGGAAAGAACAAAGTGTGCAAGAGACGAAGATACTCTCTCACAACTCTACGCGCTGATATGGAGAAATTCTATAATGAGAGCTGGGGCGGAGAGAATTTTAATCATAGAGAAATACAGAAAAATATGTCACGTAAGTTTTTTTTATAATAATAATGTTTGTGTTTCACAACTATTGCACATGTCCTTATTTTATTTTATGGATACTTCAATAAATTGACATAAAGTTACTAAAAGCAATAACAATACAATATAATCAATTTGTTTTCACAATGTAAGGTAATTAGTTAATCTGTTGTAATTTTAGAAAATTACAATCAGCTAATGAATGGTCATAACACAGTCTTTAAGTTAATGATTATTACATATTTGAGATATTTAACTTTACTAATTGCTTTTTAATATTAATAAGGCAATAACAATTTATTAATATAGGAAACTTCTGGAAGTAATGTTTTGATAACTTTGCATATTATCATGCGGAAATATCATATAATATGTGTATTTTTTTTATTTTATTTTTTTATTGCCATAGTTGGCAAGACGACCATGCCATTTGCTTGTGTTACAACCACTCTAAGACAGTAGCAAAACCAAACAACACTGTGAATTACAAAGCAATGCTTGGTATTCCACTGTGCTCGCCATCCTGAAATATAAGATATTAGGTCTTATTATGTCCAGTAATTACTCTGGCTAAAATGTCCTTCAAACACAACAGAATACAATAGTGCGTTTACACTGCTTTTTGCGGGAGAAATAGGATAGGATATTGCATTGGTATCTACCTAGGTAGCCTCTCACAAATGAGAGACCAATTACCACCAGTAATAATTTATAAGTGGCATTAGAACATGTTTAACCTTCATTCAGAGCTAACTAAGCTCTCCATGATGCTCTTATGCAAAGACTTAACTCAATTTATATTTTATGATATCAAAAGAATGAGAGTCCAGTAGTATCAAGTTTATTTTATTTTCAGGTGACAAAAGCCTATGGGCTATTGATCCTAAAGACAGAATACCAACTGCAGCAAAAAGGAGAGTGACGTAAGTATCTAAATCATAAATATTTTGTCATATAAGTTCTCATGTATCCCACCCAACTGTGCAATCCTGTCAAAATGATTTGTTTTGTTTTAAAATAACTGTAGTTGAAATGGCAATAGAGCCCATTGGAATGCAAAATGGCTGCCAAGGTTTTAAAGTAATCTGCCTATTTGCTGCAGGATCCTTTACTTTTTGAAATTAATGTCTGAAATAATGTTTATATTCACCCTTTTAAATTTATTATTATTCTAATAACATTTTTTACTTAACTCATCTGTATTTACATTTTAAAAATATATTTTTTCTACTAGTAGTGAATCATTGTATGGGTTAATGGTTTTATTACTTCCTAGTTTTATTTTTGTACACTGCACAAATGAGTAATTAACCGAGTATTTAATGAAGGCAATTTATTTTATCAATAGACACAAAGGCTTTATTAGAAATTTTTAATTACATTTGATAGCATTTTGAAGTCAATAAAACGTAAACGCTTCTGTCGCTATTATCAACATTTAAACTAGTGCTGTGGATATTGTAACGAAATAGCAGTATTATATAGCAGATTGTATATAGCAGCTATTTTCAGTTGTAGCTATTGCAACCGGCCTGGCCACCGCGATGACACTTGCAGGATGAAACCGCCCGTGTGCTACATGTGCGGCAATACGGGTCACTTTGAGCCGCGCTGTCCTCGCAAGATTTGTGTAAATGTAAGTTAAAAAAACTTGTTGAAAAAATCACTTGTTTTGTACAACTTATTGTTTAAAAAAATCTGAATCTGCAAAAGTCCTTGTTTCTGCTCCCATTAAGTTATGCTATGTGTATCAGTCGGCCCTTATAAATTTAGTAACGAGACATCAGAGTGTATAATAAGTATTTTTGTTTGCAGTGTGGTTCGCCAAACCACATTTACTCGACAATGTGCCGCAACTGTTGCTCGTGGGGCTCCGTCCGATGCAACGAGTGTGGCCAGAACGGACACCCGGCCAGTCACTGTCCTGATATATGGCGCAGATATCATAACACCGTAAGTTTGCTTAAACTCTTTCTTTATTAATCCTACTGCCTAAAGAATCTATCAACTTGAAAATGGTTTAAACAATGTTTTAAAAGACTTGGTTTGCGTTTTTTAAACTGGACACCTACTGAACGTTACATATAGAAGAAAACAATAAAATTGATTTGTAAAAAATATGGCCATCAGTTAGATTCTCGTACCGGCAAAATATAACACCCAAAAATTATTTTTCTTTTTCAGATCGATATCAACGTGCCCTTGGAAAAGAACACCCAAACCAAGAAACATTTCCAGATGTACTGCAGTGGATGCACTCGTCGTGGCCACCTCATCCACACGTGTCGAAGCACCCTCCCCTTCTCCGGCCTGCCCATCAACTCACCATACGTATACCTATACAGGCCCGTTTATACATCTTCACCGCAAGATTCAGAGGGTATGGACGAATCCAATAACCCGAAGAATATCAAGTCGTTACAAAATAATAGTAGTGGTCAAGATTCTCCTATCTCTCCGGCCATCACACCCAGACTGGAACGCAACAAGAGACAGTCCAAGTCTCCTACAGTCCATGAGACCCATGTTAATAAGAAGAGAAACTTGTCCGTTACAGATGAGATGGATCCGAAACGAAGCACCAAAAGCCCCGTCAACAATTCCCAAAGGAAAAACTCCCAAAGTATGGACGATAATAATAAAAGTAAAAAGGACACTAACAAAACACCCGATGTTGATTCCCCGAAAAACCACCCATCAAATAGCCAAAAGGCACTCGATTTCATTCCCATCGGATCAACAAATTTCGATAAACGAGGGCACATCATCCAAGACAACGAAGTATCCGACACTAGTGAGGTTATTACTTCCGCGCGGATTTACGTGACTAATGAAATTATTAATAAATTAAAAACGAAAGAGGGTGAGGAATGGTTACAAGAAACTATGAAGAAACATGACATTGTTGTAGAATGCACCGAAGTAAACTCATTTTTGAGCATCAAAGGGAAATTTGGCGATCAGGAAGTGTTCCAGGCTGCACTCCGCGAGTGGTCGACCAAGCAAAACGAAGAGACAAATACTATTAACGACTCGAATATTTCTAAAGAAAACAAACTCGATCAACACAGTTTAAGTCTCATCCCTAAAAACAGAAACAATGTCTTACGCCAACTAAGCAAAGCTTTAAATTCATTAAAAGAGGAAATAGGAGATCCTAAGGATCTGTACAAAGAGTTGACATTCTTCCAGAATCGTCACCAACAGCTTCTGAAACAGAAAACGGTCAGTCCAAAACAGGTGTCAAACAACAGGTGCCACATAAACTTAATGCTAAAGAAATTGAACATGGTCCTGCTCGGCCAAGCTGGTCTTGCTGACGGATCACAACATCTGGCCGAATTGAATTTATTCCATCAACAACTCTTGAATTCCACTCAGAAAAACATATCACAGGACTTACGTAAAGAAATTGGAATTCATTACCACAACATTTTCGCAGCCATACCCAGGGACGATTATGTAGAACTGCTAAAAAAATTCTACCAATCGACGACGACGGGTTTCAAAAGAAAGAAGAAGGATAGATCGTTTACATTAAATCCGAAAATCAACAGGTTCAACAAACAGGTAACCACCATGCCGTCTCAGCAGATTCATGCCAACATTATTAAAGAAAATAAAGTAGGCAATACTGCCCCCCATAACCTTGTTCAACCTCTTAGACAAAAGCTAGTATTCTATCAGCAGAGATTACTGAAAACACGGCCCAACGGAGCCGTACACAAGAAGACACGGATAGACTTGTTGAAGAAACTGCACTCGTTCATCTCGTCTATATTTAAAAATGAGAAGTTGTCATCGAAGACGGTGAAGAAAATGAGGAAGGCTCAAGAACAGGCGCAGGTGTTCTTGGCAAATGTATAAAATAATATTTAGGGAATAATATTTTCTATACGCGCCGACTAGGTGGAGAAGATGGCGTCGTACCCCGGCAGTATTTTTTCGTGTTTGATCCCAATATCTTGTGCGGGATTGATTTATGCTCGTCTTTGATTGCCGGTTTGATGTATAATGGCACTTTAAAGTGCATGTGAAGTTATTAAAACTTCTTAGTGTAAAGCAATACCTGTTTTTCATTACAACCCTTATAAACTTTCAGCTTCGAAAAATTCTTAAGAATGTGCAGGTAAAATACTAGTTCTTAGAAAGGTCAGATATATCGCTGTTCTGTGACTTTATTATAAGAAAGGTATAAAGTTTCTTTTAAAAAAAAGTAGTATTTTTAAAGAAATTACGATAGCCTCCGTGGCGCAGTTGGTTAGGCGCCGGCTGTGAAACGAGAGGCCGCGGGTTCGATAACCACACCGAAACAAATATTTGTGTGATCCACAGATATTTGTTTCGGGTGTTTGTGAGATCGAAAAGTCTCTCGTATTTTCTGATACCCACGATACAAGACTCGATCTTAGTGTGGGGTCAGGACTATGTAGGTGACTGTTGGATGTATGTATTTATTTGCGAAAGCAAAAGCCAAGTTTCTGCTTTTGTGCATATGAATTTATAAGTACAAACTTAAACATTGCAAACATTAATTATATAAAGTATAAATTAATCCCTAAATTGAAACTTCGGCAAGAAAAAGGAAGTATTTAAAAAAAGGTATAAATTATGAATTGGTAGTTTAAAAAAACGCTATTAGGGTTAATGATAATTTCAATCGCGAAAAATAAAACAAACAGTGTGTCTGCTATAGTTATTTTTTAAAGCATTTAATACTATTTTCCCAAATGGTTTTCCGCACTTAAATTCACATCAATGTACAGAGAGATCTGTTTGTTAATTTGATTTTATCTTTATGGGTTTTTAATGTACGATAGTGTGAACTCTCATAACATTTCCACATTTTATTTATTTATCTTTATTTTACTTGTTAGTCTATGATCGTTATTGATTATTGAGCGATTATGTATGAACGCGCTAATCTCAGGAACCTACTGGTTCGAATGAAAAAAATATTATTATGGTGTTGGATAGCCGATTTATGTAAAAACTGTCTGTCTGTATCAGCCCATATACGTCCCACTGCTAGGCACGGGCCTACTCTACAATCGAGAGAATCGATTGAGAGTGGTTAGGCCATATAGTCCACTACGCTGGCCTAGTGCGGGTTGGCGGACTTACATACCGTAGAAATTCTTTTAAAATGGCTACGGTATGCAGGTTTCCTCAATATGATTATCTATCAATACACACATAACTCCGAAAAGTCAGAGGTGTGCCCTGGGATTTGAACCCGCGACTACTGTGAACATGTAGACAGCCGCGTCTGGTCCGTTACCAACAGGCCACCACGCACTTTACTTGAAAAAACGCTATAGGCTAAATAACATCACACTATTACCCATAGGAGGCGCGGAGAATTAATAAAAAAGTAGCAAAAACTATTTTTCCGTCAAAATGTATCTGCACCTGGTTGAAGCGGGACCGGGCCGCTATTAAGTTTATAAAAAAAAAATAACTAAAATATTTTTTCTTGTAATTAAAAAATTCTATTGTTTTTATTGTTGCATCTGAAAGTCAAACGTTGTCGTGTTTGTTCGTGTCAACTTTTTCATAAACTGTTGTTTATACAGAATGTTCAATGTGCGCTCAGCACTGCGCTGCGCAACACTAGTCGTATACGTCATCGGTCACCAATAACTAGTGTTGAGTAGGACATGACTTGAAAAAGAGTTTGTAAGAGTAGCCTCATTTTTGTACTGAGCTAGTACAATGTCCCACTTCAATTGAAGTGAGGCGTACTAGATAGTTTGAAGGTATTAGTACCTCTCGCTCTCATTCTATAGTTAATGACGTAGTGTAACGAGTACCGGGACACAAAATATGAAGTAGTACATTTCAAAAAGTTGAGCCGCTCTTACATTTTGACGTCATGTACGGGACAAATGTACTACCTCTTGTATGTCCTACTCAACACTACCAATAACGTCATTTGTGATAAATTGATAAGCTCCGTACTTGTTGATTTGTTAAAAACCCATTTTAATCAATAACAAAACAGAATAGCTTCACTGTGAAACGTGCGTCGCGAAAATGAAGCCGCATCCATGTGCTTTGCTACGTGTGTTCCAAATATTATTAGTGCTATGTACTTTACAGTGTATTTACGGGCAAAGAGTAAGCACTTTACGAAATTATATTTCCCTATCACTTATTTTAATAATATACGATATGTAAAAATATAAACAATGTTATTTTACAAATCAATTAAAAGTATTTTACTGTCAAAATTTCAAGCATTATGGCACGTTTACAAAAAGCTCTTGATATGGAAAGTTACATTATTTCTATTTTTTATGATTTTCAAAGAATATTGGAGTAGTAAATTAATTTTCTGAATAATCCAATAATTCATTAGGTTTAAAAAATACCGTATACATTGTCGTTTATCGTATCTGCATGAGTAAAAAATTACGAAATTTTAAAGCCCTTGTGCCACTTTTGAATACCAATTTTGAGAGCTCGACTATTTGACTAATTTACATTAGAATTTACAAAGATTGTATTCGATTTATTACCTAATTTTTAAAATACTTTATATAAAAAACAATTCATTCAGAGATATGTATTACCACATGATATTATAAATAAAGACCAGGTATTCGTTTAAAAAATATCAGAGAGCGTATATTTTTTTAAATTAGTAAACTATGGTGAATCAAGAGAATAATTCACAGAACATCAAAATATAACATTATGAAGAACTTCAACAAGTTTTTATATTATTGTATGTATTTTAATAAAAATATTTTTTATTCCAATTTAGTATTATATATTATATTTAAATATGAAGTATAAAAAATATCACTAGAAAAACAATACTGTATTGAATTCCTCTGGTAAATTTTAATAAAATTAATGTTTAGTTTGCAGATGAAAGTTACTACCCAGTGGGCTTCTATGATAGTCAGCAAGGGCAGTATGAGATGATCAAAACAGCATTAGAAAAATTGGAAAATGGTATGTATTCAAACCAAATTACCATTTGTAAAACTGGAATTAGGGAATTGCATGATCAGGATACTAGGGTGCCAGCAATGAAAAGGCACAGCAGACCAGTCCATCTTATTTAACATGGTATGACTTGATCTCTCACCAAAATGCAAAAATGCACCATTGTGTTCTGGTTTAAAGGATATTGTAGCCAGAGTAACTACTGGACATATTGAGACTTAACATCTTACGTCTCACAATGGGGAGTGTTGAGAAATTTCTAAGCACTGCTTTGTAATTCATGGTGTTGTTTGGTTTTCTACTCTTCATGAGCAGTTATATCGCGTACCATCAGACGAATGGCATGCTTGTCTCAACATACATTGCAATAAAAAATCAAGAATTTGGCATGGCAGATAGATAAATATTTCCGAAGAGTGTGGAAACAACTTAAACCACTACTGTTTATATCTTTGGTGTAAAGATGGGCTATGCAGCCCTAACATTGATTGCTTAATACATACTTTGAATGGGCAAAAAAATACAAAAAAACTTTAATTCTAAAATCTTTGTAAGCTTAGGACTGCATGACTTTCTAAAAGAGTTTTCAACGTGAGATCCAGTTAAACTATTACCTTACCATTATAATGCTTGAATTTATGTATCGTAAAAACTATGAAAGTATAGGATACACAGAAGCATAATTAAGTATTGTTGAAATCTCTGTAATAATGTCTTTATCAGTTTCTAATAGTTAATGACAGGATACTAATTAGCATAAACACTGCTGTTTAACAGCGGTATAACTATGTCTTGCATATTAAGTTTACCTTGTAACTACAAAACAACTTAACTCACTAGTATATTATGATGTTTTATCAGTACACATGGAAATAAGTCATAAAGAACAGTTTAACTGCGACATGATTTACAGTGATTAACACTAACTTTTACTTGATAAGATATTTAATTATTATATGTTTTGTTTTAAAACAACTGCAATTATTTAAAATCATCCTGAAATTTAATATTATTGAACTAGACATATGCCTTTCAATTTGTGTGCCTCTATACAAGTCTGAAATAAAATAAGCTTAACATTCAAGAAAGACTCAACAATATTTGTAACCAAATTTTAGAATTCACACGAATTCCACCCACATTAATTAATAATCTCACTTTCATTATGCCCTTTAGAATAGAGATAATATAAAGAAAACATTTAACTCTGTATAACAACATATTTATTTTAATTAATATGAAACAATTCATGACCCACTTCTCAACTAGCAAAAGGTAAAACATTGAAATAACAAGGCACATGCAAATGAATATTCTTACACGAACATGATGCTATCAACTAAATACAAAATATTACAGATTACTATACATATATACCGTGTATACAATTCAATTAGTTCAAAGAAGATGGTATAAGACTAGTCAAGCAAAAAAATGTGTCTCATACATACATACATACATACATACATACATACATACATACATACATACATACATACATAAACTCACGCCTTTATCTTCGAAGGGGTAGGCAGAGGCGCCACCAGGACACCCACATTTCGCCTTGTATGTTCCGTCCCACGATGTGATAGGGGGCGAGCCTATCGCCATATCGGGCATAAATTTCTGACTTCGGGCTGATAATGAATAGAAAAATCCAATATCACTTTACCCGACCCGTAACTCGAACCCGAGAATTCAGCTTTTTAACCGTACCGTAATACAACTACGCCACCGAGGCAGTGTCTCTGATAAATATAATTATATGAGAGGATATAAAATATACAGGAGATAATTGCAAGAGATAAAAAATCATAAAGTCCTTAAAATTTGTTACAACTGGTTATGTTGTATGTAAGCGGGAAATATTGTATTAATACTTCTGAGTACCTAATATGGAAAAAGGTTATAAAAAGTGATTGGATTCGAGTTTCTCTCAAATTGGGAACCAGTTATATATAAAAGGCGGTAAATATTAAATGGTTTTTGCCGGTCTATATTTGGAACAAACAATACTTATCATACAGTGTGAGTATGTTCACCTTGCGATACCAGTATATAATAATATCCCTGATATTCATATCCCTCAGTTATATGAAACAGGTCGCAAGAAGTCTTCGGATTCAAGTTACCAATAAAACAAAATAAAACGATGTATAGCTTTAAACGGAATTCTTTAGATCACTGATCAATACATTTCATAATTAATCTCTATTTAGTTAATTTGAACGTAGGTACATCTGCTCTGGAAGATAACCAGACTGGCTTAGCTTCAATGCTCGGTGTTAATAAAATGCGTGCGAGACGGAATGGAATAGAATCCTGGCTAACAAAAGTAGTAGTAGCGGGTATGAGAGCGGGATACTTCGGGATAGAAAATCTCATATTTACATAAGTTTATCCCCGTATTCCTGAAGAGGTAGATCGAGGTGCCGCTAATGGCTAATGCCACACACAGTTCGCCGAGCTTATTTTCGTTCTAAAATGTGATAAATGATAAATGGAAGCTTAACAAGCTAAATTTTTGAATTTAATCGAAAAATATCAATGTGGATTGCTCGGCCCTGGAAACAAATCCAGGACCCAGGGGTCACAGCCCATATGTACTGTCACTCAAAATGCCATGATGTGTACTGAGGAAAATTCCGATTTATCATGTTTTGATATTGGAATCTGAGGTTATATTAATTTACATCATATTGTGTAAGATGACTCGGCAATTGGGCCGTAGGTAATTTTACATCGCGCGGTCTCAACCTATATACATCGGAAAGTACGCCCGGGGGTTTTGAAGATCCATTTGCTTGTGTTATTACCGCGAGTATGATAATCACAAAACATTTTTTTGTCTACAAATGTGTATATGTTCAGATTGCGTTGTTTCAAATGTAGAGTATCTAACTAAATTGGTTGTCGAAACATATAAGCTATTTTTACATAAAAAAGTGAAGTTTATGTGTGCAAAGTAAATATTAACAATTTATCAAAATAAATATTAGGGTAATACAGTTGATAACATCATTTACTTTGTAGTTTACACATAGATTATGCCATATTGCTTTGAAGCTTTCACTGTGTTCCCACATTAGGTTTTTTTATGGCAAAGAATGGCGAGACGATCGTGCCATTCGCCTGATGGTAAGCGATACGACCGCTCATGGACAGTAGCAAAACCAAACAACACCATGAATTACAAGGCGATGCTTGGCATTCCACTGCGCTCGCCAACGTGAGACATAAGATGTTAAGTCTCAATATTTCCAGTAGTTACTCTGGCTACAATGTCCTTAAAATCGGAACACAACAGTGCATTTACACAGCTGTTAGGCGGGAGAAATAGACATTGCGGTGGTACCTACCCAGGCGGTCTCTCACATATAGACCTACCACCAGTACGTATGGAAGTTATTGAGCGTATTATAAGGCGTAACGTTAAGAAAAATAGCCTTTTTTCTTATATTTATTAAGGATAAGTAATATTATTGCTTATTCTAATAAAATTACGTATCATTGCGATGTGTATTCCCTAATTCGTTATAATAAGATATTCGTTGCCGCGTTCCCCACTCGAGTTTGTATGAAATCGATAATATTAGATAGGATGCATAAAGTTCAAGGTTACATATAATATTGTAGGATTATCCGGTAGATCATACGGCCTTGCGCTTTGGAATATTTTAATATTATAGCACTGAAAATAAAAAATGCAAAGCGCATTAGTATTATTTGAAATTCAGATCGAATGTTATGTTTTTCAATTTTACAATGTGTCCTCTTAGAATTGATGGGGTATAGTAATTTTCTACTGGTACTGCTTCTGCACTCTAATGGTCTAATGAGGTATTTATCGGATTGTTGAAACTGAAAAGAATTAGGTTAGCCTATATGCAGTTGACGCTTGACCTATTCCACAGTTAGGTTGTGGACAAACAAGACGACCACGATTTGATAGATCTCTGAATTACTCGCAGTTAGTTAATAAAACAACTATTTATCTCGATTTCCCCGCTGAGAGAAATGTTTGTGGGATCCACAAATATTTGTTTCGGGTCTAGATGTTCCAATACCATAAAATCTTTCGAAGTTTTTGATACCCAGAGCACAAGTCTTATATCTTAAAGTCAGGAGTTCTTATGTAACTGTTGAGCTTAAATTATAATTTTGTCTCTCCCAGCACCAGAATGGGTAGCCGACTGGCCAGACCCCGCAGTAAAGCTGGGCCAAGTCTCCGGCGTGGCTTTGGACAACGCAGGCCGACTGCTGGTCTTCCATCGCGCGTCCAACGTGTGGGACGCGACCACCTTCTCCAATAGGAACGTGTACCAGCGCATAGGCGAGGCGCCGATACCACACCACACTGTGCTGGTGTTCAATGACACTGGAGAGCTTGTTGACATGTGGGGGCAGAACTTGTGAGTCACTCTCATTTTTAATACGCTTTATATTAGCTTCAGACGTATGTATGTAACGGAATCTTTGAACATGATTTTTATGACGTTATACTTGTCCTGGTAGAGTCTACTCATATTGGCGCAGAATAGTAAAAAGTATTGATAAGCATCAATGTAAATGTTAGCAAAGCGATTCCGCCCTTATTTCTAGAAATAATACATAATATGTGGGAATAAATCCGTGTCGGATCAAATGAAAGAAAGATTGCTCAGATGTTCTTTAGTATATTTTTTTCTTCTATTGTGTCTTTTATTACGTTTTCATATCGTTCGTCGTCAACGTCTTCCATAGTCTTCCAAACTGTTCTCTCTTATTCCGTCCTTTCATATTTGACATCTTCATCATTCATCCTCTTAACTCCTTTTTTCACAAACTATGTTCCATATCAATCATTCGTCTAACGTTTTATTCTGCTCATTTTACATCATAACATTAATATCCTACACATATACATATTGCAAGCTTTGAAATTCATGAGAAACCTTTCAGGTATGCATGATTCAGGAGACAGTGAAAGTTATGTTATTAACAATTAACATTGAAACATATTGATTGAATATTGAAACAGTATTGTATTATTAAAATTCTGCCACAGTGTAATGTACCTGTGGAAACAGGAGACTTTAAGCAATATTATTTCATTTATTTACACAGCTGTAAAACATCGTTGTACTCATTATTATCAATATGCGAATATTTCAAAAGTAATAAGATTTTTTTGTGGATGATCCTTCGATAAAATATACACCGAAGATCGAATATCGAATATAGATCGAAGGGATGATCCCTTCGATCTATAGAAGAAATAAAAACAGCTACAGCTGTAACAATGGTACTTGTTCATTTCTTTCCATTAAACATGAAATAACTAATACTATTTTTAATTATTTTATACTTACGCCCCACTTAATAAAATTGTTCATATTTTCAGGTTCTACATACCTCATGGCATCACAGTGGACGCTCAGGGTAATGTGTGGGTCACAGACGTGGCGCTGCATCAGGTGTTCAAGTTCAACGCCGGACAGAAAGACAAACCCGCCATGGTCTTAGGAGATAAGTAAGTGATGTATAAGTACTCTAACGTCCCAAACTCTATGGGGTATGTCAACTCTTTAAAAATAATCCCTATTTAAACTTACATTAAGGCTGTCATTGTATTGACATTGCACGTTAAATTACCCCCTATAATGTATTTACCCTATTTGTGTTAAGACAGTGTAGATGTAAGGCCCATTAAAATTTTTATTGATATTCTTATGGCTATGATTATTGTTATTTTTATCATTATAGGTATGAAACAATGTATTTTATGTATTTTAAATAAATATGTTTTAAATGGTTTTTATGCTTAGTTATTCTTATCATCAAAAGTATGATAAGAAAGTATGTACTTTATGCAAGTTTTGAAAACAAAATCATAATCATTCAACAACTTATGTGACTACCATTTGTAAATTGAGGGCTTCTTTCGTCATTTCCAAGTGGAAAATAATTGTAGAAGATATACAGGGTATATCAAGACTGCGACCGAAAACAAAGCCAGGTGGTAGTATTAGTGACTTCAGACACAAGGCAACTAAAAATTTCGCAAAAAAAAATCGTCAACTTTTTTTTGGTAATTTTTTACTTTTCGTCGTATTTGTGTGATAAATACATAGTTTTCCTAAAATAATGATGTACACCATTTTATTTTTTAAGACGCAATGGTACGATAGGGTTTAAATTACTATTTTCGCAATAACTAGGTATTTACTAACCAAACAGAACGATTTTTAAAAAAATGCAAAAAAAAACTGTCGCTTATTTTGCGAAAATTTTATTTGCATTGTGTCTGTAACCACTAAAACTACCACCCGGCTTCGTTTTCGGTCGCAGTCTTGATATACCCGGTATACTTCATTGCTAATAAGCTGACCATCCTGTATCAAAATGACTTTCTTTGAAGGTTTGTGCCGGGCCGAGATGATGCTCACTTCTGCAAGCCGAGTGCAGTGGCCGTGCTCTCGACGGGAGATTTCTTCGTCGCTGATGGATATTGCAATCATAGGATATTGAAGTTTTCACCTGAGGGATCTATTATATTGCAGTGGGGAAGGAGTGAGTAATATTTTGTAGTAATTTATCCAGATTTTAATTATCTACAGGATGTTACGTGAATTATTTTTCTGTCAACTTCTTCATCATCAACTGCATGAAGTCCATTGCTTAAAATAGGTCTTACTTATTGGAAGCAGCCTGCATCTAGCGACTTCTTGAATTATAAACTCTCATATGAATTATAAATAATATGTTAATTTATTCTCGCAAAATAACCGTCATCATCATCCCACAGCTGTCCAATGCTAGATATTGACTTCCTCAAATCTGCGTAAATAATAAAATCATTTTGTGCTATTACTAAAGTTTTACGTATACCGGGTATACCAAGACTGCGACCGAAATCGGAGCTAGGTGGTAGTTTTAGTGGTTACAGACACGATGCAAATAAAAATTTCACCAAAACAGTGACAGATTTTTATTTAGATTTTTTTTAAAATCGTCATGTTTGGGTGATAAATACCTAGTTTTTGCAAAAATCATAATTTAAACCCTAAATTACCATTGAGTGTATAAAAATAAAGAGGTCAACATCATTATTTTAGGAAAACTATGTATTTATCACCCATTATACGACGATAAGTAAAAAAATTACAAAAAATAAGGTGTCGACTTTTTTTGGGAAATTTTTACTTGCATTGTGTCTGAAGTCACTAATACTACCATCTGGCTTCGTTTTCGATTCACCCCACTTCCAGGCAGCGGTGACTCCCCGTTCGTGTTCAACGTGCCGCACGGACTGACGCTCGCGGACGCGGAGCAGCAGGTGTGCGTGGCGGACCGCGAGCGCGGCCGCGTGGCGTGCTTCCGCGCTGACAACGGCACGTTCGTGGACCACTACCACAGCTGGCTCGTGGGCAGCAGGCTGTTCAGCGTGGCCTACGCGCCGGTGCATGGTGAGACATGTTACACTATTCGCCGCCTGTGAAACGAGAGGCCGCGGGTTCGATCCCCGCACCGAAACAAATATTTGTGTGATCCATAGGCATTTGTTTCGGGTCTGGGTGTTTGTGAGACCGAAAAGTCTCTCGTAGCTTCTGATACCCACGACACAAGACTCGATCTTAGTGTGGGGTCAGGAGTATGTATGTGACTGTTGGATGTATTTATTGTATTATTTTATTCCTACTAATATTATAAATGTGAATGTAAGTTTTTTTTTTTTTTTTTATTGCAATGAATGGCGAGACGAGCATGACATTCGCCTGATGGTAAGCGATACGACCGCTCATGGACAGTAGCGAAACCAAACAACACCATGAATTACAAGGCAATGCTTGGAATTCCACTGCGCTCGCCATCCTGAGACATAAGATGTTAAGTCTCAATATGTCCAGTAGTTACTCTGGCTACAATGTCCTTCAAACCGGAACACAACAGCGCATTTACACTGCTGTTTGGCGGGAGAAATAGACATTGCGGTGGTACCTACCCAGGCGGCCTCTCACATATGAGAGACCTACCACCAGTTGAGTAGGTTTGTATGTAAGTCTGTTTGTTACGCTTTCACGCGAAAACTACTCATCCGATCATCATGAAACTTTGTATACAATATATTCTTGAAGGTATTAGAAGTAACATAGGCTACTTTTTATCCCGAAAAGTTTAGTGTTCCCGTGGGATGAAGAAGGAATTCGGATATATTTGTTACTTTTTTATACTCAAAATGGATGGGACTGGATTACATTCCATTAGAGAGAATGAGACGGGGCAGGCGGGATATAACGGGACGGGAGATTTCAAATAAAGTTAACCACGCAGACGAAGATTGCGGGCAGAAACTAGTATTATAATAAATACAAATCTCAGTTCGTTTGTCACGCTTTAAAACCTTAACTACACAACCCATACGCGCTTCAGGTATACTATTAAGAATTTGCTTTGACAAAAAAGTCAAATCCGTCAAATATAATTTGTTCTATCACCGTATTCAAAAACAAATTATTAACCCATCAGTATTCTATTCACCAGGTGGTCGTCTATACATAGTCAACGGTCCAAACGGAGTAGTGCCAGTACGGGGCTACGTCATAGACTTCCAGTCGGGCAAGCTGCTGCAGACGTTCACCCCAGGCCAGGGGTTCGCCAACCCCCACGACATCGCGGTGACTCCGGACGGTTCCAAGGTCTACGTGGCGGAGCTCAGGCCCTTCAAGGTGCACAAGTTCGTGGATGAGGCGTTGAAGAACGAGAGCAGGGTGGAGAAGAAACTGAACGCGACCGTGCACGTCAAGCCGACCGCGACAGTCGGTGAGTAGGTTTGTACGTTTTGCAGGCTTTTTCGTTTTTTTTTTTTGGGTTTTTGTGAAGTTTGAGGATGGAGTAATAATAGGAAAGTTGTCAGCTACATCTTCCTATTAAAAAAAAAAAAGATATACTTTAACTACTTACTACTAATTTTACTTTACTTTTATGTTTCGAGAAACTTTTACCACGAAATTGTTTTGTATTTTAGGATGACCACTGAAAGTATTAATAAAATGTAATTACTACATTGGAGATGGTCTTCTGAAATGCAGGTTTCGAAAGTATTACTAAACAAAATTATTCAGCAAGTAAAAAATTCCTACTAAATTACTAACATTTTTTTACCGCACACTTTTTCACTCAATTCACGTCTTCACTTTTCGGCACACTTCATGATGGCAAAAATCACTTACTAATAACGAGTATTATTTATTCATGTTTATTTCTTTTTGTTTTACGTTTATGTACACCTTTTATGTAACAAATAAGTTTTTTTTATCTATTTCAATTATAAAACTTTATATCTCTCGCCACTACTTCTTTCTATCCCAATTCCCACCCTATTGTAGGATCTGGGCACTACGACTTTTATTCATATTTTATAAATATTTAGTTTATAATTTTACTACCGGCAACTTGTCTGACGCCAATCCTTCGGAATATATCCAGTTTTATCCAAAGGGTTGCGCAGTCCTTCGAATTAAAACATAAAGTATTTTGCGATACGTGCCGCAAATAAAATAACGTTCATCCCGTACAATACATAAGCCCATGTTTGTTGACAGAGGTACTGCTACAGTCATACGCACTTTCTCAAGCTTTATTTCACCTAAATGTGTAAAAAAGGGGAGCCTATGTCATGCCATGTCAGGATATCAAGGATCAAAATGGAATGCTATTTTCTTTATTTAATGTTTACGGCTATGGATACAAGTCCTTTTAGCCAATCTTTATAATATTACAAAACATATGTACTAAAAATGGAATGCTTTCATCAAAGGGTTGCTACTCGCATTAATCAACCGTCAACAACCATTGTAATATTCTAGAGCGAACATTGAGAACAAAATATAACAATAAAGAACAGTACCATACTTGTCTCTGTCACTCCTCCACACTGACATTGTCTTCCCTCTCACACCACCTGTTTTCACGTGCCGAGTGTACACGTTCGCAATTCGAATTTTGTTCACTTCACGTGCCGGGTATACACGTTCGCAATTCGCATTTTGTTCGCGATGTTCGCTCTATACCTCAATGGTCACAGCAACTCGCTCATTGGCACAGAGATATCAGGTGTGCTGGTGACGGGCAGCGGCGGGGAGTGGTGGCGGGGCGCGGTGGGGGGCGCGGGCGGGGCGGCGGCGGCGGCGCTGCTCGCTCTCGCGGCGCTCGCGCTGCTGCGGGCGCGCAACAACGGTAAGGGCTACGAGGCCGAACCTCTTGTTAGCTAAGTAGCACACAAGCTTACGGATTAATGTTACATCTCATTAGCACTTAGAATCGCATAAGTTAGCCGACTTAGGTTGCATCACGATCTCGACTTCGATCTGTTTATCTCTGTAGAGAAATAGGCCTCGTCGGTAAATAAATTTAGTTAAATCAATACGTACCGAAATCGCCAAATATGTTTGAAAACTATTATGGCAGATCTTTAACAGAAGTCGCCAATTTGTGTACGGTTGAGATATGTCGATTTGTACTTGTTACACCGTTAGGTTTGTAAACGCATTAAATTTGACTTGCAAACATTTGCGTGTATTCGGCGTACAAAAACCAACAAAAATATAAATCTTGTCATACAGTACAAATGGTCCGGCGAACAACTGATTCGACTGGAAAAGCGACACCAGAATATTCAGATGATTTCTCCAAACGTTCATGTTCCCCTCTATACGCCGAATACATGCGAACGATAGAAGCGCCCTTGCAATGTTAAACATTAAACACCCAATTTGCCTCCCCATGAAAGGGGAGAATGAAAGGAAAAAATTAAACGTCCAAGAATCAATAATACTGCAATGAAGCAGTTTGTGTTATCGAATACTTAATTACAGACTTTTCAACATTCCAGTGTAATTTGAGAGAACTAGCATTTACTATAGTTATGAATGACTTTAGAAGTTAAATATGACTGAAAATATTAAAATATGCATAATGTAAGAAATGTGCAATGCCAATAATGCTAAATGATAAATAGAAAAGAATTTTAGTATATTATTTTTAATAGTTAATGCATAATATTATGAATGTTAATGTATTATATCATAATGAAGCAAAGTTACAATGACGTCCACATAAATAATACACCATTAAACTAATAAAAAAATATAGTATACAATGTTAAATCTAATTAAATAATTATGGCTGATCAGAATCTTCTATTTCTTGCATTATACCTGCTTGTAAATTTAATGTGGCTGGTGTTAGATATAGATCTGAGTTTTATTTTTGTTTTCCATTTGATTTTCTTTATTGTTTCTTTATTCACTCGCGTTTTTATGTAAATCTGTTTTGATTACGATTAAATTAGTTTGTTTATTATGAAATTATAAGGGATTTAAGTATAGATATACTATAAATTATGTTAATATTTATTTTGATTTCGAGCATTAAGATAATTGGCAGCTATTACAGAATCAGGGGACTTTCAATTATAAGAATTACCTTATAAACTTTTATTTGCAAAATGGAATTATTGGACTATGGTGCTTATACATATATGTAATAGTGGAGATATTTTTTCATGGTTTACATAATATTTTCTATCAGTGGAAATTCTATTTTAGAAAATAAACAGTGGTGTTTTAGTTCTTATACTACATTTTTACACAATAAATGTTTGACTATACTTATAGTATGGCCAGTTAATATTTTTTTAAATAGAAAGTATTAGATTATAGTATTTATTTATTATCTAGATTCCATCTTACTTTCATGATTTTTTATTTATTTTATATAGAAAATATTTTTAGTTTTGCGCTTTCATGAAATTGTGATTGTGAAAATGTTGTGATGTTTAAAAATGTAAACAAAATATATTTATTTGAAGCAGCTTTTTGTTTTATTATTTTGGCACTTTTGTCACCCTTTTCAGCTAATAGTAGTGCACGGATCTTTTCCTAATTTAACATTTTTGTCCAAGCTTGTACGCCTCATATGCTTTATATCTGCCTTTAGAACTATTGATGTTTTTCTAAAAAAAAAAAAACAATCGGACATAGTATCGGTAATTTTCAAAAAAATATTTTATAGCTTCAAAATACACGATTATTGCAATGTAAACAATAAACACCTCAGTTGCTATTTTATTTTAAACCGTAACACGTTGTTTGCAGTTTTAAAACTACGCCATCCACTACTCGTCTGTATATAAGGAAATACCAAACTACATGTGTGATAACCGCAACACGCCGTCACAATACACAACATGTGTGTGCGCCACAGTCAATGCATTAAAATACAATTTGACATTTAATAAAAAAATCGAACTTTATACAGGGTATATCAATTATACATTTAAAAGTGTTTATTTAAAAGATTGTTACACCTGTGATTAGTGAATATGTTAATGATTTTTTAAAGTAAAAATCAACGATACATTTTAACAATCTGTCAATCTGGACTCAGCCCAGGGGGGGTCATGACCCCCATGACCACCCCACTGGATCCGCCCCTGATCATAACTAGCAGAACAAACAAATTATACTTTAAAAAACTAACTAACAAGCGTCTATAGGTCGTAAAGGCGTCACCCGTCGGCGCTGGGAGTACGGGCACGGTGAGTTCAAGTTGCGACGGCTGTTAGAACGACGGCGGTTCACTCGCGTGCACTCCGACGACTCGGACGACGAGCCCGCGCCCATGCTGCCGCACCCGCCCGCCAACGCGTGATGTAACACACATGTTGAGAATATATAGCGAAATGTATACGTGGGCTTGTAGTAGAACAAAATGATTTGTGGGTAGGTTGCGTGGTCTGTATAGTGACCAAATTAGGATCGACACGTTGACTGTAGAATCGACACAATGAATGTGTTGATAAATTAGCATTACATACAAAATAGTAAATTAATAGCATTGGCTGTTCGTGATTATGTACAGATAACCTCTGTGTTAGATAGCCACACAAGCTCGAATACACAGCATGTGTGCATTCCGCGGTCAATGTGTTAATTTATTAAGACATATTTTAATCTTTATTTGACTCTATCTGAAAATTGATTCTATTTATGCCTGCATTCATAGCTGAAGTTGTAATTGCAAACCGTGTATTTCTAACAAAATTTATTTCAAATGGTCACTAATTCAACTGGGGTAGTACATTTAAACAAAATGCCACTAGAAAATATGTGCAGAAGGGAATGGATCTAAACAAAACATAAGTTACGTTTTATGAGTCTGTAAACATAATGCCTGACATACATGGATGCGAATTGTAATCGTTAAAGTATTGGGGTAGAAATATGCTCGAGAGAAAGAAGTATTTAGACAGCCTCCGTGGCGCAGTTGGTTAGCCACCGGCTGTGGAACGAGAGGCCGCGGGTTCGATCCCCGCACCGAGACAAATGTTTGTGTGATCCACAGGCATTTGTTTCGGTTCTGAGAGTTTGTGAGACCGAAAAGTCTCTTGTAGTTTCTGATACCCATTACACAAGACTCGATCTAAGTGTGGGGTCAGGACTATGTATGTGACAGTTGGGTGTATTTATATTATTGTTTATTTAGATACCCCAATAAAGAATTTCAAGACGTGTTTTATGCGAGTCTTGTTCTGATTGCAACATTAACTTTGTTAGCTTTTATTTCTGTATAAATCTTTGCGACCTAAAACTATTTCTATGCCTAAAGAGCTTGGTTATTATGTAAGTTGTAGAGATGTACACTGTATTTTGAATTTAATTTATTTATGTTTGCAGTGTCCCTTCTAGGTAATATCTCAATGAATGATTAACAATTAATTGATTATTGGAATTGAAATTCCCATCATAAAAAGAACCAGCTATCTATTTCTATATTCTAATATACTTAATCTATTGAAACAGTTAGTATTTCTAAGTCTGCCAATGCACATAACTTTTCTAATATTTTATTAGTTAGTCTAAGTATGAATATTAATGTTAGTTATATTTAAATTCTAGGCACGTGAGATTTTGTGATATGTCCTAAACAGTCTATAAAATATATATGGAAGGTCAAACAGGCCTATTCATCTTAAGTCAGAGCCACTTAACCAATGCGAGCGTTATTGTGTGACTGTAATATGTTTGTAAATTATAGCATACTGGGTATATCAGGACTGCGATCGAAAACTAAGCCAGGTGGTAGTTTTAGTGGTTACAAACACAACGCAACTAAAAATTTCACAAAATATGCGACAGACTTTTTTTTTCAGATTTTTAAATATTATCGTGTTCGGGTGCTAAATACATAGTTTTTCCGACAAAAGGAATTTAAACCCTTGAGTACCATTGCGCCTTTAAAAATAAAAAGGTGTACATCAATATTTTAGGAAAACTATGTATTTATCACCCAAAATCGACGATAAGTAAAAAATTTCGAAGTTTTTAGTTGTTTTGTGTCTGAACTCACTAATACTACCACCTGGCTTCGTTTTCGGTCGCAGTCTTGATATACCCTGTATATACATTTAAGTCTTATAGGTAACAAATTTCAGTTTGTAATTTAAATTAATCGCAAGTCGTGGGTTATTCATCTATGTCTGATTTGGAGTATTCCCACCCAAAGTTGTAATAGGCTTCTTATAAATTAATACGAGCACACCTATAAATATACTTTCGGGCGAAATTAATAAAAGATCTTTGAGTATGGATTTATCCCGAAAATAGACCAATCGGATTAAAGTTTCGTGGACACGCCCACATTTAACTTCTCTTTATTGGTTGATTTTTTTGGACGATCTTTAGATAGAGATTAAATAATTATACAATAGCTAACTAAATTGATGACGGAAGTATTGCTTTCTAAATATTTATATGTGTATTGTGTATATCGTGTACGTCTGAGGACAGTCAACGTTTGTTAATTATGTAAATCATAAAATATTGTATTGTGTACAACACAGTATTATTTTACGATGTAGGTACCTGCTTACATTTTAAGTGCCAGTTTTTATGACATTTTAAGCGTGCATTTCATGTCTCGACAGCCTCCATGGCGCAGTTGGTTAGACACCAACTGTGAAACGAGGGGCCGAGGGTTCGATCCCCGCACCGAGTGAAATGTTTGTGCGGTCCACAAATATTTCTTTCGAGTCTGAATGTTTGTGGGACAAAAAAGACTCTCGTAATTTCCGATACCTTCGACACAAGACATAATTAATCTTAATGTGTGTATAAATAATTTATTGATTAACTCAATGTATTAACTTCAACGATGTTTCATGATCATCTTTTCGCAATAATTATATGATTTCTTGGTGACAATTTCGGGTCGAACACTGGTTGTATTTCACACGAAAATCCTGAAACAAAAATATAATCTCCTTTTAACTAAGTGTGTACTTATAGATAGGGGAGGTATATCCAGTATTGAACAATTCATTTTATTTTTCGTCATTTAAAGCAAACCTGTTTTATTATAATGAATAGGATCTCATAAGGGAACTGTCTCATATGGTTTGCTATGAGAAGATCATTGTATTTATGTATTACCGTAAATTAAATATGTACTGTATCTATAGACTTATGTAATTAGATAAAATATTTTGAATTCTCTTGCTTATTTGAAACTTAATTTTAAATTTCTTGTAAACTATATAAAAATTGTCCAATTCCTAACATTCCTTATTGTAACTATAAGTCTCTATTTTAATAAAAATCTATTTCTCTTCTTATATCGCTTAGTAAAGTGACTAAGCTTTAAAAAGCAACATTTCGAAACCAGAGTGTTTTAGATATATTGTATGTCCCATTTTTTATAGGACATTAGTTAGTGTTAGTTATAATAACCAATTCAAAACAAAGACAGTAATAAGATCTTGTATTAAAATGCTGTGTTCCTGCACTAGAATTATTGTCAGTATTCCTACCATTATTATTTAAATGTAGAATTCGTGAAAGCCTTATCATATCACGGCGTATGGCCTGACTACACAATTCCTATGAACAATTACCATCACTTTTACAATTATTCATTAAGGATTAAATATGACTTTTAAGAACAGTGGTACAAGAACGAATAGAACATTAAATAACATTGTTTTTGTGAAGAATAATTTATATATTATGTAATATTTTATATCAATGCCTTATAGTTTCATTTTATATACCCATTTCTGCTATCAGACTACTCATTAAAACCGAATTTGTATTGTATCACTATTTTTAAAACAGCTGTGTATAATAAAGTGCCAAAATGATTAGTATTAAATTCCTGTAATTTAATGGTATTAAATTGATGTCTCTAGTCTAATATTGTTGTATGTAAATACAAAATATATTTATGTGTACTTAAATGTTGAATGTGTATGTATTTTATTTTTGTCTTTACAAATAAAGTGTTAAAACAAGACGTAATATTTTTCTTGGACTTAAGATCTTTGTCATAGCGTTTAATACACCTGAACTGTAGGTAAGGTATAAAAGGGAGAGCAGAAGCTTGTTAATGGCCTATCTATATGCAGTACAGTACTGTAACAGTGCATAGAGCATGGGAAAACTCTCCAAAAGAGTTCGATTGAGACTTGAGAGGGCTTAAGAAATATTCGCTGGCGAATCGTGGTTCAACGGATTTCACCTGTCATAAAAACTCTTATATAGACCTATCTATACACACATTGACACAGTATCACATTCTGTTTAGGCGGTAGATAATAATTATAAGGACACCAAGTATAGAATTCTCACCTTGTTCTAACACAAAAAGCACTCTGTCAAGTAGTATGACTGTCTCAACTATGGGTGCCAGAGCTAATCGTAACGTGTATACTGTAACCACCCGCCGCCATTGTTCTAAATCAGAAGCTCCCTGTGATAATGCCTCCGGAGTCAGTAGCATTGGCAAGTTGAGTTTTTCAACCGCTAATGTGCAATATCTGGAAGGGACAAAAATACACAAAGTAAGGAAATATGTCTAGTCTAGTTACGAATTTTTATTCAATAATTTTATATTTATTTTAATAAGAACCTTAAGGATTTTTTGTTTGTATCTTTTTCTTCCAAGACATGAAAAAACATAGATATATATATGGTACAAAAGTAAAATAAATGAATATATTAAGGATTCGAAAATATCCATGAATTTTAAGTTAATATAAAGCTTACTTTTCAAAAGTCATTGTGTCCGAGTGTTTAACACTTCGGACAGGCGAATGTTTTAGTTGTGGGTCATATTCCACAAGAATCCTCTCGAGTGCGGCTCTGTAAGCGTGCACCTGCAAAAAATATAGTGATTACAAGAAAATTATTTCCCAAATTGGATAATTCACACTATTTTCTTATTCAAGCGACACCATATTATAGTACTACACAAACAAAAAACCTATTAAAAAATTACCTTTAAATCCTGATAATTCCCCTTCATCAATCTCTCGGAATAAACTTCAATAGCATGGCAAGCTATCTCCCTACTTACATAGGACAGACTGTTATTCATTCCTTTGACATATTTACTCATTGGATACCCACAACTATCCCCACTGCATGATAACTTCATATAACAACAACCAACTAAACAAATAAACTTCACATGGTCGTAACTGGCAAAATGTTTGAGCAATAGTGGTCCCAAATCTCCACATGGATGAAGTCCTATAAGGCCATATTTGTCCATTATTTTGGGCAATGGCAGTTCATTTAATTGCTTGTGGCATGATAGTGTAACATTAAAGTGAGTTGGACGGATTAATTTCGCCACCGCTTCTTTAGAAAGATGCTTGCTAGCTGTATACTCTAATTCTTGGTCTAGTTTTCTGAAAATAGAAAAATAAACATTTGTAGAAAAGAGATAGCACAGTAAAGTATTTAGCGGTGTAGTAAATGTGGTAATTCTATTTTTAATAATCAATATAGTTGTTTTATCATATTTTTTTCTGCAAATAGACTATAAAATGTTCTGTTAAACTAATAAATGTGGTACAATAAAAAAGTAACACTAGTTAATCTTATCAAAACTTTCCACCACATATTCACAACTTAAGATTTGCATAAATTCTATACTATATTTTATTATCATTATAACTCATTGAAGTTATGCCCCATTTAGTGTATAAACGCATTATATACATACCAATAGTACAGACCTAGCCTCTTCCGTCAGTGGACCCTGGCACTCTATTCCAACAGCATGCACATTGTTCCTATATGCAAGCATTCTGACCAAATGCCCCAGTCCCGACCCAAAGTCTATTACAGCATTACATTGTGTTTCCTTTACAACATCCGTAACTACATCTGCCATTAAACTTATCTCATGTCTCTTTTTCAATTTTACATGCTTTAGAAATAAGTTTTTGAGTCTCGGATGGTTTTTACACGAATCTGTATCAATAGATTCATCATCATTTTGAGGTTTGAAATTATTGTCTCTGGGAATACTTAAAGATTGAACTGTGCTCATTAAAGCCAGGAAAGATAGTGGGAACAAATGTTGAGTTGGTTTACTCGAGAGAATTTTGCCCAATTCTTGTGGATCCAAGTTGAAAAAGTTGTCTCTCCAAGATTTCGGTAGTTTCTCCCAATGATTGTCAACAAAGAAGTCCTGAAAATTTAATTGATTTGTAAGATGTAATACTCCAATAAGTAATGGAACTTGGGATAGTAGTAGACATTAATTGAGTGACCATAGTATATTTATTTCTGACTTGAAACTTTTCTTGCTTGACTTTTGTTATTATGATGTTACAGTCCATGAAAAGTTTTTATATATAAAATAAGAATGACAGTGGAAAGAAATATATAATTTTAAGTACATCATTTACTAACATATATTTTATATTTGTGTTCACAATTATAAATATTTTTTGAATCATCAACTTGACATAATGAAATTGAACTTACCAAAACATACAAATCTAACAACCATTCGTACATTTTCACAACTTTTAACGTGTCATTGATACATTTTTTTACAGATTCTTCTTGTGAATACATGTTTTAAACTTTTTTTTTTACAAAAAACAAACTTTTAACCACGTTTCAGTATGTCGACAACACGTTGACAATCACATTGACAATTTCCACAACAATTTCGAATTTCGATCAGCTGTTCTAAAACTTCTACTACACCGTTGGAATGTCAAACATTACAAAGCCAAATTGGTTGATTATAATAGTCGATGAAGATTCTACACATCCATCGAGTTGGTCGATGATAACATCACCAGCTGTTGTTAGCCTGCTATGAAAATATTTTGAATTGAACCCTTATACCATAGTTTTATTAAAACGTTAAAAACATTAATAAAAAATATGAACCATCAACTAACCAGTGCTAAGAATAAAGTTAATAATTTTAGTTCCTTAATTAGTTGGTCAATGCTCTCCGCTCGGTTGATGGGCGGTAATGGTTTAGGACTGCTATATAATATATCCGTATTTGGACTTTAGAGCAATGGACACAAAAAACTATATTTTTGTTACCAACAGTTAACCGTTCATGCCTTGTTCTTTCATTTAGGAATTCAAACAATATTAACGATTCATGTATTTGTATTACTCGCTGCGCGGGAATCAAACCAAATACCTCATACATACGTTGTATCTTCTTATTAATCTATGCTCATACCTAATAAACACGGCCACTACCCACTATGCACTATAATAACGATGGTCTCGATTCGCTTTAAGTTCGCCCTGAACATAAAGCGAGTCATTTTTAAATAGGTCAGAAATAAATACATTTAACAGTAACATACATGATATATAGTCTTGACCTCGCGGTAAGAGTTTTGTGTCATACGTATCCGAAGCTACTATAGACTTTACGGTCTCACAAACATTTGTCTCAGTGCGGGAATTGAATCCGCGGCTTCTCGTTTCACAGCCGTCCTCTACCCAACTGATTCGCTCTCAAATATATCTATTAGATTTGCTGAGAAATCAATTAAATTGCTAGACAGAGCAGTGAGCACTGGTAGTCGCATCACTTTGGTATTGTGGTCAATTGACAGCCTCCGTGGCGCAGTTGGTTAGACGCCGGCTGTGAAACGAGAGGCCGCGGATTCGATGCCCGCACCGAGGCAAATGTTTGTGAGGCCCACAAATATTTGTCTCGGGTCTGGGTGTTTGTGAGTCCGAAAAGTCTCTCGCTGTTTCTGATACCCGATACAAGACTATGTTAGTGTGGGATCAGGACTATGTATGTGACTGTGTATTTATTTGTAGACTGTTTGACTTTCCCAGAATAAAAAAGTGGTTATTTAAAAAATCATTTATTTTCATCACAAATTTTAAACATATCATAAATAATAAAAGCATTTAGAAGAATGTTCACAAGACTAGAAATTAAAAACAAATACGTCTTTACAAAAGTTGTGACTTGCAGAACTCTCAGGTGCATATTATTTTATAAAGCCAATTCTTTAAATATTTTTTTTCTGCTCATATGTTTGCGACACATGTTTATAGAAAAGCTAATTAATGTCCTAAGGCCATAAAGCTTTTTACTAAAACTCAGTCAATGCGAATTTTACAATGCTTAACATAACCAAACCAATGTGTTTTTAAATGCAAGAGATATCCTCTTCAATATTTTTCGATACCGCATTTATTTTACTGATGATTTATATATACGTTTTGAAGGGAAACCAGAGTAATTTTACTGATGAGAATCATACAATGTCTTATGAAATAGAAATCTTCGTGGTCACTACCCACGTAGCCAAAAAGGTTGCGCTTTATAATTTGATAGTGCAACTTTTTTTTATTGCACTATCAAATTATAACAGTTACAGTTCTGTGTTCATATCCTTTTACAACTTTGCGTAAACGTTTAGAAACAATTAAGTAGAATGCCATTATTATACCAAATGGCTAAATATTACTCCGCTTATGGCAGTGGATACACTATCTGAGCTTGATCTAAACAGGGTAAAACAAGTTGGCAATAATAATGAGAAAAGAATAACATGATAACAATCAATTCGTGTTTTTAAAACTAAAGCGCACTACACACCAGAGTTGCTGACACGCCGGCCTATGTCGGCAACTTTTTGTTGGCGGGCTAGTTTTCGGCTTCACTCATTGCTAGTCGAAAAACTTTGTCGACGACATGTCAGCGGCTTGATATGACACGGGGAACATTTTTGTGACGTTGTTGAATGTCGCCGGGCAACATGTGCAGACGCTTGTTGCCGACATGATTCTTTTCTTTAAGGCCGCCGGGTTGTGTCGGAGGGCTATGTCGGCGGGGCGGCGGCTTTATTGTGTTGTGCGCTTTAGTTTTTTCTTCACGCAAAAATCTCACAATGGATTACGATAATAATATTATCGTATCTTATACTTTGTTCTTAAATAAAATAGGTAATATTATTTAAAATTAGATCCATACAAGATTGCACTTGATTGTCTTTAGTATTGAGATAATTAACCTTAAAGTGGTTATACAGGGTATATCAAGACTGCGACCGAAAATAAAGCCAGGTGGTAGTATTAGTGACTTCAGACACAATGCAACTAAACATGTAATTTTTACTTATCATCTTATTTGGGTGATAAATACATAGTTTTCCTAAAATAATAATGTATACCTTTTTATTTTAAAAGACGCAATGGTACGTGAGGGTTTAATTCATAGATGTAGTATAACATAGATCGGCAATGTGAAAGAGATAGAATGATTTATATCATACATTAAAGCGAGATGCATGATGCGACCATGCGTTTACACGGAGAGCTAACTTTAGCGATTTGTGTGAAAATATGTCATTTAAGCGAACGACAAATTTCGCTTATTTTCTTGATTTATTTAATATTTCAGTACTGAGCTACTTTTATTAAATGTAATTTATTATGGTGAGTTGTCCAGTGCCTGGATGTGATTGATTTTAGTGTAAAAACCCGAATAATCATAGTTTTTCATAAGATCGTATCACTTTTTTCAATGTTGTTTAGTGACAATATTGTAGAATTGTAAGACAAACCTTGTATGTATATCGGTAGAACAGAATGTCCTTATTCATTATTTAAATGCGTAGAAAGCATCCATTGCCTATATAAAATGATATCATATACGTGAATTTATAATAATTTCAACCAACATTTGCTAGAGATTGATTGACAGTTTCGATCAATAATATTATGTCGATAAAAATAGTCAATGACCATAGAGGTTTCACTTCATTTTATAATCTCGTAGTATAACATCAATTCTATAATAACAGTTATTACTTCACTTTATTTATTCACTATTGATATTTGCTAAATATTAATTAATATTTCGTGTGCGTAATTTATCATTTCTGAGCCGGTTTCAAATTAACTGTGCCACGGAGGCTGTCATTTTAATAAAACAATAGTACATTAGATATTATTATAAGGCATGCTTTACAAAACTTGTCAAATAAAGTTATTCTCAAATATGACGATTTATCTTATGTTTACGTATCTGTGTTGAAATAAACACAATCATTATTTTTCTGTTAAAATACCATGAAATGTCTCATATACCTATATCTATAAAATTTTATTTTATTGGTTGGGCCGTTAGGTATATCGATATGATAGTATCGACAGAGCATGGTGCAGCATTATCTGTCACGCACACATGCAAACTTCACGCACACTATCATATTCTCGTTTTGGTTTCACTCAAAATGATACATTGCCGATCTATGTTATACTACATCTATGGTTTAATTTACTATTTTCGCAAAATCTAGGTATTTACCAACCAAACACAATGATATTCAAAAGATTGCAAAAATAAATCTATCGCTTATTTTGCGAAAATTTTAGTTGCATTGTGTCTGTTACCACTAAAACTACCACCTGCCTTCGTTTTCGGTCGCAGTCTTGATATACCCGGTATGTTTCATGCCTTCACTTACGTATACATAATAAAAAAATAAACTAAAAACTACTGAGCATTACAGATAAACTAATTATCCAAAGAATGTAAACAATAAAACATACGAGATTGCAGCAAATTACAGATTTATATAAGCATGTATTAAATGTCTTTTGAAATAAAAATTGAGCTTATCAATAATAATAAAATAATGTACAGTTTGACACCCATAAATCCAATTTCAATCAATATTTCAATTATTATTAATATTCAGAAAATCTTATGGGCTATTGAGATTGTTTTATAATATCCGAAATTATTAACCCATATTGATCGCTAACTAAGAATCTACTATTTCGAATACAGGCTTGTAGGATCAGATTTACCGATAAACTCACATTTAAATTAATTAATTGATTTATTTTCGGAATAGATCCTTAGATGGCGAGTAGGATCGCATATCACCCACATTAGCCAATATAAAAAATTACATATGCACCGAATGCATTTTTTAATAAGTATTTTGTTTATTTCTTTAATTATGGGTCCGAACCGCAGTCAACGTATTATTTAGAATGTTGGCATGTTAAGTATTCAGGTACTCTATAGTTAAATGCGTCTCATCGGATTTACATACAGAACATTGGGTAGTTAACTTAAATTAATTGAGCCTGTTTTCATATTCTTTATACTTGTATCCATAGTAGTTATTGTTAGTGGTTACGTACAGTTAATCAGAGGTATCATTATAGCCGACAAAACGTTTTTTAAATCCGTAATATTTATTTCAATTTTTAGTGTATTATTTTAACCATTTAACTTTTGTTTTAAACGTTTTTTCACTCTTATAACAATACTTTGGGATCTTACTTCCTTAAGCAAAAAAGAATGTTTATCACAATAATATCTAAAAAAAATACCTATACCAATCAAATATTTCACCCTTTTGATTCATTCATAAATATTTATTAAGCATAGATTCATCTTTGATATATTATATTTTCCAATGTTTCAATGTTTCGTTTAAAACCAGCTTTATCAATTTGAAACAGACCACAAGTGGAATGGTTTTTGTTGTTTTCTATGTCTTTGTTTTTATTTTATATTCATAATGGACGTATTTATATTAAATAAATTTAATTTGTTGAAAATGCCACATAAAAGATGCAACACAATAAAATAAAATAGTAAATATGTATAAGTATAAATAATTTTCTTCAAAAGGTGACCATTATATCTACAAGTATTCATAAAACGCGAATAGTGTAGGGCACAGTAGAAAGCGATTAATACGCTTTTTTGCACAATATGCTACATTGAGATTCTCTTATTATTATTAAATTACATGGACATTAACATAATATTTCATTTTTCAGTTAATATGTCCTCCAATTTTGTGATTTAAGTAAATAAAAAGTATGTATGCTTTTTAAGTATTTCCATCAATGTTCTAAATATCGAAATAAATATATGAATTTTTTTTATTAAGAAATGGTTTCTTGTATCCTCCCAAGTTACTATTTTGGAAACAAATATTGTATAGTAACTTCATTTGATTTACTGTGGTAATGACATCCAACAGCTGCTTATACTTAATTTTTTAATTGGACGTAACTTCACAGGATTTTTATGGATTATCATAATAACGTTTACGCTACATGCGTTTGGGACTTATAACACTTTTAACTCTATACACTTTGAGACAAAATTTTCTCAAAAAACACATAAATCTCTCAAACATACTCAGATCTATCGCGTAAGATACATTTTTACTTAACATATCCCTATTTACACAATAATAATCACGATTACTGGGGAAACTTGGCAACGCCTCCGAACAGAAGTGCGGGTAGAACGAAAAGTCCTCCACCAAATCAAGGTGAGGGTACTTACTGGCTTCAGCGTGGATTTCTTCCTCCAAAGAACAAGGACTTGCTACGTAAAACCTGTACTGTTTTCTGTGTTTGTGAAACAAATTTTCTGCATCAGACAAATCATTGTCTATTTTAGCAAGAAGATCTTTGATGGGCAAGGAACCAAATCGTTGAATAAATGTAGAGGGAGCCAACCTATACTTATGACCCGTCTTCTTATCCTTCCACACTTTGTTCGTGCTTTCCAATTGCAACAAATAACTTGGTAAACTATAGCTATGTGTTATTATCACGTGTGTATGCGTACCATAATTCGATTTGATTTCCCGATGGAGGCTATTTGCTAGAGGATATATTCCTCCCTGATGGACGAATCCGTAGAATATCGTTAAAATTACATTAAGTATATACCAGGTACTTTTGAGCATTATCTTGAATTTCCTAGTGCTCGGCGGGTCGCTCTCGTTGGGATGAAGATGGTTGCCGTAGAGGTAGACGAGGGGTACCAGGACTGGTATGATGAACCGTGGCTCCTGATGTGGGAAGAATGAAAGCAGAGCCACAGGGATGATGAGGGAGAACAGCATCAGTCCGGTGATGCTCTGAATCCGCGGCAATTTCTTGTATTGGCCGCGGATAAACCTGGAAGTGAAATGTTATATCGAACATAAATTTAATTTAGTCGTAACAACGCCGCTAAAACTTCTACCCTGCTTTTGACACTCGATTAAATTTAGTTCGTATAAATTCGATTTTGCGATTAGGCAAAATAAGGTACAACCATGCGCTAATGTACCGTTTAATAGTACCTACGAAAATTTCAAGTTTTCGATCCTCTTTATGTATATATTTAAACTGTTGCAGTATCAGCTTTTAATACCAACCTGTAGGCATTAGTAGACAGTGTGACAAACGCCAGTCCGCCCAAAACGTTGAAGAGCAGCGGCACGTTGACCGCCAGGTGGAGCCACCGTGGATGCAGACCATGATCCGTCAGATTCTTCGTATCAATATTATATCGAAGGAAATTCAAAGGGGTAACCACCCAATTGTCCCAGGAAATCTTCAGAGATTCTATATCAGCCATAGTTAGGTACCCATAGTAACCAGAATCAATCAGAACAAGTATTAGGGTTATTGGTACTCCGCATAACATAAACAGAAATATTCTATAGTGGAAATCCTTAAAGCCTACAACCTTGGAGCCCAAACCTCTCTGCAGCCAAAAGAATACGGGAGGGAATGCAAAGCCAGCAAATGTTGGACGGTTAAATATTCCTACAACTACAACCGTAGCTATGAACATGACATGATTAAATGAATGAGCTGGCAAATGTGTGCTCATTTTGAATAATTTTACTTTCTCAACAGCACTGGAGGCTTTTTTGTACCTCTCTTTTAAAAATTCAGAGTGATATATAATCTTATCTGATTTTAACATAGCCTCAGCTACAAGAAGTAGAAGGATTGAGAAGAAAACCATTTCAAATGCATTTGAGAAGCTTCTGCAGCAGTAAACAAGAACCACATATGAACTGGCAAATATAGTAAGCCTGTTCCTGAAATTCTGTCCATATAAAACACAGATTTTGTATAAACAGTAATCATTTATGAGTGATAACAAGCAGATAAATATTCTTGGAATAACAAGCAGATAGTATGGAGTTTTGAGATCTAAATTAAAGTAGTATCTGGTGTAAGGATTTGCCAAACGTATAAAATGTAGCGGGGGACTGAGTATCATCTTTGGTACCAATATATTTCGAATAGGGAATTTTGGATTGAACTCCCATGTTCTGGCCACATCGATGGTAAAGATGTCACCTGAAATACCAATAAGTAACATTTGTAGGAAAGAAATACTTTGTATATAAAATTGAACAAACAATAAATAAACCAGGATTAGGATTGTGTCAAAAAGAAATATAAAATCTAAAGGAAGAATTTCAGATGTAAAATACATCAACTACCTACCTAATATCAATTCAAAAATAAATCTATTAAATGTTGAGCATTAAATGGGAAGGCAATAAAAAATAAGATAACCTTAAAAAGGCTACATTCCCACGGTTATTTATTTAAGCTTGATAACACTTTTCTTATCTTATCAAGTGCTGTATTGATCAATAAGTATTTGATCTGTTATCTTCAAGTAGCTAAGGTGTTATTAGCATGAATGTCCAAAAATTGGGCTTTATAAATAGGGTAAATGCTACTATGATTATCCCCCTGACAAAAAAAATATTAATGTTACTTTTTCTTCACATGACAGAAAATGTATACCTTTTTATTTTCTTATCATTAAAGCTAACAGATTGTATCATGCATGACCCATGTATGCCCAAGACTGAAGAAAACCACATTAAACAGATAGCAATGGCAGGACAACAAGATGAATATAATTCGTAAAAAATAATGAATAAATGTTCGTACCTGCCATAATCTCCACATTTTGGAAATACTCATCTGGATGAATGTATCCCCGTTGTGGTAATAGCGTTAATAAGAATCGTAGGCCGACTAGGAGCCAGTATGAAAATGGGAGTCTCACAGGATTTTTAAATGAAATCGCTTTAAGAATATCTGTTTTTAGAAACATGGCACTAATTTACTATATTATGTTTGTGTATATGGAAATTCAGTTAGAACGTTTATCACAATAAATGCGCATAAATAAATCGGGACATCCTGCTATGTTGGTTTTTGACACTTTCGTTTTATTCACAGATTACTTAGGTCACTGTTTTATTGACACTCAATCACTGACAGACTACAGCACGACTACAGTCTACAATGGTCTAAAATTGACAATTTGCGTTTCGCGTACAATAGCACCAATTTTTAGTGACCTGTGTGTCCTTATCTTCATCATCATCATCATCATCAGCCCGTTGCAGTCCACTGTAGTGTTGAGTAGGACATACAAGAGGTAGTACATTTGTCCCGTACATGACGTCAAAATGTAAGAGCGGCTCAACTTTTTGAAATGTACTACTTCATATTTTGTGTCCCGGTACTCGTTACACTACGTCATTAACTATAGGATGAGAGCGAGAGGTACTAATACCTTCAAACTATCTAGTACGCCTCACTTCAATTGAAGTGGGACATTGTACTAGCTCAGTACAAAAATGAGGCTACTCTTACAAACTCTTTTTCAAGTCATGTCCTACTCAACACTAGTCCACTGTGTATCCCTGTGCTGGGGTTCAAACTATACCTGCGAAATTTATGTGCTTTCCCTTTCGTTTCCGGCATCCTCGGCGATCGCCTTAGGGCTAAGCGGCCTAAGCCTAATGTTTATATTGTTCCTTTTATCTTTCGTATGTACATGCGAATGGTACATGATTTAAAAAAAAAGCGGGATTTATTTTATATTTCAGGACTGACATTCTCAAGAACAAAGGTTTACCAAACCTCTTATCTGACAAGGGTTTTTTATTATTTTTTTAACGAGGGAAACCTAATGATGACTCGCTTTCCAATAGCTCGTGAGAGGGAGCAAGGAAATGTATGTCAGGCTAGCGCGCGGGAAGTGCGACTGCATCGTACAGATCTTGGACTGGGTGGACTGGGTCCCCAACGCAAAACGTTACACCGGCATAACAAGCGAAGCCCCTCGGTACCCATCTTCGTGCATTAGCAAGGCACTGTCGTGCCTGCTAGCGAGGTGGCCTGAAACTACATATCTGCCACCCTGTAGGTATGGTTCCACGATGTATGGTCTCGCAACCCAAGTAGCTTTTTTTAGCGCTACTTTCGGGATCACTTTCATCACACTGTCCCCGAAATGCACCCTGTGGTCGATTTTACTAGAAGCACGGAATATCGTAGTAGAATTCTAACGCTTCTTTTTCTACAGAACAGTTTTCTATCACGTCTACTTAAGCAGATTGGTAGACTTTACATACTATCGAAATTCGTATATAGATGTTTTACTAATTATACTTACTAAAGGCACTTAGATACCCATCTTGTATCTAAGTGCTTTCTACCTAAATAATAGAAAAATTAAAGGTTCATAATTATATTTTCCATGGGATGAAAAATAAAAGACAGTGTAGGATGTTAATGATTTATTAGATATTATTTTTACTTTTCATGATGAGCAATAATATTATAGGTACATTTGGCACGGTCCATTGCCCTATACAGGACCTTATTATTTGGAGATTGATGAATTTTGTCCTAAATTTTAATTTGTCGAGAATAGGATAGAAAATGTCATTTTGAAAGTTGAAACAGGTAGGTACAGTCAGCAAATAAATTACATAGAACTTCCTGAACACTTACAGTACTATTTTAGGACTTCATTTTCAATCCAATTCATCTGGTGTACATTTCTTTTAATCTGACCTATTAACAGATAAAATAATTTGTGCGCCATAAGCAAATTGGAAAACTGAAAATAAAATGGCCTTATCATTGGGTAATACAGAAAAATATTTTCTAAATACTACACCTTTTAAAACTTGAAATACTGGCCATAGATAATCATCTATATAATATACAGCAGATACTACTTTTCCTGTATATGTCATAGAGAAACTATACGATTCATTAAAACGCAAGACTTAATAGTGGTACAAACTAAATAGCTAAATCAGTGTTTCAGTATATTTCTATTAATCAGGGGTCATAATGGCATTCGGCTTGTTTAATAAAAAATGTTATAAATGCAAAATCACTGAAATAATTTAATTTTCGAAAACTTTTATTACAGATATTTATGTTGACAGGTTAGAATAATTTTGTATTTCCAATCTTGTTTTGTATATTATTTATTATAAAAAAAATAAAAATGCTTTTCGTAGTATTGGCATACTCAGCAAAAATCCTAAATCAACAAAATGTTCCACAGTATTTGCGGAAACTTTACATATACCTTTAAATATATATAAAAATACACAATAAATATTCAATAATCAATGTTCCAAGCGGACATTAAAAAAAAGAAATATATATTTATACATATTTACAAGAATATACAAGATTTTCATTGTTCCATTATAGGACATTTTCAAAATTACCTGCACAGTTAAAATGAGACCAACATTCGAATTATTTGTAATCATCATTCCGAACAATGCATCAGTGCATATTCTATGGGTGTCAGACAACTTAAAGGTAGTTTAATTTGTTCACACATTTTTTTGCTGCCAGTATGTGCTGCCGTTGTTTTAAACGCGTGTTTTGTCTGCCATGCTACATACCACTGGTTATATATTATTACTTCTATGAAATTACAATATGTATTCGCATTTTTCATTTTATTAATAGAATTTCTTAACAAACATGATAATTATGTTTTTTTGCCACCAGTACTGTGACAGACTCCTTCATTTTCTGGAGCTGTTCCCAATACTCGATATATTTAGCACAATAGCTATAAGTCGTAATATGAACAATTTTATTATTGCTTCCTTCGATCAATTATACACTATCGAAGATTGCTTCACTTAGAAATTTACAAACCAAAAGGAAAAAAATAAAAAATTGAAAGAATAATTAAAATAAGTTTGTCAAATAAATAAACAAAACTGGAATGATGGATAAATTCGAAACATTTTCATCCGTCTTTCATGATTTAACTATTTACTAGTTATAAAAAAAAAATGATTTTTCCTATATTAAAACCTACAAAAAACGATACAAAAATCTTAATACAGTTTTGTGAAATACCTAATTAATATTGCTTTATTGCAATATTGCTTGTACTAAACGTATTCTACACATATAACCTGTCGGAATTATCTGTTAACCTAGCTGGAATGCGGTTCACATTTAATTTTTTTGTGTTCCCCTATCTACTATGTTATTTTACATTAAAAACGTTTTGAGATGGATGCGAATTCTACTTTTTATTCTTTTTTCTATTTTGCTGAACTTATGTTCCAATGACGTCAATTATTCAGGTCCACAGATATTTCCGACGGGTAATATGTTGATTATAAATGTAGACAACTATGGCGGATGGTATTCTAATGTAAAATATTTTATGTAAGAACCTTTAACACATTGATTCACATTTGACAGCCTTCGTGGTGCAGTTGGTTAGACGCCGGCTGTGAAACGTGAGGCTGCGAGTTCGATCCCCGCACTGAAACAAATACTACAGGTATTTGTTTCGGGTCTGGGTGTTTGTAAGACCGAAAAGTCTCTCAGAATTCCTGATACCCACGACACATGACTTAATTGATCTTAATGCGGGGTCAGGGCTATGTCCATATGTGCCTGTGGGGTGTGTTTATTTTATTTCTTTTAAAATGATATTAGTGCCTCAATACAACCTTGTATTATCACCATTAACGGCAAGCAAATAAACTCGATTTTTAAGCATATCCTTACATAAAATATTGTTTAAAATTATATTTGGTTAAGATCATAGTTATAGTAGAATAAACACTACAATTTTTGTATTAAGTCGAGCACGTGTATAAGTATGTTAACAAGTTACAATTAGCTGCAGATATTGTTTAATATTTAATTTTAAATAAATTAAAAACCTCATGTGTTATGTTTAGATATGTATAGTCTGACCAGGAAAGCGGAAACTCGCGCAACATGCAGTTAGTTTACTTTGCTAGTACCAATAATTTAGATTAGGTAAGTGATAACGAAAGAGCTGCCATTAGTGATAGATTTTTTGCCTGTTATATTAAAAACCACAAAGTTTTTGCATTACATTGAGTTCCAAAAATTGTATTGAATTTATTAATAAGTAATATTAAAACTTTTTCGTGGTCAGTTTTATATGATCGATAATTTTATTACAAATGTTTCTTCGAACTAAATCTTATGCAATTTATATTTTAACTGGCATATCTAAACAATTTACAATTCTATGAATCTACCAGATATGTTAGACACTACAACTATGAATTTATAATTTACATTGCTGTTCCTATTCTAGTTGTGAGTAGGCGTTGATATTATCCGTCCTTTTTTCACTCTAAGGGCCTACTCACACCGGGACAGAATGGCAGAGGAATTAATGTTTAACCAAAGGATATTCAATCTTATCTGGTAGGAATACGACATAAATTCCAATGTTCTAAATCGATGCATACTTCGTGTCGCGGGATGCGTTGGTAAGACGCTGGAATGCTACAGTATGTAAGCGGCTGGCGGGTGGCAAAATCTCCTCCCATTTCGTCCCGGTGTGCGTAGGCTTTAAGGTTGGTGCTATATGTTTAAGTTATACATATTGCAGACTAATTTGGGCTATCATTTTAGACTAGGTCACTTATTTGACAACCCTACAGGTTAGTCCTTTTGGATAAGCTGGCTTTATGCGAATTGATATCTCACCTACTTCCATCCAAAATTCAGATATCCAACTTTGTACGTAGTATACTTAGAGCACTGTCAAATATAACAGAAAATCTCGACTTTTTTGTAACTAAACAACAACTCGGTTTATTTCGCTCATCCAATCCTACTCACAGCTCCTTCTTCCCCCCTCCTTCCTCCTTACTGCATCTGTATAGTATCAGTGGCGTAACACCACGGCATGTCCTCGTGGAATTTGTGTCTGTGTGCGTTGTTCTTGGCGTCGTACAGGAGTGCGTTGTCGACGTACGCGTCGCACTCGTTGCACCACACGGAGAGGTCGGAGAGAGAGAGTACGAGGGCGTGGCCTGTACTGGTGTAGTGAGCTTGCATGTGACCGTTTATACTGCGGGCGCATGCCGTCTGTGGGGACAAAAGAGGATTGTTACAGGTGGTAAAACTATGGATTGAAAAAAAATAATTATATATTGGTGTGAGGTGGTGGTGTGATGAAAACAATTTGATAATTCATATAAGTAATGGTAGTTGCAACAAGTCCCAAAATCCCTATTTTTACTGTTTGAGCTATTAATCGACTTTTAAAATCGATAATTATCGACTGTGTTTGGTTTTTTTGGTCTTAAAAGTCCTTTGACTTGATCAAATATCTTATCAAATATCTTATAAAAATAAGAGACAATGATAACTTATTTTTCAGTCAAAACAAATAAAGTAAATTACTTACAATATAACAATGCAGGCACACCCAATTCTCGAGTGTGTGGTCACAGTCAATGCACTTGACTCCTTGCTCAAACTTCACGTCATTTGGTATCGCATACAACGAGTCTAAATGCGGACACCAGGGCTGCGGTATCACCGCGAACATTTCACCATCGACTATCGCTTGCATATTGTCCGAGAGATAATCGACTAACGTCTGTTTTGGCGCATCACTAGCGTCATTATGGCACGTGGTCATCGGCGCCTGGCCCTCACAAATTTCGATCTCGTTTCCTGCACTTAAATCCTCTTTTTTGACCTCTTGATTCTGTTCTTTGGGATTATCTTCATCATCTGTGCCGCAATGTATTCCGTCTTCACATTTCTCTATGCTCAGATTCGCCATGCTTAGTTCTAGAGTGTCCCATTGGCCGTTGTTTGGCGGTGGTAAGTCGGTCTGGTGGTCTAGCCCTCGCGATGGTAACGGTGGGTCTAGTACGTCCTCTGATGGCAACGCGACTTGGAATTTAAGGCTTTTCCAGTACTTCTTGTGTGTGTTGATGACATCGGTGATGGTTTCGACGGCCGACCAGTGGCAGGTCCTCGGTTCGTAGTGGTGATATATAGGGTCGCCCAGTAAGGCCTTGGTGCACATCACCATGGCGTAGGATATGCTGGTGATGTTGTAGCCTCCCTCTAGACATAACACTACACGGCCCCCCGCTAAACCACGTAGTAACTGCGTCATGCGGCCGAAGCATTCTGGGGTTACTTTGCAACCTAAAAAACCGTGAAAAAAATATAGATTTATTATAAGTTTGTTCATAGTTGACACGGCAATTTCGATTAAAATAATAGAAAGATATATAAAATATAAAAATAATTGACACATCAATAATATGATGTTCTCACTTATTACCTCCAAGTGGGTCACCGACACAAGCGTCGAACCCAGCGGACACGATGACCAAGTCCGGGTTGTACTCGTAGGCTATCGGCAACACCACTTGTGTGAATGCCGCCATGTACTCCGCGTCACCCATGCCTCTCTGAAGGCATACATTATAGTTATTTTAAATAAAGTATGTATTTGTAATGAATCTGAATTTCAAGGCAATAATAGAGATATCGAATAACACTAGTAGTATTAGTAAAAAAAAAGAACTTTGATGCTATACTGTATTATCGACCATTATTATGACCTTAAACTTAGGAAAATAAGTAGCGTAGAAAAATATGAGATAAAGTTATAGTCTTTATCGACTAATATTGTATTATAAAAAAGATTAGATATGAATCAACCACTCGTACAATATTTTATCGATATCTGATTTATCGATAATAATCATGCTCACCTTATTCCAAGGTATATTAACGTTGTAGCCCTCTCCTTTGCCTTCCCCTACGGCCGTGTAGTCAGCTTCCTTAGAGTGTGGGAAGAACGAACCGTGGTCATATCGATGTATCGATATGTACAGGATCTATAAAAAAATAAAAGTATTATAAAAATAAGAAAATATAAGAATCAAATAACAAAGCTGACATTTACCATGAGTTAAACTCTAAAATTTTCTGCAATGAGTTTGAAAAATATTGCTAGTTGCGGACTATCTATTGCAATTTTTGCTTGTCGCAGCGATAGTGCTAAAATTCTATTGTTACCCGACTGGTGTTGTAGATATCTACCATTTAGTTATATAAGTTACTTAATTATCTGTGTAAGTGAATTGTTGACAGCCGTCACTGTGGTGCGAACACTTCTAACGACCTACTGCTATACGAAGCATCTAAATAAATAAATAAGAACACCCAACAGTCACACTCATAGTTCTGACCTCACACTAAGATCGAGTCTTGTGTCGTAGGTATCAGAATCTACGAGAGACTTTTCGGTCTCACAAACACCCAGACCCGAAACAAATACCTGTGGATCACACAAACATTTGTTTCGGTGCGGGGATCGAACCCGCGGCCTCTCGTTTCACAGCCGGCGTCTAACCAACTGCGCCACTAATGTCTAATGTCTATCAACTAATGACTAACCTGATCATCATCATAAGTGAGATGCTGCGTCCCGTTGCCATGGTGCACGTCCCAGTCCAGGAGCAGTACTCTACGAGCGCCCCCCCGCAGCGCCGCGCGCGCGCCCCCCGCCGCGCCGCCCAGCAGGCAGAACCCGCTCGGCGTGGCGCGCGACGCGTGGTGCCCGGGCGGACGCACCGCGCACACGCCCGCCCCGCACCGCCCGCGCACTACTGACTCGCATGCCTGTGGGAATACGACCTATTATTGTCTGGCAGAGCCCCGTCGGAGTAACAGAACCCGGTCGGAGTAACGCGAGGGACAGCGCAGACTCCAGCCCACAGGAGCCGCTGACTACTGACCCGCATGCCTGTGGGAATACGACCTGTTATTGGCTGACAGAACCCGGTCGGAGTAACGTGAGGGACGGCGCAGACTCCAGCCCACAGGAGCCGCTGACTACTGACTCGCATGCCTGTGGGAATACGACCTGTTATTGTCTAACAGCACCCGCTAAGGGTGGCGTGTGGCGGTGGTGGCCTGGTGCGCGGACTGATAACACACTAGAAGTACACTGGCCTCGTACTACTGACTCGCATGCCTGAGGTAATACGAGTCATCACCATTATCACTATCGATAATAAGCAATCCGATACTGAATGTTAGGCTTCTCCAAATCATCATCTTCTTCACCTCAGTACTAGAAAGTTCAGGGTAGAATATAGGCATATTCCCACATTTTTTAGCCTACACTTTCCACTGATTAGAATTATAGTACGAGTATAATCGTATGTTTGTCGTTACTATTAAAAATGATATTACCTCGATAATGCAGCCCATTGCAACGGCCGCACTCTCTAACGAGTCCGGATGGAAGTACACCGAGTCATACTGATTTTTCTGACTGTTCAAATCCCTCAGTTTCGTCGTCGACAACTCTTTCAGTCTGAAAGCATAACACTATTTAAAATCGGTTTAATCGGAATTAAATCTCTTAATATACATGTATATTTTGAGTAAAACAACTATTAACCAAAGATTTTTGTGAATTTATCTCCTTGTTGCGCGTGTCCATAACCAAAACCATGATTTGTCATCATAACAATTTTATATGCTTTTATGATTAGGCTAATGGATTTATGACATTCATCCTTATTTTGGAAATTGTCATGTTCATTAAAATTATTTATTTTAATTTATTTTTTTTACCCAAAAAGAATTTATATCCTAAATGAGTTAACACGATATAAAATATTTTGAGCTAATAATTTTACAAACTAAAAATATAGATATTAGCATCCTGTAGACTAAAACCTAGTACAAATAAGTTATACTGACTGCTGTAGATAGTTGTCGGCGTGCACGGCGAGTATTTCCGCGTCGGTGGCGGCGCGGGCGGGCAGGCGCTGCAGCCTCTCCAGCAGCCCGTAGTCGCGGTGACGCTCGTGGATGCGCATTATACGCTCCGGACACTCCACGTGACCGCTGGTAACAAAACATTAATCATATTAACCAATATACAGGGTGTATCAAGACCGCGACCGAAAACGAAGCCGGGTGGTAGTTTTAGTGGTTATAGACACAATGCAAGTAAAAATTTCGCAAAACACATCGACAACCTTTTTTTGTAATTTTTTACTTATCGTCGTATTTGGGTGATATTTACATAGTTTTCCTAAAATAATGATGTACACCTCTTTATTTTAAAACACGCAATGGTACGTAAGGGTTTAAATTAGTATTTTCGCAAAAACTAGGTATTTACCACCCAAACACTATTATCACACACGTTGTAATTTTCCCGGTGCAACGGATTTTTCATTTCCACATTGCACATGGTTATAAAATGAAGGTGTGATTTGACGAAGGGACTTACATTCTGAAGTTTATTAATCTACTCACGGTTCGCAAATGTTTCTGTGTTTCAACATAGCTTGGTCATATGTGTAGCAGACAGCGTGTTCAGGTATTGACAGATCCGTTACTGAAACAATTTTAAAGTAAATTAATTTTGGGTTGATTTCTCAGTAAAGCTGACATATTTATACTCAACTTTTCATCTTAAGTATGCTTAAAAACACAATAGAAAATGGATTTTAAGGTTTTTTTTGTAATAGCTAGTACACTGCACCTGATGTTAAATGATCGACTTAATCATCCGGGTCTAGCGGAAACTGGATTTGTACTGGGCGTTATCAGAATGCGGTCCACTTGCGTAGGAAAATTTTTGCACTGTTCGTAATATGGTCGCTGGCTAGGTCGATATACTACGAGTATAATATAATACAGCCTCGGTGGCGTAGTTGTATTATGGTACGGTTACAAAGCTGAGGTCTCGGGTTCGAGTCCCGGGTCGGGCAAAGTGATATTGGATTTTCTATTCATTATCAGCCCGGAGTCAGGAATTTGTGCCTGATATGGCGATAGGCTCGCCCCATATCACATCGTGGGACGGAACATACAAGGCGAAATGTGGGTGCCCTGGTGGCGCCTCTGCCTACCCCTGAGTTTATGTATGTATGTATGTATAATATAATACCGTCTATTTCAGTCAATGCAATATGGACCAGTAACATTAAAGAAAAATATAACCTCACTTACCAGACTTCAAATAATCCAGTTTCTCAGCGATCTTCATTTTAGTGACATTATCCTGCAGTGGGTAGCAGTTCCTGGTAGCGAACCGGTCCGGCCTGGTCTCGTCTCCGAGCCAGCGCACTACTACAGGATGTTTCTCTTTATTTCGGTCACATACGTTGGGAGCACCCTGTGTGGTGTACGTGGGCTGGTAGTAGCAACTCCATGCGGATTTGTGTGCGTATATGCAGTTAAGGATTGTCTCGCGGATTCTGTTGGTGAGTACGGATTAATTAGCTGTTTAAAATCGAGGATATTGAAGTGGGTACCCTTATAGGCTTTCGAAAAACCATTCTAAAAATATTTAAGTGAACTACACGTTTATATTCGTTCTTCGAAGTCAATTCAATGTTCGCTCAGAATATTGAATGCAATTTTGCCTGATTCTTTGTTAAATAACTGTCCCATAACAACATCATTAGTATTGCTGTAGTGGACTATAGTTTAAAAGTAATCCTCCTTAATCATTAACTTGGCGCTGAGTATTTAACCGATGCATTATGAAGTTAGAAATATAGTTAACTTTCGCAATGTTTCGTGGTCTTATGACAACTTAATTGCCTTATTTAAAAACAAAACCTCAATGTACAACTCACGAATCACAAGGCTCGTCAACACGATGCAATCTTGGTGGGGGGTGTCCCAACAGGGTGCGCAGTGTAAGGGCGGCTCCCTCGGCTAGTGAAGACAAGCAGTACCCGCCCTCCAGTACCACGCACACAGACGGACATACAGACATCAGCATGTGTAGTAGGGTGGCGTAGCAGGCGGGCGATATCTCCATCTCACCCTGGGGGAAACATCGACCTATTATAATATTGTAAATTGATGTTTTTGTTTATATTAAAGCATATGCATTGATCTGTAAGGCACTTAGAATAATAAAACAATCGAAAAGATGGATTATTGGCATTGAAATATAGCTTCAGTAGGTCGGTAAAATTATATCGATTGTCGATAGTTCCTTGTTACTCGATACTTTTGACAGTGCCGCACTTACCATTACTTTCATGTGCTAACTTACATACTAGTTATAAGCGATAAGATTATCTATTGTTCTATACACATTTTAGATATTTTTTTGTGATGATGTTTCGTTTTGATGAAAGCATTCCCTATTTGCAGTACTCGATTTACGGACATTTTCAAACAATAAAAATTAATAAACTATAATTCTTTCAAGCCAAGAACATCACATTTCAAACCACATTAAATCGTACATTAACACACCACTCGATAGTGATAGTGAAAATATCGAACCTTCTCGTCTCCTAAGGCCGCGTCGTAACCAGCTGATACGATAACGAGTTGCGGCGAGAACTGAAAGAGACACATATATAAACGTGTGAGATAGAAAGAGATGCAAATACCTCGGGACAGCCGATCGCCGCGTCGTAGCCTGCCGATATTATTATCAGCTCCGGTTGGTACTGGCAATTTAAAAAAAAAACAATAGTAAATGCATAAAATATAAATTAAATAGGGACGACTTGTCTCGCATATTAAATATAGTTTTATGAATGTAATCAACATCGACAAGTTTAAAATATATTATGTTGGATAAATATATATAATGATATTTTTTTAGAAAAAGGTCCACATATCCAAGGAATTAAAATAGTTTTTGCGTTATGAGAGTGATCAATTATATTTTATAAAAAAAAAAACTTTATCGATAATATTGTTAGGGTAGGTATTTGTTCAGCAGTGGACTTTCTGTTGCTCCAAATAGAATGAGAGAGATAACGTGTGAATGTGTGCGTGAGAGAGATAATTTAAATTACCTCCAGCGCCATGGGCATCAACAGCTGCGTCCATATGGCGATATAATCCCCGTCCGTCATGCCCGTGTTGTTGAGCGGCACGTTGAAGTTGTACCCCTTGCCGGGCCCGCTGCCCGTGTAATGGAAGTCTGACTGGCGCAGGTTAGGCCAGAACGACCCGTGCTCGTAGCGGTGTATCGAGAAATATACCACTCTGAAACAATATTTATTATATGCATTAAAATGTGGTATGACGGCTATGTGCTGTGTAGATGAAAAAATATATGCATGATCGAGCAAAGTGAGAATCCATACTCTCTGCATACTCCTATGGGATACAGGCGTGACTATTTTGTACGTACTTATGTATGACGGATAGAAAAATCTTGTATGAGCCGTCAAAGAAGTTTATAACAAAATACTATACAAATAAATAATCATTCAAACCTGGGATCATCGTAGAACATCTGCTGCGTCGCCTGGCCGTGATGTACGTCCCAATCTACTATTAAAATTCTGAAAAACAAAACAAAGTGTAAATACTATAGTTAAAAGGCTAATGGAGCTAACACCCTCCACTATAAAATATTTCTGTCTGTATCTGTAAAAACTAATAGAAAAGTTAGTCAAAGTGGTTTATCAATTTAACAAGTTCTTTTTATAATAGTACATGGATACTTGCAATTTAGTACGTCAGTCATTAATTGGTCGTAATTTCAATCACAAAAAGTTCTCTGCTGAATCTATTATTATTTTACCTTTGTACTAATAATTGTTAATTTGTTAACCTCTTAAGTCCGTGTTTGTCTATAGCGTGTCGCGCTGCGACGGCGACGTTGTTGTAGAAGCAGTAGCCGCAGGGCTCCGCCCTCATGGCGTGGTGTCCCGGGGGCCGCACGAAGGCTGCGCCGTTCTGCACTTCGCCGGTAATGATGCGCTCCACCATGTCGATAGTGGAGCCTGCTGCTATTAGAGATAGCTCGTGGGTAGTCTGCAATAAAATGTAAAGGTTTGAAATTAAACTATTTTTACGGATAATTAAGGGTAGTTAAATTGTAACAGTATTGTAGTAGTAAAATTAAGGGTAGTTAAATTGTAACAGTCACTGAGCGGGTGACTAGTACCTCAGTCCGCCCCGTGACCACGAAAACTGTAAAGCAATCGAAACGTCGGGAAGTAAAAAAATGTAAAAATTAAACCAAATCGCGATAAAATCCGTAAAAATAGTTTTGTTTCAATGTGTAACATTCGCGTAAATCTAAGAAACCATTATGTAAAGGTTTGTGACTCTTTGTCAGAGCACTTAAAAATAAATATTACTTAAAACTACATAAAAGAAATAATTTACAAAAACCCAACTATTTAAGTGCGTCTATAGGTTTACACCTATGGTTAGTCACCTTACGGTGACGAACCTGACGCGATCTGTAAAGATGGTGTTCGCGGTTTCGAGTAACAAGACACGGCGTGTGTCTTTGACTTTTTAATTATAATCGTTTGTGTATTAACAATCAAAGAAAACATCGAGAAAAAACCTTCATATCGTACAGATGTTTATAATAAAATCTATTGTATGTGTAATCTGTAAACCAAGGTATATAGGTTGACACATTATAGTAATTATTTTTTGTTTTCTTGCATCTGCTTTATTATTATTTTTGACAGCCTCGGTGGCGCAGGTGGTTAGACGTCGGCTGTAAAACGTGCTGCCACAGGTTCAATACCCGCACCGAAACAAATATTTATGTGATCCACAGGTATTTGTTTCGGGTCTGGGTGTTTGTGAGACCGAAAAGTCTCATGTAGCTTCTGATACCCACGACACATGACTCGATCTTAGTGTGGGGTCAGGACTATGTATGTGACTGTTGGGTGTATTAATTTATTTTTTAATTGCTGTAATTATTAAGTTTGTACTCACGGGATGTATATAAATAGCATCATATCTCGAGGACAGATCCTCGAGGAAGTCCAGGTTGTTGTTCTGGTGGGTGGTCTGCATCATGTCGTACACGGAGGGGGAGTGTAACACGCTCAGCTCCTCCTTGGAGGCCGCGCGGGGAGGGAACTGCTTGCACTGATCGATCAGGTTTAATTCTTGGCACCTGGGTAATGGTAGAAATAATTGGCGATTGTTGTACTGAAGTATGGGCCATTAGAATGCAGATACGACTGTCGCTAAGAGAAATAGGGGGTAGACAAGGGTTAGTAAAGGGGATTCTCAAGTATCGGACCTATAAGGCATAAATACAATACAAAACGAGGCTACAGTTTCCCTATGCTTAAATGGTATTTTGAAGCGCGAGTTCCTATACGTATACAAAATCCGCCTCAGTATTTTTTTATAAATGTATCTTACCTGTTTATTACACTAATCAACCTCTCCGGACACTCAGGGTAGTTTTCGTCCCACAAACACCGATGCTCGGCCATGCGCGGCTCTGTCACGAACCCAGTGGGGCCCTTCACTTTGGTTTTGGACTCCATAGCCTAAGAACGACACATTTCATTTATAATATTTTTGTATCTAACAGGTGGCAACCTTGCTATATTTCCTTTTTTACACCTAAACGCTAATGTGCCCTAGTTATAACACGTTACGGGGCATCCGCACACACATACATTGTGTTTTTTCTACTGCAACACGTGTGCGAAAATAACATGTGTGGTGTGTTATCTTCCTATGTGATGTACGCCCGACGACTTGTGGATATTTTAATGGTTTGGCGCCGTAATAAACGTATAACAGTTCAGGATGAGTGGACTCATTCAGGAAAGATTATGATGTATCAAATATCTATTTTATCTACACAGTAATAATAAATTAATTAAATTACATCCACATAAAGAACTATCTTATTTGTATTTTGATAACAGGCACATCATTCAAAACCTACATGCGTTACGCCTCATTACTTCTAACGGCAGCGAACTTAGGTCGCAAGGGCCATGACTATAATTTATTAAGATAATATGGAAATTCACAAAAGGAACTACTCTTCTAGACTTGTAATTACTTGATCAATAACATAACTTTTGCTGATGTCCAGGTTAATTTGTATCTCTCGAGTATTGTATCGTATAAATGGTGAAACAGTTCAAATGATGAATGAAAAAAAAATGCACTTTTCTTTCTGAGATTGCCAAGTAACATAATTGTCTCTCTTCTCTTTTTATGGCCAAATTAATATACATACATACAAATGCAAAAACTCACGCCTTTTTCCCAGAAAGGATAGGCAGAGGTGCTACCAGGACACATTTCGCCTTGCGTGTTCCGTCACACGATGTGATAGGGGGCCATATCGAGCACAAATTCCTTACTCCGGGCTGATAATGAATAGAAAAATCCTACATCACTTTGCCTGACCCGGGATTCGAACCCACGAACTCGGCTTTGTAATCGGACCGTGTACCACTACGCCACCGAGGCAACCAAATTATTATGCGATAATTTGAAAATGGTTGTCAAAAATAAACCTATGAAAATGAGTGAAATATGTGCTTATCAATAAGTCTTTGACCCTAAATACTGATCGAGATTTATTATTAAAATCAACAGACTTAATATTAGTAAACACTAACAGCCCGATCTAGCTTCAGTCGAATGCAATAAATGCCCTTTTACGACCTACTTTATATAGTACAAAATAGAAGATTCACACATTAAAATATTAATTACTCACAATTTGATAATGATCTCGCAACTCCATAACGAAATTTTGTTTTTTCTTTTGCAGAGCTTTTTTCTTGGCGGCTAACAGCGACGCGGACGGCTGTAAACAATCCAAAGATTTGTAATTTAGTTATCAATTGATAAGAGATAACAAAGTGACAGTAAAGATAATAAATTTATAACACTATTATTACAAATCTCACATTAAACAGTGTGGCAATATATATAAATGAATTTGGTTTGTCTGTTTGTCTCATCATCATCCACAGTCTGCTGCTGAACATTTGACGTTGACGGCCTCCGTGGTGCAGTTGGTTAGACGCCGGCTGTGAAACGAGAGGCTGCGGGTTCGATCCGCACCCAGACAAATGTTTGTGTGAACCACGAACATTTGTTTCGGGTCTGGGTGTTTGTGGGACTGAAAAGTCTCTCGTAGTTCTTGATAACCATGACACAATACACGATCTTAGTATGGGGTCAGGACTATGTATGTGACTGTTGGGTTTATTTATTATTATTTATTTATTTATGATTGTCTGCAATTATCAGATTTCTAATAACTTTCCCTGAATGTTGTTTTCTTGCTTTAAATATTCTTGTGAATTATTCAAGTATTGTTTATGTATGGAGTTTCATCATTCACATTAATAAGATGTTGCTCTACTTGTGTTCTTGTACATAATTAAAAATATATTATTGAATAAAGTCTGTGCAGCTCCAGAAAATCACCCACTATGTAAATGGATGATCTGATAACTGCAGACGGTCACACACACAAATACTTCTCAGAAGCAATGTTCATCACTGATCTTTCTTCGGTTGAAGAAGATGATTTGTAATGTAAAACCAGATGCCACATAGCACCATGGTTTAATGTGGTTCAATAGATATAAGTTTTTTTTTTAGAGTTAATCCTAGTATTAAGTTATTTAAATGTAAAAACATGTAATTGGTTAATAGTAATGTAAACATTGTGTATTACCTAGACATAGAACTGTTTCCGAATAAAATAAAATAAATAAAATACTGGGACTGTACTCTTATATACAGTAGGCAGTTTTACACAATTCTCCTGGTTAATGCTGAAAATATTCTTGCAAACAATAGCAATGTCTAATCTCTGTTTTAAGGCCTATTGGTATTATCACATTAGAATTAATTATGTTGATGAAAACAATAAAAACCATTCATGCAAACCAAGTCACAAACATAAATAGTTAAACATAATTTAATTTTATTACTGGCAGTGTTCAAACATAATATAATATAGCATGAAACTATGGGTTTAAATCTCAGTTACAAGTGGTGACAATTTACATAAAAGTGTTGTGATATAACATTATAGCCTACAGAGGCTTATATTATACTAGATGATATTATTGTAATCATATAAATTGTAGAGCACAAACAATTAAAATATTTTTCATGGTAATTTTGCTACAACTATTTTACAAATCCATTTCCAAAACTACTGGTTTCAAATTGATGGTATAAAATATTTGTAAAAAATGTAGGACTTGTGACTACTCCATCACTCAGTCATTTTAACACCTTAATTCCTTAAATTGAAGTCATAATTTAATGTTTTTCATTTTAAAGGTTAATGAAATTGAATTTAACTGAGACTATATTCTTAGACTTGTGATTTAAGATTTAGTTATCCTCTCTAAGCTAAATTAACAAAGCAGGCAGTAATAATATGCAAACACATTCGCATGCAAACTGTGTACTGTATAGCGGTTTTAAATCTGCAAACAATGACATGATTCATGTAATAGTTTAAATAATGCTTTGAGTGTCACTACTTTTAGACATACAAGTATATTTCTTTAAGTAAAAGAGGGCATAAAAATTAGAAAAGAAAACAATATATTTTCTATTCTGATCATGTGCTGTAAAAGTTGATCTGTAAATCTGTGAAGCTGTTAAAGTACTGCTGAACTTCAGTATTAGTTGACTTTAATTTATAAATTAATTTAAATACAAAACAACTCGATAATTGCAAACTTCGGCGAACTTAGGTCCTAGTTACACCCACGCCTTTCTTCTAGTTGCGTCAATTGAAAGATACGCACAGACTTTAATTAATGTGACTAATACACCAACTTGAACGGTAGGTGTGTGGTCAGTTGTGATATCATGTTACCTTGGCACCTGCCGACATCGCCCGGGTCTGTATCTTGGCCTTGCGAGCACCATTTCTGGTTACGATGGTCGATGCAGGTGGCGTAGCTTTTTTGCTGTCACCGGCTGACCGGCGCACTTGGGGCGGTTGCGGGGTAGACTACAATACAATAAATATGTCACAAAATCAATATTTGTATCGATAATCGACTGCTTTATAACCGCGCCAAATATAAACACAATACCTCAAATTTTGAAACTAGACTCACCATTTTCAAACTTTTGTCAAGATATACGTATATATTGATGTTTGTTATTATCACTTATTCATTTTGTTGCGGTCTTATTAAATAAAAAGAGTAAACAATCCGGTATGGTAATGCGGTAGGCCCAAAAAATTGACGCACAAGCCAATGACATGCACTTGCATATGATTTTGACAGTTACATTTCCGCAGAAGTAACAAGTATTCGGATATTTCCGCTTGCCCCCTTCAGTAAAAAAAAACAATTTGTTTTTGTTTAATATATTAATTCTAATAATTGAAGTCACGAGAATTAAGAGGCAATAATTTTATTAATGATGTTGGTTAAGTGACACATCAATTCTTTCAAAAATAAAAATTGCTATGAATAGATAAAAATGTATATGTTTTGAATAAACTACATAATATGTAATATATTAGGAAGAAATAGTTAATATGGATGAAATTATATCCTACCTACTTAAAAAATATTATTTTAAATGAAAATGTCTTTTATATTTGTTGTGGAAATATCCGAAAATTGTAAACATGGGAAATACTACAATGCCTTCCTATTGGCGTAGCACACTAATACAGTCATAGATAATACACTATACTAAATACAGTCATACGGCCTTATTCATAGACAGTTTTAAAACCTATTTTAGTTATCGAATGTTTTGTCTTCTTCACACCAATTAAATTCTATAGTCATTCGAAAGGGATATAACATTCGATAACTAAAATAGGTTTTAAAACTGTTTATGAATAAAGGTCATAGAGTATAGTAATACACTGGGTAAATACAGTGCTTGTAGCCAGAAAGAAGAAAAAAAAATGCCTTCCTTTTTGAAAGGACTATTGAAATGTCAAAAGTGGTCAAAAGTGATAATTTCGCCAAATAAATGCTGTTTATTTATAATTTTCCATTATCTGCCCTGAAATTACGATTCAGCACTTAAGGAGAACTGTTTTGGCACTACAGTTATCGTTCAAGGTAAAATTATTCATTATAACTGTAAAGAACAGTGCATGGAATATTAAACATTCATAAATCCATAGTTCATGGTTATTCCGGTCTCTTTAATATTTAGGGAAGTACATACAGTAATACAACATTGAATATTTACACGCTGAGCGTACATTATAGTTTCGGAGACGAAGAAACTTACACATTGCGAACTTATGTCAATCTTGTATTTAGCAATATGTAATACTTTTGCCATAGATGTTTATTTTATTCATATGGGAAATTTAGTACCACTTGCTGAGCCTTTATTTTAATTAAGGGTTTAGTAAGTGAACTCGCTAACTGTCTATTACTTTTCATGTCAAATATCAAAAGTATAAAATCTAATTGCTATATCTCAAAAAATAAAACACAGCAAGAGAGGCGCAATAACAGTTTACAGAAAACAAACATGAAAAAATGGATATGGTACCTTACAGAGATTGTTCCGAGAAAATAGGCTACCTACTATGAAACACTGCTTGTTTGATTGTAAATAATAAAAAAAAGGGTAATTAGATTTTAATGAGTACTATACATTTTAACATGTACTTTAATAATTCTAGGACTAACTATGAAGTTGCTGAAACCTTTGTGGGTTTTGCGGCATGGTAAAAGGAAGAAGCTGGGATGTAGTGTGAGCACCTGGTCTCCACTAGCCACAGCATTTAACACTAGGCCAAATAGCAGGCCAATATTTGACTCCTTGAGGGAGAGGACTGTAAGTAAATTAGTATTATTAAAATAGTTGTTGCTTATTCTACAATAGTATGAAATATGTGTAGGATGCTTTAGACCAGGATAGAAGAAACCCATGTGTATAGAGTACCTAGTTGGTATGCTAAAGGAATTTCATTTGCTAAAGTTATTGATCATAAGAAATAGGAACACCTATTTGTGTATTCATTCTAAAATAGAATTCTGATTCTGATAAGTCTAAAAAAATATCAATAGCTCTCACTGGGATTGGTATTCTTTTAAATGTGTAATTTTTTTATATGTAGAGGATGAGTGGCGAAAATTTGCCATTGTCCAGAACCTCAGTGTTATTCTGTATAGACTGAGTTTCCATAATAGCACATTGTTTTTGTATTCATGAATTTAAAATTTATTTTTTCAACTTTCAGGGTCTTTTCAACAAACCAGAGTTGACTAGTTTTGAAGGTTTTCATGCACTGAAAGAGCAGTCAATTGCTGCCACAGACCGACTGATTGAAGAGGCCACTTCCAACCCAACTCGGCCTATGGTTGAGATATTTGATGAGCTGTCAGACACATTGTGTAAAGTGGCCGACCTTGCCGAGTTTGTAAGGATTGCTCACCCACAGTCGCATTTTGCGAGTGCTGCGGAGGACGCTTGTATCAGCGTCAGTGGGGTTGTGGAGAAGTGAGTTAAAAATATTATTTTTAAGTTATATTGAAGTAATTATAAAAGTCTTTTAGAGAAGGGGTTCTCCAAGTGTTCGCCATGGCGCCCCGGATGCCGTGAAGCAATATTCTCTTTCAAAATTTTAGTTTTTTATCTATTTCGACCAGCTAGGCCGAGACAAAATAGTAAACATTGTATGTGAGCCGCGGACCGAAAACAGTTGAGAATCACCATAAAACATACCATTTCGTACGGGCGTACGTACGTAAGCACGAACGTAGGTACACACTCCCAACACGAGACACAAATTTTAAAATATGGTCTGTAATATCTGTGTCTGTTTAGTAATTTATTTATGTCTACAATATTGGGCACTTTTTTCAGACTAAACACCCACAAAGGCCTTTACGAAGCGCTTCGAGACTCAGTAAAGCGGGGCACATCAGGCGACAAGCATTTAGCTGAACTGTTCCTGTTCGATTTCGAGCAGAGCGGCATCCAACTGGAGGAGAGCAAGCGGCGGCGCGTGGTGGCGCTCAATGACGTCATCTTGCAGACGGGGCAGAGGTTCATGGCGGGGGCGGCCCGGCCCAGGAGAGTGTCTAGAAGTGCTGTGCCGCAGAATGTTAGGCAGTTGTGAGTGATTTTGTGAGAATTATATATAGTGTTACAGGTTGATGTTGATAAGTGTTTGATAGTTTAATGTACTTCTGGTAATGTATCCCTCATTATAATGAATATGCTTCATTGTCGGGAGGTCTGTACACCTGAGAATTCTTTCTAAGAATTTCGAAGTGTAGCACTTATCTTATTCGATCACTTACAATAATAAAAGACTACGATATTATCCCTTCCTCTCCTTTCCTTAACAGACTCAAGCGCGCGGGCTTACAAAACCAAAATTTAGTGATCTCCACCATCTCGCCCCGAACCAAGAGGTTCGCCAATTCATTTTTTTTCCGCATTATTAGGTTATGGAACAGTATGCCAGTCCGTGTTATTTGTATAGTCATGGGTCTTTCTGTCTAAGTAAAGAAAAACAGTTGTGTAGGCTGAATGGTCGTATGGTAGAAGACAACGATCTGTTGCCAATCGATACTTTATCTGGATGGCATGGCATTTAGCATCAGACGCAGTCCAGCCACTTTGCGAATTGAAAGAAATTAAAAAGAATCCGAAAAGTTTAGAAGGATTTTTCAAGCAACCAATCGCGAAATCATAGGAGGGGTCTCCGAGAAGGTTAGTTAGGAAATATTAGAAGGCTTGTCAAAATATACCATTATCATAGAGGTTTGATCCACGCAGGATTAATGCCATACGCAATGACCATTATCATCATCATCACCACGAGTCACAGGATATCCATTCATGTTGATTATAAGTCTTCCCCAAAAAATATCTATAAATCCAACAATTTCCAACAGGCTCACTTCTTGAATGAAAGTATAATGCTTATGCTATGTCTTTCAGTTTCAGCACAGAAGGCGACAACATCATAGTGAGTGGCGTGTACGCGGAGTGCGCGGAAGCGGCAGCGCGCGAGGCCGCGTACAGACTGTACTTGGCACCGGACAAACTACAAGACCAACTGCTTACCACCACGCTGGACGCACGACACGAGATGGCGTCTATATGCGGCTTTCAGAGTTACGCTGACAGGTGATGTACTGTATTTTATAGTAATCACCTTCATCATCTTTAAGTGTAGGACATCTGCTGTTGGAGATAAGCCTCCTCGATTCTCGGATATAAAAATATCAAGGGTATTTAACCCTTTTTAGGCAGATACAGGTCAATCAGATCAAGTGACCAATCTTGATCTTGAAATGATGGTAGGTCTCTCATATGTGAGAGGCCGCCTGGGTAGGTACCACCGCAATGTCTATTTCTCCCGCCAAACAGCAGTGTAAATGCACTGTTGTGTTCCGGTTTGAAGGACATTGTAGCCAGAGTAACTACTGGACATATCGAGACTTAACATCTTATGTCTCAGGATGGCGAGCGCAGTGGAATGCCAAGCAATGCCTTGTAACTCATGGTGTTGTTTGGTTTTGCTACTGTCCATGAGCGGTCGTATCGCTTACCATCAGGCGAATGGCAGGCTCGTCTCGTCATTCATAGCAATAAAAAAAAAAAAAAAAAAAAAAAAAAAATGATAAAATACATAATTTTTAAGCCTTAGCAATCGTAATCTAAAACCAAAACGTCAGCAAAGATATATCGTTTTGTTGAATTTCAGTCAAATATACAGCTGTATCAGCACTATCTTTAATGAGGGTATTATTTATTTATTACCACATACAATAAATATAGTTACCATGTCATAATATGTTCTCTTACAGAGCAATAAAAGCCAGCACAATGGAAACGGCTCCTAACGTGCGACAGTTCCTCGACATACTCTCAAATCACCTCCACGACCGAGCTCAGTCCGATTTTGATGCTATGCTCAAGATGAAGAAGAAAGAGACACCATATCTAGACAAACTGATGTGCTGGGACACACCATACTTCACACATAAGGCGAAGACACAGTTATTAAATGTTGCCAACTCGGATTTCAGCCCTTATTTCTCACTAGGAGGCTGTATGGAGGGTTTAAATATGTTATGTCAAGAACTATACGGTATCACCTTGAAGTCCGAAGAAATGTTGCCAGGTGAATTATTTTTTACTCAAATTTTAATGTCGCTACTTTTTAGTTGTTTATTTATGTTGTTGCCTAATGAATATTACACGCTAAATGTTATTCGAATATTTAATGAGAAAAAAAAGGTTGCAGCATAAAGTGTTTGTTGGTGTAAAATAGTTGAATTAATATTTAAATTACGGCTAGGTGAGTCTTGGTCCCCGGACGTGTACAAGCTGGCGGTGGTGCACGAGACAGAAGGGCTACTCGGCCACATCTACTGCGATCTCTACGAGCGGCCTGGTAAGCCGCATCAGGACTGCCACTTCACCATACAGGGCGGCAAGCTCCTACCTGATGGTACTTACCAGGTACGGTCTATTCAATATAGTATTTATTAGACTGTTTATTTTTTTATGGCAGAGGTGGGGGATTTCGAAGTGAAGTGAACCCTTTTGGTGTCCTTCCTCATCTGCCATTCATATAGGAATTGTGATTATGATTAGAGATGTGTATGTTCAGAATCCTATCGTGGTGATAATGCTGTCGCTGAGCGGCGGGCACCGCTGCGGGCCGGCGCTGCTGTCGGCAGGCGCGGTGGACAACCTGTTCCACGAGGCGGGGCACGCGCTGCACTCCATGCTGGGCCGCGCGCCGCACCAGCACGTGGCCGGCACGCGCTGCGCCACCGACCTCGCCGAGGTGCCCAGCGTGCTCATGGAGTGCTTCGCCTCCAGCCCGCAGGTACGTACACACCATACACGTACACGCAATATTCGCACGCACGCACACGTACGTACACGCACGTGCACGCCCGCTATTTGACACGTGCAACGCACCTCCGAACGCACGCACACGTACATATCAGTTCAAAAGGACAGGTACATCCGCACATACAAAAATTGGAAATACGAAGTTTTTAACCATTAAATGTCTCGAAGACTCTCTGAAAATAATCCCAGGCTACAAATAGATTTTTTTGTACCCAAAAGGTATAAAATTATAACTTTCATCAATTATTTTCTTGACGAGCAATTTTTCACCTTATGTCGATTTCTTTAAAGTTGAAATTGTTTTCTAGGTGATTCGTCGTTTCGCCCGCCACTTCCAGACGCGCGAGCCGATGCCCGAAGACATGATCTACAGGCTGTGTGCATCAAAGTACTTATTCGGAGCCAGTGAAATGCAACTACAGGTACGAATTAATATAATCAAATATGTTTCCTAAGTATGAATTATTTTAATGTGACTGATTCTTATCCATATGATTTTGTGGTATGTTGCACTCAGGTCTAGCGTAAATACATACAACGAATCGTGAAATTCATAAAGTGGATATTACAAGAATTTTTATATGTGAAGTCCGCCACCCCACACTAGACCAGCGCTGTGGCCTAACCCCTCTCAATCGAACTCTCGGTTGTTTCAGAATGCCGAGAATATATTAAGCTATTATATTGTGTGTATGTTTATAGGTGTTCTATTCAGCACTAGACCAGCACTACCACGGCCCGGGCGCGTCTTTCGGCGGCCGCACTACCGAAGTACTGCAAGAAGTTCAGAGAAACTACTATGGACTGCCTTATGTCGAAAATACGGTATGACGTCTAGACAATTTTATACAATAAAAATCCCATGAGTTCATTAATAATCGTAAAATATACACATATAAATATGTGCACTATTATTTTTAAAATATTTTACCAGTGGTTTCCGAACCAAAATATCACCATAAATGTTGCCATAATATGTGAATTATAAAACTACTTTGGGTAATATTTTTAAATTGAGATGTACATAACCAATTGTAAGTTTTTATCGCATCTGTCGGTGGCCATTCATTTGGTAATCGTTGACCATAATATATTGGAAGTCGTATTATCCGCAGGCATGGCAGCATCGTTTCAGCCACCTGATCGGCTACGGGGCGAAGTACTACTCGTACCTGATATCCCGAGGACTGGCGTGGAGCGTGTGGAAGAAACACTTCGAGAGCGCCCCGCTGTCGCGCGCCGCCGGCGAGGGACTCCGCCAGGGTCTGCTGCGACATGGAGGGGCGGTACCCCCGCAGGTATACCGCACTATTAATTAAATACCACCCGAGAATCCCTTGCCCCTACCGTCTTTTTTCTTTTGTATATTTTCAGATATTTCAATATATTGCATGCACCCACATATTTCCATTGTTGTCTTTATAAGTATTGATCACCACCAGTTCAACTGCTAGCTCGTTTGTCGAATAAGCTGCATTAAAAAATTAACGCACGCGTGCGTATTGAAACAACGCTTTGAGTACGTGGGACGACAAAACAACCGACTAATTCACCCGTGTGGCTCGGTTCTATAAAATATCGTTCCAGGCGCGTTATGGTCGTACACGCTTTATGCAATAATTCTATTCTAAGTGAAATTAAAGTGCTTGGTGGCCTGTTAGTAGGTAAAGAACCAGACGCGGATGCCTACATGTTCACGGTGGTTGCGGGTTCAAATCCTAGGGCACATCTCTGACTTTTCGGGAGTCATGTGTGTATCGATAGTCAATCACCACGCACTATAACAGTGAAGGAAAACATCGTGCGAAAACCTATATACCATAGCGATTTTGTAAGAATTTCTATGGTATATAAAGTCCGCCAACCCGCACTAAGCCAGCGTGGACTAAATGGCCATACCACTCTCAATTGTACCCACGATTGTAGAGTAGGCCCGTGCCCTGCAGTGGGACGTTAATGGACTGTTACAATAAGTGAAATAAGTGAAATTATGCCTATACCCACAGATACTACTCCGCGAGTACCTAGACACGGAGATCACGCCGCAGACACTAGCTAATGCACTGGCCGAGGAGCTGGATTACCGCAAGGATCATCTCGACACCGTATTCAAGATCGTCGACAAGTGATGCCCACTACTGGACTGGAGCATCCTGCCCACTGCTGGGAAAGTGATGCCCACTACTGAAGCATCTGGCCCAATGGTGGGGTAGATAGACCATTTTAGGTAGACTGTAGTAGAAAATGTTCTCTGCTGGAATTAGAAGTACTTATGTCTGATTTCACTGAAAGGATGAAGGATTTCACCTTAAAGTCGGCTAATGTCGATTTTATTAAATAAAAGCTATCATGTAGGCTTCTATGGTCGATGAAATCGGACATTAAACTACTATTTAATTGAAGTTACTAGTATTTGTCTCGCAAAGTTTAGCCACTGCCCACTTCAAGTATATCGATATTGCATTTGGATAAAAAGAAGCTCAATGCTGCTTTAATAAGTACGACACAGTAACACTTGGCACGAAAAAATGATTTTTAGCAAGAAGGCCAACATTTGATAATTTATGTAAAAGTTAAAAAAGAACATTTGGGAGCAAAGAACTTATATTTTACACTATGGTTGTTACACAATTTTAATGAAGTTTGTATTTGTGAAAAGTAGTTTGAGGAAAATATCGATCAACACAATTAACAATTTCTTTTTTTACATTTTTATACTGTTATTTTTTTTAATATAATATGAACCAGCTTATTGTTTTATATAAAAGTTTAGTTCGAAATGATTCGAATTAAGAAGCTATGAATTGATATTTCTATAATTTTTTTCGTATTTCTTGAATAACAAATGTAGTTGCACAATCTTAAAATTTTCATAATACTCATTTCTCTTCCAGTATTCAACTGCCGATAAATCGATTATTATTTGTAATTATTTTAACTTAATTATCGGTATGTACAAAGATTTAGGTACAATCGAAATATAAAATAATAGGGACATAACATAACTTATCGAGCGTTTAATAGTAAAGCAGTTACGTTGCGTTTTGAAGAATTTTTTGTTCTCAATTTCGATAATATGATATTTCTTCCTCGCCTAACCTTTATTAGTTTGTCAAATTGTACCTACCCACTGATAAGTACAAGATTAATGTTAACGATTTGTGTTTTTTTAGGAATTTAAAACAGCATTTGAGTTAATTTTAATCGATTTGAATAGGGTCATACATAAATTTTACAGAAGAACTGCGTAGACTAACTGATTTTTGGGAATGCTTTGTTATTTTTTTTTTCTTTACTCGTTAAATATTAGTAAACTTGAGCTAACAGAAAAGCAAGCGATTTTAATGTTACAATCCTTTCATTCTCGAATTTTAATCTCGGGCATTTCGATAGTTTTGAAAGCAATAATTTAGTACATAAGTTTGTGGATATTATCTTCCAGTCGACTATTGTAATCGCAGTAAACATGAGTACAGATTGTAAAGTAAATAGATTTTATTGTCTTGTGTGTAAATATTGTAGATAACATTTGTAAATTATTTTGTTTCGAATATATGAATGTGGATCCAGGCCGATTTTTTTGACTCCCTCCATTATTATATTGTAATGTATATTATTATTTTATGTCTAGATCCGTTTTTGTTGTTACGCAAAAAGGTAGAATGATTAACGCATGCAACTTTGTCTAGATATAAATTTCGCGCCCTTTTCACCAAACAATTTTAAAAAGGACAAGCCAAAATGAAATTCCATAGTCATTGCTTATCATTTAATACCTTACGACTATTCGAAAATAAAACGTAAACAGGAAATAATTATAAATAATGCTTTTAATTGGCGATACCTCCTGCATGACTATCGGCCTTATTCATAGACAGTTTATAATCCCATATTAGTTATCGAATGTTTTGTCTTCTTCGCTCAAACTCGAATTCCAAAGTTGTGCGAAAGAGACAAAACATTCGATAGCTAAAATAGGTTTATAAACTGTCTATGAATAAGGCCGAAATTCTTTAACAAAAATGTTACAACACAAATTGACATTTTTCATCAGACGCTTCCGATACTTTAATTATTTGGTGCCAATTTTAAAGCTACAAAATAACACATTTATAACTTTTTTCATATACACGAGGCTGTTCCGGGCCTTATACAAAAAATATACCGAGGGGAAGAAAGAGAGGAAAGTCCTTTTAATAACTATGCCGTAATGCAATCAAAATACTATCAATCAATCTTTATGAACGTGTTAGAACGAGTGTGATAACCTATTTGACAACAGCATTTATATACAATTTTTGACCAATCGTGGGCAAACTGATAGATCAAAGAAAAAAAAAATTAAAATTGCGCACTGATATTAGTGCTGCAAAGAACTGTAATTTTCTTTGAAACATTGGTATATAAACGGAGTTTATTCGCACCAATAGCTTAAGGAAACAGTATTTTTTTTTATATTGGCAATACTTTTCATTATCCTAACTATCAAGGTGCCATTAAAAGGTGGTGACATTGTTTCAACATAAATTCTGAAAATTAACATCACGAACTGCTATGTTGAATATCCCAGTAAAAATGAATTACAAGTTTTTTCTGTTTGACATTTTATCTGTTAAATATGTTATCACACATCGATGTAACAAAACGATGCTTATACCGCCAGGAGAATAACGATTCTAATATCACACGTCACTAAGTGTAATTAAGTTTATTTATATTATCGCATGAGCATGGAAGAGGCTGGCATCTCATATCCTTTCAAAAGGTTTCTCTGTTACATAAACTATTGCATGTATATTTCAATTTCACAAGTCCGTTTGTCTATAGTTATGGAGCGTTCACGTGCGCACACGCACGTTCGTTTTAGCGTGCGAAATGTCAGTAGCATTCATGTCAAATTTTCTAATGCAGTTGACATTAACAAATCACTTAACATTAGTGCGATGGCTTTAAAAATTTGTCTAAATAAAAATTAGTGCCGAGATCCAAAAATACAAAATACTATAAAGTATTATCTCGCAACAGTTTATGTAACAATCGAAAATAGACATTTATTTAATAATTTTCTCAATCTTAACAATAGGGCAGACTTCAATAGAGGTTCTAAAGAAAAATATTTAAACTTCTAAGGAGAGAAAGAAACTCTTTTTTACATTTTTATATCTCTGCGCTTGTTGCTTTTATATAAGCTGATACTGAAGTAACAGTATTCGGTTTACATCCGTGAAGCAGTGGTTGCCAAGAATAAATAAGTTGGTAAGGTAAATTCGCCTTTATTCCTATTGGACTATATCTTTTCGAAACCACAAATATAATTGCATTTTATTAGTATTCTCAGCAATCGGGATTATCTAACGCTCGGACGAACATAGTCACACAATACGGCAATATATCGACAAGCAATATGAATATTAAATGATATCCTTACTTTTTAAATTACGCACACAATCTAGAATAAAATGTAGATTTTTGTGGTAAATGAAAAAACTTGAAATGGAAAATGTCGCAATGAATTTAATAGATCTTAACTATAATATAGGTACACATCAAGTCTTCAGTAAAATGTATGAATACAAACCCCACGAGTTCCGAGCCCACAATAGATTCCCTGTGTTGTGAGCATCAGTATACGGGAAGGATATAAAATCAAACAAGCCTGTTTTAAATCTAAGGTCACAAGAACTTAAACTCAGGTAAAACTCTTCAATTATTTGAAATATTTAGATAATGGTATGGAAAATGGATAACGTATTGAACTGATGTAGCACAGCAATCGACATGTAAAAACATTTTACTTATTTTTACTGGTGTTATTCCAGCAATCATATTTTTTATTTCTTCCAGAAGCCTTTGACTCTTTCGGATTACGTGTTTTTTAATCTCGGTAAAACCTAACTCAATTATTCGTTTTAGCAATATCGACTTATCGATAAATCAATATAAATAACTTAAGCAGGCAAGAGATATTATCGGGTTCTTTCTAAAACTAGAACACTGAGACTGGTAATAAATATTATTATTATCTTGCTATAATGAATGCGTCTCACATGTCTATGCTGCGAATTGGGACAAATGTAAACCAAGCGACCAAATCATCTAACAGTTTTCATCGTAGATATGATGTCCAGCATGCTAATTTCAACCCTATTTTCATTCAGATTAAGGGTCATTTGTATCAAGCAAATTTGACTAACAATGTATGTCATTTGCTATGCCAAATGTATGACATTGAAATTATTTTCAGATACTTTCCCTGATCCATCAGCCCTGATCATTACGCAAAGAATTGACACCGTGCACTAAAGCTCGACGAGTCTAAAAGGAACACATGTTTTTAAAGAGCAACGAAATTAATTAAAAAATTAAATCAAATAATTTCACTTTTCGTGTTCCGTGCTCAGTAGATAATATGAGTTGATATACTTGAAGTATTTTTACTGCTGTTCTATAAATAAAAACAACGGAGTATTTTAAATGTAATTATTGGTCTATGGATGAAAACTGTTAGTTGAGTCGCTGGTACGTAGTGTGCGTGTGGGCGTGGCTACGCTCGTCCGAGGGGGTGGGGGAGGAGTATTACGCGACGTAGTTGTACTGGTTGGGGTTGTCCTTGTCGCGCTCCATGTAGTCGCGATCGATGAGCGACTCGATGCGTTTTTTCAGGTCGGCGGGCTGCGGGGAAACGGGTATATCAAATATTGCAATAGGAGAAATGATACACTTACATATTGTGTTATAGAGTGATAAAAATAATATTTATAACTATTATTATTCACCGACCATTTTACTCAAGAAAGGCTCAACGTCACATTAAAGTATATATTGAATTCAAACCATTGAAATTAGTATATTGTTAATTATAATTACTATGATTACTTAAATAAAAATGCTGGTCTTTACATGCTGAATATTTTGCCATCATCAGATTGTGACTGTTACGTTTCCGGACTGGCCTCTCTGTGACTAAAGAATTATTTTTGCGTCAGACAATAGACCCAAGTCTAAAGTCTGTTGGTGGAACAAGTTTTAGGACGTAAATATTGGCCAATCTAGACTACATTAATCACCTTGACGGGGAATTTGAGCTGGTTATAGAGCTCTGAGATAAGCAGGTTGTGTGAGAGCGCTTTTCGCATCTTCATGACGCGCACGATGGCCGCGTCGATCTGGTACTGCCGGTCTTGGAACACTCGCTCTTCTGTCGCCTTCTGTTCCTCGCTCTATGGGATAATGCAGTTTTAAAATCATATTTGTAAATAGAAATTACAGAGTATATCGTGCAGTATCATTGTATATGCTGATAACTATAAAACATTGTGAGATGATCTAGTGAGATTCAGCATCAGTCTAGCAGTTCTAGGTTAAGAATAAGTACCTAGCTTTGATATCAACAAGGGCACGTATCTGAAGGGCCAGTCACATGGATACTCATTTGTGGACCTTCTTTCCGTTAAACTTTTCCTCATGAAAGCTTTTCTTTAATCCGTAACAAACTTCACTACAGTAAATATTAATTCGCCCGGTCGAGAAATCTAAGTGACAAGCCAATGTTATCGTTTTTAACAGTAACTATTGTTATTGCGTAATTTAAGGTAAGTATGCATCCGCACCGTCTCCTTCATCTGTATCTGGTTGATCTTGATGCGGAACAGCTTGTTGGTGAAGTCGGCGTTGAAGGCGAAGGCGTCTGCGTCGTGCACCTCGCGGCCGCGCGGCGTCTTGGCCAGCACGCGCGCCTTGCCGCACGCCAGCGACTGCAGCGTGCGGCGCAGCTCGCCTTCCTGCATACATATTATATGTATTTATTATCTTTATTTTGTACTTTTCCTTTTTTACATTTTTATATACATATATTTAAAAAAACAATATACATATAAAAATATAAAAAAAACATATAACCCTTCGGTGGCGAGGCTCAAGACCCAAGCCAACGGTGGTTAGGGATCCAAAGTGAGGAACCTCCTCACTATGCGAGCCGTGTCCAGCAACACTGCCTTTTGGATCTGGCTTTTGACCCAACGACCAATTAATATAATATATATTATATATGTCATACATTAATATGTATTACTATTAATGTATGACAGCCTCCGTGGCGCAGTTGGTTAGTCGCCGCCTGTGAAACGCAATGTCTATTTCTCCCGCCAAACAGCAGTGTAAATGCGCTGTTGTGTTCCGGTTTGAAGGACATTGTAGCCAGAGTAACTACTGGACATATTGAGACTTAACATCTTATGTCTCAGGATGGCGAGCGCAGTGAAATTCCAAGCATTGCCTTGTAATTCATGGTGTTGTTTGGTTTCGCTACTGTCCATGAGCGGTCGTATCGCTTACCATCAGGCGAATGGCATGCTCGTCTCGCCATTCATTGCAATAAAAAAAAAAAAAAAAAAAAAAAACAAATATTTGTGTGATCGACAGGTATTTGTTTCGGGTCTGGGTGTTTGTGAGACCGAAAAGTCTCTCGTAGTTCCTGATACCCACGACACAAGATTCGATCTTAGTGTGGGGTCAGGACTATGTATGTGACTGTTGGGTGTATTTATTATTATTATTTATTATTATGTAATAGTTTTTAGTTATGTTGTGATTTTGAGTAAAAAAATACATCTATATTTCAGTTGGAAAATACGGAGCAATATAAATAAGTGAGTACTGATTTATTTATTTAAACACAAATACGACACGACAATTGGATATGATTAACATATTATATACTATTTATAAGTTAAGAATTGGCTCTGAAACATTTTGGTCCCCTCCCCGAGACAAATGTTTGTGTCGCCCACAAAATATTATTACGGGTCTGGATACACACAACAAACAGACCTGATCCATTTATTTAAAGATCACAGTTCCATTTGCCAGCCAGTATCCTAAGTAGCTGTCATGAAATTTGAATGCTGTCAATTATTATAAAAATCTGTTGTATACCTCTATATTAGTAGCAGTCTTGATATATTCGAAAGAGAGATTGTCGCCATCGTTGAACAGTAAAAGGACGAGCGCTTGAAACAGCGACACCTGTAATTCTTTGTTACCCTGAAACAACAATGAAATGGTAACATCCTGTCATAGCAACCATCCTATGTATGGTAAATCGTATCTATTAAGAAATGGGCATTTGACATTGATGCATGGTCTATCTAGTCTGCACTGCACCCATCACATGCATTGGGGTGAGTTAACGGTGGCAGTTTAAAGCTTCCTTATTTTATTGCCTGTGAAGGCAGACGAGTCATCAACTCGCCTGATGGTAAGTGGCCATTGCAGCTCTTGGGCTTCTGTGATGGCACGAACAGCCGAGTTGCTGAGTACTTGTGTGAAGTGAGCTCTGAGCGTGCAGTATAGTTACCTGTGTGAAGTGAGCTCTGAGCGTGCAATATAGTTACCTGTGTGAAGTGAGCTCTGAGCGTGCAGTATAGTTACCTGTGTGAAGTGAGCTCTGAGCGTGCAGTATAGTTACCTGTGTGAAGTGAGCTCTGAGCGTGCAGTATAGTTACCTGTGTGAAGTGAGCTCTGAGCGTGCAGTATAGTTACCTGTGTGAAGTAAGCCCTGAGTGTGCAGTATAGTTACCTGTGTGAAGTGAGCTCTGAGCGTGCAGTATAGTTACCTGTGTGAAGTGAGCTCTGAGCGTGCAGTATAGCTACCTGTGTGAAGTGAGCCCTGAGCACGCAGTGTCCGAGCGTGGGCTGCCACTGCAGCTTGCGGCCCGAGTGCTTGCTGAGGTAGAACTTGGCGAAGTGGTCCTGCGCGCGGGTGAGTGCGGGCGGTAGACGCACGTCGGCGGCGTGGTAGGTGGGCCAGAAGCCCATCGTCAGGATGTGCACCGACAGCTCCAGCGCGCCACCCTCGGGGGATGCCGCCAGGTGCTGGGATGTACGTCACATCATTACTAGGGTTTTAGACTTGATAGTTTTTTAGTCTGCAATGTGTTCTTACAGCTAAAACTGAGGCATTCATAACTTATGCAGTAGAGAAATATTCGTCTAAAATCTAAATAATTCTCTGATCATTATCAATTAACAAACCATGACAAACTATGAATGTATCATCCAGAAAATATTCTTTGTTTAAATTATTATAAAACATTGGCAGTTGATAGACATAATGCTCTAGCCGGCAACATACCAAATTAATTCATACAAAGAATGTTGCCTAATACTTTCATAGCATTACATGTAGACATATCATATTAAATTTTAGGCAACACCAAAAACCTACCTGCTTATAAGTAATATTGATATCCTTTGACAGCTCCATATCTTTAAACATGCCTTCTAATTTGCATGTGAACCCTCCTCCGCACTCCTGCTTCAGTTTGCTCAGCATGGACTTCTCAGCGTCCACGGAGGCTGACTTGCCCACCAGTAGCCGCTTGGCCAGGTCCTTCTTGTAGAACGCCTCGAACACGTCCTTGCCGTGGATGAAGCGGAACAGCACCATGATCTTGTCCAGGAGACGTTCCAACTCCTCCTCCGTAGCCTCTTTGTTGCCAGCTCGCAGTTTCAGGTCCACGAATTTCGCTGGAATATTAAATAAAGGTTACATACCTTTATTTCTGTGTTTTTAAATACATAGTTAAAAAAATGTGGTTCGTACAAAAACTATTCCTATAAATTGCCATAATATTTTTGTCATTGGGCAAATGGAAATCTTTAAAACCTTTTTTTGTCGTGTTTTTTTTTCTGAACCATAGGATCCATAAAGGAGCAAATACTGAAACCAATGAAGTCACATATTGTGAGTTTCATTGGCTCTTGTAATTAACATGAAGTGGGACGATATTTATTATCACCATTTGTTACAATCAACTTTAAACATCTCACACTGGAAATGCTAAAATGAAGTATTCAGATACATGCCACTTCCAAGAAGTCTCGGTGGAGACCTTGATGGACGTCTCGATTCAAGAATTTCACTGATATATTACCAGCAATGTCATCAGTAGAATCTAGTTGTAAAAACGTACCAATAAGTTCAGCGGGCTTGTTCTGGCGCTGGTTGATGAAATACTCGAAAGCCTCGCGCATGGAGTAGAGGAACTTGTCGTTGCGCTGGAAGCAGGTGTTGACCACGTGGTCCAGCTGCTCCTTGAACTCCAGCAGCTCGCTCACCATGCTCTTGTCCCGCTCCGGCTCTATCACTATCGTGCGGCCTTTTTTCTGTAATGTAAGGAACAAAGGGTATTGTTTTTTTTTGCTAGGTGTAAAGTATCAAGCTGGATAACAGTGTGGGTGCAAACGCATTTACACGACTCTCATTACGAAGACAGATATACACCTCTTTTGGGTTCCGTTACTAATAATCTTATATTTTCAATATCTGTTTTCGGATCATGATAAGTTCGCTAGGGATATCCTGGACTCTAATGCTAGCTATTCAATTACTCGATTTTCTACCACATGTCTTAAAACTTGAAAAAAACATTATGATATACTGAACAAAAAAACAATTCAGAGATAATAATCATAATAAATAAATGCACCCAACTATCACATACACAGTCCTGACCTAACAGTAAGATCGAGTATTGTGTCGTTAGTATCAGAACCTACGAGAGACTTTTCGGTCTCACAAACACCCAGACCTGAAACAAATACCTGTGAATCACACAAATATTTGTCTCGGTGCGGGGATTGAACCCACAGCCTCATGTTGCACAGCCGGCTTTTAGACGCCGATCTTGACAGCCTTCGTGGCGCTAACCAACAGCGCCAATAAATATTATTACTTTACATTATTTAGAGTATAAGTTTATTTTGTGAATGCAAACAAATTTTTAAGTGTTACTATATTTATTACCTTAATATAAGCATTGAAGTGATTGCACAGCTCATTGAGTCCGTCTTTGACTCGGCTGAAGAGGCTGTACAGCGTGGTGAGGTCTGCGAGCCGGGGACCGTCCATCAATGCTTCCAGGCCCTTGCCCAGGATACCCGTCAGGTGTTCGCTGAGTAACTGCCTTTCTATCGTGTGTATTAGTTGCCATCTGAAAACATTATAGATAAATTTACTTACTGTTAGAAAGTTTCTCCTAAAATCATTTTTCTATAAACCAACAGCACAGAAGGAAGGTATGCAGGTGTCTCCCACTTTCTAGTAAATATTGGATTACTGGAGGCATGACATTGAAATGCATAGAATAAAAAATATTATGGATTCATACATCCATTATTCGTTCAGGATCGAAATTTGCAAACTTTGAACAAGATACTGCATGAACTGGTTATCATATTTGATCTAACCACTAATGACATTAGCCTGTCAATATAGAACACCTATTAGGAGGCTCCTAGACAATCGATGATATTGCACAATATTATGAAATGTGCAATATAGGGTTAATATTGAAGAATGCACAATGATTGATCGTTTGGATTCAAAGCACCATTCAATCTTATTGAACAATGTTATTGTAGGTCTAGGGGCCGTCTTACTTATTTTTATATTACAAACTCTAATTACAACAACACTGAGGATTATTTTATATTAGGAAACAATACATACTTAGTGGAAGGGTCTAGGTAGTGTAAAAGCCGGTCGTTCTCCTCCTTGAGCCGTTTTTCGACGTGTGCCAGGTACTCCGGTACAGCCAACTCACGCATAAGCCTCTGTCCTTCTGCTGCATACAGTCGCTCCGTGGCTTGGAGGAATCTGGAATATTAATACATACATACATACATAAACTCACGCCTTTTTCCCAGAAGAGGTAAGTTGAGGTGCTACTAGGACACCCACATTTCGTCTTGTACGTTTTCGTCCCATGATGTGATAGAGGGCGGGCCAATCGCCATATCGGGCAGTGGGCACAAATTCCTGACTCCAGGCTGATAATGCCCGACCGGGGTTTCGAACCCGAGACCTCAGCTTTGTAGTCATACCTTAGTACAACTACACCACCGAGGCAGTCAATACTAATGTTTCTATTTATTGTCTATTGCAAAATACTAATAAACTATCCATTAGTATAGCAGGCGTGCTATGTAGGTAAATAACAAGCCTAGTGTGAGATAGCTGCGTTTGCATTGCACACAAATATAGCATATGTGTGCTGTAGACAACACACCAAGTTATCAGATTTTCTAAACATCATTGGCAGAAATTATGGTAAACTAATTGACATAACACAAATATGAATTATTTGCTAGTATACCCTTGACACTCGACTTTATTTGTTTCATTTAAATATTATCACAATTAAGAAAAATATAATTAATTTAATCTAATTCTCATTTTCTATTAAAATTGGATTTCAAGATTAAGTCAACTAGTCCATGTGGTAATCCATTGAATCATTGTCAATAAAATAATACATACTTGTGTTCAAAAGCGTCCTGGTATATTTGCAAGTCTGATAGCATGCGTAATAAACTCTTGAGAAGCGAGATATCCACAGAGTCTCCTCCACGCTCCCGCTCAATGAGCAGTAACAGGCCATCCACCGTTCTTGTCTGCACCAGTGTGTTCATTGCTATGTGGTGACGAAACAGATCTAGACCCATGTCCCTGAAATTGTTAAAGAGGTTTTTAGATTGAGAAATGCAAAATGCCTGCTGCCAGCATACTCTCAAATATTTTAACATATCTGACCAAATCATCATATGACTGTTACTTACCATATAGAATGTATACTGGGGTTTTGCAAAACGTAAGTCCGGTCCAGGTATAGGAAGATACTTCGTATCATAATCATTTGTCTGCAGTGGGCCCTCCAACAGTCATCCATCCTTTTGAGAAATATTTGACGATCCATGCTCTCCGACAAAAACTGTTCTATATTTGCTTTCACATGGGCTTCTACTAAATTTGTTAAATTCACATATAGTTGCGATGCCATCTGAAACATAGCAATTTTGTTTTAGTTACTTGACCATTATCAGTGGTTGATAATTTATTTATCCAGATTGATCCTATTTTATGTAAAACTGGTTTAGGAGAAAAGACTGTTACAACTCAAAATTGCAGCAATAATATTAGGCTAGACATCAGCTGTGAAACAGTGCAGGTTTGATCCAGCACCGAGACTAATGCTTGCGTAACCCACAAGTATTGGTTACTAGCATATTTGTAAGACCAAAAAGTCTCTCAATGATTATGATACCCACAACGTAAGATTTGTATTTTATCATGTAATTGATTATGTATGTAACTGTTGGGTGTATTTACTTATTTAATGAATAAATTCATTCATAATCAATCATCTGGTTTATCAATTAATTTACAACAAAATGATTGTATTTTTCCAATTACCATTTACAGTGCATTAGTTGAAACAATTCCAAGCCAAGACCTTGTATGTTGATAATTATGAAAGAAATTAATTGTAGAATACTGTAAGATACAGGTGTCAAAGATGGTTTATAAGATTCTTTAAAGTAGGATTTTATTTGTTGTATTATGAACAGTTTAAGAAACACGAGTAAAACTGTCTCCAATAGTTTAATTATATAAAATGGTAGACATTTTGTCAACTGACTCGGTGGCGTAGTTGTATTGCGGTACGACTACAAAGCTGAGGTCTCGGGTTCGAGTCCCGGGTCGGGCGGAGTGGTATTGGGTTTTTCTGTTCATTATCGGCCCGGAGTCAGGAGTTTGTGCCCGATATGGCGATGGGCTCGCCCCCTATAACATCGTGGGACGGAACGTGCAAGGCGAAGTGTGGGTGTCCTGGTGGCGCCTCTGCCTACCCCTTCGGGGATAAAGGCGTGAGTTTATGTATGTATGTATGTACATTTTGTCAACTATCTTCAACTTATTATGAATCAATTTTGCGCAATATAATCTGTTGCATCTTTTTATAAAATACAACATATCTCATTGTGTAATTTTAATAATGTAACTTTACCAATAAAAGTTAATTATACTTGTACTATGTTTTTATTTGCATTTTGTTTTGTTCATACATTACTTATTGATTTAACTGTATATTGAAAAATAAATTGATACAATATTAAGTTATACTGCGTAAAAGAATTAAAAATCGTTTCTATTGATATGAAAACGGTATTTAGCTCACCTTATGGCTACACATGTTTTCCACAGCTTGGTACAGCTCCTCCAAGGAGTAGGCGATAGCTTTCGACGTCTGTATGGCTATCACAGCCTCTCGAAGCTTGCCCCATGTTGTCTCCTGGTAGTTGTCCGGGAGGTTCGGCTTACCTGCAACACAATCACTTTCAGCAGATGTCGCATAGGTTATAATGACGACACAGATAAAATAGTAAACACACTTTTGAAATTTTTTATGACCAATTTCTTTGTCGCCGCCCCAGGTTTGTTCATAGATGACGACGTCATCTTAATAGTTCCATTTGAATTGGGATTTATTAGTGAAAAATTGGATAATTTCTCATTGGCACTCATATCGTCAGTTTTCACTCGTTTGCTACAATGTTCAGTGGTCGACACAGAACGTTTTCTGCACTGATTACTGCCTTCGTCGGCAAAAACTGGTGTTTCAGCTATACCCGACATATGAAAGCATGATATGGCCGCGGCCACAACACTAGAAAATTACGTTTTAACGTTATTTAATTAGAAAATACAAATAAAAATAGATCTGGTCAGTCAATGGTTTACTACAATCACCACCATTACGTTGTGATAGCAAAATTCCTTGGTAGAGGGCGCTAGTTTTCTTTGCGAATGTCAAGTAAATTGTCAGAATGGACGATTGCGTTTGGTTATTGGTCATAGCTGTCAGAACTCAAAATTATACATGGACACCTGAAGGGTTATTAATCATATTTTTCGATTAGATATAACGATAATAATAGTCCCCTTATTATTTTTAGGCATATACCTCGAAGTAATAATAGCATAAAATAATTAATAGACACTTTTTGCGCTGTTCGTTTAGAGCCGGCTAGGCAGTGCAAAACCGATGTGTGCTGAAATAAATGGCAACGAGTTTGATTCCGCACCGAGAAAAATGTTTATGTGGTGCACATATTTGTTTTTCGTGTGCGAATATGGTTAAAGTTGAGACCAAATTGTTTCTCTTACTTTCGAATTCCTACCGCACAAGACCTAACAAGTTACTGTGGTCTCAGAAGTCTGGACTGTGTGGGATTGTTAAGTTTTTTTATATGCAATAGGTCTGGCAAACGAGCAAATACGTCACCTGATGGTAGGTAAGTGATCACTGCCGCCCGTGAACATCCAAAACACTTGGATCGTAGGTGTGTTGCCGACACGTCAGATCAGGAGGGGAGCAGGAAGGAAAAAGTATGGGAAGAGGAAAGGGGTATAAAGCATCCGGCGATCTTACTCACCGTACGAAACGCGACGGTCAAAGCTGTCTCTTTACGTTGATCTTTTGTGAGACAGTGGTACTGCCAGGACCTGCCCAGTCATGCAAAGTCATGACTGACAGCGTGGCTCTACCACAACTTTACTTTTTTATTTACTTATTATCTAGCTCTTGGTTGAGACTTCAGATAGGTGTAACAAGTTTCAATTTTATCATCTCATAATATTAAAACAAATTAATAAATATTACATAAATACACCCAAAAGTCACATACATAGTCCTAACCCCACACTAAGATCTAGTCTTGTGTCGTGGGTTTCAGGAACTACGAGAGACGTTTTGGTTTCACAAACACCCAGACCCGAAACAAATGGGTACTTATGGTTCATATAAATATTTGTCTCAGTGCGGGGCTCGAACCCGCGGACTCTTATTTCACAGCCGACGTCTAACCAACTGCGCCAAGGAGGCTGACAAAATTGTAGGATCAGGACTGCGTATGTGACTGTTGGGTGTATTTATTTATTTACATGCATAAACACAGCAATCTGGTAACAATGCGTATCTGAATCCTATGATACACAATATATCTCCATGAAATTGCACACTGCATATTCAGTTACGCCGTTATGGGTTATTGATATGGCGAAAATCTCGGACAGTAGGGAAATTAATTCTAGGCTTTGCGAGGTACACGTAGTTTGCAATTCCAAACGGTATATGCATATCGTTCAACAATAACTAACCTTTATGTGGAACCGAATATTGCGGGTTCCTATTTCGAGACCTATAACTTTGTACCGTGCTACATTTATTTTTTCCGGTCTTGACCGGTAATTATACCTCTTTCATCATAATCATCATCTTCAACACCCGGTAGTCCACTGGTGAACACAGGCCTCTTTCGAGGTTTCCACGACAATTTATTGGAATTTGTAATTGGTTTGCATTTAGTAACTTCTTGCGATGTATATACCCATTATGTACATTAAGTTTTAACCTTATTTGTTCCTATGTTAATTATGTAACACAACATGTATAGCTTTTTTCTTCAAAGCTAGAGACATTTATAAAAGTTGAGTACAATTGCTACGTATCTCTGTCAGTTTCCCGCTGTATGAGTTAAAAGCATTTTAGTTGTCCATTTTTATTTTTATTTAAACTGTGTCAGACCATGGCCTATAGTTTAGCGTAGATCACTAGCCGATTCTACAATCGAGATTTCCACTGAGATAGCATAAGCTACAGTTCACCACATTGGTCATTTGCGAGTTGGCGGGCTTCATAAGTCGGCTCATAATTTCAGGGAGATTAACATTTGGTTTTCTTAATTCTTAACTAAATAAAATATAGAGCACTGATTATTTATTTCTTCAAAATGTACGCTATACCTACACTCGATACGTGATACCAAGATGAGCTGACATGATAAATGGGTATCTTCACAATGTGAGGGTTAATCAAATCGTAATGCCGATGGCACACGGTCCATTGAATGTTGACCTCGTTTTTAACAAAGCAATGCTCGTTCGACCGTCACATGGGATACTGTGCCGGCCGTACGAAAATATTGTTCTTGCCCGGATTTTAGACAACCTTGTTTGTCCAACCCGGTTTGGGATAGGCTGTATTGCGTTTTTCATACTATAATACTGTTATTATGGAGATTTGCAAGGATACAACCTTTTTATAATAACTAGCGGCTTTGTTGGCTCTAACCGGGTGCAAATAACATTCGTATATACCTACGTTTTCACTATATAATTTTCATCGCCCGTTTACGAGATACCAGTGTATAAATATCACAAAAATATTTTACAAAAAATGCCTCAAATACCAGATTAATAACATAACAGATATATTAAGACCCCAAGCTTGTACTTTTTTACAAAAAAAAAAGTTCATGATATATCAAGCAATATCGAAATTGCAATTGAAAGAAACATCATAAATGGCTCAACAGTTTTCAATTCCCCGCAGTTGTGAACTCGCACCATTACTCGCACGTCGATTGGAAAGTGGGGCGCACCCGCGGAGTCCGAGCTGCTGAACTAATGTGAGATACAGACGAGATACAAGGAAGTACTTTAAAGTGACTATCCAACTCGGTTTTATGGTTAGCATATTCTGAGGCAGTGGCGCAGTTAGGCTTTGGACTTGGCTTGGCTTTCGACGGATATAAAGATGCGTATATTTGTTTGCGTTTTTGATATTTAAAAACACACTTGGTTTCATTTTTGGTACTGGAAAAGATAAGTATCGACGATAGAAAATCCGCATTCATGTAAGTTTTGTATCCAGGGCTCAACCTGTGTAGATACAGCAGCCTGCACCTAGTAAGTTCTTGAGACCTTAATTAGCTCATTGTATTTTTCTTGGAACATATGCTTTTTACGAGATTATTTATAATCATTCCAATTCGTCATCCCTATCGCAGTGGACCCTGTGTTTCGATAGCGTTTAGCGACAAATCATTTTCGGCTAATTAATTTAATATAATACTATAACTGTAATATAAGGTTTTGTATTCGATATCTAGATAGAACAACTTTTAGCATAAAAAAAGACGAGTAAGTGTTGGAACTCATAACCAGTTGATTAGTTACGTGTCTTGTATGAGTTGAGTTATGAAAGTTGAAGAGGCGAAATGTCTGGACAGTTTGTGGCGCGCTATAGTCCGTACCAACCTCAACAGGAGGCAAGCGTGAGTTTATACTGGGTGTAACAAGAGTGGGATCGAAAACGAAGCCAGGTGGTAAGTTGTATTCGTGATTTCAGGCACAGTCTGTATTTTAATAATAATGAGCCTGAAACGTCTCACTACAGGGCAAAGTCCTCTCTTTTCGCCTTAGTCTTTATTTTATAAATTTTTGTTAGTTTTTTTTCGATTTTTTTTATTTCATTGTGTCCGAAATTACTTATTCTACCACCCGGCTTCGATTTTTATATCAGTCTGGAGATACCCTGTTTAAATATGTATACCATCGTCATGATTCGCTACTTTTTACAAGGGTTGAACGCTGATGTATGCGGCCTCTCGTAAATTCATTACTGAAATCTCTTCTGCATCCTAAATAATAAAGATTTATTACAGGTAATATAAGCATATTTGGTAAAGACAAATGGCTCATTTAATGTTCCGTTAGGTTCCTCCCGGAGTATTACTGTTGCCGTTATTTCCTATTAGAGTTTCTACCCACACCGTGTTATGAACGTATCAGGCAAATAATCTTTGTATAAATTATTTGGGAATGCTGCCTACAAGAGTGTTCCGTCACCGGTCGAGGACGATCTTTAGTATATTAAGCATTAAACATTTTTCGTTCGACACGAGCACAGTATGGTCATATGACATGTCATATTTCTTGCAGTGGGTAGAGACTTTTCTGGTGCGTCACATCTTAATTGGTTGAGAATAGATAGACATATTTCGCTCTAATACTTCACTGGTATATTATTTAAGTAATTATAGTTTTTGTACATTTAGATTTTCATTGATATCGTACCACCGATTATTGTTTAAAATCTTTATTCTGGCTTGGATTTCCATGTCGGAACATTCGCTTCATGTGTGAGTTTTAATAAATTTACGACTATAGTATACGAGTAGGCTCGCGTCGTGGGTGACACAACTTCAAACATTATTAAGCTCAGTGAACAATGGTGGAATTAGTAGTAATTCTTACTACATTGAAGTGATCTTATCTCGTTAGTATCAAACCCTAACTGATGTGAAGCCTATTTTCGAAAAGTTACCAGATTTGCACTTTAGCGATGTAGAATACAGATGAGATATGTCACGCTCTGAAGTGAACAATAATTATTTATACTATGGGTCTTTTATCCCCCTCCTGGAAATTTTCCTCCCCGTGCAGCGTAAGCATTATCTTCCGTGTCAGCTGAGTAACTCGTAATGTTCGACTTTATTGTTGGCAATACGCTTGCGATTTGGTTGTCGCGGTCTTGTACCGGTTATTGTCGTATTCGTTTGTCTTGTGAAATATGTGGTTTTGTAGTATTGTATAAATCTGCGAAAGGATACAGTGATTAGAAAGAAAGCGGAAAGAAAACTTGTTTATTAGTCACAACGACATACGACATACCTACATATTCGTTGGGTATTAACAAATTAACTTGGGTCTAGAATATAAGCAAATAAATAAAATAAAAAAATATATATGCATGTCGCGTTGTAGTTGCGACATGTGGGTGACCACTCAGCTTTATGTACTCGTAGTACTGTGGCGAGAACTATAATACAACGCTGATTTTCAGTGGTGTGGATTAGTGTACCTTCGTTTTAATCAGATTAGAATAATTATGTTCACGAAGCATAGTCGTCTCTAGTGTGTGTTTCTCTATCTGGGCTGTAATACAGTTACTATAAAGACTATATTTGTGTCAAAAAATATATATATCCCCGTTGATATAGGTACATACCTAGTTAGATAGAGTTACCACTACTCCTCTTCCACCTGGCGTTAATCGGCTATTGCCAGGGTCCGCCTTCCGACTGAGCTTCCTCCATTTTGCCCAATCTTCAACATTCTTTTCAGTCAGGCCATTGGCTCTCATGTCGGACTTGACGACGTCCAGCCAGCGCTTGCGAGGGCGACCACGGGACCTAGCCCCTAGGATGTACTCATGCATCTCTGACCAACGTACTCCATAGGGCGGCGCATGATGTGGCCATACCATCACTGTCAAAATATGTCGGGCACGAATTCCAATGATACATTCATGTTGAATTACTCGTACAATATCGTTAAATTAAGGATCAAGAATGTGGCTGTAACTTTGTTTGACCAACTTTGTAATCAAAACCAAGCCTTACTTTGCTGAACTAATAAAGTGATTTATGTGAATTGAAATTTCAAAAGTATAAAAGTTATTCATTTTTTGGTAGCGCCGAAATTACATTAGCGGTAATGAGGCAAGACTGGATGTTGGAGAGTAATGCAATCAAGGATATAAAGCAGATTATTCCCGAGATCCAACTTTGTAAGATTTATGACTTGACTTGATTGTGAATTTTCTTAGGTGCTTATGACTGAGGTACGCTCAAGAGTTTTTGTGGTTGTCGGCATGAAAAAAGAAAACTCTTCCTTTGGCTATGGTTAATTGTAGGTCCTGGTTTGTCTTAATTTTGTAACGTTTATAAAATACTAAGGCGAGGTGGTCGCGTTAATAAAGTTTCTTGACCAATTCCTTTTAAGCAGCTGTAACACGAACAAAATCGATGGTAGAGCCCATAGAAATATAATATTTTCGTGATTTTGCTTAGTATTATTTAGAACTTATATATTATTTAAAAAATCTTTAGTATTTTGAGTAACATTGAATCAAGGGTTGCCTTATAAGTTCATAGCATGGCTAATGTATACTTCGCAGTAATATAAACTACGCTAAACTTTCTATTAACTGATTTCAAATGAGCTTAATTAATTCCTTTTTTTGAGTTCTCTAATTGATGAATGGTGTATTTCATTTATCAACTTGTTGCCAAAATGTCATAAACTACGTTGTTGTAGCTTCTAAAAAATATTAAAAACACATTTCTTCGGCGATGGGAAGCTTTAACTCACCTTAGATTGATACCTGTCATCTGAATGAACTCTACCTCTGGGACTATTAATTTGATCGTATACTCGTATAACACGAGTAACATATATCGTCTATTTTGAAAGGCCATACGCCGTAGCAGTTGTTAACGATTCTGGTTATAACGCAATCTCTACCACGCCAAAACAATTAATAATACAAATAAAAAAGCTAACGCAATAACTTTAATCCAATTAAATGCTATTGTTGGGATGGTGGGCCATCTGATGACACCCTCGGTGCTCACAGTGCAAGGTGAGGGGGCGCGGGGGTCCGGGGTGTAACAAGTGGCGGGGCCGGGACATGTGAGCCTCCCCCGCTCATTCAATCGCCGTTCATTCATTCGCTCGCCGGCATTGCGAGTCGGCCGGTCGTCACGCGTAGGTGGATCACGCTTCTTTCCGCTCACACAGACGAAATTTACGCGCGCGATTCCATTTCGAAAATTCAAAACATGAATTAAAAATTATAAATACAATAGTTTTAAATTGAAATGCATAGACAATAATAATTATAACTTTTCATTTAAAATGGGTGAGCAAACGTTTAACATTCCGGATGACAGTTTAGAACACCACATAGTGACTTTGTTTGAGAAATTGGAGTGTCTGAGAAGGGATGGTGGTTCGAACAGTGATATTTTGTCTGGCCGCGTGCCTGCCAGGCTGGAAGTGCGGACCTTGTCTTTGTGGAAGGCTGTGGTGGCTGAATGTGCTGCGTCCTTTCTCTACGTATTCATAGTGTGCGGGGCTGCGGGGGGAGCGGGCGTGGGCGCTTCCGCCTCCGCTGTCCTTTTGTCCACCGCTCTCGCTTCCGGCTGTGCTATAGCCACACTCACTATGTGCTTTGCTAATATATCTGGTGAGTTTTTATGATGAGCAGTTTTTGGGATATTTACTTTAGAATGACTAAGAATTACGTTACAATGAAAGATTCAAGATTGATTTTGTTTTATTTATTCAGGTGTTATGTTAATAGATAATATAATCAGGAATGTGAATGTTATATTGCTTGATGATTTAATAGGCGTTAAAAAAATAATAGTTACATTAACAAAGTAAATATTTACATACCATAATGTAAATGAATATATTTCGAAGTCCGCAAGGAAAATGTTGAATTAAAAGTTTTTTTAGCTTATGGAAACAAACGGTGGCGTACATATACTAAGGCCAGTGAGGTCCGGTCTTCGATTCCGAGGCAGATAATAATGTGTATCTCGGTATATTATAGAAACCGGTATGAATTAGTATTTTGTTTATGCCTGCTATGGCGATAAGCATTTAATGGGACGAATTTTCTATCCGAATATAATTATATCAAATACTAATTACTCTACCTACACTTCCGGAAATACTATGTACTATGTACATCAACAAAACCTATACTTAACTACAGACTTCCCCTCCTTAACTGGTACAAAGGGGAGCTCTTAACGAGAGAAAAAAAAAAGGCAATTAATCACTTGCAGGTAAAACATTTTTTATCTGTCCCCTTATTAAGCGTCCCAGTAGACAACTCAAACACGTTTCCACGTAATCGAAAGCACTCGGAATTATGGCAGCAGAATAAAATAATAGCACAGGTCCTAAAATAGCACTCGACAGTAAAAATAAAATAATAAAACCACATCCATTACGGTGGGAACTTGAGCCTGTGTTCGGTACAGTTAACTGGCCAATAAAAAGTAGTTTGTTGTCTATGGTTCTTTGTTTTTAAACTTTTACTTGTGCTGCGACAGCTTTGAAATTTATTGTATTGCCAAATCGATTGCAATGTTTTGGTGTTTGCTGCGATTTGCTTTGGATTCGCTTTTTGATTAGCCGTTTTATGACATTAGTAATGATATTAGTACTATTACCTACTACCTACCTAGTAGTAGTTACTATTACCTATATCAACTATGCCATAATCAAATGCATTATACAAAATTGATATAAAAAATAACATGATACATACATACATAAACTCACGCCTTTATCCCAGAAGGGGTAGACAGAGGCGCCACCAGGACACCCACATTTCGCCTTGTATGTTCCGTCCCATGATGTGATAGGGGGCGAGCCTATCGCGATACCGGGCACAAACTCCTGACTCCGGGCTGATAATGAATAGAAAAACCCAATATCACTTTGCCCGACCCGGGCAACTACGCCACCGATGCAGTCAAATAACATATTGCCTACACAATTGTTACCCATACTATATAAGTAATATATGGTGTATGTATGTTCTTATAAATAACCTTTAGCGTATCCTACTTGATCACAGTTAAAATTGTCTTGGGATTTGTTAATAATTTATTTAACTTGCGTCTATCATTTTCTAATATTTTTTTTACCTATGGACGAACGAAGCATTCGTTCTTCCATAAAATTCTTGTTAAAAAATTAAATCGTCCGAAACGGTATTAGTGCATAATTAGGAGTTACGTTTCACATTCCTTCGCCTTTTTTACGGGGTTGTTACTTTTTTCGGCGCTTCCTGACAGGTGAGGGTAACAGGGATGTTGCCGCGCTTAAAAAAATAATTTAAATTCCGATTTTCTAATTCTGTTTTCAAACATGAAATAAGTAGATAGTAAAAATATTTTAACACTGGATGCTTGATTAATCTAGTGGCAGCATTGATGGGTGTGTGAACCTTTTAGTCGTCTATTCGATTTGTGGGTTAAGACCAAAAATAAATATTTACTCATTATTTAGTCATAATATACCTATACATTCCGTTTATAATATGCAGTTGTATCTTGTCCCAAATAAAGCATAAAACACCATAAAATGCAGTCATTTTTTGCAGTGTGATTCAACGTATAATTTTACTTTTTTTTTCTTGTGAAGAGGTTGTGTTCGCTCGCGGCGGTCGCATCGATTCACTTACAAGCTGCAGATGTGCACATCAATTACACGCCTTTTTTGTGGACACACTTTTTTGGATTTCGAAGACCGTAACTCCAAAGCGCCTTAAGATTTAAGATCGTTAAAAAAATTCTTGGAAATTTGAAATTTGAATTACATTTTGTGGTTTTTGTTATTGGCTTTCATTTGTTTGTTTTTTAGTTTCATTTTTAATTATTCTAATGGTATCCGAAAGCAGTGCTACTCTAGAATGTAATAATTAATAAAAGATTACAACTTTTGTTAGTTCAACTTATCCGTTACAGGTAAATGTTCTGTAAAACTTTTACCTTTCTCGAAAGTAATAAGAAAACTTATTAACTTTAAGACGTACAAAGTTTTGGGTGTACCTCTCGAACAAGTGGACATTTCGGAAGCACCTTTTAAATCAATGAAACTTGTCTACACCTTTGGCAGGCAATGTGCAGAAAATCAATACCAATTTTAATTAAAAAATACAAATTCATAATTAAACGTCTTTTACTTTTTACCTGAATATAAATTACTTTTTCAATCAATTCAATTCTTAAGGAGAAAAATAGCGAGACAAAAGTTTATATTGACCACCCTAGCTAAGATTACCCAGGCACGTGAAATAAAATGGCAAAGTTCTATAAAGTATCAAGTGTAGCGATCTATATAATTTTCTCATACACAAGAGAAGCTCACGTTTCTAATAAACTATAAAAGACATGAAATTGAAGGGTCATTAAGGCGGCATTATGGAACACGTGTACCGCCCTTCACCCTTTAACCGCCCTTTATAATGGACAATGACATTTTAAATTAATATCATAGTGATATCCACACAATCGGCTAATTCGCACATTACGTCCGCGTGGTGAATTTTAGAATGGTTTCCCGCGCTCTAATTTGCGTTAATGTTCGGACAATGGACATCCCTATTTTAAACGATGAGAGGCGCGATTGATATTTTGCACTATTTAAGGATGTGTAAATTCATTCGTTGTGGAAGGATGCGGGTTTTATTTTATCCCATTTTTATATATTTATATTTTAAAATGGTTAAAGGTTTGGTCATGTGAATTGTGGAGTCTTATGTAGGTATCCACTGTTGTCAACTTTAGGTGGATAATAGATGAATTTCATTAAGTTTAAGTTCATTATCGAGAAAAAACCTTAGGAACACTTGGTAGATTATGGATATTAAAAATAATTGGACTAAATTACACTTATTCTTTTTATAGCTCTACTTGTTACAACCCGAATATACGATTTGTAGTGTCGAATTTAAGTAATTTTAGAAATATATCATTTTTAGTAAAATTACATCTATTTTAGTGTTACTATTAGCTGTGCTATTAGTAAGTAGCTTCGGTGACTGCCTCGGCGGCGCAGTTGTACTACGGTATGATTGCAAAGCTGAGGTCCTGGGTTGGAATCCCGGGTTGAGCAAAGTGATTTTGGATTTTTTTATTCATTATCAGCCCAGAGTCAGGAATTTGTGCCTGATATGGCGATAGGCTCACCCCCTATCACATCGTGGGAAGAACATACAAGGCGAAACGTGTCATGGTAAAACCTATGTCTACCCCTTCTGGCAAAAAGGCGTGAGTTAATTCATGTATGTATGTACAATGCAAATAAGTGAGATTAAGAAGGGTCGACTCGCAACCACTAAGTCCAAAGAGGCCCGATTAATCTAATAGCCTTATAAATTGAATAGGATGAGAGATAATCACTGTCACGATTGTAGGCAGAGAATGGATTGGCCTCTCCACATACCTGCGCATATAAGCTTACGCTCAAACCCAAAGGGGGTAGGCAAAGATGTAAGTACCCATATTTGGCGGGCATATTTTAGTCCCCGTATGTGATACAGGACGAGCCTCTCGCTATTATTATTATTAGCTTTTGACATCTTTTATTTTATTTTATTCCATAACCAAGTTCACTACACTATCTTACTCCAATCAGACACACATAATATGAATATACAGCCCGAAATGGGACGCACAATGCGTGTCAATGTGACGGCTTTTCACTATCCCACACATTGATCGCTATAGAAACGAACTAAAATTAATAGTCGATAAATGAAATTAAAATAAATTAGTGCCTCTCCACTTAAATTAGTAGAATTAGGTATCATAATTAAAATATATTCTCTATGCCATTAAGCTCGTATTTCCCTTTTCATAACGCTCGTTTGATTTAGTTGCCATGCATTTAAACCGTGTCTCTGAGTTAATATGTGAAATGGATTTGTTCCGGAACTCGTATAAGAAGAGGCAGGTATATTCTATTTTAGAGTATGTGGGGGACCGGATTTTTTGCTTTAACACAAGAATTATAAATAACGATGACCCCAAAATTACGTGTACGAGGTTTCTATTGAAAATGCGTTTTTGATGCATGTATGCTTCTTATACAAGTGCTCAGCGCTTGAAGCTGCTGAATGGTGTAATGCACATTTTATATATTCTTTTGTGCTTGTGTAGGGTATGTGACTGACCGATTTCTAACTGAATGGTTTAGATTAAAAATTCGGTTCATTACAAAAAAGGTGACTTTAGGACAGGTGAAGAAACCGGAAAACTACCGAGCGAAGCCGGGCCGGGCTGCTGTAACTTATAAATACATATGTATTATGTATTGGGAAAGTAGATTGCCGTTAATAGCGCAAAAGCACAGCGCTTGTAGCTTATTTAGGTGTAGTGGTGTAACCGTATCGGCTGACGAGAGACAATAGAGATCCTCTATAGACTATTTCTCGCCATTCTACACAGTAATGTAATTGTGGTCAATTGTCTTTTCACGCATCGCTTATGTATGTATGTCGCTATTAAAACACGACATTTATATTTACTTAGCTACTATTTATAATGGTTGCTATCAGGGCAAATGGGAATATTCCCTTCACAGGTACATCTCATATGTGAGAGGGTTCCTGGGTAGGTACCACTGCAATGTCTATTTCTCCCATAAAACAGCAGTATAAATGCAATGCTGTGTTCCGGTTTGAAGGACTTTGTAGCCAGAGTAACTACTGGACATAATGAGATTTAACATCTTATGTCTTAGGATGACGAGCGCAGTGGAATGCCAAGCATTGCTTTGTAATTTATTGTTTTCTTTGGTTTTGCTACCGTCCATGAGCAGTTGTATCGCTTATCAACAGGCGAATGGAAAGCTCCCCTCGCCATTCAACGCAATAAAAAAAATATCCTTTCGAGTGACTTTTCACAATGTGGGTCACTTGAAACTTAAATGTTAAGTTTTATACGTAGTTATAGTGTAGATCTCTACGAAACAAATTATTTTTATCTACAAATCTTTGCCACCAAAGTTGGCCGTACAAAATAAACTTATTAAATGAAAGCTAAGTGCTATAAGTTTGAACGCGGACATCTGAAGTGTCAACGTACCGTGCCGGGAGCGCGACAACTTTGTTTTTCTTCGTTTTGCTACTTTATTTAGTGCCAGTGTGCCGAAAGTCAGCTTGTGGCCGAAGCAGATTTTTCCATTCTTGTTTTGGCCGAAGCCGAAATTCGCTGAAACATTTTCATATTTAGAAGGTGTATATTTTAGTTATTGTTGTTTCATTATACGTTTTGTCCGTGATGTGATTTTGCAGATGTACCTACTTGAAAACGATTACGATCAGCAGTCTGGTTCTCAATAAAATGTTATAGTTGAAATAAATTGTATGATAATATTTGATATTACAATAAAAAAATAATTATTGCATAATTCTCTATTTTTTTTTTACTAAACCGAATTTTTATTTGCATCGTGTCTGTAACCACTAAAACTACCACCTGGCTTTGTTTTCGGTCGCAGTCTTGATATACCTTGTATCAAATGCATCCGGTGGCTTTGTGTGGGTCTCTCCACGATTTAGACGGGTTTATGTCATCGTGTACCACGCTTGTCTAATGCGGTTTTTTTGTGGAAGTGAGATATGCAGGCTTTTCCACTATATTCCTCTTCACCTTTGTAATGAGCAAACTATGAATTTAATTTAGGAAAGTGTCATGGGAATTGAAGCTGCGGCTATGATTGGCAGACAGTCTTCTTACGTGATCACTCAAAACATGGTGTTTTTACATTAACAGTAATTCAATCGTCTTAAACTGTAGTAGCGTACAAGAGCAAAAAGACTAAAATATCTACATTAGCAAATGTTCTGGAAAAAGTGCTCACAAAGGGATGCCGTGAAAATGTAAACCGAATGAATTAAAATACATCAATGTAAAAGGTTCTTTTGAGAGTGAGAGGTACTATTTTTTGCGACAGGTATAAATACGCGACTCTCGACGGGCGGGATGGGTGTAAAAAATACTCTTGCGCGGACGATTTCAGTCCCTTTTGAGTACGCCTGCAATTTCTGCTACGTTTTAAAGTGTTCAATACCTGTGTACTTTTATTTTTAACAGTTGTAAGGGTAATAATTTATTAGTATTTCCTTCGTTTCTTTATAACAGAAGTACGGTATTAGCGATTTTATTCGACAGTATTTACATCGTTTTCAATACGAATATTCATTTTAAAGTGGTAAAGCTAGTAACTACCTTGGACTATTGTTCGTACAGTTTTCGGTTCAGACTTGGTTGGTACCATTATCTCAAGGAAACTGACATGTAGCCACGGTTCTGTTATCGAGATTGGTTCGGTGAGTAAATTTGCTAGAGGCCCAATACACGTATAGTATATTCCTAGGCAACGCACCGACGAGCCAAATATTGTAGATTTTCATGGGTAATTATGTATGATGCCTCCGTGGCGCAGTTGGTTAGACGCCGCCTGTGAAACGAGAGGCCGCGAGTTCGATCCCCGCCCCAAAACAAATATTAGTGTGATCCACAGGTATTTGTTTCGGGTCTGGGTGTTTGTGAGACCGAAAAGTCTCTCATAGTTTCTGATACCCACGACACAAGATTCGATCTTAGTGTGGGGTCAGGACTATGTATGTGACTGTTTAGTGTATTTATTTATTATTATTAATTATTGGATGTTTAGTGGTAATCACTTAACCATAACGGGGCCTATGCAATCAAATAAATAATTATCGAAACATCGTTTTTTTTATTGCGATGAAAGGTGAGACAAGCATCTCATTCGCCTGATAGCAATACGACCGCTCATGGACAGTAGCAAACCAAACAACACCATGAACTACAAGCAATGCTTGGTATTCCACTGCGCTCGCCTTCCTGAGACAAAAGATGTTAAGTCTTATTAAGTCCAAGAGTTACTCTGGCTACAGTGTCTTTCATGCCGGAACACAACAATGCATTGACACTGCTGTTTGGCGGGAGAAATAGACATTAAGGTGGTACCTACCTAGGCGGCCTCTTACATGTGAGAGACCTACCAGCAGTAAAAAGATTTTTTAAAAAGTAAAAAATACGGCAGTAAAGTAAAGTAAAGTAATCAAAAGCAGTAAAGTAAAGTAATGCGGCAGTAAAGTAATACGGCAAAGTAATCAAGTACGGCACTTAGACTTTCATATAAATAAAATTGACATGGGATTGACACAGGATGTTTAACTTTTAAAGTATACGTCCTGTACATAGCCCTGCGGTCACTTTTAGTAAAACTGACAGAAGAATACAGATAAAATTGACAAACAAATATGTTACGTCAACGCGATGAATTTATTAATGTTTTAGGTATTTATAACATTTCACAGTATGAAGAGGTAAAGGCAATGCCTTTGTCGAGAGATGATGATCTTTATCGCTATTGTACGACATAAATATGAAGATGTGATCTACTTTAATTCTAGTGAAGTATCATTATGTGGTGGCCTGTTGGTAACGGACCAGACGCGGCTGCCTACATGATCACGGTGGTCGCGGGTTTAAACCCAGGCCACACCTCTGACTTTTCGGAGTTATGTGTGTAAGGAAAACATCGTGAGGATACCTGCATACCGTAGCGATTTTAAAGAATTTCTACGGTATGTAAGTCCGCCAACCCGCACTAGGCCAGCGTGGTGGACTATATGGCCTAACCACTCTCAATCGATTCTCTCGATTGTAGAGTAGGCCCGTGCCCTGCAGTGGGACGTATATATGGGCTGATATAGATATAGATCATTATTTCAGCCCATAGACACGTTCCACCATTATACTATAAGCATAAGCTTCCAAGAAATTAAATTTTTTGAAATGAAATTCTTCCTCTATGAAATTCTAGTAGTCTAGTACAGATTGGTTAGCTCCACACCGCATGCCTTTCGAATTCTAGTCGAGAGTTCCTAGATATGCAGGTTTCTTCAAGCTAATTTCTTTTGCTATCATATTGAGCGATTACCATCGATATCAATGTTACACTAGATAAAACATTCAGTACAAAAAATGTGTCCCACCTACTTGCGGTGCATGCACCACACATGAATCAGTTTGCTTCGTGACAGTGACAGTGCAGTACGCCTTAACGCATACGTTTAAAAGTATTAAATGAATGTTTCGCCGTCAAACTGAAAGCAAATCGTCTGAAGTTACAATATTTTAATAAAATACCATGTAAGTGATGTAATATTGCAGTGTGCTTTTAAAATACGGGGGCACTTTATTTCTTTGACGTGTCTCGTCTATCGGTAGAATATAAGTCAATGGCGATAACCAATAATAGTAGTGGAGGTGTGGGACATAACCGCCTCGATAGTTTAATTATCAAATTAATTTAACCGTCACTTTATTGATCTAATTAAAAAATTTTAATCGCGGCTTCAATTTTAGATCAAGCACTCAAATTTTTGTGAATATAGGGATTGAAAAAATTCATGAGCTGTTGAAAATTGCAGTTTATGCTTGTCGGTTGATATGGCGATTGGTTTCTTGTCATCTTAGAACGGAAGTTCACCGAAAGTGTTTGCCTTTGCCACAAATTGCATATATGTATACCCTGTATAGCGATTTTAAAGAATTTCTACGGTAAGTAAGTCCGCCAACCCGCACTAGGCTAGCGTGGTGGACTATATGGCCTAACCACTCTCAATCGATTCTCTCGATTGTAGAGTAGGCCCGTGCCCTGCAGTGGGACGTATATGGGCTGATATAGATAGATACCCTGTAGAGGATACATGGTTGCATAACCATTTAATTTTACTGCAACAGTATTATCTTTATTAACAATTCAAACAACAAACAATACACAAATAAATTCAACGTAAACGAATAAAGGCCGAACACAATCGGAACCGCAACACGGCAATTGGCATCAGTGAAACCTCGTTCCGATATTATAGGCAAATGATTACTTGGCCACACTAGCGAGGCATTCCCGTCACGGCGAACATCCAGGTCGAATACTAAGGTGATTTTATCTCGGGGAAATTGTTATTCCGAACGTAAGCTCGTGTATTTTTCAAGGAATATTCGGTTAATTAAATATGCTCTGGATTTTACCTGGTTACGTATGTTCTTTGGAGGATATCGTAATGTGTGTTTTCGCGGAATGGTTTTCGGATATTTTGGTGTTGGTTTTAGGAAAGACTTTTTGATGTAAAGTAAAAGTCATTTTAGTTTTAGCGTCACGCTTGGGCGTAATATTGTTGGTCAGTGACAGCGGTTGTTACCCATAGATCGACTGCCACATCAAGCACAGAGCATTCTTCATAAAGCTTTTTGTATAGATAGCATTAATAAATACAAATAAATAAATACACCCAACAGTCATATACATAGCTCTGATCCCACACAAGGATCGAATCTTGAGTATCAGAAACTACGAAAGACTTTTCGGTTGCGGTCGCACGTTTCGCAGGCGGCGTCTAACCAACTGCGTCAAAATTAGTATATAATATTGTAACTTTATTACTAGCTAAATAGATTAAAGATCTATTTATAATGTTCGGAAAAAGCTTGTGAAGGTCTTACAAAAAATAACAATTAAAATAAGTATAAATTGCTCAAACGAAAAGGCGGTTATAATTATATTTTAATCCCTGTTTACTTTGATAATTTAGAATCACCAATAGCAGTATTTTTTTAGATCAATCTAATTAGTTAGAAAATCCAAAAATAGTCTCTAATTAGCAAGTTTAGACTACGCTAAAAATAATATTTTGTTAATAGTGACTCAGATAAAAGCTTCATAACACCAATGATGTTTTGTGACTCATGTACTCGTAATTTGCTAAGGGACACGTAAGCCTGTATTGAAACAACAGGATCTTACAACTTGCCCTATATTAATGCAGGCACGGATCTAGTGGATTACTAAGATATTTGTCAGGGAGACAACATTTTTAGCAGCTGTTTTCAGATGTATTCTGAGCTTATAGGCCTTATTCGTTGCATAGTTTTGCTTTATTCATTGCACCCACAAACCGGGGAACTCATTAGGCTCATTTGGCAAGGCTCAATTGGTGGTAACTGGTAAGTGATTTTCGACTTCCATGGTCATCCATAACACTAGGGTCGCTGGTGAGTGGTCTCTCAAAATGGGAAGCAAAGGGAAAGGAAAGAGGTACTGTATATTGGGCTATAAATTACACTCACCGAACGGAACGCGACAGCAAATATGTCACTTTACAACGGTTTTTATGAGTAGGGTCGACCCTTTTCTACAGTAGTTCAAATTGACTATACAGTGGCTCTACATTTTACAATAAAATAGTGGAAAAATGATGTTAACAAATGCTATAAAGACTTTAGACTTTCGATTGCAGAGGAGGCCCGTGCCCTGCAGTGGGACGTATATGGGCTCATACAGTACAGTACAGTAACAAATGCTCTTCAACTCAGTATAATATTACAAACTAATAATAATTTTACTGAAGGTGAAACGGTTTCTCTTCACTTTACGATAGTTAATGGCGGAAGAAGCCCGACAGTTTAAGCTATGATATCAGAACTCTGGGAAGCGCCAGGCACTTGTAAATGCCACGATGCACTGCACTGATTCACTTTTCATCTATAATCATGAATTATTGAGAGATATAATATTTGTGAGTTCTGATTTTACCTTTCCTGTCAAGTAGAATAAATAATTTATACATTTGTTTGAAAGCTTTTTACAGTGGTAGATTGCGGGAGCCCCAAGGGTTTCTATACGCGCTTTTCAACCGTCCGTAGCTTTTTTCTTCATCGATATAAGGGATTGAGCCTCCGTGGCGCAGTTGGTTAGACGCTGGCTGTAAAACTAGAGACCAATGGTTGTGTGAACCACAAGTATTTGTTTCAGGTTTAGGTGTTTGTGAGACCAATAAGTCTCTGGTAGATACAAAATTTAATTGATCTTAATGTGGGGTCAGGACTATGTGTGCGACTGCTGGGTGTATTTTTTTTGTATTTATTTAGAGTTTATTTCCAAAATGATGGGGCATATCGCCATATCAGGCAAAATTTTTGATATGGCGATAGACTCGCCCCCTATCACATCATGGGACGGAACATACAAGGCGAAATATGAGTGTCCTAGTGGCGCCTCTGCCTACTCCTTCGGGGATAAAGGCGTGAGTTTATGTATGTTTGTATGAACATATTATAAGTCTCGCATACCTTCATACACTCGGTCCGCCACTGTATTAAGGGCCGGCAACAGATGGCCACGAGAAACGGGATAGATTAATGTATAATATAGTACAGCCGACCCGAATACGTGGCCAAAAACCCGGCTTGCCTTGACAGGGAGCACGTTCCGCGCAAGTTTTGACTTGAGCGACGTGATTTTCGCTTTTGTAATTAATTTCGCTAGTTATTGGGCTTTTGGATGTAATTTGGATGTTTTACTGCCAGTTTTTTTATATAGTATTGTTTATTAGCGTGATAGCAGCAAGTTGCGGCCTAATGACCCTTAGGTATATTCAAAAATTTAATAAAATAAAAAAAAAATTAAGCAAGTCATGGCAGTGCATTGTCAACCTTTTTCAAAAAGCTCTTTTTGTTTTATTTTTTGCACTTTCGGCTTAACTTTACTACAAGGACAGTGTAATACAATTAAACTAACTATAATTAAGAACTGGAATGTAAGTGTGTTAAACGAAGCCTATTTGTGAACCACTCTCAATCGATTCTCTTGGTTGTAAAGTACGTGCCCAGCAGTGGGACGTATATGGGCTGATACAATATGCGCAGTCTCCTATTGTTGATAGTACAATTCCGTATTCATTTATAGATACGGTTAATTTATATTAGGCACTCCTATAATCTGTGATGAACAGTTATTTCCTAACCCATGTTAGTTGTATATTTCGCTTGATACTGGCCGTTGCCATATTCTTTACTTTAGTCTTTAGAAAGCCTATGTGCACCTGCGGATATCCCAAAACCATGATGATAATAATGATGATGATGCAGGCGCACACGTGAACCCGGCGGTGTCGGCGGCGCTGTGCGTGCGACGGCGCGTGTCCCCACTGCGAGCGGCGCTGTACGTCGCGGCGCAGTGCGGTGGAGCCATCGCTGGTGCTGCTGCTATATACGGGTGAGTTATTATAAATAAATACACTCAACAGTCACATAAATAGTCCTGACCCCACACTAACATCGAGTCTTGTGTCGTGGGTATCAGAAACTACAAGAGACTTTTTCGGTCTCACAAACACCCAGACCCGAAACAAATTCCTGTGGATCACACAAATATTTGTTTCGGTGTGGGGATCGAACCCACGGCCTCTCGTTTCACAGCCGGCGTCTAACCAACTGCGCCACGGAGGCTGTCAAATCAGACTACATATTACTAAACCATGAAGGAAAACATCACCAGGATACCTGCGTACCATAGAGATCTTCATACGACAAGTGGTATGACAAAACGGCCAACTCGCACTAGGTCAGCGTCGTGGACTATGGCTATCCGCAATCGTACTCTCGGTTGAAGATTCCCGTACTTAACAGTGGGCGGTTATGGCAGGTACGGTACCTTACTTGAGTAATTGAGGTATAGAGCTGACAGGTGACACCAGGATTAAAATTTCAGTACTGTACCGCTTTTTTTGTTCAACAAAAAAATCAGTACTGTACAGTTTTTTTTTGTTCCTGCCTCTTGTCACACTTACGTATGAACATATCTTCCTTCTCGCTTTTTTTCCCCCGGACCTGGTTAGTACATGATTTTAGAAGTTAAATTTCGAAGATTTTAGCAGATTTCACGCGACTTTTTTGCTGTTTAATAAAATTTACAGCATATTTAATTACCTACATAATTTCCTTAAACAGAAACATGACGTCATTATTTCCTTTATTGTACACAACTTGAATGTATGGTTGTCAGTATGGTTCTGCTGTTTGTATGCGCATTGTAACACACGGACAGTAAAACTGAGGCACAAAGGCTCCATGTTGAAAGGACGAACAGTTTCGTGACGAGTTCAAACAGGTACTCGTACAATATACGCATTGTATCGGATGCTTATGAAAAGAACATGTGTTATAAAGTGATATTTTAAGAAGTTTTTTTTTGGTTTGTCGCTACTGGTCCTTTTTTTCCATTCGGTTCCTCACTCAATTTTGCTCAAACGTTTTTGATTTTTCTATCTCTACTTAGGCCTATTATATTTCTAAAAGTTGTCTAAAAAATTTTCTTTTCAATTTATGTTATTTTAACATGAAAGCTATGTCAAGCCCCCTAAAAATTGAATATTTTTTCTTCTTATCAAATGTAGTGGGTTTTTTTATAAAACCAGGTAAGTATTTAAGACTCTTTAGTAGTTAGTTCTTTATAAAAAGCACTAGAACTCAAGCTACACCATTCGTTACTTTGCAAAGAGAATATTAGATATTTTTAAATATGTATAAGCTGCTCTAGACCTTAACCTACTCGGCTATACCATATTATGTTACTTAAAAATGTTGAGAATTCAACTTTTGCTGTAAAATGCTTTACTGGTGAATACGAATACAATAACATTATAATACAATATACCGCTACAATCAAATTTTGATTTACGCATACCTTATTCCGTCCTGGGTTATTAATTGTGTTTTATCTCGGAATCGGATTTATCGCCGCGTTAATTTATTTCGCGTCCCCCGAGCGGGAGGTACATTCGGAAGTTTTATTAAAATTCCTTGTTGTTGCGTCGGATTTACATTGCTTTTCTCATTAATTTGCCATATATTTTTACATACAAATATACATAAACTCACGCCTTTATCCCAGAAGGCGTAGGCAAAGGCGCCACGAGGACACCCACATTTCGCCTTGTATATTCCGTGCAATGATGTGTTAGGGGGCGAGCCTATCGCCATATCGGGCACAAATTCCTGACTCCGGGCTGATAATGAATAGAAAAACCCAGTACCACTTTGCCCGACCCGGGATTCGAACTCGAGACCTCAGCTTTGTAGTCGTACCGTAGGACAACTACGCCACTGAGGCAGGCATATATTTTTTATTATACTTATATAAATAAAATAATTTTAGTTACGCTTTATGAGAACATAAAGCCCGTATAGAGGTCATAAAAGTCGTCAATGTCTATGGTGATAAAAAGTAATAATAAGTATGAAATCTATTTCTAGATAAATACCGCATGTCATGCCAAACAGAAAATATTACAAGTCCATCAACATAGTTTTTGAGCGTTGTGCGAGCTATATCGAACTTGTAGGTACCATCGTTTTACTTCAATGGATTATAATAATGCCAAATGTCAATGGATTCTTAATTATTAGGAGACATAAGAGCATTATTTAAGGATCTTAGGTATGTTACTAGTCTTTAAAAATACATGAAGTAAGAGTGGGTACAATCCTTTCCCAGGGTAGGTTAGAATTAGGTCTCTTACAATTTCACACATTATATGAAACAGTTTCCCGTAACGGCCTTATTCATAGACAGATTTCAAACCTATTTTAGTTATCGAATGTTTTGACTAGAATTCAGTTTGAGCGAAGAAGACAAAACATTTGATATCTAAAATAGGTTTTATATCTATAAATACCGGGTATCTAAAGACTGCGATCGAAAACTAAGTCAGGTGGTAGTTTTAGTGATTAAAGACACAATGCAACAAAACAAATTCGCAAAAAAAGCGACAGATTTTTGCAATTTTTTAAATATCATCGTGTTTAGATGGTAAATACCAACCTGGTTTTTGCAAAAATAGTAATTTAAACCTTTACGTACCATTTGTTCCTTAAAAATAAAAATATGTACATTATTATTTTAGGAAAAGTATGTAGTAATCACCCAAATACGACGATAAGTAAAAAAATACAATTTTCTTTGCGAAAATTTTAGTTGCATTCTCTCTGAAGTCACTAATACTATCACCTGGCTTCGTTTTCTGTCGCAGTTTTGATATACCCTGTAGAACTTAACATCCCGGTCAAGCCACCTCTTGCATGTATTGTAGCATACATAGTCTTGGTACCTTGAGGCTCTATTAAATCACATGTCAATATTCATATCTAAATATATTCCCTCTGGACGTGGTCTATCGATTAAACTGTCACGCAGATAGATGTGTTTGCTCTAAAGTGATATATTGACAATTTAGAACCAATACGAGCTTAGGATGTTGATTCTAGTTGATACGGTTCTTGGGAAATCTATGAATATCAGGCACTATTTGTGGGAAATTATCTACGTAAATTAAATTGTGTTTGTTAGTGAATTTTTTGGCCGAAGCCAACTCTCATTTTCCTTTTTACATATCCATCCAAAGGTTGCCTGTAAGAAATTGCCTAGTGTGATAAGGCCGCCTCTTGTACTATTATTATGCCATTTATTTGCTGTAAATGTTTCTTTTTGTGCAATAAAGGATTAATAAATAAACTGTGAACTGGCAAGTAAAACAAATAATTATTAATCGTTCTATTTTTATTTTATTTTTTTGAATTGATTGTTGCTTCTATTAACGAATGTTTGTAGTGTTAATTTGTTTAAAAACGATATAATAATATAACGTAGGTAGAATTTTTATTGCTCCATCTACGATGGCAAGAATTGTCTTATGATTGAAGAACAAAATCAATCCTTATGTTTATGTTGTTTACATAAGATCTTTCCATTATTTGCGTGAAAACTACCTGGTGTCTATAGAGAAATGTATGTTTATTATTGTATATAAGCAAGTAAAAAGTGGCGTGCAAGTGTGAGAGACATAAAACCAAAGTTCAGTTAAACGTTGACTCCAATTATTGACAGCATAATCGTTTTACCTCAGTCTAAAGAGTCAAGCGGTCAGTTTTGTAGCGTTATGGCGCAGCTCTCTAAAGCTACGGGACTTTATGTGACAATTCTACGTTATTGTACCATTTGGTCGAAAAATCCTTGCAACAATGTACATCTGTCCGATGAATCGCAACCTACCTGCGTATTGTAATCGGCACAAAGCTGCCTTCCACAACACAATGCGTGTGTGAAGTTTTTTGCCACAAATTTCTACCTGATGCCAGGTTTGAGGGAACAAAAAATGTAATTTTGTACGGTGCAGGTGGTGTATTTTACGTGGGGAAGTATTGTTTGTGAAAAGATTTTATTTAAAAAGGAATGTATGAAGAACACGATGAGTTATTGGTGTCGGTCGCGAAATGTACTTTAAAATTCAATTGCGTCATGGGTTTGAAATATTTGCTTTTAAGGCAGAACAATTTTATAACGAAGTCCATCTTCGTGTACTAGGGCAACATGGAGGATTAAAGGATAATTTGGTGGTGTCAAAAATGTTGTATCAATGATTAAAGCCACTATTCTACGCAAAGGCGGAAATTACAACACAGTAACTCATGTGTTGTGTTTCGTATTTAACCTGTGCGTATTTGGTGTTGAGCTGGCCGGCATTATTATCTCGAAAGGCAGGAGATTATCATCTTTCATTGGTGGATAAACCATTTGGACTGCATTTCCCATGCACCTTGTAGTCATTTTGGCGTTCACTTTGTCGTACAAGTTTTAAATATTATAATAAACAAGAAGACTACCGAAAATCAAATAAATTTAATATTATATAATTATACATGTATCTATTGTTTTGTAAATAGAGATTAGTAGTACTATGTATTTACTCGTCATAAGAGCTATTTATTTGCCTACATGACCAATAAACGAATTTCATTTCAAGCGTTTTTAGTAAAACTCTCAAAAATACACCAAAAACTAACAACTTCTGGTTTCATTGTCGGTTTTTTTAATATTCTCTTGTGAATGTTCGCATTAAGCTAATTGGTCGTGTCTAGGAAAAGACTACACATAACCTCATCATGAAACTTCTCTCCTGGGAGGCAGTGAAAGGATTTTTATCCAGTTTTTTACATTTCGTCATACGAGTATATTTTAAAGCGACGAAAAAAATATATTAAAAATAGTACCTTGCAGGAGGACTCGTGTATCGTGGATGTATTTTCGAGCATTTACATTAAAATGCAAACATCCAAACAAGTATCTTATTTTTTTGGTGTGGGAATCGAATATACATCATTTGGCACTGAACTCCAACTTTCACCAATCCGTCAACTTTTACGAAATTACTGCAATGCAACAGATTTATCGATTTTTGCTGAAAGCAAATACGATATTTATAGCGCAAATATCATTCGTCATATTTATGGGTCAGCAATGATTCTTTATGTTTTTCCGAAATATATTTCTCTTATGAGTTGGTAGTATTGTTTTTGAATTTATTAGTGATGTAAATTGTGAAGCGTTATTGTGTTGTTCTGTAATACTTTGGGTAACTGCGTTCGATTGTCAGGTAAGGCAATCCATTTCTTTTGCATTTCGCTACGACTCGTAAGGTATGTTTCGCGGGGAGCTGAATAATCGAGAATGTAGGATTTGACGGTGGACTGCGCGAATCAATTCATAAAACAAAATAAGACAGTTTTGCTGACTTATTTCGTGTAACGTTTCGTTTTCACAGCTGCAACACGTTCCGATACCCTGTTAATAATACAAAGATATTGTGATTGACTTTTTGAGTACAGAATATTTAAATCTTCTTCTTATGTTAAAAAAAAACCGTATCACGCTGTTTGAGTCCGATAAACTCCTAAACTACCGAATTGATTTTTATAACATGTATGCAGTTTAATCCACCTTGAGATTTAGGATAGTTTATATCTCAATTTATAGTCGTAATATTTTTAATTCAAATTCTTTGTTTATTATAAAGACATAAAATAATCTGTATTTCCATTATTTTTCATTGACGGATGACGAAATATCAATTCTAGGCTCTTCTTTCATAGGACAGACTTTGTATAACAGAGGATATAAAGTGTGGATTGAAGTGTCTTGATTCAAAACGTGTCGATACTCGATATTTATCGCAGCTGCGGGTTGAATGGAGCTGTGAATGATGGAACAACGCCGCACTATTAAAAATATTATCTTTATAGGTTACGTCGAAAATGTTGTTCTTTTCAGGACCTGTTAGTTTTTTCATAAGATCTTAATCTCTCTATTTCTGTTTCGAAGCTGTTTTTAAAAGGAACTGTATTATCAGTAACTCATACATTTTTGCACTAATGAATAACATTTGCGTTGATGCATTTTCTCTGACGAAAGATGGAACCATTTTTTCATTAAATTTGATACCATAGATAACAATATAAACATTTACACATGTTAATTATTTTGACATAGAGTATTACATAATCTAATATGGGGGACATGGTAGGTCTATCTATAAGATTTTCCACATCACGTAAAGCTAATATTGGAGCCAGCAGCATCTACATGTTGGACAAACACAATCCAACTATCAGTATACTGCAACTCGTCCGCGGCACCGCGTTTGCATTAAGAAAACATTTAATTTGCTCTTAACATACTCAAACTGGTTTTATTAAGTTCGAAAGTCGGAATGCCTGCTACATCTGACGCGAATGATCGTAAATACTTGCAAGGGACTTGTGGTTTGGTTGTTTACTCATACAAGTTTTTATTACTAGACAGAATTACGCTTTTTAACATTCCTACGATTTGTGAGGTCCGCTTACTTGCATTTTCCAGAGCAGCCTATGAGCTAAGCGCTCTCAACCGAATCCTCGATTGTTTTGATTAAACAGTGCTTACAAACTACAGCTGGCGACAGAAACAGACAAACATGATTTCGAATCTCGAATTTCTAGGCAAAAAGATGAGACTTCCTTATTATTCGGTACATACACGCCCCCACCTATATCCTATAGAGTTAGGCACAAACTGTATGGCGACTAGAGTTATACTCCTGAAAAACTGTCATTAGCATCTCCACATAAACACTTATACCCTTACACATTACATGAAAAAAATGCATCGCAAAACATCTTAAAACTGTAAGGCAAAAATAAATCGACAGGTCTTGAGCTCACATGTCTCATGTATCGGTGCAGTGAACTCTCGGCAGATGGTCCATGCCTTCTGTCCCATTATGGACCTTACTGACTCCCAACACGGCACATGCACTAACAGCTGCCGAGTCTGCACGTGCACTGACGTCAGCACACGTGTCTCAGACTAACGGTACGGAATTTATAGCCCTTATTGCAACCTCGTAAGGGTGATATTGAAGAGAAATCATTCGATAAACGCACCCAATTAAGCTGTTAATGTTTTTTTAAAGACAGTTGTCGTATCATGGATGTTTTGCCTGACGCACAATCGAGTGGAATGATATGATGTTAAATATTTTCGGTTATTGCGAATTTGGCGATATGAGCAGATATTTGTTTTTAAGACAGTTTGTGCGAGTATTTTCAGAATGCTTTGTTTTGACGCGTGATAATATTATTGTCAGCAATTGTAATCTGATATTTTTATTGGGTCTAGTTTCGAAAGGTTCATGTGAAGATGGCAATCATAAAATTATAAAGCAAATCATCGTTTACGACACTGAAATATCATTCGCCGATGCTATGTAAACTGTATGGGATACAAGCAGGCAGAAAAAGTAGATAGTATACGAGAATCGAATGATCTTCCCCTTACAGTAGATTATTGAGAAAAATAGGACACCACGGAAACGGAATATGTTCGCGTAATGGTAGGTACCTATTTTCCGTATTTGTTCCAGATCATCCTTGTATAAGTTTCTAAATTTATTTTTCCCTCAAAAATAATAACCTAATGTTGTAAAAAGAAACAAGTTGCTCATTAAGTACGACATTTTTTCGATATAAAAGTGCTCCCACGGAAAACACGCTACATTTTTTAAAATCATTGCCTTTGTACCACTCATAAGTAATCCAAATTACTCATGTTTTTTGTTGCATTTATTAACTTTCAACTGTACCGATAAAGTTCATTCTCGGACAAATATCTATCAACTATACAAGTATTAGGGGTTATTATATTACAATGTGGGTGGCACCTCTGCCTACCCCTTCTGGGAAAAAGTGTGAGTTTATGTATGTATGTATGTATTTAGTTACCTGATGATATCAATTAAAATCCTCAATTTCGTAAAATTAACCGCTATTTTACGAACGCGAAAGTAATGGCCCGGAAACCATTACCAATATCTAAACATTCTATCTGACATTTAGATAAATCAACCATTGTAATTTAAATTGGCCTTTAAAAAAAGAAGAAGAAAAAAAAGAAAAGCAAAAAGAAAGAAGACAGTTCGTGTTGCTGAGGGAGTTTCTTGCGTCGTTTCTTCTTCACAGCTACAACACGTTCCGAAGCGGTGGTAGCAGAAATTAACGATTCAAAAGAACTTGTAAAAGACTACTTGAATAAAGAATATTTTGATTTGATTGATTGATTTAAAATGCCATTCATAAAGACAATCCATTAACAAATATTTGCGAGCAAACGTATTGAAAATTTGTCGCCCGACAATCAAGCTTTCCGATTAGCTGAATGAATTCGCTTGTTATATTGTTTGAATTTAGAAATACATAGAATCTATTTTATAATGCCTGAGTGGGTTGTGAGTCTCATAGAAATTAGAAAGCAATGCCTTTGCTGTGGTATCTCGTTTTTTTCGTTCCTTCTCTTATTTTTAAAGGCCGACAATGCACCTAATTCAATTATGTTCTGTAGGTTTTCATGGACGGCGGTGATCGTAAAAATGGTACACATACCATCAGATGTACCTTGCCCGTTTGCTGGGTTATGCATACATACATAAACTCTCGCCTTTATCCCAGACGGGGTAGGCAGAGGCGCCACCAGGACACCCACATTTCGCCTTGTTTGTTCCGTCCCATGATGTGATAGGGGGCGAGGCTATCGCCATATAGGGCACAAATTCCTGACTCCGGGCTGATAATGAATAGAAAAACCCAATATCACTTCGCCCGACCCGGGATTCGAACCTGAGACCTCAGCTTTGTAGTCGTACCGTAGGACAACTACGCCACCGAGGCAGTCTGGGTTATGCTGGGTTGTATAATACAACCTGTATTTTATTCTATTTAGGCAAAGACTCAATAAACTGATCACCCAATTTTCAGCATTGACCCGCGGCGTTTCACTCCACAGTACACTTTTATCCATTTCCGAAAATAAAAACGTAAACAGTAACTATTTAATTTCCATTACATTCAGTATTAACGAAGCGAAAAGCACTCCGGATTAGCCAGGAGTCAACAAAGACCTTGGAGGCATTACAAATTCGAAACAATTGTATTAACAAAGATGTTTTGTTTTGAAACTGCGCTGTTATCTGAATTAGTAAATATACGGAGTTGCCGGAAACCGGATAAGCCGGCGAGAGGAAAAGCGATGCATCATGAAAAGTATTTTATATCTGGTGTACATTATCGAGTCTATTAATAGTGTGTATGGCTTGTGGAGAGTGACTACATTTTACTCTGTGAATTATTTGCCTTATCTTCACATTTAAGGCTTTGCGATATACAATTTTACAATTCTTGATGTTGGTGAATGAAATAGGTACTGAAATACTGGTAGCCATTGAGATTCACTGTTAAATCTGTGGTAAAAACCTTTGGTTTCTTTCTTTGACGTTACTTCACGTTGATTTGTACTATGACAGTGGTACCACTATGGTCAATTCAGGATTCAGATTGTTCATATTGTAATTTTATATGCCTTATATAAGTCACCCGGGACTGAATTTTAGAATAACTGCCACACCCTGGACTGTAATAAGCACGACATGCTTTGAGTAGTAATAAGTTACCTCTACTTACCCTATTGGGGATACCTACAGGCTTGAAACTATTGACTCCCTGTTTCATTCCCTTCTTTCAGCTACAAATCCACTACCATACATAGGCCTCCCCTAGAATTTCCAAGACCAGTTAAGAAAACAAATGACTACAAATTGGCACTGTTAAAACTCGGCCGCTCTCAACGATAAAAATCCCATTCCCTATAGCTTGTCCGAGAAACTTTTCGCTCGTTAATTGTTGGCACATTACTTAAAGCCGAGTACGTTGTAGATAGAACGCGGGGCGCTGATTGATGTATCCGTTCCCGCACAAAGCCTTCCCTACCCTCGATAAGTTATATCGCTATTTTTAACATAGCCTCTCAATTTAGTAATAGATTTGGACGGTGAATACCTATTTGAATAATAAATGTTAGAATTTTCGTACAATAATGTAGTGTGACTGTTTCATATTTTTACTGGTGGTATATTATTCGAATCCGAATGGGTATACGATGATCGATAGACTTTATATAATGGTAGATAAATCCGTCATGGTGACCCATGTTAAAGAGTCATATTTGGGCTCAGCTTTTGTTCTTACGATTTCGGGTAGGCGGGCATGATAATGTCGAATAGCGAAAGATATCGATTTAGCTCGTGCAGTCACCCTAGTTACCCTAATTGGTTTGGTTCTTCGTGCTGCCATGACAACACAAAAATTTTTTTGCAGTTCCAACTTATATACATAACATATATACATAAACTCACGCCTTTATCCCTGAAGGGGTAGGCATAGATGCTACTAGAACACCCCTGTTTCGCTTTGTGTGTTCCGTCCCACAATGTCATACGAGGTGAGTTATCACCATAAATTCGTGACTACCGGAATTTCCCGATGATAATGAATAGAAAAATCCAAAAACTTTACTCGACCCGGGATTCAAACCCAAAAACTCAGCGTATATATAGGGTGGCCCAGAAGTCACTTTACATTTTGAAAATTTAATAACTTTTTTTCTATTAATATATTTCTTTTTCTCTTTTCAGAATTAAAAAATATAATCCCTGGAAATTTTTGGCATGGATAAGTTTACAACAGAACAACGAGTGAAGATAATTGAATTTTACTTTGAAAATGTACGGTCAATTGTTGCAACGCAAAGATCGTATATGCGCCATTTTAATGTTCGACATCCCCCTAGTAGGCCTCCAATAATCAACCATGATCAACTTGTGAATAAACTCATTGTCATTTCTTGCAGTTCTCTGAAACCTGACAGCATAATTTACTCGTTTCTGAAAGTCTGCTGGTTTTAAAGATTGCACTAATTGAACCTTGTAAGGGTACATGTGCAAGTCTCTTTGAATGCGCTACAGAGAACTCCGTGAGATGCCAAGTTCTTGACAACGCCTTCGAGTGGATGTGGTTGGGTTCTTTTCAATGCTACGGCTCACAGCTTCAGTACTTTCACGTGTACGTACTGAACGACCTCGTCCACTTCTAGTCCTATCACTTACAGAGCCATGCTGTTGAAAACGTGTCACTAAGTTCCTTATTGCAGGCCTACTAGTGGGATGTCGAACATTAAAATGGCGCATATACGATCTTTGCGTTGCAACAATTGACCGTTCATTTTCAAAGTAAAATTCAATTATCTTCACTCGTTGTTCTGTTCTAAACTTATCCATGCCAAAAATTTCCAGGGATTATATTTTTTTATTCTGAAAAGAGAAAAAGAAATATATTAATAGAAAAAAAAGTTATTTAATTTTCAAAATGTAAAGTGACTTCTGGGCCACCCTGTACATAACGTTATCTCTTATAAAAATATTTCAAATAGCCCCAACAATACGAGTTAAATAATACAAACATTAATCTTATTCTTGTCTTGTACAGTTTTCAGAGTAAAGCAATTTTCTCTACACTACATTGTAAATTAATTAAGACGAGCACGAGCCTTGATATTAAAACTGACGAAAACACGTGCTTGCGCAGTAATTTCATATCTTAGTGTTGGTTTTAGAAGGGAACTTACTTTTAGATATTGCTTCTGAAATGAATAAGCACACGACTTTCATTATAGAAATATTCAAAAAGAAATTATTCCGATGTTTTGAAGTGCCCGGAATCGACTTCTAAGATTCCGTTACATACATACAGGCGAAAGCAATACAAGCATATTAAAAAGGGAATTTTATGATTAATGGATAAAATATATTATCATTAAAAATAAAACTAACAACATACCTATTGCTTTTCGATTACATTTGAAATGTTTAACAATGTTGGATTTTAAACAAACGTTGTTGTTTGTTTTTCCGACGATCTGTTAAGTAAATCGTTACAATCCGTGTACGTTAATTCTAGATGTTTTTGTTAAGTTATTTTAAAAAAACAATGGGTGCTGCTTTTGTCGAGTTGTCGCTGAAAAAGACGAAAATAATCTTGCGAAGCCGTATTTAATTAATCGTCTATAGCGCTAGAATTCTCGCTCGTAAAGATTTTACAACGGGACCGATATAAACGCAGTCAAATTGTCTCTCGTAAATAAACTGAAGTTTGTTTTACAGGTTACAGCTACATTTAGACAAAGGGTGCTATGTCGACTTTAAATTTTGGAGTTGAGATTGATTGGCACATTGTGTTTCCATTATATTATAAAGTAACATATAAGTTCAAATTTATTTACTTATTTAAATTTATTTATTTTATCGCCATTTTCACCTAGTAGGAGTTCCTGTGTATGGGTAGTTTATTTCTATGACAGGCAATACAATTTGTGTGGTTGTTCTTGATTTTTAAATTATACATTATATTTTTGAAAGAAAGCTGGGCGGCCGTTCGCAAATTCGTAACCTAATATTTTTGCATCACGCAATAAAATTCATGTACCACCGTCTCTTCGCAATTAGAATGGAGTACAGTGTACACTACACAGCATGGAGTGAATACTTTATAATATACACCAGCAATATTTGGGATTGTTGTTAGACCAGCAAACCTCCCGGGTATACAAGTTGCCATGTATGCAGTATTATTCTATGCAGCGGGCAGTAACACAATCGTAAATTTACGTTTGGTTCCCGAAAGTGGAGGCAGTATTTCCAATATTTTTAATTTGGGTTTTCATATTTATATTCTATGATGCGATAACTCACGCCAGCCATAGAGTTGTAATTATAAAAAATACATACATGTAGGCTGTATAACTTGGTATCCTTTGAAGAACAAAAAAAAAGATAGTTTGACAGAGATGGCGCTTTAAAAAATAGGGGTTCACGCAAGGTGACACACAGGCATAGATTATAGTAATATACTAGAGACACACAGGTATGCTTGAAGGGTCTAAAACGGTGTCAAGATGTTATAAAGAAAAATTGCATATAATTATAGGAGTTAAGAAGAAAATAAAGGTGCAGGTTTTCTGATCCCCATAGGGGCAGGCAGAGACTATGGATCGCCACTCTGCTCGATCCTGACATATTACTTCCGCTTCATCCACTTTCATCAATGTCTTCATGCATTCTCGTCGGTTCAGGGTACTTTTGACCTAACCCTTGTTGAGGGTATCACCGATTTGGATGGTGTAGGTACGGTCAGGTCGACCACTACCGATTCTTCCATCATTATAAAAAATACTTAAAAATCGATGGTACCGCGATGCAGAAAGTTTTATCAGTTGGTGTGAACTGAAGATCCATCACTCATTTGATGTCTTATATAATAATAATAAATGTGTATCGCTAGTCGATGCTTTATAATCTATATGGACGGTATGTATATACCTACTGGCTATTATGACTACCAGATAAGTATAGTGTCACTTTGCTGAATTAGAAAACAAGATCAAATGTAATTTATAGATATATTGGTACACATATAAAACCTTATCCTCCGCTATGGAGTGCCAAGTCTTTTTTTTATTGCAATGAATGACGAGACGAGCCTGCCATTCGGCTGATGGTAAGCGATACGACCGCTCATGGACAGTAGCAAACCCAAACAACACCAAGAGTTACAAGGCAATGCTTGGCATTCCACTGCGCTCGCCATCCTGAGACCTAAGATGTTAAGTCTCGATATGTCCAGTAGTTACTCTGGCTACAATGTCCTTCAAACCGGAACACAACAGTGCATTTACACTGCTGTTTGGCGGGAGAAATAGACATTGCGGTGGTACCTACCCAGGCGGCCTCTCACATATGAGAGACCTACCACCAGTCATTTTTGTAATTAATGGTGTTGTTTGGTTTTCTACTGTCTATGAGCGGTCGTATCACTTATCGTCAGGCAAATGGCATGCTCGTCTCGCGATTCAACGCAATAAAAAAATATACAGGGTATCTCAAGACCGCGACCGAAAACGAAGCCAGGTGGTAGTATTAGAGACTTCAGACACAATGCAACTTAAAATTTCGCAAAAAAAAATCGACAACTTTTTTTTTGTAATTTTTTACTTCTCGTCGTATTTGGGTGATAAATACATATCTTTCCTAAAATAATGATGCAGACCTCTTTATTTTCCAATACTCAATGGTACGTAAGGGTTTAAATTATTATTTTCGCAAAAACTAGGATTTTACCACCCAAACAAGATGATTTTAAAAAATTCTAAAAAAATATCTGTCGCTGTTTTGGTGAAATTTTTATTTGCATCGTGTCTATAACCACTAAAACTACCACCTGGCTTCGTTTTCGGTCGCGGTCTTGAGATACCCTGTATATCCCTAATTGGTATTTAACTTAATATATAAACTTAATACTGTACTGTATCAGCCCATATACGTCCCACTGCAGGGCACGAGCCTCCTCTACAATCTAGAGTACGATTGGGAGGGGTTAGGCTATGTAGTCCACTACGCTGGCCTAGTGCGGGTTGGCGGACTTAACATACCAAAACTCAATAGGCAATCGTTTATTAAAATTTTATTACTCTCTATTTCAAAGTGAAATATAATTTCAGGTCCAGAAATCCTCTTCTATTTTCACATTAACCCATTATTCCAAACGTGCTGCATAACTAGACAGAAACAAAAACAAACATTCAAAATATATCGTTTGTAACAGTTAGGAACGTTTGTGGGGGTGGTTAGAGGCGGGGGGTGGCGGGGGATGATGTTTCGGGGGTTGCAAACTGCATTTACAGGTGGCCCGGCGAGCAGTTTCGACGCAAATGAAACTTTAATGATGCTAATCAATTCTGGCAAACACTGTTTAGGTTCGCACGTTTGACTTAAATGTCCTTATGTTAAGAAATAGGTAATTATTTGTTTAATTGTACTATTTCAATATGTGAATTAACTTTGAAATGTGTGTTTGTAGTTTAGAGAGTTCAATAAATTGCATGCTTTCTTAAGTTAAGAAATGTATTAATTATTATTATAAGCCTAATTGTGTCATTTGCATAGAGACAGTATGAAGCGATGCAATTTTAATTCTAAGTGATTTTTACACTAAAGAGATGTTGCTCTACATCAATATTACTTTTATTCCGTGAGTGCGTCATGTATTCACAAAAACAATGCGTAGAACCCAAAACCCAATTTCTATCTATGCAAACTAATATAAAAGTCAACTATCACATCATGAGACGGCACATACAAGGCATATTGTGGGTGTCCTGATGGCGCCTCTGCCTACCCCTTCTGGGATAAAGGCGTGAGTTTATGTATGTAATATGTAGTTTGATTGAGAGCGCTAATCTCTTAAACGACCAGTCGGAATGGAAAAATCTTTTTGTATTTTATAACCCTGTTCTTAAAGCATGTTATATGGCTTGTAACATCACGCTACGATCGTTAAGAGACCGATTAAAAGAAAACAAAATAGATGCAATGCGCATGAGTAGAGTAATTGAACATGATATTGGATTTTTCTATTTATTATCAGCCAGTAGTCAAGACTTTGTGTCCGATATGGCGATAGGCTCTCTATCACATAACATGGGTGTTCTTGTAGCACCTCTGCCTACCCCTTCTGGGAAAAAAGCGTTAGTTTCTGTATGTAGTATCTATGTAAGATTTAATATACAATTCCCGGTGAAAAAACGGAATTTAGTTGATAGTTTGCTCGTTATTTTAGGTATCAGAAGCATCGTTTGCCCGGACATAATGAGTGGATTACCTCAACTTTCATCCGCAGAACTTTCGAACCCATGTCACTCTAGTGAAACGTTATCGTTATCCTACTTTGCAAGCTACGAAACCTCGTCTTTTTATAAAACCTACTATAGGCTTTTTACTATACAGAGTATTCCTTTATACACAGCAAGAACACATTAAAATATGATTTTAAATCTTTACTCGTGGTTAAAAAATAAAGAATCAATAATCATTTATAATATACAACTTTGTTTATATGTGATATTGCTTTTCATATTTCAACTAAAATATTATATTAATATTTCCCACTTTGTTCACTTTTAATATGATAGTAATTCATTAATTTTAATTACATGCAGTAAGCCACGAGAAATATCAACAATTATCAATATTTTCACAGCCAAAATCGCAAACACTCAATTTTTATCTGGTGCTCTCCATACAGTTTCTTAAACAATTTTTCGCTCGCATTGAGTGAAGCGCGCATTGTTGGCAATATGTAACTAAATATGCTGTGGGGGGCGATCGATGCACCTCCTTCCCCCATCCTCCCCTCCCCGGGACCCTTTGTTGTGCAACTGTTTCAATTCAACCGTCACACTGCGGTCCAAAACCTTGCCTTGCAGTAAGTAAGACTGTTAACTATCTTATTTGTGTGGAGTTCTGGATGGAGGAAATTGGGTAGTTTGGTATCCGTTGACAGGCTTCTGTCTGCTCTTGTATAAGATTTACATAAGGTAATAGAAATTCGTTTTTTGTTCATATAGCAGTACCAATTGCGTGTAAGTTAAGGTTGAGCTACCCAGCGAATTAATTCTTTTAGGAATATTGCGCGTTATCGCTTTCTTTTTATTATTTCTATGTTTTGTAGCGCCAGTATCCATTTTGAAACTGTTATAATGTTTACACCATCTACCATATTTAATTGGATTTAATTTTTAATTCTTTATTCTGTCTAATAAGGCACAATTTAAATTGTGACAAACATTTTATGAACGAATTCCTTTAATATTTTCCTTTGTAGGTAACATCATTTAAATATATTTGGCTGGCTCTGAGATTTCGGGTTTGAATCCCGGGTCGGGCAAAGTATTCGATTTTCTATTCATTATCAGCCCGGAGTCAGGAATTTGTGTCTAATGGCGATAAGCTCGCCCCCATCACATCGTGGGACGGAACATACGAGGAGAAATGTGGTTGTCTTGGTGGCGCCTCTGCCTACGCTTTCTGGGATAAAGGCGTGAGTTTATGTACGTATGTAAATATATTTAATAAATATAACCAAATCTTACCGCAACCGTATAAATTTTGGCCTTCTATAACTTTTAACAAACATCCGAATTCGCAGAATTGTATTAAAGCCAGTGTAATGAAGATAAGCAACAAGTTAAGGTGCCGCGTGCGATTTCTGTCAGCTCCGCGAGTCCGCAAACCATACAAGTTTACATTGGAGTCGTACGTTTCAACTGATAGGGCTTAAGGCTTAATCCACAATACAGACCGTTTAGGGTGCGTTGTTACCTCTCGGTCTGGAATATTATAAAGTAAAAACAATTAATGTTCGTATTAGAATACTACTAGTACTATTCGTAACAGACCGAAATTTCTATGATATATTTAAAGTCCTACCTCGGCGGCGCTATTGTGCTACAGCACGATTGCAACGTTGAGGTGTCGGGTTCGAATCCCGGGTCGGCCAAAGTGATATTGGACTCTATTCGATTTTGCCAGGAGTCAGGATTTGTGCCCGATATGGCGATAGGGTCGCCTCCTATCACACAAGCGAAACGTGGGTGTTCTGGTAGTACCTCTGCCTACCCCTTCTGGGAAAAAGACGTGAGTTTATGTAAGTATTTGAAAACTGTAGCCCGCTAACCTATAACTATTATTAAGCCATCTCATTCGAACGGCCGATTGTAGAGAAATCTTGTGCCTAGTGGTAGGTGATTATGGTCAAATGCACAATTGACTGAATCAACAATTGCAATGGACCGAGAATGAACCGTGATTAGCATTATAATATGGGTGAAGTCCAAGTGGCATGTTGAATTTCATTTTGAAAATTCATTAATAATTCATCTGAAATATTTTTCGAAGAAAGATTTTACAGCAATTAATTTATGTTCACGTAGCTTTTTATGATTCTTAGCTATTTAAATGCGAAAACATTTTCAACTATCTAAATAGTACATTAAAACTACACAAAGAAACCCGAGAATAATGTATAAGAAATAGAATGAGATGATAGCGAAATAAAACTATTTTTTACGGATTTTATCGCGATTTGGTTTAATTTTTTATTTTTTAACTTCCCGAATTTTCGATTACTTTACAGCTTTCGTGGTCCCGGGGCGGACTCCACTGAGAGTTAAAAAAAAGTGAAAATTAAACCAAATCGCGAGAAAATCCGTAAAAAATAGTTTTATTTCAATGTGTAACATTCGCGTAAATCTAAGAAACCGAGATGATAGTGCTCATACGTGTAACAAAACTAAAGTAACAATGTTGGTTAATAAAAGAATATGGTTGGCAGCAGATGTTTTGTGGAGTAAAAATCAAGACTGCTATCTTTTGTGGCGCTTAATGATAATTACTGCGGCAACTCCGCTCTAAATTGAGCTAAAAATGTTTTAAGACTGTAACATTACAACACTTGATGAAGCTAATGGAATATACATATCTAATAGGCTCCTATTTACTGTGACTACTACCGTCCCTACAACATTTCTAATCATAATGTTTTCATATTTAATGAAGAAAAGAAACCACTTTAGTATTCATGAAATATTTGAAGTCTATCTAGGACGAAAATATTTATATACATTTAAGCAAGAAAAAGTAAATACATTTATTTCATCGCGTAAGTAGTTCCAACTCCATTTCAATTTACTTTGGAAAACATTTTTCTTGTAATATTTTATTTAGTGAAAGCCATATTAGTGTCAAGATCACGCAGTGAAGGAATTTGTACGCCTTCTTCTGGGAAATATAATATTCCACGCAGCGCTTGCAAGATACTACTTTAGGAAGATTGTTTATAATACATTATTAGAAGTTTCTGCGATCGTGGAAATTACCTGAATTTTGTGCAAGCCAAACATTAACTCATTTCAGATTGCAGGAAGAGTGACAAACGAGTGAAAATTTTTGCAAATTTTATCACAAAAATAAAGGGACCAAACAGACTTTTTGATGGCATGTCGACATAAAGTTACATGTTTGTTTGGTATATTTTGTATTTAACATGCATTTTTATGCCAACATGTATACTTTTTAGCTTTATGGTCACGCGAGTCAGTTTGCTTCACTTATATCCTTGTAATTGTACTTTTGAGTTCAGCCAATTTATGTTATAGCTCTTACAATCTCTCACAATATTTTATCTATCGAATTTAAATGCGAAATCGAAATGATATGCGAAATTTATTCGCATTGCTGGAAAAACGCATAGAGATTTAAGCTGAGTGATATTGGGTTTTTCTGTGATTTTGGGTTTTTCTATTCGTTATCAGCCCGGAGGCAGGAGTTTGTGCACGATATGGCGATAGGCTTCACCCCCTATCATACCATGGGACGGAATATACAAGGCGAAATGTGGGTGTCCTGGTGGCGCCTCTGCCTACTCCTTCTGGGATAAAGGCGTGAGTTTATGTATGTAGATTCAAGCGATTCAGTGGAAAATAAAATATACATACATATAAAATAAAATATTGAATCCATAAAATTGTATACACCATTTAGATTTAGTTTGTGTCAAGTTCAGTCTGCCTAAATTGGTTCAACAGGCCGGCATAATTATGTCAACGAGAGATAGCCAATCCTCGACTTCATTTACGCCATTAACACTGCATTTACCATCATTTACATTGTAGTAATAATATCGTGCTTCTTTAAAAAAAATCTTGAGTCATTCGAATGCAGTTGCAAACTCGGTTAGTTAAAGTGTTGGGGCAAGATAGCGCATATATTTTTGGTGAAATGTTTTCCAGCGAAATGAAAGAGTAACGAGGGCGTCACCGCTGCTTTCGTAAAGTCCGACGCACACGACAATTACCCCTGCCAATTTAAACTGACCTGATTTGGTTCAGCTGCGTTCCAGTATTGGAGGATTATCGTGATTGATCGTATATAAATTAAGTAGGTATTATGTAAAACTACAATACAATTTTTTACAATAATTAAAACCAAAATCAAACAAATAAAATATAAGAACTTATGGTGTTATAATGGGCGGTCTTATCGCTTAAAGCGATCTCTTCCTTTGTATGGATTGTGTCAGAAGTACTCGTAATTGGCGATGTACTATTTAACTAATTAATTAGTTTTACATAAAGCTTAATTTATTACCTTAAGTTAAGGCTTGTCGACGAATGATACTGATGAAGTGATGACAAATCGTTTCAGATAGATTTTCGCTTAATTTTGGGACACAGTGGCTTGAAAAATTATGAACATTGTCAATTTTCATGATTTAAACATCAACCACAAATTCCATAGTGTTGAACACAAAATTAATGGAGTAAAAATTCATTTTGAAGACCTATTTGATTGAAAAAAATCCTCGTTACCCACGAGTTATTAAGGATGCTCCGATAAAATAATTAACTACCCGAAAAGTCGTAAAACAACTTACTATTTCTAATCGATATTCTGTCCGTCTTTTATCTTTATTAATTTATTTTGGTGTTTATAAATTGATTTATTTAACATTTTTATCGGGATTTTCAAAATCTGCTCTCCTGTTCTTATTGCCGCTTTAATCTCTGGATTATTTTGTAAAAATCTTTGCCCAGCAATTAAAATATTTATCTTCCAGGCTCAGAACTTGTACATAAAAGTGACCACAATCCACGACCGCATATGAACTAGCAGTAAAATAAACAGGAGCGCGTCCTCGTGTGGATCCAGCCTCGTTGCGTCTCGTCTACAAATTTTAATTAGGTTTCGAGCATTTGAAGCAAGTTTGCTGTTTGATATCACAGGAATGTTTGCGGAACCAAATGTGGGTTTTGATACGCGTTTAATGACATTTGCAGAGACACATCTCCTTCATCGTTTGTAAATAAGTTGTTATTGGATGTTTTATTAGGTTTGTTTTACTTCCATAGGTATTATATTACCAACGGTTGGTCAAAGGTTGCCAGAAGTAGCTCAAAGCAGGCCGTTTTGAACAGGTTGCATTGCTCCTTGGGTAAGCTATAGGCTTTCCTTTACTGCTGAACACAGCTTCAGCATGGAACTTCCTAACATTGATTGAAGATAGTGGTGTTTAATTTAATCTACCATAAGTACAGTTTATTTAGCTTGAATATTTAGATGTTAAAATTAATGTCGTTAGCCATATCTACCTGCAATAATCCATTCTTATTTACTTCTAACCAGCTATTCTACGAAGACTATAGCTTAACCTGATTTTGCTTCAAAATAAAGTCAGGTAGGTACATAAATCATAAACGTATACAAGAACATTTGCATTTCCATTAACATTCATTAATTATTATTCGTATAAAAATTATGAAGCTTCGCAGTTCAGCAGGTTTCTCATAAAATTTCTATAAACGACTTAATTTATGGAGTTTATGACAACGTAATATTCGTTTACGATAATGTGAAGATTTAATGACAGCAATATTTAAAATACTGCGGCCTGAATCGGGGTAGAAATAGTTTTTGAGTTTGATCTGCTACAGGGTTGTAATACCTCCATTGCCACAGGACAGATCTCGATTGACAGAGATGTCAGATAGAAAATACCTTGCAATGTATTATAATCTCGTCTTCTTAACTGCATTCGATAAAAGTGGCACAAGACAATGTTTGTTCCTGTGCTCTTAGACAACTAGCTAAGCCAAATTTTGTTTTGAAAACCCCTTCCTATGGCATAAAGATCCAACAACAATACAAACGATATTCTAGGAGACGGATAACAAGGGAAATGGACCCTAATTAAAATGAGGCAGAAAGACTTGCATTTTCGGAGATGCAAGCTGCCCGGATCGACTAATCAACACTCGATTTTCGACTCCCTTCCATTTCAAATTTAGGTTTTAAATTTTGTATTTTCGAAGTTTACGCTTCAGGCGAAATGTTGCCAAAATTCATCACGATGATTTAACAGGTTTAGTACGAAGCCGCTGGTCGTTGAAGTTAGAGCTGAAATAATCTGTGTAACTGTTACCGTCCCAACTTCAGCGCAAACTGAACTGCGCCATCTTGCACCTGTCGAAGTACCGAAGGCTGATTACCTTGCAACAAACGAGTTCTGAAGTGGAAGTGCCATTAGGTGAACACGTGGTGGGAGGAAGTGTAACAATTTCAGCGAAGTCCGAGTTGTAACTTTGTTCTGTGGCTTCTTTTGTTACTTCTGCTGAGAAATTTGAATGTTATTTTGTTTGCATGCTGTTTTTTGATGTTGTGGAAATTCTTTGTCTATATTTATGCTGCTAAGACTGAAGTCACGATGTTTCTGATGACAAGTGGTAGCTAGCCGATAGAGTATCCACCAGTGAGATGTGTTTACCTTTCGCCTGTCGACACCAACCAGATTGAACTCAAAACACGGCACGAATGTGTTTGTCTTTATGACAGCTTGTCTACTAACGTGTACGGTAATTGCTGCCAAAGCAAACGCAAAGAGCACCAACAACGCGTCTCCTATTCATATCTTCGCTGATCTGCCATTTCGACTCGAGCAAAATGCACAATGCTCGAAGCAATTGTGTTAATGCTATTAGAATTCGGAGCAAAATCCAGTTTTCTGACTGGGTGACTGTTAATACAATATGTACCTAATTCATTGTTTCCAAGTATCGCGAATTCAGACTCGTATTAATTACCATCGTAATATAATTAGTTTTGTATGGGTTTAATTAACTAGCTGTTGAGACGGCGCGGGGTAGATGTTGTGAACGTGTATTTTGACTGTCGTATATGTTCTTAATTAGGTCGGGAGATAGATGATGTAATTTGTAAACTATGTTAAGATTTTAATTATTGTCGATCGACATTCAATTACCTTAGCTGGTTTCGTGCAGAGAATTTAATGGACTTATAGGTATGTATAGTTATTGTTTATAGTTAGAAATAAATGGAATACGTCTGACTGAATAGTAGGTACATATATCATTGCTATAGTCTAAGCGTACCTAAAAAAAATGTAACTTTATAAACATAGTGATATTCTTGTACCTTAAGAATTGATCAAGATAAAATATATTAAATTCCATTAATTACTTTCATCGTTTAGCACACAGCGATGGGTTTAGGAATCTTTAAGCCTCAAAATGAATAAAATAGTATTTAAATCGTGCGCTATTTGGGCTCTCAGTTGAGTAGTGCAACAAAAAAAATGTAGCGCAAAGACTATTGCCGGGCTTTGTGTAATGAAGTCCTTTGCAACAAAGCTGTTCACGAAACGTGTAGTCTGGGTGATACATTAAAAACAGGGCTGTGTTGGTCGCGTGGACAGTTTGCGGCTCATTTCACAACGCATTGCATAATTGCATACCCTGGTCTTTGAGTTGGATTAATTACTTTATTTCCTGTTGTGAGAATATTCACGGAAATGTAATATGATTTTATGACTGATATTAACGATTTTGTGAAGCTAACTAATATCGGCTATGTTTTGAATTCTATATGCTGCAAAATGTTTCGTCTGCTTCTACAGACTCAGAAAGTTCATGGAACATTCTCTTCTTCTTCTTCAACACGCTTCTCTCAAATTGGGGAGATCTTGCCATTACTCTCCTCGTGGTTGGTACAAGGCGTGGATTCTCGCGCTGATGAGGCTACTGTCTGTCAACAGTTTTACACTGGGCTGTATGTTAATTGAGGTGGATTTACCTTGGTTTGTTGAGCCGCAGGAATCATCAAGAACAGGAGAAGTTATCTTGACCGACGAGGGATGTATGTGTAGTTCCTTACACTCAAGACTACCGAGGGTTTTTGTTGGAGGCCTTGACACGAAAAGTTGATCACTTGAAAGTAAGATCCTGAAACTACGTAGGTATTTCAGTAAGTCCTCCTGTAGCGTGAAGAAAGAAACAAGCAAGTCCGCAAAATGGTGCAATTGACGGGAAGAAAGTGTGTTATATTTTTCCGTACATAAGTTTAGGTGTTTCGGAGTCATCAATTCTAGTGACGTCCATACTAGTCTGACCCATTTTCACCGGATTTTTATATTAAATTGTTTCCTGTCAGATACAGGGCCGAGTGTCGTTTAATCTTTTGATGTAAAAAATGAGATTGTCATCTTGTTCGTCCGTCCACAGTTCCTTAAAAATATATATATTTTTAATAATACTTATTTAATTTTATACGCTTTACTATTGGTTGCTGTAATGTTTGAGGCATTACCTAATATATTTTTTTATAGTCTGACTTACAAATTAGCGAAAAAATGAGAAAACTTTATGGAATATAAAAATTACCAGCACAAATGGAAATAAATTATGGTTAGGTTTCAATTAATATACTTACATAAATATTTGTTAAACATGAATTATTTTTTTTTATAAGGTTTGAAAAAAATGTTTTAGCACCTTTTATTTTGCGTGCAGATAAAGTAACTAGTATGCAAAAATAATAGTCTTCTCCGATGGACTCAGTTATGCCAGCCTGGCCAAACACAAATTACGCTCTAATAAATAATTTAGATTTACTAAGTACGCTACTTCACTATTATACAACATAAAACCCGAATATTAATACGCAGTGTTCTGAGAGCAAATTGTCGTCGCTCGAGGATTCCACTTGAACAATCAATAAATAATACATACACCCATTAGCAGCAATACTGTTTGCTATCAACACGCTATCAAAGATCAACAGAATACAGAGGTGATAATTGTCTGCTTTGAACACCGCATCGAAAATCCTGATGTCACTTAATAAACTATCAGTTGGCTGAATATCCTCCTATAGCGATAATTTGAACAGAATGTGTTACTTTATTGGCCCTTAGACGCCCGCAAGGTATATGCTACATTATTTGGGTCGTGATTGCATGACCTTAATGCTAATAAAAAACTTGTTCAATGTGGCTCCGATTTGCGAATCTAACCCGGAACTTGACGGTTTAAAGATATACATTTCGCTACCACACCAATGAAGCGACAGTATTGTAAGCAATAACCGCTATGAACACGATTTATAGTTTTGAAACTAATATAACCAGTTACTACTGTTACCAAACACCAATAGAGAAGAACATTTTCCGTAACGGAACAGAAAAATCTCAATTCCATAAACTGACGTTTCGATGATACGAACTCGTTTCTCGTTGAATGTTCCCGTCTCGAGACTTCCAGAGGTGTGAAACATTTTAAAGAGAGCCGCTCGCCCGATTTGACATGACAGCTCATTCGATTGGCAACTTGCAGATCGCGTTCGACTGAGTGGGTTCGAGTGTCTGCACGTTCCGCTCATGACGTTAAATGGCAGCAGTCGTTACGCCATGTTCCATTTTGTCCTGATATCGCAACATTGACACGTCTAGCTCAGGTTCCAGATTTTTTAAGATTTTGAGCACGGTTAATGTAGAGAAAAATGTTTGCAGCTTCTGAATTTGGCCTCCTTATTTATAACGTTATAAATAACTTTTCTATTGAAGTAATAGGCCTAAATCGTTTTTAGATGGTAGGTCGTGTGATTTTTATTCCATTAAAAATATTAGTAGCATTGATTAAGTATGTTGAGTTGTAGAATACCTATAAGCCGTTATTCTGACGTCACAACTCAATGGGAATTTTATAATTGTACTCAACTAGCTTGGCCTGACTTATATATGCATTTGAAATTCCTAAGACAAAGTTTCAGGCATACACTTTTTCCTACAACAAATAAAACATCAGCGGTCAAACGAGACTTGTTGGCTAATTACAATTAAAAAAAAGAACTAAGTAATAAAACTATTTCAAATAAATCAGTGTTAAAAGAAAAGTTATTGCGCAATTTATTACTAGCTTTTCTTTTAAAAGTTACAGAGAATTAGCTGCACTTGTGGGTGTTACGATCCCGCCAACTGATATGAACTCCCACGCTTAAATCCTCTTTAATGACGTAGACGCTTTTCTTTGACAATTACTTTTAATGTTCTTTATTTAAACTCGTGTTGTAGATGAGCTTGTATAAAACGTGGGTATTTGCTGACTGATTTAAATAGGACTGACGAGATGAAGATCGAGGAATTTGGGCCCAAGGCAAGTGTTTCTGCCATGTCTCTTTGCTTATCATTTATGATACGGATATGATTTCTAATAAAAATTTAATGACACTTAATTATAATCCATACTGTATATAATAAATTTGTAATCGATTGATGTCTGCACATGGAAGATAAATGAGAAAAGTAATATGGGGGTCTAAATTAAAGTAATAGAACCCAAAATAATGGTTTTTAGAATTTTTGTCTGTTTGTTTGTGCGGTTGTGCGCGATGAACTCAGAAACAGCTTAACGGATTGCGATGAAATTTGTAGTTCGACACCCTGGATTAACACTTAGGCTTCTTTTTATCCCGAAAAATGTAGTGTTTCCGTGGGATGAGGAAAGATTTCTTACATTTTTATACTCAAAGGGATGGGATGGGACTGGATTACATGCCTTGAGTAAGAATGAGATGGCACAGGCGGTTTATAACGGGGTGGGACGGGATTACCAAATAAAGTTAATCACGCAGACGAAGTTTGCGGGCAGAAGCTAGTAGAGAATATAAATAATAAACGTGGGTTTATATGTACCTATCCAAAAATAATAATTACCATATCACTTTTGTTTATACCACATGTCAGTATTGTGAGAAGCAGACCGGGTGTTCGGTACGGTAGCCAATTCTAATGGGGTCGTCTGCGTTGCCCCTTACACTAATCGTCTTGGCTAATTTATGTAATTGTTTCTTAGAACAGCGTTTCATTAAAGCAATTACAAGGAATGGCGACTCAATGAGAGACCGCGTGGCGTATTATAATGTGGTGTGTCATGGTTTGGTCTATAGACTATCTACATATGTATGTACTACATACATAAACTCACGCCTTTATCCCAGAAGGGGTAGGCAGAGGCGTTACCAGGACACCCACATTTCGCCTAGTATGTTCCGTCCCATGATGTGATAGGGGGCGAACCTGTTGCCATATTGGGCACAAATTCCTATGTACTACAATTATATATAATTAATTTGAGTTTAGTTCCTGTTATTAACGACCGGACGCGGCTGACAACGTTCTTGTTTCAAATCCATTGGTACACCTCTAACTTTTCCGAGTCATGTGTGTATTGATATTCAATTAACTCCCACTTTAAGGAAGAAAGAAAACATCCTGAAGGAACCTGCACACAATAGAGATGCTAACAAGATTTGCCATGGGATATGAAGCCCGCCAAACTGGATTAGGCACTCTCAATCAAATTCTTGATGAAGAGTCTCGCGTTCAACAGGACACGAGTATGGGCCGAAACAGTACAGTAACTAATATAATTGTCTAAATCGTCATCCTCAGGCAAAATGTCCTCTGTTGACCATAGGCCTCTCAGAAGGATCTCCACTGCGATATGTTGGTAGTGATCTGCATCCAGCAACTTCCTGCATCCTTCTCAATACTCAATACTTTATTGCACTCCACATGTTAAAAAGATGTTACAATTTATTTAGTACAGTGTGGATGGACCCTGTAGGTGTGTTCATAGACAACTATCATTCAGTTTAATTGTGAAAAGATCAATAGCTAACAACATGGAAACCCCTAAAATTTCAATTATATTATGTTATGGCCCCTGAACCACAATGGGCCTGCTAACAGTCATTGATGTAGTGGGACCTTGTAATGTTTTCTCATCAGTGTTGGACATTAAACGTTATGTGTTCGGTTCCAAAAATCTTATATAAGTTACATGAGAGTTTCATCGTCTATCAAATATTGAGACGAAAATAATTTGGGAGAATTCTGGCCTTCTGCTCACCTCTTTGAGTGTTAAGGCGTGAGCTTATGTTCAACAATATGCCTATAATCTACATCTTTAAACGGACTTTCGTTTCATTATTTTTAATCTATGCTAAACACCTTAATATCTCGTTAATAGCGTAATTAAAGTTTTCACGCAATTAAATTATGTTAGCTTTGCGCTTAGACTTCGTTTTAATTGCGGGAAGTTATTAAGTTTCAATAATAATTAGATTTTGTAGCTCATTTACATAATAATATTTCAGTCTATATACGCCCACTGCTCGGCATGGGACTCCTTTATGATTCAGAGGGGTTTTAGGGCATAGTCCGTGGACCCATGACGTTAATCCCATGATGGTCTCGTGAGACCAACATGGGATTAACCTAGTTCGGTGTGGTGAACAGTATTACAACACAACTATAGTCCATAAAAACAATGATTCATGTCCTGTCAGAAACACATTAAATTGTTAACTAGCGTATTTAGCATTTTACGAAATGTGCTCGTTATTCGGTGTAAATCATGACGGTATTAAAAGTGTCATGTTCAGATTTTATAACATTTTATATGCCACTGCTGAGCATGGCTCAGGCTTTAAGCTGGCATTGGTTGGCATGGTGGAATTCACACACCTCTGAAATTCTTATAACGAAATCTCAGTCATGTAAGTTTCTTTGGGACGTTTTTCTTTTACCGTTAAGGAAATGACTAAATCTAATAATATAATAATGATAATATACAACCAGCAACAAACACAGCTCTGACCCCATATTACATATTACATTAACTACGAGAGACTTTTCTGTCTCACAAACACCCAGACCCGAAACATATACCTGTGGAGCACACAAATATTTGGTTCGGTGCGAGAATCGAACCCACGACCTCTTGTTTTACTGCCAGGGTCTAAACAACTGCGCCACGGAAGCTGTTAAAAAAATAGACAATAAATTAAACTGAATACTCGCAAACGTGTGCGCATTTGGTTCGAACCTGCAAATCATATTTCGTCAATTAAATCCTCTAACCAGGCTGTCGTTCCCCTAATCTTCAAAATCTTTCCACAAAAGTATGCAAATTAATTTCAGTAGCAACCATGTGTTCATTAATAATGTGCGAAGTGAATTCGTAATGGAGTTTCCATAAACTTCTCTGGTCGAGGCTTAGAGTTTGAGCCCGCGCCGTAAGCCCACTTTCAACATGAACTTCGTAATTTTAGATTGGTCTAGGCACGCATTCAGCCGTGTGACGTGGGCCCTGAGATACATTTTGTGACTTTGAAATATCAATTGCTTGTAATTTAATAAAAATATTGGATTTTAAAGTTAGAGGTAATTGGTAGCTTTCCCGGCAGATTAGTTTGAAACCAGCCATGATCACTGAAGATCAATCGCCAGAAAATAATGCTTAGTAAAATTATAATAATGGTTAATTGGCATTATAATCTTAAGACCATGGATGAAGAGAGATTAGATAACTAGTCTAAAGTAGGCAAGAGAAACACCACAGGTCCAATGATATAGAATTAACTTTAAAGAAACACAAATTGCGCAGTCTAATTGAGACCTTGCAGTTGTCTCTCTGACGGACGATGTACAAACTTCTCCCAAATCATCCACAATATAGGGCATTGTGGCGCAGTTTAAATTGTTTCGTTTGTTTACGACACCTCGCCAGTTCAAAGGATTAACGATTGGGGCGTGCTTAATGGGGGGCGTGTGGGGTATGGGACCCAAGAAATAATAGCAGCACTTGTAGTGTAAAATTTATAGCGGATTCAGGGTTTGGTGCGGGAACATTAAGATGACCTTGAGTCAACGTTGAATGTTCATTTAATTATGGGTGTTTGTTTTTGTGTCTCAGATTAATATACTAAGATTTTTCAAAAGTAGTCTGTATTTAAATAATTGTATAGGGCTGTAGGTAAAGTGCAATTAAGAATTAGTTTATTAAGTGTGGAAAACAAACTTGATATAAATTATAGTCTACGTTAAAAAGCAATTTCCCCATCACAAAGGCTACATTTAACGGCTCAGAATTAACCTCATTTAGTTCTCAGCAAACATTCGAAACAGAACACTACCGAGATAGTGTTTACATAACCTAATCCGAGAGCTCCTAATAAAAAGGTCTATTAGCCGAAATTAGACCAATACAGTTGCCCAATGGAAGGTGGATTTACGTCGTTCTTTATTAGTGCCTTCTACGTTTGCCTCATTCCGTCCCTGTTTATGTTAGGACGCACTTAAGCCAAAATTTGTAGTTATTTAAGTGAAGAAATAGTCACTAGAAATTCATTTCACTGTATTGTTTGGGAGAAAACGTTCCGTTTTTTAAATGCTGCAACGTTTTTCGTTTTTTTTTTGTTTATTTGCGTGAAACGGAATGTTGTTAAATCACTGAATAAAAAGTTCGTTAAGAAACTGGAACGAGAGCGGCGAGATGAAGATTTATTTAAATCGAAGGTTCATTGTATCTTATTTATGTAGATTAAAACATTTGAGAGAACTCTAGAATACCTAACTGTTTTATTCCTTCGAGTTATATTGAAATAGTATTCTTAATATGAAATTAGATAAAAGTATTAATTTTATGTAGGACTTGATAAGATTGAGTTGTGAGAAATTTTTTTATTCAGATAAATTGCGAGACGAACATGCCATTCGCGTGATGGTAAACGATACGACTGCTCATAGAGAGTAGCAAAACCAAACAACACCATGTTTTTTTACAATTACAAAGCAATGCTTGGCATTGTACTGCATATTATAAAATATGAAAAACACTTTCTTTTTAATCGTAGGCTTTCGTTTTAATGCCTTTGAATTTTGGAAGCTAAATGAGACACTTATATTGCAGTTAAAGACATGCACGTCTAAGCGTATTTGTTATGATCGCTCACTTGAATCATGGCGAGATATATAACATTGAAATCGGCATAGCAGAGAAGTCCCTGCAATGTAGGCGTTTTGCGAAAAATGCCAAGACGCAATACACCAGAGTGGAGCCTAATTTGCTTCCACCGTATCCTCCAGTACCCACCAGTGGGACTATGATGTACACGTTTTATAGTCTACAAACACAATTTTATACGTAGTAAATGTGTTGTTTTCCACTATAATAACACTCTGGGGACATATAGTGAATATTTAATAGGTTCTGTTGCTACTGAACTATACGTATGTATTGCGAAAGGAATAAATTATGAACCGAGTTCATAAATTATTCTGCGAAATATCAACTGTTATTGTTTCACTGAACAGCGTAACGCTGTGCTCCGAGTTGTATTTTAATTATTGTATCATTTGTCATAGGCTTAATGAGAATAATGAAGATATGGTGCTGAAGAGATTTGGCATTGCACGTTTGTTAAATTACTTACATAAACTCACGCCTTTATCCCAGAAGGGGTAGGCAAAGGCGCCACCAGGATACCCACATTTTGCCTTGTAAGTTCCGACCCACGATGAGATGGGGGCGAGCCTATCGCCATATCGGACACAAATCCTTGACTCCGGGCTGATAATGAATAGAAAAATCCAATATCACTTTGCCCGACCCGGGATTCGAACCCGAGACCTTAGCTGTGTCGTGGTTATCAAAAACTATGAGAGACTTTTCGGTCTCACAAACACCCAGACACGAGATAAATATCTGTGGTTCCCACAAATATTTGTTCCGGTGCGGGGATCGAACCCGCGGCCTCTCGTTTCGCAGGCGGCGTTTTAACCAACTGCGCCACGGAGGTTGTCGATAGGTATAATAGGTATGTTCATCAGCCCATATACGTCTGTTACTGAGCCAGGGACACATCTACAATCATAATCACGGGCGACTTATTATCACACTCAGTCCGGTATTTGTGGGCCACAAATATTGGGGTGTGGGGTTCAAATCCGTGGCGCTTCGTTTTACAGAACGAACCAACTGCGCCACGAAACCGCAAACCAAAACGACAATAACTGTCAACTCTCATACTTTCCAATCCCTTCGATGCTCCAGTTATCAGCAAATGTTTAACATCCGTGAATCGTAATATTTTTTACTGTGAAATAAAACCTAATTTGTTTGACAGCTCGTTTTGTTTTATGTTCGAGCATCACATGGTACACGTGCAGCGATATAGGGCAATAAAAAGTCTATATTTTTTACGCGGCTTTTGTAACTCTATTAGTTATGAGGGCGCATTGTGAACGATGTTTTGAGTGTCACGTAAAGCCCGTTACTGAATTTATCCGGGTTAACTCATTTTAAATTAACCGATATTTTATACGGAAAATATTTAATGGTTTCTTAGATTTACGCGAATGTTACACATTGAAATAAAACTATGTTTACGGATTTTATCGCGATTTGGTTTAATTTTCTGTACAGAGCGGATGACTAATACCTCAGTCCGCCCCGTGACCACGAAAGCTGAAAAGCAATCGAATCGTCGGGAAGTTAAAAAATGTAAAAATTAAACCAAATCGCGATAACATCCGTAAAAATAGTTTTATTACAACGGAAAATATTTATCACAGAATGCCTGTGCGTATGGAACTATAATATACGTTACCACTTAGATGACCACAAAAATAGAAAATTAAAAAATAATGATTGTGTATGTGGTACATGTAGTTGAATAACACCGGCCTGACAAACAAACAAACACCCAACAGTCACATACATAGTCCTGACCCCACACTAAGATCGAGTCTTGTGTCGTGGGTATCAGAAACTACGAGAGACTTTTCGGTTTCACAAACACCCAGACCCAAAACAAATACCTGTGGACCACACAAACATATGTTTTGGTGCGGGGATCGAACCCGCGGCCTCTCGTTTCACAGCCGGCGTTTAACCAACTGCGCCACGGAGGCTGTCAAAACAAAGAAACCTATATAGTTACATATTACCTACATCATATGAAAAGAAGCATTTTATCCTAAAATACCATTTTTTTCTCCTTTTTTTCGTTTATGTCTTTTACAAGCGTAATCTAAACAGGAGTCGTTCCAGGCTGAATTTTGTTTACTAGCCTAGTTTACGTTCGTGCCTAGCCCGACGGCATCCATGTGACCTGTTTATAATTAAACCGGCCAAGGACGCTTGGTTCATCCAACCGTCGGAATGGTCTGTTGTTTTTCTTTTATTTCTATTCTAGATATGGGATTGTCAACATTTTATCGATTGGAGTGTTTTTAAAGCTGTGATTTACGTGATTGCCTTTATCCCAGAGGGATAGGCAGAGGCGCCACTAGTTTGTTCCTTCCCTCGATGTGATAGGGGGCGAGCCCATCGCCATATCAGGCACAAATTCCTGACTCTGGGTCGATAATCATCAGAAAAATCCAATATCACTTCGCCTGACCCGGGATTCGAACCCGAGACCTCAGCTTTGTAATCGTACCGTAGTACAACTACGCTCGAGGCAGTTGGTTAATATGGTTGTAATTTCAGTAAATGATTCTACCATTGACAATAATTGATGAGGAATCCGCAGTATTTTTTTATTCTACAATAGATGTCAACATTCGTTTTTGTTTTCAGGTCGCTAGCAAATTGGTTTGTACCCTGCATGTTTGTATCTCTGCGTGGCATACAATGGAACAATGTGCCGGCTTGTGTATTATATCATTTCAAAGACATTGCGTGCCTTAAGGGTGCGTGTAGGTTAATTGAATACTGAATAGGTCTGCGCAATTGTGGTTGCCCAGAGATAATTAACAATTATCTTTCAACAGTATTTTTTAGAATATCACTGCAGTTACGTCAAGAGCAGTATATATTCTATCGTGCAAGATGACAAAGGATAAATTGACTTGAATTTTGTTAAAGGTTGCCTTTGTCTGGGTTGTAGGTGTTTTAAAGTTCACTCAGTCATATATTAGCTCTGTGACTGCAGTTTATCTACTCAAATTTAATCTTGACATGTTTATTTAAAACGCTAGGACGAGAGCACCTCCAAATTGGATTCAAAACTTGCTCTCCAAGGATTCAAAGATCTACAACAGTCTCTGACCTGGCGCAGACACTAAAAAGAATCATATTTAATAACAAAACTTATCCAGAGATATTTTTATTTAAACTTCTGAAATGGGAGCAAAGCTGCAAAAAACTGCTATGTTTCGCCAACTCTTTGTCAGTTTGGTGGGGATATTTTTAATATCTTTTTTAATCTGGGCAGTTCTGTTGGCATTCCCTGGCGGATAGTGTCTTTAATATTTCTTGCGGTTCGTTTGCCAATCACTAGGCAAGATAGTCTTATAATCTCGGTATAGGCGGCAGTGGGCAGGATACAAAATACGAAGATATTAAAAATGATATATTAAAGATCATTCAACCCACGTGTTCCCTCCTTTAATGCGTAGAATTTCTGCCATATAGTGAAGAATATTGCCGTATTGCAGAAAGTCGCTGGATGCAGGCCGCTTTCAATAGATCGATGTGGAAATCTTTGGGAAAGAATTTCCTGTGGTTGTAGAGAGTGAGAGAGAGAGAAAGAGAGAGAGAGAAAGAGAGGGAGACAAAGACTGATACTCTATCTAGATGGCATTGCACTTACCATAACGTGTCGAGCCACGATAAAAAAAACCTTTCAACTACAATTCCCCACAGGCTATGTATCGGAAAAATCGCAAACTCCGCGATACATTGCTTTTCAACTCCATTGATAGTTACGATGTTGCACTCGACGAGGCGCGAAATACTGAAGCTTGCCATGAATATATCAGCAAAATGTGCCAAACGTCGAAAACGTGTAAGAACTGCCAGTGTGAAGTGTTCATGCCTGTCTTGCCGAAAACAACACGCATACTAAAGAATATTTTCTTTTGTTGCTTGGATCTAAAGAGCAAGGTCAAAAGATCAAAGGCATTATCTGATTAGTAAAACTGCCATAAAATAATATTATGGACACTAAAATAGTAAATCATTATTAAAACAATCAAGATATACGTGATAACTTTAAATAAGATAATAAAGAAAATTGAGTTGTAACAGTTATAATATTGAAAGAATGACTTAAGCGTATCTTTACCTCAAGTTCAGATACAAATTGACAGCCTCCGTGGCGCAGTTGGTTAGATGCCGCCTGTGAAACGAGAGGCCGCGGGTTCGATCCCCGCACCAAAACAAATATTTGTGTGATCCACAGGTATTTGTTTCGGGTCTGGGTGTTTGTGAGACCGAAAAGTCTCTCGTAGTTTCTGATACTCACGACACAAGACTCGATCTTAGTGTGGGGTCAGGACTATGTATGTGACTGTTTAAAAAAAAAAAAATGTGAATAAATGTTAAGGTCTGTTTATAATAGCGGTGAAGAAAAACATTGTGAAGAAACCTAAACAGAAGTTTCCTGTGTAGAAATGTCACAGGTATTTATTTTAACAGACCAGCGGAAGGATAAACACGTAACTTAAAACAATACTCGCATTCCAATATGTCGAATAACATGAAATAATACGTATACCATTACGATTATTATGAGTCTCTCGCTGGCTTAGTTGGACTACGGTACGATTACAACACTGAGGTCGCGGGTTCGAATCCCAGGCCGGGCAAAGTGATATTAGATTTTTCTATTCATGGTTAACCCGGAGTCAGGAACTTGTGCCCGATGTGGCGATAGGCCCCCATCACATCGTTGGACGGAACATACAAGGCAAAATGTGGGTGTCCTGGTAACACCTGTGCCTACCCCTTTTGAAAAAAGGCGTGAGTTTATGTATATATGTACATATTATGTATGTATATACGCACAATGTTGCAGTGAAACCAATGTGAAAAGAATATAAACCAATGATTTATTTAATGGCTTTAGTGAAAACAGAAAATAAGTGATAACTAGATATGGGGTGCCTTTTCCACCAGCGGTATCTAATAAGCTAACACATAGACATCGCGTCCAAAATTCAAAGTTTTCCAATAATCGCGAACATAAACGTAAGGAAGTTAACAGCATTAGCGGAGTTAAATTTGTCGACGTTACAACTTGGGAAAGGGTAAGCGGTGTCGTTCAAGTTTTAATGGAATAAGACACTTTAATAACACAAATTGCTCAATTAAACAAAATCAAACGGGATACTTTGAGATGGCGACGATGCGGGTACTCGCTTAATCATTGTTTACATTTGTTACTCGGCTACATCGAAGCAAAGAGGGTGAGGATTTTGATCGGTATATGTTTTATCTGTAGCTTCTAACTGCATTGGTCGTGATTTGCTAAAATGGACAAAAGTAATCGAAACTGCACTGCAAAATAAAATTGAAATTTATTCCATGGGATGGCGTTACTAGAATTAAGAGTACCTAGTTTATACTTTGTTTGATAATCCTGGATACAGTTTAATGTGGTTTACTTATTTCTATTTTTTTTATTGTCATGAATGGCGAGACAAGCATTCGATTTGCCTGATGGTAATTGGTAAGTGATACGATTGCTCATTGACAGGAGCAAAACCAAACAACACCATGAATTAGAAAGCAATGCTTTGCATTCAATGCTGGGCATTTGTTCAAGTTTATTTGCTGTTATCTAATAAAATATATTTAATGGTTTATGCGTTATGGTGCTACAAATAAACATCATTGCAAGCTTTCATGTTTATAATATTAGTAGCTTCATATTAATAATTAAATGACGCTATCACTTCGACCTTAATCACTAATGGATTCTTTGTTACCGCGTCGAGTCCGTTACCAACAGGCCACCACTGCACTAATTAATTATTATTAGTTCTAAACGACTTAAATCCGCTGACTTTCTAAGGTATTTACGTAATATTTTAATATAAAAACAACTTCAATCCAAAAAATAATGTACATAATTTAAGATTTTAAAAGTAAATCTAAGGTTAGATCAGAACTAATTGCGAGCTCGCTAATAGAAAATGTTGAAAGTTGGGACGGCGATTAGCGCGGCGTCTACACTCTACATAGCTTGGTAACTCCGTGTAAACTCATGAAACTCCGTATAAGTTGCTTTAACTACACTTTCGAGAACTATTTTATATTTTACATTTAAAAAGTCTTTAAAACTGGATTTGTATCCTTGCTCATCTTTTAAGTTATCCCATCGTTACGTAGGGTTGATGGAATATGATTTTTATAGCTATTAAAGGAAGTGTTAATATTGATTTTTCTGTCTGCAGTCAAATTCAAAAATAGGTTTTAGAAATCAACCTTTTGGAAACACAAAAACAAAGTGGATAACACTAATTGGAACTAGAATAGGAAACAAATTGATAATTCGATACATCAGACAGCCTCCGTGGCGCAGTTGGTTAGACGCCGGCTGTGAAACGAGAGGCCGCGGGTTCGATCCCCGCACCGAAATAAATATTTGTGTGAACCACAGGTATTTGTTTCGGGTCTGGGTGTTTGTGAGACCGAAAAGTCTCTCGTAGTTCCTGATACCCACGACACAAGACTCGATCTTAGTGTGGGGTCAGGACTATGTATGTGACTGTTGGGTGTATTTATTTATTTATCTTCCTCCACTTATTCTAAATGTGATAGTAAAAGGAAGATTCCTAGATGCCTGAAATGTTTTAATTCCCTCAATGCCTCAACTAAGATGTGTTAAAATCTCAATTAAAAGAAAGTTGTTAGTTTCCGACCTTTCAGGAGCCCATAAGAGTCCACCAGCTTTGTAATATGATATGGACACAATTTGCTAATCTATTCCAAACCTAACTACTTAAACCTTAGAATACACTATCATCTACCTTAAATAAAATGCTAGAACGGGATTCGAATTGACTTAATCACTATCTTTAGTTCTGATTATCCCAATAGTGCCAACCCGCACTAGGCCAGCGTGGTGGACTATATGGCCTAACCACACTTAATCGTACTCTCGATTGTAGAGGAGGCTCGTGCCCTGCAGTGGGACGTGTATGCGCTGAAACGGATACAGATAATATACGTAAATACGCTTAATTCATATGCCGTGCTCATTCGAACTCAATTCGCACTGAACATTACAACGTTACAAGGCTTAAGGATTATAATTTAGTTTCCCGAAGCAGCTGCGAAGCGTCTCTAAGTAGGACGATTATACAGTGCCAATGTAATTGAAGTTTCAATAGAAGTTCGTATGTGATTTGTGATTAGGTTACAGACAGTATCACCGACGTGAAATGTTAAATAACGTAATATTATAAAACTTCATATTTTAAACCATTGTGGTGATTAAAAAGAGAGACGTGGCCTCTCACTATGGAGAGGGCTATCCTCGAGGTTTCCCTGCAAGATCGAATCAGGAATGAGGAGATCCGTAGGAACTAAATTAACCGACATAGCCCAGCGGATTAGTAAGTTGTAGTGCCAATGGGCGAGGCACATAGCTCGGATAACTGAAGGCCGATGGGACCAAAAAGTTCTCGAATGGAGGCCACGTAGCGGAAAGCGCAGCGTAGGACGTCCACCCACAAGGTGGTCAGACGACCTGGTAAAGGTCGCGGGACGTCGCTGGATGCAGGCTGCCTCCAACAGGTCACTGGGGAAATCATTGGGGGAGGCCTGTGTTCAGCAGTGGACTTCCTTTGGCTTATGGATGGATGGATGGTAATTAAAATATTAGGCTTGTTTAGATAAGAAAAACTAGTCTTTTTAAGAATTGTTATTTTGTATTTTAAGTAAACTAGTGGACAGGACCCATTGTAGGCACGACCCGTGGACCCGAAAGTATAATAATTAATTATAGAATTATATTCAATTCACTTTATTGTGTTATTATCAACATATTTTATCAATTTACTTTGTTATATTTATAAAATACACAAGTTACGTTAAGCAGCTTTCTAGAAAAATATGCAGGTTTAAAATTATTCACAAAACGAGCTATTTATGCAATTTATTGAAATTATTTCGATAGAACAATACTCCGTTTCGGTTGTTGGTAAAAATGTAATCAGTACGAACGCCATTGCAAGGTGCTTGAGTATGTAAAAAAAGTGCGAAAATATGCATGGATGTGGAATCCGTACATTTCGATATGTTAATTTGCACTTAGAATTCAGCGAGGAAAATGTAGGTCGAGTTATATATGGGTTTAGCTCGAGTATGGGATTAAATTGCTGAGTTATCGATAAATCCTTTCATTTTATAGCTCCTATTGTTAAATGGTTGACCAGTGGTTGAAATTCAATCGTAATTTATTAAATAATCAAAATAGTAAATTGAAAGTAATCGAATTAATAACTAAAACCTTGAATATAGTCGCTAAAATTTTCCTAAAGTTCTCTCATGGGTACTTAACAAAAAAAAAGAAAATCATTTGAAAACATGAGAAAATGTTCCCAAACTATTTTAGGTATGTATTTTGTATCTATAGTGTTAACTTACTTAAACCAGAGGTCATTCTCCTAGTTAATTCGTCTACAGCGCTAAAAATTAAATATATTAGGTATTTTTTTAATCTCGGCAAAGTGACTGTATAGTAGAGTGCCGAACGACAACTGAGAATAGTTTCTCGATATTCCACTTAATTATGGCAGCTAAATTTCTGCTTTGAGCTCCGCATAAGGAATTAAATATTATAGGAAGGAAGGAACATGTAAGGAAACTGTCCTGTTGTTTAACATTGGGGCCTAAAAATATATTATAAATATAAGAAGTAGAAACGGTTGCTAAATTAATATGCCCTGTTCAATCCCCACACCGAGACAAATTATTGTGGTTTGAATAAATAATTACTTCGGGTTTTGTGAGAGTCGCTCGTAGTTTATAATTGGGAATTTTATGTATAAATACTTTTTGTTGATAAAATACACCCAACAGTCACATATATAATTCTTGTGTCGTTGGTATCAGAGACTACGAGAGACATTCCGGTCTCACAAACACCCAGACCCGAGACAAAAATTCGGTGGCATCACAAACATTTGTCTCGGTGCGGGAATCGAACCCGCGGCTTCTCGCTTCACAGGCTACGTTTAACCAACTGCGCAACGGAAGCTGTCGAAAAATCCTACAAGGATACTGACGATACACTCCACTATCCGCTCCACTATCCGCCCGCACTTGAGAGATGATATTTGTTGTAATAAACGCATACACTTGATGGTATTTGTTTTAATTTATTAGTCTCTGTGGCAAAATAATATATTTCTTTCTTCTCTTTTAATACAGAGGCCACAGAATTAAACGCAAGGATGTGCTACTTTCCCCTCTCTTTCAGAGACGTCCTTATCCATGACACACTCCATTCACCCCCCCCCCCCCCAAGAGCCGAGATATTTTAGTACGCTTTTGCATTATAAAAATATTATACGTATTTTCTTGCGAAGTCGTGACAAAATGGATCTCTTAAGTGAAATATAGAAATATTTTACTTAAAACGTGCTTTCAAGGCGTGTGAAATTTGTAATGCTTTTAGGGATTCCATGTAATCTGATTACTTTCAAGCACAAGGTGAGAAATTGACTTGATGCTTCGCTTAGTCGAGTTTCGAGATAGTTCTGAGTTTTGTAATATCGAGTTTTACATTGAAATAAAACTATTTTTTTGTGGATTTAATGGCGGATTTTGTTAAATTTTTACATTTTTTAACTTCCTGACGCGACTTTTTGATTACTGTACAGCCCTTGTGGTCACGGGGCGGACAATACGCCACGTAAAAAATAGTTTTATTTCAATGTGTTACGCACAAGACCGCAAGATCTGGAAGAAAAGTAAGGAGGCTTTTGCCCAGCAGAGGGACACTAATGGCTGAAAATAAATAAAATAGATCAATGTGTAACATTCGCGCAAATTTAAGAAACCATTATATCGAGTTTATGCAAAGATCTTGTAGTGCTTAACATATAATATGTAGGATAAGAACAGGCTATAGAATGACAATCACACCGTGAGTAACAATAAAATTGAACGGATATTAATCGACAATATACAATCTTAATTAAAATTAACTAAGTTACACATACAAATATTAGGTGTACTCATAAATCTAGTATCCGAATACACCAATTATAAAACAGGTCCCTATAAGAACCCACATCAAAGCGACCTTAAAATGTTATCTAATATGACACGTTGAAAAGACCGGCTCAGCGGCAAGTGGCCGCACTAGATTTAAACTTGATGGGCGTCCGCAGCGCCCTCTCGCCCCCATCACGCATAATTTATATGCTTCTTTCGCTCGCTGAATATTTTTCGACGGCCAAGTTTGTGTTGGCCTTTTTTTGGCGTTTTCGTAAATTTAATTTAACAGTGTTTGCTCTTTTTTGTTAGAGGGTACGGAGGTTTTTAGTTTAGCTACGAAACTTTGATAAAATTAATTTAATATAGGTATTTTATATTTTATTTTTTTATTTTTTTATTTTATTCTCTTATTAGCTGCATATAAAGTAATTTTTTCTAAATTGTAAATTTGTTTTTTTTTTTTAAGTAATGGATCTGTTCTGTCTGCTCTGATCTTTCATTAAATACAATAAAATTAAGGAAATCCGTAAGATATGTAATAATATTTCATAAATGAGAAAAAATATTTTGGTATGACTACATACTTGTATTATGAAAAACTAAAAAATAACACAAGAATAATATCTTTCATGCATTATATAAATTCAAATAAAAAATAACAAAATGGGGGCAAAGAATAAAGAATGCGGCTTTTGCAAACATTGCTTCACACTTTTTTCTGTAGGTAAAAAGTAATACCAAAGTTCAATTACAACAGAACATCTGAAAATGAAAAAAACGGATGACTAATAAGAGCTTCCAACTTTTAAGTAATAAATATAATGAAATCTGTGATGAAACCGACACGTGGTGATTCTGTCCAGATTGCTGCTATGATTACCAACACGCGGGTCGGCGACCTTTGTATTGCTAGTTTGTATAATACGAGTACCTTTTAAGTAAAAATGAAGTGAATACTGGCGCAGACTGAGAATATTATTTGGTGCAGTTGTGAGTTTAACCCCTGTTTTGCTAATCCTTTTTCTACCTTTACGTGGATGGATGCAACATTTCTGTAGCAGAACGAGTTGGTAATTATTGTTATGGCTCTCGCCTGTATGACGTCAATCATTTCGGCAAATTACTAACAACAAAACGAGATCAGTCGATTTGGTCCAACTACGGACAAGAAATTGATGATAACCGAAAAATCAAGCATATTTTAAAAAAGTTAAATGTTGTTTTTATACTACGCACGACAAAAAACAGTCCAAGTATATGCTATACGGGGCAGATTATTTCTCGCCAATCGCAATAATCATGCCGGCCTGAATGTATCCGGATTCCAGATATACACAATATAAATCCGTAACACGACACACGTGGCTCACTACTACAGGTTTTTAACCACTGTCTTCAAAGATCGTTATCCAGCTGAACACCCATATCATTCCAACACCCTGGAAGAATCTATCCCTCCCACTTTTAATTGCAAAATTTAAACCAAGATTTTTGTAAATTTTATCTTACATCAAAAGTTCTTGCGTCTCCTCTGGACCGTTTCACTGAGCTTCGCGCACACGTAAAATTCGTGAAATATTTCTAAATTTGTAACCCTGACGTCATCTCATCAGCGTGAGCGAGTTTAATTCAAAGCTCTTCGCTCCTTTATTTTTATCGCTGTTCCTGATTAGGAGCGGGACGGACCTGTCGGTGCCACTTGCTTAGCACAAGATGTAAGCGAATCTACTATATCTATAAAGCATTTGGTATTGTTTCGGGGATTGTCATCGTATTGGTTCAGTAGATACACGGATTCGGTAGACGTTAATAAATATTTAATCAAAAAAAAACCGACGAATTGAAAACATCCTACTATTTTTGAAGTCTGTTAATAATAAAATAAATTACAATCTGAGTGAATATAAAGTGAAAATGGGTAAAATTAATAGGACGGTCATTGCAAGTAATGTGTATGTTTGATTACATCGAGTAAATAATTGTTAATAACGATTGAAAAATCTACCCTGAGTTCTAAAAACTAAATGGTAAATGAATTAACGAGAATAAAATTAGTAAATTTTGATCACGAGTATTTTAGGTAACCACTGAGATATATTTTTATGCAGTACCTACGTGCTATGTAGTCCTAGTCTTAAATCAGTTTAAGACCTAAAATTATCAGAACGTAGCGAACCTTCGACCCAAGTGTTCAATCAAACGAATTTAATAACATCAATGTACTGTTCGTGCCTTGGATAGGGAGTGATGGAGGGAGGAAAGGAAGACCTTTGCCTTAAAGTGGGACAGTATAGACTTCAATAAAAACAAATAAATAATAATGTACATTTGTAGACTAATCTACTCTTCAACTTCTCCCGCCGCCGCTCGTGCGTCCCGCCCGTATCTTATCACTTAGCCCATCCCATCCGCCTTATCTCGATAACGCCAGCGTCCACCCAACGCAGCTGCGACGGATTTCATACGTCTACCTGCCATGATATATTGCGCAATTTCGCTTTACACTTCTCGCATTTGACCCTCTTAGGAGCCGGTGAATTATGAAAATGCCGTTTTGGCTCAAACTTTGTTAATTCTCGTGCATTTCCGTTTGTAATTCGAGTTTTATTTTTGTGGTGACGTTCGCTTATTACCAGACTTTCGTTTTACAAGATGTATTAGCTGTTTGTAAAAGTGAAACGTCTGTGCCCCTAGCCGGAACATTTTGAAGTATCGTATAGTAATTCTCGTATAGTAAAGTGAACGTTTCCCGCTGTGAAATTTTAGTTCCAAATACGCTCACAATGGCGCTGTTTAAATTCCCATACAAAATTTTACTATTACTATTCTATTATGATACTACAAAATGTTCCGGCTAGGGGCACTGAATTAAAAATGTTGAAATCAAACATGGTGGATCATTTTCTTGTCACCAAATTTCGCCAATCAACTACAATTTTTCATCTAGACCGCACTGCGCTTATAACAAACAGTTTATCCACGTTGTTGCATGCATAAATTGCCGCACCACAACAAAACAAAGAGCGCACACAATCGCCCATTCAATTGGATAAACAAACATGCATGCGAGCGGGCAAGACAATTTCATTTGATAACAAACTAGCGCAACAGCAATATGTCTAAGTTTGCGTGCGGTAACCAAGTTATACGTGCTACTAATGTGGCCTGGATATGCCAGTTGCCAGTTGATCCCACTGGCAACTTTCACACGGCACAGTTTAATAAGCTAATTTAGAAAAGTACTGTTTATGTGGGCCGCGGTTAGGACTGGCAATTGGCATATTTTTATTTTGCATTTTTGTAATTATAAAAATGCATAATAAAAAATACATCATGGGACGGAAAATACAAGGCGAAATGTGGGTGTCCTGGTGGCGCCTCCGCCTTTCCCTTCTGGGATAAAGGCGTGAGTTTATGTATGTATGTATGAATTTTTGTAATTAATTTCGTTGGCTACATGGGCTGTGAATACATGATGTGTAATGCACAATGTGGACGAACTACGTGGTAAATACGGGAAGCTTTTCAATGCTGAACTCCCAACAGAGTTCTAAGTTCGGCATTGTAGTTCCCGTGACTGAAAATTGGGTTGATGTATTTGACATTTGTTTAATTATGATCTGCTTAGACGGGGATAATCTAATGTTTGCGGACACGTAAGACGTCTAGCTGGAATATAGACTGAGGTCTTGATAAGTTATACCTATGTCCGAGATAAGTACATATGTACTTGGAAAAACCAACGTCAAGCAATGGTCGATGATAGGCTGAGTACCTGTATAATGCAGGACTTAAACAATTTTATTTTTATTACCATGAATGGCGAGACAAGCATGCCATTCGCCTGATGGTAAGCGATACGACCGCTCGTGGACAGTAGTAAAATCAAACAACACTATGAATGAAAGCAATGCTTGGCATTCCACTGCGGTCGCCATCCTGAGACATAGGATGTTAATTCTCATTATGTCCAATAGTTACTCTGGCTACAATGTCCTTCAAACCGGAACACAACAGCGCATTTACACTACTATTTGGCGGGAGAAATAGACATTGCGGTGGTACCTATCCAGGCGGCCTCTCACATATTAGAGACCTACCACCAGGAAAGGTGTATAAAAATCTCTGAAAAATCCCCTTCATATTGACAAAGAGAAAAGTTTAACCTTTATACATTTTTACTTGAGCGAGTCTGCGGTATCTCACACTCAATATTTCAACAAGTTTATGAGCCAGTTTCCGAAACAAACACAGTAAATTGTATTCAAAGTGAACTCGGCAAGGTATTAAAACGGATAATAGCAAAGTATGCCGTGCAAGCGGGACGCATTGTGAATTTTTAAAGGGAAATTTTCTTATTGAGTCTCTTTAGGTTTTGCGTGGCGACTGACCTTTCACGTTTGCCCTTATAATACATTTTAATCTTGAGTTTGCTGAAGTTAGAGCTTATCTGAAAGGATATTTGTATTCGACTAAAAATTTCAAAATATCGCAATACCTAATACTGTATCGCATTATGGGTTCAGCATTATGTAAGTCTGGTTTCAAGTAGGTCTGCAAAGTTTAGCAACCATTCAGAGAACCATATCGGGTCGGTGGAGACTCTTGTTTGAACTGCACTTTCCTTCAGGTACATTACAGTCTTTCTGTCGTGCTACATATAAAAAAAATATCACGTGATTTGTTCCAAATTTGTTTTTTTAGCAATAACTTTGAGCATGTCCACTGATGTAGACAATATTATGTTATGAGGAAGCCGGGCACGAATGTACGTCACGAATGACGTCATTAGTCAATCGGCTACTCTTAAACAAAACAGGAACGTCCCGAACTTATGGACCGTGCTATTTGCATCCGCAGTAAAGTTTTTTAATTGTGATCCTGGGAAATCTTTACACTGCTATTGTTCAGATCTTTGCACAAGTTTTTCCGAACTTACGCCGTACTATTGTGTTAATTTAATGAGTCGTTTGAAGTTCGTTGGTGTTTGTATTGAATTTGAAGGAGGTTTCCGGGAATTATTTGGCTATAAGCAAGAATTATCTTGTTAATATTAATCAAGTATCCATATTGGTTTGATATATTTTTATAAATTGCACGGCATAGTGACTACAACGGACTCGATAGTAAGTGATTGTTGTAGGTTGGCACGGTTATGCCGGCTTGTTGGTCGCTATCATATTGTTTTAACTGCGTCCAACTGCGCCACGGATATATCAATGTTTCCTTATTTCCTATAGGTGAATGGTTTGAAATAAATCGGAGGGAGGCGTCGAAATAAATTGTAAGGAAATGCGCATAGCATAGCAATATGCTAGGACCTGATTTATGGCGGCAATTTCGCCGTGTTTTCTGTATGATGTGAGCGAAGAATCATCATATATATTTCCTATTGTTATTCTTTTTTATGTATCTTAATATGGGTCTAGTGAAATGGGACTTTGAATGTAAAGTTCAAGGTAGTCACTGGATGAGGAATTGTCTTTGTTTGAATAATTCGCGAAAGGGCTGACTTGTGGCTGTACTGTTTGTACTTTACTGTACTGTATTGTATCAGCCCATATACGTCCCACTGCAGTGCATGACTCTGTTCTATAATCGAAAGTAGGATTGATAGGGGATAGGCCATATATTCCACCACGCTGGTCTAGTACAGGTCGACTTTAAATACCATAGAAATTATTACAAATCGTTGTGGTATGCAGGTTTCTCACTATGTTTTCCTTCACCGTTATAGTGCGTGGTGATTGACTAGTAATTCACACATAACTCCGAAAAGTGCCCTGGGATTTAAACCCGCGACCACCGTGAACATGTAGGCATTCGCGTCTGGTCCCTTTACCAACAGGCCACCACGCACTTGTTTCTTCACACTTCAGGGTGGCGTCTAAAAATGACAAGGCAGGCCTAACTGCATAAATAGGCTAACACACCTTGATTTTATAGTTTTCTTATAATTACTTGACTTCAACCTATCGGGAGTAGACAACCTTTGTGTACAACATGTCGGCCCCCATCGATATCAATACAGACAGAATTTTTTGTTTCCTTTTCCTTTAATTATTTTTAATGAATTCCGGAAAGTCAAGTCTGAGTATTGCATTTGATCCTGCAAATTCCCGTATAGCAGTCCGATTGAGCTATCAATCGTTTGCTTACAATTACTCTCATTCTAGTCTGTTAAGCCCCATTCACACGGGGAGAAATTCTCGCCTCCAAGATACGATTATCGTAAGGATATAAAAAAGTTGCATCGTGTAAACATTTGTCAGAACACGATAATCTATGGCGGTTACGTCATGCGATAATCGCATACGATACTCGCCGCGAGAAACGCTCCCCGTGGTAATGGCGTTTTAATATAAATATAGTATATATGTTAACGGAAATGTGTGTAATCCGTCATTGTATACAATTCCTAGGAAATGTATGTAATTCCTAAAATCGCCCGGAAATGTGTAAAATAAATTACATTAGACACATTTCCTAGGAAATCTATACATTTCCTAAATAGTAATCGGAAATGTAAGTAAATGTAAGTATTTAAGATATTAATTAACATAAACTAACCTAACCTAACCTAACCTACCTACCTACCATTAGAGAACAATGGAGAATGACCCATGAATCTTGACAGGGAGCCCGAAATGAGCTTCTTGGACACCCAAAGGGTTATTTTTAATAAGTAACATAGGTAATATGAAGATACGAGTATTATAGAATTTACCGCTATGATTGTTACCTGTGATAAAAAATATTACTCTCATTTGAACAACGTATTTTATTACAGAAACCATTATTCTTATACATTTCCTAATACGATATTGGAATTGTATACAATGCCTTACTGGTGGTAGGTCTCTCATATGTGAGAGGCCGCCTGGGTAGGTACCACCGCAATGTCTATTTCTCCCGCCAAACAGCAGTGTAAATGCGCTGTTGTGTTCCGGTTTGAAGGACATTGTAGCCAGAGTAACTACTGGACATATTGAGACTTAACATCTTATGTCTCAGGATGGCGAGCGCAGTGGAATTCCAAGCATTGCCTTGTAATTCATGGTGTTGGTTTTGCTACTGTCCATGAGCAGTCGTATCGCTTACCATCAGGCGAATGGCATGCTCGTCTCGCCATTCATTGTAATAAAAAAAAAAAAAAAAAAAAATGCCTAGGAAATGTATACATTTCCTAGGATATGTATGTATAAAATAATTATTGAAAGAATATTTTATACATTTCCTAAATAGCTTCGGAATTGTATACATTTCCTAGGAAATGTATACAATTCCTAAATTTCATACATTTCCGGTAACATATACAAAGATATTAATTGGCAATTATACGGCACCGTGGGAACGCCTGCAGATAATCAGCGTTAAATTAGTTCACATTCGTCGCATTATGCCCGGCAGGATACTGCAATTGTAAGTTGGCATGCGGGCCAAAGGGTGCTGTTCATGTTGCTGAATTGTTGATAACTTTGTAAGCGATATAGTTACTTTGTATTCTTATGTACGTTTGGGGAGGCCGGAGCGAACAATTATGCAGGATGTGAAGAAAAACAATATCAACCAAATACAGTCTGAAAATCAGAAAATAACAATTTAAAAATTTGCGGCTCTGTCTATTTTCAGATCTACATATTATTTGTTTACTGTATGCCCGTTTAAATAATGATAAAAAAACCACCAAGAAAAATCTTATACTTTAAAAATCACCGAAAACTAAATAATAGCCATACAACTAGCCTAATTGTGATTCGAATCGCCGCAGAAAATAGTTTCGAGTTTGTAATATCAATTCCAGCTTCCAGAGCGAATTTCCATTTCACAACAAAGGATAGAAAAGGCCCTATCTAATCCTTTCAAGCCGAACTTTGCGCGGCCTGTCGATATCCATCTTTCATTACTAAAACGATACAGGCTACACTGATGTATCGCAGGGAATTTTACTTTTATCTAGCAAGGATTTTATTTTTTGAAAATACAGGCTATAACAGTGGTACATTTAATATTACAGTTTTAAAAGAAAGTAAATATGTATTGTCATTTGAATCAATCAGAATCAAAGAATCAATAGCGATTGGATTTAACAATTTGTCAATGTGGGTATTTGTTACTTGACTTTTGCAGAGGAAGCTCAGTAGGCTAATTCACGTAATTTCTTGACGCGCCGATCAAATTACGATGCAGTTGCGATTAGGTTTACGTCTTAATCGTACGTACGTCAAAATGGTATTCTTGTAATTGTTTAGCTGCGCGAAAGATAGGCATAAACTGCGCATGTGCTGCACGTTGGTCGGACTAAACTGTCATTGGAGACGTCAAATGAATAGGTAAATACCAATTAGGTTGCGATCTGAATCACGCATGTATAAAACGCGCAGCAGTAGAATAAGCTAAAGCGCTCGCGTGGCGCGAACTTGACGCGAGCGTATCTGACAGCGGTTGTCTAAATTACGAGAATACGAAAAGGGTTTTGACCGTTTTGATCGAAACTTAACTGCAACTGCACTGCAACTGAACTTATTTAATTACGTGAATAAGCCTACAGGTCGCCTTCGATGACCCATATAATGATAATAAATAATAAATACACTCAACAGTCACACACATAGTCCCGACCCCACATTTAGATCAATTAAGTCTTGTCTCGTGGGTATCAGAAACTACGGGAAACTTTTGGATCTCACAAACACCCAGACCCGAAAGAAATATTTGTGTGCCGCACAAACATTTCTCTCGATGCGGGGATCGAACCCGCGGCCTTACGTTTCACAGACGGCGTCTAACCAACTGCGCCACGGAGGCTGTCAAATATGTCCGATTAATTATTGTTTTGGCAACTGTCCCAAAATTAACGTGTCTCATTTTCTTTTTCTTCTTCTTTTTTCAATTATGGGCTGATATTATTAATTATTCTTGACTTTGAAAAATCCTGAAGAAATATAGGCGTGATTAAAAAAAAAAGAAATATCGGCCTATCTCTAGGCGTCGCAGTCAACTTTTCCCGCCTAAATTACGAAAAAATACATTCGAGCCGCCATTTTATGGCAGCCATATTTGTATATACGCTATACGCGTTCATTATTCCGCGTTCACTCATTATAGCATTGAAAAGCGAGAAGACGGGGCTCCCTGACAATTTAGCTGTTTTTAATTAAAACGAGAGGGCGCTCTACGTCCGCCCCGTCTTGTTTGTGGGTATACCCAGGAAATTAGATGCTTTTATTTCCAACTGCACGCTTACACAGATCTCATTTATTGCTCGTTGGATATCAGCAAATTGGTTGCTCAGATGTTTAGAAATCTGGAAATCTGTGGAATGCTTCTATGAAGATTGTGTGCTGTTGCTATGAAACGACTTTTAAAAGTTGCTTGTCAGCTTTGGTATGACTATTACCTCCATTATGCTATAAAATACTTAAAAAAAGGTTTATTTGCAGCCAGCGTGGTTACTGTATGGCCTAACCCCTTCAATCGTACTCTCGATTGTTGAGGAGGCCCGAAAACCACTTCAATACAAAACCCAATGATAAGCCTTGCTTCAAATCTCTAATTCTTCGAGTATCAGGTGTACATCTAAAAATATTAGCATAGAAACTAATGGGCAAACACTTTCCTGTCGGTAAATATGCAGAATGCACCTGGGGTGATAACATCGTTTCAATTACGTTCTAACATATTCTAATGGCCCTTTGTAAGGATTACGGACCCTTTTCTAACAGTTTATTCGGTTTACGCTCGTTGAGATTTGGCAAAGGGATTTGTTTTGGGTAAAAGTTTTTTGGTAAAAAAGCGGATTATTTACGCATGTGCTGTTTGATGTTTTAATTAAATCTGATTATGATGTTTTTTTGCGATATTTTTTATGGAAACCGAAATCACGTATCTGTAATATTAGGGTAGAAATTTGATCCAAACATAACATATTAGCGATAGGCAGAGGTGAAAAGTTATTAACTTTGGATCACTGAGACGTGGTATAAGTTTCTCGTAGGTTCTGATAAAAGACTTTTTTCTTCACTTCTTTAACTTGAGTGTCAGAATTACATGTGTTGTTTTGCATATATCTTTAATGATAGAAATTAAGGTACAAGATAAAAGCATAACTATCCACTACGTGTATGGCGCAGTGGGCGCACAGCTTTAACATTCATTAGTTGGTTCGTTGGGCAGCCCTATCTAATCTCTATTGTTGAACGGCCCTTATACCGAGTATGACTATGGGCAAGCCGCAATAAAGAATGAAGCATGAGTTGTATGATTTCAGATATTAGATCGGAAGCAAACACTCGGTGGCGTAATTGTACTACGGAGCGATTACAAAACTGAGGACTCGGGTTTGAATCCCGGGTCGGCAGTGATATTGGATTTTTCTAATCATTATCAGCCCGGAGTAAGGAATTTGTGCCCGATATGACGATAGGCTCACCACCTATCATATCGTGGGACGGAACATACATTGGCGAAATGTATCACCAATGGTATCACCTCTGCCTACCCTTTCTGGGAAAAGCCGTGAGTTTATATATATATGTATGTAAACAGTCATCATTATTTGACATCCTCCATAGCGCAGTTGTTTAGACGCCGGCCATGAATCAGAGGCCACGTGTTTGATCCCCGCACCGAGACAAATATTGGTGTGATCCACAGATATTTGTTTCGGGTCTGGGTGTTTGCGAGGCCAAAAAATCTTTCGTAATTTCTGATACACGACAGTAGACTCGATCTTAGTGTAGGATCAAGACAATGTGACTTTTGGATATTTATCATTTAATTAACGCATATTGTTAATTAAATTATAAATACACATCCATACTTCACCACCAACATATTAAGAACATAAGTTATACATCACGTGAGCACTTTTCAGTGGTTATGTACCAAATAGCTTGCAACTCAGTTTTTATTTATTAATAATTCCGCTAATAAATGTAAAAAAATTGTGAACATGCATCGACGCTTGTTATCTTTGCATAGAAAATACTAAATGAATTTTCATGAAATTTTACGCTACAATTTTACACATCAAAATTACAACTACATAATTTACCGAATGATAATGAGTGAAGTCGGGTCGCCTGGCATACTTGTAAATTTTACTGGTGGTAGGTCTCTCATATGTGAGAGGCCGCCTGGGTAGGTACCACCGCAATGTCTATTTCTCCCGCCAAACAGCAGTGTAAATGCGCTGTTGTGTTCCGGTTTGAAGGACATTGTAGCCAGAGTAACTACTGGACATATTGAGACTTAACATCTTATGTCTCAGGATGGCGAGCGCAGTTGAATTCCAAGCATTGCCTTGTAATTCATGGTGTTGTTTGGTTTTGCTACTGTCCATGAGCGGTCGTATCGCTTACCATCAGGCGAATGGCATGCTCGACTCGCCATTCATTGCAATAAAAAAAAAAAAAAAAAAAAAAAAAAAATACAAAGCACGGGCCATTATTTTCATCTGCTCTCTTCAAAAAAGGGCGCTATATTGTCGGATGATTATGCGTAATTTATGCGTTAGGGCCAAGTGGGCACATGGCCGGCACGCTTGTTACTCAATGCCCACTAAATTGGCGAATTCACACCTTATGGCTGAGCTGTGGGCAGTTTTTTCCCCATTGTCCCCTTATTTGCTTATCATGGTCGGACAATGTGTGAATTAGATTTTTTATGCATTTTTCCCTAGAAATGCTTAGTGATTTATACGTCGCTGTATTGGTTTATTGGCAGTGTGTATACTTGGAGATAATCTGTGGTGTAAAGTCTATAGATTGTAATTCGTGAGTCCATAGGTTCGACCAGGTCTTTAAAATATCAAGGAGCAGTTGGAGTACTTACTCTATAAACAATTGAATTCGAGAACTGTTAAAAATAGCATTTAATGTTTTAATGTCGTTGTAATTAAGAGATTGGCGTTCCTAAATATTAAATTACCATGTAATAATTTTCTAAATTTTTAATATAACATACATAAGTAGTTCCGTGCAATAATAAAATACGCATTATTGCGTAAAAATAACAAAAATAGTGAATACGCAAGTTACTTAAATAGCTCCATATAAGAATACAAAAAGATGATCTAATGATGATCTTCAAAATCAGATGTAAAACACATTAAATGTAAAAAAGAGCGACCACAAGCCGCCCCCTTTTGTTAACAAGCGAACAATTACATTTAATTTACGAATGCGTTTTTTAAAGTGCCCCAACATGGCGCGATGCGGAGCTATCACACGGCCACTAAAATAATCCCCCGCGACATTTGTTAAAAAATATTCGAGAGGGTATCGTAAACGCTCCGAATTTTGATTGTCCTGAGTGCCACTTGTTCAGCAACACCATATTACACAAAAAAATATTAAGCTCCATTTTGAACCTTAGCAAGTTCGCAATAGGTTCATTTTTATGTCAAGTTTTCGCATTTAAATTGCTTAGCGATTGTAATGTATCTGTTCGAATGCGGGGCAATAACTTTGTAATGTAAAATTGATTAACTATTGAAGAGCGCTCGGTGCTTAGGGGATTGTGGTGTACTTTTTACGGAAATTATTTTGGATTATTATTTAAAATTTGGATAATGTTTTTAATTTAATTATGGTAGATGATGCGCTCGATTATGCGTAATGCCTCTAGTTTGCTCTATAATTTTTTACATAGATACTAAATTAATTGAGGTAACATAAGACTGCCTCGGTAGCGTAGTTGTATTACGGTACGGTTACAAAGCTGAGGTCTCGGGTTCGAGTCCCGGGTCGGGCAAAGTGATATTGGATTTTTCTATTCATTATCAGCCCGGAGTCAGGAATTTGTGCCCGATATGGCGATAGGCTCGCCCCCTATCACATCGTGGGACGGAACATACAAGGCGAAATGTGGGTGTCCTGGTGGCACCTCTGCCTACCCCTTCGGGGATAAAGGCGTGAGATTATGTATGTATGTATGTATAAGACTTATTTTGAATAAATAAACACAGTGGTGGAGGAAAGACAGCACTCAAAAGCCAATTGTGATGAGTCAATTAATACTGTATTTTAAAAAAAATGTTTAAATAGATTTATCAACAACAATAGATATCATCTAACAAACTGAACGACAAAATATTGTCCCATATTATATTTAATAGCTGTACCGTTGAATATTATTTAACATTTTTGTAGGAACTGGTAATGTGAATACATTGTACGTGGTTTTCATTATTGTCGTTTTGTTTTCACTCGGAATGTTTAAGAAACAAAACTAACAAAAGTATATAAATTCAGTACTTAATTTAAGCAAGTTCGGCGCACAACCGATCCAGCTATCTATTTATTTTATTAATAAAAACTGATGTACCGGATAGATAATCTAGTAATTCATAATAACCCCTAAACCACTTAACAATAAAAACAATTTTGTGTCATCTGTGCAAAAAAAAATGTGAGAAATAAAATAAAGAGAAATAAAACAATTACAATACAATAAAATAAACGTATAAATGCCCCAAAAAGCTTCAAGTTGGGTAAACTGTACTTAAATAAAATAGAGACGTCAATAATTTTCCCGACAGTAATCCTATTTTCGGGCAAAAAGTGTTGCTCAGCGGTTGACGTGACAAACGCACCCCTTGCACTATGCCCTCTTGTTTTGTTTAACAATAAAGAAAATATTAACCCCTTCAACCCTTACACATTGTGTGAAGCCGCGAACTATAAATCTTGGATGTACGAAATTCCGCTTCGATATGTGGCCATTCAAATGTGGGCGAAATATGTCGAGTGTTTTTATTGTCAGTTTTTTTTATTATGAGCAGCATTAGTCAGATCGTTAGGCGAGGTCGTCCGCATATGGTGCTACTTTGTGTCATGTGGGCTTGAAATGATTGTGTAGAGATCGTAATCCATTAAATAAATACTGCTATTTTTTATGAGATTTTATGCGAACTTAATGCCCAAGCCGCCGTGGTCCACAGTGCTAGCCTTTTGCGTGTTGGAGGACTTCATGAGCCGTGGAAATTCTTGTAAAGGTTTTCTATATATACTGATGGACTTAGGCCTTGGTAGGTATTAGGTATGTATGTAGAAGTCTTCTATGGTATGCAGATACAAAGTCATGACTATGACTTCGAAAAGTCAGAGGTGTAGTCTGGGATTCGAAAAATAAATCACACACAAACCTACATTTCGCCAAGCTTATTTGTCTGTCACCATGCAAACATTCGAGTCGCAACTTATGAATTGCTGAAGCCGAAAAAGACATACCTACAGTGCCCGAACCGGGGATTCAACCAAGACCCCAAGTCACCTCAAATACACTGCTGTAGAAAAACGGTAATGCACAGAATGAAGTTAATCCATTAGTGCGCTTGCCATCTAGAAGATTGCTCGCACTTGATATATGGAAAGGATTTAACGGCTCTCAGGGTAGGATAAGTAAAGTGAATGTTATGATTACCTCGATGGTTTCGTGGAATGCAAGTTTTAGTACATTACTTATCCTGTCTAGTTTGTGTCGGTAAGGGTAAGACATAGTAGGATATTTTTTATCGACGCAAAAAAAGAAGCTTGCAACAAAATTTGCAAGTACATTTCATATACAGGGTATATCAAGACTGCGACCGAAAACGAAGCCAGGTTGTAGTATTAGTAACTTCAGACACAAGGCAACTAAAAATTTCGAAAAACAAAATCGTCATATTTTTGTAATTTTTTACCTATCTTCGTATTTGGGTGATTAATACATAATTTCCCTAAAATAATGATATATACCTTTTTATTATTAAAGACCCAATGGTACGTAAGGGCTTAAATTCCTTTTTTCGCAAAAATATATATATCCGATAATCGAAATCGAAATCGTGATATATCCGGTATAGAGATAGTTTTGTAGTTATATACGATATCATAGACCGCATGTGCGTCCGAAATTAAAATGTTTTCCTTCGCAGTTAAAGCGGCGGTACGAATAAACTCGTAGCTGTGAAGTATCGGAGGTTTCTTTCGGCTTATGATATTGTTGGCAGTTCTGTTTCATATAGACTAGGGTTAGGCTGACTATTTATATCTTGTATTGTAAGTATATTACATACTCCAGTTCACAGTCACAGAAACATCACGGTGAAGTGAGTTGAACGTTCCACAATAGCTATTGCGACCGTGCGTCGACCGCTCGATGCTCCATTGAGAACTATCAATATTTAGCTTACCGTCGTATAATTGTGTTCCGTATTTAACAAAAGAAGGTGGATTAAATGCGTTAAAGTACTCACCTTTAATATACTGGTCTGGATAAAAAAAAACGTAATAGTCTCTTAGATTTTCGCGCAAGTTACATATTGAAATAATATACGTTTTACGTGTTTTATCGCAGATTTGGTTTAATTTTGTACGACTTTTTACAGCAGACTGCAGCTGTCGTGTCACGGAGCGGAAAGCTGTAAAATAATCGAAACGTCGGGATGTTAAAAAATATAAAAATTAAACCAAATTCGCGATAAATTCCGTAAAAATTTGTTTTATTTCAATAAAGAAATGAACCCAGCCGTCATACATAGTCCTAATCCCACACTAAGATCGAGTCTTGTGTTGTGGGCCTCACAAACATTTTCTCAGTGCGGGAATCAAAACCGCGGCTTCTCATTTCGCAGCATCTCAATAACTGCACCACGAAGGCTGTCGTTATCCTTGACTGTCTTTTATAGGTATAACATTGTATGTTTATAGGCTGAGGTGAAAGTATTCCGTGCGATGTGTTGCCACGTCACGCGTCTATTATTATTCCAAAGGGCAAGGGTTCCATCGATCCGGATAAATATATTCCGTAAAAAACCTTAACCGTACCCTTCCTTACCCAGCTTAAGTTTGTAATTTATGTTTTCGTTGGTTGTATGAGGAAGTAGTTGGAAGAATTCGATTTATAAACATGCATACGTTTACGGCTATATCCCTGGAAGGCAGAGGGCGCTATAATCACCCAGTTCGGTAAACCTATTACCGTCACATTTGTCTAGCCTATCGTAACATTGATATCGATGAGCCTATAGCCATGTCGGTACAGATTCCAGTTTCATTTCATTTGTTTGTTTTCAGTGTGAGCGTGCCCGGTTACGCGGGCAGCTTGTCGGCGTCGCTGCCGGGCGGCGGCGCGGCGGCGTGGGAGCGCCTGGGCGCCGAGCTGGTGCTCTCGGGGCTGGTGGCGGCGGCCTACTTCGCGGCCATGGAGCGCCGCTGGACCGGCTCCGCGCCAGCACTGCTCGGGGCTGCGTACTGTGCCGCTAGTTTTGTTTCTGTAAGTAGTCAGTGAAGTAGAGAGTACTTTTTATTTATTTTTTATTTTTTTATTTTAAAATTTTAGTACTTAGTACAGTAGTCGATACAATGGTCAATATAGAGGGCTCAATAGTGAGTATAATAGCACAATAATTAGTGCAGTAATCAATACTCATAGTCGGTACAATGGTAAGTTTAGTGGGCAATGTCTTCGCAACGTCGTCTGTAAGTTTAAATGAATATACCGGGTATATCAAGACTGCGACCGAAAACGAAGCCAGTTGGAAGTTTTAGTGATTACAGACACAATGCAATTAAAAACTTCGCAAAACAAGCGACAGATTTTATTTAGTAAATTTAAAAAAATCGTCATGTTTGTGTGGTAAATACCTAGTTTTTGCGAAAATAGTACATAATTTAAACTCTTACGTACAATTGCGTTATTTAAAAATAAAAACGTCTACATCATTATTTTATCACTATATACGACGATAAGTAAAAAGTTTTTTTGCGAAATTTTTAGTTGCTTTGTCTCAAGTCACTAATACTACCACCTGGTTTCGTTATCGATCGCAGTCTGGATATACCCTGTATATATAAATCCGCTATAAAATCAATAAATCTGTTTTATATGAATGGGGAACGTCAGGACTATGGGTAAAGTTAATGTAAATATTATTAATTAAATAATTATCTCTGGTTCATTTTGTATTAGTATCTATCTACCTTTGTATTGTACTCGTATTTATAAGTACGAAACGTACAAATATTGAAAACTCGAGAATTGACTTAGACATAAGATGTGGCCGAGTCAATATAAATCCCTATAAAATGTATCCTGATTATAAAATAATTTAACAAATAAAATAAATAAAAAACAATTCTTGAAACAAATAATAAGTCAACCAAAATAATAATTTTTCAAATAAAAAAAACATTTGCAAAATAAATATAACGCCTACGCTCCTTTATAAGTAGAACATCCTTGGAATAGTTGAGTCAGTCCCCAGCAGACATTAACAAAGAAGACACAAATAGACGCGTCCGTCTTTCAATTCAAAATATCCTGCGCCATTGTCGATATCTGGCGGGCATTGTGCCGAGTACCTGTGCTTTGTGACGTGACGGCAGCTGCTCAACACATCTGCCGCAAGGATTCGTAGATAGCTGCCGTGTAGCCGAAACATTTATCCTTCAAATGTAGATATTAAGTATTGTGATTTACAAGCGTAGGCACTTTATAAGCGTACTTCACAAAACATACTCAAATTACGTTTTTTTTTTTGCAATGAAAGGCGAAACGGGCATGAGATAACCAACCATGACATGAATTCATTTTCGACCACTCTATAATTACCTCCATAATTACCATGATTACAAATACCTAAGAGGGGTAACATAGGAGTCATTTTCTATTACAGATGCCGTCACTGAATCCGGCGCGGTCGCTGGGCCCTTCGTTCGTGCTGTCTCGCTGGGAGAGCCACTGGGTGTGCTGGGTGGGCGGTCTTGGCGGCGGGATCGCCTGCGCGCTGCTGCACGAGTGGGGCTCGCGGCGCCGCAGGGACTCCTCGTCCCGGGCCTCGTCGCCCAGGGACCTGGACGAGCTGGACAAGCCGGCGTTCCCCGCCTCGCACCACCACTACCGCCCCTCCTACTGCGCCGCAGCTCCGCGACCAGACACGGCTGAACCTTTGTACTCGGGCACCAAGTCACTGTACTGCCGGTCGCCGCCGCCCGCGCGTCACGCTTTGCACAGGTATATGCATACGTACGTTTGATTGATATTTTTATGGGATATTTTTTATGATGGGAAGAGTCCAACGTCATCCATGGAGTTCGGCAATACCAGTCTGACAGTCAACCGCTGCCTGTTGTTGGTACGTTCTGCCTTTAGTACGTTCAAAGTCCGGTGGCTCTTACGTAGCTCTTAAAGTAAAAATGGAATGTCAAGGTGCTGAGCGTCACTAAGGCAGGCGTTACAAAGCCCGTAAATGTGAAATAATTTCAGGTCCCAGTCCGTGTACAGCAAGGGCAGTTCGGCGACGAGCGCGGCGACGGCGACGGTCGGCAGCGGCGGCGCGAGCGTGGCCGCCGGCCCCTCACTTGCGGCCGCGCAGTCGCTGGTGCTGCGCCCCCCCGCGCCGCACACGCACGCGCACGCGCACAACCAGAACGCGCAGAACTCGCAGCGCGACCCTCCGTACGGCACCGCTAACGGAGTCAGGCCTGGACCTGCAGGTCAGTTTGATTCATCAACTTCCTTAAGCCTTGGCGTGTTTCACAATGCATTTCGTGACCTGCTGTACCGCGTTCTGTATCTATCTCTCCATCCAGCGGCCAGCTGAAAGCCTCTGAAGCTGTTGGTCGAAATTTTCTGATACGAAAGTATGGGCAGAAAATAGCCCATAATGTTGTAATATCCCGCACAGAGACAAATGTGTGTGAGCTCCACAGGTTTTTGTTTCGAGTTTGACTGTTGGTGTGGCCGAAAAGTGTCTCTTAGTTTCTGATACTCTTATCACAAGACTCCTATTTAGTGTGGTCACTATGTATGTGACAGTTGGGTGTAATTATTTTGTCTGTGACGTTGTAGGTGCAGCAGCGGTGAGCGAGCGTCGCGAGTCGGTGTACAGCGCGGGAGGTCGCCGGGAGGACAGCTCCTACGGGACCTACACGCGGTCGGGCCACACGCCGCTGGCGCCCCTCGCCCCCCCGTACCGCTCGCTCGCCCCCCACGCCACTCACGCCCCCCACGCGCATCACCAAGACCACTACTAGCGAAGACCAGAGCGGCACAACATCGCACTTCTCTTTGATGTGTGAGCGCCGCCCGCGTTGTGTCGTCTATGGACTTGGGTGAACAGTGAAAGGACCTTATAGACTTCCGAATGGTATTATCACAATTCACGGGTATCCGGATAAATATATGGTGTTATATCAAGAATAACTTGGAATGTGGCGTAATATGGTGACTAAAGTTGTGAATGAAATGCCAAATGTAGTTATAAATACTTAATGAGGCGAATTTACATTACGAAACTAACTTGTGTATGATTAAATTAATTTCATGAAACTTGTGGTTAAAAAGTAGCATCGTGAACTGAGCAGTATATCCGCAGAAATAGCTTCATATAAATGTGAAACTTGCGCGACAATAATTTGACCAAAATTTACGCGTGCCACGAAAATAGTTCCACGAAAATGATACATTACAAAACGTTATGTGAAGACATGTATTGTTGATAATATTACTCTCATACTAGCTCCGTAATGTCAATTCGGCTATACAAATAACATCGAGCGCATATTCTCAGTACTTTACTATCGGCCCTGAAATCGCGAAAAAAATCAGCTGTATGGAATCGGTCCCATAGTATAAGTATAATAGTTCATTATGAGAATAGCATTCCTCTATCGGCTTAGTACATCATTTCTAACACTGTACGTACATATTCGTGAGTTTATATATAGTTTTGTATCAACCACAACTATGTTTAATACTCCTTGATCAACGTCTGCCTCGGTGGCGTAGTTGTACTGGGGTCGGTTACAGAGCTGAGGTCTCGGGCTCGAATTCCAGGTGGAGCAAAGTGATATTGGATTTTTCTATTCATTATCAGCCCGGGGTCAGGAATTTGTGCCCCATATGGCGATAGGCACGCCCCCTATCACATCGTGGAACGGAACATAAAGGCGAAATGTGGGTGCCCTGGTAGCACCTCTGCCTACCCCTTCTAGGATAAAGGCGTGAGTTTATGTATGCATGTATCAACGTCTTATAAATTTCGAAAGTGATCGGTCTAGGTCTTTGTATTTTGATGTATTTAAAGAATTTGTAAAAAGGCTAAATCAGATAATAGGGTAAACGCTATACACAATTACTGCTCAGTATGTAATACGAGTATAATGAATGTATCAGCCTCTTAAACGTCCCACTGCAGGGCACGGGCCGCCTCTGCAATTAGGAGTAAGATTGAGAGGGTTTAGGCCATATAATGTGGAATATATGGCCTAACGATGGCCTAGTGCGGGTTAAAACATTACCCTGCTCAGTATGTAGAAGTTAAAAATTCCCCAATTCATAAATATATTATGCTGCCCTTGTATTACCCGTCGGAAATATCTATGAACCCGAATAATTGACGTCATTGGAAAATAAGTTCAGCAAATTCAAAATATAGGTTAAACAAATTGAATTAAAATTGAAAAAAGAATAAAAAATAGAATTCGCATCCATCTCAAAACGTTCTTAATGTAAAATAACATAGTAGATAGGAGAACACAAAAAATGAATGTGAACCGCATTCCAGCTAGGTTCACAGATATTTTCGACAGGTTATACCAATTTCTGAAGAAACAAAATTGAAGTAGTTGTCATTTCACGTCTTTTCCTTATATGCCATTTACACGGGGAGATTTTCTCGCAGCGAGATTTGTATACGATTATCGCATGACGTAACCGCCATAGATTATCGTGTTCTGACAAATGTTTACACGATGCAACTTTTTTATATCCTTATCTCCGAGCCGAGAAACTTTCCCCTTGTAAATGGGCACTTTAGAGTGAATAATCACTGTAACTGTATTGTATTGTAGCATTTACCCTATTTCTTAAGTACCTTTTTAAATTGTACTAAAGTTTTGTAATATAATAAAACAATTTTAAGGCTTTCATGGTTTTTATATTATCTAAAGTCTAAACGAATCGTTACACTGAACTTAAGTATGACATTTTATAAAAATCATTAAATTATTAAGAAAATATGTAAATAATATTACCGACAGTGTTGTCTTTTTCTAAGAGTAATTTGTAAAATATCTTCTTTGTATAAATTTAAATTGTCAGCAACATTTTTAAAGAGTTATTTCTTAGGTACAGGTATATAATTGATATGATAAATGTTGTGATGACTGATGATGTCACAAGAGTTGTGCTAGAATAAATATTACAGTCAGTATATTATGTACATATGCAATATACTTACATTATATATGCATACGTGTTTTTATAAATTTTCATGGGCAATATGATACAAATCAGCCTTATTCTGTATTTGGAAATATTCGTTGATCCCATCTCATGTATACCAGTATGTCTTTTTTTATTGCAATGAATGGCGAGACGAAAATGCCATTAGCTTGATGGTAAACGATACGACCGCTCATAAACAGTAGGAAAGCCAAACAACACCATGAATTGACAATGTGACAGCCTCCGTGGCGCAGTTGGTAAAACGCCGGATGTGAAACGAGAGGCTGCGGGTTCGATCCCCGCACCGAAACAAATATTTGTGTGATCCACAGGTATTTGTTTCGGGTCTGAGTGTTTGTGAGACCGAAAAGCCTCTCGTAGCTTCTGATACCCACGACACAAGACTCGATCTTAGTGTGGGGTCAGGACTCTATGCGACTGTTGGGTGTATTTATTTATTTGATTACAAAGCAATGCTTGGCATTCCACTGCGCTCACCATCTTGAGATATAAGATGTCAAGTCTCATTATGTCCAGTAGTTACTCGTGCTACAATGTTGGTTGTCTTTCAAGTCTGTTGGTTCCACCTATAATCTCAGGTTTGTTGGTTCCATTAGTATCCGTGTAAGGTACTCAATCTACAGATATCGCGCAACAAACTTTGAAAATATTGTAAATATTTTGATGTTCAATTTTGACGATAAAAATACGGTAGCGTTTAATATGTTTTTTGTTAAACCATGACTGATACGAAAAAATGTAAAATACGTTATAGATTTTATAAAAATAATATTTCCTGTAGTGTGACTATTTTACGTAAATTGTTAAGTAGGGCAAAATTGTATATACAACCTCAATTCTGAAACCGCAGTGTATATATGCGCAAACCATTGGGCAATTTGCCTGTTCCATTTTCGGAGCATCCTTTACTTGATAAAAAAATGCTGTTGATTGGCTGATTTTATGTAAATCGCACATAAAATCATCTTGCAACAAGTATTGTTTGAAATACGATCATGTTATTAAATTACATATGTTTATGGAAATGTAAATACGATAAATTACCATTATTTAAGTTTAGTTAGGTAATCAGTTGAACAATTTTATAAGGCACATAAGAATCCATTTCGAAGGCAAAATTACTTCGAAATTATTAATAATTAATTATTAATAGTCCCGATCCCACAACAAGTGGCTTGTCATTTCGTAGTTATCGGAAATAATGGTCTACAAGGTCCCAACCTGAAAATATGCATTTATATACTTATTAACTAATTTTATTTTTACCTTACTCAGAAACGAATACCTACAGCTTTATTATATTTACGGAATCGGGAAACACTACCAGATGGTTGTATTTATATGTTACAGGTGTAAAAATAAGAATTTGTGGAACAAGATTGTATTGAGTAGGTAAAAGGTAACATTTATATAGGTATGTCATTTACGATCTTCTGTCGAAAGCGCTGTTGAGGAAAGTAATAAAAAGTTTTTCTCTCTTTACTGCATTGGACATGTTATTACTATTAGATTTCGAGTATACTCGTAAATGGTCGTTGTTTACAATATATTTTCATATATGTCAAACAACGCGATATACAGGTATTTTTTACTTTTATTTGTAGTTCCAAATTTTGCCACGCGCCAACTTAAGGGAGATGACCATTATTAATGAAATAAGTAAATAATTTAATTAATATTAATAAATCAAATTGCCGTTGGTGGTTTTCTATACACATTTAAAATGATTGTCTAGTTTTAGGAATAAAAACATTTTTGAAATGACCATTTTTTCAACATGCTGGCTGGAATGTAATTCGTATAATGATATAAAACTTTCGCTAATTATTTTGCTAACTAATGTATGTTTCAGGAAATGAATCTCTTTGCCTTGTTTTCACAATTTATTGTATTCTGAGCGATTCTTATTTTGTATGCAAATAAACAACATAAAGCGCCATTTACACTGGGGGAGTTTTTCGCAGCGAGAATCGTTTGCAATTATCGCATGACATAGCCGCCATAGATAACCGTGTTATGACAAATGTTTACACGATGCAAATTTTATATATCCTAACGATAATCGTATCTTAGAGGCAAGAAACTGTGCCCATGTAAATGGGGCTTAACAATGTAAAACACGAATCATACTCGTGTTTAAATTCGCGCGTATGTTTATTGTCTACCGCTTGGCTAAGCGGACCAAATATTTGCCAAATATTAAATTTTACGGTTGCATACGCAATTTTATTGTTATTGTACGATATAAGTTATATTATGTGCCATAACCCGTTTCGAGTTTGGCTTTCGGGGGCATAATTCCGCAGAAATGCTTTCATTTATAAATAAGTTAAATTAATTAATTTCTTTGTCAACACTTCTACTGTTGGAAATAATTTTAGATGGCTACATCGCTTAATTGAAGTGTGTTTTATTAATAGAAAAACTCAAAACAAACCTTTACCTAGAAATTGGCGGTTAATTCTAAAAATATAAATGCCCTCACATTTTATACATTATGTAGTTAACAATTTGTCTTGTATTTATGTATGTAAGTATATAAAAAACCTTTTTGTTACTTAGATGAAGCTCAAAGACTTATTAGATTAGATGTGTACATATTTTAGGGTAGATTTTAAAATGTTAAAAGGCATTTGTTACATACTCACTTACTAAGCAAATATTGGAGTTAAATTTTGAGAAAGTGTAATGTTTACTGTGTACACACGAAAAGTTAATTAATTTGAAAAAAAAAAATTAGAATTATTTCTTTGTTTATAAAATCCATAAAATGTAATAAGTCCTTATGGAGCATACTATAGAAAATTACAGATAATTAACCGGATGCTTTATTAAAGTATTTAAAATGTTTTGCTTAATTTACATTGTTTAGTGGTCTTTTGTTTCATAATTCAAATTTAAGATAGAAGCCAAGGCAAATCACACTTTGTTAAAATTTGACTTCAGTAAGAAGACTTTCATATTCCTTAAATAGATATTTCCGAATGGTATTTGACTTGTATATAATCACTTGGGATTGTATGACTACCTATAGAATGTTTACTAATAAAAAATATAATTTCTAGACGATGTATTTAATTTAAAAACTCCACTTGAAATATTCACTAGCTATGTTTGTCGATAGAAATATGACTTGTATAGTACACGGAATTATGTAATTCTAGATACTATTAGTAATAAAACAATATTTAATTCAACGATTTAATTTAAACAGGTACTGGACTTCACGCGACTTTGAAATAAGGGAGACCAGGGACGATCGTAACGATAATACCTACAAGAAATTCAAATTTTCTTGTAGGTAATTTCCCGCAGATCTTATTAGATCACAAAATACTAATTACTACTCATGGAATATTGGTCCTTAAGCTATCTATGAACACGAATTTTTATAGCAACTGCTATTACTTATTTTGAGAAAAATGACCAAATGAAAACAGTGTATTTTGTTACAATCATTCTTACCCCTAGGGTTGGTATTGGTTCATATGCATAAAAAAAAACATGCAATAATAAGATATACTATATAGTAAGGGAAGGGTGTTTTGTGCTATGCTGTACCTATAACAACGCGCATCCATGACGAATACTTGGGCAATCGGTGAAACCATCATTCAAATTTCATCAATATTAGTCGAGCAGTTTTAGTGTGAAGAATTAACAAACACATAAACTTTCGGTGGCCATACCCGAAACTGTGAGAAATAGCGAAAAATGCTGAAGGAGTTATGCAATTTTGCATTTAATCAAAATCGGGCTCGTGACTAGTTTCATTGTTTCGGATTCGGCCATTCACGTCCACTAGAAAAATTCACCTGTATATGGACTGATATAGACAGGTCCTGTCTTAAATTAATTATAGTTTTGTGTTGTTTGGTTTTGGCACTATCCATACGAGAGGCCGTATCGCTTACCATCAGGCAAACGGCAAGCTCGTCTCGCAATACATCGCAAAAAATATATATAAAAAAGCTGATATTGTGCCCCCATTCCGTCACAGACCGCGTACCATTAAGACGTTAATAGCTTCATATATCGAGTATCCCTTAAACAACAGATAACCCTACACTCGTATCGGGGCACATGGTCTAGTTTCAGAATTCTAAAGCGTCGCACTTATCAAGATAAGTGTGCAAAATTTCAAATTAACCCTACGTGTTAAGTGCTCGCAAATTGAGTTCAAAGATTCCGTTTCATACATACAGGCGAAAGTAATAAAAGCAAGTTAAAAACACTTAGATGCATATAAATCTAATTTATTGAGTCAACAGAGTCAATTTAACATTTTTGTTTGCAAATTTGTTGAACTTCGAGAAATACCTTCTCCCTGCTAGTAGTAAGCTTGGTAGATTGCATACATTCTCTGAAAATAAAAAAATATTCGTAGTTATTAACAACCAAAACCATCGACACAAAGAAGCTACCATCCAACGTATTTAATTACAAAATGTAAGATTAATTTTATAGTACCACTTATTTACATATTTCGTCCTCTTAGAAGTGTCACTATTTTCTATGTAAACTTTGCCACCCTCTTCCACGCTTTAAGACTTACTTTAGTACTTAATACCAGCAGCATAATGTATGTAATCATCGATATCAATGTTACATTAGATAAGACATTCAGTATAAAAAATGTGTCCCACCTACTTGCGATGCATGCACCACACGGCACACATGAATCAGTTTGCTTCGTGACAGTGACAGTGCAGTACGCCTTATCGCATACGTTTAAAAGTAATAAATGAATGTTTCACCGTCAAACCGAAAGCAAATCGTCTGAAGTTACAATATTTTAATAAAATACCAGGTAAGTGATGTAATATTGCAGTGTGCTTTTAAATTACGGGGGCACTTTATTTCTTTGACGTGTCTCGTCTATCGGTAGAATATAAGTCAATGTGTGTAATATTATATTTCTCCAAGTCATTAATACCCTGCCAAATTTCACACTAATTGCATAAGAAATTTTACCGTGAAAATTTACAGACAGGCTTGCATTCACATTCATAGTATTAGTTACGTCAACAGCTTTTTTTAAACTTACTCTTTTACAAAACGACAAAATTAAGACAACATTGGTTCTACCTAGTCAGCACAATAGGGTTTCTAACTCTATTTTTTTGATTATATACATCAAAAGGTATCCATATCCAAAATCTAGCAAACAAAGAATTTCGTAAATCTATTTAGAATTAAACAAGTTAGAAACATTTTAAATCTTGTAGTGGGAGTAAAAGAAAACGGATGCATAACAAAACTAGTGACGTCACTAGTCTCAATATGCATTACAGTGTGCTCGTGTGAAAGAGACAGTATGACGTCCCCACTACACTCCCACTCTTTTTTTTTAAATAGTAATTTTTGCCTCATGTTAATACTGTTTTGACAGATTTTTTTTATTTTGTGTTATATATGTTTGGACGCAAAATAATACAAAAAACCGATCATAGTCAAATACCCTATTATCAATTGTCGGAGAAGTTCCAAATTTGCTTCCTTCACTTACTTCGTTGAGTCGATGTTTGTAATAATCCCAGGAATCGTTCCAGGAGTTTCGTCGTCTTTCGTAGAACACATTCATAGCTGCTTCCTTGGACTCCCGATGGTAGCGGGGCCGCTTAGCCAGCGACACTACCATGGGCACGACGGCCAACCACCACCAACTGGCTTTGGTCTTATTATCCATTTCTGATATATATCTCCTGACAGCTGCGTTGACAGCTAACTCGTTAGTTGCATCGTTTTGTTCTTTTAATTCATAATACTTGGCATCCAGTGCCTGTCGAAGATATAAATTTTCAACACTTAATGGTCTTTGCTTGCTAGAACCCAGCATGCCATGATCGTGCGATGAATTAATGTAAAAATATGTTATTTGTATTAATTACTGATTGACGTTACGACGAACTATCTAGTTGATAGGGACCCTAAAAGTTAAGTACAAATGAAGTGAAATGAAGCAGCTAATTGATTTGCAAACAAATATATAGGTATGCCCTGCAGTGGGACGTATATGGGCTGATACAATACAATACAAATTAATAGTTCTAAGCATGGAACGTCCAAGCAATAAATAGATAATAAGACGGTCTGTCATTGGTTGACAGGAGACGTGAAAGAAGTTGAAGCTAGTAGGACCAACTTTCCTATATAGTGTATTATCTATGAGACCAACCAACTTAAAAGACGTCTGTATTTTATTGACGGAAGGCGTAATAGAACTAAATTAAAAAATGTCTACATTGATTATATAATATTTAGATACGGCATAATTTTCATAATTTCGTTCATTTCAAATTCCGTCCGTGTCTTCTAAAATAGCCCATATTTTTTTGAGATGTTTGCAACACTTCTTTAAGAGGTATGCTCAATTGGAGCTTTTTGCCAGAGTATACGAATTGTAATTACCATTTTTCGTTTTCATATACGACATTGTCTTTTGAAGTGATACTTTTTAGATGCGTTGTGGCACAAAATCATATTAAACATCAGTGTTGTTTTCAACAACCAAAAATTATTCATCATTAATTTTGGTACTTTGTTGAGGTATCTAAACATTATATAATCAAAGTACTCGCAATGATATATTTTTAAATGTCATCTGTAAGGGCAGTATGAAGGTTTTGTTTATTTGTATACAGATATTTTTCATTAATAAATAATAGTACTTTAAAGATGAATTACAATCAAATGTCGACCGCCCCGATCCCTAGTAGATAGTTAAAAATTTAAGCAAGTTATTGTTTCGCAATAAAAAACAATAATACAAGCAAACTCACGTCCGAAAGAAGTTCCTTGTCGTAATCGTTGTACACGCTGTGGTCAGGGTGAAACATATTAAGTGCTTGTTCCTTTAGCTCCCGGTGTTTACTGGAGAGGTCGTCGGGATGCACGCACCACCATCCGGGGCTCCAAAACAGTTTCATAGTAGTGTCATAGTAGTCCATAGCCCTTTGGAACAGTTTTCTGTTCACGCTCTTGTTAATTTTTTGCAGATTGATAAATTGAGTCGACATGGCCTGAAACATATTTTTATTCATGTAAAATGCTTGGATTTTGGGTTTTCCTATTGATTTTCTGGCAGAATTTAGTTTGTATAGTTTGTAATCAGTGCTATGCCCAGGGTGCCTTACCCACCCCTGCACTGTACTGTATCACCCCATATAGGTACGTCGCACTTTAGGGCACGGGCCTCCTTTACAATCGAGAGTACGATTGAGAAGTATTAGGCCATATAGTCCGCCACGCTGGCCTAGTATGACTGACTATAAATACACACATAACATATTACCCATCACACAATACAATTTGTTTTTTGTTTTTTTTTTGATAAATCTTTAGGACTATATGGCCTAACCACTCTCAATCGATTCTCTCGATTGTAGAGTAGGCCCGTGCCCTACAGTGGGACGTATATGGGCTGATATAGATAGATATATAAATCTTTATCACTGAAAGTGGATGCAGCAATATGCTGAATATTAAAAATCGAAATAGCTAGAAGCTGTCGTTTAAGGGAGAGGTGAGTTACTCTCCTGTGATCCGAACGGAGTTCGAATGATCGAATGCGCCAAGGTAATCCATAAAAAGTTCGAATCCTCTATCGTTTCTTCGTAGCCATGGACTAGGTTCGGAGTGCATGATAAGTGTCATAAAGAATAGTATTTAATTTTAGAAGAGGAAAACTTATACTTACAGCCTACAGGAGTATTCGATTCAGAAGCAAGTAGAAATTGATAGCAAGCAAGTATATATTGAAGTATTTCGATGACGAAATTGTTCAATGAAAGTAAGAAGCGACGGTACCGTGGCTACTAGCAAAATACCTGAAGTAAAGATGCTTTAAAACTGTCGTCTTCGTGGGTCGTAGGCTTGTTACGTTTATTTTGGAATTCAGCGACAGCTGTTGCCTTCACTTCGGCATATTTGGCTTCAAACTGATCGTCGTCCAGCGGCGGGTCCCTGGTGAGTAGAGCTTCCATGTTCGTAGAAAACACTGAACGCGCGACAGCCACCGCCATTTTATTGTATTGTTCATTTATATTACGAAGCGATTTTAAGTTCTCCTCCAGACGCTGCAAATAGTTACAAATCTAAGTTTTCTCTTGTATGATTTCTTACGGCCAGATATTATTTTGATTATTGGAATACAAATAATAAGGTGGTCATGAAGATGTACGAGGGAAAAGTAGGATTTCAATTTTCATAATATTTATTACGGGTTTTTTTTGCGGGTTGTATTCAAAACAATCCATACCAAATATGGTGTATACCAAATAGATAGCCGGACAGCGGGTGGGACGAGACGGCTACGGGACGTAGCATAAATATATATTCTAATGTGCTTACCTCCTGGAATTTGATTCTCTCCATATCCGGCATATTGGGAATATTCTTTCTTTTAGCGTCAAATACTGAAAGTGCTGCTTGAACTGCTTCATTATGGACATCTTCCAAATCGAGCGGATGCAAGCACAGCATGCTATCACCATTGACCTGACGTATCGCTGCTTCATATCTTGTTTTAGCTTCATCAATTGCTTTGCGCAGTTTGGCGTCATTCATTAATACGTACTGTTGCAGGCGGTCCTCCAAGTCCTGCAAACACCTTCAAATAAAGTTACCTTTCCATGGTACATAGAATGTATACATTCAGAATTATTACATGAGTCATCTGCGCTAAATATGCGTCGCATTGTTTCTTGCTGGCCATTTTCTTCTTGTCGTTGAAGGCAGCCCGCGCGGCGGCGAGCGCCTGCCTGTGCTCGTCGTCCAGCGCCAACGCGGTGAGGCTGGGCTGCTTGTCGCTCGTCACGCGCTCCATCCGCGCCTCGTACAGCTCGCGCGCCTCGTCCACCGCCGACAGCAGCGCCGCCTTCGCAGTCGCCTGCCAACACATACTTATCTTCTTGACACAAAAAAAAGACACACACATCGTCAGTACCGCTCTAACTTCCGCCACCACACCAACTAATTACCAATCTTACTATTCCATATATTACCTCCGCTATGCTGGCTGGAGTTGGTATCTTGTCGCTATTAAATATCTCCATGTAACTTTTAAATAAAATAAAAATGTCTCGAGCTTTCACTGACTGTCCATTATTTAACTTGGGGGTTAAGTTAGCTGGCGCAAATATCGAGGGCACCAGTTCTTTTAATGCGTTCTTAAAGTTCTCGTCAAGTTCTGAAAAAACACACAAGTAGATGAAATCAATTGTGCTATAATATTAGACAAATGCCGTTTCTGAAATGGTAAATGGTACCAGCGAGAGATCCACCGAAGGTTTTCTTCCTCACATTGGGGCCAGGGTACGGCATCAGGAAGCAAGTCATCGTCTCAAAGGAGGAGCGGAGCTGTTCCCGCAGCTCGCGCAGCTCCTTGGGCATGCCCTCAACCTCCTGATCATTTCCCAAAATATTTAATTAGGTACTTATAGTATAATTTATTAACATTGATCTTTTAACATTCTAGAAAATTAATTTTAAAATTTGCCAACTTTACTACAAATAATCCCAAATAAACAACGAAATCTACTTTTATTGTATGTATTGAACTCTCCTACTCCTACTAGTACCTAGTAGTCGCCAGTCTTCTTAAAGATTATTAGAAACGACTCAGCATAAATAATTTGTTTTAATGATATCTTGTATCTTGTATCTTGCAAATTATCAAGTTGTTTTAACACTTACTTGCATTCTTTTCGCTAGCAGTTCTTCACCGCCTGTACGACCATAGGGATGTTCGTATTCGTAAGGCCAATCTCTTACCAGGAAATCTAATACTTGAAACGCTTTCTTTCCATCCTCATTTTTTAACAATCTAGCGTATTCCGTAAACAACTGCAAGCAAAACCAATAAGGTGTTATTTTACAATAGTTTAAAAAGCAAAGATAACAATACGATACCCAAATCGGTTTAACAGAGTGAAAAGATATTTTTTTTACGAATATGGCTGGCTTTTTAATTGGCTCGGCTTGGCTTGATGTCAATACATTTGGAATATATTTCCACCAGTGCTCATCACTTTGAATCTGAATAGATAGAGCAATCAATAAAAGGGGTCGCGGATACAGAATTCGTAATAATAACACATTAGAACTGGCATACTATGCATGTTGTTCGTTTTTTTAACAACCTTTTATTAGCTACGCCTGTATGTACATAATATGTATATGTAACAGAATATTTGAAGTCGATTTTTGAGCACCTTAAAAAGTCGGATTGTCTTGAAATTTTGCATACTTGTCAAGGGCTGGACAATAAAATAATTTAATAAGTATGTGATTTCGTTACATACATACAAACATACATACATTCATACAGGCGAAGCTAATAAAAGCGTGTTAAAATTAGTGTTATTTAAAAAGTATATTTCGTACCTGCAAATGTTGCATATCATCTTCCTTAATGTTCTCCTTGATGTTGTATATCAGCACTGAAGACACGAGCGTGGAAAGCGCGAAGATAGTGGAGCAGTCGCGCACCGTGCTGCTGCTGTCGAAAGTGCCCTGCGTGTCCATCAGTAGCACCGCCACCTGCACCAGCAACGCTTGTGACAACCGATACGATGCGCCCAGCACTCACTCACCGAGCTACTGGACCCACCTTGTCTCCGGAGGGCAGCGTCATGATGTACGGCTCCGACCACATCAGGATGCCCGTGGTGTTTCGCTCCGAGCCGCCGCGCCAGCTGAATCCGGTGAGCAGCTCTGTGTCGCTGCCCAGCCAGTCTCCTCTTTCATTGCGAGCTGCCTCCTGGAACACACAGGTACCGTGCAATGAGTACACGTCACACTCCACGGCGTAGAGTGATGGTCGTGTACGTACCGGCGCCGTGAGGTATCGCAGGAAGAAGTTGAGCAGGAACGACTTGCCGGCTCGGAACGGACCCGCCACGCTCACCACCACCACAGGCAAGTCCTTCACATCCTCGCGCAGCAGGATCCGCTCCAGCGCCTTCTCATCAAGTTGGTATCCGTTCTTTACAATGTTCACCACTTGTACGGCTTCTAAATTGTAAGCAATTATTACATGAACATACAATCTATAAATACAATGAAGTTAGCCGTAATTGTTAGCAGTGGAGCAAACTGAAAAGGCAAATCGAAGGTCGGATGTTCGAGCCGAAAGCTGTTTTTTCAAAGAGGTTACCTGTCCTTGTAATCGGTTCCATGGCGAATATATTTACAAAATCTACAGGCACTTGTACAAATTAATATATGTGTATTTTCAGTGAAATCAAAACCCATACTGGCGATGTCATGTTGCGACAAGAATTTATAATAGAAACGCGATGGGAATTCCTATCGCTTTGCCCTAACCGCAAGTCGATACCGGCTGGAGGGCTACACGTCCTGCCCACTGCTTGATAGTAGTTATAGAATTAAAGTATAGTTATAACTATAGTTCACACGATAGTATCTCGTTCGATATAATGATACCACATAGTTTCAACCGTATAGTTTCCTAAATAGAACAGGGAAATTACTCTAGGATCCGAAACGAAGTTCGAATGTTCGGACGGTTGAACGTCCGAAGTAAGTTATAAGTTTTCCACTTCTAAAAATCAATACTATTCTCTATGATACTTATCAATCACACCGAACTTAGTCTATGGTCACGATGTACAATAGAGGATTCGAACATTTTGTAAAGTACCTACTACCTAGGCATATTCGTACAGTTTTACGTACGACGTACGAACATTCGAACTTCGTTTCGGATCATAGAGTAACGCCCCAATATAGAATAGGAAGTATAAACACACAGTTGACTGGTGGTGCTTATAATACAGGTCTCTCGTAGTTTAAGCACCAGCTATGTTTACTTAAATTGTATCCGAGCCTAAGCAATTACCACATGGTTACATAACTTTTCGTTGTAAAATTAGATTCGGGAAAGAAATTGATAAATGATTTATTTATTTGTTTATTTAAATGTTCAGAGAACCCCGGACGCGTTCTTTTTTTGTTTTAAAACCATCGAAATGTGGATAACAATTGCGAGCTTTTCATTATGTACGGCCGTCGCAATCTGGGTGGATTAATGGATTTGAATATTCAATCAACAGCTTTTAATATTCACTAGTTTTTTCCCGAAAACTCCGTTTGCGTGATATCTATACATTCTATACGTATTTGTATCCGCCCATATAAGTCCCACAACAGGGCGCGGTCTTCGTATACATTCGAGGGTACGATTGTGAGTAGACTTACACGGACGGACTGAGACGGACTTTACATTGGTACCATAGAAGTTCTTACAAATCGCTATGGTATGCAGATTTCCTCAAGATGTTTCCTTCACCGTTACAGTCCATGGTGATTGACTATAAATACACAGTAGACTCCGAAAAGTCAGAGGTGAGCGCTGGGTTTTGAACCCGGACCACCGTGAACATGTTTGCATCCGCATCTACCAACAGGCCACCACGCCCATTTTACTGCGTGATTTATTTATTTAAAATATATTTTATGTACCTAATAATCGACAGGCACTCCCTTAAACATTATTTCACCTCCTTTTGTCCCATCAAAATGAGAAAAAAAAAACAAAACCACGAATCACGTCATTATATATTTGTGATAAATAATACACAGATGCATTTAAATAATTTATTTTCTGTGCATTTTTTTTTCTAGACTAGTCGATTGTGGAAGGTGAAGAGGCTATTTTTACTTTGATTTGCGATAACTCATCTCCAAATCGTACTATCGCATTCTCAAATTAAATTATATAAAGGAGCTGTATGATGATGAAGTATTTTTTTTACAAGTTTTCTTATAAGCCGTGTTGTTAAGAAAATAATCGGGTACAGTTGAAAAAAAAGACATCCAAGCTACTATTTGCTTTTATTTATTTATCTGAGTGACCAATTTCCTCCAAATACAGTCTGCCAAAATCACCAAAAAACAAAAGTTATTTTGCAATATCCTTAAATTGTCAATGGCATATTTTACCCAGATAAAGACCGCAAGCACATGATAAAATGATAACAATTTGCACCGCAAGACTCAAGGACGATGCTTGGTGTACAACGGAAACAATCAACCACAAATAATTCATTTTAAATAACTGTTATTCATTTACTGAATTCCCCCTTCCGGCTGCCTCGGTGGCGCAGTTGTACTACGGTACGACTACAACGCTGAGGTCTCGGGTCCGATTCCCGGGTCAGGCAAAGTGATATTGGATATTTCTATTCATTATCTTGACAGCCTCCGTGGCGCAGTTGGTTGGACGCCGGCTGAGAAACAAGAGGCCGTGCGTTTGATCCCCGCACGAAACAAATGTTTGTGTGAAGCACAGGTATTTGTTTCGGGTCTGGGTGTTTGTGAGACCGAAAAGTCCTTCGTAGTTCCTGATACCCACGACACAAGACTCGATCTTAGTGTGGGGTCAAGACTATGTATGTGACTGTTGGGTGTATTAATTTATTTATTGTTCATTATCAGCCCGGAGTCAGGACTTTGTGCCCGATATAGCGATAGGCTTGCCCCCTATCACATTGTGGGACGGAACATACAAGACAAAACATGGGTGTCCTAGTAGCTCCTCTGCCTACCCCTTCCAGGAAAAAAGCGTGAGTTTTTGTAAGTATGTAATTTCCCCTTCTTTATCAAGGTCTATGAATCTCATTACATATAATAATTAACAGTAGATACACCTTCCGGAAAGAGTTGCTAATAGGTAAGCAAATGTATTACAATTTGCTTACCTGTTAAATTGTAAATATATTAGCTTATATTCTTTGAATAAAAATATAAACAAAACACAAACAAAAGAAAATAAAATACTGAATTTATCACAAATTTTATTATCTCAGTTATAGTTACAGTAAATTACGACCTACGATTATCTTAGCCAAATGATTTTTATTGTTTTCTTAAGACTTAAAGTTAACCTAGTAATTGACAGAAGGCTGGAGTCTGGACTTGTTTGCTCATCTTTCTTTAATCTTAAATATTATCAGAACAAATTCGTAATAACCATTCATTTTCACATTTGTTTCACAATTTAAATTTAAATATTTAGGGCCAAGTGCACAAACTAACTTTGCCTATACCTTTGTCTCTGAAAACGTCAATGCCATACATTAGCAATGTCCAATACGTTATAAATGTATGGCGATGACATTGTCAAAGCCAAAGTTATGGGCAAAGTTAGTTAGTGCAACTGAGCCAGACTCCCAATCTTAGTTTAAGACTGCCTCGGTGGCGTAGTTGTACTACGGTACGACTACAAATCTGAGGTCACGGGTTCGAATCCCGGGTCGAGCGAAGTGATATTGTGTTTTTCTATTCATTATCAGCCTGTAGTCAGGAATTTGTGCCCGATATGGCGATAGGCTCGCCCACTATCCCATCATGGGACGGAACATACAAGACAAAATGTGGATTTCCTGGTGGCGCCTCTGCCTACCCCTTCTGGGATAAAGGCGTGAGTTTATGTATGTATGTAATTTTAGTTTATGGCATATAAATAATAATATGGGTATGTAGTCTATGTTAATCATTATCTACGCTCCGAGCTCTCTTGCAAGCGCCCGCAGTGGATGACAGTACAAATCGTGGCCATTGTCCAGTTTCTGCAATAAAAACATTATTATATAAAAAATACAGGCGACAGTCACATACATAGACAGACTTCGTGGCGTAGTTGGTTAGACGCCGGCTATGAAACGAGAGGCCTCGGGTTCGAACCCCGCACCAAGACAAATGTTTGTGTGAACCACAAGTATTTGTGTCGGGTCTGGATATTGGGAGACCGAAAAGTTCCTGATACCCAGGGCACAAGACAGGACCTTAGTGTGGGGTCAGGACTATGTATGAGACTGTTGGGTGTATTTATTTATTATTTATTTATAGTCCTGCTCCGATAATATACTCAAGGGTTGTCAGGATTATCAGGAACTATAAGATACTTTTTGGTCTCGCCACACTCAGACTTGTAACAAACATTTTGCCGCGCACTAATAATTAAATAAATAAATACACCCAACAGTCACATACATAGTCCTGACCCCACATTAAGATCAATAAGTCTTGTGTCGCAGGTATCAGAACTACGAGAGACTTTTCGGTCTCACAAACGCCCAGACCCGAAAGAAATATTTGTGGACCGCACAAATCGAACCCGCGACCTCTAGTGTCACAGCCGGCGTCGAACCAACTGCGCCATGGAGGCTGTCACTATTATTTGTTTCGGTGCGAAGATCGATCCCGTGGATTCCCGTTTCACAGGCGGATATAAACCAACTGTGCCACGTAGGTTAAAGGTTTAGAAATAGAAGTTGTTCAGCTAACACATAGCCACACAAACATCTGTTCCCAAGGCGTCACCTATCATTCCTTATTTTGATGTGCTGAATATTAATCCGATGTCAAATATACATTTTTATATCTTAAATACATGTGTAGTGTTCCATGAACAGAAAAAAACAATCTATACATATAATAATAAATTTATAACCGATCGATGTCTATACATGGAAGATAAATGAGAAAAACTCATATGGGGGGTCTTTAAATCTATTATGTTAACATTAAAGTCTATTATGTTAACATAATAGAACCCAAAACGATGATTTTTAGAATTTTGGTCTGTTTGTGCGGTTGTGCGCGATGCACTCAGAAACGGATTTCGATGAAATTTGGTATGGAGGTAGCTGACACCCTGGATTAACACTTAGACCAGTAGTTCCCAAACTTATTTTTCTCGTGGACCACTTTCAAAATTTTACTGGTTTTGGTGGACCCCCTGCTGCTACATTTCTACCACATTCTTAAAGTCGCCAAAAAATAAAAATTGTGTCGCTTCTGAGTTCTGTCCCTATATTCCGATAGGTAAAATAAAAACGAAAAATGGTACATTTTATAACACTTTATTTATTAAAAGAATAGAATTACAAGAAAAAAATAATAAGGTAATATAGGTTCAGGTCATAATTTTAATTAATGGGAAGGATGTATTTGATGGAGTGTCAGCAAACGATCAATGTTTGGCTTTATTTTTGTGAGCAATAACCGCAAATCCCCCCGCTCTGTGATGTTTAACTTGCTCCTTTTTTTTGTTAAGAGATTTGTAACGGCACTAAAACTCCTTTCGACAAGGTATGACGAGGGAAAAGCTATTAAAAATTTCCTTGCGATTTCCCACAGTCCAGGATATTTTTCGGGTATTTCTGCTTGCAGCCAAAATGTTTGGTAGCCTTTTCTAAATTTCACCTTCAGCTCCTCATTGGTGCTTAGCTCGAGCAGCTCCTCTTGTAATACAACATTGGCCACTTCCGTTTCATCAAATGGATTTATGATCCATGGTGGTATATCCATCGTCAGGATATCTTCAAACCTGGTTTTGAAGTCATCATGCAGGGCATTTAAATGTTGACTGTAGGTATGGATATCCTCATCAATACATTCTACCTGCGACAAGTTTGGAAATTGAGAGAATTCGCGCCGACTAATGTTTTGCTTCATAAATTTCAATTTCCCAAGAAAAGCCGAAATTATCCCCTTTGTTTTTATTAAATTCAGGCTGTCCCCTTGTAACTGCAAGTTAATATCATTAAATTTTTTAAACAAATCTGTCAAATACGCAATGTCTGCTTTGAGTTTGATCAAGTTTTCTTTTAAATCTGGATCTCTACTTTCTAGGAACTCTAATACGGAATCGAAAACAGAGTAAAATCTCGTTAAGCATGCACCTTTCGACAACCAGCGTACTTCAGTATGTAAGAGCAGTCGTTGGAAGTCTTCATCATTTTCGTCGCACAATTGAGCAAATAAACGCGTATTCAATGCATTGCTTCTGATTTTGTTGACAGCTTTTATTACAAAATGAAGAGATTGGTTCAACCTGTCACTTAAATGTTTTGCCACAAGATGTTGTCGGTGGATTACGCAATGAATAGCTGTAAGTCCTGGTATAATTCTTTTGAGATGACTTATAAACCCACGATATCGCCCGACCATTGCAGGAGCTCCGTCTGTTGCCACTGAAATAATGTTTGTAAATGGAATCGATTTTTCCGTGAAAAAATTACTCAGGACATTAAATATTGATTCGCCTTTAGTATCAGTCTCCAAAGTTCTGGCAAATAGCAATTCTTCGTGAATTTCTTCCTCCATAATAAATCGGACATATGCCAATAATAATGCTTCATTACCGGGTAACGTTGACTCGTCCAGTTGTATAGAAAAATGATTTTTTTGCAGATGATTGCACAAAAAACTTTCGATATCAGAGCTCATTTCATCAATGCGTCTTTGTACAGTATTGTTACTTAATGGAATTCTTTTTAGTACGTCAAACGGAGATTTGTGCAAAACAGTTTTTAAAACCTCTTCAACAGCGGGTAAAATTAATTGTTCTCCGATAGTGTGTGGTTTTCCAGATTTTGCTATAAGTAATGAGATATTGTAAGATGCCCGCAAGCCATCATCGTTACTTTGAGATGTTGAAGCGAACATACTGTGCATGGTGGGTCTCTTTTCATATTTTTCCTTCAATGTTTGAAAATATTTTAAATCTTTACCTATTTTATCAGTATGACACCTTTTTAGATGATCTTCGAGCTTTGATGGTTTCATAGAGTCATTGCTCAAAACTTTGTTGCATAATAGGCACATGGGCAACTGTTTGTCTGCCTCTGATGGAACAAAACCATATTTCAAATAATCGACACTATATTGTCGACATTTTTTCTTTGCTGTAGCCATGTTTCGTGTCAGTTACCTTACCTGTAAAAAAAATGTTTTAGTAACCAAGTTTTTTTCTGAATATAGGTATCACACCGCAGCCTTTGTCAGCACGCGGAAATAGAATTACGGCTTGTAAAGGGACCAACTAATAAACCGCTAAGACAAATACAGACGTTTTCACAAAACGGTATCAATTTTAAAGTACCTAATTTACCACTAATTTTTAATAGTACAAATAAAAATTGGTGTACTCAGTATCGAATACTGATCATATTTGTGTAGGAAAAAATAAAAGTCGAAATCTCAAAATTCTATAAAAACGATAACTAACATTTCATCAAATCAATGAGTTCACGCGCTCCGTGTATTTGCGTATTTTTTGTCTGCGGCTTCATTGTTAAAACGCACATTAAAACGTGACAAACTGGCATCGAAGCCCAAGCCCCGCCCTTTTCCCGTCGCCCGCGCACCGCTCGCTTTTTCCGAAAAGGAATAATTTTGATAAAATATGTAGTTACTTCAAAATCAATTAGCCTCAATTAGTCAGCCTCCGTGGCGCAGTTGGTTAGACGCCGCCTGTGAAACGAGAGGGCGCGGGTTCGATCCCCGCACCGAAACAAATATTTGTGTGATCCACAGGTATTTGTTTCGGGTCTGGGTGTTTGTGAGACCGAAAAGTCTCTCGTAGTTCCTGATACCCACGACACAAGACTCGATCTTAGTGTGGGGTCAGGACTATGTATGTGACTGTTGGGTGTATATATTTATTTAATATAAAATGATTGTGAAATTACTGTTTTATAAAATTAGTAGTTATTTGCAAGAAAAATTACAATATTAATTGCTCTGCAATATTGCTTATTCGGCCTTTTTAGAGAGGCAGTGCTTCTCTCGTGAAAAAACAATGGAATAAAACGTGCTGTGTTTGTCTTCAAATCGAAAGAGGACAATTAAAATATCTGTAAGTTACTAAGTTACCTATCTTAGATTATATACACGTCTAATCTACCTTACCTATCTATACAAGCAGTTGTGATCAACCGACTAGTACACGGAAACAAAATACTTAAGTACTATAACAAAAAAAAGGTAGGTACTTACTTTTCTCCGGCACTAGCAAACACTGATATAAATTTTCTCACACTTTTTTCGAAATTCCGGAAACAAATGAATGAGTTTGCCTTTGGCATCAAGTATTTATAGTGGTGATCAAGTTCATGTCTGAACAAGCATTAAGCATTGTCGGGCGGATAGCGCTTTGCAAGTCTGTACACGAAATTGTACGTAATATCGAATACGCAAGTTTGGACAAGTAACAATCGCTTGCCTTATTAAAATATTATCTGCTTAGTTAGGTACTTAAAACAATGTAGGTAGGCCCTTATAAAAACTATGCTTACATTTATTTTTGCTTTTACTATCAAAAGCAGATAAATTTTCGTGGACCCCCATTAACATCTTATGGACCCCCATATTTTGTTCACGCTTACGTAGACCCCCAGCAAGTCTCCCGTGGACCCCTGGGGGTCCACCTGGACCACTTTGGGAATCACTGACTTAGACTATTCTTTATCCCGAATAATTTAGTGTTCCCGTGGGATGAGGAAGGAATTCCGATATATTTGTTACATTTTTATAGTCAAAGGGATGGGATGGGACTGGATTACATGCCTTGAGTGAGAATGAGACGGGACGGGCGCGATATAACGGGATGGGATGGGAAATTCCAAATAATATTATTTCAAAAGAAGTTAATCACGCAGACGAAGTTTGCGGGCAGACGAAGTTTGGCGGCTAGTTGTAAAAATAATTTTGGCCGTTTAAAAATTTACGTAATGAAGTGTCATTTCAAAACACGTAAAATATTTAAAGAATGCCTCGTTGGAGTAATTTTACTACGGTACGACTACAAAACTGAGGTCTTAGGTTCGAATCCCGGGTCGAGCAAAGTGATATTGGGTTTTTCCATTCATTATCAGCCCGGAGACAGAAATTTGTGCCCGATATGGCGATAGGCTCGCCTCCTATCACATCATGGGACAGAACAAACAAGGCGAAATGTGGGTGTCCTGGTGGCGCCTCTGCCTACACCTTCTGGGATAAAGGCGTGAGTTTATGTATGTAGGTATGTAAAATATTTAAAGAAAAGAAACGATAGGTCTCGGTAAACCCTGCTTTTTGTGGGTGATGTTACTACAGGGCCCGGGCAGATTTAGGCAAGAATGATTTGTTGTCATTGTTCCATTCTGAGACCCTTTGAAAAACTTACACTCTCAAGTTTGTTGTAATATTCATCGTTGCTGTGGCTACAGAACGTGCGGCGTCTCGACTGGAACAGCTCCAGGGCTTCCCTTTTAGCAGCCGCGTGGAAGTCCGGGAATTGCTTGAGAACCTTCACGACCCAGGGCAGGATCAAGATAGACAGCAGCGAGGGCTTGCATTTGCTCTCCATCTTTCTGCTGTAGTGGTTGTAGGCTTCGTCAACTGCCCTGTTGTTGCAAATGACGTTGATATCTTTCAGTTCCGCATGGCGCCGTTCTAAACTCTACAACAAATGTATTTCATCCTTTTTATCTTGCTTTTCAACTATAAGAAGTCCACTGGACTTAGGTTTCTCTCAAGGAATTCTAACGCGACTTGTTGAAAGCGGCCTTCATTCGGCGACTTTCTGCAAGCTTTACGTCGCCTGTCCACCTCGTGATTAAATAAAAGATAGATTCATACTATTTATGCTTTAAACATTATAAAGCAAGACTAAAGTGTGTAGTCTAGCACAACTAGGTTTATACCACCGGACCAAAGTTTAGCAAATTCGCTTAACAAGATTATTGCGAGTCCATTCATCTTGTACTTTATATCTTACTTCTTCATTAACTACATGTTACTTTACGGAATTTTCATAGATATAAAATACACTTCAGAGGTTTATGGCGACAGCACATTTTGCAATATCATCGGTGATAGGCAAGATCATTTTTACCTCGATGAGTCTATTCTTGTCGGGATCCTCTTCGTCGTCTCCAGAGGTCCTGTTGCTCGTGAACTCGTCGAGTGCTGTTTCCATGGCATTCTGGTGGATTGTAGTGAGGTCGTCGGGGTGCAGACAGTACACCTGAGGCCCCCACGTTGACGTGATGTAGTTGTTATAAGTATGCAGAGCAGCTTGTACCGCGGTCCTGTTAGCGTTTTTGTTAATCAATGCATTCTTGCTGTGCTGCTCTCTGACATTCTATAATAACAGTAAGAATAAATTTAATTACCAATATAAAATTGATATTATGAAAGGAGATCGGTCGATTTGGTCCAACTGTGGACAAGAAATTCATTATTACCAAAAAATTTGGCGTATTTTTTTAGATTCATTTCTCTATTTACTTTTATCCTACACCATTGGAATTAGATTTACAAATAAATGAGGATATCATGAAATATTTCTACCATTTTTGTATTTGTCAGCAACATTCATAGAGTTGACATCTGTCACGAGACTATTATCTGTCAAATTGCATTTTTTATTTCGTCGTGTACTAATGTGTATATAAAATTGAATTAATTTGAAAATCATATAATTTCGTTTTGTGGCTGGGTGTTGTGTTTATTTTCTACGGCGTCCCTTGCAGTCAATTGCTTACCTCGATCCAACCATACTATAAGCATATAAATAAGTTAAAATGTTTATAATCGTCATGTAAGCAAAAACTACGGGAAATCATTGATGCGCGTCTGAAGCCAACAACTACGAGACACTGATCGTAAAGGCGCAAAGGCTTACATGATTTGTAATGTCTGAATGGATTCATCCTCAATCATTGTTTTATTTTTTCATTATTGTGTACGGTAGCTTCAGATATGTTTTTAAACTAGCGCATGACAAAATGACTAACTACATACAATAAACCTGATATCAAAATAATATACTTTTAAATATTCAAATGTGTTTTTCTGTCTTCCTTGATAAGCTTACATACTTTATAATAATGTATATTCATACTCATCTCAAACTTAAAATATAAGCCAACTATGATATTACGTATTCAGATAGCAGAAAATGGTAGATTTTGTAAAACTTTAAGAGGATAAATCTTAAAAACCCTGTATCCTAGCTTAAGATGACTATGTCTTATTTGAAGGATAAAAAATCCTTATTATTTAATTCTATGTCTCATTTCTCTCCCCCATGTTTCTACTACTAGGCCCAATATTCATAGGAAAACGACCGATCTCCTTTGAAATATACGGGGAAACTAGAAGTGCAATTTAAGAGTTTTTATAAGTCTTTAATCTCTTTTGTTGTATTTCATCATCATCATCATCATCATCATCATCAGCTCGTTGCAGTCCACTGCTGGGGGTAGGCCTCTCCCAAGGTACGCTACAGAGCCCATTACACATCACACATTTGTTGTATTTACAATCCTTATATTATTTTATTAATTTTAATATCTTTAGGTACAACAAAAACATTTTACCTTTGGCTTTTGTATTTTCCATAATAAATAATATATTTTCGCTTTTCGTTATTCAAATCAACGGATCATTACACTAAAGAAATTAAAGACAACACATTATTTAATATGAACCAACGCTTTGTCACCGACCTTCTCAAGCTTCTCCAGATAAATATCGTCAGAGTCGTAATTCTCCATATTCCTCTTAGATCTGAACATGTGCATAGCGTTGTCGAGTCCCTCGCGATGCCGTCGTTCCAGCATCGGCTCGCTGAACAGCGTTCCGGTGTCCATCGAGCTGGCGATGTGCATCAAGTACTGCTCTTGCGCCTTCATCACCAGACCCATATTGTTCTGATCGTTTTTGTTACGCAGCTCCTTGATGTTGTCTTCCAATTTCTGATGGAATTATTCGTATTAGTGTTACATGTCCAATGCATGCTCCATATAGTTTATATCATTTCCTATATCGTGCTAGGTTTTTTGATCGGTCGTAGCATGCGACAAATAATAAGTGAATATCACGGCACTGTCAGCAATCAAAACGCCATATTTAAAACAATATGTACCTATGCGATGTCATATTGTATTGCAATTTTATTTAAACAGATCTAGTAAATCCAAATAACTAATTATTATTTGTGTTTGCAATATATTTTACCTTTACTAGCGCATTTCTTTCTTCATCGTTGTCTGGGTCTGCAGACGTCCGGAGCGTATCGAAAACCTCGATCGCTTTCGTAACAGCCTTCATGTGCAGCACATCTAGATCATTCGGGTGCAAGCACAGGATCTGGTCTCCGGACACCTCTAAGATGGTGTCATCGTAAACCTTGTTCACTTTAGCATAAGCACTTTTTAGCTTGGCGTCATTTAAAGCCTCGTAAGAAGGCAGGTGTGCCTCCAAGTCCTGTAAGCATGTTTTAAATATAGTAGTTTAATTAACTATCGTTGGTTATACTGGGTATATCAAGACTGCGACCGAAAACGAAGCCAAGTGGTAGTTTTAGTGGTTCCAAACACGATGCAAATAAAAATTTCGCCAAAACAGTGACAGTTTTTATTTTATAAATTTTTAAAAATCATCGTGTTTGGGTTGTAAATACCTAGTTTTTGCGAAAATACTAATTTAAACCCTTACGTACCATCGCGTGTTTAAAAATAAAGAGGTGTACATCTTTATTTAAGGAAATGTATGTATTTATCACCCAAATACGACGATAAGTAAAAAATTACAAAAAAAAAGTTATCGATTTTTTATGCGAAAATTTTACTTGTATTGTGTCTGAAGTCACTAATACTACCACCTGGCTTCGTTTTCGGTCGCGGTCTTGATAAACCCTGTATAAGAGTGGATGAATAAATCATTTAAGACACTAATAAGTTTAACTTGTATAAAAGGGATAGTCCTTAAATACATAAAAAAATCAAATGATAAAAAAGTCAAGTGTTCATACTGCCATAATCTTGGCGAGATAGTCGTCGATGTCCTTCTGTGGACCCATCTTTTTCTTGGAGGTGAAGGAGTCTCGGGCGGCTTGGACTGCTTGTCGGTGCTCCCGGTGGAGATCAGTGGCTGGCATGCTCGGCTCGCGCGGCCCACAAATCGCCTCCATCGCACGTTCATACACCTCGCGAGCGTCCCTCTCCGCCGACATCAGGGCTGCTTCAGACGTCGCCTAACAACACACAATTACAACACTAGTAACTTGCGAGTTGCGCGCTAAGAACAGGTGACATGAGACTTCAGTCTGATGTGGGCCAGATAATTTTGCAAGTAGCTCTAGTGGTGCTATTATAATAAGGATTTTATACAATAAAGAAAAAGTGGCCTAGAAGGAACGACAGACTTTGCAAATTAAATATACATAATATATTCAGAATATTTTAAAAAACAAGACTTATGAATTAAATTGCCTTAATAACTCATCAGGCTCTTCATAAAGTGTTGAAAAGCAATGTAATATTGTAACTCTTTAGTTACTGACTGATAAACAATATAAGGTTCGAATTATGTTTTAGAAGAATACTGTCAGTTGTAAGTCGCTCTTGGAAAATGTCGTTGTGTTCAATAAATAAATATTTTAATTAATCTCTACGTGTCCATTATTACGTTCAACAGGTTATGGGCCCAGGCACATAACGGCATGTAGAGATTTATTTTAAAAGAGAAAAATACTGTTTTTCGTCGAAAACTGTTGGCGTGTCGACGCGGCGATCTGTTGCTGACGAAGCCGGCAGGAGGTTTAAAACTTGCTAAGCAAGGGCGGGACGAGGACGAGCAGGAAGGAAGAACGACAATGGAGGGCTACACTCTAAAATTGGAAGGTGCAAGGAACTGGAATGTTTGGAAGTTCCAGACTATGGTGTTGTTGCGTGGACAAGGTAGTCTAGACATAGTGGAAGGACGGAGCATAAAACCCAAAGAACATGCACAATATGATGATGAGAATATAGATAAGATGAGATAGCCATGAGAATGACAGAAAATGTAATGTTGCACATTGTTACCTGTACTACTTCAGCAGAAATGTGGAAAAAGTTACAAAGCGTATTTGAGCAGAAGACGGAGACTAGTATTCATATTGTACAGCAAAGATTCTTTCAGTACAAATTTGAAACAGGTACTGAAATGTCTGTATTCTTGTCGAAAGTTCAAGAGATGCAAAACCAGCTAAAGCAGATGGGAGAAGAGGTATCTGATAAATTTGTAATAACTAAAATATTGATGTCGCTACCAGAAGAATACAAACATTTTATTTCGGCATGGGAATCGGCGCCTGACAATAAACAAACGTTGGATAACTTAATAGCCAGGTTAATGATGGAGGAAGAAAGGCTGGTGGAAAAAGAAAAGAATGAAGAACCTCAGCAAAGTACGTCGTCTGCATTTGTTATGAAAAACAGAAAGACTGGGAAGTGTTTTAACTGTGGCAAAATAGGACATTTTAAGAGAGAATGTAGAAATGATAGAAATAACAAGGATAAATGTCATTACTGTGGTAAATTTGGACATCATAAAACACAATGTTGGTTCAAGAAAAATAAAGACACAAGTAAGCATAATGAGTACAGTAATGCATTTGTGGCATTTAATACAGCATTTGACAATTTTCAAGTGTCGAAATGGCTAGTAGACTCAGGTGCAGCCGAACATATGTGTTGTGATCGAGCATTATTCACAAGATTGACAAACACATTGCATAAATCGGTGATAATCGGAAACGGTACGTCAATTAATGTATTAGGTTGTGGACACATGGCGGTTCAGGTGCAAAACGGTAAAGACTGGATTAATACGACTATAGACAATGTTTTGTTTGTTCCTGATTTGAAAGTAAATTTGTTTTCGGTGAGTCGTGCTACTGAAAAAGGATATGTCATGATGACAAACAACAAATCGTGCAAATTTTACAAAAACGGCAATGTTTGTGCAGTGGCAAATCGTGCTGGAAGCGGTTATTATATGGATTTACGCTTTAGATGTAATACAGCACATATTGCTAAGTCAGAGCTGAATGATTTAAACATATGTCATGAAAAATTGGCTTATCAGAACTTCGCATATGTCACGGAAGTATCAGAAAATAGTGAGCAAGAGAAAGAGCAGTTGGTTACACTTGATTATGACATAAACATACCGGAGAATACTTGTGAAGAGCAGTCCAGAGGGAAACAAGGAAGTCTTGTACTATATACAGACAGTGAAGATAGTTTGTATACACAATGTACTAGTGATGATGATAACAAATTACTACAACGTCAGAAAAGCACACGCGTCAGAAAACAGACCTCGTTCGAGGGAAGTGAACCCAAAACTTATCGTAAAGCTATGCTGAAGAAAGAAGCGAGTAAATGGCGGGAAGCTGGAGGCAGAGAGCTAGGAAAGTTGAAAGAAAAGAACACCTGGGAATTATGTGAAAATCCTTATACTAGTTGTAGAAAGACTGTAAGTAGCAAATGGGTCTTTAAGGTTAAAAAGAAATGACAGCTTACAATGGGAAAAGGGTGTTGTCAAGTTAAATAAGTCTTTGTATTGGTTAAATTGAATGTTGTTTTACTGTATATGGATGGTTTGATGATTTTTAGAGATTGTGAAATAGAAATACATGCGGGAACTTAAGTAAATATTAAGTAGTGTGTTTAAAATGAAAGACTTAGGCTTAGTTTCAAACTATTTAGGCAGGTGTACATTTGAAACAGGATTAAGAAAATAGGATCACTGAATTGAGTCAAAAGAAATATTTTATTGGTGGTTTTATAACATTTTTATAAATGTATGATTGTAAAGAAATGTGTAATGCCATAGATGTAAATTGAAATGTTAGTATTTTAAAGGGGAAGTATTTATTTTGTGTTTGATAGGGATATTTAGAAGAAATATAGAATGTTGAAATGTAGGAATGTTGCTTGTCATTAAGCAGTGTTAGTGACAAGAACAGATGTTGAGAATAAGATATAATTGTTAAGATTTGTAAGCAAGTGTGGCATAAATAAAAATTTATTGGTAGGTACATTACTGACAGGAGGTTGTTAATATTAATTGTACAAAATATTACATTGAGGGGGTGTGTTGAAAAGCAATGTAATATTGTAACTCTTTAGTTACTGACTGATAAACAATATAAGGTTCGAATTATGTTTTAGAAGAATACTGTCAGTTGTAAGTCGCTCTTGGAAAATGTCGTTGTGTTCAATAAATAAATATTTTAATTAATCTCTACGTGTCCATTATTACGTTCAACATAAAGCGGTCGTGATATTTCTGTGAAGTTGAAAATTTTGCATCGACCATCTGTTTGATTTCATTTATTGAGAAATAAGTGAGATCATACCTTCATGATGGTGACGGGTTCGGGCAAGTCATCACTGTTGAAGATGTTCATGTAGGTTCTAAAGTAGTCCACCAGGTCGCGGCACTTGAGACGATGCCCGTTGATCGTCTTAGGGGTCAAAGAGGACTGAAAGATCTCTGGCAACAACTGAAGTAGCGACTGTTTGAACTCCTCACGAATGCCTGAAAAACATAATAATTCGGTGGTATAGATAGGTATGTATAAGTTCTTGAGCTGATATATGAAGGTAACCCTTACTTAACCTGCTTGGGCAATTCAAAAGCCTATTTCTTGCGAGTCAAAATGTTGTGGAACTAAAAACTTTCTCATGATTTCTCATATAAAACCACTTCAAAGTCAGGAATGTACGTGACTGTGGGGTGTAGTAATTTATTATAAAGTAATAGAAATTCCCTAGTTCAGTTCACTTACTTACTTGATAAGCTGCCGTTAAATTCTTCTGCAGACACTTCGAAGCCGGGGTGCGGCATCAGAAAAGCTGTGACGGAGTGAAAACACGAACGGATGCATTGGCGCAGGTTTCTCATGTCTTCGTTGTGGCTGGCGTTAATCTATGAAAAGATCCCTTGCTGTAGCAAAAACAGTGCTCCAACATACCTCATCAACGCGATGAGTCAAGACGTAGACTTCAATATGACGGGTACAAAACAATCATTTAACAATTTAATTTACCTCCAGCCTCTTCGCGAGCAATTGTTCTCCGCCGTCAGCGCCAAACGGATGCTGGTACGGATAGGGCCAGTCGCGCACCAAGAACGTCAGCACTTGAAATGCTTTCTCCTCATGGTCCTGGGCCAGTTTGCCGTACTCAGTGAACAACTGTAAAATTTACTCAGTAAGTTGATGATGGGATGTTCGTATCGCTTGTTCGTAAAGCAAGTGAAATTGTTACATGTAGGTGCTGCAGGTCGTCTTCTTTGATGTTCTCTTTCAAGTTGTAGATCTGCACGGAGCTCAACAGCGTGGAGAGCGCGAAGATAGTGGAGCAGTCGCGAACCGTGCTGCTGCTGTCGAACGTGCCCTGCGTGTCCATCAACAGCACGGCCACCTGCACAGTAAGCTTCTTTCAAACTGCACATTTTTTTTTTCTCGATGCGGGGATCGAAACCACAGCCTCCCGTGTCACAGCCATCGTCTAACCAATTTCGCCACGGAGGTTCGAAGTAATTGATTGAATGTATTTACCTTTTGCCCATTGCAATTGAATTTGATGGGCTCTGACCAGATATGCATGCCGGTGGTCTCCCTGTCGCAGCCGCCTCGCCATCGGAACCCGCCGAGAGCTGAGTCGGGTTGTCCCAACCAATCGTTACAGTTTCGCTGAGATTCCTAGAACATTATGTAGGCCATGCTGTAGCAATGATGTCGAAATTATAGTTCAATGAAATGAATTGAATCCAATCCAGGCCGAATCCGGCTCCGTCGACTATTTACAGTTGTGAGAGGTTATTTAATGGTATTCACATGGCTGATGTACCCAATTACTAGATGTGAATGTTCTTGTACAGATGCTACGTCAGAACGTCATTGACAAAATTGTATAATATTATTATGATTTCAATGAAGTAGCTAAGCATTAGTGGTGGTTTTTATTTAACCTCAATTTTAAGAAAATATTACTCTAGGCTTACCGTAGCTTTAAGGTACTTTAAGAAGAAGTTGAGCAGAAAAGACTTGCCGCCACGATAGGCGCCCGCCACGCTGACCACCACCACGGGCAAGTCCTTGACATCATCACGCAGCAGGACCTGCGTCAGCGCTGCCTCGTCCAGCTGGTAAGAGTGGTCGTCCCGCACCTTCACCACTTGCATGGCGTGACCCTCGCCAAGCCCACTCATGTTGAATGTCTGCAAAGAATAACAGGTTAAAAATAATAATAAGTACACCCAACAGTCAAATACATAGTCCTGACCTCACACTAAGATCTAGTGTTGTGTCGTGGGTATCAGGAACTCACTCACTGTAATAACACGATCCTCTTCTTGAAAACGTTGCTTTGAAGGAAGAATCAATTTCAACAGAACTTGCTACATGCAGGAATCAGTACAGATACACCGAGCTGGGTTGTTTATATAATACTGCTTGTACTAACATCTGCTAAAATAAATATCGCAAGAAAATTGTATACGCAACGGATTTACGACTGCTCCGATCCGAAAAGTCCGCTTTCGAATCGATTTATTTTTTCATGGGGGACACTTTTACATTTTTCTACTGTAAAGTCCGCCAACACGTACTAGGCCTGCGTGGTGGACTATATGGCTTAACCTGTCTCAATCGCACTCTCGATTGTAAAAGAGAATTGTAAATGTATATAGGCTGATACAAATTCTTTTACATCTTGAAGTAATACTTCCGATTAAGATAAAGTTAAAGACGGCATACGTAACTCATTTGTTTATTACTAACACTTCTAGGAACACTACTGGTGGTAGGTCTCTCTTAAGTAAGAGGCCGCCTGGATAGGCACCACCGCAATGTCTATTTTTCCCGCCAAACAGCAGTGTAAATGCGCAGTTGTGTTCCGGTTTGAAGGACATTGTAGCTAGAGTAACTACTGGACATATTGAGACTTAAGATCTATGTCTCAGGTCTCAGGATGGCGAGCGCAGGGCAATGCCAAGCATTGCTTTGTAAATCATGGTGTTGTTTGGTTTTGCTACTGTCCATGAGCGGTCGTATCGTTTGCCATCAGGCGGACGGCATGCTCGTCTCGCCATTCACCGCAATAACAAAAAAACCACTAAATATGTTATAAAGGACAGGACGCGTCGATGATCGGATTATATTTATGACAGATTAAGCTATCATATATGCCTACACCAGATAGTAATCATTATCAGTATAAAGATTTCTGCGTATTGATAATTATGACGTAACCCGTTTTATCGCTTGTGCGAACGATTTTAATAGCGTTTTTTTTTTTGTTTTATATGTATATTTAAATAATCGCTACATAATCCAATTATATACTGCCTCGGTGGCGTAGTTGAACTACGGTACGACTACAAAGCTGAGGTCTCGGGTTCGAATCCCGGGTCGGGCAAAGGGATATTGGGTTTTTCTATTCATTATCAGCCCGGAGTCAGGAATTTGTGCCCGATATGGCGATAGGCTCGCCCCCTATGACATCATGGGACGGAACATACAAGGCGAAATATGGGTGTCCTGGTGGCGCCTCTGCCTACCCCTTCTGGGATAAAGGCGTGAGTTTGTGTATGTATGTAAATCTATTTATTGTTTGTATTTATTATTTAATTTGATGTGACATTCATATCCACTAACTGTTGAAATACAAAATTGAATTAGAATATCCAAATAAAAATATTAATTAGAATATAATATACAAATGAAAATAGTCATAAAACAGATAGAAGTGACTTGATGACTTATTTTGATAATCAAATTTATTACATATCCAGTTAATAAAATGCGATAACGAATACTGTGACTAGAACTGAATGATAGCTCTGCAGTGAGTAGCTCAGTACCGAACAAAAGTCATTCAGTAATTTATCAATAGAGATATTGCACCAAGTCCTAAACGCTGTAGAGAGGTGCTTGAGCTACTTCAGTGAAAGGCAGTGAAGGAAGCGAATCAACAGGCCCACTCCATCAACCCGGTACCCATCTCTCAATGACAATTATCGTGAATTACTTAGTTTCACTGCACTTCCATTCGGCATAATATATTGTTTCTGGATTTTCCTCATTCAGTTACACAGACAGGAATTTGTGCCCGATATGGCGATAGGCTCGCCCCAACCACATCGAGGGATGGAACATACAAGGCGAAATGTGGGTATCCTGGTAGCACCTCTGCCTACCCCTACTGAGAAAAAGGCGTGAGTTAATGTATGAAACAGGAATAACTGATACACAAGTAGACAAATATAATGGCCAGTGTCGTAAATGTAGTCTGTTAGTGCTTGTGTGTGAGTGGTTCTAACACTTTTGTCAAATTCAAAAGACTGGCGTTCTCTTCTTTGCAACATTGGCCTAACCTAACGACAATGAAGCTTTCTTCGCGTAGATCGGGGAAACAGTAAATGTAGCAAGCGGTGCCCACCAAACACAACAACGAATCGACTCCATTGCTCGAAGAGTTTCAACGCACACTTAACATGTTCTTCGAGCAAGTTTTTACGTGTAGACACAGGGTCGAGCATGTTTGTAGATAATTTTTGGTCATCGAGCATATACGCACGTGTGTACCCACCATTAGATTAAACCTTAGGTATAAGAACAATACAGGGTATATCAAGACCGCGACCGAAAACGAAGCAAGGTGGTAGTTTTAGCGGTTACATACACAATGCAACTAAAAATTTTGCAAAAACAGCGAAGGATGTTTTTTACAGTATTTTAAAAATCATCATGTTTGGGGGGTAATACCTAGTTTTTGCAAAAATGGTAATTTAATTGCGTACCATTGCGTGTATAAAAATAAAGCGGTGTACGTCATAATTTTAGAAAAACTATGTATTTATAACTCAAATACGACGATAAGTAAAAAATAACAAAAAAAAATTGACGATTTTTTTTTGTGAAATTTTTACTTGCATTGTGTTTGATATCACTAATAACCTGGCTTCGTTTTCGGTCGCGGTCTTGATATACCCTGTATAATTAATCTATGTTTAAAAGCAAGAGAAGAAACACCGCTTTTGTATGTTCAATAGTTTGCTAAAAATTAACAATACACAACTAGATTTAAGGAGTCAAATTGAGTATTCTGATTCGTAAATGCCTAATAATCTGCATGAATTACAATCCTGTTTATAAAATAATCAAATGTATTGATAATGAAGTATAGGACAGTGGGATGTCAAAACTGTGTGGGTGTTGCGTGTTAGTGTACTTATTTGTATTTATATAACATTGAGGAAGCTGGAATACCCCAAACCAAGGTTATATTGTCAGAATTACTTTCTGGAAGGGCAATGATGAATTGACTGACTTTCAATTATTCAGATGTATCGCGATAGTGCGTTTATATATTCTCTCAACTACTTCAAGGGTCAATGTCAAATATTTATTTCCCTGCTTATTTTCTTTCCACATTTACGGTGATGAAAGTTCCGAATAATTATAATCCGAAAATTGAATTAAAAATGATTTTATCCTATTACGAATTCTACGTGTGGAAGTACATATTTTCAACAGCAAAGTTAATTTTATCTTTTCGCGTTTTTGTTTTAGATGGATAATGGTAACAAGCTCAGCATGACATAATAATGATAATAAAGAAAGAAAACTAACCAAGATCCTGAGCCTCTGAAATCCTCACTGACCGACATTAAGGCATGGTGCAATTACAAATAAATGTTGTTTATTTGTTCTTATTTATAAAACCGCAATATCACAACTCGCGACTATCACATTGGAGTTGTAATAATTGTTTTGGTTACATCATCCTTATTTTGTTTCACTCTTAGAATTCTCAGATGAGGATAATTTATGAGAAATCCCCATTGCTCTAAACTTTAAAGGCAGCGCGTTTAGATAGGAATTGGCCCGTGTGGTCTCGGGTTCGAATCCTCCTTGATAAGCCAATTTTTGTGTCTGTTTGAAAAATATTTCATGGATTTCCTGAACGCCTGTTTAAAGTTTAACTTCACCACGTTTTGAAAAAAAAAAAGAGCTACGCGAACTAGTAGTAGAAGTTTTGCCTAACCCTTCCAGCATAGCGTGGGTTCATGCATGAGGTCCTCTTGAGTCTTGAGCAATAGCCGTGCAACCTCTCTTATTTATTTATAGGTATATACGTATAAGGTCCACCAACAGCGCCACATATCATACAAATATAAAAGATACAGTAAAAATGATTAAGTTCGATATGTACGCCAATCATATCTTCGAAATCGATACGTCAGGGTACCCTTGTAAAAAGTCAATTCTTTCCTTGTACATGTGTGTTGAATACACAGACTTAGGACCGAGTCCATCGATATGTATTGTAACATTACGTATATCCTCGAAAATCAACCTTTTAGTTTAAACATTCATACAAAATTCAATTTATTAATTTATTATCATCATCATCATCATCAGCCCTTCTGCGTCCACTGCTGGACATAGGCCTCTCCTACAGCACGTCACTATAGATTATGTCTAGCTAATTCAAACAATAATGAAAACCTGTTACTTAAAAATATTTTCACATTAATGATGAAAGATTATGGTACTCAGTAGAAAAAATCTGTTCATCTTTATGTAATCATATTCTGGCAAATACATTTTTATTTCATTACTAAATCACATGTTCACCATCGACTAATAAAAAACAGGATGTGCCTCTGACTCACACGTAAACTTTACTATCTGCCATTGCTCCAAACAAAGACAAATAATGAAAAACGATAGATTACACATTGAAATAAAATTAAATCAAATCGCGATAAAATCCGTAAACATAGTTTTATTTATATGTGTAATATTCACGTAAATCTAAGAAACCATTACGATAGATTACAATTTAAAAGATTTGGTATAAGTGATAAATTAATATAAATTCTTGGCTGAACAACTTTAATTGCCCTGTAAATGACGTGCATACATTCTCAGTACAAAACAAAACAAAGAGACAGTTGCAGCAGCCGAAATTTTTCGCAGAATTTTATCATTTTATTACTAATGGTATAACATTTATACAAATCGTTTCAACGACCTACTGAAACGAAAGCCATCAGGTACGAAATCATCAGAATTTTACCAACGCCATCCTTAAGTAGAAATATTATTTATTTGAATCTAATGGCTATCTATACACATACCTATTTAATTCTTATTTAATATCACTACACGGCACTTCATAGTACACTATGAAACATTTCTCAATTAACATATAATAAGAAACCTAAAAAGGTGTTAAAATCATCGCAAAAGTTTGATAACACAATATGTCACAACACGAATTTTTTTGCAAGTTCCGGTTTTAAATGGATTATTGAGTTATACATTGTTGTTTGAACGACGATTACTAACTGATAAGGGACTTAAATTAATTCGTAAAAATATATTTTAATTACCTAACTCTTGTTACTAAAAACTCACTAGTTACTTTGTAATACAATATGAAACACACCACTTCACTTTTGTCCGTCAAGGAATGAACGCGAGTTGGAACTAAAACTAATACTGGACATGAAGCTAGGACTTGGAAATCCGCACTCTTACCGCCTCAAATCGTATTGGTTGATCTCCATCTAAAACACGAGACAGCCACACTCGACTCACACAGTCAAACCATTATAAGATTAATTTCAAGAGATTTAAGATTGATAATAACGTCGACACCTTCTGCACATGCTGCGTTTATGTTTGGAGTGAGCGAACTTCAAGATTATGTGGGCTGTGGCAGACAGCGGCTAATTTCACGCTTATTTTCGCATTTTTTAATTGTATGCCGCGGCCATACACTGAGTAAGGCGAACCATTAGTCATTAGTTGAACAATGCACCAAAAATGAATGAATATTTTATAATTTGTAGTACCTAATTCATTCGGTGTTGCTTAGGCCAAATTAGGTATTCCGATAAACAAATCACGAAAGTGGGGAATGCACGTTCGACTTGACAACATTTTGTAGAGTAATTTCGTCTGCACACTATGACTTATAAGGCTCAATTCACACTGAGGTAGTGACAAACCTCAAGAGCTCTACGATGATTTTTCCGGTAAATTGTTATTATAATTGATTAAAACACTCAACAGGTACACACATACCCACTGTAAGAAACAAAGTGTTGGTTAAAATATAGACTTTTAGATCTAACAACACTCAGAGCCGCAACAAATGGCCGACACTAACATTTGTCTCGGTCTGGTGATCGAACCCGCGGCCTCGCGTATCATAAGGAGCTCCTAACCAGCGCTAGGAAGACTGTAAATAAATAATGTATTAATGACATGAGGATAATATTAAACAGCTGTGTGTTATCGCAGTAAAACTGGAGTACTGCGTATAGTGTATACAAATAAAGTCTTTCTGCTACAATCGACAAACAAAATGATCTAGAAAACATTGTCAAAGTTAATATTACATACTAGCTATTGCTCGCGATTTGGTAGCCGAAGTTATTTTTATATTTACCATATTATGTAATAATACAGTTAAAGTAAACATCTTTATTGTGTAAACAAATAGGGTAAGCGAGGGCAAGATGGATTAAAAGACGAAATAAATGGAAATTTAGATAATATAAAGGATCTCTTAAATTGTTAATGTTTGCACTGGTTTGATGATTTAATTGATCTTTTAAATTGTTAATTTGTTAACCTTTAAGCGTATGAGCAAGATGGAAATTTGAGTATGAGGGCAATATGGAATGGTTTGTTTGAGTATGTATCTGTTTTTGATGGTCTTCAAATTCACAAGATGAACTAAACGAGAAGGGTGAAGACAAGATGTATTTTTTCCGTTTTTGCCTGATGTTAAAAAAATGAGTAATTTTAATTACACATTTTTTTACTTTGATAACTCTCTTTCAAAACTGATTAAAAAAATATTTTTACCGCGTTGTTTATATACTTTTTGCATCATAAAGTTAAGTCTTCCATCTTGCCCGCCCCTCCCCCCCTTTAACCATTAGACAAAGAACTAATCTAAAAGTTGCTTAAGTAGATTTTACTTAAGAAACGGACATCATTAGAACTAGATATTAACTAATGTATATAAGTTAAAAACACATGGTCCCACAATATTGAACAAGAGACTATTAAATTCCAACGTTATCCCAACAACCACTTCTAAAACAAACTTTCATAGATAACAAAATGTAAATAAGCTTTTTTTAGCATGTTGTATAAAGAGAAAATTAAAAAGGTCACGAAAACATTTGTGTCGATGCGGGATCGTGGCGTCTATGTCGCAGCCAGAGTCTCATTGACCCACGGTGGCTCTAAAAATAAACAATGCAGAAACGGTCAATTTCATTGGTCGATGCGTAAGCGATGGGGATTTCCCGCTAGCAGTATTAAATCATTATCATTTACGTTGGCATCCGGTCGCAGTAGGCAGCTGTCTGTGTCGGCTGAGATACTGCGTGCGGGATTCCCCGGCACCGAGGAGTTAAACGGCCTACACATACATATACTCACGCCTTTATCCCAGAAGGGGTAGGCAGGGGCGCCACGAGGACACCCACGTTCCGCATTTTGTGTTCCGTCCCATAACGTGATAAGGGGCGAGCCTATCGCCATGTCGGGCACAATTATTTCCGTCCCATGATGTGATAGAAATTTTAAACGAAAATCTTACACGTTACAGAAATCAGAGGCGTATCTCAAGGTACATCCCGTGGTATGTTATATTATTTTACAACACGTATACACTACTGTTATTTGACACATTGTTATTTGACTACCTATTCCTACCTGCGGGCGGCCCTAAACCCGCCGCAACATGTTGCTACTCGACTCCTCGGAATTACTCATAAAACAGACAGATTCGAGGATATCGTGACGAACAGCATGTATTTAAAAAGTATTCGGTACATGTCTGGACTTGTATGTTTAATGTTGCAAACATACGTCAATATGTTGCATCATACAATTCACTCTGCGAGTGACGTACTGTTTCTCCAGACGTTATTGTAGGATAACCATGCCTTTCTAGGTTCTACGTGCAGATCGACAGCTACCGTGCAACATACTTTGTTTACTCGACTGCCTCGGTGGCGTAGTAGTACTACGTTAACGTTACAACGCTGAGGTTTCGGGTTCGATTCCTGGGTCGGGCAAAGTGATATTGGACTTTTCTATAAACTAGAACTAGTTTTCTAGTAGCTAGGTATTTATTAAAAAACACGAATTGAAATGATTTCACTTTTATCGCGGACCATGACCACACGATATTTGCTATCGAAAAGCGGTTTTACCCCGACCCTGAAAGTGGTTGAAAATAGAGGTTTCTGTGGGACGAAATAGAACATGGGCTATATAAAATGAGAAACAAATACCATGCTAGTGTCAATTACCGACCTCGCACACTGCAAAGTATACGCGCGCAAACTGTGAAGTATTGTTGCAACCGCGTGTGCGTTTATTTTGGGAAGCAAAACGTTTGAATAAGCAGACTGAGCACTGAGGTAAACAAATTCGTATATCTACATACACGCTTATATATTACAAGTATATAGTGAGCGTCCAGGTTTTAATACACATATTATTTATAATAATATCGACACAAAAAATCAAAACTGGGTACCTATTTGTCCTGGGGAACGCAAAAAGCATTGTAACTAGTCACGGTTGCAAAAGTGACCTAACACTAGGGAATGCCTCTAACGCTCTTTTATATTGATACAGTAAATTATTATTATAACAGTACAAAAATATTGTCTATTAATAATAATATTTTGTGAAGTCATGCCGGTAAATTCTTTAGTAGCAAACTAACACGTTTCTAAAAACCACTCCAACATGAAAACTGAAATGTTTTAATAAAAATATTTTACGATAATTATAAAAAAGACTTACGAAGGCGATTCTCACGAAAATGTACGTATAAATGTGTAAAGTACGGACATTACAGACTACAGTCACTTCCATATTTTATTTTTACCGTGATTGCAGGGAAATGACCAAACTGTCCACCAAACTAAGGCATGGTTATTGAATCGAAAATACTCATATTAAAATTCTATTCTATGTTTTAGGCGTCAGGATGGCTCAAACTCAACCAACGCGAGAAATACGCATAGTTTATCAGTCGAATAACCTCACGTATGAGTTAGATGAAGCTGCGCTGGAGCGGATCCTGCTGCGCGAGGATGTGAAGGACTTGCCTGTGGTCGTGTTGAGCGTGGCGGGTCCGTTCCGAGCCGGCAAGTCGTTCCTGCTCAACTTCTTCCTGCGATACCTCACAGCGCCGGTACGTACTCGACCACCACTCGACGCCGTGTCGTGTAACGTGTACTCACTGCATGGTGTAGTTACTCCTCTCTATTCCAGGAGGCAGCTCGCAATGAGAGCGGAGACTGGCTGGGCTCCGACACAGAGCCGCTCACCGGATTCAGCTGGCGCGGCGGCTCGGAGCGGAACACCACGGGTATCCTGATGTGGTCGGAGCCGTACATCATGACGCTGCCCTCCGGAGACAAGGTGGGTCCAGTAGCTCGGTGTGTGAGTGTTGGGCGCAGCGTGTCGGTTGTTACAATTGTTGCTGTTGCAGGTGGCGGTGCTGCTGATGGACACGCAAGGCATGTTCGACAGCAGCAGCACGGTGCGCGACTGCTCCACTATCTTCGCGCTCTCCACGCTCGTGTCTTCAGTGCTGATATACAACATCAAGGAGAACATCAAAGAAAGTGACCTACAACATTTACAGGTATGTTCTTAAGTGGAATTCGTTGTGAAATATCTCGTACGAAACCTTGTTTATTCAATCCTAATGTCATCCAATCGTTTGCAGTTATTTTCAGAATATGGAAAATTAGTAATGACTGAAGAGGGGCAGAAAGCATTCCAAGTACTGCAGTTCCTCGTAAGAGATTGGCCTTTCGAGTATGATCATGCATACGGACGAGTAGGCGGTGAAGAACTTCTGGCTAAGAGATTTGAAGTAAGTTGGACACCACAATAAATACAGTTTATGAAAATCCTAGATGCCCGAAGTCACATTTTAAATGCAAAAGTACTTATTATTATTGGAATGTATAGACTAAGGTACCGAAACGGTGTTGCAAAGTAAGTTGAATGTCTCCAAGTATTACAGAATACTGCTACAGTTGAAGGCAGCCGTGGAGATATCACTTCCATCCATCAGCTAAGGGAAGCCCACTGCTGAACATAGGCCTCCCCCAATGATTTCCACAGTGACCTGTTGGAGGCAGCCTGCATCCAGCGACGTCCCGCGATCTTTACCAGGTCGATATCACTCGATATATCGATTTAACTTACGTTCTGATTATATCATTACTTTCCATCGGCAACCCAAGGCTCTTTGAAGTAGAGCGACATGCGTCTCTACAATTAGTATAAATAAAGTTGTTCATGGTTGAGGTGACGGCGGGCATGGCTGCCGAGCTGCGCGACGTGCGTCAACACATCCGCTCGTGCTTCGAGACAGTCTCCTGCTTCCTGATGCCTCATCCAGGCACCGAAGTCTACAAAAAGAGTTTTACGGGAAAGCTTTCGGGTATGATGTATATATTGCATTACACTTAAGTTCCGTCGCATAATGTTGGTTGTAATATTTGCCTTATAACAGGCGGCATATTTAATATACTGCGGCTAAATATTTTTGTCATTTTTAAATCTTATGAAGTCCATTATAAATAATCCTCCCCTAGAATTCCCACGTGAGCATGTCATCGTAAATAATTGTACAATTCTAGTTTATGCTTAAACAGGGTAGGCAAAGCGCGAGTGATACCTCTGCGTAATAATAATAGTGACATACCGTGGCGGGTCGTATGCTTGTTTACTTCCTAAGTGGTATAAAAATATACTTGCGGGGAGCTTAAAGATTCTTTAAGTTTTAAGTTTATTAATAAAATAGAAGAAACTAATTATTTGATCTAGAAGACTAATCAGACGTGGTTTCTGTGTTTTAGAAATGGACCCAGAATTCAAAACGGCGCTAAAGGAATTAGTGCCTTCTTTATGTTCGCCTGCAAACTTGACTCCCAAGTTGATCAACGGCGAGAGAATGAAGGCTCAGGACCTGGTGAAATACTTCAAGACCTACCTGACGCTGTTCAACAGCGATACCACCCCGACGCCGCTCAGCATTATGAAGGTCAGATATATACTACGCACAAAAATTAAAGGATATTTTTTTTGATCCATTTTTTTTGGTGTTTTTTGAGAGTCTGTATCTTGGAGAAAATTGATTGTTAAGAAATTCAGAAACTAAAACTTTGAAGCTTGAAATGTCTATTTTGCAGATCTGTGCTCTATTTCTTGATTGCTTGCTTAGTTGATAAGCAATCGTAAGAAAACCAACGAGAAAAATCAAATCCAATTTTTTTCTGGATTTCAAAACCGTGCATTTACATGGGTCGTGTTTTTTTTTTGTGACATCATTATAACATTCCTGTAGGTAATTTAATTGCCTTTAATTTGATATACCAGAAACCTCCGTGACATGATGTGGAGCTGACTTATGGTAAATCAAAGTAAAAATGGCCTATCACACTTTGACATTGGATTACTCCATGAATATCAATCATGGGGAAAACAAAATCAGAATTTTAGTAACTTCAAAACATGCTCTATAAGATGGTATTAAAGTCTTATGATAATAAATAGTATTTCTAAGTAAAATTGTTGACTGAAAAAAAGGTAAAAATACGGTTATTTATGGATATTCGGAAAACACTGCATATCTTTGGATAAAAGAAACGAACGAAGGATATCGTCGGTAACTTTTCAACCTTAAAGTATTCTAAAGACACTCTAAAAATTTCAAACTGCTCCGATTTAATTATCTTAGTGTTCGGAAGGTTTGAACTTACTATATTCGTCAAAATTTTTCGTATGTGATCGATTTTTGTCACTTCAGAATGCTTTTTTTGGTGATTATCCATATTCTTTTAATCAAATCATTTTTTCTAACGTTTTCGCTATTCTCCGCAATTGTAAAAAAAATACTGGCACTGTTTTACCGCCGGCATTAGCGTTACCCAAAGCGTAAACGTTAGAAAAAATGATTTGATTAAAAGAACATGAATAATCACCAAAAAAAGCATTCTGAAATGACAAAAATTGATCACATACGAAAAATGCTTATTACGACAATTTTGCTGAATACAGTAAGTTTAAACCTTCTGAACACTAAGATAATCAAATCGGAGCAGTTTGAAATTTTCAGAGTGTCTTTAGAATATTTTAAGGTTGAAAAGTTACCGACGATATCCTTGGTTTGTTTCTTTTATCCAAAGATATGCAGTGTTTTCCGAATATCCATAAATAACCGTTTTTTTACCTTTTTTTCAGTCAACAATTTTACTTAGAAATACTATTCATTATCATAAGACTTTAATACCATCTTATAGAGCATGTTTTGAAATTACTAAAATTCTGATTTTGTTTTCCCCATGATTGATATTCATGGAGTAATCCAATGTCAAAGTGTGATAGGCCATTTTTACTTTGATTTACCATAAGTCAGCTCCACATCATGTCACGGAGGTTTCTGGTATATCAAATTAAAGGCAATTAAATTACCTACAGGAATGTTATAATGATGTCACAAAAAAAAACACGACCCATGTAAATGCACGGTTTTGAAATCCAGAAAAAAATTGGATTTGATTTTTCTCGTTGGTTTTCTTACGATTGCTTATCAACTAAGCAAGCAATCAAGAAATAGAGCACAGATCTGCAAAATAGACATTTCAAGCTTCCAAGTTTTAGTTTCCGAATTTCTTAACAATCAATTTTCTCCAAGATACAGACTCTCAAAAAACACAAAAAAAAATTGATCAAAAAAAATATCCTTTAATTTTTGTGAGTAGTGTATTATGATCAGCTGCACTACATATTTAATTAACTTGAAAGTTACAAGAACAGGGAAACGATGGACTGTTAAAATTTGAAATTATTAGTTACATACTTTTTGTTTTTCTGTTTTGTAACACAATATAGTTTATATTTAAATTACGACAGTTGCGAGGTCCTCTATCCATCAAAATATGATGGATAATAAAAATTATCAATTATTAACAATATGTCTACTTACATTTTAAAATATATTTTTGGGTACACCCCCCACTTTGTATTAGTTCTTGAACGACTGATGCACTATACTGTAGTTATCTAAAAGAGATCGCTGATAGAGATAAGGCTACCATATGGCACGCTTAAGCAACGTTGATTGTGATATCAGTATAAAGTGGCGTAGCCTAAAGTGTTATGTATGTATGTATGAAGAATGAGATGTATCGGCAGGCCACGGCGGAGGCGTCTCTGGCGGCGGCGGCGCAGCAGGCGCGCGAGGTGTACGAGGCGAGGATGGACCGCGCTACCGCCGCCGACCAGCCCAGCCTGCAGGAGAGGACCATGCCACACTTGCACCGAGCCGCGCTTGTCGCCGCACGGGCTGCCTTCAATGATAAAAAGAAACTGGCGCCCAGAAACGAATCCGACGCATGCCTAGAGCGCCTCACTGAGGTCGCTAACTATTTCATTGCATATATTTACTTAGTAATCCAAAATTTAGCTGTTGCTAATCATAATCTATCCATAACTCGACCTTACCCATTGTTATATTCGCCGAGGCTCTAAGGTTGTAGTAATTTAGTTAGCTACGGTCCATTATGATTGAAATTAGAATACTTCCTGTATTGTCAAAACGTTAGTGGAAATCATGCTATTGTTGATAAAATATTTAGCAAACCGCACTGAAATGCCATTGCAGGAATTGGAACGTCAGCTGCCGAAGTACATCCTGATAAACACGGCGAAGGTGGAAAAGGCGACTCTGGAGGCTAAAGCAGCGTATGACGCATCTATACAACGCGTCCACGGAGTCGCGTTACTTTGCGTGCACCCTACCGACCTGTACAACATGCACGAGACTGCCGAAGCAGCCGCTCTCGCAGTGTTCGATGCTAAACGGGATAGGCAGCCTAATTTAAGTGACGATGAGAGGATGCAGTTACTTGACGTAAATTTTTAAAATTATTATCATTCGGTAACCAACTCTGCATCTTTTCGTGAATCATTTACAGCTGATATGTCACATGTGAGAGGCCGCTTGGGTAGGTACCACCGCAATGTCTATTTCTCCCGCCAAACGGCAGAGTAAATGCACTGTTGTGTTCCGGTTGTCTACTGTTGTGTTGAAGGACATTCTAACCAGAGTGACTACTGAACATAATGAGATTTAACATCTTATGTCACAGGATGGCGAGTGCAGTGGAATGCCAAGCATTACTCTGTAATTCATAGTGTTGTTTCGTTTTGCTACTGTTCATGAGTGGTCGTATCGCTTACCATCTGGTGAATGGCAAGCTCGTCTGGCCATTCATCGGAATAAAAAAAATATCATGATAATCAATTTGTAGGTACGCTGAAATAGAAGTAATGATTAACATGAGAGCATTCTTCATATTCTCGAATACTCTGTATATATCAAATACACACACATAAAGTTAGATACCCACAAAGCCCAGCGGATTAGTAGATAGATAGAAAGCGCGGGAAAGTGACAGCCGTTGGGAAGAAAATGCTTGGGGGAAACCAATTGTCAGCAGTGGACTTCCTGTCGCTAAAAATGATAATCATTACACACGTGCTCTTAAATTTTGCAGGACTTGCAGAAGAAATATGAGGCACTTCGTAATATAAACGATCGGCACAATAGACTTTACTTGGTGGATGCCAGGATGAATTTCTCCTTGGAAGTAGATGGTTTGTTGGGCAGAGACCCCCCACTGCCATTTTACCAGTTCCAATATAAATATGAAGAAGCTTTGGAACGAGCTATCGAAAAGTTCATGCGCAACAGAAACATTCACTCCAACTACGCCGAGGATCCTTACAAGGACGAATTAAAGCAGGTAAATAATATTACGTAACATAGTTTTGAAAGCCTCCGTAGCGCAGTTGGTTAGACGCCGGTTGTGAAACGAGAGGCCGCGGGTTCGATCCCCGCACCGAGACAAATGTTTGTGAAGCCCACAAATATTTGTCTCGGGTCTGGGTGTTTGTGAGACCGAAAAGTCTCTCGTAGTTTCTGATACCTGCGACACAAGACTTAATTAATCTTAATGTGGGGTCAGGACTATGTATGTGACTGTTGGGTGTATTTATAGTTTTTATTACTATGTTTGTTCTCGCCACACCGTACTGATTCGCCCAGCAATCACACCTGTGCGGATCCCTACATGTTCCTATTCAGTGGACCTACCCGAGTCCAAGACGACAACAGCTGAACCCGATTGGGTGTGGCGAAATTACGGATCAGATCCGAGACTCGTAGGTATATTCGTGCGAGTAAACCAGCTAATACTGGTGGAATCCATGGCACAGGAAACGAGAAGCAGGGCCTAAGACTATTTTCAACTATTAAGATACATGTCTTTGATTTGATCGCGGAATCGCATGAAACGGCCGTGTTTTACAGCCGCCACCCATCGCACCACATGAGTCGGTATCACTTACAATTAATTAATAAAAATGTATTGCTTAATTACAGGACATCACACGTCGCTACGACACTCTGAGGAGTATCTACAGAAGCACGACGAACTAATTCGAGTTCAACGACGACGTTACCCAAACAATAAGCATTAAATAATGTTCAATAATTAAACAAGTATTTTCCTTTCACACATCATAACTCTAAATCGAACAATACTTCTTCATGTTAATAAACATTATGAGTTAATTGACAGACATACATGACCTCACGCCTTTCTCCCAGAAGGGGTAGGCAGACACCCATGTTTCGCCTTTGTGTTTCGATGTGATAGAAGGCGTAATTGAAAGATTTTCATAAGGAAGCAGTTTAGGCAGCACTTGAGTCTTAACCTCTTCGACGCTAAAAGAAAGCGTAGGTATTCCCAATATGCTCGACATTGAGAGAGCCAAATTCCAGGAAGTACGCGTTGTAAATTTGACAAGTTGTCCGCAATAATCAGAGAATAGACTCCAATTTATTTATAATACAAACTAATTTACCTACTCTGTAAGTGAATACATTAATTATCTAAAAGCCCTACAAGTTTAACACACACCAATTGTATAAAGAATCTGACTTGCTTAGTGTCCGGAAACTTTTCATATTTACTGCGATATTACATGTACACCGAAACTATACTTTTTACGAACACAAGGAAACAAGCTCAAGAACGAATTACCTTCATAAACCTCGCACATTAACTTCGTTTGCGAAAAAGCGTTTTGGCAAATTTCTTCACCCTCATATATACAATAGTACTATAAATAATGCAAATTAAATACCTTACTATCCGTGAAGTTATAAATATTATATTATTATTATTTTATCTATGCAGGAAGCATGCATACTGCAAACCTCTGCTTTCTAGACTTATATTAGTCAATTAGTAGTTTTGGCTGTTGTATACATATAGTAATGTACTCTGTGTTGTATACTTTAGTACACAATGGAGCTAATTAAACGCCCAAATTAACAATAAAAAATATATTTTGACTGAAGGTGTTAACGATACGCTATTTCAAAAATTTGTGATTTTGACAACTAGATTTACAACGTCACGACAAGAATGTCTGACAGAAACATAATAGCAACATTATGAGTAATATCGAAAATAAAAATAAAAAATATACCATTGACAGGCGTTAAGCGCCGCAACAGTTGTATATTAATCGTCAGTCACACAAAAGATTTAAAGTGTGATTCAATTTACGAAAGGATAGATTAGCGTATTATTCAAAAGCACTAAAAGTTCTATGTAAGGTTCCATGATACCTACACCCGATTTACAATACATTTCTAATAGTTTATTTAAGCAGGTAAAATGATTGTGTTGTTAATTGTGTTTATTGCTAGAAAATAATCAGGCAGGGGGACCAATACGTTTTCTGGGAATTTACTTGAGCGCGTCAGGTGAATATAGAGGAGGATTCTCGCATCCTATTGAGTACCTCAACCATATATGGGCTCTTTATGTAGGGACGTGCGTACAGGACAGCCCAGCAGATTAGTAAAAAAAATCGATCGTCAGAAATACAGAAGCGCGTCAGATTAAGTTAAGATAGGTTAATTACTGGCTAAAAAGTGTATACAGTCATACCCCGACTTACGCTACCCCGTTTTACGCGAATTCGGAGATACGCGGTTTTTCATTTTGATTGCCGCGCGCATCGGCTCTCTCGCTCCGCCCTCTCAGTGTTCAGTTTGCGACAGGTTTAAACGTGTTCCGCGTGGAATTGTTTTATGTGCGCAGTGCGTTTTACTTATAATCTCTAAATATGTCATTTAAAAGAACTAAAAATGAGTCATTTGAGCCTAACGAGAAAAGAAAAACACTGTCTTTGGAGTGTAAACTGAATATAATTTAAGACTTTGAAGATCCGATTACACATACTTTATATGTATTTATATGCAAAGTTGAACCCTGACTTACGCGAATTCGACTTACACGGCAATCGCTCGGACCCACCTACCGCGTATTACTGTATTTCAAAAATCTGACGATTCGATTGGAATGTAAGCGAGTGTGAGGGCTACAAAATAATTATAATACTAGTATGTCATATTCTGATACGAAACCTCCTTTTTTAAATAACCGATTTTACAATGAGGATTTCATACCTAATAAGGTATCTCATGATATTTAAAGGTTGTGATAAGATTCTGATTTATTACAATAATTAATTATTCAATTATTATCAGACAATTTTATTTTCCATAATATTATATTCTATATATCTATATCAGCCCATATACGTCCCACTTAGGCTTGCCAGACGGTCGGGATTTCCGGGATTGTCCCGGAAATTTGCCTCTTGTCCCGTGTCCAGTAATTAGTGCTTATTGTCCCGGATTCTAAAAAAATACTATATTTTTAAACGCATAAATTTTGACGTGTCTTGCGCAGAAATTTTATTTATTATGCAAAGCTCTGACGGAGAAAAATTAATTGAAATGGCGAAATCGAGTGAAAAATATTTAAAAAAATAATTTGTTTACTGTTTTATTTACATAACACCAGTTTTTTTTGACGATAATTCGACTAATTTTTTACCAAAGATAAATTTAGTATGTTTTATCTTAAAATTTTAACTTCCGTTAATTACCTACTGACTTCTAAACACATACAGTATCTAATAAAAGTATGTATTTGAAAATAAATGGGTCTTTTCTTTTCTAAAACAAATTTGAATCCTTTGAAAATAAAAAAAATACACGAAATTTCCTTTTCCTAAGTTGAGGTCTCGGGATCGAGTCCCGGGTTGGGCAAAGTGAAATTGGATTTTTCTATTCATTATCAGCCCGGAGTAAGGAATTTGTGCCCGATATGGCAATAGGCTCGGTAAAATATGGGTGTCCTGGTTACTTACTAAGACACCTCTGCCTACCCCTTTTGGGAAACAGGCGTGAGTTTATGTATGTATGTATATTTTCTACTATGGCCACGACCCGACATTGTTGTCCTAGAATTGTCCCGGATTTGATAAGTTACTATCTGGCAACCCTAGTCCCACTGCAGGGCGCGGGCCTACTCTACAATCGAGAGAATCAATTGAGAGTGGTAAGGCCATATAGTTCATCACGCTGGCCTAGTGCGGGTTGGCGGACTTACATACCGTATATATTTTTTTTCTAAATCGCTACGTTATGCAAGTTTCTTCACGATGTTTTCCTTCACCGTTAAAGTGCGTGGTGATTGACTATCAATACATACATAACTCCGAAAAGTCAGAGGTATGCCCTGGGATTTGAGCCCGCGACCACCGTGAACATGTAGGCAGCCGCGTCTGGTCCGTTACCAACAGGCCACCACGCACTTTATTTATATTATATTCAGTTACCTATATTAGTTGTGTAGTGTATATAAACTTCCAGGCATTTATAAGGTGAAGTAGTTAGATCTAAATAAGTTCCTAGTAACTATGTTGTTATTATGCTGGTGTTAAGAGTTAAGTGTTACTTTTATAAATTAAAATTGTTGTAACTTATAGAAATGAGCTACCACGGAGTTTCATGCCCGTTCATCTTTGAAGGAAATAACCTTTCGAATGGATGGTCCAACAAACAGTAATAATTACAGTATCGTGTATATTAACCTATTAGAGTTAGCCTTGCCATTTGGCACATGAGTTGTCGTGTTATTTTTAAAATCGTATTTCATAAACTGTGTACCGCAGTGCTTTATTATTACTCAGAATTTGTAACAAGACACATTGTTATTGATTAGAAATAATTTGTAAATTGTAAGTGTTTAAAGTTTAAGTGTAGGTACTGTTGGTTTTAATTGTTGGGTATCATAAAATTGTCTGAAATGGCGAACCGCAAAATGCAAGTATAATTTATTACTGTTATGTAATTTTTTATGTTTCTTTATATACTCTTATATTCAAGAATTTGTTATACTTATTATAACATTGAATAAATAATAATATGTAATACATATGTAAAAGAGGTTTATTTGCCTGTTGCCATTTGTCAACGCTAGGTTGTTATAATTACATTATTTCCTCAAACGTGATTTTTCTTCGTTTTAGGCTTAGGTTACATGAAATTGCTAATTTACTACATCAATAAGACTGTCCGGAAGTAGCAGAACATACAGACATTCTGCTGACGAAGATTGTGGTGGTTTTATAGAAAATTTGTCAGGTAGACAATTTCTAGCAAGCGCAGAAATTGTTTCACAAAGTCTGTATGAACATGAAATTGATGAATACCAAACTGAACCAGGTCCATCAAGAAAAAAAACGACGAAAGACTCTGTAGTAACTGTTGCTTCTACAGTTCTAGTGTATCCAATAGAATTAGCAGAATACTCTAAGGCAAACCAAGAAAAAGTGAAAGATCCGCGACCTTATTGCTGTTTATAATCAGTACCTGGGAGGTACAGACCCTATGGATGCTCATGTAAATAATTATAGGATTGGGATTCGAGGCGAAAAATGGTGGTGGCCTATTTCTACATGGCTAATAGATGTGACCATGAATGAAAATTTCGCAAAAAATATCGTCAATGTTTTTTTGTAATTTTTTATTTATCGTCGTATTTGGTGGTAAATAGATAGTTTCCCTAAAATAATAATGTACACCTTTTTATTTTTAACGGCGCAATGGTAGGCAAGGGTTTAAATTACTATTTTCCCAAAAACTAGGTGTTTACCATCCAAATATATCATATTTAAAAAATTGCCAAAAATAATCTGTCGCTTTTTTTAGTTGCGTTGTGTCTGTAACCACTAAAACTACCACCTGGCTTCGTTTTCGGTCGCAGTCTTGATATACCCGGTAAAGAAATGCTATCTGACAACTAGTGACACTTAAACATGTCTCAAAAAATGAGTGATAAAGGCATTTTAAATCATACTCGTATATACCGCGTGATATTGACATCTGTGACTTAATTTTGTCCACATGTTCGTGACCACCCCAGGAAACATTGTACCAAGTTACATCAAAGTCCACCTGGTAGTTTTGACAAAAATCACGATTTTGTATTTCGCAATTTTCGATCACTCTGTACATGCACGAGTTGTTTTGCCGCTCAGCTGACAAAGAACTTTGACCTCGCAAACATAAAACTTGGCGAAATACAGATCACTCAATATGTTCTACACTACAATAATTATTATTAATGTAGTCTAGAACATAATGAATGATCGTTATTTTATAAGTAAGTACTAATGATTAACTGGGGTTTAATAGTTCACCTTTTAGTAAGCATTTAATCAAATATATTTACTAATTACTAGGCACTCTCAAATTCCAATATACACATTAATGATTAAAAGGTTTCTTGAATATCGGACATACATACAAGACATTTTAATTGCACAATACAAAAACTTTAATTGTACATTGTCTATTGTAACAAAAAAAAACTATTCTTCGGCACGTGACAATTGGTCCAAATAAAAATACGTGAATAAAACTATGCAACAAGAATAAAATTTATTTCAGCTTTATTTTTAAACAATATGCATTCAATTTCAAGTAATGTTTAAATCCAACACGCAATATTTCAATTTAACATTTTCAAAACAATTTTACGTAAATGTATCATAACGCGCCATGTTCCTTCTGTACTTTGCATTTACTATAATCACTTGTTGCCAGATTGTACATCTTTTTATATCATAATATGCTGTCCCTTTTTCGCCCTTGGAAGAAGTATAATTATAAGAAAGTGACAGCATACGAAACATTTTTGAAGTAGTGTTGTGAAATTATCCGAAGACACTTAATCGATATTTTTTTTATCTCTCATATTATTTAATTTGAGTTGACTGGAAACTTAATGCTATGTCAGAAATATCATGGTAATTCGTTTTTATTGCTTACGGTTGGTTTTAATAATTTGGAACATCTTCAATAATTAAAACCCAACTGGTAATCGAGGGTTTTTAGCATAATGATATGCTGGCGTAGGTATTGCTAGGGACCCAGCTCGACCACAATATACGCGTTTGTACAGGGCTAGAAGGCCAGAGACACTGATATACCTTTCACGGCTTCCCCGGGGTATCGAAAGGGGAGCAAAAAGCTTTTCCTCTTGACAAAAAAAAAACTTTACAAAGTTATCTGACTACATTTCCTGAAAATGACAATAACTTGACAATATTTAATGTTTCCAAAGTAAACCACTCTAAGAAATCGTAATTTTGTACAAAATACACGTATGCATGTATTAATGAACTACTTACGGGTAAAATTGCTTAGAAAGTTGACATATTTGACTAAACTACAAATAATCGATATCGATTTCAAGATATTGTAATCACGGCTCTTATTTTAAACTACCAATCACATAAAGTATTTTTCTACGCCAATCAGAGTATCTCATTTTAAATACTATTGTCCAATCCAGTTACGTAATTACTGCATCAACCAATCCATCCAATCAATCCTTAGGGATCTTCAACTTTTTAGCAGAGTTCTAATCGGAAGCGGACCGAGTAAGACGTGTTTTTTACTGTGTTCATTAACCGATCAGTGCGAATTGCGATAAGGTCTATTATTTACTATTAAACATGTGTGCGTGGGTCTCCGCGCCCGGCTACCTGCGTATACAATGAGAAATCGAGAAACACCAGATGCAACGAATACAAGTATGGAGGACTTTACAACACAAGAGGACGGTACACACACTGCAATAAATATGAATATAGATGCTCCTAGAACAAGCAATAAACGACGAAGAGAACTGGATCAAAATGAGGAATGGACTTTAGTGTCTAGATCAGGAAAGCGTTTAGCACGTAGAAGAAGCGAAGCTGAGGATAAAATACAGGTCAGTGTGTCATCCAAAGAAGCGTTACCAAAACAATTCGCAATGGCAAAATTATTAGCATCCAACAATATACTGGGTATTTTAAAAATTAAATACATTAATCCATTTAAAATTCATATTGATTTGGAAAAGGAATCAACTATCGAGGAATTTGAGTTATGTAAGGAGTTTAAGGATAAAGGTTGGAATATACAGAGAACTTATGAAGTTGGAATATCATACGGAATTATTAAAAATGTTGAGCTAGACTGTACGGATGAGGATTTATTAAAAAGTATTACGTGCGAGACTAAACTACTTTCTGTAAAGCGACTAAATAGAAGAAATCAAGATGGAAACGGCTGGACAGAGAGCGAGACTATACGGCTTTGTTTCAAAGGGTCTTATTTACCTCCTTACATATATATGCATGGAATTCGAGTGAAAGTTGATCCTTATACTTTCCCCGTCACACAATGTTCCAGGTGCTGGAAATTTGGACATACTAAAAAGACTTGTCCGTCTACAAAAATTAAATGTCTTAAATGCGGGCAAAAACATGAAAATTGTGATACTACAGCGTATAAATGCATCAACTGTGGGGGTAATCACACAGCATTAAATAAAACATGTTCCGTATACCTAAAAGAAAAAAGAATAAGACAATTAATGTCGGAATTCAACTGCACCTATAGGAAAGCGACTACAATATATGTTCCACGCACAAATGAAGCTCCGGAGTGGTCAAAAAACTTAGCACCTCAAGATTTTTCAACTCCGAATAAAAATAATAATCATGATGTGTCACAGAGTGCGTCACAGCATTCATTAGCAGCAATGTCGGTAGCCAAAGAAAAATCTACAGAACTTCCGAAAAATCAAGAAAATACAAACATGAAAAATAGGAAAAGAAGAAAGAAGAAACACAAAACTAAAATTAACGAGAATGTGGATTTTGACTGGGAATGTTATTGTTCAGATACAGAAGGTGATTCGAATAAAATGGATGAAATTCCTGATGAAAACACGAGGCATTTTACAAAGAGGGAAAATAAAGGCAACGAATTCATTAAGCTACTGGAAAAAATTATAAATGTAATCAATGAGAGAAAAGAATCGACATCGATATTTGATTTAATTAAAAATATTTGGAAAATAGCCGCTGACCATATTACATCTTGGATTTTCAAATACATTTCAGAACTACCGTGCCTTAAATCACTTTTAACACTCCATTATGGATCATGATAAAAATCTGATTAATATTAATATTATACAATGGAATTCTCAAAGCATTAATAACAAGCTATCTTTATTTGAAAATCTATTAAATACAGAAAAAGTACACATTGCTGCTTTGGCTGAAACGTGGCTAAACAAAAGTACTGAGTTCAGAGTCACTGGATATAATATTTATCGCCAAGACCGTGAGGATGGATATGGAGGAGTAGCAATCCTAACACATACTTCGCTTAGAACTCAAATAAATCCCATTCAGAGTCGCAACAGTGGAATCGAGATTATAAAAGTGAACATTGCTAACTGTAGTAATTTAGAGAAAATCATATGCATATATTGTCCGCCTTCTACGAGAACTTCTCAACAAGATTGGGACGATATTTTTTGTTTAGTAGACACTAAAACTCTAATTTTAGGTGACCTGAATGGACATCATCCCAGCTGGTCATCTAAAAGTGACTTGAGGGGAAACCAAATATTTGATTCGCTAATTAATTTCAATTTAATGACTCTTAATAAAGGTGATCCTACGAGAATTAAGATGGTAAATAGTGTTTTACAAACATCTTCACCTGATTTAGCTATATGTTCTACGGATATTGCAATAAAATATAACTGGAGTGTAATGAACGAATCACTTGGTAGTGACCATGTTGTAATTAAAATCACTACAACATCCTGGTTTCCCGATATAACTATGAACAAGAGAAACTATAAAAAGGCGAAATGGGAGTTATATAGACAATACTTAGAGAATAAACTTAATCATTTTATTACTGCAGGAAATGATCTTCAAGGAACGTATAATAATTTTGAAACCGAGATAAATAAAGCCGCTGATAAATATATTCCTAATATTAAAATTAATGAAAGTCCCTCAAGCAAGTTTATTCCTAAAGTGTATTGGAATCCTGAATTATCTCAAGCTGTCGCCAAACGAAGACGGGCCTTGGGTGTATTTAGACGCAACCCGACACCAACAAATTTGGTGATGTTAAAAAGGGAGATTGGAAATCATAAGCCAAAAGAGAATCATGGCAAAAATTTTGCTCTGGAATAGACAATGTTACTTCTTCTAGTGAAATGTGGAGGCAGATGAGATGGATAAAACGAGTAAGATCCCCGAAACCTTTTATAGACACTAATAATTGTGAAAATCTGCTAAGAAATCTTGCACCTATGTATGTTCCTATTAATTATCCTGTTTTCAGTTCGTCTAACGTTATGCTAGATATATCCATATCTGAACAAGAAATTCGCAAATGTCTGAAAAATACAGACACTGCACCGGGTAATGATATGATTTCCTTTTCAATGATAAAGAATCTTCCCGACAATGGAATAAATATATTGATCTGGTTATATAACCAAATACTTTCTACTGGCTTTGTACCACTACAATGGCGGAAAATTGTTATTATTCCTATACCTAAAGCAAATCAAAACGCAGATTCAACTCCGTCACTTAGACCCATATCGTTAATATCCTGCGTGTGTAAAATTTTGCATTCTATTATAAACAATCGTATAGAATGGTTTTTAGAGAAACAATGTTTATTTTCGGAATATACAATAGGGTTTAGGAAATCAAGATCATGTCTAGAAAATTTAACGTATTTAGTATCTAAAGTTCAGTCTGGATTCTCTAGTCGCCTTCATACAGTTTGTTGCTTCGTTGACATAAATAACGCCTACAATAATGTAGATATTCATGTATTAGCCAAAAAATTAGATCAATTAGGTCTGGGGTCAAAAATTTGTAATTATATATACAACTTTCTACACGAAAGACATTTATATATACATTCTAATTATGTCAATATATTCAGAAGAACTGGTACAGGATTAGCCCAAGGAGATCCGTTATCTCCTTTACTTTTTAATGTTGTAACCATGGATATATGTAAAATGATTAGCCAAGATGTCTACATTTCGCAGTACGCTGATGATTTTGTGATTTTTTATACATCCAATAATTTTAATAATATCTGCTTGAAACTTCAATCTGCTTTAAATATTTTAACTAGTTTGCTAATTGATCTTGGCCTGGAACTGTCACCAGTTAAGAGTAAAGTGTGCATATTCTCTAAATCTAGAAAAATCTTTAATTCTCCATTTGAACTTAAAATTTATTCCACGCCTTTGCAGTTAGTTGATAATTATAAGTATTTAGGGATGTGGTTGGATCGCTCCTTAAATTGGAATAAACACATTAATGAAACATGTCATAAAGTATTAAAATACATAAATCTCTTTAAAGTTTTGTCAGGCCCTGGGTGGGGTGTACATCCGAAACATCTTAGACGCCTGTATATTTCAATAATACGCAGTCGATTAGATTATGGTAGTTTCCTTTTTGATAATAGTTCTAAGACACAACTATCCAAGTTGAGTAAAATTCAAAACCAATGCATGCGGGTCATTGGCGGCTTTATAAAAACAACACCAATTCACACTATGGAATCTGAATTAGCCCTTCCGCCGCTAGACATTCGCAGATATTATTTAGCCGGTAAATTTTGGTTAAAAGCTAAATCTCTGAACTTATATATTGTAAACATACTGGAAAATCTTTACAATTTATGTAACACTACCCAATATTGGTTTAACAAAAAAAGACCACTGCTTGTTTTGTCCCATGAAACTTTAAAAGATATAAACATGCATTCCTCATCCAGAATGGAAATGTTTTCTTTAAGCACATGGGTTTCAAATATTGATTTGAAAAATATTTTGAGGTTTAGAATTGATTCAATTGATAAACCTAAGAGAGATTTTAACTCTCATGATCTCTTGGAATGTACACAAACAATAAATAAATATATACTCTCTGGCTTTTACACTATATATACTGATGGTTCTAAATTAGAAGAAGATATTGGCGCCGCTTTTTATGATGATAGACTACACACATGTATAATTCAAAATTTCATCCCGTGTTTCCATTATGTATTCAGAATTGATCGCGATTTCGGAAGCATTAGCATATATTGATTCTGTTAATGCGGATAAGTTTGTAATCTTTACTGATTCCAAGAGTTCTCTTCTACATTTGGCTCGCTGTACCTCGAGTGTTCGAGGTACACCGATAGCCTACAGTATCATAGAGTCAATTCTAAACTTCAAAATAAAAAATAAAATTGTTATGTTGCAGTGGATACCTTCTCACGTGGGCATCCGAGGCAATGAGAAAGCAGATTCGTTAGCTAGTGAAGCAATTATTGATGGCATTAGTTACCACGTGAAGCCTTATTACACAGATTGTTTCCCTCTTATTAAAAGGTCTTGTATAAATATGTGGAAGGAATATTTTGATTTAAGATCCCGTGAAAAGGGCATATGGTACAGAACGATACAACCACATCCACTAAATTGTTCATGGTTCAATAATTGTATCCTATGCAGAGAAGATATTGTTCTTCTCATGCGACTCCGAACTGGACACATCCCCCTCAATAAGTTTGCATTCTTAATGCGTAAATCTAATACACCTGACTGTAACACATGCAAAGTACCAGAGGATGCTTATCACATATTAATGGAGTGCACTTTGACAGAAAGTATGAGGAGTAGAATTAAACTGTTAGGAATTGGGGCCTGCAATTCTATTTTGGCTTCTCCTTTATCTGACACGATCTTGCCCCTTTTATCTATGATAAAATATGGAATAAAATCTAGACCTGTGTAATTATTATTAATTTAGTTATAGCATTAGACATTAAGTAATATCATTATAGATTAATCTTGTATAAGGGTGGCATATTCGCTAAAACGAATAAACTCTTTAAATAAAGAAAAAAAAAAAACCTTTTTAGCATTAGGAAATGTATGGCGGCGCGGCCGGCGCGGCGGCACGCTCAGTGTTCGGTTTACTGCGTTCAATTAGTAATGTAAACAAAAACACGCGCGCGCGCAGAAATCGCCATTTTGATAGTATTTTAAATTCTGTTGTTATTTGTATTTTGTGTTCAAGTAAGTGAATAAGTGTTTATGTGATAGAGCCACATATTGCAATTAGTACTTTTTATTAGTTGTTAGTTTAAGTGTTCTTTTTAGTATTTAAGTGTTCGTATTAGTGTTTATAAGTACATTTTAGTTTTTGTAGATTTAAGTTGTTCAGTATTATTGTATTTTCTTTATTATTAATTTACTTTGCGCGTATTCTTAATACAATGACGAATACTTATAGTACTGTGGAATACACAGATATGGTGTTGTTGTATGGTGAGTGTAATCAAAACGCCGTCATGGCCCTCAGAACATATCGTGAGAGATTTGGTGCATAAAACATAACAATTTGAATAAGTTAATTTTATGTATTTATGTGTTGTGTGATTACTATGAAAAATATGTGACATGGGAAGATAATTCCCGCGATCGCAGCGCCGCGCCGCCCGTGCTAGCGGGTCAGGCTGTTTTCATAAACGCGGGAATATTGCGATGTTGCCGCTCCGCTCCGTGCGCAGGGGCGGATCTACTTAAAGGCTTTTTGGGCTGCAGCCCAGGGCCCCGCGAATACAGAGGGCCCCCAACCGAACTGAAATCAATAGACGATATTGTCAATAATAAAAAAATATCTAGACTTAAAAAAAATGCAGTGAAATTTTTTGGCTAATTTATGAAAAGAAACTTGTTGATGTTTTCCTAAACTGCTATACCATCTTAAAGATTTTTTTAACGATGCCGATCACTAGCTGTGAAGCGGAGCGTTCTTTCTCCAGGATGTCGTATATAGAAACCAAATACAGGACAACAATGTCGAACTATCGACTAAATCATTTATCAGTTCTTTCGATAAATTGCGATTTAACAAAGGACCTACAGTGCGATGAACAAATAAAATAATTTGCAGCACAAAAATGCAGAAAGGTTGCTTTATAATTTATTTAACATAACTATTTACAACCTGTCACTTTATTTTGCAATAAATAATGTTTTAATAAATAAATAAAATATTTTGTTTTCCTATTTTCTTCCTGTACTTAACATATATTACATTACATATACGTACCTACATCACTACAGAAAATAGTTTCTTGTCAAAATGGCATTTAGTTGAGTAATTAGGTAGGGCCCCTAAGCAGTATTAGCCCAGGGCCCCACAAATTCAAGATCCGCCCCTGTCCGTGCGGACGCTGTATATCAGGTAAGTGTAAATATAGGATGTTTAAATTTAATGTCATTATTTTGACTTATAATTTGTTTGAAAAATCAACTTTTTTGTTTTTCCTTCTACGACAATTCTTATGCGTGTAAATAATATCCCTTACTACGCGATGCACATGATTTAATTTAATGTAGGGGGTGTCAATATCACGCTGTATATGGATGTATATTGAATTATATATGGGTGTATATATCAGTGTGTTATGTTAATGGTGTTGACAGTAAAACAAAATTTATTTATAAATCAATTTTATTAAAATAGAAGAATATTCCGGTTAGAGGACACAGTGTTTTTCTTGCGAAGTCGATTAATTTTCATACACAACTTGGCTAGGCATATCTTTGATAGGCAAAGCTCATTTTCTGTAAATTCATAAAAATAATGTATTAATGTAAAAGTCTGCGGACTTTAGGGAGCAATTTTACATTTTACAAAATCACTATAATATACTGGTGTAAAAGTGGAAATAATTTGTGCACACGTGTCGACCACCGTACGCAACTGTAAGGCCCGCAATAGTGATCCACACAAGCGTCGCTTTTCTGAATCACCCTGTATTTATCAAGTTTATAATAAGCGTGCGTAATAGTGTGGGCCGGTGAGAAATAGTCGCGATGGTTGGCGCCCGTCGATACTTCACCTGGACCGCACTGCATTTACCATCACGTATACGTGCGGTCACTGTACCATGCCAATATCAAATAACAAACTATATTAATAAGTTTCATAGAAGGATCCGTGACAACGGTGTCGGCAGATTCCATCCCAACAAGCTACTGTGCACTAGCATAAATAACTTTTGTTTAATTTTTATATTTAAGATATTTTTCATATACTCAGGTATATGACAAATAAAATGTTGGTTCGCTTACTTCGTTGAGCCGGTCAAGGAAGCGGTCCGTTGCAGGGTTCATAGTGTCGCGGCGTTTGCTGAAGAAGGTCGACAGCGCTGCTTCCCTGGACTCCCTGTGGTACTGGGGCACTTTAGCTATTGCCACTAACATTGGTACGACAAGCAGCCACCACCAACTAGCCTGGCATTTGGTATCCATTTCTGATATATATTTCTTGAAAGCTTCGTTCACAGCTACATCATTGAGCGCGTCGTTTTGGTCTCTTAGTTCGTAATACTTTAATTCCAGTAACTGCCAAAAAGTAAAAAAAATGTATAATTGAAAGACATGTATTTGTATGCCATATACCTAATTTAATAACATCAGCCGAAAAAGCTCATTAGAGCTAACCCACCTGAGAAAGAGTAACTGTTTCGAAATCGCCGTCGGCATCGTCTCCAGCCGGATGGAACATATGTATCGCCTGCGGCTTGGCACTTTTATGCGCATTCAAAAGGTCGTCCGGATGCAAACAACACGTTTCCGGGTTCCAGAACATCTTCATGTAATTCGTGTAGAACTCAAGAGCCGTTTGGAACGCTCGTCTATTATTACTCCTGTTAATTGTTTGCAGACTCATGAATTGAGTTGCCATTACCTGAAACATATATTATATTTATATGTCTAAAGTATGTAATTTAATATTACATACTAGCTTCTGCCCGCAAACTTCGTCTGCATGATTAACTTTATTTGGGATTTCCCATTCCATCCCGTCCCCGTTATATCTCGCCAGTCCCGTCACATTCTCCCTCAAGGCATGTAATCCAGTCCCGTTTCATCCCTTTCAGTATAAAAAAGTAACAAATACATCGGAATTCCTTCCTCATCCCACGGAACATTAAATTTTTCGGCATAAAAAGTTAGCCTAAGTATTAATCCAGGATGTAAGCTACCTCCATACTTTATTTCATCGAAATCCGGTTAGCCGTTTATGAGTTCATCGCGCACAACCGCACAGACAAACAGACAAAAATTGAAACACAAACAAAAACTTTCCTCTTGAAACCTGATTGAGAATAAAATTTTATTAAAACTATTAAATGTAATTCAAAGCTATCGTGAAAAGATAACAGACTTTGTATTTAAATAAATAAATACACTCAAATATATATTTCGCATTTATAACATTCAGTATGGACTACAGTATACATATTATTGCGCAGACAAATGTTACAAATTAACATTCATAAGAATTAATAGAAATGTTGATTATGTACAGTGCCAACATACCTGAATCAAAGAATCTTTGTAACTGTCCTCTTCATGTTTTGTAGGCCTATTACGTTTATTATCGAAAGCGGTAAGGATTTTTGTTTTAGTTTCATTATATTTAGCGAGAAACTCGTCCTCATCCAGTGGCGGGTCGTTAGACAATAGACCCTCCATGATCGTAGAGAACTCGGATCGCACGGCGCTCACCACCATTTTGTTGTGCTGTTCGTTAATATCACGTAGGGTTTCCAGTTCCCTCGCCAGACTCTGTAAATTATATGTTAAAACTGTTAAAGTATGTTATTGCACTAACGGATATTTTTATAGTATTTTTTATGTTGATTAAAAAAATCTGTAGCTGATCATATACCAGTAAAAGTCGCGTTTCTGAAATTATCATATATAATTTTCATAAACCATAAATATCTTTTAGTAGGTATACAGGGTTTCCCAGAACTAGACGAAAAACCAGTAATCGGAGATAGACCAAACTATGACGGCACAGTAAGAAATTAATTGCCCAATTACTGTAAATCCGATAAATTCCAGTCATTCGATATTTTACACTGACATATTTAACATGGATGTATCAACGCGTACCTCCTGGAATTTGATTCTCTCCATGTCAGGCATATTGGGAATACGCTTTCTTTTAGCGTCGAAGACATTAAGTGCTGCCTGGACTGCTACGTTATGAACATCTTCCAAATCCAGAGGATGCAAGCACAGCAGGTTCTTGCCATGAACTGCACGAATAGCCGCTTCATAAGCTGTTTTAGCATCTTGAATTGCCTTGCGTAATTTGGCTTCGTTTATCGACACATACAATGGCATGCGGTCTTCCAACTCCTGCAAATAACCTCGAATAAAGTTACCTTTCAGAGATACAGAAAATAAACAAATACAAAAACATTACATGAGTCATCTGTGCCAAATAAGCGTCGGATTCTTTTTTAGGAGCCATTTTCTTCTTGTCGTTGAAGGCAGCCCGGGCGGCGGCGAGCGCCTGCCTGTGCTCGTCGTCCAGCGCCAGCGCGGTGAGGCTGGGCTGCTTGTCGCTCGTCACGCGCTCCATCCGCGCCTCGTACAGCTCGCGCGCCTCGTCCACCGCCGACAGCAGCGCCGCCATCGCAGTCGCCTGCCAACACACATGCTTCATCAGTACGGGTCTCATCAGCGCCACCACAACAACTACATACCAATTGAACTGCCCCATACACTACCTTTGCTATGCTGACGGGACTAGGTATCTCGTCGCTATTAAATATGGCCATGTAAGTTTTAAAATACGTAAATAGTTCGCGAGCTTTCACTGATTCTCCATTAATTAATTTGGGCGTCAAATTTACGGGTGCGAAAATTGAGGGCACCAGCTCTTTCAAAGAATCCTTAAATGGTTGATCAAGTTCTGAAATAATAAAAATAATAACTGCAAGTAATGCACATAATACAATTGCGATATGAAAATACGGTAGGTGGGTACCAGAGAGTGTCCCTTGGAAGTTCCTCTTAGCCACAGCAAGTCCAGGGTGCGGCATAAGGAAGCATGTGATCTTCTCAAAGCAAGAGCGAATCTGCTGGCGCAGCTCGCGCAGCTCCTGGGGCGTCCCCTCACTCTCCTGTTTTTTCAATGTGATTTGCTTTTAATTAGGTATTTTAAAAGTCTAAAATATATTATAAAAAATATTCTAAAAGTAGTTAATTACAATAAATATTGCTTGGTTTATTCTACGCCACTGAAGGTGCCTGTAAATGGACTACTAAAAATTAAAATACCAAAAATATTGTTAATTACCAATTGCAGCAAACTGTAATATTGGCCGTGACATGTTCTTTAATATTGGTACGCAAAATAACAAATATTAAAACATAATATGCGATTTTATAGACTTACATTCATTCTAATCGTCAGCAGTTCTGCGCCACCTTTGTGACCATATTCATGTTCGTAGTCGAATTGCCAATCTCTAATAAGGAACTCCAACGCTTGAAACGGTTTCCTTCCATCCTCATTTTTTAACAATTTCCCGTATTCTGCAAACAACTGTAGGCAACCCCGCTCAAGGTTTTATTATAGAATATTTATTTTATAACTAATCTTCTTACCTGGGACGAATTAGGTTTTCAGAAATTAAATGGTAGTGTATTAAAACTTGCGCATACTATTCCTTCTCCTGAACATTTGCAGTGCTCTGTGCTACTAAAGCTATACAATTGCGGCAACGACGTAAGTAAATAATATAAAAATTATTTATAGACATTTCAAACGCTGTGTATTAGAGCTTCAATCAATCTTAATTTAGTGGATTCTGCATAACCTTCGACTGCCAGGTAAAGATTGACTTATAGAAAATTAATGCACGCCTCGAAGGTATGTGTGCCATTGTTGTCTGTAAGACATTGCCTTTAATCGATAAGACCGCCAATTGTACTTTTTATGTATGCTATTTCCAATTGTATTTGACATTTGTTTCTCTTTCGTGTGTGTAACAAAGTGTTTATAATAAATAAGGTATGATTCATTGCGGTATACCTGCAAGTGTTGTAAGTCATCTTCCTTAATGTTCTCCTTGATGTTGTATACCAGCACTGAAGACACGAGCGTGGAGAGCGCGAAGATAGTCGAGCAGTCGCGCACCGTGCTGCTGCTGTCGAACGTGCCCTGCGTGTCCATCAGCAGCACCGCCACCTGCACCAGCAACGCTTGTGACAACCAATACGCTGCGCCCAGCACTCACTCACCGAGCTACTGGACCCACCTTGTCTCCGGAGGGCAGCGTCATAATGTACGGCTCCGACCACATCAGGATGCCCGTGGTGTTTCGCTCCGAGCCGCCGCGCCAGCTGAATCCGGTGAGCGGCTGGGTGTCGTAGCCCAGCCAGTCTCCGCTCTCATTGCGAGCTGCCTCCTGGAACACAGAGCAGTAACTACAACATGCAGTGAGTACACGTTACACGACACGGCGCAGACTGGTGGTCGAGTACGTACCGGCGCTGTGAGGTATCGCAGGAAGTAGTTGAGCAGGAACGACTTGCCGGCTCGGAACGGACCCGCCACGCTCACCACCACCACAGGCAAGTCCTTCACATCCTCGCGCAGCAGGATCCGCTCCAGCGCCTTCTCATCAAGTTGGTATCCATTCTTTACAATATTCACCACTTGTACGGCTTCTAAATTGTAAGCAATTATTATATGAACACACAACCTATAAATACAATGAAGTTAGCCGTAATTGTTAGCATTGGAGCAAATTGAAAAGGCAAATCGAAGTTCGGATGTTCAAGCTGAAAGCTGGTTTCCAAAGAGGTTACCTGTCCTTGTAATCGGTTCCATGGCGAATATATTTACAAAATCTACAGGCACTTGTACAAATTAATATATGTGTATTTTCAGTGAAATCAAAACCCATACTGGCGATGTCATGGTGCGACGAGAATTTATAATAGAAACGTCATGGGAATTCCTATCGCTTTGCCCTAACCGCAAGTCGATACCGGCTGGAGGGCTCCACGTCCTGCCCACTGCTTGATAGTAGTTATAGAATTAAAGTATAGTTATAACTAGGTATAGTTCACACGATAGTATGTCGTTCGATATAATGATAGTTTCAACCGTATAGTTTCCTAAACTGTTCTACAGTGAAGTTACTGTATGAACCGAAACGAAGTTCGAATGTTCGGACGGTTGAACGTCCGAAGTAAGTTATAAGTTTCCCACTTTTAAAAACCAACACTCTATGATACTTATCAATCACACCGAACTTAGTCTATGGTTACGACGTACAATAGAGGATTCGAACATTTTGTAAAGTACCTACTACCTAGGCGTATTCGTACAGTACGTACGTACGAACATTCGAACTTTGTTTCGGATCATAGAGCAACCCCCCAATATAGAATAGTAAGTATAAACACACAGTTGACTGGTGGTGCTTATAATACAGGTCTCTCGAAGTTTAAGCACCAGCTATGTTTACTAAAATTGTATCCTAGACTAAGCAATTTCCACAGGTTACATAACTATTCGTTGCAAAATCAGATTAGGGAAAGAAAGTAATAAACGGTTTAATTTTTAAATTTTTTAACATATCGACGTTCAAATTACGAACGACGACGACGAACCAAATCGCGATAAAATCCGTAAAAATTAGTTTTATTTCAGTGTAACATTCGCGTAAATCTAAGAAACCATTAACCGATTTATTTATTTATTTAAATGTTCAGAGTCCCCCGACAGCACTATTTTTTTGTTTTACAACCATCGAACGGTGGAAACAATTGCGAGCTTTTCATTATGTACGGCCGTCGCAATCTGGGTGGATTTGAATATTCAGTGAAAAGCTTTTATTATTCACTAGTTTTTGCCCGAAAACTCCGTTTGCGTGATTTCTATCTGTATTTGTGTCCGCCCATAAAAGTCCCACTACTGGGTGCGGTCCTCCTATACATTCGTTACATTGGTACCATAGAAATTCTTACAAATCGCTATGGTATGCAGATTTTCTCACGATGTTTTTCTTCACCTTTACAGTGCATGGTGATTGACTATAAATACACAGTAGACTCCGAAAAGAGACCCGAGTCAGAGGTTTGCGCTGAGTTTTAAACCCGGGACCACCGTGAACATGTTTGCATCCGCGTCTGGTGCTTTACCAATAAAAGCCACCATGCCCATTTCCTGCGTGATTTATTTATTTCAAATATATTTTATTTACCTAAAACCCGACAGGCACTCCCTTAAACCTTCTTTCATCTCCTTTTGTCCCATCAAAATGAGAAAAAAAAAAACAAAACCATGAATCACATCATTATTTACTTGTGATTAATAATACCTAGATGCATTTAAAGCATTTATTTTCGGTGAATTTTCTTTTCTCGACTAGTCGATTGTGGAAGATGAAGAGGCCATTTTATACTTTGATTTACGACAACTCATCTCCAAATCGTAAGTTACCGCATTCTCCAGTAGGTACTTATAACTAAAGAAATTAAATTATCTAAAAAAGCTGTATGATGATGAAGTTTTTTATTACTAGTTTTCTTATAAACCGTTTTGTTAAAATAATAATCAAGTACAGATGAAAAAAGAGACATCGAATCTACTATTTGCTAATATTTATTTTTCTGAGTGACCAATTACCTCCAAAATACATTTTGCTAAAATCACCAAAACAAAAAGTTATTTTGCAAGATCCTTTAATTGTCCCTTGCATATTTTAATCAGATAAAGAGGACCGCAAGCACATGATAAAATGATAACAATTTGCACCGCAAGACTCAAGGTCGATGCTTGGTGTAGAACGGAAACAATCAACCACAAACAATTCATTTTAAATAACTGTTATTCATTTACTGAATTCCCCCTTCCGGCTGCCTCGGTGGCGCAGTTGTACTACGGTACGACTACAACGCTGAAGTCTCGGGTTCGAATCCCGGGTCGGGCAAAGTGATATTAGATATTTCTATTCATTATCAGCCCAGAGTCAGGACTTTGTGCCCGATATTGCGATAGACTCGCCCCCTATCTCATCGTGGGACGGAACACACAAGGCAAAACGTGGGTAGTAGCACCACTGCCTACCCCTTATGGGGAAAAAGCGTGAATTTATGTACGTATGTAAATTCCCCCTTCTTTATCAAGTTCCATGAATCTCATTATATGTAAGGATGTGCAGGTGGGACACATTTTGCATACTGGACGTGTTATCTAGTGTAACATTGATATCGATGCATTTAACATTTCCTACAATTTATGTCATTACATATTTTTTTTATGGAAAATCAATAGTTTTGCGTACGCGCGCCGCAAAGTGTTACGTTATACGCGTTTAATTATTATTAGCGCCAAGATCCACCCATATGTAAACTGATGCATGGAGTATTCCATATTGGCCAACATGATGAGATCAATAAGTGCGAAAGAGAAAAATAAGTGCGGTGTGGGTAATGCGTGATTTACTCTAGCTGCACGATCTAATTTTCAGAGACGGTTTTTAATACTTCGGCTCGAGGAAATCGTTAGATTATGGCATATTGGTAATTCTTGCATGATTTACTTCAAATTTGTCAAAACTAGGTTTTTTTTTGTAATACCGGGTGTATCAAGACTGCGACCGAAAACAAAGCCAGGTGGTAGTTTTGGTGGTTACAAACACAATGCAACTAAAAATTTCGCAATAAAAGCGACGAATTTTTTTTCGAATTTTTTTAAAGTTCATCGTGTTTGGGTGCTAAATACCTAGTTATAGTGAAAAAAGGAGTTTAAACCCTTATGTATCATAGCGGCTTTAAAACTAAAAAGGTGTACATTATTATTTTAGGAAAACTATGTATTTATCACCCAAATAAGTAAAAAATTACGAAAAAAAAATATGATTTTTTTTGTCTTGATATACCATGTATAAAAGGAGATAGGTATACTACCCGTAGGTGTCTATATCCTAGTTTGTGTCAAGCATGACAGGACGAGACACTCTATCTTTAATACGAAAATTGGCAGTTATTAAGCACTATTGTTTGTTACTGAGGAACGAGGCAGACAAGGTACTGGCGTAGATCCATACATGCCTCAACAATATCTTATAGTTGGTAGTCGGCGACGACATCAGCTGTTCTCCTGTCCAGCTCCTAGGCATGTAAATAGAACTCCAACAAGCAGAGCAACCTTTTAAATACATTCACAAGCCAAATACAAGATGTTGATATTTTTTACGACAACCTTGCTCTAATATTTAAATCTGCCACGTGGGCATTTGGTGTAAAGGTTTAGTTGTTATGCTTTGTTTCTTATTGTAATGTATTTTTTCTTTTTGTTATCCTATTTCTAATAATAATTAACATCTGCGTTTTTTAACGAAATTTTACTTATGTTCAATTACTTATTTAATATAATTGTTTCATATTTAAATTTATATTTTAACTGGTAGTTTTGTGTATGGATGACTAGTTTGCGTGGCCAAACTACTGGCTTGCGCAGAGATTTTATAGTGGTTTTAAAATTAATAGAACGAATTTTGTTGAAATAAAAATTGACAGTTTAAGATGTTCTTCTACTCGTACCATGGTAAGCCCATACTATATTAAATTAGGTAAGATAAGTGGGTAAACAAAAATATAATCTCGACCCATTGACTTATATTCTATTGATATCGATGTCTCGACCAAAGTTTCTGAATATTTTCGCATTGTTAAAATTTGTATTTCTCATGAATTAAACACAATAAGATTTTTTCCTTGTTTCTTTTTTCCTAAGGGTCTTTTGAATCAGAAAAAAAAAGTATTTTGTTCTTTTGTTGAGTGATTTAAGATACTTCGAGCTTCTGAGTTACCGTTCGAAGCCAAAATATGAAAACCTCTTTCAGTAATCCTTATAGTATACGCAAATTATCTATTAATCAAAAATTTATTTATTTATTTATAAATACTTTATTGCACACCACACAAATTATTACATACAAAAAATGTAAAGCGCATAAATATGTGTAACAATCGGCGGTCTTATCGCTGTCGGCAATTTCTTCCAGACAACCTTAAATGTTCTCCACCTAAATGTTTAGATGACAATATTTACTGAAATTATTACTAATTAATTTTTTAAGTAATGTTTTTGAGTCGAATAGCGTACGGAATGCGTAATACGCTCTTAAATGGTAAGAATTTAATCATGGGTGAGCAGCTCCATTCCGCACGAGGAACCAATTTGGCTTGGCTCAAATCGGTTTCCATCCTAGAGTCGGGGCTTGGCTTCATGCCACTCCATCTCCCCACTTAGGCACCCTTCTCGACGACGGTTGACTGACGACTGAAAGTAGCCGTGGCGCTCAGTGTAAGTAGCAACATTTACGATCCACTCGTTTGCGGGTGTGATGCTACCTATATCTAATCGGAACGCTTGAATTAAAAAAAAATAAGTTCAGAAATTGTAATAAAACTATTTTATACGGATTTTATCGCGATTTGGCTGCCCCGTGACCACGAAAGCTGAAAAGCAATCGAAACGTCGGGAAGTTAAAAAATGTAAAAATTAAACCAAATCGCGATAAAATCCGTATAAAATAGTTTTATTTCAATGTGTAACATTCGCGTAAATCTAAGAAACCATTATTCAGAAATTGTATAAAAACATATTTTTAACTAGCTTCTGTGGTTTAGTTGTACTATACGATTACAAAGCTGAGGTCTCAGGTTCGAATCCCGGGTCGGGCAAAGTGATATTGGGTTTTTCTATTCATTATCAGCGCGGAGTCAGAAATTTGTGCCCGATATGGCGATAGGCTCGCCCCATATCACATTATGAGCCGGAACATACGAGGCGAAATGTGGGTGTCCTGGTCGAGCCTCTGCCTACCCCTTCTGGGATATAGGCGTGAGTTTATGTGTGTATGTACCTATATTAGTTGTGTAGTGTGTAAACTCAAACTAACTTCTTTATTTGAATGTTTGATCTCAGTTGTTTGTGATTTGATTTTGCATAATTTAGAAAAAAAAGTAGTAATTCATGTTATTTCTATTTCATTTAGGTAAGAAATTATTTGATTTGCTTTTTAATTGATGAATGTAACTCCAAAGCCTGACAGCCTCCGTGGCGCAGTTGGTTAGACGCCGCCTGTGAAACGAGAGGCCGCGGGTTCGATCCCCGCACCAAAACAAATATTTGTGGGATCCACAGGTATTTGTTTCGGGTCTGGGTGTTTGTGAGACCGAAAAGTCTCTCGTAGCTTCTGATACCCACGACACAAGACTCGATCTTAGTGTGGGGTCAGAACTATGTATGTGACTGTTGGGTGTATTTAAGTTTCTAATACACAATTTGCTTATATTACTAAACGTCATACGCATGCCGTGGTCGCCTATAATTGTAACGGTATTTAGCATGTGTTTTAATTATTGCTTTGTTAATAGTGTAAATACACGTTATGTTGGTGATCCTAATAAAATAAAATAAAATAAGCTCCCAGGCATGTATAATGTGAAGTAGTTAGATCTAAATAAGTTCCTAGTAACTATGGTGCCGTTGTTATTATGCTGGTGTTATGAGATAAGTGTTACTATTATTAATTAAAATTGTTGTAACTCATAGAAATTAGCAACCGCGGAGTTTCATGCCCGTTCTTCTTTGAAGGAAATAGCCTTCCGAATGGAAGTTCCAACGAACAGTAATAATTACAGTATCGTGTATATTAACACCAAAAGAATTTCGCGCTGACATAATTTATACATTTTCGTATTAATTAATAGAAAATAAACAAAAAACTATCACATATATAGAAATGCTATCTAACAACTAATGACACATAAACCTGTCTTAACAAATGAGTAATGAAGTGATACATTTAGAAAAGCTCCATACAGAACAAAGATCACAACTCCCATATACCGTGCTATAGAAGCCTACAACGATAAAAATTACATTCACATCTTCAACTCGTCCATTGCAACCTTTAAGTCGATACATGTTTCCAGTGTTATATATTAGTCTATGGATAAATCGCTACTGCATCAGGGTAATCTTTAGAATCTTATGACACGAGTTGGGGATTGGGAGGGGGTGGAGGGGAAGGGGGGAGTGTCCCATCTCCCCTGGTACCACTCCCACGAAAAGGTAACACACCATTCCTGAGAAAAACAAATTAATGTAAAACCTAACTTCAAAACACTTGTCAAAACAAATTTGCTTCTGCAACGTCTCCGGCGCTGCGGGAAGTGCAGCCCCTTCGCCCTTGCGTAACAAAGGATAGGCACCCATGCTCACCTCCGCGCCTCCGGCTTTTTATATACACTCTAGGGGTGGTACCCAAAAGACTACGTGAAGTCGGGGTGCCCCAAGTCGGTTTTGGGACAAAGTCGACCTATTTTACCCACAAAGTTGGTACACTAACTACCATCGGAACAAACGGAATGAACCAAAACAAATGACACTGACACTTATCGAAACTCGTAAATATATTTTTTACGTTCCGTTTCACCATTTTTTCACAAATTTTCAAATCACAGATTATATATTTGACATAATATTATCGATTTGTTTGTCAGTCGCCCATAATAACGTTCCGTTTTACCTTAAGTGTGATTTGAGGTTAGAAACTATTTTTATTAATTTCTCGAAAACTATGCATTGCCTTTTAATAAGAGTGATAAAGTTGTAATCAGGGTCCTAATCCCTAATACCTTTGATCACTTTCACCTCTCAACTCGTGCCATAATATCCTAAAGTCCAGCCTTTTATATTATTATTTCTTTTCTTTCGCATGACAGTTTTTAATAATATTTTTAATTGGAATTATTTAATTGTGATTTTACCTATATATTATTATTCTTTTTTTTTGTTTACTGTTTTAATCTTGTAATTTTTTTATTATAATATCATGTCTAACATTCAATGTTGGTTCTAAATTCTCATTATATTTAATAAATTTATTCTTCATGCTGATCTATTGTAATTAATATAATTGATAATTTGTTTTAACAATAATTTCAATAATGTTGTATTCACCTGTAATGATAGTACACAATGTTATATTTGCTCAATTGTATTTTATTGTATATGTGTAACTGTCGATGGTGTATAGATACACCAGTGTTTAAAAAAATTACCTTTAAATCATATTTATTTCGAAACATTCTCAATAACGGTGAAATCTAATACATATATGGGTGTACTCGTATAACAGTATGTTATGTTAATGGCGTTGACAGTAAAACAAATTTAATTCATAAATCAATTTTATTAAAATAGAAGAATAATCCGGCTATGAGAACACAGTGTTTTTCTTGCGAAGTCGATTAATTTTCAAACACAACTTGGCTAAGCATATCTTCGGTAGGCAAGGTTTATTTTCTGTAAATTCATAAAAATAATGTATTAATGTAAAAGTCCGCGGACTTTAGGGAGCAATATTACATTTTACAAAATCACTATATTATACTGGTGTAAAAATGGAAATAATTTGTCAAGTTTCTAATAAGCCTGCGTAATAGTGTGGGCCTGTGAGAAATAGTCGCGAAGGTTGGCGCCCGTCGATACTTCACCTGGACCGCACTGCATTTACCATCACGTATACATGCGGTCACTGTACCATGCCAATATCAAATAACAAACTATATTAATAAGTTTCATAGAAGGATCCGTGACAACGGTCTCGGCAGATTCGATCCCAACAAGCTACTGTGCACTAGCATAAATAACTTTTGTTTAATTTTTTATATTTAAGATATTTTTCATATACTCAGGTAAATCATATACGACAAATAAAATTTCGGTTCGCTTACTTCGTTGAGCCCGTCAAGGAAGCGGTCCGTTGCAGGGTTCATGGTGTCGCGGCGTTTGCTGAAGAAGGTCGACAGCGCTGCTTCCCTGGACTCCCTGTGGTATTTGGGCACTTTAGCTACCGCCACTATTAATGGTACGACGAGCAACCACCACCAACTAGCCTGGCATTTGGTATCCATTTCTGATATATATTTCTTGTAAGCTTCGTTCACAGCTGCATCATTCAGCGCGTCGTTTTGATCTCTCAGTTCGTAATACTTGAATTCCAGTAACTGCCACAAAGTATAAAATTTGTATAGTTGAAAGAGGTGTATTTAAATGTATTAAAACATTAAGTAGCATAATTACAATGTACCATTAAATCACATTCATCATAGCTTTTTTGTTTACTTGCGGCAACCGAACTTGTAAACACCAAGCGAGTAAATGAGTGTAATAAATATTTTATATAAAATAAAAAGGCCCAGTAGAGTAAACCCACCTGAGAAAGAAGAACTGTTTCGAAATCGGCATCGTCCCCAGCTGGATGGAACATATGGGTCGCCTGCTGCTTGGCACTTCTATGCGCTTTCAAAAGGTCGTCCGGATGCAAACAACACGTTTCCGGGTTCCAGAACATCTTCATGTAATTCGTGTAGAACTCAAGAGCCGTTTGGAACGCTCGTCTATTTTTACTCCTGTTAATTGTTTGCAGACTCATGAATTGAGTTGCCATGGCCTAAAACATATATTTATTTGTCTAAAGTATGTAATTTAATATTATATTACATATGACGAACGGGTCCTGAAAGAATTTTAGACAATCGTTATCTTTGATAACTAAGTTATTTAATAACACATTTATGATCCGTCCCAATTCGTCGGATTCAAATCCTGTTTGATTCCATTCCACTGAATACCTTTTATCTACATTTGTAACACTACCTAAGTTGTGAGTCGGACTAAAACATCATTTCTCATACAAACTTTCCCCCTGTAACCCCTGGCCCCTTTTTCTCTTTAGGTGTTGTGATTGAGAATAAAATTTTATTGAAACTATTGAAAGTCCTTCAAAGCTATCAGTAATCGTGAAAAGATAACAGACTTTGTATTTAAATAAATAAATATACTCAAATAAATATTTCGCATTTATAACATTCAGTATGGACCACAGTATACATATTATTGCGCAGCCAAATGTTAGAAATTAACATTCATTAGAATTGATAGAAATGTTGATTATGTGCAGTGCCAACATACCTGAATCAAAGAATCTTTGTAACTGTCCTCTTCATGTTTTGTAGGCCTATTACGTTTATTATCGAAAGCGGTAATGATTTTTGTTTTAGTTTCATTATATTTAGCGAGAAACTCGTCCTCATCCAGTGGCGGGTCCTTAGACAATAGACCCTCCATGATCGTAGAGAAATCGGATCGCACGGCGCTCACCACCATTTTGTTGTGCTGTTCGTTCATATCACGTAGGGTTTCTAGTTCCTTCGCCAGACTCTGTAAATTATATCTTAAAACTGTTAAAGTATGTTATTGCATTGACGAATATTTTTATAGTATTTTTTTAACTAACAAGCTGATCAGATACCAGTAAAAGTCGCGCTTCTCAAATTATCACATGACATTCTTATAGTTATCATAAACCATAAATATCTTTTAGTGGGTATACAGGATGTCCCAGAACTAGACGATAGACCAGTAACGTAGGATAGACCAAACTATGAGGGCACAGAAAAAAAAGATATAGCCCTGACACAGATAATTTATAAGATAAAGCCATTCTAGTATACATTTAAAAAAACCCACACATCGTAGCACTGTGACTAGTAATGTTCATTTTTTTTTATTTTAATTGACGTTTTGCAATGTTAGATAGACAAGCTTAAGAACTACATACCAAATTAAATCAAAACAAGTCTATTTATAGTTTGAACTAGAGTACCCATGGTATGTTATATCGTCTAGTTCTAGGACATCCTGTATGTGGCTAGTAAAAAATTACTACATTCTAAAATATATACATACATCAATGCTTATTTTTTCACTTAAACAATTAGTGCATAGGTGGAATGAATGGCTGAGGCATTCTCTACCAGTCGAATCTAGTGTGGTGCAATTAAAATGAAAATATAATATTATTATTTTATATATCAGACAGCCTCGGTGGCGCAGCTGGTTAGACGACAGCTTGCGAAACTGGGGCCGCGGCTTCGATTCCCGCACCGAAACAAATATTTGTGTGATCCACAGGTATTTGTTTCGGTGTTTGTGAGACCGAAAAAGTCTCTCGTAGACGACACTAGACTCGATGGGGGTATGGGGTCAGGACTATATGTACCATCATGTATATGCACCGATCTAAAGCGCACTTGCCCAATTACTGTAAATCCGAGAAATTCCAATCATTCGATATTTTACACCAACATATTTAACATAGATGTATCAACGCGTACCTCCTGGAATTTGATTCTCTCCATGTCAGGCATATTGGGCATACGCTTCCTTTTAGCGTCGAAGATGTTAAGTGCTGCCTGGACTGCTACGTTATGAACATCTTCCAAATCCAGAGGATGCAAGCACAGCAAGTTCTTGCCATGAACTGCACGAATAGCCGCTTCATAAGCTGTTTTAGCATCTTGAATTGCCTTGCGTAATTTGGCTTCGTTTATCGACACATACAATGGCATGCGGTCTTCCAACTCCTGCAAATAACCTCGAATAAAGTTACCTTTCAGAGATACAGAAAATAAACAAATACAAAAACATTACATGAGTCATCTGTGCCAAATAAGCGTCGGATTCTTTTTTAGGAGCCATTTTCTTCTTGTCGTTGAAGGCAGCCCGGGCGGCGGCGAGCGCCTGCCTGTGCTCGTCGTCCAGCGCCAGCGCGGTGAGGCTGGGCTGCTTGTCGCTCGTCACGCGCTCCATCCGCGCCTCGTACAGCTCGCGGGCCTCGTCCACCGCCGACAGCAGCGCCGCCTTCGCAGTCGCCTGCCAACACACATGCTTCGTCAGTACGGGTCTCATCAGCGCCACCACATCAACTACATACCAATTGAACTGCCCCATACTGCACCTTTGCTATGCTGACGGGACTAGGTATCTCGTCGCTATTGAATATGGCCATGTAAGTTTTAAAATACGTAAATAGTTCGCGAGCTTTCACCGATTCTCCATTAATTAATTTGGGCGTCAAATTTACGGGCGCAAAAATTGAGGGCACCAGTTCTTTCAAAGAATCCTTAAATTCTTGGTCAAGTTCTGAAATAAAAAAAAATAATAACTGCTAGAACTGCACATTATACAATTGCGATATGAAAATACGGTAGGTGGGTACCAGAGAGTGTCCCTTGGAAGTTCCTCTTAGTCACAGCACGTCCAGGGTGCGGCATAAGGAAGCATGTGATCTTCTCAAAGCAAGAGCGAATCTGCTGGCGCAGCTCGCGCAGTTCCTGCGGCATCCCCTCATTCTCCTGTTTTCGCAATGTGATTTGCTTTTATTTAGGTACTTTAAAAGTCTAAAATATATTATAAAATATATTCTAAAAGTAGTTAATTACAATAATTATTGCTCGGTTTATTCTACGCCACTGAAGGTGCCTGTAAATGGACTACTAATAATTAAAATATCAAAAATATTGTTAATTACCAATTGCAGCAAACTGTACTATTGGCCGTGACATGTTCTATTAATATTGGGACGCAACATAAGAAATATTAAAACATTATATGCAATTTTATAGACTTACATTCATTCTAATCGTCAGCAGTTCTTCTCCACCTTTGTGACCATATGCATGTTCGTAGTCGAATTGCCAATCTCTAATAAGGAACTCCAACGCTTGAAACGGTTTCTTTCCATCCTCATTTTTTAACAATTTCCCGTATTCTGTAAACAGCTGTAGTCAACCCCGCACAAGGTTTTATTATAAAATATTTATTTTATAACTTATCTAAGGTATGATTAATTGCGTCATACCTGCAAGTGTTGTAAATCATCTTCCTTAATGTTCTCCTTGATGTTATATATTTGTACTGAAGACACGAGCGTGGAAAGCGCGAAGATAGTGGAGCAGTCGCGCACCGTGCTGCTGCTGTCGAACGTGCCCTGCGTGTCCATCACCAGCACCGCCACCTGCACCAGCAACGCTTTTAATAACCGGTACGCTGCGCCCAGCACTCACACACCGAGCTACTGGACCCACCTTGTTCCCGGAGGGCATCGTCATAATAAACGGCTCAGGCCACATCAGGATGCCAGTTGTGTGGCGCGTCGAGCCACCGCGCCAGCTGAATCCCTTCAATGGCTCTTTCTCAGTGCCCATCCAGTCCCCGTTCTCATTGCGAGCCTCTTCCTGAAATACAGAGGCGCAATGTAGTTACAGTACGAGGGAACACGATACACCCTAGATTCTCGTTGAGTACGTACCGGTGCTGTGAGGTATCGAAGGAAAAAGTTGAGCAGGAACGACTTGCCGCCACGGAATGAGCCTGCAACGCTCACCACCATCACAGGCAAATCTTTCACATCATCACGCAGCAGAATCTTACTCAACGCCTTTTCGTCCAGTTGGTAAGTATTATTCGCAAGGTGAACTATATGTACGCCGTCGCTACTATTTGAGTTGTTGGAATCCAAAGGACCTTCAGTAAACACATAATTTAATCCATTAGGTACGTCTGAGCACAGTCTGAACCAAATTCTAGCTACCGCATTAAATAAAATTACAAATACTTCACGTTATTTTCAATTGCATTTTTACTATGTATGTATGGTGCAAAATGTCAATTTTGCTTAAACTGTCTATTCTATGACGAGTAAGTGCGGTGTGTAATATATTGGCTTGTTATAATTACAAAATTATAACAAGCCAATGAAGAAATCCTTACATTCTATTTCGCAGAGGACTGGTTCTGTAGATAAAGATAATATTGAAGCAGTATCCCCATTGTTAATTACAGGACTCAGCTTTTCAACTAACAATTCAATCGTGAGGGCTTTAGGCTTTAATTCACCACACATCACCAATTACTGATTGGCGGACTTCAATTACAGTAACACGGGGTGGATAGAAACACAGGGGTGAAAAGAAATGTGCTGGTCGTCATGTTATATTATTAGTGACCCGGCCCGACTGCGCTCGGGTGTGGATACTCGTTGACGGGGAAACCGTTCTTGCAAATTTTTGCATAAATTTCTAGTTTAAAATAGTTGTATAGTCTTATCATTACTAATAGGAGCGTGATGTAGCCACTAGCCGTCCTCGATTAATAAGCTGTCCAAGACCAAAATAAATTTTCATTTCGCACAGGTAGTTCCCAAGCGCGGATCCAGCTTTCAAGTCATGGGTGAGTCATATAGTTCTAGTCAGAACACTGGACGTACTCGAATTCGATTACAATTATACATTTAAAAGTGATTTTGTAAAAGTTTGTTACACCTGTGATTAGTGAATATATGTACGATTTTTTAAGTGAAAATCAACGATATATTTATAAAAAAATTTCAATCTGGAGTCAGCCTAGGGGGGGGGGGGTCATGACCCCCCCATGACCTCCCCCCTGGATCCGCCCTTGGTAGTTTCTGAGATTAGCGGGCTCAAACAAACAGCTTTTTAGATTAGGTATGTAATATTTCACAGTTACACACTGTCACTTTTGTACCTACTTCTATTCACCCTCAAGTTTCGATACACATTGTTTTACAGTACCTTAGAAATTATTTGATCTCTGTAGTATACAGATTTTCTCACCATGTTATCCTTCATCGTTATAGTGCGTGGTAATTGACTAATAAATGGTAACGCTTAATTATAGTTAGTATCAATAAAAAATGAGCAAAAGACGCTAAAGATGGTCTAAAATTATTGTTGTCTGTCGTTTTTAGGCCCTATGTGGGTAGAATTTCGCGTAAATAAGAAAATAAATCAAATGGAATATATAAGGTTGTAAAAAATTTCGAGTGTAGGCTATTTCACGATAGCTACGACAAATAATATTCACATTATTATATCTTTACACAACAAATTACTTTTGTACAAACAAGTCCTGATGCCAGTATGGACTTATGGTATACAGTTGTGGGGATGTAGGTACCAAACCCAGTAATTAACTAATAATACATCGATTCCAAAACAAAGTACTGGGGGGGTATAGCAAACGCCCCATGGTACGTAAGAAACGAAGATCTTGATCGGGACCTCAAAGTGGACTTCGTTAGAAATATAGTGAAAAAGTATGCCGAAGCTCATGAACATAGACTTCATCAACATGTGAACGTCGAGGCGATCCAACTCCTCGACAACACGGACTTAGTGAGAAGACTCAAAAGGACCAATCCTTTCGAGTTAGTGATGAACAGTTAGTGCAACATAGTGCAGTTAGTGTTAGTGAAAAAGAACACGCGAACATAGTGTCTTCTCCTTAATAGAGACAATAAGAAAAGTGTTAATGAGACATATTTTTAGACATAGTCTCTTTAGAAGTTTAGGTTAGATTTAAATAACTTCTAGTCATAGGGCTAGATCGTTATTCAAATGATGTATTACGACACAGTACAACATTAAAAATATATTATAATATCTATTTATTTACTCAAATGAGTCCAACTGTTTTCATATATTAGATACAAGTTAATAAGTCAGATAAGATTACCTTTAGTGGCTGACATGATGAATTGGTTATTCAAAAATATAGACACTTCAGCCAATTAAAATATGTATTTTTGCAGTGAACACAACAAGTGTACTGACGATGTGATGTTCCTTCAGGAATTTATATGAAACGCGATGGTTTCATAGGTACCCATCGCTTTCCGAAAACCGCAGGTCGATAGCGGCTGAAAAGCCACGGATCCTGCCTATTGCTTGATAAATTATTAATTCACACGATCCTATCTTACGCGGTGATAATGATTCTGCGACTGTAGGTACTTACTACCTAGTACCTACATCTATATACATGTAATGGATTTGTGTCATTCTCCCGTTGCTGGGTTATCGCTGAATAATGGGACAAGTGACCCCAGGAGGACTTATGTACCCCTATCTTGCTATAAATTTCAATGTTGCAGAAAAATCAGACTAGGCTGTATGCACTCGATTCCTTTACCCGTTGCTTTTATGATGTAATAAAACAATGATCCTAGTATTTTCGCGGGAATATAGCGAAAACCTACTTAAGTGATAACAAATTTAATTCCATTAATATGTTTTTCCATAATGAGTTTTTAGTTATATTAGTTGTATAAAAGTGGTGGACGTGAATTGATTTATGAACATTAACATACCATCAACTACCAAAATCAATGAAACTGCGTCGAACGCAATATGGAATGTGTTGAAATTTTGCAAGAAATTCCAGGATCAGGTAAGCCTTACAAAATAATATACAATGTACCTAATGTACCCGGTAAGATTTCACATCTGCAACATTTCAAAACTGAAAACACTAATTTATCTTACAGTACCTACTTATAATACTTATACTTTTAATGGGAGCGTTGTGGATACATTTGCGTTGTCAATAAAAAATAATTTAAAAAATTAAACCAAATTCAAAAATGTAACAAAAAGAGAGAAGTAGACGATGTTTTTAATGAATCTAAATTGGACCAATCTTATGGACCAGCTGTGCCCCGCGGTTTTACCGGCATAGTTCATAGCGTAATGTTATATTATATCATATAGCCGTACAGCTAGCACCGAGCTCAAAAAAAAAGTTAACATATTTAAGTACCTATTTTGGAATTTTAAAAGATTAATTAAATTCCCTCTTTTTATATACAATTTGGAAGTCGACTTGTTTTTATTATACATATTATTTTGTATAGTTTGATATAATCGAAATGTGGTATGTTTTTCCAAAACTGAAAATAGATCTTTAATATGTGTATTTTAATAGATAAAAAACCACAGTAACAGGATATGATAATAATTTGCACCGCGGAATCGAAGGCCGATTGATGAACGGAAATTACGCATAAACCACAAAAACATGTTTCTTTTTAATTGGATAATATTATATTATTGATAAAAGAAAAATCGCCTAGTCTACTAAGTTGTACCTATGTTCTTTATAAATGGGCAAACTTGTTCGATCATTTTACTCAAAAGACTTTAGTACCTACAGTTAGTAGGTAGGTACCAGACTGCCTCGGTGGCGTAGTTGTAACACAGAGTTGTACTACGGTACGACTACAAAACTGAGGTCTCGGGTTCGAATCCCGGGTCGGGCAAAGTGATTTGGGTTTTTCTATTCATTATATCAGCCTAGAGTCATCAGTCAGGAATTTGTGCAAGATATGGCAATAGGCCCCTCCCCCTATCACATAATGGGACGGAATATACAAGGCGAAATGTGGGTGTCCTGGTGGCGCCTCTGCCTACCCCTTCTGGGATAAAGGCGTGAGTTTATATATGTATGTTATGTATAGTTACTAGATACAGCGTATACTTAACCAATTTTCGCCCACCATCCCCAAACGAATACGGCTGTTAAAGTACCTAAATATTTTAAAGCTTGGGTGTAATTTGCATAATTATTTTCATTTCATTTTATTTATATCTTTTCATTTCCCCTAGCAAACTATTATTTGTATAGTCTATTATAAAATAATAATTTGACAAATATTGTAAAACTGTTGATTCCGAGGGTAAAAATATAATGTGTCCCCAAATGCGGATACTGGGCACATATGTTGGTAATAATTTTTTCGTTCTTTTTTAATAGTGGATTTTGAATTAATGGAGTTACGATGTGTATTTAGCAGCCAAAATGAGTTCCATAGGCTTTAGAAACGATTAGTGACTATCATGAATAAGACTACCCTAATGCACTGATCAATTTAGTGGCGTTTCCTCTTTACTCAAGCGTTCGGTCTGGTACGTACGAATATGATATACAGAGAGAAAATTTGTACGTCCGTAGTTGAAAGACTATATGGAACTGTTTTTGAAGACCATACCTAAAAGTATCTCCAATAATATGAAAGATATAAAAAGATCGTGACGACATATTGACTACAAATTTGATTCAAACAAATTCTCCTCATTACATGTCTCTTCTTGATTAGATTATTGAATATAACATTGATCCCGCGTTCCTGCGAAAATGACTGCTATTAAACAGAAGATAAAAAAGGCATTCTACAGCCTAGCTAACAAATTAACATGCTTATCAAATCGGCTTCTAGATTGTTTTTTTGTATAAAAATAAAGTTTGTTTTATTAATTTTCTCCAATTTTATAAACCGGGGATATCTTTCTACATAATAATAAAGAAAAAACATACATACATAAACTCACGCCTTTATCCCCGAAGGGGTAGGCAGAGGTGCCACTAGGAGACCCACATTTCGCCTTGTATGTTCCGTCCCACGATGTGATAGGGGGCGAGCCTATCGCCATATCGGGCACAAATTCCTGACTCCGGACTGATAATGAATAGAAAAATCCAATATCACTTTGCCCGACCCGGGACTCGAACTCGAGACCTCAGCTTTGTAACCGTACCGTAATACAACTACGCCACCGAGGCAGTCATAAAGAAAAAAGTAGAATTTAATCCCGTTTTTGTTTGAGCGTAAATGTGTGTAGTGTTTTTTACTACGGCGCGGCGTTGGTGTTACGCCATTGGATTCTAAAATGTAACACATTAAGCTGTTCGGTCTTAGTTGTTGATACTTAGCAATAACTGGTGGTAGGTCTTTCATATGTGAGAGGCCGCCTGGGTAGGTACCACCTTGGTACCACCGCAATGTCTATTTCTCCCGCCAAACAGCAGTGTAAATGCGCTGTTGTGTTCCGGTTTGAAGGACATTGTAGCCAGAGTAACTACTGGACATATTGAGACTTAACATCTTATGTCTCAGGATGGCGAGCGCAGTGGAATTCCAAGCATTGCCTTGTAATTCATGGTGTTGTTTGGTTTCGCTACTGTCCATGAGCGGTCGTATCGCTTACCATCAGGCGAATGGCATGCTCGTATCGCCATTCATTGCAACAAAAAAAAAAAATCAGTAGTGTCCAATAACAGCCTTACCAAAAAAACCTAACGTTTTGTAATGTGCGCCTATTTAATCCAGTCACAATTGAGTGCACCAGCATATTGAGCAGTGTGGACAAGGTTACTAAGTTTTACTAAGGTTTTAGGTTACTAAGCATATTAGAATATGCTTAGTAAGTAGAAAAATGTATATTTAAAGCTTAAGTCGTTCCTACACGTATACATTTGTCTCAATGCGTCTCTTCTTTTCTCTTCTGTGCTTCTCATTTGTACCTGGTTTTGCAGCCGGCTCTCAACAACTGCACCACATAGACTGTTTGTATACGACTGTCCGTCAATAACTAGATAAATGTAGCTACAATACCTACACGGTTTGTTATTTTGTAATGATGACGACTCTCACTGGCCATTTTATCTTAGCCTATTTTAAGTTTTGATGCAATTTGAAGATTAAAAAAAAAACAAGGACGATATTAAACAATATGAATTTAAGATTTTATGTTAAAAATTTAGATGCTATTTGCACACTATAGTGTGAGGTATTGAGGAACACATTGTGATAATAACATAGTTACATACTACATGACTGCATAAAAAGCCCACAGGGAACAATTATCCACTCGACGTTAACTAAAATAAAACAACCATTAAATTATAAGTAATAAAACGCATTTAATATTTAGAACATCATGCTAATTTTAAGGTTTTTATTATAAAACAATCGTTTTCTAAACGGCGATAAAGCATTTAAACAACGTCATGAGATATGAATTCTATTTAAAAGTACAAATATTCGTGATGCCTCAGCATAAGCCAAAATACTTTAATAAAATATTGCGTGTTCTGTATACCCTTTACTTATCAACTGTTATTAGCGACGCAGTCTAGAATTACCCAGGGGAGCTCGAGGACTATGTAAGCGACACAACATTCCGAAATCTTGTAAAAAGTAACAAATTTTCACACCCATATTCTAAGACGTTTTCTCGACTCCACTTGACGTTACTAGAGGAAATCCGTATTCTTAGTAGAAAAAAATCTCCTCCACTCAACGTCACTCAAAAATTTTCCTGTCTCGAGGAAAGGAATCAACTGTCAAACTCAAGGTACGTCGCGACCTACCTTAAGGAAGAAATAAAAGAAATAATCCTACTTTAATATTGTAATTAAAAGAGAGAAATAAAGTTTACCTTTTAAAATTCTTAAATACCTAAATATGCCAACAATTTTTTGAGGTGGGTGCCTCTACACGATTTACACGTTTTCCTAGTGAATGATACAAACATTACTCTTTATTTCATTTAATAAAAGATTTGTGGTTTGGAAACAGTGTTTATTATTTTAAACAAGTTATTAAAGGTTTCCAACAGTTCCTGTAATACTTGTACGATACTCCGTACGAATATCCCGAACGACGATTCATCCATAAGAATATCCTTCGAAATTTCCGGGTTGGATGGTATGACCCTCCTCCTGTCTGCATGCGTTTTTTTCTCCGACTCACTAAATATTTGTCTTCCAGTCACAATCCCGAAGATTTTGAGTTCAATAATTATATATTATTCTATGTAAACACTCTGACATGACATTTGACTGTCACTTTTCAAGTGATCATAGACTATTTTCAAAGGTTTTTTGTTAAATCTCTACTTTATCTATACATCAATGACGTAATTAATGACGTTTTTCCTTGACTCAACCTCACTCGAGGAACCTTTAGTAAAGGTATATTTTTAACTAAGCATACCATTTTCGAGGGTCCCTCCAATTCATTTGTAAAGTCACCTCGACTAAAATAAGGTTGAGGAAGATTGGAGGACACGTCTTAGAATACGGGTGTCAGTCTCTTTTCCTCACACTCGCAACATAATGCAAATTCGTCACACAGACAGTGGAATACAACAATAAATTAATTGTTGCTAACGCTTCAGTTATCATTATACAGTTCCTAAATATAGGTAAATGATTCACACATAATTTGAACTCGCTCGCATAGCTATCGAACTACCCCTAGTTTTAAATCAATACGAAAATAAATACTAATATTACAACATTTTATAAGTAGAGGGTCTTTTAACCCCGACACCCCGTTACGGTAATTTTTGAGCTCGTACATCAGTCAGTAGGTCCCGCTGATCGCCTGGCGATATCAACTGCTTGCGGACTTACATAATAACATTTTTGAATGGTTTCTTTATGGTATTGAACATGATGAACATGCAAGTGCGTGTGCGTTATCAACCAGTTAATACAAAATTTTTACATTAATCAAATGGTTCATACGAGCTAACCTTTTTGCTGTGGAGCGCTCCAAATAATTTATACCTTTCTTATATTCATGGCAAATATTATGAAACTCTATTATGCCACTGAATCTGCTGTTTTATCTTGTATCAGTTACAGTAAATTATGTAATTATTCGAAAGGAATTACACATATGATGTACCCTATTTATAGTTTAGACACATTTCAATTAGAGTAGGTATATCCTACTACACAAGATAGTATTTTTATACGATTTTCAAATAATTCAATAACATGCAATCTCTTGTAATACCTAATAATAAACTTGGATCTCACAGACTCCTATTATAAACGAAAAACGGTATACGCGTGGTATGTTTTTTTCTCTTCCAAGCTAATGTTTACAACAACCATGCAATGATAATTGAAAAATTAAAAAACTTTTGTCTGGGATCTTACTGCTTCTATATTTTGCTATTTTTACAACTCAATAAAACAGCACACGTTCATCTCTTTGTAAGTTACAATAAATAAAAATCAACTAATTTATGCAACTTTATTTTTTGGTAGACGTCATTATGCCAACCATTGGAATGTAACTTTCAGCAAATTAATTTATTTTAAGAGTAATATGCGAGTACATTGATTTTACATTTTTTTAAGTATGAAGCACGGTCTGTGCTTTTATACAGGTGATATTTACAAGTGGGCGTTGATTCTCAAAGGAATCACAGCATGGATACACGTGTATATTTTTTTCAAAATAAACGTTTTTGATTGCTCGCTAGGCATATCGAATTTTCAAAAATCCATGAATGCCGCGTTAGTTTTCATGAAAATCGGGGCCGTGACTCTTTCAAGTGTTTTTCGCTTCCAAATACTTTCAGATTTGCCCATCGACGCCCACTTAAAAATTCACCAGTATATTCTTTATAGTAATTAGCAGGATACCGCAAGCTTATTTAACGAAGTAGGGAACCGATGCAATGGTTGGGTATACGTTAAAAGCAATAATACTAAGAATAAAAACACTCCACAATATTGGCTTTCAACTGTAATGCATATCAGCTGACAGGATGTTGGGGCGTTCGAAAATGTACTTTTATTAAAACAAAACACTACAATCAGTTTCAGCTACCTATTCAAATATTCTATTTTAGGCATATTTAGTATCTATAAAAGTTTATTTTCAAAGGTCAATCACTCAGATAAAGTATGTCATGCGGTCCTGCACTTGGTATTCTAGAACCATCGACTAATGAAAACAGTTACCGCATGCTGACTTATGAAAATGAATGAAAATGAGTCTTCTGTGTAAGACATTATAAACTCGATTCCCTTTCTTCAGAATGCTAGCAGTGACTACAGGACAATACAAATAAGGTTATCTACGCGTGTACTTGTTACAAAACAACTGAAAACATGAGATCCACATATTAGTACAAATATATTATTGAAGAGGAATACATACTATATGTACAATAATTATTGCAGCTCGTGCAAAAGACATTTGCTATACCTATAAGTGTTTATTTTTTGACCAAAAAGTATCATTGTGCGCTCAATTGAAACTATTCTTCAGTGTGATGACTCGAAGTGTTATATAAATCGGATAGCCTTACTGGATATGTTTTACCTATGCTCTGCAGAAATGATTACCCGCCCACTATTAAACAGTATGATCAACCGAGTCAAAGTCACAAATAGTCAAACGACCGAGTTAAAACTACGGCGTTAGCATTTAGCACCAACAACATGGTAGTCGTGGTTAAGCAAATGTCTTTCACAAGTTGACAAAGGCGCTACAAGAATTAATAAATTTAAAAACCTATCGATCGTTACTCTTACCCTTAGAACATTGCTTATACCAACTACAGATATTGCAGCTATTCTCAAATCTCATCGACTAACTCATGTATGGGACTCGATACAAACATTTGGTGTACGGTCTAAAGTACCACCGCCAATAATTAAAACTTATGGAGATTCTATTTCAAGGCATATCAGGTCATTGATTTCAATTTGATTACGATTTAAAGTTTCTTTTGCAAATATGTAGTAATTACTAAAGTGATTTTATGACAATTTATGAAACGTTGAAGTAAATGGTTTATTTGTATCATGTCCTATACATAAAGATTCAAGTACGTCAGCGTTATCCCCTGCCACACGTCCTATCTAGCCATTAACGTCGCATCCATTTTATACATACAGACAACACTGGGCCATACTTCACAATTTCATATTCACTCCAAGTGCAGAATCGATTTGTCTTTGAAGATATTGACGCCATTTTGAAACTCTCAACGTGGATGTAGAATTCTGCACGCCCTTTTGTTCACACCTTTATTACGTTCTTGATAACTTATTAACAGTTGTGCAGAAAAACGTGCAAACGCTAGTTTCTTAATTTTTGTTTATTTTAAATAATAATAATAGTGCCAATTAAAATAATAAATGTAGTCAAAATACGTTAATAAAACTGCGTTGTTTCACAAAGTTGATCCTGACGCAAAAACTGTGACATAAAACTTCATAGAACATAATTTTTTTTTTAAATCCAGACTACAAGAATTTAATCCAAACTATACTTCATAGACTATTAGCATCTACAGAAGAATAGATAATACAGATTCCACGTAAAATATCAACATTTTATACCAGTGATATCGAAAACGTGCATAAACCTGATACGCGACAAATAAAACGAAATAAGAGCATCTGAAACTATATTTCCCTAATCGTCAGAGCAATTCCGTCCCATATTATTTCCTAAAATACAAAAATAAAATTATTCGAAAATGACTCCATTTTAGCTGTACTCTTATTATTGGCAGTGGAGAGCAATCAGATATCAAATCCATTATATTCCAATGATCTTATTGGTTTATAGTGGAAGCGAAATTAATAATAATATGCCGTTGTAAGTAGGAAAACCTGTGGCAATCATGAAATGTTACTACTAAGCATCTAATATCACTTACACTACATGCTAAATTATCGAATGAATTTATAGAATTATCGTTATTTAAGTCATCTTGTATCTAACCGTGTCCAAAATCAGGTTTTCTTGGAGACTGGGTGTGATCTGAGCCCAGTGCGATTTTGATTGCATAGGTTGTGAACATTGAGGTGTTATTCCGGACCGGAAATCGCGAACAAAATCTAAGCGCATTACGCACGTACATCCACGCACGCGGGAAACCAGTCGAGCGAGAGGTAAGTTAGAGAAACAGAAACAGAAATAGCGGCACGGTACCGCTGTTTAGTGTTCCCAGATTTTTGTTCGCGGTGTCCGCTCTCGTACATCTCATCGGTTGTGACGCGTTGTCGAGAGCCCAGAGTGTAGTTAAACATATAAAGGTGTATGCAGGTGCAAGCGGTGCGGGTGCGGCGGGTGCGGCGGGGGTGCGCGGGGTGCGGCGGGGTGCGGCGGGGTGCGCGGCCAGCTCAGCACACGCAGCCGCTCTCGTTGCCTTCCTGCTCCGAGCCCATCGGCGACTGAGTCTGCAAGTCCACAGCTGTCAGACAATGAGTTAAGGCTTATTTCTACCGGGAAATACAAGGTAACATTACAAATATTCATATATTGTCAAACCTTTCAGACAAGTATATTGACCGCTAACTAATTTCCAAAATTACTAAAAAAATAAATAGGGTAATCGCTAGAGCAATAGGCATGATGACTGATTTTGAGAAATTACTTCAAAATGTTCGTATACAATAACTTAGCTTAAAATACATTTTATTTCTGAAAAAAAATTAGGTTTTGCAGGAAAAAAAATCGTTTCAAATAAAATAATTTATACTCTGCTCCAAAACGCTAGATTAGTAATGGCGTCCGCGTGTGACGTCAGGCTTTCGTAAACATTTGACAGTTTTTTGTTTATAAGTTTGTTGTGATAAATTAATTTCATAAAATTCTTTAATAATGATGGATCCTAATGTGTATCGATGATGTTCAGTTCCACAATGTAAAAATACATCGATAGAAACTCCGAATAAGTTATTTATTAACGTTATAACGAACAAAAATGTTAGAAATATGTGGCTAAAAATGGCAAGGCGAGACACAGCATCTGTATCTTTAACTCAGTAATATATTTCTGTGAAGACCATTTTGATGTAAGTATTTACAACGTTTATAATGATTCACGCGCCCAGAAAACTTATAATCAGAACTAATACATAATATACTGCTAATAACACAATCGATCAATTATGAGGCTAGATTTCATTCATTTACTTTAGGTGTTATACCAATACCTGTGTATATAAGTACTTGAAAACTTATTCTGGTTCTAATTACCAAATGATATGGAAGTTCGCGTGGAGTCAACTGTCAACCAAAGTACTATTTACGAAAGTGAAACGTCACTCGCTTTCTATTGGCGTTTCATCTAATATGGCGGATTCTTAGGTTTTCTGCTTTTATTTTTACTAAAATATAATTAATCGCAATTATAATCTCAAGCAAATTTATATTCTTAGATTCCCTATAATACATATTATTATTGTAAATCATCATTTCATTAATCCTTTATATCAGTCATCATCCCTATTACCTAGTGTAATTACAAATTAACAACTCTAGAGACAATGTTGTGCAAAAATATTTTATGCCATAAAAACATATTATTACGTTTAATGTTGATATATTTTATTTCAAAAAATTTCAATAACGGCAATAATTATCATCGTAGAAACAATTTATATTTGTTACGAAAGTAAGCCAAACAATCTTAAATTTATTTTTCGTCATTATCGAACCCTGGCAACACACTGACGGTGTCTATGTATTATGTGTGTTTATGGTTAGCAGTTAACACTTCCGCTCGATAAACTCTACTCGTATGCGGGTCCTATGCTGTGCTATGAAAATATACTACTTTTCCTACCCTGGATTTGTAGATACAGGCTGTTTTAAAATATTAGTATTAGAAGGACAACGCGTATATACTGGGTATATCCAGACTGCGACCGAAAACGAAGCCAGGCGGTAGTTTAAGTAAAAACAGACTCAATGCTATTAAAAATTTCGAAAAAAAGCAACATTTTCTTTTTGCTGTCATGAAATATATGGTCTCCGTACTAAACTACAGATTTATCTATATCATTAATTTATTCCGTATTATTGCATATAATAAATATACTTATTAAAAATAAATCAAAATAACAATAAGACCGCGTGTTCGTTTAGGTCACCCCAGCAATCTATGAACACCCACGACAAGGGCCTAACTACAAATATACATAAATATAAAGTTGTATCCGTAATTATAGGAAAGTGGCCAGTAGTGTCATCTACAGATCGTCGAGTCTATACCCGGCTCAAGATGTGCTAGGTTACCACTATAAGACTAATAACCCTATATAACAAAATATTAAATCAAAGAACAATGTTGTTATTTATAAAATTTATTTAAATTCAGCGTGATTTCGTAATATTTACATGTAATGTGCAATTATCATTACATTTGCGGTGTACAATTGTATAATCATATCTTTATATTACGTACCTACCAATTAAAATAACAATAATTTCACAATATGACACATTTAGTTCGCCATAACCCACATGAATGTAAAATCGAGCATTAAATAAATACGTAATATAAAAACTTATTTTGTAATGTGTTCGCTACACGACAAGTCAACTTGAGTAGTCCCTTTACAAAGATATTTTAAAAGTCGTAATAACCAATTAATCTGCTCTATGACATTCAACACAAACTAACATTATATATTTTTAATGTTTAAATGAAGAATGTGATTGTATGCACGAAATGGGACGAATCGCTTGCTGTTAGGAAATCCAAATAAAATATTCAAAAAACGCTGAATAAAACCACACATTTGCGGGATTCAACAGTAATCAATATTCACATTTTAAATTGAAGACTGAATAGTAATTTATAACAATTCAGTAAAATATAATGATATCAACTGTTTCAAATAGACAATGCAATTTGGCGCCGAGGGACAATTTTCCGGAGAATATAAGAGACTTATCATGTAACAAGCGTAAATGGTCATTACATAATTTCATTGAATATAAAATATATGAAAATAATTTAATTGACAAGCATTCGATTTAGTAGTATAGCAAATAATAATTAAAACATAATATATTGTATATTGCTCTTGTGTTTTGAGACGGCAGTATATGGAGGCGCACGGTATCCGCAAAATATTGCTTCCATTTTAAAATACTGGTGATTTATATTTGACATACAAAACAATAATAATTTCCTTTACGATGCCTTTTAGAACATTTTTTTTGCTATTTCACTGCAAGAGTTTAACGGGCATCCACACGCCACCGTGTATTGCGATCTCAATATATAAAAAAATAAGCTCGTTGGAATGATACAATTAATAAAAGAGTGTTACAATATTCTACAATATAGTTAGACACAAGCTAACAGTGAAATCTCACTAACAATGTATTTGAAATCATAAGTATTCACTCTTATGCACTAAGTAAATAAATAATACTAATTTACAGTGACCGCGGGACCTCGGTGTCTTGTTCATACTAAATTAAATCAACGGCAGACAGCGCTCGAGTAGCCGGTAACGATTCCCAACTACCGAGCCTTTATATTTTCTTTAAATAATAATTAAGTGGACTTCATAATGTTGTAAGCACCAATTTATTTATTTTAAGGGACTTGCTTGTATTACTACATATTTCCCTATAAGTTTCAAGTAGGATTAGAATATACATAACCTTTTTGCAACTTTTTTTTCCCGTGAGTATTTAATGGTCGAAAAAACAAAAATAACTTATTTTGTCACAATATTCGCTGTCATAAGATTCCAGGAAAATTGTTTAAAAATTTCGGATAATTTAAATGTATAAAAAATACTGTCCCGCGTACTATATACAAAGTACAGAACTTTCTCACAAGATCGCTAATCATAACGTTAAAATATAAATGTACCTAATGGTAAATTATAAAATAATTTTAGAGTTTTCTTTTAATAAACGTATAGCCATATGGCGGAATTAACAGTGTGTGCAGATCAAATCAACGTATACCGATCACTAGACACTAGGGATCAAAATTGGACATATTCAATTAATATTTTAACATTTACATTATTGTTCTCGTATCAAAAAATTAAAACTGGCAAAATATATGAGGCCGAAAAGTTCGATGTTTAATTATATTTTATAAACATACTTGTTCCAGAAAGTCGTATTTATAAACTAATTGCGATCTGCACTCCACCTCACTAAAATCGTTGATGGTAAAATGTGTTCGCTCAAGCAGATTCAGTCTTATACAAACTTAAACATAAACCTGCCTAGAAATAAACCAAGAGCAAAACTACAAATCCTACCGCGATACATATCATTTCAAGTCAATATATTTCAACCTCACGACCATTTTGAATATTCTGGAGCGGCTTTTAAAAACGAACTTGTTGAAACTGTAAAATTAGCTTTGGACGTGCGAATAATATCCTAAAATATCATTTAATTTCAAGGGAAATTGTAAAATGCGTTTATAATGTCACAACTGTTAGTACTGACATCTTTTTACACTTCGACAATACATATTTTGTTCATGAAAGGAGAATGCCCAATGCCCATTCATGATATCGGTAAAAAATATCGTTGACCCCGATACAAATACTGCTTAAAATTCATTATGGCATTTTTTATAGTTTGTCCTTAAACGTTTTCCTGTTTTATCCCGGCCGACAGATTTTTATTACATAAAGTAATTATCCTCACATTTTACGATACGTCAGCTACAAATGGGGCTACCAGAGTGACTGAACCTCAAGTTCATTTCTCCAAGAACTCCGGGCCTGGGTCGCAATTATGTTTATTTTTATTGAAAATATATATTTTTCCCTGTACAACAAAGTAGATTTCACCGAGGGACAAAAATCTTCGCACCGATACCAAGTTTCATATTGAAATGGGCATTCTCCTTTTCATTTGGCTAGTAAGTACGTATGTATTCGTGACAATAAAACTATGCAGGCAAACTTCTGTTTTCTTCGCGATTCTTATGCCTTCCGTGTTGATTATATTTAATAACATCTTTTATAATTCCACGCGTTATTGCCACTCTTTTTCTGTAGTATGTGAGTGTGAGTGAGTAAAGAAAAGAGGGACGAAAAAATATTTCTCAATAACCATATCTATATGGACACAGAACAGTTCGTTTTCGGGCGGAACGACAATCTTCCAGTAAGGCAAGCTTGAAATGAATGATTGAAATTCATGGTAGAGCATATTGACGTGGTATTGGCCCATGTCCAGCAGTGGACTGTAGGTGGGGATATTAAACTTGTTTAAGTAGTAAAACTCAACCATCACACATGTAGTCCTCACGTTATAGTAAGATACAAATCTTGATGCGTATCAGATACTACAGGCTCTTGTCTCACTACACCCTGACCAACAAATATTTGTGGACTACGCGAACATTTGTCTCAGTGCAGGGATCGCAACCGTGGCCTCTTGTTTCACAGGTGCTGCTGAATGGTACATTTGCCATTATTTTAGATGCTATTTATTTAATTCATTTTGTTAAATATGTATGATATTCTATGCTTTAACCAAATTTAGTTTTTACCAAAAAAGACTACGAAAAGGATCAGGACGACATGTTGACAGTTTTATGTATTTTGCCTGCATCATTTTGATTATCAACTGATACAATTACTTTCATGTTATCAAAGACATCTCATATAGGAAACTATGTTTTGTCGAAGTTTAAAATTTTGGTACACTCGCCGAATCAATACCTATCAATGACGTCATTCGTCTCAAACCTTTTAATTGACAATACATAGGTTTATAATCCGGCCGCTCAGAGAATGCGTTCCTGAAAGGTTGTAATCGAACGGACGACGTAACTTTGAAGTGTCGTTGCAAATGCAACGACAGCAAATGTAAATACATTATCGAACAATTTTATTTATTTACCCTACTTACGAAATAAAACATCATAAAAATTAAATAATATGTAAATTTAGGTTAAATTTTATCACTTTGGACTAAATTTGACGGTTAATAAAAATAAAAATATTATATTTATAAGTTCATACCACGCCGTTACAAGGTTATGTCAACTGTTCATTTCTGGAGTGATGTGGCCAAAAAATAGCAGATGATTATAACGTTATTTTCCGTTATAATATAAAATAATACATTTGTGTTTTTAATAATGTATAACGTAATAATTAAACGGATCTAACTCTTTATTTCACCTGGCAGCAATATAATATCTTTCACATTTGTGAATTTTATTTAAATTTGGCATTGAAGTTTACGTTTTTATTAAAATATTTTAAATAAGAACATTTAATATTAACTTATATTATTTACTTATAATTGATTTAATAATAATAAGAATCAAAATTAAAATCCGATCTATAATGTGATACTATTTAAGCGGCTCAGTGGCGCCTCCTTTTCTTATTATTTTTAATTAATTGTTTGTAAATATGTTGCCATATTTTATAATAAATATAATTATCACCTTGTTGTTTTGTTTATTATTTTAACGACATGAAAATGTAGAATGCAGACAATTGGATATTTGACGGTTGTGGCAATAAAATATAAAATGTGTTGCATTATTATGATAAGTTAGTAAAAGACAATAATATTTGGTATTTTTATTTACATTTATATAAATCGTAAATATTATAATGATCTGAAAGAAGTTTGTGAGTTTTTATTTATTGATTAAATGTAACAAAACAGGATCGGCTGTCCTTGTGCAGCGTGTGACGTCACAATGTACAATTTTATTAATTTCTGCCACTAAGATCATTCACCAATTGTAAAGTGTGACGTAAATTTTAAAAAGTCACGTGACCAACCGTTTTGGTGACAATATTTTTAGTAATAAAGAAAAACATGTTTATTCGTTATAAAGATCTCTTTAAAAATATATTAACGGTTGGAAGATTTAAAGAATGATTATACCTAGATTTTAAAATACTTTATAGAAAATAGTCAAGTATCCAATTATTCTAACTTGCTACTTTTACTGAGAATAATTCAAAAGTTTAGCAAAATGATAATTATTTCCCATCACTACTCATGATCAACTGACATGTGTCAGGAACGCATTCTCTGAGCGGCCGGATTATAACAGACAGAAAACAATAATACATCGTTATGATGTATTTTTCGCTATATTTACATTGGTACGCTGGTATAAGTTACCTACAGCTGCCTGAGTGATACCAGCACTTCAATTCGTTACGTCATCGACATTGATAAGCGCAAAACAGCATTGTAAAGTTTAAATTGCAATCAATGGTGTATTGCATTGAGATATTATAGTGGAACGGTCATCGTATTCGGCACACGAAGAACATGTGGAGTGAGAGGAAACCTAGTGTCACTGTTGAAGTGACAAAGATGGAAACAACAATAGCCGTACGGTACCGCACTTCCGTTGCAAAGACTTCATTCGCGGAATCCCCTCTAGTATAATATCTCAATGGTGTAATGTGCAGTAGTCGATAAGCGATGGTAGGGTCGGGTGTGGACGCCAGCGTGCGGCGCCGGATGTCCGGAGTGTCCGGCAGTGTCCGGCATGACCGGAGTGTCCGGAGAGTCGGTCATGTCCGGCGTGCCCGGAGTGTCCGGCGTGTCCGGAGTGTCGGCAGGGCGCGCAGGCACTAGCAGGCGCATCCACCGTCCGGCTCCTTGTTGTCGCCCGGCGCTTGTCGCAGGATCACCTCGTGCACTGGACACACGCTTTATTAAGGAAATACTACTCAACCAAACTACACGTGCACGCAGACCCGTGGCTGTCGCACCCTACCCACTAATATTATATGGGACTTTAGAGCTTTACTGTATCATGAAGTTCTATCCTACCAAGTCAAATTTAGATTTCACCTCATAATTTAGATGTACAAATAGGGCAATGAAGTAATTGAAAATGTTTGTTACTTTTTATGGCAACACTTAATCGAATGCTTTTAAATGAAATTTATATGTTATGCCAATTACTACATTTGGGTCTCCAAATAACAACACACATCTTTGGTGACAGCAAAAAGATGCTACCACGTCAAGTTATATTAAAGTTTTTTTGTAACAGATAGACAATAGTGTAAACGGAAATATGCATTAAATTTTCTATATGCAGACACAAAATAAATAAATTTATATAGCAGTCGCCATTTGTAGGCCGGATTAATTTGTCAAGCACATAAGCATCTGTCACCAGTCGATGTGCTATCTAGAAGGCACCATCAAATGTAGTGCGGTCGCTTTGGCAATGCATAATACCAAAATTATTCAATATTCCACTTAATTTCGTGGTCACATCATCCTAGACTCTCTATTACCTTTTTTTTAACCACGGGTCCGCGTGAAGGATACAAAAATAGACAAGTAAAGCAAAGGTTCGAGTGAGAAAAATCACTCAATACATTCGAAAAGTATTAGTGTTTTAAATATTCTAATACAAATATAAAAGAAAAGAGCATAAACAAATAATGGTATGACTACAGGATCGGCAGCGCGTATGTATTGATTCTCGTCTTGTAATATTTTAATTCACTTTTGATCGTGGGAAAACCACCCCATAAATGATTGCTAACCGTAGACTAGTGACCAAGTTAGAATAAAAATATCCAATGAAACGTAGAATGTGAATTTTCCTTCTTAACAAGGCTAAACCAGATAACCTCCTAAAACCATTAGCTTTACTGTCGACATTTGTCGTACTCAACTTAAAAAGGTGTTCGTTTAAAATCCAAGTGAATTAAAAAATCACAGACAAATAGGCATCGTGCGGACAATATTGTTGAAGCATAGTTAATAAGCAATGTTCTACAATACATAAACATACTATATAGCAATTGATAGACGTAAATGAATATATAAATATGACAGTATGAAATTAATTAGTACCGTTAAATTTACTTACAACACAGGTCTTAGACGTTAGCGAACCACCACCGTGACACAATTTGATCCGCGGGACGTCACTAGTATTCAAATAATATGTGGATATGGCTGCTTTTAATTATCGATAGCTAAATCAAAACATTACAACCCTATACTGAAAAACGTATTAGCTCGAGAACAATAACGTAACAGAGCTACGCGTTTCTTATGAGTTTCAAAGCGTAGCTGTCTGTGACGAAAAGATTCATTGATCGCAGACATTGAGTGGTGCGTTGATATTTCACATCTAGTCCGAACTCAATACTGTACATATTTATTTAGTGGTTTTAACTACTTTGGTTCAATAATTGCATCCTCTATTAAAAATCACAGACCTAGTACATAAGACTCGTAAAAACTTATAATCCATTATTTCAATGGCAATCTCTTGAAGTACATCAAATTATAGTCGGGGTTTAAATAAATCACGAATATAAATTATAATATTGCAGCTAAATCCACATATTAACAAACGAGCGATTAATTACGATTTAGCCACCGGAAAACAACGTTCACCCAACCGTTAATATTCCAATAATTTCTAGCGATATAAAAACATGTATATATAATGTTTGTGTGTCGGTATGTGTGCAGTGTGCACGTATGGACGAGCGTGAGCCTAATGTGTCCCAAAAAAACAAAACTTAAAATATATATAATGTCTCAATTGAGTCGATGCGATTATTAACTGTGCTTTGGACATATTGAGATATGGAATAAAGTATAGTACGGTTTCGTTAAAAATCAGCATTTTTTTACCATGGTACAGGAAAACAAATGCACCTGAAGTGACTGCAGTTCTAAAAAATAATACTAGTTATTTGATATCGTTATCGAATAGATTAAAAGATAAAAATGCTGTATTTTTTTATATCTTAAATGTGCCTTTGAGGTAGTTTTTTCTTCCTAGCTACATTTAAGCACATATAACTCTTATACCATTGCTCTACACCATTGAACCTGTCATATTATATGGTTATTATATTTAGGTGTCTCTGGCAAAATATAAAAAAGTGAGACATTGACAGACTTTTCTTATTTATAACCCTTGAACCCATCATAAAACTATGTACATTCATGTTAGTAGTTGATTAAAACATGCATATCCAGTAACATACACCTAAAAATTATTTAAAATTATGGTTATGTCCAGACGCGATGAGATATGCTAAATGTTATCATATTTAATTATGTAAACGCTTCATTTATTAATATCATCATGTACCTGTATATTTAAGCTTGTATGTCAATATATAATTTATGACTTTCGCTACCCCAAAGGCATTTAGTGGTGTCAGTAAAATGATGCACTCTCAACATGTCCAAAAGTTGATAATTGTTAACACAATGTGTATTGTTTGGGAAAAGGATACTGTCTTCCGGAGGCTTGTTCTCAGCAGAGTCCATGCCGGGCAGAGCCGCCGCAACCCGCCTGAATAACTGGAATGTGCAAACACAAATGTTATTATATTGTATCATAAATAACACGCCCAATAGTCGCCTCATTAGTCTACGAGTTGATCGCCAGGTCAGGCAATCCAAATATTTACAGGGTATATCAAGACCGCGACCGAAAACGAAGCCAGGTGGTAGTATTAGTGACTTCAGACATAATGCAAGTAAAAATTTCGCAAAAAAAAAACTACAACTTTTTTTTTTAATTTTTACTTATCGTCGTATTTGGGTGATATGTACATAGTTTTCTTAAAATAAAGATGTGCACCTCTTTATTTTTAAACACGCAATGGTACGTAAGGGTGTAACTTAGTATTTTCGCAAAACTAGGTACTTACCACCCAAACACGATGATTTCTAAAAAAATCTAAAAAAATATCTGTCACTGTTTTGGCGAAATTTTTATTTGCATCGTGTTTGTAATCACTAAAACTACCAGCTGGCTTCGTTTTCCGTCGCAGTCTTGATATACCCGGTATAAATACACTTAACAGTCACATACATAGTGCAGACCCTTCACAAAGATCGAGTCTTGTGTCGTGGGTATCAGGAACTACGAGGACTTTTCGGTCTCACAAACTCCCAGACCCGAGACAAGTACCTGTGGATCACACAAATATTAGTCCCGGTGCGAGGATCGAACCCGCGGTCTCGCGTTTCACAGCCGGCGTCTAACCAACTGCGCCACGGAGGTTGTCATTATATGTTATATTTTTTAGTTTGTAAAACCACATATAAGCTGCCTGGGATTGGGATTTATGCGCTGCATGGCGATAAGTGGCGATTATAAGCAGCCTTTGCTGGTCATGCACTTTGGCATGTCAGTAGCGTTGTTTTACACCTCACCTTACTTGGACTGCTATAATTAACAACCTATTTGATTGTTTCGATTGTGTAACATCAATAGCTATAGTAAATCTACTGGTGAAAATAGGCCTTCCGCTAAAATGTTTACACCCACTTGTCAAGCAGCGGTCTGGCTGCAGGCGTTTCCTGCTTTCTTCAGCCTTTGCTGGTTTGTCACACCACCTTTATCGTCCAATGCTATGTTTGCCGGTACCAGGCCTCCGTTCAGAGACTTGTCGATCAGTTGTTTGAGATATATATCCTGGTAAATACAACTTAAACCAACCGATGCTCTTGTTAAGTTTTCTCACCTACGGATCGCAATTCTCGTAAACAACAAGTCAACTTGTAGACTGAAGTTACCTGTTTGACGTTATATCCGGCTTTGGCGCTGGTCTCAATGAACATGACATTGAGCTCCTTGGCCTTCCTGTCGCCCTCCTCAGTGGAGACCTGTCGCTTGTCGGACAAGTCGGTCTTGTTGCCCACCAGCATGATGATGACGTCGGAGCCGCGCTCGGTGCGTACGTCGTCGATCCACTTCGACGTCTGGTGGAATGAGTTCGCGTCTGCAATCAACGCAAATTACCGTGATGGAGCAATTGGCAGAGGGTAGTTTATAAACTGGCTTAATATGGACAAATGTAATATGTAGGATGTAAGCATCTTACAAATCTACTGGTAGTTTTAAAACTGACTTTATACCAACAAAGATTTGAAGGTTAATAAGATTTTAATTGGTATTAACAAAGATCTATAGAAGTACAGATTAGACATAAAGTTACATCTTAGCATCGCGTCGGCCGGATATGAGGAGGTACAATGACTGACTAGCAATTTTAAGCTTGACTTAAGAAAGTAGAATACAACTCAAACACTGACATTCAAATAGTTTAAAAATATTATTATGGAAGAAAAAACAAGCGGGAAACTAATCCCCAAAGTCAATGACCCCTTCATTAAAGGGCAGCAGTCTCACTAAGTGTTCACAATTAACCCTACGCTACTGTAACGAACTATTGGTATGGTATAGTTAATACTCGTGACACACACAAACCAGACACTTTTTTAATCAATTATAACACCGGCCGGATAACGAAGTATATATTGTCGACTGGTAAAAATATTAGCCTACCCTTACAGTATACTGGCATAACGATAATGTGTAACGTATTTATAAAAAACAAAGCACGATTTCAAAGTAATGCGTCAGCATTGCAAGCACGTTCTGTTAGAGCTAGCGTAATGTGCAATATTTTCCGGCATACTAAACAGTAGCCTGCCTCATTGTTTTAGTAGAAGTTGTGACCTTCTGGTTCTGGTTTAAAAATCATTTTCTTGAAGTCTGTTTAGTACCCCTGATCGATAATATTTTCATTTTAGGAATATATATAAATTTTATAATTTTCTTGGCAATACAAGTTACTCGCAATATAGTACATTTTCCGAAACTGGATTATTTTCTTCTCCTTCTGTCCCATGACTAAAAGCATGCAATTCTGTCCTCCCCTGTCCCATGCCATCTATTCGAATTTGAAAGAGTGGGTAGCAAATATGAATATATGAATAACGGGCTCATCCCCCGAGAACCATTTTTTCGGGATAAAAAGTAGCCTATTTCTTAATCCAGGGTGTCCGCTATACCTAATACCATTAAAAGTTTTTGCGTGAAAAGGTAACAAACATCCATACATACAAACTTTCACAATCATTATAAATATTATAGTATGTACTTCACAATTATTCTTTGTCAGTATGATCTTCAGGGTGGCCCGGTTGTTTCAAACTATCAATCCGGAGCGGTTGCAGATTTTATAGCGGAGTCCCTCCCAGAACAAAGGACCTAATTTGGCATATAGACTAATATTATGTATTGTAAAATTATGTATGCACTCAGTATTTTTTAATAAATGTCAGCAGATAGAAAAGTCTATAACATTACATTATAATGTGGAACATGATTATTATATCGATATCGTCAATACGTAAATTTTATTTATATTATAAACTAGCTATTTTTACGTTCGATAGCCCTGTATGCGCGCGCCGAGGGTCGGTTGGATTTCCTAGAAATCATGCAACGACAATTTGCATTTACGGCATATCTTTCAACAAATAATCTCATAGAAAGAACGGACCACCCATATGCATCGGTTTTAAAGATTCCAATAGAGTTAATGTTGAAATGTATCACAAAATGTGTCATTTGCTAAATTCACCACAAATATGGATTCAATCAACGCTTGGTACCTATTACCGGCCAACACTTACAACAAATAGATACTAATAAACATTGAGGTATAACAACTATATAAATAAACTTTTCTAAGGTTCAGTAGGACCTTAGAATCTAGCTTAATAGCGCAAATTGGCCCAATGCAGCAAGCAATAAAAGGTTATCGCCGGGGAAGAAAATAGGGCAATTGCTATACTAGAAAAATGGAGACAGATTGTAGTTATAGGCCAAATGAATCCTTACTTTAACTAGAGACGTCATTTGATATTAAAATCTTAATACATATATACAACGACGCTTATGTATTATGGTAAATAATGTTTCAATTCAGTGTGAGGTATAATCTATCTTCACGTTTGTCAATAAAATATTTGAGTTCTCTATATTGCTTACACCATAATATATTCAATCTCAGGTTTCTTATTCCATACAAAAACCAACTTACTAACACATACTATAGAAATGTATTGATATATGTGATTATTCGGTTGTAAATGATTATTCGGTAACACCAGAGGATATTACATCTAATACCTGCATATTTTTGTTTCGGTTTACAAATCCTATGGTACCCACTATCGTGTTATTCATTAAGACGCATTTGTTCTATCGTCCGAGTACAGTTTACGAGCAATTAAACCCAGCCTCTGCGCCACCATAAAAAAAGTCCTTGAATGTCGCAAGATCCACTGTTATTACATATTTTTTCAGAATATTCAAAACTTGAAATGATTCAATAACTTTTAAGAATGACCACTAATTTATTTATTTTTTTCGAGCTTTTCTATTGTACTACTATCGCATTTAAACGTCGTCATCTATATGACTTCACAAAGTGGATTGAAATCAGGCTTCCTCGACGTTACCCTAATTTATAACATATGTATTCATGTACATAAGTGTCAAACTGAATAGTTTATGCTTAAAATATTAAGATACTTATTTCTATATCCTAGTGCGCAATACTCACTTACTGAATAGGTAAGTATACGCATAAAAGCGACGGAACACAGGCTTTTAAATCCACGAGGTTTGAGATCTTTGTGAGTTCAGTGATTTTTCAGGAGGCAACCCTGCGTCAACGGCCATTACAGCATCATAGCGCGAGTTGAGCGAACTCTCAAGCACCGCCTCTTATTAATGTTTTGGTATTATAGTCCTATTTTGGCCTTTATTCTCGGTTCTATTTTGCAACTTGCTGAATAGTCTTTGTGAAACACGCCGAGTCTGATTCAATTGAAATGTAACCCGGCCCAGTGCCGGATCGATGCGTATTACACGCGCCCTCCAAATGTTTTCAGACGTAAAATTTATCACCGAATAAACGATAAATTCACGCTTTTATTTAACGATATTCGAAATGACTACGTGCGTCGGACTCGTTTTGGTCTCAACAAAATACTCTTTCTAAGTGGTAAATTATCCTGTGTTTTTAATATGGAAATTAAATATAAAAAAATACTTAGTACGACTTTTCTCAAAGTACGTTTTAACTGACAAATTGCTTTTATCAATGGATACGAGTTACTAAAAAATAAAAGTTGTGTAAATCGAAAACAATAGTGGCAAGTCGAAAATTCGTCGTAATGGGAAGTTACCATCACAACATTTTTTCAATTATTGATATATTTTTTGGCACATACGATATTTTGCCTAATGTGATTGCCTACGCCCAAATACTGGAACGCAACATAAATATAACTTGCGATTAACTACGTTAATCCCGATTAAATGTACTGGCTAAGTGAGCCGTGCGCTGTTAAGAGCAACTTATTATTTGAATGTCGTTCCAGTATTCGGGCGTAAGTGAGCCGTGCGCTGTTAAGAGCAACTTATTATTTGAATGTCGTTCCAGTATTCGGGCGCTAGTGTCATAAGACCGCGATTTGTAGTTTCTTTATATTTAATTTTAGTGTCAATGTATTCTTGGTGTACCAAAAAGCATAAATAAATATAATGATATCAGTTCGAGCGGGATAGTATTTACTATAGAAAACCGACGGGAATAAATTGCAGCTTTGCTGTCGCATTTCGTTCGGTAAGTGAGATTGCTGGCGGTGGAAAAATCGTTACACGCTCGCCTCTTCGCGTTCCGCTGCATTCAAAATGCCGGCAGTTTATCTACCTCTATGGATGTCTCAAGCGCCCATAAACAATTATTGCCTTTTATATGAACCATTAATTTGCTTAAAATCTTTGATTAAATAGTTTTCTTAGGACTTAGTCTATACTAAGTACTATTACTTACAGGTGTTTGCTCACACAGATTTCTCGGTGAAGCAACTCAAATCCACAGCATCGCGCCGGCGAACGGCACGTAGGCGTAATCTACGCGGTACAAAATGCCCTAAACCCATAAAACAGCCATAAACGCTACACAATGACTTTTTTAGTGGCTTGACAAAATAGCACACCGCGCTACGTAGTATGGTCAAGGCTGTGCAAAATAAAAAAAACAAAGGTGGATGTACAAAATCATATCCACATATTTCGTTGAATTTAGTGAGATTAATTTTTAATCGAGCTTGTGATAAAACAAATGTTATCATAAGTTAAATACTTTCGGAATCCTTATAGATCTTTTGTACAATCTAAGATCTTATTCCACCGATTTTTCTACCCACTTACTGTATAGGACCAGCGAGATAAACTAAGTCTTAGCTCATAGGGACAGTGATAGCTGAATGCTATAGGGATCTGCCTGTACTCAACAATAAAACATATTAGATAGTCGTGCACAATTCAACCCCACGATATTAAAAATTTTATAGTACGAGAGGATACGAAGATAACTTAAAATAGACTAATAATGTTAGACTATCGTGAGTAAATAATGTATGCGGGTCAAAAAATGGGACGCTAGACGCACCCAATAAATTCTGTCCACCCTCCCACATTAGCCAAGTCGCCCCGTCCACACTACAGATCTGAAACCCGTTCCAGACGAAAGTAGGTCGACGATGTAATACAGACGCAATAACTGTATGCTGGAGGCATTATAAAAAAACATGTGAACGTAGTGTCGAGTCTCGACCCCGACCTCCGCGCGCTGCGGTTACGCGCACGCTGCTCACGAGATCTCTTGCACCGGCATGTGAATCATAACTCGACACTTAACATTAGTCATGGCAATATTCTAATATTCACGGACACGCGGAATAAAACAAAAATGTAGGAAGCTTAACGGTCACGCACCGTGTGATACGATACTAAAACAAATATGTTTCGAATATAATCCCTATTTACTTAAGAATTTATAACAATTAACCTTTTTATTTTCTAGATGGCCGCTTTTATACTACTGCTACAGTTTTCCAGTTCTATATGTTATTTAGCAAGTCAAAAATACTATTAATTGATATTTTAAGTATACTTTACTATGGTTTAAAAATACATTATCTTGATTAATACTATGAGTTTTCGTCAGCTGCAACGGGTTCTTAGGCCATGGTTATAAAAAAAAAAATATAACAATTAATTATATCAATTAATTAAATTAGAAAATAATGAACACAAACTATGAGTTTAATTACTGAAGACTGTAAGATACTTTTAGTCATTATTGAAACCAGTAAAAAATTGCTTAGTTCTGTCTACCGAGTCATTATTAAATCAATAATCAATACATAGTTTCGATAGCATCCAAATAGAAATACATTCCGTCGCTGTAGCCGATAGTCCGTCTACATTGGAGGCGACATTGACTTCTTCGATCTCTAATATAGACGCAGACAGGCCAAGGTCCGTCGGGGAGGACATGCGAGGCAAATATTTGTCAAACTCGGGACACAACGCGACATCCAAACAACATCAGCACTAAAAGTCAATAGAATAAAGGTGATTTTCGAATAAAACCTTGTGCCAATAGACTGATCTGATTGGATTTGAAATGTAAGAAGTGCAAACAGTCTCGAGGCAGGTGTATTCAGCAGCGGCCTATGAAAGTCGATGCCACTATTTCAAATTTTCCTTTCACTAAAACGCTAGACGTATTGTAAAAACATTCAAAGTCATTAGTAGAATAACCAGCTCTTTGAATTTGAAAGATTGGTGATAGTTTATTATAGCTCCTCAATTTGTATTGGACTCGAGTAATACTGAACCAACTCTCAAGAATCATTACTTTACACACTTTAGCATAGTCAAACTTTAAATAAAACATAAAACAATTCTATTTTTTATTATTTATATGAGTTCACTAATCGTTTAAAACACAATGTTCAAAATCTAATTCAAACATAATGAAACTCCATTTAGAAACATATTCACGTGAGAACTTCCTGTACGTTATTTACGTAAAAATTAAATTAAAATCAAAACTAGTCATGAAACACGCAATAACATCCTTAAATGATATTGTAACAAAGTTCGAAATCGGTGTTAAATATGTTGTACAAAACATTAACGAATATGAGCCTTCAAAGCAGCGCGCGGCGCGCCGAGGGCATTGGCACACTTTCAGCTTCAGGAGCGAACGTCGTGCAACCGAGTGCTGTAATCGAGTCTTTTCATTTCCCGATCGGCCGAATTATTTGTGAAATAGACAAAAAACTCAACAAAACCACTGCACCAATATAATATATTCTGCACCCAGTTACAATTGATCAGCCAACTCATCGAAATTTCTCCAAGAAGTGCCAGCCCTTGAAAAGCCTAGGAACTTATGTTTTCTGTAAATTGCTGATCAGAGTATCGTAATTTACTTTAAGGTTATTAAAATTTGCTAATTTTCTGGACAACATTATTTATAACATGTTGATACATCTCGATATGACCTTAATTAGAAATGTCTTTGACCAGCGTCATGGGTGCGTGAATGTGACGATTACAAATATACAAAACAGACATAATATCTATACTTTATTCTGACATTACAGTAACCTGGCCTTTTGTATTGTAGGTATACTACATGGAAAATTATAAAAAGATACCTAACGTCAGCCTTTACTCGAAATAATTTAATCGCAAGGAAATCGTGAATTTTACAGAAAACTACCGCAAAGAGGATTACTCGTCCGTTTTGCGCGAGTCCTGGGAGTAAATCCAAGACTCGCAGCTTACAGTAAAAGAGTATTAAATATTTTAATATAGCCTTCGTAGTAAAATTTCATGATAGAAAAATTAGATCATAATATTTGCTGCGCTACGAGCAGGTTTTCTAATTAGCAGAACATAGTTGCTGCCACGAAGTACAATGAGAAACAAAAAACCTAACAATGATCGTCTCGCGATTGTGTTATTAATCTATTAAGAGTAAAGTTTCTAAACTATGTTAAAAACTTGACACTGTGCGTAACTTAAAAAGTTTAATGACAATTTTTGTATATCAGACCAAATATAAATTATAAGAAACGGTCCCCGACTACAGTAGGCTCATTCCTTCTTATTAATTAAGTTACTATGAATATGCCATTGATAAACCAGCTATGAACCATATACTTTTTTAGCCGTCGCTGCATAACTCCATTGGTGGTATTACCAGTCAGTAAAATACTTTACTTATATGATTTTACATATACTGCAAGAACATAATTATTTATCCTGGCTTGAAATAGTTACAAATCGCGATGTATGTATTCTATTCATAGATCTATCATTCAAGAATATTGAAGTTATACGCTAAAATATAAGTTGTTCTTTATATGTATAACAAATCCATGAAATCAAAATAGTAATTTTATACGACGCACGTTCCGTTAACGACCTGACGCAACATCAACCGGCAATAATTGTTAAAGCAATTGCCTACTATTGTACTTGACTTTGTTAAGAAAGGTATTTAAGGAGATGCATTACCACGGCTTTTGAATTAAGCTTTAAAACAGACATTTCATCACATCCTGTATCCTGGAACTTCTAGAGTTTCACAAGATAATTTATTGATCTTGGTGCTTGCAATTTCATAATTTGGAAGCCCATAAATTATTACAATAAAATCCACCTTTCTCCAAATCAGCGAAATAAAGGAAGAGGAGCGATAAATATCAACCTATCATTAACAGCCCGTATAGTTCCCACTATTGGACACGGGCCTTCTCTACAATTCAGCGGATAATGCATTAGAGTACCACGGACAAGACTCCACGTAGACTATATTTTTATGGAGATATTTTCTTTCACCATTAAAAAGAGCGATAATAATTAACTACGAATACAATGTCATTGTGTTGGCCACTTACGGCTGTAATAAACAAATGACCTTGATCACTATCTATGAATCGATCCCGTAAGTACAGGTATTCATCGGAACGCTGATATTTGAATCATTTTGATTGACTTATTTTCGGAACCACCCGGTATATGGTCTCTTGATCAAAATGCACATCGCTGCTGCATGGTGTCAAACACGGCTTTGCCTGAGAATCTTTAAGACTTTCTTATTCTTCGTCTTTTGTTCCGCCGCAGGTGAGGGGCATTTATGACGCTGCGTTGTGTGATTCGATCACACCAGAGCTACTATAGCGATTAGGATGGGTCATTAATTTCGGTAGTTAGTTAGAGGTGTGTGTAGTGAGCTCAGACAACATGTACAGATTATGACTAAAAAATATATAATTTGACTTACTGGTGATATCGTAAACGACGACAGCGACCGTTGAGTCCCTGATGTACGAGGGTATGAGCGAGCGGAACCGCTCCTGGCCCGCGGTGTCCCACAGCTGAAGTCGAACCGTGCGGTCTTCAAGGTACATGGTCTTCGACAGGAAATCTATTCCGATCGTCGCCTGTGGAAATCAGAATTTGTTGACTTTCCATTTAATTATTCTTCTTTTATTACTTATTCCTGTAGTTGTTAGGGAAATATGAAGATTCAATTAAGAAATGCTTTGTAAAAAAAATCATGATTGATTTGATTTTTGGAGTCCGATTTTTTTTTTGTAATATGTTTTATTGGTTATCAATGCACCGCAAATGCGTATGACAATTTATTTAATACCTACATTGCAGATTTTACCAAGTGACAGATATCCAGTCGGGATTAAAAATAATAACATTCGACAAAACATGATTTACCCAAACCGTCTTAACATTCCATTCTCAAGTCTCGTCACTACATCCTCTTTCACTTCACAACATGGAACGTTATTAACCCCGCGCTATTACCTACTATTATTCCTCTTAACGATCTCGTTTCCACTGCCTTAATCGACTTACATGCTTCTTTTGCCATACCTAACTTTCAGTACCATACATGAGCGTTGGTGCTAACACTCGTCTATGGACAGTCAGACGTGCCTTTTTAGAGACCTTGCTGCCTTCCAAAAAGGATTTTAGCGCACCATTTACTCGTCTTTTGATATCACTGTCATGCTTTCCATAACTTGTAAATACACAGCCCAATTATACAAATTCATTAACTTGCTCTGCTTGTTCATTACTTACCTATAATAATATCACACTTTGTCATGTCCTCCTCCCTGTTAAATACCATAACTTTCGTCTTACTCACAATTATCTTCATTCCTATCCTCTCAAAGCTTCACCACGTTCTGAACTCCTCCTCTGATGATGCAAGAATAACTTGATCATCAGCGTAAAGGAGACATTTTATTGACAACTCATTAATTCTAATGTCATACTTACTATCTTTCAGATCTTTTAAGCAGCCGTCCATGAAAAGGTTGAACATCCATGGAGACGCTACACATCTCTGCCTCACAACCTTGTCGATGCGAAACCAATCAGTGTAGGCCCCATTAATTTTATCACAACCACTGGAGTTCTTATAGGGAGACTGCAGTGCTTGAATTAGGTTGCTGCTCAACCCAAACTTGGACAGTGTTGTCTACAACTCACTCCAAATCAGTCTTCACTCTATGAAAGACCTTTTCTAACATGTAACATAGATGTATGTTCAAAATAGGTATACAGTTTTTGAAAACACTAGAAAATCCTAGGAAATTATATTTTTAAATTTAATACAAAAATAGAAACAAAACAGATGTGTGCAATTAATTAATTACTTATTTTATTTTTCAGATTTTCGTATAAATTTTGGTTTATTTTACAACCACTTCTGTATAAGTTGTCTGATTAACAAATATAAATAGCAAGATAACATTGACATAATATGAAGCTCTATATTCCAAGATCGTACATGTGAGTTCTTATCATACTTTTGAGGCTATTGTTTATCCGCATTAAATTATTGCTTCTTAATTTATATCCTTTCAAAGTATTCTGACTTCATTCAAAAAAATGTTTTCTTAATATAAGTAATATTTTTCTTAATATTTACATTAGTTACAATACAATTTGGGAAGTTTGGACAATCATGAAGACGTCAGTAATGAACGTAAATACTATTGATCTACATAAAATATTATGTAGATCAAAGATACATATACTAGGATATTCGTTCCCACGAGTTTGATAACCGTACACATGAATTTTATGGAAAAATAAAACGCAAAACTGGAATTTAATCCAGAATCAAATGGCTTATAGCTAATTCAATGGGACTAAGATTTAAATATCTAAATTAAACACTATATGATCGCAGTTCAAAGGAGGTAACAATTAGTAGATCTTCTTGTATTTTAAATGGGTTTATTCGTTTGATTACTACAAAACATACAAAACTATCAATGTACATAGAAAAACACTTACTTCGCGTTAATAACAAAGTAATAAATTATTATCAAGATTTGATAAGTTGCCTACAAATATCGTGTTACCTATAAAAATGTATCGGTTTACATATAAAATGTGTTTATATTTTCTATCAAGGCATTGTATTTAAAATATACTGTATCAAACTAAAAGAGGGCCACATTCAAGAAAATTATATTTTAGAGTTTGTTACGAAATCTTATAAAAATAATTAGATAAATTGTCCAATAATGAAAAAACCAAATCGTTGTATCCAGGGCCGAAGCAAGACCCGTAAGTCTTATTAAACGCTGCCATAATTGTAATTATGTACCCACCTAAAATATATTAAAGGTAGCACAAAAATGTATTAGCACAAAAATTGATTACTATACATGCGATAATAATAAATCATCCTAATTTTGTCAATAAAGAATAATGAATACTTAGAAAACACCTGAAGCTATGAATTATCCGCATAACTGATCAGTATTACGCATATTCAGAACATACCATTTATACATTTGTAAACTATGAATTCATTCATAAGCATAGGTCGAACAAGATTTCACTCATTGGTCGTAGATTTTTTTTCCTTTAAAATTATTAGCACTATTAGTAGTTTACAGCAGCTATGCCGTAGCTTAACAAAGAGCTAATCAACACACATTTCCTACATACATCCCTTCGAAATCACTTTCTTAGTGTTAAAAAAGTGAAAACACCGATTCAGACATATCTGACACAACAGTAGTATAATGTATTTAATGAATATGCATGAGTTTCTATGACTAACCAGTGATGTAATGTGTTACTGCTTGTTAAACTGGCTGCTTGAGCATAGGTATGCCAACTAATAACAAACACCAATGTATTTGTTACATTTTGCAATTTGTGATGTGATTTTTTTAACATCTTATCCAAAAAATAAGTGGTCTTAGTTAATAAACTTAAAGCAACTTCGAATATTTATTTAGCTACATATCGCGGAAACACATAACGTTCGTGGAAATTAATTGGGAGTATTGACTTTTATACTTTAATTAAACAAATATTGTTTTGTCTCTTGAACACCATCTACAATTTTTGCATACTAGTACCATAAAGTTTTTTCATACTAGTACGAAGATAGACTGTTTGTCATAAATTATGAACATTCTGAATTGGCGGTAGGTACCTATTCAGGCAGATCCAATTTTTGTGATAAAGGATCCTGCACTGGAAATATAAAAATTCTGAATTGCATTATAGCTGAACATTCTTGTGTCTTGAAAAATGGCAAGGCGGTGGGTGCCAATTGTTGAAATTTAACATTAACAGCAATCGGAAAATAGCGTTTAAAAGTGAGTGTATATTCGAGCTTTCAATGAACGGCGAACTTGCCAAGATGCTACTAGACGCCCACCACCCCACATTGGGCTACTACCTCGCACTATATCCGGGGTGCATTTAGGCTGAAAAACTATCGCGTCATAATATGTCGTTTATAATTATGCAATAAGTTTATACGAGATTTTCAATTTAAAGTTACGACTTTCCTATAGTTAGATTTTTCGTGAAGCAAAGACTTCACAAAGACAGACAATCGTAAAATCGGGAGCCAAATACGTTCAGCAATTTGTTATAAAAGCATGCAGCACAAAGCCTATAAAAATGCGGGATATGTTTGGGGTGAAGATAATTATAATATACCCATTAGAGCATATTTAACTTTAATAAGGTAATTAGATTTTACTCGCAGATTTCTCCTTGTAGAAGTCTTAATACCTATTAATAACATTTTAATGAATTGTACAATTGTACATTTGACTTCAACAATACACAGATGCAAATTTTCATTTAATTGGTAAAACCATATTCTCTATTGTACCAGGCTAAATTAAATTATGTAAGTTGGTAAAGCCCCAAAAGTGCAAAAATCACAGCAAAACTGAATCAAGTTTAGGTATAAATACTTTAATTTTGGAACAAGGAAAGCGAGAAGAGTATTTTCACGATTAAGATATTTGAAAGGTCTAGTAGTTTTATGTTTTTTATATAGAGCGCCCTACATTTTTTTAACAATTTGGCTGGCAGATTTATAACATGTTAAAGTAATATGGAAATGTGTTACATCACATAGTCTGCATGATATTTATGACAATTATAAATACTTTCTTTTTTCTTGGGAGAATTATGAGGAGCAGGTTGCTAGCCTGATAGTATTATGTAATAACTGTCCATATATATAAGCAACAACATAAAGAAATGCATGGCATATCACTATGCAGGTCACCCCTACCTTAGACATTCATCCAAGTCTCAACTTTACACTGCAATTGCTAATATATCCTTTATGTCTTTATTTACATGTTGTTAAGAAGTTGAATATATCCAGTGTACAATGAAGTATCATAAAGAAATGCATGCAATATGCACATGCAGGTTCAGTGACTGTACACCTGCCTTTATCTGACACATAATATAAAGAGTGGTCATAGGTAGATTTTTAAACATGCTGCACTTGACAAGTGATTTTACAACTGATTGACTGTATAAAAATATATATATCAGTATCAGTCCCTATACATATGTCCCAATACAGGGAATGGGCCTCTTTAACAATCAGTATAATTGGGAAGGGTTAGGCCATATAGTCCACCACACTGGTCTATGTTAGGTTGGCGGACTTAAAAACCATAGAAAATTTTACAAGTCACTAATAATATGCACATATACACACACATTATTCACATTTTAATAAAAGGAGTCAAGCACCCATATCAGATTTATATAAGATTTTTAATCTTATGGAGAATTAAACATGATATACAACATAACCTATGCTGGCCTAATGGACAGACAAAGCAAAATATAAGTACATAGGTGTATGTAAAAAAATTATTGAAGGTATAATTTTCACATTGGGTCTGGAATTATAAGTATATGGGGGTTTGCTCAAATGCATCCTAATTTATTAATAAAATCAGCCCCGTAGTATATTTTGTAAGAGCCTTGTAAAATGACATCAAGTATAAAAAATGCAAACTATAGTTAGCAGTACAACTCATTGCTGCAACAAATGCACTGATTTAACATTTTTTTTATTCTTAAGCACTGACTCTTTAAAACTGTTACAATATAAGCATGTCCATATGATCCATAAAAGACTACTGAAGAATATGTTAGCAAAAGACAAAAAAGTGCAACTAAAATTGATGTAAATTGTGGAAAGGTGTGTAAGATCACTGTGATTCATAAAACAAAATTGCTAAATTATTGTGAAAATATAAAAATAATGCAGACTCACCTGATAAGTGTTGTCAAAGCTATCGTACATGAACCTAGTGATGAGCGAAGTCTTTCCCACTGAAAACACACGGGTTACTGTGTCAATCAACTGAATAATTGTGCAGCAGAACATTGATAACGGCAGATACGCGTGTGAACATACACTTACAATACACTCGGAGAGCGTAACCTACATCCTAGTCTCACGTAATTCGGCACACAGGCACCGCGACAGATTCCGCCGATACGAAACCCAATCCGCAAGCAAAACCTCCTCTGTACAACCCTCGCACTATGTAGGTCAGTAATTCGATAAAGTCTAAACCAATCTATACTTACAGATCTTAAATTCAAAACTATATATTAAAAATGTACGACCGAGCGACGATAATTCGCCGTCTACTCACCGCTCTGTTCCCCGAGGAATACGAGCTTGAATTTGCGTAAAGGATTTCCGAATTCACCCGACGCGGACATCGTGCTTGTTTTAATTAATTCGCTAAACTATAATTTCACAGTAATTCTTATCACAGAAAACTACATCAAGTATGAACAATGTCAATTGGAGCCACTCCTGCGGCAGACGAGCGCAGCGCCGCCACGTTACGGCACACTGACGGCCCGACGCGCAAGCCAACTCAGCAAAATTATTCTACGACAAATTCACTACCAAATAATAATTTATATATATGACAATCTTTATCTTATCTATCTTACATTTAAAATTAGACCTTATTTTATTTTCTATTTACATTAATGACATTTTTTGCAATTTCAAATAGCTACTAATCTAATACTAATCAACATGACGTTTTGATTTCCGAACGAAAATTCATCGACCCAAGGAGTCGATATTTTAGGCGATTATAGGGATGTTGACATGTCTTATTGGAATCAATCTTTAAATTGATGCAACTTTGGAATCAATTTTAAATTGTGCCTCAAAATAACTTGATTATATTTATTTTGAAAAGTATAATATGAATTGTTTATTTAAGTTAGATAAAAATGTTATTGACCACTGCAAAGAAATTTAAATATTATTTATATACTATTATCTGTTCTCAGAGTTCTGGGATGGATATCGAGACACTGATAATTAATTGTTTTGTCGATTTACAAAATCAATGATAATATCATACAAATAATCGGTTTGATGTGACATGCGTGTAGAATTGTAACCAGCATTCTTCTTTTAGTCAAATTGGTTATCCCGTTCTTGCGACGACTCATCTTTTCATACATTGCTAATTGATATTCTAATGTAATAAGGTGCTAAAGCTTCTCGCTTTAGCTTTAGCCCCTAGCCGCTTAGAATTCGTATATAATGTATTTTTATGCTAAATGAAAAGAGTTTTTCATGGTTTTATGCCTTGTAGCCTATTCATCTCTACTTTTACTAGAAGTAGGTAATAAACAAGAAATTCAAACGTTTTCACATTTACCCAAATAAGAACATTTGAGATTAGATTGTTATAACCAGGAATCAAACCTGTGTCTTTATCAAAAGAGGTGAACTAGGCGGGTGGGTAATTTCTCAGGCTGGTAAAGAATACATCCACAGGAAGCAGCTAGTCTGTCGTCGTTCATTCGTATCCAGCCCAAATTGATCCAGCCTGATAAATAAATAAGTACACCCAACAGTCAGTACACACATAATCCTGACCCCACACTAAGATCAATTCTTGTGTCGTGGGTATCAGGAACTACGAGAGACTTTTCGGTCTTACAAATACCCAGAACCGAAACAAATACGTGTAGTCACACAAACATTTGTCTCAGTGCGGAGTTTGAACCCGCTGCCTCTCATTTCATAGACGGTGTGACATTTCATAACCAACTGCGCCACGGAGGCTGATATGGTCTATTCGGGTAAATCCGAATGTCGGAGAGTTCCGATAATCACTAAATTCTCCTAAATATGGCAATATTTTGTATATTTTCCTCCAACAGCATTAATATAATCGCCGTGACAATTCGTTCGCCCAGTTCGGTTGACTCAGGTTCCATTAAACGAATTAATGATCACAATGTTAATTTAGTAATTACTGGAATTTCTAGACTTTCTGATCTAGCTGAATAGACTACACAGAACACTAACTAGCTTACTTAGATTTAAATAGGTCATTTTATCCGACGGTGACGAAGCACTTAACCTACCTAGACAATACATTACAATATCCTCCAAACCGGAACTTTACACTACTTTTTAGGCTTAAATGTAGGCCTTTTATTTACTAGGTATTCTAACGACTAACAAGCTTGTGCTTTACACATTGCTTTACAGTTTTATAGGATGTGTAAAGGACATATCGTTGATTACCGTAAATTTAGTGTAGCAATATGATTTCTCTGCAACATAACTGCTTCCTGCACTCTGCATCAATTTTAACGGTAAGATTTATAATGAATAAAATACACGGTTTTTATTATCAACTTTACTATCTACATTATAATACACAATAAATATCACAAATCATCGTAACTCATAACTAATTTAGACAACAGAAACAACTTAAAACTAAGAATTTACAGTGGTAGTACCTATACCAGTCTGCTGTACAGAAATTTAAAAAAATATGGCTTAATATGTAATACATTATTTAAAATAGCTTATAAAGTGACCATGTTATAATGTATCCATGAATATATTATGATACTATTATAGATATTAATAATTATTACCTATCTATAATTTGATTATTATATCAAGTTAAACCAGAAATACTTCTTATGTTGCTAGTTGCAAGTCTATACAACCCAACCCTATCACACATAGTTAAAAGATACGAACCAAAAAAAATATTAAAAAAAATTCATTACCACTAAAACTTACATATTTCATTGCTTAAAACATCTTAAATTTTTGAAATGATTGTAACTGAAAATACAAAGAAATAAATAAAATGTATAGCTACATGCAACTGATAAAATAATTAAAAACAAATTGCTGCACATTTTGAAAAACAAATTTAAAAGTAATTGAAGTTAAAGAATATTTTTGATTTCCCATTGTGGGTTACAGACTAGGTAGTGTTTCTTTTATAAATAGATTTGAGTGTATAATAATTCCATTCATGGTTAAATACACATATTGTACTCATAAATACAATCTTATCATACACATACAAAAAAGTGCAATTGAAATAACTTGGCGAATTATATTCACTACATGAATAGAAATCAAATTCAGCAATTAATTGCGATCTGAATTTGAAAATATGTGTTTATAAATATATCGCCACTACAGCAAAAAAGCAAGTACCTTCGAATACTTTTAAAAAATGTTATTGCAGAATAGTAATTTCTTCATAATAGTGCGATCGACACCGCAATTACCTTTTGTGGCGCAATAGTTTTATCGATTGTAACTGCATGTAAGGCGGTATTACATAACATAAGCTAACACGGCAACTGACATTTTGTTATCAAATGTTGCTAAATACATAACAAAAAGTAACTGCAGTGTGGATGCATCATAATATGTCATAATTCACAAGTTATAGCTCAACAACTTGATTCAAGCGTTTAAAAGCATTACAGAAAATGCCAGAATTTCGATACATATTTCTAAAATGTTATTATTTTACTGCACCCATATTTAACTAGTAATATAACGACTGACTTAACAACAATCATAGCCACAGACACTCAAAATGCGTTTCACCAGCAAAAAAATGAAGGTGCTGTGAGGGCACATTGAATTTTATTAAATGAATTTAAAGAACAGCCATTAAAGTTATGTAATAGTGGATATATTACCCACAGTTTGTTAGTATTATTGTCGAAAATCCTTCTCTGTCGATTTTACAATATCCTGTAACACATGCTTACTTTATAAGAGAAAAATATTTAAAAAAATATGACCTTAAGGCGCATGTCTCCTTAAAGGGAACATGTTCTCTTCCACAACAATGACTCCGCATAGTAAATCATAGCCAGTACGGTTGTGTTTGAAAACAAACAGTATCACGCACAATGGGAACAATAGCGAAATCAAGAAGTTCTTCACAACCGATCTGCATAAGGCTACAAAGAAACTGAGCGGCCTTCCTGGGTACAACAGAACTGTTTCTTTAGGTCTTCCCTCGACTGGTATCACGGCGGATGCTGTTACCACACGCAAACCAAGTAGTACCTTGCCAGGGGTGGCACCACCTGTTCTTCCAATGCTGCCACTGAGACAAAAAGCCTAAAAATATAATACAAATCAGTAAAATATATAGTGTGCCTACCAGCACTGGGCCAATGTGGTGGGCTATATGGCCTAACGCTTTTCAATCATAATCTTGATTGCAAAGGAGGCTTGTGCCCCGCAGTGGAATGTATACAGGCAAATAGATACGTACATATAGGGTTAACGATGTTTGTGCATTGATTTTATTATACAATTATTGTTTGAAAAACTGTGTAGATCACATTTCTATGTCTTTTTTTAATTGGGGAAGATTCCCAACAACATATAGTGTAAGAAACCAAAAATTTCATGTTACAGATTAACTTATAAAGTTACCTCATATACGCAAACAAGAATTCTGTATATGATTTCCAAGTACAATATTCCTGATGTCAATTCCATTGCATATTTATAATCGTCATAGTGTTCACTGAATTTGAAGAAATCAAATTTTTCCAGGTCTCTGGAAAATAAAATACAACTAATTAGTGGAACATGTAATATAAATAATATTTGAATTAATAGGTAAAGACAAGCATAATCAGTATCCATATCTCTAAGCCACACAGTCAGTTATTTATTTTTTATTGTTGTGAATGGCGAGGTGAGCATACCATTCATTTGATGGTAAGCAATCTGACCGCACATGGAGAGTAGCAAAACCAAACAACACCATAAATAACAATGTTATGCTTGGCATTCCACTGGTCTCACCATCCGGAGACATAATATTATGTTAAGAGATAATACATTTCTGTACTATGCTTTATTTAATCTAGCACAGTAAGCTGAGTGCATTACATCTTCTGGTAAGTGCAATGTCATCCAGATAGACTAATGATTACTGCTTCATCACACAATGGTCAGTTTTCTGGACTATAGGAATGTACATATTATTATGGGCAACCAATATGCTAGGAATTAGGATGTCTCCTCTACAGATTAAAACCATAACAATTTGCCAAATTAAAACAAAAAGAAGAGAAGTTGAGGCCCTTATTATTATAGTAATTTTTTAACTTGCCATGGTATTTGATTAAGTGTTAATTAAGCTTTCCCAAGGACTTGCAAAAGAGTGAGAATTACAAATAGATAATGTATAATCAACTTACATTAACTCAAACATGTCAACTGCAATAAATGTAACTATTAATTTTAGGATAAAAAGCAGTATAAAGTCGATAAACTCTGCAATCAACCTTTTGTACAGAGGTGGTATTATGTATTCATATCCTCCATGTCTTGCAATCACTGCAATGAAAACATGCACCTTGAGAGATTTTTTTATGAACACCAAGAATTTCAATAATAGTAAATAACATAAACTTTAACTAAGAAACAAATTCATAAATAGATCAATTTTATTATTTTTTAACTATTTCCACTATTAAGGAAAGCAAACCAGCTGGTATGATGTTAGAAAGACATGACCACAGACCTGTTAATTTAAATTTAGAACATAATTTCTATTCTTCTATTATTAATAACTAAGTTAATTAGAAACTTATTGGATATTTAGATCTAAGACGGTGAACAATAAATATTTATGAAAAAGTCTGTTTTTATTTATAGCATGTTTATTTGTTCTATATGAATACTAATAAACTATGCTTGTATATCAATTAATTATTTAAATAGCTAAATAACTTACCCTCAGCGGCAGACAAAGATTCGTTCGGAGGCTGGGTTTCTGGAATAATACGAGGGGCGTTCGGCACTTGAAATGGAAACTGATGCCCTTGGAACTGATAGTTATTGTTTAACAGCGGGACATTCGTCGGATTATTCTGCAGGCCCTGAAAGGTCATCATGTAATACGGGAAGCATGTCGATAGATTCTGGTACATCTGCGCTTGTTGTATCCACAATCGCAAAGCTTGAAAATACGCATCTCGTTCAGACACAACTGGCGAGCCATCACCCTGGCCCGCTTGATCTGAGATAGGTTCTGATGATTCGGGATTTTCGATAAGTCTTTCGGACTCCATCGTAAGGGATTACAATAGAAAACACATTAAAAATTTCGTCATAAAACAGCAACAAAGTACACGTCAGTTTGTTGTTAATTTTGTTTTGACGTTTTGGTATTTTTGAAACCACAGATAACTCAAGGAAAGATAATGTACTGTGGTCTTAACACGATTCTAAATTACAATATTATGTTTTAATTATTTATGATTTTAAAGATGGTTCATAATTACTTTGGTATTAGTGCAGGACATAAGTAGGTAATTAAATTTAAATATAGATTTAGATAATTGAGTTAACAGCTGTTTTAATACAGGTTTAATTTTTGTGAGCTAGCAATTTTGCGATTAAAACTAAAATATTTCAATTTTCAGCAATTAAGGTAATTAGTGGTACGAATTCGATAACCATTATTGTCATTAAAGTGATTTTGTTTAGAATATAAATGAAATTTACTAGGTACGTAATACTTTTAATCTAAAATTACGCAGATATTGAGATATTAAAAATATTAATATGGCAACATTTTTCATGTCAGATAGCCATCGTACCGTGTTGAGCTTTGAGAGTAAAATGATGGTTGAAACTGTGAGTTAACGAACGGCTACCGTCTAGTGATCTAGTCAAACGTGTGTGCAAATAATGTGATGTGAATCGCGATGGTACACTGCCCTAAAGTTAAGATGCTAGCAGAGTTTATATAAACTCTTCTTAATGCGTGACACAGTGCCATACATAACGTAGTGTCTAACTTTTTGCTAAATAAACGAAAAAAATATATCTGACTACGACCAGCTGTGGACTGTGCAGTAATTCGCTGTATTATAGCCTAGTGGTGTGTTATGTGTGTTATAGCCGTCAACTTGTGATAATTGAAGGATAACATACGCGTAAAGTTCTAAATCTTTCTAAAAGTAAGTACATTTTAGTAAATATTTTTCCGGCGGTCTATAAGACCACTTGTTTTTTTTTAATAGGGCAGTGCGCTCACCGCGGCAGTTACGATTTCCCTACTTGGTCGTGAGGCATGTTCATCATAACGTACTTTTTATCTTATCAGATAATCTTTGTATTTCGTCCTGCACCCTTACGGCCAGTTCCAGACCTTAAGATTCTAGTGTAATAGGTACATTATATGGCAAACTTCTAACTATTACAAATAAAATAAAAGTCTAATTACGTTCTTATTGGTTAAATAAAACCTTAAAATACATTTATATTATTGTGGATACCCCGCAATATTTCTTTATATTATGTATACCAAAAAGTAAAGAAATGTATATATGGTAATTTCTGGTTTGTCATAAATATTTCAATAATAATATTTATTTTAATTATAAGATACAATAGACAATATTGACATAGAATAATCATATTTGTTTTATGTATTAGACAGTCCATTAATAAATAAACATAATGTTCCCTTTTATTTATTCAAATACTATTTTATCTGAAATAGTCAACTATGTATTATTGTTTTCAAACATCCAAGTTCATTTATAAAATATACTAAAATGTTACAGTGGACAAATTAAAGTTGGTTATGTTAGCACAAACTGGAGGAATTAAATAGCTAAAAAATGTTTTGTTTTTCAAGATAAATGAAAACTTAGACATCATTTATGTGGGTAGTTTTTAATAATTTCATTTAGTATGTGAGTTACGAAGCAAATCCTATAGCAAAATACATTCTGAATATTTGCAACAGAATTGTTCTGAAAATTTATATTTATTTTATACATACTTACTTAAGGATCAGTCATTTGATGAAGTTACAATACATAGGAATCACATGGAATAGTTTTTCATTGATGGTAATGATAACTTCCTATACAAGTTAGTATTGCCTTGTGGTGTAGGGGGGATTGTTAGAAGTAGCATCATTATTTTGCAGAAAACATTAAAGGGTGTACCAGTATAAATAATATTTGAATAAAGAATTAAATAAAAATAGAGGCGATCGCTTAGTTGGTTTAGATATGGAATGTCGAAACTTGGTAGTGGATAAAAAATCAGTGGACAGAATAATGGTTACAAAATTTTTGTTTCTACACTTGTTATTTGCCCTTTGCTTTAGTAGTGAAACCATTGAGACAAAATCCAAATACTTACCTAAAACTTTCCATGAACATTTTGAATGTATTAAAAGACCACCAACCCAGGGTCTATCAACCACATTAGGATTTAGTATGAAATGGTAGACCAAAAGCCCTACTGCTGATTGGGATGATATCAGGCAGATATTTGGTTGTAAAATTATGAGCCATAACATTCTGTAAGATGGTTATAAACAGCCATGTTGGATCAAGCCCATGTTTTCATGAGATAAGGTCAGCCAGAAGAAGATGGCTTTGAAATGCAGGAAAAAGCTAAAGCTAGCCCGCAAAGCACCTGTCTTTATTCCATAACAATCTCAAAATAAACCCCTAATTATTATCCTGGTAGTAACTGATTTCTCAGTAAAGAAAATCAGCTGCTGACTCGATAATAGCAAAAATATCTATTTGAAAACATTATGGTCGCGAAATACGCACGCATTTAATTAACATTCAAACCACAGAAGAGTAATCGCGCGGTGTTTTATTTATCTGTTGTTAAAATATAGCGAAAATTACACGCAATACCGGTCCGGCCGGTGACGCTGGCCCAGTGGCGCCAAAAGCCGGCACCCATTAATTAGTATTTACCGAGCAACAACTGCGTTCCATGCGACTACGCTGTACTTATCGGGCTAGCCGCGTGCGGAATGCTTAATGTGTAGTCTACTATAGGACATCGTGCGTGGACAGACATGAATTGTTCATTTTTTGCTTTCCGACGAAAGTGATATTTTCTCCTGTTTCAATTGATTTCTCTAGTTCTCACCCAACCCAGTTATTTTGGTTGCTTAAATCGTAAAAAAATATTCAGTAGAATGTAAACAAAAAATCGGCCGTTCACAATTATAGTCATATTAAATATTAAGATCGTACTATAAGTTCATCGTTACATATCTCCTTTTTAACGCGTGTTAGTTTTGAGCCGGATATATGAATGTCATACAGATATTATGAGAATATTTATGACACAAGTCAGGTTTTTAAATAAGTAAATAATTTATGCAGGCGTAATTATCTATCTGTGTTGATTCACTAGATTAGGTGAGCATCATAATTTATCATACAAATTCTATTGATTACTTTCGATGTGCTAATCATTGTACTTACAAGGTGAACAGAAGATCAAATGAAGGTCGCAGAAGGTCGCTGGACGCAAGCTACTTTAAGCATTTCGCTCAGGAAATCGTTGACTATGACGATGCATTTTGTGGAGTGCTAAGTACTCTGTATCCTTAGGTAAATTTTAAAGTACCGCTATTTCAACTTGGAATGAAACATAATCATTAGTTATAATAATTTTCTACAATTCGAACACCTAATTAATAATTTAATTAATAAATCCTATTTAAACCATAATTATGCGTAAAATACTACGGAGTACTCCGTTGGATATTATGATATACATAATACAAATGTATAAAGTCAGATATACAAATACACCATTAACACAAATATAATTTTGTTTCAGTGTAAGTACTGCTTTATTTAATACCACATATGTTTTTCTTAATACCCAGTCTAAACACATTAAAATCAGAAGTACCTAGGTATTTTCCGCCAGTCCTTGGTGTGAGAATATTTGAATTACTACACGACACCGGTGCCCTTAACAACTCGAAAAACTTGTTTTTCTCCGGCAATATAAGAAATTATATGTCTACTTATTGAATGAATCACATGTACAAGTTATTATAATAATATCGATCGTGATGAATGAATATTGGTTGCTTCGGATCAGTCGGTTGGATTTACGGAAATTAATTCAAGTGTTTATTTCTAAAAACAGGAATGTCAAAAACATCACCGATATTTTTTATTAAACTCGAGGTAGGAAGTATCTGGAAGCTTTTGTGCTCAGTTAGCACAATATTTTCACATAATCCATGACTTAAAAACTGTTAATCAAAATGTATCTAGTTTTAGGTGAGTAATAAATACCTACAATGTTAATTAAAAATGAGGCCTGAATCTTTTAGAATGCTGACAAGCAATAACGGGCATCATTAAAATAACTAACCCTTGTATATTCGTATTTTAGCCACAGGTTATTCAGCATTATTATTTTGACTATAAAAGAAATGAACGGAATCTTTGAAATAAAATAATTTGTTTACTGTTATTAACTTTAATAAGCTAAAAAGATTTCAGCGTTTAGGAGCAGTCGAAATGGTCCGGGCGATATCTAGTCCAAGGACAACTTTCGGAGACACGGACCCGGCGCCTTTAAGGCTGGTAGAAACTCAGTTATATGAGCTAACGTGCTTTATAAATTGTTAGCTGGTTATTACAATTGCTTGGTGATAATTTACCTACTTTAAATAAAAAAATCGATGTTTTTAAAATTTGTTGTTTGAGGCTATATTGAGTCCCACTGGTAGGGAAAGGCCTCTACTTTTTTATTCCCTTTCTTTCTCTTTTCAGCGAGCTCTTGCCATTTTAGCTGGAATGTTACATTGCAAAGATTCGATAAGAGTTCGAGCTTCGTTGGTGTAACTAATTTCCTGTGCATGCCTTTATTCCATACTTACACAGAGTCAGTGCAAAATGAGCATCGAATATCCTAATCCAATATAATTTACGATTACCCGTTATGCGAGACATTAACCCTTTCTGTGTAAACCTTTTTAGTGCACCATGGTGGCCTAATGTTGGTTGACAGACTTAACATACCTTTAAATTTTTTATTGATGAAGATTACCTCACAATGTTTTCAGCTATCGTTGTATTTAAATACGAATACACACAAACATCAAAATGTAAAAACGGGTACTCACTAGCGAGCTGTAATCGTAACCGTTGCCATGTATGTAATCCAAAAACAGTGTGTAAGTGGTTCGCAAACATGCTGCGAGTCGAGCGGTACGCGTGCAGCTCACAGCGATCTGATGATTTCAACGTACTTATTCCGTAACACGTATACACATTAGAACCTCATTACAGTTACAGCTTGCTAGTGAGTACCCGGCTTAAGATGCGTGTCGAATCCGTCCTATAGCTCATTAACTAAAGTTTTCTTAATATCCAATAAAGGTCATATATATACTATTTGATGTTTATATTGCCAATAAAATCAAGGTATATTGTAGCTGAGTAATAATTTACTAATTAGTGAAATGTAACTCGCTAATATAGATACTATATCAATAAGTTATTGATCGCTTGATTAATAGTTTACGAACAATTTCGTATCGTAAGGTATGAATAAGATATTATGATAGTTTATTGAACACCAAAGCCAAGCCGCAGTTACCAAGAGCGATAACAGTCCGTGGAATAAAGATTAATTCGGCATCCATGGAACAGAAGTTATCGGGGCGGAGACAAGACATAAGATACTCTTATTTTGCCAGCGCGGCCCTATCCCACATGCATGGGGGCTGCCATGTCTTTCCAGGCCTGTTGAAGAATGATTTAGCTTACAATTTTGCGACGACTGACTGTATGAAATAAGACTTTTAGTCAACCATGTCGTCCTAATGCGGTTGGTGGACTTCATATATGTACCTTCGAAATTCTTGTGGACTGCTCTTGTTGAGTAGACTTTCCTCATGACAAATTTCGTTCAGCATTACAGCAAGGGCTATTTTATTGAAACTTCAGTGATTTGTGCTTGAGAACCTACCGCCTTGGGCTTGGCAGTCCAGTAACTATCCAATTGAGCCACCCCTCGCTCTCAGTTCATATTATATTCATTTGTTCCGACATTAGTCTGTCCTGGAAATATCTTTAATTTTTTATAATAGTGTTCGAGGAAACGAATGAAATGATATTGTAATCACAGACCGTGCAGGTTCCATCCTATAATCCATTTATTGGTTCGATAAAGGCCTCAATTAATTTATTTTATGACGTGTTCGTTGACAGGGACCTGGATAATGATGTCGGAAATGCAAGTATAAAAAGTATCCCTCCCTAAACAGAATATCTACGTTTCGATTTCAATGAGTGCACGATAAGTGTACCATAACTTGCTATGTAGTCAGTATGTCACGCCAGCATCTACTGCCAACCTTTAAAAGTTTGTCTCTATATTTGTGGTGTCCAGGGGATGACAGGTGTTCCTATTCGCGCATCAGTTAAGCCATTGCTGGTGCAACTTGGTCATAAGCTTCGTTTCGCAGTAATAGGTTGGAAATTAAATTGTCATGTATTATAACGTTATTTTCCCTGCGATAGCAGAAGGTTAAACGATTCCATATACAGCAAAATTGTCGATCCCTGATATTTAAGGGTTGAAGCTGGCTGCCTCGGTGGCGTAGTTGTACTACGGTACGATAACAACGCTGAGGTCTCGGGTTAGACTCCCGGGTCGGGCAAAGTGATATTGGGTTTTTCTATTCTTATTAATTTGTGCTCGATATGGCGAGAGGCTCGCCCTATCACATCGTGGACGGAATATACAAGGTGAAATGTGGGAGTCCTGGTAGCGCCTCTGCCTTCCCCTTCTGGGATAAAGGCGTGAGTATGTATCTATGATCACCTAGCTTGATCAGTGTTGACACGGTTATTTAGTTGTCTGGTCTACTGATACAAGCAACATTTATTACAATCAGCTCTGCCTTTACGAAAGTAACAAGTTGCCGCAGACCAATTATCATAGTCTAGCTGCTATGAAGAAATTCGTCGCTTACTCACCATGAGATTGAGGAATGCCCATGAATCAGATTGAGTACACAGTCAGACGGTGCTACCCAACGATTACCATACGCGTGACTCATTGTTCCTGGTCGGCTTCGTCTGATACTTCATTGCTAAGTGATTAGTCACATCCTTATACTTAATAGCATCGATGCTAAGTTTGAAATAGACAAAATATATTTTAGAACAAAATAATCGATGCTTTGTGGTATAGTGGCGGTTAGTATAGCTTCTTGGCCTCAATTGCCAAGTTGGTTTATGTTCTTTTCATTGATACTTTTATTATTTTAAGCAGAATGACTGAACTGATGGTAAATGCCATCTACCTATATAGTATCGATAAATAATCTGCCGGCACATGTAGGTAATGTCATTATGCCAGTCTGGTTACTCGCTTGTTTCTTCATTCGTCGCTTAAAGATTCCAGAATTGCAGGAAAGATGAACAGAAAACTGTTTTGACAATCTCCTCGTTCAGATGGGACGGTAGCGATCATGAAACTGGCTGTACGCCACGTGTGGTTTTGTTAAGAAGAGGAGAGTGTAGGATAGTGTTAGTAAATTGTTGAAAAAGTTCAGTTTGATAGAGACAGTAGAACAAGCTAGTCAATGCGACATCTCTCTGAATCTATAATAGTTCCAGGTTGTTGATGATGTTTGCATAATTCATGATGCGGAAAGCTCGCTGCAATCCATTCAAGGTATCGAGAAAGTATTATAAAGTTTTCGGTTCCGAGATTCGCAGTAGACGGAGTAGATATCAGAAAATAATGATGCCTGGCAGGTCAGTCGTATAAGTATAGGCCGAAATCCTTTTTTATAATAATTTAAAATCATGTGTAGATCTACGATATATCCTGCTTGGATCTTAGGGTATATGGGATAAACCCAGATTTTTTTAAATGTTTTATGGATTAATCAATAACGTTTTTGTATGCAATAATTATTGTAGACAATATATTTCGGTCTTATCTGTGCACGCGAGCTAATCATTACGCCTGACATCATTAAAAGTCATTCAGTAGTTATTAAGTGACGTTTTCCTGCGACAGTAAAAAGTCATTATTGTACTGCATTTTACAGTAGTTTATAAATAAAATATAAAATGGTGTCTTGGCAAAAAGAGGACAGTTGAAAATATATTGATTAAATACATAAAGCGAATCATCAGTCGCTCGTCTCCAACTTGGACAGACGACTTAGTTGAGGTTGAAGGAAACGCTGTATGTAGGATGCTTCAAACAAATCGCTATGGTAATCCTTGGGCGAGGTTACATAGTATGAACATATTCCTGACGTCACACTAAGGTACAGGTTTTATATGGTATTAGAAATTCCTAGAAACCTATCGGTCTCACAGACACTTAAAAGCAAATACTGATGGAGCACACTAACATTTGTTTCAGTGCGGAGATCGAAACCGCGGTCTCTCGTTTCACAGCCTGCATCCAAGCAACTGTGCCACGGAGGTTGTTGAGAATTTATGTACATAGTACATACATATTTCGTATCATTTATATAAAATATGCACTGCTAAACTATAAAAACACCTTAAATGTTTTGGATGGTGTATTGGCTATTATAGATCTGTAAAAAGATAGGCCTAGTATTTAAAATGTGTTTAAGTAAACGTAATTTAATGTTATCCTTATTATAGAAATTTTGTGTCTTTACTATTCACTCACATACCTTATTAATAAACAAACATTCGCTACATATCTATGTTCCCGTGGGAAACAACGCATGGGACAGTATTTAAATGTTTGACATACGTAATGAAAGATATATCAAGAAAAACTATTATGCAACGGAGTTCTCATACGGACGTCATACAAATTTACATACATTTAATACAAGCAGTGTTCTAACCTATACACAACCTTTCGGCGGATGAGGGCTTTAATGTCATGCGTGCATTCCATTTTGGTATTTAAGACCCATAATGATGTTACATTAGAAATTGACTCGATCGGATTTTACGAGGCGGTTTTGAATTTTTAAAGTTTTAAGCACATTGCGGCTTGACTTTACCTCTGTGATTCCCATAGTTCGTGATCGATGGAGACTTACCATTAGGCGTTCCCTAGCATATCTGCACACCTGGGTCCTAATAAAATAGTATATTTCTTTTAATATTAGTTCTATATCTACTTGAAACGATTGTAGCGGGAAAACATTTCTCGTACGGTCTAACCGACCAATGCGTCGATATATTGGGGTTATAGGAGCCAGAGTTTCAAAGTGGCCAGTTGTGCTGTGCGTACCGCGTCACATCCCGACATCCCGTTTAGTTCCCACAGACGATGCGGGCCATCCGATTCTTTAACTCGAAGTAATAAAGGCTACATTGGTTTGTACACGTCGATAGCTCCTTGTACATCGCAATTTGTCCCGTTTTATTCGTCGTACGAAGTGATAGCGTTGTTATGTCATTGTTTTATAATCGATTGTCTTAGTTCCGGGCAAGGCTCGGAACCGGTTTAAAGGGAGCGGTTAATTTTGATAAAATACCGGTAAATTATATCGCTCCTGCGTTTACCGGTTAAACCAATGAACGGTTTCAAAATAACCCAAACGATAAGGGTTACAGGTTACTTACGCAAGAACGTTTTAGCACCCAAATTAACCGGTTAATTCCATAATAATACGCAACGCAAAATCAGACTTGTACGGTTCGGGTGGATTCGTGTTGTGACGTGTTTATGTCGATACCGCGCTAAGGTGAAAATACGGGACAGCGGAAGGTATTATTACAATACTTGGTTTTAACCGGTTAATTATCACTCCCAAAACCTAAATTCGTGAAAAACCGGTATTCAACATTAACCGGTTAAGCAAAACCCTTAACCGAAATTGATTTTTATTTGGGGTCAATGACCGAAACCGGTTTAGGAATTAAACCGGTTTCAGAGCCTTGGTTCCGGGGCGAAGGTTGCCACTGATAAGCTATTGATAACATTAAAATCCGGGTAAGACCGTCCGTTGTAAGGGACTTCACTGATACTGGGAGAAATTAATGTAAAATTAAATATACTTTGTAACTCAGATTAAACACTATTTAAAAATTCAACAAAATACCTAATAACGTATTTCTGGCGTTGATTTACTTTTATAGGTACTGGCTTTTCAGCAAACTGATTCGACAATTGAAACATAGTCATACACCACACAACAATGGTCAAACTATTTCGTGCTGGTTTTGAGTTTTAAAAATGCTCGCTCGTACCTTTTACCTCATACTGGAATTTGTAGTCTGCATGTTGATAGACTCGACGTGTCACATATTCCGAAGAAAATGAACCGAGGTCTGTGACTGATATCGCCAGCTCTCCTCCAGGTTACAGACGTGAGGTGGTGCATATAAATGGCAATATTTTCCATAACTAGAGGCATGTGGCGTGGCGGCAACGTCACGACCCGCCGGCCTTAATACCGCATCTGCCACCACGCACCCTCTGTCACTTCTACCTTTGATCTTTATTACTGCGCGAAATACGAGGGTCTAGTTTAACAACGCCGACGCGGGTGTATAGAGTGATGTTTGCTGATTACCTACATACTTATTTTCTCCATCGATGGAACTGGCCTATGCCGACAATACATGTCTGGAGTTTGAATATACAGGGTGTGTCGCAATGTTAATATTTGTAATTAATATTTTATTTTACTCACACGTTAAGTGAAAATAGCTATTTGCCATAAATACCTCTCTGAGGAGTACGGTACACTCGATTAGACTGAGTTAACTTCACAACTATACTGTATTGTATCAGCCCGCATACGTCCCTCTGCAGGGCACGAGCGTCCTCTACAACTGAGAATACGATTGAGAGGGTTTATGCCACAGTCCACCACGCTAGCCTAGTGCGGGTTGACAGGTTAACTTCATATAGGTACTGCTAATTCTTTGTAGAAATCACTTAGATGTGCAGGTGTCCCCACTATGTTTTCATTCAGGAGTGCAAATGGTCAGTAATTAGACGTGGGCTAAGGCAGATCGTTTCGCAAGTCAAAAAAAATACCATTGTCGAAATAGAGATGAATTATTGATAATGACCATTCCCTATGAGTTTTCCATGTATCAATATCATCCTGTATATAAATTTACTCGGCATAGGTCGACACACCGTTTTTTTAAACAGCCAATTTAATTTTGCACCTGCCTTTTAACAATTGCTCGTTATTGTTATGTTTCGCGCTGTCTTATTAAACAGCTGTTCGCGTGTTTAGCTAGCCATGTCATTGTCCTAGATACTGCAGTATTAATATAAGCAATTTTAAAACTTGTACATGAGGATATAGTATGTATGTCCTTCTATTTCGTTGATGTGTTTGTAAAAACTTATCACGCATGACAAGTGCCCAAAGGCATAATCTACACGATATGTAAAAAACTGTCCACATATTTCAGAAACTACAAAAAGTATTGATTTCACATTAGAGATTTTAACAATTATATCATGTAGGTAGATCATACCAATATTTCTCTCATTCAGGGAATGCAACTGTGACATGGCAAAACATACAATACTCAAACAACTAATTCGGATCCAATCGGCGACAGAGTTATATTGAGGCGTCGATGCGGAATGCCGGAATAACACCCCTTGGAATTCGTCTCACGTCCCGCCTCCACGCCCATACATGCAACCCTTCGATTAAAGAAGCGATCGACTTGATGTCGAAACTCCGCTCGATACACTGCGACAGTCGTCACGTAGCTTGCGAGAAACCGTCTTAATACAGCGTCTAACTAGATAAATCTAGTGCTGAAACTTTTCCATTTCAAGTAGAATAACGTATTGTAAAAGAATTGTGTTTCTTTAATAAAAAATCTTGTGTTGTTTTATATTAATTATTGAACATAACTACAGAATTTATATAAAATAGATATACGACTAACTAGTAGAACTAGGTAATAAATGATGGCCGTGATAACCGACAATACGGGGGAACTTCACTTTTTACTTTATCTCATTCTGTAGTAAGAAGATAGTGGATGGGTGAGCACTGAGCAGCATAGATTGATGGGGTATTGGTCCAGTATATTCACTCGATGGAGAATTGTTTTTATTTAAAATTGCTTCAATACCCCTATACTCGTAGTACCCCTGTTTTTTTTTTTATTATTTTTTGCCTGAGACTGTTTTGTTCAATGAAGCTCATACATACGCAACTCTCTATTTGTAAATCAGCTATTATATGTATGTGTTTCCGCCACACAAAAAAACTCCCTTAAACACTAAAAACAATACGCCCGTGTTTAAACGGATGCCGTTCGATATAAATAGGTAATAAAAGTAAGTCCATTGATTGAAACCGTTGAAATATCCGTTTGTCGGTACTGGGCTACGGCCTACGTGTTGAGACCAGGGTGTCTCCAGTCATCAAATATGCATGAGTGACGGTTTCCTCCGCCGCGCCCTGTACTGTCTATAGATAAAAATACTACGGCTATTGTCTTTACAACTGGAATGTTGGGTTCTGCGTAGCGTGCCATGACGTCACTCCTCGTAACGATCATGGTTTGTAAACCGGTCGTGGGAATCGTAAAGGATACGTGGATTGTTCACGGAAATCTTCGGGCCTCCGCTTTTATGTTTTTCTATGCTGTTACAATGAAAGCGTACTCGTGTGTTATTATTTTACGATATATTGCTTTTATGTATGTTGTATGTCGTAGTATACCGCCTTTTGTAATGCCGCCTTCAATAGGTTGTATGGATTTTTTTGAGTAGGCCTGTGTTCAGCAACGGACTTCCTGTAAATGTAAGATATTTTAATATGTATTCAATATCATTTTATGCAGTAAATATATTAATTATTACGTAAGTAATTATGTAATATCATGGGGAAGTTTTCCTCCCAAATGATACAGCAGGTTTTTGCGGAGTACGCAAATATTAGTCCAAATACAATAATGTAACCCGTTGTATTTCATTACGTTTCAGATGTGCAAATAAATAATTATACATTAAAGCCAATATTTATATTCAATGTTATTGATGTAACACTACTTGCTGTAAAACGTTGTGAACCTTACGGATTTTATTAGTTCTTTCTATTCTTCGTTAAAATGTGTTTGTTGTTGTTATGTTTTATTTTTATTTTATACTGTTTGCGCCTAAAATTAATAACCCTTTGTTACATTTGGTAAAATAAACTTAAAACCTATGCGCTAATATTGACATTGATACAGATTTTTAGTTTTAGTCAATTTTATCAAATTGACTCAATATAATCTCCGATAGTTCCTTACAAGCATAGCAAATTGTAAAATGTAAACATCAACAATAATAACGCTTACCGTAAACGCGTCAACAACACGAGCGTGTTACGTAAAATAATGGGGGCCTCATTCAAATACAAGCGACAAAAACAAAATGTCGGATATAAACTATTAAGATTGTAAATATAAACGCGGAGGTGTATTTACAAAGTGTTTCCATGCGAGAATAGATAAGCGGTAATCGTGTACTCTATGACCACATGACGTGAGACGTCACGCGTTCGACCTCCACCAATAATACGCGATACTCGATAGCAACTGCCGCACTCTGCCGCGCTTCCCGAGGACTCGACGCGTCTTTATGGGATTTTTTATAAGTACTGCTAGTTTACCATGAAGGTTGTATGCCTCGGTTAAATCTGTATTCAAAGCCAATGGAAGGCAACTTTCTTTCATTCACATGACCATGTGATGACGAAAAGTCGTAGAACCGAGTCGTTGTGGGAGGCATAGCTTTGACAATCCACATAAAAAGTTAAATTACTAATATTATAATAGTACTGGACTATTACATCTTCTCTCTTTGGGTTTCCTCTACGGATAGATTTCAGTTAGAAAGTTAGTCACATTGGAAAATCTTCCAGGATGTAGGTTTTCTTACATTTTTTTACCTTCGCCGTTGCTTACTAATATTCTCGTTAACTCTACCTATGCCAATGCCATGGTCCACTATTCAGTTCAACCTTTGCCATTGCGCCCAGTTCAAATCATTTATTTGTGTGAAATATATGACAAATTTAAAAATATATTTTTTAAAAGCATTAGAATATTGATCGGTTGTCAGAGGGTAAAAAAATAATTTTGTTTTTTTTGGAGCGGTTGTGAAAAGCTCACAAGCCAGACGTAGTCATAATGTTGATTGATTGCCTCGCCGGGCTTGTTTATTGAACAGATGAGGTAAAATTGAATCTGTTAACATCCATGAATGTTGAGTTTTATTGTGACAACGCGCCGGGGTTCGGCAGGGGCTCTTTATTATTCATCCGCCGCTCAGTGCTCGGGTGCGACATAAAGGTCGCCGGCCGCCGCTCCTGCGTTTGCTAAATACCCTACATTTCATGCTTGTAGTATAATGCCTTTGCGTTATCCATTTGTCACTTCAAATAAATGCACGGATTTTTCGCACAGGTAGAACTACTAAGATATTTAATATCTGTCATAATAGATACTGTTACGCTAGTTTCGAACACAGCATACATCACGACTTCCGAGTAAAATTTCGTATAATTCATTTGAAGCGCGTGGGAGTTCAGACCGATGTAATTACTCTTATGAAATTATTACTGCATAACAATAACCAGATATTTTTGCGTAACGCCATCTGTTGTTTATAAACGGAAACAGAAATCGCACATATTAATACGTCATTTTTAATAACAAACGAGTCGTTTCTAGCGCGTTATTTACGAGCACGTTCTGTAACTAAAGTGGAATTTGTTTACAACAATATCGCATTTTTCCCGCCTCCAGTCGGCACACAGATAATCGCCATAATGTGGCCGAGATATATTTTTAGATTACATTGTTCGCCATCTGTGGCAGTATCTAGGTATGTTTGTTCCGGGCTTATTTAGCGAAGACTAGACGGGTTTTGCACGAGTTCACTATTGCGTCGTTACGTGCTGAGGATCATTTTGGGTTGGGACATTTTTGTCGAATTAAGTAATTGTGGTGAAATAATTTATGAACATTTTTTTAAGAAGAATTGTGGCTAAGTTAAGTCACATCTGACATGGGCTTGTGTTTGTCAAAGTCGGTTTCTGTAAGCGAACCAATTCGATTTGTGATTCGTTACTTTTTGATATTCTTAGTGGCATTCCCAAATCGATTTATCTGAGGGAAATTTAAGGAAAATCGTGGTCTAGAGGCCCGCAAAGTATCTATCATTGTATATGAGGCGTGGGTGTTCGTTATGGCCCGAGGCTGTCACTCCCTATCAGACGAACCGTTTGTTAATTTCCTTGCACTACATTATTATTTTTTATTTATTTATTTATTAATATACAAAGAATTAAAATACAAGTTTATGCATAGGCCCCACGAAACCGTATTTCGGTTTGACAAAACCTATTAAAAGACATTTGATGAAATTTTATGAGTGTTTTAAAGATTTCCTATTTTGGTGTTAATGAAACAAGACTTTATGTTTACTATCTGATCTGCTTTTTTTACTCTTTACATACATATTCTCTCACCAAAAACCAATACAAATGGAAAAATTTGGCGCCTGTCGACCTACTCATTTTTGGAATGGAATATCCTACATAGCAGACCCTCAGTCATTCGTATTTATACAACTTTTCTACGCGACTATTACATTAGCACGACATCACACCACTCGGTCACATTTGAGTAAAAACTTTTTATTTGTGTTAACTCGGTGTGGGTTTTACGGCGAAGTTTATCGCGAAGTGTTCAGTACGTTTGTTATCTTTATCTTTGGGAGTGCGATAGGCTAATGTGAAAGTCATTGCTTTGTGGTAACGCTGTATGGAGATGAGTGTGTTGTGTGTTTCGTAATACTGTATTGTTTATCTCTGAGTACGGTACTTGTGAGTACGTGGGATATTTATTTTTGTTATTTGTTTGTTGATCTTATTGTTTAATTACTTAATATATTAAATAAAAAATCATTTATTGCTTTCCTCCACAATCATTAAACAAATACAAATTCATACATTCTCAAAATAATTTTGAAGGCAAGAGTGACACAGCTCGTGCTGATCGGGATATAGGTACCGAGCATCGCTGGTTTTCAGGCACTCCCTTGTATTGGGAGTTATATGTTGTATACTGGGTTGGATATCTCTCCGGTTGGCGCAATTTTGAGGGCCAGCTAAAAACCTGATGTACACTAGTGTACTTGAGAGGTAATATTCACTGTGACAGGTTTCCATGAACATTTACGGTGATCGCTTTCCGTGGTGGTAAATATCGTGCCTCGAGCTATAGAATCCTTTTGAATTATTCCCTCATAGTTTTTAGCTTCCTCAATCCACCTTCGGTATAAATGTCTAATATTAACAAGGTTCACTAATGCTGGAGATTACACAAATGCCTGTCTCAATATAGCGTGTTTTACAATTACGTTGCGCTCCTTATATCATTAGGTACGTTTGATAACCTAGCAATGCGTGTTGTGCTTGTGCGCAGTTTACGATCGTAGACATTGCTGTTTAAACAACACGTTTACGAGCCAGCCGCTTTGATCTGTGAAATACGCCGGAATGCCAACATGTTTTTTAATGCCTTTTTCATCACCACCGTCATGTTTGATGGTGAATGTGCTGAGCGCCAAGAACTGAGTTTGTGATAGCGCAAGCCAGTGGTTTGTGATCGTTGTTATCTTTACCTTTTGCCAGATACCCAATACCCTTTTCCTCTTTCCATCAGTTTTCTTTCCTGCTCCCCTCCCGATTGCATGTACATCTATGATCCAAGCGATGTGGATGTTCATGGACGGCTGTGATCATTTACCATCAGGTCACCTGTTCGCTCGTTTGTCGGAGCTATTGTATATAAAAAAACCTATGGAAATCCACAGCGACGGCTCATAGCCATCAGTGAGCTGCAGATGATGACGATGACTCAATCGGCCCTCAAAGCTCCGCATGACAATATAGACAAGATACAAATACTGATGAATCTCGGTTTCGAATACAATGGTAAGGGCAGTACTGGACTGGAGCCCATTTTTTTATTTGTATTGGTGATACGTTTCTATAAGGATATATTCTGCGCACTATATCATTATTGGGTGCATACGTGCATGTTAGCTGGTGCATGCGTTCGCCGGTTTACGAGCGTTATAACGCGCTTGTCGTAATAGTAGTAGGTTAAACATCCTGAAAATTTCTTGCGTTCTGGAGCGTCTGTTGGTCACACTTGTTGTAATGTCAATGTCAAATTTGACAGCCTCCGTGGCGCTGTGAAACGAGAGGCCGCGGGTTCGATCCCCGCACCGAGAAAAATGATTGTGAGAATCACAAGTATTTGTTTCGAGTCTGTTTGTGAGACCTAAAAGTCTCTCGTAGTTCCTGATACCCACGACACAAGACTCGATCTTAGTGTGGGGTCAGGACTATATATGTGACTGTTGGTTGTATTTATTATTTATTATTATTAATGTAATTATTTGAAATCAAAATACAGACGTCCCAAGCCGTATTATTATTACATGAGACATGCCGTTATCCGAGCCGAACTATATACACTACTCACAAAAATTAAAGGATATTTTTTATGATCCATTTTTTTTGGTGTTTTTTGAGAGTCTGTATCTTGGAGAAAATTGATTGTTAAGAAATTCAGAAACTAAAACTTTAAAGCTTGAAATGTCTATTTTGCAGATCTGTGCTCTATTTCTTGATTGCTCGCTTAGTTGATAAGCAATCGTAAGAAAACCAACGAGAAAAAAATAATCCAATTTTTTTCTGGATTTCAAAACCCTGCATTTACATGGGTAGTGTTTTTTTTGTGACATCATTATAAAATTCCCGTAGATAATTTAATTGCCTTTAATTTGATATACCAGAAATCTGCGTGACATGATTTGGAGCTGACTTATGGTAAATCAAAGTAAAAATGGCCTATCACACTTTGACATTGGATTACTCCATGAATATCAATCATGGGGAAAACAAAATCAGAATTTTAGTAACTTCAAAACATGCTCTATAAGATGCTATTAAAGTCTTATGATAATAAATAGTATTTCTAAGTAAAATTGTTGACTGAAAAAAAGGTAAAAATACGGTTATTTATGGATATTCGGAAAACACTGCATATCTTTTGATAAAAGAAACGAACGAAGGATATCGTCGGTAACTTTTCAACCTTAAAGTATTCTAAAGACACTCTGAAAATTTCAAACTGCTCCGATTTGATTATCTTAGTGTTCGGAAGGTTTGAACTTACTGTATTCGTCAAAATTGTCGTAATAAGCATTTTTCGTATGTGATCGATTTTTGTCACTTCAGAATGCTTTTTTTGGTGATTATCCATATTCTTTTAATCAAATATTTTTTTCTAACGTTTTCGCTATTATCCGCAATTGTAAAAAAAATACTGGCACTGTTTTACTATAAATCCGACGATGCAACCTCCCCGTAGTACGCTTTGGGTAACGCTGATGCCGGCGGTAAAACAGTGCCGGTATTTTTTTTACAATTGCGGAGAATAGTGAAAACGTTTGAAAAAAGGGTTTGATCAAAAGAATATGGATAATCACTAAAAAAAATATTCTCAATTTACAAAATCATTAGCATGCGAAAAATGCTCATTACGACGATTTTTGCTGAATACAGTAAGTTTAAACCTTCCGAACACTAAGATAATAAAATCGGAGCAGTTTGAAATTTTCAGAGTATCTTTAGAATACTTTACGGTTGAAAAGTTACCGACGATATCCTTCGTTAGTTTCTTTTATCTAAAGATATGCAGTGTTTTCCGAATATCCATAAATAACCGTATTTTTACCTTTTTTTCAGTCAACAATTTTACTTAGAAATACTATTTATTATCATAAGACTTTAATAGCATCTTATAGAGCATGTTTTGAAGTTACTAAAATTCTGATTTTGTTTTCCCCATGATTGATATTCATGGAGTAATCCAATGTCAAAGTGTGATAGGCCATTTTTACTTTGATTTACCATAAGTCAGCTCCAAATCATGTCACGCAGATTTCTGGTATATCAAATTAAAGGCAATTAAATTATCTACGGGAATTTTATAATGATGTCACAAAAAAAACACTACCCATGTAAATGCAGGGTTTTGAAATCCAGAAAAAAATTGGATTATTTTTTTCTCGTTGGTTTTCTTACGATTGCTTATCAACTAAGCGAGCAATCAAGAAATAGAGCACAGATCTGCAAAATAAACATTTCAAGCTTTAAAGTTTTAGTTTCTGAATTTCTTAACAATCAATTTTCTCCAAGATACAGACTCTCAAAAAACACCAAAAAAAATTGATCAAAAAAAATATCCTTTAATTTTTGTGAGTAGTATACATAGCACGTGTTTGCCGAAACGATTTGGAAGCTAATTCTGACTTGTATCGATTTATCAACTATTTTTAGCCAGAAGATTAGATAACCACACCTTCTGTGAACAAATAAACTTCGTGTTTAAATCACAAGAAACATTTTGCACCGCCAATACCTAATATTATGTTACAAATTTTATCTAAAACATTTGCAAATTAACATACTAGCAGCCAGTTTGAAGAAAGCAGTACATATATACATACATTTGCTGAGTTTTGTTTTGATTAAGCACAGAAAAACTGAATTGCAATATACATAAGAAACAATATTATACAACCAATCACATAGGGTTGCTATTATATTTTAAAAGTTCACAAAGTCTTAATTGACATAGGGTGCGTTGGGGTAACACCGTAGTACAACGGTGGAAGGGGTTAGAACGTAAAATCCTACATTTTATAGGAGTTTACGTTCTTACCCTTCGTTCCGTTCAGAGCATCACAACCACGACCTTCGCCTTTTCAATCCATTCTCGATAATAACATTCCATGTTTTACACTGTAATAACAAGACCCCGTATAACATGTACTCAAATAATATTAAACGTATTTTTATAAATATAGCAATCTTTGTGTGAATCTCCAACGTAATGCCAGTAATAATGTCTGAAGTTGTAACCACGGAGTACGGACATTTATATTAAATGTATCCCAGCGGAGTAAATACAAATAAACTTGTAGGTAACCCGCGCGCCCCAATTCGAGACAATTCAATTTGTTCGAATCTGAGCTCTCACGTATATTTCTGTTGGATATTGTTCGTGTCTGCGGCTGTATTTTCGCGTCATAAGGCTTGTGTTATGGAATTGCATCTATGTTTATCATTTCTATAAGTCGTATTATATTCCACAACTAAGCACAACCGTAGAATTAGACCAGTACTCTATGTGATGCAGCTCTAGCAGTAAATTTTTCTCTGTTAAAATAAAAGTATGTATTAAATTCCTTTGTATGTATACAACCTTCTATATGAATATATCCCCTTTAACATCGATATAAATCAGTTAATATGACATATAAGGTGGTTAAAAATAGTCGGCTATGGGAAGTTGCCCTAAATAAAAAAAAACATCACTTGCTCGAAATCCTGCTTAACTTTATAAATCTTTATGGCAGTGAAGCCATATTTGTGAGGTCCAAAGACTCTCTCCCTTTCCTTCTATTAACAAAATAGATAGAAATACAGTATATGACGGCATGTACATAAAACGATGCCCATAATATATGGAACATTCGACATCCATAAATCGTTTACTGCTTAGAAGCGAGTCCGTTTTATAAGCTAGTATAAATTTGACGTGCGCGCGCTGTGTAAGCAAATTATCGAAATCTTCGTGCATGTTTTATTGCTGCTCCATTCCTGTGGGTCTGTTACGGGAAAATTGGGAATGCTAGCTTTCATGTCATGATATAACCTCCTTACGTATTCTTCCCTAGTGTTCTCAATCCGTCACTCATATGGACAAGAGGGCCATGAATTTGCAATTTATCAAATGCATTTCACTTTCTACCAATTGAGATATTCGCTCAATCCTGCAAAATATTAAAATCAGTATATTTTCAGTTGTCATCATCAAAATCAGTGCAAACATTGAAAGCAATTGTTAATGATTATAATCAATTCTAAAACAATACTGATAGCTGAAAATTTGTTAATAGCCCTCGTTATACGGTTTTTAACAATGTTACTCCATTACGAGGAGCTTGTTTGATGCCAGCTGTGATGACGTCATCTCGCTTACCCATAAACATCCTTTGAGCAATGACGCGCCACTTCACAACATCGTTTGCATAAATTGAACATATAAGAAAACTTTACGTCAATGAATCGCTGAAGATCTTCTTACATAAGATGTGTTATAACAAAAAGTGTAAATATTTAAATTCTACACAAAAAAAATTGTGATGTATATTAAACTAGATACGCGTAATATTCTAGGGCCTCACCTCTTAATCATAGAGGAGGCGCGTGCTCAGCTGTGGAACGTGATGATGTATGTAGGAGTATAAAAGTAGTTTGTATATCTCATGGCGTGAACTAAAAATATATGAATACTGAGAAATTCGCATCCGGTCTATTTTAGTAGCAGTTGAGATATGGTTTACAGTTTTGATTAATCGCTTCTCGTGTTTGTGCCGAAAGAGTGTAGTGGTTTATAACTGGCTGCTATGTTGAAGAACTGTGCCTGTTAATCATTTCGATTGAGTTTCATACCGTAGTGTTGGGTATCTAGTAACCGGCTTTTTTAATGCCATCAGTGCTAATGTTCATTTCGGTAGGCAGACTGTACCATCTTTTGTTGAATGAATTGAAATTAATAAGGTATGCGTGGCACCGCCATGGGAATGTTTTAACTTGGTTCGAATGTATTTTTTTATGCTTTTTTGGACTCCGATAATGCAATGACACTAAAAACTATACAAAAAATTAGAAGTAGCAGTCTTATTGCCTTAGGCAGTTATCAATAGGTAAGCTAAAAGAAAAAGGAGAGAAAGGACAGTTTAGGGTGTATATGTAGAATTGTATAACGAAATATAAAGTAATACCTAGATGTTTCTCATTCGGTTAATTAAAAAAAAATTGGCTACAAATACACGGAGTCCAATGATGTGGCTTGTTCCCAAACCGTCTTAAAATGACATATCCATAACATTGTTACTTTAAAATACATCATAATAGTAAAACTGTGCGAACAAAGGGAGAAAGGAGACATGCTTTCGTCAAAAGTGAACGACCCGAACGAGGAAGGAGACGGTAAAATTGTTCGCGACCAGTTGAGGTTCAATGAACAAGGAAAAACTAGTGGTGTTTAAGTATGGTGACGTTGGCGACAGCAATAACTGCTTGCCATTTCGATGCGGTGTTCGAATTTACGTCATTCGTCAACATTTTTTCGTCATGAATGTCATTGGTTATTAGGTTGATATTGTTTTACATATTATGTATAAACTCACGCCTTTACTCTAAGAAGGGGTAGGAAGATGTGCTATCAGGACACCCACATTTCGCCTTGTTTTCCATCTCACAATGAGATTGATAGTCGGCGAGTCTATCGCTATATCGGGCACAAATTCCTGACTTCGGGTTGATCATTAATAAGAAAATCCAACATCACTTTGCCCGACTCGGGATTCGAACCTGCGACAGTATTGACTTGTGAATAGATATTATTTTTACTATAAAATTACTGGACTCTGTGCGGCCTTCGTCTCGCAGTGAGATGGACCAATATTAAACAAGATTCAAGAAGGTATCGATACCGAGATTATCCCTGAAAATAAATGTATTTTTACAATCTGTGTGTTGGGGTTTCATTTAAACGCGTCTTTCAATTTATTTTATGAACTGTTCTAAAATAAATAATATTAAAACAATAGGATTCAACTACATTATAAGTAAATTGCTTAATAAACCCACTATCACGTAAAAATCTCGCGCAATTTTTCTGAAGTAAATTATTATAATGCATGCAAGGGATTACTTTAGATAAGAAGTTGCAATGGGGTCCTCAAATAGAGAGATTATCAGGTAAACTTAGTACTGCAGCCTTCGCTGTCCGAAAGATAAGAAAACTTACTGACGTTGCAACGGCTAGGTTGGTATATTTTGCATACTTTCACAGTATAATGTCCTATGGTATTCTACTGTGGGGATCGGCTGCTGATATTGATTCCATATTTATTTTACAAAAAAGGGCAGTCCGCGCTATTTACGATCTTGGTAGTCGCGATTCTTTACGATCTGTTTTTAAGGAAAGTAATATACTAACCGTGCCATCTGAATATATATTTCAGAATATAATGCACGTTCGTAAAAATATCAATAGGTTTTTCAAGGTTAGTGACACCCACAGTATTAATACGAGAAATAAAAATAAATTAGCTATACCCTCCTTTAGATTAGAAAAGTCAAAAAAATCTTTCGCGGGTAACTGTATAAAATTTTATAATAAACTTCCCAATTCGATAACGCATCTGCCGGACAAATTATTTAAGACACATATTAAAAGCATTCTTATGACTAGGGGCTATTATAGTATTAAACAATATATTGAGGATAAGGAAGCCTGGCATTAGGTGTTTTCTTGCACTTTACGACCTCCTGGGGCACTGAGGTATTCACTTATTACATTCTCATTTTAAAATAACTAAAATATATAAAATAAATAATTGTAAAATAAAAACTAATCAAAATGAGGCAAATTAATTAATCAACAAGTTTATAAAATAAAATAAATAAAATTAAATAATGAATAAATAAAATACCTATTTAAATTATATGACGACCGATCGAGAAAAATAAATAATAATAAAAATAAGCAAGGCAAGCTTTGTAAGACAAGTCACAAATATTTATTTCAGTAACTTGACCAAAACCAAGCCCACTGAGTTTGACTCGCTGGATCTGCTCAGAACTGGGTCGCGCCGCGTAGTATCCAGTGGTAAAGTTAAGCCCGCTGAGTTTGTTCGCCGGGTCTTCTCAGTCGGGTCGCGTTGGATCCGGCAGTAAGCCTAAAATTACGGGACGTTTCGGAAATACTCATGGTCGTTATTTAATCAATTGGACCCAAAACAAGCCCACTGAGTACTATTCGCTGGATATACTCAGAATTGGGTCGCGTCGCGTAGTTTCCAGTGGTAATGGAAGCCCACTGAGTTTGTTTCGCCGGGTCTTCTCAGCCAGGGCCGCGTTAGATCCGGTGGTAACATTAAACCGCTACGCACCGCTTTAATTTAATACTTATGGTCCACTTAGACATCGATTATCGTAAATAATGTATTTCCTAAGGGAAAAAAAAATTACCATAAAATACTAATAAGTAATATAATACTTAATATAATAAAATTAATATAAAAATTACAACGAATATCTTGTAAATAGAAAATAAGTACTATGTGTATTGACTTGTCATAAGAGCTATTTAATTGCCTACGTGACCAATAAACGAATTTCATTTCATAAACGAATTTCATTTCATTTCATTTCATTTCAAGAAGCTGTTGCTAAATTTGAAATGCTAAAATTTCGCACAAATTAATACGAAATTAATTTATGAACATAAATCATAATGCGATGCTTTGAATTCCAGACGATCATATAGCCATCAATCTTTTCACGCGCATGTTTTTTAAAATGGCAGCGCGGTCTGCTATTTTAGGGTTCAGCCCCTTTTGCGTCTCAGTACATCTACATAATTATACACTGTCTCGATTACGTGTGATCTTTGGTATGTACTTATACGTATTCTAAGTAAGTTGTAATCGTCTACCAAAATAGCTGTTTACATGCAATAATGACCAATACTGGTAGACAGAATTGTACTCTCAATCGTACTCTCAATTGTAGAGGAGGCCCGTGCTCTGCAGTGGGACGTATATAGTCTGATATAAATATGGAATTGATTGTATAATAGTGTAGAAAACTTGATTTTGGACTGATAAATATCCAATTATTTATGGGATCCGCGTCGGCTAAGACCACATAACATTGTCTCATATAATTCCATATCTCGAGGGCCGAGTAGTCTGTTATAATTTTATTTTCGAGTCCGCATTACGTCAATATCTGAGTACATTTTATTTAAGTAAGTAACGAGTAATGTTCGCGCGTCTACACGTTCCCTTGCGGTTAGAGAATGTGGAGAAAAATAATTGTCATCAACTCACTAACTTAATTAAGAGCTCATTCAAGTTCTCGACTAAGTATGTAGTTTGTTGTTACAGTGCAATGACTAGGGAATGTGTAGTTTTAAAATGATGCAGAGGTCTCACTGGGCCTTCGTATTTAAAACTAAAATGTCACAGTTTTTTTTTTATTAGGATTAAAAATAGTGTAAGAAAAAATGATTTTATTGTAAAAAAAGTCAAAATCATGTTCAAAGATTCCGTTACATACTAACATACATACGTCTGAAGCTAATAAAAGCGTATTAAAAACGGTTATGATTATCAAAAATGTGAATCATATATTTATAACGTCTTGATTCAAATTAAAGATATGTGCATAAATGTCGTGAATATCAGATAATGTAAAAACGAAATATCTGTAAATTTATTAACAAATAATAAATTTTGTTTTTATATCGATAAAATCTACACATCGTTATGAAAACAAATAAAAATTAATTACCAATCACAGCACCTATTATTTCTATGTTTCATAAATAGAAACAGAGATAATAAGCAGGCTTAATGAACGTCAGGTGCTTGTCACGAATGTCTAATTGGTACAAAGTTTTATTCATTAAACACTCAATTACGGGCGCCGAACAGCACTCGCAGACGTAATGGATACACTGCCGACCATAAAAAGTGGAGCCTTGACATGACCACGCACAACTGTCTCATTAGCGCCATATGTCTTTGCCTCACGCGTTATTTGCACTGCATGCTTTGCTCCACTATAAGAAAAGTAATAACGCTCATAAAACGGCTTTTTGTCGTGTTTGTTTGTGGGCTATTTGAAATCGTCTCCATAGTCGCAGAACCATGAAAAAATTACCATTTGACGCATGGATAAACAACTTGAAAAGTTTCTTGCTTTGGATGCAAAGGAATATTCATTCGTTAATAAAAAAAAAATGATTGTTTTTTATTGTTCTCTTTGCGGACTGTTTTGCGAAATAACAATTTGCTTGATCTATATGTATACAAAGATTCGTGAGTCTCGGTATTGGATGCATTTTTTGCGACGTTGAACGATGAAAACAAAATAAACTTTCTGAAAGTTTGCTTGTTATTCGTACTACAGCGGCGGAACCTGGACGTATCGAACTGTTATTAGTAGAATATCTGGTGCGTCAAACTATGCGAGGTTTACCATAATATAAAAAGTAAATTAAGTGCTTGTTTCGAGATGACTGTGACATTTTTAAAATCATTTTTGTTACGTGCTATGTATTGTTGTTTTTGTGATTAATCCTCAAATTGATCGTTCAATGTGATGAGCATTTTCTGTATGATCGACGAGGTATTGTTTCCCTTGCCAGACAATTCTTATGTTTTGGATGGAATATCACGATACACATACCCGCAGGTACTGTGTAGTCACTTGGCCGCGCTTTAAATAAATATGTCTTGTATAATTTACTTGTAGAAATAGTATTAATTGGATATAACTTCAGTTACAGTCAAAGCAGAGTGTTGTGTCACGATTGACTAAGTGCAATATTTAGCTGCAATAACATAAAATAATTGTATTCGCTTAGATCTGCTACATTTTATGATTTAAATAGCTGTGTGTGTATTTTACACGTAAATAAAAGTTTGCAAAAACAAGCGACTTAATTATTTGGCCTACATTACTTAAGTTTTGTAGGTCATGTAGACAAATATGACAAATTAAGCAATATTTCAAAAAAACTCTTGTTAGATTTCTTAATAAACACGATAAATATGTTTGCTCACAAGTGACATTACACATCTCAAGTTGAAACAGGAACAAAACGCCTCTGACGGCAGAAAACAAAAACATAATTTACACGTTTATGAAGGCAGTCCGCAACTAAACAATTACAAAGACACCTATAAATTACTTTATAATTTTTATTCAACACATGGTTTAATAAAACTACGCACATCATTTAGTTCAACGACATTTAAAATTATAATATTGTATGAGTCCACATATGCTTTACTTGTTGGATTGAAAAAATACGATATCTCAGGTACAGCTGTTGATAACGCATTCTTCTACGTTAGTAAAGATCAAATACAAATGTATCACATGTGGATATATCATACAGTAGAATGAATATTATAGTTATATATTTGCTATTTATTGATTTGGCGGAACAGCGTATACCGATTCTGCGTTCTGGGCGACTTTACCTAATTAAACCGTAAAAATAATAATCAAAAATTATTATCATTTAATTGATTATCATAAATTATTTATGAACTCCTCTGAATTAAACTAAGCAGCGACTTCTGTATAATCAGAGTATTGTTTTGTTTTGAAAGAGAAACGCTAGAGTTTCTTGCCCGTTCTTCTCTGGCGAAAACAGCTTTGTGAACCGGGTTGTAGAGAAAAAAAAGATACTGAAACTCAATAAGGTATTTTAAAGATTCAATAAAGTATTTTCATTTAAATATTATAACATTTCACTATTGCAATTGCATAATTAGGTCAATGTACACATGGTTAGCCATACTCCGGAACTTCCGGAAGACAGCCGACGCCAGTGTACCGCGACCCCCTGTACTGAGAAAATGGTAATTATTATAAAATCCGTTAGCTTAAGTTATGTAGATGATGATTATTTATACAGATATAAGTATAGTGTACATATTAAGAGAGCTTATATCACTGAAGTGCTGTAGGTTGATAATCTGGATGGAAAATAAAATGTATCTACATAGGTCTTGTGTGCAGGTCATGATTTTGGAATAATATAGCGGTTATTAGTCAAGCCAACTAGTACGACAGTTGAGTTGTGAACCAAGCGGCCGTAGATTCGAAGTTCGGACTGATACGAATGTTTGTGTGATCCACATTTTTATATTTGTAACCAGTGTGAGACCGAAAAGGTTGACGTCGTATCTCATTCCCGGCGTTCATACATTTATAAGAATTGTATTTGGGATATCATTATATTTATTTATTTTGACGTATTCCGCTTAATAGTAGGAGGAGGAGAGGTACGCAGTAGCGCGTGACATATGTATGTGTGTATTGTGATATATTGATAGATAGCAGTATGTCGAACGGTGCATATTTAATTGCTTCTAACGAGGTTTATGAGCTATGAAACTTTATCGGCGTGTGCTTTACGGTCGTAAATAGGCAATTCTTGGAGGGCAGCCATTGTTCTGATGTGTATCTTATTTAGTCCCACGTCACTTTGGCAGATCTTATGTTTAGTGTTTACATAAAATTCCTGTAGTTCTAGCCTTGAAGTTTTAAGCACTTAATCAATATTGACGGGTAAATTATTGAAATGTCACTGTTGGGTGTATTATTAATTTATTATTGAGAATCTATATGCCGTAACTCCAAATACATGGTGATCATTTCATGTCTTTCATGTCAGAATCTAAAACATGAGTCTACAACTTATTGTACTGTAAAAGTAAATCGCGCGTATCACCTTTTGCAATCACATTGCTTTTCAATCTAAGACAACATAATCTTACTAAAAATCTTGAGCGAAATAAATGCATGAATTACGCAGCGATGTTACGCGGGACACTCACTCAGGCGGCCGGCCCCTCGATAGCAATAATGGCGTGTTCATATCGGCAACTCGTGCGTGCGTGTAAATACTAAATACTGTCATATCGTGAGCTGATAACAGCAAGATTAGAACTTAGGCTCTTTGCGCCAAATGGGGCGTTTATGGCAAAATGAGGCGGAAAAACATCGTCAAAATAACAAAAACTATGAAACAAATTCTGAACTAAGTAATGTGAAACTAACGGTGTGTTGTCGCGTTTCGGTTTTTAGACCTTTTCTATCTTTAGTTATTTCATCTCAAAGCATGTGCACGGATCTGCCGTTTGTAAGGTTATGTAGTTTGAGGCGCCTGTGGTGTATGGATGAGGACAATCACTTTAAATCAATCATGCCGTTTGCGGCATTGTTCTAAACTACAAAAAAAATAATATATTAAATAATACCTACCCATAAACGTCCCACTGCAGGGCACGGGCCTCCTAAACAACCGAGAGATCTATTGACACGGCTTAGGCCATAATCCCCCACGCTGAACTAATGCGAATGGGCTACTCTAGTCCAAGAAATAACACAAAAAGGTTTCACGATAAAAGTAAAAATGTGAACGCACTCCGTCTTGAATAAAAGACAATTGATCTATATTTCACGGAAAGGTAGACACGATCGGAGTAAGAATGAAATCATTCCAGATATCTCTATGAATTTAAGCGGATTGAAACCTCAGATAATCCAATCAGATGTCATTGGGCGAACACGAGCGGTAATGGTGTATATCCGCTTGGGGTAACAAGAGGCTTACGTTCTGTAATGGATCGGATATGCGTTGGTACTGATAAGGACAGATCGGCTGATTACACTCGCCCACTCGCGAGGGAATAGTGTTCAATTCATATGAAGAGTGCTCGTAAACTAGATAAAATAGTGACTAAACATTAAACGCCCAATAGTACAATGCACTGTCCCGACGCTGCATTATTTAATGTTTAACATGGTCAGTAAAGATAACAAAAAAAAAATACTGAATTTGGTTTTTAGTATTGAAACCGTACCTGTTTAGATTAGTTCATTGTATTTCTAAAGAGAGTTATCAATCAAGGTTGGCATTAACATAATTAGGTACTGATTTTACAGCAATAGAATATATTATGAATATTTAATAAGGGTCGATGGCGCGTCAACTGACCAAGACCACGTGACACAGAAACGCTCTAATGTCTTAATACAAGGCACCGGCCTAACCTCCCATTAGAGAGCTTTGGACCGTAATCCATCATAATGCCTTAATACGGGTTAAGCGATGTTAGTGGTCGCTTCACTATGGATTTTGACGGGACGTAATGACCCCATTTGACAACAAACAAGATGAAGGGTTGGATTTCACACTTTGTGTTGCTAAGATAGCTTTTGGGCCGTTTCTTGCATTAATTATAAGTTTAATTATTTGATCCATCTCGTAGAGTAGTTAATAGAACATTTTTTCACACTATATTGTATTAGATTCGCAGAATTGACTCTGAGTTGAGGAACCTCTGAGATAATGGTAATCCCGTAGTCTTGATTATTTTTATTGTTTCCTCTGTTTTCTACATCTTATCTATAAAAGATGCACTCTTACTTGTGTTGGAGTCAATTTATTTAATCGTTTTTCCCCATAAGCCTCCACTGATAGGTGAATACGAAACCATGCGTTTATGATTTCATAATCCAGCGCCGTGGTATGAAAAATTCCTTTCACGAACATAGCGACGAGTGAATACGATCAAATAAATAATACAGTATAAAGTTTTGCCAATGAATACGAGCAACAAGAGCACGGAGTGAATCTGCTGTATCCGGCGCGAGCGAGCGTGACGCCGTTTCGTTCAATACGGGAGCCATTCGCTCGCAACAACAGCTCATATCAACATTCCGCATACGTCCATTATACGCACGCCGGTGATCTTGGCATTTCATCTCTATACTATGTATTATTGTGAAACGAGTGTCTTTATGCGCCGAATTGGAGCTTGTAGCTCGGTTCGGATAGTCGCGAAGATATCACATGTGGGTGAGGTCATTCATATGTACTTTGAGTTTCAAAAATAATATTGGGCCACTATTATATTTTTGTTGTTTTCCTTCATGATGTATCCGTCGACGGCGACGCCTGGGTGTACTCTGGATTGCGCCCGAATGTGACTGGCGAACCCGAATTTAGTTATAAAAGTGTGGTTGCACGGTAAGCAGTATAGTTGGACTAGTGCAGTTATATGTGTAGTTATAAGTTGGCTTGTGTTGGGTCTTTCTTAATTGCCGTTTGGTATCAGGACTTTCAAGACCCTGTGCTTAAAAATTGCGTAAACTAGGCACGTGCCTAGGGCGCGAGGTTACGAAGAGGCGCGCGTGATGTCGTTACTTTGTTTCTATGCAAAACCATCTGATGTTATAATTACGTTACATACGAATCGCATTCGTTCGCTAAATGAACTATACATTCACTGTAATGTATACTGTATTTTTTTTATTTGACCCGGGATTCGAAACAGAGACCTCGGCGTTGTAATTGTGCCCTAGTACGCCTGTGCCACCAAGGCAGCCTCTATACATCTTTGTTATGATGGACATAATCGCGTGAAGCGGCGAATAATGCTCTCGTCATTCGATACTCGCATCTCAACAGTACAGCATTTACTATCTATCATGCAGCATCAAAATGAAAAATATAAAGTTTTGTGGTGAGACCAATTGCGCATCGCAGGTAGGAGTAACTTTAAAATAAACTCGTGAGCTAAGAGCAAGCGTTACACATAGCCATGTATCTTGTAACCCCTTTTAAGATGTCAAGTGGGGTATGAGGCCAATTTATAACGTGGGAGCCGGGGTGTGCGTCAACAGGTGGCGGGGGCAGTCTCGAGCAGACTTTCTTCCAAGGTATGACACCCATTTTTTTGTACATTTGCGTATTGTTTGCAGTTTTACATCTGCGTCATTTATGCGACCGTTCAATGTATGAAACATTGGTCAAAAATTAAATAAATACACCCAACAGTCACTTACATAGCCCTGACCCCACACTAAGATCGAATCTTGTGTTGTGGGTATCAGGAACTACAAGAGACTTCTCGGTCTCACAAACACCCAGACCCGAAACAAACACTTGTGGTTCACACAAATATTCGTCTCGGTGCGGCGATTGAACCCGCGGCCTCTCGTTTCACAGCCGGTGTCTAACCAACTGCACTGAGTCTGATCTAAATTAACAATTTAGATGAAAACTGTTAATTGAAATAACGTTCTTCGATGGTAACTCGTCGTTGCGGTGTAAACAAGTTAAAGGATTATCGATTATTCTTAAGTTTTGTAGATTAAAGTAAGCTTAGACAACTGATCGCGACCGGAATTGGAGCGTTTTCTTAGTACAAAAATCATTTATCCAAATCCCGGGGGAACCGTTCATCCGGTACAAAATCCATCTTGCTCGTTTAATCCGCGCCGCGACCTACTTCCGTGATTAATTTCATTCCAACAAGTTTAAATCCTTTATTGAACAAAACACTCAGCCGCTCCGAATTATGAAACAATAGCTTTAATTTGAATTGACTGTTGAAACTGATGTCACTTGAATGCCTTTCAATCGGCAGATTGTTATAATATTATAATATTTTGGTGTTTTGCTGTTTGGATATTTCGTTTTGTATTCGCACGGATTACTGTATAAAAAGATGGAAATTAATCGATTGTTACCCATGCATGTCAAGTGTGTTGCGTTCGAGAATCAAATAAGGCACATCCGGTTAGAATAAAATCTATGTAATTTCGTTAATTATCCATGGGGTAGGCCTACGTTTAGCAGTGGACTGTGGCTGAAGAGAGAGAGAGAGAGAGAGAGAGAGAGAGAGAATTTCGTTAATTATGCAAATACATTTAATTAATATTTCTTAATATCATACCTATTATGAAGTGTGCTTCGCAGTCCGTGTAAGGGCTTCCGACTAGTATCTCTGAGAACGACGGCAAAAGATTTTCCAATTCGTGTTTTTATAGCTTTAGTTTTAACCGTAGCGTAATAAAAAATAACAAGAGATGTTCTCCCGTTTATATTAGTAAAATAAACAGCGCTTTATGAACAATTTTATTCAAGTAAGCTTTTCATTTTAGATTTAAATATGAAAAACATAAATCTGAATAATATTCTTAATGTTACGAATAACAATAAAGACCAACTGTTGTTCTCAACATTGTTTATATTCATGGTAGCTTTAAGTTGTATTGTATCGGCCCATATACGTCGCACTGCAGGGCACGGACCTCCTCTACAATCGAGAGTACAATTAAACGCTGGCCTAGTGCGGGTTGGCGGATGATCTACAGGTATTTGTTTCGTATCTGGATGTTTTGTGAGACCAAAGTGTCGTAATTTCTGATAATCACGAAACAAGACTTGGTTAGTGTGGGGTCAAGGACTATGTATGTAACTGTTGAGTGTATTTATTTATTACATAGGATTTCGTTGGAACAAATGCAGGGTTATTTAAGCAGGACGTCGCATGATGCCAAAAAGTGAACTCGATGCGGCTCGAGATACCGGAAGCAGATACGGCTCGTCTGGCATGTGTACAAGTGGCCGGAGGGCCCGCGCCGGTTTATTGTATGTATATTTAATTTTATAATTCAGAGGACGGCCGTGGATGTCGCCAATGGTCCTCGCATGAATTATGCATAGGCGCCTTGTAATCAGCAGCCGCTTCGACAAATGACTGCACGTATCACACAATGCATCGGTTGTGCGTAAGCCTGTGTCATTTGATGGAGTATGATCGATTGCATGAAAAGTAACTTCAGAGATGTTCGGAGTTAGGTCCACAATAAACTTTTTGGAAAAAGGAATTGTGGTTGCCATGACGTCTGCCTGGCTTCAATTTTTCGAAATTAGACTCTGTCACTACGCTAACATAATAATATGTATTTGTATCGTACCAACAAATACTCGCCCCCTGCTCAGCAGAATCGGGAGTTTAATTGAGATGGCTTATGGCCACAGACTTATGGCATAGCCCACTCCGAAGACCAATTACAACATGACGGACTTCATATACCCTCGAAATTTAGGCAAAATGCGATTGAATTATACGCATTTTTATATTTATGAAGAACTCTCAGATGTAACAGTTTTTTCACGAGTTTGTCATTTCCTTAACTCATGATCAAAAAAAGGAAACTTGGTCATACACATATTGGTTTGAAATGGCTGCAACGGAGCAGGCTGGCAGGTGAGCCCGCTTTTACCCACTCCAGCCAGTGTGAAAGTGGAGGTAATCGAGTCGAGAGCACTCGTAGGAGATACGGGCTAAGGCTCTCGCTGTAAACAATTGCGATGCACTGTATCGTTATGCACTTTTATAGTACAGATAGAAGTATTTAAATAGATTTTGTTTATCAGCAATGAGTGTGATGAGGGAACATTGTGCCCAGTTGTGGCAGGAACGGACTGTTAAGTCGAAGGTCGCGTGTTAACCAAAGCATAGCTTGATATTCCATGACGCTTACATCAATGACGAAGGAAAATATCGTGAAGAAACTTGAATATTTAACAGTTCTTCATTAGAATTTAAAAGGCATGTGAAGTCCACCAACCCGCTTTATGGTGATTTTCTCGATTAAAACATTATCGCACAAGGTTTCGCTTACCGCACGTAACATATACATTTAAGAAACTAAGGAATTTTTCATTATAATTTTAAATTTTTTTAGCTCGTTCCGCGCCGTGGAGCTTCTGCTATACGTCAATGTCAACATTGCGTAAACAAGGTCAACGAACCATTCGCCTTCAATATTGCTCCAGGTTGATAAATTACCCGTATAGCGGAAAAGCTTAGTCCCAGTACCCTAATGCCTGCTTCCACGTCAAAGGAATGAATGAATGAACGAGACGAGACCACGCAAATGAGTCCCGTAATGGAAGTGCTTTGTGAATGAAGTGATGAAATTGAACCAATCTTGCTTTTATTGCGCACCGGGGGCGATGGCGTTTTGTGAGCGGATGACAAATTCCGCGGATTCGGATACAGCTGAGGAACCGATATTGATAAATGTTAGTTTCAAGAAGGCCTTGTTTTGACATGATGAGCTTCCACGACATGACGATACTATTATTATTTTGTTGCCGTTTGGTATAAGTAAGACCTCGTCACCTTAAAATAGTAAAGCGTATTGTTAATGCTTTTATGATTCCTATCTGCTCAAATCCTTTTGTAGGTTAGCTCAAATCGTGGTTTTCGTTATCATTACTCAAACAAATGGTTAATACTATAATTTTTTATTCCCCTCCAGTATCAGTTTAGTCAGATATCTGCCGCTTAAATAATTTGGCACACGAATACATCCCTATATCTCACTAATACACGAGCCGGAGTAATATTCTTAATTACGCAATAGAAATTAGTATTCATAGTGGAAAACATAATCAGCATTCTCATGCCCCTCTCGCTTTGTCCTATCCAAGGGAGGCGCAAGTTGATGGACAGTAGTTCTGTCCTCACTCCGGTTTAATTCATTATTCATATTGAATTAGGAGCGTGTTAATATTGCGGCCATTGTTTGCCCCGGCCACAAGGGAGCGTGTCCGCTCTGACAATTTGCAGTTACGAATTTTATTAGCAGCGTTATGTCTTCGTCAGAGCCGGTGTATTCCCATGGTGTAAGTGTTAGTATTCGTTTGGCTTGTGTGCAGTGTACTGAGTATAGTACACTGTCTGGTTTTGATTAGTTTGAATTTAGATTATGTTAATTTGCTTTATGACGTGACGACATGGTTTATGATCAATTATATTGCAGTGACATTTAATATCATTTAACCTATGGGTAATGAATAATAAGTATCTACTACTTTTATATACTTTTATACTACGTGTATAGTGTTTCGGATTCAGCATGACGTATACAACCAGTTTGAGTTCAGTGAGCAGGCTGGAATAATTATGTCGACAGATGATAAATAGTATCATCTCTCGACGGTTCAGATTCAGATTTATTGCTTCCATAAATATACAAGGTTACCATTTCGGTTAATACTTTTCTGATACTTTATCGTCGCTTTGTCGCAATTTGTTGAAATAAATGAGGGGCTAGGGAACCAATAGACTTGTGACTTGGCACATCAAAATACTTTTTCTTATAGTGGGTTTGGGTAAAATAAAGATCACTCGTGTTCCTTACACGGTGTAATCAAAACATACGTTATATCGAAAAGTCAGAGCCCGCTAATCTCGAACTTTCCGTCCCGGCACTTCTTTCTTCCAACTACACTATCGCTCGCTAAACTTTATGTAGTAGAAATAATAATTCCGAGTTGTCAACTCGCGCTCACTGTATCGGAAACATAGACTAGGCGTTAACATTGCTCAGGTCACTTAACCGGATGGCGTAGATTCTTATTTGCGAGTCAATGTTTGGAATGAGCAATGGAGTGGACGTGAAATATAACAAATCGCGTATGTATTATAAATTTTAACACATTTCTGGTAAATTATAAGTCGGATAGAAAGCTGATACTGCCTTCCACACCCTTCATAATGCCTATTGAAGTATTGACATCGCTGGTCCTTGAGGGGGTATAGAACTAAAAAGCGGAGAGGGGAGAATAACTAAAGATAATATTTGTCATCAGACAATGTAAGGTCTACGCCTGTGCAAACGTTGCAATTCTGCAGTATCTCATGCAATGCAGTAAACAAAAATATTTGTCTCCAAATATAGTCCAGTGCCAATGTAGAACAAAAAAATAATTTGCTTTACTAGTCTTCTTTATCCGATACAGCTATTGTCTTGAGTGACAGTTCGTGTGCTAAGCTGCTCATTCATCACGATACAAAGGCGTGTGTGCCACCTGTTGCGAAGTGTCAGTGCGCATTCACGTGGCTCTTGCTCTCCACATCTTTGCTGTAAAGTTCACCTGTTCCGACACTAGTGACCCGTCGACCGCCTATATGTGCTTGCGGTTTCGCACCAATCGATCTTTGATTTGATAGCGCTACGTGTGGGCGACTATTTTTGGGAATTTGGTTGTTAATTGAGCAAAATATAACATACACCGAACATTTACAATTTTAACTACTCAATGAGATACGTCTTTTGTCGCGGGTATCAATGACAGACGGACTTTTTAATATTAAAAGCCAAGCTCGATTCAAATATTTGTAGATTACAAAAATATATCGAAACATTTGTATCGGTGCTTGAATCGAATCCGAAGTTTACTACAGCGCAAATGACTTTGTGGTTTCGCACTGATAGTGTGGCCGCGCGGAGGCTATTCCTGAGAAATTGGACGATAACTGAGTAGGAGCAGTGCCATATTGTTTACTGAATGGACTAGCTGAATACATCTGATGATCTTTATAATCCGAATAGAGTATTCATAATGACTCTGGCCTATTCGAAACCAGACACACACTTATGGTTCACTTTGACAGATTTTGCACCATTGGTTATTATGGTAGCTATCCGGGAAGATACATATGTCTTTTCTCTCTCTCGTTCTCTCTTTCTCTCTCTGTTCAGCCACAGGAAGGCCACTGCTCAACATAGGCCTCCAAGGATATCCACATCGACCTGTTGGAAGCGGCTTGCATCCAGTGACTTCTTGCAACCTTAGCAGGTCCATCCACCTTGTCTTACCACCATAAAATCACATTGTTACAAATTCAAGTCCCCGTAAAATCCACAAACACTACTTACCAATATAGTGTTGTATTGTGAAAACTGATTGGAACGAAATTGGGTCGACAAGTGAGCAGGTCGCTCAGGCACATATACTAAACTACTATACGTGATTTCGAAACCCGTGTCGCTCCAAATTACTGTTGCGATAGCCAGTGAGTTTGTGTCACTAACTACATATATTACCAATAGAACCACGCTGTCACCGATAAAAGGAAACCGGCCCATCGTATAACGAAACCTCCCAACCAACCATGCGAACATCTAATTTCCAAGAATTGAGACCGACACATCGGATTTTCCCCTCCGAAAGGAGATAAAATAAAAAGGTAAAATCGCACCGTGACAGGATACAGATAAAAGGCAACATATTCGAGTGAATATGGCCGAAATGTCGGTTATTGGTTTTACCCGAGTAAAAGCCTTGCTCGACACTGGTACGGAGTAAATTTAATGACACATAAGAATATACTTACGTCAGACAAATTCGCGATTTGCTTATGAGTTACGAGACGTATTGGTACAAAAGTATGGTAACTACTCGATCTCTTTTTGCCTGTTTAAGTTCGGCAGTTAAAAGGACTTCACGAGCTAATATAAGTTTTGAAAAGGTCATATGTGTTCAAAACTTTCAGATGTCTCTTTAGATTCCGATATGGCAAATGGGAATATAATGTCGAAACTTTAGTGAATAAACTGGCTGTCTGTCTGATCTTTCTCGGATGTAAAGATTAGGATTACATTAAGGCTGTTACAAAGTAATGTAAACTTATATCCTCGTCTTTCGCTAATATTCTCAGACGCAAATGATCGTCTTATAACATTGAATGTATATTATACATAAACAGATTTTTCTCGTCTAATATAATGTTATTCAGCGACTTTATTGAAATACATTATCCTCCGTTGAGCATTTCACTAATAAAACCATCGCCGCTTCTCATAAAGTTCTCATAAAATCCATTTCACAAATGAAGCGGGATTATGACAAAATTTCTCACTCCATTCTACTCGTACGCGGTTACTTTTATCATTCTAATTCATATTCCATTACACAAATGAAAGTGTTTTAAGTAATTTGGATAGGTATACATTTGCGTCTGGAGCGACTCAAGTCATTCCCGCCTGGTAACACATGGAAATAATAAATAATAGGAGCGCTATTTTTGTGCCGACCTAAAGTTAAAATAGAACATTGGTGAATATTTTTTTCCAGATGGATTTACATTTGAACACTCCTACTCTGTTATTAATAGTTTATTACGTCTTCGGCTAAACACTCGGGAGATCCGTGACGTCATACTGGACAGACGCCGCTGCAGGAACATCTGTGTTGCCTTAAACAGTTAGCGGATACAAAGGGAATACTTAATAGACCTACATAATCTATACATATCATAAAAATGTAAATGGTCGATGTCTGTACATGTAAGATATTTGAGAAATTTTAACGCGAGGGGTCTTTATAACAGCAACAGAAGCCAAAACAATTTTTTTTAGAATTTTTGTCTGTCTGTCTGTCTGTCTGTCTGTCTGTCTGTCTGTATGTTTGCTTGCGCATCACGCATAAACTACTGCACCAAATGAGATGCAGTTTTCATAGTTGTATTGCTGTAGGTTCAACTTAAAAACTGGTATATGTTGCATTTACATACAGGGTGTTTCTTTTTGATTGCCTGCACATTACTCAAAAACTACCGCACGAATTGAGATGCGGTTTTCACAGTTGTATTGTTGCAGGCTCGACTTAATATTTGGTATATGTTGCATTCACGTACAGGGTGTTTCTTTTTGTTTACTTGCACATTACTCAAAAACTACCGCACGAAATGAGATGCAGTTTTCACAGTTGTATTGCTGCAGGTCCAATTTAAAAACTGGTGTATATTTCATTTACATACAGGATGTTTCTTTTCATTTACTTGCGCATTACGCAAAAACCACTGCACAAAATGCGATGCTGTTTTCACATTTATATTGGTGCAGGTTAAACTTAAAAACTGGTATATGTTGCATTTACACACAGGGTGTTTCTTTGTATTATGGAAGATAAATGAGAAAAACTAATATGGGGGTCTGTATTAATTAACGTAATAAAAACAATGATTTTTAGAATTTTAGTCTGTCTGTTTGTCTGTGCGGTTGTGCGCGATGAACTCAAAAACCGTTTAACAGATTTGTATGAAATTTGGTATGGAAGTAGCTGACACCATGGATTAACACTTAGGCTATCTTTTATCCCGAAAAATTAAGAATTCCCGTGGGATGAGGAAGGAATTCCGATATATTTGTTACTTTTTATGCTCAAAGGGATGGGATGCGACTGGATTACATGCCTTGAGTGAGAATGAGACGGGACGGGCGGGATATAACGGGACGGGATGAGAAATACCAAATAAAGTTAATCACGCTGACGAAGTTTGCGGGCAGAAGCTAGTCTGTATATAACAATCGTTTTGTAATCTCATAAGATGTAAATTGCAATGCTGGAGTGTGTTTACGATAAGTATAGCTTTCAGGATCTACTATAACTATTTGTAATGATAAGGCCTCAATCAAAAAACAAATTTCCGGGTTACTACATGCACCTTTCATAAAATTAGCCATTTGTTGGGACTTTTCGAGTAAGTAGTTATATGTTTTCGGTTCATCTATTTTACAACGGAAGAATTTATAAATAAAACGAGATGGAAAAATCACTGATGATTTAAAACTCTCACAAACAATTTGTTGAGTTTCCAGCGATTTCAACGCTCTCATTTACTTATTACTTGTGTGTTATTATAATAAATTTCGAACGGGTTAAACGGATTTCACAATGAATAGATACGTTTTTAATTTAATGTGTGATGTGAGTGCCAATATGATACGGCCCTTTTTTAAATTGTTAAACACTTGAACTGACCGTACCGTCCCTCAGAACTCCTTCATCATCGATATCTTTAGCCACAGGAAGACCAATGCCGAGTATACTCTTTTTGCTACAATAATTTCCTCAACCTTATGGGAACGGCCTGCATCTAGTGACTTCCCGCAATCTTTGTTAGACAGTCTATTAATATAGGTGGAAGTTCAATGTTTAGATTATAGATACCCTATAGTTTGATAGAAACCTTTACTAATGGATACATCCGTTGTCAATGCCTGTTTTCTGCCTCTTTGTATTTTTAATTAAATAAAAAAATCATCTGAAAGTTGTCTAAGTCACATACTTTTTACATTATTGTATTATCATCGGTCCTTGATAAGTGTGTCCTTGATAAATTTCAAGGCAATCCGACGTTTTGAAATGATCGAAAATCGACTTCAAGGATCCCGTTACATACATATGTACGTACATACAGGCGAAGCTAATAAAAGTGTGTAATAACCAAGACTTGTTGAACCTCGCTTAGCGTCTGCGCCACATTTATATTTAAGTGCCTTCTGAAGGTGCCTTTCAGCAATTAACGTAATTATCTTAACGGATTTATTTATTTATAGAAATGGTTTATTTTATTACTGAGAAAAGATATTTTTACGGAATAACTTATTTATTAAATTAAAACAAGAGCTATAAACTCCGTAATTCAAGCTAAAAGTTATGGCTGTTTTTGACGATGTTTGGAAGTTTACTGCTGTATTTTGCAGTTGTATTGTGGAAATTTTGCGGCATTGCGTATATTCCCCTTCTAATTCTGTATCAGCACACACAATATATCTTACTGCCATCAACGTCGCTATCGTGTAAGGGTTTTTAATTATTCGGCTGATCTAATGATTTGAGGGATGAATGAATTTTAATGTATCACATAGGCTTTTTAACGCTGTGATTTAAGACACAGGGTTACTAGTATCTTGCCAAGCATATTTTCGTGAAATTCTTCAAAATTGCGGTATACCAAATTAAGTATGAACGCTACTACTGTCCAAATAAGTAGGATACACCACTTCAGCCGTATCGCAATATGGTTAATTGTGTGTTATCTACAAAGCTTTTATATTCACTGATAATGGTTGTCGATATTTCATATCAGTACATCGATCACTTGTTTTTAGAAGGTTCTAAAAATAGTCTCACATTAACTTTGACCAATGTTTGTCCTCCCTAAATAGTAATTGAAATATTCTTTATTTTAATGTTCATGTAAATTCATTGTGAACTTGTTATAAATATATTGTGTATGTTAAAGTTGAAGTGGCCAAATAGAAATCCAGATATGTAACGAGAAAATTGTATTCTACATTTAGGAATTTGTAGTACATAATATAATGACAAACTAGTGCATTACACCTGACAGTAAGAGTTAGTGTCCAGATACAGCAATGACTAACCGATAACCTACATATGACCTACAGTTATTTATCTGGGTTTAGGTGATTGTGCATATTACATTTGTTTATTTAACCTAATTACGATAACAACTGTCTCTAATTTGTGCCTGAAGAAAGGCTATAGGCCCGCGATTTTTATCACATTTTAGGATTAAATTAAGCTTGTCAAGCTATGAGTTGCTAAAGTCGCAGTTCTGCCTACACTTGAAGGAATTGTGTATGACCTTACACATGTGTAGCTACATACATAATACCATGATACCAGAGTAATTTAATCGTGTTTCCCTAAAAACAACCATTTCAGCTGTCGCAACTTAAAGATAAAACATTCTAAAGAATTAATTTATTTGTGCTAAAGTTATTGCCTTCGACGTAACCGTAAATCCACATAATCTATAAGCACCTGTCCCAATTCAGAAGTAGGCCTGACCTTTTCCATCAGCCTTATTTATATTTCTCCAGCTGCTGTCACGTTGTGGCCCGTATTTATTTGGTAATATGTCCCCGAGGTAGTGGCTACCTTTTTTATTGACTTGTGTCCCAATGTTTCGTTTATTTCGGAGTGCTCTGTGAAACAGTTGAGGGTACTTAAGTGTTATCGAATAATCGCGGATCTGGCATAAAACCTATAAAAGAGTTGTTCGTAATAGTGTTGTATGTGTTTTATATATGTATGAATTTTTTAGTTACTTGCCTCATTGATAGTTTACTGTGACACATATAAATCTATATGTTGAAGAGTTATTTGATTTTAGTGTCATAAACGTGGGATTCTGTTCATTTTATTAAGTTATCTGTAAATATTTGTGCTTATATTACGAAATGTTTTCTTAAATATAAATAAGCTACATTTAAGAAAGCAAAAACTGAAATCTTAAGGAAGCTCGCCGGAAAAATAATTTTCTTTCAGAGGTAAATGAATGGAGAGACAGTGGTTATTAATTTAAGTGAAATCGTGGGCGGAGGCATGCCATCAAATAAAATGAACCAACAAAGATTTCCGAGCCGACCTCGCGAAAGGCCACTCTGGCATTTGTCCTTTGCTATTGTAGCAAACTAAGCATTTTTTGTTAGGATTTCAAAACGAAATTATATTAAAAAACAAAATGTATGTCTATCTCGCTCTGTCTGTCAAAACGCTGCGCACGAACATGTAATTTGTGTTGCTGAATTGAATAAATAAATATCTTTACAAGATACAATTATTTCTGCGTAATAACCATCAGGTTATGGGCCCAGACACAAATCGGAAACAAGTAATTGAATAAATAAATATCTTTTTAAGATACAATTATTTCTGCGTAATAACCATCATTTTTTAAAACTTACGATTAGAAATTCGAATGTTCTTTTACAAACCGTTATATTCGGATCCCGAATCCCATTCCCGGATGTTTGGTATGCTGCTGCTGTTATAATATAACCCGATTTTCATACTCGGTATAAATATAGAAATTACTGCCAAAAGATATCAATAACGAAGATATAAGACTATCACGATGTGCAGCATAGTCATTTTTCCAACCTACTGTTAAAAACGGTTTTCCACCGATTTGCAATGGTTATGATAATGGAAAATTATTAAAAATGTGCTATAAATACTGTTTAATCTTTCTCGAAAATTTAGGGCAAGATGGCAATACTCCCACTTGTTTTATTGAAGAAACTGTTACCGCGAAATTTCCCTTTGTCGTGTTTGATGCTGTAGACCGCGGTGACTGCGGTGGGTCGCCTCAAAGTGTACATTAGAGTAATTAAGTAGATTGCCCGTTTGTGTACTTTGTATTCTGTTTTTATTATTTTTAATGAAAATTGGGATCCTTTTTTATTGAAAAATATGCTGATGATGTATTTGTTCTATAAAATTATAATAGGATTGGAAAATGTCTATGTTATTAATCAACAATTTCTGTATTATTTTTTTTGTCTATTTACCTTTTACTATATATAAATAATAATTAATAACTTGTTATTTTAATTGTAATATTTTTTTAAATGAAATGTTTTTGCTAATTATTATTAATATCCTTTATCATCTACTGTTACTGTAAAATAGCTTTATATAAGTGGAAACTTTATTGATTTATGTATTTTAAGTTATGTTATCTAGTTTATAAGAGTAAAGATATTGTATGTTTCCCAAATAAAATAAAATAAAATAAAAATAAAAAAAATCGTTATAAGTAAAAGAAAGTGGGCGGGCGTAAGAGGTTCTTTATTAACTTAAATAAATTCCTTATTAAGCTTGAATAAATTTCAATATGAGGATAAAAGACCCATTATTGTACCATCGTAACAACATACCAAGGGTAATAATACAAGGATCTTTTTATTAATCATTTCAAGAATGTATTTACAGTCTAAGCCCGCGGCGTAATGATCTTCAATACTATAGTATAAGTATTATTTCCTCTGCAACAAAGTCTAGAATTGAATGGCAACATATACTCACACAATATGAAAACCTATACGTGGTCGTACATTATTTAATCTAGTTGTGAATAATATTTGCCGGCTTCTACGCCGTACGCGCACATACACGTCGAGTAATTGTGCGTTTGACGTCAACTTTTAACTAATTTTCTTGGTTTAAAACATACTACAGGCTCTTCCCTCTCCGCTCGCATGGAAAATGTGTAAACATAAATTACATAATTTGTAATGGGGCAGAGGGTCGGACGTCCACCCAAAACGTGGACTGATGACGTAATAAATGTTTCTGGAAGTCTCTGGATGTAGGTCGATGTGGAAATCCTTGCGGAGGTCTAGATTCAGCAGCAGCTTCCTATAACTGAAGTAGAATTGTATCTTCGCTTGCCGTTCCAGCTTCCGTATCCAGCTTGCTAATAATGTTATAATTATTCCTTTATTTTCAATAATAAGGAAAAATATAATTTATTTCTAAATGTTTAGGAATTACACAGTCTTGTATTATGTGGGGTTAGGAAGATGTGTCATTTTTGTGTTAGAATTATTTATTTGTTATTAATTATACGTATTTTTGAACGGACGCAATTCCGATATTAAAAATAGTCCGGTTGTTGAGTTGTGGAAGTAATTTAACTCCAAAGATGAATTTGATCTTTATTCGGAAGTTTTGACGTGATGAGTCAACAGACAGTCCGACTTGTTTATTATTCCTCTCCCAAATATATTCTCTTGTATTTACGTTTGTATACGCACGAATAAAATATCTATTGAGATGAATAAACCTTTTGATATGTTTAAATAACAAAACTCACGTATATTTTATTTAAACAGATATTCAGTAGCAAAAGTAAAGAAGTTGACATACGTTCTACTGCGAGTCACGGGTCTCCTCCACGATTAATTGGAATTTAGGTCTTATTTCGCCATGCTGGTTAATGTAGCATATGATCATTATAATGTTAAACTATTAATTCATAAATAAACATCTCAAACGGTGTAAATGTAAAGTTGAACATCCCATAAGATATTAAGTCCAGTACCAATGTCCAGTAGTTACTCTGGCTACAATATCCTTCAAACTGGAACACAACAGTGCATTTATACTGCTGTTTGCCTGGAGAAATAGACATTGCGGTGATACCTACCCAGGCGACCTCTCACATATGAGAGACCTACCACCAGTATCAGCCTTAAATCCCCATTCCTGAGCACTGATTTTTACAAACGAGAGCTCGCTTGAGAAGGGTCAGTTTGGCCACTACGCTTGCCTAGTGCGGGTTAGAAGACCTCTCGTACTACAGAAAATCTTGTTAAGATCTCCATAGTATGCAGATTTCATCACGTTATCTTTCACCTTTAAAGTACTACAAAATATTGGTTTACCAGCACGTCATGATGTTGGTAGACCAGCAAAAGTATATTATAATTGTGATATAACACCAGCAGTGCATTTTTTTTGTATAAAAAAGTGAAAGTAACTGGCTTACTAGTCTATTGACATGATGTAATTGGAGAGTACTTACATGAATGTGCCATCTACCCTACAATTCTCGAGTGGACAATGAATGCAAGGGAGAATGATTTGTACGACGTAATGAAGGGTGATTCAAAGGGGTCGAGAGCAGTACTTTTTTCTATATTCTTTGTGAATTACTTTTTTTATGAATAAGTGATAATGTCAATGATGGTAAGCAGTCTCCTCAACAAATATAGTAGATTGTTTCCGTTAGGATACTTTATTTTATTGGCATTTCCATGTTTTTATACACGTAATTGGTAATCTAAATATTAAAAACTGATTTTTAATTAACATATGAGTAATAAATGGCGCTAAAGATTGACTGTTTATTATACATTTAATCAATCAACAAAGATTGACTGATATGGATAGAAGAATAAAAGGTGATGGAATTGAATTGTCCGATATTCTAATACGAAAGGCTGTTAAAACTATCAATGATTTCGGGTAATATATTAAAAACAAAGGGTTGTAAACTGTCCAGCAATTTCACTACCGACTTCGTTCGACCCTCCATTGTGCTCTTGGCAAGCATTTATATGTCCATAATGATTCGATTTGCCACTTAACTAAATGTTATTTTTGTTGGCAGATTAATGCGTTGGACGCGGAACACGTTGCGGACGGCCGTGTCTGATTTCGCCGTTTGATATCGTGAGTATGTTATCTTAACCTTGAATTTTAACGGACTGTTCGTCTCCTGATCATCGTTTAGCTTTTCTGGGAATTATAACACTTTTATGTTCAATACGAAAATTCTTGTTGACTTTATGTCCACGTTCAGTTTCTGGAAGAGATTTGTTCTATACATTAATTGCGCCTTCATGCATTATGTCTTCTTATTGCAGTTACTAGTGTGATGCAATACATGTACGAAAACACGCCTGCGTTCCTTTGGACCAGGCAGAGATTACAGAAATCCCATTGGCTTAGTCCAAAAATACTAGTGGAATAAGTCATAAAGGTCAAACATCACTTCGCATCACCGGGATCTCAAATGCTCATACGTGCACTGTTAAATTGATGGCCTAGACTCTATCTAGAGCAGTGTTTCTCAATCTTTTTGAACACGCGACCCGACAGGTTGAAATCTACTGGCGACCCCTTTAGGCCATAGATAAATAAAAAGTTGGTACTTTAAAAGACTATCCCCCGAATACTCAAACGCTACTTAAATATTATGTTGCACTTATTCACGCAAGTCCCGCTTAAATGTACCTACTGATTAAGTGGGACGTGGGTAGTTAAGTGCAACTTAATATCTAAATGGCGTTTGAGTATTCGGGCGTTAGTTTACAATTTTATCAATTTTAGTACCCAGATTTATTATTAGGAGCTATACTCTGTAAGAAAGGCGACCCCCTGAGTAAGGCTTCGCGACCCCCCTAGGGTTCGCGACCCACAGGTTGAAAAACACTGATCTACATGATTAACGTCAGCCGGGGTGTCGTAAAATATATAGCGTCAAATGTCACGTTGATCAAACAGTGAGATAAGAGTGGTCAGATCATAATTTTCAGTTCATATAAGAGGTCGACCAATGTGTTAATCGTTCAACGTAGGAAGTACATTAGTACTGATTAAGGTTGATTGTGTTATCCGTACGTACTTTGCAGCAGGAAATAGTTAGAATCCGATTTCGAATACAGCCAGTAAAGTTTGGTATCTCGGAAAGTTTGAAAGCTTTCCCTCAACACATATTGGGCGGAAATAAGTTCGTTAACTGTTGTAGTAGTGGCACTTTAGCCTATCCCTTCGGGGGTGCAGGCGTTAAATTTTTTTATGATTTCAAAAAAGACATGAGTTATGTACATTACTTGATCTTGATTTATATGCAATACTAGGAGTTTACCAGTCTTGCTACTTGCTTTCTAGTTTACCGTTGCACATTTATAGTGATATTTGATATTCGGAATGGTAAAAACAACACAGAGTTTATAACTAATCTGTAAACGATGCCCGAACGTATTGAGACGAATTTGTATCCAAACATTATTTCTATATCACAATGTCTTATACTACGGGTATTGAAACATAATATAGCGTGAAGAATTAACTTCTGTGACACGCGGAAATCGATGGAGTGTCCATAGTGTATTGTGTTTCCTATTACTTTATGTAATGGACGAAAATAAAATGATTGGCTTCAAGTGGCTTCGGTAAGGGACGATGACCGCGATAAAAACATTATCTATAGGAACTGGGGGTCAAAAATTCGATGTGTCTAACTGCCTTTAATTGTAGAACTTAATTAAAGGAATAATCCTGTTTGGTAATTTTGCCTTTACTTGCCTTTTAACATACTCGTATTTTCAATGTATTTTGCCAAATCGCTTCATGAATAAACTGTTTATACAGTAGGTATAGTATTAGCCCTTAAACCAAAATAAAAAAGCTTAAGTAATGAGCTAAGCTAGATGTCTAACCCTATGGGACGCAGACGTGAATTTTCGTATGTGTGTATTTTTACTTACATATTCCAAAAAAAAATCCTAGGAATTGAGTTTTAGCCTTATCTAAATCTATCAAATTGGTTCAAAGTATTGCTTATCAATGTATATTGTTTATAGAGCCGGTTTAGGGTGTTGGCACACCTCGCGTTAAACAAACAGACTTGTTGGCACCGTGTACGTATTGTTCTCACGATCCTCGGAACCCGCGTTGCGTCCACGGCGCTGACTCAATATTTGTAAACACATTTAATTGCTGGAAACATTTAATTGTGTATACGTTATGAGGAAATGTGCGATAACTCTGCATGCGGTTCAGTAGAATGTCATACACATGCATGTAATGTTGAACGTCAGATGACTTCTGTAAGGAAGACGAAACCTGCTATTTCTCCCTTGCTGATGGTAGAGTACTCGTATCTTACCAAATTAATAATGCTTTATATGCATACGCGGTTCATCTTAACGTTGTTTTTATTAATCGGAAGTGATTTCCTCCGCTAAAGCTTTTCTTCTACACTTTGTTCATAAGGCCGTTGCTAATATCTCAAAAAAATGTGAAGATAAAAAGGGGATCAACTATTTGGTCTCCGCGACTTTAAGAGTCCACTGTCCTACACTATTTATTGTTTGACTGTATTTGATATTGAAATGTTATGTATGAAATGCAATGTACATGCTAATTATTTTAATATAATTTGTTAAACATAAGCATTTGATAAAATATCTAATTCAACAGTCCAATGCATAAACGATTCACCTACATCGAGTGTCGGGTTATCGTGTGCATGGCGTCATCCATTGATTAACACCGGCGTTGGCAGATGTCCGCAGATTGTTTTATAAACACGGCTTTATCGGTACGATTAATGTGCACCTCACAGGGCGTTGAAGGACGCCCCACTACTCTCGGTTGAGACCTTGAGAGAAAGCGTTTCATTAACATATTAACATTTCACTTTAATTTCACATTTCAATGACATATTATTTATTGCCTAGCAAACATAAGAAATTCACAGTATTCATATAGTTTTAAGAGCCCGCGAATTTCGACATAAACTGTATGAAAATGAAAATAATTTATTTAATCCATTAAAATGTTCAACATTATTTAGATTCAATAATTTTTTTGTTCTACCACCCGGTTCGGAAGCGGGTTTTACTAAAGAATAACGGGCAAGAAACTCTAGTGTTGCTTTTTCAAAAGAAGTTTACAATATAGTGATTCTTACAAAAGTTATAAGTTGGTTTGAATCAGAGCAGTTCATTAATAACTTGTTATTATTTTAAAATAATACATATTTTTAATACAAATATGTTTACAGTTTACGTTATATTTAATATGGCTGAGTCAAGCGAAGTAGCCCATAACGAAGAATCAGTATACTCTGTTTCGTCAAGGCAGCAAATGGTGACGGATCTGCTTATATTGAAAGGAAATTCGGATTTGATTTGGAAAAATCTTAAAGAACCCCAAATCGATATTAATTATTCTAATTACCGCAATTACGAGTATCGAGGAATTCACGGTTTAACCTCCATAATTAATAGAAATTCAGTTCCGTTATGGTAATTGAATTGAATTGAACATTCATGAATGTCAAACGTAATACAGTCACAGATATAGCTGTTCAATTAGTTAAATTATTGTAAATTAAATTAATTAAACAGCGGTAGGATCCGAATTATTACATGGCCTCGTTACTCGTGTAATTATGTTAAAACTAAAAGTCTGTAATTAGTTTATGATTTTTTTAGTCCTTACTCAGCCGACAATTAAAGTTTCAGTTTTGACTTTTCTAACATTTGTTTTGCAATTTAAAACTTTACTTTGTACAGTTTAGTTAATTATGCTTATAAGAATCTTTGTATGCATATTGCATGTAGCTAAATTCGTTGGTTTAAGCGTTTCGTATAGTAAATCAGTGGTATGGATTTTTATAACATCTACTTCTTCAGCCACAGGAAATCAACTGTTGAACCAGGGCTGTCTATTCCTATTCCAGGAACTATTCATAATCTGCGACTTTCTGCAATCCTATAACATACATAGCTCAGAAGTTGACACTTTTAAAACCATTTAATCGATGTAATTATTTTGTTATCCAAAATATAAGCCATGAAAAATGATTCGTATTTTATATTTTTAAGAACTATGAAATTGATATTGACAATTCTAAATCACGTTGATTAATTTTAACAAATATTAGATAATGTGATATTCTGATAATTAAAATTCCACATTACAATTGCTTCAGGTGAAAATATCAGACTAAACATACCTAGACATATGTAAATAATTAATATTGAATGCAGACTGAAAGGTCGTTAGTGTTTTCGGCTACAATAAGCCCGCATCATTATATTATCGTTTCGAGCTGAAGACGCTCGTGTTAATTAAACAGTGCTTATTTGCCCGTATTACTGTACGCTTGGGAATCACCTGCCGCTTCCTAACATCCACCGATTACTTGCTCAAATCTTAAATGGAATTTAATTATACTTTGTGGAAGTTATAGCTTTATGTGCCTGACAATGTAGTCAAAATGTAGACCAATTGTTGTTCTATATTTTGAGCGGATAAGTTATGTAATTTCGTGAAGTAATAAAAATTGTATGTATTTAGAAATCGTTACTACATAAATTATATCCAGGTCATCAGATGAGTGTAATTACATGGAATGTCGGATAGCAAGTTGCAATCATCGAATGCAATGTCACTTTGCTCTCAAAAAAACCATTGTACAAATATAAAACAAAATATGAAAATAAAATCAAGCTTAATATTAATCTGTTCTCATTGCAAACATCGCTCGTTAATGTAACAACTGGATTAATTATATTTTAATTAGCTTAGATAACAAAACGGTCCGGAATATGCGATGCGTGTTTCGTCACAATTGAAACGTGACTGGGATTATGTGCCAGAGGATCAGTGACATGATCCACGACGGATTATAATCAGTGGTGTGGAGTTCGTACACAAATACTGTTGAATCCTGGCGATTTGCTAAATACGGAAAATTGTGTTAAATATTAGTATCATTCCGGACGGCGACCAACTCGGATTGATGGATTTCCCAATGTACACAATTGTGCGAAATCCGTCACAACCTACGCAAGATCTTGATTCGAGTTTAGTCGGTGTTTATCAGATTTATGACAGATTGAGGATACTTCAGAAGCCTGATTATGGTCGTATGCTCGCTACCAATGTTTTTTTTGTTATCAAAATGTGTCATGATTGTCACGGAATATGCATGTGCCTTCGGAAAGTCAGGTTAATATCCGATCGCGAACGAACTCTGACTGGGAAATCTGGTCTGTCCCCAAAACGGCTAATACTCAAGCCACTAGTTGTCTTACTGCAAGTCATTTGTTATCGTAGTTAATAATGAAATTGAGTTTGATGAACTTCTTTTTTTTTATTTAGACCATACTAACTCAGACTTCAAATCACCACGTAGATTCCAATTTTTTCTGTTGATGAACCTATTTTATGTTTGAGAAAAATCTCATTTGTAATTTCGATGTATTTCCCAAGGTTTAATTAATTAGTGGTCGAGTAATAATTAACTAAGTCTGGTTGGTTGCTAATTGCCTAGCATGAATAAGTGGCATGTACGCTCTGAATAGAAGTTCATCCACTCCGCATTGTTTCAAACAGCAAAATTATGTTCTTAAATAATTTCACATTTCATACACATTGCGGATCCGCTAATTGCTTTCTAGGAATCTAAGTAATGGTCGTTAGCCTGTCACGATCGAGCCCGTACGAACTAAATGCATCATTTGCACATTTTTTTGACTTATCGACCTTCACGGTTCGACCGCTGGCCAATTAGAATCCAAGAAATATTGTTTTGTTTTTGTAACCACGGTAAAGCGATTACGTAATATGTGATGGGAACAATGGACGACTAAAGACTGTGAAGGATGCTCAATTGTTTATTTTGTGGTCTTACCAGATAGGTGAAAATGTTACTGGCTGATGCGGATTCATCACTTTTCTCTTTATTTATTGAATACTGGCATAGGAATATCTGTGATTAACCTAGTGATTTCTTGTGGGTGTACTCTGGACACAAATAAATCGGCATGCTTAAGAACATTGCTTAGGTCATAATGGCAGATTTTCTATAGGAAACTAGGTATTACGAATTTCATACCTCTGTTACGGTGGTCGCTCTCCGCCTAGATGAACAGCATATTATTATCAAGACTAGCATACAACTCAAACTACCACAGAAGTCGCTTATGTTTATTTTAGATTCGCTCTAGTTATTAGCAAGTGCACGTATCGATGCAGCTAATTAAAAGCACTTGGAAGCAGTTAGTCATGCGCGCGACATGAATTCTCGAGGCGTGACGTGGCTCGCGTGCGTGATGGCTTATCTCATGCAAAACGGTAAATGTTTTGGAGGGTACCATACAACAACTGGCTTTTTGATATATTTTTAATACCTAGCAGTAGAAGTGACTATAATGCGAGGAAACCTGCATATAATAGCGATTTTAAAGAATTTCTTTGATATGTGAAGACTGCCGACTCGCACTAGGCCAGCGTGGTGGACTATATGGCTTATCCACTCTCAACCGTACCCTAGATTGTAGAGTAGGCCTGTGCCCTGCAGTGGGACGTATATTATTGGCTGATACAAAATGGATCATTTACAACGGGATAATTCGCGCAGTCCTGGCATGACTGATCACGACTAGTTCAAGTGTCGTGCTATCATTTGTATATTCGTAGGTAGTTTTGTATTTAAACATATTCATAATAAGTAAAAAGTGTGTGGTGGTCTATTGGTAACGGACTAGACGCGGCTGCCTACATATTCACGGTGGTTGTGGGTTCAAATCCCATGGCACACCTCTGACTTTTCGGAGTTATGTGTGTATTGATAGTCAATCACCACGCACTTTAACGGTGAAGGAAAACATCGTGAGGAAACCTGCATACCGTAGCGACTTAAAAAAAATATGAATAATACCTGAACATATTTAATATTTGGTAAAATATTTTAGGGTAATATTCTATATCAGCCCATATACGTCCCACTGCAGGGCACGGGCCTACTCTACAATCGAGTGAATCGATTGAGAGTGGTAAGGCCATATAGTGGTTAGGGTAATATATTTTGATTAAATAAAACACAGCTGCGTATAATGATAATGTTATTGCCGTATCAGCATGGGAATTACCCTTTTTTTATTACGCACGAAACTAATAGGCATTGGAAGCGAATATAATTAGAAATATTATTAGGTATGTACTTAATGCTTTATTGACGTATGTATATTTTGTTTGTATTATTTACTGTGGAAATATGATGTTTGTTTAATCTACAATTAAGAATACAATAAAGAGGAGTTTGGCCATATCGTCCACCACGCTGGCCTAGTGCGGGTTGGCGGACTTTACATACCATATAAACTCTTACAAATCGCTATGGTATGCAGTTTTCCATACGATGTTTTTTTTTTTCACCGCTATAATGCTTAGTCATTGACTATCAATACACACTGTATGACTCCGAACAGTCAGAGGTGTGCCCTGGGATTTGAATCCGCCACCATGGCAAACATGATAGCAGACGCGTTTGGTCCGTTTACCAATAGGCCACCACGCACATACATAAATATATTTAGTTTAATATTTTTCTTTCATTTTACAAGTATAAAATGTTAAGAAACACTGGCAATTTACATAAATTAATTAACCATGCCACTTATACAAAACGTCAAATGCAACAAAATTTATTATTTCGTTTTTCTAAAAGTAATATCAAGTACGGAAATAGGTATGTGGGTGTATTTATTGGCAACGGTCTTATATTTCGTGGGCGTTGCCTAATAACTCAATACATTTGGAAGATTCAAATTAGAGTTATCTGGTTCACAAATTATATTTTAAATATCAATTTTACCATTTTACTAGTAAAGGGATTGATGGAATTTCCTGAATTTTACATTCAATTTTCTTTTCTCTAAAATTTAAAGAGAATGAAAAATAAAACTAGCATATTATTTATCTCTCGTTGGTGGTGGAATTTTCGCATCCGTGATACACATTTTTCGCTAAAGTTTGAACTATTACACTTTGAACGTATTCATATCTTTTTCTACCTTCCCATTTCATCATAAATAAATTCACCCAACAGTCACATACATAGTCCTGACCCCACACTAAGATCGAGTCTTGTGTCGTGGGTATCAGGAACTACGAGAGGCTTTTCGGTCTCACAAACACCCAGACCCGAAACAAACACCTGTGGATCACACAAAATATTGCGGTGCGGGGATCGAATCCGCGGCCTCTCGTTTCACAACCGGTGTCTAACCAACTGCGCCACGGAGGCTGTCATAACTGCGGTAATCGTGGTAAGGGAAATAAATTGATCCCATTGATGACTACCTTGCACAACACTCATCCTCCTCGCACATCTCAGTTACATACGCAGGCCCGAAAATCCATAAGTTCTTACCGGTGTTCGTCTAGCTCAAGTCAATAGTGTTCGCCACGTTTTTGTTTTCAGCTGTCGAACACTAATTTTATCGCGCGTAGTATTAACTCTTAACTCATTGAGGTATTGTAATACCTCAATGTCTAAAATTCACTGGTGGTTGGGCTCTCATATGTGAGAGGCTGCCTGGGTAGGTACCACAACAATTCCTATTTCTCCCGCTGTCTATTTCTCCCGAAACTCAACAGTGCATTTACACTACTGTTTGAGTGTAAATGCACTGTTGAGTTCCGGTTTAAAGGACATTGTAGCCAGAGTAACTACTTGACAAGTAGTACTTGTCATATTGAGATTTAACATCTTATGTCTCAGGATGAAGAGTGCAGTAGAATACCCAGCAATGCTTTGTAATTCATGGTGTTTGGTTTTCTACTGTCCATGAGCAGTCGTATCGCTTACCATCAGGCGAATGGCATGCTCGCCTCGCCATTCAACGCAATAAAATAAAAATAGTTTTGAACACGTTTACGCAAGTTTTGACAGACATTTAGACTGTTTATCTCACATTTCATGCAAACATAAATAATATGAAAGTTGCGTCAACACTCGACACTTATCGTGTGTGCATTTAGATGTAATTCGGCAGAAAATTAATCTTTTGATGTGTCTGTAAGTTGAGCCGATGAGCGGCGGGCGTTCACGATTCACCTCCTATTTACATGTGAAAGGTTCCTTCCCCATTGAACTTGCCTTTGGACTCCCTGGGTAACGTATGCCCGGAGTTTTACGAATGGTTAGGCAATTTTCTACTAGTATATCAGTCTATTATAGTAACGTTTACTTGATGCGTGGCTGAAGGATTCGGAATTCGTTTCGCCTGAGTGGTCCCATGGTAGCGTCAAGCGTGTAGGGGCTACAAAGAGTTCTGAGCTCGGTTTTTAGGCAGAACAAACATTTATTTCACGCCTTAGAAACGTAATGAAGCTGTTGACTAGAAATATAGATAATAATAGAGAAAGATAATTATTTTGATGAAGAACATTTGAATTGTATGCTAATTGGAATTAAAGTTCTTATTTTAAATAGTGATAAGCCAGGACAGCTCTAAGCTAATATTGACTCGGATGTGGCACTGTTACGTGCCCAGAGAATACGCTTTATTAAATATTGTTTATTCCAAAAACGCATATTTAGACAACATATTTTTAATCTGGCGTAATTAATTATGATTTAACCGCGCCCGAGTTACGAGACTGCTGTACCGTGCCGTTCTACGTGCCGTAGCATTGTTTAACTACGACGCTACGACGTAGTGCCGTAGACGAGAGCACGAACCACTTTTACTTTAGCTTAACTTCGTTTACACATTTCATAATTAAAATTTAATGCGAAGAGAATTCGCTTACAACATTATAATGTATTTGTCTAGTATTATAATATGGGCGATTAAACTATTATGACTAGCTTGTATGAATAATGTAAGTCATAAAACCGCGATAATTATTATTTAATTATATGTAAACATGATGTTTGATATACCGTTATGGTATGTATGAAAAAATCATAAGAGTCATTAAACTGTGTACTGTAATATTAAATGTATACGACGTATACATTTAAATACGAGTACAAGCGGATATGTTACTCGAATGATTCGCAAATCTTACATAAAGCTTTGCATGACCTGGGAATCGAATCCAAGTCGTCAGGGGTTACTACCGTATAGTAATAGGCCATTGACTTATTTACCTAAAGTAGATAATAATTGCAGAATATTATGTACAAACATATTATAATGTTGTTTTTTGATCCCAACATTATTAAATTAAAAAGAAAACTTTGTCCCAAAATTCACAGTACACACAGAATTTGTTACGGGTCCTTTTAGTCTTTGTAGAAGTTTTCAGTAATAAGTTTAACTTCGTTTTTCGTTTTAATTGAACGTCCTTTGTCCATCCGCTATTTAGAACGGGAATAAGATTACTTTGTTTACTTTCAAGATACTCAGCGGAATAAAGACAATTGTATACAATATAAATTTCAGTTTATGTAAATTAATCTAGAGCTTTCTATCTGTGTACGATTGTAAAGCTGTGGTCTCTGGCTTGAATCCCGGTCGTCCAAAGTGATATTGGATTTTTCTATTCATTATCAGCCCGGAGTCAGGAATTTGTGCCCTATGTGGCGATGGGCTCGGACCCCTATCACATCGTGGGTAGGAAATTATGAGGCGAAATGTGGGTGTCCTAGTGTGGCGCCTCTGCCTACCCCTTCTGGGATAAAGGCCTACTCATGACATAAACTCTTATGTATGTATGTTTCTATCTGTGTATTTATTTTGTTTGTTTTTTGTACCATGAGAAGATATTTACTAAAGTAATTGACATAGCCCAGTGAGTTAAACTAATGGTATGGCACATACACGAGAAGTGAGTCGATGGGGCCATAAGGTTCCCAAGTGGAGGCCAGGTATCGGCAAGCATAGCATCAGACGTCCATCAAAAGCTCAACGGAAGCTATAGTAAACATTTTGAGAAACGGCTGGATGCTCGCTTGCAACAGGTCACGAAAAAACTCTTTGAAGTGGATTTACATTCTATAGTGTACATCTTATGGTCAATGATAAAGAGGATAATCAAATTGATCATTAAATATACGAATTAAATAAAACTAGTGAATTATCCACATAAGGAAATTTACTTTGAAGCCAGTGGTTTCACATGCACAAATCCGTGCAAATATTTATCCTTGCTGGTATCGAACGAACAACCTTTGTGCAGTTTTTTTTTAAGTTATACTAATAAGCATTCTCATTAAATTAAAACCACTGCAGGGCGCGAGCCTCCTCTACAATCGAGAGTACGATTAAGACGGGTTAGGCCATATAGTCCACCACGCTGGCCAAGTGCGGGTTGGCTGCTGCAAAAACAGTTAGATATTATTTTAAATCGTATTTTGTCAAATTTATTGAAGATAAATTGCTGCTATCTGGACTTTATTTGAAGCCATTTTGTCGAATGTTCCGAAATGTCTTATTTTATGGTCGTGTGTCGTCTCCGAAAGATATGAGTTATTGTTTATGATATGTAGATGAAGGGGCGAGAGTAATGAAAGGAATAGTAATTCTTGTTTTCTTTCGACTTTATGTTCTTATCACATTTAATACGCAGATATATCTTTAAAACGTCGTGTAAGGATTTTTATGTACAAGTAATCGTGATTGTGATTTTTTTATGTATAAATGTATTATGTCCCAAACAATCAAAATTCAATCCGAGAATTACTCGTTTTCGCGTTTCAGGACGATTACGCTTCATCTTGTTTTTCGCCATATTACTCGCGCCTAACAAAACAGTTTTATAAAAAAAGTAATGTATAAAAACGAAATTAAATTGTTTACGTCTTGAACAATTGTTTGTAAGGAAAATATAATTGGACGGAGTTTATGCAAAAGGAATCCATGATTTAATACAACTCATTAATTCTAAGTAACTGATTTTTTTTGGTACACATTCTTATCCCCACATTCATTGAATATTTAAAAAATCATTTAATATGTGTACACACATATTACTAGTAAACTTACAATACCTAGGTATTAATGGTAGTGCAACAACAAGGTCGTGCCGTTCCTAATTAATGTATATTTATTTCCTTCATTGGTGTTATACTTAATCCACATGACTTTAATTACATTACGTTAAAGTTTTTTCTCGCATTTCATTTTCATTCTTCCTCTCGCATAACAACGTCCAGTACGAAGGTTCCTCCGAAATGCTTGCGCAAACAAATTTTCAGAGTAATTTCTCCTTCACTCGAATCTCATTTTTGTGAAATGGAAATGTAATGTGAAAGAGAATTGAAGCTTAATGGAGTATTCTTAATATATCGATATATAAATTCTATGTTTACATTTCAATGTAAATATAGGCATACAAATTGTGTATCCATTTTAATTATGGCAGGTAAGAATATTTAAATTATAAGCAAAGTATTTTGTGTCATAATGAATTTAGAATGGAAAATAAAATAAGTTATACATATATGAAAAAAATATATATTTCCCAATCGTTTATTTAGAAAACAACACATAAAACTAAACAATAGGTATCGCTTTCCTTCTGAGTCTGACCAACTTTATTTAGCCGCGTTGTACTAAAGCTATACAAACGCCATGCATCGTGGAACGCTAGTCATTTGTTTTTCATACGCTCGCGTAGTGCGTGTAGCCGCGCAGTGACGCTGACCACAACGCACAGATACAAGTTAATGAATGACGCAAATCATTCAGCGAGCGCTGACTGCTGAGCAGTCGGTTTCCTGCTCGGGATTATCGCTCGCCCCGGCAGACTGCGCAGAGTTTAGCTCACTACACGTCGCGGCAATGTGCCCAATATTCAAACCCGGCCGAGTTGGATGGTATGTATATATTTTTTTTATTTGACTAGCGACAAGAGGCTTTTTCTGCGTTGACTAATTACTATGTGTTTAAGTTGATATAATTTTTATTAACCGATTAGTAGTATTAAAAAAGTTCTTTTTAACTGGAGTCAATCCAGCCAGTGCCAAGGTCATTCTTCCTGTATAGTCTCCTTTATTGCACCCGATTTTTACCGTCTTCTTGTTAGACCAGAGCCAATAGTTTTACAATAAAGGACGCTATAGACCGGTCGAAATGGCAAAGATTGCGTCAGAAGTCAAATTTAGCACCGGCAGTGTTATGAGAAGATATCATCCTATTTGCATCCCACTGCTGAAGATCCGGCTTCGTGTACGATCACAGAGATTAAGTCTCAGCCCGACTCGCTCGCGTACTGCGGGTTAGATTTACACTGTGGCAAACTATAAGCGCTCTGTACTGAGGGCGAGTCTCCTTCTCCACCGAATATTTATAATTGAGAACGGTTCAGATCGCAACCAACGTTGGTTAGTGGACTTACGTATGTATTCTTGTGTTAATTCAAATGTACAGGCTTTCTCACGATGTTTTTCTTCATTGTTTTTGTGAACCATTACAATAAGCATCAAATACACGCAGAACTTTTACAAGTCAGAGGTGTGTTTCTTAGGCTCAAACCTCCGCGCTTTACCTAAAGATATTTTATTTTTCTTCTGTATCAGCTTTTACACGTCCTACTGCAGGGTACGGGCCTCCTGCATAATCAAGAGTACGATTAAAAGGGTTTAGTCCATATAGTCCAACACGTCCATGCAGTGCAGGTTGGCGGACATGACATACCATAGAAACTCTTACAAATTGCCATAGTGTGAACCGGTATACCGTTATAGCGATTTTTATTGCTTGAAAATTCTACATCAGGCCGCAATTTAGTGATTAATGTAACGAATGTACGTAATGTATAAGGCAATATGCATATTAGTATTATTACAAATATTTTACGTAGGTTTTAGTATTAAATTCATTGCGTGGGTTACAATTTGATTCAGAGCAGTTTCTTTGTAATGTTACAATGTTTCAAAGAACTGTTTAGTAATAGTTCCAACAAAATTGTAAATTAATTCAAAAAGGAAAAATAATTATTTTGCCTTCAATTTTACATTTCGCAAATGTTTCAGGATATTATGGTATTTAATAGGGCAGTTGGTGGCCTCGCTTAATGATTAATTTGTTGCTATTGGGTGTTAGAACATTCACATCAATAATTCTAGGTTAATTAAAACGACACATTAATATATTAATGAAACATGAAGGTGTTATGCCGATTGTAAATAGAATCCTGTGTGATATTCTGGATTTAAATTATCATTAACAATTAAATGACTAAAAATAAGTTAAGCAGCAAATAATTAGCCAGTATTTGTGAGAAGGAAGAGGTATTCATCTACCGCCACTCGGTACCACATCTAGATGGCCATGTACATACATAAACCTACGCCTTTTTCCCAGAAAGGGTAGGCAGAGTTGCTACCACAACACCCACATTTCGCCTTGTATGTTCCGTCCCTTGATGTGATAGGGGGCGGGCCTATCGCCATATTGGACACAAATTCCTGACTCCGGGCTGATAATGAATAGAAAAATCTAATATCACTTTGCCCGACCCGGGATTCGAACCCGAGACCTCAGCTTTGTAGTTGTACCGTAGTACAACTACGCCACCGAGGCAGTCGAGGCAAAAATTGCAATGATTTCTAAAAAGAGGGTAAACATGCAATTGCAAATGCACATAATTCGTTCCCTAATCATCGCTTTTTATATAAAGATATACACCCTGTATGAATTTAGATAGCATGCGGGCCGTCTCTATAACTGCGAGCATTTGCACGTGTCTTCGTTGAGGGGCGTTCCCTTACATCCTGTATTAATGACGGTAATGCAAATAGAGAAAAAATATTTTTATTGACAGACACGCGTCAATCAGGATCAGCTAATAAATTAATTGAGGAAGTATTTTATATTTATCTAGCATAATTCTCTTTACCTAACTCGTGTAATGCCTAACCTATATGAAACAATGGAACGGTGATGCTATTGTTTTTATGAAGTAATGTTTATGTTATAATTACATTCTCATGGTTTTGTTACGTCATAGTACAGCTGATAGATGGCGTTTATGTAGTACCGCAGAGGTAAAATATATTTTTACGGGATCGTACTGTAAAAATCACTATGAGTGGTCGGATACTAAAAGTAGTTGAAAAACCACATCAGAAATTCAAACAAACAAAGCACAGAGTATTAAAACGTTACATTAGACTTATTGGTACTAACCTAAATTAGGCCATCTTAATGAAATACGACTCATGACCTTTCATACAAGTTGTTGTCAACAGATAGAATGGTATAATATATTACCCTAGTTAGATATATCATACGACACGATATAAAGTAGAAAGGCACCTTAGTCAATACAAGGTTTAACGATGAGAAAGATGACCTTAAACGTACCATATGTGAGTAGTTAATATATTACGATCCATCCCAAAATCTCATCTCGCGATCATGTACATGTGCACGATCACTCAACACAACCTCATTACGTGACGCCCCATGTGCCTAATATTAGTGCAATGTTGTGTATGTCAGACTAAGATCTCACCACACTATCAGTTTGTACTGACAGTTCGTTTGTTTCTGATTTATCCTGGCCGGTGATAGAGTCCGCTTTCGTATTCAAACTACACTTTTTCGGTTTCATGTTCTTGGCCTTTAGCGTCATCGACATCATATTTTCCTTATCAAGATCAACACAGCGCTTTTTTGTTGTATGTTTGTAATGTTTGACCCAGATGTATTAATGCCCAGGCTACGATACGCTGCCAACCCAATTCCCAGGTTATTGTAAAATGGGACTAAACTATCTCAAACGATGTTATTTTATCCGGCACAACGTGGACGCAAAAACAGCAATAAATAAAGACAAACTTTCCTTAAAATAAGTTCAAGCCACCAGCTTATCAACAACACTTTGTTAATATAAAATGTAACATCAATTTTGACTGCCAGCGTGCGGCCCACATGACAGATTGACGATCGGTTTGGGCGCAGATTACGCCGCCGGTGTTTGCTCACGCTTGCCGTTTACGCAAATCGTGGGAATGCTCCGATTGGATTAGAAGCAAAACAAACATTTTTATGTACTGACCTCGTTACAAGTATTACGTGTCTGTGCGTAAAAACATGTGGTCTATGGAGCACCGCGTAACCTATTTTGGTCAAATTTCCAAGAGACTGAATAACTTCTTTATTGGTCACCGTACGTCATCAATAAGGAGTGTATCTTGCTTTTTAATCCTGGGTATTGAAGTATCCTATGTTTTTTTTTTAAATGCATTCTTTCACGAGATCCGGTTTCTTCAATAAGTATGACATACTATAAGATTTTCGGAAAGACTAGTTTTTGGTAGATGTTATTATTTTCCAAGACATGAGGTGCAAAAATCTTTTTGGTACTAGTAGTTTTCGATAAACCACCATTTTAATTTTATACCATTGTTTCCATTAGGCATGAGATTGTTTCAATTAAAATGAGCTATTGCTCATCCCGACCTCCATAACATGCAAACTAAATAAAGAAGTATGTGTATCTAGTGTCCGCACCATCTGTGGCCAGCGTTCACATTAATGTAATTTGATGAATTTAAACTGTGATATTACCTACCTAAGTTGCTAAGGTGGAGTTCACGGTATTCAATTGTGAAAACTGTATACTGTATTATATATATTCCATTTAGGGGTTCATACCAGGCCAATAGACAAAATAATTATATTGAATTGAATATTGATGGATTTGAATGGATCGATAGAGTTACAAATAAAGTGATTTAAGAGAAAATTGATTTGAAAACAGAAAGCGTCAAAATTGAGGAGGATTTATTTGACTGCATCGAAAGATTTAAGAATTGAATAATACAGAAGAACAATATGACAAAGGAGTTTGCAGATAGCCAATTTAACAGATTAAAAAAGGAGAAACAAGCATTCGCATTCGACGGATTTCATTATGAAATGATTGATGATATTGATTAGTAAAAGATAGAGTACTAGCCTGGAGCATTTGAGCTATTCTCTTTATTTTTAAGGCCCTACAGCCGACACTTACTTAATGATATAATTATGAAATATTTATAAATCGGTAAATCCTAGTTAACTATTTCTTTTGTTAACTTAAATATTTCAATTGTCCGTGATGATTTCTATTGGAATTTAACTACCGTGTGTATAGATTTTTGGTGTTTTTCCTCATCTACGCGTGGCAGAAATACATGCGATCACTCATGTAGGCGCGTAGGCTCGTGCCGGCATTAATCGCGCGCGCCGAATAAAACTAGCTTTTACGACAATTTTTAAGAGTTTAGACAACCGTTCCATATTCACTTTATGGCTCGTAAAGCAGGCACTGCTGGATCGTTCTTAAAACTATATTAACTCGTTAGCATTGGCTGAATGTAAATAAACGTTGCTGTTGATTAAGTTTTTTCACTGGCGCTGTTTTCTAATCCGTTTTCATTTTCAATGTAAATACGCGGTTGCGCGACGAAGGGCGTGGAGTTTCGATAAATTCTTCATGTTTTAAGGTATTTTATATCAACATCTGTATCACAAGCTCCGTGGCATAGTAGGTTACTACTCCGGCTGTAAAACGAAAGACCTTGGGTTGAAATCCCGCACAGAGATAACATACATTGGTTACGGGCGAGGGTGTTGTGAGACAAGACTGTCGTACTGCTAGACACCCACAGTAGGTACTAGACTTGTAACTTTATTCGTTCTTTTGTTGAAAAATATCACTCGGTAAAAATGTGTCCGAAACATTGTGAGAAAGGGACAGAAACAATATGTGCTGGGTACTGTGTGTATTTTTCACAAACAAATTATGTTAGGTTTTTTTTATTTTGCGATGTGTAAATGCTTCGGTGGCGTAGTTGTACTACGGTATGATTGCTAAGCTGAGGTCTCGGGCTCGAATCACGGGTCGGGCAAAGTGATATTGGATTTTTCTATTATCAGCCCGGAGTCAGCAATCCCCCCATCACACCATGAGACGGAACACACAAGGCGAAAGGTGAGCGTCCTGGTAGCACCTCTGCCTACCCTTTCTGGGAAAAAGGCGTGAGTTTATGTCTGTATGTAAATCTTATGATGTTTATTCCATCAACCAACAGATGATGTTGTTGCCATGCGTAGTGGGCATAGATGTAGTATAACATAGATCGGCAATGTGAAAGAGATAGAATGATTTATATCATACATTAAAGCGAGATGCATGATGCGACCATGCGTTTACACGGAGAGCTAACTTTAGCGATTTGTGTGAAAATATGTCATTTAAGCGAACGACAAATTTCGCTTATTTTCTTGATTTATTTAATATTTCAGTACTGAGCTACTTTTATTAAATGTAATTTATTATGGTGAGTTCTCCAGTGCCTGGATGTGATTGATTTTAGTGTAAAAACCCGAATAATCATAGTTTTTCATAAGATCGTATCACTTTTTTCAATGTTGTTTAGTGACAATATTGTAGATTTGTAAGACAAACCTTGTATGTATATCGGTAGAACAGAATGTCCTTATTCATTATTTAAATGCATAGAAAGCATCCATTGCCTATAAAAAATGATATCATATACGTGAATTTATAATAATTTCAACCAACATTTGCTAGAGATTGATTGACAGTTTCGATCAATAATATTATGTCGACCATAGAGGTTTCACTTCATTTTATAATCTCGTAGTATAACATCAATTCTATAATAACAGTTATTACTTCACTTTATTTATTCACTATTGATATTTGCTAAATATTAATTAATATTTCGTGTGCGTAATTTACCATTTCTGAGCCGGTTTCAAATTAACTGTGCCACGGAGGCTGTCATTTTAATAAAACAATAGAACATTAGATATTATTATAAGGAATGCTTTACAAAACTTGTCAAATAAAATTATTCTCAAATATGACGATTTATCTTTATTTACGTGTGTTTACGTATCTGTGTTGAAATAAACACAATCATTATTTTTCTGTTAAAATACCATGAAATGTCTCATATATATCTATAAAATTTAATTTTATTGGTTGGGCCGTTAGGTATATCGATATGATAGTATCGACAGTGCATGGCGCAGCATTATCTGTCACGCACACATGCAAACTTCACGCACACTATCATATTCTCGTTTTGGTTTCACTCAAAATGATACATTGCCGATCTATTTTATACTACATCTATGGTAGTGGGTGTGTTTTCCTTATCACCTAAGGAATTTAAAACATAAATTTACCCTAACAGGAGCTATGCCGATTCGCTCGGAATAACCATTGGGAAGCCCGCGATTTATTTGTATTTATCGAGCATCGACGTATTCGTGTACGTCATGGTGACACATAGCTGTCCTAATTTATAACAAAAGTGCAGACAAAAATAATTATGCGGTTTTACCTAATTTAACACATGCGATTAAAGTTGAAGCTGTTCTTCAAATCACGATCGGTGATGTAATTGGGAATTTTTGACTGCTTATTTTGTTTTTTATAATGTTTTTTTCGTGTGCCGCTTCACGAGTGTCGGTACCTATTTTCATTAATTAGCTTACTTTGACCACTAATTTGTTGTTGTTGCTAAGTAATAAACCTTATAATAGGCTTGCAAATGTGTACATTGGACTTTTTATTCATAAAGCCTCAAGAACAAGCCGTCTCCAATAACTTGAGGGCTTCGTTCCATGTTGATATATTGGCTGATATAATTCGTATATCGGGGTGTCCTTTTTCCTGAAGTCGAACCACCAATCTCGCAGTTTACAGTCCATACAAGTTACCATTTCACTAGGGCATGCAATTATCGGGAAATTCCTATAGTCGATAAATCGATATTTATTAAAATATATTTCGATTATCGATTAAAATAATTACCGGTTTTTTAAATATTAAAAAATCAAATAATTATCTCTCATTTAAGATGCTATGTTATAAAAAGAAAAATAATCCTTATGAACGAGCCTTTTGATAGATATCGTAAAATGATGGGTGTATGACAAGGTCGATTCCCGCTTCAGACATGCGATTATTAAAAAATTCTTTGGATGCAGTTTTAATTGTTTTAAAAATTAAAATGATATCTTCTTTAAGTTAAATTGTATATCTACAATATTTAAGATACTTCCCTGTGGAATCGGCGTGGGACACTCAGTATAAGGACACCCAATTCAATCTGCAAATATACTTGGCATATCATACCATTCGTTAACACTACCACAGCGCAAATATTCTCTGATGAATGGAGAATCTGCAAAGAGTATGTGCATACTTTATACTTACATAATATTTTGCAGTTGCCATGTGTGCCAAATTGCGTTCCCACGAACCATTGTGGCGTGTTTGATCACTAGTTAGCGAGGCGCTTTAAATGTATTTTTTACGTTTTAAACACGTTGAGTGAAACGTGACCTACCTGAACGAAGATGATGGTTTCTGACCAATGCACACGCACAAATTTATTGATACAACGTGTAGCTTATTCCTCTTATCAATCGTGAAAGAAACATCTTGAAGAGCTTCTCTGAAAGTTACCACATGGATTTTTAAAATTAGTCGAAACTATTTTGACGGTACTCCACTTATCGACTGACGTCATGACACGATTATTCTGGCTTACCTAATTGCTTCTTCATGAATAAACCCAGGCCTACAGTAAAAATTATTACACATCAAAATCAAATACAACAGCGACATCTATATAAAACACAGCAGACAGGGCACCTATACAACTTTATCCCATTCATGGCAAACAAGGTCCATTGTGCCGCCCGTGACAAGCGCATGACAAATTCAACTGGACGCCGCCGCTCATTATGTTGTTTTCCAATCTGCCTAGGGAAAGTTTCGTCTTTGTGCTGTTTCACTGCCGAAGGCAGATAGCTGACGCTGTTTAGTTTAACGCTTGGAATTTTTTGTTTGATGGTGGTTTTTGCGTGGAAATGTGTTTCTGTTGCTAAAAAACGGCTCAGATATCGTGAGAAAACTGGTATTATTGAGAGGCCTTCGTAGAAATTACTATGGTACATAAAGTCTTCAAACCCGTTTTAGACTTGAATGGTGGTCTAAAGTCAAAACCTCAATCGTAGAATAAACCCAACAGTGTTATTAATGTTAATTTTTGGGCTGGAACTGTTATTATATTTTTTGCTAAGAAAATTACTATGGATATTTACTGTGAAGTACGCTTAGGCATACAAAGTCTAGAATGCATAAGTGGCATCCTTAGCAAGCCTCGGAAAACTTTCGCCTTTGTTATGTCGTTTCACAGCCAAAGGCGAGGGTCGCGGACTGTTGTATTTTAAGTTGTTGCAGTTTTTTGACACCGTTTAGTGGCGCTCTTGTCGAATTTCGAATTTTGGTGGCAGTTTTTTTATATAAGTAATGTTTTTGATAAGAGGTCGGGATTACTGTAGGGTCTGAGGGATTTGTAGTGGAAAATGTAGTACAGGCACATGTAGTTAAGAATGTCCCGGTTTCGGGTAGAAAATAACCAGCGAAATTAGGTGGAAAGTTATTCGGTGTAGAAGAATTTAATGTTTAAGAGTAAGCTTAATAAATTGCATTGTATATGGAGAGACTATCCAGCTTCATTGCACTTTTAAAATGCGGCATAGCGTCACTTCTATGAACTTAAGTTAAAAATATACATAGCGTAGGTATATGATAATATTATATGGAATTATTTTATCAAGAAATTATCGGAGCCCTTAATATTATGTTTTTTAATCGAAATGTATTCCTCCTTGACAAAACGTCGCCGAAGTAAAACAACCTACATATACTTTATACTTTGTGCTACATTTTTTTTAAATCCATATCGACCAAGCGGAGTAGTATCAAATCGACTATTCCAAGAACCCTCAACGTCTGAAAGAGCTGTCACAAACTTCATCGACGATGAAATATTAACACGTAATATTCCCAAAGCGATCGACGTCATATATATTATTGATGGCTCTGTCGATGTCCGTATCCAGAGAGCAATCGATAACAATTTGTAGCCATCAAGATGAGAGCTATACTATAGGTTGAGAAGTTCGTGCGCGACACTCCTGCAGAACTAGGAATCCGAGGGGGGTAGCAAGAGGTGTCAGTGATATTTTCAGTCTACAGACTATAACCAATCACCATTATGAGTATTTATTAATTATTCTACAACACTGACGCGCCGGCATAAGACGATACGTGACAATTTTTAAAACTGAGCCCGAAACAAACTTAACTATGAATAAATTATCACCGAGCGGGACGGATCGCGGATATCAATTTGGCTTCGGATCCGGCGTCATGTAGATTAACTTTGAGATAAATTAAATTGATAAAAAGGAGACGATTATTGAGATAAAAGTAATTTAGTTGGAAGGCGAATACATGAATAATAAATTATATCAGAGTTGTAATTTAACAGTTCTACTACTGGTACTATTTTTATGATTGAGGAAGATTTAATCCATCAGATTGGCCTAATGCAAGTTGATTGTAGGCTTCTGCTATATAATTTCCTTTGTTATTTAAGCGTTGTCATGTCAAAGGATTTACTTTCTCGCCATGATCTCATAGAGATAAATTATGCATTCAAATGACGTCAAACAGAGGAAGAATACACCGAAATTCTACAGCAAGACTCTAAAATATCTCACCTCCGGCCAAGCTAACTCAACTGGGGAGCTAAATCAGTTTACTAACAGAAAGATTCAATAATCTGGCACTCGCACTTAATCTATTTACTTCACCTGCGAGATACAGGTTGGGGTGTGTAGGTCATAGCCGCGGCTTGCGATCCGGCATTGTAATTGCATCAGGCACTAGCATCCGTGGGATGTTCTGCCACATATTAAATCTCTTCAAATTCAATCACCCGCCGAGCAGGAAATTCCATTTTGCGCGCTTCCACGCCGCCGAGAGCGTCCCATTTATAAATATCGATATTATTTCAATATCAAATGAAGGTGAACGCGGAACGACACGCCGTTTCTGAGTTCAGTTGAGTGACATGGTAATTCAATCTGGGGAGACGGCTACATCTATCTTGGGTTTGAGCAGCGACAATCTTCCTCAAATGAGAAAAAGTGGAAAGAACTCGAAGATCATAATCAGTGGCAAGTTAAGATCCTGCGTTGCTAAGTAGGCTGCAATGGATTGTGATTGAATGTTCAAAGCGTTGATTAAGTAGCTGAGTATCTCAGAGAGAGCAGTAGTAGCCGAGTGTCTCGAGAAAATATAACACTTACAAGACTGTTTTTTCTTAACACGCTAGTTCCATCACTAATCCACATTAATTGATTGTAGAGTGCTAAGCCTCCCATTTGTTTTATTATCAAAGTGACAGAGGATAATTACGGTTCTCTCCTGAAGCTAGAGAGATTATCGACAATCATCCTTCAGTGAACAGTCATCAGAATACAGATAGAATATGATGGATACATCGGATGATAAAACGGTTCAGTCAACAGTGTTAATACCCTTCACGGGTTAATGGTTGATGTGCTCAGTTAATGAGTTAACTGTAGTTGCTGTTCGTGCTGGGAATACTCTCAATATTTATTTTGCCTCCCATGAATTTGAAATAATATCTCACGCTGAAATTTTAATTGAGTGGCGTAGCAAGATCGTCGAAAAAGCAATTCGCAGCGATGCGCCGTGCCTACATTAATATTTATAATTTTGTTTCTACTATCCTTTGGCTGAGTGTTCTTGTTAATATATGTGCACGTAACCGTCCTTAAGGACTTTGAGTATCAGATAATGTAGAACATACAACGAACGTCTGTAACAGCCCATATGTCCATCTGCAGGGCACGAGCCTCTACAATCGAGAGTACACTTGAGAAGGATTAGGCCATATAGTTCACCGCGCTTGCCTAGTGCGGGTTGATGGACTTTACAGACTAAAGAAATTCTTACAAATCGCTACGATATGCAGGTTTCCACACGATGACATAAAGACACTTAAAAATAACATAGTTTACGACATCTGCCGCATAACGAAAATCATATTCGTTATTAGATTGGAATATAATGCCACGCTTGAATTGTACTTGCGTAATCAACATTATTATGCATTGGAATGAGCGGATGAATCCAAATAGGCTATTTGGCCTTCGTTATGAAACTTGATATTACATTTCTGTGTTTCCAATATCTATATTTTGTATAGATAACTCGTGCTTACCCTTGGTGCTTTCGTATCATCAAGAAATGCTTTATTTTCTTTTTAATTATTCGACAGTATTAAACATAATTTTCATTTGCACAAGTACTTAAACTAGGAGCAAATTCCTGTAACCAGTTGAAGGAAATACCCCTAGTCTTAACTTTTAACATGATAAGCCTACTGCTGGCCCCAAAGCCAATCGGTTGTCAGATTACACATACATCAAGTGTCGAATTAGACAGCAATATGTTGTAAGAAGCCAGGGATCCTGTAGTGAGATGAATAGGTTTTTGGGACAGCTTGATCGATGATGGAAAGCGTTATCGAATGCTTTGTTACCGACGAATCAGAACATCATTGAGAAATTGATAGTTGAGAATATGCCTGTTGGGTATTATTATATAAAAAGGAAATATTTATGAACAATCAGACAAATAGTTCTAGAACAATTCGCGTTAATTGCCGTTCCAAACAGGCTGCGATTAAAAACAGGCTGCGCTATCCCCCTCTCTCCCCGCCCTGTGAATGGCACGTTCAATTTCCTACAGCTCCGGTGCGTGCTGCCGACTGTGCTGACGCTTTCGGACGCAGCTGACGCGCGCCCTGACCTGCCCGTCAGCTGTTCATTCTGAATGCTTACACTCGGTAAGCCATGTAATTTTTCGAACAAGAAGTGTTGAGTTTTCTATGCAAATGTTGTACGATAAGTTGTCGAGTTACTTGGTTTACAAGTTGAAAGTGTATGTGTAAAAGTATATGTAACCTCGTGGTTAATGAAGGAATTGTTCAATCAACGAATTATAAAGAAAATAAATAGCACCATGGACTCACAAACATCTATTATTGTTATTTACACGCCGTTTTATATATTTGTTTGCTACACTTTGGCTAAATATTCTATTACGATTAGGTATTACATAAGGTAAAATAACATTTAAAACCATGGACTATGACGCACGAGGAGACAAAATAATGTTTACTTATATACCAACATAATGCTTTATGCTACTATTGTCTTACTGCTCACTACGAACGGAATTAGATTACGTCAAAGTAAATTTCCTAATTAGGCCCTCCGTACGAAACAAACTTTGACCAGGAAAATTAATAATGGTAAAAAAAAGAAAAATACATCGCAGTCTAAAAAGAAATTATCTTTGTCGACTCCCGTAAATGTAGGATAATACCAGGAAGCAGAAGATGACCCATACTCTGTAGTTGGTGATCTCCAAATTGAATACAAACGAAAACATTCTGAGGACATTTGGTTATACAAGGGACATTCGCAAGAATTTCATAAGTATATAAAAAAGCCAACCCGTACCAGGACAGCATGGTAAAGTAACTATTAATGGCTTCTTAATCGTAAACAATTAACCCAGCAGTGACACGTATAAAGGTTACTGGTAGTAAAATGACTGAATATTTAGAAATTATACTGTCGCGATATCCGTTAGCGCTGATTTCCAGAGTCAACTCTAATATCCTGCATCTTTCCCATCACGTCGCGCTCCCGAGACCGACACATGCCACGCACGCGCGGGAAACCATAATACGAGCTCATTACCGAATCCTTTCCTCATAAAATTTAGTCGTCTTACAGTGACATATTGTGATGAATTTTGCTCGTCAACAAGGTCGTTTCAAATATTTTTGAATGTCTACCTTGTTTTTCTGTCTGCTTTTATTTCAGTCATTGATGTCACGTGATTAAAATGTGACGTACTACCTATCTAGCGTTTTGCCTTGTATAAAAGGTATGCTTTTAATTTAGTTCTACGAGTATACAATACAATACGTAATATGGCGGTTTTGCCAATTATATCACCATTTTTACCTCTTTTATGTCTGTTTATTTTCTTATTGTGTTTTTATTCTTGTATTGTGGCATAATAAATAGTTTTTGAAAAATATATGTAGGTTCTCAAAATAATAACAAAATGTAGCATTTCAGTTTTGAAATACTAGAGAGCTCGTTATGTCCGAATTGAATACATGCAGAACGCAAACTGAAACGGACACTCGACGTTTGACAATAGGCGCTTGTCTATTGTCAAATGTGAGTCGAGCAGAGAATGCCCAAGGAAACCTCCTTGGCCATTCTCAGCTGATGACACATTCTTAAATTCAAGCCTGTGTCCCCGTTGGGGTAGTTATAGATGTCACTAGAACCGCCATCAGCTCGCTGAGCTTAATACTCAAAATTGATAGAGTTTTAAATCAAGATAAATCACAAAATAGATTTACCGACCTAGGAAAAAGACCTATGACCTCACCGTTCATAACCTTTTATAATACATGTGTATAGATAACCTATTCCTAGTCAATGCTCTATCTGAACCTACATCATCCGGTGCACTTTAGTCACTTTTCCGAGCCAGCGTTAAAAAATATGCCCCATTACCAACTCATCCCGACACGCTGTGTGTTATTGTTTTTGGCACGCAGTGTAAGCCGACGGTATACTATAGTCATTAAAAGTATAAGCAAGTTAAGTCTAGCCGCCGCGCTAGGATGAAAGTTTTGGCGGTGCTCCTAAGCAACAAATGCCAAATCGATATCACGGCTCATTTGGCGGCTGCCGACACGCCCATCGCAATAATTAAATGCTCCAATGATGTTCGTACGTGACAAATTGGAGTGCTGTATCTGTACTTTAGTTTGTACGTTTATTTTATGTTAAAATCTATACATAGATAAATCGGCCATTAGCATGTGGAGTTGTAGACGGTATAGGTATTTTTTATTCTAAAGTAGTAGAATTATAAAATAGTACATTTTTTTTTGCAATTACAATTCAAAGAATTATCATTTCGCACAAATATTTTTAGCCATTTCATCTATTTTCCTCAACTTTGGTTCCTCCCCTGAATGTTGTTCTTTTGCAAAAATTTTTTATGGTGCTGAAAGGACACTGACCTTATAACATAAATATATTACAAATACTGAAAACGTATAAATCGGCGAAGTGTTTTGCATTTCATCGATATATTTTAATCCATTAAAACGAGAAACTGGGCCAAGTATTTAATTGATCGATGTGCTTTTTTTTTGCGAATGGCTCGGAAATGAGCGAGCGGTGCGAATTGTGACCGATCGGAAATTTATACCCACTGACGACGTACACATAAAAATATATTTGGTTAGCTCCGTCATGTGAAAGATTGAGGCTAACTCATGTGTGATGTTATTATTTTCGGTAAAAATATAGTATTGAAGACCGCTATATTAGCTGAGAGTAATATGATAGATTTTCATTCTAAATGGTTTTTCATGTGGAATTATCAATGACAATAACCGCCACTAAGAAATACTAGTTAGGTATATGAAAATCAAATTGGTTGTTATTAAGAATACAGATGAACTAAAGTGTTATTCCCAGGCGAAGGCCGATCGAGCCTCTACACTATTTAAGAGAAATTACGAAAGAGTAAAGCTTTTCACAACGGCGTGTAGTTCATTGAAATAATTGAATTCACAGAATATTTTATTCACAAACTCACAATGAACGATCAATTGAAACATGACACAGGAAAATGTATTGAGGAAATTCGTTGTAAACTTAAGCGATAAGCGAAACAGGCGCCCCTAACAGAGAATATATACCGCTAACGATATCCTAATAGGAATGTAAACTGAAAAGGATAGCGTTATTACAACTTTAAAGGTTAGCTATAAAGCAGCAGCTTACATACATGCGTCCTAGCCTTAATCCCCAAGGGAGTAGCGAGGTGACACTGATGTCAGCTACATTTCGCCGAGCTTATTTCCGCCCCAAGATGTGATAGGGGTCGAGCCTATCGCCCTGCCTGGTAAAAATGTGTCATGTTTACTATTTAGTTTTTAGACCAATATTTCCAATATAAGTTTTTGTGTGATAAAATAATTCATGAGCGTAAAATAAAATCGCGCGAAACGTCGCTCTTCTCCGCGCTGTCCCTTGCAATACGAAACTAAACAATACTAGCGTAAACCGGCGTTAATTGACATTATTACGCCATTTTCACGAACAGTAATTTAATAGAGGTAATATTAAGCAGATAGCAGTAACAAAAACAACTAAAAATAAAACAATATTTCAATATCTGGATTAGAATCGCTTTTCTATTAAGAAGATTAAATGGCTATTTCTTTTCGTATATAATTCTTAATCTTTACTCGGTGTTGATTTTTGGGTTTTCCCGGGTGATTGGGCGACCGATTTTGCCCCTCGGGACGGAATACATTTTAATTTTAAATCGGATAAAGTGAGTGGAAGGCGTCATAAGTAAGGTCAGATTAAGCCATTGCCGAAATACCAGAAGTAGGCAAAATATTACAAGTACATGGTACCGGAGATTAGGTGTGGAATAGTTCCAATACACCAGCGAATGTGATGTAAAATTGTAATAAAACATTTTTATGTTACAAAAATATTCATATTTTCAAGTTTTATCTCAGTAATACGCAGATGTGGCTGAATACAGGACAATTTTAACAGATTACTGATGTTCTTCCCGTCACTGAGAATGAAAATGGTGTTTAGATTTCAAAAGAGCAAAAATCACTTACACATTTTATAAAAACCGTTTACTCTTAAGGCATCATTCTAGTGCTTTCTTTATATAAAGCTCATAGCTCACGTATTTACAGTGAAATAATCACTCACTTAATATCGCTGTAAGAATACATAATAGAACGAGTCGGGTGGTTGAGTAAATCTTGAGAACACCAATCAGCTCAGGGTCGACCGCTAGGGTGACACTCGTAAAGAATTTCATGTGGAAATACAAGATTACTTAGATTTTGTCAAGGTAGAAGAGAACAGGATAAGAATGTTAGAGTTTTAAATACAATACACCGAACAGCCAGTTATGTCCCCTCGTACATTTTGGTTTGACACTATATATTACAACCGAGTAATAGAAATGTGACCAACATTCTTTAATTTCTGACTGGGTTTTCGAAATATATGTATCTTAACATCCTTGTCATTCTTTATTTTCACTTTCACATGTACAGGTATGACTATTTTGTCACAATGCCCTTGAACAGGATAATAAAAAGTATTGGCAAACCACTCGCATATAAAAACTCACTATAACTCAACATGTGACCTACAGAAACGCAGTTTATGAAATTTTATTTGCCAGTGATATAGCCAGCGGGGTTAATAAAATACTTAAACGGCAGTGCACTGGGCGATCAAAAAACGTTTGACCTTATGAAAAAGCCAATCACATAATGTCAACCGAGTGGTTGCGTCCCCGACCACTATAAAGCTGTAGTTTTTAGACCGATTCAATTTCCTGCTCTGCTTTTAAAATATGTGATTGAATATTATGAAGTTTTCAGTGCACCCGCTACAGTTTTTTGTTAATTAAAATATTTTATCGCTGTTGTATATTCAGAAATGTCATACATTTTGTTATAACCAAGTGATTTGATGTATGGACATCGAAGAGCAATGAGTTCATATATAAAATTCGTGTAACTATAACCACGCCCGTCTCCTTCAAAAGATTTACAAGACAAGCGACGCAAATACAATCTCTAATATGTGTTTTTCATACAAATAGGCAACTAAATTTAACGACATACTCTACGATAGTAAACAATATTTTTAAGATACGAGCATCTACAGAACAGTTTTTATATTGCCTTATACAGGGTATATCAAGACCGCGACCGAAAACGAAGCAAGGTGGCAGTTTGAGTGGTTACAAACACGATGCAAATAAAAATTTCTCCAAAACAGTGACAGATATTTTTTTACAATTTTTTAAAAATCATCTTGTTTGGTTAGTAAATACCTAGTTTTTGCGAAAATAATAATTTAAGCCCCTACGTATCATTGAGTGTTTAAAAATAAAGAGGTTTACATCATTATTTTAGGAAAACTATGTATTTATCACCCAAATACGGCGATAAGTAAAAAATAAAAAAAAAAGTTGTGGATTTTTTTTGCGAAATTTTTACTTGCTTTGTGTCTGAAGTCACTAATACTACCACCTGGCTTCGTTTTCGGTCGCAGTCTTGATATACCCTGTATAAAATCCTACCAAGCGTGTTTTATTACGTCTATATCTAGGTACATCAGACTATAGACGTCCCTCTACTGAGCTGCCTTCTCCCTTGCTAATCAATGGTTGATGCACCAAGCTTCACCACAGCACTACCGTAACTAGCCTTTCATACGCCCTGTGCGAACTTCTACGAGTATAAATGCGCGCTTAATCAACTAAATCTTAGTTTAATTGTACGCCCCATCTCAGTATGCGCTCTGTGTCTGGGCACCTCTCGCACCGCCCTAGTTTTATAAATCTACCGAGGGAAAGTCTCACTCAGCCGTCGTGTGGCGACACCGCAAACCGGCAGGACGGATGGTTGGCAATCCGATTAGCCGGGGCATCGGCGCCGGTCCGGTATCTGCTCATCGCTCCGACTGGCGACGCGCGTCAAATGTTCCGTTGCACGCTGGCTTGCCGGCAATCACTCGCCCGTGTACTTTACAACCTATGAAGCTTCTAGTTGTTTGTATTGTTTGTAGGATTAGGAGGAAACTACTTTTTTATGCTGACACGAACGGAACAATGCACCTGACGTTAAGCGCAGTGCAGGGCAAATAAAGTATCCCCAGATATCTAATTTGCCGCTCTACTCCTAATCACAGACTGATTCTAAATCGCGATACAATTGTATGAATTAACTGTGACAGGTTCTTATGTATGGAGGTAGTTACTCGAGTAGAAACGAATATCCTGCCACCGTCCAGTTTCTTATATTGTAACTTAAAACAGAGATTTGAAAAGAAAATGCGACCATATACATTAATATGTAAACTCGGCGAGCAATTTAGTGCCTTGAAGCTTAGTCTTCCAAATGCTCTTATAATGGGCTTAGGGAGACTGTTTGTGTTCAAACGGTTCGGTTTGAATTTCCCTTTAGATTTTAGTTGCTAACATACATAAATGTTTGTCTCTCGTTGGTCTAGACCCACTGCAAAGATTATAAAGCGGTATATACTACTGCTTCAGTTTTCAGTTGTGAGTGATCATGTTATACCATATCCTTTTGCCAAAACAATTTCGTGTAATGGGCAAGCAGCTTACCTAATCATACATAATTAGGAACTCATTGTATGCCTTACGCAGAAATTGTACTTTGCTGAATTTGTAAATTATAAGTTGGAGAGAGAGAGCGGGAAGTAGCAGTGGACAATCAATAGTAAATAATAATTACACCCAACAGTCACATACATAGTCCTGACCCCACACTAACATCCAGTCTTGTGTCGTGGGTATCAGGAACCACGAGAGACTTTTCGGTCTCACAAACACCCAGACCCGAAAAAAATACTTATGAATCACACAAACATTTGTTTCGGTGCTAGGATCGAACCCGCGGATTCTCGTTTCACAGCCGGCTCCCAACCAACTGCGCCACGGAGGCTGTAAAATGTTTGTCAATGTGCCTAATAAAATATGATCTATTTAGCTATGGGCGAGTTTATCTTCTTAAAAATACAATAGCGTTTTTAGAGCACTGTTTAACATTTTATATATTCATGAATGGTATCAACTCTTTCAAAGAATTTCTCGTTTGATGAGTAAGCCTTTTGATGTGGTATTACCGAATAGACGTGTTCTATCGTCCTGTTTGAAAGTAGAAAGCTTGTAATATTCCTTTGACCGATGAAACATTGTTTGATCTGTGACGTATGATTTAAGTTCTATTACACTTTATGAAGTGTATTCTTATTGTATATCTTGCTTAATGTTGAAGTTATTTTAGTCTTAATTCCCATCATTCTCAATACTCGATTTAACTCTCACGACCGACAATAGAGTAGATATTGATAATTTGAGATGATTGTAACCGCGATGGAATTATAACTGCTGTAATTTTAACATTAATAAGATCACATTCATCTTTTGTGTCGCAGTGAAAACAAGTTCACTCGTAATTGTTTGGAGTTTTTATGCACTTAAAATAGTCTTTTGAAATATTCAAAGCATTGGTATTTTCAGACGTTACTCAAAAAATGGTAAATCAATATTACTTGTTTTTTAAAAACTTGGAGATGAAGGGAGCTGTGAGGCACTTCAATCAAATAACGAAATCCCATTGATGAACTGTGTATGTACTTATACATCCTACCTGCTCCTTTTGAAAATATCTAGTGAATCCTTCAATTCAAAGCCCTAAAGTAGTTGTCTGTTAAGCAAATAATATTATATACCATATACCTTCATCCCATAATAAAAGGTTTTCTAAACATCCTTTCACACGGTATCATACTCGGATATTTTCAACAGTAAATAAGATTTGTGTACCCACATCTTCTTATATTCGCGACATCACAGAACAAATCCGGTTGATCCTAATATATAATAAACCCAAGTGTATAGAAACCTTTAGAGTACTGCTACAAAGCTGGCGTATGTGTTTTTCTCCCACGAACGTAATAATTCTTTTGTGTCGAGTAAAGAAAACTTTAAGTAGAGACATTGCAGTGTTTCCTTCGCTGAGAAGCGCTGTATTTCACTCCGGCTGCGACTTGCGAATGCTCTTTGCGATAAAACTGTTGCAACTTTTTCTGTTGTGACCATTTTCGCTTAAGATTAATCCAGGTCATTGGTAATGTGTTATTGAATGAGTATGTTTAATATTTGTACATTTTTACACGTATATAAAACGCCCAAACTTCACTGGTATATGCAATATACGAGTATAATGTCGTCTGTTGTTTTCAGTCGCCGCACTCAACAGACTAATAGTCTTTTCAACACCAATATTTTATCTGAAAGCTGCACTCTCTGTCAGATATCGTGCAGTAACATCGCTGGCTGGAATAAAAATACAGAAAGAGTCAAATTCATAGATTCAAGTGTTAGTATCGACTAACAAAGACAAACAATCCTTCATCTCAATAATCCGAAGGTTAAAGGTTAAACCTGCTCGTATTACAATTAATCGCCTTTATTTTAAAATTCCATCTGCGCCAAATAGATTTATAATTAAAGACTTGCAAACTTCAAAGATGTTAATTGACATTCGATCTTCAAAGCGATCGGGGGCACGAAATATAAATGAACAGGGCTCGTCGGAACGCGATAGGGAGGGGGTGGGGGGGGGGGGATACCGGTGATGGAATCGAATTTGGGTCTCCGGTATCGATTACGTGTTATAATGTTACCACCGCTCGGCTGCGGCGGTTGATCGCGCCACCTTGGCCGATGATGGCAACACGATATAACCGCAAACTATTCAACTACTGCTCTTGTGTTGGAAATATCGCATCATGAGTATGTGTCCCTAGTGCCACTTGCTACACTTATTATTTGTCTTCTGATTACATAATAGAAGCCAGATGTAACATGCTTGGAGAAGGAGGGAATTTTGAGGAAGGTTAAATTAGAGGTCATTGTACAGAAGTCACAAATTGGAAGTAGTTTAATATTAGTCAATTAACTTCCGAAACTACCTGTTACTCTGTCGATGAATATCTAATGTATACTCCTGCGACACCATTCCGTAGCAGTGTTGTCGTTTCAAACAACTTATTGGCTTTTGATATCGGTTTGATATGCACTAATAGTTTCAATAGAAAAATATCAGGAATTTCAAACATTATATCTTAAGCAATTTCCGATCATTTAGATGTTTATGATGTCAGTGCAATGGCAAGTTCCATTTATCTATAAAATCACCAGGAAGCGATATCAAGTGGGTAATATTTTTCCATCTAAAAGTATTTGTGTGATTTTATTGGTTTCCAAGAAAGGTTTGACGTCAATTCTGGCGGTTAGTCGTAAGACTATCCGGGTGTTAAGTATAAAAAATATATATACAACAGTCACACTCTTGAATCCGCACAAAGTTTTAGGTATTGGATGTCAGAAACTACGCAAGGCTTTGTGGTCTCGCAACAGTCGGACCCGAATCGGATGTTTACGGATCACACACACACACACACACACACAATATGCTTCAGTGCGGGAAACAAATGGACTCTTGTTTCCAACCAACTGATTCTTATTTGCTTTGTACCGAACTGTGTCATGGAAGCTGAAAAATACTAGCAGATACTTAATACTACTGAATACTTGGTCTAAAGATTTCTAAAACCGCTATACCTTCTACACGTAGCGGCTTCTGTCCAGCAACTTACATTCAACACTATAACCTTTATATACATGCAAATAGATGTGATATTTGTCCGTAGCTAACAACGCCATGAATAAGATAATACGGCTGTGATTAAATTCCGTTTACTTGATTAGCATAATAGGACGAAGGACGAGGCGAATGTAGTTAGTGCCAACATCTCTATAGAACGGAACAGTGTCTTGTCTATCTCTCTGGTATTGCTTTATAGCTAGATTTTATGTTGGACTAGGGGCTGGCCCGGCTCCGTCCGGGTGCTGATAATTTTTGAGTCCAGTCCATATCAGCAACATATTATTTCGTTTACTGTTTTATTTATATTTAAATGTAACTGCCGTCCTCTGTACTGCTTTTCTCGTCCCGGTCCGTTATATCCCATCATGTCCTTACTCATTCTGTCTCTCTTTGAGTCTAAAAAAGTAACATATATATGTGAATTTCTTGGTCATCTCACGGGAACACTACATTTTTCGGGATAAAAAGTAGTGTGGACGGTTTCAACTACATCCATACCAAATTTCATTGAAATCCGTAAAGCTGTTTCTAAGTAAGGTAATATAATGATGATAATTAAAAAACGTTAATATTTTAAGAATAACGAACCGTTACAACATCGTGCAAAACCGCACATACAAAAATTCGAACAATCATTGTTTTGGGTTCTATTACGTTCATTCAATCCCCCCATAATAGCTTTTCTCAAATATCTTTCATGTACTGAAATCGATCAGTTAAAAAAAATTATATGTATGTATAGATCGATTAGATTAATATTATATCTGACTTTATCCTACACTTGTGAGGATGTGGTGTGGATTTATATAAAAGTTGTATTGTGTCAGTGTTTTTCTTCGGCCTCAGTAAGGCAGGAACCTAGGAAGGAATCCTTCAATCAATTCAATCCTTATTGAATACATGAACTCTCTATCACTGCCTCGATGGAGCAGTAGTACTACGGTATGATTACAATGCTGAGGACTCGGGTTCGAATCCCGGTCGGGCAAAGTGATTTTGGATTTTTCTGTTAATTATCGGTCCGAAGTCAGAATTTATGCCCGATATGGCGATAGGCTCGTCCCCTATCACATTGCGACGGAAATTAAAAGGCGAAACGTGGGTATCCTGATTGCACCTCTGCCTACCCGTTCTGGGAAAAGACGTTTATGCATGTATGTATGAACTATCTATGTAATCTATTTAACATGGCTGGATACCTCGTGGCTAATCACTCAATCGCCATTCTCGCATAGCTTTTGAGTTTCCCTAACGAGCTTTTCTAATTAAGAACAACCGCAACCGATGGCTTAGCGTGCTCTACGAGATTTAAGCTAATTAAGCTGCTGCATTAATTCCGGATTTCATTTTATTTATTTCTCGTTTTAAGTCTTTTTAATGATGTATTCGATATTGAATTCGATAGGTATTTCAGATCGGCGCATACTGTATTAGGATTGCATCATGCGCATTCTATAATGCGTAATTTTTCTTACTAGCTAGACTATGTAAGAAAAATTATGTATGAAGATTTGGTATTTTTTAACAACCTATAAATGAATAGTTTACTAAATCCCATTTAATATTAGAAGTGATATTTCTACATTCAACTAAATATTTTGCAAAAAAGCGACAAATACTTTTTTGGAATTTTTTAAACATCATCGTATTTGGTTGGTAAATACCTAGTTTTTGCGAAAAAAGTAATTTAAACCCTTACGTTACATCGCATCTTTAGAAATAAAAAGGTCTACAACATTACTTTAGGATAACTTTGTATCTATCACTCAAATATGACGATATGTAAAAAAAAAAAAGAAAAAAAAATGACGATTATTTTTGCGAGATTTTTAAATGCATTGTGTCTGAAGTCACTAATACTACCACCTGGCTTTGTTTTCGATCGCATTCTGGATTTAATAATTGATGTTATGTTTCCGATTATTTATTAATGTTATTTTTGGATTGTCGACAGAACGGCGAGGCTGCGCTCGTGGTACGTTAGAAGCGCCACCGCGCACTCTGGAGTCTTACATCCATTCATGTAAGTATTTAAATTGTATTTTAACTGATTTCAATCCATTATTATCATCAATTTTTGCTATCACACAAGTGAGCAAATGGTTCCATACCTTCTTTCCCAACTTTAAGTTTTATTATCCGGCGTAATTCACAACAGGCCAAAGGTGGCCAGGCCATTATTCGTGTCCCGCTTAGGTCCAGATTAACAAATTCACATTAATTGATTTAGAATTCCTATTAATCTTATTTGATTATTTTTTAACCCTTATAGACAACTTTAACATTCCTACAGTCTCCACGTTATTTTTTATTTAAATAGTTGGAAATAATAATATAATCTTTCATGCTTAATTTAGAGGCAGTTGATAAATGTGGCTTTTTTATCATTATAATTAAAATCTAAAAGTCATAATTAGCTGTACCCGTAATCTTATATCATAAATCAATGATATTACAATAAGTATTTTGAATCAAATCTAACTTAACTGTCATATCGTTTCAATCCACATCATAAGCTACAGATAATATAGTGAGTTGTTTAATCAAACATTTGCGTGTGTGTGTGTGACGAAGAACACTGATGTGCAGTGGCGGCGCGGCGGCGGCGGCAGAATGGACGACGCCGGCAGCAACAAACAGAGGCAAGCCACCAGGGTGTTCAAGAAGAGCTCGCCCAATGGAAAGGTGAATATTTAAATACAAATATCAGTTGTATACATAGTCCAAACCTCGCAATAATATGCGAGTCTTGTTTCATTGTGTCTTGGCTATAAGAATTATGAAACTGCGTGAGACTTTTCCTTGTTAAGGTTTCATTCAACCTTTACAAATACAATTTTATTGCATATAAAAATACAAATGGCGGTCTTAACATCTTGTTCTTTGTACATAAACAAAATCTTGTGTGGGAATCCGAAATCGTAAGTCATGATGAATGAAATTGAATTCACTTTTCGAGAATCAATTGCTTCCATGGCATTACTAGTAATAACTACTCCATTGAATCAAAGTATCGTTCAAATCACACGTACAAGGCGGAGCGGTGTTTACGTATCCCTTCAGCGCAATGCTCAACATCCGCGCTGAATTGACACGAGCGTTTCCGCCGCGCGGCCCCGCGGTCAACACTCGTCTATTAATGCTGTTCTTGTACGTCATACACGCATTCTATGTGTAGTATATGCTGGCATTGAGTATCATGTTTTGCGAAAGTTTATGAACGCTTGTTGAGGGGGTAGGCAAAAGTTCTACCGGGTGCCCCACCATTTCGCCGATTTTTTTCCGTCCGATGTAATAGTGTGTGTAATACGTAATTTTGTAAAATATACTATGCCTATCCAGATAGACTGCAGCCATCAAGTTTTATCAAAAGTTAATAAATTAGTAATTATTAGATTTGATAAACTACATAGATTGACTTCGCTTCATCTTAAATCATGTTTTTTACAGATCACAGTATACCTGGGGAAAAGGGATTTCGTAGATCACATAACACATGTAGACCCGATTGGTGAGTAAGATTTTCATACACATCACTAAGATTTTTCTTTAAGATCGACATCTCTTACAACACCGTCAACAATTTCGTAGAGCTTTTGTGATCGCATCGTATGAATTTTTGCGGTATTATAAATACGCTTTATTTTAGCAGTTACTACATTTTCCATCTTTTCCGATGTTAACATTTTATTGTGCCAACATAACCAAATCTGAATGTCTGGCATATCGAGTCGCATGGACGCGTTAAATAAAATAAAATAAAATTGATGAGTCTAACAGTCTAGTTTGACTCGTACCTAACAATAAGTGGTTCGAATTCCAGACGGAGTGGTACTAATCGACCCGGAGTATGTGAAGGACAGGAAGGTGTTCGGCCACGTGCTGGCTGCCTTCAGGTACGGCCGGGAAGACCTGGACGTCCTGGGACTCACCTTCAGGAAGGACTTGTATCTCGCTGCTGAACAGGTGAAAATATATTTTATGATAATGTCTCTAGAGGTCGTTATTTAAAGACGTCGAAATAAGCATTTGATTTTTTTGACCGATTTGTTGAACATTTTTTGCCACTTTAACATTATGTACATTATTATGCCACAATTATAATCATTTGTCTACAGTTTTCATCTATTTTAATTCTAATTATTTATATTCAAAAAATAAACAGTAATTGATAAGAGAAGTCGAGATCGATATGAATAGCGTGCGATTGGAGACATCAAAGTCCAACGAGTATGCTATGGTTTGATAATGAAATATTAATTGTAAGCAGTGAACACGGACATAATAAAACATTAGCAATATTCCAGATATACCCAGCAACGAGCACGCCGAAGCGGCCTCTGACCCGGCTGCAGGAGCGTCTGGTGCGCAAGCTGGGCCCGGCCGCGCACCCCTTCTACTTCGAGCTGCCGCCGCACTGCCCCGCCTCCGTCACGCTGCAGCCCGCGCCCGGCGACACCGGCAAGCCGTGCGGCGTCGACTACGAGCTCAAGGCCTTCGTGGCTGACTCGCAGGATGACAAGCCGCACAAAAGGTAGGCTCGGGAAGGAATGTGGAATGTTACTTAGCAAATTTCCTCCAAGTACACCGCTGATTGCTGAACATGATCAAAATATTGGGCAGTTTTGTAAAGGCTTTAAAAGGACAGTATGTACTTGCTACATTTTAGGGGTGAATAAAGCGCAAGGCGTAGCTTCTCTCGCATGTAGCAATGTTGACAATCATTAAGCAATGCAATGTTTGTGATAGAAAACCACTATTGATGAAGTTGGCTTGAGATATTATTCGGATAAATGTAATCATTGTAATATATTTTAAGTTTCATTATAAAACAATTATGATAATTAAATATTGTAAGTTAGAAACTGGTAATAAATACATCAAATATTATGTGTTTGATTTCAGAAACTCGGTGCGGTTAGCAATCAGGAAGATAATGTACGCGCCGAGCAAGCAAGGCGAGCAGCCCTCCGTGGAAGTGTCCAAAGAGTTCATGATGAGCCCCAACAAACTCTACCTGGAAGCCTCTTTAGACAAGGTACCAGCTTATCTTAATTTGAATAGAAAATATGCTACAGCTTACAAGATTATAATTAATTATCAATTTCAGCCATACGAGGGCCACTACTAAACACTATAGACAAAGGATTTTTCAGGTTGATAAGGCAACTTGAATGCAGCGTTTCTTTATCTTTGATACGTCATCTATCTACCTTTATAAATTGTCTTCAAAATTGGCAACAAACTAAACATAATTTTTCAGGTTTTTGTTTTTCAATTGCGGCGTAATGTACTTTTCTAGAAAAGCCCATCTACTGTTATAGTGTCTCCTTTAGTAAAATATATAATTTATGTATTTCAGGAGCTATACCACCACGGCGAGAACATAGCGGTGAACGTGCACATAGCGAACAACTCGAACCGCTCCGTGAAGCGCATCAAGGTGTCGGTGCGCCAGTTCGCCGACATCTGCCTCTTCTCCACCGCGCAGTACAAGTGCACCGTCGCCGAGGCGGAGAGCGAGTGAGTCCCACATATATACATATATGTACATATATCTAATCATTCATGTGATCTATGAGGGTAGGTAGACACTAAAGAGCCAAATATACAGTTCAGATTTAGATTTTTCATTAAGAACGCTCGCTCGGTAGATGTATTATTTAATAGTAATATCAGCCGATATATATCTTACTTGATAGAACTGGCGTCCTCCATAATAGTAAAATCTTCCTTTACCTAAATCCAATCCCTGAGATAAATTTGACCCATATTGCTGGTTTAGTGTGGGTTGGTGGAAAGAATCTATGATGTTAACCTTCTCAGCGTACACTAGTTAAATATTATCAAGCAATCAGCACTACAACCGATAGTAGCAGTTTTTTACGGAGAATATAATTTTATAACACATATAATTTTTGAATTTACACACATTGTTTCTAAAACTTATATATATGTGTGTTGCACTATACCGTCTTTTATACTATGTCTATGATACAGAGATGACTACTAGTTTAAATTTTTAGCAAAAACATACGAGATCTTGCGTTAAATGGACTTGCTATAATATAGACGAAGCCTCTTCTAAGTTTTAGATAGTATAGCTTAAAACACCAGTCAAAAGGCACAAAGCTATGTGGACGAGAATTTTATAATAATTTATCGATATAATTTTGAGAATTATTAGCCCATCGTGTTATCTCTGTCTTATGTCTATAAGATAGAGACTATATTATCTTTTTATACTTAGTTTTATTTAACAAGAGAACTCAATTCAATATCAATTGATCTCATTTCCTGAATTCGATAAATATGTCTTTAAAAGTCGATACAAAAATAGGGTTGTGATTAAATCTTGTTTTGGAATGGGTGTTCAAAATTAAACTTGTTGTTCTTATTCAGGGAACCGAATTCGAAGGTGAAGAATAAATTTAAGTTTCCATTATTCGGGATTTCTGATACGAAATTAAATACTCGGACTCTGTAAGTAACCGTTTGGGCGTGTATTGCATGGACATGGCCGAATTGTATCAAACATCCTTTTTTGCTAATACAAATTATTCCCCCACCGAAAACTATCAAATTTAGATTTAATATTTTACAATCAAATGTATTATATACTGCTTCAATCCATTGGCGATAGCCAAATAGTTTATCGGATTTCGCTTAGCAACCCTTTTCAGAAACATACGCAATGCATTTTGTGACTAACTTGAATATTTTGATTTTGTTAATGGGGTAGATCTAGTTCTCTTTATATGTTTCTATTGTAGTGTCTATTTATGATTTTTATAAACTTCAATTTTAAACTGAGGGTATATCGATATTTAACCTGTTCTATGTTTGTGTTAAACGCCATCTATCGAAAATTCAAAGAAATATTTATGAATTAAAATATTGCTAGATAATTTTGTCGGATGAAATATTCGGCGAATTTGTTTGTACGATAATTTGTGGATTATTTAAAGGGTTGTTGTTAAGGGTTGTGTTGGTTTTGTAGAGAGGGTTGTCCGGTGGGCCCGGGGTTCACGCTGAGCAAGGTGTTCACGCTGACGCCGCTGCTGGCCAACAACAAGGACAAGTGGGGGCTGGCGCTCGACGGACAGCTCAAGCACGAAGACACCAACCTCGCCTCCAGCACGCTGTTAGTGTCCCTATCTGCATTTTAAACTTATACTTGAAGTATTTTTGAACCTCACAAGATGTCCCTCACTTGATGTATCTCCTTGCTTGGTACTGATGGTGTATACCTAAGTAAATGTTTTTTTGATATACAGGGTATATCAAGACCGCGACCGAAAACGAAACCAGGTGGTAGTATTAGTGATATTAAACAAAAAGCAAGTAAAAATTTCAGAAAAAAAATTGTCAATTTTTTTTATATTTTTTTACTTATCGTCGTATTTCAGTGATAAATACATAGTTTTTCTAAAATTATGACGTACACCGTTTTATTTTTAAACACGTAATGGTACGTAAGGGTTTAAATTACTATTTTTGCATAAACTTGGTATTTACCACCCAAACACGATGATTTTCGAAATACTGTAAAAAAAAATCGTCGCTGTTTTTGCAAAATTTTTAGTTGTGTTGTGTCTGTTACCACTAAAACTACCACCTGGCTTCGTTTTCGGTCGCGGTCTTGATATACCCTGTATATATTTTTTATTATTAAATCTGATTACATTACTTAAAAAAATTGTATCTACCCTCATGGTAACATATCCTATTGTAATTTTTTCAGAATCGCCGATCCGTCACAGCGTGAGAATTTAGGTATCATAGTGCAGTACAAAGTGAAGGTGAAATTGTGCTTAGGACCACTCGGAGGGTGAGTTTCAATTCTTTTATTTTTCTACACAATAAAGTAGCTGAATCGTTGTTTTCTTGTCGCATTTTTCTAATATAGAAACATAAGTGCAATATTGATCAGCCATGAATTAAGTATGTAGGAAGTGGTTGGATGGTCGAGAATGGCTGATGTCAACTAGTCACTATGGAAATCCTCGGGGAAATTTTATTTTCAATGTATTGTCTTTGACTCAAGGATTACAGGATTGAATGTGTTTGTTGCTTCAGCGACCTGTCGGCAGAGTTGCCGTTCATCCTGATGCATCCGAAGCCTGAGGAGGAGCCCACGCGCGCAGATCCCGCCGCCCGCGCGCCCCGCGCCGCCGCGCCCGACCACGACCTCATACAACTCGACCCGCCGCCGTACGTACTCACTACATACACACACGTACACACGCACACGCGCGCCGCCGCGCCCGACCACGACCTCATACAACTCGACCCGCCGCCGTACGTACTCACTACATACACACACGTACACACGCACACGCGCGCCGCCGCGCCCGACCACGACCTCATACAACTCGACCCGCCGCCGTACGTACTCACTACATACACACACGTACACACGCACACGCGCGCCGCCGCGCCCGACCACGACCTCATACAACTCGACCCGCCGCCGTACGTACTCACTACATACACACACGTACACACGCACACGCGCGCCGCCGCGCCCGACCACGACCTCATACAACTCGACCCGCCGCCGTACGTACTCACTACATACACACACGTACACACGCACACGCGCGCCGCCGCGCCCGACCACGACCTCATACAACTCGACCCGCCGCCGTACGTACTCACTACATACACACACGTACACACGCACACGCGCGCCGCCGCGCCCGACCACGACCTCATACAACTCGACCCGCCGCCGTACGTACTCACTACATACACACACGTACACACGCACACGCGCGCCGCCGCGCCCGACCACGACTTCATACAACTCGACCCGCCGCCGTACGTACTCACTACATACACACACGTACACACGCACACGCGCGCCGCCGCGCCCGACCACGACCTCATACAACTCGACCCGCCGCCGTACGTACTCACTACATACACACACGTACACACGCACACGCGCGCCGCCGCGCCCGACCACGACCTCATACAACTCGACCCGCCGCCGTACGTACTCACTACATACACACACGTACACACGCACACGCGCGCCGCCGCGCCCGACCACGACCTCATACAACTCGACCCGCCGCCGTACGTACTCACTACATACACACACGTACACACGCACACGCGCGCCGCCGCGCCCGACCACGACCTCATACAACTCGACCCGCCGCCGTACGTACTCACTACATACACACACGTACACACGCACACGCGCGCCGCCGCGCCCGACCACGACCTCATACAACTCGACCCGCCGCCGTACGTACTCACTACATACACACACGTACACACGCACACGCGCGCCGCCGCGCCCGACCACGACCTCATACAACTCGACCCGCCGCCGTACGTACTCACTACATACACACACGTACACACGCACACGCGCGCCGCCGCGCCCGACCACGACCTCATACAACTCGACCCGCCGCCGTACGTACTCACTACATACACACACGTACACACGCACACGCGCGCCGCCGCGCCCGACCACGACCTCATACAACTCGACCCGCCGCCGTACGTACTCACTACATACACACACGTACACACGCACACGCGCGCCGCCGCGCCCGACCACGACCTCATACAACTCGACCCGCCGCCGTACGTACTCACTACATACACACACGTACACACGCACACGCGCGCCGCCGCGCCCGACCACGACCTCATACAACTCGACCCGCCGCCGTACGTACTCACTACATACACACACGTACACACGCACACGCGCGCCGCCGCGCCCGACCACGACCTCATACAACTCGACCCGCCGCCGTACGTACTCACTACATACACACACGTACACACGCACACGCGCGCCGCCGCGCCCGACCACGACCTCATACAACTCGACCCGCCGCCGTACGTACTCACTCACATGTACACGCAAACACACGAAAACACAACAACAACAACGCACTAACATTCTTGCACGTGCATAACTCCCGCCATTTGTGTTGCACGCGCCGTCTGCCCACTGCGCGATGCGCACAAATGTGTCCTCAGTCCGCACGAAACTCGATGCTATAAAATAAATAAGTCACTTGCAAAATGTTTTTACACGTTATAAGATATATCGGTTGTCAGTACTTTTAATACAAAAAAAAAAAAAATTATCGAGTGTTTTGTCCTGATTATTAGAAAATATGAGAAACTTTTCAATCTCGCAAATACCCAGAACCGAAACAAATCCCTGTAGATCACACAAATATTTGTCTCTGTGCGGGGATCGACCCCACAGCCAGTCATTTCACAGCCGGCGTCTAACCAACTACACCACGGAGGCTGACTAATATGAATAATAGTTACACGCAAGATGATTTTGCGAGTGTTTACATGAGTCCCTCGCTAAAAATTAAATCTACTTATACCATTGATATATTACAACGCTTTAGCAACAATAAACGCTTTAGCAGTAATGTAAGTTTGTATTGAAAATCAGCTATTTCTCTCAACAGAGATGAAAATGGCCAAGAGCAGGATGACGACATAATTTTCGAGGACTTCGCGCGCCTGCGGCTGAAGGGCGCCGAAACCGACGCCTGAGCGCTCGCCCCCACTGCCTCTCGCTGCGGACACACACGCACCACGTGACACGCGTGGCGCCCCCCGGGACCCGTGGGACCCACACCGACAGATAGCTAATCATTTTCTAACGCTTCGCGGTACAACGCCGGCTTTACAAAGTCGACGACGGCCACATAACCACCCATAAACGTGCTCACAGTTTGCTAGACAGACAGTCAATACCGACGATATAACTCCCTAACAAATATTAGAGCATATGTTGATTTTTTAATTCAATAACTAAACCGCAACGCACTCGGCAGCTCTGTCCATGCGTGAAAGGTAAGTGCATTGTTGGTGCACGTGCACTCGAGGCCGTCGTCCGACATCGTCTGTATATTCAGTTATAAAGTAATTTTGTGTGACACTGTACGGCATTGTGAGTCACGGATGTGTGTTATGTCATTCAAATTTTACTATTGTTATAGTAGGCGCGGGAATAACAAGTTTTATATGCGTGACATAATTGCGGTTTCTGTGTCATGCGAGCAAAATTGCACTTAAACTAATTAAAACTTGTATGGAAACAAACAGGACGATACAATGTTATGTGACTGATTAATGGTTTTTGGAAACGTATATCGATACAATTAATCGAGAAATACAATCTTCACAGCGACGTTCTGTGTCATACAAAATATTCACAAACGAATTGTATCTGATAATCTGTCCACACACACACATTTATTCTCTGTACAGTGTATAATGAAAGGATTTGAGTACTCGCAATAACACGATATGCACTTTGAAACGTCAAGAATAATTTAGTCTCATTTTACCGCACAAGATGGCGCACATAACATATTGGCGGATGAGAGTGCAAATCGTGTTAAAGAATTTAGCGAATTAATGTTTTATATTCTATGTACCTATGTATATGAAAAGATAATTTTAAATCATTTGTATGAGTACAATTATGTTATATTTGCTGTATGATTTCTATATTGTTCATCAGTTGTGTAATTACGTTTAGTACAATATTCGATAATGCATTTAATAGGTATAAACAATTTATGTTCATTTATTTTCGGTTTTACTTCCTAAGTTGGTAATCAATCACTTAATATTGATGTTTGAAGTGAAAATACTACGCCATGCAATTAAAATAAAACTCCAATTTATATAAAACATACATTAACTATTGAAGGTCTCGTTGTAAAGAATATGGAGTTCCTAAAACTTTCAAATTAATTATGGATGAGAATATTAAATACTTTTCTATTAATTATTATTAAAATTAATAAAATGTTCTCTTTGATTGAACAGTTAGTAACTAAGCAATGTTCTAACAGTGTTGTCGTTTCTACCCTACAGCGATATCTTTACATGCCAATATAAATAGAAGTAGAAAAATTATCGATAAAAAATCTAAACATAGTTACGGCTCATATAACTAATTTTGGTATGAAATATATACAATGAAACATATAAATGTTCGCATGTATTGAGCGAATAGAGGCGAGCAAGACCGATGTTCCATTAAAAGTTGATATCAATATTTCTTCGAACAAGAAAACCAGCAATTTACGGATAGCAAATATTTATTTTACTTTGCGTTATAGCCGGCCTTTTCCAGGGTCCGCCTTCTACTTAATATCCTCAACTTTGCCCGATATTTAGCTTCCTCAACAAGAATACCGCGATTATCCCCAAATATCGATTATTATCTACAATTACAGGAAATGCGTTTCATGTTCATTTCTATCCATCGAATACGCGCGAATATTTAGTAGGTCCTTAATATTTAGGCGAGTTATGGCCCGCGGCGTTAACATCGGGCCTGGAGCGACCTCCGCACGTGGCCTTCTTTATAAAGAATTTATATCGACTCTTTTAGATAAATTGTATATCGTGTCTCGTCGTAGGCAAATGTTCGTTGATTTTATTGTTCTTATCCTCACATTTACAATATTCACAGTATTGAACGATGTTTTCTTGTGGCAGTTTAGGAGGAATCTTCAGGAGAAAATCACTCACTATCAATATCGATATGATCGACTGAAGTTTTCTTTTAAATTCTTGAGAAAAATTGTAAAGTAATGTTGAAATTTCAAGGAGAGTATATTATTCGCAAATTGACAATCGGGCTTGCAGTTTCACAGTAACAGCGTGTGTTGTAGAATATGATGGAGATGAAAAAGAATGCCAATGACAGTTAGTTGTTTGGAAACTATTCATATTTAATTCAGGTCATGTCATTGTTTCAATTATAAGCTTACAAATTTAAAATATTATTATCGATAACAGAAAGACAAACTTGTATATAACGTTTTCTTTTAATTTATTTACCATAGATATACATTTAACTTGAGTTGCATATTTCGCTGTCATTTTATGCTATTTAATGTAAGAAGAATAATTCATTGGAATATTTTTATATTATATCACAGGTCACTTTACAGGCGTATTATAAATAATTGTATAAAATCATTAAATTAAAATGGAATATTAAATCGTTGTATGTTTAGGTACGTATGTTAGCTTACTCCGTCGGTGTCGATAAGTGTACTCGTCTCCTCGGGGATAATCAACGCTACAGACAACTTCATATAGCGCCATCTATTGAATAAAGAGACAACTTTATTCGATATTCTTTCCTTTACGAAAATAATGGGAGAGATAGAGATGGATATGTTTTATGGATGTAGTGTTGCAACTCAAGGATGACACGCAAGTCTTATGATATTTGTTTGATGTACATTTGTTTACTGTGTACAGTAAAATAGTTGGTGTATATTATGTGGCATGTTAATTGTACAATAAGCTTTACGATGCACAAATAAAAGTATTTTTAACCTTGTAACATCAATGGAAGGGATGCAGTTACATTTTTGTCCTATTTATTTATATTTGTTTATGAAAAATGTTAAACTTAACGAACAATCATATTGATGTGGATGCGTTTTTAAATCAAATTTACTTGGTGATGTTATATTGTTTTTGCGCTCTATACAGATTCAACATTTACGTTTTTTTTCTGAAAGTTCAGTTTGTCCTGAAGATAGTATCGAGTTTGTTTTATAAAGAAACTACGGTTAAATTTGTTGACAAAATTTGTTGCAGTAATTAAATTGATTTAAAAACGCTCTCCGCGTCGATGTACTTTTATTTCTATAATTAATTAGTCATTTCTATCATATTTGTAATTTATTGTACTGTGTAGATTAGTATATGGAATTACGGGCCGTATTGTAAAATTTTGTTTGTTGGCTTTTTACCTGCAGTATAGATTTTATTTGTAACGTAAAAACGCCGCCGTGCCGAGCGCCCGACTATTCAATGTTTATGTTGCTATATTTCGATTGTATTATTTATGTATTTTAAATGTAAGTATTAAATGGAGATAAACGTTTTGTATTAATGATTTAGGATGAAAATAAAAAGACGATGCAGTGTATTTACAGCCAAAACGTAGCTCTCAGTATGGCCTAGGTTGGCGCAACGCTAAGTACAATTGCCAGTTTGATTATTATTTTCATGAGGCTATTTTTTCACTTGATGCACACTCGAGGGGCAAAGACAGGCGATAGCGGATACTATTTGGCTGTAAAATTAATTGTGTAAATGATATCAGCTCATGTAATTTTAAAGCCATTTGTAAAGGACAGCGTTCGTCGGTTGCGGCGTGGGTTTAGTGATAAATTGGATGTGTATTAAACTGTGGTTACTGTAGCGACTAGCGCCCCGCCGCAGCCGCGCGACCCCACCATGCAGATCACTGATGGCAAAACGCACTTCTTTTTTAATTTTACATCGAAACATTTTTGATGTATACTTTTTCAATAAATAATATGTAACCAACGGTGTTTGTTTTGTTTCCAACTTTGTCCTAATATATGTTGTTAGCGATCCGAACCAGATTCCTTACTCTATTACACACCAGCAATCTATGCTATAAAAACGACCGTTACGTGTATAAATCTTCCTCTTAAATGACTCCGTTTATTGATGAAAACCGCATTTAAATCCGTTGCGTAGTTTAAACGATCTAAGCTTACATACAGGAGCGGGAAAAGACTGATTTTTACTATGTAACAATTACCTACCTCAATTATTATAATTAACTAATTCACAGTAGGCTCTTACAAAGGAATATAGCGTTAATTATTTCGTTATGGAGTCGTGAAGAAAAACAAAGATAATTAAATTGTGTTTTCTTAAGCAATTTATAACCACATGATTATTTTGAGTATTAAATCCGTACTACCCTACGAAACGCTATGAAAATGTCACATGATCAAACATTGTGACGATTCTCATTATAAATAGCGACGCCAGGCTGAAAATCATATAGACTTGTTGGAGCTTTTGTAGTGTTCGGAACTTAAAACGAAAAGTATTGTAGTGTTTGTGATATCCAAGTGCAAGACGTTTACCTACAAGCATAGTAAGTATTATTTTTATTTTAATAAAACGTTTTGATTATATTCAGTGTTAAACAATATCTAGATTAATTAGTTTTAATTTGGTAAGTAATACATAAACTCACGCCTTTATCCCAGAAGGGATAGGCAGAGGCGCCACCAGGACACCCACTTTATGCACTGTATTTTCCATCCGTGATAGGGGCGAGCCTATTGCCATATCGGGCACAAATTCCTGTGTCCGGGCTTGTAATGAATAGAAAAATCTAATATCACTGCCCGACCCCGTATTAGAATCCGAGACCTCAGCATTGTAATCGTACCGTAGTTCAACTACGCCACCGAGGCGTCTTAATTTAAATAACAATATTTGTTTACCTAAACACCACGAAGTTTTGTTAACATGAACATTATGGATTTTTATACGTACTATTTTTTGAAGTTAACCCAGTTTATAATTCGATATTTTTGTTGCGTTGACGAATAAATTATAGGCTGTATGATGCAGTCATACAGACAATGCGAAAATATTTTCTGCGTGACACGGAACGTTATTGTCCAGTGTCTACAATTTTCTAGGTTAGTTTGTTGTTAATAATCATAGATTTTATTTTGGAATACGTAAAAATTATATTCTTAATAATGTAAAAACATATATATGTAACTGAGATTAATTATGTTTGATAAACTTTGGAACCGCAGCATATATAGTTGTTTGGATCCGCCGTTAAGACATTGTGTTTGCATACAATTTGCCTAATTTTATTTGCGATTGCAATGGTGTTCTTTTGCGACCGGAATTGAAATAGTGTTTCAAAATGAGCACGAGAGGATTGTCGAAGAAGGAGTTAGAAGAACTCCGTAAAAAGGAGGAGGAAGAAGCCGCAGCGCATGTAAGTGTTGTTATTAGTTCTTACTTTCTCGTAATAATACCGAATAATGTTGTTTTTGAATAGTGATCATATTTTACATTATGTATTTATCTCGGCTCGTTCTATTGCAAGAATATTCTTATGTTAAGTGATAAACTAATTTAAAGATTACGAATCTATGCATTATACACACTCGCTTTAAACATAGTGGTCAAAGCCTTTTAAAAATCTAATAAAACTATTTTTAGTAATATAATAATATACATAACACTATCAACAAATAACTACTACAAATAGTAGTAATATGCAATACATTCATCTATCACTATTCCCAACACTGTCCATCCCGCTTTAAGCCATAAGTCCACCCATTGTGTCATAATGATAGTTTCATTTTTTTAATTTGTTTGTATTTTCTTTTAGTTGCAATAAAGTGTTTTGTATTGTATTTTAGGTTTTCAAAGAGTTTGTGGAGACATTTCAAGAGGTTCCGAGCAGCACTAGTAAAGTCTGGGTGAAGGCTGGCACGTATGATGCAGGAGCTCGCAGTAAGTAGCCAATTATCTAATAAAAGAATTCTCCAACTAAATAGTTTATTGATTTTGTACTCGTATAGAATAGAAATGCATCCTTTTGCATCAGTACCAATTAGTAAAAATGTGTATGATGTAAAAATAACATAGTTTGTCAAATATATCACATGTGAACCTACTAACTTACTACTAGAAATATATAAAGTTAAGTAATGGACCCTTGTAATTGTTGGGTATACAGATGGCAACTATTGCCATTCAAAGAAATGAAAGATGTGACAGTTTTATAGAACTACATCATATTAATGTAATCTATGACTTTCACAATCCATGGAAACAAATTAATAACAAGTAGAGTATGTAACTTTTAAACTGGGTGGTACAAACACAACAAAATTTTATCAAAACCGCTAATAGTGTAGTGTCTGCAATTCTGTATCAGTCCATATGTCCCACTGCCGGCACAGGCAGGCCCCAATGCACAGGCCTCCTCTACAATCGAAAGTACGATTGGGAGGGGTTAGGCCATATAGTCCACCACACTGGAATCTGCAATTGGTAGATCAAAAATTAGAATGTTTAGTTCATTATTATGGCATATATAATTATATTTTTCATGTAGAATGTTTGAATATTCCAATCTTTTGATGTGATACCTATTGTAATAGTTTAGTGGTATATTGATTTACTCTTAGTGCTTGTTCATGTTAACACGCGGGCGCGGTCACGAAATATCAAACATATGGATGTCGACCAAGTGTTCACGTAGGAAACGCACGTGCGATGTAAGTAGCGGGCAAGCCACGTCAATCGCGCCCGCTCCCGTGACCGCGCCCGCGTGTTAACGTGAACAAGCACTTAGTGACTGTATTTTAGTTCAAAACATTGACAGGAATACAAAATTACATAATAAGCTGCATACTTAGATATACCTTGTTTTGCCACTGCAGTCAACATGTTAATTACTACTAAATGTTTTCACACTGTATATTGTTGCATCTCTGTAGAGGAGGACACATCTGAGAGAGGTAAACTTTACAAGCCAGTATCAAGATTGGATGAGAAGCGAACCCACTCTGAAGCTGATGTCATCCGCAGTCTGGTGCAGAAGTCCGAGCCGCCGAGCAGGCTGCGCTCCAAGCAGAAGGGGCAGGACAAAAAGAAAAGCAACTTAGAACTGTTCAAGGAGGAACTGAGACAGTGAGTTAGTTGTTAGTGTTTGTTAAATATTTCGATAATAAAGTTCTCTGTAGTCTCGACTGTACTGTTTCTGGAGTGTCACTGATTTGTAACTCATGGGTTTGATTCTTTTGAAGACTTTTTTATTTTTTAAATATTGTATGTGCATAAGGATATTCTAGACCTATGAAATTACGATCAAACTTATATATATGAAATTTTAATACAAAGTATTGTGGAGGTCTTAATGTCGAGGTAATAGTGTTGCTTGACAATAAGTGTTATGATGGTGCAGGATCCAAGAGGAGCGCAACGAGCGCCACAAGTACAAGAGCGTGCTGCGCGAGCGCGGCGCGGCGGGCGCGGGCGGCGCGGCGCCGGGGGTCGAGCCGGCCGACGCCATCCCCGACGTGGGCTCCTACGACAACGGAGACCCCAACACCACCAACCTCTACCTCGGCAATCTCAACCCTAAGGTACACACACAAACTTCTACATATAGAAAGTATATTTGCATGGTTTTATTAGATTCGGATTTAAGTTGTATTTTTACTAGTGATATTAGACGATAATATTTTTTGAAATCGCATATTACACAAAAAATATTTCATTATGTAAAAAATGTCTTAAATATAAGTAACTAGTTAAATTTAAGGTTTACAAGGATATGCAATTCTCTTTAATGGCTCCTACATCACTATAATGGTGGTTTATTTCAGATAACTGAGCAGCAGCTGATGGAGATATTCGGGCGGTACGGTCCGCTTGCCAGCATCAAGATCATGTGGCCGCGCTCGGACGAGGAGAAGGCGCGCGGTCGCAACTGCGGCTTCGTCGCCTTCATGTCCAGAAAGGACGGCGAGAGAGCACTGCGTTGTATTAACGGTGAGTCTACGTTACAAGTAAATGTTGCAGTATACAGGGTGATATTGACATACGGTATTTAATTTAAACCACATGTTCGTAACCACCCCAGGTAACATTGTACCAAGTTTGAAAAAAATCTGCCTGGTAGATTTGTCAAAAATCGCGATTTTAGTTTTCAAGGCTTTTGATCAACCTTTATAGGTACGAGTCTTTTTATGGCAAATTTAGGTTTCCGAACCGAACTGAAGTTCAGCTAAGCGGTTAAAATACTCGTATCTATACGAGGTGTCCAAAAATCGTGAAAACTAAAATCATGATTTTTGACAAAAAAACATTTCATATTTTTTAGTAATTTTGTACAAGGTCACTTGGGGTGATGAGAAATGTGTGGTTTAAATTAAATACCAGATGTCAATATCACCCTGTATGTATAGTTAAAGAGATAGTGAGCATTGCACGCAAAGGTGTTAAATCACCTATAGAGATCAATCAGATCAATGCATGTGTATGCCATTTTTGATTACGCCCGCATATTGTGTCGACTACGTGCACGTGTACGTTGGGCTACGTGAACTGATTGTGCACTGCTCTTACCAATAAGACATTAGTATAAATATGATGGTGTCTTTAGGCAAGGAGATAATGAACTACGAAATGAAGCTGGGCTGGGGCAAGGCGGTGGTGATACCGCCCGTGCCCATCTACATCCCTCCCGCGCTGCTGCAGCCCAGCAAGCCGCCGCCGCCCTCCGGCCTGCCCTTCAACGCGCAGCCGCCGAGGCACCTCGCCGGCAAGGTACATGCACACACACGCACATACACGTATAAGCATACATGCACACGGACAAATTATAAACGACATGCACGCACAAAACACTTAAACATACGCACGCACGGACGTACGGACGCACGCACGCACGTACCCGCGCACAACCATGAACACAATATTCGCTCTTACAATACATTCACATCTCGCAAAATTCCATCATTGCAAATTATTTTATAATTGACCGAAAATAATGTTTACGTTGCAGATACCGCGGGTGAGGGCTGGAGACTATTATCCTAGTGATCCTGAGGATCGTAAAGCTTATGAACAGGTAATTGGATTGCCTTTTTTAGTCCTTTCATTTAAACATAATGGCTTATGGCAATCTAAGTTCATCAAAATTTTTAATTTTGTTTCAGATTTTATCACAGTCAATAGTAAAAGTCGTAGTCCCTACAGAGAGGTGAGTACTTATATAAGCTTTCACATACAAAAGTTTTTTTCTATTTCATTAACCTACAGTTACCAAATAACCACTTTCACAGGAACATCCTAATGCTGATCCATCGCATGGTGGAGTTCGTGATCCGCGAAGGTCCGATGTTCGAAGCCATCATCATGAACAAGGAGATGAACAACCCGTTCTTCCGGTTCCTGTTCGAGAACCAGTCTCCAGCCCACATCTACTACCGGTGGAAGCTGTTTTCCATGCTGCAGGGAGACTCGCCCAAGCAGTGGTCGCTTGAAGACTTCAGGATGTTTAAAGGTGAGTGGCGTTTGAGTCTACTTTGTTACCAACAACACGTAATTAATATCTTAAAGTTGAAATGCATATAAGACGAGAGTAAAACGAGAGACCACAGGTTCGATCCCCGCACCGAGACAAATGTTTGAAAGAACCACAAGTATTTGTTTCGTATTTGGATGTTTGTGGGACCGAAAAGTCTCTCGTAGTTCCTGATACCCAGAACACAAGACTCGATTTTAGTGTGGGGTTAGGACTATGTATCTGACTGTTAGATCTTTGATTGTTGCATGGTTTAATATCGTCCACATTATAATTGAATGGTGTTGTGGGCAGGCGGGTCGGTGTGGCGGCCGCCGGTGATGAACCTGTACACGGCCGGCATGCCCGACGAGTTCGTGGAGGAGGACGACGCCAAGGACAACATTCGCGGCACACTCTCCAACAAGTCAGTATACCACTCTTATATTGGGGACTCTTGTTGCCAAACAGCGGGCGGGACGGCGACGTTAACGGGTCGTGAGGAGTTGGTGTACGGGTATGGAACACGTCACAGAGTCCCACCGCAGAGCGCGACGGCGATATGTGTTGTATTCCATATCAACCTCTATATTACAACCCCCTCATGACCCGTGTCGGCTTCACGTCAGCGTAAGGTTCAGCGTAAGGTTGACGTCGCATTAGGCGTGCGTGATCTTCGAGCGTGCGAGCGACGCGTACGCGGCGGTCGCGCTCACTGTGTGCCGGCCGCTCGTGCGCGTCGGGCGTACGCTCGTGGATCGCAACGCTCGCGATGTCGCGTGCGCGGGGCGTGCGCTAGGATCACGCACACCTGATGTGGGGTCAGCCTAAGCGTAGCATCGTCGCCACGTCCCGCCCGTTGTTTAGACGGTAAGGTGAGGAAAAAAACCGGTTATGCAAAGGAACCTGTGGGTTTTCACTGAATGGAACGCGAAACCAGTCACAAAACATTGAAACTCATTTGATTTATTTTAACAAGTTTCTGTAAGACTACAGTGTACATGTGTACGTTGCAGCCAGCGCGACCGGCTGGAGGAGCTGCTGCGCGGGCTGACGCCGGCGCGCGCGGCGGTGGGCGCGGCCATGGCGTGGTGCCTGGAGCACGCGGAGGCGGCGCCCGAGGTGGCGGCGTGCGTGGCCGAGGCGCTGGCGGGCGAGCACACGGCGCCGCACCGCCGCGTGGCGCGCCTCTACCTGCTGTCCGACATCCTGCACAACGCCGGCGCCAAGCTCACCAACGCCAGCGCCTTCCGCGCCGCGTACGTACCGCACCGCGCTCTGTTACTAGCACGGCCGACTGATGAGTCTTGCGAGACGAGGCACATCCACCTGCAAATAAAACTACGTGTATCACTGTTGGCGGTGACCGACACGCCGATTAAATATTAAGTTACACTTAACTACGCACGTTCCACTTAAATGTACGGCGCAAGTCTAAGTATTGGACGTTAAACCTGTTAAAAGGATACATGCAAGTGTCCTGTTTCTCCTGCACATATACAGATACAATCAAAACGATCCCGAAACGCGACACTTGCATGTATCTCTATAACAAATTTTAAATCATGTGTAGTGATCGCTGTCTGGGCAGATACAATGTTACCACCCACTTGACTATCATACCTTTGTTTCAGTTTCCAGCAGCGCTTAGTGGAGATAATGCGTCACTCGCACCTGGCGTGGGCGCGCATGACGTCACGGCTGCAGCAGGAGGGGTTCCGCGCGCGAGTGACGCGCATCCTGCAGGCCTGGGCCGACTGGGCCGTCTACCCCACCGACTTCCTGCTGCACATTAACGACGTGTTCCTAGGACAGGATAAGGTGAACATGATGTTTCCATAAATAAGGCTAAGATACATTGTGCCTAAAACATAGAATTAAGGTGGGTACTAACCGGTGTTACAGGGCGTAAAGCAATACGTTACGAAGCGAGCATGCAGTGAGTACGTGGAAAAGAACATGAACTCTCAAATGCTCGCTTTGTAATATGCTACATTACGACTTACACAGCAGTTAGTATCAACCTTTAGGGTCTTACTTCGCTGTGACGTCATGGCAACATCGCTGGCTATATATATCCAAACCATTATATATGGCATATGGTAGTTATTAGTCGCCAAATAAGTTAACTGTTCAAAGCTTATTCACTGTTTGAATACGTAGCCGGCGACGTTCGCGGTGAGGCATATAATCGCGGCCTAATACTGACATTACACTGCATAATATTTTTTAAATCTATTTTTACCGATATTGGATACTGAGCTAGTATATTTCAGCCTCGCAGCGCGGGCGAGGCGGAGGGCGGGGCCCCGGGCGAGGGTGGCGCGGGCGACTCGAGCGGCGGCGCGTCGCCCGCGCGCTCGTCCGCGTCCGAGGAGTCGTGGGAGGGCGGCGCGCGCGGCCCGCTCGACGGAGCCGCGCTGCGCCGCCTCGCCGCCACGCGCATGCACGCGCCCGCCGCCGCGCCCGCGCACGCGCCGCCCGTGCTCGCAGACATCGACGGCGTGCCCGGTACGCACACGCACTATATCGACTACCACCCACGTTCTCATCCTTGCACACGTCCTCAAATGCAAACATAAGGAAACCTTCAGGCTTTCCCAACACAGCAAGCGGGACGGGACGGTGGACGCAAGCGCGTGTGGATATGCAACACGTCACACGTAGCCATCATGCCAAACGTCACGGTGGCAAGGCGGCTCTATATGAGCTGTTGTCAATGCCTTCATCACGTTCCGTTCGCTGTGTGTGATAAAAGCATTACATTACATGGAAAACAACATAATTTAACACTAAATCACAAAGGCGACACGGTCACTTATTGAATATGCCCTAAATTTAGAATAAAAAAAAAAACAAAAAATGAAAAGTTTAACGAACAACATTATGCACAGTGGACGAGGACATCGACGGCATCCCGCTAGAGAGCGCGGGCGGCGAGGACGGTGGCTCGGGCGCGGCGCGCGCGCCGGCGGCGGGGTTCGTGCCGTCGCGCTGGGAGACCGTGGAGCCCGCGCCGCCCAGCGCGCCCGCGCTCGCCGCGCCCAGCCCGCCGCGCACGCACGACGACGCGCGCGCGCCGCTCACGCCCGCGCACACCGACAAGTACGCGCGCCCGATCATTCATTCAAATATAACCTGAGAATACACCCAAAATAGCGTTATATTTAAATATTTACCACATTTCCATTGTTGGTTTTATGTGTGTCAAAGTTACCCATGTGGGGGGCTAACTTAACCTAACCCAGATTGAGAGTATGCTTTCCGTGTAAACCAATAACCACATTCACAAGTAGTATGTTTCTAAGTTTTGATGCGTCATAACAATCATTGTGTCGAGCCAGTTTATTACAGTTTAACACAATATGCGTTGCGTGAATGCACTATGTGTTCTTATAGCACTGTTTATGAATACGGGTATAAGTGTATATATTGCCCGTCGGAAATATCTGTGCACCTGACTGACGTCATTGGAGCATAAGGGTCTGCAAATTCAAAATATAGGTTAAAAAAATTAAATAAAATTAAAAATGCCCGCATCCATGTTTTTAATGTAACAGTTCAACAATATTTTGTGAAACAGATCGTCAAACACATCAAAATAATTTCGAGAACTAAAATAATGCACGTGCGCTCGCACATGCTCTGCTATCGGTACTTCGTAGGCAAACACGGATAGGTGCGGGAAGCGCGGGGGGAACTGCATTCCAGCTAGGTGCACAGATATTTCGCTCGGGTTATAAATGTCTTACCATGTTGCAGCAACGAAGAGCAGTGCCTGAAGCGCGAGACGTTGCGCGAGATCGAGGTGCGCGTGCTCAAGTACGCCGACGAGCTGGAGGCGGGCGTGCGCGCGCGCCGCGCCGGCCTCACACAAGCGCAGCAGATACAGCACTACAGGCGGAAACTCATCAAGAAGGTACTCTCACGAACTGCGAAATAACGAAATAGATACTATGACTATGTTTTGTTGTTTATGGGTCGTCGATATTTTCCTACTATACATTATGTGATAATGTCAGGCGGCGCGCGAGGCCCGCGAGGCGCGCGAGGGCCGCAGCTTGGCCGACTCGCCCGACGCGCGGCGCCGCTCGCCCGCCGACGACGACGACTACTCCACGTACGTACTCGCACACGCACACGCACACGCACGCACACGCGCACGCACACACACACACGCACGCACACCCGCCACTGCGCCTCCTGGGAACCAGGGGATCGATAGTGCCACGCATTTCTCTCACACAGAGCATATTAAAACGCTACCATACGTTAGAGTCGGGTGTTAGTAATACAGAAAGTAGTAAGATTTCATGTCGCGTGGCGTCGCGTTTCAAAGGTATGTTCCCGCCTTACTGTAAGGCGGCGCCTGTCTCTACTTTGATTACTACAGACGCTTAACTTGGATATAATATGATATAGTAATTTGATCAACCCATATACGTCCCACTATGGGACACGGGACTTCGCAACAATCGAGAATACAACTGACAGGGGTTAGGCACCAGTCAACTACACTAGCCTAATGAGAGTGGACGGATTTCACACGTAACGGATATTAATCAAATAGTAAAACTAACAAAACTAACTAGAGGACAGAGGTAATTATTTAAAAACTAAAAGCCTTTACAGAAGTGAAACCACCACTAAAGCACGACAGATCAAATTATTATGTTCTTAACTGGGAGCTATTATGGGCTGTAATATTTGATTCGAATAATAGTACACACACTGAGGCCATTATATTATTTTTAAAAATGCACTCACCTCTGTGCCCGATATGCAGAAATGCCGTGCATAGTTTACTGTGGATTGCTGAACACTGAAATACCTTCGTTCTGTCTTTTATAGTGTCAGGGCTGACAACAGAGGAGAAAAAACAAGTGGAAACGACACTACTGTTCGCGCCGCGATGCAAGTTTCTGTGAATTTATACGACTTTTTCCCAATTGCTCGTTGCCAAACTACGAGATAATGTCTGTAAAAAATTGAACGATGCTTCTAATGTTCTGTTTTGGAGAGCAAAAATAAAAAATCTTATTCAGGTTTATTATACTTATCAATAAGAGTATATTAATTTATTTTGGTTGAAATACGAATTTGCTTTGCGAGTACGAACGAAACGAAAAAACCTGGCAGTTATAGAATATTCATCATCATCATCATCAGCCCTTCTGCGTCCACTGCTGGACATAGGCCTCTCCTATAGCACGCCACTGGGCTCGATCTTCAGCCCATCGTCATACAATAGAATATTAGAATATTCGCTGCTACTCAATTAGGGATGTTGCATAGCATGTCTATTAAATACGATTGTTTTTAGTCAAAACCTAAGTGATCTATTAAAATACAACCAATATAGAACTCTAATAAGTGTCATGTAATGCCGAGTAGTTGTATTACTCGAAAATTGGCTAAAACTCTGGCATGATTGGCTGATAAGACAAAAAATATCGTATACATTGTCTGATCTTTCGGCGTCCGAATGCAATGTCAAAAAATGAAGTTTCTATTTACATTTTGTATCATAGGGACATGTTAATTCTTTTAGATTACGAGTTTAAAATATGCTTGTAAATTTAAAATATAAATTCTTCAGCAATGGGTTAAATATATATTTTAAATTATATTTGTAATTCTAACGCCACACGCCAATAAATTTTTGATCACTTATATGTTAATTCCAAGGTACTTATAATTCAAATACCAACAAACATGCCCTTTAATCGTATTTTCTTAATACAACGAATTTTGCAACGAATGATAATATAGTTTGATGTAGTGCAATAAACAATTTGGTACGCTTATGTGTGCGTTTGGCCCCGACTATTTTCATATACATTGAAGCTGTGTAATTTCCATGTTTCTCTTCAGTGGGGCCGACAATTAAGGAATATGACGACTACCGTAGATACTTACGTATGCGCTAAGGTGGAGAGATCACAAGAGAACTCGTAAAAAGTGAACCGCCAATATTTAATTGCTACTACAGTCAACCCCCGATAATCCGGCGCCCCTTGTAATAAAACATGGCTATATCTCACAACGCGACTTGAAAGTATACTATATATACGTCACATTTCATAAATGTACATAATTTATGATTAATATTTCAATTAAATTCTTACGAGTATGATTCGTGTTTTGTCGGATTAAAAGGCATTTATTTTAAAAGTCAGGATTATAGAGGGTGTGACAGTAGGTACTCTATAATGCCATAAATTCGATAGTCGGACAACGCCCTGCAAAATATCTGTCGGTGGTTCATTGTATTAGATTCAAAGAAAGTATATATACTATATACAAATATATATATATACTATATACAAAGAATTATGCTTTCAACGTATTTAGAGATATTCAACAAAACTGCTTATCCTGCTTTCCTAAACGCCTAACGCGTCACGATGACGGAATCAGTGTTTTGGTGATCTGCATATTCAATATTTGGGCAATTCTATGTCAGTTTTTTGTCGAGGGCTTTAACTACTTAAAGTACAGTTTTATTTTATTACCTTCAGCCTTATGTAGGTAACGTAATCTTTGAACTTAATTTTCGAGCAGTTCAAACGTCCGATTGATTTGATATTTGCACACTTTGTGGACCAATGACAATATAATACTTTAAAAAGTGTCTTATTTTTAGGCAGGCAATTTGTAAATTGTATAATATCAGCTCAACAATCAATATTTTAGAAATAAAATGGATTATAATTAAGAAATCTATTCGTCACCTGTTACCGACCAACAGATCTTTCAAATCTAACAAATAGAGTTGAAGAGCAACAAAAAAATATTGTTCACGAGTTTAGGATTAGCAAATTGATTAAATATCCATATTATTCAAAAACGTTTTTCGTCAGTACGTAAGCATGCCTCCAGTGCTATGGAGCACATGCTTACATGGGTAAGCACCGCACGCTTTTCACAATTTACGGCAATAATAAACAAAGATTTATTAAAGATCTAATTGGCTATTAAAATATTTGTGAAGCAAAATTTTTATAAAAATATGCTTTGACCAATGGGAGCGATCCCGCCAACTTAGGCTCAGTTGGACGAACTAACTTTGCCCATACCTTTGACTTTAACAATGTCATCTCCATAATATATTTGTGACGTATTTGACATTGCTAATGTATGGGATTGACGTTTTCAAAGTCAAAGGTATGGATAAAGTTAGTTTGTGCAATTGGCCCTTAATCGGGCAAGGTATTAGAATTTTTGTTGAACCTCCGAATACGTCAAAGTACTTATTCTTTAAAATATAGACGTATCATCATAGCAAATAAGAATTGAATTCGACGGTAAACATTTTAAGACATGTCTCGTGATTCATTTTGATCATCACATTTACTAGCATATATCTCAATTAGCTTTCAATCCCAGTTACAATATCGGGTAAATTATGATTGTCACCTATTTCCTCCTCCTTGCGTCGTGCTCCTCAATTTTGAGGGTCGTGACCTTCCTTAGGCATCGTTTTCATCCTAACGAGCTTTTTCCATCTGGTTCTGTCTACGGCGGTGTGAAGGGCGCTGTGGAGTGTAGAGTCAAGAGTGGTGCGGATCTGGTCAGACCAACGCATTGGATTTCGTCCACGAGGTCTTCTCCCGTTTACTTTGCCGGTCACAATCAGCTTTTCGAGGTTGTCACTGTCTTTCCTTGCAATGTCACCTATTTAGCTCTTATTTAAATACCACTGTTTTACAGAACATCGTCTAAGAAATCGAAAAAGTCAAGAGAACGGTCGCTGTCACCCCCACCAAAGAAATCTCGATACAGGTATATTACCAACTAATAACTACGTGATAAAATTGAGTCCTTGAGTTATACGATTTTTATTTTCAATCACCGTCAAGTTAATGCAAATGCTTTTAGCACCTATCTTACTGATGAAGTAGTCATAAAAGTATTGCAACGGTTTTATATTTAGGAAAAAGTTTCTCCCTCTCCTATGTTTTCTAGCCCAGTAAGGTCCACGAGTATGTAATTTGTAAAGCCCATTAAAAATTTGAAGTGCAATAAGTTAAGCTAGTATTAAACAGACCAATACCAAAGGCAAATTAACGATTACCTACTTTTGTAACTGAGAGAAATTTACTTATTGAATCATCACACGCAACTGCCGATATTAATATCTATCAATTAAGAGCACATGGACAACAGTCTTTTATAAAATAGTTTTAACTTTTTACAGCCACACAAAATTAAGATCAAATAACATTTAAATTTAAGAAAAATAAACCAAGAATGACTTACCTGAATGAATAAATCCTGTCGCTCTCTAGACGAGGTAGGAGAGATGAGGCCACTGAACTCACAATTTAATGTCCTTACACCACTGTGGTTTCAACCAGACTGCGACACGAGCAGCCCGGCGTCACTATTTATACTAAAATATGAGTCATGACATTCACGATCAGGCGATATTTTATCAATGTTTTGTAGGGTAGTTTGCATTTGACAATCTTTATCGTATTAAAATTAAAATTTTCTTTTACATTAATTACTATAATGGAAGTACTTTTTAATACTTTTATTTTGATATAATTTTCATAAACAGGATGTCAGATTCTACATATTAATTAAAATATTTATGTTCAGTGAAAGGAGGTCTCGAACTCGCTCAAGGTCTCGTGATCGCGAGAGAGATCGCGATAGGTCTCGCGAAAGGGACCGGGAGCGAGAGAGGGAGAAGGAACGAGAGCGGGAACGCGAGAGGGAGCGGGACAGGAGACGGCGCTCGCCCGCCACGCCGCCCGGTCACCATCACCGCAAGCACAGCAAACACGCCAAGTATAAGTACTAGCGATGATGTGGCGGGAATGTGTGGTGGATAATAAAAATATATTATATTAAGTTAATGCACTGGTTTTATTTCGTATAGTGATAAACAATATCCATTCGTACAATATCCATTATTAGATAATTCTATTCAATGCGAGATATAGATTGAAGTTTGCAAGTCGAAAAGAATAAAATCAAACACTATAAAAAGGCTGCATATTATATTTTATCCAAATAAACAATTAATTAAAATCATTGTAAATATATTTGCACTTCTAAGCTAGTATAAAATAAAAAAAAAATACATTTGATATAAAATGAGAACACTAATCATTTTGTAAATTCAATAATTAATCTCATAGGCTTTTCAGATTATGCGTAAAAGAATATCAACAGACAACTCGTTACAGGGGTTCGATTTTTATACAATTTCGATTATTTTTATTTGTAAATTGTGAGTCTGAGCATAACATTTCTTTTTATTACATCCAAAATATATGATTTAATTCGCTCACGCCAGACCAGTGATAGCTTAGTTTTATAACTGTAGTGTAAAAATAAATAAATATCCTTTTATTTAGGTAACTACATGTGCTTTTGAATTTATCAAAAGTTAATTGATAACTGTTATAACCCTTACACAATTCACTAATTAAATCATTTACAAATATTCATTGGGAATACAAAGGACCACTACTTATATCAGCATGAGCGAATTAAAGTTAAATAATACACAATTTCTTCAATCTCTATAACAAAATGAAATTTCATTCAATTCCGCATAACAAATCACATGACTGTCTTTAATGGTCGAATTCCTTATATTAATTTTATATAATCTTCGCAAAACCTTTTCTCAATTTTTGTTCTACTTCACGCGCCCCTAATCGTTCGAGATCACGTTTCCTAATTGTCCTACCGAAACATCAATTCTCATTGCCATTCAACATTCATCTACGAAACAATCACATACATAATTTTTTACATTTTGTAGAATTTCGCGCTAATTTCTGACTAGCCTGCTAGGCGATCGTTACACCCTGCGATACATGAAAGAAATTTACAACACCGCAGATAAAAGGCTTTACTAGCCAAATTAAATGGCAAAACCCTTACGACCTTATTCATAGACAGTTTTGAAACCTATTTCAGTTATCGAATGTCTTTGCTCAAACCGAATTTAAAAATCATTCGTAAACGACAAAACATTCGATAACTAAAATAGGTTTTAAAACTGTCTATGAATAAGGCCGTTAGTAATTGCCTACGACGTCGATTCAAAGCATTTCAGCGTCCGATAATTCATCAAAATCTTGATTCTTTACATAATAATATATATTACCGCATTATATATCTTTGTATATGTTAATAAAGCTTCCAGCACTATTATAGCCTCGCAAGCATTCCGTTATCCATTTCAATTAACCTATTCGACGCTGCTTACACATCGATGTATTAAATTTTCTTTCACTTATCGATACACTGAATTTGTGCGTCAAAAATACAAATAAAAAGAAACGCTGAAACACAAATATCGTACATTGATATATCGATAATTAGTGAAAGAATACTTAAAATAAGGAAACAAAATAGTATCTTATGGTATAATTGTATAAAATTCACACAAAATTTTACGAGGTATCTAAGATTTATGAATGGGAACATTTTATATACACAATACAAATAATACTGAAGTAAATGAAATAACGTAAAACAAAATAAATTTCTATAAATTGTAAACGTAAACCGTGATATATGATTAAAGTCAATAAAATCATAGCCTTGAGTGTAAAACTAGCTGTTATTTGGACATTAGTTCTCTTAGTTTTATGCTAAACAACGTTCCAGTGCGCCACATTGGACGATAGTATACTTAATGTATTTGAAATATTTATAGAAAAAAACTCACCAGGAACTCAGACAAATTTTAGAACGAAACAAGGAATATTAAATAGAACGCATGCACAAGTAAGATACTTAGTGATGTAAAGATAAGGCTTTCACAAGGAAAATAAATGATTAAGTTATTTGTAAAATTAAATGCTGAAAATGTAGGAAGAACGTATAAATCTAAAGTGAGCAACTATTAGTCCAATAGTGGTTCATTAAGACTACATATGCGATTTTATGATTACGATCTCGCTATCTACCCGTAGCACAGGAATGTAAAAGAATAATTCGATTAATCACAGTTTATCGTAATGATGAATCAGTTCTAGTTGTAGTGGAGGTGTGCGGTTTCTGCCGTCAGAGTTCTTCAAACCTGACCCTTGCTTCCAAGCAGTGCAAAATTTGCTCAATTTCTGACGTAATTTTTTAAAAGGTGTTTACTTTTTCGTCTATTTTTTATTAATAAATTACACCAGTTAGCTTAGAAGTATCAGGCTAACGATTTTTATTAGATTTTACTACTTCTTCTACAATATCTTCTGTTTAATATTCGTCAATCAGAAATCAAACAAGATCTTGACTGCATACAATATGTTTTGCTGTTGATGGGAGTGGTCGATATTTTAAAATTTGGCATAGCTTGAGTTGGTTTCCAAATTGATTACGCAAAATTAACAATTGTAATTCTCACATAAGGCTCTACTGCGCATATTTGACAAATAACCTCATACGTGTGACTAAAAATAAAACTTACAGTAAATGGTCGTATTAATAGGAAATTTTATCATAGTACGTTGCAACTAGGTCTCGTAAAAAACGATAAAATATCTCGAGCATCCTAGTAAACATTTATTAAAAATAAAGCTGATTTTCTTATTATATGCCACACTTTTCGCTTACGAAATACATTGCTTTCAATCAAGAGCTTACAAAATCATACAAAATTACACCAACACTTACACATTACAATTTGAGAAAGTATCGACTTTTTACTGTAATATTTCGAATTAATTTGTTATAGAATTGACGTGACTACTATCCTACTAAATAATACGTACCGTTCGTTAAAATTAATCACAGGAATTGAAACAGCTAAGCTAAGGCTACACAGTACATCGTCTATAAAACTTTAAGCCTAAATACACATACACTTATAGAAATACCGATGAGTTGAATGTGATTGTCGGATGTTTTTGGTCAAATTCTGCGAGTTTCTTTTAGTCTGCAAAGTTATTTTATATGCACTCTGTCAATTGAAAGTCAAATATTGACTCCTTACAAGCAGTGAACTATTTTTGATTTTATAGAATGATACTAGATATATCTAAGCTATCCTCATCGTTACTTGAACATTAATTTTATTAATATTTACATTATTATCGGTGAAGGCCATGGTTTCCAACTAGCTGTATACTGACATGCGCTGACACGCCTACATCTAGTCTACGTGAGTACGTCGTGATCCTAGTCCAAAACTCGATACTAAGCTTGCAAAAATAAATATCTCATATTTCTTAGAAACTGTCTTATGTTTAATATCGATATATTGCTTGAGTTATAACAGCACTAATTTACCAATATATTGTCGATTAATACAAAAAAAAAAAAAAATTAAATGAATGGGTCTTTACAAAAATGAGTTCGAGACATGTTACCTCGATGTGGTGTCGAATATCATTTCAAGTTAATTTCATTATCGCATATATTAGTATCGAGTACCGAAAGTGTAACATTAGTCTTGTTAGTAATACATTGGTTCTTAATTGCGTAAGGCATATTTTTTGTTATCTAGAGAACTACGGACACTCATTTAAGATTTTTTGAACGTCTTTAAATGTTGTCAATGTATGGTGTCTTTGCTCAAATTGCTAACTATTAACAATTGTATTTTTTCTCAAAAAGTAGAATAGGGGAATCATTAATTACGTCTCTTATATCTACTGCCTTGTGATAGTGAGTCTAAGCGCAACATATTTCGATACTTCGCATCGAAAACATACTTTTGTTATACAAAAGCAAAATATAATCAATATTCCTTTAACAGATCATTTGGAAAATTTACGCTTCTGTGAGTACGTCTAAAAACAACATGAAATTGTAACAACATTGATTGGAAAATGAAATATTGTATGGAGACCTGTCCATTGCAGCAATTTTATTTGAATACATAAAACAATAAATTCATAAAAATAGAGCTTTGGTTAAAAGGTTTAATAAATAATCGTAGTTTTTGGACGTGCTCACGGTAACGAATTTGCATTGATATGTTCCATGCAGCATTGTCGTACTTAACACAAAAGAAACTGCTAATGACGTCACGCATGCGTGCGTGCGTGCGTGTGTGTGCGTGTGAGGTGTTGCGTCACCTCCAGGCTCGGCGCGGGGCGCGGGGGGGTCGCGGGCGGCGCGCGGGGGGCGAGTCCCCCGGCGACGCCGGCGCCGACGCTGGTCACCTGTACTGGCGGAGGCGCCAGCACCGCACGCGCCCGTCGCTGCAAGCACGCAAACACTCACACAAAGGAACAAAAACGTCGATGCTAGTGCGGCAAGCGACAGAGTGGAAATGAGGCGACAACCGCCTGCGTCAGCCGGTGCGGTGAGGGCGACACACAGAAAGGTTAGTCACAAAACTCTACACTAATAGTATTGCCGAAATCTAAGGGATAGGGTAAAATCGATAGTGATAGAAAGATCAAATAATATAAATTTAAATCTACAAGTAAAATTTTAACACATTCGATATTTTAGTTTAATTCTTGCGAATATTAAGTATGCTTCAAAACCTCTGTGTTTAAGATCCAATGCAGATTGTTACTTTTATTAGAAGAAACCTTGCTCAGGTATATGCCAAGCTGTAGTTTATCGATTATAAAGCTGAGCATAGTGTTAGCAGTATAAATGGCGTTCAACAAAGCAGCGGCGACGTGTGCCGCGGCACACAAACATCGATTAGGCGGTGACGAACAAACATCGATAACCACGTAGAAATATTATTACATTACTATTTATCTTATACAGATTAACTAGGAGACTAGAAGATTATAAAGAAAAAAAGGTTTTCAAATGTTTCGTTATCGATATTGCACAGTAAATAATTAATTGCAATATCGATATTTTACAATTAAAATTTTTAAATACTATTTAAAAATACTAAATAAAATCTAATTAATAATGACAAATAAGGAAACTTCAGAGAGTTTAATAAATGGACTTATAATAGACAATTAATGAATAAAAACAGCAAAATGTTAGCTAACGTGAGACTGTGGATGCGAGGTTTGCAAAATGAACGCAATCAAAATTGTTAGTACAGCTATTCAAAGTAAAATGTTAGCACACTGACACGCGGTGATATTGAACTGTCAACATACGGAACCAATAAGAAACAAATACAAAAAAAAGTTTTTGGAATTTTCTCGATTATTTTTTATGAAATGTCTGTTATTGGTTCCACAGTTGAGTTCACACAGTAGCACGCTTGTGACATCTAGAAGTGGAAATGAGTTGCGCTGGCGCTAGCGACATCTATACAAACAGCTAACCGACCAAGCTACTGTTATTTACATGTTATTCAAAGATGCTCAAATATTTTCCCCTCTTAAGTTGCTTTATATTATGAACTGTAGAAATTGATTTTCGATAGTCTGATTTGCTAGGAAGTAAGGTTTATTGTGTCATATGTTTTAATGTAGGAACTGTAATTTTAAAGTAAAAAAATGTTCATGATTATAAACTGGACAGATTACAGTTGTATCTACAATCTGTCCAGTTAAAGTAATATCAAAGTAAGTTTTTTCTGTGTCGATGTTTATGAATATTCAGTTTGAAGAGTGATGTGTGCAGCTTTTAAACGACAGATTTTTAAATAGAAATGATATTAAATTTTGGTGCAGTCTTAAGAGGAGTAAAGTGGTGAATAAGGTTGGTATGCACCCAGGTGTCCGGCGCGGCGCTCACTCGCAGGCCACGCGCCACGCGCGCACGTCGCCGCCGCTGCAACACACCGCTTGCCAACATACGGACCGACACACCAAACAACACACTCGCACATACGCCTCACATTCACACTACTTGGTACTTCACTGGAATTTTACTCCATTATGTTGAATTATTTTGTGTCTTTGTAAGATCATTGACTTTCATTTTATCTTATGTTTTTAGGCCAGCCCATCTTGGCGGACAGTTTATTTTTGAAAATGTCGCATGAATACTATCTATATAATATTTCAAAGAACGAAGGGGAAGTCACAGATTAATCATAGTAATCTATAGTGAAAAAAATATGTTGGGAGTAGAAGGTAAGTAAATACACCAAACAGTGATACACATAGTTTTGACTCCACATTAAGATATAAAATGATGTGTTACGTGTATAAAAAATTGACAGAGGTTTTTGGCCTCATAAAGACTAGATCCGAAACAAATATTTGCAGGTCACACGAATATTTGCCTCGATTCGAAGATTGAACTCACGGCCTATCCTTTGACAGTGGACTTTTAAACAATTGCAGTACGAAAATTATTAAGATTACACTACCGCTGAAGCGGAGAAGTATAGGCATCAACTAATCATGTCGAATATTTATACTATTGTAGACGTGTTGTACTCATATGATTGGATTTTTATACAGTTTTGTTCAACTTCGTTCGTTTTTGCTTTAGTAGAAAAGAAGCATAATAAATAAGTGTAGGTATGCAGGTATTATAGCTTCTTAGATTATAACAGCCTCCGTGGTGCAGTTGGTTAGACGCAGGCTGTGAAGTGAGAGGCCGCAGATTCGATCCTCGCACCGAGAAAAATGTTTGTGTGAACCATAGGTATTTCGGGTCTGGATGTATGCGAGACCGAAATGTCTCTCGTAGTTCCTGATAGCCACGCCACGAGTCGATGTTAGTGTGGGGACTATGCGTGTGTCATGGCATGTGTACGTACTTGCCGGCGGTGTAGAAGGTGCGGTGCGCGGCGCGCGGGTGCGCGGCGAGCGCGTGCGCGGCGTCGGGCAGCGCGGCGGGCGGCGCGGCGGGGCGCAGCGCGGGGCTCCAGGCTCGCAGCGCCGCGTCGCGCCCGCACGACACCACGCCGCGCTCGCCGCCCGCGCCCACCGCGCACACGCCCGTCACCCAGCCCTTGTGCGCGTTCATCACGCTCTGCAACACGCGCGTGTCCACATGTGGTGGATCATTTTATAATTGCCAATTCTAAACGTAGTCTCGTGTACAACTGAGAATTCAAAGAAGAGACTTCACAGACATTTGTGCACACTTAAGAGCATAGGCGTCGATCTGTTTATCAAACAATGATAAGTTTTTATATTTTCGATGTTATTTTTTTTGTGCCAATATGATAATAAAACAATTTTTACTTTTGTTTGTGCATGTAATATCTAAATTAGTTCCTTAGCAATTGTACGTAATGTCATAATAATGATTTTCAGTCAAATGTAACAACCTAAAACCAAGGAGAAATTTCAGCCATGATTTATATTCGGCTGTTTACATCTACTATTGCACCAATTTAAAACCGAATCATATAAGCAACTAACATGCGTGAGTCCGTTATCCGCCAGGCTCCACCTCTTGAGGCTGGTGTCTCTGGAGGCGCTGTACAGCACGTCGTCGCACAGCGCCAGCGCCTGCACGCCGTCGTAGTGCGGCGGCTCCAGCAGCTTGCGGTTGCCCGCCTCGCAACCACCTGCAACCACCCACCACATACATGCACGCTATATTCACACAGTCGTGTCTAGAAATAAATAGACAAAAGCGTCATTCATGCTACCCACATTGTACTGCATCAGCCCATAATTGCCAGTGGACAATACTCAAATAGCCGAGTCACGTGTTCAGCAGAGATTCCTCCACAAAGGAGAGCTCGATTGAGAAGGCTTAGGCCATAGTCCACCATCCGTATATCTTGTCAAAATCTCTATGGTACAGGTTTTTCCATGGTGTTTCCTTCACGTTGTATATATTGATAGCTAATAACCACACAGTGCACCGAGCAAATTTCCACCTTAAAATGTTATATGAGAATAGCCTTGTTGGCCACGTACTCTGGACCCAGGCGGCAATTGCGACATTTCACTAACGAAATCTTCTTGTGGTCTATTAAAATATTATTAATACTATGTATGGAAAAGTATATTGCGATAATAACCTCCTTCCTGCGACTGCATCTCAAGCGTCCTGACGTAGTGGTCCTTCGAGCCGGTCACAACGAGGTCGCCGTCCGTGCCGCTACCTAATGCGAGACACATCACCGCCGCCGCGTGCCCCGACCACACCTTGCAGATGCACTCCAGCCTGGAAACACCCGTGTAGAAATATCAGTATATTGCTATATGTATATTATGTTGAAGAATATGTTATACCAAAAGAATGAGTCATTTAACACAGATAACCAATTAATGTAATTAATTAATACTCTCCACCGACGCCTAGATAAGCCGCGTCTATATAATAAATAAATACTAAGTAGTGGGTAGTTACATGCGCAGGTCCCAGAGGCGCAGTTTGTCGCCGGCGGCGGTGTAGAGGCGGTGCGAGTGAGACAGCGCCAGCGCCGTCACCGCCACCTCGCCCGCGATGCCGCGCGTCGACGGACACGGACCGCTCACGCCCGACGACCTGACCAAATATAGTGATTAAATAGACGCTATACTGGCCTAACCCATGTCAATCGAAGTCTCGGTTGTAAAGGAGCCCTGTGTAATTATAGGCTGATAGAAAAAGTAGACTTAACACATACAACATACATGTCTCGTATAATGGAAATCAGAAATTACGGAAGGCCACAAAATATCCTGTTCATAGTTATAACATTGGCGATGCGATATAAATACGCTTGTTTTACAATTGAACAACTAGGCTACTTGCGTCGATCTTTACAGGAAACAAATATTCTTTTGGTTGATAAAATGAAACTTACGTTGCGATTAAACATTAGACAAAAAAAAAACATTTAAAATACACAAACATACGCTATATTTTACTACATTCAAAATTCACCAACGAAATATTCACTGTCATTTATTTTATTTTACACCCCAAGATACAGGCTGTTCTATTTGGAGGTCACTGAAAATGGTCACCATACTTTTTATAGTATTTTATTATTGTTATTTCTCAAAATAAACATGCCATACCAGAGCGTAGTGAGCGGCGTCCTGGTCCTGGTGTCGAAGAGTCTGACGGCGCCCCCCGCAGCCGCTAGCAGCAGGCGCCCCTCCCCGCGCCCGTCCGCCTCGCCCGCCGCCAGCGCGCTCACGGCGCCGCCGCACCAGCCGCGCCACGCCTCCGTGCCCACGGACAGGTCCCAGCCGCGGACTGTGCGGTCTGACAATTACTTGGCAGTGAGATTTGGAAATTTTTAAAGTGACATGCTTAGTGATTCATGTTAGCAAATAAAATGACACTCATATTAAAGAAATAACACTGAATAAGAGAAGACCAATTATGAGAGGAGCTTCAAACATTCTAAATAAGGGTTCTGATTTAGAATTAGTATAAAAACGCAAAACAGAATTTACAACGTATTTTGTACTAATACAGTACGGAGAAAATTAAACAACTATTTGCTAGGTGTGAAATGTTTTCGTTATTAAATAAATAAATAAATACACCGAACAGTCACATACATAGTCCTGACCCCACACTAAGATCGAGTCTTGTGTCGTGGGTATCAGGAACTACGAGAGACTTTTCGGTCTCACAAACACCCAGACCCGCAACAAATACCTGTGGATCACACAAATATTTGTTTCGGTGCGGGGATCTCTAACCAACTGCGCCACGGAGGCTGTCAATTTATTATTACAATAAATCCAGTTGTGGCTATTTAGTCGATATAACTAATCAATCTCACCGACTCCCCCGCTGAAGAGCAGATGGTGCGTCGCCGCGAGCGCGAGCGCGGCGCCCGCGTGCCCCTCCGCCACGTGCGTGCACTGGATCCACGCGTTCGAGCTGGTCGACATGCCGCTCACGCGCTGGAATCAAACGTATATATTGATTAAATGAGTGAAGCCAACGGATTGCCTGATGGCTATGTAAACTGGTGTTATGAAATTTATGACGGACAATATGTCACCTAATTACATAAAATAATGTTTAATGATGACAACAGTGATGTGACCAGTTTGAAATTCACTTACTTTAATGGGGTATTTTACTATAAGAAAGAAAAAATCTAAAAACTATAAATGTATATAGTAGAGCATTAAGCAATAAGTATATGTTAATTTCAGTTTATATTTCCAAGGAATAAATTTTATAATTCGTTTTGAAAATTTCAATTTTTTTATCTGTCCTAAAAGATGTGAAACGGCTGCCGCCATGATGGATAACGATTCTACGTCATTCCGCGAGTAGAATACCCCCTCCGGTGTCCAAGAGCTCATACTAACACAGGTTGTTTACTGGTTGAGTGACGTATCATTTTAAAGGAACATGGCGCCTAGCGTTTTCACATATTTGCGCGCATAAATTTAAAATTTAAATTTTAAATGTATTTTTATTGGACTTGCCGAGCGAATAAAAATTTGATATTTTTTTAAATAGTTTGTCTTAATCTTAGGAACAACTTAAAAGACTTTTTGAAAATGGGTAGAATACCTCATTATAGCTGCAATAAAACGCACATACCTTCTGCGCCATCTCCTTGACAACTCCTTGCGGCGAGTTGTCATGTCCCGCGCCGGCTAGCCGCAGGAACACGTCGTCGTCGCGCGCGCGCCGCGTGGCGCCGGGCGACGCGGGCGGCGTGTTGGACGCCGCGCCCGTCTCTCTGCGGATGTTCGTACGTTACCGCCCATGTCGCGTGCGTGTTGTGGGATGATTGCGGAGTGTAAGTAAAATACGTATAGGATTGGGTGAATTTTAGTTTCAATGGTTATTGGATTTCGAGTTGTGTCGAATTTTATGCAGAATCGAATGAACTGGTATAAATTTTATCAGTTTATTAAATACACAATTAACAGAAATTCGAATGGTGTCATGAAATATACTAGTTCTTATAAACTAACAACATTTAAAATTTTATAACACATTTAACAAAACTAGTTTATATGCCTTTTCATTGTTTTTAAAAGTACCCGAATCTACTTTTATACGTATTTTACGAACGACCCCGTATGATGTTACATCGCAATATGAATCATATTTTATATGAACGTTAATTTAAATTACATTTTGGATTCAATGGTAAAATGTATTAATGAATTTCGTCAATTCATTCATTTAACGATGAACATGTAAAGCATTAACAAATAATCAATCCTTAGTATTGACTTTTCAAATACTTAATTCAGTACAACAAAGACAATCAACACAGGACATGTTTTAGTCAAGGTTAAAACTATTGCGGATGCCACTACTACAAAACAACCACTATGAAAAAGTTAATAATATTATATGATTATTATACATATACTACAAGCTCATGCGAATGCAAATTGATTACGACAAGGACGGTGAAGATATAATTGAAAACTACTCTTTTTAAAATTGTTTATAGTTGAAGAAATGTAGTACAGTCACTAGTCACAAAAGCGATTTAAAAATAAACATTTGCTTTAAAATAAGCGTCTTTTTCTGGTAGGTAGCAGCTAGGATTAAGATGCGAGTTTTCATACGATTCTTGTCGATAATTTCAAATTATATCTTTACAATCACAAGCGAAACCACACCAAAACAATTAAATAGGTACTTACTTTTTTACACTGTCATTTGTTCACTTATTTTATTCACGTTCAGTTAGGAAAATTTATTGGAAATTATTGATTTATAAAATAATATTTCCACAAAACTTCCCACGTATTTAATTATGAAAACCAATTAAATATATGTAAATTATGTTATACAATAAACAATATCACTATATATAATTTGAATATATATATACTTTGCTTATTTACTAACTAACTACAGTAGCATGCAACTATATAGTGGGTGCATCGTGCAAGCAAACAAACATACATTTTGCAAATATTTATTCCATCTACACATATTTACAGTACGTACATAGCTGCCGGGTTTCTTAAAGCTTAATTTTACATATTGTGACGTTTTCATAGAAGCCATAGTTTCGCCAATCGTTGTTTTATATCAGCCTATATCTACGCCTCGAGGTTCAAAGGGTCTATAACACATAATATAGGGCTCCCTACACTTTCTAAGATCCTTTTGTCTGCAAATTTATGGTATAGAGTAAAATATTCAGATCTGATTCTGTTATGTTTTCTTTACTGGACAGGAAGAAAGGGACCCACTTTAAAAATGGGTTGGGCCTTAGACTACACCGGCATTTAGCTGGTTTGTGAGATGTCCTTTACACGTAGCATATACGATAGACAATACGGTCCAATTATTATGTTATTATAGCTCAAAGAATTATATAGCTATTCCGGACATCACAGCCCATTGCCAGCCCACACACGCTGTCATTGTAGCGATTCTTAATATCGACATTTTCCTACATTTATTACATAAATCAATACATGGTAGTCATATTGTAATCTACATGTTATATATTAAATCGATACATATATTCATATAAAATTTAATAGCAAAGTTGTCAATGGAAGCCCTGTTATTTTTTCAATACATCTAGATAAGACTTTTATATTAAATTTTTTTTTTTTTTTATAATTTGTATAATAAATAAAACAGATCATTTATTCAATATCACATTCTTACTATTATATTTTTCATAACTGAAATAAAATAGCTATAAGAGAAAGCCAAAAAAACCCTTGTTAGTTATATTTAAAAAATGCATACGAAATGGAATTAGAATTAATTCAAATATATGTTTATCGTTATTAAAAAATATAAATATATTAATTCGTCTTAAAATAATATTTAATTACAAAGGATTATAGACATTTTCCGACACTTTAAACTTATGATACAGGTATGTTATCACTTAATAACATTTCTACAATATTGAAATAAAACTATTTTTACGGATTTTATCGCGATTTGGTTTAATTTTTACATTTTTTAACTTCCCGACGTTTCGATTGAAGAACCGGGTGTATATAAAATAGATTGTGACTGTGGCCTCTCTTATATCGGCCAAACCAAGAGAAGCATAGGGACCCGCGTAAAAGAACATATAGCTGACGTCAAACACCGACGCTCAACGAAGTCTGCAGTTGCTGAACACATTGAGGAAGGCTCCAAGCATTACCTTCGTTTTGATAAGCCCCAAATCCTTGCTAAAGAACACCGTTTCCTGCCCAGGATGTTTCGCGAGGCTATTGAAATTAAAAAAACATCCAAATTTCAATAGAGAAGATGGCTTGAAGCTTGCACCATCATGGGATCCAATTCTACATTTGATTAAATCGGAACCCAAAAGACCAGCTGCCAGACCTCAAGACACAGTGAGCTCCTTCTGCGTAGATCGGATCGCAACAACTAGTTAACTTTTTAAATTAGCTTTTTTAATTTAATAATTGAAAATTAAGGGTAGTTTAATTGTAACAGTCACAGAGCAGATGACTAATACCTCAGTCTGCCCCGTGACCACGAAAGCTGAAAAGCAATCGAAACGTCGGGAAGTTAAAAAATGTAAAAATTAAACCAAATCGCGATAAAATCCGTAAAAATAGTTTTATTTCAATGTGTAACATTCGCGTAAATCTAAGATACCATTATTTCTACAATATTTTCTTAAAATAAACACTATTCAGCATTTTGGATTATCTGCAATTTTTTAAGTTTATTGAAATAATTCCTTCATTCATAGTATTTTTTTTATATTTGGCCTCTTACCCGTAAATCTGGCACGATTCTTTTGGATATAAAGCGGCATTTCTATACTACATAACAACATTTTTCTAATACATAATCAACTTATACAAGCAACAACTTAATTCAGTTGCTGACAGATGGCTGTGAATGTTTGAATGTAATACTGATTTATAACTTGCGTTGTATTTATTTAAAGGTAGGTATTTATTTATTTATATCATGACTAATTTAAAAAGTGTAATACCACCGTATTACCTTCACAGCAACTTCACAAAATATGAAGTCTCGGGTACAAGGACAAGACTGGATTTATGACAAACATATATTTATAGAGACCTACAAGTAAAATAAACAAGGCGGCATATGCAGTATTACAATGACATTACACTTAAGCATTTGTACTCATACATTTCTTTGGTCCTTCGAGCCGGATCATACTGTAATGAATAAACAATGTGCCTTGCCATATATAGTGACGCATGCAACAGTGTAGGAGTTATTGCTAGTGAGTAGTCCTGCTGGTGTGGCGGCGTCAGTCCTCGACTATGTTGAGGTCGGTCAGCAGGCTGCAAGCAACCGACACGTCACCAAGAGCCGCGCCGCACCACTCCCGCTTCTCCCCTCGCCCGTGGACGCACAATATGTCGCGTGTGCAATATGATAATACAAGATTAAAGTTTATGACGAGGACAGATAAAATCTTTATTTGACTTAAAGGATTGGACTTTCATATAAAAATACTTTTACATTTTTAAGTTATTTTTAATGGTTTAATAACTGGAAGTTGTGATTCAGAAATATTTTTTTACTCATTGCACACGCGACGGCATATTGTCTACTTTACAAAAAAAAACAGGACACAAACTACTTTGAAACCACAACTTTGAATACGAAACAAAATTGTAGGTGCATAATTGAAATATATTTCATTCGCTTTTACCGATTCAAATTTAATATTTTCACGTACTAGGTTAAAATACTAGAAAAATAATTATCAAATATAATCAAATATATCAATTAACACATACAATTTTTGAATACCGTACACCCTCTGCATACTAGATAGCACATATACCCAAGCGTAGTGTCATGCAAACAGAGACGGCGAGATGGCCGAGAAACGGGAGTGAGTGAGACAAAACTAACTACTCAAGCTCGTAGCCCAATATCACTACACAATAGAATAAAATACAGTCATAAAAATAGATTTTAAAAAATTGAAAAGTCCTTGTCATACTTTTTTATTTAGAAAAGTGAGTGTATCTTATACTAAGTAAAAAACATTTTTTAGCAATTAAGCAGACATTATTTAGAAAACTGGCTTTAAATACGCCCGATTAAAAATCGATATGGATAATATATATCGTTATTAAAACTCAGTAACCAGACAAATAAAACACCTATTAAAAACCATAGACATTTTACGTATGACAAGGTTTTAGAAACATTCAGAAGAACTGAAAAACACAAAAACATCGATAATTAAATTCAAAAAAATATATGTTTATAATAAAAAGTATGTAAGTTTGTACGTACAAGGAGGCGGGTTTGGCGAGGTTGGGTTGTCGGCGCGGCGGGCGCGGGCTCTCGGGCGGGGCGCGGCGCGTGCTCACGGGCGACATCGGACCCACGGGCTGTAGACCTCTGCAGAAACCACACATATTTATTGTACTGAATCTAATGTAAATCTTATTATTTTATTGTTGAAAGTAATAAGGTATCAAGTAGTGGTCGTCATGAAAGAATGGGGTATTCCACCCATTTTCAAAAAGTCTTTTCAAGTTGTTCCTAAGATTAAGACAAACTATTTAAAAAAATATCAAATTTTTATTCGCTCGGCAAGTCATATAAAAATCCATTTAAAATTTAAATTTTAAATTTATGCGCGCAAATATGTGAAAACGCTAGGCGCCATGTTCCTTTAAAATGATACGTCACTCAACCAGTAAACAACCCTGTGAAACAACCTGTGATAACAACAACGCTGTACTGTGGTACTCAGTGACGAGTGAATTAATGCAATAAACATGAGTTCATCTAATTAATTATCATTGGTGTGTTGTTCCTGGATGTCGAAATACTAGTATAAAAACACCAAATAAGTTATGGATACAAAGTCTGGATTGAATACAAAGAACCTTGCGACCATTACTGTATTTATACTGGGTAGATTCGTACTGTCTGCTTTAACGAAACCGTCGTTCATTTTAATATTTTGGTAAAAAAATAATGCACGGGAAGAATAGTGTTAGAACTGTTTACATAAAAGTTTCAATATATGCTGTCGCTTATTAAGTATGTATTCTACTTGCGGAATGACGTAGAATCGTTATCCATCATGGCGGCAGCCGTTTCACATCTTTTTAGGACAGATAAAAAAATTGAAATTTTCAAAACGAATTATAAAATTTATTCCTTGGAAATATAAACTGAAATTAACATATACTTATTGCTTAATGCTCCACTATATACATTTATAGTTTTTAGATTTTTTCTTTCTTATAGTAAAATACCCCATTGACATTATAGAGTTGAACCGAATTATCGATATATTTTGTATTATTGAAGTGGTGTATTTATCGCAGTAGACTTTCTATAATAGTCCGGGAGCCAGCGACAGATTTTCATGACCAAGTTCCTCTCAAGCGGTAATTAGTAAAATGCATCAGAGTATAGTATTATGAAGCCTCGTGAACGTCAGCTGGCACTCGGTTGGGGGGATGAGCGGTTGTAGCCTCCCACGCACGAAGAAAAAAAAAATACATTCACTCATTTCCTCTCAGCTAAAAATTTGTCAAATTGTAGCTTATGTAATATCTCAACGAAAAAAAATAATCAGCTGGTTCCAACATAGTGTATTGTACGTCAGCTGGTGTCTCGAACATGAAATTTTTTATTTTATTTTCAGTGATTTCCTCTCAAACAAAAATTTACCTGATGATAGCTTATATGTAACTGTGGATAAATATATAGGTCAGCTGGCTGTATCTTGGTGGAAAAACCGTCAGCTGATACTTTGAAAGTTATTACATAGGAGTTAGGCAGGAGCATCTACTGTCAATATAAATGCATTGAATAATAAAATTGAATTTTTATCTAAAAAATAAAATCAAATAATTAAGAAAACCATATTTTTTCATCGATCGATCGTAAGAATATAAGCTCATTTAAATGCAGAGACCATAACCAACTTTTCAACTGGTTTGCAATTAGACCTGCATATGAAAATAACCGTTCGCAGGGTTCAGAAGTTGCAACTATTGGCAAGTACTTTTTAGCTACACTCCATAGATAAAGGAAAATCTCTATCACATAGATTGCACTTAATTTTACTTTCGTTGATAATTTTTAAAAGTCTGTAAAAAAGGCGAGAAAAAATCAAAACCATTAGAGAATAGAGAAAATATTTTTGAGAAGACAGAAGAGTTTGTTTGCCATATGTATGGATTTAATCGTCTAAAAAAGATCAATGAGGCAAGAGTAGCGTCGTTTGAAAAAACATATAAATTTTTGGATACTGAAACTTTCAAGTTACCTAAAAAAGGTATTGATGGCTCTTCTTTACCACCATGCAGATCAGAGCTATATCAGCAATTTTTAAGAGCATATTACATTGCTCAAATTTGATCACATGCACACCTGAAGGTTCCAACTTCTGATGATCCTGTAGATTATGGTTGGGCAGAAATCGACAACAAGTATGAATTCATCTGGTTTTCTGGAAGTCAGTTACCATCATCGATTAATGAAATCACTATTCAGCCTGAAAAAGGTCTGTCTGTATCAGCCCATATACGTGCCACTGCAGGGCACGGGCCTACTCTACAATCGAGAGAATCGATTGAGAGTGGTTAGGCCATATAGTCCACCACGCTGGCCTAGTGCGGGTTGGCGGACTTACATACCGTAGAAATTCTTTAAAATCGCTACGGTATGCAGGTTTCCTCACGATGTTTTCCTTCACCGTTAAAGTGCGTGGTGATTGACTATCAATACACACATAACTCCGAAAAGTCAGAGGTGTGCCCTGGGATTTGAACCCGCGACCACCGTGAACATGTAGGCAGCCGCGTCCGGTCCGTTACCAACAGGCCACCACGCACTGAAAAAGGTAACATTTTTTTATCATTTTGATTATATTATGCTAAAATACGCATCCTAATTTTTTTTTTCATTTTTGTACTGATGATGACAATGAAGATATAACAGCAGACAGCTCTGACAGCGACTCTGACGATGAATCGGAAAAAGAGGAAAGTGACTCAAGCCAGAGCGAAAACGAAAATGAATAAATCACATTGTTATTCTCATTGTCATTTTTTATCACGTTTATATAATAAATATTATTTATCGAGTAACTCGTTAATTTATACTAAGCTAATTGTTTATTTAATTATTTAAATATATCTAATATCATTTGATTACGTACTTATTCGTTTCAAAAACATTGATACGGAATATTTATTTCAACTCAAATCTCATATTGAAGCAGCGCTATGTCGAATAATTAAAGATGCGTCATTTCCTCCCAGATGAAAATTTGTGAGCTGATTGTTAATATACTGATGCGATAAATAAAAAGCAATAAGTCGAGGAAAAGCTAGTCAGCTGATGCATTTAAATTGACAGTAGATGCTCCTGCCTAACTCCTATGTAATAACTTTCAAAGTATCAGCTGACGGTTTTTCCACCAAGATACAGCCAGCTGACCTATATATTTATCCACAGTTACATATAAGCTATCATCAGGTAAATTTTTGTTTGAGAGGAAATCACTGAAAATAATAAAAAAAAATCATGTTCGAGACACCAGCTGACGTACAATACACTATGTTGGAACCAGCTGATTATGTTTTTTCGTTGAGATATTAGATAAGCTACAATTTGACAAATTTTTAGCTGAGAGGAAATAAGTGAATGTATTTTTTTTTTCTTCGTGCGTGGGAGGCTACAACCGCTCATCCCCCCAACCGAGCGCCAGCTGACGTTCACCAGGCTTTATAATACTATACTCTGATGCGTCTCACGAATTTTCTCTTGAGAGGAAATAATTGACCAAATTTGCACCTGGCTCACGGACTATAACTTATGTCATCAATAATGTAAATGAAAATCCATTTATGTAGGTATTGAACAGAGATAGCATTCAAGGAAATGGCGTGCATTACTTATTAATACACTAAATGATGAAATGTTAACTGTCGATGATATTGTCGGTGTTAATGGGTGCGTGTCGATGTCGATATCGATACCTGAGGCTGCCGGGCGCGCTGGGCACCCTGCTGAGCGGCGCGGGGCGCAGCGCGGCGGGCTCCACCATGGACTGCGACATGGCGTCTTCCTCGCGACCCACCACGCCCAGGTCCCGCAGACGGACCGAGCCGCGACGAGCGCTGGACACATACATTTACTTAGTTCAATGACTCGACTATTTTATATATTGGTGATCATTCATCATAATTAATGAAAAACACACTCGATAATGCATGCAGAATTATCCAGAAAAAGTATAGACCATCCGTCTGAGAGATATAATAGCCTGCACGAAATCAGAATTGTAAAGATCATGCCTGAACGTGAGTATTGACTCAATTGAATGGTACATTTTCATTTTTAATGGTCGTTTAGAGTGGGTATACGAATTACCAGTTATCGCACCAATAGCCCTCATATTCATAGTATTTATTTTCAATTTAGATAATTGTGATAAGCAAGTTGGCAAAAACAATTCCCAAACTACATACTGTTGTGACAAAACAGTCTAAAGCACGATCACGGTTATTATAGGGACAATAATAAAAAACAATTGCACTTACGTATTTCGATGAAACGGTGAGGAGTTGGAGTTGTCGTCTGGCGGTGACGCAGGAGCTGTGTTCGTCTCTCTCACGCCATTCGCCGGTGGCCTAGACTCGAAGAACGTACTAGAAGTTTAGAGATGTACTTCAATTATTTAACGGGTATATATTTAGATATTAAAGTGAAAGTTTTGGTTCATCGTGTTATAAAAGTAAAAGTTATCGTAAATGAAAAGCAACAAATATTACACGAAAAGACTAATTAGTATAGTTAAATATAGTTTTAAACTTTAGTTAGCTTTTCAATATATTTGTTATATTCAGATTGTTTTGATATGTAGTGTAGGAAGGAGGTTTACTTGTGCGGCGGTGTGGCGCGGTACCTGTCGACGGGCGACACGGATCGCGTGGAGGTGCCGGAGGACACGTGCGCCAGCAGCGCCGCGAGCGCGGGCGGCGCGCCCCACGGGTTCAGGTTCTGCTCGTCCGCCGCCGACAGCAGCCGCGCTGTACGCTCTGCGGTCTCCTCCACCTGTACATGTAAGGCGTGTGTGTAATTTATACTAGCCCGTACATATAGATAACACTTTAATCATAGGCTGGTGGAATAAATTTAATTTCAAGAGTCTAGATATCAACTAACAGCCAAAAATATCACTGTCTGTGTCTATCATACTCCGAAAATACTCGTATACCAGGAAAATTGTTAAATGTGGGCGTGTCCATAAAGCTTAAACCGGATTGGTCTATTTTCAGGATCAATACATAAATAGCGGTCAATAGCATTTACTAATTTTGGTCGTATATCGATAGAGTTTATCCTTAATTTTGGCCGTGGAGTACCTGACACCTGTCATATTTTATCATATTTTATTTGGTGATATTATTTACCTCTTTTAATTGTGCTTTGGTGTCGTTGAGCATCTTGAGGTTCCTGGCGGCGTCCTGCGCGTGCTGCAGCGCCAGCGCCGCCATGCGCTCCAGCGCGTACCGCCCCGTCTCCACACTGTCCACTTGATCCAGCAGCCGAGGCAGCTCGTTCTCGTCGTTCTCCTCCTGGGTTGGTAATTAAAAGTTATATTGGAGTAAAATGAGCAAATAAAATTGTAATGTTAGAATAACATGACTTTTCGAATAATCGTGTTATTTCTTGTACGAGTATTAAAAATACAAACAAATGATTAAATAATTTTATTAAAATCGATATTTTCATCGATATTATTGGAGACATATTGTTATCGATTGTTTATACTGTTGGAGACAAAGTGTTATGTTGATCGAACAGTGCGTAGTTCTAAATAAGCATATATAAGCATCCAGGTATTGCTTTAGACATAAAAATCACCAGTTTGATCAATGTGGAATTATTTGCAAAGGGTTGCACGTGAAGGCAAATGCAGTGCTGTCCTAACGCACACAATTGAAACAGTTATTGCAAGCGGCTGTTACTGGAAGTCAATCATTGATTACTGCTGATGATGAGGATGGTACATTACCTCAATCTGCATAATCTGCGCCTGGGTATCCGCTATGGCATCTCTCAGGTAGGCGAGCAGCGGCGCGGCGTCGGTCTCGGGCTGCGCGCGCGCAGTCTCGCGGCGGCGCAGGTGTCGCTCCAGCGCCGCCTCCAGCTCGTGCAGCGTGGCGCGGGCGGCGCACGCGCGCGACACCCAGCACTGCAGCCGCGACCACACCTCGCGGGACACGCGGACCGACTTGCGCGTGCGGGACTTGCCGCCTGTATACAATATACATACATTGAGATCAATCGGTACACACATAAATAGATGCGACCACACCTCAAAGGACACGCGGAAAGACGCGGGGTGTGAGACATTTTTAGGTCCCTCTAGCATTACCAGAGTTCTTTGGTTAAATGTCGAGTGTCTTTTAATTAAGTAGTATATTTATGTAATTTGTGTTAAATTACACATTATTTATTGATTTATTTATTTATTTATTTATTTATTTAACACTTTGTACATTTCAATAGTACAGGCGAACTTAATGCCTAAGGGCATTTTCTCCCAGTCAACCTTGAGGTGGTGCAGAGAGACGGAAGCAGGTGTGAATAATAAATGCAGCAAAAAATAATAATAAACATATATATACAACACAAAATAAAAAGGACAACAAATTTATTTTAACCTTTATAATATATTGATACAATTTTTGTTGTTCAGTTTTTGTTTTGCATATTTATTTAAGGGCGTAGGACTTGCCGTCTCTATACACATATACATATAGTATGGCAAATATAACTATTTATTTCTAGCATAGATCCACTATGGAAATGCTTGGGGTAGATCTATGCTCGACATTAAACTTCCTGTGGCTGTAGAGAGAAAGGAACTACAAAAAATCGCCCACAAGACGCCGTAAGTAATACGTATTCCTAAAATAGCTATAGATCTTCCGCATATTATTGTTTTTTAAACTAAGTAGAAAAAGGGATGTATGAGAACATAAAAAAAATAGGTCGTATAGGTTTTTCGTATAAAAACAGTCGAATCGGCGAATTAGTTATACAGTTTATTATTCATAAAAACTCTACCGATTATAACATATGCAACTACCCATATTCAATAAAATAAGATATTTCAGTGCCAGTTTAAAAAAAATAAAAAAACTAAATCCTATTTACTTACCGTGTAGTATGCCCGCTGCCCTACTGCTCAATTTGTCTCTATGTCCCCTTCTTAGAAGCGATACTTCCTCCTGTTTGCGGCGCAACACCTGCATAAATAGTCTCCATTATATATTTGTTAAAATACTTTATTAATAAAATTCTTGAAATATCTACCATTGATTTGTACTCTATGGCAAGTATAATACAAGTCCACCGATTAATTTGTAACCCTAGACAGCATAAGCTATACTGTAAGTGTGACTAAACCAATCTTACGAGATTAAAAGACTGTATGCCAAATACTTGAACTTTTCTAGAAAATTTAATTTAACACTCAGGACAAAAAAAATTACAATTGTGAGGGTCAGATTATTCTGTTTAAAATAAATGGGCTATGTGTTAGGAGACTGTCCCGCCCTCACACCCGCCACTGCAACTCCTGTAAGCCAGGATCAACAGTGGCACGCATTTTAATGACACTGAGCATTGAAACTCAGCGAGTCTCCGGGAATGTCTAACTTGTCTTTAACCCGCAACGAAATCAATCAAAAAGTTAAATTAATAGGAGGAGTTGGAAATAAATTATTGTCCACTTCCCTCCCTAATAAAGCGGGTGACAAAATAATGAACTAAAGAGGTAAATAGCCTCGCATGGGCTATTTACCTCTTTAGTTCTTTAGTTGGGCTATGTGTAAGGAGTTATGAATAAAATGTAGACAATGTTACCTGCTCCTTGAGTTTCGTTTCAGCCTCCAATGAGCGTATAAGGTTCGCGTTCTTCCGAGACTCTTTGCGTAATTGTGCAACCTGCAGATAAATTTACAAAAAAAGTTCACATGCAATTTTTCATAGTACTATTAATTATAATCTCTTTGTCCAATCAGCCTTATTGTATTCAAAATTCAAACCGCGATTGTAAACAACCGAAATAAAGTATCGTCCCGATTATCGTGGAAATCGATTGTAAGATTTATCGATTAACGATCCAATTAACATTGCTACAAGGTCGATCAACCGATTAATAATCCCCCTATTTTAGATACTGAAATATAACGCGAATTATGTCCCACTTCCGGAAGTAATGATTCGAGACCGAATATGTGATTTCGTGAGATTTTAATCGAGTAAATATTCGAACGTTACCTCTTTAGCTCTCGCCGCCTCGGCTTGTGCGTGACGCTTCGCTTCGGCGCGCATTTGTTGCACCAGTTTCACCTGAAACAATGGATTAGAAACTTTAATATTCATTAATTTTATTTTAACGAGCGGAAGATATTTTGCTGATGGTAGGATAGTAGTAAAAGAGCCGATTCAGTATTTAACTGTGGAGGTATTTATTTACATCCCCAATGTATCGGAGGGATCGATTTAGGCGCTTTTCTCACGCAAAAAAAGAGAATATTCGATCTGGACAGGCCCATACATACCATTAAGCTCACTAGTAGTGAGTTTATGATGGCAGTATAGAGCAATAGTGTTGCAGTACCTTGTCGCGCTTCATGTTGTGCAGCTCGTTGCGCAGCGTGGACAGCTGCAGCGCGGCGTGGTGCTGCGAGCGCTGCAGGCGCGCGTGCTCGCGCTGCGCGGCCTGCAGGCGCCGCAGCTCGCGCGACATGCCCGACACGCGCCGCTCGTACTCCTCCTTCACGCGCTTCAGCTTCTCGCTGGGCGGGGATGCTTGCGCCGCTAATAAAAAAAAAATACTTCTTACTAACGACCACAACTTAATAACGTTATATTTCGTACTAGCAATATTAATTTTGCATGCCCTTTCTGCTTTACATCCGGCTCGAAGGACCATAACAAATTGTGATAAAATATTATGATTATTAATTGCGCATAGTAGATTAATGAATTTTGTTAAATATATTATGTCTACTTAGACTAGTGTGACTAGAACACGCGTTAAGAAAGAAATATTTATGAGATACCAGTCTTCCTACTAGAAATGTTAATATCACAAGCTTTTTCTGATTCAAATCCGGCTCGAAGGACCAAATAAAATTATGATACGATTGGAATTTTTTATGATATAAATTGAAAACAATAAATTAATAGATTTTGTGTAATATATTATGATCACATAAGCTAGTGTGACTAGAACACGATATAATAGTGAAATCTTTTAAATACAACACCAACCATCAGGACTTAGACAAATTTTTTTTTCAAATTTATAAATAAACTCATATTTATAAATTAAGCCCCATTCATAAACTCAAACACGTCACCATGATACCTAATTAGTAAGTATAGGCTAAACGTAAGTAATAAAACGTCTTACCCAGCGACGCAAGCACCTTATCCCGTTCATCAGTAGTGGCTTTGATCTGATGGTGCAGGGTGTCCAGACGTTGTTCGTAGTGGGTTCTCAGAGCTGCTAGCCTTCGTTGCGACACTTCCAGCTGCTCGATGAGACGTGCCTTAGTGTCGATGTCTTCGCTTAATGCCGCCAGCTGGGCTGACAGAGCGCGTTGACCTGGGGCAAAAAATATAGGTAAGCTTTAAAATTTTTATTGAATGAAATTGCGGCAAAGGTAAAGAAAAACAAGTAATAAAATTCAAAATTCAATAGAAAGTAAACTTAAAATTATGAAGATAAGTAATTTCCCAAAAACCCGAAATTTAAGAGAATTTCCAGGAGAATTTGTTAACTCATCTTAGTCATGCCGACTATCTAACTAACTAAAATGCTCAAAAACAGTATATCCATAAATATATTTACTTTTATTCATTCATATTACATTCAATTTATGCTTTCCATTACCTTTGGACTCAGAATCCTCATCAGAGTCCGTAGCATCTCCGTCAACATCCGACGGGTCTGAATCATCCGCACTTTCTCCCTCTGCCCTCTCCCTCTCCCCCATGGGGCGGTCGTCACCCCCGCCGCCGCTCATCACGCTGTCAGACATATTCAACTTGCGCTGGAACTCCATCTCTCCCATACTCCGTGCCAGCAACTCTTTCTCCTGAATAAAAGAAAAAACATCAGGATTTGGAAACTAAAGTTTGCTTATAAACAAGGCAATTTAGGAGATGAATAGTATTGTTTGTAAAAAAGTTACGACGACTGTTTATTTTAAATTTTAGTAGGTCAAACATCACATTTTGTTTTAATAAATATGTAATTAATTTAATAAATAAATCAAAATTTTAATTATACGCTGCGTGCAAAATATGCGATTTTTTCAAACACAATCGATTAACACTAACACAGATTTTTGTGGCGGCTCGTTCACAGTATGTACTTTTATATGACGCCTATGTATGTACCTTATATAGCTCCCGTTTTGCTTCGTCCAGTACAGACGAGGGATCATGTACGGACTCGTGCCTCGTCCTGGCGGCGATAGCTTCTCGCCGCCTCGTCGTCTCGTACAGAGAGTTCGCCTCCATCAGTTGTGTCCGCAAGTCTTCTATCTCGCTTACGTAGCCCTGTTACAAGTACATAATACATTTATAATATATGTATATATGTATAGTTATTTGGTATTTGAGTACCTAATGTAAGAGAGGTAGCGACGAAACATAAATTGAACTATATTTTGACACTCTTGTAATTTTCATTTCATTTACAATGCGTCCCCTTCGCAAATGACTCGCTGGCTGATATGTATGTTAAAATCATCACATTTTTCACCGCTTTAAGGTACCCTAACGGAGGGAAGAAGCAGTATTTAAATCCTGTATCACTTATTCTATATGACTGATATCACATCTGATCAATAAAGATTTTTTAAAATTAACAGTTACCTGCACAAGCGCCGTCAACGAGCAATCATTGGTATCGGGGCTGCCGTCCTTGGGCGCCCAGGTGGCGAGCGCCTTCTCGGCCACCAGCTCGGAGTTGCGCGCCGACAGCTGCTCGATGGTGCCCTGCATGGCCTTCACGCGCCGCCGCAGCGACTCCACCTCGCTCGTCAGGATCGCGTTCTCCTGCACCACGTCGCTCCAGCCCTCCTCGCCGTTCTCGGATATGACGCGTTTGCCCTGATGGGAGGGTGTGGATTTTTATACCCGGTATATCAAGACTGCGACCGAAAACGAAGCCGGGTGGTAGTTTTAGTGGTTACAGACACAATGCAAATAAAAATTTCGCAAAATAAGCGTCGGTTCTTTTTTTTACAATTTTTTAAAAATCTTTGTTATTGGGTAGTAATTACGTAGTTATTGCGAAAATAGTAATTTAAACGCTAACTTATCCTTGCGTCTTAAAAAATAAAAAGGTGTACATCGTTATTTTAGGAAAACTATGTATTTATCACCCAAATACGACGATAAGTAAAAAAATACCAAAAAAAAGTTGACGATTTTTTTTTCGAAATTTTTGGTTGTATTGTGTCTGAAGTCACTAATACTACCACCTGGCTTCGTTTTCGGTCGCAGTCTTGATATACCCTGTATAGGTTTGTTTGAGTGCTATGAATTGGGTGGTATGTGCAGCGCAGTTTAAACAAGTTCATTGACGAGATATTGTTTCATGTCGCATACCCACACAGCGTTAGCAGAAATGACGCACGAATTTATACAGGCTGAACCTGGAACCGTGGAATTCGACATATTTGTGAGGGTCACTACCTATGTAAGGTTTTCTATATTTTTTTTCAGTGAGGATATTAATACTACAAACAGAACGTAGTCAAGCCTATAAAAAAAAAGTATTTAGCGACGACTAACAGAAAGTTTGTTTTGTAAATAACCTGATTGTTGTTTACTGGTTGTTTCGAAATGACTGAATTTTCCAAATATACCATTAAAATATTTCTAACCTGTTTATACTCGGCCAGTTCAAGCTGCAACCTCGCCACCTCCTGCCTGAGCTGGTGTATGGTCCTGGAAGTCAGGTCCTGGTTGACCACGCATCTGTTCTTGATGTTGCGCGCCCGGTTCGCGTACTTGAGCGTGTTGAGCGTCTCCATGAAGTCGCGGTCGCTGGGCGACACGCACGCTATCATTACCGTGTTGCTGTTTCCTGTGGAGGTGACGGTGATACATATTTTTATCTTTAACATAAATTATAGAGAAATGGCAAAAATTAAATTTAAGACTGTATAGTTGACTTATGCACCAATAGAACTTCTTTGTGAGATTAGCATGCAAAAAAGCCACTAAGAATCGAAGCTCAGCAAGGCTTTTAGGACCGCAAGCTTGTATTTAATCCGCAATAAAATTACTCAGAAAGAAACCCAGTAAAACTAATTGGATGTAGATAATATTCATCAAGATAATATTTAAAAAAAATGGAAATTGATTGGCAGAAAGAATGTCGATATGATATTACTGAAATGCTTTCTAACAGACTGAGATTGGAAGGTTACATAAACCAAACAATCTTCATATATTTTTTTTACTACAATGTTTGAATATGCCTCACCTCCCAGCGAGTCTTGCAGCAGCCTCGTGAGCTTGGAGTCTCGGTACGGCACGTGCAGAACTCGTCGGGACTTGTCTCCCAACGCCGATATCACGTTGCCCAGCGCCAGCAGCCCGCAGTTTATTGAGATACCTTCTTTGGCACGTTCACCAGTCGCTCCTGTAAACCAAAAGTCTACAGTTAATTCTGAACTACAAAAGACGAAGTTTATGGTTATTGGAGGTTTGCTTATTAATAAGATATTGAATTTTTTTACAATGTAGTAATCAAACATAACGGACGCAGATTTATAAAAAGGTTTATCCCGGAATCGAGTATGCTAGACAGGCAGTCGGTATTAACATTGTACGTCAAACGCAAGTACTCTGCACCGACCTCGTGGAAGTTTGGAGATAAGGCAGAGACTAGAACGGCTTCAAAGTAAGGTATTAGTAACGATCATCAAAATATAGTTGGTGTTAATACATTACCTGTACGCTTCAACCTCTCCGACCCAGCCAAGTCAACGAAATGGAACTTGGCGGTCAGCGTTTCGTACTGCTCTGGGGCGTCTCCTTCGGCCTCTTTTTCCACCTGATCTTGATCTGCCGCAAGCCTTCTTTGCCTTAACAGAAGAGTGAACACCGCGTGAGACCTGAAAGAAAAGAAAGAAAATCAACAACAATATACAACAATTGACAGCCGTGGCGCAGTTAGTTACACGCCGGCTGGGAAATGAGACACCGCGATTTAGATCCTCGCATCAAGACAAATGTTTGTGCGGCCCTCAAATATGTGTGTCGGGTCAGGGTGTTTGTAAGATCGAAAAGTCTCTCGTAGTTTCTGATACCTACGACACAAGTCTTGATAGATCTTAATGTGGGGTCAGAACTATGTACTCGTATGTGACATTTGGGTGTATTTATTAATTACCTGGACGACGTGGAGTTCATGTTGGTGGCTGCCGTGGTCCTCGCTAATGCCCCTGCCCTTAAAGCCCCTAGAGCCTCCCTAACGCCCCTTACAGCACGCATCGACGCCCCCACTACTTTGACGCCACCACAACCGTCTTCTGTTATTCGGAGTGCGCCCTGAAATGTTTGGTCTGTTAGTTTGTTGTATGTTCTAGGCATGTTAGAAAGTAAACAGCATAAAAATCAGTTTTTGGGTAAAAGTTCGGGTTCACGTGGGAAAATGATGTCGTTGTTGTTATAGCAAGTATTACTAAAGCAACACTTATTGCATGTAATATAAGATAAATTGTTGGTGAAAAGGCAAAAAATGAGCGATCCCGAACTGATGGAAACAATATGGAAGTCAGTTTAATACAGATATAAAAATAATGATGGTAATTAAAAATTGAAAGCGATTTGATGCTTTTAATGCAATCGATAACTATCTTTTTACGCGTAAGTCCTTCATTTCAAACTGAAATCACGCTGGGTGGTCTGTCTCTTTACTTAACATTATTTTACCGACTTGTTTCGAATAAGGAGTTGCCACTTTCGAGCTCTTTAAAATTATCAGTCCCAAAGCCATATTCAACTTTAAAAAAATATCTTATTCTGCATTAAGGTGTATTAACTACATCCTCAATCAGTTCTTTCAATATCTTAAGATCACAAATTATAAGCGCATTAACGAAATGTCTTTACGCTCCAGCGGATCAGTGTAGGAAAAATCGCAGGCAATTATTGCGATAAGGTTAATGAGAAATACCGGCGCGTTGGGTGAATAATACTACACGGTAGGGTTGTCAACGCATATGATTGTTTTGAAGTTATTAAGCGTCAGGAATCGATATTAAATCGTATTCGTTTTAAATCGTGGATCGGCAAAATGATTGCACTGCACTTGGTGCTAAATGCAATACTATTCAGATAGATATGTATAATTTTACCGAAAACAACATATTGATTGATTGTCATTAGCATGTAAAATACATGCAATTTTTTCTATCGACAATACTATTAAATTTAATATAAGAAAAAACTTATAGCTATTATATTTTTATAAACAAAGTAATCTCATATTTAAAACCTACTGCAATACAAGAATTCGCTGGATTTTCAATTATACTCTGTCCACTTTAGTGTAAGTGTATATTTTATACAGGTAAGATACCTTAGCAAACGGATCCTTAGCTGGATCAAGCAGGTCGACAATATCTTCATTATAGAGTTCGATGAACTGCGCCTGCACAGAGAACTCGGGCGGCAGTTGCCCTTGTTCCCGAGCATGATGCGCGCGCGCGTCAGCGCCCGCGAACAGGTCGCGGATGGCGCGCGGGATGATGCCGCGCCGCTCGTCTGCGCACTCGCCCTCGCCCTCCCAGCCGCTGCCCATCGTGTAGGTCTTGCCTGATCCAGTCTGGAGACAAAAGAAGATGTCATGACAAATTTCAAACACAAAAAACGCCTCACAACCCGTCGATTCGTTTAGAAGCAACAATGCAATATACATACTTATATAGACACGTCAAACTTGTAACAGCTCTCTTTTTGGGTCAGGAGTTAAAAATATCACAATTGCTAACCCTTGTATTTATATTCAGTAAAGTATAACCTACATAAGTACATCATAAATAAACTTCCAACTGCAGGGCACACGCCTTCTTAAAAACCAATAACTCGATGGGTTTAGGCCATAGTCCACCACGCTGGCTCAGTCCGAACCTCAGATACCGTAGAAATTCTTGAAAATGTCTACGGTATGCAGTATAGGGATAATTTATAAAGTGCTACGTAGTTTTATATGTATTTCAAAAACATTATGCAGTTTTTACACGAATTCTGTTTAGCATGTATTAATAACAAAATACAATTCAACTGTTGTGCTTTTTTTATTAAAGAGAAAAATAAAGTAGGTATTCAGATTGTATTTTATAATTAGGTACATTGTGAATTCAGATCATATTCATACATTTAGCAGTACAAATATCAAGCCTCAAACCAACCACGAAGAATTCATTATAATATTTTTAGTAATTGCAAAAATACCCGCAATCTGCGAATCAGTACTGCGGCGTTGTATTTTAATCAAGCTAATTATTTTTTTACCGACTCAGTGGGCCAGTAGAATGTTCTTTTTGCTGACAGTTTAGAATTACTTGGCCACGAGTTTTTGCGTTTCATTATGGACACTGGAAGTGTGCAATATTTTTTGTATCACTGAGTAAATATTCACGCCTCGAAGAGCGCCAAGCTAACTGGTTTTCGCCAACTGGCAATATCGGTAAGGTGCGTCAGAAGCTCCGTGGGTGGCTTGACTATAGGCACTGTCAGTTTAATTAAAAGTTTACCTAGCTCAGCGTAGAATATTAGTGGTCGATGTATTTCATAAAACACAGTTATAAATTATACACAGTTGTAAGACGGGAACCGGCTGATAAAACAGAATTAAATTAAATTTATCATACAACAAACTTGGTGATTAAGCTTGCTCCCTGCACATCCGGGTAGGGAAATAAGTCCAGTGGACTGTGCATGTCACAGATGTGAACTCATTTATATAGGTGAAAACAAAAAGCATCGACGCAATTACCATTATCTCAAACACCTTTGACATTAACAAGAATAAACTACATTTACCGTTAAGCATTCATAAAAGCGCAAACCCATTAATCACACGAAACAGATATTAATTTTCGGTCACAGCGCTTGGCGTGCTAAAGCGCGATTACCATAATCGGCATCACTCAACATGTGTCATACAAATGGCTCATTACGCGATTGTGCCGGAAGCTCGGACGATCTTAATTAGCGTTGAGGGGCGTTTTCAGTTCTCACGGCCGCTAGCTCCACTCACTTTCTAAACTCGTGACTGCGGATCAAACTCATTGCTTATTCGCGCCGGGTTCTTACTTGATCGTCGCGTTTACGGTACTGTTTGTGAAACTGAAAGTGTTTTGATGTTTTGTTTTGGACTTTCTGAGGGTACTATTTTGGATGTTGAGTATTTCGATGATACATCTTTTTTACAAAATTCGAAAATACTGAAAAGCTTTAGACGTGGGTTTCTTCGAAAATATCATTCAGTTTACTTACTTTACGCCTTTATTATTTTAAAGATACTTTTTATATCAGGATTATTCTGTTCTGGTCCTTCGAGCCGGATGTTTCGATTAGAATCAGTCTGCCTGCTATTTGTCGTAGCTGTTCGTGTACCTATTGATACCATCCATAAAGGAAGTTTGACGTCAAAACAATGGTTGGATTGTAGTCAATAGGATTGTTTAGTGTAAAGCGATTCTTGTTGATGATAAACAAATCGATAACTATAATAGTAGTACAAAGACATTTGTTATTGTTCCAAAAACATTAATATTTATTTTCCCATAAGGCAATTTTAAAATCATGTTGAGACGATTCTACGTAAATAAAGGACATAGTAATCGTTAATCTTTATAAGTGATGTTTCGTCTTAATTTCTTTTTATAAACTTCTGTAACTGAAGACGTCAATTATTAACAATAAAAATAACTGTATAAACAACCAAAGTATATCACATTACAAACACAACCTTAGCTTTACACATATCCGAAACAAAACGAAACAAAGCTCTATCCAATGCGTATAAGTAATGTAGTCGCCAAGCCGAGTAACCGACTGCGAATACGTGGAGAGGCGTCCGCAAGTCTGGCGTTACGGGCGCGCGTGACCGCAATGCTTATCGAGAACCGCGTCGCCGTGACACCAGTTACTACCAAACACGATATTCGATACATCGTGCGATTGCTCTATTCTTAGTGACTTCGCTTTTTTATCGTATAGATGAATATTCTTTAAGCTATATTTGTCGATACTTGAATCGTTTAGGTTTAAGGTTGAAAGGTGTCGCTAGATACAGGCCACTTCGAATAGGTTAATGTTGAGATTCTTGTGAGAGGCCTATGTTCAGCAGTGGACTTCCTGTGGCTAAAGAGAGAGAGAGAGAGAGAGAATCGTTTAGGCATTGATATCGAATAAGTGTCGTGAGGAATTGCACGATATATCGAAAATCGTTTTCAAGTACTAGCCCGCCAAGCCAACAATCGTCCACTGCAATTACATAAGCTTATCCAATGGAGGAAATCTCCATACACGTTTCACGATCGCTCAGATAGTGATAGCCATCCGTTATAAAGCGGTGAAAGTGGTAATCGTCTTCCCGTCGTTATTGTCGTTGATATGTTTGGTCTTTGAAAATATGCGATGCCGCTTATCAATAATAAGCTTGACTACAAATAGATCAGGTTTAAGTCTACAAGAATTAAGCAATGAAGATCTTTGCTCTGCTGTGGGACATAAAGGGCCAAATGCCAATAATGATAATAATTTAAATTCTTAAAACATTTATGTTAATACGGTGGAAAAGAGCTTTCTTATAAGACATTATAGCTAGCTATAGTTTTATGGATCCTCCACGCTGTCTATTGCAGTTCAAAGATTGCTATTGTATTTGCACGGCAATGACTTGCGTATGTACTCATATGGAGTGTTGGTGTCATACTGTCCCATTATACTGTCTCTTTGAATTATACAGACGCTCCGTGTAAGTAAAAATATACTTCAGTACAATCTAAATTGGCCTAATGTTATAGCTGATGGAAACATTTACATTACATAAGCTATCATCACAGTTTTTTTATTGAGATGAATGGCGAGACGAGCTTGCTATTCGCCTGATGGCAAGCGACACGACTGCACGTGGACAGTATAAACCAAAGAACACCGTGAATTACAAAGCAATGCTTGGCATCCCATTGCGCTCGCCATCCTGAGTCATAAGATGTTTAATCTCATTATGTCCAGTAGTTACTCTGGATATAATGTCCTTCAAACCGTAACACAACAGTGCATTTACACTGCTGTTTAGCGGGAGAAATAGATTGCGGTGGTACCTACCCAGGCGGCCTCTCACATATGAGAGACCTACCACCAGTAGAAGATTAAGATGAATTAGATCGGATGATTCACTATGATTATTATGAAATTGTTTGCCTGCATCATGTTACAATTATTACAAAACACGCGCTCCAATTCATTTTATTGTTTGTTTACATTGCGTAATCATATATCCAGTATAACTAACTACCGCAAATTGAAATACATATTACGTTTATGGCTATGTATGAACATGCAATCTTGAGCAAATCGTATTTATAGAACCTATAGATTCATACGCAATGGATTGCTTGACGAAAGATTAGTACAGCAAGCACTTTACAGTTCGCATTCTTAGTTTATGTTGATGGAAGGATTGTTAGAACTAATTTCACTGTCAACTAAGTAACTGCGCCATCTCTCCTCAGTTACAGAATTATACTTTCCACTGTCACCCTCATTTATATCATTTCAATATCTTGATTGATTAAGAGATGATTGATGTATTAAAGAATACCTGGGTCGACCAATTGATTGTCGAACCATCGAGCTAAGGATTGTAAGGTTTGCAGTAATTTCATTTAGTAATTGAAGCGCGATGGCAAAATTGTTATTTTATATTGGTAGTCCGTGAGGTACTAGTGCTACAGTGGTTCCTGTAATGTAAATAAGCAGAAAGTGAAGCAAAAGTTCTACCACTTGTCAAAATTTAACACGTTTGTTGTTTTTGAGTACAAGTTAAATTGTGACTTTTGAAACTTATTCGATACTGCTTAGTCATATTCAGTAATTTGATTCAATAAAAAATAAGTCCGTGTTCGCTGTTAACACTTGTCAGTGAAGTTTATTTACTCTGAAATTTTACTTGGCGGCAATGTGTGTCGAGAACAAACATTTTATCTTTGTCGAAGTGTCAATTATTTGTGTGAAACTAAACGGAAATTTTACGGTGACATTACATATAACGACATCATCATTTCTCAGCCACAGTATATCCACTATTGAACAAAGCTCTACCTTAAGATTTTCCCCAACGGCATCTCGGAAACTCTAGTTTTCTGATACAGATGAAATATCCACACTCCAATGCCTAGAAAGTATAATATCACCTGACTGAGATTGAAAAGCATCGGTAACTCTAGTAAACATATCGTCATAACTACTTCATGACTCGTAGGCAAATGCAAACATTAAGAACAAACAGAGGGCGGCGTGGATGTTTGTCCGTCAATTACCATTCACGCACAACATTTGCCATTTTGTATTTGCAAAACACACGCCGGTAAAATTAAATTAAATTTAGCGTGAAAAGGAACGGGGAGGTAATTAGCTAGATTAACATTACAACGAGTCGTTTCAAGTGTATTTTGCACGAAACTAAATGTAGAGCATATTTTAGTGGTAGTAGGGAAATATGATATTTTGGTTGTACTCGTATCTATGTAGGTATTGGACCATGTTTGATGGCAATTATCTTAGTTAAACTGTTAGTCCTGATTATTACTGTATTGGCCATGGAGACATGTAAACTAATAAGCAGCTTCCAATACCTGACATGAGGGAGGCTGTTTGGATTGACTTAGTGGTAGACCAAAGCTTATGCTTGCAATATGAAATAATGTGTTAGAGGCATTATACTAGTAATTGGGAGGTGTAAGTGCTGGTATAAAGGTTAAATTCCTGAGATTTCTTAGGTACGATTGTGAATTTTGTATCATAATATTACTTAGAAATACCAGCTAGATTTTCACCTGCGGGACAAAGGTTGAGATTTCGCAGTTGTCAGTTACAATGAACTCGCAATATGCATGCGGGACGAATGGTTAACTAACACCGTCTTTGTCTTTAAGACTGTCTTTAAGCCTTAGTTAGTTGACGAACCACTGTAAATCCATAAAATCGTGTTAACTTCCTTAGTTGTACGGCTTCGGTATGGAATTTGACACCGGGAACATAATATTACGAATTCATACAAGACAAATCTACTAGTGGCGGTACTTCCATACAAGCCCAAAAGCCCGGCTTGCCCTACTTAATACGTATATAATAAATTCTGAACGAAACCATTACATTCAATACAAAACAGTAATTACGAAACATCTACCATTTTTGAATTTACCGCGTTCCGTCGCGGCATGGCGCTCTTCAATGAAGCGCCTGAGACGGCGACTCGAAGCGCCACCCGCGCTACGCAACGCTTGTAATAAATTCATTCAATAATTTTACCTCTCACGTAGAACGTAGCTCCACGCATTTTTTAAAAGACGGTACGCGCAAAACATATATCTGCCTTTTTCTCTCTCGTGTGCTTTTACGAGGCTTTTGGCAACGCATGCTATCTCTTTCACATTCACGGGTGAAATGCTATACTCTGGCACTACGAATGTATAGCTATAGATATCTATATATAGCAATAATGTACTAAACCAAAAGCCCAGCTTTTGACCACAGAATTGTTTTGACTGAACATCGTACGTTTGAAGGTCGTCATGTGTAACATTATTTGTTAACTAAATTATATTTATAGTTATTAAATTATGTTGGTTCTTTTTTAAAATTATTTAATCATTTTTATAATACAAATAATGAGGTTTTATATTTATTTCATAAATTATAATTGCATGTTGTAATGTTTATTTTTTCGTTTACTAGCAATACTGTACGAATTACTACTAACTTCATAAGTATTTTGATATTGTGCAATTGTAAATAGTTCGGTTTTAGGTTAATTATTCGTTTTTTTAATGTTATTTAAACTTTTTGATACGAAAATGATTTGTATTGTTTCCTGTGATGGTGAAAGTGTGATGGTGAAAGTGTTAATTGCAGTTATAAAGGTAATTTAATTCAATTATATTGAAACTAGCGCGATAACTACGCCGAGTTTGTGCATTTCTTAAATTCGTGATAAATCACAAGAGGCATTTTATCGGTTCAGTTTAATAAACTACGTAATTCGATTTCTACATGCTTCCCTTATAGGTTATTAAACAGTCGTGTTTCATATGTTTTTGAAGGGACACTTGTGTTTTAGAATGTTTGGATTAATTCTAATGATATCAATGAGTTTGTAGTCCTTTCAAAAGGCATGCTATTACTTTTAAATAAAATTACTTGTAAAAACTTAACCTTAATGGATTTATAACAATTTCTGTCCGCAATTTTAGTTAACTGCGTAGTTAAACACGGGACCATAGTAGCTATCGTTGTGCTAGTGTAATGCCGGGTATTAAAAGTGCTCAGTAGTTAGTGCAGTAAAAAGTTACGGTTGCATGACCACAAGCTATCTATATTTGTATTATCTAATTTTATTATTGTATAGATTGTGTGATAGGTCTGCCGCCGCGCTGTAAATTCGATTTCGTCGTTCTTAGTCTTTTTTTTCTTCTAAATAAATATGTATTAAACCTAAAATAATATTGGGCTTGCCCTACTCCAAAACCCTAGGCACGCGAATGAAATCTACATAGCATTTTGAGGACTTTTTCTGCGTAACCAGCGTTATAGCTATAGGTAGGTATATAGTACGTGGTACAATGATGTGTAAAAAGTTTATAATAAAGTAGTCAAAAAAATTAAAATTGCTAAAATTAGTTTACTTAAATAGCCGAAGACTCCGCAATGATCACACACACACACATCTGTAGGTTTTTCTTACCTTCACGGTTGTGGTCTGTACTCAGAGGGACGAATGGACGTTTAGCCTAGTGTTATGCTTGTTTATAGGCAGTGAATATACAGGGCTAATCAGTATGAGTATATAAAGCTGTATGGGGGATGCTACACTCATCATAATGAACAACTTTTGCAGTGGGTCCCTGAAATCGAGAAAAAATAAACAGCTGTTCCATACATTTTGAAAATTCAAACTTTATCTGTATGGAACGATAATATTTGTATGAAATGATTTTTTTTTCTCGATTTCAGGCTTGGACCCATAGCAAAAGTTATTCAATATGATAAGTGTAGCATACCCCTTTCGGCTTTATATACCCTTTATGACTCACCCTGTATATCAAGTTGACGCCTTGTGCACGTTAATCGTTATCCAGGTGGGTTGGTGGTGGTCAAAACCCGTAAATATGACTATCCAGCAAAATTTAGAAGATATAGGGAATAAAACTAGCGTTCCTAAGCGAAAGACACCGTGTTCTCAATAATACAATTAGTTTGCAAAGGGTTTAATTGTGCACTCTGAGATTTAAAAATCCATGTTTCGAGGTATTTGTCTTATGACTACAACGGACTTTACTAACTAAACTTTTCGGGATACATCCAGTGTTTGGCATGTCTTTCAAATCGGAAAAAAAAATAACTTTAACATGGCGATACGGTTTATAAACAGCCAATAACCATGTTATGTTTACAAACACTCAGATTTGAATACACGTGTTGTAAATAAAGCAGTCAGTTGGCAATAAACATGTAATTTGCATTAGTGGCCACTGGCTATATCAATATACAATACCAGTATTGTAATTAAAGATATAGAGGTAACTTACTTACCAGATTATACCAGATATCCTTGTATTTGAAGGTTGCCTTATTACTGTATTAGCAATTATTATCTATCAATTATTACTGACCACGGGCCTCTTTCTTATAATATTAACGTGCTGTATGGGGCTTAGACCCTAACGATCGTTGATGGAAGTAGCTATTGATATTACTACCGTAGTGGAAGGGAAATTACGCTGCTATCCCTTTCACCATCATCATCATCAGCCCGTTGCAGTCCAGTGCTGGACATAGGCCTCTTTCGGCCTCCTTAATTGGTATCTTTATAGCTTTTCTCACGTCAAAAACTAGGTAGAGCGTAATGCAATTCTAGTGCCAAAAATACATACATACATACATAAACTCACGCCTTTATCCCCGAAGGGGTAGGCAGAGGCGCCACCAGGACACCCACATTTCGCCTTGTATGTTCCGTCCCATGATGTGATAGGGGGCGAGCCTATCGCCATATCGGGCACAAATTCCTGACTCCGGGCTGATAATGAATAGAAAAATCCAATATCACTTTGCCCGACCCGGGACTCGAACCCGAAACCTCAGCTTTGTAACCGTACCGTAATACAACTACGCCACCGAGGCAGTCCAAAAATAAATAAAGATAATTTCAAATCACGTGATTCGTTGTGAAACAATCGACTTTTAAGTGGGGTCATCATACTCAACACGTATGCAAATGATTTGTAAAGTTCGGCTCTATCCTATAACGCTTAGCAATCCCTTTACAAGGTCGAGCGCTGATGGTTTCATCACAATATGTGAAATTAGCGGTTACATCAATGTTTGTTTTGGTGTTGATGTGTTCATAATATTTGAAATGAACTTAACATAGAGCTATGTTAATTTTAAATCAGTACTTATGGAAGCTTACTTCGTAGATAGAAAATCGATAGATAGATATTTGATACCCTTGTTTCGGGTCTGGGTGTTTGTGAGACCGAAAAATCTCTCGTAGTTCCTGATATCCACGACACAACACACGATCTTAATGTAGGGTCAGGACTATGTATGTGACTGTTGGGTGTATATATTTATTTATAGACATTATGCTATAGTGTATACTAGTGCTGCATGCTTACAGTTCACCGAGTCCATTTACGTACTAATAATATGTGATGGAGAAGCGTTTATTACATGAGATTTTTCACTCATAAAAACTGGAACCCAGAATCTCGTGGTTAGAAAACTTACTTAGAAACACGCTGTTCACAATCAATGCAGGCTGCCAATACATCACAAAGAGATTAAACATTATTTATACTCGATCTTTACGTTGTTTCCATAAATGGCTTCTTTCCTACTCATTGTCCGCTGCATATAAAAATCGCATGTTGCATAGTTAGTGTTATACCTATTTATGCGCCCTTCATTTTTCGTTTCAATTCATTCAAGCATCTCTTTTCGAAAATCTACAATTATAATTTTTCAGCTCTTTCTTTTCTCACTAATTATTCTTTAAATATTTCCACGTACATCCGCGGACAAAATTAGTATAAATATTTCTAATCAATTTCATCAACTATGTTGAGAATGTTGGTGTCCAAGGTGAAAAACGCCATATTCAACAACCGGTCTTGTATTTCATTAGTTCAGTTACAATTACATAACATTACCGATGTTGTTAGCTATAAACTTAAAGCGGTATTCTTGTCACAAATGTATGATTATTTCATCTATTTATAAATTAATTAGTTTTAGATCCCTAAAGGGGTAGGCCAAGGTGCCAGTAGAGTCATCCAATGTTTGCCAAACCTATTGCCATACCAATATCTGATAAGAGAGCGATCCTATGGACATCCATTTCATAATCTTTAAAATAAAATGAAACAAATCGATTATAGACACGACACATGAATATAATGCTTAAAATCCGTTTGGTCATTTTCTGTTTAAAAAAACAAAATAATGTTACCTTACAAATGCTACACGGGATCAGATAGAATGTGGAGAAGTGGGACGCGATTTACTTTCGTTGATTTACTGTTTATGATTAGATATTTTTTACGAAATACGTTTCAGCTTACATATTGAACCACAGTGAACGCGATGTAAGAATTATGTTTGAGTGCTCAGCGCACGACTGTTGTGAATCGTGTTTAGCGTGATGTCATAGACGCGAAATGAGGCGCCACGCACAGAAACATCCTTGTGTAAACGTACTGTATACTTGTATATAGCAACTGCGTAAAAAATGTAGCGCGAAAATATTATACTCGCAATAAAGGCAATGCTGGCCGTTTTCAACGCGTCACTAAAGTGATCCTTGCGAAAGGCCTACGACTAGAAGAAAAAGAGAAGAGAATATTAATTTTTAAGTTTACGCCTGTAACCCCGAAGAGGTAGATAGAGGTGCCAATGCTACCCACAGATGATCGATATTATGTTTGTTCGTGATATACACGATAGAGGCTCGGCAGGCACCATCATACATTCTAGTACAGGGCAACTCATATGAGTTAGTATACCGATCATAGAAGACAATTATTTTATTGTAAACTCGGGACTATTAGACGTAGGTACATATAAAGTAGTAACAAATATATTTTAATTTATTAATCAATCAAGCGATAATATTTCGAACAAACAAACATATACATATGTACATGTATTTTAATTTGTTATTTAATTAAATGTAGTTAAAATCGCGTAACAAACATTGCCTTAATATAAATTGACAAAAACTCGCAACTGGCCTACGTCGTATATCAAGGAGCATGTTTTAATAATTTTCATTGACTATTAACCGGTCCACGATCGTGATTCCATAAACGTACAGAATATACATAACCAGATTATCTAGATCTGTGGGGAATTTCATCAGTAAAAAATATTCATGAGATAGCCAAAAGCATGTTTTAATGCAAAATAAATAAATATAATAGGAATATGGCCAACGGTCAGTCACACACATTTAGTAGATACTTTGAACACCAAATGTTGAAATGTAATAGATTAATCAAATGCTAACTCATCGATAAATCATTACGACGCCTTTGCAGTGCTTACAAATGTTCGATATGCCCATACTAACATGTTATTATTCAAAGCAAACTCTAAATGTGTTTAGCGGTTTGAATGGTCGCTTCCGATTTGGTATTTTGAGTGCAATTTTGAATGTGGGGGCTATTGACCATAATGAATAGTATCTATCACCATTTGCGTAACACCCATCTGTTCTTCGACTTCCTTATATATTTTTTATTTACTTAGACTTGAACAAATACTAGTAATTTCACTTTCCATTAGGTAACGCGATGATTCTTTATAAAATGTTTTAAATTTAAATTTATCAAAACTGAACACAATAGAAAAGTATTCAGATTATTTTCTGGTGTTGTATTATGTATGCAGTATCTGAAATTATTCATCTTTAAATTAAAACAAAGATATATACTTATCACCATATGTAATTGCTAGTATTGATCGCGGTTTTACCCGCGTAAAAATGTTTTTCCTGGATAAAAATCCTGTTACTTATTTTCCCTGAATAAAACTTAAGTAAAAGTACCATATAGACTTCCTCGAGAAATAGATTATCTAACAATAAAATAAATTTTCAATTGGTACCCGTAGCTTCTGAGATTAGTGCGTTCAAACAAATAAACTCTTCAGCTTTTTATATTAGTATAGTTATATCGATGGTATAGACGGAGTTTTGGTTCCATTCTGTTGAAATGAATTAATTGCAACCTTGGCCAAATATACCACCTGTATTCTATTTATGGAAACTATGTATGTCACTTGTTTAACCCTTGACGTTTTTATTAGAATTTACAATTAAAGATTTTGCTCAGTTTGCGTATTTTTTCATTAATTCTGAAATTACTTAAATTCTTTCACAGAAAAATTATTTCCGCTAAAGTATAAAATCAATCAACATCACAGAACATCAGGAAATCCATATAAAAGTAAGAACCAGCTTGACCGTACATACGGAGAGCATCGGAGGTTCAACATAATTGTACATTCATATTTGGTATTCCAAGGTGAGCGATGGAATCGATATGTGATAATGCGCGGGGCTTGTAAGGCGTCATTTATATTTACTCTTTGCATTTATAAACTATTTACTATGGGTGGTCTGCAAGCAAGGGGCGGAAGAGAGTGTGATGGGAAATTTGCCAGAGATCATTATAGTGAGCCAAGACCGACAGTGGCAAGTGATGAAATGAGACCGAAAACAGAAGTTTAGATAAAATAGTAAAAAGAAAATTAAGCAGATTAGTTAGGTAATCAAGTTGTGTCCTTGATGGTTCGATAAATCTGATTCATCTCGGAATGGGTAATTTCGCGAAAAGATCGCCGGACCAGTACTTTCAAGCGGTCGGAAAATTGTAAGAAAGTCATGAATAAAAAATTTAAAAAGACGATTGATTTTAAATATTATTCAAAAACAACGTTGGTGGAGCTGAGTGGAGGAGCAGAAGGATTGCCATCTCACATGTAGGTCTCAAACCAGAATAGAGAGAAAGAGAGAGGAAGATTACAAAACAAATTTCTCAACCATACGTCTAAGCTAAGCATCACAAACACGACTCTACGGTGGCTTGTAATTATTACGTGCAATTTAACATGAATGGATGGAATTAGTGCCAGTATTGTAGCGTCGTCGCGTCGTGTCGGAAGGCTGTCGCTTATGGCGGCGCGGCGGCACTGCGTCTTATAAGGGCGGCGGCGTCTGTGATCAGCGCGTGCGCACGTCACGAAGCTTCCTATATATCTATATATTTATGTACATGTGTAGAGTACACGACTACGAGCAAACTGTTGCAATCATCTATTAGATTACATTGCAACAGCGTTTGCGGTAAAACGCATTTTATTTTGTATCTGCGCGGTGAGATCTTGTGTCTTGAGTATCGCCTTTCTGATAGAATGGTACTAATGGAAAATATTGAGTATTTATGTACAAATTGATTCCATCAAGCTTCTGTGTTGGATGTCCAAGATAGACAACAGTAGTGATTGAGGATGCCTTTTTGTGTCTACGCCGACGATATTTCAAATAATTGGGTATTTGACTATCATTAAATTTTTGTATTATTTTGCAGACAAACACAAGTGCCATTAAAACAAAACATTTTTGTGAAAACAGTGTTAAAGTAGCTTGTAACATGAGGCAAATATTAGTATTTTAAATGAAAGAGTGGGGACGTAGTGGGGACATCTTTCCGTCTCTTTCACACCCGCACACTATAATGCACAGTGACGTCACTAATTTCGTTTTGCATCCCTTTTATATTACCTCCACTACAAGATTTAAAACGTTTGTAACTTGTTTAATTCTGAAAGGATTTACAAAATTCTTTGTTTACTAGATTTTGGATACGGATACTTTTTTATGAATGCAATAAAAAAAATGAGTCAAATACCCTATTGGAAACATCCTAATATATTGCAACTAATGAGAGCCGAAAAAATAATGTCTACGAATATTTATGCAATTTTACGTAAACAGCAATACAATAGCATCAAAAATCACAAATCTGCATACAATTCGCAAAGTTTTTGCTAGATTAGCCAACACATCGGCGTGCGAACCAGCCGCTTCGTCATGCGCTCTTTGTTACCAACAGCTTATTAGGGAAAGGAATGTCCCCACTTACCTACAAGGCCTGAATTAACGCTAACCATTTGTACAATTTACCTTTAAGGTAGTAGAATTTTCTCTATCTACCTTATAGGTAAATGCGCGCTATTCGGGAAATCTGCATACGTAATTATGTTGCTAGTTGAGAATACAAAGGCAAGCGGACAATTCGCTATATTAAGCGCACTACACACCGACCCGCCGGCATATGTCGGCAACTTTTTGTTGGCGTCTTCACTCATTTCAAGTCGAAAGCCTTTGTTGGTGACATGTCGGCGGCTCGTGTATTATAATGTGAACGAAAACGTTCCAAACTACCTTTCACCGAAAGAAATAGGGCAGTAACGGGCCGTATACAAAATATTTCTTACAATAACTCACGCATAGTAATCAACACAATTAATTAATGAATTCAGCACACGGTACTGCGGTACACGAAAATCAACGTGCACCATCAGACAGGCAATAATTTGAATTTAGGTCGGACAGGCCGCCTCAACTGAATGCCTAATGTCTAGACCCCGATAATTTCCTTACGACTTTATGCAGCAGACCACACAGCGTTGACGTAACGGGACCTTATGGAGTGTAAAGCATGAAAGGGTACTAGAAGAGAGGAATAAAAACACCTAAATGCCATTTACCAAGTTTTGATATCGCAGTTAGACGTGCGTCTTATTTTGAAGCTATAGGTTATACATGATATTAACTGTGCATAATAGTGATTGTTAGCGACAGAATTATCGAAACCCCATAATGACACCTACGGGGGTGCCGCGTCGGGGATCGGTGCCACTTGACACCGGGAGCGCGGCGGAGGAGCCGTGCGGGGTCCGCGACTCCGGGCTGGCCGCACACCGACCCACTCAAGACAGTCCACACCGTTCTCCCAGAGCGTTCACTCATTTACATATTTTATATTTTTGTAACCGCTATTTTTATTCATTAAATAAAACTTCTAAAGTCTCTGGCATTTAAGTTCACACCTTACAGTGATAATATACGTAAAACGCATTACACAAGCCTGATATCTGCAATAATTCGGATTTGTGATCGGTGATTCTTGTAAACTTATCAAACACTAGCTTTTGCCCGCAAACTTCGTCAGCGTGATTAACTTTATTTGGTATTTCTCATGCCGTCCCGTCCCGTCCCGTTATATCCCGCCCGTCCCGTCTCATTCTCACTCAAGGCATGTAATCCAGTCCCATCCCATCCCTTTGAGTATAAAAAGTAACAAATATGTCGGAATTCCTTCCTCATCCCACGGGAGCACTTAATTTTTCGGGAAAAAAGTAGCGTTAGTGTTAATCCAGGGTGTCAGCTACTTCCATACCAAATTTCATCGAAATCCATTAAGCGGTTTTTGAGTTCATCGTGCACAACCGCACAGACAAACAGACAAATATTCTAAAAATCATTGTTTTTATTACGTTAATACAGACCCCCATATTAGTTTTTCTCATTTATCTTCCATAATACAAAGTTTTTAAGTTGGACTTGTACCTATATAACTGTGAAAATTGCATCTCATTTCGTCTTGTAGTTTGCATTATGCGCAAGCAAATAAAAAGAAACACCCTGTATGTAAATGAAATATATACCAGTTTTCAAGTTCGACCTGCACCAATATAACTGTGAAACTGCATCTCATTACGTGCGGTTGTTTTTGAGTAATGTGCAAGCAAACAAAAAGAAACACCCTGTATGTAAATGAAATATATACCAATTTTCAAGTTCGAACTGCACCAATATAACTGTGAAAACTGCATCTCATTTGGTGCGGTAGTTTTTGCGTGATGTGCAAGCTAATACAAAGAAACACCCTGTATGTAAATAAGATATATACCAGTTTTTAAATTGGACTTGCACCTATATAACTGTGAAAACCGCATCTGATTTGGTGCAGTAGTTTTTGAGTAATGTGCAAGCAAACAAAAAGAAACACCCTGTATGTAAATGCAACATATACCAGTTTTTAAGTTGAACCTACAGCAATACAACTGTGAAAACCGCATCTCATTTGGTGCAGTAGTTTTTGCGTGATGCGCAAGCAAACATACAGACAGACAGACAGACAGACAGACAGACAGACAGACAGACAAAAATTCTAAAAAAAATTGTTTTGGCTTCTGTTGCTGTTATAAAGACCCCTCACGTTAAAATTTCTTATATATCTTCCATGTACAGACATCGACCATTTACATTTTTATTATAAGTATAGATATAGAAGATATAGAAGAAGATTCTATTGCGTCAGATTAACTCGATTATTTACCAGATAAGGCCATCGCGCGATATTTGTGAATTGTTCAGTATATTTAATATATGTTTCGTATATTTTTAATCATGAAATTGCACAGAATCTGCAAGACAAACAATTAGTGTCTTTCATCATAGCTATTGTATCACAAGGAAATGTTTGTCCGGTGTGTATCCGATTTTGGGCTCGCCTGTATTATTTTCTTTATCGGCAAAAGATGAATATAACGCGTCTATCGGAGTAACTATGTATTTCTCACCAGTGCATACTCTATTTAAATTTCAGTACATATATGATGCACATTGTAGTCATAAAGCCGTATCGGTACAAAAACAGAGCGGTTGGATGGTCTGTCTATAAAATTTGATGACTAGTCTCAAACACAAAACATCGTGTATTTACAAAACTACCATTCGGTACGTGCGCTGCCATACTAGGTCCGGTGGTGACCGTTATCAGTTACCTGCTAACTGACGGTGACAATGCGATGGTGAGATGCGATGGTATCTGCACGCGGCGCCTCGTCTGACTCACACCTCGAGTTGTGATCAATGCCATTTTTGGTAAATTATGACGTTACTAGGTGGTTTAGGCGTTTTTTTGTGTAGACTTGGGCTCAGTTGCATAAACTAACTTTGACCATAACTTTAATTTTGACAATGTCATCGCCATACATTTGTGACGTATTTGACATTGCTAACGTATGGGATTGATATTTTCACAGTTTGACTGTGAAGTTAAGGGCAAAGGTAGTTTGTGCAATTGGCCCTTAGTGTTTAAAAAAATAGAACCAACAATTTAAGAGGCGAAGATGTCAATATAAAAGATGATAGCAGTAATAAATGTACAAAGAAAAAGAAATACGACACATCATTGTTACAACTAGAAAGATTTACATATAAAAGGTTTTTAAATATTTTAGTTTTATCATACATATAAATCAGCCACCGAAAATTGTAGATATTTTAACTTCAGTATAGTATGTAAACAGGTATATTATACTTAATAAGGTCCAGTACTAAAATTGGTCACAAAACCAATAAATACGTATAATTGTATAGGTTACTGTGGTATTTGAATCCAGAAAAAAGCATGTCTGCGGCGATAAAGTTAGCTTGCGTTGTAAACTCTGTTGAAACAAGATTAATGAAACCAAGTTTAATTTAAGTTCCGTAAACTAACCGTCACAAAGGAACTAAAATAGTACGTCAGTATCGCACGGCACTTTGTTTTTTTTAAAGGCACGGTAATTGCCTCCACTGGTACACGTCAATACAGTATGTATAGTTTTTTTTAATAAAAAACTTCCACTAAATTGTCAGGAAATTTGTATTGCTACTCTTTTGGTGTATTACCTCTTATCTCATCTCCTTCTTTGGGAGATCCTACGTGGCCTAATGAGCCTATTCCTTGCTATTTCTATTTCTTATTATATCGGGAGTATGTATTGACTGGCCGAAGATTATCCTTTGGATAACCATTTTACAGAATTATTACATCGTGGTTAATTGCTTCTTTGTATACCGCTTATAGGAAATTCTATCTCATTATTATATGGGAGAAGTGGACACAGCCGCAGTCAGAACTTACTACGTTTTAGTCGATCTAAATGATTGTATCGAAAGGTGAGAGATAGTCGTCTATTTGTACTCCCTACTCTATTCCGAATGACGCTACACTATTGGTGGTAGTCTCTCATATGTGAGAGGCCGCCTGGGTAGGTACCACTGCAATGCCTTTTTCTCCTGCCAAACAGCTGTGTAAACGCACTGCTGTGTTCCGGTTTGAAGGACTTTTTAGCCAGAGTAACGACTGGACATATTGATACTTAACATCTTATCTCTCAGGATGGCGAGCGCAGTGGAATGCTAAGCAATGCTTTGTAACTCATGGTGTTATTTAGTTTTCTACTGTTAATGAGCGGTCGTATCGCTTACGATCAGGCGAATGGCATGCTCGTGTCGCCACTCTTCGCTATAATAAAAACTTCACTCATCATTGGATGCAAGCTATTTTGTCAAATCACAATAAATAAAAATTACCATGTTTGTCAGCTTACGTACTCAACCAGAAAACCAATAAAGCGAATCCACTTCAAAAGTTAATTCCGCAAATTGAGGAGTGCGATAAAGGGCTCTACGAAGTGCCGGATATCCGTCGATAGTTGGGCAGATAACAAAGCCTATTCTGTTTGGGACAATAGACATTGATGCTAAGACAACGGCGGGACGGGCTGACCCACTTGTTACTATCGAATCCTTGGAATAACAACTACGATTGGATATGAAGGGTTAAATTGTCCTGAATATACCTACTTAAATTAGAAATATTACAATGTTGAATCATACCTAGAGAAGTGTGATATGACATCAGTGAGTTTTTTATTATTTTCAAGTCTCTTTATATGTGTCAAATCAAAGACCTCAGTGTAGAGTTTCAAAACGGTATAGACTCTTGGATTATAAGCAAACGCTTACGAGTTTTATGAAAAAGAACGACTTTTCCTTTTGTGGTTGAACTTGAAACTAATTTACCTCATCAACAGCAGCCAATAGCCTCAAGTTGTCTCCTTTAGAACACGGTTTAAAACTCTATATCATTTCAGAAAAATTGTCAAAGGTGGCATGTGTTCACCCTTTATTACGTCGTCTGTCCACCTTATAATGGACTAAGATGCAATATCTAAGTACAGGGCTATTAAATTAATAAAGCGGACTTCATCGCAAGGCCATCGTCCTCCTATTTCGATGCAATTTGTGTAATAGCATACAGTCATAGTCGCGCTGGACTAGATTTGGTACCGCGTTAGTCATCGCAACGGGACCCGAGGAAATTATTTACGAACCGTCCCACTTGCGAGTAATAATAGGAGAGATGACACAAGACGTTTGTACAGATTAGCCCGGTTTACCGCATCGGCCTTTGATGTTGTAATTTATGTTGTTATTTATCGCTACAGTATTGAAATGAAAATATTTATTGAACCCACGAAATGTCATACATTATTTAGATTCAGTCATTTTTTTCCACTACCACCCGGTTCACAAGGCTGTTTTCGCCAGAGAAAAACGGGCAAGAAAAAACTCTTTTCAAAACAAGTTTACAATACTGTAATTATACAGAGGTTGTACCAGTTATTACCAGCTGGAGCAGGTGTGTTATGGAATGAAGACCCGAAACTGATGGTAGCATATCCGTAACAGCCCCACAACGACTACCGTACATTCACAAAAGTTTAAACCTTCTATAGTCACTAAAGCATATTTGTCGCGGTCCGGGATCTTCTTAGATATATTCGGTTCAAGACGATGGTATAGTTCTATCGACCGAAAAGAGATGACTCTCCACTGTTGTGTGATCTATCTTAACTGCGCTTATTATTAAGCGCATTATTGATACTTCAAAAAGATAACAAAAACAGTTAATCACCTAAACTTTAATCTAGTTGCGATAATCTATTGGGCTCTTGCAGTCAGGTTTACCCTTTACGACCCGCAAGCTTCTTAGATACAACTTTAAAGCGGAAAGGCAGTTTAAAACCAGGTCATCTTTTTCATTAACTAAACTAGCAGTTAATACACAGGCCGTGCGACCAACACTCCAGTGCGATAATATTAGTTGCGTGCGGATTAGAAACGTAAGTTTATTTAAAGCTTATAAACGAGTTTAGTTCCGTCTATATTTATTACTCAATTAGTCAGCAGGGAATATATAGATCATGACTCCGACTTCCGATATTAGCAGTACATCGACTTCTACCAACTCATGTGTGTCGTGTTGGGGTAGGCAGACTAGGAAGTGCAAAATGGTGGTTCGGAACACACCTTTCACTTCCTAGATGTAATTATCATGCAATATCATAATATCCCCCAGTGGCGTGCCTAGGGTTTTGGAGTAGGGCAAGCCCAATATTATTTTAGGTATAATACATATTTATTTAGAAGAAAAAAAAAGACTAAGAACGACGAAATCGAATTTACAGCGCGGCGGCAGACCTACCACACAATCTATACAATATTAAGATTAGGTAATACAAATATAATAGCTTGTGGTCATTGACCGTAACTTTTTACTGCACTAACTACTGAGCACTTTTAATACCCGGCATTACACTAGCACAACGATAGCTACTATGGTCCCGTGTTTGACTGCCTAGTTAACCAAAATTGCGGACAGAAATTATTATTAAGATTACATTAAGGTTAAGTTTTTACAAGTAATTTTTATTACACGTAATAGAATGCCTTTTGAAAGGACCACAATATGATTGAAATCATTAGAATTGATCAAAACATTCTAATACACAAGTGTCCCTTGAAAAACATATGAAACACGACTGTTTATTAACCTATATGAAGGGGAGCATGTAGAAATCGAATTAGGTACGTAGTTTAGTAAACTGAACCGATAAAATGCCTCTAGTGATTTATCACGAATTTAAGAAATGCACAAACTCGGCGTAGTTTTCGCGCCAGTTTCAATATAATTTAATTAAATTACCTTTATAACGGCAATAAACACTTTCACCATCACACTAAAACCATCACAGGAAACAAAACAAATCATTTTCGTATCAAAAAGTTTAAATAACATTAAAAAAACGAATAATTAACCTAAAACCGAACTATTTACAATAATTGCACAAGATCAAAATACTTATGAAGTTAGTAGTAATTCGTACAGTATTGCTAGTAAACGAAAAAATAAACATTACAACATGCAATTATAATTTATGAAAAAAATATAAAAACCTCATTATTTGTATTACAAAAATGATTAAATAATTTTAAAAAAGAACCAACATAATTTAATAACAATAAATATAATTCAGTTAACAAATAATGTTACACATGACGACTTTCAAACGTACGATGTTCAGTCAAAACAACTCTGTGGTCAAAAGCTGGGCTTTTGGTTTAGTACATTATTGCTATATATAAATATCTGTAGCTATACATTCGTAGTGCCGGAGTATAGCATTTCACCCGTAAATGTGAAAGAGATAGCATGCGTTGCCAAAAGCCTCGTAAAAGCACACGAGAGAGAAGAAGGCAGATATATGTTTTGCGCGTACCGTCTTTTAAAAAGTGCGTGGAGCTACGTTCTACCGTCTACGTGAGAGGTAAAATTATTGAATGAATTTATTACAAGCGTTGCGCAGCGCGGGCGTCGCTTCGTTGAAGAGCGCCATGCCGCGACGGAACGCGGTAAATTCAAAAATGGTAGATGTTTCGTAATCAATGTTTTGTATTGAATGTAATTGTTTCGTTCAGAATTTAGTATATGCGTATTAAGTAGGGCAAGCCGGGCTTTTGGGCTTGTATGGAAGTACCGCCACTAATATCCCCTACCATATCTTGGGACGAAAATGATACTGGTGAAATGTCAACACTTCCTATTTTCTTAGATATTGGTTTGAGCTTATGTATTGAAAGCTAAATGTGCACGTTATGGAACTAATCTCCAATTTCAATTATTTGTGCGTCATAAAAATGTTTTGTCAGATTTTCCTCGTCAACCCTTTCAATCTGAGTCAACAAAGCTTTAATAAAGATCATGTACCAAAATATGTTATTATGATAAAAGCAACGAAGTTTTAATTTAAAAGCACGTACCATTTTTTCTCCTGCATCATCGTATTTCACAATTCTGAAATGTGTCTTGACTCATATATTAGAAATGTGTTTTGAGCACACAATTCCTACAATTTGGGACAAAGCAGAGCGTCACTTAGCTTTTTTAAGAATTTAATGTTAAAAGGTATAATTAAGTGTTCATCAGCCAAGGCTTTGATGTGCTCTTACAGAACACTTGTATGTGTCATACTTGTTTCGCAATGTACTTTAATAACTCAGATTGCTATTTAAAACAAAGCTTGCATATTGTACTACACTTCACACTTTTACACTAATAATAAGTCCGCTTGCGTACTATTGCAGGATGGTGATATCACTCCCCTATGAGAAGAAGTACACTATTTACTACAGAATCCTTTAAGTACAAAACTATCTTTATCGGCAGGCTCATAATACTGGCTTACATCATCATCACTATAATCCTCAGCCGGAGAAAGTCGATTACTGAAGATAACGTCCTAAAGATGTCAACAGCGGCCTGCTCAAACCAGCCTACATCCAGCAACTTCGTTAATCTTAATGATTTCAAATCCTATGTTCTAACTGAACTACATTCTCTATTTACCAGTCGTTTAATAAGGGTTTCCTCTCAAGAGTCGGACAACGCAAACAATAACAGACGAACAGTCTGCGCGACGCTGGATTCCAATTGTTTTACGTACAAATATTAGTCCAGCCGCGGTTTCCCGGACATTTACTGATGTTTACTTCTAATGTGGGAGGTCCAGACGTACACACAGACATGTGATATTTCCTATAAAGCTGCGGGAGTAAGTAAAGTAATGAAATATTATCTAGATTTATGTATGTCACGTTTCAACACTAAATAATTCGCTTTGTGAGAATCATGATTTCCTGTATCTAAACACCTTTAGCGATCCAATTCTGTATGCCTATGGAAGACATACACGCGCTTTTAAAAGGATTTTCTATTCTTCCATAAAAGTATAGAATATAAACCTTGGAAACATATTTAGCACAACACAGTTTATCAATAAATACATAGTGGTATAAACATTCAATTTGCTAAGATGAAAGAGACGGATGGAGGAACACTTAAACAGCTCGCTGTCTAATCATTAATGCATTAGCCGACATTGCACAATATACAAATAAGCAGTTTATTCTGAGTGGAGTCGACCATAAACACTGTTTTGTTCTATAAGTACGCAGCTGTTTTTATATCTAGGAAAAGGTAGTAGCATTATTTGTGGTATGAAATGTTTATATTATTAGTTAAGGTGTAAAATTGTACCACGTGACTTTTGAGTCTTTGGTTGGCTTCAAAAAGTTTGAAATAGTCCTGTGAATAAAAATAATGACTGATTGGAGAATCTACGCTAATTAACTATTTCTAGCCAAAATGCTAACTAGATTTTTAACATTCGAGTCCTATGACGTCCTGACCGATCGGGCAATATACGACAATTTTAAACAAGCCGTATTTACTCAGATCACCAGCTATCTTCCTAATATTTATCGACTATCAAATATTCCCAAGCTACAACTCACAAATGTAATTAACGCAGCGCATAATTATCGTAGCGGAGCGCAAGCTCGCACAAACGAAGAGGTCGGCGTGACGTGGGAGGGCGGCAAGGACCTCCGCCCGCGCGCACCACGCACTGCTTTAACTAGTGATGCAACTCGCGATATATTTGAATCTGAGGAGTAAATACTATATTAATCGATAAAATTATGCTAAATGTGCCATATAAGACATTAATGCTGGAAGTGATATGAGGAGAGGAAATAACTTTGTTAATGATGATGAACGTAAATATAGAGATGGTTAAGTGGGTAATATTATTCGAAGGAAGTTATCATACAATTCCAAAGCAAGTCGTGCAGCCTTCAGTATTCTGCTATAAATATTTCGTTATTTTCCATTATGAAACAGCAAATATCCTCATGTTACAAAATAAATATTAGGTCATTTAAGCAATCTATCTGCGAGCTGTTCAGATATTTCCTTCAATATGTAGTACTAAATTGAAAGTCATTACTAAGTATAATATTGCTTAAAATCAATCACAAGAGTAAACACTATCTGTAATAAAAGCGGTAACCACAGGAACAAAGGAAGTCATTGTGTTATCAAAGCAAGAAATAATAGCATCGATTGATTGACAGCATCCGCTCCTACTTTCCTAACATCGATTACAAAATCGTAATCAGAAGAATATCGATCAATTGCACTACGATTTGAAAAATCGTAACTACACTTCCGTTTTTATGACATACTTCATAATGCTGGGTTGTCACTGGTTTTTATGCTAACACGGCTGGTGTGGGTGGTAAAGAATTTTAACAACGATCTCTGATTAACTAGGTTGTGATTTAATGTAATTAATTCTGTTCCCTTTGTGTATTGTACCGTATGCATATCGTATGGCTTTATGACTTTATTAAACGCTACTGCATTCCTTTGTATATCAATATTGCTTGAGTCATTTTTATTTGATCATAAAGGAATTTTAGATGAGAATTGAAATTTTTATACATGGATGAAAAATGTAGGCTTTAACTTTTCTTTCTATTAGCCCAGTGTCAGGGTCGGGTCTGTCTTTCTAGTTAACTTATAGTTAACTACTCCTAGTTACCTCATGTAGGTTAATAATATTTCCTTCCATCTATTTTTCCTCCAAGATTTGTATAAAATTTTGACAAAACTACAAATTAGATACCAAATTGCTAATGCATCCAACAAAAGTTCTCGAGGCACGCATTTGGAGGTGCTAATACAATTGACACATCACTAGCTCGCCAAAGTGGATCGGTTTTTACAACCTTGTGAAATGTTCTTTAAATCGTGCGATTTTGTTCGTCTTTTTTCTAGTGAAAGTACATGGATACATAAAAGTTAATTTTATTTTTTATTATTCTCGTAAAAACTGTCGTGGGAAAATTTTCTGTCAACCTGACGTCAACTAATACGATGTACTTGCTATAACTGAATCCGTGAACATGTCGCTTTTTTATATTCTTCCAAATTACTGGCGCTACAAATCGGATCCATAACATGAAGGCTTCCCATAATGGTTTCTTAGATTTACGCGAATGTTACACATTGAAATAAAACTATTTTTACGGATTTTATCGCGATTTGTCAGTCCGCCCCGTGACCACGAAAGCTGAAAAGCAATCGAAACGTCGGGAAGTTAAAAAATGTAAAAATTAAACCAAATCGCGATAAAATCCGTAAAAATAGTTTTATTTCAATGAAGGCTTCCCCTTAGCGGCGGTCTCCCCAAATTTTATAAACAGGGACTTGGTCAATTGCCGCGCTGGAGCAATACGAATGGACCACAATGAATTCAATTAACAACTGTGTTGAGCATGTCATCTAGCGATTACAAAATTACAGGCATTTATTACATTTACATCATTCACACCTATGCTATAATTTGTGTGACATATTCTCTACACATTTTGAATGGTACTTGGCAATCACGAAATCCTTTTGGTACAATCTTAGCCACTCGTGTTACTTAAGAATTGTGTTTAGTTAATTTACGTAATAATTTTTTCGTAAGGTCTCTGTTCACATTTCCCTGCTTTATCGGTTGCACAGCCGAATGCTATTGAAGCTATCTTCGGCGCTAATCTTAATACATGGGTCATCCAAACCGAGTCTATTAAATATTGGTAGATGTATGCAAGGCAAATATTGTACGGAACAATCGTTCGAGCAAGTTTGTACGACCTTATGCAAGCATACGAAAACTTTTCAAAACAGTATTTCCCGCAGTCACATTGCTGTAACTAAAACAAGCATAAAATTACAATTCACGGGTGACATTCAAGCTGAATTCGCAAGAAATGGGTCGGAAGTGCGACGAATTGGCCGTGAGCCGGCGGGACGGATCGTTTGCCTGTATTGCGATGTGAAACGATGGCAATTATTGCGGAATTAAACAGGCGTAAAACCTTGTCACTAATTTGAAATGAGCTGCAGGACGTATCACTAATGCTCCGGTTACAATTTTGATGATATTCCATGTATTATTAAAATTAAGCGTAACATTTGAACGGTGCGTCAATAACTAAGTAAATTGGATCTGTGCCAAATCTGACTATGCTGTTGATGTTACCGAAAACAGGATTTATTGGTCGATTTAATGAGCGCTGTATGTCTCATAGGAAATAGATGTACCTTTAGATTCAAATTACGTGGAACTCATATTGTCATTGCAATTTCTGGAGATTCGAATATTCCACGCACTATGTGTCACTAATCTCTTTCTCTACCTTTTTAGAATCCAGCAGCAGACATTTGATGCACAGATATCTAGGTATAGCCAGTGATTACTAATTAAGTATTTACCCACTAGCTTTTTTGCAGAAGCCGTGCTTAATAATAAACATTGCTGGGCAGATCTTTCACAAACTATGTTATCTTATGACTAAGTCGATCACATTGTTACATTACGAGTACAGATTGTATTATACGAGAAAGCCGGCAATTATCAGACGTGCATTTATTACTATTACTGCAACAGTATGATGAAAAATAATATTAATATCTTTGAAACTCCAGTCATAAAAGCAGTCGCCATGGCCACCAAGCACGGAAACATTGCGTTGAGTAATTTCCCAAGTTTTAAGTGCGCTATTTTTGTGTGTCAGTACGAGGTGCACGCGACACCCCCATACATTCGACGGTGACACCGTAAACTTATTCATGGATATCTGTAGATTAATAGTACCGCTACGCTTTCACACGAAGATAATATAATAGTTTGGAAATTAGAGGATGTTGTGCAACTGCCTATGGTCCTGAGTGACGATAAAGTATAGGGGATTGGTAACGGTGATGATAATGAAGCATTAGGAGGTCAGTTATGATGGAAAACATTTAGATTTTTCATGTGATTGGAAGCGTGATACACAAACACAAAATTCTTAGTAATAAAAAATTCCGGTGCAGAGAGCGTAATGCTTAGCATCAATGAGATATTGTGATACAGACAAGCGATTACTCGTATTACCCGTGATATAGGCATTAGGCACAAAGCTTCATGACATCAGCAGTCTAACTTCAGCATTTGACAGCCTTCGTGGCGCAGTTGGTTAGACGCCGGCTGTGAAACGAGTAGCCACGGGTTCGATCCCCGCACCGGACAAATGTTTTTGAGGCCTACAAGTATTTGTTTCGGGTCTAGGTGTTTGTGAGACCGGAAAGTCTCTCGTATTTTCTGATACCCACGACACAAGACTTAATTGATCTAAATGTGGGGTCAGGACTATGTATGTGATTGTCGGGTGTATTTATTTATGCGTATTTATAAACGATCTTCAAAATTTCGCACATTTGAATTGTGTTTGTGAGAGAAAGTTATCTCTATTTGATTTGTATTTACCATTATATTCGTGGAAGCCGCTCTTAGCGTTATTGTAAAAAAAGGTTTGGAAGGTAAATAAGAAGACCATGCTAAGTTGTGCATTGTAGTTGCATGCGTGACGGGCATACTTGCGTAGTTTGATTGATGTGAGGTGTGCGTTTGACCTTCACGGTGTTTTAATAGAATTGTTGAAGTAATTCTATACTTCGGCTCGGGTTGTGTGCACTCGCGGAGGTAAGGGTGCCCGCAAACTTGTATACTTGTGTATTTACAATTTGTCTTTTTTATTGTATACCTTCCAATGTGTGTGAATTACACCAGTCTGCATTCGGCCAAGAAATTAGGCCTGAATTCCTCGCCATCGTACTGAAAACTTGTCCCTTACAGGAGGACGTATGTAGATTGATATAATTATTGTAGCCGCTTAGCTTGTAGAAAATCTTCTAATCACAGCTTCATCACACATAGGGTTGCAAATATTTAACGGATGGTGGAATATTCAAATACGAGGCAAGCCAGACAAATGGAAGCAAACCCAAAGGCCCAAATTTGTGAACAAAATTGCAATATTTAAAGCACCAGCTAATCAACCTACATACAAAAGAGCACGTCTTGCATTCTCTAAAGACGAAAAGCAAAATAAAGACAAAGGCTGGGTTCACTACATGGTGTTCGAGCAGCCACTAACAAGAATAATACAATTGTAACCGCACAACAATCGCACTCCGCTGGGGAGCGGCAGGCAAGGGTGCCGGCATATTTTTAGCAACTGGGTCAACACTGCCTTTGCAGTCCAGTGTAGAGAAGGGTCTCAAAGAGCTTCAATTTGATAAGTCTTTGTGTTAAGGATAATTGTGTTCTGTTTGATGTTGTTGTTGGTCAAGGTTAACAGAAAAACATAGGCGATTTTTTGCTAAGTGCTCAAAACCATAAATACATATACAATCGTGTCTATACCATCCAAATATAATTATGTTATGTGATGTGATGAAGGTCGACCCCTAAAGCCAAATAAGTTACGCTCCTCAAGTTACGAAAACAAAACCAATACTACGTATTGTTTGCAGTTGGAATTCAAAATTGTCAATGTTTACATTTCTCTAACATCAGTGAAGTAGACTTGAAAATACTAATGCCCAAATTGACCCTAAAACATATTTGTGCTACAAAATACTCACAGCCGGGATTCTAATCAAGTACGAAAGTTTTCTACAGTTCTTAAAAAAAACCGTGACCACGAAAGCTGAAAAGCAATCGAAACGTCGGGAAGTTAAAAAATGTAAAAATTAAACCAAATCGCGATAAAATCCGTAAAAATAGTTTTATTTCAATGTGTAACATTCGCGTAAATCTAAGAAACCATTATTTAAAAAAAAAACTTATTTAAAAAAAAACTACGGATAAAAACGACTCACCTGCCCATAAGCGAGTACAGTGGCGTTGTAGCCATCCAGCGCGGCGTCCACCAACTTCCTGACACAGGTGTCGTACACATCCTGCTGTGAAGTGGAGGGTTCGAAGGCGTAGTCGAAGGTGAAGGCGCGTTCCGTGCCCAGCGCCACGCCGCCGTCGCCCGCCGGCCCGCCTGCGCGCGCGCATATCCCGCACCCTTCTAGAACTTCTGCTGGAGTTTGCGGACGAATTCTGTAACAAAATTATACATATTGTATTTATATAAGCCACATCGTTTAGGTACTGGTGGGTTTTGTGGACGAATGCTATAACAACAACATAGTATAGGTACAGCGTAAAGGAGATCGGTCGTTTTCCTATGAATATTGGGCCTAGTAGTGGAAACATGGTGGAGACAAATGAGACATAGAATTAAATAATAAGGATTTTTTATCCTTCAAAAATAACATAGTCTTCTTGAGCTAGGATACGGGGTTTTTAAGATTTATCCTCTTAAAGTTTTACAAAATCTACCATTTTCTGCTATCTGAATACGTAATATCTTAGTTGGCTTATATTTTAAGTTTGGGATGAGTATGAATATACATTATTATAAAGTACGTAAGCTTATCAAGGAAGAGAGAAAAACACATTTGAATATTTAAAAGTATATTATTTTGATATCAGGTTTATTGTATGTAGTTAGTCATTTTGTCATGCGCTAGTTTAAAAAATATCTGAAGCTACCGTACCCAATAATAAAAAAATAAAACAATGATTGAGGATGAATCCATTCAGACATTACAGATCATGTAAGCCTTTGCGCCTTTACGATCGGTGTCTCGTAGTTGTTGGCTTCAGGCGCGCATCAATGATTTCCCGTAGTTTTTGCTTACATGACGATTATAAACATTTTAACTTATTTATATGCTATAGTATTGTTGGATCGAGGTAAGCAATTGACTGCAAGGGACGCCGTAGAGAATAAACACAACACCCAGTCACAAAACGAAATTATATGATTTTCAAATTAATTCAATTTTAAATACACATGAGTACACGACGAAATAAACAATGCAATTTGACAGATAATAGTCTCGTGACAGATGTCAACTCTATGAATGTTGCTGACAAATACAAAAATGGTAGAAATATTTCATGATATCCTCATTTTTTTGTAAATCTAATTCCAATGGCGTAGAATAAAAGTAAATAGAGAAATAAATCTAAAAAAATACGCCAAATTTTTTGGTAATAATGAATTTCTTGTCCACGGTTGGACCAAATCGACCGATCTCCTTTAACACCTCTTTGTACTTTATTGGCAGAGGTTTCATTTATGTCACCCACTGTTCGATATGTGTGTATTGCCATGCCAAGCTCAAATTCAAGGCATCTGAGATTTTGTAAATTACAAAACGGTTATTGGCCGACTAGGGAATTGCATGCAAAACCTCTATAATATGTCACCTCAATAATAGTCGAATCAACATATACTGCGACCAGAAAATTGAGGCGACTTTTACAAAATATACATTACTTCGTCTGAATATTCTTACACTTGATGAAAATTACATATCGTCTTTACTATAATCGGAGTTATAATGATTTTCGATACCTTCCACAATGCACAACAATTACCTACATCATGTGTTAAAATTACTTTTATAATAAACTTAGAAGAAAAAATAATTGTATTAATGTCTCTTAATTTCACTCCATCAATGGTATTAAATACCTGAAAACATCAATATAATAATGAAGTTTTTGTTCACACGTCATTAGAAACCACAGTGTCTTAGTGCCACAAATTGATTATACATCTATCATAATCAATTTTAATGTGTGCAATTATTTTCTCATCAGTTGTTGTCACAGCCGAGTTTGTCTACTGCATCATGGAACAGGATCTCATAAAATCGTTAGCTGTGATAGAGAGTATTTAAGTTTTGTAAAGGCTTGATGTCGTAAAAATATGTATGAGAAGAAATGGTCTTACTGCTGAGGAATCAGACGTTGAAGATCGGGATATCGGGATGATATTGAGGAGATTATGGAGGAAATTGATCCCGGGAATCAAAATCAAATTGAGGAACTATTAAAAAAGGGGATGGAAGTACAACTTTACAATAACAAGCTTGAGTGATAGTACTAATGATAACTGATGAAGCAAAGATATCTGCATTATTGACTAAATCACATGGTAAGTGCAGTAAAGTTTAGCCCAAATATAGCTTGAAATTGTTTAAGGCGTTTTCTGACCCATTAATATTACATCCCTACTTAAAATGGGACGTATGCTAAACACGAAAAACACACCAATGATACCAGACCTGGTATTATACTGTGGGGTATCATTATTATATTGTTTAGCCAGCAGACCAGTGAGGCGACTAGTATACTATTCTCTCTCTTCAGCCACAGGAAGTCCAATGCTGAACATATGCTATTGACAAATCACCTACATCCTGCAAGTGTGGTTCCCATGCACATTTGTTGACATTGCAGTACAGTTCAATGAGGAGCGGAAGTGCCCAATCATTAGGGCATTCGCGGCCATAGAGCGCGACTGACGCTGCATACTTCATTCACCCATCCATGCAACTTGGCTGTTTAATTGACACTTCCCATTTATTGGCTTATATTTGTTATTGTTTTTGCCTTGTAGTACATATAGAAAGGGTTGTGCATTTGCGCACCGTATGGCTATTGCGATAAATTATTAGTGAGTTGTAGATATAACCGAAAAGATTTCTGGCATAGTACCTGGAGCCTTTATTAAGAAGCGATGTTATATGAAGGTGAAGTTTGTATGGAGAAAACGTAGTCCTTTCGCAAATTAACCTACAGGATTCAACTGTATTTAAATATTACATTAATATTTGCAAACGAGCAAAGCTTGGCCGGGCTGTTAGTAACCATTATAAACACAAAAATATCTGTACCTATAATTATAAATAATAAATGGCTAATTTGAACAACAGTCGGAATGTCCAGCGAGGTTCACAGAATTCACAAATTCCACCGAGCGGCCGGAATCCGTCTAGACTCTAGACACGACGGTAATTGCGCAACCTGCCATTCAGCTCGAAATTGTCCATTCAAATCAATTTGCACAAGGAATGCTGATTAGGAAAATAGTTTCATGTTGCCACCAAATTATAGCGTCTGTTTTATTAGGAATAATGTATATGGTAACCCATAGTCATGTAGATACATTGAACGGAACTGGAGTGGAAAGAGTAAGGTTCATATTAGATGGCCTTAACACAGCGCTCAATATAAAGACGAAATATATCCAACAATCACACAATATGTTTAAATCCAGATAATATGCGTCTGTTGTTAAATAAAATAAATAAGTAGACCCGAAATATACATTCGGTGTTAATTTCAATACATTAGATGTCTATCGATTGCCAGCCGGCGCGGCGGCGCGGCATGTTTACCAACTGGACCACGGAGGCTATGGTAATTAAAATAATGTAAAAGTTTCATAATTCGTCGCGCAATTTAAATATTTACGAACAATTATGTCGCTACTTATAGGATTTTAGCGTACCTATAAGGCTGTAAACCATCATATAAATATTTTTAAGAAGTACGAAAGTCACACGCCCGATAGAAAGACGTTTTCGCACAAAGAATTTATCTGAAGTTTTCACACAAGTTGGAATAAGAATTTAGTGGAAACAATGGCCGTTGTTCGTTCACCCTGTGAATTTCGAGTGGTGTATTGCAGGCGAGCACCGGCAAGCTATAATTGCACAAAATATACACTGTGCCGTATACCAAATATGTGTGGGACGGACTTAAAATACGAAAAGTATTTATTGCTATTAACTGGCTTTTTGAATTAAAGTATTCTTAAGAACCTTTTTTAAATACTATAACAGGATTTAAAGAGTGACACGATCAAGATACCGCACTCAGAAGTGGATGTTTACAAAATATGTCTCGTAAAAATCACGAATGTAAGTGCGCATGAAGTATTTTTTCAGTTACGACCAAAAGTTTATGAGAGTTATAATAAGAGTGTATGGTGGTATGTATGTAACGATATATATTATTTATTGGAGATTATTCTTGCTTTATTTATTACTATATTTCGACAGTTTAATGGACGAGTCGGTATGTTGGTATGATCCAAAAATGATTATTGATTTTTAACGTCACCAACCCACACTTTTGATATCCTATATTTGAACATTATTTATATATTAATAAAGTAACAATTTATATTAAAATTAAACACCCAATAGAAATCAATTTGCCCCCCGTCGCCTTGATTACGCCCCTGCCCCGGCGCGTATCGTAGCGCGTGTTGCATTACACAATGGTGCGCACGCGAGAGCCGAGCGCGCGTCCATGTGGAAACATCGCGCCGGTCGACGCACGCGTATGCCGTGTGACGCACCATGCACCACCACTTATATTGCTGGATACTTCTCTGTTTACATTTATTTCTGTGATTAACTAAGTTCGTTGGTTAATAGGTAGTCATTCAAGCAACAATATAGTCGACAGATGTGCCAGAAGCTATGCAGAAGTATTTACTTGGGTAGAACTGCCAAGGTAAAGCGAGAATAGGTACTGACATGCCTGTCTGCCCGAGCCCAAAACCAACAGATTTTGACAAAATTAGGATCACAACTGACGTTTGAGGACGTGTGTAGAGGATAATATGGTAATATGCTGGCTGTGCTTATTCACTGGACTACTATAGTCGATATTTAAAATCCGTAACGGTGTCTTATTCATGTGCGAGACTATCCAGTATAAAATGTATAGACTACTATTATTAACAGACTCCTCGAGAGGATTTTGTGCCATAAACGATTTCAATCGGCTGAGGTACTTAAAGACATCAATATTTCCACGATGAGTACGTACATACCTGATACCTCATTAGTACCTACTACCTAATGTTTGTGAAAGCGGAAGTTCTTTCTAGTGTCATCTTATATGTCGGAAATGTGATTTCACTGCAATTTGCTACTGGTTTTTAGCATTAACCGTAAATACTATATTAAGTTAGGTGCATGTATTATCAAATTGTACGATTAATTTCATATAATATTATGTGTGCAGCAAATGGCGGTTATGATGACGAAATATCCAGAAACAGTAAAGTTATCACAAGATGTTAACGGCTTGAATGATGTCATACATTTGATGTCCGAATTCCGATTGATATGTTCTCTACATGATTGATGACTGCTTTGAATATTTCTAAACATAAGACCGCATTAACTACCACACGTGCATATAAACCTATGCCATATTAAAAGAAGACAAAAAAGAAAAATAATCTAGGCCATCCATATGTTACTTAAATATAAGGACTGAATTTAAATAATCAAATATCAGATTATCTTAAATTTTGCATTGCGAGAGATTTCAAGTTACACCTATTTCATGTTCCTCAATTGGCCCATTAATATGCCACTGAAAGTAAATCCGTCAGTATCGAGTGCGCCTTATCAGCCTCTCAAAGATTACATTGTGGCTGATATCAGAAAACCAGTATTACTCACTTCACTCGCCTTTTACCATTTAGATTTATTTTTGGCGAACAATTCCCGGTAAACGCTGGCAAGGATCCTCCTATTGAAATATATTGTGGGTCATTTCTTTGTAACATTATTTTTTTCATGTGTTTTATTTATTGAGAAACACGCTGGTTCATGGTTATAAACTGGTTGGTGATACTATAGCAAAGAAAATATTTTTAATGTTACAAAAATTAATGCGTATACCATGAATCGTTGACGAAATAGGGAAGCTTCCAATTCGGGTTTAATTTAACTAGCTATTGGTGTAACAAAATCAAGCCGTCTGTGATGTCTCAACTAGACATTGCAACAAATGCACAAAATATTCCTCATGTAACGCCCACCGCCTTTACCACTGTTCAGCAGAGTATGTGAGGCGGATAACGAGAAGTACAACTTTCCTGACGTTCGGTCTGAGTTATTTTTGAATACAAGCAACTCCAATCCTACAATATATGTATAATATATACTCCCCTTTATTTTACTAAGAGCGAAGACGCAATTCTGATTTCCTAGGTACCATACGTGTAAGCAGAAATCAATTCTTAGCAAGTGAGCCGCATGTCATCCACCAATCCAAAAAACCTTCATAACCAGCGAACCACACACATTCCCTACAGAATAGTAGAACGAGACATTAAGCGGTGGGTGACACTGAGCACTATTGAATGAAAATCGATAAAGTACATGCAACGGGATTCCCTATATGTTGCACGGCATTCGGCTAGCGTACCGTTCCGGGAACATAAGCGGTATGGCCATTACAGCTGATCGTTTACTAGTATCATACACGGCTGTTTTTGCCGGTAAATAATCTAGTGGTCTTGATATGGCGGTGATGAATTATTGAATTGTTAGAGGTGGAAATTGGGGCAATATATGTTCTGTTTGGTTTGTATCATTCTTAGTAGATTTTTTTATTCTGTCAGCTCTTATTCAACATTGAGTTGAGGACGGGTGCACTATGATTTTTGAGATTACAGCTGAACGAACGAACGATTACACATTTCAGTAAAATATTTATGGTACGGTTACGTTCCTTTTACATAATATAAGAAATGCATAAAAATGAATAAAACCTGTTAAACTAACTGAGAATTCCATACACCCCAGTTTAGGGTACAACAACATCATTAACGCAGAACAACAAACAATGATACTTATTTTAATTGCCTTAACACAAAAGTTTAAACATTTAGCGCGAGTTAAAACTAACATTAGGAGGTCACGGCCACACAAAGCAACCTACATTACGCACCTGCAAGAACACATTGCTAAGTCATCGCTTCTAGCCACTAGCTTGTAAAAAACACCGGATATTAGTACAAATTGCGCCAATCGTCGATAAAAGTGGGGCTTTTATATCGCTGCTTGCGCTTTTTTATTCGTACACAATAGTAATGGGTATTGAATGTCAGCGAAGTCTTTTCAAAAGTTAAAACATCCATTTAACACGAATTAAGACTAACATTAGGAGGTCACGGCCACACCGAACAACCTACATTACGCACCTGCACGAACACATTGCTATGTCATCGCTTGTAGACACTGGCTTGTAAAAAACACCGGATATTAGTACAAATTGCGCCAATCGTCGATAAAAGTGGGGCTTTTGTATCGCTGTTTGTAAGACTGATGCGTTTTTTATACGGACACAATAGTTACTGAGTGACGGCGAAGTCTTTTCAGTGTGAAGATATATGACCGTGTGTAAATTGATTTATTTTGATCGTTGGTCTGATTGTGTGTGTATATGGGTCATTTATAAAGAAAATTCAGAACATACACGTGTCCTTCAATATAAAGGTGATTAGTGAAACGTGATGATGCGAGTAAGCCTGCATAATCATGTTGATTCTAGATATGAATAATCTCTCTGATAATCTGTAGCAGTTTATATTCTATGTGTACCGAATTTATGATTAGGTATAATTTTGTTTATATGCCTCTCATATAAAAAATATATTTATGTAATAGAACAAACGTGAAAACAAGTATAGCAACTGCACTAATGACATGTTTCTATGTTATTTTAATTGAAACTATTCTCTGAAATTTACGTCATTAAAACAAACTTTACTTCACACAATATATTCGCAGACAATCCATTGAACATAATTAAATACAGCGCAGCTTCATATATTCCATATCTCACAATGGGCGGGCAAGACTATAGTTTTTGTGAGGGAGGATCGCGGAGGAGACAAAAAGCGTCGGAATGAAGCCCGCTACTTTCTATTGTGAGTGAGTACAACTCCGTACTTATGTATACTAGGCATTCTTACTGATGGACTTTTAATCTCTTGCGTGTACTTTAGAGCTGCGTATAATAACATATATAGATTCAAGGTATCATTAGTTTTGTGAGAGAAATAATAACTGGGTATGTATAAACATTTGTTTGGCAAGCAATGGGGTAATTGGTGAATATGGTGGGATTGTTAATAAGATATTGGAGATGCTAGGGGCAGTCCTATGTTTAACATTGGAATTTTTCTAGGGTTCATGGTTGATGCTGATGAAAAAAAGAACAATGTTCAACTAGCTACCAGCGCCTACTTTGTTTTTATCCCAGTCTATTCTAGCATGTAGGTATATTCTAATCGACAAGGAGCTCCTGAGGTATTACGGGAGGGAGTTAGATTTCAATCTAATTACCTAGCTCAATTAGCAGAAACTGTTGTCACATTTACTATATATAGTCGATTAGTTTCCAAAGAACGATTAACGATTACTTACTGCACCTTCAGTGGATAAAATTAGGACAAACTGACTTGGTCCAATCCTAAACAACAAAATTGCATCAAAAACATAGTTCTACAAAAACCTATTCAAATCTTGTGCATCGCTAGATGCTATTGCAATACGTGGGCAGATCCAACCTAAATCGAAACACATTGCATCACATGCACCATCTCAAACCACAACGGGAAAAAAACAATATCTTACATATTTGCATCTGCAAGCTGCATAAGGCGAAGTGGACTTATGTGGGCGAACAAAGCCCAAATGTTTTTCTATGGCCGCCCACGAATGGCACCTTGATCGTCGTGGGCGATCTGGTGTAAAAGTTGCATGGTATTTAATAGACAAGGCCTTTCGGGCCCTGTGAACTGGATTACTGTTATGTGATTTGGTTGTAACAGGCTGAACAAGTTTTAGTGGTATCTTTATGCGGTCCCTGGTAGATTTTGAAAAAAGACGTATTAAAATGTGTATTGTTATCTTGGATCTTCGCCTATGTATCAGATCGGTATATCAAAAATAACAACGAAAGCGTATCTGTCGTTTCATGTCGATTTCCTGTGAGACGGTAAAATAAATTATTGATACCAGTTAAGTACAAACCCTATTTCCTTCATTACAACAAAATTTATACAGCGATATTTGGCTCGAATAGCCAACATAAACATTCAAAACAGCCCCACTCCCGCAGCCATTTGAATTCCGGCCGTTCGTACACCGGGAAGTGTTAACGTGAAATCCTGGATTTATTCCTTTATTAATCGTCATATGCGCTGCGAGCGACTCCGACGAATACAAATACGAAATAATGCATCTCTCATTTGGTATGCCGAAAACCGGCGGTTACCATAAAAGCAATGCTCGGGAATAAGGACTGCACCGCTTCCAACTGTGTGGTGAATGCATAATATTTTATGTAAATATCAGTTGTATAATAAATATATAACGTTATGATAATATCTAAGTGGAACTTTGTGTGATGTATAAGGTCGTTTGAGAACTGCGTATTTGTAATATAAAAGAGGAAACGAACGAAAGTAATATTCAATACGCAATCAAACTCATTTATTATTTATCCACAACTTTATAATGAAGCCTTTAATATGTATATGTAATGGAAGTATGTTCTCAAGTATTAAACAGGACGCAATATTTAAACTTTTATCAAATATCTTGGGAAGTCGGATGCAGGCCTTTTAGGAAAATATGTTTTTTTAAAGAGAGGCTTAGTTTTAGCAGTACGTACGAGTATATTGAGAATAATAATTATCTAACGATATATAATATAATACATAACCGGAAAATAAGGCTTCGAAGAACCAGGTGGAAAAATACGCCAATAATGCACAGTCCAAAGGTTGTCGACCCTTTGCCAATTACAAATATGATTCACTCTCGACATACAACACTCTCGAATCAGTCAGTAAATGTAGGCACTCCTGAACCGTTCGATTGAAAGAGGGTTCCAACCCTAGCTTTCACCCTAACGTTCACCACTAAATTTGTTATGTTACGACAGCTAAATAACATAAAAACGTAACCTGGCATAAACTCTTTTGTAAAACTTTATAACTTTTCCACATGGCCATAGTTTTATGAATAATAAATACACCTGACACACACAATCCACAGTTAGATACACGTCTTTGATATAACAAATAATAAGGGACTTGTAGGTCCCATACATAGATAAACTCACGCCCTTTTTCCAGAAGGGGTAGGCAGAGGTGCTACCAGGACACCCACGTATTGCCTTATGTGTTCCGTCCCATGTGATAGGTGGCGAGCCTATCGCCATATTGGACTAAACAACAATACTATCTTTTTATCACACAAACTTATTGAACTTCGATTTACCTACTTTAAAATTCGGCATGAATAGCCGGCTTGATATAGGAACTGAATGCCCGCTTTTGTGATCCGCAACTATAGTGGATATTTTTTCCATCATGGGACCTTTTTATTAATTTTCTAGGCCTAAACTACAATGTTTTACCGCGTGTGAACCTAGCCCGAAGCAGGCCGCCATAATCGGATCCATCGGCGAGTTAAAACCATATTTTGCTGATCGATACTCTATCTGGACTGCATTGTCATTATATGAATTGTAGTTCTTTTTTCGTGCCGAAATTACGAATATCATCAACAAAATTTGTTTATCTATGCAATTATGCAAGCGTGTAGGTAAACATAAACAGCGTAAACAGTAAACACGTCCATATGTTTTGGTAACACGCGACTTGAGTTACCAACGAGCGGATGTGCCGGCACCAGCTCCGCTGCACACAAACTATCGAATTACGTCGCACACCAAAACACTACTGATTTCCAGTTTTTTAATTTCATTCATGCATACGCCATTCAACTTTCATGTTGAATGACCTCCGTACGAGTGATTCAGAAACGAGATCTGTGTTGGCACAAATGTTTGTTTTGGAAAATACATTTTCATTGATTAAATTCTATGCTATAAACTATAAAGTAATTTTGAGCTCATAAAAGCAAGGTCGACTTGTATTTTTTGGTTTTCATTTACTCGTAATGGTGTTAAGAATGCACTTTGAATAAGATATCTAATTCAAAGACATTTACATAAGAAGAGTGATTTTATGGCGCACTACACAGTACACACCAAAGCCGCCGGCCCGGCGACACAGCCTGCCGACACAACCCGGCGGCCTATAAGAAAAGAATCATAACGGTCGGCGACGCAAGCGCTCTACTCAGTTGCCCGGCGACCCTCAACGTCATAAAAAAATTCTTTATGTCATGTCGAGCCGCCAACTAGCTCGCCAACAATAAGTTGCCGACATAGGCCGGATGGTCGGCGGATTTGGTGTGTATTGCGCCTAAGAATAACATTAGGGCTTGCGTGAACGGGTTACTTTTGTCTCCCTGACTAATTCGTCACTCTTATGAAGTCCGAGGCTATGTATGGAGATATTACGACGTGACAATTGGGTGACACTTTTGCCCCTATCATAAGCGCATTCTGCTTTGGAGGCGTGACGTGGCAGTGACAAAAAATTGTATGTTACTGACAAAAGTCACCCGTGCGCTTTAGCCCTTAGAAAAGCTTCTTTTGCATAGCTTGATACAATAAAAAGAATTCATTTTGGGTCGTGCAATCATAACTTTTGTTTTTTTCATTAACTGGAACCACTCTCAATGGAGCTATCGTGGCTGACCAACATTGACTTCAGAGTACAGAGAATCTTGAGAAGTTGTTGACAAAACGACAAAACGTTCCTTTTTCTCACTCTTTAGGATAGCACAAATGTGTTGTACTAAAAGAGCCAAAAGAAAGAAGAAAAGAAAGAAAGAAAGAAACATTTATTTGTTACAAGCAATGGTTTGCAGATTTAAGTAACTAAAACATACATATACTCGTATAACAGTGCTTGTCAACAAAACGGCTCAAGCTCAGCATGTGCTGTTGTAAACTAACGCTGGTCTTCCGCAAGGCCGGTAAGTGACGTCACAAGCGCCAAAAACACAATGAGCAAAAAAAATAAAAATAAAATTAAATAAAACAAAACAAAATAATAGCAATATCCGCTCAGATGTGGGTAGTGAAATATAAATATCTCGCGTCCCGCTGACGAGTGTACACAGAAAAAGACTCCCAGGCATCTGAGCACTTTTAAACGGTGACCCAGTATAACAACAACTTTATACAACTACAAGACTTTACTTACAATTACAGTTTTGGAACAGGACATATACAAACATATACAAAGGTATAAATGACTATATAATTACTAAGTTTAACAATTAGAATTCGTGTTAAGAGAAAGCCTGCCTTCCCTAATCAGATATAGAATAAGCATAATCCAATTGTAATTGTTTTCCAGAATCAAAATATTAAGTATCATAGGAATCTCAATAATACTAGATGAATTATTATAATTCGTGTAATTTATTGAAATAGACAAAAACCCAATATACACTGAACATTACTGTCGCATTTTCGACAGATTACAAAAACACACATCCATAAATAATGGAATGTCTGAGGTCGTTAGAGTAAACAATTTTCCAATCGATACCGGCTATTTGTCAACGAACGAAGGCCAGACGTATATTAAATATTCAGTAAAAATCGGTAGTGGCGACTATGAAAGGGTAGGTATCCTTTTAGCTCAATCATCAATCTTAGTCATCACTTTCCTAGAATATGCCAAGTCCAAAACCCTTTTTATCCTCCTTATTCTCTTATACTTGACTTCCAATATTGCAGGTATACACTTACCATTTAAAGATAATCATAGATTTTTACGGGCGGCAGTAAAAAGGATACATTTTTTAACTTTTTTCGTAATTTTTAAACGGTATCGTTTCCGAGTAGCCACCGGTACCATTCTGCGTTTACGGTTCACTTGGTGCTTAAAGGTAGTTCGGTAGTTGAGTTTTATGCCGAAAACGCATGCAAGGCTCCAATAGGACGGTGTTTGACCCCAGCGTGTTAGGCAGTAATTAGTCCTTACTCGTATGAGGGTTACTTGCTACTTGCGGGAGGAATATGTTCAGCAGTGAACTCGCTGTAGCTAAACAGAGAGGGAGAAAGAGAAAGAGGGACAGATGGAGAGGGGGTATTAGGGTACAAAGAGTCTAAGTACCCTCACTTGTACTTCCTGTTAGACTCGCCAGTCCACAATTGGCAGGATTAGCGCAATCGCTTAGTCAATATAAACCAATTATCGTAATACTTTCTCCTAAGCAGATTAAGTTAAATCAAACGGTGTGAGTGGCTGAGTTATAATGAAATGGTAGAGCATCTTGTGAGGAAGTTATTTTAGCATGCAATGAATTATTGAGAATCGATATTATGTACAAATATCTTATTCATTTCTTCACACTCAGCGAGATTCCGGAGTCCAAATTCCAGGTCTTATTTTCACTAATTCTCAAAAGCCACTAGAGCAACTAGAATATTCGCTGAAGACGACAACGATGATACTCTTAACCCCTAAATCTTCGATATATTTAAAAAGAACAGCATTTGTAAACCATCCTCTTTTAAAATATGGTTTTCAATACTAATATTAAAGCTATAAAAGCAGTAAACACAGTTGACGAGTTCAAACAAGACTTGGGTAGTAAACAAACGCGAGTTATATCTGATAGTGTGCGCAGCGTGCGAGATTCCATAATGATTGATAAGTTTGCATTGATTGCGTTCCAAGGTCAAGAGCCGGCGAGTGACAGCTCTGTCGCGCCGCGTAAGTGGTTTCTAAGGGCCCTGTAAACGATCAAATATGTTTGGCAAATTCGTTGCTCAAACTTCACGTTTTCATCAAATATTATCTTAGACGATCAAACAAAAGGCCAAACGTTTTGCATGTAGATTCGGTCACAAATAACTATTTACTAGGCCAAAAGCGCCGTCAATCCAGATTCATCAAACAAGTCAAACACGTAGACTGTTTGACAAACGCGTCAAACAAAGCTACATACTGTCAAATAATTTGTTAAACACGTAAAATTTGACAAACAGTTTGATCGTCTATAGGGCGCTTTATGTATAGCTACGACGAAGTAACAACGATAACAGAGGAAAATGGTATATTATTTGTATCTATAACTACCAGTTTCATTGCTAAGCACAGATTCCAATAATTATTGGAATCTTTATCAGCCTGTCCCACTGCTGAATATAGTACGCTGTAAGATTAGAAGGAATTAGGTTTTAGTCCATTAATCTGGCGTGTATTAGTGGCCATTCACATACATCTAACAATGTTGTGGAGAATTCAAATATGGATGTCCTCACAGTGTTTTCCTTGGCATGTAAAATACATTTTTATTATAACTTGTATGGCATACCATGCCTAAAAAGGAAATCTCGCTAACTAAATGTTTCCTATTCCAGTATTTCTCAAGCAGCAAGAAAGAAGACTAGGTTGTAGGCCTAGACTTCTTTAATCGAGGCAAAGGTTTGAAACAACACGTAAGTTAGCGCCTTGGCTGGGGCCTGTGCCCCTGGCATTGCCAAAGTCCATGAACGGTGGTGACCGCTAAGCATCGGGCGGGGCGCTAGCTCGTCTAGACAGCAATAAAAAAATTAGACACGATGCATTTCCAGATCTATTAGAAATCTAGATTGTTAGGCTTCAAAACATCGAAATAGGCAAACCCGTGTTATCTCTTCCGATTACTTATCAGCTCTGAGTCACAGATTGCGCCACATTACAAATATTAATTAATTTGTTAGCGCCGTATTTACAGCTAATTGCGGTCACTAAACTTCATATCACTGTCTGCTAGGTAGTGGCATAATTATATATGTTATAAAATATGATTATCATAGCAACATACTAATGTTATTAACGCAAAAGATTTGTTTTGTTCTTCAAGGCAGTAATGTAGCTGAGAATTTTAGGTATTGTTACATACAAATAATTAATTTAATAGACCTTTTAAGGCGCGATTTCAATGGATGAGATCTGGAATGTAATACTATGTACATTACGGAATGAATACGATAGTTCCAATTGGTGATAAATTAGTTAATAGAATGCGTTTGTAATATTCCTAGTCCAATCTCTTCGTAACTTGTTTTGGCGTCGTATTAAAAAAATTGGGACACAAAATACATATTACTTTTACGTGGAAATTTCAAGCTCATAATTTCACAGTTCATTCTAGAAGGTTCATAGTGCATTCATACCCAACAATAGCGATAGGAAACACAGACTCTATAAAGTTTGATCAATAACCCGCATTTCAAAGTGAATGACAGTTCCCAGCTTCAGAATAGCGTCAGCAAGAATGGCGAATCGTGATGTGAATGGAAACAGACCATACAACGGAAAATAGCCCAAGTTCATTTACAAAGGATTCGAATGAATAGAGGAATGTTTGTAGGGTTTTTATGCTGTTTGTCATTAAATTAGGCGTATAATACACGGGCCTATGATAGTTTGGTTAACACCTTTGAATTTAAGGTTGATTTTTTTCACACCTTTCGAAGGTATATTTGTATATAAAATAAAATAAATAAATAATAAATACACCCAACAGTCACATACATAGTCCTGACCCCACACTAAGATCGAGTCTTGTGTCGTGGGTATCGGAAGCTACGAGAGACTTTTCGGTCCCACAAACACCCAGACCCGAAACAAATGCCTGTGGGTCACACAAATATTTGTTTCGGTGCGGGGATCGAACCCGCGGCCTCTCGTTTCACAGGCGGCGTCTAACCAACTGCGCCACGGAGGCTGTCAAATGTTCAATGTTCAGCAACTTGCACTAGGGAACGTGATAGGCTAAGGAAACCATCATAATTGTAGGCAATATGCGACCGTGTTCAACTGTGGAGTCGCATGTTGGATTATATTATTTTGAATTTTAATCAAAATAATGCTACATTTATGTCGTTAGGAAGTTATAAGAATCAATAGTATTATAAATTACGTCATCAGAAAAGAAGTGATATAGAAAATATGGAACAAAAATGAGGACCCTGGCACATAGAAGGTACGCTTTTAAATCCAGAAGATAAATTGATGAAACGTATCAATTAAACGAAAATCTCATACATCCATTTGAGATGGCGATCTAAATGATCCGACAGTAGGCGCCACTTAACACCACTTAAACTTTTTCAACATTAATTGTCGAGAATTGGGCCGCGCACTGATTGACCGACACATTTGATCTGTGCTGTATAAATTAATTAAGAAACAATAGTTTGAAGATAAAGAATAGAGATGCTTCAAACATTCGGCTAGCATTTGATTTTCGCTCTCGTATTCGGTTAAATGCCTTAAAGGTACGTGCAACACGAGCAAATGTTTTTATTCCCTAGGCCCGGCGAATGACCTAACGACTCACCTTATGTTAAGTTATAAACGCCACTCATGAACAGCCACAATTGTGGACTATACCTTAAAATGGAAGGGAAGAAAAGATGACGGAAAGAGGAAAGTGAGTTAAGGGTCACCGAAAATCTCACTTATAAAAATAGTGCACTAATATTAGGCGGTTCAACGATCAATCGATTTCTAGAGAGAATATACTACATTCGGAATTTTGCTAATTTACTATTAGTAGCATCTCTAATCATTACGGTAACTGCAGGTGCAGTAGAAACTAGAGCAATCTAATGACACCGCTCTGATTAACTGCCCGGCTTTTTATCACACCGACGCGTAACATTCCTGTATCAATCAGCCTGTTTGACCATATTCGATGTTTCCGTTAGGTTTGTAAGCTTACTGATGGTAAAGAATGATATGTTGGCTGTGAAACGATATTGATCCCTGTGCCCTGAGATTTAACTCCATACAAGTTATAGTGATCCACGTTGATTTAGCAGAATACACTTACCGAAGTAACTACGGTTCCGAATTCCGATATAAACCTAACTAATATCTTTAATGGTACAATACAAGATGGTAGATATCAGTAGTAATTGGATAATATATGCTGCTCATTGATGTAGAACCAAAGTAAACGGAGCAAATACTAAGGCTTGTGGACTAACCCCTATGGACACGATCCCACGTCAAGACTCAAGTAGCCTAGCTGCACGTATACTGATAATATTATTAGCTTCGCAGGCATGTATTCAATACCTATAGCAAAACAAGGTATATTTTCAAATTACAAATTTATTATATGTAATATGTATAGATAATATCTGACACTCCAACTAAATAAGGACAGGAAAGTGAATAAGGTGAAGTTCATCCAAATCCATTCAAGGATTTTTGCGTTTAAAGCTTATCAACTTCTTACACCATTACAGTCTTTCATAATTAGGTAGCAAATAAAACTTCAGCACTCATATCACTGAGGATTGTACTAGGACATACATATTTACATTTATCGTAATAACATCTATTACCCAGTAAATAGCCTAAACGAATACATAATTTGCACAACACAGATCGTTGAACTGAAAGTGCTAATGACGTAACCCGCGGACGAACTCACAAAACAGTTACCTTTGTAATAGGCATTTATTTTTAGCACAAATTCGTTGGCAAAACCGTTTTGTCCATTTGTGATTTGATGTACTTCAACCGTGAAATCTGGGTGTGATCATTATCACATTCAGCGTTGAATGAATGTCTCTGTGATGTTGTTATATACTATTAAATTTCATCATATACGACTCACTGTTATATGATATACACAGGCCTTTCTAATAATAAGTGTTAGGATTATCCAATCACATTAGTTAAGTGGTAAGATTAATATCTTTCAAAAGAACAGTAGAATTAAGTATATTCATGTATACACGCCATCCCACGATAGTTTTCTTCACCATTATAGGGAGTGATAATGTCTATGTATCAACTAACATATTAACTTTGAAAAGTTAATAGTGGGTCTAAGATTGAGCATTACAAATTAATGTATTCGTCAGTCTGTTTTGATCTGAATTATTCTACTATTTAGATTAAAATTTTATAAGCGACATATGAATTGAGATTCAAACTTTGGGGAACCTATTCTTAACTAGTTGTACATCGCGTTAGAGCACTTGAAATTTAGAAATTAATAATCTCACCTTATAAATCAAACTACGATAGAAACGAAGGCTGTAAGCACCTAAAATATTAAACTGTTATTTTAAAATAATACATGTATTTATTTACATGTATTTACTTAAAGCCTCTATCAAAGAGGTAGACAAAGAATAATACATACACATAAATCTGCACTCTGGTCGTTACTGACATATCAATTTTAATTAATACACATTTGTCCACCTGTCATGCATTTTCCTCAGTATTTAAAAAAATAGTTAACACCTAATGCTCACTCGTTCTAATATGATGTCATAATACAAAGTACTACAAACGTTTCCAACGTCCTTCAAACGCATGTAGGCGTCAGTTACGAAAAAAATCAAATGCCACCAGTGCCCCTAGCCGGAACATTTTGAAGTATCGTATAGTAATTCTCGTATAGTAAAGTAAACGTTTCCCGCTGTGAAATTTTAGTTCCAAATACGCTCACAATGGCGCTGTTTAAATTCCCATACAAAATTTTACTATTATTATTCTATTACGAAACTGCAAAATGTTCCGGCTAGGGGCACAGGTTGCAAATCACATAACCGATTTAAAATGTGAGACGAACGTGTAAACATCTCGTAAGTATTACGTAACGGTGTGACATGAAGACCCAACTATGAGGATAATTCAAAATATACTTTAGCACATCTTTATTAACCGCCTAAAGAGGTTTGTGCGTTTTATTCATCCTTTGTGACAAATGTTTTTATATCTCACCTATACCAGACTGAAATGAGAGGTTGCAGTATAAAGATTGATTTGACTTATTATTCTATGTGCGATTACTTGGTGGACTTCATCTATCGAATATTTATTCAATCGTGGATAGCAATAGACTCTTTTTTTTCAATAAATGTATTCACACAAATTGTATTTCTCAAGCCCATACATAATGTATGGTTTAACAATAAAGCGACAGAGATTACATACAAATTTAAAAATTATTAAAGAGTTAAATATACAAAATGATTATACCTTTAGCACATACCCAATTCTTGGGTTTAATATATGCGATTAAAAAACTTGTAGCCATCAAGTACGCCACAATTTATTTTAAGAAATAATTACCACTGTTGTATTTTTATACTTGAAAGGCTTTAAATCAAGATACATATACTCGTATATATTTATATCTGCCCACGTCAACCCACTGTTGTAAGCCTCGTCATTTACACGCAAAATAATATACGAGTACACTCAGAGTATACCACAAGGTACTTACATACATACATAAAGTCACGCCTTTATCCCAGAAGGGGTAGGCAGAGGCGCCACCAGGACATCCACATTTCGCCTTGTATGTTCCGTTCCATGATGTGATAGAGGGCGAGTTTCTGAGACCCTCGATACAATACACGATCTTAGTGTGGGGTCAGGACTATATGACTTTTGGGTGTATTTATTCTCTTATTCTTATTCTAGTATACATATCGTCGGCAATGTTACAATACGGTGTGACACCCATAGAGAATGCGCTATGTGAGGATCTGCGCCTGTCCTTTTGTGTATGATTAGACGCGGCACAAACAAGACGCCGCATTACGGATGCTGCGTGCTAGAGATTACTTCAGATGCTTCGTGTAATGAGGGACCATTGTGTTTGCAGGTTGGGTGATTAAGATTTCTTTACTAAGGATAATTTATGGTACGTAACTTATTCATAACTAGTACTTATACCAACAGGTGTATCATTCATTACAGATTTGCCAATACAGTTTAACGGTTAATAATATTATGGGAACCTAAGCTAGTAGGATATAGTGACTAAAGTTACATATAATAATAAATACAATATTAATAGAGTCACACAAATATTACAATGCACGAACACGGTTAAATCAAGATGATACCATTGTGGATTGTCTAACAGAATGATGACGTGAGACACGTGAAGTCGTGATCGTTGTTTTCACTTTGGTCATTGAAATAGTTGGAAATTCTAAAACCTCAAAAGGAAATCCATAAAACAAGCCACTAAGTTATATAGGGTGGTGGGCGATTATGATGTATCATAGGAGACGTTGGTAGTTCAGTTTGTTTGGGATTTTATTTTTATTTTATCATTTACGGAAAACTTACAGCTAGTTTACCCAATAATAGGGGAACGACAATATGAAAGGGCCATTTAAAAGTTTTCGCAAATAGAAAACAGTACATAATGAAAGGGGTCAGTAGGAAAAATATATAAAGTAATCGTCGTTATCGTTGGTCAGATTAAATTAGGGCCGATTTGCCAATGATCAGTCATTGCTTACATAACATTAATGCAGAAATTTGAGTGCAATAATAATTTAATTCGTGAAAAACAAAAAAATAAAATTTAGTTAATCTATATCAATAACTGATAATTTATAAATCAGCTCTTTACAAAAAAAATATATTGCAGTATTTTTTAAGCTGAGAAACACTAGTATTGAATATGTCCAAGTCAAATTCACGCGAGAGATCATTAAAAAGTCTACACACTCGTTAAGAAAGCTATTTTGTCTATATCTATTTTGACAGTAATATTTACGTGGTAGGCTTACTCAGATAATCTAACTCCCACACACTAGTGTCACAAGTAAAAACAGTAGCAAAAACACGATTGAAACATAGACTCAATTACGCGGCGGGAGATTTATATCCATCCCCAACCAGCACAAAAAATATATAGAGTAGTTTTCATATTCAGTCCTAACTTATTACTTACGTCTTTCTGTTTATCTATGGGTAACAAATTATTTGCAGTAAATATTGCCGTTCACTTTCTCCTTGATTAAGAGATTTATTGTTAAATATAACAACCAGTTATTTTCTCATTAATCATATTACTTTGAATTATAACTAAATGAACTATCGAAATACTTTTTTTTCTGAGTTAATTTCTTTTATAAACATCCTTTTAATTTTCTCATTGACAAATACAATAAGATATAAGAATTATTAACAATATTTCTATTAAAGCCAGCCTCACAGGAGTCGAACATCTGTGTCAGGGACATAAACCTACTCTTCAAGGTCTCTTACCTACGACAGTGTGAGAACGGTTAATGCTCGCAACATTGGGCAAAACAGGCGTTTTAAGTATCATCCAAGGTTGTGACATAACGTAGATAAGGTGTGGTATAATCGCAGTGGGGTAAATAATATTTGTCTTTATTGTGAATTATGGGATAATAATTACATCTTAGCATCTAATAAATACGGATAATAAATACAAATATTGGGTCTCTGTGGTTAAAGATATATGGGTAATCAATGGGGGCTTAAGCACCCTTAAATACATTAACCGGCATCGTTCATAAGTTTTAGAAATGGAAATATAGAGCAAAGTGGATATCGTATCGTATTTGCATCGGTCTGTGATATACATGCATAGCTATTATGTATATTATATAGTAATCCCATTAGGCACACGGTACGCACTAGTAAAAATAAACCTATTCTAAAATATAAAATATCACATCCATAATTTTAATAACCAATACTTTATCATTTTTAGTACTCAATCGATAGTACATATATTTCGTAAGCACAGAGCTTTGACATGAAAAATCTATGTAGAGCTATTGGTTCCGAGCCAGAAGTTAATTTTTGATAAATGTTTATATCTACGAGAGACATGAGCCTTATATTGTTAGATACGCAAACGCACTACGGTTTTGATAAAGTAATAAACTATGAATCAAGTAAAAGACAAATTCATGCTGCCAGAATCACGCAATGTAAACATAAAGTGACATTTGCATGCCAACTAAATAACTTTGTGTGTTTTATGCTCCCTTTTCATGTTTTCGTAGAGGATCTGTGTGATTTATCCAATATCTGAAGCTCCAAGGTTATTTACTAGATATAGGATGGGAAATAAGATAGCAATAAAAATGTTTATTCTTGCATTTTGTTGCAAATGTCTTTATTTAATATGTTTCCACGGGAGTCATTTCAAGTTTTCGATCCAAGTGTGACTATGGCACACCTAAGTCACGTCACTTTCAATCAACTCTATAATTATTACAATACTTTGACCAGACTCGGTCTACGGTCCTGTGGGTCCTACACAGAGTATATTGGTTGACTATCTCTCGAAAAGAATAAGTACGGCAAAAACAGCATATAGATTTGTGTCGAAGGAGCAAACGATTTCCTAAGGAATAATCAATCATTCTTTGATCATTGATTCTGTCGGCTTTTTAAAATAATTGCGTGATCCGACCCTGTATAGTGTCTTCTTTGGGTCATTTCGCCTTGATAGCAAAATAGCCTTCGCGAGTTAAAATGGCCTTAGTCAATTACGTGCGCAAAATATCTCACGCCTACGAAATTTGCATTAAAAATGTGGGTTTTAGAGTTCCGTAGCTCATGGAACTAAGGGAACCTATATATCTTGTTTGTACGCGTGTGGTGTGTCTGTTAGAAGAATTAACAAACAATGTTTAATATGTGTAAGGCGTAGTAGATTGTACGCTTATAAAATTAATCTGAACGAGTATTCTTGATGATTATTTATAGATAACACAGCGTGTACAGTAAGCTATGTATACATAAGGGAATATTATAACTGATTTTATACGTATATAAGGAACACGAGAGTCACGACAAAGTGACTTCGACAACTGACAGACGGTACGAGCAGTGCAATTCAAAATAAAGAAAAGCTCCATCTGCGATAACTCTCTCTCTCTCTCTCTCTCTCTCGACAAAATTATGCCGGTCCAGTCTATACCGGATATACCCAAACTGAACCTCGACAAAGTGACGGGTTTTCCACTAACGAATTTGGACAATCTCTATTTAACTCTCCCGCAATCTCACACACCGAATGCAACTCTTTACTTCGACGTTTTGTTTAATATCTCCTTTACACAGAACAATCGCGGTTACATCACGGTGCAGAAGACAGACAGACAAACGCTTGTGATTTATCATTTACGTCACGTGTCTGCAGCGCGGTGCATAGATATGGCGTTTAATTGATACCTTATGAACGAGCTATTGTCTCTCGGCTATGTATCGTGATGATATTCGTAGTTTCTTGGAACTGACACCTGTTCGCTTGTCAATTGAATGGTGCGAAAGGTCATCAACGATTGGTGATGGTGCAGTCGAACATATGTAAATTGTTAAGTTATAGAAACATACGTTCAAGCTAATGCCAATTAAGAGGTAGGCAGGAATATTACTTGTATCATCAACAGTTTGCGGCCTAATTACTGGGTGAAGCTCATATGTGATTTTAAAAACCGTCAGACACGCTCGACTTGGCAATCGAAGCCAAGACCACCTAATGTACAGCCCAAACACGCTGCCACGAGACTAATAAAGCGATTTGATACTTTTAAATTGCTTCTTCTTTACAGAGCCGCAAATAAAAAAAAAGACAAGTTAACCGCACGCAACGAATACAGAAATTTCTAGGGCATTAACCAAACATTGACCAAATCACTCGACCACACAAATGTATACTTTAATAGAAAATTAGAAGTTGCGCATATTCTCGACTTACGCCTCCTATTTCGTTAAAACATTTTCACAATAGCCAGTGACTATTGCATATGCAAACACGGGTCTAGCAGCTCCGAGATCAAACAAAGATTGCCCACTTACTGGGTCTTTGGGTCAAATATTTGCATATTTGCAGATAAATTAGTTTGTTTTATGTAATGCTTGGGAAGCGAACGTCCTTGCATTAAGAAACTGAAATACGCGATATGTTAGCTTTAGAAGATAACTATTATGTGTTGTTTCAGTGTTTGCAACAAGTATACCGGGTATATCAAGACTGCGACCGAAAACAAAGCCAGGTGGTAGTTTTAGTAGTAACAGAAACAACGTAATGAAAAAATTCGCAAAAAAAAAAGTGTAATTTTTTTTTGCTATATTGTAAACATCATCGTGTTTGGGTGGTAAATATCTAGTTTTTGCGAAAATAGTCATTTAAACCTTTGCGTACCATTGCGTCTTTAAAAATAAACAGGTGTACGTTATTATTTTAGTAAAATTATGTATTTATCACCCGAATACGAGGATCAGTAAAAAAAAAAAAAAAAATGATTATTTTTTGCGAAATTTTTAGTTGCATTGTGTTTGAAGTCACCAATACTAACCACCTGGCTTCGTTTTCGGTCGCGGTTTTGATATACCCTGTATAACAGTGACACAGACAATCCCTACATAAAGATAACGTGTGGCACGGATATCAACAACGTCATGACACTTTTCAGTACTTGTTGACGACACAAATATTAGTATCCGTTTGGAGATAGAGCCTATATCCTTGTCAATTATTAGCCAAATCATATCGTAGTCCAAGACAAATCATAATATTTAAAACCGAAAAATATTCGCGACCAGGAAAAGGAACCCAGGACATATTATGATTCACAGAGCATACAAGCCGCAATGACACGACATGTTTTTATGTAATGACAGGGAATATTTGCTAGTGTTCATTCATATATTCGTATTCCTTAAGATACCGACAGTTGTACAAAAAGATATAAAGCTCAAATAATAAATAAATAAATACACCCAACAGTCACATACACAGACCTGACTCCACACTAAGGTCGAGTCTTGTGTCGTGGGTATCAGGAACTACGAGAGACTTTTCGGTTTCACAAACACCCAGATCCGAAGCAAATACTTGTAGTCCACACAAACATTTGTCTAGGTGCGGGATCGAACCCGCGGGCTCTCGTTTCACACTGTCACAGGCGGCGTCTAACCAACTGCGGCACGGTCCACGGAGGCTGTCAATAATAATAGACAGCAAACAGCTTATATACATCCGGTTATGAGGACGCTGGAATAATTACTTATATCTAATTTATATTTCCGCGTGTCTATGTAGCTTTACGATACGTCATACGAGCGAATACGCATAAAATTAATTTATTATCATTCGAAGAAACGGAAATGATATTTAAAATATGCCATAACTCACAGTATGGCCGTAAATAATCCAATCTAACACATAATTCAATAAATTGAATATAATAAAATACTAATTTACATCCAATTTGCGAGACAACAGTATTATGCCATACATAAATTAGCTGACTGTATTGATACACGTAAATAAATATTAAAACCAATGACTTTACAAATGTATTCATTTGTTTATGACTTGCAAACAATGTTTTTTATTATGAATGCGAACTTGTTGCTTACTTTGTTGTGGTAGTTGATATTTTTAATATTTTCCTTTTCTTTATTGATATATTTGTGTGTAATGTCAAGTCCACCCACTGTCCACCTCTGCCTTTCATATGCAGATGGTTAGTCTTTTAGTTAGAGGTCAAGTTTATAATCTCTTATAAGTATATAATCTCTTGAGTCAAACACTAATGTCATATTTTTATCTGTATGTAACCATTTCATGTACCTGTTCTGTATTTCAGTCATAATATACAGATTGCCTTATACTAATTTGTTAACTGTCCTACTAGAGTACTAAATCACTTTAGTATTCTTATTTAGGTCTATGAGATCTTTGGGGAGGCGTATGTTCAGCTGTGGACTTCCTGTGGCTGAAGAGTGAGAGTAATCTAATCTATGTTAGTTATTAATAACTTGTTGGCTGGTAAAGAATAAAAGTATCAACAAACCTGACTGCAACACGAACACTGGACTCATCTCCGGCCATGGTTGCTTCTGCCCACCTGCACAAATAATTCAATGCCGCCTTAAAGCATAACAGTAAAATGTAACCTTGTAATACATTTGATAACAATTGATATGCATAAACAAACATTATTGATAAAGATATTTTGGTAGTTTGCACATGAACAGATCAGTAAATAAAACAATTTGCACAAAAACAGTACAACAATGGTGCTTAATTAATTTTAATTATGATTTTGTAACTGAAAAATATGAGTAACCAATTCGGCAGTAAATTTACCACAATGTATATAAAATATTCAGAAAGCATGTGATTGCATTATTACTTTACAATTAAGGTTACATACATGTCATCATTGTGAAATTTTGCTAAGTTTTCATTTCGTGTACAAAGATATGAATGGGTCATATCTCACATCTAATTAAATAATAGTTGATACAAAATCTTATTTAAGACTTTTGCCTTAATGAAAATATATTATATAGTATCTTGCATCTATTGTAATTCATCAGCAAAAAAAATTAAAACAATACAAAATGTTTATTTGTAATGAGGGATGAAATGAAAGATTCACAGGAAAAATATTTTGTAATATTAGAAGGGAAAGACCTATTTCAAAAATAGGTCTTTTAATTAAAAAAATAAATAAAAAAAGTGCTTACTTATAATGTTATCAAACTCAAATTAATTTACATGTCTATGTATCTGAGACACATTGTCTTGTAGTTCCTTCTTAGATAAGATTTATGAAATTTATCACACTTATTCAACAAAACACTGAGAGCTCTTTATCAATTGATCTGCCTTACTATATCAAAGAAGTTGCATAAAAATAACATGTTCAAAATTCAATAAATTATGGACAAACTTTGTGTATACTTTACGACAATAATAAATTTAAATCAAATATGAAAATTAACAGATTTATTTTAAAGATAAGAATATAGACATTTCAATTATCTTAGAATTGTCACAGGCTTTTCATTTTTACGAAGTAACTGATATTTTGAAAATAAAAAACTAACTTTTTTGTTATGATCGATTGTGAAAACTTTTGAACATGACGATATCAATATCGTTACGCTTTGAAGCATCTTAAAATTCGAAATCATAAACGATCTGTGTAACACACTTTAAAATCGTAAGAACAAACAACTCGGTTGTATTCAGTCATTGTATCTAAGAGTAAAAAGAAAGTCATCGGCGCGGCGCATTGCGGAAGAGCATTAGCACCAGCTGGACGCGAAAATTTGACAGAAATTAGATAACGGTGTCTTATCAGCGGTATGACAATAAACGTACTCTCCACTCATATAGGTAAAATAATCAATACTACTCACTGAGGACTCCGAAAACTGAAACTCCAGAAAACTAGATTACATTTCACGAAGCATCCGCGTCATTGAGACTCGCTAGACCGACAAACACTTATATTTACGTTTTCTTTTATCATTTTTTCCGATATTTCTTTGATAATACGATCGTTTAAAAATTATTTGCGACTTTGTTCGTGTCTAATACTTTTTCTCATTGCAATACACGCGTCAAATAAATCTATCACGTATTAATTGCGAAGATATTATTTTTATTTAAAACGGCAAATAGACTGCGCGACGCCGCTCGCGGGCGGCAGTGGCCATTCACAAAAATCCGTTTGACAACTGACTGACAAAACAACGATCAGATTGTTTGGTGTCATTTTGACAGCACTTGGCGGTATTGTTGCTACACATGGTAGAATTTCATGGTAGAAAATATTTTGTTGAAAAATCATTTTATCAGTCTTTGATATGATATAAAGTAATAATTTATAACGTGTTGTAAATGATTTAATAACGAATTAATTAATTAATATACTTTTACTATATGGCAATGTTAAATGTATTCATTATAGCGCCATCTACATTATAAATACAACAGTAATTTGATATCAAGCTTGTTACCTATCCAACAGCAGGTATCTTACTTCTTTTTTATAGATGGCGTTATTTTAAAAATATCAGGTTTCAGCTACCATAAAGAAATATAGGTGGCACACCGCATAGTCCATTTCTTAGTCCTTAGTCCTTGTATTTCATTTGAATAACTTGGCACATCCATATAAGCAGTCAGTCCTATTTAAATACACATAGTATCAACGATAATTATTAATCATATTTTTATTTCATCTTTAAGGCTAAATCTTATATCTATGTTTGATTAAACACGATTAGTGAAATTGTCGAGATTGACTGTCCGTTGATTTTCGTTGTCGTGTTAGACCTAACGGGTAAACCGGGGAATGGTAAATATTAGTCCTCTAAAGATTTTACTCTTTAAATTGATCAAACTAGCGTTCCGAGATGTGTGAGTCACCAGGATCGATCTGCTTACGTTTAAATATCCATTAAAACTAATCTATACAAAAGTTATTTGCGGAAACAAGTTTGTGAGAGCTTTTTGCTAAGCCAGTTCTTATATTTACGTCATAGTCTGTATAAAATGGGATATTATTTGCGAAACTGTTCCACATCTTTTTACATTATAGTTTTACGAAGGGATCAATGACATGCAAATAACTTTTATGCCTGTCTGCGCTTTTAGATTAACGGTCTTATTCATAGACAGTTTTAAAACCTATTTTAGTTATCGAATGTTTTGTCCCTTTCGAACGACTTTAGAATTCAGTTTGAGCGAAGAAGAAAAGACATTCGATAACTAAAATAGGGTTTTAAAACTGTCTATGAATAAGGCCGTATTTATCAGTGAGCGATTAAAGAATCTTGCTAGCCTTCAATCTCGGTGGTCAAAGGTCGGCCTATTCGACACAGCGCTCCATATACCTAATATCAGATTTTAAAAAAGCTTTATTGGGTGTTTCACGAATGAACCTAGTTCTAGATCAAATTTCGCTGATGAGAGCATAAAAATTGATTAAATGTGAAATAGTAGAATTTTCGTCTTATAATAGAAGTATAGAACTTGTTATATATGTACCTATTTTGCAAAATTCGATTTCGATTTATTTGAATAGTTAGAAATTGCGAGATCGGAATGAAATTCATATTCTGGTATTTGTGAATAACATTTATAATACTTCCTAGTTTCTGTCTACCTATCGTTATTCACTTAGGTGCCAGTGTCCGTCTTTGGCACCCTCAGACCTCACTTGTAAGACTATTGGTTCTAATATTGTCTTTTACGACATCACGCCAACGATTTTTTTGTCACTATAATATGTTTATTATATTTTTCATCTATCCGTGTCGTGACTAATACCCTACTTTGGCTGCTAACCATGTACGCCTGCATTCAATGTTTACTTTTAACTCTAGGCAACCTTCTATAATTGTTGTAAAATTAATAGTAGGTAAATTATTCCGCAATCACCACGTGAGTTCACAAAACATGCCACAACACACATTTAAATGTTAGATCAAAATTAAATAAAAATAACATTTGCATATCAGAGTTATCTTATTGAAAATATCACGTGTATTGTTAACGTCAGTTTTAACATCCTTCCCAACCCAAACTAATTAAAGAGCACAATAACAATTAACCCTATAAACTACAGGAACAGTATATTAAAGGTAGATAACGGTGAGACGGGACGAGATCAGTAAGCTGAGACAACAGAAACCCCTAACAACAAAGTATCTAACTACCTAATTTCTCGGACGATCAGTTTCCTCGGCCAGACTTTGTAATAGCAAGATTATTGGCAATAATAAATTGACTGTTTCGTAACAGTTTTAATTGGAAAATGTTATAGTGCCTTTTCGATACAAGCATCTCTTTATACTATTGTAGGAGTTTTGGACTACTGTATGAATGGACCGGCTCGAGCTAGCTGGTACCTCTGTATCACCGAAAACCGACATGAAGCGACGGATTTGTCGTCATGTTACCATCAGTGAGATATCTGAATGGTGCATCCACACTATACTTACCTTTTGTGGAGCAAAATTGCTTAACATATCATGCTAACAAAGCAATGTGTACTAACAATAAATAACATTTTGTTAAACGTTACTCAATAAAAAGTAACTTCACCGTGCATAGAAGCTCAACTAGTCTCTGAAAATATTATGCAGTTGTCTTCTTTTTTTAACATAATCTTTGCTTAATGGTTTCTTTGATTAACGCGAATGTTACACATTGAAATAAAACTAACCCGTGATCACGAAAGCTGGAAAGCAATCGAAAAGTCGGGAAGTTAAAAATGTAAAATTCAACCAAATCTGTGATAAAATCCGTAAAAAGTAGTTTTATTTCGATAATTTTTGCTTGTTTAATCAGTAATCTGTACCAGAATATTTTTGTATAATGCTAAGCCAAAAGTCCTTGTAAATGTGTATTGCAAAGCTGTTGATACTATGCGAAGGCGAATCTCCGCAATAGAAAGGGTACCTCGGCTCTCAGTGCGTCGGAGAATCGTTCCTGAGACCAATTTCGATAGTGATGTTACCAGACTTATGTCGATTCAAAGTATTAATTAGAATTATTTTTTTATAAAGTTCAATATTTTTCTTTCTTTTAACTAAATATGAAGGTCCATATTAATGTTCTTGTCAAAAAAAAAAAACTAATAACTAACTATTTTCAAATCAAATTGTATGAATTGGTCCTATTGTTCAGTTAGTAATGCGTAATGATTATTGGGAGTACATCACAACTTAAGTGTCTCGATACATTTTGTAGCTAAAATGTTGGTTTATAGAAAAAATATAGGTATGTACCTATATAAAAATGTGCATTGGGGCTAAAGATCTAACAAAATACATTGGTAACTTAAGTGATATTTTAAACTTTCTTTGTCAGATAGAATAAATTAACAGATAAATTGATCTTAAGCTTAATGTTGCCTACAAGGCAACAAAATGTACGTACAATTTATACAAGATCCAAGTTTTTTTCTAAATGCCATCCCTATAGCGGTAAATATTTTATATTTCGTCCATAAGGTTGGCAACTTTGTACACAAAGAAGCCACCGATATTGCATTAATTAAAACATACTCGTAATTCATAGCAGGAAGCACGGTACAGGAATACTTTTCCAGGGATTTGACAATAAAGACCTTTAGCGTCGAGCTCGAAATGTGAGTCGGGAATTTAACTTTGTCTATTCATGCAGTCACAAAAGTTATTTTACAAATTGTTAGTAGGAAAAGTGACTAAAATAATTGTTTATACATACATACATACATAAACTCACGCCTTTATCCCAAAATGGGGTAGGCAGAGGCGCCACCAGGACACCCACATTTCGCCTCGCATGTTCCGTCCCACGATGTGACAGGGGGCGAGCCTATCGCCTTATCGGGCACAAATTCCTGACTCCGGGCTGACAATGAATAGAAAAATCCAATATCACTTTGCCCGACCCGGGACTCGAACCCGAGACCTCAGCTTTGTAACCGTACCGTAATACAACTACGCCACCGAGGCAGTCGATAAGCCAACTTTATATTGCTTTCCTCTTTGTTGAGTGCTGGTACTAGTCCAGAAATCTTCATCGTCTTCAGTCAAAAAGTCCTCTACTGATCATGGGCTCACTCAAAAGCTAAACACAGTTTCAAAAGATCTTTTTGAATACACGATGTATCCACATAGAAGACGAACACATATTTTTTATGAATAAAACTATACTAAGCTTAAAAAATATAACGAAACAAATTAAGATAAAAAAAATACACAGATAAAATATTTACCTTTTCATTTTTCTACATCGAACAGGTCGCTTCCCTACACATTCCCAGCACTAGCTAGAAGCTCTTACGATCACATCGACGACACCAGACAAAGGCCTTAGAGTCCATTCAACGTCATCGGACTCAATTGCCAATTCACAATAGGTTTCTCGCATGAATATTCGACTGAAGTCATTTCCTAGTTTAAGGTACGTTCCCCATGTTGCGTGTTTGAGGAAAATAAATGCAGAAATGTTGTGGTGTGGACTTTAGTAATATAACTTAATGGTAGATAATCTGAAATCTAACAGAAAGTGAACTACTGAAAAAAGGTACAAATATTTCATCCTATATTAATGATTGAAAAATGTTTAAGTATGCAATTTTATCAGCTTCAAAAAAGAGTTGTAATGATTATTTTTTCAATTGAAAATAATTATTTTTACACCGAAGCGCTTATTTTTAAGTTTTTTCGGAGTCGATTTTGTTTTAGTTTATTTCTTCTTTCTCAAGCCCTTGTGACACATTGCAAACATTAAAATCCAGTCATTTATTAGTCATTACTGGTAATCACATAATGTACCAATTAACCGTACATGAACGATGAAAACATTACAATTTCCAACAATTATAACAACATAACACGATGGAAAATGAACCAATTATTTGTCAAATTTTCCCACGTATATTATTTGCTGACACATTGATATTTGGAATCACATTTGGAATAAATCGTGAGCCAATATGACTGACATGTGTCACTCACTAAAATATTTTATTTGGAAATGATTCGCGTCATACCAACGGATGTCATATCAAGAAATCAAATGATAGTATGTGGAACGCTAGTCATACTTGTCATTGTAATTATGATTTAGTATATTTATAGTTTGCAGATAAAATCGGACATTATAAAACAATTTTTTTGTACCATGGAACTTTCTAAATAATGTTTTATTGTTTTAGCAGGTGTATAAAGGATTCTGTTTAGAATCTGTTGTATTTTATTTAAAACCTAAAGTTGTCTGTAGAGTAACCAAATTGCGTGGGCAAGAAATATAAAATTGGTAGTTTTTATACACTGTCGGAAAATGTTATTACTATGAAAAGATATTGCCAGAATATTTATACCTTTTAGAAAGAACGGGTTGAGGTTTATAATATTTGCAGGGTTTTCCAATCCAGCGTGTGCACCCATGACAAAAAAGTCTGATTGTGATTTTAAACATAAAAGTAATAATTGTATCATGTTCAAAATGATTGGGTTTGATTTAAATAAATTAGAATTTTATTGTATCGATTTTTTATTGTATATATTAAGGCTGTACAACTAATCAGCCACTTGTAATTATCTGAATGACAGTCATCGACACTCGGCCGATTTGAATGTTCGGATACGGTAATTCGAGAACTCGATTATAATCACAAAATTTATGATAATAAGACGGCCGGCAAAAAATCTCGATAGTAACATAAATAACACGATTCTAACGATGTGGCAGAAACCCGAAAACATTAAAGGAATTTTGGGTATTGAGTAAAGTTGGAAAGAAATTTTTGTTTGGGTACAGTTAGCTTAATTTTACCGAATATGTTCGTCTTATTCACTTAAGGCAGTGTTTCTCAAAGTGTGGGCTAAAGCCTCATTTTGTGTGGGTCGGTGCTCGAAAACAATAAGGGGCTTCGTTACTTTCGTATAAGAAACCATGTCATAATAAAATAAACATAAATATTTTAGAACGTTTTATCGGAACTTAAAATCAATTTATGCCCGATGAACAATTACTAATCAGGGCCGCTATTGAAGGCTTTCTCCAGCGTACTTACTTACTTACTTAAAATATTTACATACGCAGTATTTTCTATCAAATGAGTTACTTTAAAAATATAGCGTTACTGGGCACTATATATTTTTCAACCTAAAGAAAGCGGTGAATAAACGATTGAGAAGCTGTGACTTAAGAAAATATATTCAATCGACGCATTATACATAATGAGCATTGACTCGCAGGTCCTACAACGGCCGTAATACATTTTATTTTCTCACTCATTTCTCTTGAGGTTATTGGCGATGAATAATTCAAATGGCTGTTTGCTAGAGCAGTTTTCATTCTTATTCCGGAGAGAAGGAAACTGTTTAAGACCCTTCCTGGTGACACTCTTTGGTGGTTTCCAGGTTTATTTTCCGAACTTAATTTATTTTGAGATATCCCCAAAATGTATTCATATTATTTTAAAGATATATTTAGGGTGTGTATTTTATGTTTCATTTCGAAATATGTACCTAACTGTAATTAATTATAGTTATCTTATAGTGTAAGAAAATGCATGCGGAGAAAAAATACTCTATGACTATTTATTATTACATGTATTAACTGGCATTCCGATAATGTATGGTTTGAACTTTAGTGGCTTAGGATTTAAAATCTATTTGGGTTAAGTAGCGTGTAAAAGATCTTAATATTATACATAGACAAATATTTAATATTTTCAAGTCTCTGCGTTTATACTGTATTGGGGAAAAACTCCGCTGTGAATCAAAAAGCTATGCTTTTAACATAGGCACCCATATAATTTGACTATGCGGCCCAAAAGTTCCTCATAATTTCTCCCTTTCCTTTAATACTTTGTTATCATAAGACTGTTATCGTGGGTCCGTTGCCGTCCTTTGAAAATCGATGGGGAAATAGGGCGGGGAAGATAAGACTTTATGAAACCGAACGTAACACCACAGCCAAGGTATCGGATACCTTTTCTGTCGTGCCTGTAACATTGTAGTCCAAACTAAAGTTTGTACCTACAAAACTCATTATCAAAATTCCGTGGGAGTTTACCCCGCTTCATAAACTATAATAAACAGTTATTAATAATTTGAAATGTGTCTGGATTTTGATTTCACTCCAGTAACCTGCGAGCGGATCAGTCCCGGTAGAATTCATGCAATTTTCACCGCAACCTATTTCAGAACTAAATGCGGTGCGGGCTACGTAAATCACTCTCTCGTTAAAATGTATTCCGACGGATTAAACACACTTCTCATTTAATAATCATTCCGAATGTATTCATATTCGACGAGACTCACATTTTAAATTATGAAATAATTTACGTGACAATATTTTTTTGCAACTTCCTATTTATTTTCATATGTAAAACACTCACGAATACTTTCAATGGGGGTTGGCAGAGACTATCGAAGGTCACAAGATATTAACCTCAAACACTTTTCCGCCCATTTCGCTTTTATATATCTATCTTTTCATGAATGTGCGCTAGGTAGATAGGTTATCCCCGGACGCCCCCTTTCACTCCTTCTATAAAATATATGCTATTTATCTTCTTTCCGAACAATTTAGATATAATTTAATACATGCTCATATTATCATCAAAAAAGTTAATTTTAGATTTTTGGTGTCATTGCTTCGCGTGCCTCTCTTGATTCTAGTTCAATTTAGGGCCAATTGCATGTACTAACATCGCCCATAATTTTGACTTTGAAAATGTCACAAATGTATAGCAATGACATTGTCAAAATTAAAGTTATGGTCAAATTTAGTTTATGCAACTGAGCCTTAGTTGCTAGGTGGCTGAATGAGCTGGATGAATGCTGAATAGTCTATACTTAATAAAATGTTGTATTATTGTTGTGTCGATTTATCATTTCGATGACTGGCTCAAACATTGTCTATCTGATATTCTAAAATTAAAGATAAGTTTCGTCGATATCATTAGTCTCCGTGCCCTATATTCAAAGAATATTCGGACACGTTTTTCAAAAAAATACTCGTGTTACATTTTTGGCAAAGCCGGGCAATGCTTTTTGTGAGTTTTCATTACCTAATTGCAACATTGGTGTGATTGCATTGGGACGATAATTGTGGAACGTAAGACTAGTTTTGATTGCCTCATCGTTGGTTCCTTCCACTATTTTTATTCAAAATTTGTAGGCAGAAGAGTCTTTTAAGGTCGTTAAAACTACAGTGCTAATGAGTTGGCTGGGCTACCTGATCGAACGGTCTTTGATTTCTTACATGATTTTTATACCAAATTCATAAGAGCTTCATTCATGTTGTAGGTCGTTAAAGCTGCAGTCGAATTGGTCAATTAGATAGTGATATCACTGTCTCACATAAAACTAACTAGGTAACTAACAGCTTGGTTTTGTTTGACAAGTGAGATCAGCGGAATACCTAAAGCTGGTGGTAGTATTATCCCTCGTATAGAAATTACTATAACGAAAATCCGCCGTAGTGTATAGAATTTTTGTATTCGACCTCGATGGCATAACTCTGTCGACCGGTGAGAGATACGCATTTACTTTGCACCTCATTTATCATCCGGTGCATCGTAATCACTTTCTTTTTCTTCTTTGTTTTCCTTACGAAATAATGTTGCAATATAAAAAGTCTGTACATAAATTCAAGTTATATTTCAATACTTCCATTGCATGTATATTCACAAAAGCCACTCTGAGACGTTAACGGCTCCGGCTAGATAATGACGTGTTACTTATAAAGCTGCTCCGACGAAGGCGTGACAAATAGGGGGAGGCTTGTCGGTGACAGGGACTCACCGACTAACAATATTACTTCTCGTCGGGGAGCTCGATTCAAACCACGAGACGTTCTGCGTGTTCAGACCAAACGATAACTGGATTACTAATACATGTCATTATAATCATCCATTAGTCTGTATTACCTTCCAACAAATATGAAAAGGTATGTGGGAGGTCTGTGTTTAGCAGTGGCAGTCCTGTGGTGGAAGAGAGAAAGAGAGAGAGAAAGAAAGAGAGAGGGAGACAGTTGTTAGTCTTGTGCACGGTATATATCCTTTTCAAGATTCTTTCACTGAGCGATCATAAAGAAAGATCTGCATAATACTCATACATGGGTTGGTGAAAACAGTACTGGAGCCCACGCGTAACCACTTCTGCCTAACCCTAGATCCTATATTTTGTGGGCTCGATATATTAGGCATACCATTATCAAACCAGTCCAAAGCTTAGTTTTGTATGTTAATGTATTTCGTGAATACTATCCTTTTCGGGAGGTGTTTACAGTCTCCGCTGCTTCGTAATTCACAACCGTCTTCATAACTAACTGCCTTAAGCCTGTCATTGGCAAAGCAATCGACAGACTCGAAAACAACTCGTTGAGCAAGGTATAAATAAACACGGTATGACGTGTCCGTAATTCATGTAATTTTGATAGCGGGTCGCTGGTGTCAGCACTAGCTCTAGCACAAGTAAACTGTAAATGACAAGGTGTGTTTATAGTAGAAGTGATGAGGCATCACAATGATGGAAAACATGTTTATTTTGAACAAATTATTTAAGTTTATCTAGATATCAATCTAGCCGTCGTGGTGGACTAAAGCTTATCACTTCGAAGAGAGGCGTGTGTCCGCGAATGAGATATAAATAGGATGATAAACACAACCAACATTGACCCACAATTCATAATTGTCATACGTATGTAATATGATGGCTTGAACAAAGCTTTATTGTATTATAGGCATGCACATCTCTACAGCCCGCTATGGACTAGCGTGACGAACTTTATTACCGGGAAAACTTCTATTCATCATTGAGAAGACTCGTTCCTTGCATTAAGACGCGTCTATATATTAAGTACATGCTCAAATAGGTGGTTAAAATTACGAAGAATATGTGAAACCAACCAGGGACACAACATTCAAGGAAGTTGGAAGAGCGAGCAACATACAATTTTTATCTTCCTGACGACGACAAGAAAGCCTACTCCACCTTCGGTACCTTAGGAGGCAAAATAGAACAAAATCAAAATCCAATCCTTACCCCGGAAAACCATTATGAATAAACAATAGCGAATTCAATAGTAAAACTAAGCTACTAGTATAAGTTGTTAGTATGTGGGTAGTAAGGCGTCGGTCCCACGATGTGCGGTAACGCGTGTCGGGGCGAATGGCCGCACAACGCCAGTTTTATTGCTGACCGCGACCCGGGAACGAACTGCCGACCACTGCACATGCGGGCACTGCCACTTACTGCATAGTCATATAGGTATGAAGGCTTTTGTTTTATTGTATAGATTTAGATCCTGTATGTACGCTGGTACCTAACGACTGATTGATGTGGGTTAGGTCGCTGGAGCTTCATATTTGCCGTTGTTACTTGGATTTTATAAGAAAGCCAAGATTAATGTCACGTATTGTAATGAAACCAATCACTTAAGTTCAAGCGATATAACTTATAATTTAGTATTAAACACTGCATGGTATAGTACCGTTCTCATCTTACACAAGCAATGATCATAAATGTTTTCCAAACCGTAACATGAAAATGCTAACAAACTGTTGATTCATGGCAAAAATATGCAAAACGGAGGTATCTAATGAGACCGACTACAATGTCCTATAAACCGGAACACGACTGTGCTTACACACTGTTGATTGGCATCGCGACAGAAATAAACAAAATAGACTAGAATTAGAGTCAGCGGGTTCGATCCCCGCACCGAAAACAAATGTTTGTGTGAATCACAGATATTTGTTTCGGGTCTGGGTGTTTGGGAGACCGAAAAGTCTCTCGTAGTTTGTGATACCCACGACACAAGACTCGATCATAGTGTAGGGTCAGGGCTATGTATGTGACTGTTGGGTGTATTTATTTATTTATTATTAAAAACGATAAACAAAATAGCCTATCCATACGACCACTGACTTACGATATGACTAAAGCATGAGTTTTAAGCGTCTAAAATGTATCACGAACCCAATGTGCTTAATCCCCATGCCACAACCTTCGAGGCGCAGTTGGTTAGAAACTAGCTCTGAAATGAGAGATCGCAGGTTTGATCTGTTTCTGATGTACATTACACAATACTTGTTTGTGGTAAGGACTACGAGTAGAAATAAATAAACAAAATAAACACATTCAACAGTCACTATACATTTGACCCCACACTAAGATCGAGCATTGTGTCGGTATCAGGAACCATGAGAGACATTTCAATCTCACAAACACTCAGACCTGAAACACATACATGTGGACCTCACAAAAAAAATTTGTCTCAGTTTGGGATTCGAACCCGCGGCTTCTCGTTCCACAGTCGCGTCTAGCCAACTGCGCCACGGAGGCTGTCAGATACTAAATGTATGTATTTGACTGTTGGGTGTATTTATTTATTATTAATAGTTAAGATACGAAATACCTTCAACTGATTTTAGGAATATGACTTCACCATGATTGATCTGTTTGTAGATTGTTAAATGTTGCATTATTAATAATTCGATTAGGGTTGAGTAAACACGCCTAAGGACCCATTGTCGATTATCGTCTTTAGTTTCCAAGCCGCCCTACATTTCCTTTTCCTTTTGTGCTGCGTTCTTTGTAAACGACTAGGATTTCCATACTATTTTATCATTCTGAGATGTGAAATGCTATGTTTTGAAATAATAACTATGTGATTATGCATGTTCGCTATACAATAAGAGACTATATTGATATCAGGTTTCAGGATTTACAATTCGTGTGTGCCCAAGACCTATGGACTTAAAACCCACAAGTATTTTGCAATTGGGTATTTTATTATAAGAAAGAAAAAATCTAAAAACTATAAATGTATATAGTAGAGCATTAAGCAATAAGCATATGTCAATTTCAGTTTATATTTCAAAGGAATAAATTTTATAATTCGTTTTGAAAATTTCAATTTTTTTATCTGTCCTAAAAAGATGTGAAACGGCTGCCGCCATGATGGATAACGATTCTACGTCATTCCGTAAGTAGAATACCCCCTCCGGTGTCCAAGAGCTCATACAAACACAGGTTGTTTACTGGTTGAGTGACGTATCATTTTAAAGGAACATGGCGCCTAGCGTTTTCACATATTTGCGCGCATAAATTTAAAATTTAAATTTTAAATGGATAGAATACCCCATTGTAGAAAAGTAGCAAATTATAAAGAAACTAAATGACTGATCTTATTATACATAATTTAAAAAATAATTTCTTTTTAGCTATTGTAGAACAAACACTGATACTCTTAATTCTTAACCATAAAACTCCGACCCAATATAAACATATCAGATTGAATCAACAAAGGGTTGTTGATTAACTCCAGACTCAATGTAGGTAACCTCCGATAAGGCCGCACATTATCAGCACTGCCCGTATCGCACACGTTGCGGCTATCTGGGACAAAGTTACATTCAATCCAGTTCGCACGAACCGCCCTGAAATACAGCCGAGGGCAATTAAAAGAATACTTTTGAATTTCCTTACCTTTGAACGTTTAACACCGACATTTTAACTTTTAACATTGGCAGCCTCCGTGGCGCAGTTGGTCTACCGCCTGTTAAACAAGAGGCCGCGAGTTCGATCCCCGCACTGAAACAAATGTTTGTGTGAACCACAAAGTCTCGTAGTTCCTGATACGCACGACACAAGACTCGGTCTTAGTGTGGGGTCAGAACTATGTATGTGACAATTGGGTGCATTTATTTGTTTGTTTTATTTAGTTGTTTTGTTTCTGCAGTACGCAATGATTGGAAGAAAAATATTATCTGTCCTATAAGAAGGCATGAACACTGCTACGATTGAGGATTTGGTCTTAGTCAAACTCGGTAGCCAGTGTGGGTAGATGAACAACATAATTTAATAATAACCTATGATGTGGAAACGTGGACGAAACACTTTGAACAAAGTCCAAGACTCTAGGCATCACGATGTTTCAAGTAAAGTTTGTTCACTCGCAGATAATATTCAACAGACGATCAATCCATGTCGTTACTACGCTTAATTATTTTATTTATGAATAAAACGTTAAATCCCAATTACAAGCTACGTAATATTTTTTTGGAATACTCACATTTTTGTGTTTGACTTTAATATGCTGGCTTTTGTAACATTTTTACATAAATAATGTAACAGAATTCAACACGTCAATTAAATTCAAAAATATATAAATACCCAGCCAGATTTTGTTAATAACCTTACCTACAGCCCTAAAAATGCTTAATTATATGAAAATCTAACCAAATGACAGGCCAGGCGAAACCTCTAGGTTGCAGTATTCGGGCGGATGTTGCTACAGTCCACACTATGTGTACGCCCACACATCGTGGTTATCGTAACACAATGCTGCACGTTCAATCTAATTTACACGAGCCGACACTTGATAGCGTCTTGGCGAGGCCAGCCCGTGATTTGCACGCGTTCGCCAAGGGGTGGATTTGTAAATGTGCTGTATTGCAGTGGTTCGTAGGCTAATTTTAGCAATACGGTATTTTAATGATTCTACATTTGCATATGATTATCGCGAAACATACCTATACTGGTGGTAGGTCTCTCATATGTGAGAGGCCGCTTGGGTAGGTACCACCGCAATGTCTATTTCTCCCGCCAAACAGCAGTGTAAATGCACTGTTGTGTTCCGGTTTGAAGGACATTGTAGCCAGAGTAACTACTGGACATATCGAGACTTAACATCTTATGTCTCAGGATGGCGAGCGCAGTGGAATGCCAAGCAATGCCTTGTAACTCATGGTGTTGTTTGGTTTTGCTACTGTCCATGAGCGGTCGTATCGCTTACCATCAGGCGAATGGCAGGCTCGTCTCGTCGTTCATAGCAATAAAAAAAATATATATATATATCATTGGAAGATAGGTCGATGCCATAGTTAAGGTTGCTGGTCGAACCTGAGTACGACAGGCAAATTACCGACCAAAGCGGCATACTATAAGAGACATAGCTAGCAGCGGGACCGTACAGCCTGTGTCATTCACAGAATATTGTTAGTTATCATAATAGAATGATTATGACATTTATTAAACGAATTCATCCTTCGATGGAGAGCTCCAAAATGCGAGGCACCATTTTTAATGCCATAAAAATGAGAAGTATTTAATAATTACTGTCACATTTATCTGTAGGAAGTCCACTGCTGAAACAGGCCTACCCGAGGGTTTCGTACCGATGTGTAGGAAGCTATCTGCCTCCAACGACTTCCATTAACCTTTATTGGGTCGATGGTCCACGTTACGAAGATGCTCGATGCCCGTTTACATGGCCTCCACTCGAGGAACTTTCGGCCCCATTAGCCATCCGTTCTCCGCGCCATTTGCCATGTTCATTGCTACTTCATCTTCCTATATTGTCTATGTAATAAGGAGAAATGTCGTGTTGGTCGTTTCCGGTCTTGGATACGTCGTGGTTTGTCGGTGGTAATACTACCAGCAGCGTTCATAAGCCTGAATTCCACTTCAGGTCTGTACTGTTACCTGTTCCATAACAGCCCATAAATCGCCCACAGCTGCACTCGAACTCCTCTACAACCGTGTGATCGATTGAGAGGGCTTAGGCCATAGTCCACCATGCTATCCTAATGCGGATTGGCAGATTTCACATACCATAGAAATTCACAAGTCACTGTAGTGCAATAATATCGTGAAAATCTTTTATCCACTAAGCTACGTCACCCTTATAAAAATTCCATTCGTGTCTTACATTTGTCCCCTTTCAAAGGTGTTACTTTTAATTTAATATTTTTCCTCTGTCATACAAATGAAGAGCGAAATATTTATTTTAAACCTTTCTTATATATTCTTCGAGGTAATATGAGATTTTAGTATATTCTTCCATGGAGTTGCATATTCAGTAATGAAAGCCACTAAAAAAAGTAAAAGCATAGGCAAAATCCATAATGTGTGCATTTAGCATTTATTAGTTCAGTGTACGTATACATGTGTACACAGACAGCTTGAAATTCGCATTATCATCACTGCTTATTGCTGTATGTTTTCACTAGGTATATTGAATTCTTTCTCACACGAATGGCTTTAAACATCATAACATTTGAAATAAATTACGCAAACTCAGGAGATCAATACTCAATTTATTTGTAATCAGAAATACTTTCATATGACATGAATGACTCTAAAATATCATAACATTTAAATTTTCGCAAAACTGGAGATTTAAAATAAAATCGATTGAGTCAATCGGGAAATGTCTATTCACATCGGATATGCTTTGACTGCATGGGCCGTGGGGCGTAATGCTGAAATGATTTTGATTTCCATACGGCAGATAATTATTGGACTGAAATAGAACTCCGCTAGCCTCTAAGTCCTCGGTAGTTGGCTTCCCAATAGCCATCACTTTGAATTTGCACGGATTTGGCCCAAATTTGAGAAGCGTGAGCTGTGAAACGTAAATTTTAGATAGAGCCACACACTAATTTGTCCAGGTGTATATTCCTAGTATTTTTTTATGAGATCCAACGAAAGAGGAGACGGAACGAGAGATTGAGAGAAATATTCAAGTTTTTATTCATTGTGATAGCCACCACTGCAGCTGATAGTGTTGTATGCTTGTATCTATCCATTTTCAAACAGGCTGACAATTTAAGTTTATTTATGCGAATATCAGTAAAGTTTGACACGAGGGAATACACTGTCATCCCACAGAACACAACAATGTTAATATCAATCCCCGCACGTTAACAATCTGAATAGCGTGTAATATTGTTGTGGCTGCTTGCTTTGTGTTATCCTCTAATTGATACTATATTTGCTAACTAGCATTTGCCCGCAACTTCGTCTGCGTGTTTAAGATAATTTAAACGTTATATCGCTAAAACTATGCCATTATAACCATTACGTAAAACTTTAACAAAAATCAACGTGCAGCATTTTTATTTCCAATTCTGACACTGAGTTTAGATTATCGGATCAATGGGTCCGTCAGTTGTCGATTCAGAGACCAATCGGATCAATACATAACCGGCCTTATTCATATACAGTTTTAAAACCCATTTTAGGTATCGAATGTTTGTTTTCTCGCTCAAACTGAATTGAAACGTCGTTCGAAAGGGACAAATGTTAAATATTCATAAGAATAACTTCAGCAGTTTAATTTTCTATACAAATTTTTCAACCCTTATTTTTACTCCTTTAGGGTTAAATTTAAGTAAACAGAGTACGCACTTATTTTTTATTTTAGATGTGTAATTATTTTCCATACAAATTTATTTTACTCTTTTCACCCCTCTTAGGGGTTGAATTTCCAAAAATCCTTCCTTAGTGCTACCCTACGTTATAAAAGAAATCCCTGTGTAAAATTTCAAGTTCCTAGCTTAAGTAGTTTCGGCTGTGCGTTGGTCCGGCAGTTCGGTTCTACAAAACTTCAACCCTTATTTTCGTCCCTTTAGGGTTAATTTTAGATAAACAATATATGCAATTATTTTTGTCTTAGAATGAATAACTTAAGTGCCAAGTTTGACAATTGTAACTTTAACGGTTTAAATTTTCCCTATATCAGTTTTTAACCCTTTACACCCCTTTAGGGGATGAATATCCAAAAATCCATCCTTACTGCTACCCTACGTCACAATCGGAACCCTTGTGTAAAATTTCAAGTTCTTAGCTTCAGTAGTTTCGGCTGTGCGTTGATCCAGCAGTTCGGTTTTACAATACTTCAACCCTTATGTTCACCCCTTTAGGGTTAATTATAAGAAAAGAGAGTATGCAGTTGTTTTTTTTTTCTAGATGAGTAACTAAAAAGTCAAGTTTGATATCTGCAACTTCAAGGGTTTCGGTTTTCCATACACCAGTATTTTACCCTTTTCACCCCCTTAGGGGTCGAATTTCCAAAAATCCTTCCTTAGTGCTACCCTACGTCACAACAGGAGTCTCTATGTCAAACTTCACATTTATGGATCCAGTAGTTTCGTCTGTGCGTTGATCCGGCAGGAAGAAAACACGCAGTTTTTAAACATTTCAACCCTTATTTTCACCCCCTTAATGTTAATTTTTAGACAAATAAAGTATGCAGTTATTTTTGGTATTGCATGACTTATTAAACTGCCAAGTTTGACATTTGTAACTTTAATGGTATAGATTTTCCATACAACAGTTTTTAACCCTTTTCATCCCCTTGGGGGTAGAATTTCCCAAAATCCCTTCTTAGTGCTACCCTACGTCATAATAGGAATCCCTGTGTAAAATTTCAAGTTCCTAGCTCCAGTAGTTTCGGCTGTGCGTTGATAGGTCAGTCAATCAGGTTCCTCTTTTATATATATAGATTTGCGTCGAACACAACGGTACAAACACGTCACATAGTCTGTTTGTCAACGATGATTGTGACGGCTCTATTGATTCAATTAAAATACTGATTAATCAACAACATTTTCAACAAATCGTGATTTGGATTTCGCTTAGAATCGATCTGTTTTTTGGCTATTTAAAAATGTAAGTTGGGGCGTGCCTAGAACTGAAATGCTCTACACGGGAATCTAACCCAAGTTTCACGGTTCACAGCGTCCATTCGCTAAGACTAGACCAATGAATTGTCATGTTAATTTTTAACAACATGAACAATGTAAAATAACGAGTGAGAATACCTAAATAAATACACGTAATGGCGAGAGATATTCGTAAACCACCAGCTGAAACTGTACCTAATATGCTTCGCTGCACATCAAATGCAGCATAATGAGCTATCACTTTATAGATTCAGTATAAACATGTAAATCTACCGACTCGCTTTAAGCCAGTATGGTGGGAAAGGACTAAAGAACTATTGTAGAGTAGTGTGTCCGCCAGTGGGACGTATAGGTGCTGACGTATCTATTATCAATGTTTCAACGCAGTCTAGCCTAGCAGTTAGGACTCGTATCTCGCCCAACAGGTACCATAAAGACAGTGCGAATGGATTCACAGACGAACATTAGCAATATAAATACATCGTAGCGGTAAACGTTTTATTAGGCGTGGGGCGCGCGGGGTGCAGACGTGGTTGGGACTCTGGACCATGGAGCAGGAGGGGACGTCGCGCGGCGGGGGGAGGGGGCGTTGACCTCGCTCCGGGTTTTACGAGTGCATTTGCACAGTGACACCCCGCCTCCCGCACACCCGTCACCCCCCTCACCTCGCCCCAACACATGCGTGCACGCAGCAACACAAAATCGCAAAAACTGGCCGAATATGATTGATACGGCCGAGATTCGACGACGTCGCGAACTAAATTAAAAAAAATAAAACAGCCAGCTTTCCAGTTTATTATCGTGTTGGCGGCAGTCTAAACTTGATCGGTTTACTTTTTAAATTGTGAATTTTAAATCGATTCTGATTTTGGCATGTCGATGCTATCGGCGCTAATCGAGCGTCGTTTGATTGCCACTCGCTAAAATAAAATTTTGTGCGCTGTGAAAGCTTTGGGAACTTGTGGACAAGACACATGTATTATATATCATAGATCGAGAGGTGTTACATAGATGAATATTATGATAAAACATTTTTTTACGCGAGTTAAAAATTTTAAAAAATAAACCAAATCCGCGATAAAATCTTTAAAAAATAGTTTAATATCAATATGTAAAATCAATATGTATGTGAGGCAATGTGTGTGTCAAGGGTGTCTTAATCTCAAAACGCCCTACGTCCTGCCTCGATACAGGTTAATGAGTAAATGAATATAATCCTTAGGACGGGCTCTCTACTTTGAGCTTGTTTTAAAATATATCATAGGAATTTTAGGGCTTATTAGAACTTATGCCCGGCGATAGTTTCGCTTCCTATCACATATTGGGACGAAACTTAACAAATTATGGGTGGCGCTGTTAGTGCCTCTGCCTATGCTCGCGTAGATGTACACTTTAAAAAAAACGAATTGTTTAATAAAATGATAACAGAACTCACACACATGTTATAGTGAGTACATACCAAACCAAAGTAACAGCACTACTTCCATGAAATATTACGAGCAATTAAAAACACCTTTGATACCATTCACATTCAGCACTACTAATTCGTCAAAAGGCCTGAATCCACACACGTCGGCAGCAGGCCCGGTGGCTCTAATGCGTGGCCCAAAGTGGCCTGACATTTGTACAAGCCCCATCACAAGTGTGAACCGGGCCACACACGCGCTCGTTATTCCGCTATTTACACTTTAAAGCTGGGTTTCCACGGATGAACCTTTGAGTTTCTATATAATTTATATAAACTTCTTCTGTATCTAACTTTCCATGTATAATGGTGAAGGAATCTTGAGACGCGATTTATTGTATTAAATTGTAATTCGGGATAAACTTAAAACAAAAAAAAAATATCTTAAAACTTAACTGACTGTATCAGCCCTTATACGCCCCACTGCAGGGCACGAGCCTCCTCTACAAGCGAGAGTACGATTGAGAGGGGTTAGGCCATATAGTCCACCACGCTGGCCTATTGCGAGTTAGCGAGCTTTACATACTTTATAAATTATTACAAATCGCTATGGTATGCAGGTTTCCTCACGATGTTTTCCTTCACCGTTATAGTGCGTGGTGATTGACTGCTATCAGAACACACATGACTCCGAAAAGTCAGAGGTGTTCCCTGGCTTTTGAACCCGCGACCACCGCTCTGGCCACCACTCAACTTAAACGATCTTAAACTCTTTTTTATCATAATAAAATCGAAATTTAGTTCAACTAAATATTTAAGGATATTATGTTCTTATAAATTTTAATAGAAATTTTGCTTATCGGGTTTACTTTTGATTCGAAAATAAATGTTTTGCTTTTAAATAGATAACATAGGCAAACGTATTAGCAGTTACGTAGTATAAACTTGTGATCTCCTTCGGCAATCAATAAATTATAATTGATACACATATGACTTTTAAGCCCTTAAATGTATAGTATCAAAGATGCAAGAGTTTACAGAGAACGAAAAAGCTTAAAATATTGGGTTTTTAGCAATTATACCTAATGAGATTTGACAGTCAACCTGTTATTCGTGACTGCTTTTTACGCAACACCTGATACCGAAACCAAGCTGTTATTTAAAGCTAACACTACTGCTATTAAACTTCTGAAAAAGTCATATAGTGAATCACTTTTAAATTCTTCCATAATCGTATGATAAATACGAAAGTATACATTTGTATATTACCTTCTTAAGCCCAAATTGCTGAACTTGAAATAATCTGGGACCTGTCAAAGGATATAAGCCACCCTTTGTTAATTACTAAATTAAACCTGTAAGTCCTACCTGACCTGTAAATGTCTCCTATTTACTTGACAGTGTTAATAATTGTGTGGAATGGAGATGGTAAATTAATTTTACGCAGGCAAAACCGGGCGGAGTCGTAAGTCGTAAGAGTATTATGTACGGTAATGAAAGGTGTTTTCAATAACCTTTATACTATAAATTAAGTCTCACATAACGCGTTGTTGAACTCATTGTATTTCAGAAACGTATACACATTGTTATAAAGAGAAAACTGTATAATACCTCGTAATGTTTACACCAGACAATAGATTTTAAGCATTGTTTTCAGCAACAATTGTTTTATTTTGTGAATTCATTGTAATATAGAAATTACAAGTGATTAATGGGACAGCTGAAGCATTGACCCAGTTGACCAGAAGGGGGGTGTGAAACAGGAGTCCGCAGGTTCAATTTGCGTAAGAAAAATATTTTTTTATTAGTAACTAGGGGCCGGCCCGGCTCCGCCCGGGTGCAGGAAATTTTGTACCTGATATCAATTCAAAAATTTAAACCATTATTATATTTAGAAAATTTTTAACTCACAACCCATCACTGAAATATCTCTTTTAATTCCGCTCGTGTACTCCCATTCTAACTTCAAAGGTGGAAAAAAGCTCTAAAAAAACGTTAAGTAGTATGTGAAACAGCTCCTAGTGTCGGTGTTATTTGAGCAGCGGGCCGGAGGGGTAGGGGAGGGGCCGGAGGGGTCGTCAGGGGTCGCGGAGGGGTCGGTCGGCAAACAGCGCCGGCGCAGCACGCACGCCAACGACCCCTGTACCTATTGTTGTAAACATCATTTAATATAATTTTTCTAGTCTTATTCCTCCTGCCACAACATGGGGTCAATTTAATATTATTACAAGTAGTGCCGAAAGGTTTCTTTATGACACAACCTGTTTATGCATAACGTCTACTCTTTCGGGAAGAAAAACGCTCTCACTGTCTTAAAGCGGAATCGAAGTCCAAGAAAATAGTTTAAACACACACTTACACGCATACCTGCATGCATATTTTATGCACGGACAAATGTACTCCGTAACACGAGCAGACAATTCAATAGGAACTGAATGTCTCGTTGCGTTGATCACGACTAGTGCTGCATTCGCCTTCCTGATCAATCATCTTCTCACCTAGTGTTTTACATCAATGTGACAATTAAAATGAAACTTTTTAGTTTCAATGATATGTGAAAGGAGCAATATTAATATCTAAAAATGAAATTATATTATGATCGTTGTCATTTGAGGACACGAAATACGTGCAATTTGGCAGCTTTGGTCAGAGTATGGACAAATGGAGAGTCCATTTGTCTCTATAAAATGCACGCCAATGAACACACGTTCACACAAACAGCAAAATATCCGTCCATTTAGTGCTAGGATCGGTCGCAATGATAACAGCGCTTTATCCCTCGCCATAAATTCAGTTTGAGTCCAACACCTGGAGTTTAGCCAAATCCTCGGATTTACCGAATGCATTCGTTTATTTATAGTCAAATTTTCAGTATGAGTTGCAATATCGACGGGATCGAGTTGTTGGGACAGTTCGGAATTTTTAAATCGATGGCATCAAACTTCACCCGTCGAACAGTTGAGTGCGCTTTAGGTTTCAGACTCGATTAAAATGAAAATAGTTTCGCTTTTGAAATATGTATATCGGCTCTGAAGCTTTCGGTGCAAGGGTACTTCATACATTGTTGTAGAGTGTAGACCTTCGAAGTGATGTCAAGATAGTGTAGATTTAAGAGAGATAAAGCGTCAAGGTGGATTCGTTTCTTATCTTATTAATAAAAAACGATAAATACGATTACTGCTTCGATACAAGTGTGTAAATTCTTACAACGAAACTCATTTACTTAAATCATTGTCCTACTTGGCTTCCCTTTAGATATCATAGGTACGTTTGCAAAAACGTAAATATATTTTGGAAAAAAGAACAAAATTTTGACGAAAAATTTATGTGCCAAATACCTACATCCAAAAATATATTTGTAAGCTATTAAACTTCAGCCTTTCAGCGTACAGTGCCAATTCTCTAACAATTATTTACGAACTTATATTAGTTACTGCATTTTATAGAATTCTGAGATTTCTTACTTTTTCATACGCACTCTAACTATTCCAAAACCATACTCATCCATCGCGCAATATTCTTAAATAGCAACTCCAAGTTTTACACTTTACGTCTTATCGATACATGTATAGATTATTTTATACTATGAACTTAAGCCCAAGAATTTCAGTAACGCAACAAGTCACAACCGCACCGCACATAAACACCAATACTTGACTTCTAAAACGAGAACAAAAGAACAAGGAAGTATATATAAAAGGTACTTCATAGCTTACAAGTATGCGGGTGAAATAAGTTAAATATTTTACATTGTAGCCGGCTACACGTGTCCAGTTTCGTAAGTAGGAGCCATGCCGAAGACAGGGCTCAGGCAGAACAATAGAAATTGTAGAAACGACCGACGAGCGACGCGGTGCAAGGGAGAAGAAATGCCATGTTGTTGCACTAATTGTTTAGACACCAAAAATATTTATATTGATATCAAATAGTAAAACTTACTTGGCGCGCAGAAAAACCAAAATCATTTATGGAAGAATGAAATAAAGTTACAGTCATTAAAAGTGTAAAAGGAGATGGTCCAGAAATGTATGGACCTTGGGCCATAGTGCTGTACAGTACATGAAATATAGTTCTTGAAATTGGCTTTCGATTTCCGTATTAATTACTGTTATGCGTTGCTTAATAACTTTATACAAAAATAAATATCAAGCCAAGAACAGCAACACTACAAGCAATATGGCGACAATAACGGCCATATTGTTTTGGAATTGCAGCATGTCAAACATTTTCGTTCTTTAACTGAATTCATGAAATATAAATATAATAATAAAAGTGACGCCTTTAACAACGTATATCATCTTTTGAAAACTTATGGACTATAGTATCAACAGATAAATAAATAGAAAACAATTATAATTAGTAGCGGGTTTTTAAAAATAAGACATATTATGTATATTCAAGTTAAAGATAGTGGGTTTGCGCATTTTTGAACGAAATGACAATTAGGCATCATGGAGGACAGATTATCGAAGAAAATATTGCTTCTGTACTAAAACAATCACATTTTTGTATAAAGCCCCCCGTTGTCCAAGAAATCTAAATGTATTTTATTTGAATTCCACATTTTTTTCTAGTATTTGTACTAGACGTACACAATACGGCCCAAAATGAAACATCTCCTTTATACTTCTGTGGATGTCCAAGTGTAAGTAAACTATGACTTCGGCCACTTTAAGAGAAGCGTGAAGCAACCAATGATAATCGGAATCCTGATAAAATTTTGCAAGACGTTGACGACTTAAATGTAAATGTTTTTGGAGGCGCCACGACTGTCGATTGTATGGCACTGCACCTTTCACCAGATGTACTAATGAATTACTGTAACTGTAATCCATCAAGCCAATATAAAACCCTCAAACAAAATATAACGATAACCGCAAATTATGCAACGCAATAACGTGCAGAATTTAGTAAAACACGCCGCAAGATAACATCGTTTAGCTCCGCTGCCATTTCGGTAAATAACACTTTAACAATTGCAATAACACGGCCAACTGTTTGTTTGTATGCGCAACACCCCGATGCCTTCATTTGGCTAAAAGGGCGTCATAATAATATTAGTAACTTAACCTAATTTGCCTCACTGCGCTGGTAAATTACATTAAATTTTAAGTTTAATTTCAGGTTCTATCGTAGTTGGAAATTTGTTGTGAAGGCCTGGAAGTTTAGAATCTTAGATCGTCTAAAAGCTTTAGGTGAATAGTCATTATCTCTTTATAACTCTATAAACAAGCCCTAGGTCAGGGACATTGATCTTCTGCATTTTTACTTTTCATTGTTCAAACATTATCTTTACATTCTTAATAATATTTATCGATGTTATTATTGATTTAAATCATATTATATCAATAAGCCTTTAGATTACCATGAGTTCTCAAGGTTAAAGAAAAAAACCACCTTGCTGTTATTAAAGTTTCACTTCAAAAATAAAGCTCAAGCAGGGATGGGACTGGCTACGCAAGCGTCTCTTAATGCGCGAGGCCAGTATTATGTACTACTCCTGCTATATGGCTTAGCCTGTCCTGTCAATATTCGTTCTTAACAGGATACGCATCTACAACTCCGTCAGGATTCATTCATTTAGGATGATACAGAGTAAAGATTGCTTTCCATTAGATGTGCTGGTTGTCATATTACAGAACTTTTACTGCTGTTTGTATGTAGATACAACATTAATTTTGTTAGAATTCTCCATTTCCTATTTCCCGACTTGCTTGCGTCACAACAATTTCCGAAAATCTAAACTGATTAAAAGTTTGTGCATACAAACACGCTAACTCTCATCACTTACACCAGTGCCGCAAGAATGGAAACAATACGGCTCGTAAAGAAAAATTAAATATTCCGCCAACAAGGAATTATTGTTGTATTGAAACAAGTGTGCGCCAAGCGAACTGACTAAACCTTCTCACATTTACATTTCTTAAACTGATTTGAAGCTGAAAGGTAGTGGGGCGAGGGGGAGCGGGTGGAGGATACCAAATACCATGTATTTCTTCTATTGTTTGATGCTAATTGGCTAGGAAATGTTTTTCTATGCCAAAAGCTGTGAGGGGAAAACCAAGAAAGTCCCTAAGCAACACCAACTGTCCCCCCTTTTGGATTCACTGATCTTAAACACTTTCTCAATCATTTTCATGTAGAAACATTATCAATTGATCTAAAATAGTCATTGCAGTGATACGTAGGCGGCCTCTTACATATGAGAGACCTATCACTTTGAGAATATTTAAAAATATTCAGAAATCGTAAACTTCAACAAATCCATACGATTTAAAGATACGACAGATCCACGTAGAGCTGCTGTTGACTCGTTAATATTGCTCAAGCATAATACTGATGTACATGTATTTACACGTCGTCGACGGAGCCGAGCCAATAAATTGCTGAATGAAAATTATGTCACCTATTGATCATCGGGATTAATTGTCGCTAATTGAAGCCCAGAGGACATTATTCACAGGTTTCAGATGATTATGAGCAGTGTTCATAGTTTCATTTATACACAGGGCTATTATTACATAATTACTGTTTTGCCTGGTGGCAACTTGTGTGAGCAGTGATTTGTCCTTTATTCGATGCACAGGTCTGTCTATATTGTGAGTTAAGACAAGAATTCGAGCTCGGCAGAACCATATGTTCGCTTCCTAGGTCGTATTAGGGATGGAACTAATCCCAAACCAAGAGTAACACTAGTAACAAATCAGTCTATCCCTTCGAGAATATAGACGTGAATTAACGTTTCATATAACATGCGCATCGGTTCACATCGCGATATCCAAGTGGGAAATCATTCATGACCTCAGGACGATAAGGAACACTCCAGACTAAAATCGAATCTTAATAATGGAAGTTAGGAACCTGGTTCAAAAACACATTAAACTTTAAAAATACATACATATCTAAATGCATTATAATGTAAGAGTCCCAAAAATTCGTCTAAGTTATTGATTTTGAAAATCTCTAAAAGCGCATAAAGCTATACAGCTGTTATTTTGTAGCTAAAGTCGAGTTTTCTTTACCAAAAGGAAAACAGTTTCCGTCTTCCAAGTTGTATTTTTAAGTTATCGCGTTATTTCCTCACCCTTCAGCGTGAACGTGGTGATTTGAACACGTAATGGAGCAATTCGCTTGCCCGCTCGCAGTTTACAGACAAACTCTTTTGAGTTTCTGTTTCAAAAACATTTTAGTTTTTAGTATCGTCGTATTTGGGATGAAAATACATAGTTTTCCTAAAATAATAATGTACACCTTTTTATTTTTAAAGACATAATGGTACGCAAGGGCTTACAATATTATTTTAGCAAAACAAGGTATTTTTATGTCTCGGTGGCGTAGTGGTACTACGGTACAAGTACAAAGATGAGGCCTCGGGTTCGAATCCCGGGTCGGGCAAAGTGACATTGGGTTTTTCTATTCATTATCAGCCCGGAGTCAGGAATTTGCGCCCGATATGGCGATAGGCTCACTCCCTATCACTTCATGGGACAGTACATACAAGGCGAAATGTGGGTGTCCTGGTGGCGCCTCTGCCTACCCCTTCTGGGATAAAGGCGTGAGTTTATGTATGTATGTTTATTTTTTATGGACGTATTTGTATTTTTAAGTGTCTACAAAACTCTTAATGTTAAATACAATGCAATCCTAATGAAGTATCAACCGCCGAGACATATTTATTCTTTGGTAAAATCAAATGCAATTTATAAAAAACGATAAATTGAGAACCTCCTTTTTTGAAGTCGGTTAAAAACTACAACAAAATCACATACTCATAATGTAAATTTGAGTGTAAGCCTAGTCCAAGCGCAAAAAACCTGCAATAAGAATATCCTGTATTAACAATATAATGTTCTGAGGTTTCAGTTAAAACAAGCGAACCCTTTAACAGCCGCTTACAATTTGATTTAGAAAGCACAAAGGCAATAAATATACACACGCAAAGTCGTCTGCGTATAGTAAATAACAGGTTTGGCGTACACGCAGGGATGGATGCAGGGAACAGGTCTTGGGGACACGGCCCATATACTTCTCTTCGCTGATATTATAAGCACTAAGGAACAAATGAAATATTTTCATGAACAGACTAATCAACGAAATAAAAAAAAAACTAGCTTCTAAATCTGCACTACAAAGTGAATAAATATTATTTATTTGACGACTTTGTCGATCTAAACTAAAACCCTGTAAGAAAGGTTGTGTTCATAATATTATAATATTATACTGTTACCAAACAAATGAATGTTAAAATTAAATACACAAAAGTATTTAAAACGCTGGTTCTCAACATACACCCAAAGTGAGAATAAATTATCATTTCCGGTAAAGTTTATTTGATATTGAAAGTGTTCATCAAAGTGAACGCTAATCACTGTTTACTTACTACGGCTTTTAATTTACTGCGTTGATATATTTTAATTATAACTAGATAATTTTATATGTCTGCCACCAACGAGACAAGCATCTAAGTGTAAAGCAATGAGCATCTAAATACCTAATATTCTTCATAATTTATCTTAAAGGGCCCAAAAACAATTTGCCAAATGCATTCCCTCGTGCAAGCGTGGACGTCGCCGCGAACTGTGTCGCAGCCCATGAGTGTCGCGAAACTGAACATTGCTTTTTAAACCTTTTTGTATGCAATCCCTTACACTGCCTTTTATTTGTATTGGTTTTTAATTACTTTTATAGAGATTGTGTTTCATGCTTAATTATATTTACGTCTCTTTCACGGGGTTCTTTGTTTCGTGATTCTTAATGGATTTTGGAGGAATGCTATTAAATAAATATGTTTATAAAGAGCTCTATAAAATACTATATAGCGTATGTGATATATTTATGTTGGTTCTAAGCTTAAATCCAAAACTCTAGCAAAACAATGCAGTGAGAAATCGATTCCCAGGGGGGCAATCAGTTAGAGCTTTAGCGATTTGAAAATTTTAGTTTTTTTTGGGATTGCATACGTTTCCGAAATTTTTTATGTGAGGCAAACGGTTTTAAAATACTCCGTTTAAGAGTACATATGCAGAAAATAAGAACTCGCTCACCTAATTTTACCATTCAACACTAATTATTACATTATAAGCTTTAATTGCAATACATTTTAATTTAATTGGTCGAGCTATCTTACCGGATTTTTATTCTCCAAAATACATTAATCATTTCAATGGGGATCCAACGGGAAGTATCTATTCATAGTCGTTGTCTCAGAAATGCTAATATGTTATACCAGTGTTCAATATTTAGAGTATTTCGTTTATTGATGGGCTTAGTCCTTTGTGAATTCAACGACTAATTTATATCTAACTAATGGATCAAGTAATTCAAGGATATAATAATGTTTCGGCCTACATACACCTGCTGCTGAACAGCACAATCTAAAGTTTGATTGAGAAGGTTAAGAACTAAGGCTGCAGTCTACCGCGCAGGACTATTGCGGAATGGCTTCACATATATGCAGGTTTACCACGATTTTTGTCTTTAAGTACGCAGTAATTAGCTCCACCAATACATGGTTCCGAAAAATCAAGTATATTGAAGAAAATTCTTGTTTAAATAAGCGTTTAAAATACGTGTAGTTGGCTTTTTAGAAGACTATTAATAACTCTATGAGTTATAACAAAATGTGTCATTTTAAATAATGGTTTTCCCGAAGTTTTAGACAGTTTATCGTCATAAAATCGAAGTTATATCTCTCTTATCAAACTTTGACGATCATATTATTCAAAAAAATGAAACAATCATAAGTAATTTGAGTAAGTAAAACTAGATCACCTTTGATATTCTATTAAAGAAATATTACCGTACTTTATTTTGGAAACCCAAAAACTTTTTGATTGCTTAATCGATAGTTTTGTACAAATTATATGCAATTTACTATGACGTTATTAAGGATTATTTCTATACATAATTAAATTATTGTTTTACGTCATGTAACTTAAAATACATACCCAATACAATGTAAATTAACACATTACCCGCTGCGCTTTCCACGGATGCCCTAAACAGGATCAGGTAGTTAAAATTCGGCCGCGCGCTACCTGTCCTCTGTTGATCGGCGACGGTGACCGGCCGTCGCAAAAACTGCGCCGCTCCCACGATCGCCGGTCAACGACCCCGCAATGATGCTAATTTGACGAATATCGACTGACCACTATATCCTTAGTTATGGACTAATTTATATTGGGCGGTGAGGTTTTTTTGGGGTCTGCGATGTTTTAATGTGTGCGTTAATTAGATTTTTTCGTGGGTTGTCGGGATGTTATAGTTCAATTGTTTTGTGAGTGCTATCAATATATCCTGTATACATTGATATATGTATAGATTTCCATTACGTATGTACCTAAGTTTTTCATTCATTTATTTCTAGAGTCAGATTTTTGTTGCCATGTTTTACTAGACAATTCTGATTGAATTTGGACACTTTCAAAATATATACATATTTTTTTTTCCGAATATTTATAATTGGAGGTGGAATACAATTAATTAAAAATAGATTTAATACAAACACCAAAGTTACATTCGGATACCAAGTCGATAAATAATGCTCGGGTCAAGGAGATCATCATTGTTCATTCATATCATTGTTCGATGTTTTTTCTATATTGTTTATAATCTTATTTGAAGGCTTCAAACAGTCTTAATTATGGATTTTTATGATGTTTTTATTATCAAATTATGTTTTAATTACGATAAAGTAATTAGATTTAGAATGCTCTCGGGCAGCAGAAGACGAAACGCGTAACTTTAATTAGATGTTTTTTGTGTTAGTTTTACAATGAGTTCAGGCCATTTAGTCCACCACGTTGGCCTACTGCGGGTTGGCGGACTTTACAAACCAATTGTATTTTCGATGGTAGAGGAGGCCCGTGCCCTACAGGGGGACGAACATACCGGGTATATCAAGACTGCGACCGAAAACGAAGCCAGGTGGTAGTTTTAGTAGTTACGAACACGATGCAAATAAAAATTTCGCCAAAGTAGTAACAGATTTTTTTTTTTAATTTTTTAAAAATCATCTTGTTTGGGTGGTAAATACCTAGTTTTCGCGAAAATACTAATTTAAACCCTTACGTACCATTGCGTGTTTAAAAATAAAGAGGTGTACATCATTATTTGAGGGAAACTGTGTATATACCACCCAAAAACGACGATAAATAAAAAATTACAAAAAAAATGTTGTCGATTTTTTTTGCGAAATTTTTACCTTTATTGTGTCTGTAGTTACTAATACTACCACCTGGCTTCGTTTTCGGTCGCGGTCTTGATATACCCTGTATATGGGCTGATACAGATTTTCCTACCAATAACATATATTCGAGGACTATATGTACAAATCTATCCGTTTCTTTTTGGCTGTGGAAGCCTTTGACGGATGTGTATTTTCAGCAGAATATGATGTTGATTAATCGGTCGCCTGCCATCGCTTTGCCTGTTCGATCGCATCACCCATTTACTACTCCATTAACACTTGAAATGTTTATGTTTTGATTTTACCCGGTCTAGAATACCCGGCATTGTCGGTTAGATATATTTTACTTCATTGTTGGAGGGATACGGCGATGTACAAGGCGTTTGATAAACCAAAGTTAAAATAAATAAATTGTACCTGAATATACGGGCTTTGTCATCCCGGGCGGCAGGATCCATTCATGTTTCTGCCTAGTCTCCTCCATAACATCACATCTTCGGCGTACTCGGTCGTTAGAACATTGACTTTTGTTTTCATCAGCTTTCCCAGTTGTATTGGCTCTTCCTTGACGACAACATTGGCTTTGTAGTCGGCTTTTGCAACCCGCTGGTCACGAATAAAAAAGCCACGTTAATTGTTATTCTCAACTCGGCCGAAAAAAAACTGAGAACAGCTTAGTAAAGAATTGATGAACGGTGTTAATGGACGTTATCGCGGTATTAAAATTTAGTATGTCTAGACAGTTTTGTTTAATTTTTTGCACGTAATTTATTCAGGTTTTGACTACTCGAAACTAGAATTCAAAGTAATAAAAATATGCCGTTAGTTTTCTTAGTAAGAAAAACATTAATTTCTTGTCAAAAAGCTCTTTTAGAGATAAACTTGCCGGCCGACTGGGAAATCAACCGTTTAGTCTTAGCTTAATACCTCAAATGTAAGTGTTTTTTTATTATGTAGGTACCTACGCATTTTTATTTTGCCGTCTCGTTGGCGTAATGGCAGCACAAATATTAAGGTTTTAGGTAGGTAGGCTTTCAATTCCATGGTACTTACTAATGCGAATTACGAAGTAATCACGACCAATTATAATTCACACGATGTGAACGTCATTATCAGCAATTTGCCCACGATAGTCAGAGATTTGGTAAGAAAAGGTTTTATTTAGTGGTTATCTACGTCACTAATCGAAATACGTAATAATGTTATTTATCAGCATTTTTCTGTAAGACGTTATTATTGACTACCAAGCCTCTAAAACCAGCCCTATCAAACATAATCAACACAAAATAAAAACCTTCGTGGTTTCAAAATAGGTAAAATATCTGTATATCTTTATAATTTGACAGCCTCCGTTGCGCAGTTATTTAAACGCCGCCTGTGAAACGAGAGGCCGCGGGTTCGATCTCCGCACCGAAACAAATATTTGTGTGATCCACAGGTATTTGTTTCGGGTCTGGGTGTTTGTGAGATCGAAAAGTTTCTCGTAGTTTCTGATACCCACGACACGACTCGATCTTAGTGTGGGGTCAGGACTATGTATGTGACTGTTGGGTGTATTTATTTTACATTTTTGTACAGTTAGGTTCAGTAATATTTAATTTCTTTAGAAGTTCATAACAGGAACGCAGACACAGTTCCCCATTAAAAAAAACAGGTAGGCCACGTCCTAAGCAAAGTCGGGAGCTGATGTTAGTATAAATAAAAAAAATTAACACATCGATGTGTCTAAGGTCACAAAACGACGTGTGAAAGCGATGCCGGCGCTGTTTACTTAGGCGGCTAATGTTTTCATTTCGTTTTAAGTGGCCAGAGCGACCGTAAAATGGACCCGCCGTTTCTGGCCGTGTCCGAGTTAATTAAGTAGTGGATAATATGTACCGATTTTATTAATATTGTATACTAGATGACTTACCCGGCTTTGTCCGGATGCTGTTAAGACTGTTTGGGCAAGACAGGAATTCCGGTTCATCTGACAAAGGAATGGTTGTCCTGTGATATTAGGACCTAATATGCCTTATATTAATAAATATAATTTGTGTTAAATTTACTTAAGTTTCTACGTGCTCTCGGTACTTAGCGACACGCGTTTAATATGTTACGCATAAATTATGATTTGTTGGCTAGTTAAGACTGCTTCGGTGGCGTAGTTGTACTACGGTACGACTGCAAATCTGAGGTCTCGGGTTCGAATCCCGGGTCGGGCAAAGTGATATTGGGTTTTTCTATTCATTATCAGCCCGGAGTCAGAAATTTGTGCCCGATATGGCGATAGGCTCGCCCCCTATCACATCATGGGACGGAACATACAAGGCGAAATGTGGGTGTCCTAGTGGCGCCTCTGCTTACCCCTTCTGGGATAAAGGCGTAAGTTTATGTATGTACGTACAGCTGCAATGAAATTAGTTGTTAATTTTTAGTGCAATTTACTTTGAAGTCGGTTTTTAATTTTCTTAAAATGTTTTATAATTACTACGGCCCGTATACCATAGAAACTTATAAAAAATTTAACAAAACATCTTACATATTCTTACAATCCCCAGTCGGAATATAAAAAGTACCAAATGTATCATTTGCGGCGCGCCGTAAATCTTGCTATATTATTTTCAATTTACGCTGAAAAAAGGGTTTTGGTAAGTCAAATATAATATACTCAGACATACATACATCTTAAAATATTTTTATTAGACAGTATTATCATTAGTTAAGTTTTATTACATAAATATTATTTTTATTACATCTGCTCTGTAATGTTAAATTAACCTCTTTTCAGTAATATATTTTGGTAATCAAATAAAAAAGATGTCTTTATTATCCTAATACAATTTTTATTTATACAGCGCTGCAAACTTATAAAATATAGTAGTATACATTTGTAAAAACTACAATTGTTTTTCATTGAAATATATAAACGAATCTATCTAATTTAGTGGAAATCATATTTTTATACATATTTTGTAACTATGGTTGCTATGAGAACGGAACTCAAGTGGGTGCATATGCAGGAATCTTTCTTCCGATATTCTAAATTGATAATAAGGAGCATTAACGTTTTGGTCGCCATTATGAACTTTTAAGTTATTGGTCCAATTGGTCTCAAAATCTTGAAAAATAATGAAAATAAAAGAGAAAAGAAAGAAAAATGATTTTACACTGTTAAATACATACATAAACTCACGTCTTTATCCCCGAAGGGGTAGGCAGAGGCGCCACCAGGACACCTACATTTCGCCTTGTATATTCCGTCCCACGATGTGACAGGGGGCGAGCCTATCACCATATCGGGAACAAATTCCTGACTCCAGGCTGATAATGAATAGAAAAATCCAATATCAAATTTGCCCGACCCGGGACTCGAACCCGAGACCTCAGCTTTGTAACCGTATCGTAATACAACTACGCCACCGAGGCAGTCCTTGTTACACTGTTTACTTGTATTATTATACAATTGTACAAACACACAACAAAATAAAATAAAAGTCGTTTTTGTACGTGATCCTCCCTATCTGCCGAGTCGTTTTAACAGTGCGTTGATATATTCAACCAGAAAACGAGTAAATAAAAAATAGTTAAATCGATTAATCTTTGTTCTTAATTATAATCGATTTTGCAAAAGAATTGCTTTAATACTAAACCGAAAATTTGTTCCCTATCTCTATTGTATTCAGATGGTAATTGGAGAGTATGCCCTACTATAGAGAGGCAATGGACTCAGCTCTATAAAACGGAGCACTATTTAAAATGCTAGTTTTTCATTCGGAAACCACGATAACCTTCCAAAAAGTTTATAAGCACTCGGTCGACAATAACCTCATTGGCCACCACTGCGACATACATAAAAACATTTTGCGCAATCTCCTGCCATGTATAAAAGTTATTACTAAGCACACAACCAAAATTAACAACAAGTACTTGGAACCGAACAAACCTATTAATTATATCAAAAACATTGCAAAGTCACGATCTCATCAGAGCGCATTAACCGTAACTTTTTTATATGAAAAATGTCACCAAAGAGTAACGAGCACGGGAGCAGGGCCGCTTTTTTCCCCCCAAATATGCTGTTGCAGGGAACGATAAAAAGTGGTAATTGTGTCGGAAATCGCAGTTGCAATTTTCGGCAGGTTTGATGTAGTTTTTGCCGTGCGATGATGGGTCGAGGCGCAGAGCCTGTGGTAATTGCGCGCGCATTCGCAACTCGCCGCGCAGACAACAAGTCATTTTGGATTCTTGTATGTTTGTGTTCGGTGATTAGTGGAAAGTATGGATTGCTCATAAAGTAGGTGCGATGGCGCTAATAAGTAGCTGATAACTGGTTAGGAACGCGTTAGCGATACGATGATAATCCATGTCATCTTCACACACATTAGAGTTGTTAATGATATAAGATTGCAAGACAGACCTTTGTCGTTTCCCCAAAAACATTCTAGGTGTTGCTATAATTAAATTCAGCTTTAATAAATTCGTGTCAGATATTAGAAAGAAGAAGACTATGATGACTAAGCCTGAGAGAAGAGTGACAACCAGCCTATAAAAATCTCTTTGACTCGAGTAGAGCCTGAGGGTAGGACTTATTCCTAACCCTACACATAGTGTAAGAAGACGTCCATGCCTGGAAACTGTGCATACATTTGGTAGTGAACCATTTTCACTGTTCATAAAACTATACGTACATACATTCAATGGCGAAGCATGAAGACATCAATCAAAATCACATCCTTCATGGCATTGCATCAGAAGCTCGTACACAAAAATAACATAATTAATGCGGTATACTTCTTAATTATAATTTTAAATATGTAAATGTAATGTGGCTGATATTTCATAATTTACTGGTAGGTCTTTCATACATATGTGAGAAGCCGCTTGGGTAGGTACCACCGCCATGTCTATTTCTTCCGCCAAGCAAGCAAAAACAGCAGTGTAAATGCGCTGTTGTGTTCCGGTTTGAAGGACATTGTAGCCAGAGTAACTACTGGACATATTGAGACTTAACATCTTATGTCTCCGGATGGCGAGCGCAGTGGAATGCCAAGCATTGCCTTGTAATTCATAGTGTTGTTTGGTTTTGCTGCTGTCCTTGAGCGGCCCAATCGCTTACCATCAGGCGGATGGCATGCTTGCCTCGCCATTCACTGCAATAAAATATTATTAATGTACTTTCATTGACCTATGGGAATTTAGTAGTTTAATGAAGTCTTATTTCCACCATATATGTACAGAATACATCGATCGAGTCATAGCAGAAATCACCATATAACTGGTATTTAAATAAAACATTGAGCAAGCTTTCCCGGTAATGAAGCGACTTCAGCGAAGCCTTCATTTGCACCGATAGCAAATGTTGACACAACTTATGAATAATTAACAGTAAACGCGTTACATTAATCACTACGGTTCCGTTCGGGCCATTATCAATATTCACCTTTAAAAATAATGGAGGTATTTAATTAATTGAACTATAAATACAAAGGACTTATTCGCGAAAAAGTTAATTCCTGGCAGCAGACAATCTTAAAATTTTAAGCGTTGTTTAAAAATTTCCACCAAATATACTATATGATGACAGCCTCCATGGCGCAGTGGTTAGACGCCGGCTGTGAAACGGGAGGCCGCGGATTCGATCCCCGCACCAAGAGAAATGTTTGTGCTGCCCACAAATATTTGTTTCGGGTCTGGGTGTTTGTGAGACCCGAAAAGTCTCTCGTAGTTCTGATACCTGCGACACAAGACTGAATTGATCTTAAGGGGTTAGGACTATGTATGTGACCACTGGGTGTATTTATTTATTTATTATATGGGATAAGGGCAGCCTGTCCAGGAATCACATATAAATTACACTATGATAAAGGCCTTATGTTGTGGATATAAAAATAAATTAGTAATCGTTAAAATATTAGTAAGCAGTAAAAAATATTTATCAAAGTCATGCTTTTATTTTAATGCGCTAAAAAGAATAAAATAAAATCGTCAGGACACAATTTGTTATGTAATAAAAGTTTGCCACGATAACTATAGAATTTTCAGACTAAGTAAATATGAGTACTTTAATCTCATTTCAACTCAAACGGTTTAAAATTGAGTAGCAAAGTTCCACCTGAACAGACATAGTATACATTGAAAGTTAAACAAAATCTTGTTACAACAAAGAGATAATCTTTGATCCTTGTTTGTACACACAAGTTCTAAAGTCTAGCAAAATTTGTATTATCACTTCGTTGTTGATGTGGATATCATTTTCATAAACGCTCAAAAAACTTGCCCAACAAGAAAATATGTCATATTTGCAATTTAATATGAAACATAATATGTACATACGAGTATGCCTACTTATATGAAGTTATTAAAATATCCCAACCAATTACTGCATGGAAATTAATTAAGAAAGAATTTTCTTCAAGTGCATAATATTAATAAATTGAAATAGTACTCCGGTTTAATTCACAAAAGAATCTAGATTCCTTTGGAAACGTTCAATAAAACTACAATATTTTAGAATCTACAATATTTTAGTCAGAGCTAATTGAAAGTGGGTGCAAAGTCGGCGAGTGCTTATTAATAAATAAATCCAAAGTGAAATATCTTGTTTAAGTTATATTAAAACGCTTTTGCGTGCGCTCTGACGCTGGATAGTGGTTCGGAATAGTTTAAAATAGAGATGAGACTCCAGCAATCTAGTTAAATTATTTTTTTTTTAATAAATTTGGTAATGGAAAAAGATTTCCCGGAAAAGTTAAACGAAGGCGAGTAATGGGTCGAAAAGCCCTCATAAATAATTACAATATGTTAATAATTAGTAATAACATGAACAATGTTTGATATTGTATCACATGTTCTTTGTATCAGCAATAGCCAGAAATAGGTGAAAGGAATTAAAATAACTTTTTGGAGCAATGTTACACTATTAAGGGATTTAAAGAAAACATGATAATTTCTGTAATGTGGTAAATGTGTTTCGTTTATAATCATAAAACTACCGTGTTATTTGTATTATTGCGACTATTTTTTACCAGTTTAATTGAGAAGTATCATTATAATTAATGAAATTATTTACTTAAACTATTCCGTACGTCTTGTTTTTATATAATTTATCAGATCATACGATGTTTAGCTTAATCGATACTTTAAGATATCGATTAAGATTGCGAGATTGGGTGACATCACTAACTGCGCCGAGTCTAGACTCAAACGCAATCGTGATACACCTGAGAACATAAAAAAATAGGAGCCACGTCAATTTTCATAGCGGATCGGCCGCTCGCGCGTTTTATTGCCATTTTAATACAGTTAATTAAAATTTTCTAGAAATTATATCTTTACAGCCCGCGTCAATTTACATGGTATGATTAAATAAAGTTATTTTATTATATTTATTTACGCCGGCCCTTTTGATAATCTATTTATATTGCTTTGGTGAAATGCAAATGGAAACGAAATTGCTTTACTAATATACTTTTTATGTGTAAATGTTCCATGTGGAATATTTTAGTATTTTTTTGTGGGCATATGGAGCAATGACTTATGAAAGATAGGAGACGAATTGAGGGCACATTGACATAATGTTCTGTGATTTTTTTTAGGATAAGTGCAACAAAATCTCCTTATTGGTTTGTGGTCACATAAACATTCACAATACCAGTGAATTTTGGTACGTCGTGGATATTTGAAAATTATAGGAAAGGGATTTTTATGCGGCTAATACAGAGTTCGACGCCTCCCTGTAGGATAGACGTTTGTCCAAATATAATTTGGTTGTTCTCGGAAAATGTTCCAGGAAATCATTGTGGAGAAGGGTTTCGGAGGTTTGGTTTTTGGTAGGTCTCTCATATGTGAGAGGCCGCCTGGGTAGGTACCACCGCAATGTCTATTTCTCCCGCCAAAGAGCAGTGTAAATGCACTGTTGTGTTCCGGTTTGAAGGAAATTGTAGCCAGAGTAACTACTGGACATATCGAGACTTAACATCTTATGTCTCAGGATGGCGAGCGCAGTGGAATGCCAAGCATTGCCTTGTAACTCATGGTGTTGTTTGGTATTGCTACTGTCCATGAGCGGTCGTATCACTTACCATCAGGCGAATGGCAGGCTCGTCTCGTCATTCATTGCAATAAAAAAAACCAAAGGGGTCTATTTTCAGCTGAAATCTGCCTAAGACTGAAGAATACAGGATGTTTTGGATCACCGGCAATATGCGTTACTGTATATCTAAAAGAACAGTTACGTTATTTCCAATAGAATTGAGAAGATGTATGCTAAATGAATATTACTTGCTGTAGCCGTGCGGCAACCGCGTTGTAACGGGTTCACATTCCGGATGTGGGCGACCACAACTGTTTGGTCGTTCTAAGGAACCATAGAGCTTGCAAACCTTTTGAAATATCGGTCCCGTTCCTTCAAAATGACAACTAGTCGAACTGTTTGGTATTGTAGGAGGATCATATTATCGTTAGCAGCCTATGGGCACAAAATGATCCAGGACAGAGGATTCTCCAGATGTACGCCATTGAACCTCGAGCTTACCACATATGTACCCCAGGTGATATACATACATTCATAAACTCACGCCTTTTTCCCAGAAGGGGTAGGCAGAGGTGGCCACCAGGACACCCACATTTCTCCTTGTATTTTCCGTCCCATGATGTGATAGGGGGCCAGCCTATCGCCATATCGGGCACAAATTCCTGACTCCGGGCTGATTATGAATAGAAAAATCCAATATCACTTTGCCCGACCCGGGACTCGAACCCAAGACCTCAGCTTTGTAGTCGTACCGTAGTACAACGACACCACCGAGTCAGCGATATACTGTACTTTAATTACTACTGAAATATATATCCATTGACTACGTTCACAGAAATGAGATATCCGGACGATAGGGTTATGGTCAATAGAATTCATTTCATAGTATGTAAATTAATAACTGTTCTGAAATATCCTGCTTTTCGTAGATAAAGTCCGAAGCCGTGTTTTATCTGTAAAAACATCTTTGTTTTGCTAGTATTATCTTCTTGTTTCGAGATTACCTGTTACATTACAGTTAATAAATGAGTACAAAACATAAAATACAAATAACAATTTCGTAAAACAAATGTCTACTCCAGAAGGTTCGTATCAAACGCATTACATTTAAGTAGGACATAAAAACTTCAGCTGAACGAGGTAATATCGGTTCTCAATAAAATGATAGATTACGATTAGATTAATAATCCCCTGTCAAATTAAAAGTAAAGCTCTCGGCTTGGCTTAGCTACTGAGTGCTGAGTACATTCACAGAATTATTGATGGTTGCACTAAATTTTTACCTTTTGAAATACTAACGGCACTACCCGGTCCTGCCTGCCTTTATTCCTACACTCTCTAGATACATTCTTTTTGCGTTTAAACTCGACAATTTCATTAATTTACTCAATGTATTTATATACTATTGCATTTGTGTTATTCTGGTGTATTAAGCTATAAGACTGAAAAATTTATCAAAATTAGTTCAGTTTTTGCGCGACTGATAAAACATTTTCCCAAAAAAAGCCTTTTCATATCTATAATTTTACTATAATTTCGATGCATGCAAAGTAAATAAAGTATATATATACGGCAAAATAAAAAAAAAATTCAGAAAAATATTAGGTAAAATTATGTTTTAAACTTACCTTTCATCATTATATAATTATAATTGATAGTGATGATCATCATTATTTGATGCTAATTTATTACAATATAGTCCAGCGAAAGATCAAACGATTTACTACTACAATAAACAATTTTCATCAATCCCGACAGCCAACTCCGTATTAACTAGCCGTATTGACACAACTCAAAGCATTAAAAATGTAAAACGGCAAAGCGCAGGCGGTTACAGTAAACTGCTCGTTTACCGCCGGATGTGAGGAGGTCGCCGCGAGGATGGCGAGGTGAAGGGAGGTGAGTGGAGACGTGGGGAGGGCGGGGGCGGGACGAGTCAATATTTAGCCGCGGCGGGTGCGCGTGCGCCGCTTTCCGGAACCGCACCTGATCACACACGCCGCTGCCGGGCCCACCGCGCCGGTCAGATGCATCGCGCACAAGTACAGGCTGACCTGAATTTTTATTCCGTCAACTTGATTTTTTAATAGATTGCCACAAGCCAAGGAATAGTCTAGAAGTAGTTAAAAGAGATACTATCAAGCTTTGACTACTTAAAGAATAGGTAGTAAATAAACCATCCCGTCTATAAACAGGTACAGAGGAGTGAAGAAATTACGCAGAATATTATAGAGTTGCAAAGATAATGAAACATTCTTATTTTGTATATAAATTTATATATGTATGTATGTATGTATGTCTATTTATTATGTATTTATTTTATTTGTTATGTAAGTATGTAATGTCTGTGTATTTATATTTATATGTTTAATTAGTTTTATTCGGCTTCCATTCTTTATTTATTTAATTTCTTTTTTTTACACTGCCCTCTGTTTCTCTTTCTCCGTCTTTTAAATCCATCCCATGGTTGTCTGTAAGACATTGCTTTATGCGATAAGACCGCCATTTGTACTGTTTTTTTTTTCTGTTCCTGTATTATATTTTACTGTGTACAATAAAGATTTAAATAAATAAAATAAATAAATAAACATTCATTAGAGACCTTAAAAACCCAGCACAGCTCTCACAATTCCTATTACCCAACTACTAGACGTCTTCGATCTGGTTTCGTAGCCAATAAAGTATACTTTAAATAACAACGTCTCACGATACCGTCGCCTATCTCATTTTCCCGCCTTCCTGTTTTTAAGAACCCATTAGCTTCTCTGAAAATTCCCAGCGTTGGTGAACTGTTAGCACTTTAAAATGATTCCGCGGACTTTGTACAGCGAAGATTGTGAGAATAATACCTTATTTCAGCTGCTCGTGGGTTGAAAATTGCCTCGCATCTTGACACTTTTTAAATGGGATTATAGAGGACAAAATGAAACTGCATACTAAATTTCAAGAACGTATTCGTATAGCTAAAAGGTATTTGTTTAGTGTGGTGTAAATTACGATTGTTTACATAATAGTAAAATAATAATAATATGCCTTTTGTTCCTTTATTTGTGGTTCCGTCCAGGTCGAATACCCACCATTATAGATGAACAAAATCATGTTGTCTTTTAACAACACACGTTACACTGAATTTAGCTCAAAACGCTAGAAAGACGTACACAAACGACTACACAAACTTTTCAATATATAATATAAATGAATATGCTGAACTTCAACCATTGAACCACAAAAATTCAAAAACATAAAAAAAATGACCTTAACAAATCTCAAAAAAAATCATCCTGTACGCGCGAAACATCGAGTTTTCAGCTACTGACAACTCATATTGGGAGGTAAACGCACCCACAACGCCATTAGCGGCTAGCACACACGAACATAATTTAATAGAAGCAGGTATCGCCGCGCGCTCAATCGATCACCACACTTATCTAGATGACACACTTTACTTGTACCTGTTCGCTTAGATTCTTCCGTTTACGTGATGGGAAGGTATTTTGTACGCGATACGGACCGAATTTGCATTCGATTTGCAAATGAAGTTGGGTAGTGGGAACTGATGGTCTTCAGATAGAAGGAAAGTTGAAAAGACGGATAGAAGACAGTATCGTGTATACAGTATAGCTTTTGAAATTTTCGTTACTAGAAAATTGTTGCTTGTATAATAAATGTTACATGTTACGAAAATGTATCCATATTTTTCAACTTTATCGTTATTGGTTTTTTAAAAATCATTAAAGATTTTTTTATACTGGCATACCACATTAAAGGCTGAACTCGACATGAAACGCTCTTACGTACTATGACATGAACGGTAGTGGTTTTTCGATACTATGATCCTGCCACCGCATATAATATTGATTAGTGTTATTTAATTATACAAGCGACTCAAGAAAAAACTCTTGAAACGTTGCTTAATTTTTTACAAACATTAACAAAACTGTGTCCATTTATTGTGCTTTTTGCAGAAAAAGCTACTGTTTACGGAGTCAGCGTAAGAAAAAGCACTGGGGAATTATTAATGTGTCTCGAGATGTTTTTAAAACAATGTAAATGTGTTTTATCATTCTTGCTCCTTTTAAACTTTACTAATTTTGTTTTCAGTCGTACTTTCGATTGTAAAGTAAGCCTGTGCCCTGAAGTAGGCCATGGATGGCCTCAATCAAAAATCAAAATCAAAATATTTTTCATAAAATAGTCTTTTACAAGATCTTTTGAATCTGCAATTTCCGCTACCACCGCTTCGGAACGTGTTAGAGCTGCGAAGAAGAAACGGCGCAAGAAACACCCTCAACAACACGAATTGTCTTCTTTTTCTTTGCTTTTCCTTTTTTTTTTAAAGCCGTTTATAATTACAATGTTATATAAATGTGTCATATAAATGTTATTGATTTGTTATCTGATACAGAGAATTGTGTTTCAGAGGTAAATACTATTTGTAATTATAACTCAAACAAATTATTAGATTAATTTTCCTAATTTAATTATTGTCATCACAGCGTAGAGTAAAGACGAACGCACAATAAACTTTTCGCAGATATGGTCGCCATTGAGATTCAAGTAATCTGATTAAAACCATCTGCTTTAAACAATTTGATCAAATTAGCATTAATGTTATCGGAAAATCGCAACAGTTGGAAACTAAACGTTTTGACTAGCCTAACCACCCACTACTGAAACTTGTGTAAGTCGAAATCAACAGAGACGCAGAAGATTACACACCGAGCAATGAAGCTGTTAGAAATACACTTAATTCACAATGAAATGCAGCCTCATTGTTTAAGGCATCTGTTAAATAAAGTAAACTTTCTCTAAGTTTGACCTATTAATGTGTTACTTATTAAATTGTTCAAAATTTTTAGTTGCCTTGTTTTTGCAGTCACTAAAACTACCACCTGGCTTTGTTTTTGGTCGCAGTCCGGATATATCCGGTATAATATTCAAATTGACTTACCAGGGCCCTGCTCACTTCTAATATCTTTAGCGTTACATTAACAGAAATAAAATTGTAACTCAAGTCCTTATAAAACATTCACCATTCAGGTAGTTTTCTTATAAAGGAGCAACAACCGACACTTTGTGTTAGTCATCAAAAATCGAATCTTGGACATCAAAACGGTCTCCTCATTTTAGTGGCAACAATAGCTCACAGCTATTTGTGGCGACTGAATACACTGTTAGGCCGTGTGCACACTAGCATGGATTGCACTACAAAGTATAAATAAAAGTAAAAAAAAATCTGGTTCCCTTATTTTACGTAAGTATTTATAAAGACATCACCGCCGCTTAGTATATAGATTAATTGTTGCGTTTGCTTCTTAGATTTGGCAATCTAATCCATATAAAGGTTTCTATTAGAAAAATGAGATTTCTCTGGTATTGTATAATGTTCAGTACAGAAGAGCACTTCTTTACCTATGTCTATGCCTTTAACTATGCCATAATCTAAGCCCAATGTTTTATTGTATATTGCGAAAATATTTATTTTTAACGACTGCCTCGTTGGCGTTTTTGTACTACGGTAGATTACAAAGCTGAGGTCTCGGGTTTTAATCCCGGGTCGGGCAAAATGATATTGGATTTTTCTATTAATTATCAGCCCGGAGTTAGGAACTTGTGCCCGATATGCCGATAGGCTTGCCCACTATCACATCGTGGGACGGAACATACAAGGTGAAATGTGGGTGTCCTGGTAGCACCTCTGCTTACCCCTTCTGGGAAAAGGCGTGAGTTTATGTATGTATACATATATACTTTTTAATTTTCCAATTGACTGCCTGCTTACCGTGAATTCTTTCGGGAAATTATTCAATCGCGCGAAAATCGCACCTTTTGAGTCAAAAAACAAATTGGACTCGACCACACGCCGCCAGTTGCCACTACACTAATGAGACTATAATGGCGACGTGGTTAAGAAATTATCTTTCCTCCACAGACAAACAGGACATGATCCAGTATTTTGTAGAATTTAAAGGAAACAGTCTTATGTGGCCTAAGCGTTTATGCTATTAGTTGACTTACATATTATGATACAGAAGTCATCTATATAATATTAATACGTGTAGAAATGACTGAATCTATATTTTAATGGATTCAATCAATTATTTACATATCATTTCATTTCATTACTGTACGGAAATGTTTTAAATATGTGATGGAGTTAAACATGGTGTGCATCAGGTTTAACAAACGTTTAGTATAGATGTAGTAGGCTCCGAGGATGTCGAAATACTAAGCGCTCTTGTTCGACACGTCTGCGGTCTACTCGCCATTATCAAAACACGATTGCTATTTCCGACAGACGACGATACATTTCATTCGCTGTTCATGTGGAAATTACTGCTCAGACCTTCTGTTTATTGTAGATAAGTGAGTGTATGTGTGATAAATGTTGTTCTGTTATCATTTAATTGAATATGAATTATAACCAGTATTTACAAACTGTTATCAAGCTTCAACAATTTTTTATGGATACTCATAAATAAATAAATAAATACAACCAATAGTCTTGACCCCACACTAAGATCGAATCTTGTGTCGTGGGTATCAGGAACACCCAGACCCCAAACAAATACCTGTGGTTCACACAAATATTTGTTTCGGTGCGGTAATCGAACCCGCGGCCTCTCGTTTCACAGCCGGCGTCTAACCAACTGCGCCACGGAGACTGTCAAACATCTATACAGTATACATATAATAAATTTGTAACCGATCGATGTCTGCACATGGAAGATAAATGAGAAAAACTAATATGCGGCGTCTATATTAACGTATAGGAGCTAGCAACGTTTTCGAGAAAGAACTTTAGGTCAGCTGATTTTGTGATATGTTGTCTTACTTGCACTTTCGGTTAGAATCTGGGCTATCTGGCTGGCGGTAGCGGTTGCGTTCTTTAGTGCGCATCCTACCTGTCCAGGTAATAATCCTGGATTTTAAAAACATTTTAGAAGGCGTAATTTTTAATTTTTTGTTATTAAATAAGTCTACCTGACATACTTTTTTTATTGCCAGACATTTTTGACAATGCTAACTATGTGCCATACGCGATTTTTTATTTTTTTTATAAAAATTTCAAAGTATTTTATAATGTCTGTAATTTTAATATTATGTTATTTAAAGATAAGAAAAACTTAAAATAAATTTGCCAGACATTAATTCGATTGTTAAGTCTTGAATTAAAATGAAAAAGTCATGAAAAGTATTGCAGTATAATGCTAGTAGTCCGAGAGAGTCAGTTGCAGAATAAGTCGAGAATGATACAGAGAACCATTACGACAGTAAATGACTTTTCATTGTGCATATAATAAAAAATAATAATAAATAATTGGTCATATATTTAAATTATGGTGGAGGCTAAAATAGTTACGATAATTGTAAAGTATTAGTATATTTTTAGGGATATAAAACAAAATACATGTGTGTATGGTGTTGTGTAATTTTCGTAAAAATTAATGGAAGAAGTTACCTCTTTTGGACAAAAATATATCCGCTAACTTCATGCTTTCCTGGTACTTTAAACTTCATGATGTCGTTGTTTCGATGTCGGTGTGCGCGCACATCGCAAAAATTTATTCTCTTAAATTTCCAAACGTCACTAAAGAAATAGGTATAACTTGAAACTACCTTGAATATTGTTACGAACTGTCACGGAAATTTGGCAGTCAATTTATTATTTTAGGAAAAACTGTGTATTTACCACCCTTATACGACGATCCAAAAAAAAAATAACAAAACAATCGTCGCTTTTACAGTTACAATTATCAAATTGGGCAATAGGAAATATGCACGAGGCTCCAAAATAAGTAAAAATGTTTTTTTTTTGTAATCTTTATTGATGTAGACCTTATGGACTTTTTTAATTTTAATAATCTCTAAATTGGTAAAATTAATAATTAAAAAGTGATATTTTAAATTTGCCGTTAATCATTTCGATACGCGACGCTAAAGGTTGCAACACAATGTGACGACAGCGTACACGACCTTAGCTTGTTGGGTGCATTATTTTACGTTTATGTTGCACGTTGCTGTTTGTAAGAAATTTAAGGAGAGGTAACAATAAAATAGTTGTTGCGATTTCATGTAGTTTTATTTTACGTCCACATTATTTTATAAATAAATAAATAAATACACCCAACAGTCACATACATGGTCCTAACCCCACATTAAGATCAATTAAGTCTTGTGTCGTGGGTATCAGAAGCTACGAGAGAATTTTCGGCCTCATCAATATTTGTCCCCGTGCGAGGATTGAACCCGCAGCCTCTCGTTTCACAGCCGGCGTCTAACCTACTGCGCCGCGGAGGCTGTCTTATACACGCAAACGAAGTAGCAAGCAAATTACAAATATTAATAAAGTTGTATTTTATCTCACGTGTGTATTATTTGACACAAATCCAATCCAATCATCAGTCATCCAATCAAAACTTACCATGAAATAAATCATAGTATGAATAAAATATCAAAACATCGAACTATTTTTATCGGATTTAATTTTTAATGACTTTACTGTTTAATCCTAAAATCCCCTGTTTATACTCAATTGACATGTAAAGCGAAAATTAAAAAAGTTATACAAGTTTATACACTGATATTTATGTACATTCAAAGTTTGTCAGTCGTATTTATGCCACTATTGATGCATCGATGTCGATAGAAAATTCGGTACTAGCGTATCACTATTTTTAGGGGCGGAGCCGCCGCCATGTCAGTATACCAAAGGGACCCGTGTCACGTGACCTTATGCTCTATCCTCTATATTCTATAATCATTGCGCCACTGTCGTTGTATATCTCTCTCGCACCTTCAGCTGTCTCTGTCGGACTACTAGCATTATACTGCAATACTTTTCATGACTTTTTCATTTTAATTCAAGACTTAACAATCGAATTAATGTCTGGCAAAGTTATTTTAAGTTTTTCTTATCTTTAAATAACATAATATTAAAATTACAGACATTATAAAATACTTTGAAATTTTTATAAAAAAAATAAATAAATCGCGTATGGCACATAGTTAGCATTGTCAAAAATGTCTGGCAATAAAAAAAGTATGTCAGGTAGACTTATTTAAAAACAAAAAATTAAAAATTACGCCTTCTAAAATGTTTTTAAAATCCAGGATTATTACCTGGACAGGTAGGATGCGCACTAAAGAACGCAACCGCTACCGCCAGCCAGATAGCCCAGACTCTAACCGAAAGTGCAAGAAGGACGACATATCACAAAATCAGCTGACCTAAAATTCTTACTTTCCAAACGTTGCTAGCTCCCGTACCAGAGTAGAAACCAAAATATTGATTTTAAAATTTTTGTCTATTGACGATTACAACTATTTCAACTTTTTGAATCGTTTTATCTCAAAAACGGTGGCTCTTAAATAAAAAGTATAATAGACATTTTTATAGATAATTATCTGATCTACAATTTTTGTGTAAGCTAATTTTATGATAAAACTTACCGTTTTGCTGAAAATCGCGAAAAACCCGTTTTTGTGACTTTTGACCCCGAGTAAATTTTTTTGCACGTGCCGGATCGATGAGGACTTTTCACATTTCCTTTATAATAGTGTATTGAACAATCCTACCAATATTCAGCCAAGTCGGAATTTTTGTAACCTTACCCCTATTTTTTAGTCTAATTTGACCGGACTAATATATTTCTTACTTTTTTATACTCAACGGGGTGGGTTCGTACTGGATTACATGCCTTGAGTGAGAATGAGACGGGACGGGCGGGATATAACGGGACGGGATGGGAAATTCCAAATAAAGTTAATTTCAAATAAAGCTAATCAAGCAAACAAAGTTTGCGGGCTGAAGCTAGTTTATAATAATTTCAAATTATAACAAACATTTTTATTTTCGGTGAATATGTAATTTATTAATCAAAGAGTATTACTACTTTGGCCTATTGTAAGAACGAACAAGTCGATATCTCATTTCCTTCGGTGACTGAATATTTTTTTCGATATTTTTTTATTTCACCTCACCATCCGATATTTTTTCTTCAATCTTTTCTCCCACTTTAAGAGTCTGGCGACGCTAATACGATTAAATATAGTAGGTGTCCATGGGCGGTGATGACTTACCATATGGTGAGCTGTTAACTTATAAAGATTCTATTGGTAGACTAACGTTACACTCAGTCTCTCTTCAACGTAGATGCGCCCACTTGACTGAAGTGGTATCACTATCCCACAGATATGCTGTATTTTCGGAACTCAAAAGCACTTTTCTTCATTGAACCTTTCCCTACGTCTTCTTCAAAGGTTATCAAAGTACCTATCTATAATTTCCCTGATATAAGACAGCAAGTTGCAACAAGGACGAGAAAATATTTATATAATTTTATTTGAAAGTCTTGTCGCCATTTTATTTCCAGCTTGTTATCTTACGTAACACAGTCTGAAGCAGTCAGCAGGGACCTAATTTGGCACCCACTAGCCCGGTTCAATATTTCGATAAAGTGCTGAAACGAGCCAAATTACCTTAGTAACGTCGAAAAGGTTTTGATTTAAAATTTCAAAGCGCGACGAAAACGTTCGGTATTCAACCTTGAAGGAAATAAATTAGTTTATTTATTTTTGAAATGTATTACTGAGGATCTAAAATAGATTCTTTTACAAAATGTTAGAGCCTAATATAGAAATGTTTATGATTCTTATATCATCATAAATTAATCGTAATAAAAATATTACAGTTACTTGGAGGTATACAAAAATGACCAGATATGCATATTCGTGTCAGCTTGTCAATAATTTAACATACTTTAACATACTAACCAACAACATATTCAATATTAATCACAAGAATTCCACAGCCTATCTTGTACACCTCCAAGGATTTGTAGAGCGACCAACTCAAAATAGTTATCCCATTGGAAACTCAGAAAGTCGGACGAAATAGAGAGAATGAAGTTGAAAGTTGAACCTGACTCCAATACAAAATAAGGAAATTACTTTACGAAATGCAGAATAACGTCTATAAGGGCTAGAAAACTAAAAAATTGGATATGGTCAAGCCACACAACAATAATGCAACGAGTAATGGGACACAATTCGTATTTGTTTTTGTTACTTAACTAACCCAAAATGTAAACAATAAACCAGCAAACTTTATTATCCATACATACATACATACATACATACATACATAAACTCACGCCTTTTTCCCAGAAGGGGTAGGCAGAGGTGCTACCTGGACACCCACATTTCGTCTTAAATGTTCTGTTCTATGATGTGATAGGGGGCGAGCCTATCGCCATATCGGGCACAAATTCCTGACTCCGGGCTGATAATGAACAGAAAAATCCAATATCACTTTGCCCGACCCGGTATTTGAACCCAAGAATTCAGCTTTGTAGTCGTACCGTAGTGCAACTACGCCACCGAGGCATTTTTATCAAACACTATTATTGTTTAACATCTACTAATATTATAATTGCCTTCCCACAAGGAACAATGACGTCACAAAATCCCACTATGATATGAAAAGATCTGAAAGTCTAACTTTTTTGCAAAAATTAGGTGCTCGAAAATAATAACGGCCAGTACCTTTGTTAGGAAAACTTCTGTCAGTCGAAAATAGGCCTTATACGGCGAGCACAAGAGCGACAGAAGAAAATGGAAAATCAGCTTTTCTCAACGCCTCGGGTGTTTCATTATATTTTATTTTGGCGAGTCCGCCGGCCGATAATCGGACTAACGGGTACAACGTAATTGAATAGCGTCTGTGCTTGACTAATGGGGTTTAGCGTGAGGATACTAACTCACTTTCGATGCATAGTTTTTATGCTTGCATTTTAATACTTTTATATTGCTTTTTGCGTTGCACGTCGGCTTTTTCCTACACGGTTGGCTTGCGAGCTTCAGTCTTTTGAATAGGCTTGTGAATTTTGCGTTGTTCGTGGGATTTAATAGACTGTTGACGTTTTGATTTTATGGAAGCATAGAACGGATGGTGTATTAAAGTCCTCTGAAACTTTCCACTGCTGCCTCGACTCGACTGCCTCGGTGGCGTAGTTGTACTACGGTATGGTTACAAAGCTGAGGTCCCGGGTTCGAATCCCGGGTCGGGCAAAGTGATATTAGATTTTTCTATTCATTATCAGCCCGGAATCAGGAATTTGTGCCCGATATGGCGATAGGCTCGCCTCCTATCTCATCGTGGGTCGGAACATACAAGGCGAAATGTGGGTGTCCTAGTGGCGCCTCTGCCTACCCCTTCTGGGATAAAGGCGTGAGTTTATGTATATATGAAACTTTCCACCCATAGTTAACTATCTAATAAATGTGGTTGAAACACTAGACCAATCTGTAATTTGCATGTTATTCAAATGAGTAAAAAGCATCTGCGTCTTTTTAATTGATATTGTCACAATTGAGAATTAAAAAAAGAAAATAAATTAAATAACAAATGAAGAACCTGTTCTTTTTTCTGTAAGATGAACTTATTATTGAATTTATAAATGTGTATTCCCTGTTATTATTTATCCCACAAACCTTAATAAAGCCTACATATTTTCTGATATGAATGAATATTCAATACCTTTTAAGACACACACAAGTTGCAAAGTTCTCTAGCTGTGGAGCTGGTGTTTAATCAAAAATGTATGGGTATCAGTTTCAGTATTCAGGTAATAAATTCCTACTATATTGGGTATTCCATACCTTAAGTGGACAAGTTTAGAATTGGGATCTACATTAATTGATAAAATGAAAAAATGAAAATGAAATGAAAAATTTAATTTTCATTTCATTTCATTTCCGTACCTTAAGCGGACAAGTTTAGAACTGGGATCTACATTAATTGATACTTTTTTAAATTGGTTTATTCATGTGTATTTGTTCGACTGCCTCGGTGGCGTAGTTGTACTACGAATACAAAGCTAAGGTCTCGGGTTCGAATCCCGGGTCAAAGTGATATTGGATTATTCTATTCATTCTCAGCCCAGAGTCAGGACTTTGTGCCCGATATGGAGATAGGTTCGCCCCGTATTACATCCTGGGATGGAACATACAAGGCGAAATGTGGGTGTCCTGGTAGCACCTTTGTCTACCCCTTCTAGGAAAAAGGCGTGAGTTTATGTATGTATGTTGATATTTTTATTTGAAATGTAAAGGAATAAGGGTATTTTATTTTAATAGATCGTATTCAGTATTAACAATAAATAGTGATAAATTTTGTATTTAACTGGAATAGGCGAGACGAATGATTTTCAAATTACATTCTAAAATATGGGCACACATTTATTATATACGAAAAAATCTATATTTCAAGAATTAACAAAGGCTTAACACAGTTTTAAGCCATTTTTCTAATAATTTTTCAATAGTGCACAAAAAACGCTAGTAGGTGTCATGGCGTCCGCTTTGATGTCACTACTAGGTAAACATGTCATTGTGTACTACTAAATCTGTGGTCTATGCGCAGCGAATGCGTCATTTTTACATAGGCGTGACATCATGCGTTGTGAAGAGCGTTTTTGTCAAAATGGCCGATTGCTATATTTAGTACTTTGATTTTATTTAAAATCTTATTAATATCCAAGTATAGATTAAAACTGAATTATCATTTGAAATCCTTGTAATACGTATTTTCCCTTAAAAACATAAAATCTTTAATTTTTTGATACTGTCGTCTCGCCTATTCTTGTTGTGTAATGCATCCACAGTTACCACATTTTAAGCAACATTACTTAGCGTATACTAACAATGCAACATGTACTTACATTAAATAACATTTTTTTGTTCGGATGTTGCTGACATTTGGAAACATTGTTCAAATAAAAGTACATACATATTTTGACAGCCTCCGTGGCGCAGTTGGTTAGACGCCGCCTGTGAAACGATGGCCCGCGGGTTCCATTTTTTTTTTTTTTTTTTTTATAGAAAAAGGAGGCAAACGAGCAGACGGGCTACCTGATGGAGAGTAGTCACCGCCGCCCATAAACACCTACGACAACAGAGCTGTCGTCGGTACGTTGCCGGCCTTTGAGGAAAGTGTAGGCTCTTTTCTTGAAGGTCCCTAGGTCGTATCGGCCTGGTACAACACGGAAGAGAGATCGTTCCACAATGAGGTTGTGCGGGGAAGAAAATTCCGCATAAATCTCACAGTTGACGAGCGCCATCCATCCAGATGGTGGGGATGGAATTTTGACTTCCTGCGTGTAGTGCGTTGATGGAATTCCGCGGCTGGTAGTAATCCGAATAATTCCTCGGAACACTCCCCATGGTATATTCGATATAAAACACAGAGAGATGCAACGTCTCTTCGAAGTGCCAGTGGGTCAAGTGTATCGGAAAGGACACGATTGCTGATGATCCGAGCCGCTCTTCGTTGAATGCGATCAAATGGAAGGAGCTGGTACTGGGGGGCCCCTGCCCACAGATGAGAACAATATTCCATGTGAGGCCGGACTTGTGCCTTATATAAAACATATTCCATGATCCATCCCCACACCGAGACAAATGTTTGTGCGGCCCATAGACATTTGTTTCGTGTCTGGGTGTTAGTGAGACCGAAAAGTCTCTCGTAGTTTCTGATACCCACGACACAAGACTCGATCTTAGTGTGGGGTCAGGATTATGTATGTGATTGTTGGGTGTATTTATGTGTGGGTGTTGTGTATTTCGGTGTGGGTGCACCATTAGATTTATACCGGGTATATTCAGACTGCGATTGAAAACGAAGCCAGGTGGTAGTTTTAGTGATTACATACTAATACAACTAATAATTTCGTAAAAGAAGCGACAGTTCTTATTTTGAATTTTTTAAATATCATCGTGTTTGTGTGGTAAATACCTAGCTTTTGCTTAAATAATGATTTAAATCCTTGCGTACCATTGCGTCTTTAAAAATGAAAAGGTGTACATTACATTAGGAAAATTATGTAATGCGACGCTAAGTAAAAAAATACAAATAAATTGTCGTTTTTTTTAATGAGAATTATAGTATCATTGGGTCTATAGTTACAATTACTACCACCTGGCTTCGATTTCGGTCGCAATCTGGGTATAACCGGTATAAACATACATATTAGTGGGCTCTTATGTGTAAATTATGTGTTTTATAACTTAGGTAATATTTGGTTACAGAAACACTTTCCTCATTTTGATTTTTGTTGCAATCATTTCAAAACTTTATAGCTTAAGTAGGCACGTGCCGACTTAGTAGGTTGCTAATATTTGTAGTAAAAGAGGACTTACACTTTGTCTCGTAGCAAGATCATCGTGTATTGATTGATTCAACCTACCTGGAGTTTTATCATTATCGTCTCGACACGTTATATTCTATTTGGAAAGCAATGCACTTACCATCTGTTGCAGACAATCCCTGCATCGCACCAGTACACAAAAAAAGGAATCTTACTTGCTCACACCCACTTTAATAATCAGTTCAGTGTTTTAAAAATGGCAAGCATTACCGATGTCAAATATGCGATGAGTAGGTACTCGCGTGTTTTGGTAAACTGTGAATTCGAAATTAGTTCATTCCATATAGTTTTTTCAACTGTTAACGTTAAACTAAATGTGTCACTATTATATTTACCGAAATGACTTCTAACGCCACAACGTGTGACTACCTCACACATATAAAAAATACTCTCATATTTTTACTACAAATGTCAAATAAGTATAACTTGAAAAAGGAAAAGTAAGGTACAGAAATAAAACAACGCAACTCTTACAATAAAACTATACTTAAATAAGGTTAGTGTGGCGGGTGTGCGATGGCTTGGTGGTGCGTGATGAGATCACTGCGGCTGCAGCGGCGGCGCGAGGCGGGCGGCGCGCTGCAGGATGTCGCGCTTCTCCTTGGGGAAGCGCAGCTCGCGCGCCGCCAGCCGCGCCGAGCGCAGCTCCCGCTCCGCACGAGCCAGCTCGCTGCGAAGCACGCCGCCCCCGCTCGATGCCGCTTCGCGCTCTCTGCATAGAACACACGCACTTAGTCCCTCGAAACAAGTGTGGGCTCCATACACAAAAACATATACCAATACATATCTAACACTGAGGTAATAATAGTAAATTCCAGTGAGTCTGAATGATACACATACTTCTCCCCTTGACAAATTCAATTTAAGTTCATTATGTGAAAAGAAATTCAAGCTATTTATATAATTATAAACCTATTTCGAAGATGCAATAATTTTGAAACAATTATACCGTCACGTCGACGCCAGTACTACTAATGAACACAAACACAAGATAAATTTGAACAACGTTTCACAATTATAACTGCACATAGGGTTGTAAAGTCGGGGTAAAAAATACTGCCTATGAAAAATAACAACTAGTCGAAATAAACCTAACACGAATCTCTCGCAAAACACTCTTCTTTTAATCACAAATATTACCCCTACCCTCAGTAGATTTAAACCAATGTCACTTCAATTTATCAATATTTTAAATATGATTTTCTCTGACTGAAGTCATAAAGATATCATGTACAATTCCAATTCCACATGCTTTCACTATCCCAAATACTTAAAATCATATTCTCTTTTCTAAATATTAGCTTCTATTTACACCAAAAGTAAGCTAACAGTTTAAATTCCGACAAATTGTATGTATTTGACACATATCGTCTAATTTAAAGCCGCCCTCAATATGTACACCTGACTTGTGTCCCGGACGCTAATAGATCACTTCCTTGCCGCCCGCTAACTTCTGTAAGTGCTCACAATCTCGTTTTCTCATAAATAATCTCTAACAGATGTACAACTTGCGTGTCTTGGAATAGTTACCGCATCTTCTCGTAATTTAATATTATCCTACGTTCATCCTTATTAGGCGATATTATATTTCAGTAATTTTCATTCACATTTCCTTGTCCATTAAATAAATCTTAATAACTAAATACTATTATGAACTATCGTAATCACGGTCCTATCGCACTAGATAATTTCTTACAGACAACCATGAATGAATATAAAAAAGGAGAAAGAAATGACAGTCTAGGTATAAGATATTAACAAAATAAAAATAAATAAATACACCCAACAGTCACATACATAGTCCTGACCCCACACTAAGATCGAGTCTTGTGTCGTGGGTATCAGAAGTTATGAGAGACTTTTCGGTCTCACAAACACCCAGACCCGAAACAAATACCTGTGAATCACACAAATATTTGTCTCGGTGCGGGGATCGAACCCTCGGCCTCTCAATTCACAGCCGGCGTCTAACCAACTGCGCCGGGGAGGCTGTCAATATTTCAAATAGAATAATAACATACTATTTCTATTTTTATGTATCACTCTGATTCCCAACTTATATATTCACTTTACTTTTGGCAACATAAGTGATCATTATTGTAATTTTCAGGCACAGAAAGTCCGTTACACTACGTTACGTTACACGACAATAGGCATTTTATAACGTTTTGTCACAGCGACTCTTTAGAAGCTGCCTACATCCAACGACTTCCACCAACTTTATTCAGCCATCTGTCCGTTTTGTGCAGACATTTGGCGCAGAAAACAACTACGAATATTAAATATCTACAATGAAATCATGGCTTTTGTAGCTAACTACCATCCTTCAAATGGCAAATATTAGACATATTGGAACCTCACTTGTAGAAAATACATATATGCCAATAGTATCACACATGTATATTCTTAGAGCAGATATAAAAATATTTAGAAACAAAATATATAGAGACAAATCGCCAACACATCTGTGAAACTTATTTGACGACTGTCTTCTTTAAATTGATACGCTAAAACCGCCTTGAGCATCGAAGTTGACAAATCCCTGTAGCATTATAGTTTGTATTTAACCGAAACGAAATTATTCAAAAATAATACAAGTCAACGATTAATTTACATTATATTCACACACGTAAATATTGTTCGACGAATAGTCATTACATTAGAATTAAGCAAGTTTAAAACGTAACGCTTATAACTGCTAAAACAATTTTAATTCTGCTACAGCAATTTAATTTCGTAATTTCGCTACACGATTATATTACCAAGAGAACAGATTCACAGACATAATAGAATCTGACTATGTTTGCAATAAACATTTGTTTACAAAAGCTCATTTCAATTCTATGAATAAAGTTATGAATAAGATTGATAACAGTTGTGAACCCCCCGAAGTAATCTCGAAGGCAAATATTTAATACTTTCACTATTTCTCCCAGTGTTTGTATTATTTATTGCATTTTTCATAAATAATGAATATTTATCAAAACTTTCTTCGATTTAGGTTTTGAATAGGTAACAAGCGAATTGAGTGGAATATAGACTAAGCTTATTATTTCAAAAAGAAAACTTAATAGATTTGATATTCCTATGGGCCAATGCCTTTTGCAAAATCTTTCAATAGCTATTTATGGTCGCTTTTCATCAAATTCCTTATCGGGTGATGCGTACAAAAAACCTGCCATATTTTATGCTTATAGCACCAGGAGTTTTATGACTAGTAGATTTATTTTTGGATTGATGCCCTGATTCCGCCCTTGTATATCTATTTTCGGGCATTTCACCATAGTTGGATCGATCACCGAGAGCTAACCATCTATTACACTAATTAAAAAATATTAAATTAAAATAAATATATTTAAGTTAAATTTCCATAAGAAATTTGCTACCGTATGAAACCTGTTTTGTAGTTCCAGCATTACGAAATGTAAGGCACATTTAATTCACTTACTAAACAAGACTCGGCATTCAACTACAATGTACAAATTATTTGGCTTCGTGTAACAAGGCGCTGACCGCAGGAAGCACTTGACCGCGGCTATACACCGCAATTAATCTCGGAAGCCCGAATAAATGCTCCATGAATATTATCGTTTAATTTCGTACGGATTTTACAAAACTAAATGAATATTTTGTTGTAAAAGGCTTTAGTTGTATCAGTGTACCGTCGTTTATTATAAAGTTTAATGATTTATTTTGCGACAAAAATGTTGAGACCTCTTACATGCTAATCCATAAATTTAATTGGTATTTGAACAGTCCTTTAGCTGTTCTGGTTACGGAACAGCATCAGAAACCCTGTGAGTCGCACACAGTCTTGAATTCACACTGGGGGGTCTGTACTTGTATGTCAATACAAGTCTTGTGACTTTTTTGACCTCACAGCATCCAAAACCGAAACAATTATAATTTGTGTACGACTTACATCTTATCGATTCACTTTTCGTTCACAGCAGACTCTCAAACAATTGATTCGTCCAAGTTTCTCAAGTAATGTATGTGTTACCTGGCAGCCCACTCCACGGCCATCTGTTCGCGCATGGCGTCATCCAATGCTCTTGCGGAGTAGTGCGCCACCACCTCCTGCCGCGAGCACTGCCTCTCCCGCAACTCCCGCAGCGAGCCGTTCCAGTGCAGCAGCTGGAACACCGTCATCAACTCCTGGAACTCCAGCATCGTACGCCCTTTGTTCGCTTCTAGCATAAACCTGCGAGAGAAGCAGCTATTTGAAATTACTGGTTTAGAAAAAGAGCCGAATAACTTGCTTGAGACTACACTCCTAGAATTCATGTCATATAACTTTAATTAGATGAAATTTGTGGACATGGAGTAAGATATTACAAGTAAAACTGAGATTGGGCCAGACGTTAGGTTAAACGGTAGATAGATTAAAATGTTGACGCAGTGGTAGGCAAGAGGGACCTACGTAGTCAAACGGTCCGATGACGTCATAAGGTTCGTAGAATGAAAGTGGATTCACTTGGCGTATGACCAGAAAATTTGGCTGGCTAATAAGAAATCTTATACCATAAGTATCATAACACCCACCGGTTGATGACTGGTCTTAGCAAACAAATTGTATTAGATCGAGATGCCACTATAAAATATAAATAAATCGTAGACTTTATTGAACAACTAATAAATCAATTAAACGAGAAAATAATTAAAGAAGAAATTGCTGAGGTATTGGTATGAACAGAATATTCGCAGACGAAGATATATCGTGTACGTCGGATATTAATCAAGCTTGCCATGCAATATTAATCCTTATTGGAGATAATTTGGATGATATTGATAGTAGAACATGGATATTCGGCGGCCTTGCAACGGAGAGATGAAAATTAATAATCTTCCTTGCCACATTTAAGGTTCTTGAAATGTTTATTAAGAAGAGAATTGTTCACACAACAACATTTCTGATGAAACAACTTAATTATGATGGTGGTGACGGAGAAAATTTGAATTTATATTATCTGAATGGAGTAATCAATCGATTCTCTCGATTGTAGAGTAGGCCCGTGCCCAGCAGTGGGACGTATATGGGCTGATACAATACAAAAAAAAAATCCGTATGGTGGTCGCAAAAACGGAGTCAGGATGATAATGAAGTAAATAAAGCATTTTCTATGCTCCATAGTGCAGTTACATATCAATTGAAAACACTCTCAGAATAAGGCATTACAAAAACTTTTATACACTTAAAACGTTTTGCTGTCAAAGTGGGCAAGATGCTGGCCATGGTGGGCGCCTAGCGGCCAACGCAACTCAAAGACAGTCAACACCCACATGCACAAAATCATTCTAAAGCAATAGTCATACATACCTACATACATAAACTCACGCCTTTTTCCCAGAAGGGGTAGGCAGAAGTGCAACCAGGACACCCACGTTTCGCCTCGTATTTTCCGTCCCACAATGTGAGAGTGGGCGAGCCTATCGCCAATTCGGGCCATATACACTTTGCCCGACCCGACTTGAACCCGAGACCATAGCTTTGCAAACATACCGTAGTACAATAGCGCCACAGATGACAGAGGCATCAATAGTTTTCCGATATAGCAATCCCTTAGATGTTCTAAATATGAACCGATGTTCAACAGTCGCTTACCTGAAGGCAGCAATACCAGCACTAGGGTCCTGGTGGTGGCTGCCCGCGTCTCCGGCGAAGGAGGCGCGCGCCTCCGCCACGGCTTTCTCGATGAAGTGCTCCGATATGCGCCGCGACTCGTGCTCGTTGAACACGCTGTTCATGAGCGCAATCTTGGCGGCGCTGCGCCGGGCCTCTGCCTTTGTGGGACAGTTCTGTAACAAAGCCACTGTTACTCAAAGGATAGATTAATCGCGGAAGCCTCGGGAGTATTTTCGTGTGATTAGCTGCGGTAAAAAGAAAAAGTGAGGCTGCTCTGTCTGGTTGAAATCTGACAGTTTCTTTTGCATTGAATACGTTTATTCGACGAGCATGTGACTTATTTTGACGGCGAGTTATCATGTCTAAAATGTCACTGGTATTACAGGTACCATACCGTACTTTGAGAATAGAGAGGAGAATTGATGAACCAGTGACAAATCTATTATTTAAAAATACCAAAACAAAAACCCTCACCACCAAACCTCATGGCTTCTAACAAATCATTAATTTTTGCATTCGAATCCCCATCTCCAACCATAATCATAACAATCATTTCTCGGAAATTCGTCTACGAATATCTACACTTAAACTATATTGGAAAAGTCCATTAAACATTACAGGAACACGAACACGTTAAGAGAAACGTGACGTCGGTGATTAATTGGTTCTAATAAAATTTTGTCACCGGCGCCTGCTCGCTTCGGGCAAATTAATCTTTTTTTCCACGCGAATCGTCTGGAAAGACAATCCATCAAGCTCTTTTAGATGCTGATTGAAATATTTAGGACTATCCTATTTACCTAGCATATGAATTTCGTAGCATTTCCTATTTTCGTAGCATATGAATTTCGGGTCATGAAAATACATATTTATTAAACTAGATTGAGGTCTCCTTGTCAATAATATCTAAGGTCAAGCGGTTCGTGGGGATGAAAATTATTAACAGCGTTAATAAGTCTATGTTACAAATCAGTGTGTACTAATTTTACTCACGTAAGAAACACGTCGATGTGCTTATCTTGTGTCATGACTATCCTAATATGCCAGAAACTTTCCAGACAAACGCTACCCAGGTGCGAAAGAAATACTTTCTGTTCCGATAACTGTTATTTATCTTACTTATATCTCAGTGTAGGAATCTATACTATTTTTCTTTTGTTTCGTTTTCTTGCTCATCATACCACGAAGAATACTAGAATACTAGAATCACAATACTAACGTGAATATGTAAAAAATATATATTAAAACAACTTTATTATTATATTAATATTTACGTTAGTACATAATTAGTAAAACCTTCAATCCTACACTTGCGATTTAATGTGTACGACACCGACATGATATACAGGACATCAAAGGATATTATGAGTTATGAACCCTCACCTAACCGACTAGGACGAGAGGCTGTACTTACGCAGCGGGGTAATACCAACGCTTGTCTGTAAATTACTAGAGATGACAAGTCCCAATGTTTGTCCCAATAGTTCATATATCTAGACCGACAGGAATTTGGATTTATACAAAAAATACAGTATAAAGTTTATAATTCTGTTACGATAAAAGTGACTAAAATGTACAATGTAATGCAATGCAATCCAAACAAAGTATTGTCGAATACGGCATTAGCTGAAATCGTAACGCGACAGACTAATGCGGCTGATGGGTACTATGGGGGATTTTCCATAATTGTCTTCGCTGATACAAATAATATACTATAAACCCAATTCATCTTCAAGAGCCTCAAATGACTTCATATTTTTAAAATGTCTTAAAGTACAACGAAAATTTAATCTATTTTGCCTATGAATTTAATATTTCTTTCTGATAATTATAAAAAATGCAATGCTTAAATGCAAAAATATTCTAATGCAATATTTCAGCATTAAAATTACCATAAGCACAAACCAAACACCCTCAATCCAAAGATAAATCACCTGAAAACTGCCGAAGCACGCGCCCCCGGGGAGCGTGACGTAGCACACGTAGGGTGGGTGCGCGGCCGGCACCGACTCGTAAATGACCACCGCGCCGCTTCCCCCCGCGCCGCCGCCCCGCGCCGCCTTCACCTGCCAGAACTCCTGCAGCGCTTCTACCACGTTCACCGTCGACAGCACGTTGTCAGCTGCACAATAAGGTATATTTCAAAATTTGAAAATAGAAAACATAAGACAAAAAGTTTATGGGCTGAAAACTGAGGTGGAATTCAAAATTTTAAATTAAAAGACTTAGTTCCATCGACAGCATAATATTATTGGCTGAAAGTATAGGTGGACTTCAAAATTTGAAAATGGAAGACTTGGTTTCGTAGATAACACGTTGTCAGCCGTTATGACGTGTATTTAAAAATTAAAAAATAGACAACCATTTAAATTGGAATTAATAGTTTTGTTTTAGCAGGATAGTGTTAATCAAGGATTTAAATATAAGTTGTTAACTCAAAAAGCCGTTTTAATCGCAAGCGAAGGAATCATGTAATTCTTATGGAGAAATAAATGTCTTACGCCATACGTTTTTCAACTATTACATATTACATACAAAATACCTATATAAAGTGAGTCAAACTTCACTTTTTAACGCGCTTCTTTAGAAAAATATAACCTTGCTCAGTGAGATAGTGGAGAGCCTTAGCTCCGGTCAGTAAATGCAATTTGAGCTTATGCACTAAACATTTTCACCGCTGTAATTAAGCAAAAACAACGCTTTAAAGCGGAGAGAGCGAGATCTCCGCTCTGAACAAATTTTTATAATGGAAAGTGGAAACTCTTTTAGTGCTTTTTTAAGCAAATTCGAATTGCGAATTTAATTTTAAATGTAATTATGCATATTTCATTTAATGTTTTATATTAAACCGCCAACCTGGTATAGGCCAGGATGGTGGACTATGACGTAAGCAGTCTCTATTGTGGAGAAGTATCTATACAGATCAATTTATTAATTTCAATTCAAGTTGTCTTGTGGTCCTTATGTATTCAAAACGAAAGTTTTTATCTCGAACCTAGAGGAAACGTAAATCACAGTTTACATACATACTTTTTACATGAACTACAGGCCCATGCAATAATAGAATAGAAGTTACATTTTCTAAATTGCATCTCTATAAACTATATTGCGGTGTCATTAAAACCGCTTTAATTTTAAACTCATTTATTTAACTGAAAATTGATTCAACCAAATAAAATATATTATCTTTTATTATTATACGATACCCAAACCTATTTTGAATTTATCATCCGATACGCACGGTATAACCGCAACTGAAAATGGATGCCTGACCTTTACGTCTGTCAACAGTGGAAATATAGCGCGAAAATGTGATTTCCTTTTTTAAACATCGAATTTTAAAATGTATGGTTTCACCTGAATCGTGTCGCTGGCATACCTAATAGGTGTTTTAAAATTGCTTTTGGGCAAAGGAAACGCTGTTTGGGTTTTATAATATTATTTTTAAACTGTTTAACATTGACGAAATAAATTATAAACAGTTCGAAATTTATATTATTGGTACTTTTATATAGAAATACACCAATTTAAAATGTCGAAAAATAACCCTCGACTACCTCGGTGACGCGATTGTACTACGGTATGATTGCAAAGCTGAGGTCTCGGGTTCGAATCCCGGGTCAGGCCAAGTGATATTGGAATTTTCTATCTATCATCAGCCCGGGGTCATATATTTGTACCCGATATGGCGATAGGCTCGCCTACTATCACATTGTGGGACGGAAAATACAAGGCAAAACGTGGGTGTCCTGCTTGCATCTATGCCCACCCCTCCTGGGAAAATGTATGAATGTATGAAAAATAACCCAACAGACCAAGAAAGCATTTACCTAGTAAAATATGTATTGTACATAAAATTACTGTATACGCAACTTCGGTTAAAATAACATTACTGAGAGTCTCGTTCCGATGTGATTTATAGCTATTTCCGAAAGCAATTTATTAAGGCCTCAGATTATTAGACTTATTAGATACAGATAGTTAAGCTTTATTTGTGTACTAACTTCGCTTTTGCTTAATTTGAAGTAATTTATTGTGTAAGCTAATAAATATATTTCAAAATGAAATCCAAATTAATTATTAGAATAAGATTGATAATAAATAAATAAATAGACCCAACGCTCAACAGTCACACACATAGTCCTGATCCCACACTAAGATCGAGTCTTGTGACGTGGGTATCAGAAACTACGAGAGACTTTTCGGTCTCACAAACACCCAGACCCGAAACAAATACCTGTGGAGCATACGAATATTTGTCTCGGTGCATTTAGGTAAAACAATTTTGACCTACTTATAACGAATATATTATATAACTTAGTTTCAGTTTCTTAATCGGATGATATAAATTGACACAGCTTAAACAACAAATCTAGTTATGAAAACAATTAAAATAAATAGCCAACCGCTGGAGTTCGTAGAGGTTATTATTAAGCACAATGGAACAGGTGTGAATAATTACAGTCTTAATAGACTAACTTTACATCTTACCCAATCTTCTTGGGATTAATGGAACAAAGCAACAATTAATCATAATTCACCCATTTGCGGATTTGTGTTCTTTTTTCTATTACATCATAGAAGGATTTAAAACATTCTGCCAATGCCTAATGACTTCTCGCCAAAAAATGTCATAATTAATACAAATTAAAATCGATTTAAAATTCGAACGCTATGTCATCGACAATCGAAGTATCGATTTGAAGTGTAGCTAATCGACAAATATTATGCGTTTTGAAACAATTAAATGTAACTGTTTTACAACAACAATTACGAGCTCTGAACAACAGTTGTAAGAAAGTTCTCACGAGAAATATTATAATGGTACATAGAAAGTGGTGTGAAACTCTGGAGAAATCTTGCGAACGGGATACCTGTTATGATTTCTTTTCTCTTTGTGTGTCTATAAAATCTATTACTGAGATATATCTGCGATGGATATAAATCATTATTACTAATTACAGATTTTTTCACTCACGTTAGTGTTTTGCGTTTTCCTTTCACCTATGTGTATATATATACCTATACCTAATCAGGGCGGCAAAATTGTCTCCACGGGCGAAAAATAACCATCACACGTCAATAGGATCCTCAATCTGGAGAGCGCTTCAGCTACCATCAGTTGCATTGCGGTCATTTTGTCGTGACAGTATAAAATAAAATGTCATAATAATGACGAAGCCAATGCAATGTTTGGTTACGGAGTACAAATATTCATCGTTATAAAAACAGCCGGCACTCACAACACTGGGAGTGAGGTATTACAAAATTGAGGTCAAGCTGAAAGCAGAGAAGCCTTGTTACCTCAGGAAAGTTTCTCAAATTATGCCAGTTTAGTGCAAAAACTGCAGAATCTGACTCAGCAATGTCAAAGCCTACATGAATAAAAATATTGCTTTGACATTGAAATGTTAGTTCCTCGCTGGTGGAATTCATTTTCCGCTTTGACGTTTTTATTCATATACCAAGTTTATCCAGACTGCGAATGAAAACGAAGCTAGGTGGTAGTTTAAGTGATTACAGACACATTGCAACTAAAATTTTCGCAAAAAAAACGACAGTGTTTTTTTCCAATTTTTTGTAAATATCATCGTGTTTGGGTGGTGAATACCTAGTTTTGCTAAAATAATATTTTTAACCCTTGCGTACCATTACGTTTTAAAAAAAATTAAAAGGTGTACATTATTGTTTTAGGAAAACTATGTATTTATCACCCAAATACGATGATAGTAAAAAAAAAAAAAAAATGTAATTGTCGCTTTTTTGCAAAAGTTTTAGTTGCGTTGTGGTTTCGGTCGTGCAGTCGTTTTCGGTCGCAGTCTGGGTATACCCTGTATGTTGAGGTAAGTTAGCATATTTTCCAATTACCCTTAAGTCTTACTCCAGTTCTCAATATAAGTGATTTGTAATATAATCTCTTTATAGGGTATGCGATTTAGCGTACTCTACGTAGGACACTACGGTGTATTTCTGGGATTTTCATGTTAAAACTGAATAAATATAAATGTGTAATTCCTGAAAACAAAAATGAATACTCCGTGAAAAATAACGAAATTGTAACGTATTTGCTGAGAACAATAGTACCAAAATTACGTTTCCCCTTTCCAACTTTTTAAAAACCGAAATACACCTAGAATTTTCTAGTGTTACAACTATTTATATACAGAAGTGGCTATGCATCAGATTGGTCGCTGACTCAATATCTAGACCACCGGCATAAACAAAACAAGCTTTATACTTTTCGAAATACAAATAAATTTTAAGATAATTAAGTGCTTAAATAATACGTTGGAGTTAAATGTAAGTGGTTTACGCAGTCGCCGCCGCGTCCGCGTCGTGTTTACCTTCCATTAATATTAGGGGACGAGAGGCTGCTTCACTAATATGCCCATATTTTTATAGCCTGCAAACGAATACAGCTATGGATGTAGAATTATCCTAATATCCACTTAAACTGAATTGCCCGCCCTGGAAATCAACTTCAGAACCTTAATATTACGTTTATATTCTGGTATAGAAAGTGCGCGGTGGCCTGTTGGTACTGGACCAGACGCGGCTGCCCAGATGTTCACGGTAGTCGCGGGTTCAAACCCCAGGGCACACCGTCAATTTTTCGGAGTCATGTGTGTATGGATAGTCAATCACCATACACTTTAACGGAGAAGGAAAACATCGTGAGGAATCCTGCATACCATAGCGATTTGTAAGAATTTCTATTATAAGAAAAGTCCGCCAACCCGCACTAGGCCAGCGTGATGGACTATATACTAACCTAACCACTCTCTATCGTACTCTCGATTGTAGAGTAAACTCGTGCCCTGCGAGGGATATATATGGGCTGATACAATACATAAAATAATATACTACACCCACATCTAGATAAATAAATGAATACACCCATCAGTCACATACATAGTCCTGACCCCACACTAAAATCGAGTCTTGTATCGTGGGTTTCAGAAACTACGAGAGACTTTTAGAGTCGAGAGTCTCGACCAATTGTGAAACAAGTAACAATTGATTCACATAACCAAGCTAACAATCTCAATTCCAAAGAGCTAGCGAGCAGGCGCGTGCAAATTACAAGGATGCTCGTGGGAACCTCACTATTACTATAAATAAACTAGACGGCCTGCGCTAACCCGCGTCTGGACGGTGTCTGACCGACAGCTCATTTGTTTTTTATATTACACGCGCCGCGTGCATCCGTCATGTCGCTTCTAGGATACGGGCTCATTATACCCCGTACCAGTTGTTTAGTCAAACACGGGTTTGTATGTCACGTGTAATGGATTTGGCATGGACGGTTTAGTGGTCATATAATAATTGTCACCTTTACAGTAAGCCTATTGCTGAACATAAGCCTATCCCAAGGATCTCCGCAGTGTCTTACTGGAAGCAGTTTACATATTATTAAATCGTATCGATGGGACAACTTTACGAGTATTAACTGCTATTGATAAATGTTAAGCCCATTTCTACCACATTGGTTACTATGGAAGGATGGTTCAACAAACCTTCGAATATTTTTGATAAATAATTACATAAAGCTGAAAAGTTCGTTCAAACCCTAATCTCAGGTTCTAATTGAAAAATTGTTTTGGTGTTCTATAGTATGTTTATCAAGGGAGGCTATTTTTTCCGGGAATATAGCGGGACTTTTATTCCGAAAAAGCTTTTTTACATGAGCGAAACCGCAAGCAGTAGTAATACTAAGATATGTAGATCGCCTCACAACTCTTCCTTTAACCTAAAAGCGTGAAGACACGTACGAAGCATTGAAAAGTTAAATCGAATCGGTTCAATGGAACTCTAAATCTCGGTCTTTGTATTTCGTTCATTTTCACTTCTCACCTTAGTGAGTAGATCATTTTATCTTAATAAACAGTTACTGAAGAAGCAATGACCAAGCATATCTGATCTTGGAGAAAATCCAAATAATCAAGGTAAGCGAAGATTTATGACCAGACGAAATTCACCTAGTTACTTTTGGGCTATTATAATGAACATCATAAGCGTCTTGTCACGGTCTTTAATTATTCAATTTAATTCTTTTCTTTATTATGGCTCTCGCATATGCGACAACCCCGCCAATGTCAATTATTAGAAAAATCATAACGTCAAAAAGCGTTTAAATGTGAAGACTGGAAACGGAAATACAAAAAAAAAATTGTTTTATATTGAGAACCAAAATACAAACTTAGACGACAAAAAATATGTTTTATAAATGAAACATTAAATTAATAACATAAACCTAATTTTAACAGAAAAAAACATTAAGTTATAAAAGCTTTAATTATTCAAAATAGTTGACATAAGTTCATTTAGTATTGTTAGTCATCTCATTAAAGATTCAATTTACTAAAAATCAAACTATAATTAGTCATCTATCACTTATTGGGGTGTGGAGAAATTTGGAACTACAAATAAATTTTAAAGTGTCTATTAATCGCATTGTTCAAGATATATTTTCATTATAACTTATACATAACAAACGTTTATTCTCGTAATCTAATAGTATTAACATATACAATGTAATAAAATATGAAAAGAGAAAAACTATTTTATTATTTTGACAACAGCGCTTTCGGGGACAAAGGATTGTAGACGACCTATGTCCTATACATATACTTTTGCCATAATCATTGAAATTATCACGTGACCAAAATAAGTGCACTTACACCCATATTCTAAGACGTTTTCTCGACTCCACTTGACGTTACTAGAGGAAATCCGTATTCTTAGTAGAAAAAAATCTCCTACACTCAACGTCACTCAAAAAAATTCCTGTCTCGAGGAAAGGAATCAACTGTCAAACTCAAGGTACGTCGCGACCTACCTTAAGGAAGAAATAAAAGAAATAATCCTACTTTAAAATTGTAATTTAAAAGAGAGAAATAAAGTTTACCTTTTAAAATTCTTAAATACCTAAATATGCCAACAATTTTTTGAGGTGGATGCCTCTACAAGATTTACACGTTTTCCCAGTGAATGATACAAACATTACTCTTTATTTCATTTAATTAAAGATTTTATGGTTTGGAAACAGTGTTTATTATTTTAAACGAGTTATTAAAGATTTCCAGCAGTTCCTGTAATACTTGTACGATACTCCGTACGAATATCCCGAACGACGATTCATCCATAAGAATATCCTTCGAAATTTCCGGGTTGGATGGTATGACCCTCCTCCTGTCTGCATGCGTTTTTTTCTCCGACTCACTAAATATTTGTCTTCCAGTCACAATCCCGAAGATTTTGAGGTCAATAATTATATATTATTCTATGTAAACACCAGCGGCGTGCACAGGATTATGACACTGGGCATGCGGCGGAGTACTAGGTCACAAAAAAAATCTTTTACATAGATTTTTAGCATAGCCACAGCCACGCGACGGATCCATAAGTCGGAAACCATTCCAACAGAACAAGTCTTAGATGTACTACTATTCATGTACATCTTCTTACGGCAACGCAGACAAAACAGCGATCGATCGTCGCGGCGGAAGAAATTCTAATAAGTAAAATAATAAGCTAAAATAATAGTTATACGTTTCATAACTTTATCATGAAACTTTCGAGTTACATTCCCTTTTTGCTGGTATAATTGTTGTAACTCGGGCACACACCCACCTTTAGACACAATTTGAATCTTTTCACTGAATCACAATTTTGAGAACTTGTTATTTTTAATAAACAAACATTTTCAACACAAACCTCACAATCAAATAACATTTTAAAAAAATTAACAAACGCACTAGTACAAGCAAATCACTACAATTATTATAGAAACTCAGTAATAAACTGTTAAATGTGCACACTTTAAATGTTAAAATAAAAAATCTTATAATTATGAAAACTATAAATAAACTGGCGCAAACAAAATAGTAAACAATGCTTATCACATGAAAAAACCAAAATGGCCCCCGCGAAACACAAAACATTTCTGCTATTTAAACAAATAAAACCTTACTAAACAAAAATGCATAATGTGCATACGTGATGTATTAGATTTCCGTCTATTATTTTTACTCGGGTTATAGGCAACGAACATTTCCGATTACTCCCGACAACTGCCGAACTTCCGTAGCCTGCGGCTGGAGTTGGTTTCATTTCAGCCAATTGGGCTTTCGATATTCATGGGTGTGTGCGTTTGCGAACCGTGCACGGACACCAAAATTACTACACACATACGAACGAATCTCCTGCGGGACGCGGCGGCATGACTTGGTTGATTAGGTACATTATTTTGCAGCACTATTGCTATTTATAAAATATTAGGCGTTTTTAATTTATTATATTTTGTTTATTTATTTATTTCATTTATTTACTATTAATTAAAGTCATCTAAAACCTATGAACGTTTTATTAAAATATCTGTGAACGGCAAGTAAAGCACTGCATTTCTGCCTACAAGGAGCGCACGCCCCTGGTAAACACTCTGACATGACATTTGACTGTCACTTTTCAAGTGATCATAGACTATTTTCAAAGGTTTTTTGTTAAATCTCTACTTTATCTATACATCAATGACGTAATTAATGACGTTTTTCCTTGACTCAACCTCACTCGAGGAACCTTTAGTAAAGGTATATTTTTAACTAAGCATACCATTTTCGAGGGTCCCTCCAATTCATTTGTAAAGTCACCTCGACTAAGATAAGGTTGAGGAAGATTGGAGGACACGTCTTAGAATACGGGTGTTAATTTCATGTATCACGTTCTTCGATCCATGTGTCTGAACAGTTGCTTGCAACTGTTTAATGACATTGAACAGGGTCAAGATTTAATGATTTATGTTTACGGTTATTTGCAATAGATTTTAACCTAATTTGTCGATGAACGGTGTTAAAATATATTATACCTCAACTGTAAATCTAGCAAGACTAGTAATGAAACTTTATACTGTGGCTATAGAGTAATGAAAGCTATATAACACAAATAATTTCAAGTTATTAAGCTGCAAGAAAGTAGTGCATGCAAGTACCGCAAGATGTCGCTACATTGAAATTTGCGAAATAGGATGGCACCCTTTCTTACAAAAAGAATATTAGTTTATTAATAAATAAATTATTGTACATATAGTTTGTTGACTTTACAACAAACCTAATACAAATTACACGGTCTCATTTCTGTTATTTCCAACCTTTGCACATTCGCGAAGAATATCAGATGAAATAAGTGCTCATGCATACAAACACAATAAATTTCACGATTCTGTCGCGAGGACATGATAAATTGTATTTATATTTTTATAAAACGAAAACTTGATTGTGCATGTAACGTGGAGAGGTGTGGCGTGAGTCACACAGCGCACATAACTCCTCCGTTCTCACAATCGGACAAGTTTGCGGTCGCCAGGCTAAAAATAGCCGGACCTCTTCGCTCGGATGCAATTTATTGACAACTAACAGTGTCGTCGGCGAGCTAGCTAAACAATAAAATGCCTTGTAATTATTTGAAGGCGTTAATTTCAAAAAAATAGGTATTATTGAGCATGTATTTTTTTATGTAGCTGCTAATATGTTAAAAGCTCTCTTCGCTTGGTTTTTAAGTTTTATATTTCATCTGACTAATCAAATATTCAAAAATAAAAAAATAAAATAAATACACTATGATACGTTAAGAGGATAGTGGATAAGCTAAAGTAAACTTAATATACTCGCAACTGTCTGCGGCGTAAATTTTAAATCGTCTCAGATATATTGTGTTCATCTGGTCTGAGAGGTTTTATAAAAAGATCACGTGACTATGTGCACACTTTAAACTATCACGAATATAAGTTATTGAACTGCTTTGTTTGAAGGTCAACCACGATATCTACTTAAGACTATTTAAACACGATTTAATTAACATAAGAAAAAATCTAGATCCTGTGTCTGATTTACAACAAAATTTAACTACGCATATTATAAATAATTGTATTACATTCTTTAAATACGCCATTCTTTACTTCATCATGCTTCCGATTGATGAAAGTGGATGAAGCGAAAGTAATATGTCAGGCTTTAGCAAAAAGGCGATCCCTAGTCTCTGCCTACCCCTATGGGATACAATCGTGATGATTAGGTATGTATGTAAATACGCTATACAAAAAATTCCGAAGATTTGTACAGCAACCGTGAAGTCTCCAAAAATTCGAATAGGACATCTCGATTAAATCGAACAGTACTAAAGTTAAATGTAGTCGATTACAAAGAGTAATATGTATAATTAGTGTGAACGGGCAACTCGACTGCAATTTATAAATCTTCCTCATTGTGCCGACATTAACGAGCGGCGGGTCTGCTTTGTTTATTACTGGCCATTTTGCCGCAATGGGTTCCGGACATCAATATCAATGTTACACTAGATAAGACATTCAGTACAAAAAATGTGTCCCACCTACTTGCGGTGCATGCACCACACATGAATCAGTTTGCTTCGTGACAGTGACAGTGCACTGTGCAGTACGCCTTATCGCATACGTTTAAAAGTAATAAATGAATGTTTCGCCGTCAAACCGAAAGCAAATCGTCTGAAGTTACAATATTTTATTAAAATACCAGGTAAGTGATGTAATATTGCAGTGTGGTTTTAAAATACGGGGGCACTTTATTTCTTTGACGTGTCTCGTCTATCGGTAGAATATAAGTCAATGGTTCCGGATAGGCATAAGGCACGGAATTTAAGGTCCTTCGGTGACATAAATAAACTTTTTATGCAATCTTCCGTTAATGGTGAAATAATTATTACATTAAGTTGAATTATCGGTGCTATTGCAAGATGTAATTTTGAAAGGTATTAAATGTATTGACATTTTACTACTCTTAATATTTGCTCATTTGTAGGTTAATTTCGCAAAAATACGTAATTCCAAAAAAACTAATTATTAAGGGCCTTACATAAATAAATAAATTTTCCAAGTATGCACCACGAAAGCTGTAAAGCAGTCAAAAAGTCGGGAAGTTGAAAAATATAAAAATTAAACCAAATCTCGATAAAATCCGTAAAAAAATAGTTTTATTTCAATGTGCAACGTTCGCGTAAATCTAAGAAACCATTAATACTATATATTCTAAAATGGTCTGAGTAATTCCAATTACAACACATTAATATGTTTATCATTCCCCTATTAGTAAAGCTATCGCGTCGGCTTATTCGCGGCAAAGAAAATCCATAAATAAGCTTAGCTAAGTCTGCCTTTCTAGTTTGCAAAAGCGGGACTAACAACAAACAAGATATTATTTATTATTGATTTTAGCGCCATCTGTTAATCGTGACCTCTGGTTACTGTAATTAATTGACTTGTGTAAAATCATATGTCATACCTAATGGTTTATCGAGGAATGTATTTATGTAATATTACATTATATGGAAATCCTGTATATAAAGTAGGTAATACTATGTGATTAGTCAGGCCACATCGTGTGATTTTTTAATGATCACCGCAAAAGGAATTTTTGATTGAGACTAAACTATGCATGTGACTGATACGTACGTTTACTTTTTAATGTATTCCGTCTGTAACGATTTCAGACTAAACTGTCTATTTTAGTTCATACATGTTTTATTAGTTTTTGCGTGTAACTAGAAAAGGATTATGACTTTTGAGAAACACAATATTTGTAAATAGTTTGATATAAGTAGTTTTACCCTTTTTTTTTTTGAGTAATGCATTTATCAAATTAAGTACCTAAACGTAGCCCAGTATTATTATTTTCTTATACTACCTAATTCTCATCAAAACTCAATAAAAATAACATTCAACACAAAACCACACGCTAAATCTTGTTTTCCCAATTCTCGTCTTAACTTCAAAGCCCAAAACAAAGTCGTAGAAACTGCCATATCAAGTATCTCCAAGCTCGACGCATTGAGAGCGAAATAAAAACCGTGCAACACTGTCCGCCAGTTGCAGGCTGCAATACGAGCTTAGTAACGGTCCCACCCTCCGAGGCTAATAACAGTAAACTTCGCTCAAACTACAAATTAGCAAAATTTAGGAAACTACACTTTGCGCAGCGGGAACTTTGTTTAAAGGCTTTAAAATATAGATGGCGTTCTTTTTACGGTTATTTTTGTTAACTCCATTTTAAAATAGGAACTTTATGAAATAAAGCGTGTATTTTAGCATGCTAACTTTGACTCCACAATTATATCAGAGAATTATGAAATAGGTCCATGGGTACTACTTAAGATATAACTGTCGCAAATTCTATTTTGTTTCCTATTTTGACATACTTTCGGTATCAATTACCTACTCATACACACTGAATTACCCTGTAGACAAGCTTTCACGGCATGCAGGTTTATTTATTCCGGTGTAAGATACGACGGGATGTGCAGGTGGCTCGTCATGGAAAATGACAAGCTTGATAATTAACAAAAGCATTTTCAGTCAGAATTTAAAATTATCCAACATTATAGTCTATGCTGTGCTTATCTCTCCAAAGACATCTCAATCTCACAAACAAATCTCATCAAGGCTCTTTATGCCCTTATCACTGACTGGAATATCCTTCAAACCGAAGCATAATAATGATTAAACTGAACCTTATAAGCGATTTTCAATCTAGTGAGTAACGGCCCTATTCATAGATACATTTAAAACATATTTCAGTTATCGAACCTTTCTTCCCTTTCGAACGACTTTAGAATTCAGTTTAGGCGAAGAAGACAAAACATTCGATAATTAAAATAGATTTTATATCTGTCTATTAATAAGGCCTTTATTCTACAACTATGAACTAACGCATAACTAAGTTCAATTTATTTCACACAGTGTTCTATAGGAAGATTATCAGGATATATCAAAGACTGCCTCGGTGGCGTAGTTGTACTACAGTACGACTACAATGCTAAGGTCTCGGGTTCGAATCGCGGGTCGGGCAAAGTGATATTGGGTTTTTCTATTCATTATCAGCCCGGGGTCAGGAATTTGTGCCCGATATGGCGATAGGCTCGCCCCCTATCACATCATGGGACGGAACGTACAAGGCGAAATGTGGGTGTCCTGGTAGCGCCTCTGCCCACCCCTTCTGGGATAAAGGCGTGAGTTTATGTATGTATGTATCAAAGATCCATTTCGGGCTTTATAACACCAAGAGAATAACATTTAATTTTATTCCTTTTGATAATGTGAGTGCTCTTTGTATCCATGTTAACAAATGTAACAAATGATCAAAAGCGTGTGTGAACGTTAACCCTGCTCCAAATACTCACGCTTTTCATATTTCATAAAGCGTTTATTTGTAAACTGGTATAATAAAACCACATTTTAGTATATTTGAAAGCTTTAGGCTTTGCTTTATAGAAAAACGGTTGTCCAAATCCATGAGTAAAATCCTATTTTGATAAGAGGCAACCTGGTCATCAAAATTATTTATTTATATACATACTCCGAGGCGCAGTTGGTTAGACGCCGCCTGTGAAACGAGAGGCCGTGGGTTCGATCCCCGCACCGAGACAAATGTTTGTGAGAACCACAAGTATTTGTTTCGGGTTTGGGAGTTTGTGAAACCGAAAAGTCTCTCGTAGTTCCTGATACCCACGACACAAGACTCGATCTTAGTGTGGGGTCAGGACTATGTATGTATGTGACTGTTGGATGTATTTATTTATTTATACATAAACTCACACCTTTTTTCCAGAATGGGTAGGCAGAGGTGCCGCCAGAACACCCACATTTCGCCTTGTATGTTCCATCCCACGATGTGATAGGGAGCGAGCCTATCATCATCTATCCGGTCTGATAATGAACAGTAAAATCCTATATCACTTTTCCCGATGCAAGATTCATACCCGAGATCTCAGCTTTGTTATCATACGGTAGTACAACTACGCCACCGAGGCAATCACCTAAGTAAATTAATATGGTGAGATTTAAGCAACAGGTAAAAATTAGTTCTTCCACTAAGCAGTATTCAATGAGCTCGTACTTCAACCACAAAGCCTTATTTTATTGTTTTACTGTACTTAAAATTTATTTACCGTATTTTTATCTGCACAATGGTTTCAAAATTGACTACTTAGATTTTACTTACTCCGCCACTTCCTCTCAATATATTGAACCCGTATTAAGACCACATGGACACTTTGTCAAGCTTGTGGGGACCAATATTCCAATCACTAATATACACCCTATCTTGACCTACACTGCACATTATAATGACTTTGTCTTACCAGTAAGAAACAAGCCGCAACAAGATTTCACATTAATAAGACTTGCATCACATAATTCAAAGCAACCATACCGACTTGCGTTGACTAAACGCGACCTTAATCCCAGCGTACCATTGACCTAATTAAAAAAATAACAAAAGAATAGAAGAAAGTCAAATAAAAGTAGGAGAGACGTATGAGGCGTTCCAAAACTGAACGCAAGTTTATAGTCGATCATAAACGAGATGCCTACAATAAAATCACAATTTGAATTTCCTTAAGACAGTTCAATTTTCAAGCTTTAATTGAGCACCAAAGCACCGACATGAGCCGTAGTTCCCAATTATCAATAAAACAACCGTTCGAGACGTTCTAATGGAGGGGACGGATTAGCGGAGCTGTGGGGGTCTGACCCGTTGATGTATATTTTTGCGTATGTTGATTGATAAAAAGTATATCTTAATCAAGTAACGTAATAGCTAATGATAATGTAACATTAGAGTGTGTATTCATATAAATACATAGAGTGGTATATAACAGATATACACCTCTTATTTTTTTAAGCATTTACAAGGATAAAAACGCAATACAGCGGCAAATAATTTTATTTAATTGCTTAAATACAAATTGTAGATAAATTTAACTTCATTCAGTAAACAATATTTAATCGTGCATTTATGTCCCCCATAATATAACCTTACTCCGTCCCTGTACGTTTATAACGTTTAGAGCATCGTTGAAGACAGTTTTTTTGTATCGCATGACAGGAATAATGTCATTATGGATACCCATGCGAGCTCCATGCATGCGATTTATTCGCCATTTATATTTTTAGCTACAGTTTCCGTTCTAGAAATACTTCACTGCATGTCTTAACTGTTTAAGTAACGTAATAATGTAACTGGTCATGTTGCATTTAGTGATTTTTACCTACTTTAATTCTACTTACATTTGTGTGAATTTGGCTCATTTTCTTACTCGCCCTAATCCCAGAAGGCTACAATATTACGAACTAACATTATAAAGCAATAACACGTGTATACCTACCTTCATTCCGTGTTTTAATCTTTTTGAGAAACAAAACCTTATATTGCAATTCTAATTCCAATTAATAACGAATCATCATGCAATACCTTATACCAGTCGATATTACTGTGTCCTTAAAACGTTAATTTATATTAGTTTGACCTCGTTGCGATATCATGTATGATGTGGTAATTAGGTCGCAGTCACTCAGTAAACCACATGCATAGGTCATAGTGCAGTTTAAAAATAGGTTTAGCTTTATTATAACTTTAATGGTTTGTCTATTTTTGTCCCTAAGTAGCGGCAACTGTTGTGTTCTGGTTATTAACAGGGTATATCAAGACCGCGACCGAAAACGAAGCCAGGTGGTAGTATTAGTGACTTCAGACACAATGCAACTAAAAATTTCGCAAAATAAACCGTAATATTTTCTTTGATTTTTTTTTACTTATCGTCATTATTGGGTGATAAATACATAGTATTCCTAAAATAATGGTGAAAAATTTGCCAAAAAATATCTGCCGCTTTTTTTGCGAAATTTTTAATTGCATTAAGTTTGTAACCACTAATACTACCACCTGGCTTTGTTTTCGGTCGCAGTCTTGATATACCCGGTATTGTAGTCAGTGAAACGATTTGTTAATAATAGATTGAACACCAAATTACCGAGATGAAGAGTACAGTGTAATGTCTTAAAGAACTTTTTATTATTTCAATGAATGGCGAGACGAGCATACCATTCGCCTGATGGTAAGCGATACGACCACTCATGGACAGTAGTAAAACCAAAAAACACCAGTCATTACAAAGCAATGCTTGGCATTTCTGGCCATTCTGAGAAATAAGAATCAAGATGTTAAGTCTCATTATATATAATAGTTATATAGAATAGTTTTGCTCCTTTTTATTAGCAGGAGTGACTTTTGCCACCCTGGTTGTCTTAACATTCTCTTTAATAAAAAATGGCATGATGTTATTATAATGGATGTAGTGGCTCAGTTGGTAAGGACGTTGATTATTAAACAACAGTTTGCCGGTCGATCTCCACACACGAGACAAATGTTAATGCAAGTCACGTGATTGTTACGACACAAGACTTGCATTTTAATGCAGGATCTCGGCGTTTGGATTGGCTGTATTTATTTATAATAATATGTTTTATTATAAATCACATCCAAAGTTTCTAACTTATACAAGGCTACACACACAGCCTCCGTGGCGCAGTTGGTTAGACGCCGGCTTGGAACCGTGAGACTGCGGGCTCGAACCCCGAACCAAAACAAATGTTTGTGTGATCCACAGGTATTTGTTTCGGGTCTGGGTTTTGTGAGACCGAAAAGTATCTCGTAGTTTCTGATACCCACGACACAAGACTCGATCTTAGTGTGGGGTCAGGACTATGTATGTGACTGTTGGGTATATTTATTTTATTTATTGATTTATTTTAAAAACTGAGAAGTACTTTTAGTTGTTGTTACGTTTTGTTAATCACCTTGACATTTTAAGCGAAATCGAACCTGCGTCCTTATCTTCATAGCCAGCATCACACTGCGATGCAAAGATATACGTTATCAATTTATTTTAGAAGCTTGTCGCATCAATTGGTTGTGTGCGAAGCAGTGCCTACATTTTTATTCAATAAAAAAACAGTATCGAATCGAAGGATATTTAGTACGTTACCGGAATTCCTAGTACCTATATATTAAAGTGATATTGAGTTTTTCTATTCATTATCAGCCCGGAGTCAGGAGTTTGTGCCCGATTTGGCGATAGGCTCGCCCCCTATCACATCATGGGACGGAACATACAAGGCGAAATGTGGGTGTCCTGGTGGCGCCTCTGCCTACCCCTTCTGGGATAAAGGCGTGAGTTTATTTGAAACTACAAATAAAATTTAAAATGTCTGTTCATCGCATTGTTAGAGATATATTTACAAATGCTTATAGTTAGTTCCACCTTATTTCTTATATTATTGGAACGAAGTTCCTTATTTTTGTCCATGCTTATACTACACTACATTAAGCTCACGGCTTCGCCTGCGTGCATGATTGAGATAGAAAGGGAAGAGCATATTTCTAGATATCAAATTTCCGTCCAAGATACCCAAATACAGATCCCTTTTTCTCTCATTCAGGTACTAAGTTACAGTTAATATTGGTGAGCAAGTTTTTAAGTCGAACTACTGTATTTTTGTTTCGCACAACAGTCTAGTAATTATTTTTCAATTCCTCAAGTTCTGTTAATTTTATTAATAAAGATGTATTTGTCCTTTCCACTTATCCTCTCTCCATACCCTTGATATGAATGAAAAATTTAACATGACGTCGGCTGAGCAGTTATTACACCATAATTAACAAACAAACACATTTTCGAATTTATATATTTAAAGATTTACTTAAGGATCTGCTTAAGCTGATTATTATGCGGGTTGCAAAATGGGAAGGCTTATAATATCGCGACCGCCTGTCAACCCTTCGGGAAATTATTCGGAGTCGGAAAATGTATGTTTTCTAATCGGAAAACATTAAAAGTTGATTGTCGAATATGGGAAACGAATCGAATGGGAAAGGTTTACAGCCTCTTCACGCTGTTACTGGATCAATCATGTTTTTTGCAATATTTATCCATATGTATCTTAGGGTAATTGTATTTTAGCACGATGTGAATGCTAATTTAAATGTATGCAAATAGCATATGCTTGTATAAAATTCGTTGCGCAAGATTTTGCATTACAATTGCTGCGAGACGATACACAAAAGGAAAACTTTAAATCATTAAAGAGATTTGCATAATAAAATACCTTTACTGGGTTTCTACGTATAAATTGAAAACGATTTTATAAGCATGACAATATGTCATCTTAATACAATTTATATACAAAATATGCTAATATGCCATGTATAAATTATAGAAGTATTTAGTTATCGAATTTTAATCTCTGCCCCAATAACTTGCGAACAAAGTCGCGTGCCCACACTCGTATCAAATAAAACGACTAATAAATTCAATCATTAACCTTGTAAGACTTTGATGAGTTCACGCCACATTCGTCCCTAAGCCTATAATTATAAAGTTGACTATTGCTCGCGGAGTTGCGTCTTTGTTACAAGAAAATGAGCCGAAGTTAACCACTTACGAACTCTTCAAAAGTAACAGATAAAGAAAACGTAAACAAAGCAACTGGCAATTAAGAAGTTTGTCGCAAGTTGGCCGTGCGCAGCTTTTGCGGCTGCTGATTAAACTCTTATTTGAAATGTTAATGAGCGAGCTATTAATACTTCATCGGCAAAGGAAATAGCGAACTGGTCCGATGTATGTAGCACACTAATATATTTGATAAAAAAAAACCTCATTTATATTTGCAACTTTTTTGTTTCTGGCGGTAGAGTCGTTCAAGGAACTTTAGGTAATGTTGCAATTGTGTAAGCTTAGTTATAGATCCCTAGTACAGGTGAGTGGTCGGTAGACGTGATGTAAACAATGCAGCGCATACAATGTTACGAGGAAAATGCTTTGTTAGTCTTTTTTGATGAAGACGTCTTTTGTGTAGTAATGTCATATCTCAAAGTCACGAGTTTAGTACAAGTTAATAAATATTATATACGAGCGCCCAAACCGCTCGGAAACATCTAGACACAATTTTGACTCACCTTTCACTGTCGGATTAGTCATAATTTAATTCGCACTGGTTAATATGAAGCGGAGACGAAAGCAGCGGGATCTCTAGCTCGCGACACCGATCGCCAAACATTATAATGAATCACGGAATATAATAAATACATAACGGATACATACATACATAGATACACCGAGAGCATTACGAGAATAATACCACCGAAGCCATTAATAATTGGTGTTAAACGGAACGACCCAACCAAACAGGATTTGCAAATGAGCAGGGTAAGGTAAAAGGGGGTCGCATATGCACGGGAACGGCAGGTTGTAGCAACAAAGAGGTTTGCATTTGCACAGCGGCGGGACACAAGGAGGTTGCAAATGTCAGCTGACCTCTGTATACGTCGTCGTAGAGGGGCGCGAGCGCGGGGTCGGGCGCGCCCCAGTGGGCCGGCTCCGGGTACACCATGGCCGGCGCCTAGCGCGACATGGCACAGCGCGGCACGTGCGTCGGCGCCGGCGAGTGCGCGCGGACTGACCTCAGCGCCGGCAGTCGCTCGCGCCGCCGCCGCACCGCCGCCGCGCCGCACTCGGGCGCACCGCACCGCACTCCACAGCGTAAAAACAAACAGCGTGTGAAGTTTTTATTGAACCACCGTACGAGGACGTTGCCTCTAGTCTGGATCGGGTTAAACAGTAAATGTGGAATATAGAAACGGCGCGGCGCGCCGCGCTGCCACACCGCGCCGCCAGCGCAGGAATACGCGCCGCGAACAAAGACATCGTGGACAAAGAGGATGTGGGGAAATTATTGCATTTGTATGCACGCGGTAATGGAATTAATTTAATATGAGGGACCATGTCCTCGCTGCCTCATTCATTATGTCCAGTAAAGCTGCAAGTATTAATGAGATTTCTTTGCCAGTTTTATTTTATAATGCACGAACTTGCTAACTTTTTTTGATATTCGATTCCTATGAGAGATGCGAGATAGGACAAAGCAATTAATTTTCTGAAGAATATTCATATGTACTAGAGATGTGGAGAATTATTATAATCAGCATAATATCACATTTTATCTTTAACATTATCTCCATCACATAACATATATATATAATATAATATATATAATACTTAATAAAAAAAAATAACAACACACATACAAAGCCTTTTTTTTAAAACCCAACTATGAACATAGCCTGCATCACACAAAAACGTAATCCAACATCAAAAGCAATTACAATTAAAAAATAACTACCCACGCACGCCACTAGCGCCATCTAGCACCCGCACTTACGGCACTGTGAGTACCCTTTGCTGTGCCAGGCCGCCCCTGTCCCCTCGCGGGGCCCCGCACCCCCAGTGCGTCACTTTCACACGGCCCGCGAGCCGCGACACTAGTTTAATTGCAACCCGTCGGCTGCAGAACCGGATTTATTGTCCCCGGTATCGTTGATGGCGGAGAAATCGGCGAGGGTTCCGTACCGACCGGTTGATTTGTTAGAAAACGCCGGGAAGTGTGCGCGTGAGTGCGTTCATACAAAAGACATCAACGGGTGCATATATTTGTTTTTAGTTTTTTTAACACTATTGTTTTTATCATAAGCTATTATGCTATAGTAATGGGTTGTCTTGAGCTCTTTTATGTTGCAGAGTAATTTAATAAGCGCTTGTAAAGGTTCCTTTTCAGCATGTCCCTAAAAACACATCCTTTTTTTATATAATATATCTAGAAGTTATACAAACTGACATTACCTATGCGAAGATGTTGACTTTTTATTGATAGCAAATCAGACTTATTATTGGGAATAAGTAGATTATTTTCTAAAAAGTAATGCATAAATATATCGAAGGATAAATCAGTGATCCTCATCACTAAAACATGTTATTTGTTTTTCCGTCATCCCTAATAGAAGCATCATTTGTCTAATAACAATATGTACGGGTAAAGAACTGTGAGATTCTGGTTTCAATTCTCAGATATAACTTTGTGTGAGTTTATCGATCTGAGATATCTCATGAGAATTGCCCAGACTTGCCGTCTAACATTGACATAAGCTCACGCCTTTTTCTCAGAAGGATTCTCAAGGGGTGCGGAAATAAGGTTGGTATACTGGTGGCACCACCGCCTACCCCATAGTGGATAATAGCATGAATGCTAACAAGTGGTTAGACTTTCTTACATGCAGCACCGGATCATTCATTTTTTTGGCAATGGCATACGTAGTTGAAGACCGTATAGACAAGCAGAAAAGGCTTGAGGATACTTTTTAAAACAGTAAAGGCTCATATCCTAAGATATAATACTGGGTTTCTCCAAAAATAAAATACTAATTAAAATAAATTATTTTGCATATAAATTTGACGTTTGTGATGGTCAACTTTCTACGTGCGGCTTAGAAAGGCGCAGTTTGACACATTACCCTTGATTCGCACAATGTGGCGACCACGCTGCTTGACCAACATGACAGCTCGTTTTGGGTGTTGGGCCCAACGCTGCCCAACATTGGCTTGGAAAAGTGCAGTGTGAATGCAGACTCAATTTCCAAAACTTATTTAAATACTCTATTGTTTATTAATTTATTAAAAGATACAGACGTTCAATAGCTCGATATTTAGCCCTGCTTAAGATATATTTTTTCGATTTTTTTGATAATAGATATTTTTTGATAATAGAGTAGATATAAACAAATAATTATAAATAAAATACTGCATGAAATTAAAATATTTAAAAAAATATCAAGTCTAAAATTCATTTCATTAAAAACATATCACCTTCATTCATAGACACTGACGAGAATGCAACGAGCTGAATGGCACTGTATCTTCGGTATATTCTATAAATAACCGACAGCACAGCCACATTCTATTCCGCAATTAAACCATTATAAACACATCTAATCAATGGAACACGTGTATCATCGCAAAAACTGCGATAGACACATGACGCATCTCTTGAAGCCAATTAGCTGTGAACTATCCACACGGAGCCCCAGAGGTCGCGGGGAGGGGTCAGCTCCAGAGGGGGGGGGGGGGGCGGTCAGCTACCGCAACCAGTTTAAGTTTTAAATTCGCGATAAAAAAATATCTGCAGCGGCGCGTGTCATTAGCCGCGATGTCCGCTCCCCGCGCTCCCTTCACCGCGACCGCCTGCATTTATTAATCTTATTCGAAGAAATCGACGCATCACCCGGTCTGCCTCCCGCCCCGCCTCCCCCCGCGTAGAGTGACCACAACACTGTCAAAACTGTATGATACAGATATTTAGATTCGGGTCGGTATGTGTCTTATTTTGGTTGGTTTGTAGTGAAAGTGCAGTTGTGATGGATATCTGTAGCAGACAGCCAATGGTAAAATAATCGCGCCAATGTATGCATTAAATTAATTTAATTGACTATGTGGTAGTCCTTCAAACATAATTTGTATCACCAAAAGGGACAAACTAATGAAATTGTTACCTACATTAACATTGAAATCCTATTAGTCAATTCTCCCCTTACATAGATATTTCCATTCCATCCCCAATGCTCGAAGAGCTTGATATTGGATAGGCGGCAGTGTCAGCTTTCCATCAAATGACTATGCATGTGACTGTTGGGTGAATTTATTTATTTTATTTATTTAATATGAACCTCTACTTTTCATATTGCCCCTATGCTGAGAGGTCAGGTGAACAAACCATCGACCAAAGTAGCGAGCAACAGCTAAATGTGAAATATGCGTGCAATAAGACGCCGATCTCCATAAGTGGGTGAATGAATGACATAGCTTTAACATAATAAATATAATTATTTGTTGCTATCCAAAGATTGACAGACTCTGTAGTGGAGTTTTTAAGAAGCTGTAAAATAAGTATGCAAATTCAGCCCCTGTCTCGAGTTAAAAAAATATTATGAGAAGAGTTTTTGAAGATTGAAAAGTCACTCGCAATTTTTGACAGGCACAACAATTGTATCTCTACGTAGGATCGTGAATATATATTTGGCTATTGTGCGTATTCAATTCTTAATTAACCAAAAATATTTATTACTAATATTATATTATTTATTACTATTTATTACTGGCCGGATGGCGGGACGACTTGCACAAGAGGGCCGGCAGCGACTGGATGCGTAAAGCAGCAGACCGGGCTCTATGGCGTACCTTGGGAGAGGCCTATGTCCAGCAGTGGACTGCAACGGGCTGATGAAGATGATGATGATTTAATACTAAACTATGACGTACCCTCTTATCTAATTTTAAATATAAAAAATAATAACCTTTTTGACACACCAAACTAATTTTATAAAACGCGTAATATTAACGTGACAAAGACTTATTAAAACAAATGATAGGGATCTTTACTGATTGTGTACTTTACACCGGGCGCCTACAAGTCCAATCTTTTGTTTAACTACAAAACAGCCACGATTAGTTACCGTGCGATAAATACTCGGGCCCCATTTATTACGTCAAGTACAGAATACATAATAGGCTTGCATTTTAGTACTTACTCCTTTGAATTAATGAGTTTAATTATTTTACAAATGTTTAAGTATTGAATGTATGTATATTTCGTGATAAGGCCTCTAGAGAGAGGCTCTCTAGTTGTAGAGAGAACATATGGGACTTGACACTTAAGTCTATCACTTTCTTTAAGCACACTCAACTTGGCTTGGCAAACAGAAGTTTTGGTTTGATGCTGATTAGGAAATTTTCACATAAATTTATTTGAAGAGTAATAAGTGAAAAGACGTGAAGTGAAGGCTTTGCTTTCGTTTTTCATTCGATTCAATGTTACCAGATTTTTGTACATCTTAACAGCTCTTTCCTCCTCTCTCTCTTTACTTTTGCTTGTCCTATCATTTTGAGAAGCTGTCAATGCACCTACTACCCTAGTCGTGTGGATGTTCATACGTGACGGAAGTCACGCCATCAGGAGACCCATTTGAACGCAATGAAAAATGACGACTTTATATCGATTATACATGAGATATTATTTTATTAACTTTCCTATCGATTTCTCAATTACCTTTCTTTGTTAGATTAAAAGGATAATTCACGTAAGTGGTATGAATTTTGTCTATCTAAGAGACCCTCGCAACCCTTTCGAGGTTTATTCATACGAATAAAATTGAAATATCCTTTTTATCGTTGCGTGATGGACACCGGTTGTCCGGCAAGTCGGTTCACTCACCGTGCGACATCGCCTTCTATTGCTGTATAAGTATTTATTAGCATTTATTTATACATATAATTTGTCGGCGAATATTCTTTTAGGGTTCCGTAGAAAAAAAATATTGAGAAGTTAGTTGTTTTCTAGACAACAGGGGCGTGCGCTCCTTGTAGGCAGAAATGCAGTGCTTTACTTGCCATTCACAGATATTTTAATAAAACGTTCTTACGTTTTAGATGACTTTAATTAATAGTAAATAAATGAATAAACAAAATATAATAAATTAAAAACGCCTAATAATTTATAAATAGCAATAGCGCTGCAAAATAATGTACCTAATCAACCAACTCATGCCGTCGCGTCCCGCAGGAGATTTGTTCGTATGTGTGTAGTAATTTTGGTGTCCGTGCACGGTTCGCAAACGCACACACCCATGAATATCAAAAGCCGCATTGGCCGAAATGAAACCAACTCCAGCGGCAGGCTACGGAAGTTCGGCAGTTGTCGGGAGTAATCGGAAATGTTCGTTGCCTATAACCCGAGTAAAAATAATAGACGGAAATCTAATACATCACGTATGCACATTATGCATTTTTGTTTAGTAAGGTTTTATTTGTTTAAATAGCAGAAATGTTTTGTGTTTCGCGGGGGCCATTTTTGATTTTGTTTTTTTCATGTGATAAGCATTGTTTACTATTTTGTTTGCGCCAGTTTATTTATAGTTTTCATAATTATAAGATTTTTTATTTTAACATTTAAAGTGTGCACATTTAACAGTTTATTACTGAGTTTCTATAATAATTGTAGTGATTTGCTTTTACTAGTGCGTTTGTTGATTTTTTTTAAATGTTATTGGATTGTGAGGTTTGTGTTGAAAATGTTTGTTTATTAAAAATAACAAGTTCTCACAGTTGTGATTCAGTGAAAAGATTCAAATTGTGTCTTAAGGTAGGTGTGTGCCCGAGTTACAACAATTATACCAGCAAAAAGGGAATGTAACTCGAAAGTTTCATGATAAAGTTATGAAACGTATAACTATTATTTTAGCTTATTATTTTACTTATTAGAATTTCTTCCGCCGCGACGATCGATCGCTGTTTTGTCTGCGTTGCCGTAGAAGATGTACATGAATATTAGTACATCTAAGACTTGTTCGGTTGGAATGGTTTCCGACTTAGGGATCCGTCGCGTGGCTGTTGGTATGCTAAAAATCTATTTAAAAGATTTTTTTTTGTGACCTAGTACTCCGCCGCATACCCAGTGTCATAATCCTGTGCACGCCGCTGCTAGACAACGTGATGTCTGCCAATGAGAATCATACAAGACGTGTAAGCTTTGTGGGCTTCTCAAGTCGATTTAAGTGTGAGATATGTTTGAATGTGAAAAATCCTTTGCATCATCAATACGTGCAAAATAAATTATAATTAATTGTATTGGGATGTAAATGTATTAATCAGACTTATGTATATTATGTACCTAAATGTTATTAATTTAACAAAATTTTCTGTTGTCACTGTATTACATCATACATTTTGTTATAATTAAACGTACTTATATATTACATACATGCATACCTATATATATATAGTACATACACACATACATAAACTCACACCTTTTTCTTTTTCGTAGGCAGAGGTGCTAGTTGGTACCCACGACTTGCCTAGTATTTTTCGGCCCCCGATCTGATAGGCGGCGAGCATATCGCCATACCGGGCACTCATCCTAACTCCGGGCTGATAGAAAAATCTAATATCACTTTGCCTTGCCGGGTTCCGAACCCAAGACCTCAGCTTTGCAATCATACCTTAGTACAACTCCGCCGTCAAGGCAGTACCTGTATATTATATTTAATAAAACATTTCTTTATACAATAGAATTTTCCATTAAAATAATATCTATCCCAAAATAATACCGCCATCTGACTGCACTTAAAGATTGCGAATCAAATTATGTGCTAGCAGATTTCCTTATGATTCAGATTTGATAAATACACCCCACAGTATAGTCCTGACCCCACTTTTAAATCAAATCCCGTGACATGAGGATCAACTATTACGAGAGGCGAGCAATTTCGGTCCCACAAACACCCAAACTCGAAACAAATACTTGTGAATTACATAAACATTTATCTCAATGTGGGCATCAAACCCGCGGCTTCTCGTTTTGTGTTCAATACATAATTTATCGAGGAATACTATAGTTACATTCATAAACACTGACAACATAGGTAACTACGACCTTTTGAATAGAAAAATCTCATTATAAATTCGTCGTAATGTGTAGGTACCTATAGTTTTGGTTGCATCAATAATAATAATTTTCAACTCACGAAAATTCCCATCGCCTGTAGAAATTAGCGGTAGACAAACTCGAGGCAACAGGAACAATTCCAGGGCACACACCACTGACATTACGAACTGACGTGTATTGTAAGATAATTAATATTTAGCAAAAATAATAATTATCAGAAAGTCTGCGTGTCAGAATTTAACAAATAATTTAATAGGAACATACACCAACCTGCAGTATGCTAATATTGTGGACAAAGATCGAGTTCTCTCTATGTTATAGGGTAGATTCGTGATAAACAGTCGGACATACCCACACAGGCTAGTTATATGTAGGCAGCTAAAACATAAGAGGTATGTTCGAAGAACTAGGCCTCATTTGTGATGTACGTTTTGTTAATTATTTTTACTTGTAATTCTAATACTTTTAATCCGGCTAGATATTAGGCAATTTCTAAATACTTTTTAACCCTATGTCAATGCGAACAGAATATCTACACTTATTGTCCCATTGCTATTAAAACTAGGGGTACACTAGTAGAATTTGGGTAATGTATTTTTTTAAAACCGTTACCAATCTTAAATTTTATGGGATATTTTTTAGTACAGCGACAGCATATCCACCACTGAACATAGGTCTCTCCCAAATATATCCACTGAGACTCATCAGAATCAGTGTGAATGTTACTTTTAGCATCCTTTACAAGATATTCTTGACACATATCTGCCTCTGGATATTATTATTGCTATGGCACTATAAATGTTTATATGTTATTAATGTATTCAGTTTTTCTTATTTTTAATTGTGCATAATTAATTTGAGTCTGTAAGTAGACTTAGATGTATATTTATTCAAATAATATCCTAGCACACCACAAAGCTTTATATTAACACTTGAATTGTATACTCCATGCATTAATACTTCACATTCCACTTAACTGTTCCCAGAGCCGGAGAAGTGATGAGGCATAAGGTTTAGATCTCAAGATGTTTCCTTAATTGTTTATTTTACTATCACTGGATACCACACCAGCCAACCATATTACAGCTTTTCATATTCAGTCCCATCAAGTTTTTGTTTAGATTTTTATGCATATTGCAATCATTTTCTCACTATTCCTGAATAATTTTATATAGTGTAATTGGGTGTTATTAGATATTTTGCATTACTCAAAAATAACCTCTTTGTTTTAATATACACAGACTTATTTATTATAGAAATATAAATAATTGAATGAAATTAATAATAAGTAACAATTTAAATTGAAATATTTTTATTTGCAAAACTGAACAGTTTCTACAGAGCTGTTAAAGATACTGAAAAGCATTATGTATGCATGTATTAGGTAGGTCATCATAGATTTTAAACACCAAATAATTTAATTCCCATTCTCCGAATATCATTCATGTCATACTAACTCCTCAAAATTGGTCCCCGATTGGACCCAATAATACAATGTTGTTGGTTATGCTATGACATTGATGATTCCTTCACCACTTGATAAATTTATTGTTTAATTAAATCAAATTAAGAATACCGGAATGGAAAGATTATGAAAATTTGCCAAAGACTATCAGGTATATTTCAAGTTTAAATTTCATAAGAATTTGTAGTGCGTATGTTGAGATTACTCACTTATGTCTTATTTTAAAGCTCAAAGATAGGTTAGATGACTATTCATGCATATATTAAATTTATAGACAATAGATTTGTATCCACAAACTATAATTATATATTTTACACATCAATAATACAAAAGATCACAAAATATTTTTCATTAATAGTTTTAATCTCTGAAATTCGCTAAGTCCAAGATGTTAAATATAAAAAAGTTATTATAGTATTTATAATAATTACCACTTTACAGTTAAGTGCTAGTAGACTGTAGACACTATATTTCCTAGAAGTAGTTAATTATTTAGAAAAGTTTAGAGTACATTTAAATACCACTAAAACATGCATCAATTCCAATGAATAATAAAGAAATTCTTTAAATTAGACCTGCTTTAATCTTAAATGTTTTATATACAACCATAAATTATCGTATAACCTTAATATTAAAATAATACTAGACAAAACACGAAGGTTATTTGGTGGTTGTTTGTGTGGCGGGCGCGGTGGGCGCGGCGGCTGCTCTTTGTTGCGCTGCAGACAATTGCGGGGTGTTGGTCGCCAGGGCTCGCAGCTGCTTCTCCGCCGCAGCATTCACCATCTTCGTAACTGTTGCCTTCATCTTATTGCGATCTACTGAGGACTTGCTCGGTTTAGGTGCGTTCGGCCGCTTAGTCACCGCTTTGCCCTTTCCTTTCTTCGCTTTTGTCCCAGCTGGCAGTTTGGATTTCACTTTCAACTTCCCCTGAGCCATATTTATTGATCTAATGTACTATTTTATGTTTATACTTTATTCTATAGTGAGCAACCTAAAACGTGGTTTTGACGTATGTCACTGTCATAGTGATAACGCAACGCGATGAAAAGGATGTTCCATACCAGACTATTGATTTTAAGCATCGGGATAGAAATATAATAAAGTTTACTTTTATTTTGTTTAGAAAAAGTTAGTAAAAATATTATGTAGATAGTGTTAAATGGAGATATAAACAAAAGTATTACCTATTGATATTCACACATACTAAGGTGGAATAATTTATACATTAAGCTTTTATAATAAATGGATATGTAATATTTAAATAAATACACATTATTTGCATATATTTTACGGATATTTATTCGTAAATCGACTGTTGCAGTATATGAATTCGAGTTTCAAGTTAAGAAATATACATAATATATAATATCTAAATATATTTTATGTACAGATAAATAGAAAAGTAGTCGAGTATAATAATCGGCTATCGATAGGTACGAGCGGCGAGAGTGCAGGCGACCGGCGAGAAGCGGTGCGGACGAGGCGCACCTCGCCATAAAACGTCTAGAAAAATAGATAAATCGCTCAAAAACGTCAGAATCAGTCGAAAGGATAGAAGAGTGGAGAACAGGCAGCGCCGAGCCCGTCTACGCGTACTCGGTGTCTGTAGAGAGCGACCGCTCGGCCGGCGAGCGCCGCCCGCCCGTGCCCGTCGCCGCCGGCTCCCCCGCCTGCGCTTGCGCGTATGCCAGGCTCTTTTGATAGCTGAAGAGTTGCCGTTCCAGCGAATAGTTTTCTGCCTGCAACGCAGCAATCTCGCGCCTGAAAATAATAATCGAATTTAACCCATATCACTCTGGTCAAAACGTTCTATTTGCAACTTGTTTACAGGTATTTTACCTCATTTGATGCGCGTGTAAACGACATAAATCATCATAGACGTGATAGGTCGCCTGGAAGAGTAAGTAAGTGTCTCCCCACTCGAGGCGGACACGGAGTTCGCTACCCGGGTGCAAGAAGGCACACCCGGGCCGAGAGACGTCTTCGACTCGCAGTGCAGTCTCCATCATGAGGCCTTCGTCGGCGTTGTCCTGGGCGTAATAGTTCTCGAAGGGCGCGCCGGGTAGCTCGTCGGCGTCGGGCTCGGCGGGCGCGGGCGCGGCGCGCACAAGCCACGCCGACCAGCTCACGTAGCGCAGGTGGTTGCGCGGCACGTGGTGCACGTCGCGGTACAGCATGTGCAGGCGCACCGTCTCTGAGTGCATGTCGCAGCGCAGCGCCCACGCCTGCTTGTCGCGGTCGTAACACGTAGAGGCTCGCCCTGACGCTGGCACCGCCAGCTCGGCGACCGCCCGGGCCCACAGCAGCTCTACCGTGAGCCGCACGCCCTTGTGCAAGAGTCGCGAGGGTGGCCGCGGGTTCCATGGTGGTGTCCGGCCTTCTGAATCGCATACGCATTCCAATGGTCCGGAGTGAAGGCGCCGCTCGCCCTCGCCGAGCGCAAGTGAATATCGAACGCGGCACCGCTGGCCCTCCCCGGAGAGACGCACCAGCCGAAGTGTTAAGGGCTCCTTGTTGCCGCCGGTTGCCGAAACTTGCCAGTCAAAACCGGCAAACGCAAAAGGCGGTGTGTCGAGTCGTGGCGCGCGCAGTTCACACGAGTATATTGTGCGTACACGTGACATGCTCAACTCAAGCTGAAACTCTCCGCGGGCGTCCGCGAACTTGGCGTTGAGTTCGGTGAGGGAGACGCACCGGCCGCGGCCCTGCGCCGCGCACCCGGAACTGAACCGCACCTGCTTGCCGGAGAAGCCCTCATTGGCGGTGAAGTGATCTCGACTGAGTAAAGTGAAAGTAAAATCGACGTAAACCCGCATGCCCTCGCATGCTCCTCGCCATACTAGATACACACCTAAAAAGAAAGGAAGATATCAATTGCTGAGTTAGTAGTGTCACAAATGATTCCAGATGAGAGTACCGACCGAGAGACGCGTCAGTGCGGCTGAAGGCGACGGCCCAGCGCTGGTGCGCGCAGCAGAAGTCCTTGGAGGTGACGTCGCGGTCGGGCTCGCGCGTGGCCGAGCGCGTCACCACAAAGGTGAAGACGTGCGTGTCGGCGCGGTCTTTGAGCCGCGTAGCGCGGTACAGCAGAGCCATGCGCCCCTCGCCGCACGCCGGCCCCGCCTGCGCGCGCGCCTGACAACACGCACTATTACACATTATTCACTGTCTAACACATCCTCCATAATTGTGATAGTGTATATTAGGGAACATAAGGTATGTAAGTAGTGAGATAATCGGATATCTCGAAACCAACAACTAACAGTTCCTACCTCTACAGTGTTGTAGTTATCAGGCGAGCATGCTCATTTGCCGTTACCTTACTATAAAAAGAAATAGTATTACTGCGTCTTTACATAACATTCGTCAATTGAAATAAGCAGATGGGAACGCGGTTGAATTGAGGCCTAAGTTTGCCAACGGAATAAGAAATGTTGAAATACACCGCGCTATAGACATTAAACATAAAGAAATAGGTACAGTAAAAATAAATGTAAACGAAGAAACAAGGTCTACGCGAAGAAAGAAATAAATGCAACACAGAAAAGTTTTACCATTCTTGAGTACATTTCGTCGTGTCATAAAAATAAAATAAAGCTCGGCAATAATATAAATGCGACGACAGAGATTCAAATGAAAATACATTTTGCCGGTGAATTACCTCTGTCTTCACAATGCTGTGTTGCCAACTAAGAAATAAAAACGGAACTTTTTGTCAGAAGAGGGAAGTAAAGTAAGGTGATAATTGCATCATAGCTTTACATAAACCTGCATCACCTACCTACATTTTTATTATCCAAGTCATTGTTTGGTGGATCATTACTCGTATTAACCATACAAATGTTAAACAGTACGTAAAACTACGCTTTTCTGGAATGTTTTCCCCACGTGGTCTGGAATTAAATTTTGTCTGTGCTATTTGTGAACCAATGCGGCTGAAAATGAGATGCTATATTTATATTAAATAAAAAATATGCGAAAATATTAAAATTTATCATGGACTCAAAGATGTATATTAAAAACTTTTAGCGTTATTGGAATAGTAACATTCATAAGAACAAACATTCGGGATTTTCCACCTTCTATCTTACTTAGACAAATGAATTAATACACAGTACACACTATCTTTCTTCGTTAACAATTGCAAAAGGACCTCCAATCCTGAGATCCTTCTAAGAGAATGTAAGAAATACAGGTAATACCAACAATACAACAATACGGCCAGTTTATCTTAGGAAAGAAAGGCGTATTGTAACGTAAAACCTCAATTTGTCACTGGCAACGGTTTTTGAACACAACGCGAAGTATTTTGCACTCAGCCTTGACAATGGATACGATTATTCCTAAACAGTTAGTGTTTTATCAAAATAAGATGAAGACTTCAATCAATCTGAAATTGGCATCGAGTTATTTCATCTTCTATTGGAAGAAGACTGTTAATAAAATTACTTACTAAGCTCGCCGTGTAATATGCCGTAACAAATTGTCCTATTTACTTGTTGATTCCAAAATATTTCTAATCTGGAACTTACTCCTTTCACGATTTCATCCAATATACAGTGCATTTAATCCTCCATGTAGAATTCAGATAAAACAACCTAAACAGCCTCGTTAATTACGAAGCAGAAACAACAAGTGCTTACATGACGTAATTTTGTTTTAGGTAACTTTTCAGACGATCATCATGAGTCTACTTTACTGTCTAACCAATGAGTTCATGCTCATGTGATTTAATAGCACCTCTTAATTTTTATGCTTGTTAAACCATAAGTATGGATTAAGCTTGCTCTATTATAAGGAACAAGCAATATTTTATTAAGGTTCCGTGCCAAAAAAGGAAGACCGAAACACTTAAGATCTCTTTGTTTTGAACGCGTCTGTCAGTCTGTCAAGATAACTTATAGGATACTTTGTAGTTTCTATTTAACCAGGATCATGAAATTTGGCAAGAAGGAAGGAACTTCAGTATAAGTTTAAAATAACTCAAATAATCTGGAAAATGCGATAAGTATGCGAAAAATTGTGATAATCTTTTTTATGCGATTAAAACTTACAGTTCGAGTTGAAATTATTAAAACTTACAGTTAAAGAACAGAGTGGTATGGTACGGAACCCAAGCTACGCAAGTGCAACGCGCACTTGACTGCTTGTTTATCGCGCGAATATGGCGTTTGTAAGGCCGTGTGATATGGGCCAGAAAGTCGTTAAACACAGACGTCACTGCTGAACAGTCTTATTGACGCTCCTGATTGTAGGATCGTTGGGATATAATTTTAGACGATTACAAATAAAGAGAAGTCCTACATTCTCTGTCTACGAGAAGTCCTTTTCCTTTTGTATGATTAATCGTGAATATCTCAACAACTACTGATCGTATGAGTTAAGTATTTTTGTTTCAGTGATGAAGCTTCTGAAATGATGTAAAGTGTGACATGACAGTGCCACTGTTTGAGGATATTTGAAGACCATATAAACCCGATCAATTTCAAAATATGTATATTATTGTAGTTGTTGTTTCTAATCTTTTGCATTAAAGACACATCTTTCCGTTTTATATTGATCAATTTTTTTATTTTTTTACTTTTTGCACAAGGTACAAACAATAGAATGAGATCGTAAATTAACTCAAACTAATACGGAACAACAATTTATCAACTGTTATCAGCATTAGTCAAGCTTTTTCCGAACAGCAGAAATATTCGGCGTTTAAAATGTCGAATCGTTTAATTTTCCCTCCGACCATTTGGCCATTCATCAACGAACGAACCCAATTCGCGTTTAGACTAACAAATATCTCGATTGTACACTTTGTGGCCGCACAATTAATCTCCTTTATCTGCCCTGTTTCAGCTATAAATCCCCATAACACCGCCTGCGTGCCTGCATTTATGAAATTTAAATAACGCTGAGTAAATAACAAACCTTTACACCCCACTTCAGTTGAATGAATATACACATATTAATATAAAAAGTGCCTCGCTTGACACACGACATTCGAAAAATGGGTTTTTATTTCCCTTTTTAACATAAATTGTGCTTTTAAACCGGGTCAATTGTACTATACCTATGTTTAGTACGAAAATTTTATTTAAATACATTTAAGTAATGTGGTAAGCACTTGTTGAAGGTTTTGCTTTAAATTTGAATACATTTTTGTATGAATTTTCTTTTTTAATTTTCACATTTGGCCTGAGCTTTGGTTGTATTTTATTATATTGTCTATGTTTGCATAATATGTTGCACCTAAATAAATAAGACCAAAACATTATCCTGTTAGAAATAGTGACTAAATATTTATTTTAGCCATAACATACTCTACCATAATTATTCCATCATCCAAAACGGAACCATAAATGATAATAAACCACTCCCATTAATAAATGAAATCAACAGACAGCACTATAGTTAATGGGTCACGAGATTTTATGGACAATAAACTCACTTTATTGAACGTCATGATTTTAATAGCGACCGTGTTGCGTATTTGTACGTTAATCGAAAGGAATATATTGATAAAGTACAGGTTAAAACCCAGATCATTGTAGTCGGCAGCCCCTAGATGGTTTCAAAATTAAATTGGGCCTTCTACCAGCCGTCACCTGTAATGGCACCATCATACCATATAGTGAAACGGTCAAGAATTTGGGCTTAATTCTAAATAGGTCACTCACTTGTGATCCGCAGCTTCGTGAGTTTAGTCGGAAGCTGTATGCCTCGGCAAAGTCCTCGCGAAGGCATAAAATCTATCCCTGTTAGTTACTGCGTATAAAATTTAATTTGTAATATTTAATACATTCTAATAATAATATCACTGCAGAAATCATTGTAAGCGTAATCATTTGCCGCAAAACAAGAACCGCCTGCACAAGTCGCTATCTGGCTCCAGCAGGGCTGAGTTTCTGTTCTTAAACATAAAAAGCCGTTTCCGTGTGCTTACAGACATGAGTTCTGATAGCAGGATTTGGGAAATAAAGAAAGTTTCCATCTCGCCCAGCCCTTCCATATTGCCCTCCCCTACCCTAAATAGTTTTCCTGTAGAACATTTGAAACTTTCCACACGAGGGAAGGCAACTGAGAAAGTATTTATATACAATAAATTGAATTAGATAACTCCCTATATGCTATCCCTCACCCTATTCTCGCACCCTTATGCCTTTTTCACCCTGCTTCAAAACGCAAAGAAATAACACCTTTTATTTCTGGTAGCGTAATATTTTGAAGAAACTTTGAAGGATAAGCGTTTTTTGTTGATACAACTATCAATATACTGGAAAATATTAATATGGTAATTACGTAAAATAACGACTGTATGAACTTTGCCACTATTAAATTATGTCCACTGTTGAGACAAGGGAAGAAAAATATTTCCGTTACAAAATACACTTTACAGAATTTAATACAAAATTAACAATATAACATAGAAGGATGATTAGCAGTAATAACGCTATTAGGTCTTGAAATGTGTTAACTTCCAGCTTTAACATAAATGTACGCCCAAGTACGCTCATATTTAGAAACAATGCTGCACGTCTAATATTAAGCGCCTGCTCGAAATATTATAGCAAAGACTTACAACCTCCACATTGCATTGTCAATGTAATTCATCCTAATGAATAGCGATTATAAATGCGTAATGCGTGTAATATTTTATGCTAGTCTCTTTTATTTAAATCGTTAACTTTAAGTAATAAATTACGGTGCACTTTGCATATAAATACGTGACAAAAGACGAGTACGAGTCATAATCATCGAGAAATATAATATGTAAAAACCACGTATCAAAATTATTATAATGGATAATAATAAGAAACTTGGATATTTTTACATATTTTACATCAAAGCGACGTACCATCGTCATGAATAAAAACGATCACATAAAAAGATCCATTTGAATTATTATTAGAGGTAGCCTGTTTCGTGATTGTGGTATTTTAGGCTCAAATCCCTGCGTACAATTTTATCAATCTCATAACTATTTTTTGGGGAAGACATACCTATGCTTTATTGGCTTAGGAATTTGTTTCGAGAAATCTGTAAAATTAGCAATAGATTAATTCAATAGATACGGAAAAGATATACAGTCACGATTAGATAACTATTTCTTTTTCGTACCGAACAAGCATTGTATTTTTTCTTGGAAATATGGCAATAGATTAAAGTGCATACATCCGAAGCATACAGCCTAATTGAACTTAGATAATTTATTATGAAATAAATATTGTTCATAGCTGACCTTTGTGAATGTAACTCGGTATAAATGTGCAATAATATGATGATGATGATTTCTTCATAAAATATTGAACATTGATGCACATAGTTAAATAAAATATACTATATCTTAATAAACTGTTTATTACAAATTAAATTAAACGCTGGAATTCCGTTAGAAATAGAACTCCCGGGTAGAATAATTCGCATTTTTTTTTTACTTTAAATGCAACGTGCAAAGACAACACCGGTCATACAGCCATGGCTGTACAAAAACACATTTATTTTAAATGTTAATTCAATTTCCTTTCAAATATTATTTATTCGAAAACCAATGATAAACAAATACAGGCATTTTATTTATAACGTACATTTTACTGACGGCCTACACACTGAAGGGCGTGATATCGTCGAAAACCTAAAATATTTTTACAATTCAGTTACCAAACTTCTCACGCTTCTAAATCTGAATTATGAACGTTCAATATAGCCTGCTACTTTTGATAGAACTCATTTACCTTTTTAGAATGAAAAGGCTGAAGCGTCAGATGGCTTTTATAACAGAGAGCACGATTAAAGCGCCCTGGACTAAATACAGTTTAGCTACTCCTCTCAAATGTTGGCTTTCGTTCAGAAAATACGGAATATATTAATGAGGAACATTGTACACTGGAGTCTAGATAATATAACAATGGAGATAATGTTATTGTATTGTTATGCTCTGTTGCTATTTACAAAGGAAGGTGCATTTCTGCGCCAACACTTCATAAAACACTAAACTCAAAACCGAGTGTTAAAATATCCTTGTACTGTTTTTAAAACAGGATTAAATGCCTTCAAGATCGTGTGCTCAATTCACGTTTTCACTAAGCTTTATTAATATTCATTATTATAAATCCTAAAATAACTTGTAAAGAAAAAATTGCCAGTACACACGCAAGACTTTAGCCATCAATTAACTTAAAGAAAATTTACGTTCGGTTAAATTATATGCATTATAGTACATACCTTACCTATTTATTTTTCTACGTGAATGTACAATTTAAGAGACTTTCCCGGCCACACCCACCACTGCAACTCCCGTCAGCCAGGATCCACAGTGGCACGCAAAGAATTAGCACAGAGCTCCGGAGCTCGGCGAGTCTCTCACGGACTCTAGCTTGTCTTTCACCCGCATCGAAATTAATCAGAAAGAAAAAACAAATAGCCTGGGTTGGAAACAAATAATGGTCCGCTTCCCTTCACAGCAAAGCAGTTGACAAAATATATAACTGAGAGGTATTATCCTCCGATTTATAGATATACAACTGGAAAAGACAGATGTTAAGCACCACGGGATAAACAATTACATGTGACCTAAAGTGTGAGTTGTTAAATTCCGATAATTGGTATAGCAAACGCACCGGAAAGCACGGAAATACCTCCCACTTTCCACGAGGTCCGTATAGAACACTAGATGTTATTTGCATATTGTTCAACATTATTCTGCGTTCATCGGACCAACGACAAACTATATGATGTACAGTTTGGTCTTACACACAGTGACATGTAGAGCGTTGGCACGCAGGCGATTCAACCAACTGAAATGTAGTTAAATAGTTTTTTTATTGTGATGAATGGCGAGACGAGCATGCCATTTGCCTGCTTGTAAGCGATACGACCGCTCATAAATCCAAACAACACCATGAATTATAAAGCAATGCTTACCATTTCACTGCGCTCTCCATCCTGAGGCATAAAATGTTACGTCTCAATATGTTCAGTAGTTACTCTGGCTACAATGTCCTTCAAACTGGAACACAACAGTGCATTTACACTGCTGTTTGTCGGGAGAAACAGACATTGCGGTGGTACCTATCCAGGTGGCCTCTCACATACATATGAGAGACCTACCACCAGTTTGCTCTGAAAGTTGCCATGTCCCGTGAGGAACTATTATACACAGTGGTCGATCCCTAGCCAAGATTTTGTTAAGCGATTACGGATGGACGGAAAGTTTTAAGTAAGACATATCCCACCGGTTCTGCCATTCATCAATGAACTCAGTATTCGCAGAATAGGGTTAAAATAAAAAATGTGTTCATCATTAATCACCCATAACTCCACCAAACTTATAGATTCACCCATATATGTATAACCCTAGAAAGATAGATAGACTTGCAACTAATGCCACCTAATTACGAGCGAGTAATCTATATTATAATACTCTCCAATTTAAACAAAATGTTAGACTAAGTGGGTACCTTGCATTTGAAATAGAACCTCGAATCACACGGTTCAAAAATGAATAGAGGAACTTTTTCTATTATATCCTTTGTATATACATATACAACCTTTGTATATACATAGTATATGTAAATTACATTTTCAAATATAGCCCTGGTTCAAATTTAAATTAAAAAAATATTCATATTTAAAAAATTAAATTAAAGAATCCATATTCTACATATCTCAAACTTTCTGCAGAAATGCTTGATCCACTCAATAGAACCATTACCTGAGCGAAGGGAATAATACATGATCATAAATATAATTTTCCCCTATGTCGGACGAAAATAGTTCGCAATAATCATACACCCGTCCCATAGTGTTAGTATTCGGGCCACGAAGCCTCCCTTTTATGGGGCTTAGCGCTAATAAAAGCAACTTTTAAACCACAACTATTTTTTATGACCAGCATTAAACTCTTAATGGCGAACAGCGTATTTCTTGTTCACTCCGAATCAAAAGGATTCCGTCGACGCTCAAGTATTTCACTATTAATATTCATAAGTTGTCGGCGCTTTATTTCTGAACGAACAATTTGCGCTTCATTACTAATTTGTTTAATTTTTATACAAGTTTAACTCGAATTAGATGGATTGGAAATGTACGCGTGGAGATTCAAAACAAACAATCGGTGTGTATAACCTGTCGGAAATATCTTTGAACCTAGCTGAAATGCGGTTCACATTTCATTTTTTTGTGTACCCCTATCTACTATGTTATATTACATTAAAAACATTTTAAGTGGATGCGAATTCTATATTTTATTATTTTTTCTATTTTAATTCAATTTGTTTCACCTATATTTTGAATTTGCCGAACTTATGTTCCAATGACGTCAATTATTCAGGTCCACAGATATTTCCGACGGTTAATATATTTAATATATGACATTGGAAAACTACCTACTGCGGGAAAGAGGTGTGTTTGGTCTCATGACGTCACATCTCGTTGACAACGGTTACTAACAGACACATTGGGTTAGACAACAGCGCTGCTACACTCTGTACGTATAAAATATGGACAAATCTTATTAAACATGGGGTAACGCACCTGAAGCCGAAACTGTATACTACCTAAAGGTTAATATATTATTGTGACATACAGGTGGAAATTGTTTTTATTTCTATTGATAAAAAAAATTACTTCTCGAAAATAAATTCCACATACTGAGCAACGCACTCAGTATTCGTAATACAAAAGTAATAAACGTATACAAACTTAATAAAGGGGAATATTACAAAGCAATCATGCCTTTTGTTTATATGAGGAAGCCAATAGGCAATAAAAGACTTGTATCGAGAGTTATCCCCGCGTTGAACTTCGAGGAAGTTCCGGTTACGTACCATATTAGTAGATATTTTATGAAGAAGAGAATGGCGGTATTATTTGAGTACTAATTAATGCCTTTATTATTTATTAATGCATTCACTTGCAGGTTTACTCTGGAATAAGCGACAGCTAAGTTGACAGTCGCCGGAACTGCACCATAGACTTTTCGAAGGGACTTGACACTTAGCTTTAAATTAAACTTGGTATTAGTTGTTAATCATCATTCAATGCTACGATTAAGGAAAAATATCGTGAGTTAGGGTTATCTTTTTTTTTCTTACACGAGGAAATCCCTTTACAGATCCATATAGGTATGTCGGACTCACCGTTCTAATACAAATTAGAACGTCCTACCGACTAAAACCCCGTGATATACCGCTATCTCCTTTAAAACAGGGTCGTGGGATAAGCGTGAGCATGCAACCACAACCCTCTAGGAGTTGGTCCTAAGAGGGAGTTAATGGAGACTGTCCCGCCCTCACACCCGCCACTGCAACTCCTGTAAGCCAGGATCAACAGTGGCACGCATTTTAATGACACTGAGCATTGAAGCTCAGCGAGTCTCCGAGAATGTCTAACTTGTCTTTAACCCGCAACGAAATCAATCAAAAAGTTAAATTAATAGGAGGAGTTGGAAATAAATTATTTTCCACTTCCCTCCCTAATAAAGCGGATGACAAAACAATGAACTAAAGAGGTAAATAACCTCGCATAAAGAAATTTACAGCCAGAGAAGCCAGCTGTTAAGAGGAAGTTAGGGTTATCTGTGAGATCTCCATCAGTTCGACTAAGACCTGATTCCTTTGAACCGAAGAAAGGACTAGTGACCTAGCCATTGATCCCCATGCAACCTGCTTAGTTTATCAGGTGTATTATTTTAATTTTACAAAGGACCCAGCGTGCGATGTTGTTTATTTATTTATTTTTATTTTCAGTCATTCGTGTCTCACTGCTGGGCAAAGGCCTCCTCCCTTTCCCTGGATTTGCGGCCAATCCTGGAGAAACCTGTCAATTTCGTCTCTCCACCTACGCCTAGGTCTGCTGCGTCGTGTTTTTGGGTGTTCGGGGCTCCACTCAGTGGATACTCTCGCCCACTACTGTGGTTGCCTGCGGCAGACGTAACCGGCCCACTGCCCCTTTAACTTGGCGTCTCTGGAAGACACATCCTCGATTTGAGATTGTGAGCGCAAGTGGGTGTCGCAAATTTTGTCAGTGAAATTTACCCCTAGTATGCTGCGCTCATTCGCGCGCTGACAAATCCTGAGTTTGGACATTTGAATGCTCGTCAAAGACCAAGTTTGCGAGCCATATGTCAGACTCGACCGGGGAGGATGCATACGTCCATTATATTTTGTTTGCGGGACAGTGGGAATTCGCCTTTCATCATCTCCCCCATAGACCAATAGCTCGTCCAGACAGACATACAGAAAACACAACGCAAAACAAAGCACCATCAAATAATCTTCAGCCTAATCAAAATATTGCCACATTACCCACGAATTACCTTCACCGGGTGTATTCGGCTTCGGTTTCATACGATTATTATTAGCCGTTGCTTCTCAGGGGTCCCAACTCAGACCTACTTGCCAAAGTAATGTTAGATACTTCAGTCCCTGCGGGTTTGTTTCTTTATTGAACGCATTCAATAATGTACTACTATCGTATTATAAAACTTCTACGAAAGCCGAGTAAAGGTTTTAGCATTAAAATCCTTGCATGTCTCAATCGATTATCGAGTCTAAAATATAACAAGCACGCACAATTACTAATCAATAAAAACCAATAAATAATTCTAGTGAACATTAATCAAAAAAATATGCACAAAATAATATTTGATATATTTTCCATATCATAACGCACACACCAAAATGGTAAATACCCTCAACCAATAACCTACGAACTTCAACGCTGAACCGCGGGGTTAATGCAACTAGATCAAGCGAACGGGCGAGTCAGGCAAGTGGAAAATGGAAAATAGCCTGCCTACCCTAATGGGAAACAGGCGTGACACATATGAAAACCAAACAATAATATAACAGTGTTTGCCAACCAACAATTTGATTAAATGTATGCTTTCCGCCTCAAAACACACGGTCAAATGTAAATGGAATCGATACCTTTGTTGATCTTAGGGACCCGCGCGGAATCACAAACAAACCGAACTTTGCACAGGACTCCCGCTCCCGGATTAACACGTGAAATCCTTTTTATCCGGGAATATCGAACGGATTGCCGGGATTAGAGGAATTCGGCAAAACTGCTAGAAAATTACAAATGTATATTGATGAGGCTAGGAACATTTGCGGATTAGGTAAGTGGTATTATGAGTAATGGCTGATGGAATATATTCAATAATATAATATATTATTGTTCAATGCGCTTATTTTTCTTTGTAATTATCTAGGTAAACAAAACTATATTAGTGTGGTTAATGGTTATAAATTCTAAGAGTAATAAGTACATATCTTTCCAATAAAAACAATATAAGCAATGTCCAGAAATTCCTTTCTTTTATACAAAAATCAAAGGATCAACAGGCACTTCCATATTGCATGTAGATATATGTATGTACATACGTAATCGTATACATAATATATTAGAATGTATGCATCTTTACTGAGTAATATATTATGCAAGGTATGGTAAACATAATAACAATATTAAATTAAAATTTAATGTTGGTTTTACTCAACACAAAAGCTTCAAGAGAATATTAAAATATAGTATGTGAGTTTACTTTAACTTAAACTTTCTGTTTATTACAAAGCTTTATGAAGAAAAATGTGGATATGAATTCGAGAAAAAATCAAATGCGCACAAATGACGGTTACAATTAGAACAAATCAAAAGTAATGATTGTGAATTTAAAATTATTATCTTTTGTTGTCATACAATAAACAACTTAAAACGACACGAGTTCTTGTCCCAAAATAATGATACAATAAACTTGACGATGTAAAAACCTACTCATGTTTAAAGGTTTACCACAAAACTCCAGCGCAACCATAACCAATTAGCCTCGACCGATACTTTCATAACTAAACAACACAGTTCCAGCATTAATTTACGGATTAAAGCCAGTGCTTTAAATACTCATAAACTAAACGTGTAGGTATCAGTGGGTTGTACAATTTAAATCCGGATTAAAGGCGATCACGGCATGAAATAAAAGGTTTTCGAGCGGGAAAATGTCCGCTGACCTGAAACGAATCGCACAGTGCCCCTAGCCGGAACATTTTGCAGTATCGTAATAGAATAGTAATAGTAAAATTTTGTATGGGAATTTAAACAGCGCCATTGTGAGCGTATTTGGAACTAAAATTTCACAGCGGGAAACGTTTACTTTACTATACGAGAATTACTATACTATACTTCAAAATGTTCCGGCTAGGGGCACTGATCTCCCTTAGCTTGTGCTGAATAAACAACCAATACAAATATATGATGGCGATGCGGCGACGATCGCTTTGAAAAATGGCTGCACGATTCTTTGTATTTCAAGTAGGTATTTTTATCTAAAATGTAGAAACTGCATATATTAATAATAAGTCATCCAACATAAGGCTCACTACAGGTTGTATCGCCTTCCAACATGTCTCTTTGGAAAACCTTGGGGGAGGCCTATATTTAAAAAAGGACGTTCTGTGGCTGAAGAGTGAAAGAGAGAGAGTGGAAGCCACATTCACCAAACTAAATTATCGGGTCGACGGACAAACATGAAGAAATCTATGACTAATGGTGAATACCTGTTAAAAGTCTGCATGTAGTGACTTAGTGTAACCTTAACAGCTATAAAATATACCTAAATTCAGAAATAGACTAAACGCGTTTTAGCAGAGAAACTGAATGGTGGACTCACGCTGAAAACGAACATGTTAAAATAAATACTGAAGTAACCTGTTTATTGAATTGTACATACATAAACTCACTCCTTTTTTCCAGAAAGGGTAGGCAGAGATGCAACCAAGCCACCCACGTTTCGCCTTGTATTTTTCGTCCCACGATGTGATAGGGAGCGGGCCTATTGCCACATCGGGCACAAATTCCTGACTCCGGACTGATAATGAATATAAAAATCCAATTTCACTTTGCCCGACCCGGGACTCGAACCCGAGACCTCAGCTTAGCTATCATACGGTTGTACAACTGCCACCGAGGCAGTTATCGAATTGTCTGAGTTCTTTATTTACGCCTCCACGCTTAACATAAACATAAAACCCGGACGTATTCTCAGATATATTGACATTCAACATGATAGTAGGTTATCAGAGTATAAAGCCTCATATTGCTCGAGATAAAAAAACATATGAAGATTTAAAAAACATTATTGTAGTAATAAAAACACATTGGCACAATAACGTCGCTGCGATACGCCTGGGTGTTATTGCGATCGCGGAACAAGTATATTACCCATATATCTTGTTTTAAAATAACCTTAAACAATCCTGTTTATACCGTTGCTCCTCCTTGGGGAGTATTGGTGGTTAGGCTTTGTTTGCAGCTAGCATTTGGGTCACTTGTGAGGTTTTTACATTTCCAAATATTCAGTGTTTTTGAGGTATTATTGAAATAATAATTCCTACCATTATAATCAGGGATGCACTATAATTACTATCCCACAAACCCAACGTATTTTTTCTAATGCAGTATTAATTTGTAATAAATACCCTGGTCAGGACAGTCCAATCATGCTACCTTCAAGACGGCGTGGCTCTACCAAATACTTTGTAGCTTTTGTAAGCTGACTTTAAGTTGAAACCTAACTAGTGATTAAAGTTAAACGGCCTTATTTGTAGACAGTTTTAAAACCTATTTTAGTTATCGAATGTTTGTTACTTCGCTAAAACTGAATTCAAAAGTCGTTCGGAAGGGACAAAACATTCGATAGCTAAAAGGGGTTTTAAAACTGTTTCTAAATATAGCCGATAGTTAATAAAACTAAGTATGTACGCTTTATAGATAGCATCTTCCAGCTAACCGAAAACTTATGAGAAACGAGGGCGAACCTAGAAACCAAATATTAGTGGCGGTACTTCCATACAAGCCTAAAAGCCCGGCTTGCCCTACTTAATACGTATATACTAAATTCTGAAAGAAACAATTACATTCAATACAAAACAGTAATTACGAAACATCTACCATTTTTGAATTTACCGCGTTCCGTCGCGGCATGGCGCTCTTCAATGAAGCGACTGCGACGGCGAGCCGAAGCGCCGCGCCGCCCGCGCTGCGCAACGCTTGTAATAAATTCATTCATTAATTTTACCTCTCACGTAGAACGTAGCGCAAAACATATATCTGCCTTCTTCTCTCTCGTGTGCTTTTACGAGGCTTTTGGCAACGCATGCTATCTCTTTCACATTTACGGGTGAAATGCTATACTCCGGCACTACGAATGTATAGCTACAGATATTTATATATAGCAATAATGTACTAAACCAAAAGCCCAGCTTTTGACCACAGAATTGTTTTGACTGAACATCGTACGTTTGAAGGTCGTCATGTGTAACATTATTTGTTAACTAAATTATATTTATTATTATTAAATTGTGTTGGTTTTTTTTTTAAATTATTTAATCATTTTTGTAATACAAATAATGAGGTTTTTATATTTTTTTCATAAATTATAATTGCATGTTGTAATGTTTATTTTTTCGTTTACTAGCAATACTGTACGAATTACTACCAACTTCGTAAATAGTTCGGTTTTAGGTTATTTATTCGTTTTTTTAATGTTGTTTAAACTTTTTGATACGAAAATGATTTGTATTGTTTCCTGTGATGGTTTTAGTGTGATGGTGAAAGTGTTCATTGCCGTTATAAAGGTAATTTAATTAAATTATATTGAAACTGGCGCGAAAACTACGCCGAGTTTGTGCATTTCTTAAATTCGTGATAAATCACACGAGGCATTTTATCGGTTCAGTTTACTAAACTACGTAATTCGATTTCTACATGCTCCCCTTCATATATGTAGGTTATTAAACAGTCGTGTTTCATATGTTTTTCAAGGGACACTTGTGTATTAGAATGTTTTGATTAATTGTAATGATTTCAATGATATTGTGGTCCTTTCAAAAGGCATGCTATTACTTGTAATTAAAATTACTTGTAGAAACTTAACCTTAATGTATTTATAACAATTTCTGTCCGCAATTTTGGTTAATTGCGCAGTCATACACGGGACCATAGTAGCTATCGTTGTGCTAGTGTATTGCCGGGTATTAAAAGTGCTCAGTAGTTAGTGCAGTAAAAAGTTACGGTTGCATAACCACAAGCTATCTATTTTTGTATTACCTAATCTTAATATTGTATAGATTGTGTGATAGGTCTGCCGCCGCGCCGTAAATTCGATTTCGTCGTTCTTAGTCTTTTTTTCTTCTAAATAAATATGTACTAAACCTAAAATAATATTGGGCTTGCCCTACTCCAAAACCCTAGGCACGCCACTGCCAAATATCACTGGCAACAAGAAGAAATCAAAACAACAAAAAGCCAGTTATCACAAAAAAGTTTCAGCAAAACCAAACCATTTGAAATTGCAGTATTCTAGCACATTCGAGTCTCAGAACATCCCATTTCTTTCTTTTTAAAGGCTTTGAAATGCTTCCGGGGTGTGCAAACAGTAATACGATTACCGGGCCGGCGGGAGATGTTCGGCCAGCGCTGCTGTTTCAGAGGAAATGCTCCCGTATTCACCACAATCCCGGGGAGTTTGCTCACTCACGGCATTCCAGTATTTATGTGTATAGGGAAGGGGTATAACAGAACAAAGTAACAATAATGATTGTGCTTGGGTTGTTTGACGATTGTTCGCTGTTGTAGTCGATTTGTTGTTGAGTCCTACTATTATATGTATGTTGTTTCGTGTGAGCAGTACATAAGTCTTTGTTTTTAATGATCTTATTACTGAAAATAAGCTAGTGTAGAAAAAGTAACCGTCAATTTATATATCCTTTATTATTATAATTATGACTAAGAAATATAATATTAGTACCAGATAAGTAAATGCATTTATACGGATGGGTGGTATTGAAAATTTCGTCACACACTATCTTAGACATAGACAAACGTTAAAATGCAATGGCAACATAACATTTTTATAAATTTTTGATTACTATAAATGTACAATTGAATTAAAAGTGAGAACTTGTAGAAATAGTAATAAGTATAAATATGTTATAAAGTATGAATATCGAATATACATTAAATCTACCGATATTACGTGAATCGTGCAAAGTGTGCTAATTGCAAGTGCGCTGTTTATTTATTAAGCACGCTTGGAGCGTAGTTAAAATCGCGACGAACTAATAGACGATTCAAAGACTCGGTATTACAACCCTCTACAGCTCATAAAATATGGATAGTAGGGGGCGAGTAACACTCGCTCTCGAAATTTAAAAGAAGGCGAAGGAACTTTATTTCATTGTTCGAATAGAGGGCTGCGGAATCGTTGACCCGAAATTCGTTTGTCAGATTTTTTGATAAATCTCCCGGAAACTTCTGTACGGTTCAAGATGGAATGCATATTAAATTTGACTGTAGAATGGGGCGAAAGAAAAAAAATTTGTTTTTGAGTACAATATTTTTTGCATTATTGTTGGAAAATATAATCCTTTATTCCAGCGTGTTCGTACCAATTATCTTTGGACTTTGATAACCGGCTAGTAGGCGTGCTTTGAAGGCAAATGAACAATTATTTATTTGCAACTTTCTTTAACTCCTCTTCATTAGTTTAGTTCCTTGTATCTGATTTACTTAATTCCGGGTTAAAGACAAACTATAATTCATAAGAGACTCGCCGAGTCTCATACTTCGGTGGACATTTTTTTAGTGGCAGTATTGATCCTAGATATCAGTTACAGTCGTAACTGCGTGGACAGGATATCAATAAATAATATACACCCAACAGTCACATACATAGTCCTGACCCCACATTAATATCGAGTCTTATGCCGTGGGTATCAATAACGAGAGACTTTCCGGTCTTACAAACACCCAGACCCGAAACAAATGTCTGTGGTTCACACACACATTTGTTTCGGTGCGGGAAGCGAACCCGCGGCCTCTCGTTTTACAGCCGACGTCTAAACAACTGCGCCAGGGAGGCGGTTAATATGTTTAGTGTAACATATAAAAATGAATTTAAAAAGTAATAGACATTTTTTTTCTTCACAACTTCATGATCATCACCAATCTAAATCAGTCCACTGACTGACTAAGTCTTTTCTATAGCCACTATCATAATCCTCATATATTTCCATACTTTATAGTTTTATTTTCCCTATTGTTCTCCAACTAATACATTCTCATCCCGGGAAAACTTGACAATATTGCCAGCACTATAAAAATTAGGTCACAATTAAAATTAAAAGCACATTCAAGTCAACGTGTGTTTCTACAATGTGCGGTCGTAAAGCGTTTTAATTAACCGGTAAATGGTTTAAATCTGATGCTACGTGTACATTGTTTAACCGGAGTATCCGCCATAGTTGGACGTAGTCTCTCACCGCAAAGAGGATTGCAATCTCTCCGAGGTTGCCGTTTCTGTTTGTTGTACGTTGCTTGTTTTGTTACGGTAGAAAGCATCGTTTATTAAGATTAAATTTAGAAGCAAAAACTAAGGTAACTTAGCATGCAGCAAGCAGAGACTCAGTGGCCATAGAGCGCTTATTCTGATAAAAAGTAAATATTTAATCCTTAGTAGTGTTTTAGAAATTCATACATGTTTTGAGAACTTGCCAGTATGTATTTTTTTTAAGTTGCATATAGTTGCCGCAGTTAAAAGAAATTGAATTCTAATGTGTAGTTTCAATCTTGAAAAGTAAAACATGTATAAATCTAAAATAAGTCCCTGAGATTCAACGGACCGCCATTAAAGACGGTAACTTTATGGTTAATCTCAAAAATTCAGGCGAACGTGGGGTACGGACTAAAAACCTTACATTACTACCAAAACTATATCATAAACTTCGCTCCACAAAATAAGGGAAGACCGACATAAATAAAGAACGTTCACGGTTTACTTTCATTAAAATTTCGGATCCACCCTGACAGTAATAATAATCGTACAGGTGGACTTATCACACTAGGATTTTTTAAATGGTTTTATTTACCTTGCCCTGTTTGTTAGTTTCTTTGGTCAAATTTTGTAATTCAAATTGAGCTCTTCCTGTTCACAGATTGATTTTATGTTTGGTACACTACATATTTACCATATACACTACGCAGGTTAGGCTATGCCCACCAATTTTATTGATGAGCAGAGTGGTGTGATGACTGCCTAGGACCTTCCGAATTACTTTTCAGCTCTTAGTACATTATCTACATCATTATTATCCTTTTTTTTTTTCAATAAAACGGTTAATATAAAAAAAATACTTATTTGTTACTGGTACCCATGGGTGGAATAAATAGGAGAAAGATTGAGTACCTTGCATTGCAATTTTGTCGTCCCAATATAAAAATGTATACAAAACATATAGCCCCAATTAATTTTCTATTTGAATTGCGCTACATCTGCCGTCCGGTGCAATCTGTACGAGTATTAATTAAGTCAATGCTACCTATTTATTGTTTTAATTGGCAACTTCGGCCATTCGTATATTGCGAGTTTGTATTGCAGAAAATCATGTACATTCAGCATTAATTACGAGATGAATCTCGCATCAATTCAATACTTGACATATTAATCAAAACGAGCCTTAGGTACCAATAGTAATTAAAAAAATTGTATTTGTAGATATAACTGTGTAACTGACCGATACTGTCACTACAACGTAGTAATAAGACCGTGTTCTGAACGTATCAGGCAAAACAAAATTATATCAATTACTATGGGATGTTGCCCAAAAGACCATTCCGAAATTAACTATTGATTTTTTTTTAATTCTAACGCGGCATTATGACGGCATTGCACCTTATGGTAAGCGCAAATGCCGTCCAGACAGGGTATCGAATGGTATCAGACGGTAGTCTCATACCATTCGATACAATCATGCCGGTCCGCTGACATGCTTCTTCACACTACGGCGGAACGACCCAGGATTATAAGAGGGAACACGTGTGATGGCAGATTCCAAAGTTTGACGATGCGTCACAAAAAAAATTGGCGAACCTTTTGGTTCCATAGCAATTTACATAAGAAAACTTATTGCCCGATACGTTCGTAGCACGGTTATGCTATGCTACAATGTAGTAGGCAGAGAACCTTAGTGTATAAAACTATACTTGGATAACTGTTTTATCCACTGGTAGTATACTTTTGTATTCGCCTATCATAGGGAATGCAGGCCGAGTATATTCTTAATTCCGGCTAGTAATCCCTTGTTGATTACTCACTCAGAAATCATTTGGGTACATCTACGTTCTTCTCTATTTCAAACAGGCTGTGGACTAATACGAACTACCGTTAGAGTCTTTTATTTAATTTTAATCAACTTCAAAAAAGGAGATTTTATCAATTCGACCTGTATGTGTGTTATTTTGACAGAATTGCACCATTTTTGGATATGTTAGTTATACCAGCGTCTGTCTGATTACGAATGGCAAATTTCATAAATATATGTATATTTGTATGTTTGTCCAGCCATAATATTTGTGACCATCTGCGCCTCGCGATTTTACCCGAGTAGATGGAAGCGTGATGTTAAATAGCTTATATTCTTCCAGCTGGCACCGACCTCAAAAAATTGTTGGCTTATTTAGGTATTAAATAATTTAAAAATCTTAATTTTATGTCTGTCTTATATTTTTTTTTCTTTTAAATTTCTTCTCTTTTTACAATTTTGAAGTCGATTTAATTTTAGAAATATTTTTTTATTCCTGGTTTATACAGGCACTGTAGCTTATACGAAAAAGAACCAAATGGGCCAGTATATACGACATTATTTTTTTTTTCTATGAAGCAACACAATAGAATACGCGTCAAGTATGTACCTCTCGACATTAAGCAGATACCACACCGTAAAATATTGCTCGATAAATTATTTATATCACTGCCTTGCGCATTTTTTCTCGTTATAATTTCTAATCTGTACTTGGATTATTCTTTTTATGTGGCAGAACGGAGTTTCCATACTTGATATTATTTCATGGAGATTAATGACCAAAGGCGATAGATTTATTTTTTACAATAAAAAGTTCTTTGACCCTGTGGTGTGAGTTACATAGTGTATGGGTATTTTAATACAATTTAAATCGAAGATATATTATGCTAAAGCCAGTATGAAATATTTAGTTAAGAATCGGTTATTGGTCTAGTGCTGTCTGTTCCATCTATCACTTTGTTATTGTCTGCGTATGCGTGCAAGATGTTCACCAAGATGGGTTATGATGGTAAACAGTAACCTTAATTAGCTTCTCAGAACTCTTCAAAATATCGCCCAACCATATTTATTTTCGTAAATCTTTAGAAAATCTGTAATAAGTTTGGTTATCTATTTATAGTCTGAATTATGTAATAACTTTTACATCAAGCTCTTTAAGAAAGTCTGAAGTATAATAATTTCATTCAATAACTATGCCTAAAGACTTTGGGGTCAAGCTGACGGCCTTTCTGAAATCTAATAATCCGAAACTTTGCTTTGATGTACTAACATAAGCCTATCCTTCACAAAAGACAGATAGGTCGCATAACCTAATGATATTTGATAACATTTTTGAAGATTGAAGGTTTGAAGATTTTTGAAAATAAAGATAGCTTCAAACATATTATTTATCGATGTTTTCTTTATTATGTACACCTACAGGAAACCTTTACAATTAGCAGCTACAAATAAATCACAAAGAGTTTAATCTGGAATGACCATCAGAAATGAGAAACACAAAATGCGTAAAAGGTCATAGCTATTGTTGTTATTTGACAAATTGTGATGCAAGACACCAACCAATTAGCAATTCACTTATCAAAAACAATCGATAAAATTTTGATCAAACTTGTTTAAGTTAATAAACAACGAACAGTCGTATACAGTTAAAAATATATAAAATGAAAACTTATTTTCCATCAAAAAACTATGAAGCATTGTCAATTCTCTGGAAACGTCATAAAAGTCCCCCTTGCTTTTCTACCTCTCCTTATAATGTATTTATGTTGGGTCGGCGCTGCATAGCTTTTTATACATTACTGAATATGATTTCGCTTATGGTTTACGGTCGTCTACCTACCCATTTGGGAAAAGGGTTTATCCTACGCTACCCCGGCTAATTGTAGTTAGCAGTCCTCACACAATGACCTCATAAATCATTTTTAATAAATGTTATATAGTTACGCCATAAATTTACCGTTAAACCTAATGATAAATTAACTATAGCCTCTGAGCGACCTCATCCTGAATTAATTTCTGACCTACATTACAAATGGACAATATCCTGCCATCACATCTACATATAAATCGAAAAAGCACAAAGGAACGTGACATCGAAATAATTAAAAGGCAATCAATCATTACCCACGTGGCGGGCGTTGCGCCGACTAACTATCGATTTTAGATTACTATCACGTGGACACAATCACACGAATTCACAAATCTTTACTATTTAATGTAACATCACAGTAACATGATCACGCTGGACGTAATGCGGATTTCGAATACATTAATCCGAGATTTGGGCTATAATCCGCCACTGGCCTATACATTAATCATACTGAATCGGCTAATTTATAGTAAATCGTTCCATTTCAACAATTTTGGCTGGCTTTTTAACGGAACTGTAGGTAAGCTTTGTGGGTTTTAGTGCGGATTGGATATAGAGGGCTTAGCGTTCTACATCGAAGTTTAATATTTGGAGAATATACAGAGTTACAAATGGTTTGAACCTTGGTCTTAGTTGACTTTAAAAGTAAAGGCCTGAATCATAACATGCGTATCCAAAATGACATTGACTTTAATCTGCTCTTTTAACTACATTCATATTAAAGGCTTTTCTAGCCGTATATCATCTAATACAGTACAAATAAGAAAATCATGATATTACAGGATCTATAAATAGATACACCAGGTGCTCTTAAGAGACAACAAAAATTTACTACTCATCGCGCAGTCGAACGAGACATTTGGCTATAAAACGAGGTTGACTAACCGAAACCCACGCCACTGCAGTCTGAAGTCTACAAAACCTCTATCAACAACACTGAAATACAGAATTTTAAATTCACAATTACATTCTGTGCTTAAAATTTAATTTCATCAGCTCGAAGTCTCAGTTTTAATTTAATCTTCAATTAATTACAAATCAGTCTGGAGTGTCACTCATCGTACCGTCACGGATAAATTAAAGACTGGTCTTAGCGATCAGTTAGTGATTAAATCTTGAATAAACGCTTCTGAGCGCTGCTGTCACCACTCGTCGTGAGATTTGTTGAAATATTTTGGAGTAGTTCTGGCTTACGATAGGTTAACTCTACGTTGAATTCCTAGTTTAATATCGTTTCTTTATTAGTGAAAAACCCGAATGGTTTGTGATTAGTCATTCTGCAATTAATTCTTGCAAAAAAAATTTTGTTTTGTTTCTGATATACTTGAGGAAATCTTGAGTATGTGAAATGTATGGCAAGAATCCTGATGGTATGTGAATTCTATCAACCCACATTTATGGTTGCTAGTCAATTAGGGCGTATTCCTCTCCATCACGGAGGAGTCCTATGCCCAGTAAAATAGAATTGCATTACTGACGTATGATTTAATATGAAGCTAACAAATAATTCACATTCGCACAACTGCAGAAGGGTTATTACCACACCGATCACACCTCCTTTATCATAAACACGAAACTTTATTAATTGTGAAAAACAATACTCAGTCAAAAGCTCTATTATTATTTCTGTAAATTGGATCGTCAACTATATCTCAAGCCACCCTGGCACTACCTAATTCAGGTTTAATTTAAAATTAAATTTGATTTTATCTCAGCTGAAAAAGACTTTAGTTTCAGTCGATTGAATATTTAAACAGAACAATCATTTATAAACATCGCTATTGTTTCTTAGACTTTGATTAAATGGATATTTATAAGTACGCTTTTGTCATGGTTTTATAAACATTTTTGCTAAAGGAGAAAGGGCAAACATGTATGGACTCCAGCCTATTGACCATTAACGACGAGCGATATGTCATTGGAAAGGTCTTATCAAATGCTATAAATTCTTCTACGGGAACAAAACGTAAATCACTGTATTAAAAAAATAGCTACTTAAAGACCACACGAAAATCACACAAAAGGGCCTGGGCATAGTGAGCAATAACAACAAGCGATGCGTCGTTGGAAAAGTCTTCTAAAATCCTGAAACTTCTTCTACGGCGACAAGTCTCAAATCTATCGTACAATCATCAACATTTCGATTTTCTTCCACTATCTTTACGCTCGCATCTACTTATGGTATATTATCACGTATACTACAGAAGGTATTGCAGTTAAAAATATTTAAGACCGTCCTATATAACGTCAACCCTCATGGGGAATAAGGGGTTCGGTCCCCGACCCGGGTCGGGGGTAAATAATGTATTTTCGAATTACAAAACTTTACAAAGTTGTCTCCCGATCTCACCGTTCTAAATATAGCTTAAGGTAGGGTCTATAGAGGACTAGCGTGCCGGCCCAGCTTCGTCAACTCCACAGCAAAAAGCAATGCAGTATTTAACAAAATTTAAAAAAAATATATCTATAAATCTATCTATAGACTGCCTCGGTGGCGTAGTTGTATTACGGTACGGTTACAAAGCTGAGGTCTCGGGTTCGAGTCACGGGTCGGGCAAAGTGATATTGGATTATTCTATTAATTATCAGCCCGGAGTCAGGAATTTGTGCCCTATATGGCGATAGCCTCGCCCCCTATCACATCATGGGACGGAACATACAAGGCGAAATTTGGGTGTCCTGGTGGCGCCTTTGCCTACCCCTTCGGGGATAAAAGCGTGAGATTATGTATGTATGTATGTATAAATCATTCGTTTAAATCATTCTATGTATTGATGAAACAGTATTAAAATTCATTGCGTAGTTTAAAAGATAGAGACAGCTAGAAGCTACTTTGTTTGATATACAAATGTATTGATATATAATGCCAATAAACGGACCATAATATGGAGACATTTCCTCAGCACTGCGATAAATAGGATATTTGGAAGCTGATGGGTTTTTATACAGAAATATTGGGACATTACGACGCGTTACAGAAATGATTGTGTGGGAAGATATTGTTTTGGCTGGTACTGAAACTGTACTACTTTTACTTTCCTTTTTACTTCTGCTATAATAATTTAGAAGATTAAACGTCATTTTTATATGAATCTATCATTAATCACCAATGGAACTAGTACCCAAATGGTACGGCGAGTGTGATATATTTTAACACGCTTTTATTAGCTTCGCCTGTATTTATGTATACAGTATGTATGCAACAGAATCTTAGAAGTCCATTTTCGAGCACTTTAACGTCGTATTGACTTGAAATTTTTCATACTTGTCAAGGACCGATGACAATACAATAATTTAAATAGTATTTGACATTCTCCGAACCAGATTCTACACATTATTACTTTTGAAAAAAATCAGTGTATAATTTGCGCACAGCTGCCTTCCTCTGATAAGATAGCCTTAGATAGAGGGTTTATCTATATTAATCTCTAAAATTGTAGCCGTAATTACTATATTCTAATTACGCTTTCAGAGTACGTAGTGCCGTGACCCGTCACATAATAACAATGTTTGTACAAATTCAACGATTATATTTTGAGTCAAATGCGTAGCTACGAGTAAGCGTACCAATGAAAATGACCACTCGAAGCCTTTTAAATCATACTTGCTACATGAAATGTAAATGTACGTTCACAATTACATTATACAAATTAAACCACAAACCTTTTATTTCACAAAGTAACAATGAAAATGGCAATCGCACCCCTATAAATATTTTATCAAGATAAAAACCAGAACGTTTTAAAAACGTAATATCGGTCATTAATGAAGACACATATTAAATAAATGCTCGATAAGGACCGGTAATTACTGAGGGAAAATTCATTTTGATATTTATCGTAAAATCCGATCGAATGCTTTATAGCCGGCGGAATCAGATTATGTAGAATAAAACCTTTATTACTTCATTAATAATGCCGTTATTCGTTTAAATCTAAATGGTTAAATTAAAATTAGAACATTACATACTTTTGCAAAGTTTGATTAATTTGGGAAAATTTCTGTTCGAACCTTCCTTTCGAATCGCGAGAAATATTCGCTATTGATAAGAGTATTAAATAGATGTACTATATTTCTTTTAGAAACAATTGATTGTCTTTCTACAATTACAGACAAAACTAAGATTAGCAACACTGAAACATACATAAATTAAAACATAAAATATAAAATTGCGCATTCTATAAAGAAATGACATACTTCTGAATTTTCTTGGTCACATCATATTGTATCTATTCGAAGTTAATTACAGTTCACTTTAACGTAGATGGAAAATTGCAGCGAAGTAGGAAACCTGCGTATCTGAGAGTCCAAATACCAAAATAAAATTGGGCTCGCACGGACTAAGATCTATTCTTATTACCGAAAGAGGTAACAACAGACAGCCAACCGATTATGCCGACCTTATAAGTATAACTACTGAGCAGTGAGCGCTGATCTTTAACACTGAGTGGAGTTTCAGCCTTAGTCCAGCACGAAATTATAGTAAACAAGTCAGTACTATAACAGTCATTTTGACCCAAACTCAAGGAATGGTATTCACAGGATTTTTTCATTGCGATTTATGACGAGACGAACATGCCATTCGTCTGATGCGATAAGACCGCTCATGGACAATAGAATACCAAACAACTACACGAATTAGAAAACATTGCTTGTCATTCCACTGCGCTCGCCATCCTGAGATACATAAGATGTCGAGACATAAGAGGTTGTACCTAAAAAACAAAACAAAAGAAATTGCGCGGAGATTTCGACCTCAAATGACACTCTTAGTGACAATGAGTGAAACATTAACTTCTATACCGAGTACTTTTCGCTATTTTGGTGCTGTTATAACTAATATAATTAATATAAATAACTAATATAACTAACGTGAGGTCAGTAAGTGTCCACGGATCCAGGGATAATAGTCGAATTTAGCTGCAAGAACCAATTTGATATCTCGAGACGTTCAAAGAGGCGCTTCAGATGGGCACAAAAAACATCATATTCAAATATTTATCCAGCTTAGTATATTAGGAGTGAAGAATACAACTTGAATATAATATGCACAAGAACGTGCCAAAACAACACAACACATAAAAGGCCAAATACAATGTGACGTAGAGGATGCGAGGTACGCGGGCGCTCGCACAGGTCGTTAGGGTGTCGGAAATAAATCACTTTTCGCGATCTCTATGCGCACGTGTATGATAGATTGGCTACAACAAGGCGGAGAGACGAAGTACTACGAGTTTTCCATTTGGTTTTTCCAGCAATTGGAAAATAGGATTTTAATTCCTTAGCATACGTTTCCATAGATGTTATAGGGTCATCATGATTATCTTCTACCATAAGTTCGATACTGAACATAAACCGCACCGAGAGTTTTAATTGTGAGCTGTAGGAAGTGACCTGCATCCAGTGACGTTCTGAAAACTTTATTAGGTCGTACGGTCAGCTTATGAGTATATAAGTGTATATTTTTCAAATTAAGCACTATTCTGGTCAATTCAATCACATTAATTATCGTTATTGGTAAATCATATGATTTTATAGACCTAAATATGTATCTACATATGTAAGTATCCAACATATACAAAAGCACGAGTTTTAAATGTCTGTTAATCAAAGTCGCCCTAAAAAACTAGTTTTACTTTTACTGTTTTCTAAAGAAAAACGATACCTAAAACACTGGAGGCAAGCCTTATAAATTTCGAATTACGTGTGTTAACAAAATACAATAGAATTCTATAAATTTGCCTTTTTTTTTTTCGGGACATAGACACATTAGGACGGAACATAACAGTATTATTGTCAATGTCTTTAAAAGCGTCACATTTTATCCTTCCTATTTCTTTATCTGCTTTACTTATTTATTTAAAACTTAAGCACATCACCATACACACAATTATTTATCAATATACGACGTTGATAACAATTAAAATATAGAGTTTTATGCCTAAATGTGAACCGAACATAATTCTAAAAACATTCGAAAAAATACAATTTAGCAGATTTTAGAATTGGCCAAAACAAACGAAGCGTTTAATCAAATCGCGACGTTCGTGTGATTTTAATTCAGACTTTTATTGCGCTTCCTGTTGATACATCCGAAATTGAATTGACCGGTGAATCATTTTTTATTGTTATTTTATGCAATCAAAAATACATGCTTTCACAAATTGTTTTTCTAATTTGCTTTTTAAAGACAGAGTATAAACGATGGCTAAGGTATATTATTACATTGAATTTACTTAAATATTTTTTATTTATATCTATAAAGTATCAATCTTAGTTCTATCTTTTAATAGAAAAAACTCAAGTATTTAATACCAAATTTTATTTGCCTACTGTCAAGACTACCCAGTGTATTACTATACTCTATGGTCAAGACTATAAGAAATAAGACTGAAAATAGACATGTTAAGTTTTACAATAATAGTTACGGAAAATATAAACCCTAATAAAAATATTTATCACCTAGGATTTAAGGACGTTAACCATATTTAAAACCAAAATATTCAAATATTACTGGCACCGAACAAAAAAGTTTCACACAAGACATTTAATTAACGATGTAAAACAATATGAAAATATTGTGGTTCATAATGAGTTTTTTGGATATAATTTATGAAATATAAACAATGTGCGTTGTTCAGTGGCCCGGGCGAAGATTAATGTGTCGTTATTTTAATGAAACACCGTGTGGAACAAAGGACGCGGAAGGAAGTTAATTATTTGACGTGGCAACACCTGATGACACTCGCGCCCGCCCGCACAAACACGCACTAATTTACCCTGTGGAGTGTGCATTTATTTGGAATTACTATTTTCACAACATAATTAAGAGAAATTTAAAAAAATGCAGAGATTTGGACTCGCAATTTTAATATAATATCATAATTTGTGATATTAATAATTTTTGAAATGGAAAGTGCCAAAACATTTCATCACCTTTTCTTATTCCTAATTTAAGATATAAAAAACTTTCTACATTCACAACACTTGAAGAGGTTCCAGAAGTTTATACGGAGTACACAGTCGTGAATCTCGAATATTTAATACCATAATTTTCAGACTGACCGAAGCCTTATAAACAGTTTCATATGTTAACACAACACTGCCCAATTGCACGTCCAACCGTGAACTTACGCCACCATAGGCGTAACAAAGTAAAACGTCCCTCCAAAATTTAGGTGGCTTTTCTTATTACTTAGATTTATGATTAATACCAAGCGTGCAAATCTCGAACACACAAGCAAACACATTGACATCAAGCAGTTCTACTCACAAGAAAGTTTTTAAGTGTCAGAAAGATTTTATAGACAGTAATTTTGCAAGTTTCAAGACAGAAAGCGTTAGTACAAGCTTGTGAATTTATTACTTTAAAATTTTATCCAAGTGCCAACGAAAAGGATCATCGCAGCCGCCTCTTCGCAAACAAATGATTGCCCAAAGTTGTTATCAGGCGCAATAACAAAGCGCGCACGATCCCGAACGTGCTCGGATTTTCGTCTACCTTACATCATTAATATACCTAACACAAGTGGATGAATCAAATCGATCCGCATAAGTCTTAAGAACAAGCAACTAATCAGCGAAGTTTGTCCAAAGAAAATTCGGCTAAGAGGTGCCCGCCAAAAAAAGTTAAGAAGTGGAAAGAGCGTTTGTTGAAGATAAACATTGTAGTGCAATGCGCAACAGGGTGGCGACGTCATGCATGATACCTGAGGGCGGGCGCCGGGTGCGGGAGCTCCGAGGCACCGGCACTCCTAGGAGTATGCCGCCGCGCCGCTACACGCGGACTAACGCACCCGCGCCGCGCCCGCCGCACGCCGCACGCTCCTGCAACGCGGCCTGAGCGGTGTTGCCAGCGTTTAGAACTCCATTACCCACACGCACACATACCTCAATACGTTTTACTACTATTAATATAGGGCATCTTAAACTATTTACATGTTTATGTACGCTAAAGGTTCAATTTTCCAAAAACCTGAGTTAAATTTTAATTAAGATGTAACTTCCTCAAAAAACGAATTAGGTCAACACATCCAATCTATACTCAAAATTAAAACGAACATCAGCAATGTGGCACTTGATCCTCCAATACAAAACCCATAAACAAAATCCCAACGCAATTCCAAACCACAAAAATTACCCCAAAAATCCAAAGACTCACATAACTGGCAGCACCGCCTCCCGCCCCTCGCCCCTCCGACCCGGCCGGGTCCCGAATAATGAAGCAGGGGGAAGAGATTGTGGAGCGAGGAAATGCCGGAAGACTCCGAGCCACTCCGGGCTGGCCGGATGGTACGCTCCCAACAAGCCTTGCAAGCGCCCTGGAAAAAGGCACATTTATACCGCCATTGCAGTCGGAACTTTGTTTCATGAGCGGGTAATTCACATACTGTTGCAATGGAAAATTATGGAGGTTTATATGAACGAGTTTGATGCTTAAAATTAATCAAGTAGTTGTTGAAAACAATGTGTACCGTTAAACCGTGTTAATTAGGAACAATCAATAAAACAATAAATTAATAACTATGAAATACGAGTATGACATAACTATCTATTGGAAATCATAGTATATTTTCTCAAAATTCTACAGAGACGGCGATTTATGATACCGAACACTTTAATTATTACCCATTGACTTATATTTTACCGATAGACGAGACACGTCAAAGAAATAAAATGCCCCCGTATTTTAAAAGCATACTGCAATATTACATCACTTACCTGGTATTTTATTAAAATATTGTAACTTCAGACGATTTGCTTTCGGTTTGACGGCGAAACATTCATTTATTATTTTTAAACGTATGCGATAAGGCGTACTGCACTGTCACTGTCACGAAGCAAACTGATTCATGTGTGGTGCATGCACCGCAACTAGGTGGGACACGTTTTTTGTACTGAATGTCTTATCTAGTGTAACATTGATATCGATGTTATTACCATTTATTCTTAAAACCTATTTATTTACGTCCCTTTTTCCCGTTTTATCTCGGTATGTTTGGATGAGCCTGAAAACAAAGATGACCAACAAAATAGTGAAGAATCGATAACGCCCCACACAGCTGTGTTACTGACAAAACAATTTTAACGCATTATGATAGATTTTCAATTTTAGTATGGATAGAAATAAATACCCGGGGAAAAATAAAATATTTTTACTAGGGATAAAAGAAATCATAGGATATACGTTAAGGTTTAACATTTCAATACTCACGGTGAAATAAAACTAATTCTAACGGATTTTATCGCGAATTAGGTTTAAATTTTACATTTTTGATTTCCCGACGCTTCGATTACTTTACAACTTTCTAAGAAACCATTTTTTACAGGTTTTGTTTGTCCTTAAAACGATTATTTGTATTTGATTTACTATTCAGTGTTAGCTTCTATCTCTTACACTTTAAACTGCCGTCTGTTAATCCTTTTTTTAAATCCATCCCATGGTTGTCTGTAAGACATTGCCTTTGAGCGACAAGACCGCCAATTGTACTTTTTATGTATGTGATTATCATTTTATTTGTATTTTTTTGTGTGTGTGCAATAAAACGTATATAAATAATATTAGTCTATTTAAAATATAGGTACCTACATAATATATTCTTGTTAACATATTTGCATATTACCACTAAAAAAACACGAAAATTCATAAGAATAGTTCACACCCTACAATGAGACACATGTCTTGTATTAAGGACATCCAGAATGACTGTTATTTCGTTTCCACAACAACCATTGTCATAACACATATTTCCTCGTAACTTACTAACGTATACCTCCCACAACAACCAGACAAATAATGAATACTTGTTGATTCAATATCTTTTCCACTGCATCACGCTAGCCCGATAATTGTTTATTATCAATCATAAGGATATCAAACCAAGAAAATGGCATAAAAACTCAAGCACCAGCACTTATATAAAAATCTTAGTAATACGGTCCATTACACCCGCTTAGAATCCACTCACTATTCATAAAATGCAAAATTTATATTCAGCGAATATTTCCGGCCCTGTCGATGGGAGCGACTTAGTCCGTGATTCAAGTAATGGCCATTCAGACTAAACACGACAAGTGCAGGCGAAAATATTCAATTCATCTGCGGGCTGTTTTTAATTTGAAGTATTATTTATAAATTATATAGACTATTGATTGCTGCCTCGGTGGCGTAGTTGTACTACAGTACGATTACAAAGCCGAGGTCTCGGTTTCGAATCCCGGATCGGGCAAAGTGATTTTTTTATTAATACATTATCAGCCCGGGGTCCGGAATTTGTACCCGATATGGCGATAGGCTCGCTCCCTATCACATCGTCGGACGGAATATACAAGGCGATATGTGGGTGTTCTGGTAGCAACTCTGCCTACCCCTTCTGGAATAAAGGTGCGAGTTTATTATGTATGTATATAATGAATGCTTTGTAAACCACGTAGATATTCAAAACTATATACCACGTAGATATGTAAAACCAAAGAAATAAAACTCAGACATAAAACTCTCGATTTATTCGATATTTCAATTTTTTTATCTGTTCATCAGTGAATTACCTATGGCTGAAAAGAGAAAGAGAATCAAAGAGAGTTGTTAATTCCGGCAGATACATAACATCAAATGCAAGATTAATTTACCTACCCAAAACATAAAACCCCGTTTTCGGAATAAATAATTCATAACAATTGCTATTTCACTGAAACTCCGACAAACCATGGTACGTATTTCTGTCACATATATCAAAGAATAAAGTTAAATTATAAGATCAAAAATTAATTATGATTCTCGCGTAGTAACAATCTTAGAACTCGTAGTAGACAATGACTGAAACTAATTAAAACTGAAGAGTGGAGAACACCAAAATGTGCTTGGGCGAAATTGATTACACTTGAAATTTACATTTAATTAGAGATGTCTCGTACAAGGCAGAAGTTGGGACAGGTAATTATAAACCATTCAAATATTCAACTTCAGTTAGAATGGCTAAATTTCATTAAATACTTAAATGGTTGCAACAAGGGATCGGTGGCTGTCGTCGAATATTTGTTTATATCATTTATTCAATCCCAACACAACACCTTTGCAATTTGCAGTAAAAGTTAACGCACTATGCAGGATTTCAGTTAGCACTACTGCAAACAAAATTCTAGAAATAGGTAACTCGAAAATAAATAAAGCTATATTGAAAATTGAGAAGCTGAAAAGTTTGTCACGAAAAAGTGGAGAGTATTGGACAAGATCTGATGGACCAGTATGTACGCATTGCTTAGTTTTTCACACTGATGGAAATACATGGTCCAGGAAATGCAGTGGTGGAGACTTTCTACGTATTTTAAGGAAATTTATTGATGACGTCCTCTTCCAACGCTTATTTTTTTTTTATTGCAATGAATGACGAGACGAGCCTGCCATTCGCCTGATGGTAAGCGATACGACCGCTCATGGACCGTAGCAAAACCAAACAACACCATGAGTTACAAGCAATGCTTGGCATTCCACTGCGCTCGCCATCCTGAGACATAAGATGTTAAGTCTCAATATGTCCTGTAGTTACTCTGGCTTAATTTCAGTAATACTGAGATTTACATGCTGACTCAATATACTAATAAACCATCGCTTGTTTCAACTATTTATTATACCTTGACTGCCTCGGTGGCGTTGTTATACTGCGGGACGATTACAAAGCTGAGGCCTCGGGTTCGAATCCCGGGTCGGGCAATGTGATATTGGATTATTTTATTCATTGCTGGCCCAGTGTCAGATTAGTGCGCAATATGGCGATAGGCTCGCCCCCTTCCACATCGTGGAACATACAAGGCGAAATGTGTTCATGGTGGAACCTCTGTCTACTTCTTCTGGGAAAGGCGTGAGTTTATGTATAAATATATGTTATTATACATCAAGGAAACCAGAATATACAGTGAAGCGACTCGCTAACAGAAACTGAAGCACGCGGTCAATATCTGCCCGATCACCCATGGGCCAATCACACTCATCCCATTGATGTCTAGGAGAGCGTTATGCGTGGCTAGAGGGCTACAAGAAGTAACGCGATACGGTATCACACTTCGCCACTACAAACTGGATATATTTCCAATTCTTACAGCAATTATCTAGGGTTAAAAATCTGTGATCTAACCTTCTATTTTACATTGCCTACAAAATTATTGGCCCAAAGCATGAAAGCTTGACCGGCCTATAAAAAAATACTTTTTCCAACTCGTAAAATAAGTAAAAAAGTTATTTATTTATTTATTTCGTAACAAGTAGGTAGTTATGGTCCAAGAATATTTCTGAATTAAATACACAAACTTTGGTAATTATTTAAAGAAGCAATTTTAATGACAGTAAGATTGCTCAAGGGGTTTTCATTAAAACCTACCGGCGTGAACAAGCACCACCTTCGCTTGGCCTGATGAGAATACAACACTTCGACGAAACTACACAAGCGATTGTCATAAATATTTTGTGCACCGGTCACTGTATCCATAATTTAAAGAGTCTAGCTGTCCAATTTACGCCTGTTTAAATAGTCAGGGCTCTACCAGGACAGAAATGTTAATAATTTATTGTTACATAGAACTGTTGTGCAATTTATTGGCTTACATTCTAGAAATATCATTACCACAAACCAGATCATCATACGTGAATAACTACAATACCTATAAGAAAAAATAAGGATTATTGCGAGTACTGAATTTCGGTCATATAAAAGAAATAAACACTCTAGATTCTAAATAAAAATGCAATGCAGCCTCTCCGCCACTGACGAACACCAAAGGACGAACAAAAACTCACGAGACGGGTGAAAAAACTAAGGTAAGCCAGGGAAAAGTTTATGAATATATTCAAATGAAAATTTGCCGAGTTGTTTGATAGCACTCTTTGCATTCACCCAAAGTATTATGTTAAAAACTCCGCTCCGAGGGCTTCCCATTTATATTCAGTTAATTGGAGTCAACACGAAACATAATTAGCGTATCTTCCCACTTTATACCGCGAACTCTCTAGTTACGTTATAAAAAAAAATAACCATTTCATATTAAGTTAATCAAAACTGCGGTTATGTAACGAAAATTACTTTCCACCTTTGTTAAAATACACAGAGAATATCATATTTGCACATGTGAGGGTTTCTGCTTAAATATTCTTATACATTAACGATACGTGAAATATTTTAAGGTTTGAATTACTCTGACAGCGTTGATTAAACATTTTGTATTAATTAATATTCCTTTTGTACTACAGCGGACGGCCCAGCTTCGACCGGGTGCAATATGCATGATCGCTTCCCTAGAGAGAATGATATAGAAATATCTGATACAATACAGTTTCAGGTTCATTTGTTGAATGAACACGTTTGGTCTACAAAAATTCACCGAGCTATTGTTCCGCGCCATCTATTTTACATTGATGTTTGTGACTCATCGCATTAGACCGGTACAACTGCATTATCGCTACGTTGTCGGAAAACCTCTGGTACCTCATTGGAGTTGATCGTTTCATCGTGGTATCATTACTACAGAGAAGCTTTACCCTTTATTGACAGCCTCCGTGGCGCAGTTGGTTAGACGCCGGCTGTGTGATGGGAGGCCTCAGGTTCGGTCCCCGCACCGAGACAAATATTTGTGAGGCCCATTAGTATTTGTCCCGGGTCTGGGTGTTTGTGAGGCTGAAAAGTCTCTCGTAGTTTCTGATACCCACGACACAAGACTTAATTGATCTTAATGCGGGGTCAATAATATGACTTAATCTCAAATCGTCTAATTATCAAAACAAATAACCTACATAGGTAAATATATCACGAAGAACCACTGTCGTCATCATTCTCAGCGACAGAATGTGACTGTAACACGTAGGCCTTCTTCAAACACTTCCAAGCAAGCTAGAAGCTGCATCTAGCCATATACAGCATATCGCCGGTGGAGAAAATTATGCACACGGACTCGAAGCAGGATATATGCAGACTGAACCCGAAACGTTATACACCTATTAGGGCCTCTGTGGGGGTTTCTTTGTTTTCACATACAGTAATCGATATCTAGGCTAATACGAATAGTCTACTACTGCCTCGGTAGCGTAGTTGTACTACGGTACGACTACAAAGCTGAGGTCTCGGTTTCAAATCCCGGGTCGCGCAAAGTGATATTGGGTTTTTCTATTCATTATCAGCCCGGAGTCAGAAATTTGTGCCCGATATGGCGATAGGCTTGCCCCCTATCACATCATGGGACGGAACATACAAGGCGAAATGTGGGTGTCCTGGTGGCGCCTCTGCATACCCCTTCTGGGATAAAGGCGTGAGTTTATGTATGTAAATTAGGCTTTAGTCCACAACTTCTAAATTCTCTAAAGTATGAATCAAATGTAACCAAATACTCCCACCCACGCAATAACTTTTATAAACGTTTAAATATGTATGTAAAGGAAAATGTGTGCGGTATAAATAACGTATGGCATAATTATGCAGATGTAGAATTCATATGCAAGCTCACGTACATAATTCATAGGTCATAAAAGTTATATTATTTTCCGTGTTTCGTGCCAATATTCTCACGCCGCCATTAGAGCAAAGGGTCGTGGACAGCCCGCACCTCATATGTGGATATTCCCTACACGGGTATTTTAATAGCACAATTAGTCTTGTACATTGTGAAGTGTGATGTCTTGGGATCGTATTGCAGGTCGATAATGTGTATTATGAGGTTTTCAGACACTAAGGTCACGGAATAAGGGAGGGCAGAAAATATTTTTTTTGTTTCCTAGAATGATGAGACGAGCAGATCGCTCGACGCATACGCCACGTCTGTTCATAGACAGGTAGAAAACCACTATAAAATTATTATAAGTATTATTAAGTATTACATAGCACTGCATTGCTTTCATCACCACAAGACATTCGATGTTAAGTATCTTTATGCCAATAATCACCCGCTGCAATGTTCAAACGGTTTGTTGGTGGTAGGTTTCATATGTGAGAGGCCTGGGTAGGTACCACCGCAATGCCTATGTCTTGCGCCAAACAGCAGTGTAAATGCACAGTTCTGTTCCAGTTTCAAGGACATAGTAGCTAGAGTTAGTATTGGACATAATGAGACATAACATCTAATGTCTCAGGAGTGCGAGCGCAGTCGAATGCCAAGCATTGCCTTGTAATTCATGGTGTCTTTTTGCTACTGTCCATGAGCGGTCGTATCGCTTACCATCAGGCGAATAGCATGCTCATCTCGCCATTTACTACAATAAAAAAAAACGAAACTCAACAATGCTTACTAGCAGCTTGGCAGTAGAAATAAGCAAATAAATGTTACCCACCCACACAGTCAATTGCATACAAAAAACCTACCACCTAGTAATTTAATTGAATTCGCTTAGAGCTACGTTAAGCAAATTCCAATCTAGAATTAGCCGGAGTAACATATAGTGACGTCATTACAAGATTGGTATGGAATTAAGGCGGCACGTACTGCCTCCCTCGGCTATCTGCAACTTTTCAACAATTTACATTCCGGTGTCGCGCAGAACACGTTTACAATTTTACGTGATTAACTTTATTGTATTTCGCCTTCAGGAATATTCTATGAAAACTTTATTTTTTCACCCAACAGTCACATACATCGTTCTGAAGCCGTCTTGTGTTGTGGGTATCAAAAACTACAAGAGACTTTTTGGTCTCACAAAAACCCAGACCCGAAACAAATCTGTGAACCACACAAAGATTTGTTTCGTTGCGGGGACCGAACCCGCGTCCTCTCATTTCACAGGCGGCGTCTAACCAACTGCGCTACGGAGACTGTCAAAATTTTCGTCAAATGTTTGTTTTCGGGAATATGAAAGGTTTAGACGATTATGATGTATGTAAGTCACAAAGCTGAAAGCGCCAAGAAAAAAGGGCATATATTGGAGACCTTTGAATACACAATCTATTCCTATTTTCAGCTAGTCACGTGTAGCTTTTTCACATTTTCAAAGAATATTGGTATTGAAACAATATCTTAATGCAAATGATTTCAAATGTTTCTACTCAAAGAACCTATCATCCCAACCTAAATAAGACAAAAACATGCTTTAGTAATTCCATAATTACTATCTACCATTAGTATAAAGTCACTTTTCCAGTACAAAAAGCCGCCGAATAAAGGAGCCTATGTAAAACAAGGGTGCTAAACAATACATTCATTGCATATTCACAACGCCATTCTTCCCCGATGAATACCGAAATCCGAAACAGGCGGGGGTCTGATAACTTATCAAATTCGATACTCCGGCGACGTAATAAATGCAGATGAAATTAAACTTGCCAACTTCGTACTTGAGTTGGCGAACTTTTCAAATTTTCATTGCATGGAAGCCGACTGTGGATGGACTGAATTTGTATTGTAATGAAAAATGCCCGGCGACTGCCTTTGATTAAGTTTGTGTTAGGTTAGTTTTCTAATAGGTTTTTGTTGGTAAATTAATACTGTAGAGCTATTCAGAAATTAGTAGGTTGAAGTGGCAATGGGCTGGCCAGATGTGTCGCAGAACAGATAACCGCTGGAGTAAGCGTGTTCTGGAGTGGAGACCGCGTCTTGGAAAACGTAGCGAGAGACGTCCTCTGGTCAGATGGCAGGATGACTTGCACAAGAGGGCCGGCAGCGACTGGATGCGTAAAGCAGCAGACCGGGCTCTGTGGCGTACCTTGGGAGGGGCCTATGTCCAGCAGTGGACTGCAACGGGCTGATGATGATGATGATTCAGAAATTACGTATACGAATGATCCAATAAAAGTTGTAGAAAGGTTAATGTTCAAATCCTTAAGGGAGACCTATTTTAAGCAGTATATTTCCCGTAGGCACTTTAGAATTTAAATAGACGTCCTGCGGCTAAAAGTAATGATGTGATTATGTATACGCATGTTAACACAAGCTTAAAAAGTTGTCCATCGCTTAACAAGCTATTAGCGCACTATAAAAAGGAAAATAAGTCTCTTCCCTATAATCGTATTTTACAACAAAACTTTGTACGTGCCGTACCACAGAGAATCTGCTAATACTGCCGTTCACGATGGCCAGGGTTGCCAGGTACACGATATTAGGTGAAAAATATTTTGAATATAAACTCATAAAACTCACGCCTATTTCCTAGAAAGGGTAGGCAGAGGTGCTACCAGGACATCCACATTTCGCCTTGTATGTTCCGTCCCACGATGTGAAAGGCGAGCTTATCGTCATATCGAGCACAAATCCGTGACTCAGCATCCAATACCACTTTGCTCGACTCGGGATTCGAACCCGAGACCTCAGCTTTGCAATCGTACCGTAATACAACTACACCACCGAGGCAGTCAGTATTTTGAGCGTCAAATTTAAATTATGAAGATACCTAAAGTTCTGCTCTAATGATATTCGGCCCACTTAATTGTAATTTATCGTCTCATTTGTTTATACTTTGTGACCTTTAGGATTCTGGGTAAATAGATACGATTCCCATGTAGTTAGTCCACTATATACTTAGTAAAAATATTGTATGAATTTCCTTAGACTGGAATAATAATTACCCAGCATGGTAACTTAGCTCTCTGCCACATCATAGTACCGAGATGAGGTTAGCTAATTGTGGGTGGCACCAGTTGCATCCCACTTTGACTTCAGCTGGGAGCCAAAACCTGATATTAACAATTCATAAACGCATGAAATAAAACTAATTTTTACGTATTGTATCGCGGATATGATTCAATTTTTTTTTAATTTATACTTTCCAACGTTTTGATTGCTTTCCAGCTTTCGTGGTCACGGGGCGAACCGAAGTATTAGTCATCCGCTCAGTGACTGTTACAACATTATTACCCATATATCCTACTACAATACTACTGAAGTGGCTAATTTTATAACAACAAACTTACACATCACAGATTCTAAGCCACTTAGTGTCCTGATTACAAATCTAAAGGTGTTAAAATATCGATTTGAAACCCAGCAACCCTACAAGAGCTCCGGCGGGATTTCGAAAACCTTTTAGTTTTTAACAGAGTGAAACTGAACCCCCTCATTTCATATTCCGCCGTGTCGATACTCAACGGGGTAAGTGACTCTCTCTTTGTTTTGGGGTAAATATGTGGCTTTGCGACAGTTCCATATTCTTCGAGTGTATGACATATCTATTAAGTTCCGACAGTTATGAAATATACATACATTTTTATGAGTTTTCTTTAACTTGCTCTTTACGTTTTGGGTGGAATTTTGCAACTTAATTTTGAAGTAGATATATTCAAGCGATTGAGCTGAAATTTTGTATTCATATTTTGTCTGGATGAAGGCATGGTTAGCTGTGTGACGTCATTCTAAGTCCAACATGGCGGAACACCCAATATGGCGGACTAGTTATTTTTAATGCCCTCCTCCAATATGGATATCAAACGAAAAGGATTGCTGAGAATAACTAACAAAATAAAGTGACGTCACTCTGAATCCAATATGGCAGACTTGAAGGATGGCGGATTAAGCATTTTATGATTTATTATAATACGGATTTCAAATTAAATGGGTTGCTGACAATAACTAGAAAAAATTAAGAACATAAAGTAATTTTTAAAAATATGCTTTGATTTTAATGCGCTAAAAAAGAATAAATTAAACATTTCCTTTAAAAGTTTTACTATCAACTTAAAACGTCATTACACAAATTAATAAGTAATAAAAGCTTGTCGCAAAGTCTCCTGCAGGCCCTAATCTAGAAATATTATTTTTCGTAAATGCTCATTCACTCATACATTTTTTTTTTTGCGTAGCTCGTTCTACTCCACAATTACAAAACACGGCCTACCGTTAACTTTTAATACAAGTAAGAAAGAAAAAAAAGAAAGATAATTGATTTATTAGTCACAGACAAAAATTAAAGTATGTAGCATGCAAGTGATATTGGAAATCTACCTACTACAACGAACAACAAAGTACAAAAATAACAAAATCAAAATAATTAAAAATCAAAAATTAAAAACAAAACAAATGGAAAAAAGAGGGAAAAATTAAAAAACACAAACAAAAAATATAAAATTATCAAGACAGATTTATTACTTTACAATCATAAAACAAGATTTACTAAGCACCACAAACCGTTGCTATCTGGAATTTTTAAAGTTAGCGCTGTGTTTACGCCGCTTTTTTAACCACAAACGTAATAACTCCGCGGTTCCTCCATATTTTCGACAACAGCGAAGACAAACTACTCCAGTATTCTGCAATCAGGGAGTATGGCGTCAGGAGCGGCCTAAGGCAAGGATGATGTGGGGGTTCACCTACAACTCGAGGCAAGCACCCTCGCACTTCGAGCTACAAACAAATATTATATAACGGGAATCATAAAAATCCGTGATTGGGGTAAATCATGGATTTTTTTAAGGATATTTGCGTCTTTATAATATAATATTACATATTTATAATAATTTATTGTGTTGTATGCGGCTAATTTCACGATAATAAAAGCATTTTTTTTTCTTCTCTCTTTCTTTTTTCTTCTTTTAATAAATCGGACCCTGTCTTGCGGATTAAAAGTCTCCCGGTGACAGTCACGTACATGGTGACACCGGATAACCCACAGATAAAGGCGTCCCGATCTTGCCCGTAACCGCCCAGCAAAGTACTTAATATTACTGGTCCCTCTAGTTGGTGGCACATAGCCCCATTACACCTATATTTAGGTGTCCATAACAATTACGTGACGCACCCCAACTCATATAGATGAAGAATAGAATTCATACGCTCCCTCACCGTAAAGCAGAAATGTTTAATTCTTAGCTTGCAAGAATCCATGGTGTTACCTAGCGTGGTACCTACCTACCTATCCATGGTGTAGCCTGGTTGTACAATTTCATTTCTTTTTTTTTTGTAAGGACTTCAAACGAAGATTACACGACATATAATGAAGACAATGATTTGGCATTAATATACATTTATCAAAATAATTTATAAATATAAACCAAATTTATCTTATAATATTTATATTGCCCCCGTAAAATTTGGACCTTGCGCCGCCACTGTACAGAGTCAGTGCAAAATGCAGGATTTGAGGGATTTACATTGCATTTTCATATTGCAACAAGACGAGATGTAAATTGGCACCCTCACAAAACAGCGGCTTGATGCGGAGCTCGTTTGGCACCGCTCTAAATGTGGATTTATAATGATATACAAAGGTCGGGATTTAAATGTGGGGAAGCAAAACTTGGGGAAGCGTGGCTGACTCGCTTTCTGAGGGTTATAAGCTTGCACTTGGAATTCTAAATACAAAATATTATAAGCGAGTGGACTTGTAAAAAAAGTGACTATGTATGCAACTATTAATAAGCGGCATGTCTTGTGCGTTTTACATAAAAAAAGAGCATATTTACGGTACATTATTACGTTTATAGTACTGTATATTCCTTTGACATTGGAATAGTCCTTAGCCTATTATCGGGCAATAACGAAATGAAAATCAAAATTGAAATTATTCTTATTTTTGACATAACTTTTGAGTAAAACTGAATTCATTTTTTTGCCTAATTATTGTACTAACAATGGGCTACTCTTTCAGCTTATAAGCTGCGATATTACTTGTATAATACCACAGCGCCGGTTTTCAAAGAGAAGCTCAAGTGAAACAAAGACGTTCAGTCGGTACACAGACAAACTGTAGCACAAAACAAAAAATAATAATAACAAAGACAAAGTGTAAAAAATATTGCGTCGGCGTCTAAACAACTGCGTCAGGGAGGCTGTCAATAATGTCTAAACATATTATAAAAATGAATTTATAAAGTAATAGCCACTTGTTTTAATTAACAACTTTCTATTACGCATGATCATCACCAATCTAAATCAGTCCACTGATGGACTAAGTCTGTTCTATAGCCACTATCATAATCCCCATATATTTCCATACTGCGCCACGGAGGCTGTCGAAACTTCTTGAAACCATTTCCTTCCCATGAATCGATATAAATAAAAACACTAAAAACATTCAGAACATTCAGAACATTAGGAGTGAAAATAACTAAAGTCATGACGCTTGGGGCCAATTGCACAAACTAACTTTGCCCATAACTTCGACTTTGAAAACGTCAATCGCATACATTAGGAATGTCAAATACGTCACAAATGTATGGCGATGCCATTGTCAAAATTAAAGTTATCGTCAAAGTTAGTTTATATGCAACTGAGCCTTGAAGTGCTATTATTCAGTTGTGAGATACTCCATATAGTTCTTATTAGATAGAGAAACGCCATAACGTAGCTCGCAAACTCGTTCTGAATCAATGCACTTAACAATGTTATTTCGCGGCGCAATTTACCAAGCGGAAATGCAAAATTTGCACGATTCCGATTTAACCGGCCAAATAAAATTTTATTGTTATTTGTTGCAATGCGAGGCAGGAGCATGGAGCTCTGGAACACACCTGGTGCCATCTTAAATCGCCCGTGTAATAGTAACAGCTTAAATGCATTACTTTATTGCTAATGGAAAAGAGAGGTAGTTATTTTTTTGTAATGGTAATGTTGGCGGAGGCATGAGGTCAACAATAATAAGCTTGATTTATTAATTGTATTTCATTTCATGTTTGAATTTTTTCATCGGTACCTAACTCTTGTGATTGTACAGGTATCTAATTAAAAAAGCGAATACCTAGCCCCATAAAAGAACTATTTAAGTAAGATATTTTCTGTGTGCATACTATAGTATACTACTGCATACTATATACAGTAAACTTACATACATAGTTTAGTGTGTACGCCTGGGTAGGTACCACCGCAATGTCTATTTCTCCCGCCAAACAGCAGTGTAAATGCACTGTTGTGTTCCGGTTTGAAGGACATTGTAGCCAGAGTAACTACTGGACATATTGAGACTTAACATCTTATGTCTCAGGATGGCGAGCGCAGTGGAATTCCAGGCATTGCCTTGTAATTCATGGTGTTGTTTGGTTTTGCTGCTGTCCATGAGCGGTCGTATCGCTTGCCATCAGGCGAATGGCATGCTCGTCTCGCCATTTATTGCAATGAAAAAAATATATAATCGGTGTAAATTTTAAATTTCTGTGCGCACCTTTGGTAAAATCTGGCAAGCACTTGAGTATTTTGTTATAATGGCAAGGTGTTGAGCAAAGTGATATTGGGTTTTTCTATTCATCATCAGCTCGAAGTCAGGAATTAGTGCCCGATATGGCGATAGGCTCGCCCCCTATCACATCATGGGACGGAACACATAAGGCGTAATGTGGTTGTCCTGGTGGCGCCTCTGCCTACCCCTTCTGGGATATAGGCGTGAGTTTATGTATGAATGTATAAATCACGGAAATCACTCGACAATTTACTGTAATTTTTCACGTGTCAGGTTTCCATTAAAATATAGGGTGTCACAAAATGTCAGCTCGGAGCTACATCAAACCTTGGAATTTGATATGGAGGTAAACATAAAACTCTCGTAAACCGGGGCTTTGTAAGCGACGAGATGACCACTGGACACTTTTATGATCTCGAATCTTATAACAATAAAAATATTTCCGCGAACATCCAATAATTTCATGTTATACCCAATTACGCGGGCCGTATATCACTCGGCGTTTGATGGAGTGTTTTCGCTCCTTTATGACATTCATTTTGGTTACTCATTTGGGTTTGCAATTTCAATTAGTTCGTTACGGTGATAAAGCAATGCTGTTATTAAGATAGATAGGCTCGCCCCCGATCACATCGTGGGACGAAACATACAAGGCGAAATGTGGGTGTCCTGGTAGCGTCTCTGCCTACCCTTTCTGGGAATAATGCGTGAATTTATGTATGTTATTAAATCAATTCAGACATTTTCTATTTTATTTATAAAAAAACTATACGAATGTATCATTAATTGTAACGGGTCACCGCCGCGCCGTCTATGAACATTTACTACATAAGTTAATGGGATACAGAATTTGTCCGTACTATAATCGACGTAACCTTATCATTTTACCCTAGATACTAATATAATAAAAGCCTATGAATAAGCAAAAAGCTAATAATGATAGCACTTAACCCTATCCCACCGCGACCACCATATAATAACCAGAGAAGCAATCACTTAAACTAACCCACGTAAGGCATTCGACAGCGCACGACTATCCATCGGATTAAATTTCCACTACAAGATTTTTCCTTGAATTTCCACCGATGTCAATTCCGTTTACTGAAATATTTTTCAACAGTGGTTTTCTGAGCAAGATTTTCGCAGACGAAATATCGTCCCGTATAATAAAATCACTTGAATTTGTTGAGAAACGTTTTTATGTAGCCAACAGATTGGATGTCTCCGACAAAATTATTAAAATATGGATTGGAAAGGGATTTTTCTGAGCTGTGTTTCATTATACAACAAGATTACAAGGATATCACGATTTGTTATTACATTTTCAATGATTCCTGATCTTGGCTTGAAAACCTTATCTTTATCATCATAATCATTGAAACTTATTATTAAACTACTCGATATAAGCCTCTCCATAAGTAAATCACTTCAACAAATTGCAATTCGAAAATATTCGTCTAAACTGGATTGTGTAAAGTTCTTTCTCGCTCGTTTCCAACACAAAGTGCCTTAACGATTGAAACGTCACCAGCATTTCCATCGGTCTATATCACTCGATCAATATAAAAAATACACAGCAAGCATCCGCAATGTAATTGAAAAGGTCAATTTGAAACGAGCTCGTCACACATCGACGGGCGCTCGTGCTAATTGATTAGAAACTGGTGGCGACATTGGCCACAAACTGCAAGTTGCGAGAATTCCGCTCACGTACCCTCGGCGGCGCCAACGATGTCCCACTTCGAACTAATGATGCAAATTGTCCCCCTACATGGATTTGAATGCGGATGACTTTCAGGATATCCGCTTATATTCAAATTATCATAAATTAAGTTTTGTGTGTTTTGGTGAAACTTGCATACGAAGGGTAAAAATCGAATTGAAGGCATATTTTGATGTAGGTATATTTTGTTTTTATTCTAAATTTTAAATCCTGAGGCAGGTACTTCTTTTTTCAGATTGCTATTTTTTTTTTATTGCATTAATAATTTCTAAACTCTTTGCACCAAAAAAGTAATCCTCGTCATATCCTCATCTAATGAATTAATTTACTAGAAACTAAATTGAATAAAAACTGTATCCTCAGTCTCAGTCCACTTATTTTTACTAATAAAGCAAGTATTGTTTTAATTAAAAGAATCACAGATGACTAACCCCATAAAATTCAAAACATTAGACAAAAATTAATGAAATATTCCGCGACTGAAGATATAAAAAGCGCAAAATATTTTCTCACAAACGTTCATTTTCTCATTGTCCCTTCAGCACCTCTGGCTACATTGCAGCTTTAATTTACGCTCCTCCGCTCGACTTTAATTAGTATAATCGTCCAATTAGCTCTGACAAACATGGAACATACCCGTGTAAAGTTAATTTGGTGTTTTAAAGTGTGTTTACTTGGACAATTGCCTTTTCACTGCCTCTAACGCGCCGTATTTTGACGGAAACGGGGAATTTACTACTTAATTACCCACAGAGACTGCTCGCTACGGTTTATTCATCTCACGTCTTGCGCTACATTTTTTTTCGCTTTAAATTGAGCGAAATAAATGTAGTGTCTGATTTTCAGAGAATTTCCGGTCGTATTTGCATAACGAGCGAGATAGGGACGTCAGTATAGCTGTCTCTGTCTCTTCTATTAGATTCTATTTATTGGCGGTTCAAATTGTGCTTAGTGAGCTGTACTGGTTCGGGAAAGCAAATCGACACTTAAATGCCAGGTACATTTTACTTTGAGGTAACAGATGGAGCATAGAACTCGTTACAGTAAATTAAATAAGTTAATGTACTGTATGTACTTAGCTGCCAGGATATGCGTAATGTGGTCTTGATATCCATTCAGAAGGTGAGCAATTTTCACCGGACGATTTTTGAGTAGATTAACACCCGTATTCTAAGACGTGTCCTCCAATCTTCCTCAACCTTATTTCAGTCGAGGTGACTTTACAAATGAATTGGAGGGACCCTCGAAAATGGTATGCTTAGTTAAAAATATACCTTTACTAAAGGTTCCTCGAGTGAGGTTGAGTCAAGGAAAAACGTCATTAATTACGTCATTGATGTATAGATAAAGTAGAGATTTAACAAAAAACCTTTGAAAATAGTCTATGATCACTTGAAAAGTGACAGTCAAATGTCATGTCAGAGTGTTTACATAGAATAATATATAATTATTGAACTCAAAATCTTCGGGATTGTGACTGGAAGACAAATATTTAGTGAGTCGGAGTAAAAATCGCATGCAGACAGGAGGAGGGTCATACCATCCAACCCGGAAATTTCGAAGGATATTCTTATGGATGAATCGTCGTTCGGGATATTCGTACGGAGTATCGTACAAGTATTACAGGAACTGTTGGAAATCTTTAATAACTTGTTTAAAATAATAAACACTGTTTCCAAACCACAAATCTTTTATTAAATGAAATAAAGAGTAATGTTTGTATCATTCACTAGGAAAACGTGTAAATCGTGTAGAGGCACCCACCTCAAAATATTGTTGGCATATTTAGGTATTTAAGAATTTTAAAAGGTAAACTTTATTTCTCTCTTTTAATTACAATTTTAAAGTAGGATTATTTCTTTTATTTCTTCCTTAAGGTAGGTCGCGACGTACCTTGAGTTTGACAGTTGATTCCTTTCCTCGAGACAGGAAAATTTTTGAGTGACGTTGAGTGGAGGAGATTTTTTTCTACTAAGAATACGGATTTCCTCTAGTAACGTCAAGTGGAGTCGAAAAAACGTCTTAGAATATGGGTGTAAGACATCGTACTGAATACTGATCCAAAATACCACTTAAATGCAAAACTACTACACTAATAATATAACGCTTAGCATCACAATATGAGGGTGACTACCGAAAGACAAACTTTCAATTCACTTCACCTTCTCAGTTTAAAAATTAGAGAAATGCGACAAATTATATCCCAAAATATACGGATTACGATACATAATTTCATATGAAAAGCACAAAAAACAACAATGTCACGTAACAAAGCCTTGTCCTAAAACAATATGATCCGGCGAGACAGTTTTTCACGTTGTTATTATTAAATTCGAGTATGTTATTTCACCCAAAACCATTTACTTGTCTCCCGACGATACAGGCCCACGTGAAACTAACTAGGATACTTGTGTGGGTGGATCCAATTCCCAGAAAGGACCTTTGATAAAATAATCCTCGTTGTTATTAACTTGTGAATATTTATGGTATGTTTAATAAAAATGCGTGGTCAAAATGGAGTCGTCCCGAACCACCAAGTCGGCATGTTTGAATTGAAAATACCTCTGACGTCTCCAAGTTTTGTATATATTTATAGCATTTTAATATCGTCGCTACTCGCTACTGATCCCAACCTCAGACCTAACATTACTATGCAAGAATTTTGTCATTGGTAATAGAATCTGCAAGATTTTTTAGTCTGATAGTGCCAAGATTCGAAACTTGTGAATCGCACAAAAAGTCGTCTCTGCGGAGATCCAACCGGCATCCTCACGATTCGCTGACGTCTTAACCAACTACGCCACTGCTACATTGGTTTACTTCTTCAACAAATCTGTAATATACGCAAATCCTAAATCCTATTAGTTAATGTTCTCTTAGATTTACGCGAATGTTACACATTGAAATAAATAAATTTGGTATTTTTGTGTACAGTCCGCCCCGTGACCACGAAAGCTTTAAAGCAACCGAAATGACGAAAAATTGTTCCGTTAAAAAATGATAAATTAGACCAAATCCGCGTTATAATCCGTAAAATTAGTTTTATTCCTATGAGATATTAAAAAGAATACGATCAGAAATCCTAGGTCAAGAAGCCTTTAAATCTTTCCACGACGTTAATCAGTGGCTGACAACGAGAAGTCATAATCGTAATTGTTTTACAACTGCCATTCACCTAACAAAGTCGTAAAACAAGTTAGTTCGCTTTAATTTGCTAATGTACTGGAGAACCTAATTTCTTATAGAGCCTAGTTTGCCGAGGCTTGTCAAAACAATACAAATATCAAATAAGTAACATCGAATATTTACGTAAGATTGGATTGATTAAATTACTAGATATTATTTAAGACTGCCTCGGTGGCGAAATTATATTACGGTACGGTTACAAAGCTGAGGTCTCGGCTTCGAGTCCCGGATCGGGCAAAGTGATATTGGATTTTTCTATTCATTATCAGCCCAGAGTCAGAAATTTGCGCCCGATATACCGATAGGCTCGCCCCCTATCACATCATGGGACTGAACATACAATCCGAAATGTGGGTGTCCTGGTGGCGCCTCTGCCTACCCCTTCATGGATAAAGGTGTGAGTTTTTGTATGTATGTATGGATTTAATTAGGCCGACCTTAAACTCTTCTTTATGTTTTTTTAATAAAGGTAAGGAAACTGCTTTCAAAGTTTCGATATAAAATACGATGAAATTAAAATAGACAATCTATTTCTCTCTATCTCTACTTTTAATAGCTCTACCTCTTCAGAAGCTTCTGTACTGATAATTTTAGTAGCATTTGTTATAACTTATAAGAAACACATACGAGTATAAAGAGAGAATATATTTACATTGTCTTTTGCGCTGCTACGCTCCATTTGAACACGTATTAATTAAATAAAGATTCATATAACAGAGAAATATTAAAGTAGAATTTTTATCTTTAAATCTTCATCCGACAAAATTGGATGTTACATTGCACCACCAGATTTCCAACTTGAAACTCTCACAACAATTGCAGAATTCCTTCCGGTTGGTGGAGTTGCGGTGGAAAGCCACGAAGTAGTGACGTCAGTTCTGCTCCGATAAACTAGCGATAAAATCTGAAGCTCAGTATCATGTGAGCGCGTGTAGAGTCCTTCTCTCCCTGGTAGAGACGAGCTTTTAAAATATTATTCACCACTGCACCTTTGTGCATACAAGCAATTATTCCACTTGGCAGATTGTGTGCGGGCACGTACTTGGATTGTTGTGAATAGTACAATCTTTGTCTAAAACTTTACTGAGTAATCTGGTATTATTCTAAATGATCTGTTAATTTGATTAATGTTTAAGTTATTTTTTGTTTTGCTGTCCCATTAGAATCAATTTATTTTGTAAAATATAGTATCTTTATTATACCTATTGTCGTATTTCATAATTAGATTGCCTCGCATTTTAACTGTCGGTAGTGATGGCAGTCGCTCGCTTTTAACAGCCTCTACTATTCTTATGTTAAATTAATTTGTTAATGTAGCAGTATAATTTGACGACTCGTTGTCTGCCTGGCACCAAGTTTAGTTTTGAATTCATCAAATATCTATATCAAGAAATAATCGTGGTTGTTAATTAGAACAGCTCTTAAAATATGCTTAAGAATTAAAGGTAGGTTCTGAAAATTAGTACTAAAGTCCATAATCCCATAGACCAAGGACCGTAAAAACCGCAACGACTAGCTATCAATATAATTCACATAAATAATATTTTACATTCCATTCTGAACAATAAAAATACTTTGCAACGTAAGACCGGCAAATTGTCCGCAGAGATCCCAGTACAGACAATATTGTCGACAAATAAGCACTTTGAACATCGGAAGCGATTTGCTGACAAAAGAGAAAGGCACCGACGTCGACGTCCTAACGTGCCTTTGTGCAAAACCACTAAGAAACAAAGGCGTTAAACAAAAAAACGTTGAAAACTTTAGTCCTGAAACGACTGGATGTAAAAAGCAGAAAATATTAAAATACTGTGATTATGCTGGAATCATTACGGTCCTTTGACTTTGTTACTTTTATAAGCCATTGAAATATATAATATAAAATATATAAAAATAAAATATACCGGGTATATGAAGACTGCGACCGAAAACGAAGCCAGGTGGTAATTTTAGTGGTTACAAACACGATGCAAATAAAAATTTCGCCAAAACAGTGACAGATATTTTTTTAGATTTTTTTTTTAAATGATCGTGTTTGTGTGGTAAATACCTAGTTTTTGCGAAAATACCAATTTAGACCCTTACGTACCATTGCGTGTTTAATAATAAAAAAAAGTTGTCGATTTTTTTTTTGCGAAATGTTTACTTGCTTTGTGTCTGAAATCTATAATACTACCACCTGGCTTTGTTTTCGATCGCGGTCTTGATATACGCTGTATAAGCCATGAACATACTTTAGCAAAATCCTTTAACCCTCTTCATGAAGGACACTGATACATACAGGCCTCCCCTAAAGGGCGTCCATAATAATGAACTATTGGAAGCTGCCTGCATTTAACAAATCCCTGTAATCTTAATTAAAGTCATTTTCTTCTCTCTCTTCAGCCTCGGAAAGTCCATCGCTAACATAGTCCTCTCCTAAAAGAACATTCATAAAATTACATCAATTTTATTAATATCTTAGCTAAAAAAAGCCGATACAACAGTTACGAAAACAATTTAAGTATATGAAAACTCCCAACTTAATCTCAATTCCCCGGATGCATCTCTGCCGAGCCATTGTGGTAAGACCGATGCGAGCAAGTTTTTTGACTAACATCGTTATAGCTTTCTTTTGAGCGTCGAGTCGCGAGTCAGATTGTCCGCCATTGTGGAATCTATTTCAGTAATTTAGTTCGAGTTTGGAGTGCAACGGATTTCAAGTTCGCTTGTTGCTTTTACTGCAGAATGGCTTTAGATAACTTCAATAAAATGATATATTGGTTATGCGATCTGTAAATAACTGGTCTCGGGTAGAGAGTTGTGTGTTTTAAAATAAAACACTTAATAAAGCGAGGTATACGAGCAGAAGTTACAGATTCGATGACAAACTAATACCATGAATCAGATGACCGTCGAAAACACAACACTGGGGTGCAATTTCATGGTTTTTTTTTTCTTTGGCTAAGTAATGCTAGCCCTGAGCTAAATCCATAATCAGGAAAATCATAGGTGGGTGATGAGAACTCGTTTTTTTGGGAGATTCTTGAAAAAGGAAACCGTGCTGTCAATAGGGAAACCTCATTGACTTGATGAAATCCTGAAAGATGACGGTAAAACTATTCCTGCTTCCTGTTTTCATAGTTTTCTGGCCAGATTCAAAGAATAATCATTTATGTATAGTTATACAATATTAAATTATCGTCATACGTTCATTAAAACATATAAATTCATAATACATGTAATCGTAAATGAGCGACATTTGTGTTTCTTTAGGCATGAAACGTCTGATTCAATTATTATAATTATCAACTGTTATGTTAAGAAATATTACGATCTAATTAATTCTGTTATAGCTGTATCTTTACTATTGTTTAAATACTTAATAACGGTTACTTGAATATCGAATGGAATATTATATTGAATATAAATAAAATAAAACCTTTTTAATGCAAACTTATTTGTTTAAAAGAGGCTGCGGATTTGATCCCCGCATCGACACAAATTACATAAGTCACATTAGTATTTGTCTCGGGTCTGGGTGTTTGTGACACCGAAAAGTCCCACGTAGTTTTTGATATCGACTCAAGATTCGATCTTAGTGTAGGGTAAGGACTATGTATGAGACTGTTGAGATTATTTATTTATTTGATCTGTATTGTATTTATGTTTTTAAAACCGAAACATTATGACCTACTTTTCATATCTGCCCAGTCAAATGACCGCATCGATCACGATGAATTCAATAAAAAATATTTTGAATGATATAAATATTATAGGCTTCTGTCAATAATGTTTTACTTCAAGGAATAAGGGTTAAGGGACATTTACTAGTGCAATATAAAGGGATGACAGGAGAGGTAAATTGTTTACATTCCTCTGTGGATACAAGATCCATTATGAGATAGTTCCGTTTTCCAATTAAGTAATCGCTCTCTCTTTGATTACTCTTCTATACCCCGGTATGATATTTAAATAAACACGACACTTCAGTCTTCAATCATAGGACATACTATTCATTTTGAAAATATGATATTTGAAATTTAGAATTTGTTATTTAAAGTAGTTACAAGTTTATATACACAGTATTTAAAAAGTTTATAAATATTTCTTTCAATTAGATAAGACCGGGTTATAGACACCCTTTCTTAAATTATTACAATACATGTAAATAAATCATTAGCTCTAATATTTATTGATTTGAGATAGAACTTGGTGAAACTATTACACTAAAAACATCAGTTGATTTAGTACATTTCTGTAATTTCAATTTGACAAATTCCTTACATTGCACATACACCATCTTAACAAGTTCAGTCTCACTATAACAAAATATTCTATAAGTTTTCCTTTTACTATCCTGTTTGGTTCGCTTTCAAATTGCAAAACATCCAAAAAATACTTTAAATACGTTTCTACCCAAGGGAAGGGAGCGGCGCGCGTGTGACTTTAATATTTTCAAGAATATTCCTTATATTATTCTTAGAAATCTTTTCTGTTTAATCAAAAGAAACCTTGTAATAATAGAAGTTCAGGAATTCCAGTTAGTAATTTATGTCAATTCTATGAAATAATTATCGTATTTTAATTAATGATGTATTCTATTTCTTTTCCAGAAATCGTCTTCAGAATGATCACTTAAATACACTTATTATACATTTAGTATGCTGTTTATTTTTGCCTTATTTATAATCATAACTTATAAATTATTCCATGAATACCTAATCTTATATTTTTTTCACTGGTCGTGATATGACAGTCAAGGTGTGCGAGGTATTACGAAATACCACATTAACATATTATAACGTTTGGGCATCGATCAATTATACACTAGATACAACATGAGCGCTTGAAAAATGGCACCGAAAAAGAGTGCTTAAATCACGAGTAAGCACTCTTTCGCCTTCAGTCGCGCGCCGACCGTTGCTTGTGACAATGCCTAAATGCTCCGTAAAAAAGTGCAAAAACAACACGCTTACAAAGCTTAAAACTCATGGGATTTCGTATTTTCGGTAGGTAAAATTAATTTACTTGCTTCCTACTTTAATCAATATGTGAAATTGAGTACCAATAATTAAATATAAATTAATTTAGCAACCTAAAATCAACAAGCGCTGCTTCGCAGTTGTCTCTTTCGACTCGCTTAAATAGACAAGGATGAGTAGCGTCATGATTTGGAACAGAATATACATGGAGTAGTTTCATTTTGTATTTTTTAGTTACTAATTTTAAATAATTTAAACTTATTATATATTAAAAATTAACATCAGAAATATTTATTACAGATTACAGAATTGATTATATTATGTACAGACTATGTTAAAATATATTAAAAGGAGACATTGTGAAGTAAATATAAAAAAAAATAGTTGTGTGTCAACGATTTTTGTTTCATTTGTTCATGATTTTGCCATATTCGTACAACATTTAACATAATGTAAAAGAAAAATAAACTTAAGTATATTTATTTATTTAAATCTTTATTGTACACAGAAAAATAACGTACAGAAACAGAAAACCAAAAAAAAAATATTTTATTATTTTTTTCGATTTATCATTTTTACAAAATAATCACATTTTACATATTATCATATTTCATTATTACAATACAATAGGTAATAACTTTACCTATTATATTGTAGATTGTTATGTTCATGTTAATTCATAGAAAAAATATGTAAGAATTCGACTCCATTGCGCCCTTTATTCCGCTGTCCAACTAAAGTCATAAAATTTTATTACTTTCGAGGACGTCTCATTCAAAAAGGGACTTTATGCCCCAGGAATAAGGTGAAATTTGTGTTAATTTGTGATCTTCTAGTTCAGTTTTTTGTTTCAATGCATCGGTGCCACTTTTTAAAGGAACATTTACAGGGAACTGTGTATCTAGTGTATAATTGATCGATGCGTTTGGGCACCAATCTGCTTAGAAAATGACAATAAGTCTATCCCAAAAAAATCTTACACTGCCATTTGCTGTATCTGATAACAACAAAGTACTGGAATTTTACTCTCACTACATTTAGACGCTATTATGTACGACGTCCATCTGTCTGTATCAGCCCATATACGTCCCACTGCATGGCCTTCTCTACAATCGACAGAACGATGGAGAGAGGTTAGGCCATATAGTCCACCACGCTGGCTTGATGCGGGTTGGTCCATCTATACTGCACTCAAAACCCCTTTACTAAAGTTAATGCAAATAGCTTTAGCTTATGATTTGAAATTAATAATAACTACTTTATAACTTGTCTAGCTAATCGTAATGTTGTGCAAACACTGTACACTAAGCTGTGTCTGGCAACACTTAGCAAATATTTGGGAATAGTCTAGGTAAACACGATAATAACATTTACGCTTTGAAATAAAACTAATTTTTACGGATTTTATCGCGATATTAGCTTAATTTAGGTTGGTTTCATTTAGTTTAATTTGCGATAAAATCTGTAGAAAATAGTTTTATTTCAACGCGTACCGTTGCGTAAATCTAAGAAACCATTAAACATTTACGTTTAATATTTGCTCTGAGTCAGGTATTTGTGCTCGATATGACGATAGGCTCATACATACATAAACTCACGCCTTTATCCCCGAAGGGGTAGGCAGAGGCGCCACCAGGACACCCACATTTCGCATTGCATGTTCCGTCCCACGATGTGATAGGGGGCGAGCCTATCGCCATATCGGGCACAAATTCCTGTCTCCGGGCTGATAATGAATAGAAAAATCCAATATCACTTTGCCCGACCCGGGATTCGAACCCGAGACCTCAGCTTTGTAACCGTACCGTAATACAACTACGCCACCGAGGCAGTCATATCGTGGGACGGAACACACAAGGCGAAATCTGCCTACCCCGTTTGGGAAAAGGGTATGAGTTTAAGTATGTACATTTTACTACCATCATACTCATCATCGTCAATACACCGTCTTTAATAACACCACGGGTCGATTACACCATAATGCGAGTACTACATCTATGTTTGTACAATTACGACCCCATAACCCTTACAATGCTCATCACAAGACGTACATCTCAGTATGTCTGCTAAAACATTCACGTGGGGCTATAGTTGGAGGGTTGGGTAATATTTGTAAGGACAGTGAGATATGGAACTCAATTTCTCGTTTTCCCCTGCATTTCTGTAGTGACCGACGCAGCTGTTGCTATGCGGTTGCCGGTTACCTTGGCGTTTCTCTGTATAATAATGACTTAGTTTGACTACGTTTTTAAAGATAACTATTACATGCCATGGAAACAAAACCATACAGCCAAGTATAACATTACAATATTCAACCTCTTTTGACATTCGAATTCCACATAATATTAAGAAATGAAATATTTACGCTATTTATCAGACTTTTAATTAATTATTTGGGTGTTTATGTATAATTTTCACTAAGATCCCTCTTGATTTAAATGCCAATATGAAGGATGTATGTATGCGACCATCCAAGCATAGAATACACTTCAAACTATGCTACTAAGTATTAACAATTCCCATTAGTAGAAATGGCATTTGTAAACTTATAGCATTAGACACAGAGAGCTCGGTAAAACTAATTTGCGGACTTTGATTGCTCTCGCCAATAGCTATTTGGTCTTAACAGACATACGGACATACTTTAAACGAATACGTAGTTTCTCTCAATTAAAAACTTCAAAGGAAAATTAAAAGTGTACAAAGTTCCATATTTTATGTAAGTCAATATTGAGATATCCATCATTGTATTTGTAATACTTCCACTTATACCAATAATTTTGTCGATCGCTGTGACGTGTTTTCCACGACCGTGTAGCTATTTATCTGTGGACAAATACATATCCTAGCACCGACTTCTATCACAAACTTCCAACTTCTTATAACAAAACCACAAAAATCAATGGCTAATTATCATAAATTTGAATTATTTCCCCGGACGATAATTAGGACAGACCCCATCCCTCAGCGAAAATAACAAAGTGGCAGAAGGAAAATGCCAATTCAGTTTAATTGCCAACATTCCACAATCTGAGACGTCACAAGGCGACTTTATGGGTGTTTTAAATCGGGATTCATTCCCTCCCCTTCCTTAAGTTCAACGGCTGACTTAAATATTACGGCAGTATAGCTTATTCTATAACAGCATTTCTTTTAATTTAATAGTGTTTTTAAAAGTGTAGAGTACCTACCGTCGAAAAGGATTAATTTTATTGATGATTCATTTATTCACTATCTTAAATTATTATAACTATATTAATTCTATCGGCTGTATTTATAAACAAATTTATTTATATTCATAGACGAAAATTTTGCCAGTCTCCGTGGCGCAGTTGGTTAGACGCCGGCTGTGAAACGAGAGGCCACGGGTTCGATCCCCGCACCAAAAGAAATGTTTGTGCGGCCCACAAATATTTCTTTCGGGTTTGAGTGTTTGTGAGACTGAAAAGTCTCTCAGTTCTGATACCTGCGACACAAGACTAAATTGATCTTAATGTGGGGTCAGGATTATGTATGTGAATTGTGACTGTTGGGTGTATTTTATTTATTTAAAATTAATTCTAAAGTCGTTCGAAAGAACAAAACATTCGTCAACTAAAGTAGGTTTTAAATCTGTATATGAATAAGGCCGCAAGAATTACAGGCGTTTATTTAATATCTAATACATACAACGTACTTAAATTTAAAATGAAAAACCTTTCAATCTCGAAAACGTAATCTCACGTCCATCTCGATGAAGCGATCGAACGTGCGATCTTTATACTGCCGGTTGCTCATCGACTGCCCCATTTGAAGTTTTTTAATATTAAGTAATAACATTAAACGATGTCGTTTGTAATAATATTTATTTATTTATTTATTTAAAATCTTTATTGTACACCAAAAACACAACAGAAAAGAAGACAATAAACAAAAAAAAAAGTACAATTAGCGGTCTTATCGCTCAAGGCAATTTCTGACAGACAACCATATGATGGATATTAGAAAAGAGAACGAAAGTTGGGGCAGCGTCAGGTGTACGAATAATATAAATATTCCATATCCATATACTTACACAATATACACATATACATACAAAAAATATATATAATAAACATACATAAAGGTCATATAATTAAAAAACATTACACAGAGGAAAAGGTATACAACCCTAATATCTTCAGTCAACCTGTAAATAATGTTGACCATCCTTTATAATAGTTATTTTATACAATTTAAAGTTTACCTTAAACACACGTTATGACGTTTTACGTCTTTTGATACGAAAAACAAAACAAAACATAAACCCAAGAGCAAAGTTACTTCACACTCACGGCGAAACTTAGCTAATAAGAATAGATGGACTGTAACAAGAACCAATCTCTTGGGTGTAAAACAAATTTTTGTCTGAGGTAAAACAAGTCATATTATCGACATTGTAAGTGCCAGGAGCGTATTCAGACTTCTCTGAGGAGGAAATTACCCCCAGCCTTATTAGGGTATTTGCCTATCATCGAATTTTTGTATTATTTTGCAGACAAACACAAGTGCTATTAAAACAAAGCATTTTTGTGAAAACAGTATTAAAGTAGCTTGTAACATGACGCAAATATTAGTATTTTAAATAAAAGAGTGGGGAAGTAGTGGGGACATCTTACCGTCTCTTTCACACCCGCACACAATAATGCATAATAAGATTAGTGACGTCACTAATTTTGTTTTGCATCCCTTTTCTTTTACCCCCACTACAAGATTTAAAACGTTTCTAACTTGTTTAATTCTGAGTGGATTTACAAAATTCTTTATTCGCTATATTTTGAATATGGATACTTTTTGATGAATACAATAAAAAAAAATAGTCAAATACCCTATTATGGGACTCTTCAGATGTCACGAAGGTCTATGGAGGTTTGCAGCGATATCTGTGCTATAGTATTACTCATCGGCCATCGCCGATGGGGCCAAAAAGTTCTCGAATGGAGGCCACGTAGCAGAAAGCGCAGCGTAGGACGTCCACCCACAAGGTGGTCAGACGACCTGGTAAAGGTCGCGGGACGTCGCTGGATGCAGGCTGCCTCCAACAGGTCACTGTGGAAATTATTGGGAGAGGCCTATGTTCAGCAGTGGACTTCCTTTAGCTGATGGATGGATGAATGTACGGAGATGAATAAAGACACACAATTCCTTAATACAGTCTCATAGTTACTTTTATGATTTAAGTTGTGGTACATATAGTTAATTTTATGCATATGTAGCAGCATTTTACGAATTACCAAGCAATGCTAGTTATAGAACTATCGGTGTCCTCTGCAAGATTTTTGCGATGCCCTATCTCTAATCTTCCACCAAGCTCATAGGAAATAAAGTAAGTAAATCTGCACCCAGTAATGTCCTGTAGCCTTAGCAGCCGTCCAACGCCCATCCACTCCGGGCTCTTATCCCACTAGTAATAAGAAGTGAGAAACGTAGCCTTTGAAAGAGGAACATCTCAAAAGTCCCAAATTTACGGATATTTTAGTTAATTATCCTCAAATTTAACAGATAAGGAACAAACCATAAATAAATCTTAATATCTGAAAACTTTCCAAGAAAATGTAAAAGGTCTTTGGAAATTTAGACGAGGCACGTGCTCGACAATAAATCAATATTAATACATTGCCCAACAATATTAGTCACTACATAAAAGTAAAATTCAACCTCAAAATGCATTTCAGGTATCCAATATAAAATGTAACTCCCAAAAGTACCGTTATCCTTGCACCTGAAATTCCCAGCTGGCATCGAGTTCGCGCTGCGCTACAAAGTACTACGTGTATAGTTCGCTAGATAACATAAAGGATTTATTTTAAAAGCGAGCCACAGCGAACGAACCGCAAGCCACGGGACACGCGCGCCCCCAATATAAATCCAGACGCCGCGCCGCCTAATATAAGTGGGTTGATATGTGCCAAACTGTTGCTTAACTATTGGTTAGAAGGATACTGTGATTTTTACATTTTTGAGTATTTTCGTTGCAAAGGCACGGAAGTTATAAGGGTATACTTAGTTGATTCCAGGATTATTTTAATTTTTGAATCCTTTTGAGATCATGATTTAATAAAAATGTTTTCGATTGTCATTATTCGATTGTCTTATTATCAACAATGCCACAAGAAGTCCATTGTCAAACATAAGCTTCTCCTAAGCATTTCCCACTACACAAAATGTAACTTATTCTAGTTCATAAGTCTTTCTAGTCCATCCAAAATAGGTCTCCAAGAAATCGCCTGCTGATATAAAGGCCCCATCACACTGGCGCTTTACAAGCGTTGGCGTTTCTCCAACGTTTGCGCAACGTCGACGCTGCGCTAACGCGACGTTGACGTATGGTACGAGAATATGTAATGCTTGCCTTTTCTTTTACGTAGTTTTCGTCGAAGTCTGTAGGTACATAATAAAGGTTAACCTAAATCTTATTGTTGCCTGAATTCCATCCTTTGTTAAAGTAAGTATTGTTTGTTTAAAACTTAATTTAATTCCAAAGATCTACTCTCAAGTTTTTACTAAAGTATTTAAATTAAAGTCTAGGGATAAAATTAATACAATCTGAAGTGAGATAGTTTTAAACGTGTCAATTTTTTAAGCTAACGATTTTTCATAGTGGTTTCTTAGATTTACGCGAATGTTAATGAAGTTAAAAAATCTAAAAATTTAACCATATCGCTATAAAATCCGTAAAATTTAGTTTTATTCTAACGATTTTTTCTTACGTACAATGTTTCCTCTAAATATTTGGAAGAAACAGTTTTCTCGCCATTTATAAAAATGCGTTTTGTTATTACTACCCCCTTATAAAGTTTTAAATTTTAATACGTTCTATTTACGAACAGATACAATTAACGAATTTAAACTGATAACTTGTGGCGTTTTTTCATACCCGCGTCCAACGAAAGTACAAGATCAAGATAAAATGTGTTAAATAGTCAGAAGTCAGAAGCTAGTCTTACCGAAAACTTCGTCGGCGCGATTAGCTTTATTTGAAATTAACTTTATATGTAATTTCTCATCCCGTCCCGTCCCGTTATATCCCGCCCGTTCCGTCTCATTCTCACTCAAAGCATGTAATCCTGTTTCACTCATTTGAGTATAAAAGAGTAACAAATATATCGAAAATCCTTCCTGAATTTTTTTCGGTATATAAAGTAACCTAAGATTTAATCCTGGATTTCAGCTACCTCCATACCAAATTTCATGGAAATCCGTTAAGTCGTTTCTGAGTTCATCGCGCACAACCGCACAGACAAACAGACAAAAATTCTAAAAATCATTGTTTTCGGTTCGATTACGTTAATACAAACCCCATATTTATTATATAGTATGTATAGATATACCGGGTATATCACGACTGCGACCGAAAACTAAGCCAGGTGGTAGTTTTAATGGTTCCAAACACGACGCAAATAAAAATTTCGCCAAAACAGAGTCAGACATTTTTTTAGAATTTTTTAAAAATCATAGATTTTGGGTGGTAAATATCTAGTTTTTGCGAAAATACCAATTTAAACCCTTACGTACCATTGCGTGTTTAAAAATGAAGAGGTATTTATTTTAGGAAAATTATGTATTTATCACCCAAATACGACGATAAGTAAAAAAATTACAAAAAAAAGTTGTCGATTTTTTTGCGGAATTTTTACTTGCATTGTGTCTGAAGTCACTAATACTACCACCTGGCTTCGTTTTCGTTCGCGGTCTTGATATACCCTGTATAATACAACATTGATTGTATATTGTATCGTATTTAGCACTGCGAATTGCGTCTGTCACAGTCCATTAGTTACATCTCAGATTGTTACTCTAGGGAGTACTGAATCAATTTCCGGAACAGTGTTAATTACGTACAGATCAAGCCTCATTGCGTCTGCATTGTTATATCTACATATAATATAATTATACATGTCTCAGATGGACACGGGACTAAATTGCCACAATCATGAGTCATGACCCGTAGATATAAAAGTATACATTATGTCCTTGAACGTGAATTAAATGTGTGAGAAATCGATAAATCTCCTTCGATTCCGCGGCATCAATTTAAAACATTGGAAATTATGTCGTATTCCTACCAGGTAAGTTTGAATATCCTTTGGTAAAAAATTAAATCCCTTTACCTTCCCGGTCTGCGCTGGGCTTTAATCTGCGGAAAGCGTAAAAGATATGAAAAAATGTAGAGTTGTAAAGAGGTAAAGAAATATGTGTGTAAAAATTGTAGATTTTGGAAACAGGTTAAAGGCGTATGTGTGTCCTATTTTGTCAATAATTTAAGGCATTGCATGTACATTAATAAAAAATAAATAAAGTAAACAAAATAAATAATAATAATAACCTGGAATGATAAAGTTGTGTCTGACAGTCTCCGTGGCGCGGTTGGTTAGACGCCGGCTGTGAAACGAGAGGCCGCAGGTTCGAACCCCGCACAGAGACAAATGTTTGTGTGAACCACAAGTATTTGTTTCGGGTCTGGGTGTTTATGAGACCGAAAAGTCTCTCGTAGTTTCTGATACCCACGACACAACACTCGATCTTAGTGTGAGATCAGGACTATGTATGTGACTGTTGGGTGTATTTATTTATTTGTGTGCGTGGCGTTACAGCATGTTGTAAAAACTTTTACAACTAACTGCCTCCAACGGTTATATCTTTACGAGCGAACAAGCAAGGCTCCTTATCACTCAAGTGATCCATATAAAAGTATTTTCTATTCAAATAAAACTTTGTTTTAAAGATAGGATTCAAGTATCAGCTGAAGGTGCAGCTGTTTTTTATATAACATAGATACAAAATTATCTATGATATGTATGAGAGACCTACCACCATTACCTTGAAGGATATTTTAAGTTATTCTTTGTTGGAGATGATATTTTACAGTATTTTAATATCTTTGAGAGCTTCTCTCTCTATCTCTTATCGTTCCCTCAATGCTGAGGATCGTGACCCCTGTCACTTGGTCGAGTCTTGGACAGCTGTTCGCCAGGCTTGACGGTCCTCCGGGATAGTCATGGCTAGCGTCTTGCTTATTTGATCATCCCAACGAGCTGGTCTGCGAGAGCTTGTGCACGCAATAATAACATTTAATCATTTCTTATGTAAACTACCAAAAAGTACCGCCGCCCTTGCCTTTTATTCCCTAGTCTAACACTCAAACGAAATTAATTCTACTGAAACATTAAAAAATAATAAGCGCTATTTAATATTTGATGTTATCAAACAACTACCAACCGCGTATAATTATAAATCGTTAAAAAACCCCATTCAGAAAGAAGAATGAGAAAACTCTAAATATAGACGTTTTACAAATAAGAAGACGCTATTAGTGTTACCCATCGTGGCTGTATTTTTTTTAAATACATAAATACATCCAATAATCGTACGTAGTCCTGACCTAACCTGTACGAAGATGGTACAAGTTTTGTCTCAGAAACTACGAGAGGCTTTTCAGTCTTACAAAGACCCAGAGCCGAAACAAATACTTGTTTATGTATGATGTATTATTGGTTTTTGTAATAAACATTTGAACGAATGTATGTTTAAAAAATATCTGTAAAAATCACCACTAATCTACAGCTTCCGGGAAAGAAACTAAACCAAGTCAATGAAAGTTAGATGGATTCAAATGGGTCCATACAGATTTAATGAGTTTGGTGGGATTTAACTTGCGAGAAAAATCTTCTTATACTTTAGCCGGGAAACTTTCATAAAATTACTTCATAATTTTAATAATTTACGATCGTTCGCCCTCTGCGCTAGATACTTAATAATCGGCTGATTCATTATCTTCTTATCAAATTTTTATATTTCATGTTTATTGTTGAAGAGTACATTTAGTAGGTATCAAGCAGTATTTTGTTAATATTGTAGTTGTTTTTATCTTTAATTCTATAATAAAAATAAGTCTCTCATATTTGGGTGTTCCATTAATGTGTGTAGTATAGATTTATTAAGTATTACTATACCTATGATATAAATTAATTAAAGCTGTCTAGTCGTAACGTTTCCCGCCGTGGTTGAGGTAGTTGGTATTTAAGGATGCGAATATCTTAACACCAGCTAAAGGAATACTTCCCATGTTACCTTAGTTTACTACTACGCTAGTCTAGGGAGGACTATATGGCCTAACCACTTTCAATCGATTCTCTCGATTGTAGAGTAGGCCCGTGCCCTGCAGTGGGACGTATATGGGCTGATATACGTATAGATAGTCTAGGGTAGGGTTGTAGACTTCTTACCTTCTTCACAATATTATCCTTGCCCTTTAAAAATAGTTAGACATAATTTACTTCAAATACATAGAATTCTAAAACTTATAGGCCTCTTGCTAACCCATGATCGCTGGCTATCCCGTATGTGCTTAACTAAACTATAGTTCCCTCAAACCGACGACCTGCAAAGCATTTCGTCGAAATCCAAGGCGTAACGACCTTTCACTAATCCGATAATTATACGCTTCAGTCCACCTCTTCATTCTCAGCTGACGTTGTTTGCGCCCCATCAAACATCAACTGCGTCTACAGACAAAGTAAACAAAGCTTGGTCAGTCTGACCCGGATTGCTAATAAATTCAAAAGTTTTGACACCAGCTGCCCGGGTGCCAGTCAAATCGGCCGCCAGTTTCCGTAATTACTGGCTCTTCGAGTAGGGTTGCCAGAGCAAAAAATATGATAGATGTGCCTAGTATTATCTTCATGTTTGCATTATTTTTAATTTGCAGCAAAGGAGGATTTAATCATGATTAACGATCTTCGTTATGGCATTTATTGTGGTCGTGGTGGAGAGTAGATTTAAAAGTTGACCGAGGAGGTCTCACACCCGTATTCTAACACGTTTCCTCTAATCTTCCTCAACCTTATCCTAGTCGAGGTGACATAAAAATGAATTTAAGGAATCCTCGAAAATGGTATGCTTAGTTAAAAATATACTTTTACTAAAGGTTCCTCGAGTGAGGTTGAGTTGAGGAAAAACGTCATCATTTACGTCACTGATGTATAGATAAAGTAGAGATTTAACAAAAAAACTTTGAAACTAGCCTATGGTCACTTGAAAAGTGACAGTCAAATGTCATGTCAAAAGTGTTTACAAATAATATATAATTATTTAACTCAAAATCTTCAGGATTATGACTGGAAGACAAATATTTAGTGAGTCGGAGAAATGGTGGCTGCAAAAAAAACGCATGCAGACAGGAGGAGTGTCATTCAATCCAACCCGGAAATTTCGAAGGATATTCTTATTGATGAATCGTCGTTCGGGATATTCGTACGGAGTATCGTACAAGTATTACAGGAACCGCTGGAAATCTTTAATAACTCGTTTAAAATAATAAACATTGTTTCCAAACGAAAAATCTTTTTTTAATCGACTTTAAAAAGAGGAGATCACCAATTCGAGCTGTATGTATGTAATTTTGTCAGAACTGCACCGTATAAGTTGAATCGAAATCGGTTCTGCAGTTTTTGAGATAGAGCAGGGGTCACAATCTTTTTCAGTCAGCGGCGCACATACATATTTACTATTTTGTCTCGGCACCCTAATCTATCTAGCTGGTTGAAACGTACAGCGATATTAGTTAGGTATATAAGCACAAAACTAAAAATTTAGACAGAGGGAATTCTACGCGGCGCCCTCCTTTACTTTCTACGGCGCGGCGTACCAGGAGGCACACTTTAGGACACCGTGAAATAAAGAGTAATCATTCACTAGAAAAACGTGTAGATCGTGTAGAGGCACCCACCTCAAAAAATTGTTGGCATATTTAGGTATTTAAGAATTTTAAAAGGTAAACTTTATTTCTCTCTTTTAAATTACAATTTTAAAGTAGGATTATTTCTTTTATTTCTTCCTTAAGGTAGGTCGCGACGTACCTTGAGTTTGACAGTTGATTCCTTTCCTCGAGACAGGAAATTTTTTGAGTGACGTTGAGTGGAGGAGATTTTCTTCTACTAAGAATACGGATTTCCTCTAGTAACGTCAAGTGGAGTCGAGAAAACGTCTTAGAATATGGGTGTAAATCTTATTCACACAAGTTATACTAGTCGTAAGGCGTAGGCTTAAACAGGACTATTAGCGGTGGATGAATCAAGGATGTTAAATTGATTAATTTAACATGCTGAACTGCGTTATAAGTAGGTATATTTTAAATCCTAAAATATTCATAATTAATAAAGTTGTCTATCATATAGGTATACAAAACATTAAAGATAAGACTGCAGAATATTTATATTAATATATATGTACATATATCCTACTAGCAGCCTGGCCCAGCTTCGCTCGGATGCAGATATTTGACTTCTCGGTTCACCGGCAACATATGCATTAAATATAAAAAATATACCCACAAAGCTTCCTCTTGAATCACTTTATCTATAGGTGAATCTTGAAAACTGCATCAAACTCCGTTGCGTAGTTTAAAGAATTCTCAAGCTATGTATAGATGAATAATCATTATGATACCATCATGACAGCAAAGCAGCTTTCTGAATCTACTCACATTTAGTTTAACACACGATAATAGTTCATAACCTTTCCTTATCTTTTTGTCAGATCTCTCAAAGTTTGAGAGTTCTTCATATCCTCAGTCGTTTGACAAAAGAAATATATTAGAATTTTCAATCAAATATAATTATGTTAAACGAGCAATGCCAAGTTGATTAAAATAGTATTTCCAGTATGAAGAATTTCACGTCTTCATTTATTCATAGTATATTAACTTTTCTTCGAGACTATGTTGACTTGTTAAAAAGGAATTCTTGAGAAAACTTCGTACAGGCAATTATTTGATACTGCAAACATATCGCTGTGAAAAACTGACTACAAAGAAAAGGCTGTAGGTTCTATTTGCACGTCAAGAATAATGATTACAGTATTAATATAATATAATTATTTATGAACTGGGTATCGGGTGCCCGGATATTTGTCATGTTCTGGCATCTATGATAAGAGAGGGGTTCGAAATAGATGACTATTGGATGAATTTTACTGTTTAATATGAAAAATGGTCTTATAAAAAAATCATTAATACTGGGACCATCACTAAACCTAATCATATTAATGAATTTCGTAGTAACATTTATCCAGAAATCTATCGAAAATGTATTCATATCAGCACAAGAACAACTAAACATTTTGGTAATAAAATCAGAAAAAAAGATTTCCATTTAAGATCCGATTAATTTCGCAAAAAAATATTTTCTACCCATTCTAGAATACAAGTAATTTATACACGAGTACCAAATGTAGGTACTTGGTATTTCATATTAATTATTACGAAACAGGCCCGCGGCTTTCGATTTATTTGCGCGCAGTAAATACGTAATTCATTAATTTTCTTGTTTAAACGTGTTTAAATATTACTAATGTTCGTGTAATGAACGCTCGGCACTCCAAATATAAGCAGCTTGCCTGAAAAGTACAACGTAATACGTTTTAATGAGCGTTTTTTATCAAACCACAAATCTGCGTCGACTTTTTAAGTGGCAATGTTTGCTACAATAAAATTAGTAGAAATGTTACCTTTGTTGTCGTATATTAATTTCATTAATTATGTTTTAATGTCGTGCTTTAAAGTCATGTTTCAGTAATAGAAATAGCCTGTGTAATTATGTTCAGTTCCCTGTGGTGAAGAAAAAGTAGAAGGTTGAATTTGAGTCAAATGTAGTTGAACTAAAATGAGCCTAATTGAATAATAATATACAACATTTGAATTTAATTTAATAGTAATATTTATAAATCGGGCATTGGCTACAAAGTCTAGTTTATCGATTGTTATATAATATATACGAGTACATACGCATAATCGTCATTTTTATAAAGTAGGGTTAAAATTTCAAGAATGGATCGAGTGTGTCCTAATTATTCCGCATAATAATCAAATTTTATTCATGTTACATTTTGGGTGACTTCCGATGGGCGCCATTATCCCGTTCCGGTTACCCGGAGTAATTAATATTCGGAAACGAGGGGCAACCCTACTTTTGATTTACGGATCATTATTGCCACCACTCACTTTCAACTTTTAAGGCTTCTCGATTTATTTTTTTCCTCACTCCCCCATATCGATAAGCTCGACCCTGCTCCGTAACCAAACGCTTCAAAATGGTGGGCAGATTTCAACGACCTAATTGAAATAGCGGAGTTTCAACAATCAAAACAGGTTAGTTTTCTAATTAGGTTTTGTATAATTTTACAATTTGTCTAAACTTTGTAAAAAGTTTTACTGTCTGTCTGTAATGAAAATAAATTGAAACGTAGAAATTTTCAGCCGATTGTCAAGTTGTTGAATACATTTAAAATGTTCATGGAGCTATCAAAGTTAGTTTATTTTACTATTGAAAAATTATTTGAAATTGTTAGTATTCGGTCTATTATTAAAGTTTTATTTTTCATTCAAATTCTTTTGCGATCATAAAGATATACTTTAAGACTGGCATTTCAATTAAGTTCGTACACTATAGTCGAAATGTTAAATTACCTATTTATATTTATTGTAAAACTAGCTTCTGCCCGCAAACTTCGTCTGCGTGATTAGCTTCATTTGAAATTAACTTTATTTGGAATTAACCATCCCGTCCCGTCTCATTCTCACTCAAGGCATATAATCCAGTCCCATCCCGTCCAACTTATCCCACAGGAACACTATTTTTATTGGAATAAAATGTAGCTTCAGTGTTAACACAAGGTGTCAGCTACCTCCATACCAAATGTCATCGAAATCCGTTAAGCCGTTTCTGAGTTCATCGCGCACAACCGCACAGAAAAACCACAGAATACTAAGAAAAACAGACAACAATTCTAAAAATCATTGTTTTGGGTTCTATTACGTTAATACAGACCCCCCCATATTAGTTTTCTTATTTATCTTCCATGTACAGACATCGATCGGTAACAAATTTATTATAATATACAGTATAGATATTACTCCGTCGTTTACATTATTTCACAATGATTTATATAAATTACGTAAAAGTGATAATAACATCTGTCGTCATTTTTACAACAATTTATTAGCGAATTCCAATTAGATGCAGTCTGTGACATGACTACAGATATTCCAACTTTAAAAAACATCCCAACATTTACGTGCCTCTATGCAAATTATAGGTACAACTTCACACCAAAGAATATTAAATATAATGCTGTTTATTTACTTTCCCTAAATATAAAAAAAAACTTTGATGATGTCCTGAAACGCTTTGCGATGAAGTATAACCCTTTAATGTTATCAACGAGTATGGCTTGAAAAAATATCGAGCGGCCATTATTTTTATTACTGTCCTAGATTGTATAAACTTCCATTACTTATAAAATAGGTTTGACAGTTTTGCCCTGATTACGCAGCAATTACTTGGACAAACTATTACCTGGACTGATTATTATCGATTTTTTACACGATTGTTCCATATTTGAACCTATTTGAACTCATATTCGCTCTCAGGCGTTGTACATACATACATACATAAACTCACGCCTTTATCCCTGAAGGGGTAGGCAGAGGCGCCACCAGGACACCCACATTTCGCCCTGCATATTCCGTCCCTCGATGTGATAGGGGCCGAGCCTATCGCCATATCGGTCACAAATTCCTGACTCCGGGCACCGAGGCATTATTTCAGAGTGAAGGAAGGCGCCTTGAAGTAATTCTCTATCTCAACTTTAATTTTTGTACGTATCTACCTGAATGGTTTCTTTCTACCTATCTGTTTGGACCAAGTAGATAGATTATGGCGCTGAGACAAAATAGTTAACATGTATGGTGTACTGCGGATGAAAAAGATTGGAAGCCCCTGGAGTTAACCATAAATAAAATAATATAGCACGATAGATACGGCAGGTAATGTATGTGCCTCTGGGACGCCCTCGTTTGTCCCGCTCCCGACACTCTGCCGGAATTTTTAATCTACGCGTGCTTTACCTACATTATTAACGCTATGGAAATATATTTAATCTAGTTTCGAAGCGAATATTTTTATAATTAAGTTTATTTTATGGAAAATGTTTTTGACAGTAAAACTTTGTGAGGAAACCTGCATACCATACAGATTTGCAAAAAAATCGCGATGTGAAGTCCGCCAACCCACGTTAGGGCAGCGTGGTGGGCTATGGCCTAACCTCTCTCAATCGAACTCTCGGTTGAGGAGGATTCGTCTCCTGCATCCGACTGGATCCGCCATAGGAACCCAAATGTGACGCGTTTCAGTTTGTTTAATTTATTTATTTTTATTAATTATAGGTCGACCCAAGCTGTATAATTTCTGACTAAACAATAATACAAATTCGATGGGACTGAAAACGTATGTCTAATAAACAAATATTTCCAATTTTACAAGCTTGTTTATCCACCCTCTAAAATACTCGCGCCGAAAAATATAACAATCTCTTACGCTCAACAGAGCAAGCGACCATAACATAAACGAGCATATTTGCGCAAAAAAGTCGATAACTACGGAGGTTCGGGCATAACAGGAATATTTCCCATACTCATTCAACGGTTAAGTGGGGTATAAGCGGGCTTCGGGCTCAAGAGCCTTAAAAATCACCTTTAAGAAGCGTCGAAATCACGGTAAGCCGTTACCCCAATCTCGCTATATTTCCTACTTGGCAATCATGAAAAAAATTCCTATCAAGCGTGGTTTTCTTACCTATATATCTATATCAGCCCATATACGTCCCACTGCAAGGCACGGGCCTACTCTACAATAAAGGGAATCGATTCTTACCTACATTCTGAAATTAAATTTTATAGTGGCTATTCTGAATTTGAACATCATAAAGTACTAACTACATACATAAACTCACGCCTTTATCCCCGAAGGGGTAGGCAGAGGCGCCACCACGACACCCACATTTCGCCTTGTATGTTCCGTCCCACGATGTGATAGGGGGCGAGCCTATCGCCATATCGGGCACAAATTCCTGACTCCGGGCTGATAATGAATAGAAAAATCCAATATCACTTTGCCCGACCTGGGACTCAAACCCGAGACCTCAGCTTTGTAACCGTACCGTAATACAACTACGCCACCGAGGCAGTCAAGGCAAGTACTAACTATGAATGTGAATATAGTATCTGTAGCTCAAAGTGACCACAATGCTTGATGGTAAATTCAAAAAGCGTTTGCAGTAAAACTTAAATCTCAGAGTTGGAAAGCAAAAAAATAAACAAAGAGTGTTCAACAAATACACAATAAAAACTTTTGAGGGTCGTAGCGTAATGCAAATAAGTGAATACAGCTATGAGCCCTTCACATGAAATATACATAGCAGTGTGTATCAAAAAAACTAATTATAAAGTCGTATTAAGTTCTTACTGCTAACAGCCTCGGTGGCGCAATTGTACTACGGTACTACGGTGGCTTGATTGCAAAGCTGGGGTATCGGGTTCGAATTCCGGGTCGGGCACAGTGATTTGGATTTTTCTATTTATTTTATCAGCCCAAAGTCAGGAATTTGTGCCCGATATGGCGATAGGCTCGCCCCCTATCACATCGAGGGACGGAAAGTACAAGGCGAAACGTGGTTGTCTTGTTTGCACCTCTGCCTACCCTTCAGAGTAAAATGGCGTCAGTTTATGTATGTACATATGTGTGTATTAGGTGCTTCGGTATGGTAATAACAAATTTACGAGCCTGCATCATTATCACAACCAATGTTAAATAACGACCTTTTGCCACCTCTCTACTTAGCACCATAAATAAGTCACTTTGCTGTTTATATCGTACCACAATGTACATCAATACAAAAATAAATAAACAAACTATTCAACCGCAATATAAATATTTTATAATATTGTATACACGCGTGGACGGAAATAGATTGTCTGTATTTTGAAGCAGGCTCTGGACGTTACACCTCCCGCGGGAACTCTGCGCCGGCAGATAACGAAATGTTTACTTAGCACCTAAACTTCGTCCACGCAAAGTTACAGAAAACACGGTTATGGACTGGAATGTTTGATGAAATGTTGTTAGTAAGTCGGTTTATTGGAGTTTGAAGTTGTATTAATTATGTAAACAAGATTGCGCGCGATTAACGACGAAGGAAAACATGGTGAGCAAAAAAAATGAAACCTACATATCATAGAGATTCACAAGAATACACCGACACTACTGGACATAATGAAACTTAGCATCTTATGTCTCTGGATGGCGAGCGCAGTGGAATTCCAAGCATTGCCTTGTAATTCATGGTTTAGTTTGGTTTGGCTACTATCCATATGCTGTCGTATCGCTTACCATCAGGCGAATGAAATGATAGTCTCGCCATTCATTGCAATAAAAAAATAAAATGTACTTTATACGAGTACTCGTACATGCTATAGTTATAAAGTCAAAAAATCTTGTTTTCAAAGTCAGTGTTAGCCTGCACTAGACTAGCGTGGTGGATTATGGCCTGACCCATCTTAATTGTAGAGAAGGCCCGTACTCAGGAATGAGACGTATATGGGCCGAAAAATAATATTTTAATACAAGGTATCACAACACACTTATGTTTTAAAATGAGTTTAATTTTGGTGGTTATTACCCAGGCTAACAAGCATATTATATAACTAAAAGCTATAGCATTTCCTTATTAATATATAGGTAATTAGAAAATATACAAAGCGTAATTACAAAAGAAATGATAAAATTAATAAATAAAAATTAATTTTCTCCTTAGAGTCGAACTGCGAATGACGTCATGCGGAAACTTGCGCGAGGAATATGAAAATTAAATTTTCATAGAGACTTATATAGTGGCATATTTGACCGTAAAGTTGGAAGTTTCGGTACTCGCCGCAAAGACCTCGACACAGCGCTTTGTTACTCCTGACATCTCGCTCTATATTAACCAAATTTATATAACTAGGAAACCAAAGCTGTTTGTCAACCACATGTTATAACTACTAAACCAAAGTTGACACGTACTTAAGTCATTAAGTAGCATTGATTATAATAAGCATTGTGCATGTGTAAGTAGTTTTAATAAATTGAATACGTAGGAATAAATAAGATTAGAACGCATTATTCGTACAAAAATTCATACTGATTACAACCTTTAAATGGAAGCAATCACAGGTTGCTTGCCTTGAATATTTCGAAGTAAATATTGTCATAAGTCCTCTGCAAGCATAAGACATGCGTTCTCAGCCGCAAGTATCAGAAACTAAGATAAACTTTTCAGCCTTAAAAACCAGGAACGAAACAAACATTTCTTAAGCCCACAAACAAACATTTGTTTCAGCCTGCGATCCCCGTACAACACAAACCTACTACCCCAACACAGACGCATTGTGACATAATTAATACTATATGACAAATAAAATACCATTATATCGACCGGACTCTTCATCAAATGCTACATGGTTTAATTTTCGGCACCGTGTAAACACTTTTCAACCAGAGGTGTCAAAATGAACAATCAAATTACCACGCCGACCAATATTTATACTGAGTGTGCAAACACACACTTTAAAGCATTTTAACATCATAGTTTCGGTATAATGTTGATTTAATTCGCTAGTTCCATTATTTAGTTCAATTGCTAGTGGTAATGAACAATGCAAATAGGTTTGTGCTAATGCTCCGAATTAATGATGCGTTGTGAATTTATATTGTGTAATTTTCTTTGTGATAATTACTTTGTTTTTAGTTCTATACACATATAAGTTTACGCCTAATCACTGAAAGGGCGTGACCCTAAAGCTATATAATTACCGCTTTTTATGTGTCATGTCATTGCCATGTGTGCGTCTCATTGACATAATGCCATTTTTCTAGGAATAGGATAAAATATAAACATTTCATTGTCGTTTAGGTACATTGTTTCTGTTCTCAATGCGAGCAATTCTTTCTGTAATCAACAAATAAGATTTTCTTTCTTTTATATTTACACGATACGTTACACGTAACAAGTGTCTATCTTTTATTTTATTAATTCGTCTGTTTTTTCTAAACAGTAACTGCACCGTTTATTTTTAACATCGATAAAATCTGCCCTAAAAGAGATGCCACAAGTAGTTAGAGCGTACTCAGACAGCGAACTTCTTAAACAAATTTCGGCGAAATGTATTCGTACCCTTGTTGCCGAGACGAGTCCGCAATTCGCCCGACGCTCGTGGCCGACAAAACGCAATACCTAAATACCTAGACTTGAAATCAGGGCCGCCAGGTGTCCTAAATCGTGCATCATTAGGTCTCTTTAGTCTTGGAATTAAAATCACCGGTCGTTATGAAATAAAATGTGAAGTGCTTCAGGTTTTGAAGGTTGGTGAATAAATATAATCTAAAACCTTTGATAGGTTTCTAATTATTGTATAACTATATTTCAGCAAACCTTTTTCAAAGCATCAATAATTTTCCGAACGGGTTGGTGTCAGGCAGAAAGCCAGACATAAAAGCGAACATCACTTTGCAACACATATAATTATGTTAAGACTTATAAGTGAAGACATCACGGAGTTTTTCCCTTAGTCATAACATAAGCCCGTTTTGTATACAAAACATTGGACATTCATGAGATAAAAGTAGTCGCTACCAAAATAGAAAGACCCAGGTGTTTAGTTTTGCTATCTGAACTAAAATTCTCCCGTAATTTAAGAAACAAAAGTCCTATTATTCCCCTGACAACCCTGGTATTTGTCATCCCTCGCCCCAGACGTCCTAACCTACCTCGGCTTGATTTGAATTTATTGTATACTAGCTTCTGCCCGCAAACTTCGTCTGCGTGATTAACTTTATTTAAATAACCTTTATTTGGAATTTCCCATCCCGTCCCGTTATATCCCGTCTGTCCTGTCTCATTATCACTCAAGGCATGTAATCTAATCCCACCCCATACATTTTTACAAATATATCGGAATTTCTTCCTCATCTCATGGGAACATAATTTTTTTTCAGGATAAAAAGTAGAGTAAGAACTAATTCAGGGTGTCAGCTACCTCCACACCAAATATCATCGAAATCCGTTAAGCCATTTCTGAGTTCATCGCGCACAACCACACAGACAAACACACAAAAATTCAAAAAATCATTGTTTTTGGGTTCTGTTACGTTAATACAGACCCCCCATATTAGTTTTTCTCATTTATCTTCCATGTACAGACATCGATCGGCTACAAATTTATTATATGTATAGATATAGATATAGACTAGTAATTGAACACGACTTTTTATGCTTATGTTATTCAGTCGACAGCTAGTGCGGTGTATTAAAGCATAAATTGTTAACTTCTTCATAGATTTATTCCCCTTTCATATTACTGAAATATAACTTAACAGCTCGTACTATAGAACATATTATGTAGATAGTTATTACTTTATCTATTGATTCTATAGCAGTATTCTTGATATCGGAGTAAAACACGTCTAGCAATTTTTTGGTATAGAGACCAACACTTTGCTATGAAAACATGTAAACAATTTATATTGTTCCTAATTCCTCGAAATTCATAATTATTTTGTAAGCTACGTAATTTGTATGAATTACACAAGTAAGAAGCAATGTTTTCATATAGAGGTTATCAAAAGAAGATTGAATAGAATCGCAAGTTGTTTTCGGAAGCATAGGTACAACCAGGAAGGCTGACATTGACATTTATAAAATATATGAATCACTTATGCATGTGTAAGTACAGACATACCAATTCAAAACTAGTATGAATGCTATTTAGAAATTCTCGTCACTGGAATAAAAAATGCGACACACAGACCATCTCCTCCAGTCTTATTATAAATGCAAATTACGTGAATACAAATGATAAATCATTTAAGCTAAGAATCTCACGATCTTATTTTTAATCTGCGCAATCTTCTCCAAATAAATTGGGCCTCTTAATGTTACGACTTTCTAGACACTCCAAATCTGTTTGAGTAATGTTATCTCTCTTAAGTTATTAATAAACTTAAAGGGTTATTGCTTAGGTATTAAGCTGGGATAATTGGCTTTGGACAACTGTTATCTTTGCAGTAACTGAATAATTCTATACCAACCTAAGAGCTAAGTTGTAGATACGTCTTAGTCATTGTTGACCACAGCTTAAATGAGCTGGCTCTACCATTATAGTACAAGTCGTTGATCATACACGTATAATATAGCCTATGAACTCGGTTTAAGGATAAAATCCTAAATTGGTTTATAAGTTACATTAAGGTTCGCGATGTTTCAAATTCCAATATTATGTTATGATTACAAGAAATTAAGCCTAAACTTTTGATTCTACGTCGACAAAGTGAAAAGATTATAAATTATCTGAAAAATAAATCAGTTTTCTTTCTTTTATTTCTTTCTGTTGGTAAGCGCAGAACTATTCAAATATTGTATCGCATAACGATAGGCTATGCTGATGGTCTACAAATACTCTTTTAATATAAATTCTTCCCTTATATTATACCGGGTATATCAAGACTGCGACCGAAAACGAAGCCGGGTGGTAGTTTTAGTGGTTACAGACACAATGCAAATAAAAATTTCGCAGACTAAGCGACAGTTTTTATTTGCAATTTTTTAAAAATCATTGTTTTTGGGTAGTAAATACCTAGTTATTGCGAAAAAAGTAATTTAAACCCTAACGTATCATTGCGTCTTAAAAAATTAAAAAGTATACATCATTATTTTAGGAAAACTATGTATTTATCACCCAAATACGACTATAAGTACAAAATTACCAAAAAAAAGTTAACGATTTTTATTCGAAATTTTTAGTTGCATTATGTCTGAAGTCACTAATACTACCATCTGGCTTCGTTTTTGGTCGCAGTCTTGATATACCCTGTACAATAATGCGCCAAGTGGGCTGAAAATAATTCTGCAGTCCCGATATAGCCTTTTCATTCATCGTTTTATATAACTAGGGTACACAATACACCTACACGAAGAATTAACTTGCGGCGGTGCTCTTCCATCAATACATTGTGCTGCACATCGGTGCTGGATGCTTTTCTTTTGGCCAATGTATAGATAAGAAACATGTTTGGATCTGAGCTTAATACGAGTAGTATTTGGCAAGATAATTAAGGTGTTGTATATTGACAATTAACATCTGAACGCGACAAATGGAAGGAGAGAGGAGGAGGAACAGTGGGAATTAAAGAGCTTATAATAATCCAAAAAATAATTTTGTAATTGGCGGTTTGTACACACTTCGCGAATCAAATACACACAAAGAGGCAATACAAACGCAAACAAAAGGAGAATCCAGCCGTAAGGTATAATACGACATGCCAACTCACCGGAGTTCCGTTTCCGAGGCTAGATGGTCGGCTCATGACAGCGGTGGCTATACACCCATCGACCACCGCTTTGCACCAGAGTCCATGACACACGAACGGATTAGGCGAATGTCCAGCTCGGCGGCCGAGCACGCGCCATGCGTTGCGAAGCGCATACGAGACTCGATATAAAATGAGATACCCGGCATGATGCAAACATTGCAAACGACGACAAACTACCCTCCACTACATTATATTTACAATAAAATTAAACGAATACTAAAACTACGAAAACTATATTATTGCGAAACTGTAGCTATACCAAACTATATACGAATAAATTATTAATGTGGTTTGAAGCCTCAATTCACGGCTACAACAAGTGACAAACTGTACATATAACCCTTATTTTAATATAATCGGTTTTATTTTCAGTATTATGTTTAAAGGGACATTGTTATAAATTAAACTACAAGTCAAAATATAATTTTATACCCAATTATTACATATACTCGTATGTACGAGTAACATAATAAAACTCGTATAACTCGTAAATAAACGTTTAACAATAAAACCATCTAAGAATAAAACCCCAAATGAAGAATCACTTGACGTTGACGGTCAACGACAAACCATATTGGATTTATTTTACTTTACAAATATCACATATTATTGTGGACATTATATGTCCGTGCATCTATGAATCGTGGGGTACTATGTTTGATTCCCAAGAAGAGCTTACTTTATTTGTGTGTTCCAATTTGAATAAGGTATACTGGTATATTGGTGGTAGGTTTTTCATATGTACCACCGCAATGTCTGTGTCACCCGCCAAACAGCAGCGTAAATGTTGTCTTCCGATTTGAAGGACGTTATAGCCAGAGTAACTACAGCACATTATATGATACTGATGTCTCAGGATGGCGAGCACAGTGAAATTCCAAGCATTGCCTTGTAATTCATGGTGTTGTTTGGTTTTGCTACTGTCGATGAGCGGTCGTATCACTTACCATCAGGCGAATGGCATGCACGTCGCGCTATTCATTGCAAATAGAAATATATTTAAAAAATTAGTCGTTACGACTGAATACTTTTCAACAGAGTACATAAAGGCAACAGAGCGCTGAGCGAGGCGACATTCGCAGCGGATATTTCAGTCATATACAACACGGCTCACTTAGCTCAACGCTCAAAGCTTAACACTTTTGTATTTATTGTGACAGTGTGCTGGAGCTAGGATCACTATTCGATTGGAAATTGCCTTTGTTGGGACAAGGGAGGGACTCTCGTTCAATATCGCGTATATTGTTTGTTTACTGGGAAGTCTATGTTTTATTGATCAACATAAGATTGTGTCTTAGGTCGGTCAACCGGTTATATGATGGATTGTTTGATGTAAGGTTGTAATTACTATTCCTAGGTCCAGTAACTATGCGAGCGCTTCACCCAAAAAGTTCTTTCTGGTTTAATATTTTCATGAAACTGCAACAAACTATTTTAGTAGTTCCTTTCGAAACAATCTTGTATGTTTCCACGTAGTAGCTGGTACATTAAATACACGAATATTTTCTGGTAAAGTAAAATTTTGCACAGAATTTTCGTATATTGTAGAATAAAAGCAGGAATAAAACATGAGATAATTTAATTTTCGACATCAACATTCCCGAGGTATTTTTAAAGATTCAAGTACATTGTGTTTTCTAACCGTAAAGCCCCATTTTCGCGGGGAGAGTATCTCGCCTTGATGATACGATTATCGTAAGGATATTAAAAAGTTGCATCGTGTAAACGGTAATCGGAACACGATAATCTATAGCTGTTCAGTGGTATGATAATGGTATACGATTCTCGCCGCGAGAAATTCTCTGCGTGTAAATGGGTCTCAATGCCGGGCAAAGGAAATTGTTACGTGCTGCTTGACTAGTACACCGAGTGTCGGCGATGTTCGGTGGAGCTCGGCGGTGTTCGGCGAACTTGTCTGCTGTCACTATTGACACTGGCTACATAATAGAAGATTTTGCCGCTAGGTGGCGCGAGCTATGCGGTTCTTGTTTTGTATTTTGTATTTTGTTTTTTTCCGGGTGTACGTTTTTGTTTTGCCTTCTGGAAGCTTCTTTTGTGAAATAAAGATGAGTAATACAAATTTCAGTGTTTAATATTCAGAAGTGGAAAAAAATGCATAATTATTGTAAAGGGACCCAAATCCCAGACATGAAGAGAATGATGCCAGGTGGAAGTGGCGGCTCTTTAAAAAATTGAGGCTATCTACGGAATTCCACACGAGTACAGGAAAGCTTTTGGTGGATTCGCTTACATGTTCCAATGGATATGATTTGGAGGTATTACAAGAGGATGATGTTCATCCAAATACGCTGCTTGAAGAATTGTTAAGCTCTAAATTAGAGAAAATGGTAGAAAAAATTTGCGCTCAATCAGGAAGACCTCGGAATGTTTCTGGGGAAAAGATAATACCTACTTTTGATTCTGATGATGGTGAGATGAACGTAAAAAATGGTTAACCAAAATTGATGAACTGGGATTGTAACATAAGTGGGACGATTATTCGAAAATAATTATAATGCAAACTCGCCTAGTTGGACAGGCACAGGTATGGTTCAGTCGTTTGGATGAATATGATTATACATCGGAACAATGGAAGTCGTTACTTATTAACGCTTTTCCGAGGAATTTTGAATATGCCGATATGCTGGAGGAGTTGGTGTCTCGGAAAATAGTCACCCAAACGACAACTCATTATTATCATGATAAGTTTGCTATGTGTCGCCGCTGCCGACTAGATGATGCTGGTTCACTGTCATATTGGGTAAAGGTATTACCAACAGATTTACAAGAATTGAAATGGGAAAAACTTTGTCTGCTGCTGCTCTGCTCAAAGGCTGCTTGTATTTATAATATGAGTCAAGATCAGTTGTCCTGAAAGAAGGTGGTGTAATAACTCATGCCATACCATGTGAGATGATGAACACCAAAACTTTGGAGACTTGTAATGGTAAACATGATGATAAAATGCTTTAGGCTGAAAATATGAAGGTGCGTAACTGTTTGAGTACTTAATCTGTCTGTTCTGTCTGTCTGTCTGTCTGACTATCTGTCTGTCTGTCTGTCTGTCTGTCCGTCAGTCTGTCTGTCTGTCTGTTCTGTTCTGTACTGTGCTGTTCTGTAGTGTGCTGTGCTGTACTGTTCTGTGCCGTTCTGTGCCGTTCTGTGCAGTTATGTGCCGTTCTGTGCCGTTCTGTGCAGTTATGTGCCGTTCTGTGCCATTCTGTGCAGTTCTGTGCCGTTATGTGCCGTTCTGTGCCGTTCTGTATTGTTCTGAATTGTACTGTATTGTACTGTATTGTACTGTATTGTACTGTATTGTACTGTATTGTACTGTATTGTACTGTATTGTACTGTATTGTTCTGTATTGTTCTGTATTGTTCCGTATTGTTCCGTATTGTTCCGTATTGTTCCGTATTGTTCCGTATTGTTCCGTATTGTTCCGTATTGTTCCGTATTGTTCCGTATTGTTCCGTATTGTTCCGTATTGTTTCGTATTGTTCCGTATTGTTCCGTATTGTTCCGTATTGTTCCGTATTGTTCCGTATTGTTCCGTATTGTTCCGTATTGTTCTGTATTGTTCCGTATTGTTCTGTATTGTTATTTTGCTGATGCTGCTGCTGTTTTGGTAGGTACTGAAGTTATAATTATGTTATGGTAACATTAATTAATTAAACTGAGCTGGCTCTGATAAACATATTAGATAGTTAAAATCTGTTGCATTGATTATAAGTGGTATATTTAAAGTTTATATTGTCTGATATTTTTACTAATGAATTAATCTAATACATGCTAAGAAGTATTATTAATTGTAAACATCTGTTGAACGTTACTGATATACTGTACAGCTGAATAAATTTTATTAGGGTTGCTTATGTGTCTTTAAAATTAATTTTGTTTTGTGTTTTTACAGCTAACTGATTCAATTGAGAATGATGAGCAAAGAAACAGATTAATCTGTATAAACAGCATTTTAGAACCTGTGCCGCATCATAATTTTAAATATTTGGGTACCTGTAAAATTAACAATGTGTCATTATCGGATAAAGATGCTGAAGACCTATCAAATTATGAGAAACGAAGATTATTCGAGTTATTATTTAAGTATCGAAATTGTTTTGCTGCTGATGTAAAAAGATTTGGGAGCGACAACTTTGGCTAAATAGAGATACAGTTAACTTCAAATAATCCTGTTTTCATAAACCATACAGTCTTGCGCCAAAGGAATTAGATTTTCCCTGCCTCATATTGATGACCAGTTGAATAAATTAGCTGGTAAATGCCTTTACACCAGTTTGGATTTAGCACAGGGTTACCACCAAATACCTCTTTCAGCAAATTCTACAAAATACACAGCATTTATTACCCCTGACGGGCAATGGGAATACACACGATTTCCTTTTGGACTTGCTAACGCACCTGCAGTGTTTCAGAGGACTATTTATAAACTGCTTGGTTCTTTGCGTTATGAGGAAGTGTTTAAATGACAGTACTGACGAAAAAGAATGCGCTTTAGATGGCAAAAAAAAAATGAGCGGGAAGCTTTTACAAAATTAAAATCTTTGCTTGTTAATAAGCCAGTATTAGCATTATGTAATCGTGAATATGAGACAGAAATTCACACAGATGCCTCAAAAACAGCACAATAGTGAATTGAAACCTGTTTTGTACTTCAGTCGAGTAACAACTAGAGAGGAAATTAACTACCATAGTTATTAATTGGGAAACATTGGCTGTAGTTGAGTCTTTAAAGCGTTTTCGGATTTGTTATTGGAATACATTTTAAAGTTGTAACTGACTGTTCAATCGTAAGAAGTACATTTACGAAAAATTGATACCGCGGATTGCTCGTTGGTGGCTACAAATTCAAGATTACGACATGGAAGTTGTGTATCGACCTGGGTCAAACATGTGTCATGTGGATGCATTAAGCCGAAATCCAATTTCTGATATTAAATGTTGTAGATGTGGATAGTTGGTTTCTAACTGTACAACTTCAGTAAACTTCTGTGTAAACGGTGGAATTCCTAGTAATGACATCAGAAACAATTTTTGCATTAGAAATCATCGGATTTATCGGAAAATTCTTAATGGAGAACGTTTTGTGGTACCTAAAGCTGCTCGATGGCGTTTGCACGTTTTATAAGCAAATATGTCAAAGGCTGTTTGGAATGTTTGTTTAAGAAGGGAAATTATGGTAGAACAGCTAACAAGATTTATTCCATAAGTAAACCAGATCAGCCTATGCATACGGTGCATTTTGATCACATGAGACCGTTTCCTAAGTCTAGAAAAGGCAGTCAATATGTGTTGGTGTTAATAGACTCCTTCACGAAATTTGTGGTCTTCAAACCTACTACGAATTTAGTTTACTACCGCTCTACGGAAACAGTTTTTCTGTTACGGGAAGTTTTTTTTCTGTGCTTGGATACCCTAATCGGATTATTTCTGACAGAGGACTCTCTTTCCAAGTCGATATTTTGAGGAATGTTGTACAAAACATAAAATTCATCACACTCTGAATGCTATTGCTGCACTGCGAGTTAACGGGCAGGTAGAACGTATCAATCGGACGTTGTTAAACGCGGACGAGTAACCAAGAACAATCTGCCTGGGGTGAGGTGATACTTGAAATAGTTATCGTGATTAATCACACAATATACGATACCACAAAATTCAGCACGTATGAGGTAATGTTTGCTCATAAGAAGAGTTTGGTTCCAGAAATAACTGGTAAAGGACCAGAAATGGGTTGTTAGGAAAACCGGAAAATACTCATGAAAACAGAAAAGAAGTAAGGAAATATCAAAAGTGAGATTTGATATTATGGAACAATGCTTTTGCAACAAATGCTGAATCTGGAATGAATTGTAAAATTAACAAGTTGTATGCTGGACTGTATAAAATAATACAAGTCTGTATTAATGATCGTTATAAAATCCGTAGTATAAAAAGTTCTATTAACTATGATACGGATTCTGCTGATAGTGATTAAGATGTTGTGGACACACAATATTTAATAGATTTGTTAGAGAGTGAAGCTGTCTGAATTTGTTAATAGTTTATTGGTTGAGTTAATTCAGTTGTACTTTAGTGAATAAGCTATGTTTTCTAACGACTGCTTGTGAATACCATACTGGTATTCACTTTTCAGGATGGCCGATGTTACGTGCTGCTTGACTAGTACACCGAGTGTCGGCGATGTTCGGTGGAGCTCGGCGGTGTTCGGCGAACTTGTCTGCTGTCACTATTGACACTGGCTACATAATAGAAGATTTTGCCGCTAGGTGGCGCGAGCTATGCGGTTCTTGTTTTGTATTTTGTATTTTGTTTTTTTCCGGGTGTACGTTTTTGTTTTGCCTTCTGGAAGCTTCTTTTGTGAAATAAAGATGAGTAATACAAATTTCAGTGTTTAATAAAATTATTTTGTACAGCCGGTAAAACTAGCGTTTTATCTTAGAGCAAAGTGACAGGAGAGCAGAGATTAAATAATGTGACAAGGGTCACTTCAACGCACTTTTCTACATTGCTTTCTGTCTTTCCGAGAGACAGTAAATAAATGATCTGGGTCGTACAAGTATAGAATTTGTTAGTAACGTTAAGTGGATGTATAAGGAAGAATCGTTAATTTCTATTAGTTAGTCGAAGGTAAAAAATCTGCATGTAAGAATAATGGATGTTTAAACATTCCTGGAACTTATAGCAAACAAGTAAATAATTCACAAATAATTTTATAAATATGTTAATAAGGAAGCCAGACAATCCATTCAAACAACTCTACTCCAAAACAAAAGTCAGTACAAAGTAAAAATATTTTTTCCGCCGCAGGTTAAAGAAGCAGATAATAAGCCGGCAGAATCGTCTCAAGTCACCAAGTGGCAACTGACAAAAGATAATGGTCCGTTGCCAAGCGCCACTCTCTCTCTTCGGTGTCACACTTACCATCACCGGTGCAGTCACTTTGCCATGTTAAAAAACATATTTACCTTTATTATTTCATTTTAAATATCTCCAAACACAGACTATGCAAACATTTGTGTACGTATTTCGAAAAAGCAGCTTCTATTTTCAGTTGGCCGCGCGGCGCACCTGTTTGCCGTATGCAGTCGGTTGTTATGTCGCGAATAATTCTGTAAACACACCAGGTAACTTCTAGCCAAAATGTATGCTGTTTGAGTGAATTTGATGAAATTTACTGCGATAATTACGGTGTATGAGGGAGTTGAAAATCTTTAGGGGTTAATTTTAAATGTTGAATATTTTTAAGATCACGTTTTAATAAACCATCTAAAACTATCCGTTAAATAGGTACGTAATTTTCTTTTTTAATGTCATAAAGAGAAACATAATCATTTTTATGTATGCAAGTGGATATTATTGTCGGGTAAACTGTATTCTTGATTGCATATGGACTTCTACTCTTTTCAACAAAATCTTCTAACCAAAATGAGATGAAAAGTAGTCGATACTAAATTTGTCATAATTTACTCACTTAAATTTAGATTGATTGATTGATTTGAATTTACTCAATTCCACAAAGGGTCTCCACAAATTGACACCCAATAAATCTCTATATTTTTATGTTATGTAACTCCCGAAATTATAAAAACAATTAACATAACTTTATAAGAATTAAAAATGAAAACACTAATAAAATAACTAAGACTATAGCCTATAAAACAAACAGCGTGTAAAGAAAAGGGACGAGTCACGTGAAGGAATGTTCGAGAGAAAAATAGCAAGACGTCTTCCTGCGTTATGTGCGCTGGAGAGAAAGGAAGCGTTAGGACATTTGAATTACTTGAAATGGAAATAGGACCAACTAAGTTAATGTAAAAAAGTCTCTAAATTCATTGATGGCAGATCAGGCAGAGCTTTATATGGCCCCATCGGCCATGACTTCTCAGTTAGGTATTGAAATCTTAACACGTATGTACTATTCTATTTTAACCGTATAAACATAAAATCTGAGGTTTTATCAACTTAATATCGTCATGCATTTATACTCCACAAAGTTAATCCAGCACAAAGCGCAGAACTATTCTAAAGTTGGCCACAAAGGCCGTTAAAGACAATCGGAAAGAGCTGTAACGATGTTCTAGAGCGAATGTTCCGCCTATTTAACTTCGCAGATATGCAACTTTCCAACTACGCAGATAAGAACGCATCTGACATTAATTTATGGTTAATGTCCACTTCTAACGTCTGTTTGGAAGATAAAACATTCTTTAGAGGGAACGATAGGCCATCGTGGTGGACTATATGGCCTAACCACTCTCAATCGATTCTCTCGATTGTAGAGTAGGCCCGTGCCCTGCAGTGGGATGTATATGAGCAGATACAGTACGGTACAGTGCAGAGGGAACGATACATTTTGAAACATTATTTATGTTAAACTAGCTGCTGGCCGCAAACTTCGTTTGCGTGATTAACTTTATTTGAATTTTTTTTTTTGGATTTCCCCATCCCGTCCCCTGCCCCGTTATATCCAGCCCGTCCCGTCTCATTCTCACTCAAGGCATGTAATCCAGACCCATCCCATCCCTTTGAGTATAAAAAAGTATCAAATATATCGGAATTCCTTCCTCATCCCACGGGAACACTAAAATTACGGAATAAAAAGTAGCCGAAGTGTTGATCCAGGATGTCAGCTATCTCTATACCAAATTTTAGTTACACCGTTACTGACATCATCGCGCACAACCGCACAGACAAACAGACAAAAATTCTAAAAATCATTGTTTAGGATTCTATTACGTTAATACAGACCGCCCATATTAGTTTTCTCATTTATCTTCCATGACATCGATCGGTTACAAATTTTTATATCTCAATCTAGTAGAGAATATGATGACTGCAATGCTCTCGATGATATTATGAGGGGTGGTTATCCCGAGCCTTTCAACATAATTATGCTGTGCTGTTCGAAACTTGTTATACACAAGTGCAGAACTCAAAACGTCGAATACTTGAGATGGCCACGGTATAGGGCTTCTTATTACGGCTCTGTTATGCCTCTAAGCGGCAATAATATCTATTATTAATATGTAAACATAATGAAATAACACGTAAACATAATTACCTTATAAGAGCCAATAGCTTAAGCAATAACAGTCCCGCAAGCTGCAAGTTTCATCCATCTGTAACATACGAGTATTGTAAGCGGAGCTACATAGCGGTCGGTTTTAATGGAAACACGACGCCGCGCCGCGCCGGTCAGATGCGCGTATTGTGTCGCCTCCGCTCATTTCCCTCACGTGTAGAAGCTGATTACTGTACTGAAATAGTAAATACACACACGTTTATTGGAACTACATGTCATATCGTATAATCTTCAATAATGACGTAGGACTGCCTCGGTGGCGTAGTTGTACCACGGTACGACTACAAAGTTGAGTTCTCGGGTTCGAATCCCGGGTCGGGCAAAGTGATATTGGATTTTTCTATTCATTATCAGCCTGGACTCAGGAATTTGTGCCCGATATGGTAATAGGCTCGCCCCCTATCACATCATGGGACGGAACATACATGGGTGTCCTGGTGACGCCTCTGCCTACCCCTTCTGGGATAAAGGCGTGAGTTTATGTATGTATGTGTGTATGTATGACGTAGGGTCTCCTGAAATCTAGGTTAATTTATCATTTCAAGTTTTTTTCGTAGACGGTGTTAGGATTTTCGCCGCCCACCTACACTACACCACCCTACGCTATAGCAGAAAACCCGTCGTAATGACGGAAGTCTACCGATATCAGTCTGGGTACAAATTACATCATTTTCAATGAAGCATAAATACGTCGGCATAATTAATGGAAATGGTAAAGCTACTAGTTGTGTCATGACAGCCCTTTCTCGCTTATTATTTTTTCAGTTGATACCTAATATTCTAAAGTCCGCCAACTCGCACGAGACCAGCGTGTTGGGCTTTGGCCTAACCCACCTCAATCGTATTCTCGATTACAGAGGAGGCCGGTGTAGGACGTATATGGACTGATCCAAATACAGATAGGTACAAAATATTGTAAATGAACTGTCTGAATGATGGAATTTCAGTGGATCTTAAGCGAAGCGATTGAAAATAAATATTTTATTCTTTACATTATCTTTAAACGCACCGCGTAGATTCTAGTGTATTTTACAAAAGAATGCTTTAAAAAATCTAATTGCACTGTTCCTACTTCAAAGCGCGAAATGCATTGTCTTGAAAGGTAGGGCAATGGGACGCCATTACATCAAGTTCCTTCATCTGCCGTAATTGCCCATTGTAGGGCGTAACTTCCTTACGTGATGCCCTCAGATATTCTCCCCTTTTTGCTTAGATTAACTGTCCTACACACGTGTCTTTAATATAACCTTAGGTAAAAAATGCCGGCCATCTTTGTACATTGACAGCTATTAAAAGAAGTATTTCTTGAGGTTTTTGCGAGATCTTTTTAACCGTATGGAATAAAGTCGTGTGTTTTATAATTTTTAAAAGTGCGTGGTGGCCTGTTGGTAACAGACCAGACGCGGCTGCCTACATGTTCACGGTGGTCGCGGGTTCAAATCCCAGGGCACACCTCTGACTTTTCGGAGTTATGTGTGTATTGATAGTCAATCACCACGCACTTTAACGGTGAAGGAAAACATCGTGAGGAAACCTGCATACCGTAGCGATTTTAAAGAATTTCTACGGTATGTCAGTCCGCCAACCCGCACTAGGCCAGCGTGGTGGACTATACGGCCTAACCACTCTCAATCGATTCTCTCGATTGTAGAGTAGGCCCGTGTCCTGCAGTGGGACGTATATGGGCTGATATAGATAGATAGTTTTATAATAATGGAAGAATTCAGTGAAATCATAAAATATTTAATATTCAGGTTCAATCCCCGCACCGAGACAAATTTTTGTGTGAACCACAAGTATTTGTTTCGGGTCTGGGTGTTTGTGAGACCGAAAAAGTCTCTCGTAGTTCCTGATACCCACGACACAAGACTAGATCTTAGTGTGGGGTCAAGACTATGCATGTGACTGTTGGGTGTATTTATTTATTATTTATTTCTTTGGGGCAATTTTTAAGACGGTGAAGTTTACTTTTGTATTTTGAAATATGAGGGGGGCGCCGTAACCGTTTGACCCAGGGCGCCCTTGCAATATCGCCCATCGGTCGCCTGCCCGACCTCAAATCACTAGTCCACCACGCTAGCAAGACCCATGGGCATGCGGCACCTATTGAAATACAAACATACACGTAAATTCGAAACGTCTTCAGGAAATCCTGGCTCGAATCAGTAACCACCGACTTGTCAGTCCAATCCGGTCCTTATATACAGTGAAGCTTGTGTTATAAACTTTTATTATTTGTGATTTAAATAACTTTTGGCGTTTTTCCAGCAAACTATTTTTAAAATTTCCTCCACTACTACAGTATCAAAGGAGGGATAAAAAATAAAAGTTTTAGTTCAAAGATAAAAAAGAGACTATAAAAACCGGTGAACGTTTTCAAAGTAAACCCGAGATCCCATTTTAAAGGCACCTCATTTTAAAACTTGTTAAAAGAAAGCAAATAGTAGTTCTAAAGGTTTTGTACAGCATGTAACATCACACGCTCAATATTAAAGTGACCGAAAGCGTATTAACTACAATTTTTTTTTTTCATGCTCACTCATTGTTCTATGTTTGTTTTCTTCTTAAAGAATATGAAATAACGTTTTTTTTTTAAAGATAAAGATATATCATCAGAAAATATATGTTGGTATTTTTTAAAAATCATTTTTTAATAATAATATTTTCGTCTAAGGTTATACATAGATACATATATATCAGACTGCGATCGAAAACGAAGCCAGATGGTAGTTTAAGTGACCAGACAGTAGACACAATGCAACTAAAAATTTCGTAAACAAAGCGACAATTTTATTTATTAATTCTGGCGATAGGCGATTGGAGTGTAAATTCATGTTTCCTAAAATAATACTGTATCCCTTTTTCTAGGTATTTGCCACCCAAACACGATATTTGAAAAATTGTAAAGAAGAAACTGTCGCTATTTTGCGAAATGGTGTCTGGTCGCAGCCTGGATACCCGGTATAATTATATAAACGCCTATTTACGAATTACACCTCACATACTAATTAGTATGCCACATACGTGCCTGAAGAAACCCTTCTGAATATGAATGGACTAAATATAAACTGCTGGCGATTAAAACTTCGCTCACGTTTCTGCGTTGGATTAGTTCATCCCTGTTTGAAAAGAAAATAATTTCAATACTTGTCTTAATTCCAAATGCCACGTACACGTGTGTATCTATATTTAGTAACTCATATATCTATAATAATTTATCTACGTTGAAGAGTTTGTCTGAACTCGCTATTTTGTTGAGCTTCCTTGCCAAGTTGATAAAATCTTTGTGCCATCCATAATCTATATTCCTATTCTTGACAAATGTTTTGGGCTATTAAACATCACGTCAAAATTAAAACAGCTTTTTTTACGTCAGAAGGTAAAAATAATTATCATAATTATAAAACAGTAACTAATTTTAAAATAAAAAAGTGATTCTGTTCTATCTTACAATTTCCACAACTAAGAAACGTAATAACTCCCACATTAATATCATAAGTAAATCACTACCCCTACACTGAGGACCTGCCAGATGACTACAAAGCTGAGGTCTCGGGTTCGAATCCCGGGTCGGGCAAAGTGATATTCGATTTTTTTATTCATTATCAGCCCGGAGTCAGGAGTTTGTGCCCGATATGGCGAGAGGCTCGCCCTCCATCACATCGTGGGACGGAACATACGAGGCGAAAGGTGGGTGTCCTGGTGGCACCTTTGCCTTCTGGGAAATATACACATACAAGGAACAGTAAATACACAACAAAGAAATCGATCCCACGTTCTTTTCCTAAAAGTTTTACAGTTGCAATTCCAGACGCAACCTACTCTACACAATAACACCAAAGAGTTTTTACCGCACAAAAACTTTATAAGATTTCCGCAGCCGCCGGAAAATAAGGAAAATGTTATTCCTCCACTCACGTAGTACTTAGAGTTACCTAAATATTTGTAAAGCACGAAGCCGCACCCTCGGGAGCATACACAGAATACATCAGTAAATTATCCCGGTATTTCATTCGATTTCTGGATTTCGTAATAAATTTTCTGTCTTACATAAAATGTTTCAACTACCAGTGCGTGAGATTCTTGACCGGTTTCGTGGATTTAGACAGGCATAAATCTTCTCATACACTGCCCAGTGCCCACGCAGACCAATTTAATAAGGAATCTGCGCAGAAAAAATCTTAGGAAAAATGATAAAGTAGCGATGAACATAAAGTATAATTTATGTTAAGATTTTTCATAGAAGATAACATTTATATTTATTTTTATTCCACTAATCTTTTAAATAAATGTCAATGTTGTTTCTGATTAGAAAAATAAACTAAACTATATAATTTATATGGCTTTCGTATTTATAGGTACTCTGTACTGCATACGTACAGATAGAACCACGAATTACGTTTATAACCTACTGCACAAATGGGCCATCAATAGAATACTTACAATTATCTTACACATACATAAATCGTTCAAAAACATCAGTTGTACTACGACGTTTCATTTCCATTCTCATTCAACAAAGGACTCAATAATCCTTACATTCCCAGACTCTTTCTATCTTCCTTTCCGGACGTCACTTAATGTGTCCACTGAAAATCAGTGTTGTGTCGTGGTTTACACAACATCACAACTTATGCTGAGTGGACACCTACCGATCACAGCCGCAACCAACCGTTATTTTTAATTTATTATTTATTTTAGCCATGTTTGTGTATGTTGCGACTGTGACAAATAAATCGTTTTTCTTTCTTTCTTTCTTTCTTTGTTTATCATCAATAGCAGTTGAGCTCCCACAATTCTCCAGAATAATTGATGAACAGGGGCACAAGCCAGCTGTAATAGATTTCATTAGATTAGTGGCCTATTTTCTGACCTCTACATATAAAAACATAAATGTAATACAAATAAAAAGCAGCTAGAAAGATACGTGGTAAAACATTTACCAAAAAGTGCGTATCAACATGAAAAGCGGTGTTTATATTTTACCTTCTACTTAACATCGTCTTCTTATCCCGAGTGAAATGTAATGTCATATTTATAACCTACAAAAACTATGTTAGACATTTATTAAAGGGCCCGACCGCCACTGAACGACTTAATGCGATAATAATTCATAAACAGGGAAATAACAAGGTTTATTGATGTTGTTTGCCTGCAGACACCATGTAAATTGAACGTAAGCGTCTGTGCCTTACTCTGCGCTCGATGTATTCCCCGCGGATCGTGTTTAAGGAAGCAGCTTCTATTTACGTTCACCAGATAACCCGCACCGGCAGCGTTTGCGAAGCCTTTTTATGTACCTATGCTATAGTGTATAAAATACAGCGCTAATGTAAGTCGCTATCTCTGTAGACTTATTTTTAATCTATGCTACCATTTTGCGATTTACCATTTGCGATTTTAAAGAATTTCTACGGTATGTAAGTCCGCCAACCCGCACTAGGCCAGCGTGGTGGACTATATGGCCTAACCACTCTCAATCGCTTCTCTCGATTGTAGAGTAGGCCTGTGCCCTGCAGTGGGACGTATATGGGCTGATATATGTAGATAGATAGCTACCATTTTGATGTGTTTCAAAATGGTAGCATAGATTGTGGCGAAGTTTTTCTATCGGTATTTATGTTACACGAGACATAAATTAAAACTTTAACAAAAGCAGTGTGAATGGAATTACTCTGTTTAAGATAGAAATGTCTACAAGTTTATTCATACATTCAAGAAGTTCAAGTAAGTTCTAATATATTTCACTTTTGTGGTTACTGCAAAGTTTTATAGATCGTTACTTGTAAGTTTCAGTTCGTATTACTGTTAGTTTCATAGTTTCGACAAATATTACCAACAGGTTGTTTCACTTGTATTGTATATATGAGCACGGTTTATCCACTAAAGCTATTAATTAGGTGTTAAGCATAAGATTACGCTAAGCACTTAATACAGGGCGGACGGGCAACGTGGTTTAATTAACTTGGATATTATTCTCTTTTCACAATATATGAAACGCTGCTGTTATTTTCAAATGTATTTTTAAAATGAGTCAGAATGTGTCTTGAATTATAATGTATCGATCTGAAAATCATCATATCGGTTTATATGAATGTCGTCGGGGTCATGCGTGTATAAATTTTTAATGTCTTTATAGCTTGAAGCACACTGGCAGCTATTGTTTTGAATGATTGAATGAAGAATAAAAAGAGTTTGTACCTAATCTAAGATAAATATATGAAAGCTGAAAATCATGATGTCTTATAATAATTGGCAGAAACTTTTTCAATACGACAAGATATTTGTCAAAAAAAAAAGTAACAGTATATACTCTGTGGGTTCGCCACTGAAAATGTACACATCGCACTTAGGTGTAATTTGTACATTGTTCGATACGATGGCACTTTACACATTTACCTCTATACAAATTCACGATATTAATAATTTAAAACTAGCTATGTAATGTCTTATGTAACGAGTTCGAAGCAGATTAACATTTTGTCAAAAAACATCCTCCCTGTGTGTTTTATCTGATTGTATCAACATAGCTGACCTTTTAGAACTGGTTTCGTCAATATTATTGAGAAATGTAGGGAAAAAAAATGTATACTCAACTCAGTAAATATAAAAAGGACAGACATGAGTATGTCATTTATAATGCGAAATAGCTGCCATCTTTCCATCAGTGCAAAACAACAGATTTATACGACTTTCATCTAAATAGTGACCGCGACAAATGATGATATCTCAGATTATGAACTATACATTAAATAAACAACTAAAAATATTTACATAATACATCGATGCTGAATTAATATTGTCCTACCTATTCCATAAATTTAACTAACCACTCTCAATCGATTCTCTCGATTATAGAGTAGGCCTGAAGAAAATTTGCAAATGAAGAATCCTTATTCAAAACCCCTTTTTTCACAACAAACATATGTATAAACAGCTATGAAACACCATAAAGCTATCGCATTTACCTTTTAAGGTAAAGGTTAACAAATAGCCCAATTTTTCTTCGCAGTACATAACAATTCCTGGCAGACAAATTTATAGACGTCGTGAACAAATTCGGGAGTGGAAGACATATTACTGCGCCTTAATACATGTGATATTACACCCAAGATGGCTAAATAAATAACAATTATGTTAATGACACTGACGGCCTTATTTATGGCCAGTTTTAAAACCTATTTTATTTAGTTATCGAATGTTTTGTCCCTTTCGAACGACTTTTGTATTCAGTTTGAGCGAAGGAAACAAAACATTCGATAACTAAAGTAAGTTTTAAAACTGTTTATGAATAATGTTCTTATCCTTTTTATATCATAGACGCGACAAAGAACAAACGGGACGTGACGTAAATACCGTAGTTGCAATTAAAGCATAATATAAAAATAATATGGGAAAGAAAGAAGGAAAAGATATGACATAGATTGTTATACCTCCGCCGATCTCACTCACTGAACGATATGCTCAGCAATGCGTTTCTTCAATAGGTTTACTAAACAATGGCATCATAATAACATTGTACCAGGCACCCTCCCATTCCTTCTGTAATATTAACTGACTGTGACACGTTTGAACACTTTAAGCCTATAACATATTATACCAAAGTATGAAGTAGTAGTACAGTTAGGGATTGCAATCCCGCAGCTCTTTCAATCCCGCGGGATCGATATGCTGGATCGATCGATCCCGCGCGGATCCCGCGGGATCCCGCATTATTGGTATTATATTTTAAAACCGAATTAAATGAAACTAGGTTTTCTTTACAAAAAATTTCAAAATGTCTTACATTATGCAACATGAAATAATTTATTTCCTAATAAAATAAAAATAATTAAGTTCACGAAATCAGTCTTCAATCAACCATTACAAAACTTAAATTTGCCCTTATTTCCATTCTAATAACAGTTTTATAATATTTTTAATTCAGTCTCATTTATACCGGGTATATCAAGACTGCGACCGAAAACGAAGCCAGGTGGTAGTTTTAGTGGTTACAAACACGATGCAAATAAAAATTTCACCAAAACATAGACAGCTATTTTTATAGAATTTTTTTAAAAATCGTCTTGTTTGGGTGCTAAATACCTAGTTTTTGCGAAAATAATAATTTAAACCCTTACGTACCATCGAGTGTTTAAAAATAAAGAGGTCTACATCATTATTTTAGGAAAACTATGTATTTATCACCCAAATACGACGAAAAGTAAAAAATTACAAAAAATAGTAGTCGATTTTTTTTTGCGAAATGTTTACTTGCATTGTGTCTGAAGTCACTTATACTACCACCTGGCTTCGTTTTCGGTCGCGGTCTTGATATACTCTGTATAATGACTAATAATACAATCACAATCTAGATGCTATTACGACTATGAGTAACCTATGGTGATAACTTATGAAAATACGCTCGTAAAAAACAAATGGCATAGTCTCATCTCCGAGCCTTCTGAGTGAACTGCAAATATATCCTGATGCTCAAAATGCTGAAAACTAGCTACACGTGTGCTTGAGGCGCCCTCTAGTCGTCGCTCCTTTGCGAGGAGCGGCAAAGTCACGCGCGCGCCACTCGCGATTTTACGCGAAACTTCACGAAAGTTTTAGCGCCAATTTTCAAATATTTGCGGGATCCGCGTTTTGAAGGTGCGGGATCCGGCAGACCAATAAATGCAGCGGGATCCCGCGGGATTGCGGGATCCCGTTTTGCGGGATTGCAATCCCTAAGTACAGTAGTAGTAGTACAAAGAATGAATTTTAAAATACATTTAAACAAATAGTTTACTCTAGTAGATACTGAATGTACGGACTACAGTCGTAAAGTGAAAGAGTAAGAACCGGCGTAAAGGTTTCATTTTCCTTATTACTATAAACTAGTCCAATATCTCTATATCTCCTAATTAGGATGCTAATAGTATATAAAATTTGTAAATTGTAAACATTTTCAAAAAATGCCCATGTCGATATTTGTCTACTAGTAGCGACATCTAAAAAAATAAATTTGAACTAGGTTTTGGTACCGACGAAAATATATCATTCTCTTTGGACGAACAATGGCTGTATTACCCCTTATCTTAGGCAAATACCCTGTATTATCTGATTTAAAATATAGCCTTTTTTATTATATGAAATGACAACGATGACGCGTCGTAGATGACGATATTGGCTGACGATTATTCCCACATGCCACTCTGATTACACACGTTCTGTCGAGGGTGGTGGGTGGTGGAGCGAGCAACAGGCGCCCCCCTGATCAATGAACCCCCCCTCCCCGCTCACCACTCACCTTCTGCGCGCACTTGTTGCGCGGACCAGACAAATGCACCATTGCGCTACATCAGGTACAGGTGACCCCACGCTAATAACTTCTTTATTACTAACATATTAAAGACTATTTCTCGGATAAAGTCCCCAAGTGTGACGCACTATCTTTATCTCGAGAACACTCATGGCCCATTATGCTCCCTTTTGTTGGACCCCCAATTATCTTTTGTACATATAATAAAAGTGTTCGGAGATCGCGTTTGTTTAGACATCCTTTGTGAGAGACATCTAATAGATCTGGATATGAAGAGTGTTTTAATGGAAGCGTTTGTTTGTCCACCCCTCACGATCAGACGGCTTGCTCCTTCAGAATAGTTCCGCTGGGCGATTTTCTATATAAGGTAAGTTCTATTTGTACTAAGTTTATTGGTATTTTATTACGAATTAGTTTGAATACCTAGTACTTGATGGTTGGTTTCTCTTATTTTTTTAAATATTTACCTAGAAATAAGTAATTTCTACAGCGTTTAGTTGAAAGTTTTTATTATAGTGCCAATATTTTCTTACTTACAGCCAGGCTGATTTTACATTACAAAGCTTGTGACATGAAATTAGTTGCACGACAATATTTTCATTAACAATAACGTGTATAAACATAAACTTTTATAATGCATGCAATGTCATAACACAAATTCCGTTCCGTGACACGCGCAAATTTTTCGATAAAACCAATGTTATGTAACTAGTTTCACTATAATCACGACCTGAAAGTAGTGCCACGAAACGCCTGCGCGGCGCGGCGTGGACGTCTGTTTGTACTATGTCGCCGACCGCTGCAGTTTGTTGATTATTGCGCCCAAAATGGCGAACGAGCGTTGGTCACCCTACAAAAACATAGAAATCATAAACGAATACAAGGGTCATGCCGCATGACGCATGACTCATGCGTGTCTTTGGGATCCAAAACACCCTCAGTACAAAATCGAAATGCACGCGAAGCAGCCTACAAAGCAACTATGGAAGTCATGAAATTAGCAACTGTGAAAGACGTCATTTGCAAAATACGAATACTACGTAATACTGGTAGTACTTATAACAGTCAAATGTTGAAGGCAAAGAAACGTATGGCAACTGATGAATTGTATGTGTCTAAAATAACATGGCTAGCTCATATGGGTTTTCTAGAAAATATTGATAATAATACCAGAAGAAACACAAAAAGTACAGTAAGTTATATTTTATTCTATCTACCTTCCCATTTTAAATAATCATTCTATGTTGTTACAATAGAAGCGATTTTCCAATAAAAACCGAGTCACTGTATTGTTCCCTTATTAGGTGAATATTCCTCGCCATGATTTGTGGATTGAAAGAGCAGTAATTACTAACATTGAGAATGCTTCGATTGTTGGTCATATTGAAAGTATGGATGCAAGGAGACTAACGAAATGTATCATGCAAAAATGAGAGGTGGAGTCGTTCGAAGTCATCCCAGGCGGTCCTATAGAGTATAGGAACCAGATACAAGACCTATTAAAGAAAGGCAAAATACGGAGTCCTTGAAACTGAATGCGTATGAAGAGATTAATGACAGTTGATGAAGTGAACGAGGCATGTATGGAGTTATGGACCGTAGCATTTAGCGTTCTATAGTCTCTCCTACCCCAATGGAACATAGCCGTTGTATGTATGTATGTATGTATGTATGTATGTATGTATAACCAATAATGATCTCCTTTCAATTTTCTTCTGTCTCATGTAAAAGTAGAAAGATTTAATAATTTGTTTCCGAAACCATACATCACAAACAGGGGCGGATCTACTTAAAGGCTTTTTGGGCTGCAGCCCAGGGCCCCGCGAATACAGAGGGCCCCCAACCGAACTGAAATCAATAGAGGATATTGTCAATAATGAAAATTATCTAGAATTAAAAAAAATTGCCATGAAATTTTTTGGCTAATTTATGAAATGAAACTTGTTGATGTTTTCCCACACTGCTATACCATCTTAAAGATTTTTTTAACGATGCCGATCACTAGCTGTGAAGCGGAGCGTTCTTTCTCCAGGATGTCGTATATAGAAAACAAATACAGGACAACAATGTCGAACTATCGACTAAATCATTTATCAGTTCTTTCGATAAATTGCGATTTAACAAAGGATCTACAGTGCGATGACCAAATAAAAGAATTTGCAGCACAAAAATGCAGAAAGGTTGCTTTATAATTTATATAACATAACCATTTATAACCTGTCAATTTATTTTACAATAAATAATGTTTTAGTAAATAAATAAAACATTTTGTTTTCCTATTTTCTTCCTGTACTTAACATATATTACATTACATATACCTACATCACTACAGAAAACAGTTTCTTGTCAAAATGGCAATTAGTTGAGTAATTAGGTAGGGCCCCTAAGCAGTATTAGCCCAGGACCCCACAAATTCAAGATCCGCCCCTGATCACAAACGTCACTTCCGGATCACAATCCAATACTGAAGAGCACATTGCACTACGACCTCCTATAAGGATGAAAAAGAAAATAAAAGATCCGTTATTTAGAGCAGTTGATGCATTAGTAAGGGTCTCTACGCAGCGTATTCCTGTTGTAAGCAACGATGAGTTTGATCTTTTTGGACAAACTATAGCTCTACAGTTACGGCAGCTTCCTTTGGAAATTTCTCTCAAGACTGAGGAGATGATTTTGGAAGTAATAAGGAAGTCGACTTCATCGCAAGATGCATGTTCTACTATACCAGAGTATACAATAAGTAAGAAAAAAACAGTTGTAAAATAAAGCCTTGATGGAGCCAGCGGCAATACTGTTGTAATGTTATCTAAACGACACTGTTATTTTTCAGCAAAACAAGTTTCACTATTACTGCAACAAGTTCCAAGAAATCAAATTCACTATGCATTAAACTAATTTCGTAATTTAATTAAATTCGGATTTAAATAAGATCGAGCAGCTTTCGGAATTAAGATGTAATATAAGTTTCCGAGATATAAAGAGATGAAGAATGCTTGGTGGGACAAGGATGTGCAAAAAGTAGTTAGTGAGAAGAAGAAAGCATGGAGAGACTGGTTAGCTATAAGAGCTGATCAAAGAATGCTAAAGGCAAGTGAAGAAGATGTATACAAGGCAAACTTGGAATATAAAAGGATAAAAGGTGTGGTGAAAATGGTGGTAAAAAAGAAGAAGGATGAAGAAAGAGATGTATTTGACGAACGATTGAATGAGAATTTTCAGAAAAACATTAAGTTTTTCTGGAAGGCAATAAAAAGTGTCCGGGGTAAGTTAAGTACCTCGGAACTTAGCAGTGTGAGGGATAAGAATGGACAACTTGTGAATGGGGAAGAATGTGTGCTGAAAAGATGGAAGGAATACTTTGAAGGGCTATTTGAGAAAGAGGGAACACAGCAGTTTGCAGTCACGGATGAAAGTGAAGAAAACGAGGATAAGATTCATGTGGTGGAAGTAGTGAAAGCGTTGAAAAGTATGAAAATGGGCAAGGCTGCTGGGTATGATAGAGTATCAGTCGAAATGCTGAAGGCTGGACAGGGGGTGGTGGCACGCCTGCTTTGTCATCTTTTGAATTTGTGTTGGACGAATGGTGTTGTGCCAACAGATTGGTGCAACGCCGTTATTGTTCCTTTATACAAGGGCAAGGGATCGAAGCAGGAATGTCACAACTACCGAGGTATCAGCCTACTGAGTGTTGTCGGTAAATTGTATGCTAAGGTATTGATTGAGCGAGTTGTGAAAGAGACGAATGACAAGATATGGGATGTGCAAGCGGGATTTAGGAAGGGTATGGGATGCACGGATCAGGTATTTTCTCTACGAAGTGTTGCTGAGAAGAGCTTAGCAAAAGGACAAAAAGTCTTCTGCGCCTTCGTAGATTTAGAAAAAGCCTATGATAGAGTGATAAGGAATGAGTTGTGGGCAGCACTGTCCAAGTTTGGATTGAGCAACAACCTGATTCGAGCACTGCAGTCCCTTTATAAGAACTCCAGTGCTTGTGTTAGGATAAACGGAGCCTACACTGATTGGTTTGGCATTGATAAGGGTGTCAGACAGGGATGTGTAGCGTCTCCGTGGTTGTTCAACCTTTTCATGGACGGTTGCCTAAAAGATCTGAAAGATAGTGAATATGGGATCAGAATGAATGAGTTGTCACTAAAATGTCTCCTCTACGCTGACGATCAAGTTATACTTGCATCTTCAGAGGAGGAGTTACAAAAAATGGTGACAATTATGCATGAAGCTTTTGAGAGAAAAGGAATGAAAATAAATGTGAGTAAGACGAAAGTTATGGTATTTGAAAGGGAAGAAGATATGACAAAGTGCGATATTATGATAGGTAATGAGCGAGTAGAACAAGTGAATGAATTCGTATATTTGGGCTGTGTATTTACAAGTGATGGAAAGCATGACAGTGATATCGAAAGACGAGTGAATGCAGGAAATCGAGTGAATGGTGCGCTACACTCCTTTATGGGAAGTCGGAAGGTTTCTAAAAAGGCTCGACTGGCTGTCCATGGGGGAGTGTTAGTGCCTACGCTCATGTATGGTAGTGAAAGCTGAGTATGGCAGAAGAAGCATGAAAGTAAAATTAGAGCAGTGGAGATGAGATCGTTAAGGGGAATGTGTGGTGTGAGTTTGCGTGACAGAGTGCGGAATAGCGTGGTGATGAAAACTTGTGGAGTGAAAGAGGATGTAGTGACAAGAATTGACAAAGGCATGTTACGATGGTTTGGTCATGTAGAGAGGATGGATGAAAGGAGAATAACTAAGCAAATATACAAGGCGAGTGTGGATGGAAGAGTCGGTAGGGGTCGACCTCATCGAACTTGCACCATCCAAATCGGTGATATCCTCAAGAAGGGTCAGGTCAAAAGTACCCTGAACCGACGAGAATGCATGAAGAGAATGATGAAAGTGGATGAAGCGAAAGTTGTATGTCAAGATCGAGCAAAGTGGCGATCCATAGTCTCTGCCTACCCCTATGGGATACAGGCGTGATGATTATGTATGTATGTATAAGTTTCCGACGTTAACCAAATATACGCTCTCAGTCAAATATTTGTTTGGCATGCAGATAGGTAGTTAATGTGAGCGCGGCTCTTAGTGTTTGTAAATATTGTTTTGAAAAGTAAACAAACATGATGTAAGTAATAATAACGGGAGAATTAAATAAATAAAAATGGGAATTCTAAGAGAATACAGGTAAATAAACAGCACCTTCAATAAACATCCACAGCGCAGAAAGGCGATAGAAATTTATGATCGATTGGACGTCTAGGTAATCGTATTTCAAAATATGTCAACGTAAATAACTGAACTGGAGCTCCGCTGCCGAGTGGCGAAACACAAATGACGCCCGTGATTGATTGACTCTTACACTGACTAACACTACGAAATGGCTCGGAAAAATTGCGTTTTTACATTTTATTTCTATTCACGGAGCGGACAGTGCGACGATTTTCATCAGTCACTTTATACTTTTAGTATTTGAGATGGGAAAATGGGAACGAAAATTTCAAATGATTTCAATTATAGTTTTGGAAGTTATCTTTAGTAATATTAATTTCTTTGTATGGTAGGTTGACACTCTACTCTCGCTAATCATACTATAGTAATCCTGGGCTACTGAAGAAATGAAGATGTTCAACTAGGGTAGAACCACTATCTCACAAATAATCAACGTGAAATGTCCAATTCGCCATCGTGTTTCATTTGAAGACGAATATTACCGATGGCCTGGTAGAACCCCCCTTCCACGATCCCTTTTCCCTCCCATTTAGAAAGACAACGCCCCCGAGTTGTGGATGTTAATGAGTGGTGCTAATTACTTGCATCTGATGAGCCGTTTGATCGTTTACGAACCAATGCAATAGAAATCTACGATTTGTTTCAGTACGACGGTTTATCTCAATTAACTGATTACCTACAAAAAAAATTGCGGGAAATGGCTAAAGGTTACAGAGCGATCCGCTGCTCAGCTTGATTGTTTAATGACCTCGATAAATTTACTGTCGCTTCATTGATTTACAGTCGATGGCAACAATCAATCTCAATCCAAAATTTACTGTTTGACAGCTCAATCTTTTTAACCGACTTCAAAAAAGGAGGAGGTTCTCAATTCGTTGGAATCTTTTATTTTTATGTTTATTCATTTTCTGAATAAAGTGGTATTCTCTATTTACGGATATAGTATACATTAGCAGAGTAGTATAGTAGATATCAGTAGTATCAACAATCAATCCTAGTAGTGAAAAAACTATCGATAATTGCAATCCGACAATTTCCACGGACTATTTACACCTGAACGCCGAGAAAAAATAATGCAAACTAGCTGATGTTAGAGAAGTTATTGCTAACAAATAAGTAACGTCAGTAAATAATTTACAAGTATTCCAAAATATCTCAATTGAAGTCAGCAAACAAATGACGTCATTGTTGTTGTCTTGATAGCAGTCGAATGTATTACAATCCAAATAGTTTATTTACTATAAAATAAAACATTTTAACACTTGCATATTCCGACTTGATTTTAGAGCTGTTATTTCTTTACATTAGCATCACTCTTAAAAGTAGCGGCAAGTAAGTTTATCTTGATTCACTTGAAGAAGCACTTACAAACTTGGATAGAAAATATTATTTTAAGGGAGAAAAATATTAGTTATGCAGTCTGTTCGCGCTTCGGAAAACGCTCGCTATGAACCTCACGGTATGAAATCTAAAATCTCATAGTTGCCCGAAACTATAATTTGTACCTGTCACATCTTAGGACAGAAATAAGTTCGGCGTAATTGGTGGCATAACTGGCACTTCTAACTTGGAGATACAGGAGTGAACGTGTATTTTTTCTTAATTCTGACTAGGTTAACTAATTTCACAGCCCCTCAAGGTAAGTACAGAACTGTCTAGAATGTCTAGATCATCGAACGACGACAAACATTAACCCCACGTTGATTTTTTCTATATTCTGAGGTCTCTTGCCTTAATATGCTGGCCTGGTCAATAGGTTTTTTAGACAAAACTTACAAGAAGTAAGCAACATGTAAGCAGGTACTGTCCCATTGCCTAACGGTACGCCTCAGATACGTAAGAAAGTACAAAAAACTATACACAGAGAAGAATAAAAACTAACACAAGACGCATATAGGCGCAGGCAATACTCAAGATTCAGCACAACATAACATTTAACGTTTCATCTTACAACTGAGTTTACTTTTGTATGTATAACCGTTATGCAACAAAACCATTGAGAACAGTGCAACTACGTTGAATAGTTACACACCTCCCAATAACTGTAATACACGGCTTTCATATGCAAAAACCGCAAACAGAAACTGCACTCTGCAATAATATTAAATACGCGATTTCTTGTTTTATTTACAATGGTTTTGAGACGTCGAGGGACGACCTAAAAACATTTACTGTCTGAAGATCCCATCGTCTAAAAGGTTTTCTAGAGTAGTGTAAATTCACAATCTTGGAATATATTTGAAGCAAAAGGAAAAAATATTGTGGTACGTTTTCAAACGTATAATTCTAAAGATGCACATGAAAATGTTTTTATTTAAAAGCCACAATCAATGGAAATAGGATTACGAAAGCAGTCAAATGTATAACTAGTTGGTGTATTGCAATGTATTTGCTTGCCATGAGACATCATAGATAATGAGGTGACAATATCACTAAAACCAATAGAGGTATAGAGGTGATATCAATTACTTATATTTAAAAAACAATGTGATAATAGATACTGTAAAAATGAAGGCATAAAAATGTTTATTGATACGAATAACAAAAAAATGTGGCGTGGGCGACATGCAATTTGTGAGGCCTCTTCCTCCGAGAGATTTTTGCAGATTTAACGTTCTTACACGCGAGACCTATTGTTTACGGCCTATTAGAACGCGAGATACTTAGCAGTTACCCACAATCGCCCTCACTCATGTAGCCTCTACCTTCCATTCATTTTTATTCATTATGTCTGGCGAATGAGCAAGCAGTTCATCTGATGGTAAGCGATCACTGCCGCCCATGAACATCCAGAGCGCTTGGATCATAGATGAGTTGCTGGTCTATCGAATCGAGAGGGAAGCGGGAAGGAAAACGGATGGTAAGTGGAAAGGGGTGTTGTGAATCTGGTAATCTCCATGCGAAGAATTATATTATTTCTTTATTATGTATAATAATTTGTTCAAGTTGTAGGTATTTCGTTTTTGTTTAAAACACGTAGAGAAATTAAAAGAATTGGCGTGTATTTACTGTAAATGAGACCTGTAATTGCTTAATTTACTTATTAGTAATTTGTATGCCCTGTCTGGGTTGAATACAGAGAAACTTTGTACCTACGGAACAGCTGTAGTGTAACCTGTATTCTTCAAATAAAGAGATTTGATTTGATTTGAAGAGCACGGTAAACTATACAACAGCAGCCAACAGCAGCGGTAAATAGTAGTATTAAATGCTGACAATATACCCCTGTATACTGTGTCGTCACCAGTCTGATAAAATTGTTAGTAGATGGGAAAAGCCAAGCCCATGTCCTTGCCCGGAACATACCCAGGGTGCAGTTTATCTAGGTATGCTTTTGACAGAACAAGTAGGCACATTACTATACGGCACCGTATCAGCCTATAATCGCCCACTGCTGGGGTACAGGACTCCTGTACAACCGAGAAGACAATTGAGACAACGACTTTACATACAATATAGAAAATTTTACATTATAAAAAATCTTGTTAAAACACAATATGTTACGCAGGTTTCCTTACGATGTTTTCTTCGCTATTAAAATGCAGGCTCATTGACCATCAGTTCATACATGACTACGAAAAGATAGAAGTGTGCCCTGGAATTCGAATCCGCGGTCACCGCCGCGGCACACTATCAAACCACCAAGCACTTACAGTTTGATACATATACGTACATTGCCATATTTAATCGAAGATAACCTGATAATAACTGATCAATTTTCTCTTTTATCTTATGAAGACTTTATCAATGTATATAAAGAACATTCGATAGACCCTTTTTGTACAAGTTTGCCACTATATAAGAAAAAATGTCTTGCATTTTTTGCCAACATTCATTAAACTAGATACTAGAATATCGATTATTTTGTTATTTAAATTATTGTATTATTGTTGTTTAATGTTACTTTACTACTAGAACTATTTTTAAATAATATTATTTTGTTATGTATACGTGAGGAGTGAGGACCTGTGATTGGCTTTGTATTGCATAAATTGTAATGTATGTAAATAATATGTGTTGCTGTTGGTGTTCCTTTTAAATCCTTGCTTCACGGGAATTCCCAAGATATAGGCCACTGACTTAGCAAAATATATTTTTTAATCATGCAATACCTATTTTCGTTTGTTTTTAGGGCCTATCTTATTACTTTTATTTGTAGTTCCTAATTCTACGACACGTCAACTTATAGTAGACGCGCTGTATGCATCGGACGCATGGACGTATTATTATAGGACTGCGCACTCACGAAATAGTGTTGTCCTGAAATAGCACTTATGACTGTGGAATAAGGTTTAATTTGCTGTGATAAAAGATATGGAGGCAAAACGAGCCGAGCAAGATAGTTCATGAAGGTCTGTGTCTCTTTTCTTTCGCTACGGTGACCATAATAAAACCCTATCTTAAATATTTTTTAACATGCTTTTATTAGTTTCACCCGTATGTATGTGATTGATTGATTGACTTGAAATTTAGCACTTCTCAAGGACCGATGACAATACAATTTGTTGAAATACAATAAAAGTTGGTAATTTGCGCGCAGCTGCCATTCTTTGATAAGATAGCCGTATATAGACGTTTTCTCGGAAGCCTCCGTGGCGCAGTTGCTTAGACGCCGGCTGTGAAACGAGAGACCGCGGGTTCGATCCCCGCACCGAGATAAGTGTTTGTGAAGCCCACAAGTATTTGTCTCGGGTCTGGGTGTTTGTGAGACCGAAAAGTCTCTCGTAGCTTTTGATACCCACGACACAAGACACGATCTTAGTGTGGGGGTCCTGTCATGTATGCGACTGTTAGGTCTGTGTGTGAAATAAATTTATTATAGTCACCCTATTAGCACGGGACACAATCCTCCACTCAACATCTCTCGCTCGGCTCGTTTTTTCGATCAGAGTGCGCAGTCCTGTTTGTATAATACTTTCATGGTTTTCTGCATTAAATTCAATTCAATATTTAAAAATTTATTGCCCTGTCGCAAATGCGACAACTTCGCCAATGTCAAGTGTTGGAAAACAAACAGTATGTTTTCAGCATTATTTAGTGCCTAATTTTTTGACAGATGACAAGAAAATTACAGTTCAGAAATTATTTACTTGGCAACACTGGCCTTCAGCAACCACAGAGTACACAATCGCTAGTGAACGTCAATTTTGTGCTATTTTTATAATAAAATTCCATTTTGTGCCGTCGTAAAAACATTCTTGATATATACGATAACACATACAAGTTTGATAATCGTGTATATATAATCTCGTACAGGGAACGTGTAAGTTGTTGACCTTTGTTTTACTCGGAAAGCCGTAAGGTTCGGTAGCTCTCTAAAGTCCGTATAGCGTGCGCATAATGAAAAATATTGGGAAAAGTTGGCGTGACTCGGCTTCGTTGATAGTGCTCACGAAGCGTAGTAGCGCGGCCGCGGCGTCAGGGGCATCGACAGGGAGCTCGGGTGATGTTGGCGGCGTTAATTACGATATATTGTTGCAGACCCGCACCGGCAGAGCGTCGTTCCCCAACAGCGTCGTGTTCCCTGGCGGGGTTTGCGAGCGCGCCGACGGCGGCGAGCGCTGGCCGCGCCTCCTCTCCACCTTCGGCTTCACGCAGCAGGACTTCGAGTCGCTGCACCGCCGCGGCACTCCGCTACCGGCTATATTCCAAAATAACCCCATTGAAAGGTAACATTAGCATAATTATTTGGTGCTACCGTGTATCGCGACTTTGCCCGCTTATGGCCCACTTACTTAACTTCTGCCTTGACTAAAACCATCTCAGTGATAAATACTATTTGTAAACATTGATAATTTTTATCACAATTTTGTAATGTTGTTACTAAAAATCCTGTATGGGTGTTTATGTGGTATTTTAAAAATGTCAAAATTAACATATCAAACTATTATTTATGCAAATCTAACTCAAAAAAGATAAAAATTATAAGATATTTTAAAGCTAGCACCAATCAAATAGGAATTTAATGTTTATATTTGTCAACAACATATTAGTTCTCATTTCATATGTAATAATATTTTTAGGCACATATCTTTGAGAATAACAGCTATAAGAGAGACATTTGAAGAATTGGGAGTCCTGCTATGCAGCAGAAAGCATAAGAATCAGAGGGACGGCATATGGGCTAACATTTTATCAGATATTGATGTTAAGCTCTGGCAAAATAAGGTGAGCACTCTTAAAGTTCACAGATAAGTCCCAACATTTAGAAGTATATGGTTTAAATGTGCCAGAATATAGTCTTTTTACAATAGTTGTGTTAGGGAAATTCAGAAAAAGAACAGAATTTGTATTTTTAATTAGGTTAATTAAGTAATATTTGGTAACCCTAAAACAAAATCATATACATAATTATGTGTAAATTAGGTGGTTATACTATATTTTGCTTTTTCTCACAACTGTACTTATGGAAACATTTGCTGTCTTAATTGCTCTATTCTTTATTATTGTCTTCACTTTGGTAACAAATAATATTATAAGAATTTGTTAACAGTTTTTTGAAATAGAATTATTAAGATACATTCTGCATCAATATTAATATGATATAATAATGTGTTTGTGCAATTTATGAACACAAAAATAATTGGTGCAACAACAAACCAAATTCAATGGTGCACAGCTAGATTGTGAGATCTTAGAAATTTATTCTAAGAAGTGCAATCCATTAGTTTGATTTGTCAATATATTTGGCCAGGAAAGATTGTGTTCCTATTATAACAAAGATCCCCTTAAGAATATGTAACTGCATGCGATATGGCTAGGCAGAGACTAGGACTCTGCAAATTAACTCTTTTCTGACATGTCACTTTCGCTTCATCTAATTCCATTAATACCATATAACAAATAAATAAACCACACTGCCACATTCTTGTCCTGATACAAAACCAGTCAAAGACTTTGAAGTAGTTCTTTCTGCAACTTTACCGCAAATGGGTATGTCCATACCAATGGCTATACTATTAAATATAATTTAGTACTTTTCCAGTGTATTAACAATAAACTAGTGACATAAACCCTATATTTGGTTCCAAATTTCAATTTAAGATTGATGTCTCCAGCCCCTCTGTACAAAATGTGTTCATGTTTTCTTCATAAGCAAATATGCAAAATGTATGTGACATAACCAAACACAGATGGATTACAATAACAGATCATAATATACACTACAAACATGTGACGTTTCATGTTTTTCAATAGCTGAAATATTGTTACATTTATTTTATTATATTCCCATTTCAATATGAATTATTTGACTGGTACTAATGTGAAACTAGAAATAAATAAAACATCACTAATCTTTTATCAGGATTTTTCTGTTCTAAAAGTAGAGCATGTTATTTAAAAGTATGGCTAGTTGATTTAACTTCCAATCATAATTCTAACCCATATTATATTCTTGCAATAAATTGGCATTAGTATTTCTTAAATACTATATTATCTCTTTATCTGTGCATGAAAAATAAGAAGAATTGCATATTAACATTGTGCCAAATATATAATTATTTAGAATAGATTTAATTATGATGACAGTCAAATAAAAAATCAAGTCAAATATTTGTTATAGTTGTACTGAATATCGTAATTATTAGTCTCAGAGTAAAAATTTTCAGTATTCGAAAAACCGGTAATCGCTATCATATTATAATAAACAATATCTGTAGGATATCTTAAGTACGATATTCACTTACATACAGTGTATATCTGACTGCGACCGAAAACGAAGCAAATCTTGAGCATCAATCCAAATCTTGAGCAATTAAAAAACTCTTTAGTTTGGAATATTATCTTGAATATACAAATTTACACAGTTTCCCCCTCTTAATCATTTTTATGTAAGTCTCTATTTAAAAACAATGAATTGTTATGTTTGGAATGGTTATTCGGAAAATCTCACGTTTTATGGAACAAAAACTAGCTACATAATATGCATTTGCCTGTAATGTGTGACATTGTATTTAAATTTGATGTTTGAGTTTTTGTCTTATTGACTAAATATATTTCAAACAGCAAGAAACGATATTTATGTGTAGTAGGTTTTCATAAAGTAGGTACATATTTCAATCCTTGAGATGGTGGGTTAATAGTTAACGTTTTGAATAAACTTACTTCCTTATAAATATTTATAAATTTACCACATATATTGTATGGTAACTAATTCCCAAAGTTAAATTTGTTTTATGTAAAGTTTTGGTACTATATAACTACACCTGATGTTAATTGAAATAATTAATATTGAAATCGACGGAAAGAATTTCGATAATAATACACCTTCATCACGCTGAGGGCAGAACCTAGGATTACTTAATATGTTACATCTTCTCTGATTTTTCCGATTGAAAAATCTATTAGCATTCTGCAACAGGTCAGGGATAGCATGAATTATTTGATGGTTTATGAGCGGGTCGTGTATATTTAAACAACGGAAAATAAAAAATAATTCATGCTTTTTCGGTTTATATAAGCAGTCAGTATTTAATGGTTTAGGCAACCCGCATTGCGACGCCTTAATTGACTAGCATCACTATTGATACAAAAACTTTGCAGTTGTATAACAATTATTGGAACTTGGTTACATAAAAGCAAAGGACGGCTATCAAAAATGTATTATTTTCATAATCCGCTCGCTCGTACGGAGAAATAGAAACGTTTCGTAATCGCAACATACATTTAGAGACATCCAGATATAAAACTATGTCAAATAAATAAGTAGACTATTGTTTTTTTCTATTTGCAAGGCAAAGAATTTAATAGTAATCAATTTTATAATTTAATTCGTGTGTAGTAAATCTGTTTTTTTTTCTGTTACAGCTAACAAAAGACCCGGACGAGTTGTGGAATTTGTGCAAGGAGTACGATTGTTATCCGGACATATGGTCGCTACACTACTGGAGCAACTGGTTGACTCCGTTCCACTTGCCCAAACGGTTCGACACAGCCTTCTTCGTCGCCGCGCTCGAGACCAAACCCGACCGTGTCAAGGGCAACAGTGAAGTGGTCAATGTCGAGGTAATTGTGAAATCCGTTTTGTATTAAGAAATCCACATCTTTAAACATCGGCAAGCAAGTCTTGGTTATTCTTGTTTGTAATAAATCATGAGGGTAATGGTTCCAGTAAAGAACAATTTGGCTTTAAAATAAACTTGAAAACATTCTTCAAATTTACTTTGTATAGTTCAAAAAACTCCAGGCAGATACTATATTTAATTATTATATACTTTGTTAATTGGTACTGTATTTTATTGCCGGAAGTCGTCGCTAAGTCACTCTTTTTAACTATACACATAATAAAAAAACTCAAGGCAAATTTATTTCAAAAATAATTAAAACCTTGGAGGTAATTGACGAGGAAATAGGTAAACCCAATGTAGTTTTAAGGAAATAGCTCGAAATTCCACTATCGTGATCAGATTTCATACATTTTATATTGTTTCTCAAACGGTACAATAAATCAGCCACGTGCCTGACTGATAAATTGGTGAACATATATTTTAATTTTATTAAAGAAATGACGCCAATTTATTTTTATGTTGGAACAACACGAAATAATTATCATAAGTCATGGAACTGAGACGGCGATGCTATCGCAAGTACAATACACGGCGGGCCACTCTACCCGCGGCAAAGGGCACACGAAACACACGTTATAATTTTATACAAGACGGCAATGACCGTAATTGAGTGCATGTAGCCAGCGCGAACTCTCTTGTTTCAGTGGTCGACTCCAACAGAAGTATTGAATAAAACAGATGTGGTATTGTATCCGCCACAAATTTACGAATTGACCAGACTGTCTTGTGTGAAGAGCTTGCACAAATTGATCGAGATTGCCAAGGAGAATAGTTCCTACGCTGGTCAGTGTCTGTATCCTTTTGTTGTCAAAACTAAGGATGGCATTTTGCAACTTTTGCCAGGTAAACTAAATCAAACAATTTTCATTTTGCCTAAAAAAAGAGAGTATATTTATAACCATTTTTTTTTCTTTCCAGGCGATGACCTATATCCTGAAACTGTAGATTTTAACGACAATAATATACCTTTTATAGACAAAACAATATTAGAATTAAGAGAAAATTGTCGAACGATCCACAGGTTGGAGAAACCGAAAGCAAATAATCTGCCAGGACAGTTTATATTGAAAAATTACAAACCGAAAAGTCACATCGACATGGGCAACAAGATAATTTTGGTTAGCGCATTTTAATACTACTACATATAACAGTAAATGCCTTAAAGTTTGGCCTTACTAGAAGTACATAGATCAAACAATAACTAATTAATTAAACGTAGTAAAAAAAGACATAACAATGGCGGGGTCGGGGCACACGTGGCCCAACAGCCAGGACGACTACGAGCTGCTGGAGGTGATCGGCGTGGGCGCCACCGCCGTGGTGCACGCCGCCTTCTGCCGCCCGCGCAACGAGAAGTGCGCCATCAAGCGCATCAACCTCGAGAAGTGGAACACCTCCATGGACGAACTGCTCAAGGAGATCCAGGCCATGTCCAGCTGCAACCACGAAAACGTCGTCACCTACTACACCAGCTTCGTCGTCAAAGAGGAACTCTGGCTCGTACTCAGACTGCTCGAGGGCGGCAGTCTCCTCGACATCATCAAGCACAAAATGAGAGTATCGAACTGCAAGCACGGCGTGTTTGACGAGGCGACTATCGCGACGGTCCTCAAAGAGGTCCTGAAGGGTCTCGAGTACTTCCACCAGAACGGACAGATACACAGGGACATAAAGGCCGGCAACATACTTCTAGGCGACGACGGCACCGTGCAGATTGCCGATTTCGGCGTATCAGCTTGGCTCGCGACGGGGCGAGATCTCTCGCGACAGAAAGTGCGTCACACGTTCGTCGGCACGCCGTGCTGGATGGCGCCCGAGGTGATGGAGCAGAACCATGGCTACGACTTTAAAGCCGACATCTGGTCCTTCGGAATCACCGCCATAGAGATGGCCACCGGCACGGCGCCTTACCATAAGTACCCGCCGATGAAGGTGCTCATGCTAACTCTGCAGAACGATCCGCCGACGCTCGACACCGGCGCCGAGGAGAAAGACCAGTACAAAGCGTACGGCAAGACCTTCAGAAAAATGATATCAGAGTGTCTGCAGAAAGACCCCACGAAACGGCCCTCAGCGCCCGAGTTACTCAAGCACTCGTTCTTCAAGAAGGCGAAAGACCGCAAGTACTTGGTGCAGACGCTCGTGGCGATCGGGCCCAGCATGGAGACGCGCGTGTACAAGGCGAGCAAGCGGCAGCCCGGCGCGTCGGGCCGCCTGCACCGCATGGAGACGGGCGAGTGGGTGTGGGAGAGCGAGGAGGAGGACGAGGACGACGACGAGGCGGCGCGCGACCGGCCCATGAACACGCTGGCGCGCGCCGACTCGTCCGACTCGGACAGCGACTCGGGCTCGGCGGGCGCGCGCGCCGGCTTCACCATCGGCTCGCTGGGCGCCGAGGAAGCGCCGCAGATCGACCTGGTGCTGCGCATGCGCAACGCGCGCAAGGAGCTCAACGACATCCGCTTCGAGTTCGCGGCCGGCAAGGACTCGGCGGACGGCATCGCCACGGAGCTGGTGGGCGCGGGGCTGGTGGAGGCGCGCGACGCGGCGTGCATCGCCACGCAGCTGCAGCGGCTGGTGGACGCGCAGCTGTTCCCGGGCGGGGCGCCGGCGCCGCGCTCGCTCACGTTCCGGCTGGACTCGGTGGATCCCGCGGCGCCGGCGGACGAGCAGGGCCTGGTGGGCTTCGCGCAGATCTCCATCGTGGACTGAGCGGGGGCGGCACGTTGGTTACTCCGGTGCGCGGCGGACGCGAGGCCGTCGCGCGGCTCAAATGGATACATGTAATATTTTACATTATGATAATGATTAAGGGTGAATCTGGATTTGTAAGAGTATTTTTTGTGATCGTATTGTGTCAATTTCGCTGCTTTGTTTTATAAACACTGTAATCGATTAATTTTGTTTTGCTCATAATTTTCCGTTATAAAGTTATTATTAAATGTTTTAAATATCTAGTTAGATAAGAATGTTTGATATGGTGCCGGCGCCGAGCGCGTCGCGATAGATTCGAAATCATCCTAAATTTACATTTTGTAATACTACGACATATTTTATACCATGTATGTAACGTTTAAGTGCCATATATTATGAATGTGTACCGTAAATATGAGTTTTACAATGGAGTCCGTTCGTTTGCGATCATTACAGTGTTGAATTTGAAATAGCAGGTCTATGTAGCACCACAACATGTTCTTTTTACATTGTTATTTGTTTGTTGCTTATTTTGGAAGTATTTTTAATAATAAAAGATGAAATCTATTTCGGCAGGACGTTTTATTAAAACCTCTACGACCTTTCAAAAAAAATGAACTAAAAGCTAACTTACGCTACTTTGTAACACGCTATCGCTACGTCGCCCACACTCCCCCGCACTCCCCCGCCGCCGGCCCTCAGTAACAAACTGCTTACATAAACAAATCCTTCATTTTGGCAACTATGTATTTTGTAGAAACGAAAATTACATATCATTTTGTCAATGTACAGGCTCGTCACGAGATGCTCTTACATCTAATCGAGATAAGAATTTTAAAAAGCAATAACGTTATAAAAATAAGTTATGTTAGGTAAGTACAAACTTAACAGTAGCATGTTGATTGTTGGTCCACAAAGAAAAAGTCCTACACATAAGTTAGGTATAGTAACAACACCGACGAGGCGTATACACCGTGCTTTACTAAACGAATTGCGATGTTATAATGCTTATTTATGCCTGCTGCATTCATTAAACCCGAGTTATGATATAAACGCACTCACTGAAAAACTTCCTCACCACTTCACGCCATTATCATTGACTGTGGCGCAGAAACAACAAAGTACCCTACGGCTTGAGTGTATGTATAGAAAAAACACGGCTGGCATTTCACAGCCGCAAATGCGTAGCTCTCAAAAACACTCCCTGGAAAAACAATAGCCATCCGGTCTATATACTTAATGACGTCTTACTTTATTTTATAAAAGCTTATTTTGTAGAATATCTACATTCTACAGTTGCAGGTAGTTACCCTAAAGTAATATATTTTGTCTATACATTTATCCGACTATTGCAACCTCGTCCTATTGTAGGTCGATGACACTATGCCCATGACCCATAAAACATTTATGGGCACAAACAGAACAACTTCAGGACGAAGAACATTAATAAAAAAAACTATTTCTGGATTTGACTTACGCATCCTTATAGAAAAACTCCTTCTGAATTATAATAAAGGAGAATATAAAAAAAAGGCGAGAATGAGATAAGAAAGAGTGAAATAAAGAGAGAAACCTACACTGAATAAATTAGTTTTCATACGATGATCAATAAGTAAATATTAAATATCCTATCTACCTTATCATGTGTAGGTACTTAAAAACAATTTACAACAATCCATATTATATTTGTTAAGTCTTTAAAACTAACATAATGTCACTCTTATATACTTCATTTTACATATTATTTCACTGTTGGAATTAAACTCTTATTTTAATTGTTGGCTATATCTGCTTCCCAATATTAATGAGGACGTAGTTTTTAGACTAGTGGCCAGTCTATCTCAGTATTCTTTTGAAATCCATATTCTTATTACTATTGCTCTGGATTGAAAAATTACGGCAGGTAAAACGCAAGATATATTTAGCTATTACTTAATAATTCAGGTATAAGTACTAGAATTAAATCGCGCTTCTTTTTTCCAGTAAAATTTATAATCACTGAAATTCGTTTAACTGTATGAACTTGTAATTTTAAAATGCTATGAAATCGTTTAGTATAGAACGATGTAGAACCGCCACAAAAGAAAATAAATAATCCGTATAAACTTTAGCCTAAACTTATTATGTTCAATAAAGAATTTAACGTTAATCGTTTTTTTAACCTTTCTTAATTGACAACACTATGAGAAAATCATTTTATATAATCAACAATAAAGTAATTTCCAAAGCTGCTTAGTTTATTTATAAATAGCTACAAACTATATTTTAGTAAGTCATTATTAATTCACTATCCGTGGTTAAGAATTTAGTCACTTGAAGTTTTCAGTCAAAATTATCCTGCAAAAACATGCACATTTATTTTGTTACATGAACTGTATAAACACATAGTCATATTATATTATTTTGTAATGCTTTAACAATAGCACATTAATTTAAAACAATTTGCATATAAATACATATTATTTTCTATTTTAAGCTACTTGCGCATATCTTAAAATCCTCGGAGATCCAGTCTTACGAGATTCTCGCATAACTCAAATGGTACATTCATTTATTTATTTTTTTAAATAAATATTATTACATCTGTACTGTGATACTGTAAGTAGATAGTTCAATAAAGCAATTCTCGATGAAGTATAAAATAATATATTCAAGTGAAAATTCGAAACCACTGCACAGAAATAAGTACCACAACGTATTTGTGTCAAAAATATACCAACTGACATGTTTTACAAAATTGTCATGAATTTCATACAACTAGCTCTAAATATGAATGCATCAGAAGAAATCGAATACATTACGTGACTAGGCGAGAAAAAGCGCTCCAACGGCATCCAAGCTAGTGTGTGCGACGCCAGACAATTATTAATAATAAAAATCAAATAATACAGTAAATTATAATTTTAGGTAAAAAAAAATGGCGGCAAAAGAGAACTGTCACTTACAAAAAATGGCCGCCATCGAATTCAATTTTTAAAATTGTCAAGTGTCTTTCAAATATGCGGTTTATTTAAATCCGTAGTCTCCATCACACATACTAGCTTAGCTACCTACTGTATAACAACAGTCCACTTAACCTAACACACTCACTCTAATAAGGCATTAACAACATTCATTTGTGTTATATAATTTTATCATTGCAATTTCCAACGTAACAAATAAACATTTTAAACATTTCAAGCAATAAAAATACATGAAAACAGTTTAGAAAATATATCGACTAATTGTGCAGTTTTATATTGACTAGTAAAGAAAATACAATATGGCACATACCAAAATATAAAGCATATATATTAATACATTGTGCTTCCTTATTTATATTTATACACGTTATATAACCCCGTGATTTTTGTTTATACATTTAGGGAACTTGTTCAGAAACAAAACAAGCCGCTTTTAAGTACATTTTATTAGCATATAAAAAATCAAAATGTAGGTTCTTTTCGCGATTATTAATTTTAAATAATAGATTATTATATTCCTATGATTTGAACGCCATCTTCATTTCAGTCTCTATTAAATAATGCGTGTTAAATGCGTCGTGCGTTATTGCAAAAAATCTTACAAGCTAATAAATAAATTTTAAATGTAAATAAAATTGTAAATAAATACTTTAGTTTGGAAGACGAAAACATCTAGTGGAATGTGAATTAAAGGCAACAGCTTGAGATTCGTTACGTCGATTCGAAATCACTAGTTCACATGTTCGTCGAATAAATAAATAAATACACCCAACAGTCACATACACAGTTCTGATTCCACACTGAGATCAAGTGGGTCTTGTGTAGTGGGTATCAGAAAATAGGAGAGACTTTTCGGTCTCACAAACACCCAGACCCGAAACAAATACATGTAAAGTACATATAAAAAATATTATTGCTTAAAATTATTAATATAAATATCGGCAAAGTGATGGCACTTTCAAATTATTATAACATTATTTTTTGTACGGTTGAGATGTGGCAAAAGTCGGATTTTTTTTTGCTCTTCAAAAAATATATTGTGTCTTGAAGAAAAAACCTAAATAAATTTATGTTATTACAATTTGTACAGATATATTAAAGTAGGAACTAAAATTTATTAATATTATAAATAACTGACAATGGAAATGGTATAATGGCACTTTTATTTAAAACTTTATTCGACGAAATGTGACGATTCGTTAGGGTAGTTGACTTTAAAATAAAAAAATCTGCCGAAAGTTTTATACGTAGAACTAAACCAACATTTGTAAGGAGAGTTGTAATTTACGCCTGTTTTGGAACGCATCCATGCGGCTCCTATCTGACGGTATCGTAACGCAACGCCATTATCGAATAACGCCATCTGGTACCGAAACAAGCAGACAGCTGATCGCAAACGCGCCCGTATTTTTTTGATATTTTTTATACCTATGCTATATCGTAGTTTCCTATTATTAATCTTTTGTAATCCGTGGGATTGAACTTTTTCATTGACTAACTGCATAATCACATGTATTTATTTTTAATAAAAAATAATGAATAGTCAACTACCCTATGTCTGAGTAAGTATAGGAGTTTAGTATCTCATTAATCCTCCGTGCGGTCGTGCTAAGCTTAAAAATAAATTGTACTATAAGAAAGCGTATAGCGGTGACTTAACATACGAAATGCGAATATATTGTACAAATATCTATTTAACTTCGCCAGGAAAACAAAGCGTACACAACAAGATAATAATCTCTTAAATTGTAAAAAAATATTCAAAAAATAAAACTTTGTCTTACAACATAATAAAGAGTTATTTGTGCTCATATTATCAAACTTATGCTAAATTAAAAAAAAAATTTTGATAAACTTTTAAGCTTATATGCCGAAAGTTAATTTAACTATAGGTTAGAAATAACGTTAAAATTAGTGTGGTTAAGTCCAGCTTAGTCCATTAGCATCTATAGAGAGATTCCATTGAATTGTTTTGCGACTATCGAATGTCGCCAAGTCATGTCATAAATATCACATCAGAAAAAACACAGGAACATAAAAATATAAAACTCTTGTTTTCCTGGAAAAGGCATTCGAGATTCAAAAATAGACTTAACTCTAAAATTCCTACCGTGTGCTTGAAAAAATTTGACACAACTGTAGACAGCTCCCGGAACGTCGGATTCAGAAACGGCATCAGTCCTACCGCCTAACGCGTCAGGCAACAAATCAAATCGGCACGAGCCAGTCCGCGGGCCGTTTCCGCCGCGCAGAAACGAAAAAGTAGAAAAATCGCAAAACTCCGACGAGCAGACAACGCGCACTCGCCGCGCGCCTACACCGGCACACTGGGCGCCCGAATCAGAACAACTCCACCACCTTGCGCTTCAGGTACTCCTTGAGCGGCGCGTAGTAGTGGCGGCGCAGCGCCACCAGCTCCGGCTTGCGGCGCAGCGCGCGCAGCGGCGCCCACTCCGTCTCCAGCACCAGCAGCGCCAGCAGCGCCAGCGCCGCCCACACGAACACGAAGCACGGCACGAACGCGCGCACCACGCTGAACCGCGCGCCCCCCGCGCCCGCGCCCGCGCCCGCGCCGCCCGCGCACTCGTCCGCGCACGCGTGCGACACGTGCGTGGCGTGCGACGCGTGCGACACGTGCGACGTGGCGCCCGACTCCGACGACGACTGCTCCACCAGCTCGCGCCCCACGTACTCCGCCGCGCACACTGCAACGCACACAAACACACCTCTACTATGATCTTACACATACCAAATCATACCTTCTTCCACCTTCCTTCCAGTCAGTGTATCAAAACAAGTGCTTTTTTACTATTCCTATTATTTTGTATGTACTTGCTGAGAGTGAAGATGGTGATGAAGTCAATAGGTGTAAATGTGCGACATTATGTACATACATACTTACAGTCTCAACTAGTCTCAACTGTAAGTGGATCGTCAGATTTGACCAGAGTGTTTGTAGCAACTCACAAAAAACCAGCAACAATTACTTCATCCCTATCACATATCATTCGACCATTATCTTCCTATATAATTTTACCAACAAAAGTCACGACACTTAAAATCTTCTCAATTTATGGCCTATGGTTATACATATAATGCTGCCTAAATAGTTACCTGCAGGCTTAGGTTCCTCCGGCAATGGTCGCAGGTGGTCGCAGCAGGAGAGCGCGATGTCTACAGCGGGTCCACTGAGAAGACAGGCTCCGTTGCAGGGCTCCCCTCCCACGCCCCCCATCCCGTCCACTGCACTCTCCTCCAGCGGCGCACTGTGCGTGGAGCGAGGCAAACTGCTGTACGCTGCAACAATAATAAATAAATAAATACACAATACAGTCACATACATAGTCCTGACCCACACTAACGTCGAGTCTTATATCGGGTATCGGAAAGTACGAGAGGCGTTTCGGTATCACAAACAGCTCAACCTAAAATAAATACCTGTAGATCACACCAACATTGGTCTCGATGCGGGAATCCAAACCGCGGCCTCTCGTTTCACAGACGGCTTGTAACAACGCAGAAGTTGTCAAATAATGTATAATAAAAAATAGAGTATGAAATCTCACCGAAGTCCCCAGTCATTGGCGTTGAGGGAGTCGCAGGCACACTCGATGCTTTCCTCTTGCCGCCTGCTTTCGAACTCTCTTCCTGCAATACAACATCTTATCTTCATATACGACTATAAACAAATTAATCCTTTTTGGAAATATTTTTTCATGATCATATCATAATCTAAATCAATAAAATAACTTACATGTGAATCTCTGGGCGCGAGTAGTCCATCTCTCTCGAGGATCTCTCGCTCTGTGCGGCCCACGTATTTGAACTTGGTGCCCCACGAGAACAAACCTCCGCTGGAGTACACGCACGCCTCTGATGATGAAGGTAATCTGTCGATAAAATATATTAAAACTTTTTGAATGAATGTTTTTTTTAAATTGTGTTTTAGAGAGAAGTGATAAACACCAGTCACCAACCCACACTGAGCCAAAGTGATAGATTATGGCCTCAAGTCCCTTGTGAAGTTTGCGCTTAGTAGTGGGCGTATACTGACTGATAAATTAAGACGATTATTGGCCTGAAATTTCTACGGTATGTAAGTCCGCCAACCCGCAATAGGCCAGCGTGGTGGACTATATGGCCTAACCACTCTCAATCGATTCTGTCGATTGTAGAGTAGGCCCGTGCCCAGCAGTGGGACGTATATGGGCTGATAAAGAAGAAAGAAAGAAGAAGTGGCCTGCCTATGATAAATGCTCACCACAGTTCACAGCGAAGAAAAAAGGGCAGCTCCGTTTTTCCTTGCTCTATCTTTTTTTTTTAGAGACTGCGTAGTTGTATTACGGTACGGTAACAAAGCTGAGGTCTCGGGTTCGAGTCCCGGGTCGGGCAAAGTTATATTGGATTTTTCTATTCATTATCATTCCGGAGTCGGGAATTTGTACCCGATAGGCTCGCCCCCTAACACATCGTGGGACGGAACATACAAGGCGAAATGTGGGTGTTCTGGGGGCGCCTCTGCCTACCCCTTCGGGGATAAAGGCGTGAGTTTATGTATGTATGTATGTTTTTTTTTTTTAACCTAGCTTAAACGTCAAAACGGTGCAGGAGTGATACTGAAGCAATGAGTCTGTGGTTTAAATGTTTATAAGTATCATTGGAGGACGTCTCTCTAGCCCTCTCGTATCCGACCGAGACGAAGCCACTATCATTCAGAAATTCTCAGTAAGTAAACTCACGTGAAGAATAGCATCTGTTCTATAGCGCAGCACCACACGTGTCGACACGCGGCGCCGCTCGGACACTTGAACCCCACTGTGTGTTTTTTCTGCAAACAAAATCCGACTTATTAGAGTTTGAAGGTGTAAAAAAATTACCTAATGATATTTAGTGTGATGGTAACATGACAATATCAATTGATATCAACCAGATCTACGATCTTGCTTAAGCTGTACAACGCCATTTTTTTGTAATGGATATTTTTATTAGATAGATTATAAGATGAATTAGTTTTTCATTTAACTTTTTTTAAGACATTTAATTTATTATGAGACAACTATGTTTTGATTGAATTGAATCATATTGTAGTGTTGATTAATAACATTATGTTCCGATTATCTCGTTGACATTTATATTAATAGGGACTTGTACCCAGGTTTTTACAAAAAATAGTTTTTCCACATCACATCATATTAATGATGTCACGCACTCGGTGGTATTAACTTTAATGCTGCCAGTTGAAACTTTGACAATGACATCACTTAGGCTCAGTTGCATATACTAACTTTGACGATAATTTTAACTTTGACAATGTCATCGCCATACATTTGTTAGGTATTTGACATTGCTAATGTATGGGATTGGCATTGTCAAAGTTAAAGTTATCGTCAAAGTTAGTTTATGCAACTGAGCCTTAGACTAACATTTGCATAATTGTTCACATGTTAGTCTAAGAAAACAACCATCTCACATGCATTTCAATTGCCGATGAATGATGATAAAAACTAGTTGACAAATGCATTATTTGTCAAATTGTACTATTTCGCTTGCATTAATTTTTGGGACAAAGACTCAGTTTTCTTTTGCAGCGTAGAATCTCATAAAAGACGTTTTAATAAACGCTGCAGAACAAAGCAGACTTCCTACTATTGTAGCTAATGCTTTTTTTTCTAATATCTCACCTCTGGGTAATTAAGATGGACTATGAACATCCTTCCCTCGAAGTTTATTTTGTGCACCTCTGACCATTTGAAGTGATTCGTTTTTCTACTTCCTTGAAACGTTAGAATACCACTGTGATTGATTCCTAGGTACAACTGGTTCCCCCTGTGATCCTGAAAAGGCATAGATACAACATAATTTTTAATTACTTTTTTTAGTCGCTTGTGAAGTGTCGCCGCCATCACACAAAGCTGCGCAGACGCAGTCTTGGTGCGGGCTGCGGGCAACCATTGCATGCTCGGCACTAATACAATAGCCGACACTCGACGATTGGAAACTTGAATTTTTCTAGTTTTTAAAGTAAATCGTAACAGCATTTAATCCTATGTGAACATGAAGATTTTTTAACCAAACCTGAAGCTAATATGGACGTATTATTAAAAACATACCTTCACAGGGTGCGGGTCTACACCATAAGTATCTAACTGGCAAGCGATCTTCACAAACGTCCTCTCCGCTTCTTGTGTCGACATACCCTTGACCCCGCCACTGCATCCAGGCGTTCCTTCTACAGGCTCTCGATGCAACTCCTAAAATAAAAATAAAAAATATTGAGAGTATACCATGTCTCGGTTCGTAGAAGACAGCTTTTTTATACTGGCCCGAGTAAGGGCAATGCACTTGATGGTGAACACACTTCAAACAGAGCGCCCAATTATTGTATTTATGTTGGCTGTTCGAAATTGGTTCCACAGGCTGAAACTTAAGTATGACGCCTTCTGGACGGATAAGTATACGGTATATCCTACCAACCGTATTCCAAAATGTTATGTTTGTGTCGCAACATTTTTATTTAGTTTTCTCCTAGTGTGTTTTAATTACTTTTAATGTCATATCTCTCATATAAAAGTGACTATTTTTGTGTGGCAGTCAAAAACCAAGATATGCCGACCTTTGTTAAAACTGCACACTGCCATTCGACTTATTAATCGCAATGATTCATCGTTAGAAGTTTAAATAAATTGTTTATACAAATAAAGATGTTGCCCAACATTTGTAATTGTTGTCCTTTATTTAATCAATATCATGCTTCCATTTAAAAAAATTATCAAAACAAGTGCTAATATGATGTTATCTCAATACAAGAGTTTTATAAGCACTTTATATTATTAAATTGTTATCTGCTAATGTTTTTATCGGTAAATAATAATCATTTTAACAAAAAGCACAGGTACTTATAATAAGTCAATGTTGAAATGAAACTTTTCACCTCACATTTGTTATTACCATATTTGCTTGAAGTAGCCTAAAGTAATAAAATGATGTCAAGTATTTATTTACACCAAAACAATTTTATATCAAATATGCTTGAGTACAAAATTTGTACAAAAAATTCACAGGAATTTTAATAGCTATTGTAAATTATTTATTATTTGGGTTAATTATTTTGATACACACATTCATACATAAGTACATTTGTTGTAACTAATTTTTGTTGAAGTAAATATTCTTATTTCTTATATTCAAAAATATCAATATTGACTTACTTGTATCCTCGCTTCAATGGCGTCCGTTTGTCTGAGAAGCAATCTCATCTCCGTAACATAGTTCCCAACATGAATACTAGGATCATAGTCGCCAAGTTCAACTGAAAATAAATTATAAGTTATTCAAGTATTACTGAATATGTCGGTAAGCATTATCTAACCATCAGTCTTGAATATATATTTTTATACTAAAAAGAAACCATTAAAGTCATTCTGCGTAAGATCTACAACTCGCAAAATTTTTTTACCGAGCTTGGAACACAATATGCATCCAACATTATTTTGTCAAACATACCATTCAAATTTTTTAACTAAATTGAAATTACTTTTTAAAATATACAAATATTTTTCCTTCCCTTAAATCCATCCTATGGTTGTCTGTAAGACATTGCCTAGAGCGATAAGACCGCCACTTGTACTTTTATTATTTTTGTAATTTCTGTATATTGTGTTTCATTGTTGTGTACAATAAAGACTTAATAAATAAATAAATAAAAAATATTTTTAAAAAGCGATTAGCGATAAGACCGCCGTTTGTACTCATATTTAGATTTAAGTTCCATATCTATGTTATTCCTATGTTTTGTGTACAATAAAGAATTATAAAAAAAGAAAATTTTATATGTTGTGTTAACCACAAGTTCCACAATTCTAATTAACACTTTGGTTTCTTATCACCTTTTTCACTTACAATTAGTTCTTCTTCTTCTTCTTTAAATGATAAGATGGCTCCCCTGTGGAATCGGAGATTTTTTACAATTAGTTAATTTGAAAACAAATAGCATAAAGTTCTTACTTTGTATTATGAGTGCCCCAAGCATTACCGCCTCATTGGATGTACAGTACAACCGCCCATGTAGGAGATCCCTCTTTAATTGCAAGTATATCTGGAACCTAGTTACATCTTCCTTCAGTAGCAATGGATTTGGTGGGTAAAACTTCACTCGGAAACTAAACAATATTGGTGACGCATCTGTAATTAAAATGTTTTATGTTATAAGAGGTATAAGGGGTGTAATTAGTCTCTCTACAGTTCCTATAATTGGGATGACAATTTGTATTACAGTAATATCTTAAAGTCTACATTTAAACAAGTAATTTTCATTTAATTTATTACAATATTATTCAGGTGAGCTGTTGTTTTGGTATAGATAAATGGCCAAAATTTATAAGTGTTAAGTTATAAGCTAAGTATTTAAGCTGAGTGGTCAATTTTTGGGATTGATCCTAAGACAGAGATCAAGATTATTCATAAATTTGGACGTAAGCAATAATATAGAGTAGACTTAATCTATCAGCAGTAGAATCAGTCAAAGTCCCTAATTGATATGACTATTATTGACCCCGGTTACATATTATATCAATTTTATCAACATATAACAATGATTCTCAACCCATTGCATTTTATTAAATGCAGTAAAGAACAAAAAATCAGCATTTACAGTCTACAAACATAGCTGTGTCTAATATAATCATGATTAGATTATTAAGATGAAATAAAAACACCTGAGTCATAACATTAATCAATACACCGTAAGAAATCTATTTAAAGAAACAAAATGATTCATAAATGGACAAGGACAATAGGTATTTTGTTTGTTCATAGGTTCCATTGAGATAATCACAAGTTCAATGAAAATCCTTATGTTTAATTGACATACATACAACCAACATTGGTTAACTAAGATTATAATATGGGTGGATGATTAAGAGTAGGATTTCCTAAGAATTCAACATCACATGGTCAGTCTTACAGCAAATTATTGCACAACTTGCTTAAAAATCATGACATACTGGTCCCAATTGCATATTTGCTAAATGGCAAAATGGTAGTAGTACTAGTAGTATGTACAGTTTGAATTAAGAACAATGATAGTAACTGGAGGGCCTTCATGTGATCTCCGAAGCATGAAGAGGCACAAAATTATAATCACTAAAATAAAACTTTTTAATTTAAATGTTTATTTTTGCTAACACACTTTATTCATATGTCAAACTGTTTATTTCCACTGTCAGAAAAAAAAAGACCATATGCCTTGGGATTGGCAGACATATTATGATGTCTTATTAATGGTCAGTTTTTAAATCTATTTTAGTTATAGATTGATTCTTCTTCTTCGTTCAAACTGAATTCAAAAGTATTTGAAAGAGATAAAACATTTGATAACAAAAATAGGTTTAAAAACGAATATGAATAAGATGTATGGTCTTGAAATTGAATGATGTATGAGCAGAAATCAATGTTTCACAGACCACATATATTCTTATTTCAAGTAAATTGATGTGAATTATATCCATGCTTATCCAAAAACACATCCTAAAATTGTATCTCAAATATCAGAGATATTTTCATATCTATATTTATTCTTGAGATCCAACAACTTTTATATAATAAATAATTAAATACACCCAACAGTCACATACATATTATTACATTTATATTTCTTTAATAAGCAAATAGTCTCAACAGTACTTGCTCTTTAAGCATGTAAGTCTATGAACACCAGATAGAGTGCTTCAAATGACTAATAACTTAAATAATTTATGGATAACTCGCATGACACCAAGTGCTTTACTCAAGGGACATAATAAATAATAAACTTACTTACTTTTTTATTCTAAATATTTTGGGAACTTGTAAGAACTTACCTTTAACTTGTTTAAGTATTGATTTTGCCATATGCAACCAGTGCTGTAAAATAATTGTATAGTGTCAATTTAAAAATTTAAGTAGGATATATGTAAACTGTTTTTTATATAATATGACTATACGCTTAGATATACGTTACTTACCCTTTGACCACCAGCGTCTACATATCGAAGCCCGAAATAATCAGTCTCAGTAAGGTTTAATTGTTGACACACATGTTCCAATAAAAACTTGCCCTTATAAGTAGGCTGGAAAGGAAACAACACTTTTACTGTGAAAGTAACACGACTGTACGCATTACGCACATTACACAAAGGTGTACTTACATGAAATTCACATTCTAATATTTCTGTATCCTCCAAGAGTCGCACTGTACATTTATAAACAATATCTCCACGGCTCTTAAACATGCTGACTATATACAATTATTTAACTATACAGATTTAAAATGTTACCACTAATTACACATCTCATGCCTTTGACACACAATTAACCTACTTGTAATTTTATTTACGAGAAAATCTATTTTTCATTTGTTTCGTTTTTCGATTTCGGCGTAGGGAAATTGAAACGGGTTAACGAGGGTCCACGGAGCGAGGGGGAAGGGAGAATATTTGACATTTCTAGCTTAATTTATCGCAAGAACAATTTTATTTATTTATTATTATTAATTGTAATAATTAATATTCAAATTTATTTGCGTGGTAATATATTATAGTATTTTCAAAATGAGAATGCGATATAATTATAATTTATGACATTTTTTTTGTGCCAGTATAGTCAGTAGTACATACATTATTCTGTGATTTTCATGACATCGGAAAATTAATTAAGAAGAATAATACGACGCATACGTAATTTTTAGGTAAATAAATATGCATAATTTAATATTTTATTTATAATCTCGAAGCATTAAATTGTAAAAAAGACGTTTCTGAACGTGTACTTATGGTTTACGACGTCATTTCCTTTCCTCTCTTCTTTATGAAAATGTGCGAGCAGTAATGAAATTACCCGACTTTTATGAAAAACAAGTACAAAACATTAAATGCCAAGTATATTTTATTCAATTTTATTTTTAAAAGCATATTTAACTCTTCAATACAATTAAATAAACATTAGTTTAAAAAACTGAAAAATATGCTTTAGTAAAAACCGAACTAAAAACTATAAATTGGACAGCCTCCGTGGCGCAGTGGGTTTTAGACGCCGGCTGCGAAACGAGAGGCCGCGGGTTCGATCCCCGCACCGAGACAAATGTTTGTGTGAACCACAAGTATTTGTTTCGGGTATGGGTGTTTGTGAGACCGAAAAGACTCTCGTAGTTCCTGATACCCATGACACAAGACTCGATCTTAGTGTGGGGTTGGGTCTATGTATGTGACTGTTGGGTGTATTTATTTATTTATTTATTTATTATAAATAATTGTTAATGAGTTTAAGATTAGAAGAAAATGGAGTTAAATACATTAATTTTATGGTTAAAAATCTAGGGTGCTTGATAATAAGTAAATGTTCTTCTGCTCTTAAACTCATAAATATATTTTTTTACTTTTTTAGTTGGGTCTTTTACTAATCCTGATTTTTAGGTATTTAAACTTTTTTTGTTTATTTTACGAAAAAATAATGATAGATATCATACCATATCTAAGGAAGGCTGCTGCGCGATAGTTACCCAGTTCTTTTTTTTTGTCAAAAAATTGAAATCCTTTAAGTTCCTTGTAAGGATAATGTCAAAAACTTTTTAAATTATTGTATCCTTCATAAGTGTGCAAATTTCAGATCAATTGTTGATGTTTTGAAGTGCTCGCAAGTCTAATAAAAGCGTGTCAAAAACAGCCAAACTGCTACAATATTGACTGCAGCATGTGCAGGTATCTCAGTAAATTGTTGGTTACCATCAAGCGTACCTAAACTATTAACAGAAGTAACTTAACAGAAGTAATTTTTTATAGCAGGTTGTGAGAGCAGGGATTGGCTTTTTTTGTATTATTGCGATGAATGCCGAGACGAGCTTGCCGTTCGCCTGATGGTAAGCGATACGACCGCTCATGGACAGAAGTAAATCAAACAACAACATGAATTGCAAAGCATTGCTTGCCATTACATTGCACTCGCCATCCTGAGACATAAGATGTTAAGTCTCAATGTGTCTAGTAGTTACTCTGGCTACAATGTCCCTCAAACCGGAGCACAACAGTGCATTTATAAAGGCTGTTTAACGGGAGATGTCTATTACATTGCAATGTTACCTACCCAGGTGGCCTCTCACATATGAGAGATCTACCACCTTAAAGTAAAAAGGATCAGCGAGAAGGAAAGGAAATTGATTATATATGTAAAAGAAGTTCTCCAATATCCAAAATAAATCCTTTTTAAAAATAAACACGTTAGAAATAACTAATATTTGGTTGTGCGGGCCAATGACAACAGAAAAAAATCATTGCCTGCCATATTATATATGGTTAAGCAACATAAGTGATATTATTAAACAAATTTATATAAATTGTTTATTAAACTGCCTCGGTGGCGTGGTTGTACTGCGGTACGACTACAAAGCTGAGGTCTCGGGTTCGAATCCCGGGTCGGGCAAAGTGATATTGGATTTTTCTGTTCATTATCAGCCCGGAGTCAGGAATTTGTGCCCGATATGGCGATAGGCTCGCCCCCTATCACATCATGGGACGGAACATGCAAGGCGAAATGTGGGTGTCCTAGTGGCACCTCTGCCTACCCCTTCGGGGATAAAGGCGTGAGTTTATGTATGTATGTATGTATGTTTATATAAATTATATATAAAACGGCAACCTTTATATTGAACCTTTATATTTTAGACGTTACGTAGCATGTGGCTATCAAATTAATGGGTAATTTTATTTTAAATCCTTGCCACACTGCTCGCCGGAAGTGACTCTTCATGTTCTAGCCAGCTGAAAGAAAGACCATTTCTCGTCCATTCTGTTGGAGTCTATCTCGGATATTACACGCTGTTTGTAATCCGTGGTGAGTGTCGGAAAAATTGTTTAGTGAAGTGCTATAAAATAAAGTGAACTATTTCACCGTAAGCATAAATCATTCATCCATTTATTAGTAGGTTGTATGAACGCGATTTAAATCGTTCTTTATTTGCAATTTCGCCATTCTGATCAATAAGGTATCCGTATGTTAAAAATGTTTCTTACTTTTACCACGTTGTCACTTTTATGGAAACGTTATTCATTTGTTATAGTTAATTTACTAATTTAATTCTGAATTTGAAATATTGCACATAATCGTGCTTACGCGTCACACTTGCTCACAGACCGGCGCACACCACCACGTGGTAGTAGCACATTTGTTTCTCATATTTTGGTGATTCTTAATATTTTTTTACAGTTTTATTGTGCGATAAATATCAATTGTATGTTATTCTCGCTAATTATGTCGCGGTTTTTTGTGCATTTGCCGTAATGGCTGACATCCATTGTGAAATGTCAAGATAGGGCGAGGCGGCCATGCGGCGGCCATATTGCCGGCCGATCGATACATGAGGCTGCGACCTTGCAAATGCCGGGTCGCATCATATTCATTCCCCGTGCACATTTCTCAACAATAACGACGCGTTAACGTTTTACTTTTTCTTCTTTTCCAGACTAACCAAAAATGGGCAAGGAAAAGATCCACATTAACATCGTCGTGATTGGACACGTCGACTCCGGCAAGTCCACCACCACCGGCCACTTGATCTACAAATGCGGCGGTATCGACAAGCGTACCATCGAAAAGTTCGAGAAGGAGGCCCAGGAAATGGGTAAGGGTTCCTTCAAATACGCTTGGGTGTTGGACAAACTGAAGGCTGAGCGTGAACGTGGTATCACCATCGACATCGCCCTGTGGAAGTTCGAGACCGCCAAATACTATGTCACCATCATCGACGCTCCCGGACACAGAGATTTCATCAAGAACATGATCACCGGCACGTCGCAGGCCGACTGCGCCGTGCTGATCGTCGCCGCCGGTACTGGTGAGTTCGAAGCTGGTATCTCCAAGAACGGCCAGACCCGTGAGCACGCGCTGCTCGCCTTCACACTCGGCGTCAAGCAACTGATCGTCGGAGTCAACAAAATGGACTCCACCGAGCCCCCGTACAGCGAGTCGCGTTTCGAGGAAATTAAGAAGGAAGTGTCCTCGTACATCAAGAAGATCGGTTACAACCCGGCTGCGGTCGCTTTCGTACCCATTTCTGGCTGGCACGGAGACAACATGTTGGAGCCCTCTACCAAAATGCCCTGGTTCAAGGGATGGCAAGTGGAGCGCAAGGAGGGTAAGGCTGACGGCAAGTGCCTCATCGAGGCCCTCGACGCCATCCTGCCCCCTGCTCGTCCCACCGACAAAGCCCTGCGTCTTCCCCTGCAGGACGTATACAAAATCGGCGGTATTGGAACAGTACCCGTGGGCAGAGTTGAGACTGGTATCCTGAAGCCCGGTACCATCGTCGTGTTCGCGCCCGCTAACATCACCACTGAAGTCAAGTCCGTGGAGATGCACCACGAGGCTCTCCAGGAGGCCGTACCCGGTGACAACGTTGGTTTCAACGTAAAGAACGTGTCCGTCAAGGAGTTGCGTCGTGGCTACGTCGCTGGTGACTCCAAGAACAACCCCCCCAAGGGCGCCGCTGACTTCACAGCCCAGGTCATCGTACTCAACCACCCTGGACAAATCTCAAACGGTTACACACCTGTACTCGATTGCCACACGGCCCACATTGCCTGCAAATTCGCCGAAATCAAAGAGAAGGTCGACCGTCGTACTGGTAAATCCACTGAGGACAACCCTAAATCCATCAAATCTGGTGACGCCGCCATCGTCAACCTGGTTCCCTCAAAACCTCTGTGTGTGGAGTCCTTCCAAGAGTTCCCGCCCCTCGGTCGTTTCGCCGTGCGTGACATGAGGCAGACGGTCGCCGTCGGTGTCATTAAGGCTGTCAACTTCAAGGAAGCTGGCGGTGGTAAGGTGACCAAAGCCGCCGAAAAGGCCACCAAGGGCAAAAAGTAGCTAGTGCTGCTGACAGCACAATTTTTCATTCAACTGCGATACTTCATTCACCGAAAGGTGTTCAGAAGGAAAGAAGGGCTACAAACTCATTCCTTTTCTATATTTTTTACAAGGCTTATACTGTAACATTATTTTATAATTTATATAAGGTTATACATATATCTGAATTATTTTGTTGACTGCAAACTAAAGTGTAAATTCATAGAATAAAGGTAGCCTCCATTAATTTGAACTACGTATTTTTATTTCCTTTCCTGTCATAAAACATTACCACTGTGGTGCAGATAAACATTAATAATTATAATTTTACCAACAATTTCAGTTCTTACCACAAGTACTTCACATTTCAAAAACTGAATACTCAATTAGTATCATTCATGATTTACGAACTCGAACACGACTTAAATTCATATTTAGTACAATTTGAACAAACTACATCCTTACTATTATAAACCCGAAATGAGTGGTTTGTTACACTTTCACTTGTTGATCGAAACCTTTACGCCTTTGCTACATACTCAACAGTTCATTTTTTTTTATACATGCCAGGGATACAGAAAATACTTCTGGTAGGTGCTACTTTTCATGTAGAAAACGAGTATGGAGGAAAAGTCTTTATCAAATAGTTCAGACGGTTCATATCAGAATTTTTTTTTCTACACTGCATTACTTTCGAATGTAGATTCTATAAGGCATCCAATAAAAATCTTTTATAAAAAATAAGGATAAGATTTTTTTAACGGTACTTCATTGCGCAATTAGAGCGATGAATTCGTTGCTAAAATAAACGTTATTAGTGAATAGTGAGTAATAGTAATTCTGTGTACAATAATTATGCTTGAATGCGCACTTGTTTGACTCATCTTTAACGGAATTAGATTGGGTTTCACATCATTTTGCCAATAACTTGCAAGTGATTTAAAAAGCAATGCATTTCAATGAGGCACGAAGGTCGTACGTATCAATGTATTATTAAAATTTTATGTTGTCAATTTTTTTTCATAAGTATACGTTAGGTACTAAATTATTATCATTAGATTACACCACACTTGAAATTCGCCTGAAACCACTATGTAAGTTTTGGAAATGGTGCAATAAGAAGAATTTTTTTAATAATTTTTCTTTTAATAGGAATACTCTATACTTCTAAGTATATGAATTGTTCGTTTTACATCCACACACAGGCCTCGATGTTAATCAATTAAAGTGAAACGAGATAAGAGACAAGGACTATTTATAAAATGTTTCAAGACTATGGTAATACACATACACAAACTCACGCCCTCATCCCCGAAGGGGTAGGCAGAGGCGCCACTAGGACACCCATATTTCGCCTTGCATGTTCCGTCCCACGATGTGATAGGGGCGAGGCTATCGCCATATCGGGCACAAATTTCTGACTCCGAGCTGATAATGAATAGTAAAATCCAATATCACTGCCCGACCCGGGACTCGAACCCGAGACCTCAGCCTTGCAACCGTACCGTAAAACAACTACGCCACCGAGGCAGTCAAATGAAATAAATATTTATGAAATATACTTTTTGTTTCTGATTGCTTACAATGTAAGGTAACAAAATGTACCTGAGTACTTGAAATTATTTTTAGACTTGCTTACTTCCAATATGGAAGAAATTAAATTTAGAAAGTAATTTAAGCCTAGACATGACGTATCTAGATCGTCGCCTTAATTTTATTGAAGTACATGCAAAGAAGGTCATTGAACTACATTTAGGTATCGCGTCATTAGTCTAGCGCTGGTCTTTCTAACTAGCGGAGTGGGATTCCTTAGAAAGAAAGATTTGGTTTAAAACCAGAGTTGGGATTTCTTGTAAAAGCAAAGCAATACAAATTACAAGGCCTGTAAAAAGGATCCAGATTGGGCTATGTGTCGGGTGAAATATTATGATCATCTTTTAAAGGAAAATAATGGATCTTACAAATATGATAAGTTATTAATTCCATCAAACCACAGTGCTTTTAATTTCAATGTATTTATCTAACAATGTTAATATCCATCTTATCAACGTTGTGTTACGAGTAATCAAATGTATTCGTTCTAAGGTAAATTAATTAATTAAGGGTCTGGGACATACATGGATTAATTTAGTAGCAAAATATTCATGCGGTTTTAGCTTTAAATAAAGTAAGCCTGAATGTTAAGACACAAATTTGCTTTAATGCTCTTTAATAATGACATCAAATATGGATACCGGTCGAAAAACACGTGGAGATGAAGCTCACATGTTCATACATCACGGCACGCGTGCGCGTTACGACACGACAACGCCCTACGGATTGCGATTAGCAAAATGTATAAGCGTATCTTAGTCGCTTGGGTGTGGCAGGCGCGTCTAAAATCATGTTCCACTTTAGTCGACCGGTAAAGAGTATTGTCAACCCATAGTAATTTTAAAAGGTTTATTATGTTTACTATAACGTTGGGACCAAATTTTGTCAAAGGTTTTATTTATCATAAACCTAACCGAATAAGAATTAGGAGACGAATAAATTCATTAAAGATTGCTACCACTTTTTGCTCATTGCTAATATTCGTATCTACATCGGAATAGCGAGCAATGAACATGATAATACCAAACTCCTCTTAGTGACCTGCGAAAAAGTTCTCGTTTCGGGTTCAGCCTATACATTCGCTTTCGAACAGGGCAAGGTAACAGCTGACTAGCTAATTGAGGCTACTTATGACTATATCTGGACCGCACATGACCCTGCAATTACATAATATATTTTTACATAATACACAGTTATAATATATTTTTGTTCCACATAAGAGAGAACGTATGGTCTAACCCCTCTCGATTGTAGAGGAGGCCCATGCCCTGCATTGAGATGTATATGGCCTGATAAAGATGAGAGAATGTTGTCGCACTCTATTCTAGTGTCAAACCATAACAATATATTATTCTACTCATCGATATCAGGTAGAATTTAAGTAAATGATTCTACTCTTTACTTTCAAACCCACGCACGAATAGCACGTAAACTGTATCCAAATGTTGCCACTGTAAAGTGAATCGTATGAAATAAGTATGATACATAACTGCCAATACAAATAATTTTGGAATCCTTGAGTTAATAAATAGTATCATTGTATTCGTCTATAGACTGGTAGATAAGACAGCACTTTACCTATTATATAAAATTGATGTTATAAAGGAGAAACCATTGCAGAAACGTTACAATTTAGAATGACATCAAAATAATACCCAGTGCATATTTACATTTAGTAACATAAAGTCAAGTTTATCGAAGATGTAATAAAACACATATAAAATACTTTTGTATATTTTTTATTTACACACAACTAATTTATAACCAGTTATTGTACCTAACAGAGTTTATTTCTATTCAATATGAGATGTTATTTGTGCTCTCGCTTCCAGATTGCTCCATTGCTTCTTCTTGCTCAATTATCACATTTGCCCACTCTTCTGCTGTGCGGTACTTCTTCCGCCTTACATATGGAGCATAAAACATTCTGTGGACGACTACTACTGCCGAGGTTATACCCACAGCCATCAAAACTTTCGCTACCGGAGGTGCAGTCCTAAACCATGCTTCAACGCGCCCCATTTTCTTACTCAGATGTTTCTGTTACTTCACCTTTGGCAGCTAATTCAGATAATCTTCTGCGTTCCTTAAAAAAGTCTACAAATAAAGGCTGCCAGATGTAGACTCCACCAACAAATCCCAGTATTGTCACTAAAACAATCTGACCCGTGGTGATGCCTCGAGGTTTAGAGATGCGCATTATAGCGCAGGATTAAAAATAAAAAATGTGTGAAATTCCTATAAGCATTACCTTAGAAAAGTTGCCTTTTCTAAGGAAATTGACAGAATTTATTTTATTTACAGGTTATGTTATTACGTCCACAGACTATTAAACAAGACAGACGGCCGACTCCATACAAATTTTTTAACACGTTAAGGGAACTCACACAACGAAAGCCCAAACATGTACTTTATGTCTATATTATGTTATATAATTCATTCATAATTAATTGTCCATCTCTTTCTATCCAGTACATATTTTGACAGGATGTTCTACTGTTCTTTTCGCTCGGTGGTTATATACATGAGAAGCAGTGCTGTGACAATCGGTACTTTTTCGAAATACCGATCTTTAATTTAATTAGGGATGGCTTTATTTTCCGGTTGACATCAGTGCCTCAAACTTACCGGTTTTTTTTACCGGTTTTGGTAGTTGTATATTCAGGTATTGGTTATAAAATAAATAAATAAAATAAACTTCAAAAATAAATAACTTTATTTATAAACAATGAGAATTAAATTAATTTGTTATTCTAAAAAACCATAAATAATCCTTATTTAGATTGTCACTTTTTTCTCTACCACCCGGTTCACAAGGGTGTCTTCGCTAGAGAAGAACGGGCATGAAACTCTAGCGTTGCTCTTTTATATTATATTTACAATACAGTGATTATGCATTAGTTAAATTCAGAGAAGTTCACAAATCATGTATAAAAATCAATTAATCACAATATTATTATTAATTTTTTACAGCTGAGATACGTAAAGTCAGCCAGAACGCACAATTGGAATACACTGTTCCGCTAAAGCAATGATTGGCAATGGCAATAGTAGTTTCAAAGTAATGAAAAGTTATGATATTTATCACATTTACCTGTTTCTGGAAAGAAAAAATGTTACATATGTTACTTATAAATCTTATTATCACAAATTTTACTTCTAGACTCCTTGTAACTATAAATTTTACAATTAACGCCTAACGCTTTTTCTGATATAAGCGTAATATTAATAAGGGTTTTTTTTTAATTTTATAAGCCTTATGAATGCAAGTTATGTTAGCAACTACAGTTACAGTTTCTTTATGTTAGTAACTACAGGGTTGGTATTCATAGAAAATGCAATGAAACTGCCTTAGAAACATTAAGGTGCTGGGTCATGGTACCTAGTTGGCGATATAAATTTACCCAAATTAGTTCAGGCTTCTAGTAAATTAATGAAACGTTTTCATTAGGTTAACTTTAGATACATTAAAGCAAAAGCGTGCTAAAAACAACATACTTAACTAAATAATGGTGTAAATTTACAAATTATTACACCACGGAAGCCATTCAATGTGTAACATTACAAATGTATTATTAAATCGAATACAAAACAAGTCTGAATACAATGTAATGTTAGTATCTTGAAATCATATATAAAGTTTTCGCATAATATTTTTTTTAAATCATGAAGATACAATTTCTTAAAAATTCTACAATAAAAACGAAAATGTTGGATTCAATGATTTGAGGAAATCCAATAATGTATATTTATCCATTCACTCTACCTTACACTCCTATACGTGGGCCTCCTCAATAAACGATTGAGATAGGTCATGGTCCACCAGGGCATCATTTAAAGATATGATCGAAATTGCTCTTCCATTACATTGCAAATCAATAAAAATATATGAAAGGTGCAAATGCATGATTTGTATTAACAGTTTAAAACAACATAATATTATGCTTTACACTTAGCAAAATGATAATCATATTGAAAATTACTTTGTTTTTAAACCATGTAAGGTGAGTAGAGATATAATAACCAAACTATTATATGTTCCTACTATGCAATATTTCAAAGCATAAAATTTAATTTATTACAATTTCCAGCAAAGAATTGCTATGGACATTATTACAATGAAGTGTATTGCGAACAATGTCTGCTTACAAATATACTATTTGTATTAATTAAAAACAGTCATTATTAAATTTAATACATCATTGCAGACTTTCATTCTAATGTACCGAAATAATTCATTTCAAATTGGTTAATATAAAATACAAAAAAATAAAACTGTAAAATAAGTTTACAAATATTGCAACATGTGAGACATTCCATGCATAATAATATAATTGGTAATATCATATAAAGGCACATTTACAAGCAAAATGAATATTAAAATACTGGATGCAATATGATTAAGAAACAAACAAATTTCTATTTCAGGATTCTACATTTAAATTACATTTATTATTTGGCATTCAGTTTAATATATATAAATATTTTGACAACCATCAGTTGGTTCATATTATGTTTGGCAACAAAGGACTATTTTAAAGAAAACCTTGAATTGAAACTAAAATGATTTTACACCCTGAAAGGAGACTTGAGCATTAACACTCAAATTTAATCAAAGAATTTTAAATTTAAGACAATATTTAAATCAATTAACAAAAGTTAATTGCAAATACAAATTTAATTACAAATATTGCAATATTGCTTCAGTGATAGAGGTTTTGCTTCCCTTGGATTGGGAGAGTCAAAACGCATAGACACAAATTTTTTACAGCTTCATTCCAGAAATCTATATGTTCAGAATTACAAGACAATGCATGTGTCAATTTGTTACCATATCGGCCAAAACCATTTAAACTATCAAACAAATCATTTATGAAGGTAATTATTTCTGTTGTGAAAAAAATATTATCAACATTAAGATTAAAAGTAGAATAATCATGTTCTTGGAGATGTTGTATACTCTTCATATAAACTAGTATTGATGTGGCCACTTGCTGGCTAAAAACTTGGGCTGCAAGTTTGACCTGTAATGTATGTGCATTTTAATTATTGTATAACAATAAACAATATAAAATCTATACTAATATATAACTTCTGACATATTAATCACTTTTTGTGATTAAGTGACCACTTCAAAACAGAATTGATAGAAATTGTATACTTTAATTATTTACCTTCATTTTGTCATATGAAGTTGGATTTATGTGTTTTTCTGTAAGTTTGGTGCTTCTTGCTCGGCCACCAAAGCCATCCTATTTGTATAGACTTTCTATACATTCCCACTTTTCTCTTTGATAACCAATGAGTAGATGCTTTTTCTGAAAATTATTACGAAAACATTTTAACAAATGAGGTACATCATAGTTATAATATAATTGGTTGGGGCCAATTTTGTAGCAGATGTCATTCGTGCAATTATTACTACGTAAAAGTTCAGCATTGGAATCTGATATTAATGACTTAATAGCAGCAACATTAGCAGAGCCTTGATCACTAATATTTCTAAATGTTTCTCTAAATTTATATTCAAGTTTAAACACGGAATTGCACAAGGTTTTAATTTTAATTTTTCATTAATATGTTCGGCAAGAAAATGTTTAAGACAAAAACGAATACGGCTGCGTTTAATAAAAGGTATGTTTTGTAAATATGGACAAAACCCTAACCACGTTTCCCACCTTGCTTGGTTTGTGAAGGGAACACAAAAATATTTATTATTTGGTCCTCGAGTGTTACACTCGGGAACAATGCACTTATTTACCATAGTTCTTACAAAAATAACAAGTATTTTAACACAAATTCAATAATAATAAAATAACACTCGTTTGAGCCGGTAAACACTAAGGTGATTATGGCTATTTTATCTTTTACGAAAACATAAGAACACAAAATTAATAAAAAGGAAAAAAAAACCGCCTTTGATTGCAAACTGTAGCACCAGAATCCGTGATTAGAAAGTTATTAAATTCCAATTATAAGATTCGCTGTACTAAGGCTTGATCAAGGCACAATAGAAAATGGCGGCAAACGAGATACGTTTAACAAACAGATATTTCAATACTAGTGACATAAGATACTACGTCGCACGCACACTAATAAAAATATTGAGTGTAGAGAGAGAAAGATGAACGCCCTCCATATTAAAATAGTGAGATAGCTAGCATAGCTTAACGTGCAACTTTTTTTGTTCTAAGTTGGACGGGCCTGATTACGTCATTGTTTTCGTTAGTGACTAGGGATGTGACAACTAACAAGTTTCCTATGGAATCCGTACGTGTTTTAGACGATGTTTTCTTAGACAGACAGTTCATTGAATCGAAACGAACCATCAACCAGTATTCTGAAAACACATGTTAAGGTATATTTTCTTAAATCGGTGCTGGAAAAGACTGTGCATTGTCCTGTAAATGATAACATTCGTCTATGATTGCATCGCCGCCGCTGCCGCGCTGTCTAGACAGGTCTCCCCAAAATTAGATTGTTATGGGCACAATATTAAAACAATCTAGAATTCAAAAAAAAAAATACAAAGAATACGTAACATAATTGTAAAGAAATATTTTGTTTTCAACAGACAATACGAATGCAATATCTAAATTATAAATAAACGAAACATTCATTCTAAGCTACCAACCGTTTGTTGCGCGAGTTTTAAAAACAACGTAAGACTTTTAAGTCTCATAACACCCAGACCTGAAACACATACCCACAGAGTACATTGTATAATCTGACAAACACCTATAAACAACTACTTTTATATTGCTCAAACATTTGTCTTGATGCGAAAGTCGAACCCAAGGCTTTGTGGCAGGCAGCAGTGTCCAATCAATGCAACGGCGCTTATAGACTGCTTGATCTGCTTTAATCTCCACTTTTTTGATCCCGAATCTCAACTCATCATTTTTGCTTGATTTATTTTTATCAGTTTATTCGTACATTCTTGTCGGTGGTCAATACTACTGACATCATTGTAACATAAACCTATTAAGCGGTTCATAAGTATTACTTTCTTAGGTTACACCAATTTTCCTATGATCATAGTTTCGGTGCGGTTGAAGCCTACCAACGCTTGGGTTTATACTTCTAAGATATAGGCATATTATTCAATAATACCTCAGCTTCCTATGAACCAGACTCCACGTATTGAAATGATCTTCGATATAACATTCATAATAAATTTTAAATTCAATGATTATAGGCTAAGATGAAGCACAAATAGATATGACTATATAACATAGACACTAGGTAACGATAGTCACATTAAATTACCTAGGTACTTAGGTATTAGCACAAACTAAGGAGTAACTAGGTATCAGGAATTTGAGCGTCGCCGCAGGCTTTACACATGCGCGTCTCTAGGGTCTAATTTAAGTTTTAACTATGACTAGCTTCTGCCCGCTAACTTCGTCTGCGTGATTAACTTTGTTTAAAAAAATATACATGTATAGATTATTTGGTATTTCTCATCCCGTCCCGTCCCGTCCCGTTATATCCCGCCCGTGCTATCTCATTCTCACTCAAGGTATGTAATCCACGCCCATCGCATCCCTTTGAGTATAAAAAGTAACAAATATATCGGATTTCCGTCCTCATCCCACGGGAACACCTTATTTATCTGGATAAAATGTAGCCTAAGTGTTAATCCAGTGTTAATATGGGGAATATTAGTTTTTCTCATTTATCTTCCATAATACAAAGAAACACCCTGTATGTAAATAAGACATTTACCAGTTTCTAAGTTGGACTTGTACCTATATAACTGTGAAACCGCATCTCATTTCGTCTTGTAGTTTTTGCGTTATGCGCAAGTAAATAAAAAGAAACACCCTGTCTATAAATAAAATCTAAACCAGTTTTCAAATTGGACGTGCACCAATATTACTGTGAAAACTGCATCTCATTTCGTATGGTAGTTTTTGAGTAATGTGCAAGCAAACAAAAAGAAACATTCTGTATGTAAATGAAATATGTACCAGTTTTTAAGTTGGACCTGCACCATTGTAATTGTGAAAACTGCATCTCATTTGGTGCGGTAGTTTATGAGTAATGTGCAAGCAATCAAAAAGAAACACCCTGTATGTCAATGCAACATATACCACTTTTTAAGTTGAACCAGCAGCAATATAACTGTGAAAACCGCATCTCATTTGGTGCGGTAGTTTATGAGTAATGTGCAAGCAAACAAAAAGAAACACCCTGTATGCAAATGCAACATATACCAGTTTTTAAGTTGAACCTGCAGCAATACAACTGTGAAAACCGCATCTCATTTGGTGCAGTAGTTTTTGCGTGATGCGCAAGCAAATATACAGACAGACAGACAGACAGACAGACAGACAGACAGACAGACAAAAATTCTAAAAAAATTGTTTTGGATTCTGTTACTGTTGTTATAAGGACCACAGATTACTTAGGTCACTATAAGGACCCCCCGCGTTAAAATTTCTTTGTAAATATCTTCCATGTACAGACATCGACCATTTACATTTTTATTATATGTATAGATTACGCGCAAGGAGTAAGGAACATGCTGCCGAGAGCATGCGCGAAGAAATGTCAAATTGTGACGTGTGACATTTATTACTTCGTGAATCGTGCCTCGCTTTTAGTAAACGCACGAGATTTGTTTATCATAAATAATACTTCAACTGTTGATTTGTATTTTGTATTTAAAAATGGTTGTTCCTGCTCGAAGGCTCCCTAATATACTTGTAACAGGTAAGATCTAATAAATGCATTTTTCGATCGATTTGAATGACGCCATTACATCTGCGATCAATATTCTTCTTTTCATTAAATATGTCCGTAATGGACTTGATTAATGGAGTAAATAATAAGGCAGTTTAAATTAGATCTATTGGTACATCGTTTTATAAAAGGGACTAAAATTATATACCTTCCATATGGTACATACTAGCCTATGTTTTGGTTTGGATTAATTCTTCCGCCGTTGGTCACTGTAGTACCATGTTGCGCAGAAGTTGCCACATTAACGAAAATAGTCTGTATTCTTCGTGCACAAAGATTCATTTTATTCTGACAAATACAAAATAAAATATCTTTAAAATATGAATAACTGTCTCCATGGCGCAGTTGGTTCAAAGCCGACTATGAAACGAAAGAACACAAGTTCAGCCGCTCACCAATATAAATATTTGTGTGATCCACAATTTTTTGCTGTGAGTTTGAAAGTTGTGAGTCTGAAAAGTTCTGTTTAGTTCAATAAATGTAAGTCAGAAGACCTGTAACTTACTGTGTCCTGAAGACTATGTATGTGACTGTTGTACATATCATTGGTTTTTATAATTGTTTATAGGCACACCTGGGGTGGGAAAGTCTACCATATGCAAAAGGCTTGAACAGGCCACACAATTAACTTGGCGAGAGGTTTCGAAATTGGCAATTGAACTGAATTGTATTGATGAATTTGATCCGGAGTATCAGTGCCCCTTCTTGAATGAGGATAAGGTATTTCATATTTCTATCGTTTTGTATGTGAATAAATTATAAAAGCAATCCTAAAAACACAGATTCTTACCTGATGTCAATGAAAACTTGAGTACTTTACACACTCTTGCCCTTACTATCATATAGTAAATAAATCTTTATTTAAATTTTAATTATATTTACCCCCAGCCTGAGAAGTGTGCAATTTATCAAACATATTATTTATTCTTTTAGAATGTTTTTTTTCCAGTTGATGGATCATATGGAAAGCATGATGACCAAGGGAGGCAATATAGTGGAGTACCATGGATGTGACTTCTTCCCTGAGAGGTGGTTTGACGGTATCTTTGTGGTTCGAGCCAACAACACTGTGCTCTACGACAGGCTTACTGCTAGGTAAGTTATTCCAATAAAAACCTTTATTTGTGCTTAAAAATTACAAAAATATGATGAAGATATTAATAATTTACACAAAAAAGTTCCTCCTTGTACTTTTATCACAGTTGCAAGGAGTGTACTCAACAACATTTTATTGATATATCAGAATAATTTCATCTTTAGACCAGATACCAGCCTGATTAAATCTTTTCAAAAGAGTCAAGACTTTTTTAAAACAATATTTCATAAATAAATGTGCTATAATTTCAGGGGCTACACCGGCAGGAAGCTGGAAGACAACATCCAATGCGAGATCTTTGAAACCGTACTCGAAGAAGCGCTGTCCTCTTACCGAACAGAACTGGTGACAGAGCTACAGAATGACGATAACGAGCAGCTCCACACCAACGTCAATGAAATCATTGATTGGATCGAAACCTGGAAGGAGGAGCACCTCGGACATTAAGTCCTGAAAATGATGTATCACTGTTGTTGAACCAGTAATTTATTATCTCTGTCTTTAGTTTGAACCGAGTGGAGACAAAATATCTTCGTTATGTCGTCACGTTATGTCCCGTCCTTCGCATCCCCCTGTACTCTTAATTATTAACACTTACTTTGGCCATAATTATGGAGATGCAGAGTTTATGAAAAATTCAGATACATGACCAAGCAAATAACATACTTTTTATGTCATCGGTTTAACGCGTTCGCTAGGACTAGCAACCGCGCTATTGGCTATAGAAACTGGAAACCTATTTATACCTATTGTACACATATTTTCATATAAAAATCTGGTTAATATTACAACAATACTGGACTTTTGCATCTCCTTAATACATTCGATTTCATACATTGTCATGTGTACTTATTTTTCATAAGTCTTGCGTCCCCTTACTAGATGTCTGAGGTTAAAGCTTCACATAAACTCTTTGCCAACAGGCATTTACTTTTTCAATAACCCTTCCGGTGTCCAAGAAGCTCATATTAGGCTCCCTGACAAGATTTATGTGATGTTCTCCATTGTTCTCCAATTGTTCTTCATTGTGTAGATCTGTCAAAAGTCTATTGTCTATATATGGACACCGGAAATGATAATTTTTGAAATAACTTTATGACAGACAAGTTAAGATGCTAAACTGTGCACACGAAACACACTAATATTTATTTCGAATATCTGTTTATGTTAAATGGTATTTGTAAGTTGATTTATATATATTTTGTTGTCAATCACACAGTTCATGGTGCTGTTGTGATTGTGCCAAAAAAAAATTTTTCATTATTTCGCACCTAAAATATTGGAGTGTTTCGTCATTTTTACGCCTCCTGTGGACAAATAGTAGTTGGACTCCTTTCAGTTACACACGCATACCAAACCTACATTTCTTTCGCTATCCGCATTTATTCTGCTACTTTGAAATATACTTAGGTTAAGCCAAGCTTATTAATAAATGAACTTTTAAAGACATTATTCTTGAAATATCGATGTTAGGAAATATGTAACATGCATAATACACGTTATACAAACTCCATTACAGGATGGGATAAAGAACCACTGAAAGTATCAGCCATAGACATACATTACATTATACATGTTACTGTAAAGCTGTTAAGCAAGGTACGAAAGAGACAACGCTAATGTACGGCCACTTTTTGCCTTCGGATTGGCAGTTATTCTTAGAGAGAAACATTTTTTTAACTGTAAAAGTTCGCTCTCTATGTGTTATTGTCTATGGTATCAGCACAATTTTGCAAAATAATCATCATCCATACTGTACCAATGAGCTCAATAATAATATACACAAGTGGGCTTTAAGCCTTATCTTGCATCAGTCTCGAATGTTCGAGTCCCAATCGTTCCCAACACGCCACCACGGAGTTTATTTTAGATCTTACCTCACCAAGGAATTTAGTTTGGGCTGATTTTAGCATAGGTCCAAATAGTATCCAATTTATAGATTTTTAAGTAGAGTGATCAATATCGGCAAGAAGAAAAACCTAAAAGGATCCTAAATTATAAAATATTTTTAAGTAATATACATTATCATAAAATATACGACTATTATATCCATACTCATATAAGTACTGGAAAATGCAGTACGTAACGTTATTTCTATGATTATATCAAAATTGATTTAATTGCATTAATATAGCTCTAATCATTTGTTTGGTAGAAATATACTTGAGTTATTGAGTTATGGTTAAAATGCATAAGTTAAAAGCTGTGTAATAATTAATATTATTTAGCCCAAACGGCAATTTCTTTAGATTTATTTTTGTTTCACGATTGTATTTCACTATGTCTATTTTCTGCATTTTCATAAATTTTTGAAAAAAAATCTATGTGTAGCATAGGTGAATATTAAACATTGCATAGACCTTGTCCAAAAAAGCCAACTTAGTCGCACGTTGGCACGTACCGGGCGACAAGACATAGCTCAACTAAATCGATTGCACAAACTTAATAATTATAATCACATAACTCACATAACAATTATCTTTGCGTAACTTAATCTATTACCCTTCGCACATAATTCGCTTTTTCTGGACAAGGTCTAATGTTCCAGCTTATAGTACGCTTTTAATGGATTTTATCTTAAACATTATAATCAACATGGAATAGTTTGTAAGCACCAGTAAACATAGAAGTTTTGAGATATATTCTTTATCTGTATTTGTTACAAATATGATACATGTTTGTCAACATATTCTTCTAGAATAGAGAAGTTTAATAAATGTGTAATAGTCGTCACTGGTGCGTTTATTTCTTATCCTTATTGTGTCCATGTCGAAATATCCTTTTTATTTAGAAGGTTCAAAGTTAAATGATTGCCCAGAATAATAGAAGGAAAATGGTAGAAATAAAAAACATATTACAAATACAACCTAGTTTATTAATTACTCCACCGACATTTAAGAAATGCATTCGAAATTACTGTATTTAGACAAAACTAAAATATATAAAACCGACGCGTCGAACTCGACAAGTGAGTTTTCATACAAAAGTTATATTATTCACACACACACACAGTTGGAACGCGGCAGTACAGACTCGGAATACATCGCAGCATGGAGTTACAACAATATTCTACTCTAGTAATTATTTAAGTAGTAATTCTACATTCATACATAGTATGTTGACTATTCAATAAATATAAAACATCAGTTATTTTCACTGGTTTAAAAACTTGACAATGATCATACAAATATGTATTATTGAAAAATAAGTTAATGATGTGTAAAATTCTCCTATTATGTTATAACCACTTGCTGCAATGCATCAGACTATATATCACTCAAGCTCATTTACTCATCACTCGCACACAGATCTTGGAAAGTGTTTATCACTGCCTACAGCTCTTCCTTGCCGGGCTTGGGGTTGCCCTTCCTGTCCCAGCCCTTCAGCTCGTCTGTGGCCTGCTCTGACACATACTTCATGAAGTCTTCTAGAGCGCGACCACCCTGCGAAATACGAAGCACAGTGTCATTTATGTATGTTATTGATCTTACTACTATGTAGAAACACATAGGTTGATCAGTATGATGTAGGATTTTCTATAATGTTGATATGGCTAGAAATTTTACCACCGTAAGATTATAATGTCATATTTTCATATGAATGTTTATGTGAAAACTTGTAGCTCATGAATGTAACAAAACAATAACATAATGGACTTTAAATCTGGAATTACGCAAAAGAAGAACCATACAAACTACTTGTTCAAACTTTGGGGTATTACAGTTTTGCCTAACGAAATAAGAACAATGAAAGTCATATTCATTATGTGGGTGATATAGTAATCACAGGGTTATACTTACGTTATATCTGACAGGTTTCTTGGAGGAGTCCTTGGGTTTCCAGTAGATGGTGGGGAATCCGGACACGTCGTACTGCGATTTAGGCCAGTCGTTGGCGGTCGCGTCCAGCTTCACGATATCTACAGCTTCATTCTTCAACTGTGGGACAAATTACCAATTATTGCTTTATGTTTTTTTTATAATTTACATAAACTTTGTTGTAGTGAGTTTAAAAAACAGTATGTTGTAATGGGGTGCTAAGATAGTTTTATAAAAAACTTCTGATGTGCAATATTGGAGTGGTTCCAGAAATGTATTGACTTACTTCTGCCTGTTACACCGCCTTTTCGTTCAAAGTCCAGCCTGAATTATTTACTAGAGACCACACACAGGATAGGCAGAAATTACCCACACATTTCGTCTAGGTTAAAAGCAGATACACCCTGCCAACAAACTAGTGGCTAGACCAATAATTGTTTTAGTGAGTTTGACCTATGCTTTAAAATTGTAATGTGTGATATTGACCTTAGTGCCAAGCTCCTCCCACACGGGCGCGAGTTTCTGGCAGTGTCCGCACCAGGGCGCGTAGAACTCGACCAGGGCGTCTCTGCCGCTGTCAGTCACCAGCTCCTTGAAGTTCTTGCCCACAGCCACCTTCACAGGTCCATCGTTGCTCTCAGGAACCGCCTCAGACTTGATGAAAGGCTCCAGTTTACCGTCAATCAGGTCTTTGGCGAACTCTACCAGTTTATCAATGCTGAAAAAGATGGTAAAAATATGAAATATTGTAAAAAAGGATAAATATTAAAAATTGTGGTAAGCTTGAATTGAGGCTAAATCAGATTACTGATAAACTGGCGCACTAATCTAAATATTTTATCTGAACCGTTGTCATATCAAGATCAAAAGCAGTAGTGGTATAATAATCAGGTTATGAAATCTTATCAAAGATCTCATACAATATACATAAGAAGATTAATCAATAAAATTAATAAATAATTTCTTTGATTTGATACTAATTTCGACGAACTTGATAGTTTTTACATGGGCGTCCTATAACATATACCTATAGTACTCTACTATATCTTATCTTTCCTTATTTCTGTATTTTCCTGAACATGAATAAACTTGATTTAACCCACTATAATACATCATGTACATAATATTATGTTTTTAAATGTTTTAGAGTCTTTACTTTAAGTGACAAAACAAGTGTATAATTGGAATTGTCAACCACATTTTTTCCGATTAACTTTAATTACACGGATTTCAAAATGTTTAAACATTATACACCGCGCGGCTTATCGCCGTCGTAAAATTGCGATAAACATGCAAATTAAATTAATGGTTTGCAATACTTCATTATAAGGAGCAACTGAAGCGTGAACGAAGGGAAATGTTTGATAACCTGTCACTAACGGAACATTGTAGCATTGCACTTGAATTGTATGGAAATGCCATTTTTTATTGACTACTTAACATGTATCAGTTTTAATTACTGTGTTTTAATGACAAGAGTATTCATGCTTTCTTTAATAAAAAATTGGGTTTGATAATGTTTATCGCAAACTATTTTATAAGACTGTTGTTATTTCAAAAAGTTGAGTTTTTACTTTCTATAACTACAGTGAGGTGGCCGGGTAAAAGTCCAGTTATGATAGATATTAAAATGTGCCCATAACCAACAATAGTCAAAGAATAATGATGGTTATAGAAAACTGTTCGCGTTTTAACATTTATGAAGTTGGAACTACTATTTATAGCTTATATTTGATCAGAAAAATACCAAACGAAGATTTGTATCGAATGTTTAATTCTGAATGGATTTACAAAATTATCTGTTTGCTAGATTTTAGATATGGATACCTTTTGATACAGGTACACAATTAAATAATGTGCAGTCAAATACCCTATTTTGAGTATCTATGTTGGGAGATTTGGTTATAATGTTACCGATGGACTACGTACCCGATGCTAATCGTTATGTACTGATATAGAGTTGATTAAAATAATGGTACGGTACCTGAACTCAGAGCTCATGACGAATTTGTTTCCATCAGCGTCGCGTCCCGCCACTACAGGTTTGTCGCCCTTCGCGAAGTCCACGCCATATTCATTCAGCTCGTGGGTGAACTCGTTCTTGTCGCTCACTGCGAACGATACCTCCGAAATCTCCTTGGCAACCTGATTGAATCAAAACGAAAAATGAAGCATAGGTTTTTTGGATTCATTAACCGATGTATAAGTTGAGAGGTTCATTGCTCAATTATTGATAATATGATTAACTTGTATTTGAACACAGCTCAATATAGATTTCCTTTAATGCTAGCTTTTAGCTTTATATTCATCTTCAATGTCCAAATAAAAGAAGGAATTACGTAAGTATATAAAAATTAAACGTAAAAATAGTGTTACCTTAAGCACACGGTTCCTCCAGTAGTTGGTTCCCTTGGGGTTCTTGACATAGTCGATGTCGTAGTAGGCCACAACCAGGGGGTTGGTGAAGTCTTGCATGTTGGACTTCTGGCGAATGCCAGCCAAACCATGGCTGTAAAATAAATTCTCATTAATAAAACTGTAACATATGAAACAATTTCAGACAAATCGTTTTTAAACTTGTTATAAAAATAGTACATCACTATGTACAGTTATTAAAATAAACAAAATTATTAATTTTAAATTACGAAAATGCTTTTTTACCACAATCGATTAGCCATTGATTGAACAATCTTGTAGAAATAACAAATTCAGGCAAAACAATCCACCGTCCAAATTCTAAAGGGGCGTATGTACCTATCACATTGACACATAAGCTCTTCTACCAGAACCAGTATAAAACAAAGAGTATATTAACTTACTAGTTCTCCTTGATGAACGCCTTCAGCGAGTAGGTCTCCGTCTCGCCCTCGTACGCCACGGACGAGTCTTCGAACTTGTTGTGCAGTTTCTTGGGACGGTACAATACCACATTGTTCCTGATAACAAAAGGTGTCGTGTAACGTACAACTATCTCACTTTCACACTGCTGAAAAGGTTGTAGTCAAAACTGGTTTGATAGTGAAAAAAATGATATCAGATGCGCCTTGAAAGCTATATGAAAAGAGATATTTTACATCTGGATCTGTTTGTCCCTATTATGCTAGAAATAAGAAATAATTACTAGGTAGGTATCAGAAAAGATAGAGGATATTGTAGTGTATGTGATAATTCAGTTCACCAGTCTCATAAGAGAAATATCAGTTTTGTATGTTCTACATACGACAAACTTACTTTTAGAATACAATAAAAACATATCAAGGTAAAAGCAAAAGTGAACTGGTGCATAAACTTGATCGACCGGTGAATATAACAATGTTTATTTTCGAATTATCGATTTGAACATATCGTGACTGACAAACGAATGACGCATTTACACGTGGACGAACTCATTAATTTTACATGATGGTTTTTGCATACGACAACTTCTTATGACAATTGTTTTCTGACATTCTAATGATAATGGTAGAGATGCTTTGCTAAGAAATAGAATAATTAGTCAATGCTTCTATTCAACATGATTTTCATAGGTATTCAAGTCCCTTTTAAATGCCTAGTGTTTGACGCATCGGCTAAGCTGTTAACTTTGCGAACTTGTCAGCCTCCGTGGCGCAGTTGGTTAGACGCCGCCTGTGAAACGAGAGGCCGCGGGTTCGATCCCCGCACCAAAACAAATGTTTGTGTGATCCACAGATATTTGTTTCGGGTCTGGGTGTTTGTGAGACCGAAAAGTCTCTCGTAGTTTCTGATACCCACGACACAAGACTCGATCTTAGTGTGGGGTCAGGACTATGTATGTGACTGTTGGGTGTATTTATTTATTTATTATTTATTATCCCATATGGATAAACATCCCCATATCCAATAGTGTTTTTAAAATATAGTTGGTGACTAAATATTAAGGAATTTCACGTAGTTTCAATAGTTTCGCACAATATTAGAGTACTTCATGAAATTAGTTTCTTAGTTTCCTATTGTTACCATTGTCAGGAAATCCGTACAAATTATTCTCAAGGAAAATATAATAACTAATAACGTATGAAATCGCGGAAAATTGCGTTTAGAAACTTGAAGCTTGCCGGCTGCGCTTCATGGCCAATTTCGTAACCATAATAATTCGTAGACTAAACTATTTTCTACTACGATCGCTTCGTTTAAGAGGTTAATGACACTGGCTTCAGTAAACCAATATTTGATTAGCACGTTAGAACAGTGACATGTACTATCTATATGAATTAAGAATTTTTTTTTAAACGCTAAGTTTATTGGATGCAATTACGAAATGAGGCACGATATGTCTGGAGAAAATGTACAAATTCTTTGATAGCATCATTAGTGCGATAGTGTTAAAACCGGCAGTGGAAATAGCGAGCCGATGTGAGCTATTTTATTGAATGAAAATAGATTTCTGAACGAAAAATTAATTAATAAACATGCCTAATAGTCATACATATTGTGTTCCTTGGGTATAAATATAACATTTTTTTTAAAGTAAAGCAGGAGAAGATATTATATGCATAATGCGTAACGTGAAAGCTTTAGAAGGGTCAATAAAATAAATAGGTACCGTGAGAAACGACAACGAATGTACGTGATAGGGAAATCACAATCGCTTCCGTTTATAAACCCTGTACCGAATAGATTCCAGTCTTTTGTTTTCACATGCCGTTCCTAACCCACACTTTTTCATGGGGTCAATTTTTATGAACATTGCTGAATGTATTAATTTATGGCTTTACAACCAGCCGTCTGCCGATTGCCAGCTTTTACCGAACTTTTCTGGACACGAGTAGATTATATTTTCGATGTGAAAAACTTCAAGAAAATTATCCGTCTTGGGCATCGACTTTGCTATGTTGAAATATCCAACATTTCGTATTTTAGTTAATATTTACTACATGTCACCTGGATGTAGTCATATTTTTTAATGTAAGTAAGTGATCAACAACTTAAATATCGGAAAGAATTCTTAGAATTATGTACCAATATAAAATGACAAATGTAGAATATTTTTTTACATAACAATATTAGCGGCACTTCACATTAAACGATAAGATAACATATCACTTTTAATAGCAATGCTTGAATGTACGCAAAACATATTTGAAAAATGTATTGGATAATTCTGAAATCTAATGTAAAATGAAATCTGAAATCAAATGCAACAAATACCTTTGAGTACATCTCTAACAATTTGAACATCATACATTTTAAAACGCCAAATATATGAGGTTGACATCATCAAACTTTAACTTAAAGTTGCATGATGAAACATGGCCTAAGAATCTTTTAACGTCTAACAAGCGAAAGCCTGCGTGGCTCATTTAGTTGAGTATCGGCTGCGAAACAAGAGTCCACGGATTTTATCCCCGCAAAAAAAAAAAATGTGGCCCAGAAATATTTGGGTCTAGTTTACTCATTATGAGAAATACAAGCTGTTTCTGATACTCACGACACAAGACTTAATATTGTACTGTAGGGTCAGGACTATATGAGTCACTATCGGATGTATTTATAAAAATATGAAAATGCTCACAAAATATTTATAATACACAAAAAAACTGCCTCGGTGGCGTAGTTGTATTATGGTACGGTTACAAAGCTGAGGTCTCGGGTTCGAGTCCCGGGTCGGGCAAAGTGATATTGGATTTTTCTATTCATTATCAGTCCGGAGTCAGGAATTTGTGCCCGATATGGCCCCTATCACACTGTGGGACGGAACATACAAGGCGAAATGTGGGTGTCCTAGTGGCACCTCTGCCTACCCCTTCGGGGATAAAGGCGTGAGTTTATGTATGTATGTAAAAAAATTGCTCCTTTGTCCTATGTTATTTTCTTTATAACAAACATTTTTTCAAGGAGACAATGTCTTTTAACTTGTTCAGCAAACAGAACAGACAGGTGTTTTAAAGTAATATTTCAATATAAGACTATATTGTTTCATATTATGAATATCTAATCCAACTGTGCCAACATTAATTTGTATATTCTTCATTTATATTTTACCAATTTGCTAATTTGGATGTACATATGTCTGATAAGTTGGCAATTAAAACCTGATAAATTGTTGCTTTTACATGTTAATAAAGTAGGCAGTTTTTTGCATATAAAAATGATACGAGTTTCAGGTTTGGGTAGGTTCTGATGTCATAATAAAAATAATGAAGATTGTTGAGTTCATGTCATCCGTAATAGATGAGGAAAAAATGAATAGTGTTTTTATAATTACTAATTATCAGTATAGTTAATGGTTTCTTAGATTTACGCGAATGTTACACATTGAAATAAAACTATTTTATACGGATTTTATCGCGATTTGGTTTAATTTTTACATTTTTTAACTTCCCGACGTTTCGATTGCTTTTCAGCTTTCGTGGTCACGGGTCTGCCATAGTTTTATTTCAATATCAGTATAGTTGTTGCTATTCTTAATATAATTTCAGCCCAGACACTCCTCAGACAATTTTAGAATTTACTGATACATACAACTTTAGATCTTTAAAAATATTATAATGCTAATTAGATTCTTTTTTAAATTTTTTAAGAAAAGCTGTTGCTTATTTTCTTTTTATACATCTTCCATGATTTTTCTAATCTTTGGTGCATGCAGTGAAATAAGACAGAATAAGCCCTTTGAATGTAATTCCACCTAAAAGCTTTTTGACTCAAAAGTCTTGTCTCAAAGTTACTACTTTTGGAATCACTGGAACATGAAACTGCGAATATGTACTTACTTGTATCCAGTCTTCTCGAGTACTTCCTTAGCTGTAGAGTGTCCGAAGGTGACTTCTTCACGCATCTTGTCAGCGGTCTTGAGGAACTCTCCCTTCAGGTCAGACTCCTTCTCAAAGAAGCCGATGACAACAACATCATCTTTGGAGGTGAATGCTTCGAAGGCAGCCACGTTGAGCAGCTCCTTGGAGCTCGGGCCGACCTGGGCGCGCATGTACTTGACAATGCCATCTGTTGAGAGAAAAGGGAGACTTTAGCGTGCTTATGACTTATTAGTGGTAGGGTAATGGATAGTTAAACCAATTAATTAATGAAATGAACTTGTTTAAATTTTTAATTTGATATTTTCCTAATTTATATGCTGTTTTCTCTTTGTTTAATGTAATAATAAAATAGTTTCAGTTTTCTAAAGTCTAATACAACAGTACTTTTTTTGTATTTCTTAGTGGTGTACATCACTTATGTGAGAATATTGTACAAGCATTTATTTAACTGAAAAATGAAGCAACACGTTTTTATTAAACAATAATTAAAATTAAGACTGCACAGTTTGTTTATTGAATAATTGCTTGAATACCTAGATATCTTAACATAAAAATGTAATTTAGTAATTTATCCATACTTATAAGAAGTATATAGATGTGATAGCAGCAATAATTGTTTTGTTAAAGATTTAAACAAAACATTATAGGTAGGTATTTATAATAATAAATAATAAATCAAGTTCCAAAACTTCCTAATCTAAACAGGAAAGTAGTCATATAAGCAGACATTAAAATAATGATTCATTTCACCTAATTCATATCAAATTCTTATTGCATGAAACAGTAGTCTTGTAAGAGTTGGAGCATTTTCACAAATTACCATTTTTAGAAGTACCTACATCTATTTGTGGGTGTAATGACATGGCAGTTTTGATACTCACTGGCTTCCCTGGGTCCATTGTATTCGGACGAGAGCACGCCATTCCTGAAGATCTTCAGGGTAGGGTATCCAGACACGGAGAACTGTTCGCACGTGCTCTTACCACCCTCAGTACAGTCTACCTTCGCTAAAGCTACAGGAGGATCATCGCTCTTCAGCGTGCCGGCCGCCACGGCGTACTCCGGCTTCAATCTCTTACAATGACCGCACCTACACATTCATAATGATTCAACACCATTCACAAACCGTTACGTCTAATTGCAATCAAGTTAAAGTGTGAATGACTTACCATGGTGCGTAAAACATGACAAGAGCGGTCTCATGTTCGGCTATTACAGTAGAAAAGTCTGAATCTGTGAGTTCTAGCACATCTTCCTCGGCAGCTCGGCATAAATATATTACGCCTAACAGCAACACGATCTTTATTGATCCTGACATTTTTAATATATATAGCCGCTCTTTGTAAAGCCGTGCGCGATTCCTCGTCGTCTGTGTAAACCTGAGGAAAGAGCGATAGAAAGGACAAGAACCGGAAAAATACACGTATGATGCCGCCGATGACACTTGCCGGCACAGCGTTGGCTCATTCTGATTGGTTCGTTATGGATGCATTCATGGATCGTCATGAAATATAAACATTATAAATAATTTACAACACATTTTGTAGAAATATAAAATTATTTAAGTTTATATTTATTTAAAACTTATTTTATTCTTTACAATAAACATACATTTTATAATATCAATTTAAAGAATTTCGTTATTTTGTGATATGACAACACTAGGCTTAACTAAAAATGTTACCACAAAAATGACAAACAAATTCTACGCAATGTGTAAATTTTTTTTAGCATGTACCCTTCACGAAATCTGAGATGAATATTTACGGCCTCATTCATAGACAGTTTTAAAACCTATTTTAGTTGTCGAATGTTTTGTGCCTTTCGAACGACTTTAGAATTCAGTTTGAGCGAAGAATACAAAACATTTGATAACTAAGATAGGTTTTAAAACTGTCTATGAGTAAGGCCGTTTATAATTAATAACTTACAATAACAAAGGATGCGCAAAGAACCTATTCACAAGCAAAATTTTGTTAGAATGTTTCTATTGATAGATAATTTATGAAGTAATTAGGTACAGCTTGTATTAATTTTTCATATTCGAGTCTTCTAGTCACTTTTTAAATTACAGCGCCTTTAACAGAAAGCATTAAACAACAACTAATATTATTTTTCTCAAGATATCATTGAGAAAATAAAAGAAATTATTATTTTTTACAACGTACAAACATAACATGCATATTATTATGGGAATATTTATATTGAATGTTTATTTGGTTTTAAGTACCTTGCAATACCAAAGCCGTCGCGTTTTTGTCAGTTGGCTTCGCTGTCAAACGGAAAATGGCAGCGACGAGTGTTGTCGTTCTCGACAGAGGCAACAATACAACTTGTACCGTAAATCTTTTCGGTAAGTAATTATTAAGATAATTTTATGTACCCATAATATCGTAGTATTATTAAAATTTTAAATATAGCCGTACTATCAGCGTAATATTTCTTAGAGGTGCATAACCTTAACTTCTTTATTTATTTTGGTCTAAGACGCGCGTAACTTAAAAACATTTTTTTAGTAATTTATTTGTTTAAGTATTGTCTAAATATCTGAATATTGGTGAGTGTAGCAAAAAATGTTTTAAGACGTCGCCGTATTAATAGTGGTCGTGTACTAGGTACTTAGTTGTGAGGTAACGAGTTTTTTTTCAATGAATAGAATTTAGTTGTCTGCGGCGGCTGCGACCTTGGCTATTGGATTGTAGGAAGTAAACTGCAGATACTTGCTTTTAAATTGTAGGTTGGTATTTGATGTACTCACAAAAAACTTAAGTAATACTTTGGTAATTTGAGCAATGTGGTTGAATTAGTTTAAGTGGTTGAACTCAAAAATTCAGTTGATTACCCATATGAAAAAGGTTTAACATTTTTTACGTGGATTTAATAAACCTGATTTTAAATACCTATTATAACAATTTCAGCTTAACTTGTATCACACACATGAATGCACTTAATTTACTTAATAAATATTACCTCCCCTTATAAATATATTACATAAAACAATGAATTACTGATTTTTCAAATATAAGTTTCTGTTTTACCTAAATACCATTTTCCAAGTGTTTACATATTACTTCTTTCTATATCAGACTTATTAATATTATAAATAAATATTAAAATTAGATTTAATTTGTCTGCAGGTGCCACAGTAGTATCATGGAGGGTAAATAATCAAGAACAATTATTTGTAAGGTAAGCAAATTAATATTTTTTAAAATTTTATATTGATAATACTTTAATCTGGCTGGATGAACCCAATAAATTCTTTTGGAGTTATATTTCAAAAACATGAAAACAACCATGACATATTTTCTAAATGAATTTAGTTAAAGATATATTTTTAAGTTCATATATAATTGATCTTAATTTCATACAAAAACAACACATAGCACATAAACATAAATTCATTCAGAACATCATTAAGCCAGAATCAGTAAAGCAAAGTAATTAACTAGATTTATTAGATATTAAATATTAATCAAAATTTTACTTAAACATAAATTAATTTGTTGTATGCTGTCTTGAGCTTGATTGGTGTGCTTTATTTATTGATGCATCTGTTATTCAACCAAGCTAATAAAGTCAATATATTATAAATTTAATTGACTACTTAATTTGGATTATAAAACTTATTCGAATAAAGATCTACCGAAAATTATGTTAGAACTCTGTATTTTCTTGAGTCTTATTTGCTTTTAGTAGCATTAGCTTGATTGTTTTTCTAAGGGGTAAAATGCGTACATTGTAAGTTTTTTTGGGCGCGCGTCGTACTTTTCCGTCGAAAGTATAGCGATCATACGAGTTTTATGCATTGAATTGACATTTTGAATGAGATTGTCATTATTGAATATATTATTGAATATTTTGGCATGAAGCACTGTTATGATTCTTAAACACAGACCATAACAGTGAAAACACATTAAGACACGTGTCTTAGGTTGTGGGTATCACAAATCTAGATTAAAAACGAATATTAGTTGAGCTTGGAAATATCTGTCTCGGCACCGCGATCGAACCTACTTTTCACAGCCGTCTTTTTCAATTCTGAAAAATTTTAAATTATACAAAACAAAATACATAATCCCAATACGATGTATCTGCGATATTTCGTATGAATATTCTGTATCTGTATCTGCATCAGCCCATATACGTCCCACTGCTGGGCACGGGCCTACTCTACAACCGAGAGAATCGATTGAGAGTGGTTAGGCCATATAGTCCACCACGCTGGCCTAGTGCGGGTTGGCGGACTTACATACCGTAGAAATTCTTTAAAATCGCTACGGTATACAGGTTTCCTCACGATGTTTTCCTTCACCGTTAAAGTGCGTGGTGATTGACTATCAATACACACATAACTCTGAAAATTCAGAGGTGTGCCCTGGGATTTGAACCCGCGACCACCGTGAACATGTAGGCAGCCGCGTCTGGTCCGTTACCAACAGGCCACCATGCACGTATAAGTATTACATGTAACAAAATTGTTGAATATTCCTCTAATAATTTATTGTACGGTATTGATACTGCACCTATGACGTTCTTGATAAAATTACTGTGTAAGCCTTTGATTTTGTAATGATACGACCCAAGATTCGTCGTATTGTTTTATTTCTTTCACTTCAACAGAGCTTTCACAGTTTATTTTTTTTCCATTAAATAAAGTCGTGACCTTTTTTTTTTTTTTTTTTTTTAACCATACTATATAATATCTACTCATAAACAACTCTATTCTACTCACCCAGTTCGCGAAGACTACTCTCCAGATTATTGCTCTTGCTTGAAATATTATCGTGGGAGCCACTTCTATAGGATGGAAATAAATCTATCTTACTTTTACGCCTATTAACTCTTTTGGGAGAAAAGTTCTGTCGATCAGTTGCGCTTTTGCTCCTTAAAAGCGGAATAAATCCACATACACATTTGCATCTATTTGCATTGTGTTTTGCATAGCTTTATGAAGAAAATAACATTTAACATACATTTTCCGTGGCGCATAAATTGCGTTACGGATGGGCGTCTATACAAATTTGTCGCGTGTATATGGAATGGCACGCGTTGCCATTAGTGCCAGCTGTCGCCACAAGCAATAATCGAAGACTGATAGAAACACATGAAATGCTCGTTTACATGCCCAACAGAAGTTGTGAGGACAAATCCACGTTTAATTCTTTTTGGAAGAAACGGTCCTTTTAACGCTAATGTACTCATTGCTCAATTGAGGTTTAAAAAAAGTTGTTTAAATATCATTTATGAAAATGTTCGCGTAATAAATAAATAGGTATTTGTTAATATCTAAAGTACATAACTCAAGTATCGTAAATAGCTTTTTATACGAACGGTGGAAGCTCCATAACTGTACCCCTAATAAACTAAGTCTTGGTCTGATTTAGTCATTTCTGCGCCCTTTATGTGCACTGCTCGGAATGCCCTAGTTTTGGACTTATACAACTCGTACCTTACTATGGGTTTGACACTGTGTGTGCCTTGTCTTGAATTTTAGACGCGAAAACCTAAATCTAAATAAAATATTAATGATAGAGCGGATTTTCTATTCATAGTTGAATCTCTGCCCATTGCGATAATCCTACTGATGTTCGCAATTTCATTTTGATCAGAGAGATCCGCGATTAATGTGGTCGATGTCACGCAAGCATTGAATAGGAACAATTTGTAGAAGAAATGGCTTGAACTAGCTTATATACTTTACCAATCAATCTGGCTTTCGTCGGGCGTAACCTTAACCAAATATATTCTATGATTACATTCATTCATCTATGTTTATCCTAACATCTCTCAATCGTACATTGATTTTAGAGTAGGCCTATGCCCCGTAGTGGGACGTATATAAGATACAAAAACAGATACATTCTATGAATATATTGTTCTTTTTTTTCGGCCATTAGTGTCCCACTGCTGGGCAAAGGCCTCCTCCCTTTCCTTCCAAATTGTTCATATTATAAAAAAAAGTCTAAATCTAACGAATGGCTTTCGAGTTATAAGTGCACGTATTAACAGACATTTTGTGTTTTAAATATAAAGATGTAGCCTCTGCCTCTCTGTATATCTAAAAGTAACAGATTCATTCATCGGACACACCAACAAAAAGTATTATTCTAAATTATTGCTCATTTTATATGTGTTTATACGAGTAGTTAATAAACTTTGTGGTAGAACATCTCACAAAGAATATATTATTTTTCGATTTGCATTAAACCGCCGAGTTTACATTCGAATCGCAGCGGCGATTAACATTCGGCTATTAATTCATATTTGACACCGTGTAATTACACCTTGTGTGTAATTAAATTTGCATTAATTACATTCAGAATTGATATTTGCATAGTTTTAATGGATATACGTAATGAGTGCGGGCTAATTCGTATACGATAGCTTAATTTTCATTATTCGCTTCCTACAGTTTTCTCTGTGCATTATAGATGCGAATACGTTTTGGAATTAACATATTGAGCCGGTTCGTAATGCACTCAGGTCGTAAAGTATCGGCTTCTGTCCATAATTGATGTGTTTGTGTGCTTTTTATCTAATTTTGCTCTTTGATCTAATTTTACAAATCTGAATAATTATTATTCTTCCAGTGGTTCTTCTGTTGGGTCATGTGATTGTCAGTTACGGCCGCACTCAGAGACGTTTAATGTCAATTAAATTGTTCCTTAGCATCGATTCCCTTCGTAAAATCTACACTAAGTAGTGATTTCATTGACATTAAATGTCTCTGAGTACGGCAGTTATTCATTACATGGATACGAGTGTAGCTATAACTAAGTTTAAGGCTCAGTGGCAATAAGTAGTTTTGACGACTGACGGACGATATCAAAGCCACATGTTCGACCTGCCTTTAAGGCTTAAGTTAATGTCAAAGTCAAAAGTTACTTGATGCAATAGAGCCTTATAACATAACTTGTAACAGCACAATTAGTTTAATAAATATTAAATACGGAAGGCGCGATCTCACGCTGATCGCAAAAAAAAGTTTTTCAAGCTTAAAGCTTAATGCATTCATATTAGTGTTTCTTATACGAAGTATAAAGGCAGACTTAATGCCTGTTTATTAAGACTAATAAGCAAAAAACAATTTAATTAATAAAGTCTATCTTCATCAACCTGATATACACGACTGTTCTCAGTCGTGTATATCAGGTTGATGGCCTTTCCACTTAACATGTTGCTTTTAAAAATTGAATGAATAACTAGGTGTCTAGCAAGGAAATATAACACAGTAGGGTTTTGAGAAACTCGACAAATAGATTTATTTATCATACTTCCGGCAATGTCACTGATCGAAAGAAATACGACAGCAAAGATACACACACGAGATTATAATCTTATATCCTTTAAGTTGGGACGTCTTTCCATTAAATAAAACAGCGCATAATGTTCTTACTAAGTCTGCCATTAAGTCTCGTAACTTCATCGGAATGGAATAATTAAATATTTTCAAATTGCAGCAAGAAATCAAATTGTGTTTTGTGGCTCAGACACAAAAGTTACTGTTGAATAATTTATATTTAAATAACATTTCATATTTTTGGAAGTAAAAAATCAGATTGGTTATTGCGGCTCCGACACATAATCATGCCTGTGGAATTCCCAAAGAAATGATTATATTTGCATCCGGTTAATAAAAATAGTTGCGTGTCAAAGCAAATTTGATGTTTGTGATGAACATCACTTTAAATTTGCCTTGTCCTCCGTGTGTGCATTAAGATGTTTGTGCTCTTGTCTGTTCTTTACTGCGACGGCGATACGACGATTTCCAGAAGCCGTCTTATATTTCCGTGTACTCAATTTTTCTTGGTATTGTTAAATGTCGTTTTAATATCCCGAAATTTGCCATTTCGTATTAGCTCTTGGACTGCCTTTGCGCTTAAACAGGGCGGAAATTACATATGGTCTGTATTGAAAAATCAGGAAATCGACGTTACAGCCTCCATATGAAATTACTGCCTTAATGTAATGTTCATTGTATAAACACTACTATTATGTTTGCAATAATCGTACTACCTCTATTAATATATCAAGGAAATAGCGGCAATCTTCATTTTGTCTCAAACATCATCATTAGTGATTAAGTGTTGTGTGACGTCACCATTCTGTGTGATCACAAAGCAGAGGGCCATTAGTCAAAATATTTTAAAGTTAGTAGGTACGAAAATAAAGTGTGTGAAATAAAATGTTCTGTAATGTGTGATTACATGTAATTATATGCGGACGTAGGCTAAGCTGTTCAGACATGAGTTAGCGGACGATTTGTTTTGAATGTAACTTGGAATCGCTAGTATAAAATAGATAAAGTAAACGCGATATAATAAATACACACTCAAATGATTCTGCCAATTATCCAAAAAATATGTATTGGCCTATATAGCTTCTGCTGCTGGACCTAAGTTGGTAACGCTTCCTCATTCCATAGTTGGACGTAATAGATGATTTTAAAAAATATGGTTACCATTAAAGAATAGATAAGTGTTGTTAAATAATTTTCGACTTAATTGGAATCATTGTTTGAAGTTTTCGTTTGGAGAAATAGTTTTCATACATAAACTCACGCCTTTATCCCAGAAGGGGTAGGCAGAGGCGCCACCAGGAAACCCACATTTTGCCTTGTATGTTCCGGCCCATGATGTGATAGAGGGCGAGCCTATCGCCATATCGGGCACAAATTCCTGACTCCGGGCTGACAATGAATAGAAAAACCTAATATCACTTTGCCCGACCCGGGATTCGAACCCGAGATCTCAGCTTTGTAGTCGTACCGTAGTACAACTACGCCACCGAAGCAGTCAAGAAGTAGTTTGGTAGGAAGTAATCGATTATATTCGGCTACCGCTTAATATATGTATCTTTAGTTTGACAAGCATCCGGTACTTTACTGTCCACCGCCTTATTGGTATCATTTGGTAAACCAGAATTATTTGAGTTACGTTACAATTTGTGACTTCATTGTATACTCGTGTTCGCAAGCATTGACGTCACTAGGGGTAGACTGGGTACGGTTGAAACAATTTAGCTTGTATCGTTTATAATTTTGTTGTTTACGCACCAACTGACGATAATGATGCGTGAAATTCAAATTTGAAGTTTTAGGTACGATATGACAGTATCATTATAGTATTCGGATAACTATTTTTAGAAATATATGAAATTAAAAAAAAACGATAATTTGTTTCAATCGTACCCATGCCAGGGGCGGTTGAAACAGCGATTGGGATCAGTTGAAACACATACAAATAATACAATTTAGACTAATGAAACATGTTTTATTTATCATTAATACTAAATATATTAATAATTATGGCACCAAATGACAACATTGATCATTCTTCAAGATTTTAATACTTCTAAAAGATTCATTCCTCTTCTGATGCTTTTGATGACAATTCCTGCTTAGTTTTTCCTTTTTCTCCTTTTGAAATTTCTCTTTTACCTTTTTCTTCTTTTACCCTTTTCTTAACTTGCTTAACTTTTGTCCGTTTTAATTTTGCTTCATGCTCTTTTCTTATCTCTTCTTTCTATGGTTTATCAGAAAACAGTTTTTTGCTCTTTATTACGTAAATATATGTATATTAAAAACACGATTGTGTGTTTTATAACCCATACTTGTACCTATCATCTTTGCCGGTCGCATCTCTCTTACGAATTTTTCTTAACAGGGAACATTGGTTTACACCATGTTTTCCGCCGCTTTCCATAGTGGATCTTCAGCTTTCACCTCGTCATATGCGTGACTATAGCTCGATAAGTCAATATTCCCTCTGGAAGTCTTCCCAACTCGAACCCCGGCATCTATAAATAATAAAAATAAATATATTTTGTGTTTCAACCGTACCCACAAAAAATGTTTCAACTGTCCCCAACCTCACTTTTTGTAAAATAAACTTTATAGTTTCGACAGTAATGATAATACATTAAAAATAATCACTATCTCTTATTCTACAAGCTTCGTAATAATCGCAAACACACACTTAACACATTCATTTAAAAAGAACAGATAATATAAGCGTTAATGTCAGAAGAAAAATACTTACTTTTGGGTAATAAAAAACAATGTGGTGTCCTGAACACAACAACAACGCGCAGGAACCGTCGCGACACTGTATTCGTGTTCGGACCTTTCGTCCGCTTCGTTTTCCCTTTGCACCCATAGGTCCCCGCGTAACCGTTTGTGAGATATTTGCTCTGTTTCAACCGTCCTTTGTATCAACCGTACCCAGTCTCCCCTACCATTTTCATTCAAATCTTGTTATTGTTTCGTAGTGATACCATTCTCATAGTCATTTTGATATCCAGATATCAAGTTTAGATTAAAGTTTAGGATTGTATTTTATAATCTAGCAACAGCTTCAAATGAGGTGTTTCATGCTATATTTCCTGTCTTCTATCAATAAACTGACCCGTCATATATAACATTAGATCTTGACACTTAGCGAATATTGAATACAAATCCGCGATTCTGTAAAAAATAATTTATTTCAATGTGTAACACTCGTGTATATCAAAGAAACATTATCATTAAATAGCGAATACTCTATCCGTACTCGGGTTTATCATGAACCTTTTATCATGGCAAAACTGTGACAGGTACATCTCGTAGAAAGTACACAACAAGGACTTTTCTTTTCAATGGACGCAAATGTAGCAGCTTGTACAAAACAGGATATACAACGCTTGAACCCGAAATGCGATACGCCAGTATAGGCTGCTGTCATCTGTACTAACAAAACTGATACTTGAACAGAACCTAACTGTGGATATACACATGTCAGTTTTGTATTAAAACTTCCCTAGCGAAGTGAGAAAGAACCCACCTTGTCTCTTATGATTATAAAGTCTAAACAGGAAAGCGTACTGTATTCTTTGACGGAATAAAGGTTAATTCTATTGTCTTCCTTCATTGTTGACTATGAAAAAGTGAGTCGTCCTAATGAGATGTCTTTAGTTATTTATGAATAGGGAATGTATAATTTAATTGTAAGTTTAGAATTCATTATTATCACTGTTGCAAGTATTGTCTTGTTTATTGTTTTATGTGCAGTATCAATAGAAGGTTATGACATTTTTATAGATAAAGCTTTGTTTTTGTTCGGTCTGCGTTTGTTCCTCTTCTGTTCGTTAACATCAGAATATTCCACTGGCAAAGTAGACATCATATAAAAATAGTATAGTTGATACAGTTGCTCGCTAGATCTACTTGGCCGTTTCTAAAATCAGAATTACAATTTTTTTAACTAAATTTTCCTTGAATAACATCCAGTAAGCAATATCATCTTTGTTGAATCCACATTAGTATCTACATCTGGACTACTTTAATCTTTTCATATCCAGTCCAGGTTAAATTATGGTTTTACCAATCCAATAAGACCACCAGCTCACAACTCTTATGTCAACCGGCAGTGTTGAGCATGTCGCTTATTTAATTAATTTATCTTATTTTATTTATTTGAGGACCTCCAACGAAGGATACACGACATAATGAAGACAATGGTGTAGCATTATTATGGTTTACATAGTGACGTGATCTTCAATTACAAGAGAGAGAGAGCATGCAAATTTCAGTATTTATACAATGGCAAAAATATATATAATTTAGACTTTGAATTTGAAAGTAGGTAATGAATTTAAATTAAGTAGAATATAGACAATACATTAAAAAGTTATTTTCTTATCAGTTTAAATAACCCTTGCGAGATATTATATTGCTCAATCCAAAAATTACAAAGTGGAATTCCCAATCTGAGAATCGATCCAAGAATCTCAGTAAGCTTGCACATTATATTAATTATACAGGCATTAAGAGACTTAACACAAATTCTAGGTACTCGTATCACTTATGCACTGCTTATTTAGTAATTATACATTTTGAGAGGTGTTGCTCCTGTTTTTGGTTGATGTGAGGTTAACTATCAATCGAGCGACCAGTTTATCTCGTCATCCTGGCACAATAAATCAATAATCTGCTCTGAAATCTGTCGATACATGGCTGAAAATTGCCACATATTGTCGTAGGTAATAATATGTCATTGCGATGCTTGTACCGATAAGAGAAATCACATTGAACGCTCTTCCACATCCGTTAGTTAATTGAATACAATGGTGCGGTCGCTTGTTTATCCGCCTCTTATTCTTTATCTATGTACATTGATTATCAACGATATATGCCATGGGGACGGATTAAGGCGGGGGTCGGTGGGGACATAACCCCCGGGCGATGATTTGTAGTAGTTTTGTGTTTACGCGGTTTGTTTTATGTATTAATTTTTGACTGTAAAAAACAAATAAAATATAATTAGTGATAATGTAAGTATATTTTTGGGTCGAGAACTCTAGACCATAAAATTCACATCTAAACTCTTAGTAAAGAACACCAATCATAAAATAAAAGTACTTTGCAAATAAAAACGCTTTTTAAACAACTCCAAATATTAACTTTTAAACACATTATTCATCTCCGATTTTTTGTTGGCGCATAATATTAAGAGGTTATCAAGATTTACATGTTGCCAACTGAATTTTCATGTATTATTTTAGCTTAAAATGCCCTTTGAACTGTGGATACAATGTTTTCTTTCCGTGCGGTAGACAAATAAGCGTGTGGATTTTAACAGTCAGTGTTAGAAAAAAGAAAAGATTTTTGCCGTGGCATAATTTTTGGGGTAATTTAGGAATATTTTTCAAACATCATCTGTAAGTCAAAACCACTTATGATTCTATTAAACCAACTCTATTTGACAATATCGAGGCTCAATAATTCTTACCGCCTTTTTTCTTCACCCCGTTCATTATCAATTTTCTACGTCAAAAGTCACAGCCAAGTTAGTATTATGCACTTATTACTTATCCCCAAAACATTCCATCGCCGGTTTCTCAAACACATCCAATATTAGCAAAAAACAATATATATGAATAATCCACGAACACATAGTCATTAAAATAAAAAAGCTCTAATTACGTACGGCGATTAGAGAAGTGTACGGCCACAGTTAGGCTATCATCGCAATTAATTCCAAATCAATTTATGGCACACGTATTGTGCGGATGCAATTTGGCTTGGCGACAAAAACTCGTCTCCGCTCGTACATACGGCTCTAACAAACGACCGAATGCCGCTAATGATTGTATTCTATCTACCTACGGCTAATGGCGTACCTACTAACTACACTTACTTGTACTGTATGTAAAAGTTATTCTATATGGTTTATTTGCGAGATAAGCATTTATAACTAGGTATTATTTTAAGATTAGTTTCAATATAAGTACATTTTGCATAAAAGTTGCAAAGATATTTTATTTGGAGTGATTCCATTAACTTGCGTTAATTTCAGTGTTACAAATTCTTGACTATGTTTCTTAAAAATAATGACGATTTAGTTAAGTATGCAAGTATACATAGCTTGCGATTCTTCTATTCCGACATTTATTTTCTTTTGAATATGTTATGCTCAATTTAATGCTAATGAATGGTAAAATTAGAAAATGCATGCAGATCGTTGGGCTTAGCTGGCAACAAACTAGGTTCTAGAGAATGGTCGTAGAAAGCGTCGGAGATTTATGATGAGGTAAGCAGGGTACCTAGTTGATTGCATTGGGACCAAAATACCGAGAGTTCGCGGAAAATCGAGATAAGCGGAAACTACAAAGGAGAGGCCTTTGTCAAGCACTGGGCAAAAATTTAGGAAACAATAGCCGGCCCAAAATCATAATGGTTGTAAAGAAATGTCATCAGTTGCAATCCATTATACATTGCAAGCTGATTTTGCAACACTTTTTGTTAAGTTTTTAAAATGGGCACTGGTAATGGCTTCAATATAAATCCTCTTCAATAAACCTGATGGAGTTGTCAAAGCGTTTTAGCTAATTGGACCGATTAAATTGCCTGATTGAACGATTAAAACGTTTAATTTTAAGCCGTTTGCTTCCACAAATTTAAATTGAGTGTTGAGGCTACGAGCTAGGTTCTATATGGCTTAAGAACGTCATTAGATCTTCTCCACAAGTAAAATAAAATATCTGTCTATAGTAATGTTAATATTATTACAATACAAAGATACACATGATTCCTGTCCCAAGATTCTAATGTTTACCTGTAAAAGGTTTATTGATGCTCTCACCGCATTGACTTCTGAATATCAGAAGCACCTGTATCCCATAATATTCAAATCACACCCCATTTAAGATGCTAGAGGCATTAATTGTCCGGTAGCGCGACATCAAAAATCAAACAATAGTTCTTAAAATTATGCCCAATTGTTCTATATTAAATGTAGGTAAAGCTTAGTTTGTGTGTGATGGAGTGAAACGCGAGTAATCTGTCCAGCGGCCAGGCTATACGAATAGCTCCCAGGGGACGAATATATACGAAGCTGCGGGGCTGTAATATGTTGTGGTCACATGTTTAAGAGTTACAGTTAAATGTTTTTCTTTCGTTATTGTTTCGGTACATTGTACCATATACTTATTGTATTTCCTTGTGTCTGGATGAGGTTTTCTTTCTTCACTAATTCAGTGGTTATTATTGTGCTATATTATGCTAAGCTATATTATAAAAATGATTTTTACTTTTCCCCATAATATATTCGTCAGCAACTTCTTTTATAGCAATAAACTTATGCCATGCTGTAAATCTCGAAGCAACAATGGTCATGGTTATGACCTTAAACAAAACTATACTTACTATAATATTATACTTGATTAATGTTTGTATCTACGTTTTTGAATAGAAATACGTTATGGAAATTGAAGCGTGTTGCTCAAATCCCATCGGCCAACGTTTTTAATACATTATAATATGTAGTTTAGCAAATTAAATAAGCGGCGTGGTCATTGCGACGTCCACTCGGTCCCCGCTAGGTGGCAAAAACTCTTCGGCACGCGCCCTCTCTTCTAATATCCAATGTAGTTTGTACTTTTGGGCTTTTTGCGCCGCCGCGCCGGCCGACGTGACGCGCCCGCTTCACCCTTCTATGACGGACGCATTTTTTGGACAGGCTGTCAAAATTTTGATACGGTCTCACGATTAAAGCGAATTGTTTCAACAAGTAATTAGATAAAACTGAATACATTACAACGCGCGTGTTAATGTACCGACGGACGCCTCGGGTAATAAACGAGTTAAGTTTTTATTTACGGCGCAGTGGCAGTAATTTATACGCGCTCTGACCGCCGACACGCGTAAGCTTAGACCTTAATTTTTTGGTGGCGAGCATTCATCACGAGTGATAGTGTCGTAAAGTTGGCACTTTTCTAAAGCAACAATGTACAAAACAATGGTGTACATTACATTACACAACCCTGACACAAAGCGCGGCGGCACATCCCTGCGGGTGGCTGGTGGCGAGCGGTGCGCGGTGGCTGGAGGCCCGCCCCTGCTCTCCGCGTCTTGTTTTTGTGGTCGCGTCTGCAGCCGCCCCGAGTCGCCGCCACTTTCTTCCCCTGCCCCCGGCCCGCCGCGCGCCCCTCCCTCGCCGCTCACCGCTGATGACAAATGGTCCCCGGACACCCCGCTCGTTCCCCGGTCGCTAATGCCCAGATAATTTTATGCCGCTCCCGATGCACAGACAAAGCTGGGACGGGATGACCGCGAGATTACCTCATCGATCGTCGTCGAAGCGCGTCAATGAGTGCAAGCTTTATTTTATGCTCAGCTTCACGGCTCAACGGCGGCTGAGACGGGTTTACCACGCCATTATGTGGAAATTGATGATGCTCGCAATTATTACTTTGTCGAGTTTCATGTTTCTGTTCGTCAATTCAAAAGGCGGCCGTGGGGAATGAGGCACCGTGCGACGAGCGATGCCGCGCCGGAGGCAGAGATAAATATTGTTTCTATTCAAAAATACAAGCCAGTAACAGTATCTTCGGACGTGTTCGACAACTAGTCTTACGTAAAAAAAACAAAAATGAAACAAGACATGGTTAAAGAATGTCAGCGTCACCCAGCGAGCGCGGGCGACCTCTCCGCAGCCGCCGGTCACACGCCATTGACTCCAGTGAATAGTCAGAGCCGCTCCGCAACCGTCACATTATCTCCCGCCTTCCACTCTCTTGATAGATCTCGATTTAAACGCTCTTGGTGTTGCGACTACTAATTATACCTAAACCCGGCACGGCCGCTCCGGCCGGCCGCCGCCTCCGAAGCGTTTTTACTTTTTAGGTGTTGAAGTTCTTAAATAACGCTTTAATTCCCGAACAAGGTTTTCCTTATTCATGTCATTAATTATAATGCGGACGCGTCACGGAATCTGTCCGATGCATGTGCTTGCCGCTCGGTCCGCTGTGGCCTGCGGCCGAAACACATGTTGCGTTTTTTTCTGCCGTCTCGGGTGACATCCAAGACGTGGACTGTTATGCTAACACATGGTGCGCTCGGCGCTGGGCGCGTTGTGCTGTGGCGTTAGTGCCTCTCACAGATTTACAGGGCCGATATTCAAATTCATCTAGCGACACCCACCGGCAACATTCATTGTGATTGCTTATTATGATTTAGTACAATTATCCCTGATGTTTGCTAACTCGTTCATGATTTATGCGCTACGACTGTAGTCTGTACCCACGGCCGTAATTATCTTTAACGAAGATGATTTATCACAATTAAGCCACCTTTACAATTTTGACGTGAATTCGTCAATATAACGGTCTTGACCTTTGATTTGTGTTCAAATAATGAACAAACACATGATTCCTGCGATGGTTAATAAGGATTTAAAATGATGTGTTTAGAATTAAGTAATTGTTCGGCGCGATGAATGCTGCGAAGGACAGCAGGCGGCAGCCGCGTTATCTAATGGAACGTAGATTATCGGCCCGGCATGAATTTGCTTTAATGTGTACATTCGCTGAATATTATCCATCTTTATTATCTACCTACGCGTGGATTGCGTGGTGATCACAGTTTTCGTTTGCTCACGATGCTGTACACTCATTTTGTTTGGGTATATCATTATACCTTTCTAGTTTCGTGAATCAATTCTCTCTGCTGTCATTTCGACGATGAAAAAGATTTGTTTCTGCTTTTGTGTTAATGTAACATGAACTCATCGTATTTAGAAATTTTCCGACAGCTGTGTTTATTTGGTTATTTAAATTAAACCTACTTGGTTATTTAAATTAAACCTACTGATGATAGATACGAAATAAATGACCATTGACAAGAGTTTTGTTTATCGCTTTTTAAATACATACATATCCCCAAGTAAGCGTGATCTGTGTGTACGGATCCTTATTCACAACTGGAAACAGTAGCTACCATTATTTATGTTGAATGTGGTATACAGTATACACAATGTGCAGCGGTACAAAGCGTCTTGCGAGACTTCATTCCTTATTAACTGTCATTCATGTATTCCTACTTTTTGTAATCGCGTTGTTGTTACATATTAAAATCAAAGAAATTGCAATCATCCTGTCACCAGAAAAGCTTTATAAACGCTATCAGATATTTACACAATACCTGTATTGTTAAATGATTGGTTTCGGTTTTTACACTGCGGTAATTGGCTACAGAAATCTCCAGTCTCAAAATTTGTTTTTTAAAATTTAGATCATTTTACCCGAATGCGGCAAAAATAAGAAGCCTGGGTATTGATTTTATTAGTCTATAAAATGTAATAGTGTGTGAGTTTGAGTGTTGCGGATGGGTCAGGCGGGCAGCAACAGTTCGGCATTAGTTCATCTCATCTCGAGGCATGACATCACCGGCATGTGTCCCGTGCGGCCTTACTTGGTCGCATCGCGTATGATCTATCGCTAATACACACTTGTAACAGCTGATAGCTATCGTGACTAGATATTTCGTTCGTTCGCTCTCCGTATACGGTCACATTGATTCAGCGCGTTGTCTTCCATACCGTTTTTTATCGCATATGTTTTTGTCATCGTCCATTTCAAGCATTGCACCTTGTATTTATTATCATGAATTAAGATTTAAGATAATTCGATTGCTAATTATTTGTCAGTTTTGTTTGTTGTGCCATTATTATTCCGAGGATTATTTTGTTTTGTTTTTTTGTTTTTCGTCTGTATGTCTACATGGTTTCTATTGTTATGAAGATAATTTATTTTATAAAATTTCTATTTGTTATAGTTTTAAAAAAGGCTGTAAGTACATTTAATTACTTTTTTCCTTGTTTTTTTAATATTTATGCACGGTAGCACTTGTACATTTATATTTGTCAGCATTAGCAAAAGGTCGGCCCATTGTCTGTAATCCCCTCTGGTAGCGTTGAATGTTTACTGGGGATATAATAGCCGGTCGAAATTAGCATAGCGAAATTTATCTGGCGTGGCGTGTACAAGAGGTTTGTCTCGGAGATTTTGTGTAATCGGCTTATCTGGGGTGGTGTTGCTAAATTGGCGCTGTTAAGTCGCCGCAGAGGCCTGGCGGCGCGGCGCGGCGCGGCCCGGCAGCCCGGCCGGCGGGGGCGGAGTCGCCGTCTTATTAATCGGCTGTCGGGAGCATCTGCTGGCGCTATTTACAGTCCGCCTGACCCCTGTCGTCGAGGTGAAAGGAGTTTTGTTGTGCGACCACTTGTTCTTGCGCTCGCGTTTGTCTCTGTCTCTGTGCGGTGTCCACCCCTGTTTACAAACGACAATAATTATCCGGACAACCGGACGACCGGCCGGCGCTCCGCTCGGATCCAGTTCGGTTTTGCCTGTAAAAACTGCAAATGCGAGGATAAATGTGTACCGTCGAGATGGTCTTTTAATTATATCTCGCGTCACCTGATGTTCATGAATAATCATTAGAACGGAGGATTGGCGTCAATTTAATACTTGCCATTTACTTCGGTGCAACACTATTCAATACTTTCCTTAATGTGTGGTTGTAGCTTCTACTTGATTTTAGGTACTCTTTACTTTTCTGTCATTCAAGACATAATAATTTTAATCTATATTTCATGCTGGAATGGGAGAATATTTAATATGCAACGATAGTAACGCCTTGGCACCGTGCTGAAACGTAAAATGTTTTATATAATTTATGTTCAAAATAAAAACAGAACAGTCATCACCAACTGGAAATGATCATTAAAGAAACTATTACTTTGACTCGGTTCATCAGTTTTCGAAATTGTTTCATTTTGTTCTAAAATGTGAGTCGATATATTTTGAAATGTTGCTACAGTCGAAAACTGATTGCAATTATCCTCTAAACTTGGTTTACTTGATTAGGATCTAGGCCCTTTTTCACAGAAACATATCGCTGGTTAAAGTAGGATGGCAAACTTCATGTATTTTTGAAATGTTTTTGGGCATCTTACGGTTAGTCAGTTGGTTTCGTCGCAATACTTCCCGACATCGTTGATACAATACAAATTAACTATCTATATTTACGTAGTTGAATAACTAAAAGTGTGGATCTAAAACCACTTGGATCAAACTTCCAGCCGCCGCGCCGTCTCGGCAATCCACTTCACTTCTAACTAAGCTAAGCACTTACCACGTCAAATATAGAAAGGATTAATTAATTCCGTGTAGGCCAAATTTACAAGTACATAATATAAAGTTTGGTAATAAGTTCCGTTTTCCATAGCTACACGCACATTAGACGCAGCGCCGCGCCGCGCCGCACTCATTGAATTGTTAATTCAATTTTAAGGTCACTACTACATAATTGATTGTAATCTTAACTTAAAGACCAGTAACAAATTACATGTTACGTACATACAAATTGTGTGGATAATTACATTTTTATAATTTTAACAACACTTGGTGCGAGGATGTGATTCATTGCCATTATAAATCAGTTTGGATTTGAGAGCACAAATTATTATACATTTAATTAAAATGTATAAATCAATGAGCAACGGTCAAAAACAATCACGATGCTCATTAAGTGCCTGCCAAATTGCGATTGAGCAATTAATTCGACTCGTGTGAGATCACATCTAGCGTTCCTTGTAGATCATGTTTGTGTGCTGATTTGTTAAGTACTAGGAAGTATCAGGACCGAATGATTTGCCTCCAAATTAACTGAAACGGATTACGTTTAACTTCTAAGTTCTTGAATTTGATTTCTTAACGGATGTGATTGGTGTTATGTGCTGTCATGTCAATTTGGTTATTTAGCTACAGAAAATTTTTTTAGACACATTAAAGCTAATAACTTCAGTCACCACGATCGGAACTTCATAATAGCTGATCGTGTGATGCCTATGTCAGAGGCGTGCGCAGATCAACTGACAGCTTTTATAAAGTGGCGAAAGTCTGACGGCCAAGGGCTCTAAGTCTATAAAGTTAATTCATAGCAAATTGCATGAAAAGAAAAGAGAAGCCTTTTTTGTAAATCAAATTTAGTGAGTTAAGATTTCCATACAAAATCGATATTTTAATACCACAAAAAATAATAACGATGCTTACCAGTTTATGTCCATTTCGGAATAGCACGCATTTAATAGTAGATTGTCGATAAAAAATCTTCGAATCATACGCGTAGATTTTCACAATGAAAATTAATAAGTTATTTTCTAATAAAATAACCGTGATAAGACAAAATGTTTGAGGCTTTTTAATGAAAAATACAAAAATTGGAGAAATAAATTAATTCCGATAGCATGGCTGATAAGTCCATTTAGACTTCTCTGCGGTCCTGTTAATCGAATGAATAGAAATATTTTTTTGGTTCGAAGCAGTAGTAAGTAGTAGTAGTTCAAATAAAAATAAGTACTACAAAATTCTCGTCTCGTCTAGATTTTTATCAATAGAATTCTTTTGTACAAGAAATGATTTAAAAATATTTTGCCGATTGGCCACACGAATCTTTGGGAATTAAGTTTCTATTATATAACTATTATGTTTATAGCATTTTCGAACTACTGAAGCAAGGAGCTTTACAGTATATTCATACTTACATACAATACTTTCGAGAAATTGAGTTGCTGTTTTTACTCACATATCCAACTTTCTTTAAGAAACACGGTCATCAATTTGACAGGAAAGGTAATTACTTACAGTTTTCTGGCAATTAATCAAAAGTATTTGGTTCTTGTTTATTATTTTTAATGTACTAATGTCGTTAGCAGGTCAATCGGGTGAATTAATTGGTAAAACTTAGATTAAGCATTTCTCCGTTTGTTGAGTGTGATTATAATAAGCAAGCTTATAACAACCGGCCTTAAAAAAACTTCTTAATAGGGCTTTCTTTATAGTTCAGGTTGGTAGCACCTCGGTAAAAGGTATCGAATACCCGTAGGTAACTGATGTCACGAAAACTGCTAGTCTATTCTAATCATATTTTTTTTTCAAACTTACATAATGATATATACAAGGTACAAAAAATTATCATTTGATACTATCTATTTGACCCTATTTTACTTAATCACAGTGACATTTAATGGATGAAACTAATTTAGGCTACACCCTTTAACCAAGTGTAACTAAGGATACTTCCATAAGCTACAGATTTCATATTAACAGATAAGTGGTAAGTTCTTCGTGGTTGTTACTACTCGTAGTTTACTTATTTATGTAAGTTAATGTTTGATAAGTTCCTCATGGTAGTTGACAGTAACTTGTGGCACAAAGAGCCGGCGGCGGCACGTGCGGCCCGCAGCCATGGGTTCGGCCTACGCGTGTCCGCAGCAAAAACACTTTCCCGCGGCCCTGCGCCTACCAAGGTTACGGCTGCTGAGCCCACTCTACCAGTACCACTATTATCAATATTAAAATATTTATAACTCTTATTAAATGTAGTGTTTGATTGATCTTTGTGGGTTAAAGACAAGTTAGACGTTCCTGGAGCCTCGCTGAGCTTCAGTGTTCGGTATCATTAAATGCGGCTCTGTTGATCCTGACTCACATGAGTTGCAGAGGTGGGTGTGAGGGCGGGACAGTCTGTACCGATATCAAAGAGGACCATTATGTGCTTCATCCGCCGTTGTCTAATTCGTATCAATATCCATTTATAAGGTCTGAGGTCTGGGTACTAGGGTCTCTGTTAAACGTTGTAGGATTTTGAAGTTTGCTCCTTGATATGTAAAGAATATGAAGTGCCATAGGTGTTAGTACTACTACAAATCTACATAAAGCCTTCCGTGCCCTGGTTTTTTATTTGATTTTAAACATTGTTTTCATTGTTTGCATCATTGTCATCATTAATTTGACTCTGTTATCTGTGGTGTCTTTCTAGTTTGCACCATTTGGAGGTCTTAATGGCTTTAAATTTGCTTCTTCCAGACGTCCCCTTACTATATCCGTACTTAGATTTTCCCCTCCAGCTCGTAAATGATGATTCTTGACTTCAACAGCCGTAAGAAAGCGATTTCTCAAAATTTAATGAATTTCTCAGATATTTAAGATTTTGTAACCGACCCTTTTTCTTTGCGGTCCAGCGTACATATCCACGAACTACTCTTAAAAAGTAAGCTCATCATTAATACAATCCCTTAAAATATTAAATAGATTTCCTTTGTTATAACACTGGGTCAGCTGTCCAAATTATACCTATGTAATATAATGGGCGCCAACTGCATAGTGCTTAGTGTGTTAGTGTCAAATTCGAGGCGATCTGGCCCGCTCCCTTGCGTTGGCGATGAATCAACACGTATTAACTTACCGCCGTTTGTGGGATTTCGTAAATTATACAACATTCAAATTGCTAATGTTATTTGGTTATGTCTTTGTCCTCGAGTCGTTCTGACAGCTTGTAAAATCTACACTGCATAGAGAATATAGACTAACCATGTAGTTATTGTCAAGTTCTACGCTCGGAGACAAATGACACTTTTTTTTATTAATTGCGATACTTTTAATTAAATTAGGAAATGAATTTTTTGTGCCATTGCTTTCAATGAGGATGTGTAATATTAATGTTGTAAGAATTATGTCGAACAATTAAAGAAATTCAACATTATTTGTACATAAAACTTTTAATTAAGTTTGCTTATTTTAAACTGAGATCTATGAAACTTTATTTACTATGTAAATTAAAAACAATTTATATCCAATTATGAGAAACTCATATAGGTAAATAACATAGGATGGGTTATATTTTGCGCTAAAACTTTGCTCCGCGTTCACTTTCAGAAAATGTCAAAGTAATTCTGTATTAATAAATACCCAATAAAACAGAGTAAAGCTGACGAGAATTACTTCATATCGATGGTAATTTCAGTAATAATCGAGCTAGTTGATCAAATAGCTACCGGTTATTAAACAGCAGCCTGCTACTTTGTAACATGGTTTTATATTAAATTTTAAGGCTCCTTACTTCTTCGCAGCTTCTTTTGTAAGAATGAAGTAATTTTGAAATGAAATACTGGCTGTTTTTAATTGAAATGGTTTTTGATCTGGGTTAATATGCAAAGACGGTGGTACTTGCATTATGGACATATTATCATATGAGAAATTAAAAAAAACAATTTTACTTTGTCATATTTGATGTAGAATATCAAACATATCGATATGAAATGATAGAGACAAGTTTATACATTTCTAGCGTTTAACCGAGGCATCTCTATCTCGCTTTTTAAAGATATTAGGAAGCGGACTCTTGTCTGAAATACAAATTAGCTTACATTCTGTGTCCCTTAACCTTTTTCCAAAACTATCATATCGTTCTGTTATTGATGAACAGTACATTTTCTTAATTATACTAGGGATTTAGATGAATATCAAGTCTCTCATCCTACGTTTGACCTTTAATTTTGATAAGTCATGAAGACTGTGCCTCAATTCTCGCGGTTTGCGTGCACGGAGCACATAAGATGACAAGTGACGTTTGAGATCCGGAGCCTTACTTACGTGTCATAAACACACATGCAGGCAGTGGGGAAGGTAATTTATAATATTTAACGTGGCCGTCGCTACCGGTCATCCGCGAGGGATAATGATATGAACAGGTGGCCCGGGGCCGACTCCTAAAATGATCTAATTGCACCCTCGCGTCGAGCGGTGCAGTGTTGATGCGACCTTTAATTTGTCGATTCTCAGGAGCCTGCGCCTTCGTACGCTGCTTTTTTCTGCAAACCAGTTTACTGTCTTCTCTTAATATGTCAAAGTAACACGGTGCGAGTCATTAACTCGGCAGCGCTTCAAATAGGTTTCGCTATACTTTTTATGATGATGTTCTTTCGCAAGTTCACCCGGTTAAAATAATTAGAGGATTCATTAGCCGCGATGAAGGGTGTTTATTGAAACACGACGCTGAGTGGGAGCCACATTGTTGTTCCTCTTATCAGTTGGGTAATATTCATATTGTTTTTATGCGTTCGCACTAAGCGCAGGGAACCGGTCGCTTTTACATTTTTATTGAAGCGCGCATTGATTAATAAATAGTATAATTTCCCAGCTTATGCCGATCATCGATATGCACAGATGCGGCGAGTCAATATTTAATGGTATTCCATTCATAAGCATAATTGGTCGCCGGGGGCTAATAAAAATGTACTTAAAGCTAATTATACAGTTATCGTTGAGTGGTTGAACGGTACCGGTGAGTTTTGCGAAACCGCTCGGATGATCGGCGCATCTCACACGAGAACAGCTCGCAACAATGTTGAGAAACGTGGCGATTGAAATTATTTAATCAATAGTTGTAGGAAAGTCGAGAACAATGAGTATGGGAGCAGCCGCGAGAAATGTCGCCAGTCATATGGTTTTTATAGCGCAGCGGTTGGTGCGCGCGCGGCTGCCATGCCGCCTGCCACCGAGCAGCTCCCGTAATGGATTATCGCGCGTTAAACGTGTTCCTCTATCCTCCACATCATATATTGTGTTTACTAAATATACACTTTTATTTCGCCACCTTCACCCAATGGTAATACACTCAGAGGCAAATTTAACCGTCCACTCGTCTCGAATTCCATATCGTTTGTTTATGATAACTTACGCTTTGTCTACTTGGTATAACTTAATAAGTGGATATATCTGACATAAATAAAACGGCCATACCCGCGTTTTGTTTAATTTTCTGGCTTTTATTCAACATTTTATTGGCTTAGTCGAAATTTGACAGCCTCGCGCCTCGTTTTGTGTGAAGGAAACATTTGTTTTAAAACGTGAAATCACCATAAAATTGAGGTGTTAGAGTGCCGTGGTTACATTTACACCAAAAAAAATGCCACTTGACGCAGCTGGAGCAGCCAGGGCTGTGGCACTTGCAGACGCTGGGTTTAATCAGCGTCGGATAGGACAAATGCTTGGATATCCACGAACCACTATTCAAGATGCTATACGGTGATACAGAGAGACTGGTTCTTATACAAGAAAGCCAGGGCAAGGTCGTAGAAGGTGTACATCAGAAAGAGATGATCGTTACATCGTCTCGAACGTTCTTCGAAATCGATTCACAACTGCTTCTGAGACTCGTAACTGCTTGTTTGAGGTGCGAAATGTAAGTGTGAGTCTAAGAACAATAAGAAGAAGGTTAACTGAGAGGGATCTAACAGCATTTCGACCAGCTCGATTCCCAGAGCTGACCGCAATCCACAGAAGAGCTAGACTTGCATTTGCACGAGAACATTTAAATTGGACTATGGAACAATGGAAGACAGTTCTCTTCTCTGACGAATCAAGAATTGCTTTACGAGGGCCTGATGGACATCAACGGGTGTATAGACGCGGCGGAGAACGGTTTGCTAAATGTGCAGTGGTTCAAACAGTGGGCTACAAGGGAGGCTCAATAATGGTGTGGGGTGGCATTTGTTACGACGCACGTACAGAGTTAGTCGTCTTCGATAGAGGCAGTATTAATGCTCACAGGTACGTGACAGAAGTCCTAGAACAACACGTGATGCCGTTCGCGCCATTCATTGGCGATAATTTTGTTTTAATGCACGATAACGCTCGTATACACACCGCAAGAATTGTCACCGATTACTTGAACGCCGTCAATATTCCGCGATTGCCATGGCCAGCTCGAAGTCCTGACTTGAACCCGATAGAGCATGTATGGGACAATTTAAAAAGACGGATTCGGAGTCGAACACCAGCTCCTACGAACATCAGTGAGCTGAAGACTGCAGCTGTTGAGGAATGGGAGAACATTCCCCAAAGCGATATTCAAGACATAATGGACGGGCTTTCAAATCGGTTGCAAGAGGTCATTAGGGCCAGAGGAGGAAATACACATTATTAGTTCGATAATTTAGAGCACATGTTTAAAAAAATTAACATATTGCTAATTTTTATTTTATGTAGGATAACTGCATATTCCTATTTTTTTTTAATTAAACCATTTTACTACCTACAGAGGTTCATTTATTTTCGTAAAGGTAAACCCAATGCAATATTAAAATAAAATTAATTAAATTATGATATAATTTTGAAGAAACCCGCAAAATGTAGGTGGCCGGTTAAATGTGCCCCTGAGTGTACATAAAATTAATTGATTTAATTTTGGAAGATAATTTATGGTTTATTGAGAGTACGAAGGCATAAATACATAGACCTGTAACTAGAAAATGGGATATTTTAAATATGTTTTAACTCTGTGAATAAGTACGACCATAAAACTGTCGATACAGTTGCGTGTAAATTGTGAAAAAGTGCGAGCTTTTTTCCCTGTCGACGTGCATTCCTCTCGATGCATTTTATTTGATTAATCAAAACACTCAATACCCAGTCATAAGAATTAATTGTGTTTTTTTGCTTTTCAACAATGAAGCATTTAATCCGCCACATTTCTGAGCGTACGGCACGTCCATGCAAAATACCATGAAATGTCAGTACCGCGCCGATAAAAAGGCGCAATTTGACAAGCAAAAAGTTCTCTATACTAGTTAAGTTGAAGAGTGCGCGGGGATTTATGACGACTGAAAGCGCCTTATAGCCTAATTGGTGGAAATATGCGACAAAAGGATGGGTTGTAGAGAAAGCGATCGGAGGCGATGTTATATTTATTGTGTCCATACGTCTGGATGTGGGGAACGAGTTTGCCGCGGTAAAAACTGCGGTGCCGAAGCGGGCGCGTATCGGCCCCCGGCAACCCATCAGGAATTTGATGCGGAATCTCCAATTAAAAGTTTATCTATCCGATGTCCCGTTTCGTGGAAAGCGTTTAACTCGCCACCGCTTTGTGATCGGATCGCCTTTTATCAGCAAAGTGCGTTTGTGTAATTTTTGGGCGGATTGATGGAGTTTGGTGTTGTAGGTTTGTGGTAAATAAAACAAGGTTTCATCTTTATTTTGAGCCTTCACATAATTTAAAATTGTACTTTATTATATCTGATTGATTAATGACTTTATGATTGTAACTTTTAATATTATTGTTAGGCTGATTTCTCACCTCTCTCTGGGGTACTACATCTTGATCTAAATTTTGGGGATCGGCCGGTTTATTACAACCGTTTTTTTATATCTTACATGGTGCCAAATGATTTTCAATGGAGAGATATTTTTTGAGATCCCCTTTTTTCAAGATTGAAGTTAAGATATAACACCTAGTTATTTACTGCCCATAGTTTCAATAACATACTGCGACTAGAATAGTCTGACTCCTGAGTCTAAGTTGATTATTACGATTATTAGTACTTTTTAAATATATTACCGATGTGTAATGATTTGAAAGTAATTTGTACGATTATCTTCGCCACCGTCACTGATGTTATCTGTATAATCTTAAACATGAACTCATAATGACAACGTTTTGTAGATATGTAATAATTTCAGGTTACATGCTGCATCATTCTGACTTTTATACTTAAATTGTTCCACCAATATTTTAATTGTTGGTATATGAACAAGCAGGTCGTATGATAAGATACTTGTTTCACACCGTCCATGAATAGGTTTCGCGTTCCTATGTGTCGAAGGTAAGATACATGGTGATAACTGGTGGTCTCTCATATGTGAGAGGCCGCCTAGATAGATACCACCGCAATGTCTATTTCTCCCGCCAAACAACAGTGGAAACCACTATTGTGTTCCGGTGTGAAAAAAATTGTAGCAAGAGTATCTTCTGGACATATTGAGACTTAACATCTTATGCCTCAGCATGGCGAGCGCAGTGTAATGCCAAGCAATGCTTTGTAATTTATGGTGTTGTTTGGTTTTCTACTGTCCATGAGCGGTCGTATCGCTTACCATCAGGCGAATGGCATGCTCGTCTCGCCATTCAACGCAATAAAAAGAATATTAATTGATATGTTCCCGGTTTTAGAGTACCTTGGGTAGAGGTGATGGGATTATTTTTATGAGCGTTAGTGGAAAGACGGTGGTCAATTCGGGCTATTGAAAGGTACTGTAGGAGATTACTAGCTAGCTAAAGATTGTCTCCAACCCTTTTTTTTTTAACTCATAATATTGGACTTCGTGGTAGCATGTAAGACATGTGCACCTGAGGACCCGGGATCGATTTCTAAGTTTGACGCTCTACTCACTACTTACTACTATTACTTTTTCTTTTTGAAAATTGTTGTATTTGTTGTCCAAAACTGGAATTTGTGCCCAGCGAGGTGACAGACTCGCCCCCTATATAATGTTTGGGTGGAAATAAGCACTATGAAATGTCATTAGGTGTTTAAAAATGTATTTTGGTAAAGTTCGAAATAATTTTTTTTTTCATAACTGAATACTCTTTAGGTTCATTGAGCGCTAAGACGTTCGGAGATAAGTGAACTTCGTCACCCGCTATCATGCCGGACTTCATATTAGCTGCACTTGATCTTAACCTCATTAACACATATATTGTGCTTTTTTTTCACTACTCATAAGTGGAACGCTCGAGTGAAACATTTAGTTGCTAATCGTATTAAAAATTACGGTAAACTTGTAATCCGATTAAGAGCATCTGTAATTCGATATGCAGGCTCTTTTATTGATAGCGTAAAATATTTTAATGCGATATCGATATAAAAGTTATCCATAAAATTAATATTTGAGTTTTGTTTTTCGGTTTATTTCATCACTGTCCGGGTATGGCAGGAACTGAGTGCAAAACCTTCTGAATTGTGACTGACTGCAAATCGATTTTAGTTGTGAATGACGGCTTGAAACACGGTATATTTTAGGGCATTTCACTTTTGTTGTACATAAGAAACTTGACTGCCTCGGTGGCGTACTTGTACTACGGTACGACTACAAAGTTGAGGTCTCAGGTTCGAATTCCGGGTCGAGCAAAGTGATACTGGGTTTTTCTATTCATTATAACCCCGGAGTCAGGAATTTGTGCCCGATATGGCGATAGGCTCACCCCCTATCACATCATGAGATGGAACATACAAGGCGAAATGTGGGTGTCCTGGTGGCGCCTCTGCCTACCCCTTCTGGGATAAAGGCGTGAGTTTATGTATGTATGTAAGAAAAGCTGTTCAGCCACCCTTGCGATACCCTATATAGGTCTGTGTGACTGTCTTTTCAGCACCTGACTCTTGGTAATAATATAGCCGGGCTGGGACCCCAACAAATCCCACGCCAGCATAACGATTAAAATCCCCTATTCGCTATCACGCGCATCACCCGAAGACACGATTTATTAGATACGAAAGATATTAAGACATGTGCATAATGGGCATTGAGCTACTCAAAATAACTTAAGTACTAAAAGAATAATTATATAAAATATAAAATTAAAGGAGATGCTGCAACACCACTTCATGTCTCTAAACTAAAGCTTGTAACTTGTACCTGTTTCCAGGATCAGCAATGTTCTCGATCCGAGTTCAAAATCGAGTTTGTCTGTTGCGCAAGTTTTAAGATTTTCCCGGTGGCTGTACAAGCGATTAGAAATATTAAAGATATGAGATACATACATAAACTCACGCCTTTATCCCAGAAGGGGTAGGCAGTTGCGCCACCAGGACACCCACATTTCGCCTTGTATGATCCGTCCCACGATGTGATAGGGGGCGAGCCTATCGCCATAACGGGCACAAATTCCTGACTCCGGGCTGACAGTAAATAGAAAAATCCAATATCACTTTGACCGACCCGGGATACGAATCCGACACCTCAGCCTTATAACCGTACCGTAGTACAACTACGCCACCGAAGCAGTCGAAAAAAATAAAGTTAAGCTATGAGATATCATAATTAAGTGGCGAATATATTATATTTATGGATTTCGTAAACCAACATTTCAAATTTTTGTTCTATTTTTCCATTGAAATAGAGTCTCCAACCTACAATTAAAATTCAGGACATCATGCATACACTGTCATTAAACTAATAAGGTGACATTCAAGATGATAGGAACTTAAACTATTTAGAGCTATTATTTCAAGAATCTATCAATATACACATGGCGTCTGCAGTTTATTCAAACTTTTGTTTGATAATCAATAATAGTCGGTGGTAAAAACGCTGTAGCATATAACCGGTCAGGTGCGTGTCGAACATTATATTGTGGTTCCGTAGATTGTCTTACACGGTATTTATTTATGAAATAGTCTACGTCTGTATGTAGTCTATTTTAAAGTTTATACGGAATGAGGAAGCCATTATTATTGGTAATAGCTTAGAGTTTACATTTTTTTCCTATACAATCTATTCAGTTTGTATTATAATAGCAATAAATGCCTCAGGTCTTTCCTAGACAGTACTTATTCAATGCGACGCAAATTGATCTTGATTTATGAGTTCACGGTCTACTGCTGGACACGAGTCTTGTTATAAATAATATTGTAAATATAAAATTAATTAGTGTGTAAACTACGAGTATATTCGCGGACCAATTTATAACTGATCCATTACGTTATATGTAGTATTTTATTACAAAATTGAAACCACACGATCAGTCTTCAATGTGAAAAAATACTCGAGCTGCATTGAACATGGAACCAAGGAAACCCAATTAATTATGTGTTTATCTATTTATATCGATCATTAAATAAACTGCAATTACTATTGAAAAACATACAATATAAAGAGCTGTTGACAACACCATTGTACACGACAGATGGTTGAAACAGCGACTGAAAAACCTTTTAGCGATACACAGCGATGCAATTTTAAACGTTATGTTTTATATAAATTTTCTCGTGGCATTACAAGCGCGTCTTTCTTATTGCACTTGTAAAAAGCAATTAACTTATTATGTCGTCCCATGATCTGTGTGTACTTAGTGCTGGTAGTAAATGTTTCTCAAACTTTTATCTCTGTACACTATGGATTTTATAAATAATACAAATTACACAAATCTTTATTTTTATATTTAATTCGAATCACAGAGTACACGTTATATTGAAAATCACTAAACATGACCATAGGTTCGGTTCAGAAAAATAATAAAGCTGTTTCAGTAGACATTTAGCACAGACCGCGAATTTGAATGAAACAAATTATATTGTTTTATTTATTTACAAATAGAAATAAAAAATTAGATTGAACGTTTGACAAGCCGCGAATGACCCCGAAATCCACTATTTTGTCACTAAATGTCAAATAAGGGAATACTGAACATCATGTAGATTATTTACAAGGAAGCATGTTAAAGGTACAAAACTAAATAAATCAGCCATTTTCAACGTCAATTGCTATTTGCTAGTAACGCCCTACTGTTTATTGGTTTAATTTCCATTTTCCCCTCAGAGGAACATGTTACAGTTTGAGAAACTTAGTAAATATGGTTATGGGACTGTGCGCTTGCGGTACTCGATGCGACCAAACAAAACGCTCCTATGGGATGTCTCCACGCAGGTGACATTTATTAATTTACCAGGTAATTAACATTTTCATACGTATCGGTTGTTTGTGCGAATGCTGTGTGACGGTCGCTGTATCGACTGAGTGGTTTTGTTAAATGCCTAGAAACAGGAGTAAAATCCGTTGTGGATAACATTTTCAGTAAGTACTAGTAAATATTTATTTGATGCAAAAGTAGGGGTTGTCGGTTTAGAATCTAAGAATGCTAAATCGGATATTAAATAGGTACTGAAAAATTGTTTCCGGTAATTAAGCAGCCACAATTCACGAATATTTGTATAAAAATTACAAAATTATATGATGTAATTATTTACTTTTCCTTCTTTACCGTAATTTTTTTAGTAAATTACTCTTAAGCTTCGTGCCTCTCATTGGCAGTTTAATAACATGAAGTGTTTATCCCGTAGGAGTGTCTAAGCTCAAAGGAGTGACGTCGCCAAAGAAACATGTCCATCTTGTCTTACGGAAGCTAAGCTAATTTAAATACTAAAGCTTTAGTAGGGTTTTTAAAGTACGACGTAATAAGGAGAAGAGAATTAAAGTTGTTCCTGTCTGAGACTTGTTCGTAAACCAATGAGCTGTTTTTTTAACGTAAATGACGAACAGGTAGCTAGCATGATAGTAGGCGCCACGCCCGCCTATAAACAGGAGCAACACCACTCAGAACTTATTTTAAATTAAACATCCTCGTCACTCCAAGACATTTATTTTATTTCAATGAATGGCGAGACGAGCATGCCGTTCGCCCGATGTTAAGCGATTGACCGCTCATGGACAGTAGCAAAACCAAACAACACCACGAATTACAAAGCAATGCTTTGCATGGCCTAAACCCTCTCAATCGGACTCTCGATTGTAGAGAAGGTCCGTGCCCTGCAGTCGGACGTATATGGGCTGTTACAGATTATTTTGATCTTTTGTACAATTATTAGTTGATGAAGCGAAAGTAATATGTCAGGATCGAGCAAAGTGGCGATCCATAGTCTCTGCCTACCCCTATGGGACACAGGCGTGACGATAATGTATGTATGTATTGTACAATTATGTAGTAAGCAGTTTAACCAGGATAACTGTGGACTGTCGAGGGTCGTGCGATCGCAGCTCACCGGGCGGTCAAACCGGCCGTTCCATATCTGACACGCCCGGCGCGATGTCTGGATGTCAAAGCATTTGCTTAATAGTTTTTATGGAGTGGGATGGTTAAAAAATATAATACTGAAGTATTTCTAAGCCCAAGAAATCGATAGTAGAGTTGTAAGTAAAATAATTTTCCATAATAATTAATTTTAACCACTAATGTTAGTCACATCTCGAACCCAGATGTTGCAAAAATGATAAATTTCTCTAGATGGTAAAAGCGCAAATTTCGGATTTCAGCTTATCTCTATTGAATGTTTTTATTCTAGCGATTTCAAGAATCACAGTACACATCATTAAGCTTTCTTGATATTGATCGACAATGGATACGAGGGTTTATTCGCTCAGTTTTTGTAACATAATATATATTTTCCGAAAAAGCTAATAAAACGTTACGCCCGCGACGCCGCATCAATATTAATGTGCGCCATTGGAACTCGTTCGACTGTTTGTTCAAGTGTACATAATACGTGAGAAGTGAATTGCACTGTAAATGTGGGTGTTACTGTTTGCAACGGATGGCCGGAGTGCCTCGAGCCTGGTCGCCCCGGCCGTCTCGGTGCACTTGGATCACTGGTTCGAATCATTTAATTTCCGCCTTTTGTGGGTCATTGTCGCGTGGTCATTGGTTTGGTATGGATTTAGTCTGCTCTGAATGTATTTTGAATTCATGGTTGTAGTTTGTACTCGGAAATTAGCAGATTGAACAGGTGCTTTGGTTGGAAATTAATATTCTTGAAAATTACACATCCGATCATTACGTTTCGCAAATTGATTTTGATACGAAAACTTAATCGTTATTGCGTCATATCTATGCTATCATATGTTGTTGATTAATACAATGAGTTGCTTTTAAATAAACAGCTGATGCATTAAACTTTCATCTGCAGCTAGTCGATGAAATCGAAATAAATCAACAATACCATAAAGCATTTCAGACATTCGCTAAAGCACCAAAAGCGCTCAGGCTGCGCGGCGCGTCGGTCCGTCATCGTCCACATACAAACTCCGAAATGCTAAAAATGGCATAAATAATTTATACGCGGCTTGGTACAGCTAAGTTTTTGTCGCGTCCGACCTGTCCACTGATGCATTTATAATATAAGGGTGCTTTTTGCATCGTCCCCGGGGCGGCTGTGGAATGCAACCGCTAAAATTGATCATGTTTGAAACGTGAGCTGGTGGAGTAATGGTGCGGTCGCGTCTAAGTGTTGCGGTGCGCCCGTACCACGCCGCTCCGCGCTGCACCACGCCAGCTAATGTGGCCGCGTATTGTATTGTAACCGCCGGTGGAATAGTCACGTCCTATCTTGAACCGTGTTCGGTTATGCTCCATTCCCCTGTTTGCTTGCTTTCAATCATTTTCAATGTTTATCGTGTAGGTGCTTCGTGAGCGTTTAGTCTTGCTCTTGTTAAGGAAGTACAACCGAATTTAATGACTATCGCAGGAGATGCTTGGTATCTTACGACGGGCCTAACTTCTTTTCGGATATATTGTTTTGGATTTTACTATATGTATTGTATGTGGGTTATTCGAGACGGACCTACTTAGATTTTTTGGAACGAAGCTGAACTGAGAATATTGATCTAAAAAACTGAAATATTACAATTCATCGAGTAATTTGTATTTAGTTTTTTTTTGTTTGCTACAACCAGAGCGCTATGCCGCTAAGATAGTCCGTGTGGCTATTAATTTCATGAACACAGATTGACGAGCCAAGAGCCATAGTAAGCTCAAAGTTGAAACTAGCTCATACTCCCAATAACCCTCTTATATTGTTAGATTACATGGAATTACTATTCCTTTGGAGCTTTGTCCGTTTATGCTCGCCTGTGATTTTTACCTTCGAGCTCTGTATAGTTGTTTTCTACACGTCCACAGACCAAATGATACCCGACTTAATAATATGTGGCACCGTTGCACTATGTGCAATAGGGTAATGAAATATCTGTATAAGAAATCGTTACCCTCTGGCGTATTAACTGAAACAGTTTAAATTCCTTTAAACAAATAATAAAATTCACGTCATAATACAACAACATTTGACTTAAACCACAATACAGCCCACAAATTGTGTGAGGCTGTAACGGGGCACTAATAGTACCGTTTTAAAGCTAGGCTACAAATAGATAAACTTGTACACACTGTGCACCAAGCAGCTTATCCGGTGCAACGTGCACAAATGGATCAAAAATAGCGCCATGGCTCCAATTTGTGTCCCGGGCGACGCAAGTATGAATGGATCAGGTTCTGTGCGATGCGTACATATGAATCAAATTGGTGTCTTGTCCAATGCGTACTTATGGACGAAAATAGTATCCAGTGTCTTATTTATTTATTTTGGACACACCATTGACAATAACACAAAAGTATGCACAAATTAATAACACCAAAGTCTTAATAGTAAATAAAAAAATGTGTGTGTCCTATGTCTTCTTGTGTAATTTACCGTGGTGGTGACGTTTACCACCGCATACACTGCCGTCACTGTATTTTTGTGTTCTTTTTCAGTAAACAAGCCGTGTTCGACGGCAAGAGGGCGATACGAGGCGGGATACCGTTCGTGTTTCGTAAGTATTTGCACTGTTTACCGTACATTTATCCATTTGAAATTATATTTATAAGGTTTAGTCTAAGAAGTAAAACTATTTAATTGTTGGGTCTAAGATACTTTTCATAATTTTGGCAAAGAGATTGCATCAAAACTGTCGGAAAGTGCAGTATCTGACAACTAAATAGAGCATCCACTGGTTATATTCCATTATCTTGCCATTCGATACAATTCTTCCAGCCTGCAATATTTTTTGGGTCTTCTTCCTGTTTACATTTTCGAAGATAATTACGCAATATATACAGCATGCAATATCATTAATTAATTTATAGCGTCCTCGATTATCATCCCAAGGTATGTTTAGAGTTATCAAAGTAAATACACATTTAAAAATAATTATCAATAATCGCGTATATTCATTACGCGTTACGGTTCATCGTTATCACATTCAAACAATAAACAATTACACATTATACAAGATTATTACACAATTAATTATTTTTTCCGCATTATGGAGTTACGCATGCCGAATATTCGCAAAGGCCGAGGTTCCGTCCAAAATAGAGTTTACACGTGGGGCGGAACAGATATCCTCAGTCAGGGCTGCGTTATCGGGATGATAAGGGTACTCGTGTAATGAAAATCCATGAACTTATATGTGTTTTCGATAATGTCGCAGGGTCCCAATAAGGCTATCTGCCTAGGTCACACGTGGAATGATGACGCATTTTTTAAATACATACATACATACATAAACTCACGCCTTTAGCACCGAAGGGGTAGGCAGAGGCGCCACCAGGACACCCACATTTCGCCTTGTATGTTCCGTCCCACGATGTGATAGGGGGCGAGCCTATCGCCATATCAGGCACAAATTTCTGACTCCGGGCTGATAATGAATAGAAAAATCCAATATCACTTTGCCCGACCCGGGACTCGAACCCGAGACCTCAGCTTTGTAACCGTACCGTAATACAACTACGCCACCGAGGCAGTATATTTTAAATAAATATATCGTAATTGATTACGAAATGATAATGGGTTGTTTTGATTTGGCGAGACTATTCGTACATCCCTAAGGTCAAATCTCGCCTTCTAGAGATTATGTCTGGGGTATTTCACGTTCTTTGAATTGGTTATGTAGACAGTAATTATTAAGTCCACTATTAGTCTTTATGAAAAAGTTAATAGCTATCTCGACATTATAGTAAATGATTTGTTACCGTGGTTTAATAGGGGTTTCCCATAGGCCATAACCTATTATGATAGGACATAGCGATTTTGTCTCCTCGTCCTCTGGCCAGATGGCGGGACGACTTGCATAAAAGGGCCGGCAGCGACTGGATGCGTAAAGCAGCAGACCGGGCTCTGTGGCCTACCTTGGGAGAGGCCTATGTCCAGCAGTGGACTGCAACGGGCTGATGATATGATGATAATGATGATAATGATTTTGTATAACAGAGTTGAAATTGCCATAATTTTCTGATTCATTGACCATTACATTTCATTGTAAGCAGATTAACCTCCAGTGCTCTATTTCTTTCATTTCCAGGTTAGGTATTTTTTTTTTCTATTTTAGGAATATAATGGATTGAATTTTTATAAAATAAAATAGTTATTTATATTATAAAATAGTTTAAAAACAATGGACTAAACTAGTAGAAATTTTGGATGATGGAAGTGGAAATTGCTGGATCCAGGCTGTTCTAATATACATATATTCTAGGAATACTGTACTATATAAGTACATAACCGCTCCTTGCTTTCTACAACAAACACTTATATTGGGTACAATCACCAGTTTTAAGTTCTTTGTTGATGGTGTTGCAACTGTGCCAGCCCTGATCGCCAACTCCTGTATTCCTTTGATTTGAAACTTCAATTGGAGAGGATATAAGGATCAGTTGTGTGTTGTTTCAACTATACTGACAGCCCTAATCGCCAAATGCTGAAAACGGAACTCTACGTCCGAGGGCTGTTGCGCGGGTAATGATGACCGTTTAGAAGAGCTTTGTGGATGGTGTTACAACTCATGTGACATGCTTAATCGTCTACTGCGGAGTATCTCCTCTAAAGCTGACATCTCTACTGGTATTTGATGGTGTTACATCTATACTGTGTGAGCCTTAATAGCATACTCTCTACTCTTCCAACGACATCTCTATTCCGCGGGGAATATGGATCACTTATAATGGGTTTTGTTAATCGTATTGTTACTTGTACTTTGTCAGCCCTAATGCTCTGCAACCGAGAGCTCTATTGCGCAGGTAATAAGGACCACTAATAATGGTTATTTTCTGGTGTTGCAGCTCAGTTCGGGCAATGGGCGTTCGGTCCCCAGCACGGGTTCGCGCGCGTGGCCCGCTGGCACGTGGAGAAGATGCCCGAGCGGCTGCCCAGCGGCGACGTGGAGGCCGTCTTCAGCCTCATGGATGATGACTTCACCAGGTCCATGTGGCACTTCCAGTGAGTACTTTACAAGACTATCCCTACATCCACCTTTGAAACCCCTGTAAGCCAGGCAAAAGTGGCACGCATTTCAATGACTTCGAGCTTGAAGATCAGTGAGTCTTCTTATATGACTAACTTGTGTTTAATTATCAGAAGTGTATTAATAAGTACTTATGAGGCCGAGTTTTAACTATTATTCTCCTTCAACAGCTTTATTTAATCGACTGCCACTGGCACGATGCATTGCATGCATTTGGATCCATATTTCAGGAGCTACCTCTATGCAAAGGTTTATGTCGATTTTCTGGCCTACCTCTATTGACTAAAATCCAAAACTCATGAGATATTGTAGCTCTCGTCTCGCACCTAAAAATTGCACATGTAGAAACATAGACGAGCTCTATATCGTTGTTTTCAAGTTAATAATATTAGTAGTTTATTTATAAATAGTGATACCAATGACATAATTACTCGTGCTGGCGATAATCGGCAAACGTATGTCAAATCGCTTACAAAATTCGCGATACTCCCAAATAAACCGAGCATGAACTCTGTGACGTATCGCCATTCGTTTCAATGTTAGCGTAATAAGTTTGTTATGATTTTTTGTTTGTGATTATATTTACTTCCCGAAGGGGTTGACGTCAGGCACGTGGACGCGGGTTAAATAATTATAAATACTATTATTTTAATTCATGAAAATAGAACAGAACTGACATATTTAAGCAGATATATGAAACGTATATTGAATTGTATGTATGTTTTGGAGAAAGCGTAGTAATAGCACCATTCCAGCTAACCTTGGACAAGACAGCACATTTCTTTTTTATTAACGGTGTTGCACTGCACAGCGTTAACCCGTAATCATTCACTGCTGGGCTCTGGTCTCTTACGACCGGGATCAACTGAGAGGGCTCAGACCAAAGTCCACCGCGCTAGCTTAGTGCGAGTTGACGAACTTCACACACCACATAAATTCTTGTAAGACTCTGGTATAGTGGCGAAAGATTAATTAGTTCAAAAAGGGAAACCGAAGTCCCGAATAAAAATATTGCGTGAATTGTGTCCCATCGACGCGTAAACATAAGCCGTTAGGAATCGGGTTATAAGGACACTGCTCACTTGGATTCCAATGATTAAACAAGATTTCTATTAGAACAAACTTTAATCAGAACCACACGTTACAAGAGTATACCAAAGATAAGACAAAAACAAAAACAACACGACAACCGGAAGGAAATAATACTATTCTATTTTTAACATAGATTGCTTTCTTTATTACACTACCAGTATTAAAACTTATTTCAATACTCCCACTAAATTTTATAATCAACACACACCTTAAAACTTCCTGCGCCATAACCATACAATATTTAATAAACTAATCATCTTAAGCAAATATTCTAAGAATTATACAATATTACATCCCTTATATATTTGTATTTAACCGCAGGTAAAGCTTTAGTAAAAATATCAGCAAGTTGATCGCTACTTTTCACATATTTTATTTCAATCATTTTTTTCCTTACTTTTTCCCTAATAAAATTATATTTTATATCAATGTGTTTTGTTTTTTATGGTACACTGGATTATTAATCAGTTTTATAGCACTTTGGTTGTCTATACATAATACTGTGCCCATTTTACCGACATCAATTTCAACTTCTTTAAAAAACTGTCTCAACCATAAAAGATTCTTAGCAGCTTCACATCCAGCTATAAATTCAGCCTCAGTTGTTGATAACGCAACACAAGATTGTTTTTGACTAGCCCATGATATGGGTCCACCATTTAACATAAAAATAAAGCCAGAAGTTGATTTTCTTGTGTCCAAATCGCCACCAAAATCTGAGTCTGAATAACCAATTAAATTCTCTTTACATGATGTATATCTTATGCACAAATCTTTCGTTCCTATAAGATATCTTAATATTCTTTTAAGTTGAATTAAATGGCAAGGACCTGGTTTATTAACATATCGACTTAACAAGTTAACACCAAATGAAATATCTGGCCTAGTTGCCATTGCTAAAAACAACAAAGATCCTATTGCCTCTCTGTATGGAAAATTAATTTGCACATCATCATCATCATTACTTATTTGAATATTTACATCAATAGGTGTATAACAAGGATGAGCTGTATTCATATTATACCTATTGATTAACTGATCAATATATTGTTTTTGACTAATACATATGGCATCTTCAGTTTTTAGAATATCTATGCGTTTTTAGAATATATGCCTACAAAGCGAGTCAAATCTAATTCTTTAATTTCAAAATGTTGTTTCAAATAACTTATAATCTCATCTAATACTACAGTAGAATGAGACATAATCAAAGCATCATCTACATACAAAATCAACCAAGCCTTAACATCATGAAATTTACCCACAAATACACAACTGTCTGCTTGTGATTGAATAAAACCAAATTCTAACAAAAAACTTGAAAACATACTGTTCCAACAACGAGAAGCTTGTTTCAAACCATAGAGTGATTTATTCAGCTTGCATATTGTATTTGCAGGCGCTTTTATTCCATCAGGAACCTCCATGTATATATCTTCTTCTAATTTGCCATATAGAAATGCTGTTTTGACATCAATTTGTCTAATTTTCCAATTGTACAAGAGACAATAAAATTCTTATCGACTCATATCTTGTAGTAGGCGAAAAAATCTCATCATAATCTAATCCTTGAATTTGTGTAAAACCACGTGCACAAAGTCTTGCTTTATACTTCTCAATTTCACCTTGAGAATCTCTTTTAATATTAAAAACCCATTTTGAAGTTATAGTCCTTTGATTTTCATTTTTGACAAAACTCCAAGTATTATTTCTTCGATTAGCTTCCAATTCATCTTGTATGGCCTCCAGCCACAATTTGGAGTCCTTGCTATTGATAGCATCTTGATAAGTTACAGGAATATCTAATTCCACCAAGTTAGCTTCAAAATATCGTTTTTTCCTTGGTCTTAAAGTCATATGTGACCGTGGTATGTCATTCATTCCAATTTCTTTGGAAGGCTCAAATAACTCATCATTTCTACCAGTGGCAATGTCTGTGTTATCAATACTGTTATAACTGTCATCACTGGACTCTACATTATCTATATTATTTATGACATCTGAAAGAATATTTCTTTCATCTTGAGTGTCTTCATTATCAATAAGCAATTGAGCCAAATTTCTTTTAAATTCAGAAGTCTTCTCCTTGTTGAAAATAACATCTCTTGACACTGTTATGGTTTTTCTCTCTGGATCATACATTCTATAGTTAGTGTGATCATACCCTACTAATATCATCTTACGGCTTTTTCTTTCCAGCTTCTTCCTTAACTGATTTGGTACATACACATATCCCTCACATCCAAAAATTCTTATGTGATCTAAAGCAGGTTTGACACCATTCCATAGTTCCAATGGTGTAATGTTTGGAGTTTGACTAGAAGAAGTACGATTTAATAAATAAACAGCACAACTAACCGCTTCAGCCCATAAGAAAAGTGGCACTGAACGGGCATATAGCATGGATCTAGCACTTTCTACAATCGTCCTTATCTCACGCTCTGCTCTGCCATTTTGTTGTGGAGTGTAAGGAGCAGTAAGTTCGTGAGTTATACCTTCACTATCAAGATATTCTTTAAAATCTTTACCAGTATATTCTCCTCCATTGTCAGTATGCAAGACATGTACACTATGTAGAAAAATGTTCTTAATTATTGCATTATACTTTTTGAAATATTCTAGTACATCACTTTTGTTCTTTAAGAAATAGACATGTCGATAACTTGTGGCAGCATCTTTAAAAAGAACAAAATATCTCATACCTTGTACTGATGGCTCGTTAAAAGGTCCACAGACATCACTATATACAATATCACCTGGATTTACTGATTTTCTATTTGACTTCTTGAATGGTTGTCGTGCATGCTTACCATAAGCACAACCACTGCAAAAAAAATTGTCATTATCAGTTATTTTCAATCCTTTAATGACATTATTATGACACATCTTTTTAATCTCGTCTACATTTAAATGACCTAATCGCTCATGCCATGTTTTTAAATCTACACATCTTTTAAATGAACTACATTACATAATGGATTTACATAAGTTTTTATTTTCAATTCATACAAATTATTACTTTGAAGAGACGCACACATCACAACCTTATTGTCTCTATAGATCAATGCTTCACTACCAGTCTTAATAATTTTATACCCTTGTCTTGTAACTACACCTTCAGAGAACAAGTTTCTTCGCAACTTGGGTACGTAAAGAACATTCTTTAAGATGGATTTCTCCCACTGTTCATTAACACACTTGCTAATCAAAACATTTCCGTATCCAGCAACTTCAATAAGCTCTTGATTTCCCAATTTTAATGGTGCACCTGTGTATTTATGTAATACTTCAAAATTCTCCTCTTTGTAAGACATATGCGCTGAGGCACCGCTATCTAATATCCATTTATTGCTCTCCTCACTTTCATTTCCAGTCATGCTAGTAATATTGAAAGCCAACATGTTATTGTTATCACCTTGTCTTTGCTTCTGTTTTGGTGCTCGACAATCTCTGGCATAATGTCCCCGTTTTCCACAATTATAACAAACAAACCGATGTTTATTACTTGGATACTTTTCTCGCACAGATGGGGAATATTTCTTACTTGTACTTGGCTTTGCTACCAACAAAGCTGTTTCAATATCCTCCGCATTGAAACTGGCTTCTTCATCCAACAAGCGAGCTGTCAAGTTGACGATAGTTTGATTTTTAGAGTCTAGTGACATCCAGGCCTGGCGTAGAGATCTATACTTAGAAGGCAGGGTGCTCAATATTTTCGTCATGATCGCTGTCTCGCTAATTTCTTCTCCACATTCTTTTAACTGCTTGGCCAAACTTTCAACTTTCGCAATATGTTGCGCCACGCTGTCACCGGCTGACATTTTATATTGATAGAATCGCTCATGTGTAATCATTTTTGTAAATTCTGACTTTTGTTCATAAATCGATTCAAGCCTCGTCATAATTTCAAGCGCTGTTTCACAATTTTCAATTAAAGCAATTTCTTTCAGTTCCATTGCTGATGTCATCAGGAACATTGCCATTCTGTCATCCTTGTCCCACTGCATGACATTTGTACCGGATCTTGGAGCATTTATGTTCAGCCCTTTTGCACGTAGAGCACATTTAATGTGAAATTTCCATTGTTTGAAATTCGATCCATCGAACTTTTCAACACTCATTGTTTTGCCGATCTCCATGTTCCTTTCTTTATTCGTAGTATAAATTACTTTGTACACTCGAAATTCAATAATAACTTTACTGTTTACTGCTCTTTGTTTATCATGGGTTATTGGTTATCGTCCTGGGCCCATAACCACTTGGATTCCAATGATTAAACAAGATTTCTATTAGAACAAACTTTAATCAGAACCACACGTTACAAGAGTATACCAAAGATAAGACAAAAACAAAAACAACACGACAACCGGAAGGAAATAATACTATTCTATTTTTAACATAGATTGCTTTCTTTATTACACTACCAGTATTAAAACTTATTTCAATATGCTCAGCAGTGTTACGCAGGTTTCCTCAATCGATTTTGGCTTGAATGTTGAAGTGTATGGTGTGACGTAGGTTCCGACTGACGTACCGGCTGATCCTGCGCGAGAAGGAGCTGCACTTCAACATTGGCGTGTACAACCCCAGCAAGGAGCTGACGTTCAGCTGCCAGCTGCTGCTGCACACCTACTTCAAGGTGCCCGACGTGCGCCGCTGCCAGATCACCGGCATGCACGGCTGCATGTTCATCGATAAGGTATTTATAGCACATATTACATTAGTAGTTATGTTCATACTTGTATATCCGAAGGTGTGGGTAAGGGTAGAGCGAGCGCTATCTCAAGTTCGCAAAGCTTTTTTCTTCTTATGATATCACAGGAGATAAGAATATTCTGGTATTACCCGATTTTTTAAAAGCATCATACTCGTGTAGAAGTTCAGGTATATAGCCATTTCAGCAGGTGAATTTTCAGCGGTGGGTTGTGTAATGACTAAAAATGACAATGCAATTTTTTCCAATTCTTGGCTATTAGCAGTGGACTTGAGATACGAAATCTTCCGATTCAAAATTAACTTCAAATTTTGTGTTGTTTAATTAGGGTTTCTTCGATGACCATTTATTACGATTTAGTACGATCAACAATTTTGAAAATTCCATAAAGCCACGAAATACCACATAGATTCATATGCAATGTAAAATGTATGGTTGCAGACCCGAGAAGGCGCGGTGTACCAGGAGACGCGGGAGGTGGTGACCATCAACGAGTGGACGGACCGCATCTACCAGAACACCATGCAGGAGCACATCATTACCAACGTGGTCAGCGGCCGCAAGATGAGGATACAGAAGTACAACTTCCCCGATACAGGTCTCACATATTCATTATTATCATTATAATCTTTACTAGTTAGAGTGTGATGTTAATGTTTAGATTCTGTAGTTCAAGTTGAGATAGATTGTTTTAAATAATTGCAATAATTTGCCTTTGTAAAATTGTAATATGATAGATTTTAAATTAAATTAAAAAAATAAAGGGAAATAAGTGCACAGAGACGGATTCAGATTATATTGAGGGGGACTAATAAAATAAGATAATGGAATCATTATCTTTGTCATTTCGAATGTGTTGCATAAATATTGTTTTAATAAGTTTTTATTGATGGTTCCTTAGATACTGGACATTAGAATATTTTTTATATAAAATACAACTGATGTATTTTTGTTGCACCAGTGATCTGGAACCCGTGGTCGGAGTATGCGAAGGAGATCCCCGACTTCGGCGACGACGAGTTTCCCAACATGGTGTGCGTGGAGGCGGGCCGCGTCGCCGCGCCCATCGTGCTGCTGCCCGGCACCGCCTTCGAGGCCAGCCAGATACTGCAGGTACGCATGCACACCACACTACACACGCATAGTACGCACACGCCCATGCACTCGTACATGCACTTACACACTATATTCAGATACTGCAGGTACACATATACACACACACTCCATACGCAAATATTAGAATGGGACATCGACAACTAAACCTACCAGCCACGAGAAAGACAGGCGGGAGGTGACAGAGACAAAACAGAAATGACTAGTGTACATCGCGAACGCCTGACGACCGGATGTATGATCATAGCTATCGGTGGCACACTGCTTACCCAATAACGACACACAGCATGACTTCGTATCTCGGATTCTCGGATTAGAGTTTTCGGTGTCGCTCAAATATACGAGAAAATTGGTGCCAAAAGGTTTGTGAATGCCAAATAGTTGTGAATATCAGCGTAGGATTTTGTATCCTGTGCCCAATACAGCATGTGATCTATTCGATGTCGACGCAGTCCTTGAGCGCCGGGATAGAAAACCAGTAGGCAGTAACCCTGGCACACTTATTGCTGGTACACATCGAGAAATTAATAAAAATACTATTGAAAAATGAACTGATTGTATTTGCAGGTGATGTAGGCGGATGGCGCCGACATCAGCACGCAGCCGTCCACGTCGAGCGAAGTCAATTTGCGAGGTATCCAGTAATAGCGACAATATACTCGGCCTCCGTCTCTACACCGCGCCATCGTACACACGCGAGACACACGGTCGGGTAACAAATAACTGTAGAATTATGTATAATTGTTAATAAATATCAACCGTTTTATATTAACAAATTGCGTACGTTTTTAATGCATTTTATGAGTCCTTCTGTATTTTATTTACCAATTATTTTGTTTCTCTTTGTGTACGTTTTGTACGACGGGTTTGTAGTCCAATTACTTTCAATACAGCACAAATAATTTAAATATTAATATCCCCACGCCTTAAATCCTGACTGCGGACCTGTTGCATATCCACCCAACTTGCAAAGAAACGATCGTTTTTAATCCAAACATTTAAGAATTTTCAAATATCCGGATGTTAATTTAATGTTAAAATAACTAATTGAAAATGAGTTTATGCACGAGCTCTGACATTGACACGCGTCTGATTGACAGTTGACCTTTGCTCAGACGACCTTCAGTTATCTCAAACAGGTATTGTTCCTTGAACACTGCAATGTCTTTCAGAATCGAAATACTAATTTAACATTTTTATAATCAACATTTAAGATAAATAGCACAGGTTAAAAAATAATTCATGCAATGGAACACTATTTTTTTAAACCTCTAGATTTGATGAAAAGTTGTTTTTTTTTTTTATATAATTACACTGGCCGCGTGATTATGAAAATATTTTTTCCTTTATATAAATGACGATGATATCCTTGGAGTAATTGACAAAAAGTTTAAATTAATGCACCTTACAACAATATCACGTTTTATAAATTTTATTTCTTAAAGCAATTTATAATCTATTTTATTGTTTAGTTTAATCTTTTAGCATTTTTTAATTAAAAAACATATTCTTTGAATTAGTTTTCTGTCCGCAAGAGATTTGATTTAAACTATTAGTTACTAATACCTCTACAAAATGGCTCCAACGGTTGTAATTAGAAATTGGATATGTTAAAATTGGCATTGAAATGCAGCTTTACTCTGTCTTCCGTTGTTTCTTGTTAATCAGATTGTTGTTTAGTTTACACACAATTACAAAATACGCGCGGCATATTCTCGGGTGCAAATTATACTGTTTCTTAAACGATGTAGTAACATTTCTGATTTATAAAATTGTATCGTAATTTTTACATTCCGATTTAAAGCAGGTATAAATTTCCATATTGCATTCCATTTCTTATAGTAATTTGAATAGAAACATAACGTTAGAACATATTGTAGGTACTTTCTTTTGTTAATTTTGATACATTAAAAATGGAAACACAACACATTCCATGTAATTCTAATGATTAAATAATACGGTTTTTATACTTTACATAATTTAGAATGTAACACTGCAAGGTTGTAGAATAATGTTTAATAGCTCATAAACATAGCACGAAATACTCAGGACAATTGTTTATTTAACTTATTGTTTTAACACTAAGCTTACTCATAAGTTTTATACTCACACGCGCAACGAATGGATTTTATTTTTTCAAGTTTATGACACATGTAGAAAAACAATTTCAAACACCTGTAGAAACAAAACTAAAATATTTTAATATCAGCTTTTTGTAACTTTTTGTTCCGTATATTTTTTACTATTAATCAGGTGCAAATAAGATAATACATACACATTGTTTAGTTATAAAATTAATAAGCTGCATGTGTATCTAAGGATTAAAAGCCTCTGTTTATCCTACACCTCATGAATTTCCTAAACACTGACCTGTACGGAAGCAAAGTATCGAATATTGACGCCTCGTGTACATATTCGCTCGTGCACGTTTTGTAAATTGTTTTTAGTACATTTACTTTGTATTTTTTTGTTAATTCGGAACATTTTTGGAGGCTTTTAACGTATACGATGTTTAATATAAGAGTATGTACTTAGATATAACGAGTTCCTTGTTTTTATAACGAACGATTGGGCATAGGTATTGTAATTGCGACGATCGATAATATCGAAGTGTTGTACAAGTTTTACTAAAGCTGTATCTTAGAGGTATACCACTCAAAATAAAAAAATAACAATATTATGGATGCAATTTCTGCTAAATGTTTTGGTACTGTATCATAGGGAACTTCATGACTCTTTACACGTTTCATCACTTTAAGAGATGGTATTGTACTAAACGTCCAATCCATTACCCATTCCTATTTTGATGTTGTTTGAAGTTTTGTACCTTAGGCTTACACCCATTCCATTACAATCTGATAACGATAAAATATCTGGATTTATCAAACCCCAATAGACATAGTTTTTGGCAAATCCTACTACAAGCAGACATGCATATATATTTTATTAATACAATGTACCGTTTTGTGTATACCTCTGAGGTACAGTGATATACATTCGGCGACGCTCTTGTTGTAGCGGTAGTAAGATTCGACGTATAGAATCTTTTTAATCTTCTCTGTATTTCATAATAGTTGTAAGTGGAACGTGATTATCATATCCGGATGTATATGGGACTTAGATTAACAAGTAGGCTATACATGAGTGACATTCAAACATCGAAAATGCAACGAAGTGTACTTCCATAGGTGCAATAAAATGAAGTAAAATAAAATTATGCGTTTTATTTGCTACCTTTCCTAAATACAGTGTAATTAAATACAATTGCTGGTTCCTACGAAATGTAGTTTCGTATAAGAACAGAAAATTGAATAAGGTAAAAAAAATAAGTGTTGTAGACATGGTATTCTCTGTCTACGGTGTGTGTTCTATTCACATATGGCAGAAGTGTACTTCAGAATAATAACCTATGAGGGAATGAGATAAATATAGAGTATCAGAAGTATTAGGATAATTAAGGTTTATTATTTCCTCAACTAAATATTTAGTCTAATGACTAGGAAAATTGAAAACTGATAATAAACTCAAAATGTGAAGGAAGGATTTTATTTCCTTTGCTAGGTATATACACAAAATACAACATGTTCGCTACATAGTTAACTGATAATTACATTATAAACTATTTTTCCGCCGAAGTTTCTGAAGGCTTTGGATCCCACGCTCCGATTTCCATGAGAAGATCCTTTTTGGATTCAAAATATTCCTTGTACCACGAGATGTGGTCTTTCTTCTCCTGGACAGTGTAGAACGGGTTCTTGGAGAGGCCGACGCACACGAGTTCCATGAAATGTCTGATCGGGCCTCTTCTCGGACACCAGCCTTCTAGGTGTGCGTCAAGGAATATGTGCTCTGAAAAGTGAATGCTTCTTTCCTCTTCCAGACCTAAAAATAGTTATAGAAGGAAATAACATTTAGGAATATTGTCTAATGTCTATACTTAGATTATTATATTAAGTAGTCTGTATTTAAAGGATAGTATAGACTGAATATAACTTTATGTAAGGCAAATATGAGAACAAATAATAAGTGCAAATATTCAACCTTTAATGCAGACAATATTTTCAAAAAAATATACCAGCATGCTTAAAGTTGGGCTAATTGGATGACTGTTTGGTTTCAAAGCAGGACTTCATATAAAGTGGAAGAATTTTTAAACTGATTCTTGATATGAGTATCTACTATTTAAGTACTACTTACTGCTTCAGCCACAGAAAAATATAGGCCTGCTAATAACTATCATTAGAACCTACTTTACTATTAGAAATTAATATAATCTCACCTTGTTCATTATCTATAGGGAACTTCCACACCTTGCCCTGTTCAGTCCACAGGATCATTTTCTGGAAGTAGTTGGTTGGTGGCTGTGTTGTGGCCAGAGTCAATTCTCTCTGCTTTAGTTTCTCCCACATATCTAGTGTGGTACCATAGTTTTGTTCATTAACCTTGAAAATCCCTAGAGGTTCGCCACTGAAGATGTTGATATTGGTTGGTTGAGGAACAGCACTATAACAAATATAATTTATCTGGAGAATATTTCCGATGCTGGTATGAACTTTAAGTGCCCTAGATTGCAGATTTTTGGTGTTTCTCATGTAAAACAGAGGTTAACAATACTTAGCAGTGCGATTTATATTGGTTAATTACTAATAATTATTATTTTAGTGATTATGAAAAAGGCTGTATTGCAGAATATCGTCACGCAATTTTTGCAGTTTGTATTGCATGGATTTTAGCTTTCATTTCCGACACAGCAAGCCTATTATATGCGAAATATTTACATGTATGACTAACTAAACTATGTGGTAATGCACATACACTTTAAAATATTAAATTACCTTTTCGCCTTGGATGCTGCTGTTGGTCTACCTGTACCAGCTTTCCTCTGAGTGTACCGTGTGCTCACCATATCTGATTTGGCTTTGTTGACCAGCCGCTTGACTTGCTGCCCCCTCGTCTGATTTTGATTTTGTAATATGTCATCACTATCCTTGCTGCGGTCCACTTTCATACCAATTAGCAGATCACTGAAACATAATATTGTGTTTTTCTTTAGTCAATAGTTTCTCTAGTATTGCTATTAAATTATATCATATTTAAGCATACATTTAATAATAACTATTTAATACATTTATCTTCAGAAGCAATTTTAATTCTTCAAAAATTGAGGTGTTAAAACAGTAAAAGCCACCTGTATAGCCTGAATGTTAAAATAATTAAATAGATAAACAACAAGCCCTTTGTGGTGTGTGCTGCACACATGCTACACCCAAAAATAAATGTTATGTATCTGCAATTCAGTCAAAGTAAAATGCAGTTTCCACAATTGGTAACATACCTCAATGATGTGGATGTCTGATTTATCTTCCCAAGGATCTTTGACAATAATTCAGCTTCCGTCTGCTTTACATTCCCACCAATAGCTTGCGCCACATCTCCGGCAGCTTTTGTTATGCTCTCCTCTGGGTATTACAATTTAAAAAATTATAAATTTCACTTGTATACACAATAAACTTTTGAAGACTTTTCTAAATTTCTTTTATAAACCAACCATTTTGTGAAAGATACCATTACCAACTATATTTGATTGATAAACATGTTTGGGAAGAAATTGTGTTACATTTTTCAACAAAAAAAAACAAAATGAATTCAGTTTAAATTTTTCTGCTGTTTCACTAGAAGCCTAAACTATTGGAAAGTTGCAAGCCTATTGTTGTGGGTTACACTATGATGTTACTAAAATTGCAAGCCATTGTTAACAGACAATGTAAAAAAAATGATCACAAAAATAATATGCTGCAGCTCAATAACAGAATGATTACTTGCCAGCTGCTGAATTTAAAATTATAATAATGAGGATTAGATTACACGCTGGGGCCAGGTGCCTAGTAGCCATTATAAGTCCTAACCTTAATATCATATATTGAATAAACCATATCAGCCTGGCTGAGACAGTGCAATAATTGGATCAGTTAAATTTATTTTGGGTAGACCTGCTTCAGGTAGGTTCAGTATCTGGAAGTGAAAACTCGTACTACAATAAAGAGTTGAACATACCTATCTTCTCTGTTGTAACTTCTATTTCATCGTCTTTCCGTCTCCGCGGTCTTTCTGGCGCAGTAGCAAATTTTTCTCTGTATTCTTTCTCGTCTATTTTAGGTTCAGCCATCATACTCTTCAACAGTTCCTGTATCTTTTCCGTAGCTGCATCTCTTTTCTTATCTGGTTCTTGAGCTTTAGCTTTAATCTCCGGAGTTTTGCCATCATCTGTTGGTTTATCCGAAAAGTAACGCACAATAACTCTAAAATCTCTTCTGAATCTAAACCTGAAAATACCGTAAAATGTTATTCGTCATAAATAAATCTATTATTATTGTTTTAAATACCGCCTACTTTACAAATAACACCGCACCTGGTTAACATTTTTAAATTTAATATTTATTTATTTAAATGAAGATGAAGAACACTTTTATGCACAGACCAATAAACAAGGTTTTATTTGAGGTTATATTTGTTTTTTTTTTCCTTCATTCTCCCATTGCAATGGGAAGGCAAAGGGTTCTAGCCCGTACAGCCTAGTCTTTTAAGAGGTTATTTTTGATTTTGAGCTTAGAAGTTGGAACCATGGACGCATTATATAAAAAGGACTGCGCACTCAAGAAATCATGTCGTCCTGAAATAAGACATATGCCTGTAACATAAGGTTTAATTTGCTATGATGAAAGACATGGAGGAAAAATGAACCGACCGAGATAGCACATGGAGGTGTGTGTCTCTTTTCATCCACGACTCACACATCACACTCTTTTCAATTATCAAATAAAAGTTTAGCTAAAAAATCAAATAAGTTATAATCTGCTTGAATATTAAAAGCGACTGAATTTGATTGATTTAATAATAAGCAAATAATTAAAAACAAAAAAATAAGTTCCTAAATTTTTAAATTTAGAATGTCAAAGTTCAAACTCAAACGTGGAATAAAAGTGTCGGTACAACTTTTGGTCTTAATTTTTTACGTCTAGCCCCCTTGCGCAACGCGCGATAAGGAACTTCGTTCCAAAAATATGCATTTCTTGAAACGCTTAGACAATATTGTGTTGTGTTGTTAGATCATAAAATCTGTTTCATTCGAATTATAATTTTTGACAGCCTCCGTGGCGCAGTTGGTTAAGCGCCGGCTGTGAAAAGTGAAGTCACAGGTTCAGGTTCAATCCCCGCACCGAGACAAATGTTTGTGTGATTTACAGATATTTGTTTCGGGTCGGAGTGTTTGTGAGACCGAAAAGTCTCTCGTAGTTCCTGATACCCACAACACAAGGCTCGATTTTAATGCGGGCCAGGACTGTGTATAGGTCTGTTAGGTGTACTTACTTTTCAAAAGAGTTCTTGTTGACATATGCAATCCAGAACAATACTGATTCATTTTATAAAACAATTATGTATTTAAAGATTTCCACAGGATAAATCTTAGAGAGAAAAAAAAGACATCAATGTTAAGTAAGGCACTTTATTGCTGGGTGTTTAATAAACACATATACGACGTACATATAGTAACGACACACTATAATAATAGGCACTGGATAATTAGTACTGTACAAATGCATAACGCTATGCTATAGTTGAACAAAAAAACTTCTAAAGATAGCACATTTCGATATAAACAATACTTATCTAAATATTATAATGACTAAATAGTAAATTGCAATAGCTAATAATGGCTTGAATGGACAAGAAAACGTAATAACTCCCATAAGGATGTACTGTCATTTGAGAAACAATGTAGCCTTTAAGGTTCCTAATTCTAAAACATATCTTTTACCGTGGAAGACAAAGACGAGTATCTAGAAACTACTTATACACAAAAACATGGGTAACTTAATATTCAATAATTGACACTATATTTAATAACTGCTTTTTCTAATCCCATATGCTCGCCTCATGGATTCTGTTTCGTAAATGACAGAACATTGACAAATCTTATCTATTTTTTCTATACATTACGTATTAATGCACAGTAGGGGTTGTCTCAAGGGTCACTTTGAACCTCGGACTACATGTATTATGATATTTGTATCAGCCCATATACGTCCCGCTGCAGGGCACGGGCCTCCACTACAATCGAAAGTACGATTGAGAGGGCTTAGGCCACGTCCACCACGCTGGCCTAGGGCGGGTTGGCGGACTTTACGTACCGTAAAAATTCTTTAAAATCGCCACGGTATGCAGGTTGCCTCACGATGTTTTCCTTCATCGTAATAGTGCGTGGTGATTGACTATTAATCAAAATTTATATACTCTGCATGTCAACGGATTTGATTAGCCCAAGGGCGACCCCACCTATACTGCGTTACATTACAGACAGGATCATATTTACTACGTGACATAATTGATGAGTTGCATTTTGAAGATAAAAATAAACGAATAATTCAGACTTGCCGGTAACTGTTGGTGGATCTTAGGATCATAGAATCACCAGAACATATGACATGTTACAAAGTGTAATAAGTTTGAAATTCAATAGTTTCAATATTATAAGCCGAAAATAATAAAAACTATGTTCAGGATACTTAAAAACACCGTAGAAATTACAGATACAGAAACAAAATGTGGAGTGCAGCCTGCACTTTCTGATAGAAACATGTTGTTTGATGTGTTCAATCTATTATAACAGCCCAATTATTTTGGTAAAAAATTTCGCTTCCGCGCTGTTAGACTGGAATTTAAGTTTTAGATTATGTTTGAAATACTTCTATTTGGATAAGTCAATATTAAAATTATCTTAACTGAAGTCCGGCATTCTGCGCTATTACTTATGCTTACGTAAATTATGTATGACTATCTCTCAAAATTAACAAAACTATTAATTTTACATGACAATGACAGAGCGCCACTGGCAAATTAGAAGTAAGAGTCTCAGAAAAGTACACACTTAACTAGTAACTTTTAAATGCATCACGAATTTTGTTTGAACATGTTTACTTCATATTTATTTTCAGAAGTCTAAAATAATATCACAAAAACCGTTTCTTAAAGCCACTAACTAGAACAAAAAATATTGATTTTTCAGTGTTATTGTCTGATGCCTCCTACACACTATGCCAGCGGCTTGGCCGGCGAGTGTTTGAGCCGCCGGCAAAGCCGCATAGACGAGCCGCCGGGATGTGCCGGCGGGTTGCACGGGGAGCCGGCAGTTTGTTAAGTACAATAATTGAGCATTGAGCTTTAAATATTACTAGCAGCTGTCACAACTGAAATGATACTCTGCCGCAAATGCCGCCGGCTTACCTGCGCGGCACAAACCCACCGGCATAGTGTGTAGGAGGCATTATATTAAAATTTCAAATAACTGGCATTAATTAAAATACCCATGAGCATTCATGGTAACATTACTACTAAACAAAACATTATTTATGAACATTTTAATTGCATCACACATACTTATAGTATACTACTTACTCTTTCTAATCAGTTAACAATTTAGCACCGAAATTAGAAAACACGGATGTTTATTGGCTCATTTTTCAGTTTTTATAATGCGCGGCAAATTACTTGGGCAAGTGGTATGGTGCGCGCCAGTTACAGTGTACGGTACAATTAATAATACAATCAAGACATCAACGAATTACTCGCGCCTAGTGGCATATCCCGCGATTTCTTATGCCACCGATCTCGAAATCAACCAGCGCAGCCAAACTCATTGCTCAAACATTTTGCCGCGATCTGTACGCCTATCCTGATAACCCACACAATCATAATACAGAATAGTGGAAGAAAATTTGCATTATCCCAGTTTCTCTCATTATCAGTGTCTGGGTTAACCAGGACCATCGCTATTCTAACAAAAAATTAAATAAAAAAATGCAGCCAATATTAATTTACATCGATAAACAGAATAATTATTATAGTAAATAATCCTACAATGGCTTTAATAACTTACATCAACTTAAAATGTTTCACTGTCATCAACTTAGAACTAAATCCTAATAACTGGATACAATTAAGTAATTTGAAGTTGCAAAATATGTGCTTAAAATAATTAATGTATAATTATATAAATGTAAAATAAATGCAAATAATGCATCTGAGCAATATACTTAACAGTGTCTTACCTACACAATGTCTAATTACTCTTTTCATTTAACCCCGCGTAACAGATAATAAACTTTTTTACAAATGTGGGATATTCTTCGACCGACATAGAGATCAATTTATAATGAATACACACATGTATTCATATACCACCCTAAACAACTTTTGGACAGTACAATAATGTTTATATTTTAATATTATGAGAAGCGGACATAAGTACAATGTGATGTATGGGTAAATCAACTATTTAGTGCACAGGTTATGATTTTGCCATATTTTTTCAAGTATTGATTTTTTAAATATTTAATAGTTTCAGAAGTTAGAATATATATTCTACTTTACGAATCTGCATACAGCAGAGCACTTTTCTTTCAGAATTGGCTATTTTTAGCTTGTAAGCGCACTGAAGTCTTATAAAATCAGTCACCTGGACAACTAGTTCAATATTTTTTTTAGTGTGAATATTTTTTTATCTGTAATTTAACACTGTAAATATAAATCAAGTCGGGTGTATATCTAAATTTCAAAGTAGTCAACTTGAGATATTACGCATAGTACTCCTAATATTTCAAGAAATAGTGTCTCTTGGACAACCATCAATTTTGTATGACGTTAAAAGTTTAATTTACATAGTATTAAACCAGAAAATATTAAATATATATATATATTTATTTTGCTTTTATACTTATCTACCCGTCAATATATGAAATTTACATAATAAAATGTTTAAAATAAAACTATTTGAGATTTGATTCCATTTTTATATGGGGACATCATAGTTGTCCGATGGACTTTTGGTTGTCCATAGGAAAATTGGGTTTGATATAAACTCATTTGCAAAAAAAACGGGCACCTAAGCAATGAACCATTTCAAATGTTACTATTGGTTTGTTTGATAATTATAGGTAGTTTTACTTTCACAATTTTGTAAATTAATAAGCAAATAATCGTTTTCGTCAGTATTATCACAAAATTTTGATAAAATGTATGGGTTTTAATGCTAAGTTCACTAGTAGTGTATGCTCGCTAGTAGTGCATATGCTCGTGAAGTAAAAGTTTAAAAAAAAGATTTTTGTTTGTTTTTTCTTTAATAAAGTAAAAGCAGATAAATGTTTAGTATCGAGTGTGACCCCCTCTAGATGAAATCACAGTTTGAATTTGTCTGGGTATGCTAGCGAGGATATCCCGGATACTTGCTTGCGGAATACGTTCCCACTCCGCGGTAATCACATTCTTCAGCTCTCTGATGGTCTACGGAGCCGGTTGTACTGATCTCACGCGCCGTTTCAGAACGTCCCAGACATGCTCTATAGGATTGAGGTCGGGACTTCGAGCTGGCCAATCCAAACGACGAATGCCGACCTCTTGCACATACGCTTCCACATCGCCAGACCGGTGGGCGCGAGCGTTGTCGTCCATAAAAATTGAGTCTTCGCCTAAAGCGGCCAATGCGGGTTGTGCATGAGGAATTAGAACTTCCTTTATGTATCGATGTCCAGTCAGTGAGCCGTTTTCAATGAAGACTAACTCTGTACGATCCATTGAATTTATTCCTGCCCAAAACATAACAGAGCCCCCACCATAAGGTGTGATTTCTTCAAAACAAGCCTCTGCAAAGCGTTCTCCTCGTCTTCGTAGCACTCGCCGACGTCAATCTTCACCGAACAGAGATATCCTGGCTTCATCGGAGAACAATACCCTATTCCAGCTTCTTGAGTCCATGACTCACAATTTCGAGCAAACCTAAGCCTGGCAACTCTGTGCTCACGGAGTAACGTAGGGCCGCGGGCCGGGCGATGACTGCGTATATTGGCCGCGACAAGCCTCCTCCTGACCGTCCATAGACTAATATGCACATTTCTTACTTCTTCGAGGTTGTTCTTAAGGTACACATACGAAGACTTGCGATTTCTCAAGAAACCGATCATCCCGTGTTGGGTACATGGTTTTGTATTTGTCCTAAGGACAACTTTTAAAGTCCCACGGACAACTGATTTAGTTGTCCAAAAGACTGGTTGTCCGAGTGACATTTTTTAAATTATGTGTCTTTTCATAAAGAGTATTTGTTTACTGTGCTTGATTACATTGTTAACATAAAGTGCAGAACTAAAGTGAACTGATCAATACCAATTGATTAATGTAACTAATCTACTTACTCAATTTTCGCGCCGGTCCAGGGGACAAACAATAAACACACCCACTCCGCGTCATGATGTTCGGCCGCCTGCCGCCTTCGCTGACGTTAATTCAACATTGCGGCTTGAACTATTGTTTACTAGACAGACTTACTTGTTATCTCAGATACTACAGGGCCATCTCTGTTTTGGATTTGTAATCAAAGACTAGTTGTCCGAATGACTCAGTACAATGCACTAACTTTGTGGGACAAGAACAATTCACAAAAAAATAGATAAAATAAAAACATTTCTTTTTTTATAAAATGTTTTCCTAAAAATAAAAACCATAAATATCTGTTCTATGATTTTATATTCACTGCGTCTGAGGATTTATTTCGGTGTAGATGAGTTTCTAGTTTAGAAGTGGTGAAGGGGACACAGAATTTGACATAAAAATTACCCAAATGTCCCCCGGACCACTCTCAAATGAAGGTGACACAATAATAAAAAATATATTTTTGCCTTAAATACATTGATTTAAGTGTGTATTCATTGATTGTGTATTATAAAGAAAATACGTTTTGGTATTATTTATATTAATACAAATCTGGGACCTGGTACGGTTGTCCAAAGCAAGAAAAAGTTGATTTACCCGTATACATAATGAGTCCTTATGTACATTATGGCACACTTACTTAAACAAACATTTGCTGGAGTTCCACCGATACAATCACAATATTAGCACCATTTTCATACCACTTGCAATACACATATTGCTTATGAAAAATTACTCCTAGTCTTACCCTAATCGACGGCATTAATAACCTTGCTAATTTTCAATATGGCAGGTGTAATGTGGCAACTCATATTGAAAATAGCTATTTAAGCCCATACATCATAGAGTACCGGATACTTTCTTTGTACATCACCTGGCACTTTCCAAATTCCAGATAGTGTCAATTGGTCTTATCATTTGCCATTCCCTTACCTGTTTATAAATTGCCGTCCATAGTAACATCCCTGGCTAGGCGAGCTTGATGAACCCGAAGTATGTGTACCCTGGTCTGAGCCAGAGCGTGCGGTTGGGTTCCCTCTGCGCGATGTTGACGACGTCGCCAGTGCGCAGGCGCGCCACCGCGTGCGTGGAGCACGACATCTGCGCCTTGTCCCGGGCGCGCGCGCTGGAGTCGTTGCCCGTGGCGCACGTGGCCACCAGCCGCGGCTCCTCCGCCTCCTGCCGCGCCCAGATGAAGAAGCAGTTCGGCTCTTTGGTAAAGTACACCAACTGCAAACAAACGAGCATTCTTAACTATTGATACTATCACTTAAATATGACAGCATTCGTGGCGCAGTTGATGTGACGCCGGCAGTGAAACGAGAAGCCGCGGGTTCTTAAGATTTAAGCGCTGTTTACACGGGGGTAGTTTCTCGTGGCAAAAATCGTATGCCATTATCGATGACATAGCCGCCATAAGATTATCGCATTCTGAAAAGGTTTACACGATGCAACTTTTTTTTATCCTTACGGTAATAGTATCTTCGAGGCGAGAAACTGTGGCTGTTATGTTTTTTTTTATTGCAATGAATGGCGAGACTAGCATGCCATTCGCCTGATGGTAAGCGATACGACCGCTCATGGACAGTAGCAAAATCATACAATACCATGAATTACAAAGCAATGCTTGGCATTCCACTGCGCTCGCCATCCTGAGACATAAGATGTTAAGTCTCAATAGGTCCAGTAGTTACTCTGGCTACAATGTCCTTCAAACCGGAACTCAACAGTGCATTTACACTGTTGTTTGGCGGGAGAAATAGACTTTGCAGTGGTACATACTACATACCCAGGCGGCCTCTCGCATATGAGAGACCTACCACCAGTAAATGTGTTACCATTAATATATATACCAGTAATATACCATTGTAATGTGTATTTATTATTACTTTTCATCCTACACATTACACAAATCCCCAAATGAATTTATTGAATGAGCCTGCCACCGCCTGTTGCTAAGTGTTCTTAATAACAAAGAGTTATTGCACTCTCACTCATTGTAAATATAATATTGATCATTTGTGTGACATTAACATTGACTGTTATCCTTTGACAAACATAAACATGCGGTTTACGACATAGGTACAGTACTACATAATGTGTGAGATACATGAGTGGTTTGCTCAACGTATGCGCTATATTCCTTTGTTACTTCGATAGGGTAAATGAATCCGTATGGGACACGGATTATACGTTTTTACTTCTTAGTACGCTGTTATTCTCTAAAATTATAGTAAACTATGGGCAACTTTTATTAAATCGTTTACAGAAGACGCTATAAAATCTTACTTTAAAATTTCACAACATGAGATTTAATGTGATTTAATTTTTAAATTTCGTGCGTAAAATTATAATTATAAATCGTGGTATAAATTATAAATGACTATATATTTCTTTTAAATGTCATATAGTAAAAAAAAATGAAATCTGAATAACAGCCCACATATTTTCATACATTGTATATAGGTTTAAAAATATAGGGTCTTATTACTGGTGCAGACACCTTACCATTAATAAAATTATAATTCCAATGACGTGCATGAGTGAAATCCCTTGTCCTATTAATGTATGATAATATACCACAAATGAATTACGCTTAATTCATGCTAAGTTTGTGGTCTCAAACGTATTTTATAGTAATTTGTATTTTATCCTTGTTTTATGCAAACAATATGTATTGGGAGAAAATATCGAGGCGGCGCTCGTTATGGGCAGATCCCAGATATCTTACCACCAGTTGTAGGATCTTCGGAAATGTCATTCATTGAACGAAATGTAACAGCAAATTTGTAGTTTATATCAGTTTTGGATCAGACATTGTACCAACTTGGTCTACTCTGCACGTTGGTAGTAATGACTTTTAGAAAAATGTACACTATCAAATCGTTGAATTTCAAAAACTCACAGACATAAATACAAAGTAGTAATGCAAGTTAACGTAGGCCTCCCCTATAGATCGCCACATTGACCTGTTGAAAGCAGCCTTCATCCAGACTTCCTGCGACCTTAATCTTAACCGATTTGAAATCTCAGTACGCAGAATGGTTCAGAATCGCACCTTGAAGTATCCTTTAGTATTTTTTTAAGCTCCTACAGTAAATATATCGTCAGTGGAGTTTTTCTGCCACATTACCATTGACTGATTGTTATGTCTTTAGCATATCAACGGCCTTATAAATAGACAGTTTTAAAACCTATTTCAGTTATCGAATGTTTTGTCTTCTTCGCTTAAATTGAATTCAAAAGTCGTTAGAAAGGGACAAAACATTCGAAAACTAAAATGGGTTTTAAAACTGTTCATGAATAAGGCGCAAATATCCGTACGCCAATTGAGAGTTTTAGTACTTACTTGTGCATAGATTAAGTAAACACCGTCTTCTTTAATCGTCACGTAGTCGTTGTTCAACACGATTTTTACGTCGCTGCCTTTAGAAGAAACATCTGTGTCGCGTACCCACGGACCCACGATGGCTGTAACAAAACAAAAATATATTTGATAAATTGGTTAAATTGGTTGGTGCAGAACTAGATAAAATTCAAGTACTCTTCAAACCCTTAATCATCAGGTAGAATTACTTGCCATCATTTACACTTGTCGAACCAACCTATACCGTGAGTGTATACCTATTTGTGAGACCGAAAAGTCTCTCGTAGTTCCTGATACCCACGACACAAGACTCGATCTTAGTGTGGGGTCAGGACTATGTATGTGACTGTTGGGTGTATTTATTTATTTATTTATTTATACATAAATAAATGTTGGACAATATGATTCAACTCTCAATTGTGTCGAGGAGTCAGTTGATGTAATATTTAATTATAACACTTCTCTTTGTGTTGGAAGGATTACTTCAGAGTTTATAAGTGCAAAAATGCACTAAGATTTATCTATAATTAATAGCTCAAGCCTCAACAACTGATTGGGAAAGATATTGAGTGGAGATAGTGTAAATGTTGTCAATTATCAGGTTTATGTTTCAAGTTGCTCCACCTATACATCATATTATGAACTCTTCTTTATAGAGGTTGGAAAGAACATGACAATAAATTAGAATATTGTAATATGGAGATAGTCAAACCAAAATACTATAAAATAGTGGAATTAAAGTTAGTTCGGTGTCACTTAAAATCAATATTTTCACACAATCTGAGCTTTCTGTAGGTTTTGATTTATGTCGTCATATTATCTCTACTATTTTGTATACATATATATATTCCTTACGCCTGTTACGGATTTAATTTAATATTTCTACAATATATTTGAATGCTCCAGATTAGATGTCAATTTTAACTACGTGTATGCTAAAATCTGATAAACAGGCGCCATCGTAATATAACTATGAACAAAATAGGCTATGGTACACGTTTGACATATAGATGGCGCTACGTTTATCAACGTCTGTCGGGTCACCGAATAAGATAATAAATAGTTTATCGCGCATTTGTATCACTGTACACCAGTAAAATTGGGGCGGATAGACATCTTGACTCCTTACTTATACTGGGAGTTTAATAATTGAACATTTTTATATTATCTTTTAAGGCTGTGATCATAGGGTCCAACGGGATAATTCATACAGTTTTAAAACCTGCTTTGGTTGTCAAATATTTTGTCCCTTTCGAACGACTTTTGAATTCAGGTTAAGCGAAGACGACAAAACATTCGATAACTAAATAGGTTTTAAAACTGTCTCTGTGTTGCTGTCCTCTGTACTCCCAGCGGTGAACTCACTACGATTTATTATAAAAAAGCAGAGTAATATTGCGACGTTTGGAGAATATTAAATAGATCAATACCTTGTGGTTTTTTATTGTAAAAAAATCTTACAGATATGGAAACTAAGAGCTTTTCTTTTAATGAATAATAACATGTTACTTTTTCGAGGTTAAATACCAAGATCAGTCAAATCAATACAGATTACAGCTTACGTGGTGCAGTTAGCTAGCGGACTGTGAAATAACAGGTTGCGGTTTCGATTTCCGCACAGCGACAAATGATTGTGTGAACCCAAAGATTTGCATCTTAGTGTAGGGGCAAGACGTTTCGGTGTCTTTTTATTTAATAAGATTATGATAAATACAGGGTGTACAAGACAATGGAACACCTGCTAAGTTGGATGCAAGGGCATAATATTAATATGATTATAAAAATATAATATTTGGAAAATATTTATCCGTTTTTGAGTTATGACCGTTTAAAGTTTCAAGTATTACCATCACATTTTCGCAAAAATCCAACTGGAATGGGTAAAGAACAAGATTTTAACATATACGTATTTTGTCGTTTCGTCGTTAATTAAATGGTTAATGAAATATACCACGAAAACCATTTTTAACAGCAACAAAATTTTCATTGACTTCGCCTTAACATTTTTTACACATAGGCCAGGTCATGAACTCTCAGCTCAACTCTACACTTTGTCCTTCTCTAATTTTACAAAAAGGTATTTTTTGTTTCATTTCACATAAATAAAACAGCTAAGCAGGAGCGTACTTAGATTTATAGTGTCAACAAATTAACAACATAATAACTTTTGGTATAGTTGCATTGTGCATGGATCGACTGTTTTGTCATTTTTTTCCTTAAGGTGTCACAAATCCAAACTGTAAGATACCAAGAAATCACGCTGGTCCTCGGTTAAACCGTTTTAGGTTGCAAATTTATTAATTACAAATGTTTTAGTAATACATAACATTTAAATTATCTAAGTAATTCATATTCATAAACATTTCTTTTTACGCAATTACACTGATGAATAAAAAATATGATATTAAAATGATTGCAGAATTCGGCCCATTTCTTAAAGGAAGCCGAAGGTCACTGTGTACTCGTCGGAACTTTGTCGGAACTAGCGCGGCTCGATTATTCTTCCTTTGAGCTCGCCGCTTCCGAGCTTGAGTGACACTAATACCATTGGCGGTGTTTTAATGCATTTTTCAAAGGATGACCGCCATGTTAGGATGTGTTCACACTTCACACTTAGTACAACTTAATTTGGTTAGGTACTTGATAATAAGAGTTACGTAAAAACGTAAGATCATAATGGATTGATAAAGTGATCGTTACTCTCCCCAGAGATATTAATCTTGTTTAAATGTGTTGAAATAGTTACATAATTTGATCCAGACAGTTACAAGACTGCCTTTGCTTATTATTTAATAAATATTAATAATGATGTTGCTTTAAAATGGTAAAAAATGTACAGAAATCTTATAATAGAAACGAAGTTTAAAAAATCATTGCAGCCGAGTAAATGGTATTTACTTAAGAAATAGCATAATATTATGATATTAAATTAGTGAAAACAGTACCCACGTGTAAAAATTAAAAAAAAAAACTTATGAAAAGAAATATGTGTAAATGTGTCTAATGTGAACAAGCCTTTATCTTTCTGTTTTAGAAAAAATCATTTATCTTTTATTAGTTGATTTCGGACTACGTTCGCGTGTACATGTATTTGTCGTATACATTATTATTATCAACTCGTTTTCAGTTATTTTGATTGAATTTTATGAATTTTGACGCATGGAATATCCCTTGGTATTTTTAGTGAAGTGTTAGTTTAATATCTAAGTGTATTTTGGCCATTGCAATGATGGTGGGTTTGTGGCTTAAAACGGTAGAATACTTTAGTGAGTTGTGCAAAATTACGCGAAGTTGAATCAAACACGTTGCATCGGAAGACCGAGCGACGGCTCTATGTACACATAGTACATTTTACGTGTCTAATGAAGTGAATTATGAACGTACAACTGTTGAATGTTACCAAATTGTGGCAGTGCTTTCGTGCGGGATTTTGGCAGTTCCAGCACTTACCTCCTTACCTAAGGTACCTATTTACGGCTTAAATTATAGGGTCAGTTATTATTAATCATTATGTATAATGATCATTAATGGCACTTAAGCAGTACGCTTGAATTAGTGTAGGTTTTCTGCCCATGTTCTCTACATACCATATTCTACGGTTCGTTCAATGTTAAATTCCTATTACCTAACTATGTACACTAAGTGGCGTGGCAATTATGTAGTTTTAATCACCTATTCCTACTTATCTGTTGTGGAGCGACCCGTTCAGTAGTAAGGTAAAATCACTTTGGCGTAATATGTTAAGGGGAAGCACGTGTGATGTTAATTCTTGATTTCTCGGCATCTTCGTTATTATCAGAGTCGGCTACGAAAATGCATCATAATCTAGACGTAATCACGATTTACTAAAATGTATATTAGCAGGTGCGCCATTCTCTTGTACACCCTGTATATCTAGAATATACTAACACGGACAGGAAAGAGACATCGTAACAGATTGAACGGACATTTACTTTAACATATTCTAAGTAGGCAAGTAACATATAAACAATAATGTTTGTTTAAAGTTTACGTTCGTTGTATAAACATGTAATAACGATATTACATGCTACTTCCTGCGGGGGGTTCCCATATGTCGATTATTTTAATCACTTCATCCCACGGTTTTAGCAATGTTGTAATGGTGACATATATGTATAAGTATACAAAGTAGATACATTATAGATTTAAAGTATGGGTTATGCAATTGACGAAGCCAAGATAATAGTAATGGCAAGTTGATCCTCTTTATTCAAACTATAGATACTTTGTTCGAAAGATCTTTTACTTACAAGTTACATGAAATGAAATAAATATATGGGTATAACGAAATTTGAAAAATTAAAGTATTTTTTAAGGTTTTTATTTAACTTCTCTTAAAAAGCGTTAACGTATTTAATTAATTAGAGGCTATTAACTTTGCCGAATGCCGACTCATTAGAATAACGCTGCAGTGATTGCATGCCTTATGAAAAAGACGCAAAAAATACATTTGGATAGACTTTTTTAATTGTTTTATTTTTTTACTTTTCGGAGTTATGTGTGTATTGATAGTCAATCACCACACGCTTTAACGGTGAAGGAAAACATCGTGAGGAAACCTGCATAGCGTAGCGATTTTAAAGAATTTCTACGGTATGTAAGTCCGCCAACCCGCACTAGGCCAGCGTGGTGGACTATATGGCCTACCCACTCTCAATCGATTCTTTCGATTGTAAAGTAGGCCCGTGCCCTGCAGTGGGACGTATATGGGTTAATATAGATAGATTTTTATACATACATATAAATTAGTTATAAATATCATGCAGGAAGTAATTATACACAGAGCTCTCACTGTACTCGTAGTAGTAATCAATGCACCGATTATTCTATAGAAAAACAAACCGTAGTGTAATTAGCAAAGTCAGTGTTAAATGAATGCATGCAACAATCACAAAAGGAAATGTCTAACTTTGTCTGGCTACTAATTGTACGGGATTAACTGCAATACTACTTGTGATATCTTAACCATCTTCTACGATATTGTCTTACCCATTTTAAAATTAACAAATACCACCCTTATCCCTTTAAAATAAAGTTTGAAATTGCTTTCCACAATGTAGACAATGCAAATACTACGACACATCCTGTGACACACACAAATTATCATTTCAATCACATATTTTATGCCGTTGTGAACTGGGGTGTGTTGGGTAAATATAGACCTTACGACCTTGGGATAAGCATTATTATAGCTTGTAGTAACACGTATTGTTTACTTATAAATACAACTATGTTTATTATGTAATGCATTAGAGTAGGACAATGATTAGTCAGGCGAATGCCAATAGTATTTAGTCAGATTATAAAGGGCTAAATCGTTTAACGAAAGCCATGCAACAATAGGGCCTTGAGTAAAGACATAAACAGTAGGATGTGCTGATGTGTTTATTCCCCTCAAGTATGTATGAAGTGGTCCAGTGTTATAAAAACCGCATTTTTTTAAAAGATCGAATCGTACATAAAAAGCATAGATTATATTTAAGCGTTTATACTGAGAATAAATATATTAACTAATAAATAAAATAAGAAAACTTTGCCAGGGTTTATACAAAAGTGATGTAAAAATAAATATTAATATTACCTGAGATTATGGGATTTTTAGGCACTTAGATTTGATAAAATATTTAATACTATTAGGTATAAGTACTTTCTTTTGATGCCACTATTACATATAACATAAAAATATATAAGTTGCCTTACAAGTTCGGTATAAATAAACTATATTCCAAAAATGTTGTGAAAATGTTCAAATAGAATTATGACATAATGAATTAATGCCACTCCTAAATGCAGGCTTTTAAAATTACCAATTTGTAATAAGGAGTTATATGCAAGTGCTTGATTTCTGGTGAATAACATGATTATTATTAAAGTGCTTACTTAGTAATCACACACTTGTGTCCTATTTTAGTATCAGAAACTCCTATAAAATATTATATGCACTGCTACACATATTATTATGTATTCAAGTACCTCTTTTTATTTCTGTACTGCAATACTATCATCTTTTAGTATAAATTATTCTTGAGCTTCTTAAAAGTTAAAAAAAAAACACTGAAATTCTTAAAGATGGCTTTCAACAATGGGCTGCTGGGCATCCCATAGCCAATAATGTTATTTGTATGATTGGCTCACTACAGTTTATTATTTCCAGTCATAATGTAATATCTCATTCCTAGGATGTTTAAAACTAGTATATCCTAGAGAGGAAACATAAGTATTAGACCTAGAATTTGACTTATCAAGAACTTTATTCATCTGTTGTAAAAAGAGTGTGACCTAACTACAATATATTGTAAACAAAAAAGTATATAGCCATATCAATTATAGTTATGAATGAAAGATACATTGTTTCTTTGCATCCTTCTTTGCGTAACATAAGGTGCATATTTAAGCAATACAAAGTGCCAAATTTTCCACCATATTCAATTATATCTACAGAATTATATCACAAAGATTTTATTGAAACTATAAACATTTTCTGCTATAAAATAACAGACATACGTTTTTATAGAGATAAAAAGACTTGTTAAGTTTGTCCTGAGTCCTGACCCATAAAGAAATAAATTTTGTTCCTTAAAAGTTTCAAATACTTGTGAATTTTGAATGTGAACAACCTGCGTGGAATTTATTTATGTAGCATTGTGTTGGCATAAAACCTGCACTCAGTAATAAAACTTGAAGAGTAAGAATGTGCATATATTGTTTTGTTTAAAACACAAAGGCTGCTTCATAATATAATTTGGCATATGTATCGGTATTATCAGTGACCTTTTAGTTTAACATATTTAACAAACTTACTAGTCATATCAAAATATTTTTTATCAGTGTATACTCACATTGTGTTCCCAGATTAAATTCATGCCTAGCACCATTGAACTGTGCAATCAGCGTCTCTGAAATTAATACAACATACAATTTAATATGTAGGTATATTTTTAGAAGCAGTTCACTCAAATAGAATAAAATATTTAAATCACCTTTACTCTGCATAGGTAAATTGAATGCTGGGATGTTGTCTTTGTTCAAATTTTTCTTCTTAGAGTCCACCAGTAACATATCTTCACCGAAATCTTCAACATAGTATTTCCGCATGTTTTGAGACAAATTGTCTGTGTCAATGGAATCCATACGACCCCTGCGTGCTTCTGCCAGCGGCCCTGGCGTTGCCACCAGCGCACTCTGCATTATTCTGTCCTGATTTAAATTTTGCCCCATCAAATGATCTTTCAGTCCATCCAGCTGTCTTCTCATGGATATCATTTCATTCCAGTAGTAGAACGCGATCGAACAACTGATCGCCATGCAAATAACGCTCAGCAAAAAATTAAACACGAACAAAAGCTTGATTTTCTTGGAAGACGCCACTGAGAACGTAGTGTTTATATGCAAACCCAGGTCCGATGGCTTCTCTACAATAAAAATAACACGTTCAGTATACGTTACCTACGTTTCGCTTAGCTTAGTATAACTCTTATCGCTAATTTACAACAATAGTCACCTGTTTTTAAATGTATGACGGTCCCGTCGTGTGAATTTAATTTTGCATCTTTCGTTTTACGCGTATTTAGAAATATATTCGCCGCACCTGAGTTCAGCGGTACACCCTCGCTTATGTTTATTTTTCTTTCTCCATCCATTATTATTGTTTGTGTTGAAATGTGTACTACTGAATGCTGATGGCTCCTACCGGCTCATACGATTTCAAGGCTGGGCGTCGCCGTCTCTAAACAAAGCATGAAAAGCTTTAGTAAAGTTTGCACCAACCGCATATTGATAACCGCGGTACGATAAAAATATCACATATTTACTTACTTGTACGCAACTGAGGTCACTTCAATTTATAATAACATATATTTACACTTAACTTACAATCACATTTCCACACAAACTTTTATACTACACATTATTACTACGAACAAGTTCCACAAAAAATAAATAAATAAGTAAACAACACAAGCGAACTTTTCGACCGTTCGCTGTGTTCGGGCCAGTTCGGCAAGGGCGCGTGCGTTGCTTGACCGCTACCGTCTGCGCGCCAAATTCGAACTGAACTCACTGTGTTATGTGAGCGAGCGTGTGCGCCTGAATGCGGAATGGCGCGAATTCGCGATGCTAAGATTAGCGCAGGATTGTTCAGCTCTAGACGCTAGACGACTTTCAAATGGCACAGCAATGGCCTTATCCGTTTTATGTGTATCAAAATCATTGGATATTTGCAAGTTCAGCAAATATTTTGAGAATGATTTATTGCCACGAAACCAACATGTAACAAACATTACTGTTATTTGTGCTTTGCGGATACCTATGTCAGACAAATCCATTAAACTATATTATATTTATAATTTATATGTAGGTATAATCGGATACACTATACACACCACAATACACACATAGTCTAATTTTAGCAGGTAATTAATTTCATACAAAAAGCACTTCTTAAACTGTCTAATGAAAAGGGTAAATCCCAAATAATATATTAAACATGGAATAATACTTTATATTTATTGTCATACTTGTTATGAAGTCATTTTGTGGTAAGGACAATTTTTAGTTACACACATTGACTTATATGATCGATGGTTACACATTTAAATGTAATATTTGAAGCAAGCATATCATGAATAGTTCCGGTATTGAGATGTTCCTTGCATGTCCTTTGAAATTAATTATGAAATATGATACTGCAATCAGTCAGTTCAGTATTAGTAACTAACTATAACCAAACGCATACCTATTACGAATTCTAATCTTGCTCAGGTAAATACGTTCATGACTCGAGTTCGGCGGCCTCCTAACAGGCAACGTGCCTTCGCTTAAAAAGCATGTCAAGCCGAAAAGTAAAAAGGGGCAGATAATAGTTTCATATATTTTTTTTTATATTGCGGAGGGACGACGAGGAAAAAATAATGCCTATCTGTAAAGATTTGCATGTTTAAGTAGTTCGTCTGATCGCTTGATTAGGTATAGGAATTACAAACCTATAAGAAACAGGTTTCGCCAAAAATAAACGTATGCAAAAGTAATTTTTTCTACCTCTAGGATGTTAATAGTAACACAAATACACTTGAATTCTAGAATATATTCGAAATAATATGCGACATATTTTAACGAAAGTGTTGATTTCCATTTATTTGTGTGTTTTGCTATTACTATTTCAAAAGTAAATGTGAAAGATTTTTTAAATTTGGCTAGTCGTGTAATCAGTTTGGGAAACGCTGCGTGCATCGGAATGTGCACCAGTGCACCAGCTGCTTACATCTCGGCTCGTGGTTACCCTGAATATTTTTGCGACGGGTATATCACAAGCGCACAGGGGCGGCCCCAGATTGTCAAATCAAATGTAATATAGTTATGAAGAAATCAATTCATGTTTGAGACTAATTGAAACGGAAATGTATCAAGATATCTAGATTTATATTTGTGATTCTAAAGGTGATTCTCCTTTGCTGTCGCTGTTCAACTACAGAAAGTCCACTGGCCTCTGCTAAACTTAAGCCTCCCCAAGGAATTCCATACAGATCTATTGGAAGCTACCTGCATACATAAAGGTACTGTACTACAATGCTATACCAAGGAAAAAAATGTTTTATCGTATGTTTTAGTAATTAAAAACTACAAGTAATAAGGTTTTTATGGTCTCTAGGAAACAAATACGTGTTTTCTTACGTTTTTGCCATACCTATTACTAAACTAGGTTGCGGACACTCATGACAGGTGGATATGGTACCATATTCAACTATGATAGCGAAACTGTAACGACTTTATTCATAGACAGATTTAAACCCTATTTTCACATTTGAATTAAAATAAAACTCAGGATATTTATATAGACTCCTTTATATTTATTGGCAGTCCTCTACATCTGGTTTGCTATTCTAGCTATTAAATCTGTTTTTATATTTAAGAATATATTACCAATTAGTCAAACATTTTAAACTTTTATTTTGCTTTTGAAAGATGTTAAAAATTATTTGATGTTTTTCTTCCTCGGTGTCATCATTTTGGGTTACTGTACTTGTCCTGTATCGCACAGGTCGACTTAGGTAACCTTGTCTTATTAGTTAAGGGTATATTTGGACTCTGCTCTGTACTGCACTTAGAATCAGCTGCATATGAGCCATTGTTATAATAATAGAAAAAACCTAGGTAAAAAGTGTTTGAAATTATTATGACGCCATTGCATGTTTTGAGTATACAAATGTTGAGATCTAATTTCTCGAACAAGACGTGGTATTTTTTCCCGTACCCGCGATAGCAGGTGGCTCTTACCTGGCAGGTGGCCTTGAGGATGCATCTGTAAAAAAACAGAATTCCGGAACTCCCAAACCCCCTGTTGTTTATGACGTTCCAATTCTAAGTTCGGAATTAAACATTATGCATCGCATTTATTTGTAGCTAAGACACTCCATGCCACTCTGCAAATGGAGTGCTATTTCTGAAACCACGCGCCTAACTACATGTGCTTTCACATTCAGCACTCACATATGCGCATATAAATGTGCCAGCTACACGGAGACAGTTTTCCTTTAATACAATTTTATACGTAATTTCATTGAAGCATGAGAATGTAGAATAATATAAAACAATTAAATTACACTTCAAGGATTGAAGTGAGAGTGACATGATAAGATAAAAGTCATTCATATTTTTTATTTTACTACTATAACGGTGAAGGAAAACATAGTGAGGAATCTTGCATACCGTAGCGATTTGAAAAAATCTAAGTATTGTAGAGGAGGTCCGTGCCCCGCAGTAGGACGTATATGGGCTCATACAGATACAGATTTTACTTTATTTCGTGTGAATAGAACTATTTCTGAAAGCCAACCTCAGTAGCGAGAGTCTTCGCAGATAGAATGTCTATTGGCTAAGTATGTGTGAGGGGAGACAAAAATACTTATAACTTCTGTGTATTTGGAGGTCGATATCCATCAATGGACTGCCTATGAGTCGATGAGAGTTCCATACATACCTACTACGAGTATAATCGTATATGGTAATGTTATAAATTGCTAAAATATAGAGTAATACCTAATGATATTTATAGAATCTTATCTTCAGTTACTAACCATATAAATGTTTTGTAATTGACAAACATTCTTTGGATTCCACGTATCGGATGTTGATATTGTAATAAGGTTATCTAGCTATTGCATCCGTCAAGGTGGGAACTTTGAGTTTTATTGGCTATCTCCGCTTCTTGAATAAAAAATAAAAAAAGAGTAATGGACATAAATAAATCACATGATGATGAGTGTGCTATTGAAGAGGCTTAGGCTTTAGTTTCTTTGGATAAAGAATGATATTTTTTAGCTTCCAAAGCAGTTCACACATATCTGCAATATCTAGTAGGTTGGTCGCTCCACTGATAAAATATAGATATCAATGACCTATATTTTAGTTGGATTTAAACAAACCTCCATCTTATCTTTGGTCTCCCGAGTTAGTGAATGTGTTAGACACGCTGCATATGTCCCATTTCCTATATTTAATAGATAAATATTATATTCTACAAAAATACCCAATTTGATACTTTTGAACGCAGGTCGTAATTAATGGAACCTCAAACTAAGGCTTAATTACGGTTATACGTAATTGTAATTTTAATTGACTACAAACATCAACTGCGTGTCACTTTATGAAAAGTTTTTTCTTTATATCCTTTATTGTTTACTTTATAAATAAGCTTAAAAACATTTAATTATTTAGCAGTACAAAAAGCGGTCGTATCTCTCGAAGCAATCTCTTACCGACTACCTTGGGATGGAAATAAGAGAAGGAATCTAAAAGAGAAGAATTCTATAATATATTCCTACGGGTATCATATAATATATTTACACCGGCAATTAATTACTATCAATACCAAAGTTTTACATAGGTAGTTGTTGTCTCTTGTCTGTGTGTGTGGACTAATATTATAAAAAATCCCTTTTTACTGTGGTCTATTGTAAATACCAAATCAAAGTGTTAGTAATTGTCTTTGACCACGACTTTTTCCCCCTTGGGGAAGTCCGTTTCATACCGCCTACCTTACTAAATTTGCACTAGGTAGGTATGTATTTTTTTTTTTTTTTCTCCTGTGTTCTATTTTGGAGGGGAGTGATTCGAGTCGCTGATAGGTGTTGTGAGTGATAATGTGCGGTGAATTTAACCGGCAAAGGGGTAGGGTCTCGCTATTTGATACGACAACCCGCCCTTTGCCGGTGGTAGGTATGTATTAGTAGACTTCGGGTGAATTGTGAACTAAAGTACTTAGAAATTTGGAGGCTTGATTGACTCCATTAAGAGATAAAGTCTGGGAAAATCAAAGACAAAACAAAAAGATCCATAATTTCTTGTACTGTACTGTATAAGCCACTGCAGGGCACGAGCCTCCTCTGCAATCTAGCGTACGATCGGATAAAATTGTTAAAACTCGATATTTCTAATACAAAATATTTTTTTATTGAATTTCGGTGCTTTGTCTCAATCGATTTGATGTGAAATATTGCCATTGATTGCATTTTCTTAAACAAAATGACTAATGAGACAATTGTGTGTCAATTGTAAAATAAATTGGACCTGAATGAATCACTTGCGGACAGTCTGAATCACACGTACGTTACTTTAGCGTTAAACCGCTTGTTTTGCAAAACACCCGTGTTAAAAAACGCATCTTTGTCTGTATCGTACAATATCATAGCCTTTGTACTTTGAAAAAATTTACTAACGTTGCTGTTTATAAATAAGCACACTTTTAACAAACATTAAGGATATCAAAGATTAACAAAAAAAAAAAATACATTGTAGATTATTTCTTTTACGCTTTAGACTGCCCTTTCCTTCTCCTATTTATATATCCATCCCATGGTTGCCTGTAAGAAAATTCCTAGTATGATAAGGCCGCCACTTGTACTATTATTTTTATTGTGTAATTTCGCATCTGTATATCTGCCTGTGGTGAAAAATATAAAATAATAAAATATAAGAAAAGAATAAAATAAAATAAATAAATAAAATATTTAGAGACCTAAAAGTAAGTATCTTTACTCCATACTTCTTCCCGACTACCAATTCCTACGATTATTTCAGTTTATGATTGGTAGACATTGACGTCATTATAATTAAACTGATGGGAAATCAAAACATTAAACGCATTAGGAGTAAACATTAATATTGCTTACACCGCTTTACATCATACTCATTGGCAAAGAATCTGTCGATTTCTTGAAACTTCAAACGGACCGAGAGGCAGACAATTTGGCCCACATTACCGTTACGGGCATGTTTACAAAACCTGGCTGTGACACGTACACTACTGACCTAGTTTGTTTCAAATGTGTATGTCCAATAGCTCAGGTATAGAGGCTGTAGTATATGAGTAATTGAATACGTCACCCACCCACGTTGCGAGTATTGAGGGGTCACAGATAAAAAATCATACGCACTTCCTATTACGATACATACATACATCAGCGTCCACTGTCCCACTGCAGGGCAAAGGCCTCTCTACCCTCCTTCTTCTTCTTGGGTCCTTATTTATGGAATTTAGGCTTCGACGATTTTCTTACAATTCCCTTACCGTCAGGGTGTTCTTTGATTGGATATGCGGACGATGGCCTCTTGCTTATTGAGTCAAACAGTAGGTCGGGACTCGAAAATATGGCAGACACGTGTTTAAAATTAATATCTGATTGGGGCGATCGAAATCGCTTACAGTTCGCACCACATAAAACGTTCCAATTACTTCTAAAAGGAATTTTAAAATCACCGCCGCGAATTAAATTTAATAATATCACCGTTAAGAAAAAAGAATCAGTTTGTTATCTTGGTCTAATTTTGGAAAGGAATTTCTCCTTTCTTGAACATATTAAGAAAGTCGGGGAAAAATCGAAAAATAACTTTTTTGCTTTGACAAGAATATCAAAATTAACGTGGGGGCTATCTTTCAACACATTAAAAACCATATATGGAGCTACTTACTTAGGATGTATTACTTACGGATCCCCCGTATGGGCTGATAGGGCTACTATCGGTGCTGTGCGAAGGAAATTGCTCCAGAGCCAACGTTTGGCGTTGATATTCTTGTGTAAGGCGTATAGGACTGTTAGTACCGAAGCTTTGCCTGTTCTAGCGGGTGTACTTCCAGTCGACCTGGAGGTACAACGTCGCGCCGCGATGTATTACTCAACTAGAGAGAATATGGACAAAAGATTCTTAAATTCACGTGAACTTTTAAAAGTAGACAGACTATTTAAGCCGCTCTCAGTTGTATATAACGAAATAATAGATGAATGGCAAAATAGATGGGATGTATCTTTGAAGGGTCGGCATCTATACCAATATTTTCCAAGCGTGCGTGATCGTTTGACAAAGATTTGGCTAGATATCGATTATTACGTATCACAGTTTCTTACGGGCCATGGTAACTTTAAGTCTAAACTGTACTCATTTAAGCTCGTTGATTCGCCTGCGTGCTCATGTTCAACACCTTATTGCGAATATGAGCAGTCCGCGCATCATATACTTTGGGAGTGTAGTCTTTGGCAGAATGAGCGTAAAACCATGCTAGATAGTATGCAAATAACATCTGGAGTTGTATACTACACGGACCTTGTGGAGACTAGGAAGAATTTCCGTGCTTTCCGGCGATTTTGCCATACCTATTATTGGAATCAAGTATAACAGCTTACATATTAGGTCCCATTTAAATGTAATAATCACTATTCCGTGGTGCTTTACAGCTGGCTTCTCTGGCTGTAAATGTCTTTATGCGAGGTTGTTTACCTCTTTAGCTCATTGTTTTGTCACCCGCTTTATTAGGGAGGGAAGTGGACAATAATTTATTTCCAACTCCTCCTATTAATTTTACCTTTTTGATTGATTTCGTTGCGGGTTAAAGACAAGTTAGACATTCCCGGAGACGCGCTGAGCTTCAATGCTCAGTGTCATTAAAATGCGTGCCACTGTTGATCCTGGCTTACAGGAGTTGCAGTGGCGGGTGTGAGGGCGGGACAGTCTCCTACCCTCCTTCTACTACGATTTACTGCATTAAAATAGTTTAGTGAGAATACTGGATGATAGAGATAAATAAAAACTAAATCTAAGTTATTTTATAAATTCAACAAATTATTTTCACATTTTATTTCCGAGAATTTTAATTCGGTTTAATAAATAAATACACCCACCAGTCACATACATAGTCCTGACCCCACACTAAGATCGAGTCTTGTATCGTGGGTATCAGGAACTACGAGAGACTTTTCGGTCTTACAAACACCCAGACCCGAAACAAATACCTGTGGATCACACAATTATTTGTTTCGGTGCGGGGATCGAACCCGCGGCCTCTCGTTTCACAGGCGGCGTCTAACCAACTGCGCCACGGAGGCTGTCGCATCTTAATGATTCAACATCTTCAGCTACAAAATTGCACTGCAATACAAAGATCTCCTCGAAGGATTTCCACAAAAACCTGTTGGCAGGCTGCATCGAGTGACTTCCTCCAGCCTTTATTCATCAGCTCAACTTATGGATGATTTAAGTAATTTCGTTTCAGAATCACACTTTCAGAAGTGGTAGAGCCACGCTGTTGTCAGCGATGACTCGGCATGAATGGGCAGGTTCGTCCGGGGACCACTGTCTCACAGGAAATTGACGTGAACCGATAGCTTCATTGTTGCGTTTCTTTCGGTGAGATTGCTTGATCTACAGTACCCCTTTCATCTTCCCATCCTTTTTCCTTCCCGCTCTTCTCTCAATTTGGTGAGTCGGCAATACATCCATAATTGTGGATGTTCATCGGCGGCAGAGATCACTTACCATCAGTTAACCTGTTTGCTGGTTTGCCAGACCTATGCAATAAACAAAAAAAGTTAGTTAAGATTAAATACATTATATAAAATAATTTTTAATAAAAAAATAAAAACCAACTTCAAAGTGCCACTACAAAGTAACAAATAATATATATTTCATCGTACTAGTACCCAATTATTAATGTTCTTATTGACTTGACTAGCTAACAAATCTTAAATACGTAATATTTTGAAGGCGGGTCGCTAAGTGCCGAACATGTACGCCTTACGCTTAACATTAATTTGTGTAACTAATTATAGCGAAAAACACGCAAGATTTACACGGAATATTAATTTGTCTTAATATATCAGGCCGTAATCGTCCACTGTTGAGCATGGGACACAACATACCCTTTCGTGTACTTAAAGGCCTTTATGTCATGCAAGTTTCCTGACTATGATTGAAATATATCACTGTTAAAGAGTTTGGTAATTGAATATCATCAACACACAAGTGACTCCGATAATTTCGGAGGTGTATACCCTGGAATTATAACCGAGACGGTGGTCAACCGTCTCGTGGATCATATCTAGATAATTATCAACAGGCTACCACACACATGTAAGGCACATAGAAATTCTATTAAAACTTCAATAAATTTACACGTAGGATTATATTAATTTGTGTTTAATTTACTTATGTGCCTTTCTGAGCCAACATTGCAGGATCTACATGTAATATCAAATGGTGTAACATTTGCTTAAATTTATACGTGTTTGATATTTAGCGACCCGCCTTCAAAATATAACGTATTTAAGATTTGTTAGCTAGTCAAGTCAATAAGAACATTAATAATTGGGTACTAGTACGATGAAATATATATTATTTGTTACTTTGTAGTGGCACTTTGAAGTTGGTTTTTATTTTTTTATTAAAAATTATTTTATTTGTCCCTTTTTAGTTTTGATAGGCATCGTAATGATGAGAAAGGTGATCATGATATAATCAAAACGATGTCTTTAAAATTTACGAATTCTTCAGACCAAACATGATATTATTGCTGTGAAATTATGAGAAGATTGTAAGTCATTATAATCATGATATCCGCTATTGTTAGACACTGACCAGGTCGGATTCTCTTAGTTTACGTCGGTAATTTACGTATCTATTTCTCTCACTCTCCCTCTTCTTCACCTACTGTTTATAGTAAAACTTTTATATTGAAAACTGAAATTAATTGTATCTATTATCTAACCCCCCCCCCCCCTACACGCCTTTCCCCTTTTAACCCCCCCTTTGTAGTAACACACTTATACCGAACCAGGTGCAAAAAGAATTATTGCTGTACAGTTCAATTTTGAGGAGTTCTGCTCTTCAAGTCCGAAGATATTCATCAGGTCTTCACCATTATTTAATGACACCAATCTAACATATCATACTTGTCGACAAAATAGTTTATTTTTAATCGTTTAAGTACTGCCAGAGATATTGAGTATTTACATTAGTATCTATTTTCTCCCCCCCCCCCCTACACTCTTTCCCCCTTTTAAGCCCCACTTTGTAGTAATACACTTATACTGAACTAGGTGCAAAAAGAATTATTGCTGTACCGTTCTATTTTGAGGAGTTCTGTTCTTCAGGACCGAAGATATTCATCAGATCGTCACCATATTTTTATGGGACCAAACGACTAGCACCAGCTTTCAATTAAAGAAAGAATTATCGAAATCGGTTTACCCAGTACAGAGAAATGAGGTAACAAACATAAAAAAAAAAAAGCAACATACAGTCGAATTGAGAACCTCCTCCTTTTTTTGAAGTCGGTTAAAAATACATTATATTTACATCATTGTGATATATTGTATTACTAGGAGTACTGTTCCTTTTTTAAAATGTCATGATGTGTACGTACCAGGATTTTTCTACTTTCTAAGTAGGTATCAGTAAATAGTTTTAATGACGCCCTCAGGATCGATAAGCACATATTAATTGTACTCTATCGAGATCAGTGGTTCACAAACTTAATTTGGGACATTTTCTTAGGTACAATCAAATTGTTAAATACTAGAAAAACTACAGAAACTGGAATTTTAATGGGGAGGTTTTATTTGTTTTCGATTTTTTTGGCATTACAGCTTTAGTAGTTTTGTATTAAAACCCTAATAAGATCTAACAATACTATGACTAATGTTTACATATCCCCATAGGCCTATGTGACCGGACACGCATATTTGAATTAAAATATAGCGTATTTGACAAATTCCGTTTCAATTAGCAAAGAAAGTGCACGATTATTGTGAAACAGCTCCGAGAAACGGTTGTTTTCGACTCATTTCGATGTTGTGACTCAGTATGGTGAATGAACGCGTGTACGTAATTTAGTTGTCGGATTAGTCAGGTACACCAAAAATAGAGTTTTAATACCGATGGAAAAAGGAAATAATTTTGAATAAGTACCGAGCTAATTATTATGCTACAAATATTTGAATGTCGGTGCGTTGAAAGTAGACCAATGTTACAGAGGATGTTTGTAGGTAAAATGGTCTGGCAGATTATAAAACAAAATCTATGATATATAATTATTAGCATTTGGGTTTTCCAGGCAACATTGTATAAGATCGAAGAATAATAAAGGTGACTATGATCTTTATATCGTCAAAATTTTGTTGCAACATGTCGTGGCATGCAATGACATAATTTTAATGGAGTCATTTAAATTTGCATAAATAATAAAATACATTCCAATTAGTACATTTAAGTAAGAACTGATTTGAATAACGGACCCATAATTTTGAGGGTCAATGACACTACTGTTTTCACCGTTGTCCTGCTAAATCTGGGTCGAAAGGGACCGTTATTGGCCTACTGTCGAGATTTTTTGCTGTCTCTCAAGAGGCTGATAGACAAGACACCTAGTTTTGTTCGTGACTCCTCGTGAGAGATATCTATCGAATGTTGGTACAGGATTAGCAGCGTTTATTTGAAGTACAACGTGTTTTTCTTAGTGATATGTAGTAGTAATCGCGTAGGTTAAATACACCCAGCGGTGAAAGTTGGTATCAGAAACTATAAAACATTTTTCGGTCCAAAACACCCGCAACCGAAAGAAATATTCGTAGATCTCATTTTTTTCCTCTGTGCGGAGATCGGAGCTGCTGCCTCTCGTTTCAAAGTCGGACTCCAAAACAGCTACGTCACGGAAATATTGAAGTCAGAGATTTAATATTTACATCCAAAAAAATAATATGTAGTGATAATATTTTTTATAATTTTGCCGTGTTAGGTATTTTTTTGTCCAGTGTGATAATTATCGGCTATACTTAAATACATCCAAAAGTCACATATGTGCATAGTCCTGAACCCACACCCAGACCCGAAATAAATATAATATGTAGATCACACAAATATTTGTCCCGGTGCGGGGATCGAAGCCGCAGCCTCATGGTCACAGCCGGTTTCAACCAACTGCGCCACGGAGGCTGTCAATTCATTCACAAGGACGACGAACTTGGTATTTGAAGTGTGCAAATATTTTTTTGTTCCTTTGTTCATATACCAGTATAACGTTTAAGTTCTCATGCTAATATTAAACCCATCCGGAATTCGTACCAAGCGTCCACACTGAAATTCTTCTCCAAATTCTTCTGACAATTGCTTTCACGATTAAGAAGTGAAATATTCCGTTAAAGTTGTGGTCTGACAAATTTTAACAAACTTGTATGGAGGACTCTTAAAAAGGGACACTAACAATAAATTAAATGTACAGTTAAGTTCATACCTTTAATTGAATGGCTAGTTTATAGGGAGTGGTAAAATGCCCTAAATCTCGAAGAAATCCCCCAACGCTAGGCGACTTTTGAACTGTCTATGGGAGACTGCCAACAAAAACTTTGTGGTCATTGAGTTTTTCCAAATTAAATGAAATAATAAAAATGATTAGTTGCGTGTAGCCGATTTTCCCAGAAACTGGAAACTTCGAAGTAAAAAATATTTTAATACAAATACTTGTATACGCTATACGACTATATTGCCTGGGTTTTCTCTCACTATACGGTATGAATTTCCGCCCGGTGCAATATATTGAAAAGCGCCGTTTTTTTCATTTTTCACCTAGTGCCAGGTTCGCTTTGATTTTCTATTTTTTTGCAACGTGGAATGAATGGTGCACTGGCTTTGTCAGAAACCGAATAAACGCATATTGGAGTGTGGCCTTTTTGTGGATAGTGCCTACTTTTCGCTGACTTTTATTAACGTGACACAGTTTTTTTTTATATAGGGGGCAAACGAGTATACGGCTCACCTGATGGTAAGCGACTACCGCCGCCCATCAACATCTGCAATACCATAGGGCATGGATATGCGTTGATTTGCTAGGAAATTTCAACAAATAAGTGTATATAAAATAAATAATATAAAGTGTATATTTTTTTTAATTGTAGGTAAACGACCTAGCGGCCCACCTGATGGTGAGCAGATTCCGGTGCTCATGGACTCTACTATGCCAGGGGCACGGACAAACCGCAGCCTACCAGAGGAGAGAAGAAGGAAGATAGGATGGGAGGAGGAAGGGAGGGGCCGTTGGGCCTCCTGCCATCTCTCTCTCTCAAATATATGAACTAAAAAATAAATTTGTTTATAAAACAAACTATGAATTGACAAACAATAGCCAACTACGTTTAATGTTATAGGAGTATGGTAAAAATTAAAAAAGGAGAAACCCTTAAATTTACTTGTCGTTTTCTATCGTCGATTTAATAAGCACCACAGTGTAGATACCACAAGAATGTCTTCTAGTTTCCAATTGAGCTACGACAGTAACCCACTATATTTCTTTTAGATCGATATTAGAACTCATTACGATCTAACAACAATACTATGTTAGTTTTCAAAAGGGTAAGCAGCTAGATACCTAGTAATAAAAAAATATTTTTATTTTATTTTTAGTGTGTAACTGTAGTTACTGAATAACGTTTACGTTTAATTTTTATAACCATTTTGTTCGTTTTCTGGAGCAGTGTACGAGATGCTGGCGGTGCAAGGTGAGGCTAATGGTTCGCTCATAGCTTTTTCGCGACACAAAATAGTTATCTTAGTTTGGGTCGGGACTATTATATGTGTGACGGTGAGATGTAAATTATTTCTTTATTTTAATATACCGACGACCGATATGAAGGCATAGTGTGCACTAAACTTCATACCTACAGTAAGGACAAACATTTCGGAATTCACAGACCCTCGTAAAAAGGTCTTACGATGAGAAAGTGCAATGGCTTGTAACGTGCATTTTTGAGGAAAATATTGTACTCACTTCTGCATTGGAATAGCTGTTACGATTCAATGGAATTTTGTACATATTTTTGGTATGTTATTATAAATACGAATATTTTAAGGATTACTACTATTCACTGCCTCGTAGCTGAGTTGTACTGCGGTATGATGGCAAAGCTGAGGTCTCGGGTTCAAGTCACGGGTCAGGCAAACTGATATTGGATTTTTCTATTTATAATCAGCCCGGAGTCAGGAATTTGTGCTCGATTTGGCGATAGGTTCGCCCCATCACATCGTGGGACGGAAAATATAAGGCGAAACGTGAGTGTCCTGGTTGCACCTCTGCCTATCCCTTCTGGGAATAAAGGCGTGAGTTTATGTATGTAAGTATGTTCTGTTGACATGAATCCTACTTTATTTTGACAGTTACTTATTAACTTATGACGTTGTTTATTTTAATATCTTTCGCATCATAGTCGATGCGTTAACAATATTTATGATGGGGATGTGTTTAAAAAAAAAGTTATTTTAAGAAATTAGCTCATGCTAGAATCGTTTGTAATGCAGAATTATAAACTAGTTTTGTTTATATTATGTAGCACCAAAGCAGGTACCAACAATTAAATAACATATTGAAGATATCAGTTCTTTTATTTAATGTACTTATATAAAATATATTTTAGCCACTTGTGTTTCGGTAACAATGAAAATTAGACAACAATATAACATTAAGTCTGAACAATTTTAACCTTTTTGTGAACATATCTTGAAGAGAAATAATTTTAAGGTTTTAGGGAGGGGTCTAATGAACGTGCTCTATCACTCTTTTTTTTTTCATATTGAAAATGGCTTTGGCCCTAATGCGATTGTGTCCACTCTTTATTTGTGAAGCTTTTAGTGTAGTTTCCGATGACTTGATAGTGTTTTATACTTTTCTGTTTCGATGAATATTACTGCTTCAAAACTAATTCTCGTTATATTTTCCGGTTTCCCCGATTTTATTTATTCAATTTGATAAAAATAAATTGTTTATTTATTCAACTAATCAACTCTCATTAAAATACAAGTCGTGATGTCACGCGCAATTAACAAATAATAAATAAATACACCCAACAGTCACGTACATAGTCCTGACCCCACACTAAGATCGAGTCTTGTGTCGTAGGTTACAGGAACTACGAGAGACTTTTCGGTCTCACAAGCACCCAGACCCGAATACTTGTGGTCTACACAAATATTTGTCTCGGTGCGGGAATCGAACCCGCGGCCTCCTGTTTCATAGCCGACGTGTAACCAACTGCATCACGAAGACTGTAAAAAAAACCTCAAAAAATATATTCGTGTTTTAGCCGCTCAGCGCTCCATTTGTAGCTTTGATGACCTACCTCAAGGCTCTGCGACTTACACGTCTAGTTCATATTAGCATACCAACTAAGTAATTTTCGACCTCCTGTTTTGCAGCCCCATTATAGATTGTTTACTAATTAATATTATTGTTTCCTTCATGGACGCTGACATCTGCAAACAATCATTTCGTAACATTACGTTAGGAATAGGAACGTTTCCGCGCTATGCGTTGCGAAGTTATGTAACAGCCGACGCAGCTTTTCTCTATTTATCTACAATAATGTTTGATCTACGTAATAAGAGAATGTGGACTTGTTTACAATCGTACGCATTTGGGCCACCTTGCACTGAAATACGAGACTTACATTTTTACGAGATATCGAGGGCGCTAGGTGTAATTTGTTGACCAAGTGCGGTAGATTATTGCTTGCTTCTCAGTTTTAGCTGTTTGATAAACACGTTCTGTTTACCTTATTCATGTTTGTATTACGTGAAAAACTGAAATGTAGGCAGTTATACTTCGTAAGATGAAAACATTGCGATAAAGGAGATTTACCTAAAGCATTGTAGGTGTGGGTATTGGAAATCTCAATTCTGAACGTAGGCCCTAAAATTGTATTTATTGTTGGTTAATTCTCGACCATAAATGCAACGATTTCGGCTAAATTTCGCCAGTGTTAGAATCTCCTATTAGAGGTAAAGCTATTTTCAACAACGACCTATGATACCCATACCTCAATGCCTTTAAGAACACTTTAAGTCCTCGGTTTCAGTTGTAACCTTCTGGAAAATACAGTTGTTATTAGGCCTCCAGAGAGCGTCTATAAGTGGCTCGAGAATTCTGCTTCTGGACTAGTCACTGGTTTAATAAAATCCGTCCACCAATCGGCAATGCCAATTACTTGACGGGCTAAACTTCAAACAGCTTTAAAACCTATTTTAGTCATCATCAGTCATCAATGTTTTATCTTTTTCGTTTAAACTGAAATCTAAAGTCGTTCGAAATGGACAAAACATTCGATAACTAAAATGGGTTTTTAAATCTGAGTATGAATAAGGCTGTAAATCTTAAAACTAATGTGATAAATGTGACGACTGACTATGTGCCGATGTAGACAGATAAAGTCTGTATAATATCTAGAATTATTTCATTAAGCTTTACGACTATATGCGCTGACATAGATACGCTGTCTGTGTATTTGTACCTAGAAATATTTCAGGAAGCTATTAAAATAGTCAGAGATCAGTTCCAATCTTTCCTGAATGTAAGCAGGTGCAGGTTTAAAATAACTACCAGTTACCTGTTTAATGTCACTAGGTAATGAATTCGGAAAGCGACGAGAATATTTGTCACGTCCCACTTTCAGTATTTATTTCTAAGGCCAGACTAGATCTATTAAGTAGGAGAATTGATAGAACATCTGACAATCAATAAATTGAAATAATTTGTATTATTGCCGACGTTGTAAGTCCTTGGCTGCAATTCTTGGGTCATTAGTAAGTAAACAGTTCTGTGTATTTGTTTGTAGCTGAGATTTTGCAAAAAATTATTATTATTAATAAAAAACAAATAGGAATAATAAACAAAACAAGGAGACCTAGACTTATCCCGCAATAAAATATTACATCTTGTCCCGACCCCACATTAAGATCAATCAAGTCTTGTGTCGTGGGTATCAGAGACTACGAGAAACTTTTTAGTCTCATAAACGCCCAGACCCAAGACAACAATTTGTGGGCCTCACAAACATTTATATCGGTGCGGGGATTGAACCTGCAGCCTCTCGTTTCACAGTCGGCGTCTAACCAACTGCGCCACGGAGGCTGTCGAGGCTGAGATGCAATAAGTATATCTGGACTACTGCATTTACCAGCCTGCCTCGGTGGCGTAGTTGTATTACGGTACGGTTACAAAGCTGAGGTCTCGGGTTCGAGTCCCGGGTCGGGCAAAGTGATATTGGGTTTTCTATTCATTATCAGCCCGGAGTCAGGAATTTGTGCCCGATATGGCGATAGGCTCGCCCCCTATCACATCGTGGGACGGAACATACAAGGCGAACTGTGGGTGTCCTAGTGGCGCCTCTGCCTACACCATCGGGGATAAAGGCGTGAGTTTATGTATGTATGTATGCATTTACCAGCAGCTGCATTTTATTGTATTGACGACTTAGTTAAGGTTGTAGGAAGTCACTGTATGCAGGCTGCTTCCAACAGGTCGATGTGGATATTCATGGGGAGGCTTTTTAGCTGTGGTCTTTCTGTGGCTGAAGAAAGAAAGAACATTGTATTCACGTTGTGGCAGTATAAAAAAGGTAGGTACAAAAAGATAACAAACAATGACTTATTCCACATGTGGGACTTTTGCAGAGCTATGATCTCATATGTTTTGGGTTAGAAATATTACTAAATATAATATAGGACACAGAAAGGAAAATATGTGTTCACAAACCACAGATTGATAACGGTCTCTGTTCTATGTCAAGTTGCAGTCATTTATTTGTGGTGGATTTTAAGTTAATAAATAAATAATAGTTTATATAACGTAAGATTGGTAAACATTAATACGCCACGAGACAATATCGTGTACAAGCGGTAAAATCTAAGTTTAGAAGTAAAGAAAGCATTTATTGCACTGAATTTAACCGAAAAATCAGAAGTCGAAGGTTCGAGCACAAATTACGTTAACAAGTTACGTGTAAATTAAGAGTCCATTATCATAGTAAAACTGAACATCACCAGGAAATCAGCGTACCCGAAACGCACTACACAAATACTAGATAAGGTACAGACTATTGTATCAATCCTATCATTCTTATTGCCGAAGCCCATATATTAAATCATGATTTATTATACAACAAAGGTAAATTCATTCATCCCTATAGAGAAACAGAAGAGGAAAAAGCGTCACACCTGAGATCTTCAAAAGAATTACAAGGATATGTAAAGTTCATCAACGTGCAATAGGTTAGCATGGGGATTGACTGAAAAAAGCGACATTTTTTGGACACCCTTTTATTTTTAAAGACGCAATGATACGCAAGGGCTTAAATTATTATTTTGGCAAAAAACTATGTACACCCAAACATGATGTAAAGTAAATCGTAGGTAAAAAAAATGTTTTTTTTTGCGAAATTAGTTGCAACGGTCTGAAGTCTCTAAAACTACCGCCTTGCTTCGTTGTCGTTCGCAGGCTGGATATACCCGGTAAAGCTACTATTTGAAATCTCAAATTGGCACCGGATTGGGTTGAAAATGAAAATAGATTTATTTTTATTGCGTAGCTCATTATTTTTATCACGCGCAAACAGGTCACCTGATGCTAGGTGGTCACCGCAGCCCATGAACAACGCTTGGATCATGGATGTGTTGCCGGCTCATCAAATTGAGAGGAGAGCGGGAAGGAAAAAGGATGGGAAGATGAAAGGGGTACTTACTGTAGATCAAGCAATCTCACCGAAAGAAACGCGACAATGAAGCTATCGGTTCACGTCGATTCCTATGAGACAGTGGTACCGCCCCGGACGAACCTGCCCATTCATGCCGAGTCATGGCTGACAGCAGCGTGGCTCTACCATATCAAAAAGTAAGTAATTTAGTTTTAATTACATCTAGTTTATGTTTTAAGAAAGACTCTCTCTCTCTCTCTCCTTTCAGCCACAAGCAGTGCGCCGCTGAACAAGCATCTCCACTCCATGGAACTCCATAATGACCTGTTGGAAGCGGCTTCAGGTAAACTTAAAAGCACAAAAATATTTAATCGCAGAATAATTGAAAATTCATATATCCAGTATTCGTAACTCTACAGTCCTTTACCACTGCTGGATACAGGATCATAGCATGTTGGTTCAGTTTAAACTCGCTTTGTATAAAGAACTTATTCAGTAAAATTAATAACTTCACCTAAATATGTTTGCAGAAGCAACCACGTAACATATTAAAATAATTATCGACCATAAAATATAAATTAGGATAGCGGCTTAAAAGTTTTCGCTTTGTACTAGAGCCTACGGAAAATAAACGTTAATTAAATTACTACTTTCGTATATTAGCTGGCTTGGGATGGATGGAAGAAGCCGAATATCGTGTTCAATAGTGGCATATGTTCAGCTATAGAGTGTAATCAGGTGATCAAGATATTTTTATCTAGCTTCATCCCGGCCAGTATCAGGGGCTGTTTGTCTCAATCTGTGCTGTTTCGCCCAGTCTGTGGTAACGGTTGTAAGACTAAGTATTGTATCTTATATTTTCTTTGATTACATATGTAAAGTCAGCTCTTCTTAAGACGACATAAGGGCCTGGGCTCTGCTATGTTAAGAGCCAGGCATAAATTGATGATCAAAGATATTCGTTAAATTGAATTCCGTATTTGTACAATCGGAATTTGCACTTGAAAAAAGCACCCACTATACACACGTAAACATAGCTTGTGACAGTATTTAAAACGAGTAAAAAGTGGCGTGATGTGTGACACGCATGTATTTCAGTTTGCAGAAGTCGTAACATGATGGTTTCAAGCACGTGTTGCGTATTATCTGCATCGAAGAATACGTAATTGGAAGCTAAATGTACTATGAATGATTCACGCACGCATTGTAACGTAAACTTCATTCACCTGACTCGTTACTACAAATTACCTACTGTGCAATCTTGTTTCAAACGATTTTGCTCTTTAATAATATTGATATAAAGCTTACCAATGTATTGTTCGATGGTAGTACATAAATTGTTGATGAATTGTGTTTTTCTGTGGAACTGGGTCAATTATTTGGTAAACAATCGATTAGTATAAACAATTTGATCGATTCTGGAATCGATAATGATTCCTGTAAAGAGCAGGTATGCGTGCGCAGCGGTGCCAAGCTGTCTGGTCCGATGTTTCTTACGAAATGTGGTAGACATTGTTCTCGTACTAAGAAATAATCATAGACCGTCTGTGGAAACAAGTAAACATGTATATTTACAAACAAAATTTACATAACAAGTATGATGAAATGTGACTTTCTGCTATAGATTCCCAGAGCACGTACAGCCTGTTTTATTTTTGTTTTCTCTTGGCTTAGCAGATTGAGTCGGTGAGGATGTCGAACAAAGAAAACTATAGCTGATGAAAGATGGCTTATGAGTTGTAAATTAATAATTACTATTATAGTGGTCATCACAAATAGGTCAGTCACACGGTCAGATTGCCGATTGCTACGTCGTAATAAGAGATCTTTTTGGATTCAATTCGGTAAAGCTGCGTTTACAATTTTTTCCAGATGAACATGATATACCTAGATTAGGGATAAGTTCAATAAAGCCCAGTTATTTCTTTCCTCTTTTTTTTACATTTTTACACATATAATAAAAAGTAATAATTTTCTCTTTATTTATCACCACTCTAATAATAAATGTTCCAAATTTCTTTATACCTCCTTAGCGATCGGCCTATGTTGAATTATTCGCTAGTTATTTATTATTCGCTTCCCGTTTCCTGATTATAGGAGCTTATAAGACGAACGCTCGATGACCGTAAGAGAAGGAATAAAGATAAATGAATATTGAATAAACATAATACCATGCCTTCAGCTATCTCGACGACTAAAGGTATAGTTAGCCAATTTACGTCGTAATTAAAATAGTAAACATACGTTTACCATTTTAAATTAGATGAAGTCAAATTAGCTTTCCGAAAGCCTTGGTATTAGATGTGCCTGATACCAAGCCGTCTACGGCTGGTTGCAAAATTATAGATGTAATCTTTTCTAACATGGATAAAAAATTTGTATTGGTTCGACTCAATCCCAATAATTTAAGTTCGGTATAAGAGCAGGTAGATTGTAGGCAGGAATTTCTGATATCCACGAGTCATGCCACAGGATGTACTCACTACTCAGGCAGGAATCGTACTATGTACGCAACATATATAAATTTGTTTTCTTAGAAGTGTTTGTTAAACTGTAATGATTTTCGGGAAGTGAAATACTATGCTGTACGATGTCTGCGACGTGAATCACGTATTCATTTAATTATTCTGATTAGCTAGCTTTGGTGTAAAAACTAATTGGTTGCATAAAAATATTTACAATTTACTATGACTAATATATGATGTTTGTCTTGGTGTAACTGTAATGGTTTAATTGGGACGATTAGGAGCAAAGTACATGATTACCATCAGGCCGCCAATGTAAATTTAAAACAAGGAGCGAGTAAAAGGGTTTAAAACCGATAAGTGAAGAGAAGGATATTGAGATTACAGCAATAGTTTCCTATGGGGTAGTGGTGCCATCCCAGTCAAGGTGGCTCATTCCTATAATAGTTTTTGTTTTTTGTTGAGTACAGCGGTGCTCGACCACTTTGGAATTTTTGCATAATATCTTGAAATTAAATTAATTAAATCCTTCAAGTATTTTTCTCTCTGTCAAGGTGCGGTTTACGACTGTTTTGCTACATTCAGAATTTCCCGAACATATTCTAAAATATTAACAGTCAAAGAAATATAGGTTCATTCAATATAATAATTAACTTATAATGTCTTCGTTATTGGCGAATTTCAATAATATTTGAAAACCGGTACCTATAAAACTTTCATTTTGATTGTACAATATTTTTGTGGGTCCCAGTCTCTATATTTTCTCCATCTTGAAACTCACTGTAAGCCAAGTCAAATTATGATGGTTTCTGCTTATTAATATCATATCAACAACGCGGTATTCACATATAATGACACGATTAATTTGAGCTCTCACATGCCACTTGATATTGCAAAGCTGATATCATAAGTTTGCTACAGCCGATTTAGGACAACGAGGTCGCCGCAATTAGTTCAAGGAGATAAAAATTGTCTATTAATTTGGGTCATTTGGTCTATTTTTAGTGCGGAAATATAGCCTTGATTGACATTAATCTAGTTTATTACTATTTCATTATTTATATTATGAGGGAGGTTTGTTATTCGGTCAGAAGAAAGACGTTGTGAAATAGGTTTAAAAACACAATGAGGATTAGATAAAACCATGTAGATTGTAGAGGCTTTGCTGTTCTTAGACCGCCTACTGTAACTTGTATCAGCCAAGATCTGTGGAACAGTGGTAAGCAAAGAATGGACACCGAGTTCCGGAGCTTAGTAAATGGCGATTGCGGATTCACTTTAGGGACATTAGTTTGTAATTAAGCTGCATTGAAAATTTTGTGTCTGTAGTCTTCGCTTTAATTTTTCAATTTGGCCAAACATCAAAGAAACCTCATATAGTGTAATAGGGTAGATCTGTACAAACGTGCCTTGCTTTATTCATGATTGTTAAAAACCTATAATGTATTGTTAACGTCATAAAGGCTTGTTTATGTCTATAGGGTGTAATTCATATTTATTTATATGTTTCCTCATAGGTTAATATACCGGGTATATATACCGGGTATATCAAGACTGCGACCGAAAACGAAGCCAGGTGGTAGTTTTAGTAGTTACAAACACGATGCAAATAAAAATATCGCCAAAAAAGTGCCAGATATCTTTTTTGATTTTTTTAAAATCATCGTGTTTGGGTGGTAAATACCTAGTTTTTTGCGAAAATACTAATTAAAACCCTTACGTACCATTGCGTGTTTAAAAATAAAGAGATATACATCATTATTTAGGGGAACTATGTATATATCACCCAAATACGACGAGAAGTAAAAAAATACCAAATAAAAGTTGGCGATGTTTTTTTGCGAATTTTTTACTTGCATTGTGTCTGAAGTCACTAATACTACCACCTGGCTTCGTTTTCGGTCGCGGTCTTGATATACCCTGTATATAATATGATATAACTGTTGATTTAATAACAATGGTATGTTAGTGTTAAGGATACTTACTTCTCCGAGCTATTTACCTATAAAAGATTCATGAAGTAAATGACATTGGTTTCATTTAATTTTTGCTTTTTATTATTATTTAAATAAATACAAAAAAATATTTAAATTAATATGCAATAATGAGGTTTAATATATTCTCTTCAACTTAAACTGATGAAATAGTTTTTGGAGCCGGTATTCACCCACAGTTGGGCATAGTCCTTGTTCATGGTTGTCCAGTTCTTTCTATTTAGAGCTACTCTTATTCTAGTATAATATTATTTATGGCATTTTATTATTGATTTCGAATAGCACCTAAATAAAAAATTAAGAAAAACTACAATTTTAAAATCGTAACATAACAAACCAGTAAATATAAAATAATATAACAAATACTGTCTCTTTGCGAATCTACATAATTTCCTGCAAGCTGAAAAATATTTTAAGGTCAACGACTCTAAATAACAGGAAATTTTATTTATAATAATATGTTTGTAAATGTTGTATTTTTAATGAATCTCATAATAATATCCTCCTTTTAGTTATTATATTTTTTTGTTGTGTTGTTATTCAATGTAACATTATTTTCCAAAAATAAAATAAAGCTTATGAGTATTGTAAACACTAACCACAGGAGGGCGCTACTGTTTATAGAACTGTTAATGGAATATGTATTTTATATAAAAGCCTTGTTACGGAAACCGTGAATTAATCGATAACCTTCATCACACGGCACAAGACATAGAGTGAGGTCGGGAAAATGCGTGCTGCGTGTGACGGTTGTATATATAAATTTATTTATAAGGCACAAAAACCACAGCTAAATTTGGAAAGCATCAGCATTATTATTTTCGCTTTATATACAGAGCATAAAGGCGGACTTAATGCCTGAGCCATTCTATGCCAGTCGACCTTTGCATGGCGCAGAGAGAAAACCAGTAGGCGCATTTTCGCAATTTTCGCAAAGTAACAAAAGCTTATAAAGATTAACCTGAAAATAGAGCGCTATGTTTATTGATACAGATTAAAAAGTATTAAAATGAGCTAATACGTTTCTGAAAAATATTTTCGTGTTATGATAAAGGATTTAGTGTAATTTAGATAAGCGCTTGACTAAGACGCCTTTAAACTGTTCAGCATTCATAGCAGCGAGAATACAAACAGAAAAGTTAGCTGAGACGTTATTTAAACAGATTTTCATACTTGCGTGTATCTAATACATCATAAAAACATATTTGGATAAAACATTGTTAACTAACAGAAAAATCGAGAGGGTCCCGTAACGCCTGCCCAGAAACAAGAGCAATATTAGGTACTTGAAATTTATTTTTAGTATCAATCCATGGCACTGCTATGCGCTCGCCACTCTGATATATTAGGCGTACTCAGTTATTACTGTTCAATATTTCCTTCTAACCCGATCGCAAGATTTTTAAATCTTCTGTTTGGATATGAATTACCATGCCTCTTGGATTTGAAAAACTTCTTACATTTTACCACGCAATCATTTTTGGATACTGAGGAGGTTTTTTGTCTTGATAGCAGATCCTACAGGGCCTTTTGGACAATAGGCCATATTTGTAACGTTTTATATACAAAATTGCTATACTGATGAATAATGCATGTTGTTTATTTAACAAAACTTGAATCATAAAATCAACGTAATTTCTTTATTTCATGAATTAATTTCTTATCAAAATTCTTTAGCTACGTATTAAATCGTTATCGTATTCGAAATAGTAGGAGTTTATTTATATGTATAGACGCCTGCCATATTTAATACCGCAAATTGGAATAGCGGTAACAAGTTTTTGTTTTTAACTGAAATATATTTATTTCAGTGGGCGGAATTATTTCCATGATATACTTGAACAATGATATTTTTAATATATTCATACTTTGACACAGCTCTTTACTTATTCATTTCTTTAGTAAGCTGTGACAAAATTGAAATCAATCATCGAAAAAGAGAGTTAAATTAAGCTTCATATTATGATTTTTTTTTATGAAAAACTAGCGGCCCGTCCCAGCTTCGCCTGGGTGTATATATTTTATGATTCCACTCCACATCAGATATATGTTATTTTCGTACAAACTCTTGTATACCTAAACCTTTTGAAACCTAAACTCAACGTAGCTATTCTACTGTCCCTTTTTCTTCTAACTATGACCTGTCCGCCTCAATACCGTCCCGTCCCGTCTGTCAAGTCACTGATCCGTCCCGTTATTTCTCTTCATTATCCATCCGGTCTCATACCGTGCCTTTACATTTCGTCCTATCCCATCAAATGAAATCTGTCAACTATCCCAGTCCTATACCGTCCCTCTTATTCTATTCTATCCCATCTCTCTACTAATAGTGTGCCTTACGATTTTTTGACATTAAAAACTTCAGCGATTGCGGCTTAGCAAAATCGGATCAGTAATACGGGTGCTCCAGCAATTTTGGTTTCCACACAATATGTCATCCCTTATTTCACCTGCATAATGTTCTTTTCCAAAATTGTTTATCGCCATTATTTTTCGTTTGTAATAAAGAGCTGAAATATAATTTTTCATAGAACTAACTGAAGTGATTTCGATTTTTGACACAACATTCAAACCCTTTTTTCAACCCCTTTGGAAAAAATATAACCTATGACACTCAGGGATGTTATACCTTTCTAACGGTGAAAGAATTTTTAAAATCGATTTAGTAGTTCCGGAGATTATAATAATGTGTGATTTTAAATGATACTCGCAGGTGAAGGATAGGGCATTGTACGAAATTGTGATAAAATGACTTTCGATGTTAAAAAGAAGTTTAGTTTAGACAAAATACATTTCTGAACTCACGCATAAATATTTGACAACCAATTTAAATGTCAATCCTTTTTCATTAGTGACATTAATCTACATATTTAAAATCAAAAATACGCCATTATCCAAATATTGTGGATATATGTTGTCGATTCGAAACATTTATTTAAATACGGTCTTTAATTTGAGGGAAGAGTTTACTGTATCGACAGGATGAACATTAAATGTTTGACAGTTACGAAACCTATGAACATTTTGTATGGGAAAATATTTTATTTTTATTTATTGTCACGTTCCACGGGAACGCGATAAAAAGCATCCTATGTCCGTCTCCTGGCTCTAAGCTACCTCCTCACCAATTTTCAGCCATATCGGTAAAGCCGTTCTTGAGTTATAAATAGTGTAACTAATACGACTTTCTTTTATATATATAGATAAAATTAGACTAACTTTCTTTTTCATCATTTAGTTCTTACAACGGAATTTTAACTTGTTTCTTCTTATATGAAGTGGTCATATATGATTTATTTTTGTTTGCTTAATCATTATGGGTTTGATTATAAGTAGGTACTAGTTTGTAAGAAGTTACTAATCACTCTCTCTCTCTCTCTCTCTTCAATCGTTCCCTCAATGCTGAGGATCGTGACTCCTATCACTTGGTTGAGTCTTGGAAAGCTGATCGCCATGCTTGACGGTCCTCCCCTACTAATCACTAGGTTTCTTTTAAAAAAATGAGGCGGGGTTAAGCGGAGGCATAAATGTAAACAAGTATAAAGAAGTACGGGTATTTATACAATATTAGAAATTAACATAACGCATCCTCTATAAATCTAATATATACCATTTTAATGGTATGTTAGATTTACGCGAATGTTACACATTGAAATAAAACTATTTTTACCGATTTTATTGCTGTTTTGGTTTAATTTTTACATTTTTTTACTTCCGATTTGTTTAAACCTTTCAAAGCTGTAAAAATTAAACCAAATCCGCGATATATTCCGTAAAATTTAGTTTTATTTCAGTTCTTTATTTCCACCTGGATTTAAATAAACAGGAGTGATATCGTCTAATTCCCTGGTTTCACGCTCCTGGTTGAATAACGGGAAATTACACCAGGTATCTCATGCATTAGAATCGCCAATATCACGTAACAGGGATTCCAATTCTTTAATTGGAGCGGGTTAGTGCCCTTTGTAATTCAATTGAATGAAAGGATGCGGGTTTGAGTCTCAAATAAAAAGTTAATTCCGTTTCAAATAAAATAATATTGCTAAATATACATACATACATAAACTAACGCCTATTTTTCATAAGGGGTAGGCAGAGGTGCTACTAGGACACTCACGTTTCGCCTTGTATTTTCCGTCCCACGATGTGATAGAGGGCGAGCCTATCGCCTTATCGGAGACAAATTTCTGACTCCGGGCTGATAATGAATAGAGAAATCAAATATTTCCTACTTTACCCGACCCGGGATTCGAACCCGAGATCTCAGCGTTGTAACCGTACCGTAGTACGACTGCGCCACCGAGGCAGCCAAATAAAATATTGCTGAATATGACTGTGGATTAATAAATTAATAAATACACCCAACAGTCACATACATAGTCCTGACCCCACACTAAGATCAAGTCTTGTGTCGTGGGTATCAGAAACTACGAGAGAATTTTCGGTCTCACCCACCCAGACAAACACCCAGACCCGAAACAAATATCTGTGGATCACACAAACATTTGTTTCGGTGCGGGGATCGAACCCGCGGCCTCTCGTTTCACAGCCGGCGTCTAACCAACTGCGCCACGGAGGCTGTCGTCTATCCAATTATTACAAAAATTGTAATCATTCATGTAGACCTGTGGCGTGAAAAGTGAATTAAATAACGACTTGTATCTTAGCGGGATGTCATGAGTGACTGTTGGGTTTTTGTCCTTATTTATTTATGAATTAACTCATAAATAAGCGATAATTACGCTACATGTTATATTGACACAGACCTACTCCAAATTGCGCCAGTTCACCCGTCTTCGGCTTGTCGTAATTCTGAGCAGGTCTAAGTCCGGTAGAGGACAATAAAAGGCTGATGATGATGTTATATTGGGCATATTGTATTGCCCGTATGCCGGCATAATTGTCTCGAGTGGCTGGATATTTATCTATCGCCTATGTATACTCTAGATAGAGTTCAGGTGTACTAAGTACTTACCATTAAGTACATTGCAATTACTACGGCGCACAAACATGAATTATATAAGCAAAAATCGTGTTTATCATCGTCTTTTTACCAACCATAAATCGTGTTTCTCGAATTCAAAATATCTCAAATTCCCGCACAGAAAAAAATTTACCTTATTTTTTTTTTCTGATTTTGGATTACCGAAAAGCCCCTGTTTTTCTATACGAATGATACTATGGTATAAATGTTACTGTGAGGTTAAGACTTGGACTATGTTGTGTATTTAACAAGTACCTACTTATATTATTCGGACTTTTTATTTCTCAATGACGTCAACGATAAAATTCTTCAAGCTAGTAATATACTTACTACAGTATGACCTAAAACATCTTTAATATGAGATGTCGGATCCTAGGACTGCAATTGAGACAAACGACATCAACGAAGGGAAATGTTCCTTCTGGCTTCATTTATTGGAATAGTTGGTCAGTTTATCTGTAAGGAATGATTAATATTAACAGTTAAAAGTCGATAGTGTAGTGGAATACAGCACAGTCGTATTTATAGTGAAAATATAAAATCACATCATATGCACATTATTTAGGTCAAAAACAACAAACAGAAAACACAAACCACACTAAACTGACAATATTATATTCTATATATTAAATAAAACATTCTAAAAACGGCCAGTTTAAATATATAGTTTGTAGGTATTCTTAACAGATAGTACATAATTTTATTGTTGGCAAGACAATGCGCCTGATTGCAAGTGCCGTGCAAATTGCAATTCAACCCGAATTTCCACCGGCGAGAGTACGTCGTGCACACATTATTGTGATCGAAATAAAATAAAGACAGACTCCAAACGCGATACATTTACGTAGAACATTATGACAGGTTCAACCACCGTGTAGTCATTGAGATTTGAGAATATGGTCATTGTCGTTGTTCTAAAAGTAGTCAAGTTTACAAAGCAATGTATATTAGAAAACTATTTCAACATTTCTTCCTAAATAGATTGTATATTCCTTCATAATAAAACAAAAGATAATCTCGTGTAGCCTAGCACGTGAATGCTAATCAAAGCTAAAACGAGGTGTCAATAAAATGCATTAATTACATCCATAAACATATATTTGTTTTCATACAATGCAAAGTCCGCGTGAACGGCTTGTTTCGAATATTTTTAGCACGTCTGACATCATTTTACAGAGATGAATCGTAACAGCTTTCTCGCCAAAAATATTGGCGTTGGCACGCGACCACATGCCTTCGATCATATACTGGTTTGTGTCAAAATTGTTGCGCCGAAAATTGTTAAATGGAATGTGCAGTTTTAATCTATCAGAAAATATGCGTGGAGCACTGAAAATAGACCACTTGTGGCGAAGCATGATGATAATTATATTATAAAATATTTTTGCCTTCTATCGTTCTTGCTCCTTGAGTGATTTTAACGAAATGGGATAAATACGAAATGTGGCTATTTTCTTAATTTGGCTCGACAGTGATCAAAATACATTTGACGTGAGATGGGAAGTACATTGCAATTGAAATAGAGTGTCCACTAGTCAGAGATTGGTTAACCAATAAGCATCTAACGGCTAACCGTCTAAAGCTACTATCATCGACATCATCCTATCACGGAAGTGTTGCATATAAATTATAAGATAAAGAAAGATTGTAGTTTCAAGACCTTCTACGACTGCTTCATTAGTCTCATGGCAGCGTAACTATCTGGACTTACTGAGTCCGTGTGCCTTAGTTGTTGTATGTTTTTTTTCATGTGTGGCTTGTAATTTCAAATTATGCCCGATATGGCGATAGGCTCGCCCCTGGGTCACGTTACATCGTGTTTGCGAAATAATCTCTGCGATATGCAGATAGGGCTAGTGCCACCTCCGCTCTCCCACCGAAGCCATATGGGCCCGTGAGCCTTCTATCAAATATAGAATGCTGAAACTTGTGGAAACTTAACGCATAAATGACAGCCTCCGTGGCGCAGTTGGTGAGACGCCGGTTGTGAAACGAAACGACGCGGGTTCGATCCCCGCATCGAAACCAATTTGTTGCGGGTCTGGGTGTTTGTAAGTCCGAAAAGTCTTTCGTAGTTTATGATACTCACGACACAACACTCGATCTTAGTGTGGGGTCAGGACTTTACCCTTAGACATTAACTATTAACAAATCAACCCCGCACCACAACCTGTTATCACCTCATCAATAGAAACGCTTTACAAACGGACTACAACAGGTTCAGTGGAGTTAGCTGACCGGCAGTACTAGCATAACACGCAGCCGAGTGGGCAAGGCAATGGATTCCTACGCTCCGTTCGATTGTATCAATTACTTAATAGACGCATGCGGGTACACTTACACATAATAAATACTTAGATAACGTGTTGAGCAGATCTAAATTTATTCATTTATAAGGGCGGACCGAAGAGTGTTTAGTATCTTCTATACATATCATAAAAATGTAACTGATCGATGTCTGTACATGGACGATAATAAAAAAAAACTATTATGGGGGGACTGTATTAACGTAATAGAACCAAATCTCAGAAATAGCTGACACACTTTTTTAAACTATTATTTATTTATCCCGAAAAAATGCAGATTTCCAGTGAACAAGGAATTCATCAAGGATGAGCAAGGAATTCATATATATTTGTTACTTTTCCAAACTCAAATGGATAGGATGCGACAGGAGAGGACAACATTACCTACATGCGTTGAGTGATGGGATGAAATGAGACGGGACGGGACAGGATGGGAAAAGCAGTTTAGAGGACGGCAATCATATTGAGTTCAAATACCTATAAATAAATAAAACAGTTATTTTTAAGTTTTTTAATATTTTGATTGTTGCAGATGAAACAATCGCACCTTGATTGTTAAAATTATTGAACTAAATGTCACATCAAAACTTTCACATTTATTCGAAGCATTTATTAATTCATTTATTTAAATGAAGTAATAATCGATCCTGTAATAATCTACATAATTAAAAAATATCCAGAGTTAACTACATCAATGAATGATTTTGATTTAGGTACACACGGACTGCTGAGGAGTGAGGCAATGCCCTATATGTGGTCTCAATTAATATCCTCAAGGCTGTAGGTACCACTCGATATATTCCCTTGGATATATCAGTGTTTTCTTCTTATAATAGTCTGTAATTATTCTGGTCAGCAAGGCGGTAGTTTCAATAATCCACTCGCATAGTGATGGCTCGTAAAGATACTGAAGATGCACTCTCCTAAGTCACGTTTCCGTGCCTATCTTAAGACTTCTACGAGATAATACTTTTAATTACTTATTGATCTAAGAATGTGTTTGAGTTTATATATTTATTTATTTTATTCTTTACTGCACACACAAAAAAACAAAAGACATACAATATCTTAAAGATAAAATTAAAGAGTACAATTGGCGGTCTTATCGCCCTAGGCGATTTCTTACAGACAACCTTTGGATGGATATAAGAAAAGAATAAAAAAACAAGCTCTCATAAGGGAATAGATAAACAAATTATTTATGATGAATATATACGCAATATAATATGATACATAATTCAATAATAGACTTAATATACATACATATACATATAAATATTTCTATAGATAAACATACATATTAATATACATGCTAAATATAAATTACTTATTGAGACGAAAAGAGGAAATAAAAACTTCTTAATGCAGCTGCTTATAGCGAAAGGTCTTTAACCATTTTTTTGAAAGATGCCAGTGTTTGAGTTTCGGAGAGACTTAAATGTTGGACTATTTAGAATCAGTTCCTTCGATGAGATAGATTTTTTTTTATTACAAGCATTGTAATAATGCAGTGTTTTTTACCAATTTGTCATTATTTCAATGAGCCTATAAAGTTTCAATTTGATTTTTGTAGTAGATAGTTATTTATAAAAAAATCTTCGAGTGGAGTCAGGACTATGTATTCGACTGTTGGGAGTGTTTAATAGTATTTATTTATTTAAAGAAATAACGTGAAATGCTAGAGAGATGTCTATTGTCTACACAATATGCACAATACGCAGTAGTTTCCGTGGTGTTAGTTAATTCGCTGGCTATGAAACGAGAACTATTGGGTTCAATCTCTGCAACAAATATTAGTACATATACGTATATACTTACAAACTTTCACATAATATGTTGAGGTCATCCATATGTTTTAACAATTTAGAAGGGGATGTTACCTGCGAAATATAAATATAGTTAAATAAATAAATACACCCAACAATGGGGTATTTTACTATAAGAAAGAAAAAATCTAAAAACTATAAATGTATATAGTAGTGTATTAAGCAATAAGTATATGTTAATTTCAGTTTATATTTCCAAGGAATAAATTTTATAATTCGTTTTGAAAATTTCAATTTTTTTATCTGTCCTAAAAAGATGTGAAATGGATGGATGGATAACGATTCTACGTCATTCCGCGAGTAGAATACCCCCTCCGGTGTCCAAGAGCTCATAATATCACAGTTTGTTTACTGGTTGAGTGACGTATCATTTTAAAGGAACATGGCGCCTAGCGTTTTCACATATTTGCGCGCAAAAATTTAAAGTTTAAATTTTAAATGGATTTTTATTGGACTTGCCGAGCGAAAAAAATTTGATATTTTTTTAAATAGATTGTCTTAATCTTAGGAACAACTTAAAAGACTTTTTGAAAATGGGTAGAATACCCCATTGTATACATAGTCCTGACCTCTGACCACACACTAAGATGGAGTCTTGCGTCGTGAGTGTCTGAAACTACGAGAGACTTTTCGGTCTCACAAACATCCAGCCCCGATACAAATACCTGTGGACAACACAAATATTGCAGTAATTTTGCATATTTATGACCGACGATGACCATTTAGAACCAGATCATCCTCTAACTCGTTTATCGACCGTCGTCAATAAGGAAACCTTTATCAATGTCTTTGCTTTAAAAAATAACGTTTTAATACTCAGATTATCAACTCGATCTCCGGTTTCATTGTTCATTTGCTTGAATTCCGCATCTCCAAATGCCAGATGTTGCTATAAGTTCCTATATTTTATGTCTTTAGACAGGATCGTACGCATTATCAGTAGGGCTACCTAAATTGGGCATACATAATAAACAATACATTTTTGGGATAAAATTATTGGTAGGTACATTAAAAAGAATGTATTTTGAGTAGCGACTCGAATCCTGGGGCGCACCGGAGTTAATTGTTTATTAAACAATAGAATAGATTGTCTATCGTCAATTCACCAATACAAAATGGTGAAGGGAAACATCACGAGGCAGCCTACTTACCATAGAGACTTTTACAATAATTTCTATGATATCCGGCCAACCGTTTATAAGCCAGCGTGAAAATCAGAAAATCAGAAAATCGTCTTACTTCTCTCAATCGAGCTCGTGATAGTTGATTGTAGAGGAGTTCCTTGCCCAGCTATGGGCATATACAAACCCACCTTTTAAGGAGTTTATTAAATATAGTTTCTTAAGCATACATTGTGCATTGGCTGGATAATCCAGCTAAAAGAGAAGCACATGGCAGCCCTAAGTTAACCGAGTGGCGCATCCGTGCTAGAAATCAAATGAAGCGATCTTTCGCCGGAATGTTTACGTCATCTTAGCTCTGCTTGTGTAATTTTAACTCGCCAATAAAACGTGTCCTTGTTTCATATTTCCATCGAAACAAACGTTTCAACATGTGCGGAACAGTTTAACCCCGATTAAAACATAATAGGCTCTGTAAATGTGTGGGACATTAGCATGATTCAGTAAGATATATTAATAATTATTATTAATGAATTAGATACAAATTATATATTAACTACACTACTAATAATTGTAACAATAAGCATAGTTTTTCGAATGGAATGTTTGAAGACTCCTAAGAACAGTAGAGTATAATGCGTTTACGCAGGAATGCCATACAGGCATACACTAATGTTTTGATAAAATTACCCGAGCGGCGTTCATTCAACGTTCTCTTGAACAAATTCATTAATGTTGTGTACAGACGTTTTGTGAGTTGTGACTTGTGACTATCTCGCTCGCGCTGACGTATTTAACTAATTGATAAGTAAACATTTAGTTATTCTCAAGTATTAAGTACCTTCTATTATTTTAGTGTTACACACGCGCAGACGCCGCTGTTTCGCGAGATTGTGGCACATATTGTAATAAAGCAGAATTTTGTTTATACTCTGGCAGTCGGGTGTGTAAACTTTAAACAGGTTACCTCGTTTCTGTGTCGCTTTTTAAAACTATCGCCAAAGGTCAGGTCGGGGTTCGTGGAGTTGGTTATTATGCGATAAATATTGCAGGAAGACGTGGTCGTGGTCCCGGTGCGCATGCGCGGGGTCCAGTAGTCCACCGGCGCCGGCGCGGTGAGCTGCGCCCGCGCACCTAGCTAGTCGCCACTCGCCGCGCGGCCCGCCCGCACTCTGTCCCGACCCGTCTCGCGGAGCACGCGCTTCCTCACGCCTCCTCGCCCCTCGGAGCACAGCACGTGCACGGAATTACCCACGCCGCTGTCCCACCACCAGCCCCTCGAGCCGGCCTTCCACGAACCCCGATAATGGGCCGATAATGGCCAATTAGCCGCGCAGTTCGCCACTCGGGCTCGAGTGACAGTGAGTCGTCGCGAGTGCAGTGTCAGCGCCGGGATGGCAGAGAAGCACGCGCTCATACCGGAACCCATCACCATGTACACGCAGACGGACGCGTTGAACGAAACTAAGGACATGTCTAAGAATTTAATGAGCCGTGATTTCGAGAGACAGTATACTAGTGCTATAGTGGACAAATGCGAGCAGCGCAGGAAGGCGTGGCTGGCGACGGGTGCGGCGCTGCTGGCAGGCCTGGTGGTGGCGCTGCTGGTGCTGGCTGTGGTGCGCGAGGTGCAGGTGGCGCGCCTGCGTGGTGAGGTGGACGAGCTCACCGCTAACATGATCGCCATCTCCGCCACCGTCAAGTCGCTCAACCAGAAGATCAACAACAACAAACACTTCAATGACTTCAAGCCCCTCGAGGACACGGTGAGTTTAGCATTAATTTGTCAACACGCATTACGTCTGCGGAGGAGGAGCGACGCGTGAAACGAAACGAAAATAATTCGCCGTAACATTTGGATGTCGGATTATACTAATTCACCTTTATTTCACGCTTTAGTATACGTTCGTTTATCAAAAGTTCACGCGGCGTATAATTCATGAAAAGTGGGTTAACAGCGTCTGAATAAAGCAGTTTCAAATTCGAGATACGTCTGGAGAAATAAACAAACTAATGATACGTGCGTCTCGAATAACTTATGAATTTCCATTGAGACTAAACATTTTAGCTGCGGCTGATGGGAGCGGGGACGCGCGGCGAATGCTTAATGTGATTAAACGTGTATTGCGATGGTGGAGATAAGAAACCAGGCATACTGGCCAGTGGATTCCTCTGCCAAGGTTTCCGCATAAACACAATCTATTATTATTGCCAATTGAACCTGCATTCGATCGATTGTTTTGCGTGGTAGCTTTAATAGACAACAGGACTTCGCTCCGAGTACATAAATATAAACTTCATTTCTGAGAAACAAATGTCCACAATAATTCTAAGTATACCAAATGCGATGAATCAGGAGTTTCTGTTTGATTGTTTCAAGTACTAGTTCCTTGAAATTGGTTAATGGTTTGATATGTTTATGTGTTTTTATAAACAATAAGTGGCGTTGCTACATTACAATTGAAATCTGAGAAAATACCACTAATTGTGAATTACATACATTAATTAAAATTATACTTGTATGCAATACAAATGAGGCATATTTATTGTCAAGTTTAATAAGGATTATTATAGACAGATAGTGCCAGTCTTTTGAACGTTGGAAAATGTTATATGTTCAATTAAATTTATATCTTGTAATTAAAATGTAAACTCACAGACAGCATCAAGGATAATTAATTAAAGTTAAAACAAATAAACATCGTGCCTATTTGAGTATTGTATAATGTAGTACCTACATATGTTAATAAGATCCCATTCAGTAGCGTGAGAATTTAACGCGAATAAAACTTTAGGTTTCGATTAAAATGCCTCCAAATTACGGCCAACTCAGAAGTCAGGACATATTTTGTTGCGAAAACACCACAAAATTCTTCCTACAGCGATACACACGAAGATTTTATAATATTTTATATCTAAAGCTTGTTGTTAACATTAATCTCTAAGAAACAAAGTTAAATCATCGACAACTTAAAGAATAATCTTTCCTAAAGATTAATCTTAAAATATTGCGCTGGTATTTTAAAATGGTGATAGCGCAATATTAGGCGAATTTCGGAAGGAACCAGGGCCGTGCGACAAAACAGGTTCTCTGGCCACAACAAACCGGTTAGAGATGTAAACAAAAACGCGCCGGCCGCTCCCCTCCACCCCACCCCCCGCGAGTCACATTAATGACCCATAGCGCAGTAAAACTTAGACCCGAACACAATTTTATCCTTGTTTATACAGATTTATCTTTTTGTAGTATTATCTGTGGTATTATGTAAGAGGATGTCGGAGTTATGCGTTATTATGACCTCAATGATATTCAGATTGTAGGTTATGTTTTTGAAAAGATTAAACCCATTGAGATACCGATTGTATGGCGTTGGTCGTTGACATTGAAAAAGCCTTATTTATGGTCAAAGATGGTTGGTGCAACTGGATCTAATAAAATAATTTTGATTGTTTTTTATTTTATCTATTACCAAATCAGATGAGCGGATGATGTAAGCTTTGTATGTAGATGACTTTTTTGGTATTAAGTAGCATATGTACACTAAAGTTACATGTAATGCGTATACGCTAATTACTCCTTTACCGGTAATTTGATTACCATTTGCAGAGAGGAAATTGCTTCCATTAAAGTTACTATTTTTAAAGCTGATACGTCGTTGGATTATCATTTCTGTATTGACAATGGAGACAGGATTTTCGACCGTACCTTAGTACACTTTATAGCTATTTTGGCATGATACGAACAGAAATATAAATAGCCGAAATAAAATAAACTCATCTGATAGATTCTGCAAGATGCGCGCAAAGATAGACTGAATTTAATAGACGCTTGACCTTGTTCAGGCCAATTTTACGATGTTTACCGCGAAAGCTTTAGGTATACAAGATATAAACGAAGAAGGCAAATGTCCATATATTATTCGTTCATTCATCTATACATATACAAAACAGAAACGTATTTCAAACGCCTTGTTATAATTTCGTCTCATGTGCTGAATCCACATTGCACGATGAAGAATATATACGTTTTGACTGGACGCATACCACGGATCAGATACATGTTACTTTGTATAATAATATAAACAGGAAACTATTTCCATGCCTTTATTCAGTAGCAGTTACAAAGTGCTTTAATTCGTAAACAAAAACATCAAAAAGAGTGTCCATAAAAAGGAGCCTTTCAACAGTGCGTGAGAAATTAAACAGATTTTAATGTGATTTTTAATGGTAATGGCGTCACATGTCACAGCACTGACAGACAAGGTATTAAATGACCCGACCATTAAAGAGTTATTAATATCTGTTTTGATATCTTTATGCATAATTAAATAAAGTAAAAGTGTTTCTAGGAAATAGTAATGGATGGTTAATATTTATAATGAGCCACTTTTAGAAATGGTTTTCTGTCCCCCTCTGTTGTAAGTTTTGAGTAATTTACTACTGTTTTTTCACTATTATCACTGACCATTTTTCGGACTGTTAAGCCGTAATTCCTGTGGGTATATTTTGAAAAGACTTTGTGTAAGTAAATTCTGTAACAGGCATCAGCCCAGTACTTCCAACTGTAGGGCACGGGCCTCCTCTACAATCGAGACTACGATTGAAATATTATCTAATTAATTAAAAACAATTTCACTGGTATCAAATTATAATTACGGGATAAAATCATCAGCAAAACATTGTTATTGACATTGAAAGCATAAAAAAAGAATGCAATGAAGCAATATTAACACGTGAATTGAAATATTGATGACTTTGCAGCTGTTCAAACAGTTCTTACATTGAGTAATAGCATTCATTCTTTAAATGTCATTTTATGCTATCCTCGTCACACATATCCGTCCCACACTTACAGTCCGACATTAAAAAAATTACGATCCTTCAAACTTCTGTCTTATTGAGTTTTGCGATGGAACATGCGACGATTTGTTTCCTAGTATTTTTTTCATTCTTTGGACTTTGCACTGAGACTCTTTTGACATTTGGGAATAAAAGCAAAACATTTTGTCTTACGCCAGATGCAGCAGTCGAAATCGTTTATCATTGATCACTTTTGTTCATACAACTGGAGCCAGAATGCCAATCATACATTAAATTATAAAAATAATGATTGTTTTATACCGTTGGATGCACAGCTGTAGAAATTGGCATGCGTATTTTTGTAACATGCTTTCACCGAAGTTAAATTCCTAAATGGAATTTTAATTTTATCATGCGTATTAAAATTATTGTTTGGTATGTTACAGTTATTTATTTTATATACATGCTAAATATTAGTTTTAACATAACATTATGAAACAACCATAAGACATAAGTTGAAAATATTGAAATTATAAAAAAAGTAATTTAAGGAAATTATTATGCCAATCAATGTGCATTCAAAAACTGGGAGGTGGGTTTAATTCATTAAACACGATTTTTCTGATTTCAAGATATTATGTTAGCATCTGCTGCTTCTTCATATCGGAGTTAATTTATTCGGAATGAAAAGGAGTATGTTACGGTATTTTGTTACGCCGCCGTGTAGGACTCTTAACGTAAGCAGCAATGGAATTTACATAAATTAGCATCGCGATGCAGTGTAATGCAAATGAGGATACTCGTGGACTTATAAAAAAATATTCAGAGCTTTATCCTCGAGATAGTGAAGTGCCCGACGTTGCACTGTTAATGTTTGTGCACGTATCAATGTATTTTTATATGCTAATTGCTCGATAAGCAAATTGCGTCCAATGTTTTATAATGCACATGTCATTCAAACTATCTTTACATCCATAAACTGATATGCTTATCAGGTAGGCATTTTGGTTGATTTTGAAGTAAATATGAAGGAAAAAGGGGCAGTTTTTTTTCCTATTTAATTTATTTTTTGTTGTGTTGCAAAAAACAATATCGGACGCTGAACCGTGAAAAATACTATTTTGAATTACAAAAAGTAATATCGCAGTCATATAGGTATATGTAAAGCGTGAACTGGACAGTGTATGTAAAGCGTGTACTATTCTGATGGGTGAGAGAGAGATAAAGATAATGTACGGCCAAGATAATTGCTTGCTTTACTTGCATAGTCCAGGTGCCATAGAGCTTTAAAGTAGTAAGTTACTGTAAAAACAAAAGCACTGACTTCGCTTTACCTTACTTTATGGTAGCTCATAGACAATTTTGTTTTGACTTGACAAAGAATGTAATGACCATAGATAAAATAAAATAACACAGTTTAAAATGTCTAGAAGGCAGATGTGCTCTGGTTATTTAAGCGTGTGTGAAGACGCAACAACCAGTTGGTCAGCTGATAGCAAATGATTTGCATAATTCCAGAAGCGGCGGGGTTTTATTTATTTTTAATAGTATTTGGCGAAAGGCCCACGTCATCGGGCAGTGGCATATAAAATTGGTTGTGTAAATATAGGCACGTCTCGTTTCAAAGTTTACAAACACTTTGTTGGAGTGATGCCAGTTTGACATTACTATGAACGCTTCGTAGTCCTCCGGGTCGCTACCGTGAAGTTCATTTTAATATGAATAGGCCGAATTGATGAAAAGTTCTTTGATGTTTTCACGTAGGTACACTTTATTCGGGAACTTAATTTTAAATATTATAGAAATACTGAGGGCTGATTTTTTAATGGTAAACCAATTGTTATCGGGTGAAAAGCTTTCATATTTTTCCAGATTTACTTACTATACAAAATAAGTCGAAATCGAAATACTGTTAGTTGAATGAAATTTGTCTAGAGTATTATTTAATCGGCCCTAAATTAATTTAATAGTTGCGTCTAACCTTTGACAGCCTCCGTGGCGCAGTTGCTTATACGCCGGCTGTGAAATGAGAGGCCGCGGGTTCGATCCCCGCACCGAAACAAATGTTTGTGTGATCCACAGGTATTTGTTTCGGGTCTGGGTGTTTGTGAGACCGATAAGTCTCTCGTAGTTCCCGATACCCACGACACAAGAGTAGATCTTAGTGTGGGGTCAGGACTATGTATGTGACTGTTGGGTCTCCTTACTTATTCAAAGAAATACATAACTATACCTACTGTGGGATATTTTTCATGACATATAATATGTATTAACGCTACTTTTTAAAGCAATTATAAAATCTATATGTTATACAATCTAATATTGTTTAACAAATCCTCAGTCGTGTGCGGGACTACTGAATTAGTTTCGAGACTTATCATAAAAAATACACAAAAGCCTTAACGTATTGGAGATAAGATATTCAACGCATGACATTACAAAAGAAATGACAAATCGTTTTCTTATGTGACATTTTATTATCATTGTAATTTATTTTTTATAGAAGAGTAGCTTCCCTTCCGAACGGCGACGCAACAAAATAGTAATCGTTTGTTGAACACCGACAAGATGAAAGGAAGATTTATGGTCCATACCGAGAATAGATGGAATTAAACAGTCGTTTTGCCGCGAATTAAATAGTAGACAAAAGGTCGTTGTTGATTTATTATATGGTGAGTGAAATACATTTTAAATGAATAAAATATTCATTGATGTATGGAGTGGTAGTAATTAGAGTTTTAAGTAGGTTTTTGAAAATAGCCCACTTGTACCTACGTGATCATCATCATCATCATCATCATCATCATCATCATCATCAGCCTTTCTGCGTCCACTGCTGGACATAGGCCTCTCCCATAGCACGCCACTGGGCTCGATCTTCAGCCCATCGTCGCCAACCGCTACCAGCCACCCCACGAATATCGTCGCTCCACCTGGCTGGAGGGCGTGCTACACTATGTACCTACAGCGTGTAGAGAAATTCGAATTGTAGGGCAATTGACCAAAATTAATACCTAACTGTTCTTGTTATTTTTTACATTACAATATTCAAAACCACCTGCAGGCTATGAAAATCAATTGCGACTATACATTTTCAGCTATATAAAAGTACTGAACAAATTTATCGATGAATTAATTAATTATCATTTGTACAACGTTCTATTACCCATATAAAGGTAAAATGTATGTATCTGTATAAATGTAAAAAGTTGTATAATATTGAGTATTGAGATAGCAAGACGCAGCGTAAATCAAACGCGGCTTACATCAAACGACACGCGCTCACCGCAATAGCTCAGTGCTCACAAAGACTTTGTTTTACTGATTACGTGCCTGTGTAGTTTATTAGTACTTAAAGCTATGAGGTAAATAAAACTATATTTAAATGTTTTGTTTTTGCAAGAAGAACACTGGAAATAAACCTATTCCCATTTTATTTGTTTTTCACTTACGAATAATATTTCTAAAAACATACTTATGCCAGCTTTAGACAAAAAGAGAACGGGACAAAAGCTCAGTCCTTAAAGTCTGCAGATGATGATAATAAAAACTTCATTAACAAGGACATATTATATCCAAGCAATATTGAATTTTAATGTATCAAGTTTCTTTGAACTGTACGCATTCGACATAATATAAAAAATCGGGATATACCTGGTAGATCGTGGGGACGAGACAACCACTTAAAATCTGGAGGATTCCGACGAAATCGGGACACAGACTTTGATTCTCTAGGTAGATTAATATCTAAAAGAGCAACAATTTTTTTCGCACATTGCGATTGTATTAAGAAATGTACAAGATAGAGTGAGACGTACCTTTAAATATCAACATTACTTTGCCAAAAACCTCAATTATTCATAATGGCCAAACTATAAATAATGAGTATTGAATATTTATTGATTACCGCCTGACATAATTGCTCATCATTCACACTAACCCAGGCATCCATTAAGTCCTTGTTAGTAACTTAGTAAGTTGGTGGAGGCCTATCTTCAGCAGTAGGCTTTCTGTGGCTGAATAGATACATAGAATCTTTAAATATAACTAGCGGACCGGCCGGGCCCGGCTTCGTCCGGGTGCAGATAGTTTTTGAGACCAGTCCATATCAACAGCGAACGTTCGGCGCTGGATGTGGAACATTTTTTTGTTCTATCATCAATAGTTTTTGCAGCACATGCGATGAAAGATATTTTATAGGCATTTTTTTTACACCTTGGGTAACATTATTGTAGTTTTACTAGGGATCCTTATTTTTTCCTTGCAATTAAAATAGCCTATATTTATCAGTGATAATGTAGCATTCAAATGGTGAAATAATTTTTAAAATCGGTCCAGTACTTTTTGAGCCAATTCGTTACAAACATACTTACATACAAATCTTTCCTCTTTATAATATTAGTATAGATATTCGAAGCAGATGTTGTAACTGTGTTCAATTTATACTTTACGCAAAGCAATTATAATCTATGGCTTGTCTAATATTGAGTGGATATAATTGTTTATTTGTAGTCAATAAACTAGGAAACTGGATGACGATTAGAAGGCTACTTTATCTAGACGTAAATTAGGCTAAGTTTTATTTCAATAATACATATGGGTTCTAAGATATTTTTTTTGCCTTTCAGTTCGCAGTTCATTCGATAATTCATTTAAATAAATAAATACACCGAACAGTCACATACATAGTCCTGACCCTACACTAAGATCGAGTCTTGTGTCGTGGGTATCAGACGCTACAAGAGTTTTCGGTCTCACAAACAACCAGACCCGAAACAAATTTCTGTTGATCATACAAATATTTGTCTCGGTGCGGTAATCGAACCCGCGCCCTCTCGTTTAACAGCCGGCGTCTAACGAACTGCGCCACGGTGGCTGTCATATACAAATTATGAATATCACTTGCAAAAAATATCGGTAAGCATGTGGGTTCAACCGAACATGCAAGACGTGAAAAAAGGTCTACGAGACAAAAGTTTGGGAAGCTCTATACTATTTTCTGTTTTAAAACTGAAATCTTTCTTCCTATCTCTATCCTAACTGGTGATACCATCAGCTTTCCTGTTCTACTTTCGCCATTTTGGTATATCTTTAAATTCTTCGACTATATAACCATTGGTCGTCATGTTTGCCTCGAGGATATCAAGCCAGTACTTTTGGTAAATATATTTATTGAGCGCTAATGAAACCGCAATAACAAAGTATGTATTTTTTATGCTGACACAAACACATGGTGTTGATGCGAAAGCTGACGTGTTTGGCTCGGGACTCCGGTCAGGAAGCGGTGTGTGCCAGCGGTTTTTCGATAACCAACTAGTGACGTCACTCGTATCAAATGTATGAATTGCTAGTGCAATACGTGTGTCATTGCTTCATATCTATCTGTGACGCATATTCAGGGAATAAATCGTTGCAGTTCGCATGAAATTTTGTTATGCATTCATAGCATTTAGTTTGTTATTGGTTAGGAATTCAGATTATTGTTTTTAATATCATACATACATAATCGTCACTGTATCCCATAGGGGTAGGCAGAGACTATGGATCGCCACTTTGCTCGATCCTGACATATTAGTTTCGCTTCATCCACTTTCATCATTCTCTTCGTGCATTATCGTCGGTTCAGGGTACTTTTAACGAGACCCTTTTTAATATCAAGTTGTTGGAATACCTACAAAGTGGCCTGGTGATGTAGCAAGGGTAAGAAGTTTTTGTTTCTTTTTATAGAGAACCTAAGATATAAAAGCAACGCTGTAGTCATTAAGTTACACAGCATTAAACCAATTAGTGTGATTAGAAATTTATATTTAAACGAATTTTTTTAAATGTTATATAATGTGCCTAAAAAACCTAAGATAAAAAACGAAACCTATTCCGCATTTTACATGTGAGTAAAACTTAATTAACAGAAACTACCACGCACTTTAGTATTGAATGTCATTAAAAGATTTTAGAGCACTTTTAGCTACCAGAGTTCATTGACTTTTAACTCAATTTTTAATTCAAAATAATCCAAGCTGGAAAATCTTAACACGCATAAGTCCTAATATTTATATTTGAAATAAGTGGTTCGTTGATATAAAATAAATAACTTATGTTTAAGATTTCTTTAACTGGATTGGAAGAACATAAAACACCGGGGGGTTTTAAATAAATTTAATTCCATGTGTTTATTGTTTTACACGAAGTCGTGTGAATCACGTTTCTGAACGAAAGTAAATAAAGACAGGGCTACCAACATTCAAATGCGTCAGATATAAAAAGGAGTGCAAAATTGTATACAAAAGATAGATTTACGGAGCTCGCAATAGTTTTTTACTAGGTGCTCTGTAGAAAAGGACAAGGCGAATGTGTAGCTAATATAAAGAGAAAACTGTTGAACTCACATTTACCTAGACTGCCACGCTTTCAAGCTGTTTTTATTAACAGCTTTATAGAAATGTGCGAATCATTATCCATGCTTTAGAACGTAAAGCACTTGCACACCTACTTGTTCGTGTGCCGTTTAAACATCTTCAAGATTGGCACCCCTGCATACAAAATGTTTAGAATAATTCGGTCGGTAAAATATAGGTGTTTATTGGCATCTCCGATAAAACATAACGCTGTTTTCAAAGCTTTTGCGTCGACGCAAGCACTTCGGTGCAATAACAATACATATGTATACACATACATTCTAGATGTGATTTCATAGTACCTATATAGTATATGTTGAATTAAACGGAAAATGTTGTTTTTATCATTACATTTGTCACATGTATTTGTAATGGTTTATGCATAGGTGTATGCAACATGATTCAAGTAAGACAAGGAAATAATAACACAAAATCCAAATTGGTAGGTGTTTTCGTTTCATATTTAACATTTTATATATTAGTTTTAAATGCGTGTAAATCACTCCAAAAATCGAAGTTTTATCTTTTCTTTAAAATAATTATGTTACCCATGAAGTTTTTTTGTTTATAACCAAACAGTATGCAGTTCATTTAATTTCTGTTATCTGTTTATTGCTCGCGTATATTGTCTATTACGAGTGGGCAGTAAACAAGTTCGTTTTACACCACACGTTCTAACAAAAATTGTATGATGGCGGTGCGAAGACCGCCAAAGTTGTTTGAACAAACAGTATTTTTACTGGATGTTACAAATGTTTACTTAGGATCCCGCACTATCGCCACGTATCAGACTCAAGTACATTTGGATCTCTGTAATAAATAATTACATTATGATATAATTCTATCACATGAAATGGATCGCAAGGAATTTTAGTGTAAGAAATAGCTTTATAATATCGTGAGTATCGTCAGAAACTTGATGGGTGGCTTCACACATTCGACTGTTTCATGTTATTAATAAAAACCTTAGTTACTATTTAAATACTGGCAACATTAGCGTTATAGAAACTTAGTTCATAGCCGAAGTACACGGATTGAATTACAAAAAGTTTCACATAGCTTGGAGAATGCGATAATTATTAGAAATATTACCTACACAAAATGCATAAAACACAGTTCGTTCGCTCAAAATTAACGTAGAATAAATACCAATCAAAAAAGTTATTAATACCACACATTAATATGTAGTTTTAATTAAAAAAAGATTTTCTTTAATGTATTAATTATTCGGTTATTGATTACAATAAATACTTAATTTATACACCGCGATATGTCCTACATACAACCACGTCAAAATACGGTAAACGTCCGAATTATATTCAGTAATTTTATATTCATTTCTGTAGGTGACATCATCATAAAGTTCGTAATTTATAAATCCTTAAACTTTATGTTGTATCGAAGTTCGGAAACCCGTACAACTGGTTGTGGCACTCTGTCCATATTTGAACATCCTAATATTGTCAACGACGTGTATACTCAAATATTTGCACTGACATACAAATGTAGCTAAAGAACCACGATAGTAAATTTGTATATTTTATGAACGCTAAGGTTTTTTTTTCTTTTATTCATAGATATGACTAACATTACATTAATAAATTACTTACAAGTTTTAGACATAAAACTTACTCCTAATAAATGAAAAAAACATATTTAAGAAGGTAATTGAAAAGTCTCACGGTCTTATTGATAGACATATTTAAAACGTACTTTAGTCGTCGAATGTTTTGCGGATAAAGAATTGAACTTGTATGCGGTGCTGTAATATCGAAAATTGTTTCAAATAAGTTGTATACTTTTATGAATTGAATGAATTATCTGTTGTATGAATTTATAAATATCAAGTTCTTCTTACAAAATCTGAAAGGGATTAAAATGGACAATAGTAGAATGTAGGTCACTTGCTGTCAGTTACCACTAAAAATAGTCAACCTTTTTCATTGATTAATTTGATACCTACTATTAGTCACTCTGAAAGAGATAACGCTGGCAATATATATATATATATTTTTTGCTTTTGAAATATTATTAATCCTTTAAATACAATAACCTCATCAAAAAGGATCATCAAACGACCTTTGATTACGATACCAGAGTATTACGTGTAGCGATGAGTTAGCAGGGACGGCATTGAAAGCAATTACTGTGGACGCTGACCCCCACCTACACGCCTGAGCTCTCTTAATAGCTCCTACGCAGGATTATGTCCATTTATATAGATTTGTACCACGATATATAATTTTAATATAATGGTTATATAATAAAATGGCTTTAAGGTTACTTTTAAACATCGCGACACAATTTTCCAAAGGATATCATGATTTTGGTACAGGTAGATATTATTGTTTGAATTCATAGCAAAATTATGTTAATAATGATTGTTAAGGGTACGATGGGGCTGTGTTACGCACAGTGTAAACATTACCCTAACAATACGGAATAAAAAAAAATGTTGACACACTTATTTGATGAAACTGTGATAAAGTGCCCTACATAATCTGGAAATTGGATTCAAGACGAAGTTTCACAGCCTACGTATCTTTTCCGTAAACTAAAAACGCTTTAAAATAAGCCACAACTGTGCACGCTCTTTATAACAGTATAGAAGAACCGGGCAAATACGATACAGACAATTAAGTTGCAAATAAAATGCTCCCAAGAAACAAAGGCACAAGAGGCAATTTATTTAAAAGGTTTTCAACGTTGCTGAGGCAGAGTTAATTTCCGCTGGAACACGACTAATGTATCCATAACTAAGGGATGTACTGGCGTTTATAATTTGTTTTCTCGTGTCTTGGATAGGTTGGTTAGAAGTGATGATACTGCGGAGTGAGATGTGATTTTAGGATGGATGTAGATTGGTTGGAGAAATGATTTTGATAGTTATAAAGACATGTCAGACATTCTTTGAGACTCACTGAGCTTCAATGCTCGGTATTAAAAATCGTGTGTTAAATATAATAAAAAATAAGGTAAATACCCCAGCAGGCATATACAAAGTCCTGACTCCGGATAAAGATTGAATCCTTGTGTTGTGCGGCTTTCAAAATATCAAATTACTCTATTTTTTTCTATCTATATTAGCCCACGTCAACCCACTGCTGGGTATAGGCCTCCTCATTTGCACCACATGTTTCTGTCCTGCGCCAAGCGAATCCACTGTTTTCCTGCGAAACTTACGATGTCATCTGACCACCTGGTGGTCTGCCTCTGAGCCGCTGTGCCTCACTTGGCCACCACTCCTTCAGCGTTATAATTCATCTGTCGTGTAAACGTCTAGCCAGATTTACGTTTAATAAATCAGTCTCCAGATTATTTTAATGCCGTCATAGAGGAATGTAGCAGTTGTATCATCCGCTTTATTGACACACTTCATTCAAATGTATGCAATTAAAACCCGGGTTGGATGTCAAACGACACCAATTAATATTATCTTGTAAATTAGTTTAATGTGGCAGCTTCACTCGACTTACATTATTCTATCAAGAGATGTGTACGGTACCTATATAAATAGAATAGTAGGTAGGTTAATCAATTTGTGTGCAACACGCAGAATTTACTACATAGTTTTAAATAGGAACCTCCACTTTTAGGCTTGCACCATAAAAATTAAACAATCCAAAATATTACAATTAAATCTATATTGTATCCCAAAATGGAAACTCACAAAAGTAGCCGATTTACAATTTCAAATCAGCAACAGCATTAGACAGAGTTATTTACAAGATCTTCTACATGAAATTCATCAATCCATACGGGTACTGGTATATACATACCAGCGTTGTGGACTGTAGCCTAAACCCACTCAATTGCACTATCCTTTTTAGAGTAGGTACAGTACTCAGCAGTGGGCCTATATTTATTATAACGTAATATTCTGAAAGGAAAAGAGGTCGTGGGAAGACCGGAGTCTGCAAGAGAAAAAAGTACGTCAGGTTTTGTACAAAAAACTGAATTAAAAAGTGCTTGCTCGAGTCTAGGGCTGCCGCTTTGTTGACAAAATAAAGCATATTTAATAGCGTAGTTGTAGAACTTAGTTTTTATAACTAATTCGGAATATTTCTGTAGGTTTGTCTTTCCATGCAGCAATAAAATGATGTATGAACGTATTTTTTACATGTATAAAACATTTAATGCGTTAAAGAGTGCATACTAATTTTAGCACTGTTTTTAATTCATGACCAAGTTTCATTTTTACCAATGCTGTGCTTGTACCAGAACACCCAACCTCAATGATTCAATTGAACGAACTCCCACGCTCGCTGGACCACCAACACTCCACAATCAAACAATACAAATTTCTATTCATAATTTTCGCAGTAGGTACTGACGAAAGAGGTTTTGATACTGGCGATTCAGCTCATCTATAAATAAAGCATAAAGAGCACCGCCATTAGCGGTAATTGTTGACTGCAGCCAACTAAGCCGGGCCTAATAGATGGAAATTAAACTAGTTGCGACCAATTTATGTCTAGGAAGCCGGCGCGGCGGCGAAGAATTTCATTATGTGCATCCTCTTTCATATTTTCCTGTTAGGTGCTTAGGTGTAATTTTATATTAAATTAGGTTTTAAAGATGCGTTATGGGTTTATGGATATGTAGTAAATTGTATGCGAGATATAGTAATAAATTGTCAGCGTAACTAACAAAATGTGTGAAAGATAACAAATTACTGGTGGTAGGTCTCTCATATGTGAGAGGCCGCCTGGATAGGTACCACCGCAATGTCTATTTCTCCAGCCACACAGCAGTGTAAATGCACTGTGGTGTTCCGGTTTGAAGGATATTGTAGCCAGGGAACTACTGGACATAATGGGACTTAACATCTTATGTCTCAGGATGGCGAGCGCAGTGGAATGGTGGTTTGGTTTTGCTACCGTCCATGAGTGGTCATATCGCTTACCATCAAGCGAACGGCATGCTCGTATCGCCATACAACGCAAAAAAAAATACAACCATTAAAATCTGACGAGCAAAGCTACAAATTTCAGCAACACAACGAAACACAAAGCCAGTAAGATATGCCAACTGCCAATTTGCTCTGTAACTTTTGTTTTAATCTATAGCTCTAATTCTCTAACGGATTTTATTCTGTACACTCGATAACTGTCGATACAACGAGACATCTCAGGGCTTTCGTAAACAACAAAGAGCTATTCGGTTTCACAGAACTCGGACCCGAAAATATTTTATATCATACTAGCGGCTCAGCCTGTCTTCGCCCGGGTGCAGATACATTTTCAGTCCAGTCCACATCAACAACATAAGTTATAGTTTTCGCAGCGCATACCATAAAAGATATTTTATGGCTTTTTTTATACCTTGGGTAACATTATTGTAGTTTTAGTAGGGATCCTTATTTTTTTCTTGCAATTAAAATAGCCTATATTAATCTGTGATAATGTAGCATTCAAATGGTGAAAGAATTTTTAATATCGCTCTAGTACTTTTTGAGCCAATTCGTTACAAACATACGTAAATACAAATCTTTTCTCTTTATAATACTATTAGTACAGATTATTTGCCGTCGATTAAAGCGGAGGAAGGAGGTTATACGTGAGGAACGAGCAAAGTGGCGAACTATAGTCCCTGCCTAACCCTATGGGATACAGGCGTGAAGATGATGTATGTACGTATTGGTCCCGTCGTTTGGTCTGCACAGAATACAAAGTAAAAAAACCGCATAGAATTCCTAGTTATATAATATAATTAAAATCATTTTGCTAATTTTAGCATCCTTTTCATAACTACAATTACCTCCCTAAAGTAATTTAAATCATATCAAATTTTCTGCTAATCTGCCCCCATTGAAGTTGTCAATCGGTTAAAAGCCGGTGGGTAAACGTTTTTATCGGTAACAAATTGCTTCTCGTAATTACACTGTTGGGACGTCCTTTTAAAGCGTTTTAAAACCGCCCTCAATTTTGTTGATTACTTAAACTTCAACGGGGAGTTAAGCACTGAAATTATTTGCAATAATTAAACGCTTTTTGTTATTGCTTCTGGTCCAAATTATATTGTTATTTTTAGCTTGTACAGTGAGGAATTACTTCATTAATGTTAAAATTAATTCACGATTTAATAGTGAATATACTGTGTATTTTGGAAACAAATTATTTTAGGGTATCTAACTAAATAAATCCATGTCATTATAAATTTGTATTAAAAATAGCGTAAGAAAAAATGATTTTATTGTAAAAAAAAGCGTGGGATCTTCCATCTTCAAGATCAATTGACGTCAATAGCCACAAGGCATCCACCACAAGGCTTCTGTCATTTCTGACAAAAAATATCCTTGTACCATACACGTGTATAAAGAAAACATTACGCCAGTGGAGTGGAATGGAAAAAACAAGCATTGTGTTACCTCTCCACGTACAATAGTGTTGGTGTCACGTTACACTTTCTATACTAATAACCCTTAGTGAACAAAGGATTTCTGTGAAGCTGGCGGCTTTGTTGAGATGAGTGGGTGGTGTTTTGTTCGAAATTGAAGATAATTCACTCATACATCCTTCAGACTACAATTTATTCCTTTTTGTTGGGGATGTTGACATATCACATTTTGTATAGGTACGTCTTGGAATCTCATAAAAATACGTTCCATTTCGAAGAGCTCGCGACAGGTTTTAGGCAAATTGGAAGTATAGGGAGGTGCTTCGAGAAGTGCAAAGTTGATTGATCGAATTTTGTCATATGTATGAGTAAAGTAGGTAACTATAATACATTGATTTATAATAACTATGAAATAAATATGCTGCTACAAACTTACAACTAATGTACTCATATTCAGGATCATAATTTAAAAACGCTCATCAAAAATCTAATCCTAAAAACATTTTTAATAAACAATAGATAAAACTGCCTCGGTGGCGTAGTTGTATTAAGGTACGGTTACAAAGCTGAGGTCTCGGGTTCGAGTCCCGGGTCGGGCAAAAGTGATATTGGATTTTTCTATTCATTATCAGTCCGGAGTCAGGAATTTGTGCCCGATATGGCGATAGGCTCGCCCCCTATCACATCGTGGGACGGAACACACAAGGCGAAATGTGGGTGTCCTAGTGGCACCTCTGCCTACCCCTTCGGGGATAAAGGCGTGAGTTTATGTATGTATGTATAGATAAATAACGGTATTCAATCCTCATTTTTCGATAAGCAACAATCCCAGGCAGACGATATTTTCGTCTAAATTTCCAAACAGCAAGATATAAATAATCAAAACGTTTCGTTCCTGCCATCGTTGTTAAACTGTCTGTTACAAAGTGAATAACTGGGTGGACTGAATGTAGTTGGAAATGGGGAATTTCGTCTCTGCCAGGTAAAAAGGTCCGGTATATTTTTTTGTTTCATTGCTGGGTATATTTGCATTGTTTTTGCTGTTTATTGTCTAGTCTTTTACTGTGTGCTGTGTAAAATATTAATTGCAACACAGTATTTCGTATACACAATCTGGCGTATATGGTTCGATAGTACGAGCTACCAAGTTTAGTTCTACTAATAGATATGGCAAAACTGCCGGAAAGCACGGAAATTCGAAAACCCTCGTGTACTAAAAGGTGCTTAACAAGCGAGACTATCAGAACCAAAATGGCGTAAGACTACACGTTGATATTACGCGAATGTTTAATAACTCGATGTTTTGACATTAGCAATGACATTGAGCGCGGCAATACCAACACTGTAATCTTATCGACGATGCACGAGCCAGTGCAAATATCATTAACCCTTTGTACGCATACGTTTAATGTTATATTATCACGACGTGATAGCATTTTTATAGCCAGACTGTTTGGGATGATTTTAATGTAAGCCTGCTTAAGGTTGGTCTGGGTGTTTGTGAGGCCGAAAAGTCTCTCGTATTTTCTGAGACCCACGACACAAGATTAAATTGATCCTAGTGTGGGGTCAGAACTATGTATGTGACTATTGCGTGTATTTATTTATAATTTACATCACATGATCCCGTGTGGGGGTGAAATTGCATGAACTGCGTCAGTGCGGAGGAGGTATAATGAAAGCTTCCCGCATGCACTGCGCTATTTCGGTGTCATAACTGGGTCAACTAAATTTCGCGGGCGGTACGAAATTGCGTTACTGAGTTCGGGATACTGTGTCAATGTATTGGCTTTAACTCATAATTGCTTTCGATTTTTATCAATTATTGAGTTAGTTATGTGAGTCAAATTTGCGTTCATCAAAACCCTTTAAAGTATTTTTTTTAATTGAGCTAGAGACACTGGTCTAATGTGGGTTGGTAGATGATGAAAGAAGAAATTCTAGAGATGTCTGAGATGGAGCTTTCCTTGTGATTTCTTTAACCCTAAATAAGCGGCTATATAATTAACTACATTTACGTAATATTATTTTTAAGTTTTAAGCTAAACGTCTGATCTTAGTACTACTCCCACACTATCTCAACTATCTGCTCTGCTTTTAGATATCGAAACGGTTTACTAAAGATAAAAATAAACACGAGCTATTAATACTCAAGAACCTTAAACAAGATCTCTAATTAAAAACACGTCACGACTTTGCCCTTAAATAGTTAAACAGTGATGTAAGTATTGTGATTGTTGAGTTATTGTGATTTGAAAGTGATTGTTTTCATTTCAGTTATTTTTTAATTTCGCATAAAATTTTGCATAAGATTGTGTTACTAGCCTGACATTATATTTGATAGATGGAGCAAAATATGGTTTGTTAAAATGAAAACAAATAAACGAAGTATATTAAATTTTGGTAAAATTACCATTCTTCACAAATACAGGGTATACGCTGGTATAGGTAGGTGGCTAGGTATCGCAACTTTTTTTTTGTAAATTTTTACTTATCGTCGTATTTGGGTGATATATAAATAGTTTTCCTAAAACAAAAATGTACACCTCTTTATTTTTAAACACGCAATGGTACGTAAGGGTTTAAATCAGTATTTTCGCAAAAACTAGGTATATACCATCCAAAAACGATGAATTTTAAAAATTCTAAAACAAATCTGCCACTGTTTTAGCGAAATTTTTAATTGCATCGTATTTCTAACCACTAAAACTACCACCTGGCTTCGTTTTCGGTCGCAGTCTTGATATACCCGGTATATTCGATTGTATCAAATATTCACAGTCTACCCTGGGCTAGATCGAAACCTAGCCGCGAAAATCTTAGTCTACCTGTGTAACTCCCCCACTTAACTACATGTGGTCACCGCACCATACCTACATAATAATTGCTTTGGAAAATGATTTAAGTATCATATAATTTAACGACCAGCTGCCCTAAATATCCTAAAAATCTACATACAAAATAAAAACTCTATTAAATTATCTCTAACATTGTTTGCAAGCTTGTTTAAATACGCGAACTCATTCATTGGCAGGCTGCGGTATCCATGGCAACGACCTCATTTTCCAACGTACATCAGTAACAGGCGCGGTTTAACTTTGTTACTTCACTTTGCTGGCTCTTCGCCGTGCATCCGCTTTTAATATAATATCAGGTATTAGAGGGAGCCTTGCGCTAAGTTAAATCTACAGTAGGATGCGGAAGTAAAGTTAACCATAAATGTTAATATAATAGGATGCGGTAAGTTAGTACAGTACAAAATAACCGGTTTTATCCGGGTGGTGCCAAAGTCTCTTAAGGAATTGGTGTGATTTTTTTTTTATTGCGATGAATGGCGAGACGAGTATGTCATTCGCCTGATGGTAAGCGATACGACCGCTCATGGACAGCAGCAAAACCAAACGACAACACGAATAGCAAAGCAATGCTTGGTATTCCACTGCGCTCGCCATCCTGAGACAAGATGTTAAGTCTCAATTTGTCCAGTAGTTACTCTGGCTACAATGTCCTTTAAACCGGAATACGACAGTGCATTTACACTGCTGTTTGGCGCGAGAATTTGACATTGCGGTGGTACACGTGTCGTGTTTTGTGTTAAACCTGTTAAAATAACAATCTCTTTCCGGTGGAGATATCAATGATGGTTATTTACCATCATTATACCATCACATCAGGTGGTTGTTTTTCTTTAATATAATTTTCTGTTTCTTTGACATAATTTTGCCGGCTCCGTTGACTTATCCGTTGTTTTTTCCGCATTATCTGTCCAAGTGATAACATTTGATATATCATGTTGCTTTTGTAAGCATTGCTCCATATTTGGATTTCCCCTACGTTGCTGGTTTGTTTGTAAACATGGTTTTCTGATGCAAATAAATGAGTGCTAATTAGGCAATTATTCAGATAGGCATAATATTATGTCAAAGGGGAGGGATAGGTTATTTTTGTCCGTAGATGCTCTATCTATATAGAGATCTCAGGTAGAGTTTAATTGGACGGCGCTAAACTTCCAGCAGAATATGCAGTACAGTTTTTTTTCTACTCAGAAATTAAAGAATTCATTTCTTAGCCATCCCAATAACATTCAAGTCTTTATCCTTGGATTGTAAACCGCATTTTTTTGCAGTATATTAAGTTACGCCAACTTTTCGTTAACATATCAATATCACTTTTAACAACATACATATTTATTAATGACTAGCTTCTGCTTGCAAATTTAGTCTGCGTGATTAACTTTGTGAAAAATATTATAACATTGTTCAAACAATTTACTATCCCGTCCCGTCTCATTAAACGAATGAAACGAGGGGCCACGGGTTCGATCCCCGCACCGACTTTAATGTTTTTGTGATCCTCAGGTATTTGTTTCGGGTCTGGGTGTTTGTGAGACCGAAATGTCTCTCCTAGTTACTGATACCCAAGACACAAGACTTTATCTTATTGTGGGGTCGGGACTATGTATGTGGCTGTTGGGTGTATTATGTATTTAGGTAATAATAAATTCTTGCGGGACCCACAAATATATTTTTTCTCGGTGCGGAATTCGAACCTACGGCCTCTCATTTCACAGCTGATGTCTTGGCTAATTGCGCCATGACTGTCTAAACTTTACTCTTAATTATTTTTCCATCATAGTAAAGACCATGCCCAGCATTAAATATTGCAATTGGCATGAAATATACATGCGTGGTTCACATTTGTGTGTTATTACACAGCACGTAGATATACATTAATATAAAAAAGATTAATTAAATCCCATTTCCATACAACCGCGTCCGAAACAAGTAGTGTCATCATTTAAAATTGGTTTCCTTTCCGTTCCGTATATATTAATGACATGACCCAATAACGATTACAAATACAACACTTTTGCGTGTGAAGTTTTATTAATTGCACTTCTGATGAATTATTCACAAGCAGATAATATGAAGCTGATAACGAAAAGTATTAATTGTTGTGCTGTTTGAAATATGGTACAGCGTAAAGGGCATGCCGAATTCCAATATATCGTTGGGCTTAAAAATGATGACGTGTAACAATATGAAATAAGTATCTTTTGGGTGCCAGTCCTGATAACCAGGAGCTAGGTATTTTTGACAGGTGGCCTTAAAAACACTGAGGATACCTACATACAAAATATTTATGTAAGACTCAAAATAATAGACGTTGGCGGAAAATCAGCTAGCCTAAAGTGGAACTGGTCTGTTCACGTCATGTCACAAAGATGGCGAGATGAGTTGGACAGGCGGGAGAAAGACTGGCAGGACGAATGGAAGGAGGGTAGAGAGGCCTTTGCCATGCAGTGGGACAGTGGAGGCTGATGTATGTACCTATGTAGGTACAATCGAGAGTACGATTGAGAGGGGTTAGGTCATATAGTCCACCACGCTGACCTAGTGCGGGTTGGCGGACTTTACACACCATAGAAATTATTACAAATCGCTATGATATGCAGGTTTTCTCACGATATTTTCCTTCACCGTTATAGTGCGTAGTGATTGACTATCAATACACACATGACTCCGAAAAGTCAGAGGTGTGCCCTGGGATTTGAACCCGTGACCACCGTGAATATGTTGGCAGGTCCATTTACCAACAGGCCATCACTTCACTTCATGCAGGTACTTGAATAAAGTCAATATCATAAAATCGTGGATACATAAACTAACAGAAACCACAGAAATGTAAGCTAACTTTAATTTAATTAAATGCGCTTATACAACCAAAGTCTAATATTTGCACGGAAAGCCGGGGACCTTAATATTGCCTCACAAGTTTCCCCACAAATAAACGTGCTCCTCTGCGGCTATTTATGAAGGAGGGTGGGTGATTACATACAAAATCCTGTTATAAACTTTTCCTACAAGCTGTAGCAAGCCTTACGCTCGGTTTTCTCTCAAACGAATTAGATTTATAAGGAATGTTATGTAATAGTTTTGCTGGCGTCTTGGTAGGTACGGCAGCAGTCAATTTTAATTAATAATAATTTAACAATATTCACCATGTCTATTGCCTGTCAAGTTCACATTCACACCACAGATACTTGTTTTGGGACTGGGTTTTAATGAGACAGAAAATTTTCGTGGTTTCTGACTATGATACAAGGCTCTTATCTTAGTTTGGCGTCAGGACTATGTATGTGACTGTTTGGGTGTATTTATTCAATATATTTAAAAGGAATTTATGACTAATATTAATCACTTCGAATCCATTCTAATTTCTTGTTATTCCAAATAAAATGATATACTACAAGGCAATATTAATTTTGTGGTAACCAAAACATATTTAAAATTAACCACAAGGGAACAATATAATTAGAATAATGATTAATTCATACAAAAACAATTCGTTGACACTACATAACAGGCACCTCAAAATCAGTATATAGGCGGCTTTATGACACTTTCGCTTTAAACTGATTATTTTTTACAATGCGTCCACAGTATCAGCAACGATCGGATTTGCCATCATTATAACTCAATGATCCGAACAATCCGTTTGATGCGATGCGTCCGATGCGTACGGATATGTGGACGCTTGCCTTTAATTATTACACTTTTTACCAATTTATCGACATCAAAATATTATCATCTTTTATAATTCAATAGTTGTTTGGGCTTAGAATCTTAGCAGTTTCTTTATTTAAGAATGATATCGATGTTTTAAACTAATATGATGTTAATAAAGAACACTAAAAACAGATATATTTCTATAGAATATTCTGCGCATATGGTTGTAGTTAACACTGCACATAAACTTTATGAAATATGTTGACAAACTTTATGAGGCAGTCATGCAACACATGACTTCGTTTGAGTTATGAATAAATATGTACGCTGCAATTTGAAACAATTGTGTATATTATATAATATAGGTATATTTGCTGAGCGTCGCGTTTTCTCGATAAATGACTATAGTGACAAGTGTGATCATCTGATCAGTTTTACAATATCCTGCGATTATCATAGTTTCTGACACCCACGATCGATCTTAGTGTAGGGTCAGGACTATGTATGTGACTGTTGGGTGTATTTATTAATATTATTAACGATTTAGATATATATCCCTATTTTGATTAGCCTTTAAAGTCTATTTAGAAGCCTAATAAACTTAACCATAATTGCAATCAGGTTTTTGTATTCTGAGGAAAAAATATTCTGTTATTCGAAAATTTTATATGAGAATAAAACACTGCGACTCCTATAAGCTTATTGCCGCCACATACGTTCAGTGCGTTTGCCCAAACGAGACTTTGCACCAGTCTCGAATCGAAAACTTTAACAACGTTTGCGCAGTTATTTGCCAACACACGTTCTAGTATACTAATGCAAACTTAGACTTGCACAGTTATATCGTTACGTGTGTGGCGGCCATTAGAATATCTATTTGATTCCGCTAATAAAACAAGTTTTTGTTTTCCTTTCCTAAATATGGTCAGTTGAGTTGTCATCACTTTTGTAGGCTGAAACGGTTATTATTGTATCAATTGTAGGCTGAGTCAACTAGAGTCTTTTGGACATAATAATAAGTACTCGGGCGGGGCACATAGCGCGGAGAACTGATGGCCGATGGGCCCAAAAAGTTCTCGAATGGAGGCCACGTAGCGGAAAACGCAGCGTAGGACGTCCACCCACAAGGTGGTCAGACGACCTGGTAAAGGTTGCGGGACGTCGCTAGATGCAGGCTGCCTCCAACAGGTCACTGTGGAAATCATTGAGAGATTTGAACCCGAGACCTCAGCTTTGTAGTCGTACCGTAATACAACTACGCCGCCGAGGCAGTACTCAGTACTCAATAACGGAAACATTTCATAACACTTCGAAACAGGGCTCTATTTGTTTCTAGCTTAACCATTGTTCATAGTTCCATTTCCAATAAACGATAATTGAACATAAGCGAAGCAATTATAAATAATGTTCAATGTAAGTGAATCATTTTATTCCTGTCACGTCATTACGTTTTGTGGTTTTATGGGAAGTGATAATGCCAAATCCATATTCTCTTTGTGAAGTAGGTTGCTGTTGCTAAGCCTATGAATGAATAACTACACTGAATCATTTGTTATTCATTAAATTGTTTCGAAGTTTAGAAAACATGTTTTGTTATGATAAGCAAGTAGGTTTTACCGTGATTTGAGTAAGTTGTAAATTTCCTGTTCATTATATTAATTGTAAAATATATTTATTTGTGTTTCTTTATCAACATTTGTGGGTTTCTGAACGAGTAGCTTTATAAAATGACAAATCGCATGGTCGAACCCCGTATTTTGTAATAAATTATTGTGTCATCAGGATTTCCCTTATTTAATGCGTTAAAGTTTAATGTAGGTTTGTATAAATGAAGAATGAAAAAATATAAAGACATTCAATTAAGAGAAATATTGAAACATTACATTTTTAAGTAATTGTTCCATTCATAAACAATATCCTTAGTCACAAGAAATCCATCGTTGAGCAGAGATGTCTCAATGGATTATCATAGTGGCTTATTGGAAGCGGCTTCCACCCACCGACTTCCTACTACCTTTTTTACTCTGTTAAGTCTATATTACAAATAAAATTTAGCGCATCACCGATGCGGCTTAAATGTGCCATCCCATCGGAATTCGAATAACGTGTGATTATGAGCGTGATAGCAAATAAAGCCGGTGTATTACGGCTTAATATAGTGCACAGTAAACACGAAACCCGCATATCTGTGGCGCGGAGTAGGGATGAGACTGCTGAGTTCATATTTATCTTTAGTTCCCGATATGATGGAAGTCACGTACATATTTTACTATGTAGATGTGTGTCGGCAAGGAACTTGGAAGCGAGAAACAACCAGTGACCAACAGCTTTGAATAAAATTGGTTAATTTTTCAAATGCGTTAAATTCTTAAATAAAATAAATAAATACACCCAACAGTCACATACATAGTCCTGACCGTACACTAAGACCAAGTCTTGTGTCGTGAGTATCAAAAACTACGAGAGACTTTTCGGCCTCACAAATCCCAGACCCGAAACAATTACCTACTGATCGCACAAATAATTGTCTTGGTGCACGGATCGAACCCACGACCTCTCGTTTCACAGCCGGTACCTAACAAACTGCGCCACGGAGGCTGTCAAATTATTTGTTTTTTTTTTCCGAGCGGCTGCTTGACGTCATCCCAATCGATCCACTCTCAGGCAACGTGTATCTCGTCCATAAATTCAAACTTGACTATCTAAAATATTACTAATATGAAATTTTAGGAAAATATTAAAAATCCTGTATAAGTTGTGAATTTTGTTTCATTAGCATATAGACAAGTTGTCAACATTGATCGCCGGGACCTCAGTGGCACGCTCCATATCAAACTATCTTTTACATAACCAATGTTTGTTTTCTACTCGTTGTTGTAAATTTAATTTAAATAAGTTATAGGTGTACATAATGAGTTTAGTAAAATATTATATTATCTAATTGTATATGCTTTTCCCAATGTGAAATATTGCGATAGACCTAGACTTTTCTTGGTTTCTTACATATGGTAAGTACACACATGGCATTGCATGAAATTAAAGTATCCCAGACATCAACGATTATTTCATGAAGTCAACAGGTATCGAAATACTTTTTATTTCGTTACTTAGTATGCTGCAGTTTTAGAGATTTCGTAAAATAATATCCTGGCATACTTAATTCCTTTCAATATTCTTTTAAGCCTTTCCATTAAAGACACACAAACGGACAAATAAACGATGCTTCGTATTAGCGATCGCTTCGCCCTCAAAACTCTTCGCAAAGGGTCAAGGAGGCTATTTTCGTAAAGCTTATATCTCCAAGAAAGGCAGACTTAATAGGTTTAACTTGCGAGGCATTAGCTTCAAGTAATGTAACCTGACTCCAGCGGATTTAATCCCAATGAAGACTGAATCGACAACTCGATTCATTTCCCTTCACTAGGCGAGAATCTGTCTCAGACGTGATCTGACTACCTCGCCTTACATTTTAATATAGGCATTGTTTAAAGTTTACTGTAATTTTCTGAATATTATATTGTACTATGTACAGGGTAGGAACATAATCTTGTCAAATAGAAATGAAAGCCGACGAGTGAAATCTTTTTTCAGTGAAATGTATGTGTCACAGTATGAATAAACACAAAGGGCGTTGGTCAATAGATGCTACCTTTCAAGAGTTTACTATAGAAATTTTTAGGGGTGTCCTAGGTAAATCAACTTATATCTCATGATAATGGTAGGCAGTTCAATTTAGACTACTTCCTTCTGTATTAGGATGGTATGTATGTCTGTTATAACTAAGCTCAGTATTTTCAAATTAGTAACAGTTATAGCATTTTCATGCTCCATTACTACAGTTAACTATAGTATTAAAACCAACGCATTTTGTACTTTGAGTAAATGTCTTTGAACACCATTTGTGATTAATATTTTTCTTTACGAAATCATTACCGAAGTAAAAACAAACGGATATCGTCAGCTTATGGCACATACAGCTAAATGGGAAATTTAATCTTAAAAGCAAAGGTTATCAACATCCAAAACAATAATAGAAAGATGCCAGTGACACATCTCACCTACAGCGATAAATTTAGACGTGATTCTCGAAAAACGAGAATTAAATCTATGTGAATGAGTGCATTATTTTATTTTTCATTCTACTTTTATGAATTCACTTGGACTTGTGCCGAGAGCTGTCGACTGCGCACCGTCGGATTGTGTTTTGTAAACTATGTACTTCTGGATGTATTAAGCCGTGTTCTGTAGTACATTTTATTGCTTTTCTGGTATATTTTATTTGTTCAGTGAGATTGCTTGGGTGAACCTAGTTTCTTGTGGACTGTAATAGCCCTATTGTTCCTTGCTTACCCTTTCCACTTATATATGTGTTTTCGAATATCTGCAATGCATACATAAGTGTTGAAGGATCAACCATTTAGTCAAATGTCTTTTATAGTTATTAATTATGTTTCTCAAATCAGTTGAGTAACGTTTGTTAAATTTCTTAATTTTTGAATCGAAACCAAAATCGGTACCTACACTCACACACACACACATACACACACACACACTACGCACGCGAGTTAATCGAGCATGCAAATACAGAACATTTATACATTCTTTACGTATTTTTCTGTCGAAATTAATAAACTAATAAAAGAAAAAATCTCCGCTGTCGACATCTGTCTCGGTAATTTAAATTAATTGTTGCTTAAGGAGAAAATATACTTTCGTGAGAAAATTAACCCGCTAAAGAGAAAATCCAAAAATGCGGCTCGACGTCGTGAAACGAGCTTTCAACAAGCTCGTGACAGCCTATTTACTTCCTTGAAAATAATTTATTGACTTTTATTTTTAAGACTTTTGAAGAATATTTTCTTTAAATGTTGTCTTTGCAAATTGTTTATATTCCTTCTACCTGATGAAAAATATAGTGCCGTCCAAGGAGATGACTAAAGATTGAAAATCATTTCCTGCCACTGGAAATCATTACTCTGATTTAATTAATTGCCTCTCAATGGTCCAAACGACCCGAGATAATAGGAAGGAGGGAATACGTGGACCGTCAAAGTTTCCCACAATTTGATGGTTCAGTACCAATACTTACTATTAACTCAGGTTCGAGTGCTGTACGGTACTGTATCAGCCCATAAACGTCCCACTGCAGGGCACGGGCCTACTCTACTATCGAGAGTACGATTGAGAGTGGTTAGGCCATATAGTCCACCACGCTGGCCTAGTGCGGGTTGGCGGACTTTACATACCAGGTTGTTCGAGGTTCGAGCAGTGTTTATTATTTTGTATGTAAATATTAGGACAGTTACAAAGTAGCGACACGTTTCCTCAATGTTTTAAAGCTATAGTTTGAACTAGAATGTTTTATATTAGAGTAACAATGTTGCTTATGTTTCGGTTATAACACTAAACATTCGCTTTTCCTGCAGTAACGTTAAACTAAAAGCCATTTCAAACGTTGTTTAAAATTTTTCATAAATTTCTATAAAATGTTACGAATATAACCACGACACGTATAACCAATTTTTAAATTGGTATTTTAGCTAGTCTCATATATCAGTAAATTGTTATGGTGTTCTGATGTTGTATAGATGTAAATTTAATTAAAATAATACAAAGTAAGCACAAATAGCGTAGTATATTTAACATAGTTTCTCTCACTAACCTATTTCGGTATATTTCCGCAGCAAACAGCGAATTATGGATACAAAGTAACATCAAAGCGAAATTCAAAATTCAGTTCCTAAGGAACACTGGCAGATGATTTCGCGTAGCTATTGAGGTGTGTTCAACGCAAACCATTTCACTTAGTGCTGGATGTGTGAGAGTCGGAGATTTCGTTCGAATGCGTCACATCCAATGCGCGTGGACTCACAAAGGTCATACCAACATCTGCGCAGTGCTGCTTCTAATCGAAATTAGATTGAATGCAATTCTCGTTAGGGAATATCCTCTTTAGTTTGATGCTTAAGGATTATTTGTATACCAGTCCATACTTGTGCGTTATGAGGGCCATAGCCGTTTTATTTTGTTTCCAGTGAAGGGTTTTTAGGGACCTATTCGGGCCTTAATATGTGCAAACGTTCCAGGTTGCCCAGTGAAACCGTTCATGGCATACTCTTTGCAGCTTCCATTAAGGTACTTTCTAGTACCTTAACAGATTTCCTGTCGTTCAATAAAAGGATATGACATGAAAATTATTCGTTGTAAAATATGGATCTTTCACATATTATGTAAGAGGTCTTACTCTATCTGTTTATCTTAGTAACGCGGTAATACTTTCTAGCCGCATTCCTTCCCTCTATAGTCTTGACTTCAAATTACACTAAGATAAGGCATAGAACAGACTGGAATAATTAAGCTGACTGGACAATCTCAACCTTGGAACAGGTGCACTCAAGTATCTTTGCAATACTGGTATTAAAAAAGTTGTTTTATTTGGAATAATGTCCTGAGATTTGCATCTCAAACCAGCTGTGCTTACGGTTTTATGCCTCGAGGGATCCGTTGACATTTTATTAAGTAAAATATCTTGCAATAAAATGCTCCCTGGAACTCTTACCCGGCGCGTCGGATCAGTAGGCGGGTAAACAAGTGTCTTGTTTATTTCCATTTAAATCGTCTATCTTGACTTTGCTCGAATTGAAGCCTTAACGAGAAATTTTCCCACTGTATCTTCACATTTATTTATAAATCGTACATTTAAATATTTACAAAAAGAGAGTATAAAATCGGCTTTGTAAGCAAAGTAATATGCTAAATATAAAATAAAAACTGCGTTGAAAAAATATATTCCTATTTGAAGCGTATATTAACTATCTATCTATCTATATCAGCTCATATACGTCCCACTGCAGGGCACGGGCCTACTCTACAATCGAGAGAATCGATTACGAGTGGTTAGGCCATATAGTCCACCACGCTGGCCTAGTAACTAAAACCTATTAAACTATGACCATGTCGCCCGCGTTAAAAAAAATACGGAAAATACACTGTACTGTACTCGGCAAACACATTAACACCGCGGGCGATTTTCCACTCACAAAAAAACAACTGAATTGATGAATCCCCATCATTCATGGTATGGTATTCCCGTGACGGATCGGTTAAATGGACATTGTGGCATAAATACATACATATACTCACGCCTTTATCCCAGAAGGGGTAGGCAGAGGCGCCACCAGGACACCCACATTTCGCCTTGTATTTTCCCTCCCATGATGTGTGTCCCATGTATGGCATAAAAAACAAAGAGATTTTATCATAAAACAGTCATGGTATGACACTATGCCAACCAACAAAATATGATGAAAAGCATTTTATAAGGTTTGCATTGAACTCTACAATTCACCCTATTATTTGCGAGATTGAAAAATCTAATAACGCTGAAACCTCTAGAGTTATTGGAAATACAACAAAGGATATTGAAACATTGAAAAGTATTTTGTTGAAAGTTTAATATAATATCATTATTCAATATTGTGATTGTTTCCAATACAAGGTTATTCGTTTGAATTGTATAAGAACAAAGAAACTTTTTCTGTTGTTGAGAGCTGGGAACGGTCGATAGCGGGAGCGCTATTTCCTTGTCTTCCCTCGGGAATCAGAGCATTCGCACAGATTTCTTCATTAATCTCGATATTGTCTTTCGCAGTCATTTTTATTTAAAGATTAAGAAGATTCCCTACCAAACACGATGATTTTTAAAAAATTGAAAATAAATTTTTAGTTGCATTGTATCTGTAACCATTAAAACTACCACCTGGCTTTGTTTTCGGTCGCAGTCTTGATATACCCGGTATATAAAATATTTTTAACAACAGGCCTGACCCCATATTAAGATCAATTAAGGCTTATATCGTGAGTAGCAGAAACTACGAGAGACATTTTTTCTCACCAACACCCAGACCCGAGACAAATTCTTGTGGGTCTCACAAACATAATATGTCTCTGTGGGGGGGATCGAACCCACGGCCTCTCGTGTCACAGCCAGCGTCTAACCAACTGCGCCACGGAGGCTGTCATTTATAGTGATCAATAGGGTATTTGACTCATTTTTTTATTGTATTGATCAAAAAGTATCCGTATCCAAAATGTAGCAAACAAAGAATTTTGTAAATCCATTCAGAATTAAACAAGTTAGAAATGTTTTAAATCTTGTAGTGAGGGTAATAGAAAAGGGATGCAAAACAAAATTAGTGACGTCACTGTGCATTATAGTGTGCGGGTGTGAAAGAGACGGTAAGATGTCCCCACTACGTTCCCACTCTTTCATTTAAAATACTAATATTTGCCTCATGATACAAGCTACTTTAATACTGTTTTCACAAAAATGTTTTGTTTTAATGGCACTTTCAAATTACTAACAATGAGTGTGAAACGAAAGGCCTCGATTTTGAACCCGGCTACAAGATAATTATTGTTTATGTAGTCAACTTGTATCAGGTTTGAGTGTTGTAAGAACGGAAAATCAAGATTCTGTAGTCTTTTATACAGCTGTTGTAAATGTTGTGTGCATTTATCCTTATAAAACACTCTAAAAATCAAATTCCCATTTTTTACCTACGCAAATAGGAAAATGATTCGGGGTTGCTTGCGTTTGCATTTTACGGGTCACACGGCTAATAGCAAGGAAATAGAGAGCAATCCACTTAGCGGACCAATTTGACGCTACGAGTGGGCGCAGACGCGAGGTAGTCGAATACATTTTACAACAAAATGGGTTACTCCTTTGATGTTGTGATAAACTCGTAGTTCGTCGATCCCAATGTCGATCCTGCCTTTTGGCCCAAAAAAACAAAGTGTAGGTACTATCTATGACAGTTTGATGTGTTGCCAGATCAAATGAATATCTGAAACTATTTCTTTTTAACATTCAATTGTTTAATTTGTCGTTGACGAATGATTTGCATACTGAGCTATGGATAAGATTTATGTTTAGTCGCTTGGTAGAATGCATTCCTATCCGGCTGTCAAAAATTCATGCGAAAATAGAATTCAATATGGGAGGAAAGGAATTTTAGCCGTTCAAAATGACGACGTGGAACAAATTTTTGAACTCTGATTTAGATTCAGCATGTCAGAATAATTCATTTTTTGGTGCGGCTATACTTTTTCTTAATCATTAGCCGTTTTGTTCATAATGGGGTGACTATTACTAAGGAACTACACGTTTTTGAATTTTGCAAACATATCTCATTAATTCCAGTGGTTCTTTTTTTATAGAATCTGTGTGGTCCAGTCAATAAATTGTAATATTTATCTTAACAAAGAAATGTTGAAAATCAATTCATATTTAAAACGTAACCTCGTTTTCTCCGATATTAAAGTTTAATAAGTATTCTTCTTTTCCTGTTTGTGCGACCCTCGGTTCTCCATAATGGATTCTGTTGTTAAAAAGGTTAAACTTATGAATTATTCAAATAGAAGCGAGACATTTTATAGATATTGTGTTACAGAAGAGTAAAATTGGTTTATAAACAATGTTATCATTTTACAAACAACGAGCGTGAAGAAATTCGCAATGGTTCCGTACTGCTAATTATTTTGGCACTAGTTTTCATTTTTAAGAAGGAATGCACCGACGAATTCCAGTACAGTACAGATGGATTATTATAAAGAAAGCCACCAAATTGTTTTTCCGTCTTACGGAACTCTAAATTCTTATTGAATATCCCTCGGACAAAATCTGATGCAAATTGTCCTCACAAATTAAAATAAATGCGTCTATAACAACGTTATTATGTTTAACAAGGAAAATTACTCGGCGATTTGAATATATTTATGTTTTATTGTCGGAATTTTTTGACACAACATTTTAAAATATTTTTAATTTTAATAATTGGTCATGAGCATAAATTTAACAGGATATTAACAGCCACAAAAATCAGGCTCTCATAATTCATAGTACATTTTTCAATTTAGTATTGTAAGACCTTAAGCGAAAAGAAAAGCGATATTTATTGGTTAAAAATAAGGGTTCGATGTCATTGTCACATTTCATCGATAAAAGTATGAAATAACGCGGAAGTCGGCGATAAATAAAATATGTGCACACTGATATGATATGATCAATGGAGCTGTCAATTATTTTGTATCTGGAACGGACACTGCTAGGGTTGGAAGAAAATATTTTAGTCGATTATTTCATACGTGTTTTTTATGAGGTGGTTTTTTTATTTTGCGTTCTAATTTTGAATACTTTTATATTCTTCATCTAATTTACTTTTACTATAGATAAGCACAATAGTGTTTGGAAAATGAAAAGCAGAAAAGAATTTTTAGCCCGCAATTACATGTGGTAAATTTACCACATGTAATTGCGGGCTAAAAATGACAAATGACATTTTAAATTAATTACGACATTTTTTTGTGCGTCCGTATTATATGACCACCACAATATAAAATGATGTCAATCATCACTAAATTCATAATGTGCGTGATGAGTGTTTAATCATAAATAACACCCATTAACGTATACAGAAATGGGTCAAAACATTGTTAATGAGTTAAAAAATAAAATTATCCCAAAGCAGGTATGCGGATTTCAACATTCCGAATGTTTGGCAATTAATTAACTAGAGAGAAAATCTTTTAGTCGATTATTTATTTTATTAACAAATCATTACCACTTACGCAATCGAAACATTCATTATATTTGTATAACATACGTCATTTAATAGCTATGTAGGGAGTATCAGAGACTATAGATTTCCACTTTACTTAAACAAGACATTTTACTTACTAGAATACTTCCACTTTCATCAATTATTACTTACTATTCTCGTCGATATTGGGTGCTTTTTACCAGTCTTTTGCCTAAGATATCATCAACTTTATTCGCGAAAGTTCCGTGTCGTCGACTACCATCGACTCTACCAATTTGCCTTACATGAGACCGCTCTACAAAACTATATTGTTTAAAAAAAATGATTTTGATACAAACCTTTGGAAGATAAACACACAGTTTGTCACAATCAAACGCCAATTTTGAATGTGGAACGCGCGTCAGTTACGTTGGGGACAAGCGAAATATTTTAGTCGATTATTTATGGTATCATCACTTGATATCAATTAGTTACATAACACGAACATCGGTAGTAACACCGCCATGTGTAATTCAGAGACGGCTGTCAGAACCAATTTAGACGTGGAATTGATTGCAGGCATAAATTCAAGATGGCTTTTTGTTCCCTTTTCGATCTCGTCTTTGTGATAAAAATAAAAGCGTAATTACACGCGCGTCAGATGTTAAAGTGTTGGCCGTAATTGTATAGAGTTTAATTTAATGAAATGTGAATTTTGGGCGGTGCGTTTTAGTCGATTTATTTTTCCTTACTCGAATGTACTGCTGCACATGGTAAAGATTACTTTAAACATAATATGGGGATAATGTATGCATTATGAACATACGATTAAAAATTATTTGGATGGATATACTTAAATATAAATAGGCCTGGCATTTTTTTTTACATTCTTATACTAAGAAATAGTTTGCAAGCCCGCAGTGCAAACCTATCAGAATTCCAAAACAGAGATACTCAAACATTGGCCTCACTTCGCTTTCGAAAGTTAGTTTAAGTCGTAGATCAACTAATTTTCCCGCTAACAGTTTCGAATGCAGAAACATCATAAGCGCAAATTATTAATATTTCAAGTTCTAATGCGTAGTCGATTCTGGTGCTGAATCTATAGTTAGATGGCTAATAGACGTTGGCTCTTGCGGTATGCGGCAGCCGAGATTTGACTACACCCATTCAAATTTTAATGCTTCTTAGAATTTCTACTGAATAGAGGTTTTTTACTAATAAATATATGCAATGTTTTAAAAAATAAATATCCTAAATTTGTGGTAATAATTGGTCTGATTAGTCACTCTTGTTTAGCGTAGGCACAGTGCATTTGATGGACAGTATAGCGTCGTTCATATCTACATGGAATGGTCATAACTAATATACATATAATTAGATAATCATCATGATTCGATAATTATACTGGCCTGTTTGCTAACTAACCGAGAGGTTTATGAGAACATACATATTTTTTCACATCACACACACATGACACATTCACATCTCCCCACAATAAACATCATCAAAGAAATCTTATTACTTATCTTCCATACTACTTTGTATTTTTTGGGAATATTGCCCGGGGAGTTTTTTGTTTTGGAAAACCCAGACAATCTATACATATAATAAAAATGTAAATGGTCGATGTCTGTACATGGAAGATATTTGAGAAATTTTAACGCGAGGGGTCTTTATAACAGCAACAGAAGTCAAAACAATTTTTTTTAGAATTTTTGTCTGTCTGTCTGTCTGTCTGTCTGTCTGTCTGTCTGTCTGTATGTTTGCTTGCGCATCACGCAAAAACTACTGCACCAAATGAGATGCGGTTTTCACAGTTGTATTGCTGTAGGTTCAACTTAAAAACTGGTATATGTTGCATTTACATACAGGGTGTTTCTTTTTGTTTGCCTGCATATTACTCAAAAACTACCGCACCAAATGAGATGCAGTTTTCACAATTATATTGCTGCAAGTCCAACTTGAAAACTGATATATATTTAATTTACATACAGCGTGTTTCTTTTTATTTGCTTGCACATTACTCTAAAACTACCGCATGAAATGAGATCCAGTTTCCACAGTTATATTGGTGCAGGTTCAACTTAAAAAGTGATTTATATTTAATTTACATACAGGGTGTTTCTTTTCGTTTGCTTGCACATCACTCAAAAACTACCGCACGAAATGAGATGCAGTTTTCACAGTTATATTGGTACAGGTCCAACTTAAAAAGTGGTATATGTTTCATTTATATACAGGTTGTTTCTTTTTGTTTGCTTGCACATCACGCAAAAACTACGACACGAAATGAGATGCGGTTTTTACAGTTATATAGGTACAAGTCCAATTTAAAAACTGGTATATGTCTTATTTACACACAGGGTGTTTCTTTGTACTATGGAAGATAAACGAGAAAAACTAATATGGGGGGTCTGTATTAACGTAATAAAAATAATGATTTTTAGAATTATTGTCGGTTTTTCTGTGCGGTTGCACGCGATGAACTCAAAAACCGCTTAACGGATTTCGATGAAATTTTGGTATGGAACTAGCTGACAACCTGGATTAACACTTAGGCTACTTTTTATCCCGAAAAATGTTTTGTTCCCGTGGGATGAGGAAGGAATTCCGATATATTTGTTACTTTTTATACTCAAAGGGATGGGATGGGACTGGATTACATGCCTTGAGTGAGAATGAGACGGGACGGGCGGGATATAACGGGACGAGATGAGAAATACCAAATAAAGTTAATCACGCTGACGAAGTTTGCGGGCAGAAGCTAGTCCTTAATAAAATGATGTCACTAGATCACCAACAACTCTATCAAGCGGCATAACACATTCGTAGTTAAGATTAATTGGTGAAGTTCCTTGCCGGCATCTTCCGTTCCAATTAAAACGTCGGAGCATTCGTCCAATCGTTAATTGATTCCTAGAATTGTTCCTAATACTATTCTCTTCTAGTTATTCTCTTTGCGTCACTCGCTTTATTTTCACTCGGTCGTTCGTAGGTTTGTTTTTATTAACTGATTTATATTTATAGCACTGCACAACAAAATTGCAACTTTTGTCTGATGATTGACTTTTATCACATGATATTTATTAATGTGACGTCGCTGATTCTAGAATTTTAGGTAATATGTGCAGTGTAATTAATAGGAGCTAGCTTTCCTCTGGTAGAAGAAATACGACCCTGAACCTTTTTTAAAAGTTTTTATTCGTTTTCGTGTACCGTATCAAAGAGTACACATATATTTATATATATGGCTTACATACGGTTATTTTGGTTCATACTGCATCGAAAATAGTTGCTCGAAGCGGCTAGGGATTTTTGGTCAGCACCCAGAACTGTAAGAAATTGTTCTTGACCATAGTTCTATATTGGGGATACAAATTCATATTGCCTTCTTTGTCATTTTTTTCTAATAAAAACATATTAACCTAAAATAAAATCGTCACAAAATTCTTCCTTTAACAATTCTTAATTTCTTATATCATTTAAAAAGGCCACATGAACGATTCATATCAGAAAAACTCCACTCAAACAAATAGCGTTTCCAGAACTTTGTAATAAAATTTATGGAATACATATTATTCCTGCCTAAACGAGTCCATAATAAAAGGGGGCTGTTATAATGGCAACATTATAGTAGTTTTATAATACTATGATTATGTGTCCACACTGAACTGGGGATAGAAAATACATGGCTACGTGGCTGGACTCGTGTTTTATTAAATAGAAGACTATCAAACCAATCCATGAAAATAGGCATTACAGGGGCGGACTTACATTTCGAATTGGGAAAAATTGAATTGCCATCCAATTTGCATTTGTTTGTAGTCAGATATAACTCGCCGGCTGACATTTCCCCGGTTCATGGTTTATTCATATTACACATAGACTCGATTTGTAAATTATTTTAGAATTGTGTTATCATTTGTAAAAGGCAAAGCGAGTTATTTCAAAGTTTTTACCATCAACCATAACACTTACGATCTGAAGAATTGTTGGTGCTTTGCGGCCCATTGCCTACAGAGAGAAGAAACAAGGTAAGATACTGTTTTTCTCGAAGCAAAAACATTTTCATTACACAAAAACCTTCCGCAGTGCGAAAATTGAAACCGCAGCCTCTCTCGCGTCTGGTTTATTGCCTTAATGTGAATCACATTAACCGTATAAATATAACCGAGTAATACCCCGACATAAACACATCATAATCTCCTGAGGGATCTATTAACGTTACGAGCCCTCCCTCCATCATTGCCTCTTTACGCTTGTGGCGAAAAAATTGCAGCGACTCCTATGGTGACTGAAAGAGGAAGATAAGATGTTATTTTTCGCCTCATTTAGAAGATTTAATTGTAATTATGATGATATGAACAAAAGGGTCTGTCAGATGTCTGTCGAGTGGTAGTTGTAGTAGCTCATAAATGTCTAATATAAATGTAAAAAGCAATTCTAAGTCGCATTAGTCTTTGAGAAAGGTAGGAAAGAGGAAATTCGCAAGATAGAGATCGTAGGTCATATTGTAATGCCACTAATTGTATGAAGCGCTTATGGCAATATGAACCTGATTTCTAAAGTCTACTATCAAATAAATATCAATTTATAAAAGTCCATCAGAAATATAATTGCTTATTCCGACTCGCACACAAGTTATTAAGTCCGTAATATACTTTAATTCCGAGGCTAAACAAATATTTTCGGTTAATTATGGCAGCCACGGCGCATAAAAACAAGATTAATTACTACGTTTATTAAACACTCTTTCATAATCCGTTGGAATAACGTATTTGCTGTGATTTATTATACGGTCACGTTGTTAAATGATTTTTGTGAAATATTTATCTAGTAATAAACAATTTTGACTTTAATAGGCAGGTACTTATATTTGTTTTTTTTGGAACTTCATTGATGAGATGACATTTCATCATCATCATCATTAGGAGACTGTCCCGCCCTCACACCCGCTACTGCAACTCCTGTAAGCCAGGATCAACAGTGGCACGCATTTTAATGACACTGAGCATTGAAGCTCAGCGAGTCATCATCATTTTTCATCATAGTCCTTATCCACAAGTACTTAGTCCATTGTTAAACCTGATCAGGTTTAAATTGTGGACGACTGTCAAGGGTATCCCTGTGGATATTCATAACTTCTTGGAAACGGTCTGTGTTCAACGGCTTCTAAATCGATTAGTTTTGTTTGATGAAAAGATGTGTATATTCAAATTTTTATAGTGTCATGTCGCTGCACAACTTTTAGTAATTAAAAGATAGGTAAGTATATGAATAATTAAGTGAAAGGTTCTTTGTTCGCAAGATATGTACTTAGCAAAAAAATGTTTCTTAGAGGCTAACACGTGTATCAAATGTGAGTTTCAAAAACACAATTCAAACCATATTATGCGATCAAATTCTGCCATGCATTATGAATGATTTGGCGTCATGGTAATACGATACACTCAGAGTTGATCCTATGTGAACCATGTAACCAATGCATGATTGGCATGGGGGCAATTTATTCCAGGCAATTTATTGCCTGTCTATTTTTGCTAATCGGTTTTGTTTTCTAACAAAACTTTTCGGTATTATTTTTACCTTAACGAATAATTTATGGCCGTTCTATTTATCTACTCCCTTAATGGTAATAATTTATTTCGGATAGCTCCGATTTCTTTGTTTCCATTTATACAATGTTTCGGTTCTCAACTTTGTATAAGACGGCCCCTGATTATTTTATGACATTTTGCCAGATTTGTGTCAACTTTCAGCTGGCCCTCGGGGTCTTATAATTTATTCACGACGTACAGTTTGATGGGCTGTGCTCCCGAACACTTCATATTTAATGTCCGTACGTTTTTATATTTCGTTCAATCGTTTTAAGATAAAACACGTAAGTAACACGCGCGTAAAATCTCCACTTTGCTCCGGATCAAACAGATTACGGTTTTATTTTTGAAGCGAGGCATTTAATGCTTGGACTACTGTACTATTCTTCTGTCTCGTTCTTTTTCGAAGGTTAGAGAAGGATAGACCTCGAGGCTGGTGAAGATATGTGATACTTGGAATCACGTTCCGTTTCACAAAGGATCAGTTAATTACGCGTCCGCGTGAGGTTTCTTGTTGGCGCGTGTATCGATTGTTTTTCAGCCAGCGCGAGTATTTGTGGTACCTAATTGATGTTTTAGCGATTTGGTTGGGATTTGGCTCGCATTAGCGTCAATTATTGCATGTGTTGCGTCATATGTGCGAATACAGGTTTAGTACCGAGGAAGTTTAGCAAAAACAACTAATTGTATACCGTTTACTGTTCGCTTTTAGAAATTGTTTTAGGAGAGAATTACATACAGCAAGTATTGAAGAATTTTTGATAACACATAAAATTAAATTGAAGTTATAACTCGTAAACTTTTTATAAATAGTTTTATATACTTAAATAATAAAACAGAGTAAAGCTCCCTTTTTGGTATTGTCTAAAAATGACCACAATCCACATTAAATTCTGACTCGATGACAGAATAATTTATCTGTAATAAAATGTATTTGGGAAATGAGAATAAATTCACTGAGTAATGTCATGCGTCCGGATAATTTGGACGCATTCCACATTTCATCGATCCAATTCTTGTAAATACATGTTTTCATGTTGTCACGCATGACCCTATAAAAATATAGACTGATTTGGAAAACGCGCGCACACAAAGATAAAGGTATCAATATCTCTAGAGTTAAAGGTATCGGATTAATTCAATGAAATTGATGCATCCATCAGTCATCCGACTAGCGGAAAGCAATGCTCAACCACAAGCACATGTCTTATAGAAAAAATATCGAACCGACTTTTCACTATCAATTTAAGAGCCTTGTGTTATACAATAATCATTTGGTCCCAATGTCAAAAATAAAAATGTTCACACAAAACCTAGAACCGAAACAAATATTTAACAAATTGAACCTCTACCTTCGTTCTACACCCTTTATAAAACGCTTCACGTTTACAATAATTCATATGTTTTCTAAATAATATTATAACGAACTAGGGTGCATCTACGAAATAATTTACAAAGATGGATAGCTAGTGGCATGTAGTAGGAGATATCATTCATTCCGAGCTGCGCCGCATATTACGCGATGACAAATTGCTCAGCATCACCCTGTATCACCCCTAGTTACACATGGCACTTCTACACTCCGTCGTAAATTAAGTGTCTTACTTGTTATTGTTAGAAAGTGATAAATCAGATGGCTTTGTTTGGTCAGCTGAAGATATTTTTCCAAGTACATAACTGAAATCGAATACGTGACAATAATATTGGCGTTGCTGTGAAAATATTGAGGATATTATTTCGTGTTGTGGCTAAGTTATGGAATAAATATATTCATTTTATTTTGATTCACTATTTTAGGTAATTGATAGCAATGTGAATTATTTTCCAAAGACTTATGTTCGTGGTACTTTGCCTCCCATTTAGAGCGATTAACTTTGATGATTTACTAAATAACTCTTCAACGTTAATTTATCTTTTATAAAACGTTTTGGCATAACACTAAATTGCAACACACTTGTGTGATTACACATAAAGTCCACTACTTTACATAAACCTCCCCCAAAAACATCCACAGCGACCAGTAAAAGAATCTCCAATGAAATCAAAACTAAATCTTATATTGTCCTTACAGATATACGCAGACGAAGATCAAGATCTAACCACGCTAGAAGACGACGCCAAAGAAGCAGACAAGCAGAAGACAAACTACGATTCCCTGGAGAAGCTGCACGGTCTCACGGTGCTGGAAGGAGACAACATCGGTGATGATGAAGACATGCTGGATCCCGTCGCTGATGATGCTGAGAGTGGCGACTATTATCAAGATTATGATAGAAGAGCGGAGAAGGTATGTTGCTTTTTACTTATTATATTCAAGGTGTACTGAAGACGGGGTATACAAATGTTTTCATCATACAAAAAACTTATCTTGCTATTACACAAACTCTTTTCAAACCAAAATCTATTAGTATTTTACTATATTGAAGCTCTTTTTATATTAGCTTTATAACCCACCCACCCTTTTAATATCCTTTAAATAGCTTCTCTCAATCGCAAAGGGAGGTCTATTAACTGCATTGGCACGTATGTGGGTAGATTTACTTTTTAATATTAATCGTGTATCATATCGAATTGGAAATATATGTAGACAGCTATATGACAACCCATAACAATAAAAGAATACATACATACATAATCTCACGCCTTTATCCCTGAAGGGGTAGGCAGAGGCGCCACCAGGACACCCACATTTCGCCTTGTATGTTCCGTCCCACGATGTGATAGGTGGCGAGCCTATCGCCATATCGGGCACAAATTCCTAACTCCGGGCTGATAATGAATTGAAAAATCCAATATCACTTTGCCCGACCCGGGACTCGAACCCGAGACCTCAGCTTTGTAACCGTACCGTAATACAACTACGCCACAGAGGCAGTTCTACTAACGAATTTTGACTTACTCAACCAAAAATACTTACATTTGTTAATTTATTTATTATTTAATACTGCTCAAACAAAATGATGACATTTTAGGATTTAGTTGACAAAGTTACAGATGTCCAAGTAATAAGACATGTCCTTGTTAATTCTAAGAATACGTAAATCAAAGCGTTATAAAATGAACATGTAATTGTCCGTAACATCGTTTATTCAAACAAATCCAGATGTGACCCTGACCTTTAAGAATAAGAGACGCTTTATATTTAATTAATAGCCTTTATGCAACTGAGATACATCTGGTATCTCCACTGCGATAAAAGGAATCAGTTTGTTTGTAGCTACCTTCTGAGGAAACTGTTTTGTAGAAAAAAACCTTGAAGTCAGTATCGAGTTTGAATCAAAGAATTTAATCACTGCTCTGCTAAGGTTAACCGTGAAGTAACATCGTACAATTGAATTTTTTTGTTAAAGCTGGTACATTTTATAAAAACACAATTGAGTCAAAATGTTTTATGTTTCCATACTATCTTGGCACTTCTATGTCTAGTTTGAAAGTTGTTACTGAGTCATGTTTGATAATAAAATATGCATTTATAAAAAACAAACTTCGACATAATATCTGAAAACCATTCGACTATATTATAGATTCTACAAAGTGGAGATGAGCTTCTGAACTCCGCCTATTATCATTTGCGCCAACCAACACTTGCAGTGCTATCGATGAAGCACCATTAAAATTATAATTTACATTTAGATCCCCGAAACTTTCATCTGGCACGACACCAGAACCAATTGGTTAGCGAAGGTCAAACACTTCACGAGCTTCACTAAATGCCACATAAAATGGTGGATTAACCTCCCTGGCACAGAGATTCACTTCATTAGTGGATGGCGGCGCGTTTGAGTGAGATTATGTATTCGAGCCGCGTCCACCTCTTGCATTAATATCTCTAACGGCATGGTATGCGCTAAGAATGTCTCTACAATTCTGGCTAGTTACTATGCAATAGCTATATTTCTTGACTTTGGTTATAACCAATTTCATAGGTGCCTTTGGTATACCATCAGAATTGTTAAAAACACTTTTTAAGTTCATGGAAATGAGTAACGATACTAGTTTGAAAATTAACACTAATTTCAATCAACTTCTTCGTTACGAAAATGTGCACTCCATTTAGTGCAATAACTTTTACAGTCATGTTGCGCCGACCGCTTGTAGGTAAGAGATAAGAACAGGCAAATGAAGACGAATATTGCCAAATTAACAACAGCTTATTCTATTGTTGTGAGTTCTAAGGAAGACATAAAAATGCTTTATTCCTATGCCAAAAATAACTTATCATAAAACTGTTTTCTATTGTTTTTGCTATTGGAATTTAGTCTAAAGTAAACACGGCTTTGAAAACAATATCCGTTCCAATGAAATCAAAACCATAACATTGTTCGCAATTGTATTCAATGTTTCATACCGAAATAAATCAAAAACGGATCCTTTGTTATTACTCGGAACAATAACTCTTAGAATTTATAGATTCTAATAACAAACTATTGAGTGGCGATGGAAGTGCAAGAAAGCTCGCCATTGAAAAACTAGAATGCACTTGAATCAATTAACTTTATATAAATTTTGAAGGCCAATTTTTGTTGAATTGAAACAGCGATAAAAACAGTGTTTTATTTTATCACCGCCAGTCTAGACAGCCATTTTATATTTATTAGGGTGAATCGACAATTCAATAGTTGTAGTACCATTGAATATAATAAAGAGATCATGATCGCTCTTTCAATATGTCTAGTAACGAAAATACAGAAAAATCATGAAGTGGTGTGTCTTGCACCCAATTTTGTAGAACATTAAAATATTTTCACTAAGCTTAATAGGAAGTTTCAAATTTCCAAAGATGATAAAGTATAATTCCTCGTTTACTTGTTGAAATGGTATAGGATGTCCTAGCAACAATCCCCGGGAAAGCAATTCACGTGTTGAAACATAATCCTGTCTAATCCGTTTGAAGGTGATCGGCGATAGCTCGAAGCGTCGCGGTGCGGAATTAATGTGCAAATCGATAGCTATTATTAAAGCCTCAACGCCCAACGGTAAATGAATCTCCTACAGACAACAACTCTAATCAATGTTTTAACTTACTATATTATTGCTCTCTTGTATAAAAGTAGCGTAACTGTAAATTAAAGACGTATCTGACTAATTACAATCTGCACGTAGGTTTGTTTGCAAACGAACTAAAATGGTTTAATCTGATTTTAATGATGTTGAAAATTATAATATACTATCACCTGCGCATCATACCCTCCACATGTTGTAAGACTAAAATACAAATTACAAATGTACCTATTTCATGCTGAGATGAAGTAGTAATCATCATTATCATGATCGTCAACAAAATCTGTTGCAAGTAACCTGGACTTACGCACAAAAATATTAATAAAAAATATCATTCATCACTGGTTATATGAAATACTCCAAGCCTAATGTCTCCGCGTGCGATGCGTCAGTTTGTTTGCGATGCTAATGCGATCTGTCATCGAGGGCCAAAAGTGTTTACTTTGCTTCAAGATCTGTTTTGGTGGGAAATGCCCCCTCTTCGTCACATCATATTCTATTGGGTATTGTGTTAGCTAATTGGTTCAGTGGCCCGGTATGAAGCAAGTAATTTATGTTAGGTATCATTTACTTTACATATTTGCGGATGTGAATACCAAATAGAAGAAGTCTTAAAATTCTAAAACATTTGTAATTTTATAACGTATAAAACTTCAGCCGTTGATGCCAATTGTTGAATCACGGTTGCCACCAGGGTACCGTTTCTACAAAGACAAATTAAAAGACTTGTTAACACTATTAATATTTGAACAGATCGGAACAACGAATATGGTACACCTGAGGCCTGAGGACTTCACAGATTCAGTGCTGACCTTCAACAAGGACGAGATGGAGACGTCCCACATGAGAGAGCTGAAGAGGATGCTCAACTTGAACCCGGAGAACCCGAACTTACCAGGCAAGTATCATGGAGACTGGATTTAAAAACTTAATTAACAGCAGCTTAAAAAAATTCTTCTATGGTTTGGACGTAATAAAAATTTTGATTATAGCGCTTCCCGATTTGATAGGGGCCACCACTGACTCTCAGAAAACCTACGTTTCACGTTTCATTCCGTTGGTGATATGTACAATTAACTTAGTATTCTATGCTGTCTTCTCATTAAACACATTTTACACACACATATAATTATTTACACTGTCTTTCATGTATGTAGTTGATTGAGAAGTAGTTTATGATTTACAAATGTTAAATGTTTGTAAAATAAGCTTTTTAGAAATATAATTGCCTCATTAAAAAGAAAATCGTATGAGGCGTATCGTATGTTTCTATTTACATACGTACTATTAAGTAGTACAAAATAGAATCCATTAGTAAATTATTCAAATTGGATTCAATTTTCTTTGACATCAATTATGGAACCGCTGTTGTTTTAATATAATTACGCACAATCTAAATATAAAACCTTTTTGGGACTTTCTTTAACAAAAAATGATTTTAGTAGCTTGGTAAAAATATATTTAAGCCAAGCATTGTAGCTACATAGATAAATATTTTTCCTTTTTATTCGTGCTAGACTAAATTTTAATTTTTTACCGAAAGATGCTGCGGAAGTTAAAGTCGCCAAAATGGTGATCAACTTGCCACATGAGGCAGTCGCATTATAAACTTCTCAGATAAACTTGGTTACGAATTAAATAAACTGAATAGTTGGCTGAGGAATTGGATCATACCCAAAATGTGCAAATATTATAAAGCAGGCAGTTTCGATTGCATTAAATAGACAAATCCTACGACCACCGCTTCTACTCAAACACCTATCTTCAGCCGATAAGCTAGGTAATCCGATAAGCTAGGCTGATAAGCTAGGTAAAGCCGTTTCAGACAATTGAAAGAATATGACAAAGTAATTTAATCAAATATTTGTTGCAGCACTCCAAACAGTCCTGGAGTCAACAACAGCTGATTCCTCGGAGAGCGACCGCAGCAAGCGAAGCGTGTTTCCCGACGCGGCAGTAGACGCCGTTGATAAGTTCGCGGCACCTAGGAGCGTCGCTAAGCCAAGGTTGGAGATTCTAACTGATTAAGAGATTACTGTTAGAAGAATAGGAGTCTATCCCAGGGCATCCTAAACTTATTTGTACTGTGACGCCCTTAAGATTTTGCATATTTTACGACGCCCTCAGCTCAGTTAATATACACATATACCACTCCGAGATTCATAATCGTCTTTAGGAACTTAAGTCTACTGCTTAACATACGCTTTGTATATAATAACGTGTTTATACTGTTATTTTTTTGTACCATATAGAGAATGTATTGTATACTCAAAGTACGAGCAATTGTTATTAAATTGGAAAACCCGCACAGGTTACCAGTTGGCTAACTAAGACGCTCACGTCGCACAGCCCATGTGCCCTGCCACGTGCACACAACTGAATATAATGCAATCTTGGTATCGAATTTCAACTCAATTTTACAAATTGGCCCAAATGTTATTATATTTTTAACATAGTAATATTAGACGATTTCAAAAACATTTACCAAAACTATGACAATACATAATGTACATACATAAACTCACACCTTTTTCCCAGAAGGGGTAGACAGAAGTGCTACCAGGACATCCACATTTCTTCTTGTATGTTCCGTCCCACTATGTGATAGAGGCGAGCCTATCGCCATATCAAGCACAAATTCCTGATTCCGGGCTGATAATGAATAGAAAAATCCAGTATGTCTTTACCCAACCCAGGATTCGAATCTGAGACGTCAGCTTTGTAATCGTACCGTAGTACAACTACGCCACCGAGGCAGTCTAAAACTATGACATAACTTAGTTGTTTAGCCACAGAATGTTTTTCTCTTTTGAATTTAATTATGTTAACTACAGGAATTTCGCTGTAGTTTTAGTTCAGAGTTTAGTCGGTAATTAAGAACGGTAAAGTTACATCTTAACTTGTCAAAGGTACCAACTTTGACACCAGAGTACTCTACAATGAAATAAGTTTGATATACGGAGTTATGTGTTTGTTCAGACTTCAGAGTTAATTTCATGATTAACCTGGAAAAGAAGGTCCTAAAAACTGCGTTTCTGAAAGACTTTCCAACACTTTCGTAGGTACGTGAACTCTAAGAAAACTTTTAAACCGTTGTGACTGACAAATATCGTAAACAATTTACAAAGTCAACTTTTTAGGCAAACAGCAGTCTAGCGTAAAATTATGGGCTTGATTCTACAGCACTCAGATTTCAGTCCACAATCCAGATCAAAAGATCATATCCAAGCTCATCTATAAAACCCTATAAAACTCATATTGATATTACCATGTTTATTAAATATAAATTACACGAACCGTATGATGAGAATAGCAAGGCCGAGCCACAACCGGCCACGATCCTGTATAATACGACCGCGATCAAAGAATGCGACCGCAATGTACGCGGGTCCAATATCGGGGAATATTCGCTGATTAAACAACGCTCGGAATCTGTTAATGTCGGAATGTTTGGGACTAAAATAAATCGTAACATTACTGAGATATTGAAGATGGATATATCTTTTACTTTCATTTATTACATTTCTGTTACAGAAATAAATTAATAGTAGGAAAAATATAATAACATTTTTCTTCTCTTTCGTATCAAGTCCAGGATTATGCTAGTGTATATCCATTTCCGAATAGGTTGGAAAATTGTCGCGATTGGCACGCGAATAATAAACTCATCTGAGCTTATCATTAGGTATTTTGAAGCAACTTTGTAGTACAAGCATAAAAAGAGATTTAGCTACACAAACCATTGCTTGGTCTTTGCTGAAACAACGCCAATTCGAAGTGTAATAAAAAATTAAGAGTTAAAAGATTTTTTGTACAATATCATATATGTTTTAAATTGGTGGGCTGCAACCACTTTTGTTATGTAATATTCCTTGTCTATTATTTAACTGCGGCAGACAGATTCGCTGGATCAATTGGTATCAATTGTGGTCGCAAAACGTGCAAACTCAGTGTCACGTGTCGGGTTTCTTTACATTCTAGATGCTCACCGTGTATTTACATCTAAGTATGTATATACATATGTATAATAAATTTGTAGCCGATCGATGACTGTACATGGATTATAAATGAGAAAAACTAATATGGGTGTCTGTATTAACGTAATAGAACCCAAAACAATGTTTTTTTATAATTTTTGTTTGATTTGTACTTTGTCTGTGTGGTTGTGCGCGATGAACTCAGAAACGGCTTAACGTATTTCGATGAAATTTGGTATGGGGATAGCTGACACCCTGGATTAACACTAAGGCTACTTTTTATTCCGAAAAAAGTAGTGTTCCCTTGGGATGAGGAAGAAATATCGATATATTTGTTACTTTCAAAGGGATGGGATGAGACTGGATTACATGCCTTGAGTGAGAATGAGACGGGACGGGCCAGATATAACGGGACAGGACGGAATAGCATGGGAAATTTCAAATAAAGTTAATTTTAAATAAAGTTACGCAGACGAAGTTTGCGAGCAGAAACTAGTAAGTAGATATATTTGGTGTTTATAGATGCCTGTCTTGTACCCGTAGTTATAAAGATCTCTCGTCTTTGTAGATATAAATACCTGTCTTTAATATCCTCTTCGATATTTTATGTACTTTTTTCCAATTAAATACTGCCCACCACTTTCATTAACTGTTTATTTTCATACCAAAGGTTGTCTGGAGCACATGTTATTATTGAAAGATATTAATTTATATTTTTATAGCTTTTAAGCCGACCCCACGCAAATTTATAATAGATATGGTAGGAGAAATAAGCCTAAGTAGCGAGCAGCCCAAGGACTGCTATAAGTAGACCCCTGTTAGCCTGTTATTTATAAGCTTTCCATTGCGATATTATAAAATAAAAAGCGGGAATTCGTACTTATTGTTTTTATAGATCAAAAAGATTGTATCGAAAATCCAAAAACAATATTGTTCATCATATTCGTACACATTTTAAATCTTCCTAATTTCTATCTGTATAATTTATCAACACTACCACCTTAGCTCTGTATTGATTATCTCTCGTAATTCGTATTAAATTTTTGGCTATTCATAACTCCAGAAATAAATATGCAAAATTACAAAACATCCAGTAATGCGACTTTCATCATACACGAGAGCAGATGAAATGTGCATTAATTTGTGACATTAATTACAAGACATGTTGCAGACGGCTCATATTATCCATATGGTAAAAATTACGCGCAATTTCTTCGCGCTAAGGGTGCTGAATTTATGACAAGTGTAAACACCCACTAATGCGACAGTTATTGCGTTTTATACTTTCATATTTTCGTGACTTGGGATGTGTGACCAATTAGTTTCGGTGCAGTGAAATTTGATCGCAAAAGTATTGCGAATATTATAGTTTAACATATATGCAATGGGTATGATTTTCGTTCGATTATTTAGTACATACATAAACTCACGCCTTTTTCCCAGAAGGGGTAGGCAGAGGTGCTACCAGGAGACCCACATTTCACTTTGTATGTTCCGTCCCGCGATGTTATAGGGGGTTAGCCTATCGCCATATCGGGTACAAATTCCTGAATCCGGGCAGATAATGAACAGAAAAATCATAATATTTTACTTAATATTACAATTTTGTGTTAATTGACATTGGTACTTTGGCACGGTTAATACTTATGCAGCGTTTTATGTACCTAATTAAGATACAGCCTTATTTTGTGTGGGATATTTTTTTTTTTAATTTAAATATAACCGAATTAATATCTTTTATTTTAATCCTAAGATATAAATATTAATTGTAATTTCGATTAAACAAAACACAGTCCACTAAAATAGACAAATGATAATTAATTAGATTCCGTAAGCAATTCCGTTAAATTAGTTTTATAAACATTATGTACCTGAGCGAAATTAAACATGGAATTATTATGAAGCAATTATAAGTTATTACTTTATGGCCGACGCTCGGGGGTTTTAATTAAAGTATTCGCGAAATTGACGAGCCGCAGGGGATGTTTGACTTCCCTTGGACAGTACACAAATATCTTTGAGCTCAGATTTGCCCCGTGATTGGTCTCATCTCGTAGGATGGAAATTTTTCGTTTGCCTCGGAGTCATGCAACGCCGATTATACTTAAATACTCATTTTCGATTATAAATACTTATTTTCAATCAAATAACAGCCCTCATGACACAGTCGGTTAAAAAATCAAATGTGAAACAAGCAGTCAGAGGTCTGATCCCCGCGTCAATAAACACATTTTTTCCAAGTGTGAGTTTTGGAACCGAAAATTCTATCTAAGATTGTTATATCCACGAGACAATACTTGTATTTAAACAGCATACATTGCAATATTCTCAAAGGTTATTCGAGACGTAGCTTAGGTAAGATTTATTAAAATACGCTCAGACGGCTTTTCAATTGTAATATTAAGAAGGCAATCTCAAGCTGTCGCTGTAACGGTTATTACTCAATAAAAAGTAAAAGTGTCCGAGTAAGCGATAAACTTGAGTTGTGACGATAAAAACCCCTCCAAGTGGTTAGTGAGCTCCGAAGAACCTCATTCGTTGTGTTAAGGGCTGTATAAAATATGTGAAGATACTGAGGTATTGTAGTGGTTATGATATCGCGACAAATCAATATGTATTTATCTTTGATTCCGTCCTACAGAAACCTGAGTTTCAACCTGAGTTTTGGTTTTAATACTTGAGTATTGTGCTCACTAACCAGCTTAATTATTTTGTACATAGGTACATATCTTCAAACAATTAGAGAAATACATAAAAAAAATATGTGATGACTGCTGAGCGCAGGACTTCTCTACATTGAGAGTTCGAGAGGGCTTAGGCTTAAATAGGCAGATACCATCAAAATGAATTTAATTAGTCTGTTTATTTACAGGCGCAAGTCAAAGAAGACGCTGGGCAATTTGGAGAACAACGCCAAGATGTCCATGCACACAGTAACCAGGACCGCCAGAAATAGCGACAACGAGGTAACGCATGTTACTAATATTGTAAAGATCTAAGATTCTGTGTTCGATTCACGAGTCCCAAAAGTCTTGTTGATTTTTACGATAAATATCATGTGACTTACTCTTTTGCTGAGAGAGTTTCTTACGCCATTCCTTCTTCACCGCCCCGTTCAGAAGCGGTGGTAGCAGTAATTAACGATTGAAAAGATCTTGTAAACGACTATTTGAATAAAGAATATTTGGATTTTGGAAGAAAATTCGTTCCTAGTATGAGAGGTTGAATCACGCCTTATCACACCTTGAGATGAAAATAATAATCACAATTCACCCCTTGGAGATATAGAGACGAGAGCTATACAAGCGATGGTTTGGCAATATGTAGAGATGTTTATTCCTCTTTCATGTATCAATGTTTTGGAGTATCATCGCTTTTGTACATCATTAATAACATCTGCCTGGCTGCTTCGGTGGCGTATTTGTACTACGGTATGGTTACAAAGCTGAGGTCTCGGGTTCGAATCCCGAGTCGGGCAAAGTGATATTGGGTTTTTATATTCATTTGACAATGAATATAAATAGACCGGTCTGATGCCCAGAGTCAGGAATTTGTGCCCTATCACATCGTGGGACGGAACATACAAGGCGAAATGTGGGTGTCCTGGTGGCGCCTCTGCCTACCCCTTCTGGGATAAAGGCGTGAGTTTATGTATGCATGTATGTATTAATAACATCGAATACATTTTTAAACCAAACCAATTAGAAGTCAGCTCTATTTAATCAATAATGTTGCACGAGTATAAAACGAAGAAAAACTAGTTGGAGAATAGTTTCAAAGCGAGTAATTTTCTTGCCATACTTCTGATCTTTGGCCTTTGCCGATGTAGAAATAAGAAAATAAAAATCAACTACAAGCTACAGCAATTATTTTTCCTCCTTCTGGCTTGTATTCCAACTTAGTTATATGTTTTTTTTTGTACTTGTATTATTGAATCTCTAACAAGATTCATACAACATACTAATAATAATTTTAACAATTATTTGCATAACACGTGCCTTCAATTAAGTGAGATTTCATCTTCTTGAAATTTTGCTTATTAAAAATATAATTAAAATGAAACTTTTCATAACATACACAAACTACTATTAAATTAATTGATTGCTAATTTCGTAATTTTCGTTATAATATATTCTGTATTAGACTGAAAAGGCGCTTTTTTTTAAAATTCCCGATGGAATTGGTCACATAATGAACCGACTCTATGTATAAATAACAATATGCGAATGATCAACGGGTGAAAAAAAAAACAATATAGCATTTTCCAATATGTCACGTAAACATATTAAAAATATATAATACCAAGTTACTTTATATTAAATACTTAAAAAAAAAAACAAATATTAATACATATCAGTATTTAATTTACTAATATCTAAATATTCCCTTTATGTATTCTTCCATGTTTTCTGAAACATATTCGTGACGGTTATTTCCAATATGTTCAGGATCAAAGGCGTCCTTTCGTGGCGGCCCATTTCCATGGCAACACGTCTCATCTCAGCACTGACATCCACGAGCACTACAAAGGTAAAAAACCACTGCTTGTCAAACTGTCTACCCAATGTTAATATATTCATTGAATTCTTGGGTATTTTAAATGACTTTTATACTAGACTACTATTAAATAATAAATTGTTTGATTAGTTTAATAATTGATTTCATTGTATGGTATAGTTTATCTTCGGTCTCCGTGGCGCATTTGGTTAGTCGCCGGCTTTGAGACGGCAGGCCGCGGGTTCGACCCCCCAGACAAATGTTTAGTAGTTATAGTAGATACAGTTCAAACAGTAAAACATAAACCGAGGAACTTTACGTACTCATTTGTTCTCCTGGCTGGGTACCCACAAGTATTTATTTCGGGTCTGCATGTTTGTGAGACTGAAAAGTCTCTCATAGTTCAAATACCCACAAAAGATTTATCGTATTTTGGGCTCAGGACAGTATGTGACTGCTGGGACTATTTATGTATGTCGCTTTCAACATACAGACATATATTTCAAATTCCTTTTGAACATAGCGTCCTATTTACAAGGGTTTGACGACGCTACATTGATTTCACGTGTGTAATGAAGCGTGTAGTGTAAGCACTTCGCCAGAAATCCGTTGCGAGTACAGATTATATCGGTTTAAACGCTCAAGTGTGTTATTAAAATATGAGGGAAATTTTTGGAAAATGATGTAGGACGATGTGTGCCGAGGCATTAAATTATACGATTACTAAAATCATATATTCATTACGTACTGATTGCTTTCACGGAATCTCATTTTACTCAATATTTAGTCAATTTTGCTTCTTAAATTATAAAGTGTGGCTTCATCAATTAGGACACCAGTATATATATATTTCTATTTTATTCAAAGGCATCAAGTTTCTGAAAGTCCACACTAAAATGTGATAATAAATTGGCCCCAAGTTCCGGGCGCAAACTATTAAAAATATAACAGTGGTCCATGTCCAGGAATCAGCAACCCCAATTTGGGTATACCATCATAACAGAACCAAGCGGTCAGAGGAAAATTTTCAACAGTCGATACTTTATTTGGACTTACCTTGTTACCCTATTGGGGAGGGCTATTTTCAACCTTCTTATCGCTGAAGAATCATTAATCCATAACTATCCTGTTCTATCCTTCAGGTAACGGCCTAGTCCGTGTATCCCACGACGCAGCTCATGACGTGTGGTATCCTTCTCCGTGGACCATCGCCTCGCCGCACCCCCGGCCCACCCTCACCAGGAACGGACATGTACACGTCCACCACACTGGCGTCTACCTCGTTTATGTCCAAGTAAGTATTAATAAATAAAAAAAGATTGAACTCAGAGGGTGTTATTTATAAGTGAGGATGACAAGAGGAGTACCTCGTTCGATTGATGATTAGTGTGACGCCTGCTCGTAAGCAGCAATACAACCCGGAGCGTATAACATAGGCGCATGATGACTAAGCACAGCATGACATTGTGCTATGCCTGTCATCGACAGACATTAGTGCCAAGTCACTTACACAGTAATTGCAATGACTGCAATGTTCTTCAAACGGAAACAACAAAACTTACAGATTGCTGTCTGTGGCAGAAATTGATATCAAACTTGGAACATACCAGACATCCAACTTATTAACCCGTGAACTTATATTCTAAATCAAGTAAATAAATAAAATTATTTTCCAGATCTACTACTTAGACAGCCACGACGTGATATCCTGGGTGCTGCACCGCACCAACCCTGAAATAGACGGGCGCGAGACGCTCCTGCAGTGCGCTCAGTCCGCCCACACCTCCGAACCCATGGACAAGCCCAACTCCTGCTTCTCAGCATCAGCGCTGTTCCTCAAGGCGGGAGACAGGCTTGCTGTGAGGAACACTGGCGGCGACAGACACTCCCTCATGCAGCCAGAGAAGAGCTTCATAGGCCTTATCAAACTGGCCGACGCAGAGGACCCAACCCAAGAACTATAATATTCAGATAATAATTCCATGTTCCCCGAACAAAATAAACCCTACTTTCTATTTATATTATTCATATTTTTATTTCTTTTTATAATCCTTAGCGTTGGCAGCATCGTTGCGTGATTGCCAGTTATTCCGTCGATTAAACTTTAATCGATCGATTAGAATACATTTAGATATATTTTTGAAAGCATTATTTGAATTCGGAACATGGAATGCATCCCAGCTATTCTATTGCAGTTATTTTAAATTTTTCAATATACGTAATCTATTTACGTGGATTATATGAAACACAAGTGATATTGTAACTATAGTCAACATGTGCCATTGTTAAAGAGCTGTCAATTATAATTAAGTATGAAACTTAGATTATACAATTCTAGAGTAGTTACACAGGGTGTAATGAAACTTCGATTTGTTATCGAGACGGTGGCAGAAAATTAGTGATAAGATTATGTAAGAAAAACTGTTAAATTATAGTTATTTTTTAATTTTATGTCAATGTTTGCAATGTTATAAGGAATATCAATATTAATTAATGTAACGTTCGCTGAAATAGTATGGCGGACTATACTTACTGTCATGTACTTTAAAATAGCATTTAAATAACATTTTGTTAGTCTGGCAGCGTTATTGTCTAGTTATTGTGATGTCAATAATTTTATCTAAATGTCGCGATTTCGAAATTTCTTTACTGCGTGGACGCATAAAAGAAGTATGTATCAAGTATGTTGATTTTATTTATCCTTTGATCAACTCTTACACGGTATATTTTAACAAACAAACAGGACAGTAAAAAATATAATATCAAAAATCTAATTTTAATGTTGTTTATTAGACATCATAGAAATTAATGAATAGTATTTTCAAAAATAGAAACTAAAATTGTAAAGCTGTTATATTGGCTAGTTCGCTATAGATTGTTAACATTTCAGTAAGTTTTGTATCTGCAAGTAACTTAATAGGTACTAAACATTATAAATCGAAAGATCTGTTATGCCATTGATATTATAAGCACTAATGTTAACGCATAAACCTAGTTTAGATCATAATTATTTATATGTGCGCACTACATGTAAGTATTTAAAACATGCTATGAGAAAAATGCAGGCAATATTGAATTTTTATATGTAAACATTAAAATGAATTTAAAAGTAATTATTCTTTTATTTTTTACATATATTTATCGATTTTTGTGTGTTTTACAACAGGACATTAACATCCTACAGATGAGGAGATCGAGGTCTAGGTCCGAGAAACATGAAGCTGCGGAACCTGTACTGAGTACACAGCCTATTTTTGGGTTAGGGAGTCGTAAACAACTAAACAACTTTCTTCCAATGTTAATATAATAATAAATTGGTTATTTACTTAATACAACCAAAAACGCAAAACACTATAAAATTCTTAATAAACAGACAAAGAACAGAGATTTAGATAGAACTAGTGTGAAACATCAAGCATTTCACCAGCATGTTTCATTTTACATCTCATAGAGATGGTAAAGGTCAATTTGAAACCATTAACCAAGGGCAATTTGATTTAAAAACCCCAGTCATTTCAGAAGAATCACTAAAACAGTCGGTGGCAAATATTTTTGCTTGTTATCTCACCCTTAATATCTTCAAATATTTAAACATTTTTATGCAATTTTGCAACATGTTCAATAACAGTACCTGAAACTATTTCTCACAAAGAATTTTATAAAGAATAGCAGAGGGTATTACATTGAAATGTATTTTTATCTAGACCCGCCGACATTACTCGGAAATACACTACTCACAAAAATTAAAGGATATTTTTTTTGATCCATTTTTTTTGTTGTTTTTTGAGAGTCTGTATCTTGGAGAAAATTGATTGTTAAGAAATTCAGAAACTAAAACTTTGAAGCTTGAAATGTCTATTTTGCAGATCTGTGCTCTATTTCTTGATGGCTCGCTTAGTTGATAAGCAATGGTAAGAAAACCAACGAGAAAAAAATAATCCAATTTTTTTCTGGATTTCAAAACCCTGCATTTACATGGGTAGTGTTTTTTTTGTGACATCATTATAAAATTCCCGTAGATAATTTAATTGCCTTTAATTTGATATACCAGTAACCTCCGTGACATGATTTGCAGCTGACTTATGGTAAATCAAAGTAAAAATGGCCTATCACACTTTGACATTGGATTACTCCATGAATATCAATCATGGGGAAAACAAAATCAGAATTTTAGTAACTTCAAAACATGCTTTATAAGTTTGTATTAAAGTCTTATGATAATAAATAGTATTTCTAAGTAAAATTGTTGACTGAAAAAAAGGCAAAAATACGGTTATTTATGGATATTCGGAAAACACTGCATATCTTTGGATAAAAGAAACGATCGAAGGATATCGTCGGTAACTTTTCAACCTTAAGGTATTCTAAAGACCCTCTGAAAATTTCGAACTGCTCCGATTTGATTATCTTAGTGTTCGGATGGTTTAAACTTACTGTATTCAGCAAAAATCGTCGTAATGAGCATTTTTCGCATGCTAATGATTTTGTAAATTGAGAATAATTTTTTTAATGATTATCCATATTCTTTTAATCTAATCCTTTTTTCAAACGTTTTCACTATTATCCGCAATTGTAAAAAAAATACTGGCACTGTTTTACCGCCGGCATCAGCGTTACCCAAAGCGTACTACGGGGAGGTTGCGTCGTCGGATTTATAGTAAAACAGTGCCAGTATTTTTTTTACATTTGCGGATAATAGCGAAAACGTTAGAAAAAAATATTTGATTAAAAGAATATGGATAATCACCAAAAAAAGCATTCTGAAGTGACAAAAATCGATCACATACGAAAAATGCTTATTACGACAATTTTGACGAATACAGTAAGTTCAAACCTTCCGAACACTAAGATAATCAAATCGGAGCAGTTTGAAATTTTCAGAGGGTCTTTAGAATACTTTAAGGTTGAAAAGTTACCGACGATATCCTTCGTTCGTTTCTTTTATCCAAAGATATGCAGTGTTTTCCGAATATCCATAAATAACCGTATTTTTGCCTTTTTTTCAGTCAACAATTTTACTTAGAAATACTATTTATTATCATAAGACTTTAATACCATCTTATAGAACATGTTTTGAAGTTACTAAAATTCTGATTTTGTTTTCCCCATGATTGATATTCATGGAGTAATCCAATGTCAAAGTGTGATAGGCCATTTTTACTTTGATTTACCATAAGTCAGCTCCAAATCATGTCACGGAGGTTACTGGTATATCAAATTAGAGACAATTAAATTATCTACGGGAATTTTATAATGATGTCACAAAAAAAACACTACCCATGTAAATGCAGGGTTTCGAAATCCAGAAAAATTTTGGATTTTTTTTTCTCGTTGGTTTTCTTACGATTGCTTATCAACTTAGCGAGGAATCAAGAAATAGAGCACAGATCTGCAAAATAGACATTTCAAGCTTCCAAGTTTTAGTTTCCGAATTTCTTAACAATCAATTTTCTCCAAGATACAGACTCTCAAAAAACATCAAAAAAAATGGATCAAAAAAAATATCCTTTAATTGTTGTGCGTAGTATAGATATTGGATATCCTGGTATCAAGTTCCTTTCTATACGTGTATGAACTATAAATATTATTAAAAATAGACAACACATATAAGAAACATATTTTAAAAACGCATTGATAGGTTTTGATTATAACATTAATTAACAATTTTGTTCGACCTTTGCATAAACTCTATGGTAGAGCGGGCAAGAACTTGTCTGTAAAATAAGAGGGTGCGGATTCAATCCTAACACCGTTATGAATACTAGTATCATGAACAATTATTTTGGGTAGTTGTTGTAGGATTGAAAAGTCAAATATTACAAATTAATAACTATTGATGCGAACGTCATATTATATCTTCTTGTAAGCAATAAGACTATTGTCTATTCTAATTAAAATTATATAGATAAATACGCGTTGTTAGCTTAACCCATAGATGTAGTATAACAACTACATCTATGGCTTAACCACACTTAGTTTTTAATCTGGAAAATTTAATCGACATACCTGTAAACTGTAGACAGGCGAAGTGCCTGAAAAATAAAAATTAACTTTGTAAATGTGTATTTATTCAAAAAGAGACATATTACGATTGCATACAGGGGTGAAGATCATGCAAATATTGTTATACACGCAAGAGTGTTTCATATTTCTTCATTCAAGCAGTCATCGAATCACTGTTTATTTCGAACGCTCTCAGGATAGAGAAAAAGGTTTTAAGTTGACACCCTTGCTTCCAGTAATATCAAGGACGATTCCACAATATTTCCAGGTCATTGCATGAAAAGTTCCGCCATATCCCTTTCATTTGAGCATAAAGCGTAGGTAGTTATCTGTTTGAGCGCCGCATCTCAACGTTTTCAAGTCGGCATTGATTTTCACTCCACTTGTCCGGCCCACGCGTTGCTTGGAGATTTATCGCGACTGTGACCTTTGTTCGGTAGGGTTGCATCTAAAAATACAATACAATAACAAATAAAATAGCAAGGATTTTAAAAACACAGCCAATTACGATATTAGACTCCTTTTATGTATTCTCACGATGATAGGAGAGGACGGCATCAATTATTCAATATTTTATTTTTGTACAGTTATGAAATAAAGGGCTGAATTATCTACAGAATGTCAAGAGCCTTGTAATTCTTTAACACTCGGTAACTTCCTGATGGTAATTTAAAGGCATTCGAGTAACAACTGGAGATTATCTTTGGTCAATCGACTCAATGAAGCCTACTCTAAATTGGATAAACTCAAGCTGCACACAGAATGTGACAATTGTGTTTCACTATGGCGTATTATCCCTCTTATTTAAGAATACTCTATCAATGTTGATTTCACAGAACATGATATTTATGCATTCAAAAATGTACAGTTGCCTACGCTCGCATTTATGCAAATAAATTCAGCGTATTTTTGGATCAATTAAAACCTCGGCTGCATCGGTACTAAGCTGAACAAATACACTAGTTAAAAGCCTCTAAGATCCTAACCATTGATATATTAAACAAGACTAGAATGTCCACCGCGAAAATGTGTAGCAAAATCAGCGGACATATGACATGTACCGCCATTTCTATTGTTGTCTCGTTCACTCCTACGCAGTCAGACTATCTTGCCTCTCACTCTACAGTTTTCCGCGGTCCTGGTTGGTACATGCGCAGTTCACGTAGATTTGTCAGTTCCAGTATACCTCGATAGTCCACACAAATACAAACATATCTATTATCTATATACATACACAAATATATCAATTCAAGAGAGCACTCCCACGCGCATTTCACTGAAAAGCGCAAAGCTTGCATTGGTATCGATTTTTCTATTGCAAGACTATATCTGAATGGAAACCGCAAAATGCCAATTTCTGTGGCATGAATAGACTATTAGAGGGCTTTTTCCAAGCTTATGGAGTTGGTTATGTATTAGAATTTTAATTATTTTTTTCCAGTGCTTAACTTAGATTCCTTATTAAATAAATTCACGTGTATGAATAACAGAATAATACAGAAATTATCTTTATGTTACACTAACCCTGTATCTCTATCTATATCAGCCCATATACGTCCACTGCAGGGCACGGGCCTCCAATACAATCGAAAGTACGATTGAGAGGGCTTAGGCCATATAGTCCACCACGCTGGCCTAGTGCGGGTTGGTGGACTATACATATTTTAAAAATTCTTAAAAATCGCCACAGTATCCAGGTTTCCTCATGATGTTTTCCTTTACCGTTATAGTGCGTGGTAATTGATCAATACACACATAACTCCGAAAAGTCAGAGGTGGCAGTCGCATCTGGTCCGTTACCAACAGGCCACCACGCACTAGCCCTGTGTAAGGTGTTATTTTGATGGTGAAGGAAATATTGCAATGAACCTACTCACCCAAGAATTTTCGTTACCTAACTTTGAATACTGAAGTAAATATAATTAATCATAAGAACCAAAAACTAAGGAATAATAACAATGGTAGACGATAAACATATCCGTTTCAACAATCAAAGCACTAAAAACGTCAAAATGGTCAAATATTAAAGAAATATAAATATGTACCCCGTGAAGCCCTAGAGAATACGTGTGACGAGGCAATATCTTGCACTAAACCCTTCTGAGTAACACTCAAATAGATTTCAATAAATTACTCTCGAGCGGCATCATGCTTATTAAATTTATAATCTCAAATATGGGGATATTCTTTTCACGAATATCATGCAAGAGAGTTGAATAACAACTTATGCTTATTATCAGAAATAAACGTAGGTAATTTACAATTTAAAAACGTTGACCTACTGCATGCGTAGAACACAAATTAATTAGGTTACTAATTATAAAATTGAGAATTGAAATTAGGGACAATAAGCTAATCTATCAATATAATGACTGGGAGCAGTTTGGTTTTAAGTATATTTATTTATTTATGTATTCTTTACTGCACAAATAAAATAAATAAAAAGTACAGATGGCGGTCTTATCGGTCTAGGCGATTCCTTAAAGACAACCTTGAAATAAAATTAATAAAATCGTAAATTTCTTAACAGTTATCAGTTTAGTAAATAATTATTCAATGTACCGATTTCCAGAACCTGGTATATAATTTTGTCGCCTTAACATCAGATGCAATCCAGTCACTTTGCGTGTCAGTATAAAAAATGGTGCTAGAAGAACCACGCAAGCTTATATCAGTACCTTTATATACAAAAACACCCACATTTTAGCATGTCGTAAGAATTTTAAAGTACATTGTAGAATGATTTCCATCAGAATGAACGAAGCACGAGCTAAACGAAAATAATGTAATTAAAAGTAATTAATTAAATCTGGCGGTAATATGATATGAAGGCGTATAACAGTGAGTAAGCACACGAATCCATCCAAGCGATTTCTACAGTTTTTAATTACGTTTGTGGACCTTGATTAAATACTAGAGTTCGTGGATTTAACGTCTTCAGATTTTTCGTGATTAAAACCTTAAGACACTCTATTCATAGGTCATTGGCCCTCAAACTATTTCTACGCAAAAAAATCAATGGCAAACAGTTCTTCTTCACCTATATTTTGCCTTTTGACATAATTAAGTCATCCTAGTCGAACAAGGATAATTCAGCTATGCTTGTTAGTACTTTCTTTCCACCGGGTGTTATTCAACCCACTGAGATATGGTTCCTCCTCATCAATCTCTTTCACTCCTACACCTTGCACCTCTTCTTACTGACTTCTACACCTGACAGCATCAGGTTCCGGCTAACTTATGAGTCTACTCTATACTACCCGATCTTTTACTTTCTCAATTGTAAGACCATTGTCTGCATATTCTTTGACGACATGAAGCCTACGCTTCTGTGTCCGACTTCGGAACTTCAAAAGCCCCTATTGTAAACAAATTTAAGAAATGTAAGAAAGTTATTGCACATTTATTTCGGTAACTTACAGCACTTTTAAGTTACAAAGTTATTCAGAAATATAAATTTATGACAATGTCGCCGCAACTTCGCATCTCGTTTGTAAGAAAATACGTTTTATTTATTAAGGTTAAAGTTCATTCTGTACCATTTCAACGTAACGTAACAGACAATATCCCGACTCGCTTGTTCTTCAAACTTATTTATTAAAATGCATGTAGGGATGTCTGGTAACATTTCTAAATCTAATAAGGATGGGTAGGTACTTTAATTATCTTGCACGCAAATGTATCATAACACGTCCTTTTAAATTTTTCGATTGTAGCTTTTCACCTGAACTTCTAAATGTTTATAATGTGAATGATGACCGCTGTTTAGGAAATGATTCATTCATAAACATTGAATTTAAAGGCTAAAATTACCGTATAGTTTGCTACTTATAATCATTCTTATACTAGGCTACTAATTACTGTGAATAATAAATAAATAAATACACCCAACAGTCACATACATAGTCTTGACCCCACATTAAGATCAATTAAGTCTTGTGTCGTGGGTATCAGAAGCTACGAGAGACTTTTCGGTCTCACAAACACCCAGACCCGAGACAAATACGTGTGGGCCTCACAAACATTTGTCTCGGTGCGAGGATCGAACCCGCGACCTCTCGTTTCTCAACCGGCGTCTAACCAACTGCGCCACGAAGGCTGTCAAATGTGAATGTGAATAAGTAGTTACTCGAACTCACCCCTTTATTAAAAAATCCTTTTATTCGCTCTAAACTCTAAAGACTAAAATCAAGATGGCGCCGTAATTACGAACCCCAGTCAAATGTCTTGTAATTAGTACCGTAATATTCTAAATGTTGAGGATCAAAATCGCTTTGTTTCACTAACTTTCAACTTATTAGTAAATCTGTTAAAGTACTTCTCTAAGAATTCGTGTTTCAGGGTTTAGGCTAAATATGTATTTAGGTTAGAGGATGATAATTAAATTTGTCGCGCCTACGCAGTGTGCTATAATTGTTTTGGCAATTAATTGATTACGAGTGGGCTTAAGTGGTAGTAATTATAGCAAATATATAAATGATTGATATTTAGATAGAAGTATACTAATTGGTGGATGAAGGAAGGTTACGTTTCAAAAAATGAAAGTTTACGGAACATTTTCGATAAAATCTATTGGAAGAATATTAATAACATTTTAAAAGTTTTTATTTATGTATAAGACTTTTAAACACTACAAAAAGTCTGAAATAAATGCATTTTTACTCTATAGGTTAGGCAAGATCAAGGAATCCCTTTGATATTGGGTCAGGTTAGGTTAGTATCCTCAATCCTATACTGACCAAGTGCAGAGTAACAGATTTAACATACCATTTCAACTCTTCTGTGAAACTCCACATTTTCATGTTTGTTGACATCTTTATTTGCTTTCACTGTTCAATAAGTTCACTAAACTGTTTAACTTAACAAGGAATTAACACCACGACTCCAAAAGTCCGAAAATTTACCTGTTTTCTTAGATTTACGTGAATGCTACACATTGAAATAAAACTACATTTTACGGATTTTATCGCGGGGTTGGTTCTCCGCCCCGTGACCACGAAAGCTGTAAAGTAATCGAAACGTCGGGAAGTTAAACAATGAAAAAATAAAACCAAATCCGCGATAAAATCCGTAAAGAATAGTTTTATTTCAAATGTAATTTGTATGAAATCGGGACCACCGTCTCGGCCTTTAGTTGCGCTTTGAACTAAGCTACCGCACATTTCTTTTTACTTACACCCGCACCACATATTTATTATTTTTATTATATACCTTGGTTATAATGAATTAATTTAAAGGGTAAGTTAAATATTAAATACAAATTAAATAACTGTGTTACGAATGGCCTTATGTCATAGGTTGCAAGAGGTCACTGTGATGTTTTTTCTTCTACGATAAAATTCCTATGGCTGAAGATATATTTATAAATATGTTAGTTTCAACAAAAAATCTAAGTCTTAAAGTTGTGTTTACACAATATCTAGAAAAAGAAAATATAATTGTAAAGTCTGATTTTCCCCCTACAAAACCACGGTATATATACCTAAGTCTCCTATCTTCATAACATTCAATACAGAAGTAAATATATGCGTTAAAACTTATTATAAACCACTAAAATATGTATAAAGCGTGGGTGTTTTCACTATTTCACCTTACTCCTTTCACTGTATCGATTTGTGCTGTCGTCTTTTAAATATTATAATAGGTTCTCTACTGTTCCAGTTTAACTTATGAATCATAAATTTGTTCAAACGCTAACACAGCGCTAACTTTTCAGTTTACGGCCATTGTACAAGATATCTTAGAGAATGAAAAATTCTTTGTCCACATTCCATATTTTAGTTGCAAAAATGTAGACTGAATTACGATTTTTGCACTTTTTCGTTTAGAAGATATTTTTTAAAAGTTACATAGATATAAAGTCACGCCTTTTTCCCAGAAGGAGTAGGCAGATGTGCTACCATGACACTCACTTTACGCCTTGTAGGTATGTCCTGTCCAACGATGTGAGCCTATCGCCATATCAAGCACTAATTCCTTACTCCGGGCTGATAATGAATAGAAAAATCCAATATAACTTTGCCCGACCTCAGCTTTGCACTCATCCCATAGTAGTCAGTTAGACCGCAACAAATATCTATGCACTGAAACGTTAATACGAATGTAACCTCTAGATTTAAGCAGAAATATAAAAAAATCGACAAAATAAAATGTGATCGTAAATCTTTGGAAATGGAGACTGCGACAGTTCCGTCGTCTCATATCCACTACAAATTAAATCTGCTGACAACGCAGTTTCATACGATAATGTGATATATAAATACTAACACAAAAAGTAACCAGCAGTGAAAAGTACAAAAACCCAAATAATAAAATGCTTTTGGACACAAATGTGCTGTTTGCCTCCTCAATTTATCACGCCTGTGAAAATGTTTTCACAACTTTAAACTTATATTTCTGAGTTAGTTTTTTCAACTATGCAGCAATGTATGGTATAAAATACGCTATTCTATAAACGTTGCAAAAGCGATAAAGACTAACTGGTCAATTAAATCCTAAGATAAAAGCAATATCTAATAGGCATTTATTTGTTCTGAAAAGCCACAAAATAGTTTTAAAACTTAAAGTTAGTCACAGGAAAAGTGCAAAAGACACTAACACGAATACAATATGTATTTAAATCAACCTATAACTAATCTCATATGAAACAGGATATTTATTTCATATCACGTTGAAAAAGAAAAAGAATGTAAATAAAAAGGGGACTCGTAGCTTAGTTGATAAAAGCTTTTCCTGATCGAGAATGAGTCACGTTTTATGAAAATTCTCGGGCTTCTCCGTGTTGTTAAACTCATCATGAATCAAAGGCTTATTTTTTATATTAGCTTATCTACTTTTTATACTGGCACTGTTAACAATTTGCCTTATCATAAGAACAATTGACTAGAAAGTAGCACTAGAGTATTCTCCGGTGAGAAATGGCCATCGCTCAATGAGACAATTTCACCGGACAAACCTAAATAGGATGTGGGTATAATGGCTGGCCCCGAAACAAAACACTGACATGCATCACTATAACCGCCCTTCCACAATCTTGTTGCTATCCACTATCCAGAGGGATAGGTGTTTAGGTACTCGAAATATTTTATAAAGAAATAACATAATTCGAAGTAAACAAATACTAAAATAACATCAATTTGTTAAACAAGTTGACTACGTCGCAAAACCCTAATCAAAGACATAACAACAGGTTGTTTAAACAAAGTGAAACAACAAAAGATTCTTTTAATATAAAAGTTATAAGCATTAATATTAATTTGAGTGAGAGCGAATACCTGCGGTCGGAACGTTCTATTAAACGCTCCCCGGAAAGGAAAGAAACCTTACTGACTTCATCTCAAATCATCAAAAATACGGTAAAGGAATTGAATTAAATTAAGTTCTTCTGAATGCCCAGTGAATTCTTTGTAAAAACCCTTATCAATTTTATTCAAACATCTTGTGAAAGATTATTTCATTACTTTTGTAGCCAACAGTCCATACAAGCCATACACACCACCCGCACACACACACACACACACACACACACACACACACACACACACATACCATACAAACATAAGCTCCAAGTATTTCATCAGTGGCGTATTTGAACAAGAAATCTTTTTGCAACCTTTATTAAGTTGTACTATCAAAAGACTAACGATAAAGAATATTTTGTTTTTGAATTAAATTTAGTAAAGAAAAATTAAGAGACAATTTAATCTCAAAAGAAATTAAGTAGATGGTGTCACTGGTGGCACCCACCATTCGCCGAGCTTATTTCTGCCCTAATAGGTAGTCAGCTTATATCATGCCATTCACATTCTTTAGTATCAGGTAACTCACGTGACATTTCTGAGGAACGAAAATCTTACACAAATTCAATTGTCACAACTAATAACCAGCCCCAGAACTTCAGTGATCGCAGTTAAGTAATTAATAACAAAAGTAATTATCACACGAAAGGATTAACCTTAAATATTGGGAGGCTTATAATATAGCTCTGAGGTGACCGGTCAATATCGGCCGAAACTTTCCTAATCCATATTAAATTGGTTCGACTAATGTCCGAACCGCACCGTCTCCGCCTCCCAACGTTATGAGATCGAGATAAAATTCCGATCACAGGTATGTATGGGCTGAATGATACCTCATGTAGACAAAGGCAATTTCGTAGATGAAATTATCATTGGCCATTTTGGAGTTTTATTACTGAGAAACCCCATCTTTTGCATACATACATACATAAACTCACGCCTTTATCCCAGAAGGGGAAGGCAGAGGCGCCACCAGGACACCCACATTTCGCCTTGTATGTTCCGTCCCACGATGTGATAGGGGGCGAGCCTATCGCCATATCGGGCACAAATTCCTGACTCCGGGCTGATAATGAATAGACCCGGGACTCGAACCCGAGACCTCAGCTTTGTAACCGTACCGTAATACAACTACGCCACCGAGGCAGTCCCCCATCTTTTGATAGCCGAAAATATACCAATGTACGTACAATTACTGTGGGACACAGGGATTTTCAAAATTACGCCAGTGAGGTGTATCAACATAAAAATGCCCATACGCACACGCGTTGGGCAGGCCGGTTTTTGTTGCTGCTAGTTTAATACCGCAACCATCTTACTAGTGGTACTGCTGCACAATAATAGGTCTTACATTTAATGCTTTGATACCGCAACCGGAAGGGTCATAAGCTGGTATTTCTCTCTGGTTATGTTACAAAAATATATAAATAAAGAAAAATATTCCCTCCTCTACCTATCTCTTTCTTGAGCCATAGGAGGTCCACTAGCGAAGATAGTCCTGTCTCACGGACTTCCATAGCGACCTGTTGGAAGCGGCCTACCTCCAAAAACTTCCTAAAACCTTAGACAGTTCATATGTCCACCATTTACGCGCAGATCAAGTAATACAAAATATCCCAAATTCGGTCGTGAAAGTTGACTTTGTCGTCGCAGCATTTACGTTCCAAGTAACCAGTTGAAATGTCCTATGAAATTATCATTGTACTAAAGTTCAAAGCCAAATAAAACCCCGACCAAAAACCAACAAAATATAGTAGCAATAAAGTGGATTAAATTCGATGAATAGTTTTCCGACGTAAACGACACGGCCATGTGCACGGCGCTTCGCCGAGCCGCCCGCCCGTATCGATCGCCGCGTTATGTAACCCCGCGCACCGACCCCCGCGCACCCGGGCCCCTGCACCTAATACAAGACACCTTTCAGCCTGTATCATTCATATATAAGGTTCGGTACCGACCGGGCTGGTCCTTCCAGCTGGATCCACTGCGCATCGAGCCGCGCAAGCCTTGAGCCCAGTTGTTGCCCAACAGTTGCTGAGAACGCGCGCTGTGTTTTGTTGTGCCCCGACAAATGCTGTAAGGTAAGCTTCCTGAACCTTCTTTCAGTTTTTAAATCCGTTCCTTTTTCAAATTTGTTTTTTTTTTTGTGTCTGTGCCACCATGAAGGATATCTTCGACGGAGGCTTTTTGTTTGCATAGAAAAGCTATTTTCTATTTTTTTGGTTGTTTTTTTCTTTTTTTATTGTGCTATAATAGCGATAAATATGAAGTGTTTGTAGTGCTTATCGTAATTTCTCTTGTGATAGAGATAAAGCTTTTGTTTGTGTTGTGATTATGTCATATATTTTACCGTGATATAGCTAATTGATCGATTAAATGTCTTCAAGCGTGATGGTCGAGAAAAAGCGTGCCACTATTAAATTGTATTCAGAGTTTGAAAAATACAAGATTTGTTTTATTTTTTGTTATTGTTTACTTTGGACATTGATTATTTAAGTATTGAATTGAATACACATAAGTGTTATTTCAAAATCATGATTAATTTACTCCGCATTAAATTAAAAAAATAAGACGAGATACGAAGTGAAAATGAGCTCCATTTATGTTCTGGCTTTCATATCACAACCACAAAGAACAAAGCTTCTTGATATTGTTACGTCAAAATACCGGGATTTTTAATACTTACTTTATAAATCCTTAGTCACCCACTGCAGACCACGGGACTCATTTACAGCCGATTGTTTTACTAATAAATAAATAAATACACCCAACAGAAACATACATAGTCCTGACCCCACACTAAGATCTAAGAAGTCGCGGGTATCAGAATCAATGATAGAATTGTCGGTCTCACATACTTGGGAATCACAAAAATATTTATTTCGGTAAGGGAATCGAACCCGCGGCCTCTCGATTCTCAGGCGTCTAACTAACCATTTGCGCCACGGAGGCTGTCAAAATAGGTAGTAACTATAAACAAAAAAAAATGATTCATCTAGTGAATATTTCGCGACAAGAAAACTTGCATTAATATTTTTTAGACTCGCTATGACTTTGTAATCTACAAGATTTTCTTTGTTACAGTAAATAATCCAGGCTTTAAAAGGCGTAGGTAATATCAATAAAAGTACCTTATTATAATTACAATACAATATTATTGTATATACATAATATTGTAGTTCTAACTACGGATTCTAACAGTCACTTAATAGCACAAAAGAATTACAAACTAATTGCGTGAATAACAACAAACATTAATGTGAATAACTCCGAGTACATGGAAAAAAGCTCTCGCCTATAACCCCGAAGAGGTAGTCAAAGATGTTACTATATCAATCACAGTTTGTCGTAACTATTTTTCATAAGCTTCGTCAAAAGGACTAAGCACGAATTTGAGTCCCAGGCAACATACATAGCAGGCAGGCCCAGAAAATATTTTGCAAGATATAAAATCACATTATCTCAATCCATTTGAATATCCGATCGTGTTCGAACCCAAGACTAACAACAGAAAAAAATACTTGTAAAGGTATTTGTGTATTTAAATACATACTGACTTCTCCTAAATTAATAAAAATATCTACATCTTTATCCATACTGTATTAGTCTCTTTTCCCTTTCCTATTGAACCCATAAAGAAACCTCGTAATATTTCCCGAGATGATTTATGAAAACCAAAGAACAATTGAACATTCATCTGCTTTGTGATGAAAACACTAATTATAGATCAAGAACCTTAGAAAACCATTGAAGTGAAAAACACATAGAAGTGCTTTATTGAAAATTAATTAGGCGGTAATGATAAAAAGCTTAAATAAATTACAAAATTTCTACTAAATTGCTGAAGATACATTTGGGACAAATTGTAGGCTTCACGGGACATATTTTTCCGATTTATCATTTTCATAGTATCAGTTCAAAAGAATTGAATGGTTTTTTTATGATTCCATACACTAATAAAGGAAAGGTAGAATATTATTTTATGATGATGAAAAATCTGTTTTATGTAAAACATGATCCACATAACACATTACAATTCGAAATTGTCCTTAAGTCGTTGATCTGTGTCACGGAATAATCCGGGATGTATTATAATAGGGTTGTCAAACATTGCTGAAAAAAGTCTATAATAGGCAAGATTTTTCGAATTATTAAAATGTTATTAATAATACCTTAAATTAAATCTTTAATTATTAACAGCGCTTAAGCATTATCATAAAAAAAGTTGACGGAATGGACAGTTAATTGAAATAATGAACTGTCCATTATAAGCATTTAATTTAAACTTTACCTTTGCTTTTAACACTGCCTAGTGCCTTACATCCTTGCATTTAGTATGTAGGTAATTAACATAACTTTTAGATTTTTTGCATATAAACATTGTGTCACGCGGCAATCGGCATGCGTGTATCCTATGATCCATGATCATCATCATTGGCTATTGAACTACATCTACGTGAGATGATTTAATAGCGATTGTTATGCGTTTTTCGGAGATGATAGATTCGTAAGATCTTTTTCGTTTCATCAAATTTCATGAATCTCTTTGGCGTTCACTTGTCCATATTCCAAGTTCAAATTGTAATAGAAATAATAATACTCATTATTTAAATCATATAAGACAACTTTTGAACGGTTTAACAATTTAATACCATCATCACTCCAGAACGTGTTACAGAAATAAACAAGAATTGGGGCAAGAAACTTTTCACCAAAAATAAAAAGACACATTTGACAACCCTAACTGCGTGGTTCAAGTAAAAGCCTTTCTCGTTACTATAATGCGTAAAAAGGTTTAGCTTTTTCCTTTCATGTTGTTATTGTGGGCTTTGTTTTGGCCAAATGTTATTGTTATTTATGATTTCTTTGCGTAAGTCGTGGTCTGTGGGGAAATGTAATAAAAAATTCGGTTTGGATGAAGTTAATACCGCCTGTAGGTACATAAAGGACCCAAAAAACTTGGGACAATTTCACATGATACATTGACTTAGTCATATTTTATAATTATTGTTCAAAGTTCTTATTTTCTTGTTATATTTTAATTACCATACATATAAATCATATATCACTATAATAATTTTACAAAAAAAAAACAAATCGTAATATAACTTCAGAACTCATGATGATCTTCATTAAACTGACAATATACTGATATTGACCCTCCTAATATATAAATAAAGTATATTTAATAAAGCGGGACTGTCCCGCTGAGCGGGATTGTCGAACTTCCATTGTTTGCAGTTAGAACGTACACCCCCGGGACTTAATAAACTTCAACCGTGTCGCGCCATTCACCAGCTTAACTTAATTGAAACAATACTACGAAAAGTTTTACACATTATTTATTTAGTTATTTATTTCGATATAAGGGCCAAGAAGATTTTATACAATAGAAGTTAAGTAATATCTCGGGTCGGGCAAAGTGATATTAAGTTTTTCTATTCATTATCAGCCCAGAGTCAGGAATTTGTGCCCGTTATGGCGATAGGCTCGCCCCCTATCACATCATGGGACGGAACATACAAGGCGAAATGTGGGTGTCCTAGTGGCGCCTCTGCATACCCCTTATAGGATAAAGGCATGAGTTTATGTATATATGTATGTATGTATGTATGTAAGTTAATATAACATCTTAATTCTTAGAAGCAAGAAAAATAGCATAATAACATGATTTTGCAAAGAGATAGGTCCGCCTGTGTACTTTTAGTATATAATGCTTTAAATAAATAAATAAATAAATAATTTCGATAATAACATCGTTCAAATCAACAAAACATTGTTCATATTTTACTATTTCAAGTTCATGACACACACAAGAATATTCAATAAAGTCTTTTATAATTGTTTTAAATAGCCATAAAAGGCCTTTTTTGGCAGAGGACCCTAAAAGTCGAATAAAATGCCCTGGAAATTCGCCAGAAAAATCATTTTTAAATGCCAAGTTTACATTTGAGTTGTGTATTTATTGAACATCATATTATACACTGCCTGTCGCTTCAATATAAAAAATAGACCAATCGAATCAAATAAACCACGTGAATCCTTTGATAATTTAATCAATAATTGGAAAGTAATAGTGAAATGTAAAAAATACATCAAAGATTAACACCCGAACTTCAAACCAAATTCGTGATAAAATCCGTACAATTAGTTTTATTTCAAAGTGTAACATTAGCGTAAATCTAAGAAACCATTAATCAAAGTCTAATTTAAATCTTAAATTAATATCTCTAATTACACTCAACAAAATTAATTAAAAGTAGTGACATAAAACATAATTAATTTCATAAAATCAGTAAATGAGGAAACAATTTATCCATTGAGTTCGTAATGAGTTTAATGTTCACAACTTCCTGTTTCCTGTACTTTATTAAAACTCATAATATTCTCCTGAATAAAAACAGTATCGCCCATCTTTATAAACTTTTAATGAGAGCTCTTCTATATCGCTCTAAATACATTTCATATAATTTTTAATTAATTTGTGTTGCGAAAGTTTTGAGTATAACTTATAAGTGCTCGTGTAGTCCGGATATAATAATATACTGATAACGATTCTGATAAATACTTCCAGTTTACCAATTTGTTGCCTCTTATTACTTTTTAACCATGATAGTCTAATAAAATGTGTCCGGAAAAGAATAATCCCCAATTAAAATCATATTAAAAATATAATAAGAGTACTTAACTCTTGCCCCTAAACTAGTCTCTTGTACGACTGAAAATTTGAAGCACAATAATTACATACATTAAAAATAAAATAACACAATAAATAGGTTAAAATTTTCTAAAATTGTACATCACCTTATATTAGAACCGCAAGCACCCTTTCATCTACAATTTACAAGATCATCTCAAGCGCTACTTATTTTAAATACACAAATCAAATAAACGGCATCTGGCTGACAAGTTTTCCATAAACAATTTTACGGGGCGCGGTCGCGCAGCCTCCGGGGAAAATTCGATTTGTCTCATCGCTATCCACTTATCTCGAGGCACACGACGCGGCGGCAGCGAAACCCGATATCAAACTTCTACACTTTATAACTTTGACTTGGATGTTTAATAGGTGGAAAAACCGCAATTGAAAGCGTTTTGAACTGTATTCTTTTAGACTTTGTGCTAAAGTAAGATCAATAGAATATTGAAGAATGTTTGTTTGCCTTTTTTGTTTGGTTCATCGTCGTTTATTGCATGTTATGTGTGGTATCTATCTGTTTAAGTATATAATGGAAATGTATATATACAATTGAAATCAATGAGTACCGGTGAACAAAGTTCACTGCCCACAACTAGGCCCTATATATTTCTTCACGATTTTTATTCACGGTTATTTTCAATCAAACTGGTCCTAATCTTAGTGTTTTGCCTTATTAACACCTTCGTGGAACGCTCTTTTTATAAACCTACATACCTCCAAAAGAGTGCGGGTATATTAATCACACTTAACAAGGCTATCAATATTGCAGTTGTTGCAATGAGCGTGACGTGGCTGGTACTGTTAGCTGCGTGCACACTGTCCTGCACTGAAGCTGACCGAGGCGGCTCCTCACTCCGAGGTGCCTTGGAGGCGCTCCAGCGACGGCAGCGAGGCCGCGTGCATGGCCCGATCATACCTCAGCCGGACTACGATGCTCTGTATGAATTTGTACCCCCACAGGGATACCCAGGTAATATTTTTCTTAACAAAGCAAAGTAACTTTAATCAACTGATGGTAGATGTATTACAATCCAAAATAAACATTAACGATAAATAAATACGCATAGAATACAAATATTTAAAGATTAATGAATATGTTTTGTTTACAGAACCTGAATACGCTGTCGATGTTGAGGATATTGACGAAGAACCCAATCCGAAATACATCGTAAAGCTGCTTGATGATAACGACAGACCACCTGAATCTTACGAATACAAATTAATTAAAAAGAAGAACTCTGTAGTTGTACCACCAAAAAAGGAATCTGCATTCCGCGAGAGGACCCACCACACTGATAATGATAGACTACGAGATTTGTTTATGGATAAAAATGAAGTCGAAGAAAAGAAAGAAGGCCCTGAAATAAACAAAAATGACGCGGAATATGCACTACTCTTGGGACAACTCTGGTCGAAATACAAATACAACAAAGCCCATGCTAATACTATGGACAATGCGCCTCAAGGCATTGTGAAACTATACAAGGAAAAGATTGTTAAGAAGCGATTTCCTGAGAGCTGGGGTCCCATTGCCTTCAAACGCAAGCGTAGCCCAGACTCAGACGCCGACCGGCCAATCCTACCTGAATATGATGGCCCTAAGCAAAGACCTGGAACTGTAGACCCTAATTATAATGCTTACGAAATACCCGATGAAGACAAAGATGATTTGTTGGAAGAATATGCCATTGCTTTCCAACCTTTAGACGATGACACCCTTTCAGACTTGACAGATGACGACCAGTATACTTATGATACCGTGGAGAAACGTTTTCCTGTAACCAAACGTAGCAGCGGCCCTTATGACGTCAGAATGCAAAAGAAAAGATTTACACAAAGCCAAAACAAACGTGATACTGCAAAGACTTTCCGTAGCAGCTCAGGAACGGATCCAAAAATTATCAAAGATTTATCAAAAATCTTTGGAGAATCTGAATCGGATATAATTAAGACTCCAGTAAAACGAAGCAGCGATCATGATGAGAGCACGCATGAAGTTAAGCCCCCGACGTTGACAGCAAATCAAAATAATACTCATGCTCACAATACCACTGTCCATGATGATGATAGCCACGAACATCAGGGTCACAACATTCACCACCCAGGCACCACCGGCAAAGAAGCTGAACATGAACATGCTAATGATAACAAAGACGGAGAAAAGCCTATTGTAGTTAAGAAAAAATCCATCGACTGGTCCGACTATTTTGGAATTGATAAACGCATGAAGAAATCATCTCGTTACGTAAATGATTTGACCCAAGACAAGCTCCGAAAACAATACTTCGATACTTTTAACAAAGAAGTTATTTATCCATTCAATTCATTTCGAACACACACGAACGTGAAAAGGAACTACGTCCAGCCTAAGCCTAATGAAGAAACTGAAATTCAGATGGACAGGGCTCAAGCATTAGCGGTACAAAACGACAACAAGAGGAATAGCAAAGACAATGATTCAAAATTGGACAACATTGATAAAAAACTAAGAAACATGGAAGGTCTTATTGTCGATGAAGCACTGCATTATTCTAACCTTGGCGAAGAATTGGACTCGAAAGAAGAACAGGAAATGAAGGAAAAATTGCTCTCACGCCTGGCTGCTGCTTATAGCTTGGAAAAAATGAGAAAGGCTTTGAAAGAATTTAAACAGAGTCTGCAATCACAGAAGGCATTGGCTGCACCCGTTTCAAATGCTGCAGATGAAGCTAAATCCAAGAGAGTGGCTGTGAAGAAAGAACTGATTACTAGCAACGAGATCCCCGCTATGAACAAAGAAGAACGTCATGAAGATTTCGAAGACGAACAGGGAGCAGGCCATTACTTGAACGGAAAGATTGAGGAATTCTCCGAAGGTTACATGGGTGGTAGTGGCAGACACCGCATCCCTGTTACATCTACTGGTAATTTTTTTTATTTGTTTATTAACCGCCTCTTACGTTTATTATCTGGATTTATAGTTTTAACCTCAAAGCATTGCAATTAAAAAAAACAATTCTAAGAATTAATACAACTAGGTTTACTCGCACACTAACTTTTTGACCGACTTCAAAAGAGGAGGTAATCAATTCGACTGTTTTTTTTTTTGTGTATGTTTGTTACTCAATTACGCTGGTATTAGGGAACCGATTTCAAAAATTTCTTTTTTGTCGAAAAGCACGATATACTAGGTTGGTCCCATAAAAAATTGGTGAAGACCTGATGAATTTTTTTTTTTTTTATTGCTGTGAATGACGAGACGAGCCTGCCATTCGCCTGATGGTAAGCGATACGACCGCTCATGGACAGTAGCAAAACCAAACAACACCATGAGTTACAAGGCATTGCTTGGCATTCCACTGCGCTCGCCATCCTGAGACATAAGATGTTAAGTCTCGATATGTCCAGTAGTTACTCTGGCTACAATGTCCTTCAAACCGGAACACAACAGTGCATTTACACTGCTGTTTGGCGGGAGAAATAGACATTGCGGTGGTACCTACCCAGGCGGCCTCTCACATATGAGAGACCTACCACCAGTAGAATATCTTCGGTCCTGAAGAACAGAACTCCTCAAAATAGAACGGTACAGCAATAATTCTTTTTGCACCTGGTTCGGTATAAGTGTGTTACTACAAAGGGGGGGGGGGGGGGGGAAAAGAGAAAGGCGTGTAGGGGGGGGGGGGTTAGATAATAGATACAATTAATTTCAGTTTTCATTATAAAAGTTTTACTATAAACAGTAGGTGAAGAAGAGGGAAAGTAAGAGAAATAGATACGTAAATTACCGACGTAAACTAAGAGAATCCGACCTGGTCAGTGTCTAACAATAGCGGATATCATGATTATAATGACTTACAATCTTCTCATAATTTCACAGCAATAATATCATGTTTGGTCTGAAGAATTCGTAAATTTTAAAGACATCGTTTTGATTATATCATGATCACCTTTCTCATCATTACGATGCCTATCAAAACTAAAAAGGTACAAATAAAATAATTTTTAATAAAAAAATAAAAACCGACTTCAAAGTGCCACTACAAAGTAACAAATAATATATATTTCATCGTACTAGTACCCAATGATTAATGTTCTTATTGACTTGACTAGCTAACAAATCTTAAATACGTAATATTTTGAAGGCGGGTCGCTAAATATCAAACACGTATAAATTTAAGCAAATGTTACACCATTTGATATTACATTTAGATCCTGCAATGTTGGCTCAGAAAGGCACATAAGTAAATTAAACACAAATGAATATAATGTGCTAATCCTACGTGTAAATTTATTGAAGTTTTGATAGAATTTCTATGTGTCTTACATATGTGTGGTAGCCTGTTGATAATTATCTAGATATGATCCACGAGACGTTTGACCACCGTCTCGGTTATAATTCCAGGGTATACGCCTCCGGAATTATCGGAGTCACTTGTGTGTTGATGATATTCAATTACCAAACTCTTTAACAGTGATATATTTCAATCATAGTCAAGAAACCTGCATGACATAAAGGCCTTTAAGTACAAGAAAGGGTATGTTGTGTCCCATGCTCAACAGTGGACGATTACGGCCTGATATATTAAGACAAATTAATATTCCGTGTAAATCTTGCGTGTTTTTCGCTATAATTACTTACACAAATTAATGTTAAGCGTAAGGCATACGTTCGGCACTTAGCGACCCGCCGTCAAAATATTACGTATATAAGATTTGTTAGCTAGTCAAGTCAATAAGAACATTAATCATTGGGTACTAGTACGATGAAATATATGTATATTATTTGTTACTTTGTAGTGGCACTTTGAAGTCAGTTTTTATTTTTTTATTAAAAATTATTTTATTAGGATAACAACATGTCTTTGAAAATCACAAGGATCCTTTTATTTCAGCTGGTGCCTCAGGATCCTGCCCAGTTCTGGCGAAAATCGTACAGCGTTGCCGTGGCGTAGACCTCTTGGCTGGTGATCGAGGACAACTATTCCTACCCCTCTGCAGCTTGCATCAGATCTGCTACTTATGCGTATGTATAATTTTTGTACACATTTCAAGAATAATGCTTTGGTACAATTCTCTCTTCATTATTAATTTTTTTTGCTTCAGGGCGAAGCACCACCGACTACTTGCGACCTGGTATTCCTCTCCGAAGCTGATACGACGTGTGAGGGAGACATGAGTTGCCAGCGCGCTGCCCGCTCCGCGCTCATGGCCCTGCGAGAGCTCCATGACAACCTGGCCGACGAACTGGACGGAGAGTGCGAGGCCAGCCCCTGTCTCCCCGCCACACTCAAGCTTAACATCGGCTGGCAACGAGCGCTTCAACGATAAACCATTCACTACAAACGAAAAACTCAAAGGCGAATGATATCGGAAGCCTGAACTGCGTTTAAGAGATTCTTTGTACCACTTCGATTCTAAACGTGGCACAGACTTCACCACACTTCTCATCGAAGAACGCGGACCGCTGGATAGGGGCAACATTTTCAATCATGTACTTGAACTATCGTTTCATTATAACTTAGACTGTTGTATTCGTACGATTCTAACCAGCCATAGATTTGTAGGAATATGAAGCGACAAAAGAAACTTAAACGTTAAATCAGCTAGCGTGTTATTTATGCGAAAATTCTACGCTTTCATTGTTAAATGTAATTTGAATATTATTATATTGTATTGGAAGTTGTATGGACGTTTTGCTAGATATGTTTTTGTTGTTGTAATTCAGATAGATCTTGTTCCCCGCCGCGCCGGGAGGGACTGCGAGTTGGAAATGAAAGTATTTATGGATGTAATGAGGTGGTAACTTTATTGTTGTTAAGTATTTACTTATTAAGTGTATTTGTATTTACATGTGTCGACGTAAGTATTGGAACTAAATGGAATATATGTATTTTAAGTGTAACTGTCCAAACTGACGAGTGCTAAGTATTGAAAATACTGATAAATTGATTGGCACGATTATACTATATATCAAATGCAACTTATATCTATATTTTCTATTGCTTTTAAACTATTCTTGACTACTGAATATTGTAATATGCGTGTGATCTAAACGACTGTTTGCCCCCGTTGAAAGAAATCATTTTAGGTGAAGGCGCAATGAAATTTTAATACTAGGTCGGCACTATAGACTATACTAGGACAATAAAGTTCGGTTTACACAAATGGCTAACAATAACGATTAGTCATAAGTTCAACAACTATTCTTTATACGAGTGGAATGTGCCACTCTGTCTTCAAAGTCTTCCGTCGAAATTTGGCTTCATAATGTGTCCTTCAAACCACGGATCTGGCCGAGTTCTTTTTAAACTCTCCTTGATGGAATTTTAATATATATCTTGACATATACAATAATCGTTATCGGATACATTGGAAATTAGATAGTAAATGAATGTAATTTAATATAAAAACAAATGTATTAAACGGTGTATGTTGCCGTTCATTTTAATTACTTGGATGTTATCACTTTACTCAGTATTAACACGCGAACATAAATAGTTTTCAATAAATTTTGTTTCAATCAAACATCTTTTCCTTGATACAAATTTGTACAGAAATAAAAAGGTAAGAATGACGACAACATAGGGTCCCCTTTTTATTCCCGGTATTTCAATTCGATCCAATCAACCTGATTCGATTAATCAGAGAACACACAATCGTTCTGAATCCTAAGATTGTGTCAAACTTTAGAATCAATCAGGACAACCTAATCTTAAATAAAAGAGTATGCTTCGAGAAGTTTAAAGAAGGATCCTTCCTTAAATGAAGACTGAAAATTACAACTGAGTTTTTGAAATGGAAGGAAGAAATTAGGGAATCCTGAAAAAGTAACTCCCTAATGATAGACGAGACAAGCAGATCGCTCGCCTGATGATAAGCCACACGCCTGCCAATAATACAAGAGCAACATAATTCAGTATTTATAATTTTAAGGCGTGTCACTGCACTGTGTTTGTCTCCAAGATTCATAGGGTGTTATTTATTAGTATTTTATTGCCTAGTAAACACAGACTGCAATGATCTTCAAACCTGAACACAACAGGGCTAACATGCTGTTTAGCGGCAGATATAGACAAAACAGTGGGTAAGTACTTCCACAGATAGCTTTTCATAATATAAGGGACCAATACGTAGCAAATTTATATTCACTGCGGAATTACTATGTATCACAATACCAAAATGGAATTAATAAGGTACTTTACCTTAATTAATTAGGTATTATAATTACTTAACAGAAATATAAAACATATCTCCTTGGCGCAGTTGGTGAGCCGCCGGCTGTGAAACGAGAGGCCGCGGGTTCGATCCCCGCACCGGGACAAAAGTTTGTGTGAACCACAAGGATTTGTTTCGGGTCTGGGTGTTTGAGAGACCGAAAAGTCTCTTAGTTTCTGATACCCACGTCACAAGACTCGATCTTGTGTGGGGTCAGGACTCAGGACTATGTATGTGACTGTTGGGTGTATTTATTTAATATACCTTAAGCAAGAGGCATAAGAAATAATAAATTACGTTTTCAGTTTTGGTCATCCAAATATCAAATGAATGATGCGGAACGATGCCTTGGCGAGGTCAACTTCCTTAAGTGTTTGATCGCAGTTATCCCCAAATCCAGATACTTTTATTATATTTGTGATTACACCACGTTCTCAATTAATGCCAATGACTCACGCATAATCATTTATTGTTGAGTATTTATTGATATTGCTATCATATACCTAGACGATTTTCTCGGAAATCTGACGCTTGCTTGTATCACCTTTATAAAACCTAATAATATTTATCCCTCTCTCTCTCTATCTCTCTCTCTAACCGTTCCCCCAATGCTGAGGATCGTGACCCCTGTCACTTGGTCGAGTCTTGCACAGGTGATCGCCAGGCTTGACAGTCCTCCGCCAGATGCAGCGCCTCCGGGATAGTCATGGCTAGCGTCTACTTCCTACAATGAATTAATAAACCCAACTTACGGTACGGATTGTACCATCAACTTTACTACTTTCAGCCACAGAAATAACAGTATAACAGCTTACATAATAGGTCCCATTTAAATGTAATAATGACTAATCCGTGGTGCTTTACAGCTGGCTTCTCTGGCTGTAAATGTCTTTATGCGAGGTTATTTACCTCTTTAGTTCATTGTTTTGTCACCCGCTTTATTAGGGAGGGAAGTGGACAATAATTTATTTCCAACTCCTCCTATTAATTTAACTTTTTGATTGATTTCGTTGCGGGTTAAAGACAAGTTAGACATTCCCGGAGACTCGCTGAGCTTCAATGCTCAGTGTCATTAAAATGCGTGCCACTGTTGATCCTGGCTTACAGGAGTTGCAGTGGCGGGTGTGAGGGCGGGACAGTCTCCTAATTTCAGCCACAGAAAGTCAACTGTTGAACATAAGCAAAAGCGCCAAACAGCAATATGTAAATTATAAATATTATATAATACATATTATGTATTAAGCAGGGACTACGCTAACTCTAACAGAATAGATATAATAATTCATAACGTAGCTAAGCACTTTAATTAATTATACAAAATAGCAAACACAATAATTCCGAAAGACATACTTAAAGTAACAAACGAACCAGTTATACAAACAATACATATAAACATAAATAATTTCACGAAAGATAATGTGGCGACATTAATTACAAATGCACTACAAGCACTCGCTGGTACGTATCGATGTTGCGTTGATAATGCTGATATATCTCCTATTGATAACTCGATAACAGCGAATGGAAGTGTTGATACCGCTCCGCAGTAGAACAACATACTCACAACAAAGAACATTGGAACGAGTATAGCGTAATATTTGATCATAGTGGTGAAATTTATAATGGTGGATTCCATAAATCGGAGCGGCGATAAGGGAATAGACAATCCGGCAGTTACAGACGGTAATGTTTAGAGATAGCCTTTATCTATTCGCTTATATCTGAAAGAGTCAGTGATTATTGCCACATGTATCGCTGTGAATTTGTCATAGTTTTTGGAACAAGCAAAGGATTTTCTTGATGGTATATCACCACCGGCAGCCATGAACCACTATCAAGCAAGTCGATACGCAGTTCACTGACTTATGCAAACTGGTGGGGATAGTGCAGGAAAAGGAGGGGGAATTGAAGATTATTAGTTTTCTGAGGATAAGTTTAAGGATTAATAAGCGACTAGCGGTGAAGAGATAACACAAATCATGTTAGCTACATTAAAGCAGAAAACAAAAAGAAGATTAAGATGAGCTATGTTCTATTAAACAGTCATTAAGTAGATTGCAAGCAGAGGCCCGTGGCAGAGGCATTTTAATTGCAAAGATAATATGATTTGATAATGTTTACATCTTTTGCATGTAATTATAATTTTAGCTGTGTCACTTCGCTCTGTTTCTTGCATTAAACATTGAATTATAGGTCCAATTAAATAAATACGAGTATAAGTAATAATTAATGCCAATAATTTCTAAGCAATTTCATAAATTTGGAATTTCCCGCTGAGCTACTCAAAAATTCTGGTATAGAAAATTAAATATCGGATAATTCTAGAATTCTTTTTGTTAAATGGACTATAAATACTAAAAAAGAATACCAATTAAACAGATAACATGCTATTACAGATGACGGACATCAACATGCATCGCGACCTGATTTAGTGATAAGCGTTCAACCACAACCTCATGGTGAGTAAACACACCAAGTGACTTAACATAGAGCAAATTGTTATTTGTTTCGTATCGTATTACACTCATAAGTATCAACGATGGAATAAATTTTGTTTCGTTAAAATTTATCAAGGAATATACGCATTTTAATCTTTGGAAGATACCCGTATCAAATAAATTTTAACTCCTTGCGGCCTTATTCACAGACAGTTGGAAACCTATTTTAATTAACGAATGTTTTGTCCCTTTCGAACGACTTTTGAATTAAATTTAAGCGAAGAAGACAAAACATTCGATAACCAAAATAGGTTTTTAAACTGTCTATGAATAAGTCCGTTAGAGTCATTAAACTTATCAATAAAACAGTGAAAGTACTGAAGTAGGTACTTAGAGATTAGAGAAATTACCTTTCTTTATGGCACTAGATAAAGTAATTTTCGACAACTTGATAATACCTTTGAACAATAGATACTAATTTGTGTAATTCCCGCCGGATATAAAAAAAAATAGCATTTCAACATTTAATTATTCAAGTTTCAACCATGCATTTGTAGAGTAACACTTCTCGTGTATGGCAGCTGTCAGCTGTGTAAGATGAATGCAATTTGTTTACATAAAATATTAACATTGATATTATATTTCATTTTTCATCCACTTCAACGGGTTCCAATTACTAATTAATAATAATAATAAGTACCTTAATCAAGGGCCAGGTTAATATAACTCTGAACCGACGAGAATGCATGAAGAGATTGGTGAAAGTAGACGAAGCGAAGGTAGTAGGTATGTTAAGATCGAGCAAAGTGTAGAGCCATAGTCTCGGCCTACATATAGTATGCAGGCGTGACGTTTATTTATGTGTATATAATAATAAGTAAATGCCAGTAAAAGTAAGAGTTAAGCTCAATGTAGTACTTACCGACATATGAACAGGATAAAGCTTATGGTAATACAATAATAGTTCATTTAGAAAATCGAGACATTGAAAGGCAATATAATGATTAAAATTATTACATAGGCATCGTGTCAATGGTTCATAGACCAACCAGTTTTATGCCATTCGTAAGTCAAAAAAATCTTGGTCACCTCACAAACAATACCGACCCCACATTTAGGTATAAGTATTACGTTGTAGTCAGATATGTAGGAGCCTCTTCGATCTCATTACCTAGTGAATATAAACGGTTCTTACCATACGAGGTACTCTCCATTTATTAAAGTCGGCATATTAATAGTAATGAACACGACATTAGATGATTATCCATTAGATCAAGCAAAGTGGAGATCTTTATTCTTTAGTGTCTTCCTGGGATACAGGCGTCACGTTTATCAACTCAACTCACGCCTTTTTCCCGGAAGCGGTAGGCAAACGTGCTACCCGGACACCCACATTTCGCCTTGTATGTTCTGTCCCACTGTGATAGGGGGCGAACCTATCGCCATATCGGGCACGAATTCCTGACTCAGGGCTGATAATGTATATAAAAATCCAATATCACTATGCCCGACCCGGGATTCGAACCCGAGACCTCAGCTTTGTACTTGTACCGTAGTACAATTAGTACAATAAAATCTACAGGAGTTCGTGCAGAGTTACCTGTGTCTACACTGGATTGGCGCACCACTCCTCGCGGCCAGTTCATCCCGGTGCATGGTCTTGACTTCCTGATTGGCGTCACCAGCCTCCTGATTCAGCAAACTGTTGAACTAGATGATCGTTAGTATACAATATTTTACATTTCATTCAACAGTTTCAGAAAATTTAACAAATGGAATATTTAATTTAAAAATGGAGCGAATCGAGAATACTAACAAAAAGGCTTAAAATAACAAAAAGGTTCTTGAGGTAAAAGGATTATTTTTTAGTCTATAGTCTATCTAAACTAACAGGTTCCATTTGACGTTTCATACTTTTAACGTAAATAACTTTGTGCAGACGTAACCCACACAATTTCAATAACACTTTCCGTTAATCCATGGAATTATGAAGCTATTCTTATTTTATCACTAGATATACAAACCATAATCACTTAATTTAAACTAGAATTCTTTAAATAAAGCAAAATAACCATTTTAAACAACATATTTTTTTTCTAGACGTCATTACAAAGTCACCTCGTTAGGTCTTTTACCGGTAGAGTCGAGACTATTCAAATGCATTTGTATACGCATAATCGGTAAAAATATTTAAATAATCGAGCAGATATAAAACAGTTGTTTTTTAATTTAAAAAAATACTGAACTTTCAGCTAATAATAGGTATGCTGTCAACGAACATACATCAATAAAAAGTGAAATAATAATATTAATATGAATTAATTTATCATTAATTAATAGATTTGGATACTACAATGGAAATGAAGGCAGTATTGTAGGATACGCCACACATAGTGAGGAGGTTCCTCACTTCGGAGTATATGTATTGTATTGTATGTATGTATCATGTGTTCATAAGCATGTGCGTGATGTGGACTGGACTCGAAAAAGTGTCTGCACCCGGGTGAAGCCGGGCCGGGCCGCTAGTAATAGATAAATCACTCCTTTTGTTCCTAAATAGTAAAGTGACATGCAATTGTTGATGTCTCATTAGAATAAAAATGTTCATGAAAAAATAAACGAAATGATGTAAACTGAAAATATAAACTGTAATCGATTAAGAAATACAAACAAATATTATCGATATCTCTAAATAATCGTATATTGTAAGAACCGATTTATTTGACAGCATCCCTATTTTCCAATGTCAAATGGAACTTCTTAGTTTAGATAGACTATAAAAGGTGTCCGCTAAAAGGATTACTTTACTTAAAACAGCAAATAGTATTTAAATATTCCGTCTAAGCCACTCTGATCTAAACTAATAACAACATTCAAATCCATAGTTAGAGAATTATGAAGAGCGGAACAAAGAAACAAAATCTTATCCGATATCAAAATCTTGTACTTGAGGGTACTTTGTATAGCTATTTGCTTCGAACAGATTCGCGCCCCACAGCGCCACGTAAACAAATTGCACATTCAGCCTCTGTTCAACCATATAATTCCCATTAAATTCAATCACTTAAAAAAAATTACTCATACGAGTATAATATCCCGGAAGTAACTTAAATGAAATTAAGGCAACAATTGCATTTTCAGTGACATCAAAAATAGAATCAGAGAACAGGTACATAGTAAGGGTACCGAATGGGGAAGCTCTTTACATAGCGAGCGAGGTGTCGAGTCAAACCCAGAGATGCGTCTGCGGCAGCGGCCGGGCGTTTGTGATGCATCTCCACGACAACACCAGGCAGGAAGCCATGGTGCTGAAGAGGAGGCTGGCTGGGGCCTCCTGCTTGTTCCCTTGCCGGTTACAGGTACTTGAATGCTGAATTTTGTTGTTATAATGGGGTAATGATGTGAATGTTAGAATCGTTTAATATTTTGACTTGCAGTCATGTAGGTACAGTTTTATAGAATAACGCTGATTTTCAATAAAGAAGCAAGAAAGAACACCATTTGGTAAGCTCACCCAAATATTAGCAGACTATGAACACCCACGACACCGGAGGTTGAAAGGCCACGGCCTCTCAAAATGGATGGGTTAGGGCAAGCAGAAACAAGATGGGATAGCACAAATAGAAATCATGATACCTGCAATAGTGTCATTGGAGACTATTCGAAATGCCTATTATTTAATTTAGTACTTTAACGAGAATCTAAATTCTTGCAAGAAAGTTAATAAGGAACCCAAAGTTGGAACCTTTATAAATGTTTTGTTTTAAATGCAATACTAGACTATGGCCTAACGCTAATCAAGTAAATTTGATTGTAGACGTAAGTTGTGCCCAGCAGCAGGAAGTGAAGGACTTAATTATTATAACATTATTATACTTACCAATAATCTTGCTGTTTCAGGAGATGAAGGTGGTGACTCCTCCAGGAGACTACGTGGGGCGCGTGCAGCAGCGATGGACGTGGATGGTGCCGATGTACCTGGTCAGGGACGCTAATGACATGGTGCTCTTTGTTATCGAGGGACCCGCGGTGCTGAAGCGGAGCGCGTTGATACTGTCAGAGTTTAAGGTAAAAATTGTTTAATAAATATGATAAATTTCTAATTTAATAAATTTATAATTTTATACAAACTGAGATATCAGCTATAAATCTAAAATCAATGTATTGAAGATTAATTCCTAAATGATCCGAATTTTAATAGTATATTCACTACCCGCTAGAAGCGACTTCAAGGAATAATCGACGTTTTCGTAAGTTTAAATTATTTACGTCCCACCGAACTCTTCCTTCCATCTAAGACTCATCAGAGGAATCTATTGAATTACGAGTAGTTTATAACATTGTTATTAACTTAATTTTCAGATAATGACAGGCGATACTCTTCGAGAAGTGGGCAGGATCGCCCACGGGTGGGACAGAGACCTTGTGAGCTTCGCGACTACACTGCAAATCCCAGACGCGGCGGTGCAGCCAAAGCACAAAGCTTTATTGCTCGCCGCTACGTTTTTACTGGTAATATTGCATTTCTGACATTTTTGTATTCTTTACCTATTGATTATAAGACTTCGTTAACTTTTCCCGATAGTATATTATTTACCACGAAAAATTATGGCTAATGGTATTAAAATTATATATAAAAAATATTTGTCGCACTTGCGGTTTCGGAAATAGGGCGGACGCGTAAATATTTTTTTCTCGCTTAGTGGTAAAATATATTTATTAGGACCGTTCCAATTTTGTTATGGTGATATATTATTATATTCTTTTTTCTAGTTACAATTTTTACAAAACAAAAAAATACAACGTTGTCAATCGTAAAAGTATCCGATACATCGAATGGAATTAAAATATTTTTGCACTATTTTAGCTTAGTATCTTAAAAATTCAATTGAGTATATCGGCAGTTTGCAGCATTATGTTATACATACATAATCGTCATGCCTGTATCCCATAGGGATAGGCAGAGGCTGTGGATCGCAACTTTGCTCGATCCTGACATATTACTTTCGCTTCATCCACTTTCATCAATTATGATAAAGAGGTCTAAAATAATGTGTTATTTGTTTCAGGAATACACGTACTTTGAAAGGACGAAATCGACTTGTTGCCGGTGTAACTGCTTTTGAAAACTTTTGTATACTTAAATAAGACTAAGATAAAAACTGATTTAGGGTTATATTACTAGGAAAATAAGATATTTTTTACAAAAAATAATATTTTTATACTTGTTATTGCTAAGATGTGTATTTAAAGTTATGTGAATATCGTGTAATGTTTTGTAAAATAAAGTAACTAGCGTTGTGAAATGATTTTTTTATCGCAGTATCCTTTACATATTATCAAGAGACATTAAGTTAATGGCAATATCTCTTTGCCTGCCATTATCTGATAGACTGATGCCCCTGTGATCAGTGCAAAAAAAAACATATTAATATATTTTACGGCCGATGTTAACATGATATTTTTTTGAATTAAAATCTCTCATTAAAATACAGTTGGGACAACTTGTCCAACGAGTAAGTAAACAATAAACCTGATACAGTTTACGTCTCGTAAATGTATTGAACTAGCGGCTCGGTCCGGCTTCACCCGGGTGCACATAGTTTTTGAGTCCAGTCCACATCAACGACATAGTTTTCGCAGCGCATGCGATGTAAAGAATATTTTAGGTATTTTTTTTACACGTTGGGTTTCATTATTAGAGTTTTAGTAAGGATCCCTAATTGTTTTGAAAATTTACTTTAGCTTGTCGCCCGGGGATGTTTGGAAGATACACACAAGAGTGAAAGAATTTTTCAAATTGGTTCAGTAGTTTCGGAGCCTATTCAATGCAAAAAAACAATGAAATCTTTTCTCTTTTTATATTAGATAAGCTATTTAGTGGTTATTTAATATGGTTATATATTATTTAGGTGGTGTAGATTAAAAAAAATTAACCCATAATAATGAAAATTAATGTGTCTGAAGATGTTTCTATTTAGTATTTATTTTTTTGTTCAATAAATGCACAATGATTTTTGTACAAAAGACATTACCTAACATAAATGATCAAGAAACTTCACTTTTTTACATGAGTGGATTAATGTTTTTGAGCAGATCCAAAAGCTCCCAGAAAACTTAAAACACAAAAAGTTATGACTTAACAATATAATGACCAAGGAGTATAATAATATAATATAGGAAATCATGACTTAAATCTCCTCCATATTAATGTCAAAGTCACTTGGACAATCATTATATTTTTGTAAATATATTTACAACGTTTTGAAATATTTAAATCCGTGATGGTTAAAGATGACGTGCAATATACGAAGTCAACAGCATTGGTACCTACCGAGGGGCGAAAAGTATGGCCTTACGTACAATATTACACGGGAGAAAGGGATCAGGAAAATCGCAAAACCGGACGCGGTATAAACTATTGGTCCGGAGCTGAGGTAACTTATATCGAATTTGTTTTGTTGTTATTGTACATAAACACACGCCTTTATCAGCGAAGGGATAGGCAGAGGCGCCATCAGGACACCCACAATTCGCCTTGCATGTTCTGTCCCCCGATGTGATAGGGGGCGAGCCTATCGCCATATCGGGCACAAATTCCTTACTCCGGGCTGATAATGAATGGAAAAATCAAATATCATTTTGCCCGACCCGGGATTCGAACCCGAGACCTCAGCTTTGTAACCGTACCGTTATACAACTACGCCACCGAGGCGATTTGTTATTTTAACTACTTTTATATCCATCAACACGGAGCGCACTTAGGATCCAAAAGTGCAAAGGATATTTAGAGACACAATAGATCACTCAAAAACAGTTGTTTTTTGCTCGTATCTTATAAAAATACTGTAAATCTAAACTAATATTATAAAGAGTAAAGATTTGATTATTTGCTTGCATTGAAAAGGCTCTGAAACTACTGGACCGATTTGAATAAATCTTTCACCATTAGAATCCTACATTATCCCTGATGAACATAGGTGATAAACATTCGCTATAAACAATAAAAATACTGTAAAAAAATCCAACTTATGGATTACCCGTCATATAAACCCCAGTATGCCAGTTTAATTTAATTATGTCGTCTATATGTTACTGTAAAAGCTCGAACTACGGTTAATCTTAAGATTTACGTGTAAGTCTTAGGATTTACCGACATGAGTTGGTAAATGTAAGTATTTCTGAAAATACGACGATTTTTTCGGGCTTTTACCATTCGAATTCAGTATATGCTAGGTTTTACCACTGTCAGCTGGTAGATGTTGGTTTTAAGAATAAACACTGAGTAATTATTAATTATTTACTTTAATGAACTATTAGACAAAACAGGTACATAGTATTATAAAGGTATCATATGATAGTAATAAGTACAAACTCATACCAACTTATTTAAATTATTTTGAAAAAACACATTAACCTAACCTAACCTAACCTAATTATCTTTCTTGTTTGCCACAAGCTCGTCCATTATTTCATAAAATCTATGCTTCATACTCATTTTTATTCACAAATAACTTTTAAACACCAAAAATACAATTAGTTCAATCAAATTATCGTGCAAGTTCAAACGTGTCAAACAAGCGACTGAGGCGAGCGGATCGGCGGATGTTTTGTTTTTCAACATTTACCGTGCCATTAATGTAAATCCTAAGATTTACCAACGGAATGGTGGTAAGAGTTCGAATCGCAAACCTTTTCGGACATTTACCATTAGGAATTGGGAGATCTTAGGTTTTACTGGAATATCTTAAGATTTACTGCAGTTCGAGCTTTTATTACTGTAAAAGTATATACACTATTTTGATTACGCTACAATTTTTATTTATTATTCTTTATTGCACACAATAAATATAACAATATATAGTGACACTAAAACAGCGAAGTACAAATGGCGATATACAAAAACATTAGGTGCCTTGCAGTCACATTGATTGAATTAGATAGGCTTTAAATTATTCTTTCAGTCTTTGGATTCTTTCTCTGGTCATTTAATTCGTGACACAATGCATGGATTGGGAGAGTACCGGTGGCGGTACCGAGGACCTGATGGCGACTTTGTCACGTATGAGGGAAATTTCTTCTGCAACCGCATGCATGGCTACGGAACCATGTCTTACTCAGATGGGAAGACTTTCACTGTTAGTATCAGCTACCACAATAAGTTTTTCATCTCAACCAATTTTAACGTTATTTAAATGCCTATGAAGTTGCCTTTATATATCGCAAATTAATGCCTGTTTATATCACAAAGAGAAAATCACGTGGCCTTCAAATAACCATTTTAAATGCTTTAGACCTGGATAAATGTGAAATCTGTGTAAACGCTTTCGTAGTAAAAATAAGGAGCAAAAGAAATGTCTTATAAGACCATAACCCTTACAGACACATATTGAGTGCTTAAAATCAACTATTTTCTATTGTTAAAATATAGAATAGACTACCTGATTAAGAATAAAATCAGGCGCCAAAGAACACAGTCCATACACAATACACGTTACCCTTAAAATCTAGAGTATTGAAGCCAGGCTCTATCATACATCATTCCTTAGTTTCTTTTCCTCAGGGTATATACCACAGCAACATGCGCTGGGGTCCAGGTATTGAGTCGGAAGCGTGCCTCCGCGAGAACGTGGGCATTTGGCGAGGAACTAAGCTGATCAGGTTGGCCTGGCGACCCATGGCTCCCAACGTAGCTATTGATCTGACATCTTCCTACATGGGCAACGCATGTATTGAACCTCATCGTGTAGTACTCGCTACCAGATCGAAAATTGTAAGTTTTCACTTACAGTCTTTTCATCTAGCTAATTTATCCAGTAGATTTTAAATACAATAAATCATCAGCGCTCTTGTTGTTGATAGATTTTAAATCAGCAATTCCTGAATAGATTACTGATAAATCAGCAACTTATTCAGCGGTGATTTCTTACTTTCACGGTAACATTTTCTTATTTTGTCGGACATAGCAATAAAACTACTGTACTATGATAATAATGATCTTTAAAAACCGTGACTTAAAAATAACTTAAATCATCAAACATGAATATTAATATTCGAACAGATGGGTGAAACCAATAGTGCTTTAGAACTTCTCAAACAATGCGGTACTGAACCAATGACTGCGGCAGTGAGGTGGCCCGAACTTTACTCAAAATACTCCAACGACCCGTGCAGCCAACTGTGTCATACTGATTTATTTAATCACCTCTACTATAATGGCCAAATTAACGAACTAGAGGAATATATTGAACCTTCGGAAAAAGAGGTAAGAGAATGCTATAATTTAGAGTCTACCTTAGAGTTATGGTCTAGCGTAAGAACAGAAGTATAACAAGTAATAAAAGATTGAACCTTTCGTATTATACTATGTTCTTCAAACAAATCATTAAAATTAATTTAAACACGTTGAATAATCGTGTCGAATGCCAGAGACCGCTTCTCAAAGCTCTATCTGGATGGCCCTTTACTGACTATTAAAAAGATAAAACTAAGCCAGTTAAAAAATACTATAAACAGATAAATATTGATTCTGATTACCAAACGAAGGTCAAATCTCATGGTGGATTGAATATTAAATTTTTACGCTAGTCAACGCCAAGTGGTAACCAAGATAAAGTTGGCAGTGATTCCGAAGAGATTGTAAAATACTACGCGTGGAACAACAACGAAATGATGTTGCACATGATGAAGCATTGTTTCACGCATGAAAGTCAACGGGACGAAACTCTGTTCGATCTGATGAGTGTCATATCCGGCCCAAGAAAATGTTTTAAGCTTGCTGCTCAACACGAAATTGATTGCAGGTAAATGGTGAAAGTTGTTTAAGGTCAGTCGCTAATTTATCATATTTTTAATATTGTTATTTATCCAATATGCACGTGAATTATTTGTTGAAGGGTAGACCTTTACTATAGAACAAGAGTTATATAAACTTGTGCTTTATGCACAGTTTTCAAGTTATACCGGGTATATTATCAAGTCTCCAACCGAAAACGAAGCCCGGTGGTAGTTTAAGTGGTTACAGACACAATACAAGTTAATTTTTCCCAAAAAAGCAACAGATTTCTTTTGCAATTTTTATAAATCATCATTTTTGGGTGGTAAATACCTAGTTATTACGAAAATAGTAATTTAAGCCCTTACATACCTTTGCGTCTTTAAAAAATAAAAAGGTGTACATTATTATTTTAGGATAATTATGCATTTATCACCCAAATACGAGGATAAGTAAAAAATTACAAAAAAAGTAGTAGTTTTTTTACGAAATATTTAGTTGCATTGTGTTTGAAGTCACTAAAACTATCACCTGGCTTCGTTTTCGGTCGCAGTCTTGATATAACCCGTATTAATTCGAACTAATGAAAATTTCAGAACATTGCTCATGGCAAGTTACCTGGGGCATATAACCAATGTAGCTCAACTTGTTAATGAATTTGGTGTTCATCCAGACATCTCAGATCTTCAAGGGAATTCTGCTGTTATGTATGCGGCGGTAGGTAAATGTCGAATTTGTAACCACACTAAACTCTGGATTGTATGATAGACAGCTTGTTCTTTCCCCAGTGTGGTGACCAACCGACCGTTATCCACTTCCTAGTAGATGCTGGTGCAAATATTAATAGTGTTAACGATTCATGTTGTACTCCACTCGGTATGGCACTGTTGAAGTTTGCCTGCTTAGAAATGGATATAGCAGTTAGCGGAATGACTCAGGCTGTGCTGCCAACACCTACGATACCACTAGCACGTTAGTATTATAAATATAGTCCTATAATAAAACTCAAGAATATGGTATTTATCAGACTATTTTTATAAGCACCTGTGGGAGAGAAAGCAACCGAATGGAATATGTTCCGAAACCAAGTGTCTACGAGCCCTGTGAGTACAATTAATAAAAGTCCAAGCAAGACACTCAAATCAATGACGGCGAAGAATATAAAATCAACAATGTCTTTAAAAGAAACTCCAGGGGCTATTAGAAAGAAACTGGAATCACCTGCACCCAAAGCAGATGACAGTGAATCAATAGAATCGTTTTCAGAAGAAAGAAGACTTTACCATAATATAAATAACGCGTATATGTCCAAAGTGAATGATTTATATCTAAAACCTACTGGACCTAATCCCATACCATACTTATTCGAAGTTAACGATATGGTGAAAGAAATGGATTCAACTGAAGACGAACAAAAGAAAGCTGGCGATAAGGCCCCTAAGAAAGTCGCATCTAAAGTGATTAAAGACACAATGAAGCCCAGTAAAGAAATTATATGGCAAAATGCAGATAAAGATGATATATCGATTGACAGTGGGGAAAAAATAAAAAATGAGACGTAAGTATGGAATATCCAAGTTTTATCAATTTATAAGCTTCATTCGTCGATCGCTGAAATATTAAAACCAAAATATTTTAAGTAACCTAAAATTGGTCTTTTTTTCCTTCAGACTGGCTCACAGTATGTTAACAATACTACAGTTATTGGCTAACGGAGCGGATCCACGTTTAGTAAACTGTCCACAACCAGCCTTGTTCATTGCTACAGTGTCTGGCAGTTCTGATCTGATTCGTCAGCTGGTATCTCATGGAGCTGATGTCAATGAAATGTACCCTCACGTTAGTGTAATATCGCAATTATTATTATCCCAATTTTCAACCAGCCATTTTTCACAAATAAATGTACCCAGCACCTCTAAGCGGGTGAATTAAGAACACGGGCAGATAGCAAAATTATACAGCAATAGAACTTTTGTTTCGTGTTTTGTTACACTAACTAATAACTAATTTTATTTACTATCCTTTTCTTAAATCGTCCTCATTCTTATTGTCGTTATCATAATCACAAATCAAATAGGCCATTAATTTATTCACAAATAGAAAAAATCTGGGTAAGAATGATGATTCCTAACATGCTCTATATTTCTTATAACTATGAACGATACAAACATACGTCTTCCAATTTACACAAAGCTTTCAGATCTCAAAGTTTTGTTTATTTTCAGTCATTTTGTTACTCCGCCCTGGACGTAGCAGTGTCACGCCCGCTTACGTATGAAAATTTAAAGCTAATTCGCGCGTTACTAGAATGTGGTGCTGACGCGAAACACCGACTAAAGTACGATGATACGGAATTAAAGGAACCTCTGGTGCTTGAAATTCCGGGGCCCACGTTGTTGCACGTAGCTATTGCTAAGAAGTCGGATAGTGAGACGCAAGAGGATGTAAGTTTAATATCAAATATTTGTACATATATAAACTGCATTTTTAACAGACTTTTTAAATTTCAAATGGTCACTTAATTGTTAAGAAATGAGGCGTAATTATTGAGCCTTGTAAGACTTTTGGTGTAAGTTTACATGATATTACAGCTCTAAAGAGACTTAGTTTTGAACCAAATACTAGGGTCGCATAGGTATGGAGAAATCACTCGAAAAGAACGATAAAGCGATGACAATGCACCTGATGATGAGTGCATCGTTAAAAACGCAACAGTAAAGCTGTTACTTCGTCAGTTTTCTGTGGAACAGTGATACTAGACTCATTTATTGATCGGTCTACAGCATGGCTCTTTCACTTATAACCATTGTGCGTACTTAACTTTGTTTTTTTGAGATTAATAATATAAGAGGACTTGTAACGTACGTCCTTTATTTAACACACAGATACGACGTCAAGTAATTGAGTTGCTACTTGATTACAACTGCAGCCCAACTCTTCAGTTTAGAGGAAAGTCTGCCTTGGACATGGCGTTGACGAAGAGAATAGATCTATTAGATATATTCATAAAAAGTCCCCGGACGAACCTGAACGCTGTGATCAACTCTTCCAACCAGACACTTCTGGTTAAGATGTTTTCGGTGCCGTTTTGTAACTCAATATCTTCCGTGGAGAAATTGCAGACAGTATGTTTTTTTTTACTGAATTAATTAGAATAAAGTAGATTATTTTTTATTACAATAAATAATCATAAATATAAATATTTCCACAATTAGCAGCCCGGCCCGGCTTCGGCCCGGGTGCAAATACTTTTTGAGCCTAGTCCACATCAGATACTTATTATTATAAGTACTAACTTATATTTGAACTCAACGTGACTACCGCCTATAAAACGATTTACCCGTCCCGTCTTGTCCCGTCTCATTCTGTCCCTTTTTATCTGCCCTATACTCTATTCCATCCCATCCCTCTGAGTTTGAAATAGTAGCAAAGTCCATAACAAATTTCGTCTAAATTGTAACGTGGTTTGAGCGTGAAGAAGTTACAAAGACACAAACTTTCGCCTTTATATTGTATTATTATAATATTGTATGGAAGAATAGTCGGATTAGTACCTAGTATAAGTACGCAAAATGAACGTAGGTATTCCTAAAATGTTATTTAATTTCTAGTTAACCAACTTGCTCCTGTACGGCGCAAATCCACTAGAGAAATGCCAGAACGGCGAGGAAACATATCAAAACTTATTCGTGTTCGCCCAGAAGATGTTTTCGAGTTTGGAAAATACTTCGACCAAGCAATCTGGAGGAGGTTATACCTTATTTTCATTAAAACTTTGAAATGACTTAATTCTGGGATCCAATACATATCTTTCCAGTAAATCAACTCGACAAACAAGTAGCTTCATAACCGAAGTTGAAAAAAAAAATTGCTATTCCATTTTTTTTTCATCATTAGATAGGCTTAAATCTAGCCAGTCTTAATCGTGTCCTATAGTAGGACCTCATTATTGTCATTTTCATCCACACGAAATCTGCTCACACTTCGATCCTTCCGTACTAGGAAAAACATCATAAACAGAATATTTTTGTTGTTGGCTATCGACAACTATAGGTAGTGTATATTTCGTGACCTAACCTAATCTTTCAGCAGGCAAACCAGACCCAAAGGCTAAAAAAGTTGAGAAACCCAGAAAGGATGAGAAATCAACGGCTAAATTGGGGTCGGATGATATGGGAGACTTCAAGCAAGCCGTCGACTTGGTGACAGAGTGCGCAAGATTGTTGCACATCAGGTGGTTACAAGCACAGCTGATTAAAGATCTAATCGATATTATTGACAGGTAAGAGATCTGGTTAGTCTTCGGGATTTAACAATGTTTTCGACGACATTAGATATTGCCATTGAGACCGTTTTGTTAGTAGCTAAGTAAATAAAATACACCCAACAGTCACATACATCATACATAGACCCCACACTAAGATCGAGTCTTGTGTCGTGAGTATCAGAAACTACGAGAGACTGTTTCGGTCTCACAAACACCCAGACCCGAAACAAATACCTGTGGATCACACAAATATTTGTTTCGATGCAGGGATCGAACCCGCGGCCTCTCGTTTCACAGCCGGCGTCTATCCAACTGCGCCACGAAGGCATCAAGTAGTCAACCTCATCGTCAGAAATCGCTCTTAACTCTCATGCCAAATCATACTCTTATCAAAATTATGTTTTGCCTGATACGTGCATAGTTTGGCCATGATCGTATTCTACGTCGTAGTGGGTAAAGAACCTAGGACGTTAGTCTACTGTCTAGTGGTTATTTATTATATTTTTTAAATTTTAATTCGCGAAGTTTTATTTTTATTATTTCTTACATAATAAGTAACAAGTATAACTGAAACTTTGTAGATACAAACATCGCCAATGGAACATGATAATCAAAGAGCACAAGAAAAAGAAGTGCACTGGGCTCTGGGTATCAGCCCATCGATGCTTAGAAATATGGGAGATATTGAAAACTACCAAGAAAAAATTGTACAAAGACAACTGTGTTTTAAAACATTTATTATACGTAGTCCACTTCTACAATACTCGCCCAATGACCAATTTCAAGCCTCCGTACATGAGTTCTAGTGTTAAAAGTGTGATAGAATCTGAAGTCAACTATATTTTGCATGAACACAAGATGGCTAACTTGGCAACTCCGGAAATAGTGCCTTTGAAGAAGCCGTATGTTACTCCAGAACTTTATGTTAAAGCTGTTAGTTACATTTTATCGATTGTTTACTTTGTTTTCTTATATAAATAAATACACCCGACAGTCACATACATAGTCCAACTAAGATCGAGTCTTGTGTCGTGAGTATCAAGAACTACGAGAGACTTTTCGGTCTCACAGACACCCAACACATATAAAATACCCTTCTCAATCGTACTCTCGATTGTAGAGGAGGCCCGAGCCTTGCATTGGGCCGTTTATAATAGATTATATTTATATAATATATTTTAGCATATACACATACAAACGTAAACCCACTCCTGTAGCCGATTAGCATCGGGCTCAGATGCCAGCCGTCTCCCCTATAAGATGCTGAGCTTATTCTCGTCGATAACTGTTATAGGTGGCGAGCCAATCGTTACCCGAAGCAAATAAATAAATAATAAATATTTTGTCCTAGGAAACTCATACAAAGTGGATCTCCCAAATGGGGATTTGTACGCAGTAAGTAAAAGTCCACAGCCATGCTGTCATAATCATGGCACTAACACACCGTACAACTAGCTATAACTTAGCTGTATAGTGGCTTCTACTTAAATTGAAAGTGTCCGCAGGTGATGATAATCCCTGAGCGCCAGACGGATTATACGGCATTACGGCCGTTTACGATCTTTCGCACTGAAGAAGTAATATAGATAGTAATTGCCTATCTATTATTAACCGCAATAGATTTTTATCTAAATCTATTAAATATAAAACCACTATTGCTTTTTCTATACTAGTGGTAGACAAGCATACGGCGCGCTAGGCTAAGTTCAGCGTCTTATGTGGGACGCCACCCGTGCGTCTTGGTCCAATCCTAATCGGCTACAGGAATAAATTTATGTTTTACTTATGTAAGCTAAAATATTTTATCTAAATCAAAATCATATATTTTTTTAATAACAAAAATTAATTAAATTAAATTAATTAAAAATGTAACTGTGGTTTCAGGAAGAAAAATTTAATGTTTGCTTCGAATGTGCTATGCCGTTTGATGAAGAAAAAATTAGGTGCTCATTATGCAAATTGGTTTCCTTCTGTTCTCGAGATTGTATTAAGACTAATATAGAAAGAGCAAACTGCCATCCCTGCAGCAATTATATCAGAGAGAAATATTATCCGAGTCCCGATAGTAGCGCAAACACAGCCAACTAATTGTATTACAAGAAATCGAAGGTAGGACACTGAAATTATTGGTTGTTATAAAACAATACATTTGAGATGGAATTTTAGAATAAAGGATACGCTTCTTTTGAGTTTTGTGGTTTAACTCCATAATGCCCGCTTTGTTTAATATATCTATTAGGTTGTCAGTAGGGTAAGCTTCAATATAATATATTTTAGTTAGCTTAAAGTACATTAATCTTAATTTCGAATTCATAAGGTTATGGTGAAAACTTAGGAAAAGTAGGCTCACATTATAATTTACCTTTTTGTTAAATTAAAAGGTCTCACGTTATAATCAAAAGGTTTCAAAATTCTTATCACTTTTAACGCTGTATACATTATGAAATAGGATATCCAAAAATATATTTCACATGCAAAAACACCTAAACTCAGACAGTGGGTTAGTCTGTGACTCAGACATATACACAGACTAAGGAGTAAAGACATATATTTGTAGATCACAAAAATAATTCTTCATACCTGTAAGTATCGAACCCGCGTCCTCCGGCACAGACTAATAAGAAATCTACTACCCTCCGGCGCAAAATACCATTAATGCGATGTAAGCGCTACGACATCCATTTATTAATCCGTTTACCATTACATTAACTTAAAACTCGTTTTATGAGTATGATGTGAAGTGATTTATAGAGCTTTACGTACAGCTGTATAATAATAATAAAGACAGAGCCGAACAATGCGTTGATTTTAGTGATCAATTTTAATATCAAATGAATTATACCAAAACTAAACATCGTTCCGAACATAAATGTATCTCGAACGCATCTTTAATCCAATAGCCACTGGCCAATCTTTTGAGACGTGATCTGTCGTTGTGACATGTCAAGGTCAACCTAATTAATTTACAATCTGTGGTAATCATTGGCGCGTTAAGATATTTGCAAATGTTTGAAAATTAATGCTTAAAAATCGTATAATATTCCAAAAAGTTGTATTAATGATGGCATCGGCGGCCAAAAAACCCAAATTATCAACATCTGCGGTCTCAGTAAATACTGAAAGTGGAAAAAATGTGGAGGAATTTATGAAAGGTTTGCAGACAAAGAGGGAGACGACGGCTGAATCCATTTTGAAGTATAATTTTAATAAAAAGAGGCTTAGGATCGTGTCTCGAGAGCAAATGGTGCCTGATGAATGCGAAGGGATAGTGTACTGGATGTCTCGGGATAGCCGGGTGCAAGATAACTGGGCCTTTCTGTTCGCACAAAAACTCGCCCTGAAAAACGAAGTGCCTCTTCACGTTTGTTTTTGCCTTATTGCCAAATATTTAGACGCTTCTGTAAGACAATTCCACTTTTTGGTTAAAGGTAAGTTTTTGCCTAATATAATATATTCATAAGTTTTGTTGTTAATACGAGAATGCCGGGAGCTTTTGAATTTAGAATAAGCTTTTATATTCTTAACACAGATTTATTGAACTAAATAATAACTGATATTACAAGTGTAATATTAGAAAAAGACAGATTTTTGCTTTTCCAAAAAGTATAGTTGTGCATATTTTGACAATTACAGGTTTAGAAAAAGTAGCAGCAGATTGCAAGAAACTGAACATATCCTTTCACTTGTTAGAGGGAAGTGGCGCTGAAGTTCTGCCACAGTGGGTCATTGACCATAAAATAGGGGCAGTAGTGTGTGACTTTAACCCTCTGAGAGTTCCATTAGGCTGGTTGGAAGGGGTCAAGAAAAATCTAAAAAAAGATGTGCCGCTCATTCAGGTATCATAATTCTTATCTTCATGTATTTTGGTCTAGATAAGATTTAATAGCATACCGTTTATAAATCACCTGTCATATCGAGGTATGTGTGTATGGCTTCATATTTTGTCCTAGGGACTTGCAACAAATTGAAAGAATAATTATATATTCTTTGTGTGGTCACAAGGAGTAAACAATTTATGATTGTTTGATTAATTTTCCAGGTTGATGCTCATAATGTTGTCCCCTGTTGGGTGGCATCAGACAAACAAGAATATTCAGCCAGAACTATTAGAAATAAAATAAATTCTAAGCTCGAGGAATACTTGACAGAGTTCCCACCAATCATAAAACATCCTTACACCAGTAAATTTGAACCAGAGGTAAAGAAATCAAAATATACATTTTTATGATATTGAGAATGATAACAAATCAATTCTATTCACATTGTGATAATATGAGTTGGTTATCGAATAAAATTATCTGATTTGCAAATATTGCATGAGGATTTTGCATACATCATGTAATTTTTTTTTCTATAAATGACTAAAATTCTTAGCTCCAGAGATAAGGTTTTATCAAGAAGACCAATGACCTTAGGCAGAAAATACACATACTTATGCATATCTTGCATTAAAATTGCAAGATGAAGCTTTTTTGTATTATTGCACATAATGTTTTTTTTGGGTATTGAGTGACCCTGAATTATTGTACTGCATGGGTATTAATTGGAATGATTATTAAATATAGACCTGCATTCATTAATTTTCCAATATTTAAATAACTCACTTTTACAGAAAACCTATTCAGAGCAATTTATAATAAAAAATATATTTTTAAAGTCCCAGGTTAATGGTTTACAGCCTATAGATTGGGATGAAGCAATAGAAACAAGGGAAGCAGACAAGACTGTGGGTCCAGTTGAATGGGCCAAACCAGGGTATGATGAGGCGGTCAAAATGCTCAAGAGCTTTCTAGATAAAAGACTAAAAATATTTGCAACAAAAAGGAATGATCCAACGATAGATGCCTTGAGCAATTTGTCACCATGGTTTCATTTTGGTAAAGTATGAAAAGTTTATGTTAATTTTGGGGAATCCTTATATTATTATGAAACAATTGGATTGATAACTTGAAGTGACAAAACAATGAATTGCCCAATACAAGGTTTTTTCAACTATGTCAAGTTCTCATTTTTATAATGAGGATTGATGATGATATTTAGGAACAACTCATACGTAATATAATTTTTTTAGGTCAAATATCTGTCCAGCGAGTTGCCTTATGTGTCCAAGAATACAAATCAAAGTACACAGAAAGTGTGAATGCATTCTTAGAGGAATCCATTGTGAGAAGAGAGCTGGCTGATAACTTCTGCTTTTATTGTGAAAATTACGACAGTATAAAGGGTGCCAGTAATTGGGCGCAAAAGACACTAGATGACCACAGGTAATAATCAAATTAATAATTGGCACACCATAAATTTGAACTCAGAAAAAGTATTTAATTGATTAATTTTATTTATGACTAGCTATATTTGCGCAAGATCTTGATCTTTGTCAGAATGCATGGGATGATTAATGTTACATCGACATCCTATGGAAGTGAAATAAGGACAGACAAAAGAAAAAAAAAGTGAATTTACATAATAGTTCATCATTTAAAAATATATTGTTGTGGATTGTTTGCACTATACTATATTTATCGACACCAATTTGTTTGATATACACATTATTCAAATTAATATTTCCTTTAGGGGACCCCTTTCTTCACAGTTTTTAATGTTTTGGGTGAGGGCTGTATGTAATTTATCTGTTATATTTAGTCCTTAGATCTTATATGTATATACAATTCAGCTGTATTTTATTTTCCTTTATCTTGTAGAAAAGATAAAAGGACGCACATATACACCTGTGAACAGTTATCCAAGGCGGAGACGCACGATGACCTGTGGAACTCGGCCCAGTTGCAACTGATCAAGGAGGGCAAGATGCACGGCTTCCTACGCATGTACTGGTGTAAGAAGATCCTAGAGTGGACCCCCAGTCCAGAGGACGCGTTGAAATACTCCATATACCTGAACGATCATTATAGCATCGATGGGAGGGACCCTAATGGGTTTGTTGGTATGTTTCTTTATCATATTGTAATAAAATAATTAAAAGGTACAGATATATTTTTTATCAGATTTATAAGGAGTAGCCAAGCGTCACAGGTTTGGGTAGGTACCTAATTTGGAATCTGATGGGATGTCTTTGCTATAGTGTTTTACATAAAACGCCTGACCTAGATTAGCTCACTAGATAGGAATACTTTCGTATCGAATTCAGTCGAAGTTACTCCATTTATACAATAAAATAACATTTTCAGCCTACACAAGTTCCACTGCTTGTCACGACCCACTTAATCCACAATGGCTTGCCGTAAAAATAATATAAATCGCTACTATTATTATCATCTTCAGGCGGTAGCTATAGCAGGAAATCCAACCACAAATAATTATTGTATGAATATTTTCCCCTCCAGGTTGCATGTGGTCGATATGCGGCATCCACGACCAGGGCTGGGCGGAGCGCGCGGTGTTCGGCAAGATCCGCTACATGAACTACGAGGGCTGCAAGCGCAAGTTCGACATCAAGGCGTTCATCGCCAGGTACGGCGGGAAAGTGCACAAATATGTACCCAAAAAGTGAAATTTATGGTGGTAAGATGTCCGGGAAGGGTAGGGTAGTTTCGCTTATTTTATTTTATACTGTGTAAATACCATTATGATAAAACATTTTTGTCTAAGCATTAAAATAGAACTAAAAATGAAGAGGTAATTAGTATGTCAAGATTTCGTACTTACAAAAGTGACATTTTGGGAACTGCTCTCATTAGTATGCTCGAACTGTAATAGCGGTGACGTCATTGCGTGCAATACTACCTTTTCTGTTATTTTGAAATGTGTCCAGCCTGCTCAACCTACATGAATTTACAAAATTCTCTGTGTTGTTTGGACAGTAAAACCTGATAAATATAAAAGTCAACTATTCTATGGTCTCGACGCTGACGCTGGTCGTCAATTACATAGTATCTAGTAACATATTTACATTATTCGCATCTTCAAGAACGTATTCAAAGTGAAACATGTAAATATGCTAAGTGCGTCATGCATAATAGTACAAGTATGCACCCAAAAAGTGAATACGTGTTAAATAAGAGATCACGATATACGATAATAGGACTAATAAGAAATATCGATCTTCATACAATCGATAGCAAATTAGAGCTATTGAGTTTATTTACTCGAACCAAGTTACATCTTCATTGTTTAAATACAAAATACACAAATCTTAAAAAGGTTTAATTATAAGAATACATGTTAATACAATAATTGTAGGGGAATAAAGTATTAAAATAGATAGTAATAGTATTGCTCAATCAAACAATATTTTATATTTGAACATCTCGAATAAAAGTAATTTGATTGTTTGTAAAACATTATGTTAATTTTATACATTGGTGTGAGCTCTCAATAATTTATTAATTAATATACCAAAAGGTATAACAGTACAGCCAAAATTGTTGTAGTCATTTGCATGTTAATATTCAAACAAATAATTGTTTTTGATTAAACTATATACAAAGTTTGTAATTCGATTTTAAATCTTACAACGGGTCATTTAATGTGATAATTACAATAGATGTAAGATGTTTTTCTCATAAGAAATTTATTGTAAGCATTCACCTTTGCTTATGTTTATTATTGTTGAAGATAAAATTATATCTCGTTACTTTGTATGCCTACCTCCAATTCTACCTCATTTTAATAAATAAATTGTTTTTTATACTATTTTTTTTATTTCTTCTAACATGCACAAATTCTAACCTTATATTTGCGGTATACAATAGCTCCAAAAACGAATATGCATTGCACAACGAGGGATAATAACACAATAAAACATCGATTTTCTTATAAATATTTTTATTGAACTGAAACTAGTCTATTCCGCTAAATTTTAGTTTCGATAATAATCTTCATAAAATTAGAAATAGAAAAATAATATCAAAGAGCTATTTTATTTCTTGGAACTTTTCTGTTAGTCAAAGTTATGTTGCATGCGGAATAGATCGTTGTAATATTTCATCAATAGTATTAAATTAGCGTAGTCGAATGAACAATTCTCTACTGACGAGACTTGTTAATTAAATCATTCACATGTAACTTAACAAAAACATTTCCGTTCACATAATTTTCGTCAAATAAACAATTACATAGTCTCGTGAAAGGAAATCCGTAAATATTTTTTTCTATTATGTCTGAAATTATTAATTATAAAGTCTAAATAGGAAAGTAATATTGAGGAAAACATAATTTCACCACACGAAGGAATTAAAAATAAATCGAAAATATCTAACAGTGAAATGGTCTGTGTTTTACATTATACATAGATGAAGTTTTATTATGATTAAAGTATATAAATACCCGATTAACTGTTTCAAAAATGAACACAAGTCGTGGGTTTCTAGTTAATCAAATTCCTCTAATACAGCACAAGGGTTATACGCATTACTTCGAATAGAAACAGCTTGCTTAAAGGCTTCACAAAAAAATAATAAAAAAATTAGTAACATTGCTATTGGACGATCGGACTCAGTAATAATTCTGTCGGCGCGAGCCAAACTGAACGGGAATGTGAGCAATGTTCTAAGCTTGTCATTGCGAAGTCCGGTTATGCACGACCCCCTGGTGAGATTAATGAAATAGATTGAACTGAAGTGATCACTGCGACGTATAATGGATAAAAAACCTATGTGAGTGTGAAGGGTCCCAGGTGTCGAGTGTGTGTGTGAAAGCAGAGTACATTCGCTGTTCCGGGCGAGCAGCTCGCTGCCGGCGCGACTCTACTGCACGCAACAGTTGTTCTTGTGCCCATTCTTCTTGAGACGAGACTTCGGCCGGTACTTCTCCAAGTAGGAAAGTTGCTTGGCGTTGATTGCGCCCCGACGCTGACTGCAAACAAATAGGAAAACACATCAGTATTATAGTAATATATTTTGTGAAATTAATTGCCCGGGAATGGATTGCGACCCCGTATGGAGATATCTTCACCCCCTTTCACTAATGAGACGAAAATCTTCTAGACGAAGTGTGTGACACTAGTGACACCTCTATACACCCTTTTAGAGATAAAGGCGCGAGCGGATGTTTGTATTTTTTAAATAAAACAAATATTCAAACAGTCAAATAAATACATGTTATCAACAACTCTCAAGCACATAAAAATCAATAAAGTACATAAAGTCACACCCTAGTTTAATGTATATTTAATAAATCAACACAAACATAAAATATGGATGCGACTGATATTTGCGTGTAAACATTGAAAGCGAGTGGAAAGTTTAGAGCAACTTTCGCGTGCAGTTACAGTGCGTCCGTACTGTGGCGCCCAGTGGATGCAAACGGGCCACGGTTTGCGACGCATCAGTAAACAAGGACGTCTGCCATTATGTACATGTGTCATATTAACCACGGGCTATTTGCATTCATACTATGAAAAAAGAAGCATCTTTCCGATCAATATAGACTTTTAAAATCTTTAATATTACAGTGCCAAAACAATCGTGCTGATAAGGCGTATTGTTTCGATTGATTTGTACCAACATTTCATTTACATTGAATGTCGCTAATAGGTCAGTATCGACAAACGCTTATTTACAACGCAATGTAATTTTATATTTTCCAACATACGAGTGCATAATTTACATTGTTTAAACGATTTGTAATTTATCGCACATCCATTTTTATACTGAGACTTGACAACAAGAGTTTATCATAAAAACTGTCAAGTTAACAGACATAACACGACCGCATGTCCAAGGTTCGAGCTACGAAGGTAAGGTCGCTTAACCGATTCGTTGCGACGCCCATTTTGGTGCACTTTTATGCGTGGCGACGAACAAATATTTCGTGACACGACAGTCGTGTCAAGCGCCATATCAGTTGATGACACGCCTATTGTGCCATCAGCCATGTACAGAATAAAATGCTCTTTTATCCGCATTCAAAAAGATTAATGTTTATAGTCCGTGAGCCAGGTGCAAATTTGGTCAATTATTTCCTCTCAAGAGATAATTCGTGAGACGCATCAGAGTATAGTATTATAAAGCCTCGTGAACGTCAGCTGGCGCTCGGTTGGGGGGATGAGCGGTTGTAGCCTCCCAAGCACGAAGAAAAAAAAAATACATTCACTCATTTCCTCTCAACTAAAAATTTGTCAAATTGTAGCTTATCTAATATCTCAACGAAAAAAAATAATCAGCTGGTTCCAACATAGTGTATTGTACGTCAGCTGGTGTCTCGAACATGTAAAACATTTTTTTATTTTCAGTGATTTCCTCTCAAACAAAAATTTACCTGATGATAGCTTATATGTAACTGTGGATAAATATATAGGTCAGCTGGCTGTATCTTGGTGGAAAAACCGTCAGCTGATACCTTGAAAGTTATTACATAGGAGTTAGGCAGGAGCATCTACTGTCAATTTAAATGCATTGTATAATAAAATTGCATTTTTAACTAAAAAAATAAAATCAAATAATTAAGAAAACCATATTTTTTCATCGATCGATCGTAAGAATATAAGCTCATTTAAATGCAGAGACCATAACCAACTTTTCAACTGGTTTGCAATTAGACCTGCATATGAAAATAACCGTTAGCAGGGTTCAGAAGTTGCAACTATTGGCAAGTACTTTTTAGCTACACTCCATAGATAAGGGAAAATCTCTATCACATAGATTGCACTTAATTTTACTTTCGTTGATAATTTTTAAAAGTCTGTAAAAAAGGCGAGAAAAAATCAAAACCATCAGAGAATAGAGAAAATATTTTTGAGAAGATAGAAGAGTTTGTTTGCCATATGTATGGATTTAATCGTCTAAAAAAGATCAATTAGGCAAGAGTAGCGTCGTTTGAAAAACCATATAAATTTTTGGATACTGAAACTTTCAAGTTACCAAAAAAAGGTATTGATGGCTCTTCTTTACCACCATGCAGATCAGAGCTATATCAGCATGTTACATTGCTCAAATTTGGTCACATGCACACCTGAAGGTTCCAACTTCTGATGATCGTGTAGATTGTGATTGGGCAGAAATCGACAACAAGTATGAATTCATCTGGTTTTCTGGAAGTCAGTTACCATCATCGATTAATGAAATCACTATCAGCCTGAAAAAGGTAACATTTTTTTATCATTTTGATTATATTATGCTAAAATACGCATCCTAATATTTTTTTAAAATTTTTGTACAGATGATGACAATGAAGACATAACAGCAGACAGCTCTGACAGCGACTCTGACGATGAATCGGAAAGAGAGGAAAGTGACTCAAGCCAGAGCGAAAACGAAAATGAATAAATCACATTGTTATTCTCCTTGTCATTTTTCATCACGTTTATATAATAAATATTATTTATCGAGTAACTCGTTAATTTATACTAAGCTAATTGTTTTTTAATTATTTAAATATATCTAATATCATTTGATTACATAATTATTCGTTTCAAAAACATTGATACGGAATATTTATTTCAACTCAAATCTCAAATTGAAGCAGCGCAATGTCGAATAATTAAAGATGCGTCATTTCCTCCCAGATGAAAATTTGTGAGCTGGTTGTTAATATACTGATGCGATAAATAAAAAAAATCAGCTAGCAAAAAGTCGAGGAAAAGCTAGTCTGCTGATGCATTTAAATTGACAGTAGATGCTCCTGCCTAACTCCTATGTAATAACTTTCAAAGTATCAGCTGACGGTTTTTCCACCAAGATACAGCCAGCTGACCTATATATTTATCCACAGTTACATATAAGCTATCATCAGTTAAATTTTTGTTTGAGAGGAAATCACTGAAAATAAAAAATAAAAATTCATGTTCGAGACACCAGCTGACGTACAATACACTATGTTGGAACCAGCTGATTATTTTTTTTCGTTGAGATATTAGATAAGCTACAATTTAACAAATTTTTAGCTGAGAGGAAATGAGTGAATGTATTTTTTTTTTCTTCGTGCGTGGGAGGCTGCAACCCCTCATCCCCCCAACCGAGTGCCAGCTGACGTTCACGAGGCTTCATAATACTATACTCTGATGCATTTTACTAATTACCGCTTGAGAGGAACTTGGTCATGAAAATCTGTCGCTGGCTCCCGGACTATTAGTTCAAGAAGCACCTCGAGAAATTTCGATTTGAGCGAGATAAAAGACATTTAAAAATGACACGAAACGCGTGTCATACGCCATATGTAAAAAAATTGGATGACACGTCTGTCGTGCCATCCGCAACGAATCGGTTAACCGCAGCAACCATTCGAGGCGGGAGGTAGCTATACTAGATCGTAAACTTAATGACAGCATTATACAGATTTTACTTCGAAATCTACAAAGTTACGTTATAAACCTTTAGAACATTCGTGTATATTTATCGCCAGTATCATTCCTAATACAAAATAGTGATAAATATCAACGATAAATGTATCCTTCGCACGTTTTTATCTACCTCTATTCGATGGATACATGCGAACGTTTAGAGGGTCCCTTGACTACGGCTCACACAAACGTTGCGATTTTGGTCCGCAATCCATATGTGGCATCATATGCCTGGCTTATTATCTATACTTAATACGCCCAAACCCCACTGGATATGTATATTGTTTTGGTGCTGCAGAATGTGTTAAGCGTAGCCCCGTCCATACAATATATACAATATATACAATGGGGAATATATCTTGCCATTCCACACAATTATACCATCTTAAAGATTTAATGAAAGGAAACTCACTCTCTGATAGTTTCGACGGCCTCTTCATATTTCATGCCAAGCTCGATGAGTGCGGTCGCGACCATAACCGGCGCGCGGCCGAGCCCTGCGACGCAATGCACTGCCACTGCCGCGTCGGGTTTGTTCTGGGCCCTGCAAATTAATACATTCCATTCGTTATGACACACATTACAAATAAATAAATACACCTAACAGTCACATACATAGTCCTGACCCCACACTAAGATCGAGTCTTGTGTCGTGGGTATCAGAAACTACGAGAGACTTTCCGGTCTCACTAACACCCAGACCCGAAACAAATACCTGTGGTTCACACAAATACAAGTGGTGATAATTGCAGTGCCGTCCAAGTGGAGTATGCATCTATGTGAGATGGTCATCCCTTGCCAACACAATCTTGCCAGCCTATGACATAATTATGTCGGCTTCTGTTACTGCATATTATCATGAATAAAAAAAATTAAGACATTTTTCTACGTGAAAATGAAACCTCACCGACTCAATGTAACTCAGTTTTTGCCAAACTAAAAGTAAAAACAACGATTTCTAGTATCACATTCCCCATTAATTTGTAATATTCTTTGTGGAATTTCAATAACAAATACAATAGCACAATGACATTTTATTGTCTCAGTCAAGGAAATTGTAAACAACTTGCGCAATGATTGTAAAAATTTAACAGCCTTGATTTTAAAAAAGTACTTATTATTGTAAGATTACAATAAAATTACGTACTGCGTATAACCTAGTACTACTGTAAAGGTGCTTTTATTTAAGTTGGCAAAAACTAAAGATCCTGGTTCAAAAGACCACAAAATATGCTAATAATAAACAATTGTGAATGTTATCTGTCAATTTCCATTGAGACATTACAATAACAATTTGCGATGTTTTCAGAATACGGCAATTAAAAATAAACACGTTTTTGTTAACGAACTAAATCTGTTTCATCGATTTATTAATCATCTGTAGTTAAGCTTCGAAAAGTGTGACGAAATGCACAACCGAATCGTCAGAATTCTGATCATAATTGTCTAATTTAGTTCGTAAATATTTATACCACAATTTTTATGTTCCCTTCTACTTCTCATATATTCGATTATATTTTTTGCTGTAGACCGTAAATAAATATTATATTAATTTAATATTGTACATGAAATCAGATTTACGTAATATGTAATCATTCACGCTCCAATTTCCAAACAGTTCAGATGTTCGGGTATATCCAAGAGGTTTATAAAGTTTTTGGGTCATATTGAAATATCCCCAGGAAAATATTGAGTAGCTTACATGTTAATCCGGGTTATATAATATTAGACATTTACCTACCAAAAAGATACATTATCTCCGTTTATATTAGGATTTTGTATGGAGTTTCCAATCATTTAAAAATATACCGCAGAACAAGCTGTCTCTACATTGTTCTAGTGCATTAAATAAGCAACTTTGTATTATATCAGAGGTTAATATGCACCCGAAGGCCTCTGGCATCACAACGCTCACATAATGAGTGAATGTAGGTAAATATCCTAGAGAAATGCATAGATACATGAGATTATTTGCACTAGAATTGCAAACGTAGATCAGATTAATCGACCCATACTAGAATAACGTTTTAGATTAATAAACCTTCTCTAGAAGAGGGGGCCCGTTCCAATCAGTACAATACATTATCTACCCAAGATATGAAAGTTTGATTCAAACATGTCACATTTGAATTATCTCATGTACTTGAACAGATCAGAACAAAACCTTGATTTGAACCGAAATTATCCTTTATTTTTCCATATCATAGATATTGTATGAATACATAATAATATATAATCAAAATATACTAACTTGTCGCGCAAGATCTCGAACCAGTCGTCGACAACGTTGGCGGGTGGAAAGGTGCCGTCGTCGTAGGCGAGGTCGCGTACTTCGATGCCCTCGGCCTTGAGAGGTGCGGTGTCGTAGCTGGGCTCGCACACACGGACCACCGTGCACACGTTGTGCTTCCTCAACTCCTGCAAGATATGACCGACACGTCACGAGTGAAGCTTAAAACTACCCTACTTAATTCTATGGACAACTGCAACGTCAAGAACGGCTCCAAAAACAACCATGTCTATATTTATCGCGATAAGAGACAGAACAACTGGAATACTATCTTAAAATGCGGTGGGATTACCCATCGTCAACATCTCAGTAGATTAAAAATAACCATAAACCTAATTTTAAAGGAAACGTTCATTCTGATTTATCATTATACAAAAATGCGACTTGCCGTCGTAATTATCAAGAGTTGAATAAGTCATAAAACGACGCTCCCGAATAAAATCTGCTGCTAAATTTATTAAAACGGAATCTTACATATCTCGATGTTGAATCGCTCTGCGCCAATTAAGTACCAAATTGAATAGACCTCAATTAATATTTAATCATTTTAAGTCGTAGATTCGATGCTGTCATCCAACCAATAGTTACTAGAGAAATTATTTTGATAGGAACATCTAAAAGCGATTCTTTTACAAATCCCTTTTTAAAAATATTATAATCACTATGACAAAACTGTGATTTATTTATTTATTTAGTGATTACAATCTTAAAGCGTGAATAAACATTGGGCCAATTAAATTAAATACATAATAAGAACCATTAAAGTTAAGTAGCAGTGGACTTAATGACTAATTATAACAATTAATAAACCACAATGGACCCTTTTGAATGTCAATAATTATAATGGACAATGTTACTAGGTATGCCAAATCGATTGAAATGTTGTCTCAGTAAAGCCTTTATGTATACAAACACACTAGTTTTTGTTGTAGTCAAAAATACCTAGTAGTTTTGATTTTATAGGTATTCAAAGTTTTGAAAAATATCGAGTCCCGCTACAGTCACGGTGATCGCTTGTGACGTCATTTCACAACGCGCCGCAAGGGCCACGACTCGCTTCGTATCAAATCGCCAGCGATTATAGTAGTTGTAATAGCTTGCGCAGTGTTTTGTCGTTGGTTTTCGTTCGCGTATTAAGTTAATAGTTTAATAATAGTAAATATTATTCGATTAATAAAATGGATGAAAGATTCGAAAAAGGGCAATCGGATAATTTACCTAAAATAGATGGATTAATGGTTGCGCATTACTTATCAACAAATAGTGATTTCGTTGCCGTCGAAATGCGAGGAATAAAAATGCAACGGTAAGTGAAATTTCCATGCTACTACTTATGCTTAATAGTTTATCTGTTCTAAATTGTTTTATCAAAACAAAATACCCAACTAATGTCATAATGGAAGAATGCAACTCAAATAGTAGAACTACCTACCTACCATTAAATTTGTAAGTTAAAGACAACAAATATGTATGTATTATAGTTTTGTAGCTATTGGTAGGCACGTATTTATAATATAGGTAGGTAACGCTCTTCTTAGTAAATTTAAATGAATACATACATACCTATATTGGTTTATTGCAAACTAGCTTCCGCCTACAGCTTCGCCCCAGTTTCCCTCAGAAGCTGTACATTTTCCCAGTATTAAAAGTAGCCTAAGTATGTGTTATTCCAGACTTCGTCTAGATCCTTTCAGTAGTTGTTTTTGTGAAAGATAACAAAGACACACACTCACAAACTTTCGCATTTATAATATTAGTAGGAAGTAGGATAGGTACTTATGTAGATGTAGTGGGTTGAACGTTACAGATGTACTAAACCTTTTTTATTTGTATTTTTATTCTTACAAAATACGTAAGGCCATTTTAATCTCATTTTTATTGCAAATATAGATGTTTGAACAGATGTACTAAACCTTTTTTAGTTATTTGTTTTTTTCTACTAATAAAATACGTAAGGCCATTTATTTTTATTTGAAACTTATTTCAGATCGGCAAGAGACAGAACAATAAACTGTACTTTTATCTCCAAATGAGTCTAACCTCTTCGTAGCCTTTATCCATTTTATTCGCATTTTAACGTCCTTTGGAACTATAAAAAACAACTTTTCTGGCGAATTAGTAGTTGTGTTTGTGTATTTAGGCACAACACATGATTTCCTAGTATTTGGATTGGACATTGTTAAAAGTCTTTAGGTATAAACGTAATATTATAGTACTCTGTGGGTATAAATTCAACGGCACGGGCGCGCGACCACGAGCGGACTGAGTGAGCCAGTGAGCGTGTTGTGATATGACGTCACACCGTAACCGGCAGCCCGGGTCGTACGGTTACAACTTGTTTTACTTCTAAATCGGAAACTAATTGACATATCGAAGTAATTCTTTCACTAGTATTTTTTATTTTTGCCAGAGAATATGGAGTGCTATTAATCAAAATTTGTTAACATTCTTCATTACACAAAACATTTCAATAACGACTTTATTTATGCTTTGTATAAACCTTCTGGCTTGAAAGGAAGCATCTAGACTAACTTTGTGCGAAGTTTTAAAAACTAGCTATCGAACGAGCCAAATATCTACGTTATCTGTGCGTCATTGCTGTGCGACTTTTGTAAGTAAATGTCATTATAAGTGTTTCCGGAACACTGAACGCTTTTCGTGAGCACCTGTACAAACGTCGGCAACAAAAAATAATAGTGGATCCGAAACGATTGGCAGCGAAAAAAACAATAGTTTAGTGGCAAATAAATAATAAGGAAAAGGCCCTTTTGTAAATGTTTCTTGAACTACAATAAACGACAAAAAAGCACTCACCTGAAGATACGCTTGGATAGAGACATCCGAGGGTCGATCGGTGATGAGAAAGCGCATGCCCTTGTACTCGATAAGAGATGGGGCAGGCCTGATGTCCTTCTGCTTCATGATTACCACGGCAGGTATTCTTCGAGACTCACTCGAAACCAACGGAGCCGGATGGATTCACTTCACACGCGTCAGAGAAAGATGTCACGGTCCGTCAGAGTCTAACAGACAAACTGTCACTCTATTTCCACACAACACACGACAGTTTCTTTACTTTTGTTTTGAAAGGGTCCAATTATATAATGGGAACTACCCGCATGGATGTCGCTTTCAACCACTCGTGAGCATTCGAACGCGAACAAACAAAAGTTCAGAATGTGGAATGAGAACTAAAAGAGGATTATGCGTCAAACATAAGTTTTTTATCACTTCGTCAACTAATTGATATGCTCCAATGAACGGGGGTTCCGAATTTAAGGTAACTGAAACAAAAATAATGATGTTATTAATAACAGATGCGCAGACGCGGGCGCGGACGCGAGTGGAGGGACTGTGTACACGCTGTATATCATTTTCAAGATGCTTGTGCGTCAAAGCAGCACCGGCGACTGAAGTGGAATAAAAAATAGTTTCTTAAAATAGCGTGCGGATAAAGCGAAGTTCGGGTCATGTGGATGTCTGAAGTTCTCAGCACGTCGTGTTCCCGGCGGGCTGGCGGCGATGGCGGCGGTATTTAGCGAGCTGATCGGCGGCCAACAGGCGTCACTTGTTAGCGTGTTCGCATTTCACACATTTATACACAAATACCAGATAACACGTACTGTAAACACCAAGCCACCTGAACAACTCTGTGTGCGCGCCGATAAGTGCCTCCACTACCGAATACAATTCACCTCGAGTGATGTAACTGGCTCGATACGTCGTGCACGCACTATCGCCTCCTTGTCTTGGTCAGGACTAGATAACGACTGATACGAGCGGATGGCCGATTTCAGTTAACCCCACTCTGATAGCAACATGGCGCCCACTGGGAACACCGTATTATAGGCCAAACATAACGGTGCAAAAACTAATCGCTAATGATGTTATATGGTTAAGTAATGCAACAATGCAAGCGTGTCCAAAGTTGTTACTCAATAATCGCTTCGTAACTGGACCGTAATCGATTCCCCGTGACGCGAGTGCTGTTAAAGAGTTCTATTTTCCGAAGTTACGTACTCAAGTAAAGCGATGCCCATATTAGTTTTAACTTCAGGGAAGTTCGCATAAATACCAAAATAATGGAATATTGATTTGCCGCAACATGTTTTCAGAAACAAATCAATACGACACTGCGGGAATCGTGACTCCGGTTTATCAACAATGAATGACTGTTGCCAATGATCGTAATTATAAGACTACTAGTCCAAATTACCAATTTTTTTCATGATTTAACCAAAATTTGCGGTATGATTTTTGTAAATAACGTAATTCATCCAATTTTTGTTAAGTCTTTTTAAACAATAATGTTAAATCAAATTCATCAACAGTGGATTTAATATTTGAATTTCTTCAAGAGTATGATCGATCGTTGTCAGCTCACTGTTTCATTACTTAACCATGGCTTCTGTCGTTAGCATATAGGAATTTATTTTTACTTTATTCAATAGGTCCAGCAAACAGGTCACTTAATGATAAGTGATCACTGCCAACCATGGACATCCACAATGCTTGGATTATTTATGTTATCGGGCCATTAAATTGGGAGAGGAGCGGGAAGGAAAATCAGTATCAACAGTGAAAGTTTAAAAAAGCAATGAGTCACCTGCGGGTGGGTGTACGTCGAAAAGTGCTTGGGGTGCGTGACGTTCGCGCGCGCTACCGGCAGCATCGGTCCAGTGGCGGCGTTCGTGCTGCCTCGCTCACGCTAGTTTATTTGTGTTGGGCCTGGCAGTACTCCGCGCTGTCCAAGCGGAACTCCATCAATTTCGCCACAGAAGGGATATCCAGCTGCAACAATACATAAATCACATCTATAAAATCTATCGAGTTCAGATTGCGTATCGATTAAATTTAACGAGGAAAATGCAAATTGTGCACATGTGCCGAATGAAATGCGGGATGATCTCAACGGCATACACATACATAAACTCACGCCTTTATCCCAGAAGGGGTAGGCAGGGGCGCCACCAGGACACCCACATTTCGCCTTGTATATTTCGTCCCACGATGTGATAGGGGGCGAGCCTATCGCCATATCGGGCACAAATTCCTGACTCCGGGCTGATAATGGATAGAAAAACCCAATACCACTTTGCCCGACCCGGGATTCGAACCCGAGACCTCAGCTTTGTAGTCGTACCGTAATACAACTACGCCACCGAGGCAGTCAATATAGGCAACGGCATAGCTGTTGCAATAAAACTAAAATACTGATTTCCAGTTTGAATCAACGATGGAACTACTGATCGGGATCAAAATAGAATGAAAGCAAATAAAAAATAAATACACCCAACAGTCACATACATAGTCCTGACTCCACGCTAAGATCGAGTCTTGTGTCTTGGGTATCAGAAACTACGAGAGACTTTTCGGTCTAACAAACACCCAGATACCTGTGGATCACACAAACATTTGTTTCGGTGTGGGGATTGAACGCGCCGCGGCCTCTCGTTCCACAGCCGGCGTCTAACTGACTGCACCATGGAGGATATAATATGTGAGGCAACTATCGATGTGTACATCGATAATTACAGTATCGTAATACTGCCCTATTTTAAAAACCTACAATTCATTATTTTATTGAATTAGGAATCCAAAACCACTTGTAATAAACAAAATATTTATCACCCTAAAAACGTGTATTCATGGAGTTTTCACGAACACATTTTTGCACGAACTATAACTAGCACTTAGCGAAATAAGACGGTGACTCAACCAGACTGTTTGCGAGTTAATTAACATTGTTTGAACCGTTTATTAATAGCACGTCGCCATTTGTTAAAATCATTATCAATGAAGTTATCAATGAACAAAGGCGCGCTGAATGCTGTCTGACTAATTATAAAACATCGCACGTCCTAATTGCCAAAACTGATGAAACAATAGGGATTATTTTATAAACTGAGTATTTTTCATTAAGTAAACTAATTTCTTATTGTGCGTCAACGAAGTTCGATTAATAATGATTAACATTCATGTCTTTATACTTATGTATGTGTTATAGGATACTAACTGGGGATTACCTTGCGAACTTCTACTAAACTTGTTAAAAAATTGCGTCTGCTATGACTCACAAAAATAGACGATATGATCACTTATTCATTACTATCGGTTTCAGGAATACTCAGCCAAATGACTGGCTGGTAATTGAGGTAAGCCTGTTGAGTCAAGTTGATTTCCCTTGATGAGTCTCTGAATTTACCATCTCTAGTGAAAGGAAAGGTTTTGGAATCAATTCCAGATCTTTCAGGCTGTCCAAACCCCAGATAAGTAGGAATGGATAAATATTTGACGCTCAAATTATCAGGTGTTGGTGAGGTCATTGCCATGCAGTTTTTATAAGATTTCTTCAAAGATTTTTTATTATCTCAAAGTTATATGTATATTTAAGGAGTGATATTGTATCGCGTTACTATACACCGGACGAAGTCTTATCAATTGTCTTAATCGTAGAGATAACCATTTTACAGGGATACTATTTAGAGATCTCTGACATAAATCTTAAGATTGTATAACACTGACTGTTTCCGAGTAATGAGAAGTCGGAAATTATGATCTGAACGCAGGAGTTCTAAGAATTGTACTTGACTTGAATCTATAAGTTTCTCGAAGGGCGAGTCGCTATTGCAATGCCCTTTAAAATGTCCTTATCTAGGTCCGAATTTATACTGAAAATTTATTGCTGTTAAGTAAGATTTGAAACAGTTTTAACTAAAGATGTTTAAATAATCCAGATAGAGACAGTAACCCCACTTTGCGCGGTCGATTATCGACTGAACTTGAATACCCTCTCTATTTATAATTTCAAATGTCGCCATTCGAACGACGCGACGCCACTAATACTCGAGCAATGAACAACAAATTAACACAAAACATCGACGAATCGTCAAGTCGCGATGCGGTCTCTAAAATGCGACGCAACACATTCTGGCAACTGAAATAATGGCGTGGGATAAACACGGACACGCTGATGTTTACATTTATAAACGAGATTGTTTTATGTGTAGTGATTACTAGGAACACGATCGAATATTAATCGATTAAATGAGCGGTCGGCAACTTTTTAGCAGCCAAGCGGAGCACAGACGAAAAATAAAACGTATATAATTATAAATACAAAAATATAAATACTCCATTTACACTTCATGAAACCGTGGTCACTGCTTCTACTAATCCCTTAATTAAGTAACGAATTAGCTAAGTAACGGCTTACAGTTCATTACAAAATAGTATATGTTGTACACAACGTCTTTTGCGCTCTTTTTCTCAAACAAATTACGGGCTGTACATAATACGCGACATATTAACGACAAACTGTACTCTGGATATTCATAATCAGGTCACTTAGATATTCGATAATTGGCTAAGTTACGTCGCTTATTAAACGTTAATATAACACCGTGCGAAATATTAATAGATTTGCAGGATCGATGGCGGACGGTTCCTACACACCGACAAACATTTTGCAACATGTTTTGGTTTATTTCCTTCAGATTTTATCAAGGAGACGTTGCGCAGACTTGGGATGAGGCCAAAACGGGCCGAGCCGCAAGCGCCGAACCCATCTCAATTTAGTAATTTAATTTTCCTTGAGCGCAAATAGTAACATTCATATTGTTCCATTAACCCGCGTAGATACAAATCGCTTGGTGTTCCATTGACGTTATCGTGTCAATTGTGTCGCGTCGGGGGTACTTGGACATTCTACAGGGAAAATAGTCTGGTGTTCGTACGTGAATGCAATGTTGTTTAATACGTGTAAACAATTAGTCGAGGGAGTGACAACGCGAACAAAGACAATTAATCATGTCGAGTTACAGGCGACTCAATTCTTGAACTCGTGACTCGTTTAATGCATTAGTCGATTCTTTTCCATTATACACTTTCCAATAGATTCAATCAAATAACAAATAGTACTGATATATCTCTATCCAGAATTATTTCTAAACTGCCATGAAGATGTCTTTTAATCACGATTTCACAATCCAAACATTTATGTTCCTACTTTGTTGCACAAGATGTAAACTATTCAGAATAACACCCACGTAGTATGCGATGTATTTGCCGATTTAATTTTACTTTCATTCTATCTCTGACACACCCACTTCTCGAAGCCAGGGCACCGCTGCTCCACAGCGTAGGCGCCGACACCTCACAGAATTAACGCTTCCCGCCTTCAAGTATTAAATCTAAACCATGACTGGTGTTTTAAAAGTTTAAAAGCCAAGAATGCCATCATAGATTAGCGAGAGCCACGCCTCAATATTCAAAGTGAGGTAAGGTCAAGGAACGTATATCCATTATTAAAAGATTAGGTACAAAATAAACGAAAGAATATTCCAATAGCATCTGGAACACCTGAATATGGCGGAAATAAAGACAACAAAACTTCAGACGCGATCCGAGGCGTATTGTGGCATTGTAACGAGGGGTCGGGGATTGTTCGAGACTCGCCAGACCATACCGTTGCAGACGGGACGGTCGATAAACTCAGACGCAGTCTGCCCCCAAATATAACAGTGCAGACGTGACCCCAACGTCTGGCAAATGCACGACCGTCTCGACCGATACAGTCTGGGACTGAAAAAATTCCTTCGACAAATACTTTTTGAATCGCCAGTTAATTGATTTCATATAGATTGGGAGATATTTATTTATTGGTGAAGGGATGGGTATATAATTGAATTGAAAATTTGTTCCAATGTGCCTATAAATATTTGAAAGGAACATTGTGGACTTAAAGTGCCGAAGCTGTGGGCGAATGTGTGGCTAAGCTAAGGTACTAATGTAATGTTTATTAAACCAAAAAATATTCTAGGCACGTACAGAGATGATATCATAATTGCAATGGAAGAATGTATGAAAATCTGAAGTGCTTGTACTTATTGATATACTCAATAGATATGTATCTACGCAATATGCACATTTGTCTAGGGATTGATACGCGTTAGCAGCCGCAATGGCTATTCAAATCTCCAAGCTACATAGGAACAAAAGTGTTTATTGTCCACTCGAGAAGAGTTAAGGCTCAAGAGCACGCGGGCACGCTGATGTTTTCGTCTATCAATAGCTTTGGCATCAGACTGGCGTGGAATTCAATAGACGAACTATTGTCAAAACATGTTTATGAAGTGTCGACACGTGGTAAACATTAATGTGTTACCGCTAATATCGTGTTACTAAAACAACCATATACGATCGTTTGTTAGAAATCGTATTTTATTTATAACCTGAGGGCGGTAAACGAGCAAGATCGCTTGGTTAAATATTGTTATATTTGTATTGATAGTTATTTAATGTCTCAGGCGAGTCCTGTTAGGATATTTGAGGTTTTTTTATAGATGAAAATAGTAGTGTCTTAATGTGACCTAATATTGGAAGGGAATTAATTGGTTCTGATTAATTGTTTAAAGATAAATTATTATCCTGAAAAAATACCTTATATAAATTAGCAAAAAGTAATGAGGGGAAAGAGTTAATAGAAAGTAGGATGCTTCAATTGGCAAACTAGAGCACTCGACCATTACGGTCGAGTAACAAAGGTGCGAATCGGGGGGCGAGAATCCCTTTGTGTTATTCCATTTTAGGGTACTAATTAGATTGATTCTAATTCATTAAATAATAATTTTATAATGTGAACCCGTTGAAGTGGCAATATTAAAATTCAAACATTTAAAGCCTTATCTTTTGGTCCTGAAATGACCAAGCATTATTTTATATCTTTAGTAGGTACAGTATAAAATGGAGAAAGGTCTTTTGTGCAAACAGAAAACCTACTTGAAAGTTATTTCAAATGACAGTTTGATATACCAAATATACGTATAGATGCCAAAGAAGCGCTCAGACATCGTATATGAGCAAAGGCAAACACGTAATACATAAAATATATAAATAAAAAACTGATTCCCTTCACCGCACTTCTCATATAGAGCACAGCAATAAAAGACGCTATTATTATCATACGGGCGCAAACAACTTTAAGTCAAGACATCGTCAGACAGATTTTATTATGTCCTTAAAAATTGAATAAATTTACTTAGAAGGTGCTGTGTCGTAAGCAACAAACTAATATGTTTTCTAAGATTTCATTTTAAACTTTGGGGATAATGTTGTTGATGAATATTTATATCCTTGGTAGAGAATAAAGGAACTTTATATCCGCACGCAAATGAAAAGTGGATCAAAAAACAGAGAGTAACAGTAACTAATTAATAGTGGTAAGATGTTGCCATTATTTTCTTGATAAGCTTGACTGAGATGAGAGTAAACATCCTTACTAACCAGTTTTGCTGACGTATTTCGTAGGGTTGACTAAATTGCTAGTGGCTAACACGTTCTCTTTCCTAATCCTTCATTTATTTTGTTCACACACTGCATTCGCAGTTACCATGATGTTAGTTGATTGATAGTTTAAAACAACTTTCTGACAGCAAAACTCGTGTAACAAAAGCAATTATTCTAACTTGAAACACCCGTTCATCTTAGTGATCCCTTATAATATGAAAACAGGCAGTGTGGAAAAGTCCTAAGAATAACGAAGTCTAGAGCGTAAATTTCTTATCAGTTTATTGATTAATGGTTTCTTAGGTTTACGCGAATGTTACACATTGAAATAAAACTATTTTATACAGATTTTATCGCGATTTGGTTTAATTTGGACTCACCGCCCCGTGACCACGAAAGCTGTAAAGTAATCGAAACGTCGGGAAGTTAAAAAAATGTAAAAATTAAACCAAATCGCGATAAAATCCTTATAAAATAGTTTATTGATTACCAGAATTTAGCACATTATTCCTAAAACTGTTTTCCTCGTGTCCTTGGCCTTTCGTGACCTTTTCTCATTCAAGTTTTAAACATAAAGGACATCCATCAAAAATTTACCTTTTATTAGACCTATTTTTCACGAACTGTTTTGAAAGGAAAATAAAGGTTATGTTTGGAATATTTTTAGAAATCTAGCTATCGTTTTAGGCAAGATACAAATCGACCAAGATATTGTTTTTAACAGGCATAGCAACTCTTGGTTTCAGTAGATTACCTTCATTCTTTATTGTAGATTCAAATATATGTATTTTTGTAACAATTTAAATAATTCTATGCAATTATTTTTTTCTAAACACGTTTGTAATGCACGTAGTTTGCACCGAATTAACCGATCTCGTAAATAAATTTAGCAATATAATTATTTCAGTGGCAGTGCCAACATGGTTGCGGAAACCAAGCGAGGTCGCCTCGCTGTGCAACTCGTGACTTCGTTCTAACACTGTTTCAATTCTAGGAAACACTGGCTGCAGACCTTGGTGGCGAGCGAATTAAAAAGCAATTTCTTCCACAATTACCCTTTTCAGTTTGTGTTGGTGTTGCTATAGTTCTGTGTTGTTTACAATTCTGAAGGACGGTTGTGACACTACGAAACTGTTTACAAAATATGTATTTTTATTGGTGTAGTGTGTTTCTAGAATGCTATAAGTTATTTTTAAAATCATGCAACCACGCATCCATGAAGACAGTTATGTACATTTGCAATTTAATCTTCCAAGTGTTTTTAAATTCGCGAACACACTTGAGAATATTCATCAATCAAATAACCACGACAAAGTGATTGATACTTCGCAATCTAATAGACATGTAAAGCATAACACTTCGACGTATCAAATAGTTGAAATTATAATGCAATTTGACTTCGGATTATATATGCAGGGCTATGGGAAGGACACGCAGATGTTTCAGTCACGTAGCTAGGAAGGTCGCCCGTCATAAACATTTTGCAAACTCCGCAACATTGTTAATCACCGGATGGCTGAGAGCAAACTGTTTACTTTTGTTACTCACAGCCTCTATAATTAATGGACGAGAAAATATTTTAAGCCTATTGTGAGAGCACTCATGTAGACTTAAGCTTTAGACATTAAATAAGATAAGATTTTAGAGCAAAAGAATAAGTTAGACAAATTCACTTTATTAAAATTTTCTGAAGAAGAGCATACTATTCATCTTTATTTTAAGAATGCGATGTTATACAGTAGATCATAAAAGGTATATTAAATACTAAATGCTATTTATTTAAAACTAATGATTTTATTTACTGCTGTTTAAGACCTGATTAGACTATTTAGTCCAATTCCATTTAAAACGGTATGAATATTCTTAACGGTGTTCGTATAACCTATGTCTGAAGATATAGCAAATTAGATAGCGTTGTAGTGATTCACTATCAATGTAGATAATATTTTTGCGTTAAATATCAGTACAATCTCTTCACATTCTTTCACGAAATCAAATACGCACAAAGCTGTTGTTTACTTCTCCAAATTTAATGCGGACAAAATGTCATTACTCTATTTACGAAGATAACTATGAATCAGACGACGCAAAAATTACATACTCGTATTTACATACGCGCACGTCAAAGTGATTGCAATGTTTTGAATAACTATTCACGACGGGCTGACATTATTACACCTTACGTACCTACATAATGAAGTAATGTACACGAAGAATATTTGATTAAGATTTCTAATATTTTTTTAGATCAATGTAATTATGTTATCAAAACATGCAGACAGCTGACTTTCAGATGTTTGTTTTATGCTTAGCGGATGCTGCGTCAGCCAAATATTCGTCGAAAACATCTAGTTAAATGCACACGGATATTAATGCTGATTATACAAAACTTTAATAATCTAGAATCAAGTGCACGGCAACATTTCTATTCCGAATTCCACCTCAACGAATTCCACGGACCCCTTTTTTGGGCAAAAAAACATCTACGCTCCATTGAAAGTTCAGGCTGTTCCAAAAACGACGGCGTCTGCCGAGAGCTGGCTTTGTTACCGGGTATAAGCAGGCTAATCCCAACATGCTACGGCGAAAAGGTGAATATGGCGCATTTATCCTGCCATACCCTCTCTTATGATTTAATTATATTGTTTCCACTGTCCTTTTGCTCGATTTGATTTTCATTCTCTACACTTTTAGTACCAAATAGACACAAATTAGTAAGATCTGCAACTTCTTCTATAATAAAGTTAAAACATTGGACAAAGTTCAGAACTAACTTATCTCTTATCTAGATTGTTAAATTTGGTTTATGGACAAGATTCTTGTGGAATAACGAGTGTAGAGATCTATGATTAATAAGCCATAATGGAGAGCCGTTACTGTTACTGTGTAGCAGTTTCGAGTAATAAAAGTTAACGTTCGCAGTTACACAGGATGTTATAGGTAATAAAGCCAAGTAGAAACCTAATCGCCTTATCGGTCTCGTGGGGGTGTTGTAGGCTATGTATTGTGATTTACTAGATTCTGCTCATCGGACAATCATGATGTCTATTACTTCAATGAATATAATGCGTACGGAATTTGGATTGGCATCCACCATAGCGATACACTTCCCATGGAACACAATCTTCGCAAACTATATGTCCTTATCGTTCCTTGGAGGTATACATGCGAACAAGTGTATAAAAATGTATCAAATAATGAATGCAAACAAAATCCTAACGCGTAAAATTGCCAATTTCGGAAGTATTACTTAATCTGTATCAATAAATGTATCAATAAATGTTTGTGGTCGAGACAGACAACTACCATGAAGCCAAAATTATTAAAATTTCGTATCACACTGTGTCTAGTATTAATAACATTATTCCAGAAGATTTCGGACTCTACCCTTGAAACATCCTTGGCCTTGCGTCACCTGTTTAGCATTCCGGTTTTATGAATTCAAAATGGGAATTTAAGAATAATAAGAATTTATTATGAAAAAAAGAAATGAAATTATAATTAAATATATTATTATCATGTTGAAAAACAAGAAAATTTGGTCAGATGATTCAACCAGCTAAACATTTAGGCAAACTTCCAAATTACCTAAAAAACAAACTTTCAACTAATGTAAGCGTGTTTTTTTCGTTATCTATGTTTTGCTCCGTGTGAACGACGTAGCATTTACCAGGTCACGATATCGGAACCGAAATCGAAGCAATAAACAATGAGCTCGAAACATTTGCACATCAACACACACGTAGTTTTGTGTGTATGTGTTTGTATGTTCGTGTGTGACCGTGAAACGGGTGACTTTGCCATTTACGTAACGTGGTCAACGAATCTAGACAGATATAAAATTATTTACATTCATTTATATTCATCAAGTGACTGGGCTTATAAATTTTCATAACAAAAAAGCAAACCAAGCGTTCCATAATAGTTGACTTAACTGTAAACAAAATTCAAAGAATATTCTTGAGATAGGAGACATTTCCGAAAATATTATCGGTCTTAGTGCCTTAGCTGTTTCATCATTTATGCTTCTAAATTGATTTCTAATTCTATGACAAGAAATATACGAAGCTGAAGGCCAACCTTCAAGAGAAAAGACTAAAGAAGCAATTGAAGAAAAAATTGCTTTAAAAAGAACTAAAACCAATGAAGCAGCATTTCCTGCCAGTCAAATAATATTAGTTAATTACGTATCCGTATATTAATCAATGATTGGAAACGATGATAATGATATTAAATAGCCGAAAAACAGGACGCGACCGCGCCTAAATGAACATGCCATTAAACTGACCGAGGGCATACTGTTAATTATACAAAGTGTTTGCCACAACCAACATTCCAACATTCCATATCCATCTTTTACTAAAACAAGGAATGTTGACTCTGACAAACTTAAAAAGCCTTTTTTCATTTTAATGACAGGCTTTTGTAATATCAACAAAATTACTCATACTAAATTGAAATGGTCAAATACATTGACAGGATTGGAAATCATGAATAGAGTTTACGTTGCCACGACTAACTCAGCGACGTCAGCAACTAATATATTGTATTCGGCGTTTTTAATATCGATGCAAATCAATTACATATGAATTATCATTTAATGTTCAACGGTAAATACGAGTGAGGACAAGAACTAGCGCCAGCCAATGCAGCAGTGCTCCAAGCACCTGTTGATTCCACGCAGAAAAGTGAGGCATGATGCAAATTAAAACAAAATCCTACCGTGTAGCAGCGGAAACGACGTCACCTACGTGCATAGATGATTCGTGAGGCAATTACCTGACCGCCTATATAGACCATATCCTGTCATCGACGTCGCGGCCCGCCCGACCGAATTCGACGTTCTACTTTCCGCGCGGCACAAGAATTCTTTCGAAACGGCGAATGCAGGACACATCAACTTCAATGATAACACATAAACATCACTTACATCAATCCGGCGCGGCGGACGTGTATACGTGGTAGAAACACAAAAACAAAGTTAATAAGAATCAAGTGTACGGGCCACGGGGTGAGCACACGCAAATGCTGTCGTTATAGACAGATTGTGAGGTTAGGCGTTTACATTGCAGCGGGTCGACACTATCCGTGCCGCGGTCGTCCAGAGACTGACTCGTCGCTGGTCCGCGGCGCCCGCCGCCGCCTCGCCGCACCGCGCGCCCGCCGACGTCACGCCGCCGCGGCGGGGGCGTTGGCGTCACTCGCCAGACGTACTCACTACTAGTGGTGGGCCCATTCATGTATTTACAGAATCGAGACCCTACTCAGCTTTTAAGAATCGATTCTGTACCCTCACTTTCTATTGTCGCTAGGTTATCTCCATGTTCAAAGCTAGCTGAACACTTACAGAACGTAGGGAATTTATATACCCAGTCTGTGTACACATTGTCGCCGGTTAGTTTTTTTAGGATTAAGGCTTTATAAATCTTTAGAGTATATTTTTACTTGTTTGTGAATCATCAACTGCGTCAGGTATTTGGAATACATTGCTTCTAAACCAAATCAAAATTTTTCGAAAACGAATTTTTGTTGGTTTCATACTCGATTATTTTCTCGTTGTCACATCCCTGTCTAGCAGACATGGTGTGCGGTGCGCGGCGCGGCCGGTTGCCGCCCACACAGCACATGCCCCGAACATCGCGCAACTTTTCAAACTTTTCACCACTATTGTAGTGTAGCGAGAAACAAACAATTTTCAGGGGATTAATTACCCGACGTCCACACACTAACACCTCATGTTTTATGTGTTTTACACACGCCTCGAGACTAAACACGACATTAGCGCAGCCGATTAAACGTGAGATGAACTGGCTTATATGGAAATATAAATACTTTCACACGTAACGAGAACTATCGACACTCGATGATACCGACGCCAGACAGCTTCATTTCCAAATCGTTTGGAAACAATGGCTAATTGAAAACAATACGAGACGGCGCTCAGTTAATGCGTTATGTCGAGAAAGGGATGTAAATCGGGACGATTGCGATTCTGTCCACACTTCGCACTTCACACAATCTGTTTACGGCCGAGAAGATTCGATCAAGTCGTGAGTCGGTCACATTCTATTAATAGCAGAAAAACTCGACACTCTTGCGCGGACGCTGCTCAAGTGAGAATTTTTTCTCAATGGAATGCATTTATGATATAAAATTTAGAGCACAGAATAACGATATGCTAGCCGAGAACTATTTATTCAGAACTAAAATTTATGTTATAAAATCTGCTGCTAGCATGATTGTTTCGAGTGCCACAGATGAACGTGGTATTATAAATCCATCACAATCAATAATTAATGCATTGACGCGTAGAATGCACATTGTTTACAACATGAAACGCAAATGCGTTACCACTGACGTCCGTTGACGCCCATTACTATGACGAACGATTCTAGTTACATATACTTGTCGCTTGACTGTGTAATATAATATAGTAACAATAAACCGAGAAATAACAAGAGACTTTTTATCCGTCGTAATTTCTGAACGTTTCACAATGTATTAGGCTAAATTGAATAAGACGCCTACTTATCGAATAAGGAGCGTCCCACATTTTTCCCGGGAGAACGTATTCCGCGTCGGCCGGTGCTCTCCTACCCTCGCTGCAACACGCCGCCTATATATAGATCCACCCACAATGGGCGGTCGTTTTCTAGCCCGTTAGTGTTTATGGGGTAAATTGAGCAAAAAACGTTCCGTGGAAATTGCTCTCTCGTTGCTGTTACGTGCGAAGATGGGACAGATATGAAACGGGCTGAACCTTTTGTAACTTAAACACGACACTGAACATATTAGGTTATTCCTTAATAGTTTATGTCAACTTATTTCATTGGCCGACTTTTTGGCCTTTTTCTTTGTTTTAAGCAAGTACCTAACCGATTTAATAAACTAGCCACTAATTTATTGTCTGTCATAAATCTATTCAACGTTTTATTAACTATATCAAAATCCCTCGCTTCACTGCAATGCATTTCCGCTTACCGCAAACACAAAATGAAACCTTTTTAGAGCAATTCTCGAACTTACGTTCTATTCAATCATGCAAGTGCCGTATTGTAGCTACTAAACACAGGTTTTCTTTTAGTTAGTATAAGTTATTTACTTAATTGAATAAGTTATTAGGATACAATCAAAACACGAAGGTCGCTAGTCCTACAGCCTACGTCTCAAAGGGGCTTTATCTATCATATTAATTCATCGCTCACCTTGCGAACCCTAATAAGGCCAACAAACCTAAATCCTAAAGCTAAGCACCCTTCAGCCTATCACGTGTCACTCTGCACGCCATGTTCGACGCTGATTAAACGAGCAACATTATTATATGACAGAGGATTACATTAGATTAATGTCAATTTGTGGGACATCATTAACTTCATATGGATATATTGCGACGGTAGATCATTTTTTTATTATAGATGCGGAGTGCTATCCTTTAGGAGTACTCACTTCATATAATCTGACTTCGGAGAGCGACATCTTTGGGGAGATATGAAGTATATCCTGGCAACGCTCAAGATCTTTAGAGACAAACATCTTAAGGCGCTTAACATCATAAACTATGAGGGCACACACAGTTTAAACAAGGTAACTAGAATGTCGACATCAAAATGGAACTCCTACACATGAGAATACCATTAAAATGCAATATCTGAACAATGGTGGGAGGAAGGCAATATGCAACAGCGGCAATAGTAACGTTTAAATCGATCCTACCCACGCCGTTGCAGCTGGATTACAGCGTGGGTGTTAAACGTTACTGGGGACTCACTCTAAATATCTGTTACATTGGCACTTGACATGGCAACACTAACATATTGCCATTTGTAAACTCCCTATAGCATCAGTATCAGTACGTCTCGCCGCGTGTTCTTTTTTGGTAATTTTAAATAGAATTGATGATCTGTATAAAGATGACTGCAGTAATTACCCTTTAGAACAGTGGAATTAACAAATATTTCCATTCAGTATCATGGTAATCGCCGCCTGCTGTAAGATAAATAGGGAGTCTAAATCCAACAGGGAACAAGAATTTTTAATTCTTAATACTAGAAAGTAAACAATCCTATTCAAAAGAATATAAGAATTTAATAAATTAAAAAGGGGATGTTATTCCCAAACATAGTAGGCCAAATAAGATAACAGCCGCCGCAGCAGAATTCCTTGCGGCAAACACAGTAATTTATTACTGTCATATCTTTCGTGTTATATAGACGTTAACAGCCAGTCCCCTTAACCTTGTCCTTTTCCTACAATTTACTAGCTATTATTCTCTTATAAATAGTTATTAGTGTTGATTCAATACATTCAGAATCTGACACATCATTATGGTTTGAAGACCCAAGTCTTACTATAAAAATATAATTTGAAGTAAATCATCAGCCACTTTTTCAAACCAGCTACTTACACTCACACTAGCTTCATTCAAATCACTTTATGAGTACAAATATTTTATCTTTCCTGAAGCGTGTATTTTTAGAACGGGTCGTTTATCAAGGACGGAAAAGAGATCAATATTCTGTTTTATTAACTCCGAAACGCGAGCCAAGGAAAAAGGACGAAAATTTCCCGTTATATCTTTGATTTATTGAATTTTAATATCTTAAGACTACGAGATCTACTACTTGCCAGATCTTAATACATTATTAAGAATAAATAATGCTGAAAACATCGAACAGCTGGCGTAAACAGCTAGCTAAACCTTGCTCGCAATACAAATAGCTTCAAGTGAAGGACAGAACCTTGCTCCACGTTTCTCCTAATGGACACTTCATAACCTTCTCTAGACCTGACATGTATTGTAAATTTATGTAGAAATTAACAAAGCAACCTTATTCAAAAATAGAATATGTTATTAATAAACTTCGATAAGATGATTACGTAAATTAATATTTTTATGAAATTTGACGCGCAATGATATTAAAATACATTTAAACTGCGTAAAACTGCAAGCAAGTACGTCATTTGTTTGAAGAAAAATATTTACACAAACGAAATTTCATGTCCCAACAGTAAAAATAAATGTTGTTTACACGTAGAATTGCATTTCGCAAATGCATTTAAAACTTCTAATAAAGTATGTATTAAGAACTTAATACTTAATGCTGAAATTAATTATAGTAGTTAACTAATAGATCATTATTGCTACGGGCTCTATGTCTCTTAACACGAGCTTTTAATCCAATCATTCAGACACACTCATCAGTCTTTACAATTTAAATCATAACCAGTCTAGAGACACCACATGCAAGGTAATTAAGTTTGCTGAAAACTAAATATCGTGTATTCGATCATTTACAGCAAATACATTTCATACGGCATCAGTCTTTGTGTCACAGTCATGCAATCTGCTGGAACGTGCTCGACGGTCGCCGATGTCCACGTGATCGCTACACGTGGCCTGGAACAACGTGCGTTCAACATGAACAATCTTAGTATATTGTGGGTTTGCCTCCGATACTCCCACCGCAAACGTGCTTCACTCAAATACGCTCCATTTTGATGAAATCACGTGTTTGTAAAAAAAAGACGGACTTGCCAAAATATGGTTTGTTAAGGAAACGAATGTTGTAAGATTTCTGTTTTGAGTTAACAATAGCCTTTGATAGCCAGCAGGTACGGCGAAACATGTAGATGGTATGACCTTTTTCAACAAAACAAGTAACTTGTTAGTACCTTTTCATGTAAAACTTTATTGTGTTGGTACTTTTTGGTAACTTTCAAAGCTTTAAATAACAATGGGCTAAGATTGTTACGGTAAAGCAAATTGAATTTTGGGGTTTCTTGACAAAGTGACTCTTTTGTGTTGTGTTATGAAGGTTGTAAATTGTAAGGGTTTGAAAATATTATTATTTTTACATAGACGCCTATATCTTCAATCATACCGAAAACAATGTAAACTTTTTATCACCCAAGTTTTTTTTTTTTTTTATTGCCGTTATAGGCAGACGAGCTAGCGGCCCGCCTGATGGTAAGCGGCTACCGCTGCCCAGAGAACTTCGCAGTGCCAGGGGTCCAGCACAACAAAATCGCTGCCTACCTTAAGGAGAGTACTCTCTTTAAGCCTCTTTTGAAGAAGGACAGGTCATAGCGCTCAGGAAACACCGATGCAGAAAGTTCATTCCAGAGCTTGCACGTACGTGGTAAGAAAGAACGCTGAAAACGTACCGTTCGGGAGCGGTACGCTTCCAGGTGGTAGGAATGAACTCTGCTGCGGTGACGGGTGGTGCGATGGTAGAAGGGTGACGTTGGTACCATCTCAAACAATTCCTCGGAGCACTCCCCATGGAACAGGCGATAGAACACACAGAGAGACCCGAAGTCTCTCCGCAGTCCTAACGGTTCCAATTTGTCCGTAAGATTGGGATCATCGACTATTCGACAAGCTCGTCGCTGTAAGGAGTCAAGTGGGTTGAGCTGGTATTTTGGGGCACCTGCCCAGAGGTGAGAGCAGTACTCCACGTGGGGCCGGATTTGTGCTTTGTAGAGCGTTAATCTGTGATCCGACGTGAAGTACCGCTTGGCTCTGTTCAGGATACCCAACTTTCTGCTCGCCAGTTTGGCTTTGTCCTCCAAATGACTCCTAAAGTCGACATTGCTTGATATTTCGACGCCGAGGATCCCAATACTTTCGGATCTTTGGAGAGTAACTCCTTGGAATTGCGGCGCCATGACAAAAGGGTCCTTCTTCGCAGTGAATGCGCAAACTTGAGTCTTCGAGGGGTTAAATTGAACTAAGTTCAATTCACCCCATTCGACATTCATTCATTCATTCGTAACCATTTTATTCCCGATAAGATAGGACTTTACAGTTGGGTTTCCTTGACCGATGCTTATTGATACTAATCAGGTTATTTTTAAATCAAAATTATCAAGGAATTAGCTGGCGCCATTTGGCATACCAGAGTGCATTTAACACCGATCGCACCGGTATTGTATAATGCACAGGTCGGACTGCAACGCACGCCGTCGAATTAAGACGCTAAATTGTGTCGGGCTATTATTGCGCCGGCCAGAAGGTCAGTAACATACCCAGCCGCATAGCAACAAACAAAAATACGTACAGTCAAAACATACGCAAGCCCGGTGTTGTAAATTGTGATTTCTAGAATCACCGAGCCACAAAGTTGATAAGGTAACGAGCACAAGCTGTAGATAAACAAATCGTGATAATGAATGATTTATTTGATCCAGAAATTTCCTTTTTAGATACTGTGTGACATAATAAAAATTGGTATGCCACGCTTTCATGTTGATAAATTGGGTTCTTTGAACATTCTTTTATTGCCACGTAATCTTAAGCTGCTGACACGTGTACACGGTTGAACGGTAATCATAGTTCAGACGTAATCTAATAATGGCATCCCATTACAAGGTATCATTGATATCTCGGAGCAAACCGTGACTATTAGCTGTGATCAATATCAATACCGGAGGTGACATTAGCTGGACTATGTATGTTATAGTCAATTTAAGCGTACTATATTGGTATGAGTTTGATAGAAATTATTTTACTACTAATATACGAGTATAATTATTATAATTATCAGAACATCACCCTATTGTTAAATTGAGATGCTAGTCCACTTCAGTAATGAATTTGTACGCTTCCTTATTTGCACAGACCACATGTGATCGTAACCAACAAAAACAATGCACAGCTGTCCCTTCACGCTTTTTATAATGACCCCTGGCAGTAAAACAAAGGAAATGCACAACCCGTACGAGCATTAGTTTTAGTTTCACTAATAGCTTGGCAAAAACCTAATGATTAGGGCCGAATGCAGTTTAGAGAGAACATCTACGGAATTCCTGGACCGTCGCCATAATAGGGTATTTGACTCATTTTTTTTTATTGGATTAATCAAAAAGTATCCATATCCGAAATCTAGCAAACAAAGAATTTTCTAAATCCATTCAGAATTAAACAAGTTAGAATCTTTTTAAATCTAGTAGTGGGGGTAATAGAAAAGGGATGCAAAACAAAGTAAGTGACGTCACTGTGCATTATAGTGCATAATAGCGTGCGGGTGTGAAAGAGACGGTAAGATGTCCCCACTACGTCCCCACTCTTTCATTTAAAATACTAATATTTGCCTCATGTTACAAGCTACTTTATCACTGTTTTCACAAAACTGTTTTGTTTTAATGGCGCTTCTGTTTGTCTGCAAAATAATACAAAAATTCGATTATAGTCAAATACCCAATTATGCCGGGTTGCTTGATTATTTCACGCTATGCATATTACCAATTTACAGATTGTGTAGCATAGACATAAAGTAAACGACATTTCTATAGTCAAAATGAGAATATCGTGAATGAATTATTTAAGATTTCTAACCATAACCAGTTATTTGATGAAAGCAGCAACATTGCATACAAATGCAAAGGTGCACTCCGCTTTGTTCGGGTACACATTGACGCCAAATGCGTGTAGCTCTTTGTATAGTGAAAAGTGAACGTTGCATGTACTCCTTAAGCGGGGGTAGTGGGGATAGTGGCCGCAAATCAACTTTCACAATGCCGACAGGCACAGAATAGGGCTGACAATTTATTACCTGGAAGCATTTAAATATGCCAATAAATCCGCTACTTACAGCCATTACTGAAAATCGTGATGTCAATGAAACAATTTTAGGCTGTAAATGAACACAAACAAGGATGTTTTCCGATCACACCGCATCAAATGCATTGTTTTGGCAAAATCAAAAAGCCAGAGATTTTTCTCAAACTAGCAATCACGAAAAATATTAATCTCATAGATTGGTCTTTCGCACTATAAAAGACTAGATTGTTATGAATTGACCGAGTTTAGGATAAGTAATCAGCAACATCACAGCAACCCTCAAGTCTACGAGCCAAACCGGTAATAGTAAACCTTGTTTCAAACCCACAGAAACGACCACAACACACACAGAACTTAATTCACGGACGCAGAGTCTTGGAAAGTGTTCTATCGATATCCGACCTCATTATCTCCAAATGAATTATTCAAACTTTCTCTTTGCTTCCTCGCAACCTGGGCGTTTCAAGTCAACGGTCGCCGCCTTGAAGGGAGAAAATTGCCTTGCTCGCTGTTAAACAAAAACGAAGCATCTTCAGACGATTATCGATATAATAATATTGCAGACTCCGTGTTTGCGCAAAAACAGTTTTGGGTATATTTGTTGTTTGCTTTGTAATACAAAAATACAGCCTTTTTATTCTCAAATATCGGGATAAACAAGGTAAATTGCCTACTTGCCTTGCGGTACTACGGGATGTTAGTATGAAGAAATGTTTGATCTAAAATTAAAGAAGTTTAATGAACGCCCTGACGGGATGTCCTTATGTCTGCGGGAAATGTGAAAATACTATAAAACAACATATTCCGCTTCCTACCGACATCATTAATTTTATACAAATACAGATTTGCACGAAGACAAATAAAACCAAGAATTGTAAGTACTGTAAACATTTTGCATAGTACAAAACGTGGTACCGGTTACGGCTAACCACAGAATTGACGTGACTGACATTTCGCAAGTTGGCTAGTTAATGCTCGAAGGCCACGATTCAGTTACAATGTAAAGATTCACATCGCGCAACGTTCTATAAATCAACAAAACAATATACATCAATATAATTCCAGGCAATAAAAGGTCCAAAAATAAGACACATTTTAAATATTATGTAGTTTGAAGTAGAAGTAGTAGTAGCAAAGAAAATCTTTTTTGAACATTACCTGGCCGCAAGTTTTGTTATTAAATTTTATATTTATCCCTTCTTTGTTTAATTCTTTAAATAAAATAGCTAACGCACCTAATATTCTGTCCTTGTAAAAAATCCCTTTGTTATAAAACAGGATCCAATGCTAAGTACCAAGCTATTTAAAAGTTTTAAAATGAAACGTGTAATAGTATTCAATCAAAATATAGGTCACATCACATCCGAGTTCAGAATTTACGCCAGTCAGACGCTATAGGTATTGAATTCATTCATAAAATAATTTCCAGTGAAACCGGTGCAAATTTCCAAGAATCCTACGCGAATCTATGTCGTACTAGTTGCTATAGCAACACACGACGCTTCAGCAGTTGACCGTTGCAACCCACTCCTGTGGGGCGTATTGCAATGGGAAACGGGTCGCGACCCACTTCGCCAGGATCAATACTCGGTCATCGACTTCGCCCGCGCCTATGTCCCCTCGCTCCCCTCCCGTGTGGGTTTCCAACGGGATTATCACTTGCAACGCTTCCTTTATACGTAGTCCTAGTATGAATGTACAGAATAGTTTCATGTAACCTTCCTACACTACTGTTGTAAATATAGAGGATGCCTTGTCTGTTTGAGTCATTATGTTTATTTATTGTTGCGATTTTCAAGTCTGAATATGAATATTTAAGTAAAGAACTTGCTTGCATTAGTATTTTGTACTAAAATGTTAAGTCGCTAAATATAATTGGACCAAATCGTGGGAGTCAAATTGTATGTCACTCTCAGCAGTATTTTGGACCAGCACTTTATTTTCCATTAGATCACTAAGCAGATTACCTAAATGCAAAAAAAAAATCTATTGTCAATTCAAATGTTATAATACTTTCAAAAGTTATTCGAGTCCTAGAATTGATTCAAGATCATAACAATGCAATGTATTTATTATCATACGTTGACATTGAATCGATTGCGACCTTCATAGTGTAGGTAATTGATGGGCATCATGCGCGGACGCATGATCGTGTGCCGCGAACTTCGAGCATGATAATCGCCGGGAGATGAAACCTATCATTAAGGTCGTGACGTGTAAGTGACGTTCCCTGGGAGAAATGTTGATAAATTGTAGTGTATAACGTGAAAGTAGGTGATAAAGTTATTATAACACTGGTTAGAAGTGGCGCTATACCTATGTACATATCAAGATATGAGTCTATTTTTTTCTTTATTCGGGCGATATGACTCAATGTACGGCCGGATGAAATGCAACAATTTATATTTTACCAGTTTCTAATGAATAAGCATTCGAATCCAATACTATTTTAATCCAACAGCTTATACAAACAGATGATAGTCGTTCGACGTGTCCTCTTTTTATACAGGATCAAAAATATCCACCACTTAAATGGCTGCATCAATTTTGTGTTGCCAGCTATGCCAGTGTCTATAATCTTTAGTTTCTTCAATATTTCCATGCACATTAATATCAATATTCGGTACCTCATACCGTTACAAATCTAAGCCTTAAAATCATTACATTTTCTTCTGTCTCATTTTTTTTATCATAGATGTTTCGTCTAAAATTTATTGCTTGATCCGATATTTTAACTAAGCAGACAAAAGACACCGCCATCGAAAAATCAATTGAAACATCCTCTTATTTAAAACACAAGGTCACAATTTGCGTATATTTAACTGCTGAAACATTGAACACTTTATCATAATCGAGATAGCAATAACATTCTCGGTATGTAGATTACATCAATTTAGATTGTCACATTTCACTTGGGAATTGCGTTGGTGATAACAATGCAGGAAAATACTATAATAATGACGTTGCTATCGTATTAAATGATAACGTACACAGTAACAACCTATAAACCTGGATAATGTCGTTGATGAATGGCTACCTAAGCAGTACCAACAATGAAATTTAATACAAAGACTCACTCCTGCATTTATCGGATCGGGTACATCTGCGATAATTCCGTCTCCAACCTTTCGCACCAACGCGCTTAGATGATTCTGTTTTTAGTGACTATTGTGATATCAGAAACGTCTACAGATTATCATTTCCTCATATGCGCATTTTTGCTGTTTGTAATAAAAAAAAAGAGAAACGCAATTGAATGTCGCTTTGGAAAATATATTATCATACGACCAATCTTTTATAAATTGGAAATTCTCAGCATGTATAACCACCCTATTAATTAAAGTTTTAACTATGCCAACACAATAAATTTTGCCTCTTTTTAAGAATAAACAACATTTTTATAGCATAAGTAAAACCAGATGCAAAAGCTATTACAACTAAAACTAGGCGATGCTGTGGTGACGTCACAACCGTGACGTCCACTGCGCATGACGTCACTCGCAATAGGCCACAGACAAGTTAATTTTAGAGTCTCGCATGCAGACGAGAGCCAGTCAATAGTCTATGTTTAGTCTTATTTCTTTGATTTCGCCACATGCACAAAGGTTACAGACACTGCTTTTAACCTAGTTTCGACTTGCGACCTGAATATGAATTTTAAAGAGCTTTTGAAGCCCCTTATTTGCCTTTTTTTACCTTTTATTGATTATGGTTATTGTATACCATGTATTTTTTTATATTCAATTAAATGAAAAACTATTAAACTAAGATATTACAACTACGTCTATAGTTCTATCTGCAGTCTTATTGCTATCTGCAAATACTTCAAGTTAACTATTGTATTTATTTACAACATGAATGCAAAAAGCAACGTTCTTGCAATGATGCCATTGTAACACTGTTACATCAGGAATCACTAATATTAAATTAAAGTTTACTTGTGCCTCGGTGGCGCACATGTACTATGATTGCAAATCTAAGGTCTTGGGTTCGAACCCGGATCAGGAAAAGTAATATTGGATTTTTCTATTCATTATCAGCCAGGAGTCAGGAATTTGTACTCGATATGGCGATAGGCTCGTCCCCTATCACATTGTAGGACAAGGTGAAAGGTGGGCGTCCTGGTAGCACCTCTGCCTACCCCTTCTGGGAAAAAGGCGTGAGTTTATGTTTTCCTGTATGTATGTAAAACTTTACTTATTGATTTATATACAATTTTTAGTCAATATCCATTCATCTTGGCATGCACAAAATCGAACATTCCCATAAACATCGGGAGGTAGAATCTCGGCTGGCAACACCGGGTCGTCCTGACCGTGGCGGGAATCGACGCGACCTGGCTTAGTGACCCGCTTCGTAGGTGCATCGCGCGTCCGCAGACCGTCTCTGTGACCCGCTTTACCTGTATGTCAGAACTCCACGCAGGTCGTTGTACACCGTCGCCATTTGTATTTTAAAGCCTCTTTGTAGATCGTATTTTTAACTCTTAATTTGATATTCTTGTGGTAAGGTTTTCGAAGTGAATACTTCTGTTAAATCGTTGCGGTTTGAAATTTTTGAGAAACGAAAATAAAACACGAAAAAGGCTACCTGAAAAAAATCTTACATATCAAAGTGTAAATACTGATGTTTAAAAAATTCATGAAATGTAATATTTATGTCTGATTAATCTCAAATTCGATGCTGAGGGACCCTTCGTCCCGATAATTTAAATTGATGGTTAGTATTATAAATTGTGGCTGTCACTTAAAACTTTTTAGTTATTGGCCCGATTGGTCTCAAATTCGATATCTGAGGGACCTTGCGCCCCGATATTCTGAATTAATAGTCAGAAATAAAGTATTGTTTAATTTTGAACTTTTCAATTATTGGTCCGATTGGTCTCAAAATCTTGAAACAAGAAAGAAAGAGGGGACGAATAACATAGAAAACACTACACTTATATCTAATTCTCTCGTAGGCTAAGTCATATTTATGAATATGTTTGTCTCTTTTAGGGGCCGCTTTTTCAAAATCTATATCATGTTATGCTTTCGTTACTTTCCTGAAGTTTCACTTCTGCCGTGTGAGAATTGCACACACACACTTATTTATTTTTTTGCTTTATCTGCAAAATTATTAAGTGTTTATTGGTAATATTTAGCAAGTTTTGTTGTCTTCTTTTTCCTCAATATTGGCTTAGTTCCTTATTTATATTTCGCTTATTCACAATAACGCAATATTGTGATACTTACGGCATAAAATACTTTTTTTTTCACGAACACACGTGATCAATATGTTTTGTAATGTTTATTGAACGGTGAAGGAAAACATCGTGAGGAAACCTACATGCCGTAGCGATTTTAAAGAGTTTTTACGGTATGTAAGTCTGTCAATCCGCACTAGGCCAGCGTGGTGGACTATAATATGGCCTAACCACTCTCAATCGATTCTCTCGATTGTAGAGTAGGCCCGTGCCCTGCAGTGGGACGTATATGGGCTGATACTGAATGTTTATTGCGCTATTACCTAAACTGTAAGTTTCCTGTTTAATGGGTAATGGACTCTGCGCGCGTTTCGTGCAGGAAGCATTTCAATAACATGGCTAACTAAAATTGTTATAGTTTTTCATATAATTCAAAGTAATCACTGCATGTTAATCATTTGATTGAACTTGATAGTCTATTAGTAATGGCTAATTTAAATGACCGTCTCTAAACTACTAGAAAATAACTAGTAACATTGATCTCTGCTATTAAGTATTACTCCTACTTAATTCATTTAGTTTCTTGCTTAGTATTAAAATACATACCCATTCTGTTGTTTTAATCTACAGAAAATTGAGTACTAATAATTTATAATATCGCACTGAATAAATGTTTAAAATAAACCCAAGCTAAGACCTCGTAGCCTCACGACACTGCACGGTTGCTAAGAAACGTGATAGCAGCCGTAACTTGTATAGGTGATCAAGACATAAATCTTCTCGGAGACGTAAACCCGACCCCGTTGTCAAGCGGTAAGTCGTTAAACTCATAAATAATGTGTTTAGAGAATTCACAGCTATAATTTATCATAAGGTATTGAATTTATTTGAGGACTGTGATGTGTTAGTTTCGTTGGCTTTGTTTCCTTATTAATTATGAATGGATATAATCTCCAGGCAAAGAATGACGTAATAGACATAGATGTAAGTGGAAACACGGAGTTGATCAGTGTGACATGGAGGGACCCCTTTTTTTTTTTTTTTTTTTTTTTTTTTTTTTTTTTTTTTTTTTTTTCCCGCGGGGAAAATCCCTTTACGAACCATCCCACCCCCGAAGGGGCGGGGGTGTGTCGGACTCACCGGCGCCTTCCGGCCCAGCGAGATGTTGTGTGTCGCCCGTTTTTGTCGGGCGGCCGCTGGGTCGGGTCCCTACCGTAAGCCTATGCGCCGAAATACCGACTAAAAACCCCGCGTCGGCCACCATCGGTGCACTTCAGAGACGGCCCCGGGATACAGATAATACAGAACGCGCCGGGACCGCCTCCATGCGCACTGCCGCTCAAACGGCGCGGCAACAGACGCGTGTTGCGTCACGTCTCGGGGGCCGCCAAGGTAGGGACGGCGGCCCCATGTGGCCTCTGCGGCGCCGGGTTAGTTGTTGTCCCGGCGCCTCCTACGTCTCCTGTGGCGACGAGCGGGATCGGTCTGCTCCCGATCCCGCTCCGCGCTCTCCTTCTGCGACATGACACGTTCGCAGAAGGAGAGCACGGCTCGCCACGAACTCCGGCTGCCGACCATGGCGGCGACCACGGCCGGCAGCGAAAGGTCGCTTCCCACGACCTCGATGAGAGCGCTGCGCTCCTCGTCCCAGGCTGGGCACTCTTCCAGCGTGTGCTGGGCCGTGTCCTCACGGCAGTTGCCACAATGGTGGCACACGGCGGACTCCTCGGCTCCGGCTATGCGACACAGGTACGCACCGAAGCAGCCGTGCCCGGTGAGCACCTGCGTCAGCCGGTATGTCGGCGCACCGTGGCGCCTGTCCAGCCACTGCTCGAGGACAGGTCGCACTGCCGCGACGGTCCTCGCACCAGCACTAGGGCTCTCCAGCCTGGAACGCCACTCCTCCACGGCAGTCCTGCGGAGGGAGGCCAACATGGCCTCGACCTCTCTGGGGACCAGCCTCTGCCCACGCCCGGACGCCTCCTCTCGTCGGAAGAAAGCCGACGAGAGGGTTTTCGCGTCCAGCACCCAGGGCAGAGTTCCCGCCAATACGCAGGCCGCCTCGTGCGAGACCGTGCGGTAGCCCCTGATAATTCGCTGCGCCACCATGCGCTGCGGACGATGCAGCAGGCGGACGCAGCGAGCGCTCAAGGACCCGGCCCAAACGGGACTCCCGTAGAAGGCCATGGACCGCACGACTCCAGCGTATAGGTTTCGGCAAGGGATGCCAGGACCATCAGTATTGGGCAGCAGGCGCCCAAGTGCGCCCGCCACCCTCACCAGCTTCGGCGACAACGTCTCGAAATGCGTGCGGAAATCCCATCGGCTGTCGAGAATGAGCCCGAGGTACTTCATGCTCGAGCCGACAGGAATCCGCACGCCCTCCACCGTGATGTGGGCCCCAGGCGGAGGCCCACACCGAGGACCGTGGAAACACACGGCCTCGGTCTTGTTCAGGGCCACCGTGAGGCCCAGTCGCCGAATCCTGCCCACCACCAGTCCGGTACCGAACGAGGCGAGCAGGGCTGATCTTCTAAAAGTCCTGGCCGTCGCTGTCACCAATGTGTCGTCCGCATAGCAGACGACAGCGACGCCCCGAAGGTTGGTACCACGGAGCACCCAATCATAGCCGATGTTCCACAGGAGCGGGCCGAGAACCGACCCCTGCGGAACACCGCACGACACCGCTCTGCGGTGCCACCCGTCAGCGCCCGGATACACCACGCACCTGTCAGACAAGTACGCGTGCACCAGACGCCTGAGATAGGGCGGCACCTCGTGGTACCGCAGTGCTTCTTCGATGCAGGCCCAGGGCATGGTGTTGAACGCGTTGGCGATGTCAAGAGACACCGCCACCACGACCCTACCCCGGGACACCGCACGCTCCGCTTGCGCCTTGACCCGCAGAATCGCGTGAACTGTCGACCGGCCCCGCCGGAACCCGAACTGGCAGTCCGCCAAGTCCGGGCCCGTATCCTCCAAATGCTCGACGAGGCGCGCGTGAACTATGCGCTCAAAGAGCTTGCACACCTCGTCGAGCAACACGATGGGCCGGTAGGCCGACGGCGACTCTGCAGGTCGCCCCTCCTTACGGAGCAGGACAAGCTTGCCCGTCTTCCACCGCGACGGGAAGATGCCCTGCTCAAGGCACGCGGAGAAAAGGCCGCGGAGCCTCGTACCCAGCGACTCGACGGCCAGCACCCAGACACGACCGGGCACCCCGTCGAGCCCCGGGGCCGAGTTCTTGCTCCGCAGCCGAAGCACTGCCGCCTCTAGCTCTTGCGGCGAAACCTCCGGGATATCCCTTACCGAAACCAACGACGATGACGCCGGTGGACGTGGCGCCATCGGTGGAGGAGTGAGCTCCTCAGTGGCCGGAAACAAAGCCGCGACGACGTCTTCGACCAGATCGGTCCGGAGGCTCTGCGTCAGAGGGGGCGCCCATGGGCGGAATTTCTTCAACGCCGCACGGTACGGACGCCCCCATGGATCTCTGTCCAGAGACCTCCGGAACTCCTCGTTCGCCGCGGCCTTCGCTTGCGCGATGGCCACCCGCAGCGCTCTCTTCGCCTCTCTGTGGAGGTCGAGAAGGTGCCGCCCTTGCTCGTCGTCGCCGGGTCTACGTGTCCGACGACGACGGTGCCTGGCGAGTCGGCGGCGCGCGACCTGGCAGGACGCACGCAGCTCAGTGAGCTCGGCCGACCACCAGTACACCTGGCGCTTCGCTGGGAGGCGGGTGACCCGGGGCATGGCCGCGTCGCAGACTCGCGACATCGCCACCCCGAACCATTCCGCCTCTTCCTCGACCCGCACCGGCCCGTCCGGCACGGGGAGCCACGCCTGAACAATGGCAGCTTCCTTCGCGGCCTCCACATCGAGGCGCTTCGCGGCCCATCGTCGGCCGCCCGTGAAACGGGCAGTCGGACCACCACCGGACTGGCGGGTGGAGACCTGGGAGGATGAGACGCTGAACCGAATGTAGAGATGATCGGACAGCGTCTCCTCCTCGACCAAAACCCTCCAGTCCCGAACACGGCGGGCAAGGGCCGGGGTGGCGAACGTCACGTCCACCACCGAACCGCCGTTGTGCCGCACGCACGTGTTCTCCGACCCCCGATTCAGGACGACCAACCCGATGGAGATCGCCCATTCCTCCAGGGCCTCACCCCGCGCGTCGGTCACCGACGAACCCCAAGCCAAGGCTTTGGCGTTGAAGTCGCCGGCTACAAGCACGGGGCGAGGCTGGCTATCAAGCTGCACCAGGGCCCCCAGGCGCGCGAGAAAGCTCTCGAATTCCGCCTGATCGAACCCCTAATCGAACAAGAGCGTAATGTGTAAAATGAAAGGAACGAGGCCTTTGCTAACTAGTGAAGCACTTTTGGTTGCGCGTCATTTGAAATCTGTGCTATATTTAAGTTTCTAAGGAATTGAGTGTTTGTATACATCTAGGTAGTATTCTCTAGGATAACGAGTTCGATCCGAGAATAGACTTGTTCATGATACTTAAGACTTCATATAGGCAGGTTTAATCGTCTTCGTCAAGTGGCAATGACTACTTCACATAGTTAATTTTTATCTAGCGAGTAAGCGGCCATACGAACTAAATGTATTATTTTGGAATGCTCATTCCCAATCTAAGCCAACTATATTTTTTCTATTATCGTATATTTATTTTTGCAGTGATGGAAATAGCACCAATAATTTTGATTTTGATGAAAATATTGTACTAAAATTATACCACAAACATATACGATCCTAAATGTCACTTTTCTACACAGCTTATGTAGGAAGTGTAATTACAGGAATATAATTTACGACAGCCATAAGACAGGGTAATAAATAACAAATTACGGCTGGCTGAGCCCTACCCGTTACTCGCGACCTAGTGGAGTGATTTACCGCAATCTCGCGGAGCCAGCATCCCCCTGAACCGTGTCAGTGCACTGCAGAACGGCACTAATGCTATTAGAATTAAATTTTAAATTTAGAACGATGGACTTGCAGGTGGCTAGTCTTTATATTTGTTTGTGTTTTTTATGGGGAGGAGTGTTTTTTAAATACCAGTTACATTTGATTGACGATGAGCGAGAAAAAAGTTTTTAATTCGATAAAGATTATGAAAAGATTCATAAGTTAACGATATTCAAAAAATATTTAACGCATCTAATCTGTGTACTCAAATAACCATTTCAAATCTTCTACGTTTGCATGATAATTTTCTACGCGTATTTAAATACAAATATAGACTTAAATATTAATAACATTACTGTGAAATTCGCTTCCAACAGAGTTGTATGACCAAGCGACGGCTGACTAGCGTCATTACGCTTCAAAATAGGTTCAACAAAACGGGCCGTCTCATCATTCATGCGTATAGTGCTTGCGTGCGAACACTGAGTGCGTCGCCCCGCGCCCTACGCCCTCCTGGTTCGAAGTCCTGTGCGGGGAGTCTGGCTGGAGCAACGACCTTAGCCCTTACTCAATAATATCCAGTTTTTACACTAGAATAGCTACTGCACACGGGACGTATTCAAGGAATGTCTTGAGAGTATGGATCGTTATTGAAATAATATTTAAACATTTTAGGCTCAATACATTGTGAACCAAGGGAAGTAACTGTTAAACATAATATACCAGTCGTAAAAAATCCACATCTACCCGTTAGAAACCACCTGCAACCAACGACTCCCCACAACTTTTCATATTAGGCGGTCCATATATTTAATATGAACAGAGTTTTTAACTTGTATGAAACAAGACTTTGCCCAGCGTCGAGGTAAATAACCGGTCCAGTCTGATAAGATATAAGCCTTAATTAAAAATAGGTCTGGAAAACGCGAAACGAGCGATGGCGGACTACAAGAAATTGCCTCTTAAGATTATTACATTAAAAGTCCCCCGCAAAATTAATTCCTGGATCCGCCCTTGGATTCGTTTCCCCAGGCGGGCGCCTAATGGGTGTGCCATTTAAAAACTTCGAGGTGGAGTGGTGCTTTCCGGAAATTCCTGGAGCATTCGCGTTATTTTTATTGGGGACGCGAATTAATAGCGTAAGTATTATTCCGTCGACGAGAATATCCGAACGTAAACATGGTTTTACTGCCTTTATGGCTTGCCCCTCGCGGTAACTCCGCTTGTCTGTATCGATCGCTGTTTTTGGAACATACGCTGTGCGGAACGAATCGTGAATGTACATATGATTACCGAAACAATAAAGATTTCGTTTGATACTAACTTTAGTGATCATTAAATGTTATATTATGTAGATATGCTACATCACGATGTAATATATGAAAGGATAAGTTGGAAACATTTTCAAGAATAATGAAGGCCTTTAAGTTATTTCCAAGATGGCGAGCGCGTCTTACTCTTTATAGCGGGATTTCTCTATATTGCGTTCCGAGTGCTCAGTTTATGCCCTACGAGTCATAGAACTAAAATCTTTGCGCAGTAAAACACGATAGCCACTTTAAAAATATTTATACTAATAATTCTTAATACTAATACACTCATGACGTCACCCGGCCCATAACCGTACGGGGCCGATGAATTTGATTTTAGAACACGGATAAGACAGTCGTTCGGTATCGTGAATAATCGGGCTGGTTCGTGCGTAGTCGGCGTAACGGGCCATCGCCTGCGCAGGGTCAACACACCCTGGCCAAGGTCGGGTCGATGACCTATCCAGGGAGTCCCGACGAACGCTGTACAAAGGGATGCAACACGATACCACTCGTCCCGATTTGTTTAGAACAGCCTTTCTCAACTCGTCGACATTCCCGCGCGAGTCACGTACGCCATTATGGCGCGCGCATACGAGCATCCGCTTACTTCAACATCATTATATTGGAAACGCATTATTTACAGCGATTTTATAAATATTAGCGTTCAAATTAGTTATTGAAATGTGTTTTATTGAAATAAAGAATCCGTATAGTAACAGCGTATTAAGATCTCATATCATCTGAATCAGTATTTATAATTATCCTTGAATCCACTCAAATGCAATGTTAAGACTTAAGCATGAAAGTAAAATCTGTAAAGACAAATAAAGTTTTACCAACTCTAACTTGTATTCTTATAAACTAATGTTATAAAAAGGAAAGATTTGTTTGTTTGTTTGCATTGAATAGGCTCTGAAACTACTGGATCGATTTGAAAAATTATTTCACCATTAAAAAAACATTAGCCCTGATGAACATAGGCGATAGCATATTAGCAATAAGACTCAACAAACATTTTGACATTAAGAGTGAAGAGATTGTGACCTTACGTGAACATTTATCAAGCCGAGGATCCTGGCGCGGTACATGTTGAGAAACATTGTTAGGACGATTAGCGACGGCTTTACTCGTGCATGAAACAACATTGGAAACAATGAGTCAACTGCACCTCGTATTTCACAACTTTGCGATAAAACATTATGCAACACTGACGCATTCGGCACACCATTGCATTAACGTAGATTCTAAAATCTACAGGGAAACTGTCATAGTATGTGACGCCCGACGTCACTCTTTACACCAATATTGAAAATATGTGGTATTCACGTGAAACATATGGGATAACATACGAAACGTCCGAAAAGTAAATAAGTTATTAAAACATATTTTTCATTTAATTATTGTTAGGGGGCAAACAAAACTTTTAACAACATGCCTCATCATATTGCAATAATAACAGTTGTAAATTATTCGGCATTAATAAAATTATGAACAGCTACTATTAGTTACAACAATAAATACAAAGAAATATTAACTAAAGAAATTATTTGCAACCAAAACATTGCATTATAACAGATATAATTACAGTGTACTTGCGGTTCCTGTTTCTGATAAAATGTCAATTCTATTTAAAAGTGAACAAGTGAAGGTTGTTCAGAAATGAATTCACAACTTACAACACAGTTTGAGGTAAAGATATAAACATAAATTCAAGGCAAATTGTGGGATTCTTGGTTGCACCTCTGCCTACCCCTTTTCAGAAAAAATATGTGATGTATGTATTTAGTTGTTATTATTGTCTCATCAACTTCAGCTTCAGGAAGAAAACATTCAATTACTGAAAATACCCTCATCTAACAATTACCCCAATGAACCGTTATTGGCCGACATTCAGTGACTTCCTGGATCCTGGATCCTTTGTTAGGTTCATGTTTATTACTTTTTTGTATTAAATTGCATGAAACTGAAATTGATTTTCTGGTAAACAACATTTAAATTGACAATGAATCAATTGGTACATATATTTTTGAATTTTCCAGATGGTAAATCTAATACATAATAACAAAAACAATCAGTTATTGTTTATAATGATTGCAAATCTGTTTACATTGTGAAACAATAATGACTGGACCAGAATGGCATGTTTCAACAACATTAATAATTGTAAGATACTGGAAAGCTTTTAATACTTATGTACATAAATATAACTGATAAGTCGCTTTTAGATCAAAGTGAGTTGTGATTCATATGTTGAGTAAATATTTAATTAATTTCATCATAACCATAATCATTTAAATAACAGTGCAATGATATGTCATATTTAGTGTATGTAGAACTTTGCACCAAATTTCACAAGTACAATGCTAAATCTTTTGAGAATAGATAAGTCGAGTACAAATCTATTTTCAGGCAATCATGTCAAATAAATATGATGATATCAAGATTATTGACAACCCCTGCACATCTATAGAAGTACATGGACAGTTGCATTTTATACTCTCACCAACTCAAATGTGAAGGTATTTTCCAAAATTGAAGCAGCTATATTGATAGTTTATTTATGAAGAACTTGTGATAATATACCAATGTATACTATTATAAGTCAGTAATGTGTATTTCAATGAACAAAATATGACACTGAATATTCAATTAAATTATGGTATAAAAACAATATATAAATTCCAAATATGATACAATTTTGAATACATAATATTAAGACACACAAGACAAAGTTAGTATAATATTTATATTACATTCTCAGGTATATTAAATACCAATGTAATGAAGAATAAACACCAGGTGTTTCACCTTGGGTGTGCTGTAGCACTGACGGTATGCAGTAAAAATAAAACAGTGGGCTTTATAAGGAAAACAAAAGGTAATTGTATTCAGTTTATCAATTGATATCATCCACAATTTGATCATAACTTTGATTAACTGTAAATCATATAATCTGTTTGCTGCTTTTTAATCAATGAATTACAAATTATTTGGCCATTTACATTTCAAGAGTTTAAGTTTTGACCTACTTCACCCAACAATTGTATTAAATGGATTTTTGTAAGCTGTACAACTGTAAATTTAATATTTATGTTAGATCAAGAGGTGTGTTGTGTAAAATAATTTAAATTCACAACAATAACAACGAAACTACGAAGTGGGGTTACTCTCTGAACATTTTTTAACTACGCGCATTCGTGTACAAACAAAGTGGTGTTATAATACTTGATGAACTTAATTACAACTGGTTGAGTGGACGCAGCATTCCATACAAGCACTTTGCATACGTTTTCTGTGTTTATTCCAAGCTTTGTACTTTGCCCGGCGCAATTTTTAAAAACTTCGTAACCATACTAAAAACTTTTTAAAGAGGTTACATTGCATGTCACTCAGGAATTGTTTTCGAATAGTTCGTTATTAAGAAATTACCTACCGATAATAATATCTGTCAGCACGAGTTTACGTGACTCACGCCTACTTTATACATCCTCCCTATCGAACAATTTGTTTTTTATGAGTTTCGACGCGCACAATGAAGATTCCACGCGACATGAAAGTACACGGCAGACAATGGGCGTGACTCTTGTCACCATTTGTGTAGAACGAAACTATTTAGCAATAACAGATTAGATAAATTAGTGAAAAATACAAGGAAAATGTGGACTATATTATAATGTAATTGGACGCTTGGTTACGTCGGTTTCTGAGGGCACGACCTTCGACGTAAGTCGCCGACAGTGCTTCTACAAGGGTATAAAAGTTGTAAATAAATTATGACTTACCTTCACAGCCATACACATTGAATAGAAATTGAACGGTTGCAGCCGTGACCAGCTTAGGAAATTCACCGCACACGCCGAAAACGTGTGCTCCGCACAAAATAATTACTCAACTGAATGGAGAATTGGCGCCTTGCCAGGTACAAAAATAAGTGTCGCTGCCACCGCCGCGCCGCATTTAAAATTCTACTAAATTATACCATCTGTGAATTTTACTAAATTTTCAACAATAATTAACGTATTCTTTATTTTTGTTTAAATTACAATATAATATAAATTATTATACTTTAGATTAAGTGATTTCATATTTCTATGATGTTAATTGTCACGTGACAAACCAAAAGCATCCAGGAATTTGGAAATTAAATACGGCAACACTACAGACTTAAGTTGCACAATTTATAAATATGCTATCCCAGTTCAAGAGAGTTAATACAAAACAATAAATAAGGATATTAGGTCGCATATATTTATTTTATAGGTCATACAATGAAACAGTTTAATATGCTTTACATGAACATGCTATCATCGAATCCTGGAGGAGGCAGATGATCAGCATCCGGAGGGGGTGGTCGCCTGCCAGGCATGGGTCCTGCGGGTGGACCAAATGGGTCAAAACGAGCACCCGGCGGTACAGCACCTCTGCGAAATAATATTTTATGTTGAATAACAATTAACATACATACATAAACTCACGCCTTTATCCCAGAACACCAGGACACCCATATTTCACCTTGTATGTTCCGTCCCATGATGTGATAGGGGGCGAGCCTATCGCCATATCGGGAACAAATTCCTGACTCCGGGCTGACACTGAATAGAAAAACCCAATATCATTTTGCCCGACCCGGGATTCGAACCCGAGACCTCAGCTTTGTATTCGCATCATAGTACAACTACGCCAACAAGGCAGTCGTATGTTGTATAATAATACACAATATTATGAAACATTGCACATTTGGCTATCTTCTAGAATATTCAGTTTCAAAATGTCTGCACATAGTACCTACTGAGCATTATTTATTTTTAAGTTATTAAGTATTTCACGGATCCTGTGATGATTTATGACTACAGTATTATGAAATGTTATATCTCACCTTGGCAACCCACCAGGCACTCCTAGGCCTGGATTCTCAATATCCCTTCGTGGTCCAAATGGATTGAAGAGCATTCCACCACCACTGGGAGCAAATGGGTCCAAATCAGAACGCCCCAAATTACGTAGATTAGGCGGCAAACCCCTGGAGTAGAAATTTATAGTTTTAAAAAATGTATTTTACTAAATACCAACAAATAAAAATATTAGGATAATATAATATAAACTTGTAGTAGACATGAGTTTCATACCATAAATCTTCAGTGTCTGGTTCTGCACTAGGCCTTGGTCGTGGTGGCACTCTTAATGGATCTTCAGGTGGTCTTCTATCATCAGCTGCTGAAACAAGAACACAATATACATAAATATACCTAGAAAATATATTTTTAACATGTGGCATACCACTGATATGTGCTAAAATAATAAATTATATATCATGTTACATACCAAATGCAATGCATAACAATACAGAGACAAATAACACCAATATTTTTTTTAAGGGACCCATGGTTAAAACTTGACACCAATAATTGTAAAATATGAATCCAAAAAATTAAACAATCCACAAAGTACAAAGAATCATAAATACAAAGAAATCAATTTAATTAATTGATCCTTGGAAACAGTTCAACACACAAACCAGTTATGCAGTGGTACATGAATGAATGAATATGTTTACTGTTTTTTTCCTTTGGTAGTACTAAATTGTGTTTACGTATAATAATATGATCTCACAGAAAATATTAGTCATGTAGCGGAAATCTTATACATTTTCCTTGTTTTAAGGTCAGTATGTAAGAAGTGACTTTTATTTCTCCAACTCTAGATTGTGTAATGTAAGTAATAAGTACATGAATATACTATTAATGCCTTCATTAACCTTTTCAAATGAGTTCACATATTAAGATAATGATCCTGATGTATAACATATTTAAACATAAATAAATGCACTTAATAGCCATAATAATAGTTTTGACCCAATACTAATATTGAGTCTTGTGTCATGGGTATCAGAAACTACCAGAGACTTTTCGTTCTCATAAACATCCTGACCTGAAACAAATACCCGTGGATCACACATACATTTGTCTCTGTGCAGGGATGGAACCCGCAACGCAAACTCTCTTTCACAACCCATTTCTAACCATTGGTTAGAATGGGTTAGTTGACAACCCAGTGGTGCAACTAACCATTGGTTAGTTGCACCACTGGGTTGTCAAAAGTCACAAATCTTGATGCATTCTAAAATTATAGGAAAAAATGTTACACTTACATCTTGATGTTTGAGTTTCTGAAGTTGTAGTTGGTTTATCGGTGATTGAGTCTATGAGATCCCTTTTGATGTTATACATGAAGTCCTTGTGGCCCGGTATCATCTTGTCTATAGAGCCACTCATAGCTTGCACTGTGTCCTCAATCTTCACAGCAATGTTTGATACTGCTAAATCATCTGATCTCTGTAGAAATGCAGAGGACAATATTATTTTCCACGGCGAGTATTATCTTATCATAAACCTATAAGGGAATTCTAAATAAAAGAAACTTAGACGAAATTTTGCATGGGTATGGTGATGCAGTGTTTATATTTTGTAACATATTACAAAAATTGGGACAAAATTTTAAAGACCTAAACACCAGTATATGACGCATAATTGTATTAACAATGGACGTTTCTCATATCCTTTTTCATCAAATTCAATATCTACATTCATTTTTAAAGGGCATAGAGCAATTTAAATTCTATTTGTAAAATATATTGACTATAGTGTGACATATCAAAACCTTTTCACTTAGTTAAATTTGTGTTTCAGCTGTAGTCGGCCATAATTTTTCCTGAAACTAGAGGTAATTTCAATTACCTCTAGTCTTAATTTATTAAATTTCTAGTCTTGTTATAGTAAAATAAAAATCAGCACTGCTGTGTTTAGCTTGTAGATGGTATTTTATACATACATACATTAACTCACGCCTTTTTCCCAGAAGGGGTAGGCAGAGGCGCCACCAGGACACCCACATTTCGCCTAGTATGTTCCGTCCCATGATGTGATAGGTGGCGAGCCTATCGCCATATCGGGTACAAATTCCAGACTCCAGACCGATAATCAATGGAAAAACCCAATATCACTTTGCCTGACCCAGGATTCGAACCCGAGACCTCAACTTTGTAACCGTACCGTAGTACAACTACGCCACCGAGGCAGTCATTATATTATATGGTATTTTATAGGCATAAGCAAATATTACGACTAAAACATGTTGGACATCTCACCATTAAATTGACAATTAAATTTCCATCAGTATTCAGTCCATGCAGTATGTACAATTTGGATTGAAGGACATATCTCAGTGTGTAGTTTTCAGCATCATTCCAGCCAGTTGGAAGCAGTTCACTTGTCTCTTCATCACCAGATAATGTGCGCTGAAAGTAATTACATATTTTATTACTAAATCAAGAAATTTAATTAGCAAATGTATGTCATTCATGAAATTTTACTTGGTTAATAATAGCTCTGTATATTTTTAGGAATAATCATCAAAGAAAACCACAAGATAATAATATGAAAATATTTTGTTAATTAAAAAAAATATATAGTTAAGAATCGTTTTAGAGGTAGTCAATTATATCTCCTGGCAAAATACAGATTTTAGCCGTTTTTTTTTTCTCTTCATGGCAATGCACTATTTGTGCTTCTACCAGTGTCAAAGTTTATTTTAATGTATATTTCAAGAAACTCAATCAAAGTTAGGGAAACTTTGGTTTTGGTAAGGTACATGGATAATGTCGAATGGATAATTTTGGAATAGTACCAGTGGATTAATTATAGGTGATAGTCAAAAAGGAAAGAGGCAAAATTTTAATATTATTTTTACTTATATACTTAGATAAGATATTATAAATATTCAGGTTGTTAGTATATAAAAGAGTGGCTATATTCACTATATTGGTAGGAAACGGAACACGAAGGCACTGTAATTGATTGTATAATGAGGAGGAGTCATAGTTGGGACAGGAAAACATACAATGGTTCAAATCACCAACATCACACCCACATGAGCAGGCTGAAGTGTCCAAAATACCAAGCCTAGCAAGATGGGCTGGGGAACAAACGTGCCCAAGCCTCATCAGTATCAAAATGGATGTAGCCAACTTACTAAAAGCGAACTTGAAAAACCAGGGTTATAATGGTATATTGGGTTGTATTCTGTAGTAATAATTACCCTTTAAACGGCTACTAACTGCCCACAGTTAATCCTAGCATGAAGTTATAGCCAAAATGTTACGAATAGTCATAGGAGCATCATAGAATATCTCGATTGGAGAAAATTACTTTCAGTGAGTACTGGCTCCGAAATTTGTAACGGTTTTTTTGTAAGTTATACATAATGAGAAGTTTGTTAATAAATAAATTACATAAATACCTCGTCCCCTATACCAATACTACGGAAACCTCTTTTTGTCAAATTGAAATGTATAAATGCCACAATAACATCAGATTTTCGTTTCACATCTTTCTCTATCGTCTTGAATGTTAAGTCCCAACCAAACAGCGGGTCATTTGCCATTTCTGTTGTTTATTTTCAGGCAGTTTGAACAAAGAGTAAGGTTTTATTGTATTTGTCGTTTTGAGCGACTCAAGAAACTGTGATGTTTGCAAATCCAAAACACACTCGTCATGTTTTGCTTGGCTGGTCAGTTTGACAAGTCACATGTCAGTTGTCACTGTGTTATTTGACAGATAAAATAAAAGTTGCCACTTAACCTCTGTGGACCCGTGCAATATTTACCGTCTTTTACCGCTAGAACGTGTTTAGAAATATTTGAAGATAAAACTTTAAGTATTACATAACAATTATTTTACTATTTATTCAGTTTATTTATTTATAATTAGATTTGAAGTTTATAGATTTTTACCGATTTTTGTAATTTCTCTTACCGATTACAAAGTGGAGTAACTGTGCAACGTAAAAACTAGGGCTGTTGATATTTTTTTAAATATCGGATTTTCGATATATCGATATTTTCAAATATATCAATATCGGAGTTTGATATATCGAAAAAAAAATATCGATATTTCGATATATCGATATTTTTTATTTTATTGGCTGTTTTAAAAATATATTCGTAAGTCAGCTCAAAAATAATTTACACAGTCAATATATTCAGTATATTTATTAAACAAATTAAATTATAAATGTAAGAAAATCTAAGGTTCTCTAATTATTGTTCAATTTTAATAAAACAATTATGCGTATATACCAATATTTCTCAGTAAGAGTTTTTAAAAATACTCGTTGTTTTATGTGTTCAGCGGTTTGACTACTACGATTATTAACTGTTATGTATGTATTTATGATTAACTGTTATGTGTGTATAGTATGTTTGTGTATTTATATATGTTTAATTACTATTATTAGCTTTAATTCTTTATTTTTTACACTGCCCTCTCTCTCTCTCCTTCTTTTAAATCCATCCCATGGTTGTCTGTAAGACATTGCTGTCGAGCGATAAGACCGCCATTTGTACTTTTTTTTTGTTATTGTTTCTGTATGGTGTATTTTTGTTCTTAATTGTGTACAATAAAGATTTAAATAAATAAATTATTAGGCACTGAAAGATTGATTGTAGAAGCAATTCGTTCAGATGCTACAGATGTAGCAGAAGAATTCAAATATTTATCAGCTATTTCTGATAGCACAGGAGTGAAATGTCTACTATCAATCCAAAATTTTAGTGCATTTGATGATCTTGAAATATTTGTTAAATCTTGAAATTTTTTTAACGTCGCTGATTGCTAATCACAGGCCATAGATTATAGACATAATATAGACAAAGTAGAGATGCTAAAGCTCTATCAATAACGCTGATAGTGACAAACGATAATTGACAACAACAGTGGGTAAATTAAGTGTTTTGGCGAAAAAAATAAAAACTTATAAAAAAATATCGAGTGTCGATATTTACATTTCAATATCGAACTATCGATATATCGTCCAAAAAAGTATTAGTAATAAATATCGATATTTATTAATAATAATATCGATATTTCGATATATCGATATTTTATCAACAGTCCTAGTAAAAACAACATGGCGGGCAGTGTCAATCCGGGAACGTCGTGATCGCAACGTGAAATAATGAATTTTGTTATTTTAGAATATGGGTGAATATGTGCAATAATTTATCATACTTTTATGTGCAAAGTGTTGTGTTTTAATAGTATTAGTGTTATTTGAGTGCTAAAATGACCTCGGATAAAATTAAAGTTGCTGTTCGAGTCCGTCCTTTTAACAGGCGAGGTAAGCTTGTTTCATTTTGCTAATAAATAAAGAAATTACTATCGTACAGGTGACTGCGTATGACTGTTTATCTCTACACTTTGTGTGTTGATGATAAAATAGAGGCATGTTTAATAAATGTTAACGGCGCAAGTGATTGATTTTTATTTGTTCGCGATATCTAACATTTATTTATGATGTATTTATCTTTTCGAGATATTTTAAATTTGCTGTTTGATATATTATACTAAATAGGAAACTTCATGTACCAATTTTTATCGGAGTAATTTTTCACAATTCCTTTATTCAAAATTCTTAAATATTGCATTTCGGCACACGCTTTATTTGCTCTGAAGATACTGCAAAATAAAGTATTTGTGTTTCAAAGCTATGCGGGTATAATGCCGCAATCTTTTTTGGAACTGAGAATCGCAGTTTTACATGTCCTGTTTTAATACTTTTAACTGAAAGTATTTTATAATAACTACACTACAGTCATTAAATGATTACAAAAAATGAACAGATAGAAATTAAAACTAAATGGGTAGCATGGCAAACAGTGAGGTACTTCTCATAATATGAAAATATCAAAAAATATCATTACTAACTAAATTATGTTGCAAATCAAACATAAGCTACAAGGTAGGATAAAATGGCATGGTATTTTTCTGATGCATTTTTACTTTTGATATCTATTCTTTCTTCAATACTATAACAGATCCATATTGTTATAAATATATACAGGGTATATCAAAACTGCGACCGAAAACGAAGCCAGGTGGTAGTATTAGTGACTTTAGATACAATGCAAGTAAAAATTTCCCAAAAGAAATCGACAACTTTTTTTTTGTAATTTTTTACTTATCTTCGACTTTGGGTGATAAACACATAGTTTTTCTAAAATAATGATATAGACCTCTTTATGTTTAAACACTCAATGGTACGTAAGGGTTTTAATTAGTATTTTCGCAAAAACTAGGTATTTACCACCCAATAACGATGATATTTACAAAATTCTAAAAAAATATCTGTCACTGTTTTGGCGAAATTTTTATTTGCATCGTGTCAGTAACCACTAAAACTACCACCTGGCTTCGTTTTCGGTCGCAGTCTTGAGATACCCTGTATATACAAATACCTACTAGTTTAATCTGGCTTAAATGCAATAAAAATGATTCCAAGTCATATTAAAGATTGTGTACAGTATTGTTACATTTTTCTATAAGTCACATGAAAGATTCATTGGAGGTGGGTATTGTTATTCTAATAAATGTATAGAAATTATATCTACAATTCTAGGAAGGAAATTGGCTGGCTCTAGAAATTTTAATGCAGGTATAAAAAACAAAATATATATTCCAATTTTCAATTGTAGATACAGTACTGTAATCATTGAAGAAAATATAGGGTATTTAGGTGACATTTCTAGTAATAAAAATAAAAAATAAATACACCTAACAGTCACATACATAGTCCTGACCCCACATTAAGATCAATTAAGTCTTGTGTCGCAGGTATCAGAACTATGAGAGACTTTTCGGTCTCACAAACACCCAGACCCGAAAGAAATATTGGTGGGCCGCACAAACATTTCTCTTGGTGCCGGGATCGAACCCGCGGCCTCTCGTTTCACAGCCGGCGTCTAACCAACTGCGCCACAGAGGCTGTCAAATAGTAGACAATAGCATAGTCGAAATAATTAAATATCCAAAAGTTTCCTACATAGTTCCATTCCATTCCACCAGGGTTGTGGCTTGCATTCAATTTTTAGATCCATGCTGAGAGAGAGACTACAAAATACCATGCTGTATGTAAATTGGTGGTCTTTTTGCATTTCAATTATTCCAACCTCGTTGAGTGAATCACATACATGTTACTATCTTATATTAGTAGTAAGATAATGATTTAATGGTAGTAAAAATATGTTAGTTATTTTGTTTTATAATTGATGTAAAAATTGAAGTCGGTTAAATCAATTTCCTTTTTGTGATGTTTTTCGCCATCATTGGTGTATTCCTTTCTCACATCATAAAACATACATTTATAAAACATTAAAGTCAACAATAACTTTAATTTTATACCTGCTGTAAAATTTATTTGGGAATATTATTTTTTATTAAGTCTGTATATTATAATTTTTCTAACTGTAATAGCTAATTGGCTAAATAAATTGGCAAAAAAGAGTATGGATATAATGAGGGCACTTAGATCTAATTTATTATTGATATGGCAACCCAAAACACTATGACGTACATACATACATACATACATAAACTCACGCCTTTATCCAAGAAGGGGTAGGCAGAAGCGCCACCAGGCCACCCACATTTCGCCTTGTATGTTCCGTCCCACGATGTGATAGGGGGCGAGCCTATCACCATATCAGGCACAAATTCCTGACTCCGGGCTGATAATGAATAGAAAATCCCAATATCACTTTGACCGACCCGGGATTCGAACACGAGACCTCAGCTTTGTAACCATACCGTAGTACTACTACGCCACCGAGGTTATCTATTTACTATGACGTAATATGTTTAATTAAATATTTGTTATTTTTATTTATTGTTGTTAATGGGACAATTTGTTCATTTGAAATCATAAAACAAGCAAAAACCGTACCAGAATTTACAGAAATAAGTGTTAGTGTTATATTCTTGAGTCACCATTTTCTCTTCTCTTTAAAAAGGTACCAAAAATTCGTCGGTAATTTAACTAACGACAGCTTAGGAATTCAATTTGTATTTCTGTGGTAGTACAGTGACAGCTTCTTAATCAATCCAGACGGTATCTCTGGAGAATTCAAAAGTAGACCCGTGTCGGCGCAGACTTCGACCGCTGTCCCACTAATCCTGAACAATTACTTCTAATATATTCACAACTCTAATTTTTTCGTCTACAACAATCGCTTGTTTTCGTCATGGTGAGTAGACGCGTGAAAATAGTCTGTCTGTGATTAATTCTGGCCCACTTTCGGAACGTCTTTACGTAATTTATTAAATCGATTGTGGAGTTAAGTAGGCGAGTTACCGGCGTATGCAACGGCGCAAGGCTGTTTAGCAATGTTACTGTGGCTTTGAAAAATTAAATATCGCCCAACATTCTTCAGCCGCCTCTTTCTAAATCCTTGAATTGCGACACTATAATCTACACGTAAGTCTGTAGCTTAATTAACGATCTTTATGTAGGAGTTACGCGAATTGTGACACAATTTTCAAAATGATTTCGAGTTATTAAAATTGTAATTGGTAGGAATTTCATGAGGAAACAACAGTCGTGGTTACATTTCATGCATACATTTTGTTCTACAATATTTTGCACGAGCCTACCGTATAAAATGGTCTAAAGGAACCGGATTTGTAAGAGCATCGTCGCGGACGCGGCGTCGACCTCGCGCTGACTCACCTGCGTAGTAGCTCCTACTTGTTTGCAATAGGTGTAGTTCATTTCATAAACAAACTTATTCTGAGCATGTGACACGACTAATCTACCAATCCACTTCCACGCAGTCTGTGACACGCGTAATGATAGTGTACAACGCTGCTCCATTTACGCCAATCTGGAGGATTGTACATCATTAAAGGGAATTGTACATAACAAGGAGAAATAAGATCGTATTTCCTTAATACTGTATCCACTCATATCAAACTCTTTATATAGCTCTACGTAGAAAGGAGCCAAGTACTTAATGCGCTCCAGTAACGTGTTCAAGTAGCTCAAGTTTTGAAGTACCGGCATCTACAAAAGTGCCTGTTTTATTATAGTCTTTTAAGGAAATATTTTATATAAATTTACAGCAAAGTTTTAATTTCGCTCGCTATAGCGATTATATCTGTTATTTTTCAGCAAAATGTAGAGTTGGTACAATTAATACTACTACTACAAGGGATATCTGTAGTCTTTTCTTTGAAACTCTATAATAAAACATTTTTAGACCAATAGGCATCATAACTCTAATTCACATTTTAAAATGTAAAAGAACTAAAATTGAGCTGTGCATTTTTATTACAGATTCGGCCGATAAATTCTACCTCATTCAGTTTTAACCTAGAAATGTAAAGGCTCTCCGCAACTCTATTCTAAGTAACCATTGAATATTTTCTACTTTGATGTGGAATATCTCGGAGCGGCCGGCACTCTGGGGAAATAAACACTTTTTAACTCTTTGTGTTGCTACTATTTTCTCCCTGCGTCTCTTAAACTATCAATTTTATAGAGAAATGTCTCGTTATCAAGTGCCGTAAGGGTTTATTACGAAATTAATGGCGAGAACGAGTGTATAACTATGAGCAATAATCATGTCAATTAATGTTGTTTTGTGGACCATTTTGTAGGATGCTGGGTGAAGGGCAAGTGGAAAAAACATCCGTATGTCTAGAGAGTCATCTAGAGTATTTGTGGCGCTTTATTTTGTGTTTTGTTTACGAATATGTGTACAATTCTTAGGTAATTACACAAATGCTAAATATTATCGATCTTATTTGTTTATTAGGACAAGAAAATTGCCTCTAATCCAAATATAAACTTAAATCTGATCTTATCTAATTACAATATTTCCTGTATTAAAGGACTCTACATTAATTCATTTATGAAAGTCAGTTTATATTCCGACCATAATTATATCAAATGAACATAATTATAATACATCTTCATAATATTATAAAGTTAAACATTAATCAACCATAAACGTAAGATGTTTGAATATCTCGTACGTTCAGTAATTTTATAAACATGGGATTGTTTGAATAAGGAGTATGTTCTCATTCCTTGCCTTTAACATCGGCTACAAAGCCCTGTATTCTTTGTATAGAATAATTAGGCTCAATTACCATGCCAGTATCCTTACTAGTAGGCTCTGCTCTCGCTCCGATTACATTCACTTCACTCGATGGCACTGAATGGGTCCCCTCTTCCGTGATTAACTAGTAATTTTTTTTCTCCCTCATTAAGTTGGAAAAAAAACAAGAAAAAATAAGAATGACACTGGTTGGTTCGTTTTGCCAAATGTTTTCATCGGTTTTATTTTATTTCTTAAAAGTATTTAATGAGGAGTAAGATGAGAAACTTGCTTCAAGGGAAAAATTAAAAGTAAAGTTTTGTAATTTTCCTTTTTCGAGATAATGGCGTCACAAACTTTTTTGATATAATTTGTGTCTTCTGTAAGATACAAAATTTTACTTGATATTCTTATAGTGTGAGGGTGCGCCACTACGGCCACAACCTTCTTTCCAATTGTTTAAATAACTATTAACTATACATTAATAAATTTGTAACCGATCGATGTCTGTACGTGGAAGATACATATATGAGAAAAACGATTATTGTGGGATGTATACATATAATACGATGTTATATAAACGTAATAGAACCCAAAACAATGATTAATTGAATTTTTGTTTGTTTGCCTGTTTATCTGTGTTTCTGTTTGTCTGAGCCTTTGTGCATGCTAATCTTAGAAATGGCTTAACCGATTTCGCTTAAATTTGGCACGGAGGAAGCAGACACCTTGGATTAACATATAGGCTATTTTTATCCCTAAAATGTAGTGTTCGCGTGGGATGAGCAAGGAAATCGAATATATTTATTACTTTTCCAAAATACCTTGAGTGGGAATGTGTCGAGATATAACGGGACGGGACGAGAAAAGCAGTACAGAGGATGGCATTCAGTTTGATTATAAATAAAACAATACAAGAAATAATATGTTGCTGATGTGGAGTGGACTCGAAAAGTATCTGCACCCTACCTATCTATCTATATCAGCCCATATACGTCCCACTGTAGGGCACGGGCCTACTCTACAATCGAGAGAATCGATTGAGAGTGATTAGGCCATATAGCACCCTAGATCTGCACCCTAGTAAGAAATAAATCACGTTCTAATGTTAATTTATATTTCTTTTCTTTTCCAGAACTCGAACTAGGAACACAATGCGTCGTGGAAATGGAAAGTCAGCAGACCATACTGCAGTATCCGCAGTCGGCCCACGAGAAAGAAAGGTAAACTTCATCTCTCTAGAATCAATAATATGCTTATTCTTACGACATTGTAGCCAATTGAAATCTGGTACAGAAGCTAGAAGCTTCTGTGAGGATTAGCAATATACATTTTCTTTACTATGAATTCACCATTGAGCGCCTGCACTAATAGTTGTATATTCTAAATACACTTTCAAGTCAAAAATTGCTGAAGGCCATCAAATTTACGTAAATATCGCATGTTATAGAAATAAACATTGATATTACGAAATCAGTCGTCAGCAGCGTGGAGATAAAGGTATCAAGGATGGATTTGTTATAATCTGCACAATGGCTCAGGAAATAAAACGGCTTTATTGTATTTTTATTTAGTTAAAATATTTTAACGATTGGAAATCTTGCGCGGCTTGTGAATTTAGATCGTTCTTAATTTTGTTTTCAATTAAAAGTTTGAGTAAACGGTTATGGTGGCTACTGAAACACTACATAAAAAGATTTTTTGTAAATTTAAGTTTACTAGAATTGAGCCTTTCAGAGACAATAGATCACCATAATTAGTCCTCGAAAATCAGTAGATAATCACTGATACATTCAATAAGTTCTCAACTCAATATCCTAAATATCGTAAAAAGCTTAATTTTATTTTGTAGGAAGTAGATCTACCGAACGCGACGGCCTCAGGCAATATCCTTGCCCTAGATAGAGGACGCCCGTAATACGGCACAATAGGAAGAATCGAGCGGGGAAGGTCTTAGGCATCGCAATAATACGCACTTTATCTTCCGCCTGCGTCTTTTGTATGAAAAATAATATTTCATAAAGAATAATGCAACTCTTGGAAACCCTTTTGTTGTTCGTGACAGCCATGTTTCTATTACGTGTGTTTTTTTAAACTGTTGGAAATTTTCATCATAACTACATAATTATGCTTTAGGGTTCGTATATAAAACGTTTACTGATAATTTATACCTAATAGTGTCAATTCTGCTTACTCCGAATTTCCTGCATTAAGGATTGGAACAGGTATGTTTTGGTTCCCATGTTTTTCAATAGTCATTAAGTATTGAATAGGAACCTATGATTTGTTTTGAATATATAATCATGTCTCATAATGGTTTATTTAAATGTTTCCTCTTGTTTCTTTCTATGTCTTTAAAACAGGTTGCCGAAACCTCTGAATCCCGTGGCTCGTGCCCTTTCATCAATTCATTGACCGATATAATGGGAAATATCTATTTCATTGCTGTTTACCACATTTGGATCAGATTGTTTGGTCCTTGACCTACGCAACGTTACTAGGAACTCGACCGAACGACGTAACGATGATTCCAAGAAAATTGCAATTGAAGTTTTACACTTATTTTCAGTATTGATATTTTTAATGCAAAATATTTCTAGGTATTATATCTAAAAATAGTATTGTTACGTTTTTCATCGCCTACGGAATGGATAAGATTAATTTTAACATCTCCAATAATCTATTTACTTTAAGTGTTGATCCTCGGTAAGCCGCTTAACTCTATCTTAAATAACTGTTTTCATTTTATTACGACGTTAAATATTTACCTTAGCGGTTTATTAAATGAAAGTGAGGAATTATTATGCCCCTGCTATAATACTAAACGTGCTTTGAAAATCGGTCTCGCGGGGAAATTAAGATTTGTTGATGTTTAAGATTGAGCTATAATATCTTACTGAGATGACGGACGCAGTGAAGATAAATTGTGTTTAACATAAACTCATAAATAAGTTTATGATTAAAATGTTTTGATTTTGTCTTCTTGGAAATTATAGAGCCAATGGGCAGGCTTGTCCGGGGCGGTACTACTGTCCCATAGGAAATCGACGTGAAGCGACACCTTCGTTGTCGCGTTTCGTTGGCGAGTGAGATTGCCCCATGCTCAATACACCTTTCCGCTTACCATTCTTTTTCCTTCCCGCTCTCCTTCTAATTTGCTGTGCCTAATCATTTGATTGTTTATCAATCTAAAAATATCTTTGTTTGTTCCCCTATAACGGTAATGTGTTGTTCAAACAAAATGTCGGAGATGCTCTGTTTGGCGCGTTACCTCGGCCGTTTGCGCAATACACGTTTGCGCATTTTAGAACGGTCTGCGGCGATGATACGCGATAAATGTACGCTGAGCATACACAACATTGTATACGCTTTACTTCGTAGTGTTTACTTCATCATGTTAGTTTCTGGTAGGGTATATAAAGATTTGGAAAGTTTAAAAATAAGAGACGTATTTCATAAATAATTCTAGAATTACATAAAGCAATATTCGAAATGAATATAGGAAAGTTGTTACAACAGATGAATAATTCTAATTATCTTTTGATTGAGTTTAGCCAGATTGTAATATATTGTGAAGAAATTATTGGATGTTGGATAGTTCAAGGTTGGCAAATAACAAATATTATAATTGCTCTTTATTTCCTTCCGTTCATAAAATCTAAATCCAAATTAATTTCATATTTTAAATGTTTTTAACACAATATCCGCCAGTCCTCGATCCCAAAGTCTTTAAAAATAATGTTCAAATTTAAATTCCGAGCGGGTTTATTATCCTTTGTCCTTTATTTTTATAACAGACAAAGGGTATGATGAATAGCCACGAGGGTGCTGAAATTAACGTTCTTAACTCTAGCTGTGTTCCATTTTTTAATTCCAACAAATTCTTACGTTGGAAAATTAGTCGGAAATATATGTAAAAAATGTGTAGTGAAAACTGTGAGGATGCAACGCGTTTGCGGCTTGTTTATCGTTGTTTTGTTGCCTCGACCTTAATTAAACTCGCCTTTGTAATATCGTATGTGGGTTACTTTTAGGATTTCATGTGTGCAAACCACGGCGTATTATTTGCCTCTTGCAGTCTGGCCTTTATCTTATCGTTATCAATTATGTGACGAGAAAATTTGCTCTGGTGTAGTGCATTTCTAATTGTGCTGATAATGTTCTGTAACGTGTTTGCCACGAAGAAAAATGTATATTTGGAAATTTTATTGCATGAAAATTGTTTTATGGATTTCTTGTCAATATAACAAAAACAATATAAAAATATGATTGAATGTATCTTTTACTAAATTAAGTATCTACTGCTTCGGTGGCGTAGTTGTACTACAGTACGATTACAAAGCTGAGGTGTCGGGTTCGAATCCCGGGTCGGGTAAAATGATTTGGGTTTTTCCATTCATTATCGGTCTGGAGTCAGGAATTTGTGCCCGATATGTCGATACGCTCGCCCCCTATCACATCGTGGGACGGAACATAAAAGGTGAAACGTGGGTGTCCTGGTAGCACCTCTGCCTACCCTTTCTGGGAAAAAGGCGTGACTTTATGTATGTATGTAAATTTAGTATGAGAATCACTATCGGTAGTTTAGTTTTTTATTTCTGCAATATCGACTGTAAATTTAACTCATATTTTCAAAATACGAACTTTTTATACGTTTATTATTGTAATTCAGTTCTGTCTCGAAAGTTTTTGTGTCAATAATCACGTATATTAACAAATTTATTGTTATTGGAATCCACGAAGTCTGAACTCTGTTAATGAGGCAATAAGTATTCACCGCGCCGCGCACATTGTTATGATTTAAGCGGACATTATAATGAATATTTAACGTATCTACCGGCTGAATCTATATCCGGACCTAAACGGAAACGTTGAAACAAATCGACGCGCATGATTCATCAAAGATCTTATTATAAACGCTGAACATATCAAATGAATGCAATGATTAATATTTCATTATATTCAGTCAGAAGATGAGTATTGATTTATTAGTCGATCAAATGTGTTTGTGGAATACCATATTGTTTAGTCGTGGTAGATAATTTTGACTTATAAACTGCTTAGTTTTCAATTATAGTGTTTGGATACTTTATGGTTGGTGTAATACATCAAGCAGGTTTATTGCGTATAGAAAAATTGTTATTAGTAATTAAATATAATGAGGAAGTAAAACATCTATAACCATAAATTGTAAAAAAATCTCAGTTTACTGGTCTAAATAAAATTCGTTATTAAATAGAAGCATTATCATTTAAACTTAACTTGCTTTGTTTGTATTGTCTTTTTTTTCCAACCTTGCCCTAATTGTGATTAGCTTAGAATGAAGACTGAAAATTATTGCGTCATAACTTTAATCAAATAGTATTGCATTTTAAAAGTAACATTTACTAACTCTTGATAAGAAATTGGGAAATTCTTATCGCGTAAAAACTCCGTAAGTTCAGAATAAAATTACACGAATTCGCTTCACTATTTATCTTAAGTGATAGATCCGTGATAACTATTGTTTGGACAACTTCTGTGGCGTCGGTATTTACTGGGGTAAATATAACCTCAATGTGTATATTTTGTATCTGCATATTCATCATCATATCTGCATGTTTTCCCGCGAATTTTATGTTCATAAAAAGCCCGTTAATATAATAATACCGCTAATACGGTTAATGTGAATTACATTAACACCATTATTCATGGACTATTTTAAGACCTATTTTAATTATCGAATGTTCTGTTCCTTTCTAATGACTATTGAATTCAGTTTGAGCGAAGAAGACAAAAGATTCGATTACTAAAATAGGTTTTAAAACTGTCTATGAATAAGGCCGTAAGCATCTGTCAAATTATCGCAACCATCTCATATTTTGCAGGGAATATATTTTACATGCAATTTTGTGGCAAAGGCTTAGGTCCGGGCAAAGGCATGTCGAGTTAAATTTTAATATTATTTTATTACATTGCAGCCAATTTCCCAACTAACCCCGTGCAAGTTTGTCCAACCATCGAGTGTGGACTCGCCACAGCGGAGTCCCTAGTGTGTTTACTCTCAGTTTGCACGACTCCAATCGTCCCATTTCGTACTCTACGGAAGTGTTAGCACAACATCTGATTGAGTTCTTCATGTTTATTTGCTTTTATTACGTTTGTGTTATTGCAAGTTTTTCTAACGCTTTGATGTAAACTGATTTCAGTGTTGCGTTTCATTTGCGTAATGATGGAAAGAAGTGCGGTAATGGTTCTGTCCGGTAATGATTAGTTTAGTCGGTAATATTACTCTGTTTATATAATTCCCGTCTTATAAAAAAGTTTTACTTAAGAGTAACGTTTTTTTATTATACTGTAATATCGGGTCGTTGTTCTTACTCATAGAAATAGGTAATTAGAAGTCCAAACCCCTAAAAGAGGTTTGATAATTATTGATTACAAACAAATCTCAAAAGAAAACATATACAGAATCTCGTTAAGTACATGAATAAAATACACAAAAATGGAAAAAAATGCTTAAACATAAATTATGCATTATATTAAATACGTACACACGAAAATAATTTATTCCGTACTTTCGTGTCGCGTCGTGCACGTTCGTAATGTATTTATGTGCTGTAATTTTACGTACTTCAGTAGCGCGAGGGTTGCAAGAAGGCCGCACGTTGGAGCAGACCATTGCTTGCTGCATTATGCAAATTGCCGCCCCGTCCACGGTGAAAGGTTTATCATGCGAAACATTTTCGAAGATTCTTTTTACAGATATTTGTTGGGATATTTACTTCGTGGTATTGAACAGAATTATTTTCTACGTATTTCATATATTTCACGCCTGTTAGTAATGTCTCAAACGTACTAAGCCCTAAGGGATAATATCACCTTAATCTTATAGTCGTTTAATCTCACAAACATGGTAATAATAATGTTGCATATCTTGATTCAATTGCTGTGGCTCATTTCGTGATTCAAGCTCAAACAATATCTATGTTCATAATAACATTCTTTAGTAAAACGGTTATATAATCAAACATCAGTTCGTTAACCTTGCTCTCAATAAATGTATTTCTGTATTCATTGAAAGTTTTTATTTATTTTTTATAACCGCTTCTCTTTCATTGATGCATTCAAGGGCCTATACAAAAAGCGCTCTCTTATCCGCGCCGATGATCCTCACGTAGCTATCGACCAACTTTACATATTTTGCACAATGGATACTTGATATATTGAATAAACAAGTAAAGTATGGTAAAACCCTCGAATACTGCATGTGTTTTCCATTTTTTGAGTACTACATCAGAACGATTACGTCACGGTCTAAGTATAGTGCAAAGAGTTTGTCGTCCAAGCAAAGGCTTTGGTTCTACTTAACGCTTGCTACAATTATCCAGGCTTGCTTCTTAGTTCTAAATCTTCAGCCTCTTCCACTTGTATAAAGTAACAAGACACATTCGTACAAAAGCACAGATGTATACCAGTTTATGTGGTCCCGGGTTAATATACATATGTATTTTAAAATACATGTTACGTTTCTAATTAGGTGTAGTAGGTGTACTTGTACTTACAGTAATTATTATTAATGAATATTAGGTATGGGACGCTCACTAGTGCGCCATAAAATACATCCGTAGGCGACACTTCCCCTATGACTGTAGTTTTTCTAGTATGACATGGATTAGTGCAGTGCCAAAAAATAAATTATTTCGTTTCCATTTTTTAATATGTCTTGGGTTTTGTTAATTATTATTAGTAACAATGGATACAAAGTATAATTTTCATTTTCTAACATAATCAGAGCATATTTCAGCGACAATGACATAATTTTAGATAAATGAAAAAAATAACTTAATAAGTATTGTAGCTTCTTTATTCACATTTAAATTGCTAATGTGAATGTAACGTAAGGAATGGATGTAACAAAAACATAGCTAAGGTCGTTGAACCGGTTTGCTTAGTTTTGTTTTTGTGTCACCGAATAAAAAAAGGCAAGCAGCTGTTGATTGCACCATGTTTGGATGTATTAGAAAACATCTTGCTTGTGGAACATTATTTCCAGTGTAAAAAAATTTGGTCAGCGAAGTGTTTTAATTGTTTTGTGAGTAAAATTGTGTAAAATAAGCTTGGTTTCGTGAAAGTAGAAAGTACAGTTGATAAGAAATTAATAAATACGTAATCAGAGACATATAAAAAGCCATTACGATGAAAACTTTTCGGAAATATGTATGGTCGAAAATTGCAACTGGGCAACTAAGGCAACTGTGCTTTTATGGAAATAAAATTCTATGTTTAGAGAAGTTCATTTTTTCGACGTGAAATATGAATATTTGTATGTAACCTTTAACTTGAAATAAGCGAGGTGTCAACGGTGGCAGCCATTTGTCTGATTAATGTGATGTTGGACGCCTAAGGGAGCACCTAGAACATCAGACCACCATAATCATTATTTCACACATGAATTTTTATATTTCACCTTTTTGGTATTATTAGTATGTGTTTATGTATATTCTATTTATATAACACTATGTAATGTGTCTGTCGGGTTGAAGTGAGTCATACATGTATTCAACACAGTTTGCAGGAAGTCGTTGTATGCTGTCCGCTTCCTATAGGATGTTGTGGAAACCCGTAGGGGAGGCGTGTGTTCGCCAGTGGACAGTTACAGATACACAACACTTTATAGACACCACAAAGTATAGAGACAATAAAACATAGAAAACTTAAAAAAAAAATAGTGTTCGATTGGCGGTCTTATCGCTATAAGCGATCTCTTCCAGACAACCAAACTTGGATTTTCTGTGTCTGAAGGTAGATAGAGATCCATATTTTTAAAGATACGCCCTCAAAGTCTGGAGCAGCTTGACACCGACAATTTGCATGCACTCTGCTTGACAACAGCGACATGGCGACAATAATAACCTACGACATTCGGAGGTTTGTGATATTCATTACTAAAATAATCGTCTCCCTTTCTAAACTCATTTTACATTTCAAGCACTGCTGCGTAATGAAATTACTTTATCCAAATGTGTTAAGATCTCATTTGTGTGTCTACATTCTTAGTATTAGTCGTGACGTCAGAAGGTTACACTGAGGAGATTCAGATATTTATTCGTCGCGTAAACAATGAATACGAAATATTTTTTAGCCAGTTGACATGCAAACGAATTTACGCGTTCGGTTTTATAAATAATTCATGGGAATCTATGCGCAAACTTCTATTTGCAGCTGTTAAAAACAAGTTTACGTCATATTTTTACGTTATACTCGTAGTTTCATTGCCATGCCCTATATAGACGTATATTATACCTATACCTATACCGGGTATATCAAGACTGCGACCGAAAACGAAGTCAGGTGGATTTATAATAATAATGTATATATATTTATACATTAGGTCCGGCAAATAAGCAAACAGGTCACCTGATGGTAACCACCCCGAACGAGCCTGCCCATTCATGCCGAGTCGTTACTGACAACAGCGTCGCTCTACCACATTGAGATTACTTATAAAATTATTTTTTGGCCATCCGGTTGATAAGCGACCTATTATGACCTCGTATGAAGCCTGCTACTTCCTTAAGAAGAGCATAGGGCGTCCCGTATCTGATTATAATGAGTTTTTTTATTATACATTATGACACCAACATTGTCTCCGTAATTGCACCTCATTATGATATAAGGATTCAAAAAACAGTGATTTATTATTAGATACCGTTTTGTGAGTAATAAATAATGTCATATTTTAGCTGTAAAGGTAAAAAGGTAACAAATTGGATCGACATTCTATGATACCTAACTAGTTATTTTTAAATAGTTTATTCCTTCTGTTGTAAACTATGGTATTATTTACCTTGCATTGATTGTTATCCTAGCGACGATATGGCATCAATTTAACTACCACCAACTAAGTTCTTCGTTTAAAAACCACCCCTCGAATCTTAACTTAAGTCCCCTTTTCGAGCTCTTCCACAAATTGCTCATTATTCATTCATTAAAGAATCTCATTTGAATTCCCCCAGGCCCAGGCAGTTTTGTGACATCAATCGGTTGTAATGAATAGTTGAGTCTAAGGTGCGTGTCCGGCGGCAGCGACTGTTTGTACTACTATCCTATCGATTGACCCAAATGAATTGCCTTTGTATTCTTTTATTGACTGTCTTTTGTTTTCACTTATAAAAAAGTAACGATTATTGTAGAATATTTTAATGGCTGTAATATGTGAATTATGGAAACAGTCTGTTTTATTATAGAAAAGTTACCAGAATTCAACATTATTTCCAGCCTTTAAATGAATGAATGAATTCCATGGAAATAGCAAATTGTGTGCCCCAAATGTTTCGAAGAAATCACGTGAAGTATTGTTCGACTTTGGGTACAAATATGTGTACACACCTACTACTGGAGTACTACGATGTTCTGTTAAATATTTTTGAAATTTGCTGACTAAAATTTTTACTTTTGGTTTATCTAATTGACAAAAATGTTTTGTAAAAAACAGGCTTAATTTAATTAAGGAATTATTTGAGACTATCATTTACAACGATTAATGTTTTGGCCCGTTTAGTAGCATAGAATGTAAAATTCAATTTCCGAGTAGAAATTGCTTGACTTGAAATTAACCATAATGCACAAGCAAGAATACAATTTTTCATACTTTGTCAAACGTACGTACTATAGTTAGACGTGAAAAGACCTGCCACAGCGATGCCGTTTCAGAATTGTATGAATGTTGACGTACGTCTGTTTTCTATAGAACAGAGGGTAAAAAGCGGAGCTTTTACCTTCGCTCGGGATGCTAGGACGCTCTGTTGCACCAACATTGCCATTTGCCACGGTACAATTCGCACAAAGAAGGAGAAATTGCGCTCGCATTGGTCTCTTCGCCAAACAAAGCTTTGGTTCGCAGAAATGTTGGTTTCTAGGTTTTAAGATTGGCATATTTGCGCATTGACACATAAAATGTTTTTGGTAATGGTGACGTAACGTCGTAGTTTTTAGAGATTTCTTAGAATTTGAATTAGATATATAGATATACCCATTAGGATAAGGTATTTTCTATTTGTATTTGTATTTTGCTAGTCTTGCTTAAATGCAGTATTTCAATGCTGCTGATTAGTTGACATTCGTTAAGTAAGTCAAAAGCTAAATATGAGGATAGAATAAATAACGCACTGAATAATAATACGGTGTCCCATGAAATAAAGTTTTCCCTTATCGCTCAATAACAATTAAAAACACTATGCAGTGCATTTTAAATTTTAGACACACGACACGCCTCCTAAATCTAGTAGTATTGCAGTGTTTTAAAAACTAACTTCAAATGTGTTGGAGTTACTTCTAGCATACTACCCCCATGGGTAAAATAAACGTAGCACACGGCGGTACAACTTCGTGCTAGAGAAAAACCTCTTGCAGCACACGTAATCGTTTTAGAATTTGTAATGCACGAATTACAAATACCACTGAATAATAAATGCTTATAAATACACAAAATAGTTATCAGAATGTTGATACTCATTTATATAAATAAAACATTACGTTGCAACATGAGGTGGTGAATGAAGAAATAAAATCATGGGATATTTTACAAGACAATTGTGCAGAAATACTTTTTTCATACCCAATTCTTTCATCATTTATTCTTAAAAAATGGAAATACAACGTAGACAGCAAGTAACAGAATTGGTTTGTTCACGATAAGCATGTCAAATTATTACCCGTGAACTGTTCCCGTGAAGTTTGCCACGTGGAACTACTGAAGAATTTAAATTCGTTTTGGAAAATAATTATAAGTAGCAGTCAGTCCGAGCCTTACATACAATAATTTTTGTTCATATTAAACTTAGTTTAAGTTATGAATATACATGACGTCATTCATCATGCATTTTTATCTACCAATTAGATAGCATTATCAGGCGGACATTGATTATTCTCATATCAATTAGTTAGTATAAGCGCGTATGTGTCATATTATTAGTGCATCTGTATAGTAATTGAGCTGAGTGCTTCCCCGTGGCGTTCGCAGCGGGAATCATGCCCCAATAACCTTAGGGATAGCTGTAAAAAATATACGATTATATAATTGGGTAAGTAAGAAAATGCCCGGTTGCAGGGTTTTTGATAAGGCTCTATGAAATAGACTCTTTTTTGTCTGATTTATTTGTTACATATTATCACTTTATAAACAAAATGAATCATTTTTTTTTGTGAAAATAGCAACAGAAATTATTACAAGCAGCTGGAAATAATAAAACTAATTTAAACTGGAGCGTAAACGCCGTGGGAACGTTGGGATATTATCTCAGTGAAACTCTCCCGCACCCATGTGGCGGTGACGTTATAAACCATGTTATTCATAATTTTTGGCACCACTTTAGATTACAAAGGTTTTTGTCCGAATGTATCCCCACCACTTATGTGGGATTAGATGTAAACATTATTTTTAATACATTGGTATTAATAGTAATTAGTTATAATGTGATGTGTAATAATATACTAATTATAAAATACTATTGCTTCAGCTTTTCATTGGTCCATTCACACATACATACGTAGCGTTGTTGGAAAACCATTAGAATAATGATTCATTTATTTGGATATTGTTACAAAGATTGTACAATATGTACATAGATAAATAGCCACGCTTCCAAAGCTATTTTCTACTAACCTTAATAACGTATTTTGATTTCCAACATGTAGCTGACAGTGGCATAATGAATACCCATTGTTACCGGTTGTATGACACGCATAAATGCCACGAAAACCGCACAACACTATAACACCCACCGCAATTTATCAAATACGGTTGCAACGCTGCGTACGGATAGACATTAAGTTGCTTCATCATTGAAATTAACATCTATGTTTCTACTTTATATCTAATGTTATGTGGTTTCCTTTCATGAAAGGTTGAAATGTATCACGCTGGCCTTAAGCAGAAAGCAGCTTCAATTATTAAAATTTAAAATAAGATAAGACTTCATTTTAAGATATGCCCCGATCGCCATAGATGTCATGTATGTAGCTTATAAAATATACATACCGGGTATATCAAGACTGCGACCGAAAACGAAGCCAGGTGGTAGTATTAGTGACTTCAAAGACAATGCAAGTTAAAATTTCGCAAAAAAAAAACGTCAACTTTTTTTTGTAATTTTTTACTTATCGTCGTATTTGGGTGATATAGTGCATAGGTTTCCTAAAATAAATATGTACACCTCTTTATTTTTAAACACGCAATGGTACGTAAGGGTTTAAATTAGTATTTTCGCAAAAACTAGGTATTTACTACCCAAACACGATGATTTTTAAAAAAAACCTAAAAAAAGATCTGTCACTGTTTTGGCGAAATTTTTATTTGCATCGTGTTTGTAACCACTAAAACTACCACCTGGCTTCGTTTGCGGTCTTGATATACCCGGGATAGTATATCAAACACAAATAATTTATTTCATCACGTAAACATTCCTCTCATTATGAAAATCGAAAATACCGTCTTTCATTACACAGTCGGCATCTTTGCCACTGCATCACAGGTTGTCATATAAATCAAAACATTAATAAACATACGCCCAATTACCAAGAACATATTACTTTCGAATAACATTGGCACTCGGAATTATATCAAGATTTTTAATTAAAAATCGGTATTACGATAATGCCGTACAGTCGGAACGCTTGCAAAAGGTTAACCACAAATCCGGGCTCGTTTTCATACAGACTTTCGCCGTATTATTTAAAACAATATGCAATCCTCTTATTTTGTTGCATTGCGGATGGAATATGAATATGCGAAGTTGCAGACCGCTTCTAATGGCTGCTTAGTTCAAACGCGAGGAACGGATTTACTTATCAAGATTTTACTTTATAATTGTTTTTTTTTGGATGAGTGTGTGTGGTAGAAATGGGCGTTGAAGTTTTATCAGACAAAATGCATCCGTTCACAATGCAACTTGCATTGATACGGATTGTTCGACGGCGACAGCAGTGGTGTATGTTTCCTATTTTTATTCATTTTTCATGAGAACTGTGCCTTAAATATACATATATTTATTTCATTGATGGGTTTGTGTCTAACATAATTAAAGAAAAACCACGAACAATAATTGGTAAACTTCTTTATAATCAATGCTAAATAATGTGATCCCTCTAGCTTTCTGCATATTTATGTGTGTTATAATTGTTAATACGTAGATCAGCGACTCCCTTAAAAGTTGGTAGGTACCTACTTATCCTTTATAAAAATTAAAAACTAATCCGCGATATAACTTAATTGATACAATTACGAAGTGATGAAAAATCTTAATATAAACAAACATCTACATTTTCCTATCAACTGTATTAACACTAGATTTCTGAACTTCACCATAAGTTGCTTCGGTGAATAAAGACTTGTATAAAATTGAATATAGTTATTTGTCCGACGTCGAGTGTGACCCATAGGTCGCGGAGTGTATCATTTTATACATTTTCCTTCATAAATCTTCGACTTAGACTTAGCTGTTCGTGCTATTCCGTAGAGGCTAACAATCTCTTTGTTCACGACCTCATTTTGTGTTGAATGCTCGCTTTTAATGGAGACGCGTTGTCGTTAACGGATCAGCATCTGCAGATGTCGTCCGTCGCTTTGTGCCGCGGGGCAAACCTGTTGTGTTGCTTATGAAATGTGTGTTTATCCAAGGTTTTGTTTAAGACAATGTCAATTGTTACTGTATATCATAATTGTGTAGTATCATAATTTAGAATATAAATATCACAGACAAAGATAATGTTATTGCTTCATTAGTCTTGAGTGGCAGGGTAATCTGTGAATTGTTAGGTGGCAACTTTGATTTCTATCTCTTGAATATTTTTTCGATTCATTTGAAGAATATTTGCTAAAATTGGATTTGTGACAATGGGCTCAGCCTTTTTTGCCCCGAAATACTAGATAAGGATCGCATTCCATTTTCGCCTTAGCTTACCACCTGGCCCTTTTCGAGTTAAATGGATGAGTGGATTTTTCTTTAATAGCTATCTATTTTTAAATTCGAATGTCGTTCCATCACAAAGATATGATGAAAATGTGTTCTATCAATAGAACAACAAGCCTCTAATAATTTATTTGCGAACAGAATAGAACAACAAATGCGTGACCTAGTTCGTAAATGCTTTTAGTACGCCCTTACAAAAGAATTCCTTTTCGATTTCAATTCGTGCCGCGACGCGAACTAATTACATTACAAGAAGGGGATGTATATAAAAAATACGGGATTAACGGAGCCAGTGCTCAGGGAGAAACGAGCATTGTCCATTTAGAAGGAATCTCGGCGTCTGTTGTGTTTAGATTTTCTATTTGTTTAAATAATGTTTGGAGTTTGTGCTTTGGTTTAAGCGCTTTCTATGATCGTAGATTTATTATTGTTTTAGATATTGATGCATTTATTCTTTTGGATATTTTAACCAACGAATTGATATCTTCTGTTTGCTTTCATCCACAACGTAATCATTATGAATAATAATTGGGTTATTGATGTTCAAGTAGTCGATTGCTTGAAGCACCACTCTTGTTTGACGAACTTGTTTGTCAACGTTTAACAAATGAGAATAACAAAATAAGATCGATCGTTGGTAATGGAATCCTTTAAGGTCACCAATTTGATTTGTTACTAGACGATATGGGAAATGGGGAATAAGTAGGCAAATATAAAACAGTTGTAGGAAACGTAAATTACCAACTTTTAAATAAAACTCAATAAAGTTATTCAAGTGCTTTCTCATTTAATGTTGCTTACGTAATAAACAGAAACATAAAAAAACCTCAGTTCTCAAACAGCTGTTATTAGTTTCACGTTCTGTTTGACATCGATAAGTTGCAGTGGTGTTTTGTTCACAGATTTACGAGTACGGCTATAAAGCTGCTTTAACTTAATGTAACAGTGAGGGGTATACGCTCCTGCATTTATTCACTTCTTCAGGACATGAATAATGGTTTACGTGGATTGCTGCATTTCGACTAATGTGTTGGTTCTCAATGGAAATTTTAAATTTGCGAAGCTGAATTACGTTTATCGTGTCTTTTGATAAATTACTACTTTGCAAATAACATTGACTTTAATGGTAGAAGAAAATATAGTGAAGATCACATCGTAGAGGCCTGAACGATGTGAAGTCCGCCAACTCGCATTTCGCAATATAGTTGATTATGGACTATAAAATCTTGATTTTAGTGGAGTCTTATAGTCAGCAATACATGATTATGGTCGGATGTTTATGCCAATTAGAAATTACGAGTAGCACTATTTTCTGGGTTCCTTAATTTCCTTATTCATTCTGAGAATAAAATAGTGATCAAATATACATATTTAACTTAAACAATCATCTTGATCAGGATTACAAACATTTCCTTAAAAGACAGGAAAATAGAAACTTGTGAACAGACAACAGTTCTTACATACATATAAGCACTTCCAGTTAATAGATTATTCATCAAGGTATAACATATCAAGCACACACTTGGTTAAAACACTTTCTATTCATTACACAACAATAGGGTTGTTTGTTAGCCAAAATGTGTCACAAAATAGCTTCTCTGTTGAAAAGCTATCAAACAACGAAGGCGGCACGATCGTATGCGATGTAAATAATGGCACGTAATTAATTAAAAATTCCTGGGGAGCAGACACGCTTCGAATTAATTACTCTGGAGGTGGTAGCAGGCAATTTTGGCTCACTCAGACACCACAGACTTGGATATTCAACGTACAAATGAATTTCTTGATGCCTTTGTACATATCTAGATGTGTACGATTTGAAGGTCGCTTGTTGCGCATTTGAATGATTAATAGCTGTGTTCGTGTGTTCAATTGGACATTTGGTCTTGGTATACCTCATGTCGGTAGGGAATTGAAGTTAATTTGGCATCATTGATGTCCTGTTGAGTTGTTCCATAAAATTCGTATCACTTTTTCCTTAACGTGTGTTGTGAAAATCAAAGGCTAAAGAAAGCGAATGTTTCTATAACTGGCGTGTTATAAATATTCTTATTTATGTGTCAGAGTCTGACTAATATTCCTTGTCTATTTTCTTTGCCTCTTTATTTCAGTTTCTTTTAAAGTTATTACACTAATGTCCTTACTTGTTTACGCTTATATCGTGCTCCCATTACATATTTATTAGAAATATTTCGGCGTTACGAAATTTTATTAGGTTACTAATCTTAAATTAAGAAGATGACATTTTACACACCGTTTATTTTGAGTAGTTTTCCATTGAAATAAAACTATTTTATACGGATTTTATCGCAAATAGAGATAAAATAGTTTTATTTCAATGTGTAACATTCGCGTAAATCTAAGAAACCATTATTTTTCCATTGTTTTCGTACGCCATTTTTGTCGAGCACAAATTAAACAATGACTCAAAAATGATAAAAGGTTGTCGCACCATGTAAATTACTGATTTGCCAAACATGTTCCAGCTCTGTTTATATCAGCATTACAACGTTTTGTCTTGTAATATACAATATCAAATGTATGCATTCTATTTGGTAATTCCTTATAGATGTCCTAATTTGATATTCTACTTGTTTGTGTTTGTTTATGGAATAGACGCAAACAGAAATCTAATTTGTTCTTATAAATAACGATTTCAATTAAAATGTTTGGTGTATGGGTGGGTGTTTAACATTTCGCGATTGCGAGATCGTGACTGGAATTCATAATTACAATCTAGGTAAAATGTTGTCTTCTATTATTTGCTTACTTTATAGTTACGTAACAAAATGTTTGCTTACAATATATCAAAAGATACTCACAAAAATAGAAAGATACATGTATTGTATCGCAGGTGTCATAAATTATAAAGGATTTTTCGGTCCCTCAACACCCTGACCCGAAGCAAATATTTGTTGATTGTACAAATATTTGCCGCGGTGCGGAGATCAAACGCGCGACCTTCAATTTCAAAGGCTTCACGACTGAATTTTTACTTGTGTGAGGCTTTCTCGCTTACTCACTATATCACACAAAACAAAAAAAAATCAAGATTTTGATCCAGTAACAATTTTAATCTACCAATTCGCGATATATCACGAACAAATGTAATATTGCCAATTCTCAGCTGTGAAATTTATTACAGTCCGACTAGCTATAGCACAGTGTGCTGGTTCGACAGCACATAATTCACTACAGATCTGTTAAAACTCTGGAGCCATTTAGTACGATTAGAGGTTTTCGTGGCGAGTTTCCGCGGACGTGGCAGTTGTAAATCTCGATTACCGAATAATAAATTGGGGTTATTATCCTATTAATATGTTTTTGGGAGGCGATTAATCTGGGCCTGTGCTCCACTCGGCCCGATTTGCCGAAAAAGCCGCGGAATTCGGACAGATTAGTGGAATTGTTTGAAAGTTAAGTTACTTTGCTCTTAGATTTATTTGTGGTACAACTGTTGTTCAAAGTTTATACGAGATTTACGGGTTGTCATTTATGTAAAAATCAGTTTGTAGTAAAAAGGTAGGCTAGTTCCCTCCATTTCAGAATATCTCCTTTTGGAATACTAATTTAACTTTGCCATTGTTATAAGGGTGAAATTTCTGCAACCGTACATAAACGTAATTGCATTATCAATGTTTCTCCGAGGGCGCGTGTCGAGGGATTTAAGAGATGATACGGATCTAAGAGCCACGTCTAGTTCGATGGGAGGATTTAAGACGATATTAATGTTGAGGATGTTGCTTCTTGACAGATATTGAGTCTTGTCTTGATACGTTGAGATGATTAGTTTCGGGTGATATATTGTCGTGAAGTATGAGTATAAGCATGTAGTAGGAGATAGGGTCGGCAAAGACGCGGTAATAATTGCGATGTTTTAAATTCATTACTGCTGCAGGATAAAGAAGGTTTTGTTAAAAACACATTTATCGGAATAGTTGTACATGCGACTACTTCAATTTCGCTGTTATGGCTATATGGCAGTGTCCTTTTAAATCCAGTTAAAAAGTATAAAGTAAACAGTTACATATTATGTGATCGTCATTTTAAATGTGTAACAGTCTCAAATAAAACTGATTTTTATAGGAAAACAATATTTAACCTCTTATAAGAAATGTTATAAGTAAACACTACGTGATGTCTCAACGATGCGGACACCGGGTTTAGCGCAAGTTTATTCGGAAACTAGAGGACGGAAAACTTGCAAGATAAATAATATTTTTATGGCTATTGCATATGTCGAATCGGACTGGATTGATAGTTTTCTAAACGTCTGACGTAAACGGTTTTGGAATTTGTTGTTTTCTTTTCCTTTTTTTTTATTTGCCATTATACTCTTAATTCAAGACAGGCATAGCTTAGTATAGGCTTCCCTGGTGTATCTATTTGAGGTGTATTATTTATGCAAACAAAGCACATAATAAATATTTATTATAATTTTATCATGGAGGTTCGATCTCAGAAAACTATCAGAGCGTTGTATACACTATATCTCTCATAATGCATATGTTTTTTTAATGCACAAGTTTTAAATTGTGTGTGCAAGGGAATTCAAGACATGTAATTTACGTACATTCTTTATTTTATTCTGTATAATGCAACGTATGCACACATTTTTCAAGTATCTCCATTAGAGGTATTTTTATAATTAATGAACTGCTCTGATTTAAACCAACTTGTAACTTTCGTAGTAATCACAATATTGGAAACTGGTTTTAAAAAGAGCAACACTAGAGTTTCTTGCCCGTTCTTCTCTAGTGAAAACCGCTTCCGAACCAGGTGGTAGATCAAAAAATGACTGAATCTAAATAATGAACATTTTAATGGATTCAATATTTTCTAATGTTAAATTTAATTCTATACAAAATTAAAAGAATGCACGTTTCGTATTGACTTGAAATCTTATAGAGATCGACGAGGTTGTAGTTACTAATTATATTCAGATTTTTTATTGCCTTTTATGTTAAAGTATGAAGAATGTGTAATATATTATGTTGTTGAGCCAGTTTCTTGTGTCACTTCTTTTCAACTGCTAAAGGTCGATATTATTAAATTTTATGAGAGGATAGTAGTATTAGTTGAAGAACCAGGATATCTGCAAACTTTTATAAATAACTAATATTCTGTTTTGAGCCGAAAGGAGTAAAACATTATAATATGTTGTAAGACAGCAGTTCATAATGTTAAACCTAATGACTATGTATTCGAGGTACTAATGTTTTTCCAGAACGATCTCCGCGGACGTTTCCACGTGTAAGGTTATTTGTCGAAGTAAATCTCAGTATTAAGCATTCATTAGGGCTCTTTGGGTCCGTAACACGAAATATTTACAAGGTAGTAACGGCGACCGATTGTAATGCCTCTCCGAGAAATACGGCCTTTTTGTCGTATACTTTCATTCTTTCCCCTCATGTACGGTAAATATTTGAGATTGGTTTGGGTTCGGTGCATTTTTTGAATAGATGAGGGTGTAGGAACCCCTCGTGGATTTATAGGGGAACTTTGGTAGAAAAATGGAATGGTATTTCTTTTTATAAGAGGGCGTATAAATATCTGGTTGATGTCAATGAGTCATTGATTTTAGAAATTATTTTTTTATTAGTTTAACGGTTTACTCTATGGATGGATTATTATAATTGAAATGTAAAACAGCCTTGTTAAACAATAGTAAGTAAGTAGATGTCATGAAACTAAATTATAACGTTTTCATGGTCTATTATTGTCCATATCAATATAGCCATTTTAAAATGTATTAATATTCAGACAGCCTCCGTTTCGCAGTTGGCAAGACTGTTGGGTGTATTTATTTATTTACTTATATTTATTAGATTTGCACACACTCTTGAGTGACTAATAAATTACGGATTTAGTTTCGCTTTACACTCTTTTTTTTTGTCGTATATGTATGTCTAATATTAAATCGTGTACTTTTGACAGCCTCCGTGGCGCAGTTGATTAGACGCCGCCTGTGAAACGAGAGGCCACGGGTTCGATCCCCGCACCGAAACAAATATTTGTGTGATCCACAGGTATTTGTTTCGGGTCTGGGTGTTTGTGAGACCGAAAAGTCTCTCGTAGTTTCTGATACCCACGACCCAAGACTCGATCTTAGTGTGGGGTCAGGACTATGTATGTGACTGTTGGGTGTATACAAAAAAAAAGTTATTTAAAACTTACTACAGCTTTTTCAAACCTTATACATAGACGTAGTTATTCTGTTTGAAAGGTGAATATGTGGCTGACGAAACTATCCAGTGCAACGCAAAGTATTTTAATTAAAACGGGTTGCGTTACATGAAATAACTATAATTTTGGATTTATTCGTAATTAGAGTGTGATTTACCTACTGTTTGCGCAAATATTTTTATGAAATAACTATGACGTTAGAGTATTTATTTCCGTACTGTGAATTAGGTTGAAAACTTATCGGCTAAATATAATTTACAACACTTTGTAATAGTAAAACTCTCCTAAAATTGTACTGACAATCATTTTGGGGCAAACTATGTTCCCACATTATGTCGTGCATTAAACGCGAACGTGTCGAACCTATCAAGCTTACATTGATGCGGGTTTCTGGTAACCCGAGTCACTTCCAAAACGAATGTTTATTTCTTCTCATCAAGCTGAGTGCCCGGCAGCTTTACGCCTATTGTGTTGGCACAAACATTCCCCCCAATCTACGGCCGACCTTCCATTGTACACCCAACTTTGGCTCCAACGTCAATAATACTTGGGGTTATGTGACTCGACCATTACTCTTTATGGAGAGTGTGAAAATCTAACGTTTACAGCTAAGATTTGAGTGAAGTGAGTTTTGTATTGCTGGGGTTAAGCTGTCATTTGTGATCTTGTTTCATGTTGGACGCGATATGAATTAATGTGATAATCGTGTTTAGATGTAGCGTGTTTTTGGTTAAAGGCTTTTTGAGTAGGCGATACGACAAATTGCGATTTGAACTAAATTTTACAATACCTATTTCATTAACCTACAATGCCTACTTCGATTTAAATACTTCTTGAATGAGTATATTGTGGGGTTCTTGATATAAACACCAATAGGTGAGTGAAAATTTCAGTTACGTTTCAATTAATTTTACGAATAAATTTTAATAAATTTACCGCATTGTATCACAGATATAACGGCAAAATATCTGTGCAAGTGTGTCTCTGCCTACGCCTTTGAGGAATTAAGCGGAAATATACGTTTTCAATTTACAATTTAATTGAACGTTGGTCACCAATTGCCATTGTAGTAAACACAAGAGAATTGTATTAACATTCGCATGTTAATTGATGGCGGACTTGGTATATGGCTTGACATTTCTTTATTCCCACACGAGTCGTCGAATTAGCACAAAGATAGCTATGAAATATGTAGCTAACATTGTACATATAGGTGACGTGACGTGGGTATGAGAAACGAAAAAAAAAACGAAACAAATATTTGTGTTTTGTACAAACATTTGTCTCGGTGCTGGATCGAACCCGCGGTCTCTATTATTACAGCCTAGCCGGCGTCTAACCAACTGCGCCAAGAAATTTGTAGTATTTACATAATTAGAATAAAATTTAAATACTATGCATTAAACCAACATCCGTTGTTTAACCTCAATAAATAAATAACCAATCAACATGAATATTGATTCAAACGTAAATTGTACAGTTTAATGCCAGTTCACGCAAGATTTACGTCACTGTATACTGTGTTCATTCACAAACGTATCTATACCGGCTCGCATGCTGTTCGCGGACAGTGGTGACAGATATCGCATTGTGTAGGAAATATAAATCGCGTATTTCTATCGCTAATAGCCGGGCGGAGGATTTATACGCTCATACAATTAATGTTATTGGCTGGGCTACCATCTTTGGTCGTGATCTTGCTCTGAATACCGCTTCAGGTGACGTGGGATTTTCTAAGTGGATTTAATATGTCAATTATGGTAGATATGTCTTAGTTTTATATGTAACATACCATAGGTTTAGCAAACAATTGGCTATATACTTCTTGCGGCTGATGATGATATTAAGAGCTTTATGCTACTACCCTCAGCGTTACTATTTTTAGTAAAAAACGAATTGTGATTGTACAAATAATTAACGATTCTCATGGTTTCGTGAGTGCTCAAAAGTGTGTTAATTCCATATTATAGATATATAGATAATACGCAAAATAACCTACAGGTTACAAATCCGATTAAGGTTTAACTCAATATTTTTCCGCACTCTCTGCTTGCCTCTAATAAGCGTTAAATTATGTATGTAGTACATTTCGGTCCCATACGTGGCGCAAGTTAAATATATTGTTATTTAATGGGGGTTCCCTCAAGGCGTTTCCCATCGTCCAAACTCCAAATCATATGTAAATAGAAACGTTACCAGTAGGTCCACGGTCGGACCGTAACACGCAATGACCTAAAAACCTCGATTCTAATTAAGTTATAAACCACTTTAATTATTATTTAAAAGATATTTAATGCTTAGTCTTTCTTAATTACATTTTTCATTTGCTTGTGTCTACACATAGAATCAAGTGAAATACCAGACACTTGTGCCGGTACTTCTGGTTTACGAAATTAATTCTCATGTTATAGTAAATATTAAGTAGGTATGTTTAATATTTCCGTTAAGTTAAATTTTGGCATTTCTCTGCTCTTATCATTATTAGTTTCCACATTTACGGAAGTTTAATACCGTAATAACAGTAAATATGTTATTTATGTTTACCGTAATAACAGTAAATATATAATATGTTATGTTTAGGCGGTTATTAACGATGCAAATCGCGTCAGGTTATGTGGAGTCAACAAACATTGTGCTGCGGACTGCGGTGCTTGGGGCCTACCAGATAGTTATAGTATATAGAACGCAGTTCCGTGGGCCTTTGTGGCTTGCAAGTCTACCTGTCTTTAATATAAATAAATAAATTAATGAATAAATACACCCAACAGTCACATACATAGTCCTGACCCCATCCTAACGTCTTGTCGTGGGTATCAGAAACTACGAGAGACTTTTCGGTCCCTCAGACACCCAGACCCGAAACAAATACCTGTGGATCACACAAATATTTGTTTGGGTGTGGGGATCGAACCCGCGACCGTTCGTTTCACAGGCGGCATCTTACTAATAGCGCCACGGAGGCTATCGATTAGATTTTAATGGTTTCTTTTAAATATGATTGTTAGAACGTAGTGTCAATTTTGCACAGACTTCGTATCACTTGAAGCTTAAAGGGGGATTATAGGAGGTCTTAGAGAAGGTAGTAGATTCATGTTCGCCTGATAAGCTGCCAGTATAAACGATGGTAGGAAACCTACTAAAGTGACCTACGCAAGTGTGTAACATGTGTACCAGCCGGTGTATACTCTATTTTGATTGGACATAAGTAATTATTGTCACTTTGTCGTGCAGGTATTATCAGAGATAGTAAAAAACATTACAGAAACCCGTTCCCATCATCCGTCAAGTCGGCCTATTTAGACTATAGTAAAAACTAATATTAGTCTTCACAACAGTTTCCACCTTATAAATATCTTTAACAGTAAAATGTATGTAATAAGTAATAATAAATAAATAATAAGTAAGTAATCTAATCCCTAGAATTAAGTAAACCGTCTATTCACTTTTCCTTCACCCAAATTACACTACAATTTAACTGACCTTTCGCAATAGATGATATCAACTGTACGTGTTTCTTTTTTTGTATGAATCACAAGTACCTTGAGTAATTTTTTTATTTAAATAACAATATTAAACACACAACGATAAACTAAAAAGTTCAAGTCATGTTAGTCAAACTGTTCAAGTAACAAATGTGTTATTTAAAGATCATGCTAGAAATCTGCGCAAAGAGATACCGAAGTTGCGGAAATATAGGTAATGCTTATTATGCACATGCGTTTGTCGTAGAATATTTGTGAAGACTTACTGTTTCTTAAGGGTTACATGTATGAGTCTACTAATATTCTTTTGTTTTAAATACTTACGCAATGTATTATGTGAAGAATAGATATTATAGAAATATCTAACGCAATCACTTATAGTTGATTCAGTCGTCGATTGCTCATGTATTTATATCATTCTTATAGAATTATTATCTTAACACAAATAATATGTTAACATAATATTATTTCCTACAAAAATATAATAAGAGTATATATAATAACTAAAATTAAATGAAATGTTTTATTTCAAAGCCCACCGCACCCTGGACTATTGCGGATTCGCGAACTTCTTATAAAACTGATAATTAACATCTTTTTTGTAATAACTTCTAGAAGTTTACGAATTGCGCTTTATCAGTGTGTGCTTTAGTATTTCAAATCAGTTACATACCAGGCTTAAAGGGAACTAATATAAACTGGACTGCACTAAACTTACCATCACGTTTAACATTGTATTTTTTGCCTGTCGATATAAAAATAAACTACACGACTTACAACAAAATATTTTAGCATTATTCAATACGAATTTTCCACAAAGTTTGTAGACTCGGCCTTCCCGCGCAACCTTGAGGTGTCCTTGGGTGAACACGAAACAGAACAAAGGGCCGCGATCAAATAAACCTGAGGCCAACACCTCGGCACGACCGGTAAAACACGCCTTCAAATTAAACAGTAATTAAAAGGACAGTATTAAAAGCTATTCTTTTTTAAAGGACCTTTTGAACGAAACTACTTTATTTTAATAAAGAAAGTCGTGTTGTCTCCTCATTACATCGTTCAGAGTGGTCAGTGAAGTACGAGCTAATGTTAGAAACATTTGGTATGCTTGGATTTATGGTACAAAATGCGATGGTAAATCCGTTACTTTCCGTCAGTTTTCTGTTAAACATTGGTGCCGCCTTGCCTGGTCGACCCATTTATGCTGTTGCTGTACTGGATTACAGCGTGCCTCTTTTATTTATAAAATGTTTTATGTGTATTTGGAAACTATTTTAAGTAGTGCCCACCGTGTGGCTCTCGAGTTATTTTATTAGAGCCTTAAAGTCGTGGCTGGAAAGAGGCTGTACATTTTCCCGTACTAGTTTATTACTGGCCTTCAATCTTGCAAAAATATCGAACACTAGTTAAGTGATCGCCCTTGCTCCTGCGTTTCGATTGTTTCATTAATTCTTAAAGAAAAACAGAGTACTTATTGTCTGCTTAAGATTATTAAAATGTGTATTCGTTATAAGATGATAATATTACGTAGATGGAATAAGTATGAGAGTGATGCGTTTCTATTTATATTGACCAGTATTGATGACGTAACCCGATTATTATAATTTGTAATATAATATTTTGTGGTTTATTCACAATACCGCGATGTGAATACACGGAAGTAACAACGATTCTTTGTTTAACTATATGTGGAATGACACGATACTCAATGCTTGGTTTCTTGATTATGTATGGGATTTAATATTCATATTTTTTACTGGGGATAAGCTTAAATACTGAGCTCCAATTTTTGCCGGATATAAAAACATGACGAATGCAGCGCTGTGGGACAGAAATAATTGAGCTGATCCCAGTTTTTGCACTTTGTTATTGGTTATAGACGTTAAGTCGCCTCAGTATTTATGGTCTGCATGAAAATGCATATTAGGCTAGCTACAAGTCTTCTCAAACCTCAATCGTTTTGCCCAGGATGACGGATTATTACTCCGATCCACCTAGCAACTCGACATACATAATCTGGTAAACAAATAAAAAAACATGGTCATTAATGTCGGTCAATTATTTCATTTCATAATTACATGATAAGAGGAAAAGTGCGATTGGTTTGACGAGTTCTTATAAATTCTACGATGATTGGATTGAATATCAACCTTAATGTATTCACTAGAAACCTTTAATGCATATCTTATAACGACTTTTTTTTTTTTTTTTTCTCTTTATTTATTAAATTAGAGGCTTTTAATCTACACGATCATGTTAGCCTCATCATACCTTTTAAATAATTAGTCCCTGAACAGAAAAACAATCATGCGCTCTTCTTTAGGTTCATTACAAATTTATAAATTTTAATAGAGTTCTCACTATAAAATTGGACAATTGGTGTGGACAAAATTGTTTGAATAATACCAAATTCTAAAATATTGATATCTAATTCCCGCATTAATGATTCTCTTTCTGCTTTATATCGAGTACATTCTACTATCAGATGATAGACATCCTCTACAGTTCCGCATCGTTCACAATTTGGGCTACTTGTTTTTTTCATTAGGAAACCAAATTTATTAAACGGAACATGCCCAGACCTTATTCTAAATGCGGAGACTAAAACGCTTTTACTAATTTTTACATTTGTGAACCAAGGGATGCGAGGAGGTTCACATTGCATCGTTCTGTACCAAATGCCTTTAGTCCGTGAATTTATGTCAAAGTATTCATTCCAAATTTTGTAACAATCTAACTTATATTTACTCAAAAGTTCAAAAAAACAAGGATTTATATCAATAATTAGACCATTTACTGCTGCGTTTTTTGATAGAATGTCGACCTCCTCGTTTCCCCTTAAACCTAAATGAGATGGAACCCACTGCAATGCTAATAAAAAATTATTGGTATCAAACCAACTTATCAGGTTTAAGATTTTGTAGGCTACCGAAGCACCTCTATGGCCAGAAGCGCATCGAGCCAAATGTTGCAGAGCGCTTTTACTGTCGGTTAATATAACTATCTTGTTATATAAATTACTTTTGACGTATCGCAATGCCTCTAAGATTGCAGTTAGTTCCACCGTCATTATACATATATTTACATTACAAATCTTAAAACAACCACTACTTTTGTAATATGAATCAAAAAATGCTGCCCCTGATCCACTAGTACTCTTGGAGCCATCTGTATAAATCCTGTGCCAATCACCATACTTGTGAGAAAGTTCCTCTAAAACGTTAAGCCTCAAATTGTCGGACTGGTACGACTTTTTATTTGACGTTACACAATCTAAATTACATTTTAATATTTTATGAGTTTTAATATTTGTCACCCAAGTATCAAGAGTAAACATTTCTAAAGGATAACTCGTATTTATATTTTCATGTTTAATTTTGTTATACACTGTTACTAAAAGCGGTTTTTTTTTTCTTTAGCCAATACCTGTTGGTGCAAAACGTGCTCAATTGGTCTAATAATTGACTAGTTGGATTATAACTAGTGGACCAGGATTTTACTTTTAATAAATATTTTACAGCCAAATATTCTCGACGTACAAATAAAGGAGGGACACTTAGCTCACACTCCATTACGTGGATTGGTGTGCTTCTGATAAAACCGCCAACGATTCTTAGAGCCTGATTCTGAACTATATTAAGTTTATTTATGTGTGTCTTAGCGCTATTATCATATATGAAGCTGGCGTAATCTATTCGACTTCTTATCAATGCTATATATAATCTACGTAAATATTTTGGGTGGATACCCCATGATGGACCAGAAAGTAACTTCAAGAGGTTAATGAATTTCTGAGTTTTTGAAACTGTTTCAAAGATATGTTTTCCCCACCGCAATGATCTATCCAGCCACATACCCAAGTACTTAATATTATCAGATGGTTGTAATGGCACGTCATTTATCTTAAGTTGTACTGTTTTTTATGCCCCCTACTGAAAATAATATATTTTGATTTATTTATGGATAGATACAGGCCAATATCCTCAAGGTATTTTATTATTGTGTAAAGTGAGTTTTGCATATTAGCGACACTGTCATTGAATCTATTACTACTAGTATATAAAATGAAATCATCGGCATACTGAGATATCATTACATTTGTTATTTTATGGCAGATTTTATGTGTGACAATATTAAAAATTAATGGAGAGAGAGGATCACCTTGCCCGATACCTTTATTTGTCCAACGACATAAATAGTTATCAGTAGATCCTTTACTTGTATTCATTTGAATTAATAGCCGTCTTTCACTAAGATAAGACCAGATGTATTTAGATATATTTCTTCCTGCGTTTATTTCTTCAAATGTACTAACAACTTCGGTAATCAAAATATTGTTGTACGCATTATCAACGTCTAGGAAACATGCAAGGGTTGGTATATTTTTTGAAAAGCCATTTTGAATATAACAAATTAGTCTAACCAGAGAATCTAAAGTTGACTGCGCACGTCTGAATCCAATGGTTTTGTGTGATAGATATTTATTTGTTTCCACATACCACTCCAAACGTTTTACAATCATAACGTGAAACATTTTACACACACATGACATTAACGCTATCGACCTTAATTTAGGCATAGTTTCCGTTGATATATCGGCTTTAGGTATGGGACAGATTTTAATGTAACGCCACTGTAGGGGAATTTCATTGGATGTAAAAATTTGATTATAAATATTCAATAAATATGTTTTTGCTACGAATGGTAAGTGATATAACATAGAATAGGTAATTAAATCATTTCCGGGAGCTGTATTTTTTTTCTTAATGCAGTTTAACATTTCATTCATGGTGAACTCTGCATCTAACGTTGCATTACTGGAGTGAAAAGATGGTATTTGGGGAAGCATGGAGTCGGGGGCTAAGCTGCATAGCAACTCTTCTTTTTGCACGTCAGAAGTTTGAAATTGCTTTTTTTTGTAACCTTTTATCCACCGCATTCGTTGCCACATCTCAGACGATGACACAGTCTCATTAATACCGTCGCAAAACTGACGTCAGGCGCCAGACTTAGCTTTCTTAATCAGTCGTTTTGTGTCATTTATTTTTTGTTCCAATTTAGAAAGGTTATCAGGGGTAGGATTTTTTCTAAATATTTTTAATTGTAACCGACGCTGGGCAACGGATTTTGAAAGTTCGGGACTCCACCAAGACTTAGGTTTAAATTTAGATGTGGGATTTTTACTTATTTTTATCATCGGGATATGCATATCAGCGGCGTTATTAATTTTTTCAATAAAAAAATCATATTTCTCCTGGATATCATTTGTTGTAACTGGGCGTATAAAATCAAATCTAAGTTTTTCTTTATATTTTGGCCAGTTGGCTAGTTTAAAATTACGTTTTCTAATACACATACTACTTGGTGTGTAATCTAGTGATAGTTTAATAACTAAATGGTCGCTGCCAAGGTTTTCGTTTAAAACCTTCCATCCGAAATTGATAGCAATATCAGTGGAAATAAATGTTTTGTCTGGGGATGATTCCTGAAGCGAACCATTGACAAATTTGACTCTTGTAGAACTTCCATCATTTAAATATATGTAACAACTATCTAAGAGAGATGTCATAATTTGTGCCCCTCTCACATCGTTTTTGACTGACCAATTCGTATGGTGAGCATTAAAATCACCCGCAATCAAAGACTTTCTTGAAAATAGACCAAAAAGACAATCCCAATCCGTCTGAGAGGTACGTACACTAGATGGGCAGTATACAGAAAAAATATTTTCTAAACAGGAACAATTTAAAACCTTAATATGTAGCATTTCTATACCTAAATTTGCTAATTGAAGTGTAGATGAATATACTTTAAGCGATTTATGCACGATAAATGCAACACCGCCATAAGAGTCTGCTCTATCTCTCCTATATATATTATAACCATTAATATTAAACTCACTATCTGCATTTAACCATGTCTCGCTTAGAATAGCTATATGAATATTTTCCTGATGCAACAGACATTCTAAATCTAGCCGCTTGGGTTTTAAACTTTGGGCGTTCCATTGTAATATATTAAGTTTACTATCATATATGGAAATATTAGCCATTTTTGAAGATACTAAAGATACTATTTACATAATCGGTTTCCATAACAATCTCTATAAAGTATTTTTTAAATTCTTCAATTAACAATTTAACCACTGCAAATACTTTCACTTCAACTTCTGATTTGTTTAACAAAATATTCCTTAATTTATTTATCAATATTTTAATGTAACTTATCTTACTTTTACTTCTTTCTTCTTCCTTTTTTTCTAAATCTTCTTTATCATTAAGATCATCACATATATCTGGGTTAAATTCGAAGTTTTCTTGGTAATCCATATTTCTCTTCATTTTTTTGGATTTATCATTGTGCTTTATGCTGTTGGATCTTTGTATTATATTATTTTCAGTACTAGGCAGTATATTATGTAATTCTTTGTCTTGTCTATTACTTAGTGCATCTCTGTAAGCTGTATTTGTATAATTTATATGCGGAGTTGAATTGTTTATTGATTGATAATCCGTTGTAACACTATTCTTATTCGGTTGTTGTATTCTATGTGTATGTTGTTTGCTTAAATATGTACTTAAAGCTTTTCTATATGTGCTGTTGTCTTTAGACATAATTTTGCGAATGTATTTTTCTTTAATAAAATTGGGGCAACTTTTACTTAATGCCATGTGAGTTCCTTTGCAATTTACACATATGTACCGTGTCGTTTCGCAGTTACTATGTGAACCTCCACATTTTGGACAAACTATTTTCCTAGTCGGACATTGCTTTATTAAATGTCCATATTTCCAGCAACCAGAACATTGAGTTACTGGAAATACGAAGGGCTCCACCTTAAACCTGCACCCGTATCCATATACATATAGGGGCAAGGTAGGACCTCTAAAACATATACGTATTGATTCACTGTCTATCCAATTACCTTCATTAAATCTTTTCATACGCTTGATTGATTCAACCTCATAGTCACTCGAGAACTCCTTATGTATTTCTTCTAAGTCTACATCTAAGTCTATATTCTTAATAACTCCGTAGGATAGGTTAACTTCATGTGTAAACTGGCATCGGTAATCTAGGTCTTCCATTTTTTTACAGGATACTAACTTTTCTGCATATTCTCGTTTTGTAAAGTATATTATCGCCCTGTTTGAATTTTTAAATTTAATTCTTGATATGCCTTCGATGTTTTCTTCCTTAAGTAACTTTGCTAATCCAATTTGTTTAGGCAATACTTGTTTTGATGTAATACATACTTCACAAATTACTTCGTTTGAATCATTCGTTTTATGATTTATACTATTTATTGAACTGCTTCGGATCATGCGTTTTGAACTTCTTCTCACTACTGTAAATTTTCCATCATCTTCGACAATTTCATTTTCATCACTTTCTTGTCTCATTCTTTTCCCTGCTACACATTTCTCCGCTCGCTGTTTGTCTTGCATCACCTTTTCCACTTTGTCATCACTATTTCCACTCGATAAATCTCCATCTATATCACTGTCACTCATTTTTAATTAACTCGATAAGAATGGTAGGTACATAAAAATAAAACATTGAGATAATAGTAGTTTGTACGTGCACTCAGTACCGTGCGCCGCACGCCAATGTTATAACGACTTGTATTCAAAGAAATATGTCGTTAATATATTTTTAATTGTTGCGTTTTTCTTTACAGGTAAGACGAGACACGACGTCATATGTGAGTAAAATGGTGGTGGCGAATCACAACTGCATCATCCAGTAAAGTAATGACTAATACACGGGTACAGTGCGCATATATTTTGCAAATTGACTGCAAATTGCAAATTGACTGCCTCGGTGGCGTAATTGTACTACGGTACGACTACAAAGCTGAGGTCTCGGGTTCGAATCCCGGGTCGGGCAAAGTGATATTGGGTTTTTCTATTCATTATCAGCCCGGAGTCAGGAATTTGTGCCCGATATGGCGATAGGCTCGCCCCCTATCACGGGACGGAACATACAAGGCGAAATGTGGGTGTCCTGGTGGCGCCTCTGCCTACCCCTTCTGGGATAAAGGCGTGAGTTTATGTGTGTATGTACATTTTGAAAATCTTTACTGTAAGTTAACATTTTAGTGGGGTTTGTTTTAGCTTATATTTTAATACATCTATAAGACTTCTATTGGTATTAGGAATAATAAAGCCATATTCTAATTTATAACATCTCCAATATGCATAATGGGAAAATCGTGAACCCCAAAAGTCAATATAGCCAATAAAACCGATGAATCGTCGGTATTTCGGGTTATAAATCTACAGGGACGGCTGGCGGGGTTCCCGTGGGATTGCACCACATGCGACGTGGATTTAATGCTCCTGTTTAGAAGATTGATGCGAAGGGAGAATCGGTACTAATCAGGAAGCCAGTTTTTAATATAACCTAAATTTTTTAAGTAGATTGAAATAACATCCAAAGTAAAGGCTTTATGGGGGGTAATTTTTTAGATTATCAAGGGGGATTTACTGCAGGCACTTTTTAATGCTTGCACGACAAATTAAGTCCAATGCACCTGATAGAAGATGTGCAGTGTAGTCCTGTTAGCCTGCCACAGACGTGAAGTGCGTTTGCGCAAACACGAGTTTGCACCAGTGTCGAATCGAAAATTGGAACGAAGTTTGCTCACTTATTTGCCCACACACGATCCAGTATATTAGGCAAACTCAGACTTGCACAGTTATATCGATAGGCGTGTGGCGGCCATCAGAGTATCCACCGACGAAAGACGTCTGTCTCTCGCTGGACGATACAATTACGCCAGCCACATTGTTTCCGGATATATGTACACACGTGAACCCGAAACGCGCAACATTTACATGTGTCTTTAATCGCTTTGCAAAACCAGTAAATTTCTTAATCGATTATATTACGTCAGTACTAAGTGGGTGTAAAACCTGTATGACGACCAACTCCTTTCAATGAGGGCATTATTACGGAGTTCATTCAAGTTCCGAACAATATATTACGTTGCCAAATAACAACAATGATTTAGCTTCATCCGATACCTTAAAGAGTTATCAATCAATACAAGTAGCACCGTGTGTTTTTTATTTTTCATTATTTTTGTCATTAGTGCCTTACTAGTCAAATGTAATAAATAATTACTTTTCACCTTAGCAGACATGATTTAAATAATCCAGTTTTAGAGCAGCGGAAAAGCTTGGATTGTTAAATTTTGTTTAAGTTAAGGCCAAATTAGCATGCACGCGCATTATGATTTAGTCATATAGCTAAAGTATATGTGTAAATAGTTATCTATTCCGGGAAAACGATTAGTTTTACGTTGTAATAAAATCAAATCGTGTTTGTTTGTAAATACAGCGTTTGGTGTAATTAATTGTTTGTAGTAAATTCTTAACCTTTGTTCTCCTACGGATCTCCTCATTCTTGATTCGATCTCGTAGGGAAATACCGAATATAGTCCTCCCCATAGCGCATTGAGTGACCATGACCCTAAAGTCGCAGGAAGTCACTGGAGTCTAACTTCCAACAGGTTTAAGTGGCGATCAATGGGGGAGGCCTTTGTTTAGCAGTGGACTTCCTACGGCTGAAGAAAGAGAGCAAGAGAGAGAGAACTAGTTGTTGAGTCAATTGTAGTCAATGTATTTCACTACTAGTTCCCAGCATTCCTGGCAAATATTATGCATGCATTTGAGGAGACAATTATCGCAATCAGAAATATTCGATAAAGGTTGGCTCTTTATCCTCGCGTACACTTATCAGGAAATGTGAACGAAATAATTCCTAAAATCTGTTATCAGAACATACCACGATCAACAAGACCCAGTTAGAAAATCTTTGTTAGAAGAATTTTTTATTTTCTGTTTTCTCTGTATTATACTAATACGCGCAGCTGATGCAGTTACATATGGATTGCATGTGATGTGTTTTATTTTAAAACGACCTTTGTTACATATCACAATGCGATAACGTTTAATATTTCACTGTAGCAGTGTTTGGGTGTGTATCGGATCATTACATACTGTATACCAGTACCATAAAAATAACGATAGCAGTATGCATGCCACTTGTTTAATGTCAAGGCAATGCTTCTGTACGTGTATGAGTCATATAAAAAAACTCGTGCACACAATCTAACTTGGTGTTTACATACCCTTTGAAATCCTCGACTATAATTAACAAAAGCTATTCGATTCTTAAGTACGCCATTCCAAATTCCAACATTTAAAACACGATGAAACTCCTAAAACAACAAAACTTTCCGAAATTAGGTTCTAGCAAAACGATCCGCCGAAGAAGTTTAGTATTACTTACTCAAGTAATTTTCCGTTGTATCATTTTGTATTATGAGAAGGGGCTAACAAAGTTCTTTCTTTTCTTTTACTGTTATGACATCTCTGTTGTTAAATGGCGTTCTTACCTGTCTTCTAGTTTTGTTTGTGCGCTTCTGAGATTATTGTTTGCTAGTAATGGATCATTTCGTTGAGGTTTGTTGAATCTTTCTTAGTAGCTATAATTTCTAATTTACTTTTAGTAGAATTTGTTGTTTTACTTCATTTTGTTGTACATATTTGTCCACTTTTGTCTAACATTTTGTTTGTGGTTTTCAGTGCGTTATTTCATTGTCAGTGTCTTTATTTCATTCTACTAAGAGTTCGTTTTGTAGCGTACTCTGCAATGTTCAGTCCTTTCTCCGCGCCAAGGCCGGATGTTCTGTGACCGTTGTTCTCGTGTTGCTGGGCTTCATGAACCAACAAAGTAGCTTTAAGTATCACACATGTGTACTTTCGTTTCTTTTGATTTCTTTTGTTTGCTATCCTTTCATTTCACTTCGTGATAAAGTCGTGCTCCGCTACCATTTTTTAGGGTTTGTTTTGCTTTGAAATATCTTCAAGGTGCTACCAGAACAATTTCAAATTTACTTGATTCGTCACATACTTGACTACAATCTGATTTTACCAGTGTACTATATTTTATTTAAAATTTCTGTTACACAGTACTTATATTAAAATTAAACCAGTAATTATTCCACTAACGCCATTAGCATTTGAAACGCGATTGTTTGGAACAGATGTAACTGCGCGACCGCGGATGTTATCAGAGCGGAACCGCCCGTGGCCAACCTTGCGGGATGCGAACCCGTGCTCACTAGTCGGTACTATTATTGTGTCAGTGCACCGCGCGTGAACTTGCGCATACGACTCGTCAATGAACACCGTTCAACACATGAAGTGTATTACGAGTTTGTGTAAAGATGCGCTATTTTAGACTTCCGATGCGTACACGAGATGAATGATGCGAAGAGACTTTTTATTATGCCGTTCGACTTTCAGTTTATGAATATGTGCATGATAGCATGATAGTAGCTAAACATGTACCAGTTAATGTAGTGTTATCGCGATACAATATCGACTGGCCTGTCGACGCAATTACGCTAGCTTGCATAATTGATTCTACAATTTTCTCTGAAACCACTGAAATGTGTCTGATTTCTTCAACGTGACAAAAAATAAATGCACTGTCAACGGCATGAAGTAGATTTTCTACAATTGCTAGAATACATTTTCATAGCGTGACATTTCAGTAACAGTGTTCATACACAAGTATGCGTGAGGCAGGAAGTTCGCTTCGCCTGCTTTATGTTAAAGTTGCGGCGTGTTGAGGAGCACATCACCAGTTGTCTGTTCAAATGTAAATAGAACCATTCGAGTGTTATGTTTTGGTATAAATAAGGCTTTGTTTATATTAGACCATTTTAAACCTCCTACAATACTTAGATCTGATCACTCGATGTAGAGATAAAGATGCTGGTCGGAAAGGTTTCGGTTCTTATTTCTTGGTATTGTACTCTAATTAATACATCACTGAAACAAGGAAATTATGAAATTAATTTATAAATTCAAAAGCTAATTTATTATTAATTTAACAGCTATTCTTAATGAAATGCATATGGATGACCGGTAATTGTTTTGATGTATTTCCGTATTTTTTAGTTTCAAGATGTTTAGTATTTAGTGCGAAAAGTACATATTATTAATATAATCTAAAATATGATTGTTTTTTAATTCAACAGTATGAATGCAGTTCTTGCTCACAATAGATTGATGTACGATTACGCATTTGTATGAATACAAAGAAACCATCAAAAGAACGACAATGCCGTCTTACAATAACATCGACTGTTAGTAATAGCTGTTTTATCTGATGATGTCACAAGTCACAATTCACGATTTTTTCCTATAAATAAATGCAATGCAAGTGACGTTACATCAGTACGTGATTTCTTATTTCACAACATTACTTCAACCTGGCCTTCACGCTATTATAACATTTTTGTATCGTGATAAAATCCCGTCTATAGAAAATATCGATTATGATATCTGTCTGGTTTGTTATGACTTGATACAATATTACAATGTTTATTTTATTCCGGTTTTGGTGTTATCTCTTTTTTGTCTCTGCCTCTCTCTTTATTTATCTTTGATTTCATAGGTTGATTATTATTTTAAACAACTGCTAGTGTTTATATCTTTCAGTCAGCTCTTATTTTCAATGACTATTAAATTTCCTTCATTAATTTTCGTTTTAGTTTTCTTTGCGTCCCTATACCCCAAACAATTGTACTATTCATCATGTTTACATTTCCCCCTCCATTTGCATAGTTGAGAATCAGATTCAGAACCTTGTTACTTTGTTTATATGATAACATTGTTTTAATATTTTATTATAAAACGTAAAGTTTCATTTGTTTATTTTTTATGGTAACATTTATGGAAATGAAGTTTTATCGCAGGGCCGTATAAATTAGTGTGATTGTGACATAAATGACCCTAAATGTTATTGTGCCGTTTTGTGTTATTACCGTGGTAGGGAGCTTTTACCAGTAATACAATTTTACGTTACTTTTTCACACGCATATGCTAATTCAAAATAAATAAAATGTTTTTTTAATGAATGAACTATGACACTCATAGTCATTGTTTATATTGATTTTCTAGAAGGAATTTTTCTGTTCTACACATACTTATCGCCTTCGTCCACTCTCATAAAGTTTTTATTATCTAACTTTAATTTTTAATCCTGATAAATCTCGATAATCCATAATTGGTTTGTAAACGATGCAGAATTCATTTTATAAATAGTTCGCAAGATGATTCTTCCAGTGACTTCGCACCACTCAGCGTGAAAATTAATGTGAAATCGTTCTATTTGAATCACAATCGTCTGCGATAATTAGTTCGGCTTCAATAGATCGTAAAGTTAATTACGTTGTTACTCACACTGGGTTATTACGATTCTTTTCAGGTAAAATTTAATTTTTTTATGTGTTTTTTTACTTTCTCTTTTGGTTAATATTACAAATTGGTGATGACTGCTTATTGGTTGAAATAAAACTATTTATTAACGGATTTATCGCGATTTGGTTAATACATCTACTAAACTCCGTGTCAGAAATTTGCATTAGTGGATTGTTTCTAGTATATATTAATTGATTTGATGTTTAGTCACGATATTTTTCACATACGTGCTAACACACGACCTTGAGCTCACCGGTGTTACGGTTGCATGTCGTGCAATTTTATTCAACGTTTTAAATAGCTTCTGTGTGGGTATAATGTAGCTCATATAAGCGAACTATTAAGGGAATTGTGTTTTGTACATAGAATGCGCAACAGTCAATAACGGTAATAGAGTGTGTTGTGTTTGGTATTATGCAGTAGGGGAAATGTTTATGTCGTATGTTTTCAATAATCATTAAGTAAGTCTAAAGTTATTTTAATATTAAATAAATAATTGATAAAATTACTCCAAAAATTATAATGACCCAAAATGTTAATATGTTAATTTAGTTTTTCATGGCATAATTTAAAAATTCTAAAGATGAGTATTGAAAAAGTATTTCCATATGGCTGTCGTATTTAAATATCACTGAATACAATTAAATAACATTTTCATTGTCTATCGCTTACATATTTTACATTAGAAAATGGATTTGTATTTATTGTAATAGATTCCCACGTATTGAAGCATGTATTTGTTTCAATATATGTCAGACAAACAGTTCTCCATTGATTGGATTACTTACGGATGTTTATTTCATTTTATAGGAGTCAGCTCGAATATACTGCGCAAACAAAATGTCGCTAAGGCGTTGATGCTCATAGCCGTTTATATTTCACAAACACCCAACCATTGTCCACGTATATAATAGTTATAAAAGTACGTTTCTAAACATATTACACCGTGAACACAGTATTTCGCGTGACACGAGACGGGTACTAGCTACATTGACGTCACGCTCGTGTGCTGCTCGCGAGCACGTTCTGTTTTATAAAATTCATACGCGGCGAGTCTTCGTGTCGCTCCTCTCATTGTCTCACATAAACACAATATTAAGGAACTGAGATTAAACTCGCGCAGATGTCAACATATTTTTTGTTTTTCTTGTAACGAAATATTTTTGTCAAGGTTTTTTTTTGAGATGTTTCGCATCTTTAGATATTCTGGGGATGTTTTTTGTTTCGTTTTGCGTAAAGCATAGGTTTTTGTGGTAGTTCTGTCATATGTGAGAGGACGCCTGGGTAGGTACCGCCGCAATGTCTATTTTTCCCGCCAAACAACACTGTAAATGCACTGTTGTGTTTCGGTTTGGAGGACATTGCAGCCAGAGTACTACTAGACATAATAAGATTTATCATCTTATGTCTCATGATGGGAAGCGCAATACAATTTTATTAATTCTATTTCCCAACAACTAACTTCTTCCTACCACCTTTACGCAGACGACTTACAAATTTACACCCAGGCTCCTGTAGAACATTTGTCAGCCGCTATATATGTTACTAACAGTGATTTACACAAAATTACTACCTGGAGCAAGTCCTACGGCCTTAGAGTTAATCCTATTAAGACTCAAACAATTATAATCGGTAGCTCAAGGATTATCTCAAAAGTTGACTGGTTTCATCTTCCACAGGTAATGTTTGATGGAACCCGTCTTGAAATTAGTAAAACTGTCAAAGATCTTGGGATTGTTCTTGACAGAAACTTGTCATGGGTTCCTCACCTTGCAGAATTGAGCCGCAAACTTTACGCCTCTGCTTCGATTCTCAAAAGGTTGCGTAACTTTTTGCCTACAGCCACTAAAGTCATGCTTGCACAATCTAGATTATGCTGACGCCTCATATCTAGATTTAACTGAAGAATAGCTAAATAGACTCGAAAGGTTACAAAATTATTGTATCAGATTCATATATGGACTACGTAAATTTGATCACATATCCGAATATCGCAGAAAGCTGAAATGGTTACCTATTCGTGTTCGCCGGAATGCTCATATCCTATCACTTTTATATAATATCCTATTTAACCCTGTTGCTCCTCAGTACCTGAAATCCCGTTTTGAGTTTTTACATCACACCCATTCCCGATCCTTACGTTCCTCCGAAACCCTCCTTCTCAAAACACCCCCCCATTCTTCTTCTTATTACGACAAATCTTTTACCGTTCAAGCAGTCCGGCTTTGGAACGTACTACCATTAAATATTAAACGCTCAAAAACTATACACACATTTAAAAATCAGGTACAAAACCACTATCTGAAAAGTCTATAGTGCCACCTTTTTTGTCGTTATTTATTTATTTTGTTATAATTATTAGTATTATTTTTAAATATGTATTGGTTTATTTGATTTTGGTATTTAAGTATTAGTATGCTATTAAATAGTTTACCTTTTTGTTTTCTTTCTTTATTGTTTACCGCCATCTACAACTATTTCCAATATTCTCCATCCCACGGTTGTCTGGTAGAAATCGCTTTAAGCGATAAGACCGCCCATTGTATTACCAAACATAACATATGTTTAAACTCAATACTGTAATTTGGTGTGCAATAAAGAATTATTGTATTGTATTGTATTGTACAATGCAAAACAATGCTTTATAATTCAGGGTGTTGTTTGGTTTTGCTACTGTCCATGAGCGGTCGTATCGCTTACCATCAGGCGAATGGCATGCTCGTTTCGCCAAGCATCACAATAAATAAAAAATAAAGATACGCATAATCGATCATTGATTTTTGATTACTCAAAACACTCAAAAACTAATAAAAATATACATTTCTTTCTTTCTTCTTACATATTTTTAACACAAGTCACAACAACATCACACGTGTTAACGTGCGTCAGCCGCGGCGTACAATAAAACCTCCGTTTACCTCACAAATCAAAGGAACATTGACTTAAATATAACGTTTGACGTTGGAAGTAATAAAACTGAACGCGCCAGTTACATTTCACTTCGCGATTACTCAACACAGTGGGGCGAACAGAATGAGCGAAAACGTCTCTAACACAGAACCGATACAAAGAAACGGCTGTTAACTCCGTGGCGTTTTATATGTTGCAAGCAAGCGCTTGATTAGCTGTTTTATATCACGTCTAGATGGTGCATAGCGTTGGGATTGATGAGACGGTATAATTGCGTTTGGAAACATTTGGAACTCTAGGATATTAGTAGGTAATTGAAACAGAATACATTTTGAAAAGTTTGACACAAAGATGTTAAAATTTTTGTCACCATATTCCAATATCTGTCCAATGTCACAGTAGTGAGCGTTAAAGAGCTAACATATAAAAACCGACTATTAAACACCAAACATTACCCGTCTAGTTGTTTCACAATAAAGTTTTTCCCGCGACATCTAGTTACTCACTTGACGCTCTCTATACTCGCCTCGGAGGTTCCATTCACCCAGTTGATCCGCGACGTATCCTTGCACTACGAGGAAAATTACCGTTTCAATGGCAGGTTTTTAACATCCGATGGCTCAGGGGCTATTATGTGATTTTGTACCATGTTTCACATTCAATCTAATTTCACAGAAGTTAAATATTTTACACACAGACTACAAAATAAACCAAACTATAATAATAATATAATAATAATATATTTTTATTGGAACTAAAGAATTTTACAATTTTAAAATCTGTGCACGTTAATGACTGCATTAGTTGCAAAACTGTGTCGCAGTCACTAGCGCCCACCCCCAAACATTACCAGAGGTGACAGCGTCCCATAACAAAACATAAACATTAAAAAATAAAATAAACATTAATTTTTGAAAATCAAGACCTAGACCAACAGTGTAACAACATAGAAAAGGAAAAAAAATAAAAAAGAATAAAAAATTATAATATAATAATGGTATGAGAAGTGTAGTGTGTGTGTGAGTGTGAGTCTGTGAGTGTGTGTGTGTGTGTGTGTGTGTGTGTGTGTGTGTGTGTGTGTATGTGTGAATGTTCGGGGCACAGAAGTGACATCAATTAGTGAGGACTAAATTAAATTATTATGCTTTAATAATAGTTTCTATTTCCGCATACGACAGTGTATAAAGCCAGTTATTTACAGTTGTTCGGCACTGTTTTAACGTGAGTGGATGTATATTGAGCTGCCTATTAACCTTGTTATATAAAATAGGGCTCAAAAAATGAAATTGGCGTCTCACAGTTACAATTCTTGCGTATTCGACACGGCAAACTCTGTTTAATCTGCGTTTATTTTGGACTATATTGGGATTATAGGGTAAGTTTATATGCTTTCGTAAAACTGTGTTGACCAGGAACACGTGTCTGACTGTAGGTACCTTCCATATGGAGTAAAGTTCTACCGTGGGAAAAAGCATTGGTTTGTGAGCCATGACCTTAAGCACTGCTCTCTGTGCTCTTTCCAGCCGTAGCAGTTCAGATTTACTGGATCCACCCCAAGCAACTATACAATAGGTTATAACAGAATGTGCTAAGGCGTAGTAGATCGTTCGAAGCGTACAAACATCAGCAGACGATCGTAGGTTTTTAAAAACAAATATTAGTTTTCTAACTCTTGAAACTAACTGGTCAATATGTTCATGCCAATTCATTTTGCTATCAAGGATAACCCCCAAGTATTTAATACTATGCGTCCTTGTAATACGTACACAGTTACTACAATTTTCTGAAAAACCGCATTTGTGAGCCGTCAAAGTGTAGGGCGAAACTGGTTGCGAAGTGACCCTAGGACCAAATGTTATAAATTTCGTTTTGTCCAAATTGAGAGTAAGAAGGTTGTTGTTCAACCAGTTCATCACTATATTTAGGCTACACTCTGCATGTAAACGTGATTCAGTCCAGTCCTTACCATGGGTGAGAATGACGGTATCGTCCGCATATGTTATTATTTTGGAGTTAGTTAAAGACAAATTACATAGGTCGTTTATATATATTAGGAAGAGGGTAGGACCCAGGACGCTTCCCTGTGGGACACCGTAACTTATTAATTGTTCCTTACTAATATAATTGCCTATCTTAGTAACTTGGCATCGTTCACTCAAATAACTTTTGAAAAGGGTAAGACACAGACCTCTAATTCCTAAACGTTCTAATTTATCTAGCAAGATTGGAACAGAGACAGTGTCAAACGCCTTGGAAAGATCAAGGAAAATTGCAATCGTTTTAAGTTTATTATTTATGTTTTTTGCTATGTGGTCTGTTACTCCCAAAACTGCATCTTCTGTACTTTTGTTTGGCCGAAAACCGTACTGATTATGAGACAATAGATTGTTTGTATTTAAGTAGTGTAATAAACGTGAGTTAATAATTTTTTCAATAATTTTAGATAAAGTTGTAAGGACCGATATAGGTCTATAATTGTTGACACTGTCTCTGCTCCCGCTCTTATAGATAGGATGAACAACAGCTCGTTTCAGCGCTGATGGAAACACTCCTGATGTTAAAATAAGATTTAATACATGCAAGATCGTCGGGATAAGAATACGCCTAGCCGTCTTTATCAAAGTAGCAGAGATGCCATCCCAACCCACTGCACAGTTTGCTCTGAGATTGATAATGATGCGTTCGATTTCATCATAATCGGTACCAAAAAGGGCCATAGAGTTAGGAGATATATGTGTAGATGTAGTTCTGAGACTATCATTAATGGGACGAATTTTTGCTGCGAGTGTATTACCCACATTTGCAAAAAACATATTGATAGCGTCAGCAGATTGTGAAGGATCTGGAGTCAATGATAAAAGCTCATTGGCGTCAGAATGGGGCTTTTTAAGATGGGAAATGCTTTTAATAAGCTTCCATGTCGCTTTTGGATTGTGGCGGTGCTTTGCAAACTCAGTGCGCTCGTAGTCAGTTTTTATTTTCTTGAGCAGGTTGTTACAAAAGTTTTTGTAACGAGTCATGGTGACCTTTAAAATGCCATTATTAGGGTCTCTTTTTGATCTAAGACACAGTTTGTCCCTATTCCGGATACATCGCAAAAGACCTGGTGTAATCCAGGGTTTTATAATTCTTTTCCTGCTTGATATGGCCTGTTTGTGAGAGTTTTTTGTGACTATGGTGGATATAATATTAACAAGAACTGTAGCTGCCTCTTCAGCATCTTTAGACGAAGTTACGGAGGAAAAATCGGTGGATTGTAAGTCCAATACACAGGCATTTATATCTACACGACTCGAGACAGAAGGGGTTTTCCTTTTATCTTTTAAAAGCTTACAGAACGCTAGCACTGGTGCGTGATCCGTTATGAAAGAGTCAAGCACAACTGTTCACCATTTAGTCAATTTGCAATAAAGCTGTTTTCCGCAACGTTCCGCGACACACTAGACAGTTGTGATTGACGCTCTCTATACTCGCCTCGCAGATTCCATTCACCCAGTTGATCCGCGACGTATCCTCGCACTACGAGGAAAATTACCTTTTCAATGGCATTTTTTATTCATCCTTTTTTGCGCAACCTTTTTTTCATGTACGGGCTTTAATTGGCTTTACGCTGTCGTGTTCTCTTAGGCATAAAGAGTAATTGTTCCTTGGTTTTGGTTCTTTGAAGTCAGTTTCTTTTGGAATAATTGTAAAATGTGTTATTGAATAAAAGGCTATAAAAGGTGTTAACTGTGATATTCTGGGGTTGATATTTGATTTGTTACACCTTCGAAAACGCTTTGTTTGGGGAAGTCCACATTTGTGGACACAGTCTATTTGTGCTTAATGGCATTCAGTGCGAATAAAACATAACGTTATTAATTTTAGTGTAATTCAATCATAAATGTACTCCTACTTGCTGTTTGCGTTAAAACTTCACCCTCTAACTCTATGAACTCTTTGTTATCAACATCAACACAAAGACCTCAAACATTATGAAAGAGCCGTAGAGTTTTAAACTAGTGTTTAACTTTTCAAAGGCTGTGGTTATGGAACTATTAAACGAGTGAGAACTTAACAGTAAACACTACCAAAAATAAGGTTTCATCTATCATCTCTGTTGCTTTCGAATGAAATTATTCACTGTGTTTGTTTGTTTCTTGCTTCGTTTATCGTTTTGTTGTTTCTCGCCATATTAACAAACGGTTTTCAATAAATTTATTTACGAAAATAACTGCTTGCTTTTTGATTTTGCTTAATGCTGGTGAAAACAAGTTTCTTCCATTCAAATGTTAGTAAGCAAATAATCTCGGTGAACTTTTGTTGTTGGCACCAGTGGCATCTATAACTATCCATTCGGGCATACCAGTGGGAGCTTATGAACCTTAAATATTTTTTTTTTTTTTATAATAATAATATTTATTTAAGACCAAGTGGACATAAGTACATAACAAACTTAAAAATAGAAGGAGTTTACATCAAACGTATGTTAAAATTACAAATAAAATCTTTTGCCGGTGATCTCCACGCTAGGTTCGAGACCTGAATTGTGAAGATCGATATCAATTGAGATTAAATTAAAATATAGTACTAATGGTGGGATGAGTGACTACACGTTATTTCATTGGGATGTTTATAGAAGATAAAAATAGTGTGTGTATCCATTTGAGTGTATGTGTGTTTGTGTAAATAAAATAGAACTTATATGTGTTAAGAAACAACTTTTAGCAGGTCTTCAATTTGTTGGTAGTCCAATGGTTGTAACCAGGCTTGTATCTTTAATTTAACTTCACGGATAGTAAGGTATTTATTTAATTTGCATGATTTGATGGCACTATTGTATATATGGGGGTGGAGAAATTTTCCAAAACGTTTCGCAAACGAAGTTAATGTTCGAGGTTTATGAAGGTAATTCATTCTTGAGCTTGTTTGCTTGTTTTCATAAAAAGTGTAGTTTCGGTGTATGTGTAATATTGCAGTAAATATGAAAAGTTTCCGGACACTGAGCAAGTTAGACTCTTTATACAATTGGTGTGTGTTAAACCTGTAGGGCTTTTTAAACATAACCTTTATTATGGATCTTAATTCTAACTAAAATATGAATTTTATTGTTTACATTAATCCATAAGCAATATTTTGCTTCCCTGTAGACTGTAAAATGATTATAAACTATAAAAAACAAACAAACAGGGCAAGCTAAATAAAACCGTTTAAAAATATGAAAACACGACAAAAAAGTACGTCTTGGTAAGGTCGCAAAGCCAGTCTCAATGGGAGGGCTCGAGCCCCCGCTGTACAAACTTGTTGCAATGAATACTGTAAACGTCTTTGTTTAATCAATGCGCAATCGTGTAGGTACTATTTTTGTAATGCTTGAAGCGAGTGCAGTTTTAACTTAAGATTTAAAGAAGAATGAAACAGTGCTGTGAGAGTTTCTGTTAAACGTTGTGGATTTACGTAGAAGAGGATTGAAAGGATAGTTCTGGGATCTATAAACTTTAAATGTTGCATTTCTTCAAACTGATTAATGAACAAGGTTCTTTGAGTCCATTGTATTGTAGTTATGGTATTTCAGTAACATTACAGTTTAAATTAATAAAACAGGTAGTGTCATGACCTTGACATTTTATCTCAATATATTATAATAGTCCTTCAAAAGTATTAACCGCGATTTTAGATTTCTAACTACTATACTCTTTGTATGAGTAATTCAGTTCTCCGATTTGCGTGTGCAACGACGATAAGCTCCCCTATTAATTTAAGTTTGACTAAAATACAGGGTATTTTAACACTGCGACCGAAAACGAAGCCAGGTATTAGTGACTTCAGACACAATGCAACTAAAAATTTCGCAAAAAAAGTCGTCAATTTTTTATTTTTTTACTAATCGTCGTATTTGTGTGATAAACACATAGTTTTTCTAAAATAATGATTTACACCTTTTTAGCTTTAAAGCCGCAATGGAATGTGAGGGTTTAAATCCCTTTTTTTTTCTCAAAAACTAGGTATTTAGCACTCAAACACGACGATTTTCAAAAATTTTCAAGGAAAACTGTCGCTTTTTTTGGAAAAAATTTAATTGAATTATGTTTGTAACCACTAATACTACCACTTGGCTTCGTTTTCGGTCGCAGTCTTCATATACCCGCTATAAAGGACTGAGTGACTTTTTAGTTTACCTACCCCTTGGGAGGTAATTACTCTATAGCCTCTAAAGAAATGCTTTAACTATGAATGTGATGTCTATAGCGCAAGCCGGCCTTTGTACAATTTGTATAAGAAGATTAGATTTATTATAATGTGTGTAAGAGTCGTTGGGATTTAAATATGAATTTAAATCATGTTTATGTTTCGGTAATGAATCTGACATATAAACATTTACGGCCTTATTCATAGCCAGATTTAAAACCTATTTAGGTTATCGAATGTTTGGTCTTCTTCGCTCAAACTGAATTCAAAAGTCGTTCGAACGGGACAAAAAATTCTATAACTAAAATAGGTTGTAAATCGGTCTATGAAGGCTAATAATAAGGCCGTCATATTCTTGTGTATTCATATTTAAACCTCGAATAGTAGATACCTGTATTCAATTATTATGAATGGCGCAAGTAAGCCCTAGATATTTTTTAATGTATTGCGTCACTAGGTAATGTTAACGTCACATGTCCCTCAATTGTGACCGCGGCTGCGCACTTCAACGTATCAAAAAACTTCAATAACTATGTTTATTGCTTTTATTTCTGTAGTGTATACGCTCCGATGATTTGTGCTCAATCCATCGCAGAGAATTTCTATTTCTCACAAATTTTACGTGATATTCTTAAACGTTTTGTAGTATATTTCGTCTTGTGTGATCTTTTGATTGATCTGTCTTCCATGAACGGCCATTTAAAGATGATTATAATATTTTGCAATGGGTGATCATGTCCTCCTACCCGTATAATATATTTAAAATTACAAATAATTGATGTTTCCCGTTGAAAAATTTCTTCATACAGAAAAACTCAATATTTGATTTAAAATAAAGTTCCAACATAATTTTATTTTAAATTATGACTGTAAAGGTTTGTTGAATCAAAGACGGAAAGCCAATGAATGGGTCGGCAAACTTCTGGCGTTTAATCTAAAAGTCTATCCGACCACAAATTTGCATTTGGTTTGCGCAGTCCAATACGCTTCAAACTCCATAATGCGTCATAGTATAGTTTTCCTAGAACAGTGTGAATAATTCATGAAAATAACTATTTTGAATATTAGGTGAATGTGATGGAAAACACCGCTGTTATGATATGATAAAGTTACTGATTAGGTCGGTAGATGAAGTTTCTTACTGAAATTATGTATTTCGACTAGTATGTTGTCAATTGTTTAGGATATGTTGCAAGGTTGCTGATTAGGTTTTGTTTTTCTTAATGGATATAATATATTGTAGTTCATTGTAAAAATATGCCCGTATCACTATCATGAGAAAATATATGGCGAATGTTTTTAATTGTTTTTAATTGCGTAATAATTGATAAAAAAAATTGATTTTTATCATTATTTTAATTTACTTATTAAGACTTCAAAAACTTCATGACACGCGGACCATGAAGCCTTATTGAATCTCCTTTTATATCGAAGTATAATTAAAAGTTCAGAAGCTTTGAAGGAGCAGACGATCAAACACGTGCTGTCGAAACCATTACTCTTTCCCCTTTGCTATAGTTTCATAAAAACCTAACCAAGTACGCAATGAATGATCTCATAACAGCGGCCGCCATGCAGTCTCGACTCGGCAAGGAAACTAAACCAAATTAATTCTCAGTGTGTTTGCTTAATCAACACGACTGCCGTGTATGCGTTTGGTACACTTGGGTCAACACGTGAAGTTGAATTGGAAAGTACCTGTTTATGTTTGTTTGTTGTGTTGTTTTAATGTTTGTAGTTGCATAACGCTGGTAAATATTTGTATTTCACTGTCAGAGTTCGCGGTAATAATTATCTCGTTCGCTTGTGTATAATGTAATCGTAAAATCATTGACTATTAAATTCATTGATGATTCTTCCAGTTCTCTTAACGACAACTAGAGTCTTGAACCTTAAAAGTTAAGATCCATGCATGTATTGCACATGTTACCACAAGGGTTTGATTAGAGCTATGCTCAAACATCCTCAAACGATTCTTAGATAGTATTGCATACATCACGAAACCTAATGGCCGCCACTCACGTGCAAGTGTGTTTGCTCAAAGGCGAGTTTTCACCAGTCTTGAATCGAAAATTTCAACGAAGTTTGCGCAGTTATTTGCCCACACACTTTCCAGTATACTGGTGCAAACTCAGACTTCCACAGTTATATCGTTACGTGTGTGGCGGCCATAAGGTTGTTATTGAAATATTCGTAACGTCTTATGTTTCTCGTATAATAAGTAAGAAATTATCATGGAATGTCGACCTTGACCTCACGGTTCTTAACATGACGCTACCTTCCGTCAAAACCATCGATGTTTTCTTCATAAAATATACCGTTCAAGACAAAAGCCACAGTTTAATACAGTCGGCATATGAAACAGTTGTATCAGCTGTCTAGTATTTACCCTTCATGTGATAACAGCTGCGCAAACGCTCGACACGTAGAAAGTGAAACTCATGACGGAATCCGGACTGTTGCTTTAACCCACTCACCTAAATTTAGATTATGAATAAAACTGAGGGAGTGTGCGGTCGGCAGGCCCTTTCACTGATCTCATTGTTGTGGTTGGACGAGATTATAGTTTCTTTATTGTAAGAAGATTTGACTTCTATGAATGTCGTTTGTTTGCTGATATTGTTGGTTGGTTCGGTGGTTATTGGAGGCTGTTTTTTAAAATGATGCAATTTGTTTATGTCATTATCACGAATCTAAATTTCGAACAGAAATCTATTATGCTATTCGTAAATACATGGTTACACCAAATTCGTAGACAATACATTATGACTTGGGTGTATGAAATGAAGGGATAAAGTTAGTACTCAACTACCAAATAAGAAAAAAAATTGAGAATTCAATTCCATTGTATGTTTTGAGACATATTTACAGACTACAACTAGTTTTGTATTTGGAGTATTTTAATTGTTTGAAATAACATTAGTAATATCACTCATATTACGCTCCGACCTTAAAAGTTTATAAATGGGTTAGCGCAATAGATGGATGAATATAATTTGCGGAGCTATTATACTAAATTGCCTTTCAGATAGCTTTGTTACTTTGAGTGTGAAGATGTCGAAATTGACAAATGGCATGCCATAATGGCTTGCCCTTTGTAATGGGTGTCGTGTTTGAGTCGGATTTCGATGTGTATACGGATTGTGTGATATAATCTCAAAATTAGTTCCAAAACGAGAAGATGTCGCGTAGTATAATCAAAATTTTAAGTGCTAGAGCCTCTTTGTAGTTACACTGGTCTGTAGGTTTGGGGAAGATAGACTGATTTGGTAGAATTACCTTAAACGAAACTTACAGCTTGATAAGTGAAATTGTTAGGGTTTTAATACATTATTCCCGCTCTCCTCTCATTTTAAGAGGTATGCAAATTAGCTATCCTACCTTGTCTTAGGTATCTAGCTAAGATTCAAGTATCATAGAAGTTCATTGGTGACCGTGATCACCTATCGTCAGATGAACCAGATCAATTGTCGGGCTTTTACAAATAAAAAGCACAAAAACAAAAATTTAATCCAACGGCTACTCTATCACATCACACTATATTAAATAACAAAACACGGTAGCAGTATATCGGATTCGTTCACCGTTGATACAGCAGTTCATATCTGTATATGTGACATCGTGTGAACGTGTGTTCGGGATTACGTGGAAATGCTTTTACTTGAAATTACCGTGTTGGTATTTAAATATGAAAGTGTAATTGCTTTTTATTTACTCATGAAAAGCTGGTTTATTTTCGTTTTAATTAAAATATTAAAATTTATTAACACTTTCAACTCGTTTCTAAGAATTTATTTTCATTAAATATGACGGTAAAGTTTTTTGACTGTATAATGTAGGTGTTCATAAAAGCTATTTGACAACTGATAAACGTGTTGTAAAAAGAAATATTAACATGAACACGTCTCGCGTGGTGGGACGTCCGATCCGGAAAGTTCATGTCGCACGCTTGCGGCGGGTTTTAGGGACCGCCCGCAGATAGGAGTAGGTAGAAAATAAGAACTCAGGGTGATTACGCGGTACAGGCTTTAATATTTCGCATCACCGTCTTACACTCGGCACTGTTGCTGGTGGTATGCAACAAGAGTCACTGGCCTTCTGTGGACACTGATCCGGGTCCTCTGCACGTGGCGGTTCCCGACGTCAGCTCGCCGGCAAAGTTGGCTGCCACGTGGCCGGTAGTGGTTAGGTCAGCGGCTCGGTGCAGGTGCGGTTGCAGCACGGGCAGGAAGCGTGCGGAGCGAAGCCTGTGCACGAAGTCAGCACTCCGTGCGTAAGCAGGGTAGAAGAAGCAGATGAAGTGAAGCACGTGAAGGTGAAGGTGAAGCTGATGAACCTGGAATCAGCGTCCAAGAAATCGGAATGCAAACTAGGTTTACATTCCGTGCCAGCGACTCGTGGTAGTTCACAAGCCGGTGGCAGAATAAGCTGCGAAGCAAGCGGTTAAGCGGTTAGCACTTTTAACACTCACCCCAGCGGGTACACCAACACGCGTGGTAGCACGCAGTTAATAAAAAGGAAAGAGGACGCGAGCGAGGTTACACGCGTATTTATGCGCGCGATGACAGTTCGCACGTTTTAGCTGTCAGAATTAAATCGACCAATCAGCGCAATGGAGGCGTTGATTGGCATAAACAATATGATTACTATAGACCATAGACGGCAACTAATCCGGGTGACATTCTACAACGTCACAGTACCCCGCCGAAAAGACCAGGATTTTACTTATAACTAAATATAAGTAAAATCCGTCTGCCTACTTAACATTCTTGTAATATTCACTTTCATTCTATCTTCTTACATACATCTTTCATACAAAATGTCTAGCATCAAAATATATTATGACCAAGACCCTATAGAACAGAGAATACTTTGCAATACTAAAGAACTCTCCAAAATAACAAGAAGAATAATTGTAGATTAGTAGATGTTAGTAAATGGCAGGATATGTTTAGTGTCGCTGTTAATGTCATGTAGTTAAAAATATATAAAATGTTAGATGTGTTAATAGATATTAGTATTTGTAGTTAGTTAGTTTTAAATCTTTGATATGCCAGGTACCTAGTGGATTACCGTTCATATCTTCCAAATCATATACTAAAGGTGATTTTTTCGAAATAATTTTACACTTTATAAACTTGGGAGCAAGTTTTCTATTAAAATGCTTATCCTTGTCGCTTTGATAAAAAGTTTTTCTCCAAACTACATCGCCTACATTAAATTCCGCAGGTTTCTTCCTTAGGTTATAGTTAGCACTATTCCTCTGATGTGCCTGCAGAAGTAACGACTGTACTTTGTTAAAAATATTAGATAGTATGCCTAAGTTTTCAGCATAATGATCTCGAGGTATGAAAATAATATCCTGATCCACATTAGTGTCTACATAGTGTGAGCCACAAGTAACTAGTTCACGACCATATACTAGAAATGAGGGAGTGTAGCCAGTCACCTCATTAACAGAGTTGTTAATTGCAAACTGTATTTTGGGAATCAAGAGATCCCATACGCGTTGATCATTTTCAATAAATGTAGAAATAGCTGTCATGATAGTTTTGTTGTAGCGTTCGACAGTATTGACATGAGGAGTATATTTAGGTGTAAAATGAATTTTTGGAATTTTATACTTCTCTAACATATTTTTTAAAGTTGAGCTAATAAATTGACGTCCATTATCCATAAGAATGGTTGATGGAATGCCATGAACAAGGAAAACATTTTCTTCTAGAATCTTAGTTATAATTTCCGCGGTAGCGCGTTTTAATGGAAAAAGTAAGCAATATTTAGAAAAACAACAAGTAACTACAAAAATATAACAATTTTGCTTTCTAGTACAAGGGAGAGGTCCAACAATATCAATACTTAGCATTTGAAATGGTCGGGAACACGACTTAGGTCTGCCCATTTCACCCAAAGTGGTGTGGTTTTGATGTTTATGGGAAATACAGACATCACAAGAAGAAACAAATTCTACAACACTAGCATGCATTCCTGGCCAGTAGTATTTTTGTGCCAGCCTTCTGTAAGTTTTGAAAATACCAAAATGTCCAGCTAAAGGGTTATCATGGTTTTCAGAAATAATAGACGACCGAAGTTCCTGAGGGACAACTTCCTTCCACTCGAATTCAGTATTAAGTACACATTTAGATTTCATAAAACGATAGAGACGATTATTTTTAATTAAATAGTTAGGGTATGAAGTTGGTGAATTTTGACAACCGTGAAAGATATTTAGATACCATTCATCAGCTGTTTTAGTAACATTCATGGAAGTATCAATAGTACTAATATGCTTAGGACAAGAACGAGACAATGCATCAGGAATAACATTATCTGCACCCTTACGATGTTTAATGTCGAAGGAAAATGCAGAGAGTCGGACACCCCAGCGAGCGAGCCGACCTGTAGGGTTATTCAGGTTTAGAAACCATTTAAGAGCTGAGTGGTCTGTGTAGACAGTAAATTTTTTACCACTCTCTAGATAACATCGCCAATGTTCTAAAGCAACTAAGACTGCTAAAGCTTCGCGTTCAGTAATGCTGTAGTTACGCTCCTGTGGGGACAATGATTTACTCATATAGGCAATGGGATGTTCTACGCCGTCAATAGTTTGAGTCAGTAAAGCACCGACACCATAGTCGCTAGCATCTGTGTGAACTTCGAAGGGCATGTCATAATTAGGACACGACAATATGGGAGCTTGCACTAGACAGTCCTTTAGTTTGTTGAAAGAGTCCTGCGCCTCTGGAGACCAAATGAAGGGTTTAGCCTTCTTACTTGTAGAAGTAAGTTTATTGAGGGGACCAGCAATTGAACTAAAGTTAGGAACAAATCTACGATACCAAGATGCAGTGCCTAGAAAACGTTTGACCTCCTTAGGGTTGGTCGGTGTAGGAAAATTCAGAATAGCATCGACTTTTCCAGGATCAACTTGTAGACCATTCGAGTTAACAACATAACCTAAATATTTAAGTTCAGTACGAAAAAATTGTGATTTAGAATAATTAATAGTCAAATTAGCATATTTTAATTTATTATACACACGTAATAGCATAGCCATATGATGATCAAAATTAGGAGATACAACAATGATATCGTCTAAGAAAACGAAAACGCAATTCTCAAATTCAGGACCATAGAATAAAATATCAACCAGCCTTTGCTGCGTTGCAGGTGCGTTGGTAAGACCAAACGGAGTAGTGACAAACCTGAACGAACCACGTGATGGAATATAGAATGCTGTTTTATCACGATCACACTCTTCAATAGGTATTTGCCAAAAGGCTTTCGAAAGATCGATAGAACTTAAATAACAAGCGTTACTTAAATTATCCAAAATTTCTGACATATACGGTAATTTATAAGCATCTTTTTTAGTTACTGAATTGAGTTTACGGCTATCCAAACAAAATCTCAATGTTCCATCTTTTTTAGGAGTTAACAAGACAGGTGAACACCAAGGACTTTCACAAGGTTCCACAACACCGAGTGCTATCATTTCATCTAGCTCGTTACATAACACGCGTTGTTTTTCGGGAGAAAGTCTATAATAGCGTTGTCGCATTGGCTGCGAGTTGCCAGTATCAATGCGATGAGTGATGAGATGTGTTCTGCCTAGGCCTCGAGTTTCCATAGAAATAGAACGAAATAGGTCAATAGTATTATCAGCGTTTAGACGCTGCGATTTAGTTAAATCGTCATAAGAAAATAATTTAGTTTTATTTTCATTTAAATAAGAAACACTACTAGTACTAGAATTACCCATAGTTATTGATTTCAAATACTTGGGACAAATCTCAAACCTAGACCAAAAATCAATTCCTAAAATTAAATACGATGACACTGTAGGTATTACGTAGGCTTTTAGAATATGAAAATTATTCTCAAAACTTATAGGGATATTCATATATCCTATAGGGTTTAACCGTTGGCCACCAGCGGCAACAAAATATGTGTCGTTAAGATCTGTACACAACTTAAAACCAGCTGACAATAATAGTTTATGTGAATCGTTCCCTAGTATAGTCACTGAAGAACCAGAATCCAACAAAGCACAAAAAGAAATTTCACTAATTTTAACGTTAACATACGGACGAGAATCATTCTCCGGTTTACGTTCCCAGATTGAAGTGATGTTATAAGTAGAAAAAAAGATTTTAATAGTGGAAAGCCATTGTTCCCAATCTTCCTTATCAAAATTAGCACTTTTAGTAGTAATATCACAACAATCTGGCCCTACAAGTTTTTTGGACTCGATTTAGAATGACAATTCGAACAATTAGGATAAATAACATCTTTAGCACCACATTTAAAACAAATCGGAAACCTATTTTGTTTACACTCGGCTAGCGTGTGGTCATTAGTGCGGCAGCGGGGACAATATGAATGGCTACCTGAGCGTCTTTTGTTCTCGAGCGATAAGCGAGCAACCGGTTTGCTTGGACTAATAGATGTATATAAAGGGTTAGTTTGTGTATTTGTGTGTTTATTGAAATTGTAGAAATGTGTAGACTTTTTATTAGATTGAATGTTAGTGTTGTTAGTTTTGTTAGTGTAGGCTAAATCTGGAGCTAGCGTAGTATTAGTTATAGGAGGTGGTTCATGATATTGAGCAGTCATAGATTGAATATTTTCAAAATTTTTACAAATTAAACGAAGTTCCTCAATTGTAGAAATTTTAGGTGAGCAAGCTATAACGTTAGAGTAGCAGGGACGAATGTTATGTAACAAAATTTCTAATTTTTCCGACTCAGGTAATTCTTTAGAAAGACGAGAAAAAAATTCAGACATTATAGAAAAATATATAGTGATGTTTTCAGTTTCACTCTGAGTTCGGTTACGAATTTCTGAAACTAAACGATAATCATAATCAAACTGGCCAAAATCCTCGATCAAAAATTTAGATAATTGATCCCAATCTTTAATTTTACTTTTAATGCTACGGAACCAATGTAGTGCATTGCCACAAAATATTTCGGTAGCGAAATTCAATAGATCAGAAGATGAAATACCCCTAGCGACTTTAAAATCATCGACCTTTTGTAAAAATATTCGAACACAAGTAGAACCGTCGTATTTTAATAGTTTAAAATCGGAAATTCGAGGACGCTCGCATAAATACGTTGTAACATCTGTTTTATCAACCGATGTGGGTACATTAAATGTAGTCTGTTCACTAGAGTGAAGTTTTTTAAGCTTATTGACAGATAGATCGTAATTAGTGTGGAATGTATGCAATAACTTGTTATCGGCAGATGTTAATGGTTTCAATCTACGTGCTCTGTGAAAAATGTGATTTGCCAAATTGGATGTGCGTTTAAACATGTTAGAATCGTATGAACATTCTAGGTTTGAAATTTTAGATTGTAGGTCATTAAAGGAATCATTAAGTGAACTGAAATCTACGTCAAATGTTAATCCTGACTCGTCTATGTCCTCTGGTGGATACAACACAGACAGTTTGTGTATCTGCTTACGCAGTTGTAGGACTGTGTTAGTCGGGTCCTCGCCGCGAATTAAGACTTCGTAACTCAGTTCACTTTTGTTTAGTAGAAAATATTTAATAGGGTGAGTGCCCATAATGAAATTTAGTGAATTTAAAATAAGGAAAAGAAAGTTAAAGCAGGAAAAAATTGCAAATAAATTACTTTAGAGTTACTTTAAAATTACTATAAAGGTCAAACGTTACACTTCACTTATATAAAGAAAAAAATTACTAACCTGTTTGCAACCTTTTAACCGCTCGATTGCCCAGCTGTAGGCTGCGCAACCGGACTGTGTGTGGAGTACCGAGTATAAAGGTGATGCGAAAACCCACGTATTAGACTAAATTGGGCGCCACTGCGGCGGGTTTTAGGGACCGCCCGCAGATAGGAGTAGGTAGAAAATAAGAACTCAGGGTGATTACGCGGTACAGGCTTTAATATTTCGCATCACCGTCTTACACTCGGCACTGTTGCTGGTGGTATGCAACAAGAGTCACTGGCCTTCTGTGGACACTGATCCGGGTCCTCTGCACGTGGCGGTTCCCGACGTCAGCTCGCCGGCAAAGTTGGCTGCCACGTGGCCGGTAGTGGTTAGGTCAGCGGCTCGGTGCAGGTGCGGTTGCAGCACGGGCAGGAAGCGTGCGGAGCGAAGCCTGTGCACGAAGTCAGCACTCCGTGCGTAAGCAGGGTAGAAGAAGCAGATGAAGTGAAGCACGTGAAGGTGAAGGTGAAGCTGATGAACCTGGAATCAGCGTCCAAGAAATCGGAATGCAAACTAGGTTTACATTCCGTGCCAGCGACTCGTGGTAGTTCACAAGCCGGTGGCAGAATAAGCTGCGAAGCAAGCGGTTAAGCGGTTAGCACTTTTAACACTCACCCCAGCGGGTACACCAACACGCGTGGTAGCACGCAGTTAATAAAAAGGAAAGAGGACGCGAGCGAGGTTACACGCGTATTTATGCGCGCGATGACAGTTCGCACGTTTTAGCTGTCAGAATTAAATCGACCAATCAGCGCAATGGAGGCGTTGATTGGCATAAACAATATGATTACTATAGACCATAGACGGCAACTAATCCGGGTGACATTCTACAACGTCACACGCTCGACTATTCCGTTTCCAGTTGTCTGTATTGTGTACATTTAGAGCGACGCGAGCTTCCTTTGAACGCCGTTTTATTTGCTATCCATCGGGGCGTATGAGAAAAATTGCGTTCAATCTTGTTAGGTAATTGGTATCGTAACTTTGAAAATGGGCTTTGATCAGTCGAATTTATTGTTCACTTTATAGTAAGTTCCTTTGGGGTAGTAAAGGCACTTGTGTACTTTTTGATGACTATTGAGCTTTTGTCGTACTAACAACATTGTTGAATTATGTTAAATTCTTAGCTAATTACCATTTGACTGTATAAAATCTTTTGTGTCTTTGTATGCATAGTCATTGAAGATTAATAACCTTGTGAGTGTAAACTCACCATATGAAATGCAGCAGTACCTAGTTTAACAATTAACTCCTGTATTATTGATATTACCTACCGAGCGACGGCGAAATTTGGCTGCAAACGTCACAATTCATCACAATTTTGCACGCATTAACCCACTCAGCTCATCGCCATTTAATACATCCAATATGTTTCGCAATCAATTTGAGTCCAAATAATTGGCAAGTCCACAGGGGTTGACAAACACAGGTTTGGTACACGATATAATTAGAGTAAACAGTTACCGAGGGGATCACGCAGCTGGCTGTACACGTGGGGTACTGTGGGGTTTGGTTGACACGTAAATGGGAGTACTTCCCCCGTCTCTTTCCCCGTCGTCACCGTGAACCGGCTTTCTGTTTGTAAATAACTCGACATCCACGTGATGCTGCACAATGACGCGTTTATTTTGACGTTGATGTGGATAGGTACAGGGGGAAAACGTGATGCCAGTTTTCAGTTCGAGTTGTATTGAATTTGATTTGTATAGTTGTATTGGTTCTGCAACGTAGTCGTGTGCTTTTAATGTTTGATTGTTTCCTAATCAGTGGTACACAGCACAATTTTGATATTTGTTTATGCACACATCTAAAAGCATAAGCGGCCGCTACCACATTCGTATCTTACGTGTAATACATACAGAGATAAAGATCATGTTGATCCAACAACAAAAAACAACATCCCCATAACAAGCGTAATCCGTTGCTCCTAAATTGGCGAGATAGATCACCAGAGGAGCAAGCAAGCGATTTACGCGGTGTCGGGCTCGCCCACTCGGCGCGCCCGATGCGCCCAGTATATCGATATCAGGGCTGGTGACGATCATTTCTAAAGAAATAAAGACGATGGCAATAGTAAAGTCGATGGTAAATCCGATATCGGAGCGTTATGATTTATTAATATTTGTGACATCAGCGGTGACCTTTGTGAATCACTAACAACATGAGCAATCAATACAAGTTTGTGAGTTATCTTTGTTCATAATATGAGAACAAATGATAAACATCTTATCGATATAAGATCTAAGCTCGTAGTCATCATGCGCATATCTGGTCAGCTAGCACTCTCGTAAAAGAATTATCAGAAATCGCCGAGGCGCTAATTCCATAAAATTAACTAAATCAGAGCTATATTCTTTATAGCAGCAGACCCGGTTCTATGGCTTACCCTGGGAGAGGTCTATGTCCAGCAGTGGACTGCAACGGGGTGATGATGATGAATCTCTTAATTCTGATGCAAGTAACACTGATGTATTTCACTAAGCTAATATCCGTAGCCCTACTCGATACCGGCTCGTCGTGGTTTAGCGACGCGAATCCTATCGGTGGATAAAGCTCTCGTTAAATTCGCGACGCATGACCGAGTGCGATTGATGTCGTTTTGTTATTTAAATGATGTCTCTATCTTTTTGCGTATTGTTTGTGTAACAAGTAGAGATCGCGTTTTTTGTTGGAATTGGTTTACTGGCTGGTGGGGAGTGATTGTTTATGTTTTACTCGATCCTCAGTTACTTATTATCTGGATAAATTTAAATTATTTATATATAAGCTTATTATATGCGCCCAAACTGTGAAGGCTCTCCTTAAGACTGTTCCATTCTTCTCGTTTCCAGGCAAGGCATTTCTGTCGTAAATTTTGAGAGAAACATATAGCGTAATATTGTAAGTTTTGTTTGTTGTAGAAAATTTATCCTCGCCATACGTGCTTTTCCTATAAAATGTACAATTACATATAAGGTATGCACTGTTATCAAAGATATATTCTCGTTGTTAATTATAATCCTTACTCTATTTACAACTTTCACACCATAAAATCTATAACGTTAGTTCGCGTATTTAAATCGATGTTTTGAACATCGGTACATTTCTCCAAGAAGTTACATAAAGTTGCAAATGTATGCTTGCCTCTTACGTTGGAGACGTAATAAGAAAAATACTTTATTCACCGTTTGCAAGACAATCCCGACTTTGCGATGACCTTCTGAGTTCGACGAACTCGGGATATTTTGTTCACTACAACCCCTCGGATATAGAACGTGTGTTTTATGCGCGTGCTGTGTTCTACCCTTTTACTGCTAAAATTAAATTCTCAGTAATTTTATTACCTTACTTACAGATAATACGCATTACAATACAAGGACATGTTATTTGTTAGAAAACGATTGCAAGGCAGTATCTAAAGTTTCTGTTGTAAGAGTAAAATTGTATTACGTCGTCCTGACCGGATACGTTTTATAAACAGACGATTATACCGAAACAAAGTCCGCATATTCACTAATAACACTATATTTTCAAAAATATCTGCAATCATAAATTACAGTGTTAATAGATTCAAAATTACCACAGTTGAAACACCTAGTAAGTATGGGTGTATCGTCGGTGGTATAAAGGAAACAAGCCCGCCCACGCTCTGCGGCTGAGTCAACGGTTCCTTTCTCGGATCGTGCTGACACTTTCGTTGCAACACCCAGCTTTACTATTTACGGCATTCGTTCGCGTTGCCCGCCGACAATTACTAGCTTGCATAGAGTTTTATTGCACGACTCATTGATTAGGAGTAATGGTATTGTGTTGTGAGATTGGAGATTAAGATGCTTTAACTTAGGCTATGTATACTTTAAAGAGTCACAGATTTGATGGATTGTGCGATGTTTCATAAAATAGAGGTACATTTAGATATAGTCGCCATAGAATTTTCCGATGCATCATATTTCTGTGGTATGTGATCATAATGGATTATCTTATAAGAATAAAGTGGTTTGATATCTAATTTAGTGGTTAAAATAAATGATGCGAATTCAAATTAACACACACACAAAGTAATAAAATTTCGAAACGGATTAACCCTTTGACACAAGCGGAATATAATTATACAAGAGAGGATGAGTAAGGTAAAACCGTAATTTCGCTGGCGACAGTTATGTGCCTGATTTGTTGGATTTTTATTATTCAACGCGTTTGAATATGATCATTGTTTTATAAGAAACCGGATCACCTTTATCCACATATGGGCTATTCTCTTTTATTCCATTCGCCGTATTCAATGAATAATTTGAACGAATTTGAATCGCTAGTAGACGTTGTAACATAAAAGGAACGATGTAGTTTACTTTCAGTGGTAAGGTAATTGTATAATCCAGAAATTGGTAAGGTGTTGTTGTTTGTCTTTTGCGTGGTAAGTGCGTCAGCATACGATTTGTTTTCGTTGTCGTTGACCTCGTGAGTAAACAACGCGCACGCGGAGTACTATGGAGTGGCGCGTGTGACAGTGTGTACACTACGTGCCGCAACAAAGACGGTCAAGTTATTGTTCTCGCGGGAGCTTTCGCACTGACAGCTGCGGGTTACGCTCCTTCGCATCGCGCCGATATCTTGCCGACCTTCCGCGTAACAACTGGCCCATTGTTTCACGCACAATAGGCTTGCGCCAGATAAACGAGAACAATCAAGCTCAGTGTCGACCATAGCGGGCAGATTTTATGATTTAGTTGTTCAAGCATCTAATTCTTTCAAGGTCGAGGTCGCGGACCAAATCGCCGATTTTCGCGCAATTGAATCGGGATTTCTCTATTTAGCGAGCGAGGCGTGAGAATAACGATCGTAATTTCAATTTAGCAGCAACAAGCTAGCGGGCGGTTATTGTAGCGCCCGTCTGAATAACATTGTACGAGTTAGCATCTAAATCGCGGACCTTTCGGAATAGGGCGCATTTGGAGGCGGTATCACGTACAGTTTCCAAATGAAATTTCCAAGTGCTAAGGGTGTACGGCTGAGTGCGCGCAGTCTCGGGGGCGTTCAGTTGGATCGTGAATGGCTAGTTCTATTTGCTTGCACATTTTCCACGATTCATTCCCGCAAAGACTTCTTAACCGGACGGAACGGTATGAATTGGAATTAGGAACGGTTTCCCTTTCTTTGTGGTTGAGGTCGTTTTTCTTGTGCTCTTTTCTTCACTCTTTCGCTTTAAAAGATTCGAGTGAAGTTAATGCCAATCCGTATAGAGTTAGTTATTTAATACAATTTTCTTTTAGAAATATGGTTTCTTGTGCAATATGTGTTGCACATTTACATGGAGTTTGTGCGACGTGTTCTTTTCGATGTGGCAGATTAATTATAATTATTGGCATTTTGTCTCACGTCAAACTTTCAGAAAAATAATCTAATGCAGAATAACTTTTTTTTAAAATGATGAAACATACTGATTCCCATCAACTTATTTCTTTGTTTCTTCTATTGTATTATTTTATAATATTCTTGCATAGTTTGAAGCCGAATTTTGTTTTACGTGGCATTCTACGTTTATATAAATAACTTTAATGAATTATGTCCGAAGGTGTTAATAAATATTCAACTGAATAATAAAGGTAATGGACATGAATCATAACGCAATCCCTTTAATTATTCGGTAAACTGTGAGGATGTTGGGGCTGAGACAGCCGGGCCGGCTCGCAGGCTTATTTTTAGAGCGGCCGCAGATGGCGAAGGTCGTTCCTGTACAGAATTCTACTTATTTATTTAACGCGGGCCACACAACACGCCTGTTTCGCTCCCCCAATGAGAATAAACAACTAGGGTTGGCTTGTGATGACATTTTTAGACGTGTTTTTCCTGTCTACGTCGGAATTACTCCTCATTTCGTTACCTTATTTTTGGATGCAGCGCCAGGGTTATGTCCTTGGAAGTGACGGCGCTGTAATAATTTATACCCGTATTTTGTGAGTCAGAGATATGTTTGTGCCGTATACAAGGAATTATTCCTTATACGAGTAACCGAAAAGAATGCAGTGTCAGGGTTATGTCCTTGGATGTATAACCGCGCTACGATCATTCATACCCCGAGTTTGTAAGTTAGATAAGAACTAGTATAAGCGATGGAGTTCACTTTATCGTTTGCTCGACCGTGGATACGTGATATCGGGTTTAACGAGCCCGAGGAAGCTTCAGATTGAGTTACACGCGCATTCATCTATGCATGTGGAGCGTGAAGATGCTATTATGCAAATAGAATTGTTGTTCATTGATAACTATTGCTGACTTCTACTGTAATGTCCATAGTGTCCATAGTGTTACGACGAATAGCATAAAGTTCAAAAGTTGTCAGTAACTCTTATCGTCAGCGCTTAATAGTCATACTCTTATGTACTGAATGTTAGAGTAGGAAATATTGAAAGTAGACTATTAATAAATCCAAATATCTCTACAGTGCGAATATCGAAAGATATATTATCAAGATTACGAAATATTGATAAAACGTGACGATTCGTCTCAATCACGATAAACATGCAATCAAAAATTTAAAACAAGTGTACATTTTGCACAATCCAGCTTACGGTGTTATAATAATAAAATGAGACGAGTGCTTCCCAGGATTCCGCCGTTCGCAATGTATATTATATAGTTGTTGTGTTCTGAACGTGAGATAGGAGTTACGACCTAGTTCCCCGAGCCGTGAGCAATTTTATATTCACGATAAGCCCGGAGCAGTTGAGGTGCCACGGTTACCTGGGACGCTAATGCATTTTGGCCGGGCGAAAAGGAGATTAAACTGGCTTGCTAAACATTTCGCAGTGTCTGCCCAGGGTGAAAAGGGGAGAGGTTGGCAATTCAATTTGAATTTGTTTTGAGTTTTATTAGATCCGACGTGCACTGTCTGCGCGTTAGCTTGGAATTCACGAATGAATACGTGGAATGTTTCGAATTGTTGGAAGCTGTTAGAAATATCGAGTAAAGATATCTTTTTGATTTTGGTTTCGTAAAATGTTGGTTTTATATTTACATGTTTTTTATTTATCTTTTGTTATACATGACACGTATTTGTTTAATTTTAACTTTGCTAAAAAAAGTGAAAACTACTGTGATTTTTACCAAATAGTTCAATATAGAAATTGATTAATAGTTGAGTATAGACAAAACTAAGTAGCCGTGTAAAGTTTAGACCACGTACAAGCAAGCGAAGAGTCGGACGCCCACTCAAAACTTAGACGGACGACCAGGTTAAGATCGAGGAACTCGCTAGATGCAGGCCGTTTCCAACAGGTCTATGTGACCCTCCATGGGGAGGCCTATATTCAGCCTATACTCACTGGACTTCCTGTGGCTGAAGAGAGAGAGAGAGCATAAAGATTCAGATTAAACTAACATTTTTCTAACTGAAATAGATCAAATGCACTCACCAGCGTTTATCAAATGAGGCAAACAGTACACAGGAGCTAGTTAATAGTATCCCCTCTGTCATAACGTTTCGGGGCGGAGGCTCGCGTGTTTGGCTTTCATTATGTGTTGTCCGCGCCCGACAAATGTATTATACCTGTATACTATTCTTCCAACTCCCATATTCATTGTATACACCGTCTATTTGCTATCCATTACGCCCTATATTGGGTTATTAAGGCTTTTTTCGGTAATTATTGTTGCGTTACTTTGATACGTCGCGTGCGATATAAATCTCAATAAAGTTAACTAATGATGTTTTTGTACTAACTGAAAAGTCCCTCTTATCGGTTATCGCTAGTTAGTAGTAAGCATAGTTCTTGATAATGGCTGGAATGTACGATGTATTGATGCGTTGCATGAACTGTAAAGCCATTTTAATCCGCTTTGTGCATAATAGGGATTGCATTGTGGCATCGCCTAACGTCATGTTTGTATAGCAATTTACGTCCTCCCAGCAATATTTTATATTTGTAAGATCATTGTCTTGCAAAAGTTATGTAGGTGTACAGTACTACTTTAGCTGAGCAGGTCCATTCATCTTATAGTCAAGAATATTTCTTTAACTAATAAATATTATAACCAAAGATGTCTTTGTCTAGTAAGCTTCGTCTTCGAGGAAGAATGCTCCTCACTACTAGTTGTATTATAAAATCGCATTAAATCGCGTACTTTAACAAAGAGTCAGGAGTTATCAAATTGAGTCATTTAGCCGACCTTTGAGCTACGCAATCAACTTCACCTTATTTGCGTTATCTGACCCTTCAAGGACGGGTTGCATATACGGTTAGTTTTAGAATTGTATGTTATGTCATGTATCAACAACATGGTACCCGCGTATACATAGAACCTTCCCATCGCTGATATTTCACACATACCTTGCATGTCCACAACCCCACCCTAACGCATACGATTATCGCGTGACTCGACAGTATTTCAGTAACTATAAAATGATATAATCCACAAAAATGCTTAGCCTCCGAATACCAATATTAATAAAATTGCACTCTCCCCTCCCTACCCCCTTCCGTGACGCGTCGACGCTCCCTACTAGCCCCCTCCGACAAGGGAGGTTATGAAATTATACCTCTATTTCCACTAGTAATTTGCGTGGCTGAAAACGTTTTAACAGCAAGGAATACTGCGAAGCGTGGTGCACAGTTGAATAGGGGGCTGCGAGTTAATAACCGCTGTTGTGGATCAAATATGAATATTTATACCTGCCTGTTGGCTGAGCTTGTGTTGGTTTGTGTGGAGATTTGACAGCTCATTGGCTACGTGCTGGCGTATAAGGGTTGGAAATTTTGGGGTTTGAATTGTGATAACAGATTGAGAGAGGATTTCAAGGGTTGATAATAATGTAGGAGAACTATGTAAATTGAGTTGGAATGTTGGAGTTGTATGAAAATTCGAAAACCGCTTGATAAATCGAGTACATGTTTGTTATAATTTTTATTTATAATGTTGCATTAAAATCGCCAATATGTTATCATACTTTGGCATTTTTACATTTCGGCTTTCAGTGAGCATTGTGAATTTATATTTTGCAGAATTATTTATTCAAAAGCTATTTACTGCAAAACCAGACTTGTACAAATTAAAAAATATGTATTGTTGTTTAAATTATTTATTGAAATGAGTTTCTGAACTCAATTTCCCAGTTGCATACTTGATCTCAAGAAACACACGCGGAACCATTTCGAGAATAAGTTTTGTCACTCGCATGTTTCAAGGACGTGGGGTGGAACTTGCTAGAAAATTAAGTGAGCTTGAGAAAGTGCCTTACTTGTTGTCATAAACACTGAGATGAAGATGCGATGGGTAAACTAGCGGTCGTGCGGAAATAGAGGCAAAAATAAGATGATAATATGAAGAGGAAAGTAATTTGAAAACTGAAATGATTTTCTAGATGCGTGTGCAACTCGTGTAGTATTTTAATTGACAAGTCCAAAGCACCCATATTGTGCAAATGTTATTTATTTTTACTTTATAAATTCATCGTTGTATTTTACGTCAAATACATAACTCGTAAAGTTGCGATTTTATAGCTCACAAGTAACGCTGACAATAATATGTGCTTTACCAATTCCAATGATAGCACACGGGAATATATCCATTATATAAGGTATCATATATAGATTCTAAACCTAACTTATCCCTGTCAATCCACATTACACAGTACTACGAACAAGCCCTAGTAATACATAACAGCGAAACGCGAACCCAATCGATTCGCAATAGGATTACATTTGGAATTAGTTTAGGGCGGCAGTCCCGAGCTTTGGCCACGTAGGAGGCACGTCCCGAGTCCCAAAGGACGCGCGGAAAGCACCAACGTATTATAGACTTTATTTCGGTTTCAATGTACAGGTTAAAGGGCGTTGCGTGAATGTACAGCGTTGGAATAAGTTATGTAGACGGTATGATAGATTATTCGGCGTTTGGTTGGGGTTTTGGAACTTTCTGTAAGGTAGGGCGCTATTTGAACTATACATTTTTACTTATCAACATAAGCCAGTGGTTTTTTAAGAATGAACGTATGTATCCATTTCATGTTAATGCAACACAACACAAGGTGGTATTGAATAATCGATGCGTTCATATTTATGTGTAATTGCTTGATGTCTTATAACAAGTTTTTGTAAGCTCTCTTGTAGGTACCTAATAGTCAAGTCGATTCCGTTTTAGGCATTCTACTTACATAGGTGTTTAGGTAACATTGTAATGTAAACGGAAAAGGTAAACAGTAAATATAATATTTAAAAACATTTTTTCTTGGAATCCCGTGTTCGATCAAAGCAGTATTTGTATTAATATAATCAGTTGTTTTAGGCTTAAAACGTGCCGAAACTGTCCTTGATTTTTTGCCAAAATCACCAGTTTGAGGAAGTCTTTGAGATAAAGTGTGATAAAATATTACGTGGATTAGGGAGTGTATATACTGCACTGTATTAAAGATTATTTATTTGTTACGTGGAAAAGATTTCAATGAAAGGACATAAAAACAAAAGTCCCGTTATATGGACTCAAATTATTATATTAAAAATGACATAAACGCCAAAATGCATTAATTTGGCTCTTTGATGGCAAAACTTACTTTTATACCATGTAATACATCAAATGGAAGCCAAATCAATCTTCAAATCAATGACCTCGCAGTTTGGCCTCACAACACTACATCCATTCATATGGACGATGACCTCCGACACGATTTGGACAATTTAGCAAATGGACACGTAATGTTTAAAAGATGCCCTGTTTCATATTTATAGTGGAATTTATTAGATACCGAAACACGCGATGATTTTATACGTTGAAAATTGCAGGATATAATTAATTGAGTTTTGGCAATAAATATTTGTATCCACCCAATGCTGAGTGTAGGCCTCTTCTAATGCACGCGAGCTTGTTGTTGTTGGGTGTTTTGCATAGGCTGAAGAAGAAGAAGAAGTAGAAGAACAAATATTTGTTTACAGTGAATATATTGCCAGTGTTTTAATAGTTTTTTACTCAAGTAGTTAATTACTAGATACCGAAAGTCTACTGCATGTGTATAGTCTGGAATCTCGCCTGGTATAATATTTGCGATTCAAATGTAAATATTTGCTTGAGGTTGGATAACTGTCTAAAAAGAAGAGGTCAGATATTCTGCCAATCCTAGTAGTTAATCTGCAATATCCAATCCTACTAGTTAATCTAGTTTTTCTGTAACGCAAAGCTTAAACGCAGTGGAAGAATTCCTACCAGTGGTGACACCAAAGCGCAGTACCATTTTTTTTATAGATGCCGAGTGATAACAAGGAAATGTTTTTCATCATTATCAACAGCCCGATGGAGTCCACTGCTGGACATAGGCCCTTCAATATACGCCACAGAGCCCGTTCTGAAAAAAAAAAGAGTTTATTTTAGTTAATATTTCTTCTAATTTGATTATTGACAATCATTCACATAATTATCCATAGAATAAATCACTTATCAAAGGTTTTATCGGAGCTATTGTTCTAAACAATAAAACTGATTTAAAGGTTATCTGTGGTCTGGAGTGAAGCCTTAAAATCGTTTAATTGCCTAGTCACATACCGCAGGGCAGAGACCCCACGTTAAATAAGGGCTGTTCGTGTCGTCGTCCTCTGCGGACGGAATAATATTGTTCTATTCATAGCTAAGTAAATGTAGTAAAACAAGATACTAACGGCCTTATTCATAGACAGTTTTAAAAGCTATTTTAGTTAATTAAAACATTCGATAACTAAAATAGGTTTTAAAACTGTCTATGAATAAGGCCGTTATACGTTATTGCGTAGTTGACTCACTTCAATTTACTTACAAGCACTTCAAATGTTTTAACATTTGAATTACGGGACTTAGCTGGACAACTATTTAATCTGGTTACTAAGATATTTAAGTAATGTTTTATTTAATCCAAATTTTCACTTTTAATATTTTTTATACAACTAAGGAGGCAAATAAGCATACGGCCCCCGTGATAGTAAGCAGTCATCGTAACCTGTAGACGTCTGCAACACCAGAGGTGTCACTCAATATTTGTTAATATAAATATTGTTAAAAATTAGTAATTGTAAAACGAAGTTCTTACAATCTTTTTACGCAAGTTCCTTATCGCTTTCCACGTGCATATCTTAAAATATATCAGGTATATTTCCACGATAAGATAACAACAGATGTTTCTTTACCAATGTAACGTTCAAGTGTTGGAGGTCGGATAATCGATACGCGATGGGACTGCCCCGTGTACGTCACTAGTGGCACGTGTTTACGTGCCGTCGCCATGGCAACGGATACAAATTGTAGTAGCTATTGTGTGCACGATCGGTATGTTATTGATTTTTCACTTGCAGTAATGTTAAAGGTCATTAAACATTGATTTAAAAATGAAAACAATAGAAGAATGACAAAGGTGTTATAAATAAATAATAATAAATAAATACACCCAACAGTCACATACATAGTCCTGACCCCACGTTAAGATCAATTAAGTCTTGTGTCGCAGGTATCAGAACTACGAGAGACTTTTCGGTCTCACAAACACCCAGACCCGAAAGAAATATTTGTGGGCCGCACAAACATTTCTCTTGGTGCGGGGATCGAACCCGCGGCCTCTCGTTTCACAGCCGGCGTCTTACCAACTGCGCTACGGAGGCTGCCATCCATTACCTTGTTATCAATGTACTGTATCAACTACCTCTACAATCGTGAGTACGATTGAGAGGGTAATCAACAAAATAGCAATTTTTTCATCGCACAATAGGCGAGACGAATGATTTTCAAATTATATTCTAAAATATGGGCACACATTTATTATATACGAAAAAATCTATATTTCAAGAATTAACAAAGGCTTAACACAGTTTTAAGCCATTTTTCTAATAATTTTTCAATAGTGCACAAAAAACGCTAGTAGGTGTCATGGCGTCCGCTTTGATGTCACTACTAGGTAAACATGTCATTGTGTACTACTAAATCTGTGGTCTATGCGCAGCGAATGCGTCATTTTTACATAGGCGTGACATCATGCGTTGGGAAGAGCGTTTTTGTCAAAATGGCCGATTGCTATATTTTGTACTTTGATTTTATTTAAAATCTTATTAATCTCCAAGTATAGATTAAAACTGAATTATCATTTGAAATCCTTGTAATACGTATTTTCCCTTAAAATCATAAAATCTTTAATTTTTTGATACTGTCGTCTCGCCTATTATCTTAAGCGGTTTTGTGTACCTTTCGGCGATGTTACCATTAAAGCAGTTGTTGAGCAAAGTTAGAAATTCTACGGTTTTACAATTCTAATCCTAAAATAATCAGTTCAATAGAATCAACCGGTATTCGCCTAAAGTCCTAAACTAAGTGTAGGCCAGGCTCGCATAATATTAAAATAAGTTCGAATCCATGGAAACGTAAAGTTTTGATAGAAAAAATTAAGTGCACTTTGAAACATTTCATCATAATGTTATTAAAACAAAATCCACGATTTTTATTAAACGCATCAAATTTGCTAAAAATAGTACGCTGTTGAGAATTTTCAAGCAAGCGATTTCTTTCGTCGAGCGGAAAATAACGTCGGTTATTTGTTTAACTAATGTGTTCCAGCGGCATTAGTAGCCGCCCTCATTTGTTCTACATATCGGATTATTTACGCTCGGATGTGTTGCCGATTAGGTCGCATCCACACGACCCGGTTGTTGGTTGACATTTGTGTCGGAAAAAGACGGGTTGTTGATTTTTGTGTAAAATGTTTGATGTGTTGTTGATAGATCGTAAAAAAATAATTATGTTCTGTAGAGTAACATATTTGCGTGTTTCATATTTAGTCCATTTATGCGTAAAAACATGAAAGAGCATCTTGACAAGAAACACAATAGATTCTTGAGTCCAGCAACTCCCAAATTAGAAGCAAAATACATTAATCACGTTTTTTATGGTAATTGAAGTAGCGCTTACAGCCTAATCAACAGGCTTATCTCCTCCTAATAAAAATATTTCATGAAAATGAATGGTATATTTTATAAGTGTAATATGGAATCCAAGATATGCTCAGTATTAAAAGTATATTCTGCTGAGTACGTACACCCGCACGATACATTGATACGAGAGAAACCTGTGTATGGAACTTCGTGTAGATCAGCCCTTATTTATCGTCTATACGTCGATTTGCCCCAACATTGTGCCACATGAATTGTTCAATGTTCCCAATAAGTCGTCTTTTGTTCTCCTTTCTCTGCGTACGGTGGTGATTGAAAAGAATACGAGCACAATTGGATTTTATTCCGTGACGCATTCGCTTGTACGTGTGTATCGATTTGTAAATTTCTATATCTTTTGTTGTGGTTTTGTATGAGGAATAAGTAGTGTCTTTTGATATAGGGTTCATGATTTAGGGATTGTATTAAATGTATTTGACAGTCCATATGGCGATAATGTTTTCGTAAAGGTGTATTAGGGTTTGATTTGTGCACATTGACTAAAGTTTCGGAGATATAAAGAAAATAGGAGATAGTTACAAGAAAATTTGATTGGCTCTGGGCGTTGTGAGGTCAAAAAACCTATGGAAGTTTCTAATATCCGTAGCACAATATTTTCATGTTATTTTTATCTATGTGTATGACTATTAGTTGCTTACTTTATATATTTTTATTTACTTGTGTGCAAAGTAAAATTTTACACGTAAAATATCGTTATGAAGTTTTAAGTAAAATTTTCTTGTTTCAGGTACACGCAACACAATAAAAATAACACTTTATCAAGAGGAAACTGTGAAACGTTTACAAGAGTCATAATCCCCGAAGGTATACGCCGTCTTTACTTTATTTATTGAGGGTAAAGTCTCCCCAACCCTCAGATAGGAATTAGTATGCCGCCCTCGCTAAAAAGGGACGATGTGATGAGTGCCCGATAGATAAAGCTGCATCTCACGACGACGATGTTGACAAACGGCTTTACGGGATGAAAAACGGAACAAAAATATTTTTATATAAAATATTGCAGTAGAGCGTCTAAGTAATAAGAGAGTAATTGCTCGCGTTTGTTTTAATGAAAGTTAATTAAGCGAACAAACGTACAGTCATTTGGTAAATGGTATTTTGTCTGTAAAAGTGCAAGTAATTTCGTTCTGACAGTGTATTTGTACACGCCATTTTGTTAATTACTTAATGTGCGTTTTATATTTTTATTTCAATTTTATACACCACTCTAGAATATTTCTATTAGGTCGTGGATGTGGCTTTTTAAAATTTAATATACACATACAATATTAATTTGTATATTGTCAGCAAATATTATTAACAACTATCTAAAAACTGTCGAACGTAATAAGTTATTATGTATGAAAAACATTTTCAATATTTTCACTTCAACATCAATTTTTAATATTAAGGCTCTCTTAGATTTCATTGCCATGTTGTAATTTCACATTTTAATTTTGTTAACTTTCTTACTTTGTTCTAATAAATTAAATTATTTAATGCTATTGTCTTAAATCTCTTTAGTTTATTATTATTCTTTCTTTTTTGTACCACATATTGTTTTTCATAACATAATGTGAGGATTTATGTTGTATACAACTATAAAGGGTGTCTGTGTAATTTTATCAGTGGTGCACTGATGGTGTATCGATATTCTAAATAAATAAAATAACATGACCAATTTGCAAATATTAAAAATAGTTGTAAATTGAAAAAGATTAAACCGCTTTACTGATACACGTTTGTTGGAAAGCAATACATTATGTTCGCTTTTCAATTCACGCGATGCATTCACGATAAAATATGGACGCACTATTTTCCATACTTGTGTTTTAAAAGTTTTACCATACATTAGAAATGTTTTCAATACGAGTATCCTGACCACAAACCACTGCAAATCATGAACCAGCATCGACAGTATACATAGGAAGTATTTATAAAGAAACAATATAGATAGAAATTTGATTGAGATTGAAACCTATATTTTCAATACTGATTCAATAATATTCTATTTTTGAGATTTTATATTTCAATAATGTTTTACCATATTATAGCATGATGTATAGCAAAAAATATGCTTAATATTTGGTTGAAAACCATCACTTTTGCTATATGGGCACATTGTCATAACTAGATCCGATTGCTGGTGGTACTTTACGAAGTAAATATAGATTGAGGGATGTTTGTTACGAAATATTGCTGCCGTATTATATCGGAATCCATGTCGCTTTGAAGCTTTAGCACCACTAAACACGATCAATCTGCAAAGTGAAAGAGATTTCAGGAGTTAGTATTATAAATGTTCAATAATTTTTAGATTTATATTAGCACCTGCAAAATCATGTGTGCGTTTCGTAAAAATAGAATTTTCGGATACATTGACTTCGAAAGTGAAGTTATGAAATTCTCTGTGGTTCCTATGTAAATAATGATCATAATTTCATCAAACCGTTGTATCTGTTTGCAAGAAGATACACTGGGACAAATATTTGTTTAGGGCTCTCCGGATATTGGCATGTTTCGAGAGCGTTTACAAAGCTTCTAGGCTATCTTGGATCCTGATTTTAAGTATTTGTTATTAATATCGCTTCAAGATATTAAGTTTTTATTTTAAGTGACTTGTTATTTATTAATTTTGCAAATATCTCATCCTTTGGTAACCAGTCAGCTTCTAAGAGTGTTTCGAATGTATATAATCATAATATCTCATATTGATAAATAAATAAATACACCCAACAGTCGCATACATAGCCCTGACCCCACACTAAGATCGATGTTTTTCACTTGTGTCGTGATTATCAGAAACTACGAGAGACTTTTTGATCTCACATGTGTGTGTATCACACAAATATTTCACTCGGTGCGGGGATCGAACCCGCGGCCTTACGTTTCAAAGCCTTCGTTTAACGGAGACTGTCTTTTTTGATATTGATACAGTTAGAATGTGAAGGTGCAAACACGTATAAGTATAATGCACGTTTAATGGTATACATTTTCAGAATCTCTGATTTTATGTCATGTTCATTGGAACTTGCAATGATTAATTGTTATCAATAATTAATATATCTTTAACACTGATAACTTAGTTAATATTTTACCTACGATATTGCTTCGATAACATTCTGAAAGTGGTTTAGTCCGGTTCGTTTTTAGTATTATTCCTTGAAATATTATCATTATTTATAAGCGGAATATTTTATGAATAACAATCCACTTCCGCTATACGATTAAGAGAAAATTTGATTACATAACATTACGCATTTAAATTAATCATTATTTAAAGGCTAATGCATGGTGCTGTAAAATATTCTAATAATATATGTTGAATTGCATAACATCGTTAAATTTATTTTTATCCGCCCCATACTTACTATTTTTAAATTATATTTAAACGCTTATTTACAGCTTGCGATTAAATCTTGTAGAAACGCTTAAATTAAAATTAAAAAAACCCTAACGGCTAGGAACTTGGCAATTTACACTCTAACGCGGCCAAAGAAAACCTAATACGAGGCATTTCTTAGCGTAAACTGCGTTAAATTATATTTATCCTTCACACCTTGCTCGTAAATAAGCATTTAATATAATTTATTGCAGTAATTGGGGGAACATCCCCGTCTAGGGCTGGGATAGCATAACGTAATGGAATTGGTGCGTTGAGGGCAAACGTTACATAAAAATCTTCTTGAACACTTTTTATTACTAAAGCGTCTCCGTCTCGTAGAATAATCGTCAAACGAACAATTAGGTATGGGTCTTGAATAGGCCTTAGTGCGTTGTAAGCATCTTATGTTTAGGAGATCATAGGGTAGGCAGTAGTAGATCTAAAGAACTCAATATGTCGATGTCATGTGTTACATTAGGTCGTGTTATTAGCCGAGTTATGAGTGAAATCTCCGTAATAGAGGTATTAATAGATTTGTTGCATTTAAAATGTGTGCAATAATGAGTTAGATTGCTGATAAAACAGCAGTCATGGGCAGAACCGTGTAATGAATTTCCCGTGTTACTCAATATAATTTATTACCCAGCACCTGAATTACTAATTAGTCAGATGTAAGCGCAATAATGAATTAAAATAGAATTAACTGTAACGTTGGATAAAAGTGCTGTGAATCAGTTTCAACGTTTTACAAATACCTACTTAATGAGCAGCTTTAAAGGAAAATTCTCGATTCATTTTTTTATTGCTCGTTCTCATCGGATGTTATTGACTGAGAGCAGTCGATCTAATTGCAGTAAATATTGGATTCTCTGTGAATTTACTCATTGAATCGCTGGTGTGTTGAGAATAAAACTAATGAAAGTGGCATAGTGTATAGTTTTTTCTATTTAATTAAATCAATAGTTGTGTAATATGTTTATGTTTTAGTGTGTATATTTGCTCTGGGATCGGCTAAGTGTATTATCAGGTTTTGTTACTTTAATATTATACTTATATTACAATTTTAAGGGAACATCAAGACACATGTAGATTTAAAAATGGATATCAGATTTAAAAAAAAACATAAATGATTATAAATAAATCAATAAACCAATAATTGGAATTTAGAGTAGTTGTTGTGAATAGCATCGCAGCGACTAGAGCACAACTATGTCGATGTTAACCTGAATTCTCCACCGTTCAGACGAAGTGTGTACATATGTACAATGTACATAGTGGTATTTTCAAGTAATACTTGAGGTAAAACTGCATTGTGAATTATAATAGGAAGTTCCTGGCAGGAACGTGGAGGTGGGTTAATTGAATCTAGGAATGTTATCTCATTTCCATTAGCATTTTCTCTGAAACCTGCTGTGCGGCACGTACGTTGTAACAACGTAACAGTAGTGGAAGTTGGATACCAAATTCTTGTAAGATTGTCTTTTGAATTGTGTTTCTATAAGTTTCATATTTAAATATCTACAATTTCTTTTAATATATGTAATTTCTTCTCCGCCTCTTAAATCCTAAATATCAGATTTGTAGAGATTTATTAATTCCGTTTCTGATAAAGAATGCCGTAAACCTACTTAAATTGCAATCAGGAATTAACGGTTTGATTTTCACGACTACACAAGCACACAGCAGGAGCGGCAATTTGTTTGATCGTTAGTTCATCTATTCTCTTAGTAAAAAATTGTCCTAGCCTCAGTAACTTGACTATATCGAATCTATATGCTGCAGACATAATAATATTGTACCTTCCTCTTATATTTTACCTACTACAAGTGTATTTACTGTCGCCCGACGCCGAATGTTCCATCGTGCGGTGGAAATTCGTGGACGTGGTACAAATGCGTCTCGCTTATGTTGTATCCACCGGAATGGTTTCCATTTATTTCGCGCTCATAATTTTGTTTTACGAGTAATGTCAATTAGTTTCAGCGCATTGCGTTGTATAAAATGCGACTTTTCGAATAAAATAAAAATATTGTTCTTTTATTTTTCATTGGTGATGAGATGGTTTTCGTCTAGCCGGTATTTTTATCGTTTATCCCGAAATTAAATTGTTGTATTTGATCTCTGATAGCAACTTTTATTATTATCACCGGGTTTTTGCTTGTAGCAAATGGTATGCTACATCTGCCCCTCTAAGCTATGCGGGGATCCACTTTTCACAACTGTATAAAAAAATACGAACCATGATTTAGCCTCCATATTTTGTATTAAGGATGCGGTTTTTGTCTATAACATCAGTATTTTATTTTGTTGTGTAAAGGGCGAAAATAGCGCCATTCCAGCAAAAAACTAATATTTTCCTGCGATTGTTTGTTTGTTTGTTCAAAATAACCCCCTTATTGTCCTTAACGGCTACTCACTGATACAAAAATATCATGCGTCATTAAAAACCATTGGAATCTCAATTTATTTTTATGACCATTATATTACATGAATTAACGTTTCAATAGACGATGGAAAGCATCAAACGAATTTAGTCTTCATGCCCTAAATAATACGATCGCAAAATTGTCAAGTACTCTTATTAAATGGCTAGCAAAAGTTTATGGGATTTCAAGAGTCACTGTTTTGTTACTCCCAGAAGAATCCTCTGATACATTAGTTATAAAACTAATGTAATTTTATATCCACTTCAAAATATACACATGTGTATCCTAACTGTATAGAAATGTCTATAAATGTTATATTTTTATCCCATTGAAAACGTTTTAAAGTCCCACGCACAGTAATGTTATGTTTAGAATATTTTCGCATAAATATATAAATATCATATTCAAGTGGTTTTCATCTTATTTTAAAATAGGCTGTGTTATTTAATTACATTATGATTATTTTTTAACTTTAATATGTTGAATTAATGTCAGGTACATTATAATAATCACAATTAATTGCACGTTTAAATGGGTAATAATACCAATTCTCATGACTAGAAAACATGTAGAGTTTTACCCAATATACAAGTGAACCCATTGCCTCGTTGTTCACACAAATAAAAAAAGTTTAAGAAGACTTGTATAAAAAAGTTCTCGTCCATTTACTAACTACGATCCGCATAATATTTTATGTATTCCTACAAATAACTAAAATTTCGCTGTAAGATTAGGCCAGTGACTTCTTTTGTAAAATTCTGATTTTGCCAACTGAGTAACAGTAAGTTAATACATTGAATACTTCAGAAATATTGGTTGCGTTCAAACTTTATAATTAAAAATTCTAATAACAAACCGTTTACTACTCAGAAGAAATATGTGAATGAAAGGCATTCGTTTACGCGATAAACATTTCATACGCATTGCGGACGCGAGCCGCCCTCAGCACAAACTCCGTCAACATAAATAGTTTTGTGCCTTTCTCCCCGTGTATTGACTGACTGGGTAGCGTACTGATATAATAATGTATCAGCTTATATACGTCGATAGCTGAGCATGCGACTACACAATCGAGATTTCGATTGGAAGATAATAGGAAATAGTGTATTCGTCTATTGCGGATTAGCGGATTTATCTGTATCAGCCTATATTCGTCTCATTGCACGGGCCTTATCTACAATCGATAGTACGATTGAGGGGTAAGGTCATATAGTCCACCACGTTGGCCTAGTGCGGATTGGCGGACTTATATGCTACAGGAATTCTCATAATTTTTATCTCTGTGTAAAGGTTTCTTTACGAAACATTTCTTCATAGTTAGTTTGCGTGGTAATAGAAGTGGTACCTGGTGGCTTTTATGTATTTATTTATAGTCAACAATACACAAAAATATACGCAATACCGATAAAAAATATTTTTACCTCCCTCATTTTCAGCACGTATGCTTCAGCAATACAGTGGCTTGGTCGGGTTGGCCCATTTCGTCGCACATTTCGCCATATTTCAATGTGATAAGTATCTCACTTGTCGCGATATTACCGGGCTTTTCGTCGCCGCGGCTTTGTGCAAGTCTCCTGGTTTACTTGGATACTCGCTTTATGGACGTAGCTTTTTAAATTTAGTGTATGATGGTTTTGGCTGCTATTTAAATAAATATAAATAAATTAACGTAGAAGTAACGCAGCCAAATATATTTCTATTAAGTAATGATTGTTGTTTTTTGCGCCTTATTTTATAGGATAAATATTAGGTCGTTTTCTGGAGTATTTAAATACATAATATGTAGATACTCCAGAAAAAGCCCTAATTATTTCAGGGCGAAATAATATTATTAACATTTTTCCATCATGCTATTATTAAATGGTGTGAAGCATTAACACAATAGAGGATTTTTTCCTAAATAAAATTTTCTTTTCCTAATGTTTTTAGTGTCCATGAAGAGCTTAAAGTACGAAAAAACCCCGTTGTATATTCTCACACTGGAAGATAACAGTTTAAAATCCAACGTCCGTTTGAATGTTTGCGCATATTTTTTTCACAAACCGTTCCGTTGTTTCATAATGTTCAGATGTTGCGGGACGCGCTCCGACTTGGAAAATAAATGTAAATTCACCATTGCGAGCTATTTATCCGAGTAATTTGAGCGGTGGCAACTTTGTGCCACACGAAACAAAAAGCACTAGGGACAGTCTAGTCGGGTTGAATTTTTTCGGCTTTCGCTCTTGTACATCGGTCGCAATGAAAAGAAACAAAACTGCTGCGACATTTGAGCTTGCGCTTGAAAATTGAGGTGTTCAGTTATGAGATTTTTCAGGTTGTTTGACATCTTTGTTTGAGATTTGTGTGTTTAACCAGTTTTGAGTTTGTTAGATACTAGGCCTACGTTAGAGCGGATGCCCAGCGCGTTTGCAGGATTGGGCGTGCGTTGGCCAATCACCCAACTAGCAGTCGTGCTTATTGGAGTTTGGCCAGGGCCGTCCAGTCTAACTTCTGCCGTCCAGCATTGCCACCGCTGAGGTACCCGGAAGGTTCGCTGGCCCACAAGCCGCAAGAGAAAGCCGCCTTACTGGCAAATCTCTTTGCGGCTAATTCCCGCCTCGAGGACTGTGGTTCCCGGCCCCCGCCGGTGCTGCCTGATTGCGGATCCTCAATGGCGGATATTCGCATCAGGCAGTGTGATGTGCGGCGTGAACTACGGTCTCTCGATGTGCGGAAAGCCAGTGGTCCGGATGGAATACCGGCGGTGGTTTTAAGGAGTTGCGCAGCGGAGTTGTCTCCTGCACTGACACGACTCTACCGAGTGTCCTACCGCACAGGTGTTGTGCCGGAATCTTGGAGGGAGGCCAATGTGCAACCGATCCCCAAAAAGGGTGATCGGTCAGACCCTACCAATTATCGCCCTATCGCTATCACCTCAGTGATGTGTAAGGTCATGGAGCGGATCATAAACGCTCAATTGGTCCGCTACCTGGAGGATCACTCGTTGATCAGTGACAGACAGTACGGATTCCGTCACAACCGATCAACGGGTGATCTTCTGGCGTTTGTCCTGCATCGCTGGGGTGAGGCGATAGACCGGCGTGGCGAGGCTCTTGCTGTGAGCCTCGACATAGCCAAGGCGTTTGATAGGGTCTGGCACCGAGGTCTCCTATCCAAGCTTCCGGCATACGGTCTGCCCGACAACTTGTGTTCGTGGATTTCTGGCTTTCTGCATGGGCGTAGAATGCGTGTCGTCGTTGACGGACACGCTTCGGCGCTCATGTCGGTAAATGCCGGAGTTCCGCAGGGCTCGGTGCTGTCGCCCACCCTGTTTATTCTGCATATCAATGATATGTTGTCACTTGGCAACATTCATTGCTATGCAGATGACAGCACGGTTCATGGGCGATACTGCCATGGGTCCCCAGGTTGCCGGGTCGACACTGTGAGTGGGCGCGAGGATCTTGTCATTGAGCTCAATCGGTCCTTGGATCTCATTTCTACATGGGGCTCCAGGAATATGGTTGAGTTCAATGCCAGGAAAACCCAGGTGTGTGCGTTCACGTGCAAAAAATCCCCGTTCTCTCCCCTCCCCATTCTTCAGGGTATTCCCCTCTCAATGCGGAATGACCTGAGTATCCTTGGTGTGGATATCCGTTGTGATCTTAATCCAAGGAATCACATCGAGGGCGTAATATCTGCCACTTCCCGCAGGGTTTGGGTCCTGAACAAGGTGCGTCGGTTTTTCGCGCCCGGTCAACTCTACCGCTTGTATAAAGCGCAGGTTCGGCCGGGTATGGAATACTGTTCGCACCTCTGGGATGGATCCGCCCAGTACTTGCTCGATGCCTTGGATGGATTGCAGCGGCGGGCCATCCGCATTGTGAATGATGCAGACATTACGGGCAACTTAGGGTCGCTACAGTTACGGAGGGATGTCGCCTCTCTAAGCGTGTTCTACCGTCTGTATCATGGCGAATGCTCTGAGGAATTGTTCAATTTAATCCCTTCCTCTCCTTTCCTTAACAGAACCACGCGTGCTGGCTTGCGGAGCCATAGCTTGACTGTTCAATCCATTTCGGCGCGAACCAAAAGGTTCTCTAATTCTTTTTTTTGCCGTACAGTCAAGCTGTGGAACGGTTTGCCACCGCACGTGTTCCCTCCTTCCTATAATCCTGGGTCTTTCCGCCGTAGCGTGAAGAGGCATCTCAGCGGGCCGGCATGATTGTGTCGAATGGTATGAGACTACCGTCTGATACCATTCGATACTCTATCTGGACGGCATTAGCACTTACCATCAGGTGCAATGCAGTCACTATGCCGTGCCAGTTTAAAAAAAAAAAAAAAAAAAATACTGAAACGTTATTAAAACATTTGTATAATACACACAGGCTGAACTCAAAGTGCGGTAACTTGGGTTACTATGACGGGTTTTCATTAGACCGCTCCTTTAACGATCAGTAACAGTCAATTACTACAAAGACCATTTTTGTGTGATACGTTCATGTAATGGCTATGGACTACCTTGGCCGTTCAAATAACTGAGTTAAATTACTTTTTCAAAAGTATTGAATAAGACCACGGTGATGCAACGATGCGCCCACAATATGTAGTGCTGCATATTATTGGCTTCTCGCAGTGACACGGCTTTGCGGGCTTTAAGGATTGCTGATCCTATAAGTAGATTTCCTATCACTTAGTCACACTGCACCGTGTATTTTCACACTTGTAGCTCGGTCGTTGACATGTTGAAATACTTTTTGATAAGATCAATATAATCTGTTAAATTAACTACGATGTTTGGTTAATTACCTATGCAGGATATATAGGAGGATTGAAAATGTATAGTGGGATGAATGTCTTATGATGTGGTTTACCAAAACTTCGACGTTCTTTTCGGACACCCAACAAATTGACGAAGAATAAATATGTTTGGCACTATTATTCTTTCGGTTAAGCCTTCGGAACGTAGCCTTTCGTTCCTCCACCTGTGCCATATTCGCCAATTTGTTAAATACGGACTCCTCCGCGAATCTCTCATTGGCAGGCCTCAGGCCATGGTCTACCACCCATTGGCGAATGTCATATTCATTCTTAACAGCATCATATTTACTTCATATTGCTCACAAACTAGAAGAACTCTAGTTACTAGGCTGTTATTAAAGTACTGATCCATTTCTTTACAATAGTTTATTCAGCCACCAGGTGCGAACGCAGCTGCCTCGGCACAATTTGTCTGACGTCACGACCATACTGTGATAGATTATGCCATAGTAATTAGCGATGTCCCTGACAAAAGTCGTTTATCACGCTCGCTACTTTCCCTCTGAGTTAATTGTGCATTAGATTTATGACTCGTGTAAAAAAAAATATTTAGGTATATACATACATGTAGCCATGTACAGTTGTGACTTCACAGTAACGTACAAATCTTATGCCCAGAGTATCTGAAAGTATGAGAGACATTTTGATCGTTGATCGGAAAAAAAATTGCATCCTAAAAACATTTTTCTAGGTTATATTGAAACCGTTATCACTGGTTCGACATACACAAAAAGTGAATGCATACAAAAAATACTTGGGAGTCATAGTCTGTAACCAAATTAATGTTATTTCATACATCTTATCGTAATTCGTAAACACAGCAAAACTGCATGGTGGAGCGACCCAAACTAAGCGCAGTATTTACACTGTCGATCAATTGACCTCACGAGACGGCGTGGCGGAGACGTAATTGCTTGTAATATCACCTGTAACAGCGACACGGGTGACGTTAAATAACAAACTTATTGTCCAATGAGCCGCGCGACGTGACACGTGCCGTGTGCGACATACAAATTGTACCACACGACACGATCAGTTGGTTGGGTGGTTGGTTGGTTGGCAATAGGAAAAGATATCATAAAAGGATTTCCACGAGTCGTTTTAAAAATTTGGTGATACCACAATTATTTATTAGATCTATTTAAATACCTCGGTGACGTGGTTGTGCTGCGGTACGGCTACAAAGCTGAGGTCTCGGGTTTGAATCCCTAGTCGGGCAAAGTGATGTGGGTTTTTCTATTCATTATCAGCCCGGAGTCAGGAAATTGTGCCCGATATGGCGATGGGCTCGCCCCCTATCACATCATGGGACGGAACATACAAGGCGAAATGTGGGTGTCCTGGTGGCGCCTCTGCCTACCCCTTCTGGGATAAAGGCGTGAGTTTATGTTTGTATGTATCTATTTAAATAAAATACAGTATTTGCATTGTCCATCAATTAACCTTTCAAGACGGTACGGCGGTAGTGTAATTGCTTGTGATATCGTGTATAACAGCGACACGGGTGACGCTAAATACCGAAACTTATTATCCAATGAGCCGGTCGATGTTTGCCGTGCGACGTGCCACGTGCAGAGTGCGACAAACAAATTGGTCTACACGACACGATAAATTGGTTGGTTGGTAGTTGGAACATTATTCATGAAACAAATTACACGAGTCTTCTTTACAATTTCCGTAGTATAACTTTTTAAGTTATAGACACTGCAATTTAGATAAACAACAATGAACCCGAAATGAAGTGAAGAATGTATAATACCGATCAATTAACCCTACAAGACGGAGTTGAAAACGCAATTGCTTCTAATATCAGCTGTTACAGCGACTCAAATAACATTAAATATCAAAGTTATTATCCAATAACCCGATCGCTGGTTGCTGTTCGACATACATAATGTTCCACTATCCACACGTCACGATTTCTTGCTTGGTTGGTAGTCGGAACTGGTTTTCGCGAGTGATGTCATCGTTGGGAATAATTTGTTGGTCATTGATAGATTTTTTAGAGTTGTTAAACTTGTTTTAATTTCAATTCCGGTAGAAATTATGCGTTATCGTGAATGTCGTAGCCTGAAGTATTATTATTACGTTGTGATTCGATTTAAACTTTATTAAAAAATAGAATATTTTGTTTTTGTAAAAAAGATTATACATTATGTCCACCATTGGTCGGAAAAAATGTAGTCTGGCTTTAACCCTGAATATTTAGGTTGATAAACTTGAAGAGAATTTGTGTAACTCAAGCAAGAGTCACAAGCATATATTTTGGGGTCATGAACACTGCCATTACATTAATAAAGCAATAATAATATCAAATAAGTGCCAAAAAATAAAAGTTTCGTACAAATATAAAGAGTAATTAACTCCAGTGGAGCTGCAATATAAACAGAACCGTCAATTCGGCGACGCTACTACTCTGAGTTCGGTAGTAGCGTCCCGAGCCGCCGCGGCGCCGCGTGACGTCACCGCCTCGCCCGACCTACCCTCGCTTAATAAAGAGTAAACACGAGCGCCCTATCGCGTTAACTCACACCCGTTCCGGAACCCCGATAATATTTGATATTTCAGGCCTAGGCTTAGATCAACTCTTTCCTATAGCTAATACAGCAGTTAAGCGTCTATACAACCCGATTCCTACCGGCTTCCCATTTTTTATCTATCATAAAACCTATGATATATACGCCAATGGCTATGGTAGTAGTTGCTCAACTAATACACCATTAGGCTCTATCACTTTGCATTATTTAATTATTTTTTTTGCTATTTTCCATAGTGAAGGTGAGGCGGTGATGTCTCGTATCGACGTGGGCAGCTTGACGCATATAATGCCCATAAGTGGGCAGACGAATCAGAGGGTGCCTGATCTTGAGTCTATCAGATACCGCGATAGTTCGCCTACACGTTTTCCACAATGAGTTAATTGTTTTATATGGAATGGTAGATGTTTTGCAAGTTTCCGAAACTTGTTTTATAAATATTCATATATTTTATTATTATGTTATTGGATTGTAAGTCGATTGGCCGTCTTCACAACCAAATATATTAAAAATAAGCTAGGGAATCAATTCAATAATTTCAGTTTACTATCCACCTACGCTCTATATATTAATTACGTTTACACCAACATATGTACGCAATTCGCTCAACAAACTACTCATGTTTGCTCGCTCCCGATTTCTTTATTCTCTCCCGTGATAATGAACTGTACAAACACAGGAAAAGTTTGATAAACATTTGTATTACCACCAAGTACAGTCACCAACAAAAGTAGCTGAACACATTTAAAACGCCAAAAGTCATACACACATTAAGCAACAGAAGTCGGTGACGAGTGTCGGCCACAAAATTTCATGAACACCTTAAGGTTACAAAAGTTGATGACAGTAAAAGCAACAAAAGTTTATGAACAGCAAAAGTAACAAAAGTTGATGAACAGCAAAAGCAACAAAAGTTGATGAACAGCAAAAGCAACGAAAATGCTGAACACTTATAAAAAGTAAGATTGCCGTAGATGTGTTCACCTACTTTTGTCGCGTTATTATGATTTATTTTTAAATTTTATTTCACAGTTTATTTTTTTGCTTTCTCTCTGCATTGACATATTGTTTTCTATTTATGAGAAATTATTATGTTTGCAGAGTTTGTCGTGTTCGTCTGTTATTGGCAAGTGTACTTTTATTGAACAATAAATTGTTAAACATCTAATAATACGTACCTAATGTTATTGATATCGTGCTATTGGTGTTCCAAATATAGTAAATACATGAAATAAAACACATAAATATTTATTTGGGGTCTTGTTCCGTGTATAATAAATAATAATGTATAACAATATTGGCAAAAAATTGTGTATGTATAAGTGTTAATTCTATTTTGTTTGTACCGACTTCGTGTGTACGGCGTGGGTAATAATTTAAAAAAGTAAATTTATAAATATTTTTTTAAATGACCTACTTTATCCCACTACTGGGCCAAGGTCTCCCCCCTGTTCCTCCACAATTCGCATTCTAACGAGATTTCGGGCCACATGGGCTCGAAAGCATCCAGGTCGTCTCGCCAGCGTTTTTAGGTCTGCCGCGGCGTTGTCGACCATCAGGTATCCATTTGCATAACGCTCTGGATGCATTCGAGTCACATGGCCTGCCTAGATCTTGCCGGCCTTGGAAGGAAACTAACTGGCCCAGATAGATGTACTCATTGACATAGTGTATGACCTCTTCATCCACTTGGATGTGGATTTTTGTTTTATTTGTCATGACTTTAGTCTTTGACCGATTCATTATTAGACCCACCCCGAGGCTTACCATATTTAACGTTTCAAGCATGCATTGGAGGTCTTGCGCCGATGATGCAAATAATACGTCATCGGTATCAATAGTACATAGTGTCATCGGCGAAGCGCAAGTTGGTAAGTTTCTTACCGCCGATATCGATACCCTTACTCCTCTTTGTATATGGTATGATGGACCAGTACGTTCAAGCTTAATGGTGGCTGTACTGTGATCATAACTATGCTGGAGTAAATCTATGTAGATTTTATTTATTCCCTGTCTATGAAGTGCTTGGAATATGGCTGAGTGATATACGCTGCCGAAGGCCTTTGTATAGTCTACAAAGGCAAGGTATTATAGTTTTTGATATTCCAGGTGTTTTTTTCTATAATTTGATTCAGAGTCTGAAGGTGGTCCGCGATGATTTTATACATTACAATATTTTAACCATTTTTATTTATATTGTGGTTTTTTTTTATTTTATAAATTTAATTTTTGTATTTATAAATTTACTTTTTTAAATTATTACCCAAGCCGTACACACGAAGTCGGTACAAACAAAATAGAATTAACACTTATACATACACAATTTTTTGCCAATATTGTTATACATTATTATTTATTATACACGGAACAAGACCCCAAATAAATATTTATGTGTTTTATTTCATGTATTTACTATATTTGGAACACCAACAGCACGATATCAATAACATTAGGTACGTATTATTAGATGTTTAACAATTTATTGTTCAATAAAAGTACACTTGCCAATAACAGACGAACACGACAAACTCTGCAAACATAATAATTTCTCATAAATAGAAAACAATATGTCAATGCAGAGAAAAAGCAAAAAAATAAACTTTGAAATAAAATTTAAAAGTAAATCATAACAACGCGACAAAAGTAGGTGAACACATCTACGGCAATATTACTTTTTATAAGTGTTCAGCAATTTTGTTGCTTTTGCTGTTCATCAACTTTTGTTGCTTTTGCTGTTCATCAACTTTTGTTGCTTTTGCTGTTCATAAACTTTTGTTGCTTTTGCTGTCATCAACTTTTGTAACCTTAAGGTGTTCATGAAATTTTGTGGCCGACACTCGTCACCGACTTCTGTTGCTTAATGTGTGTATGACTTTTGGCGTTTTAAATGTGTTCAGCTACTTTTGTTGGTGACTGTACATGAAACACATTAACTCTGGGACTGAAAATATCATGGACGTCATTTTTATGCCGGCACTAGCGCGAAACTTATCCTGTTAGCGAGTTCTTTTTGCTTCGGCACAATTCTATTTACATAATTATCGTAGTTTTGTATTACTGGCTTGTAGCGGAACTGCTTTGGTATGTTTTGATTAGTTTTAATGTTATTTGCGAGGATGTGATATATCAGAGCGTATTAAGTATATTCCATCGCCCAACCAAAATAAGGTAGCCTTAATCAACTATTTAAACACAACACTTATGAATAAAAAATATTGATATTAAAGGGTGTTTAAATGTTATTATAGTTTTTTTTATGTAGAGTTAACGCAAACGGTAAATTTCTTCGCCCATATAGATATGGTAAAAATATTAATTTAATAGATGCATGGTATATTTTTTTAAAGTAAAAGTTTACATTGAAATAAAACTATTTTATACGGATTTTATCGCGATTTGGTTTAATTTTTACATTTTTTAACTTCCCGACCCGCCCCGTGACCACGAAAGCTGTAAAGTAATCGAAACGTCGGGAAGTTAAAAAATGTAAAAATTAAACCAAATCGCGATAAAATCCGTATAAAATAGTTTTATTTCAATGTGTAACATTCGCGTAAATCTAAGAAACCATTATAAAAGTTTACATTAAATTAGTTGAGTTTTTCTGTGAATTGAACAAGTTACTCGTATTAAAACTAGTGCGGCGGGGATTGATGCGTCTAGACTGCTAAGCGGAGCTTTAGTCATGTGCACTGCTAAGGTCGTTCGCCTCTTACCGTTACCTATATTGTTTCCGTTTGTATGTCGGTTTCATTAAAATGATAATTTTAAGTTTTTGCTAAGATACGTAATTATTTTACTAAAGTTGTCTATTTTTTATTATAATTAAAATATAGCAAAAAGCGCTAACATAGGAGCCCATTGCCTTCCTATCTAGGGTGCTAAATGCGGAGTATTATGGCGAAGATGGAGTATGAAAGTGGATCCGGAAAGTGGAGAACCGGCTGAATGAAATAAATATGAACCACCGCCTATTCAATTTCCATTTATCGTCAAATATATATTTAGACATTTGTTTCAGTGCACCAAGATAAAGAGATTTAGATAATATATCGACCTATTTCGTGTCGATACATCACGTCATACATAATAAGGAAGATAAACTTTTCGCCTTATTCACGTAACGGACACGAAATAATTTATTAAAACCACAGCAATTCATCATCGTTGACATGCCAATGTACTTATCTTCTCACTTCGGAAGAAGCGGGGAAAAAATTGGATGGGGTCACGACGAAAAGGATCGGTCACCGTTAGACCGGGGTTTCTATCAACTTATTATTATTGATCATATATGTGGAGTCTAGGGATTGCAATCCCGCAGCTCATTCAATCCCGCGGGATCGATATGCCGGATCGATCGATCCCGCGCGGATCCCGCGGGATCCCGCATTATTGGTATTATATTTTAAAACCGAATTAAATAAAATTCTAGGTTTTCTTTAAACTTTTATTCAAAATGTCTTACATTATGCAACATAAAATAATTTCTTTCCTATTAAAATAAAAATAATTAAGTTCAAGAATCAGTCTTCAATCAACCATTAAAAACTTAAATTTGCCCTTATTTCTATTCTAATAACAGTAAAATTATAAAAATTTTAATAAGTCTCATTTATACCGGGTATATCAAGACTGCGACCGAAAACGAAAACAGGTGGTAGGTTTAGTGGTTACAAACACGATGCAAATAAAAATTTCACCAAAACATCGACAGATATTATTTAGAATTTTTTTTAAATCGTCTTGTTTGGGTGGTAAATACCTAGTTTTTGCGAAAATAATAATTAAACCCTTACGTACCATCGAGTGTTTAAAAATAAAGAGGTCTACATCATTATTTTAGGAAAACTATGTGTAAAAAATAGTAGTCGATTTTTTTTGCGAAATTTTTACTTGCATTGTGTCTGAAGTCACTAATACTACCATCTGGCTTCGTTTTCGGTCGCGGTCTTGATATACCCTATATAATGACTAATAATACAATCACAATCTAGATGCTATTACTACTATGAGTAACCTATGGTGATAACTTATGAAAATACGCTCGTAAAAAACAAATGGCATAGTCTCATCTCCGAGCCTGCTTCTGAGTGAACTGCAAATATATCCTGATGCTCAAAATGCTGAAAACTAGCTACATGTGTGCTTGAGGCGCTCTCTAGTCGTCGCTCCTTTGCGAGGAGCGGCAAAGTCACGCGTGCGCCACTCGCGATTTTATGCGAAACTTCACGAAAGTTGTAGCGCCAATTTTCAAATATTTGCGGGATCCGCGTTTTGAAGGTGCGGGATCCCGCAGACCAATAAATGCAGCGGGATCCCGCGGGATTGCGGGATCCCGTTTTGCGGGATTGCAATCCCTAGTGGAGTCTCCTTGCTCATAATAAAACGATAAGCTCCGTCGTTTTGAGATTTCTCCTTACCCTCTTGAAGGGGTGTTGCGTGATTCATCGCAGGAAATTTGTGGTTGTGATTTGTTTGTTACAGAATTGTAGTGCTTTGTATGGTAATTTGTACGGTATCATGATTTTATAATAAGTAGTTGGATTATATTAACCCTAATAATTCTTAAAGTGTCGAACGGTCTAAAACCTATGCATTTTTAAAATTGAAATGAATATAAACTTAAATATGATCCAGTAGATATGTATTATCATAAGTAATGGCTGTGTGAACCATAAGTTCCAGAAATTAATCTTACGCTCAAAAATTAAATAATAAATTTCGGAGATTAAGATTAAGTCATAAACCAATTTTTCTACAACCTTGGAAAAATCATTAATCTATCTTTGTTCCGTATAAGATACAAGATCAGACAGGTAGAAGGAAATAAAATATATTTGAGGTATATTTTGCGACTAACATTTTTCATAAAACATCTTATATTTCCAGTAAGACTTTGTACTATGAATAAACAATTTTGATCTTACCATATACCGAACGAGCTATTTTTCTGATACGGCCACATTTGGGAGGGCGGTCTCGTATCGACCGTAACCGTCGCATTATCATAACAATAGCGATGACGGCGGAGTAAGTGTCACACACCTTAGTATTGCCGATAGCGAAAGTGTTTCAAATGGTACGCAAACACTGTAAAGCTTCATTCACACGGGTCATTGCCAACGTATTTTTTTTAAATACTTGCATAAACTATTTTTAACTGTATAGTACTATTTTTTGTGCCTTTATCGAGAAATATTTATATTGTGCTGTATTCTCTGACAGTTGGATTTTGCACGCTGTTACAAATATGCATTCAATACTATAGCTTCATAGGATGCATGCTTATAAACACTGAAATGACAGATTCCAGAAACAAGATAAATTGAAAATATTGACAATTATCTTCATCATCAAAATACCTTGAACCATAATAGTCTTTGTCTCTATAAATTTCAGCTTATCCTGACTAAGAATATGCCGCCTAAAAAGACAGATCTGCTGTCACCAGGCGCGAGTTTATATATTATGAGCTGAAGACTTCACGAGAACCTTATCCAGTGGATAAAGTGTCATTTCAGTCACGATGCGGCATCCGCCCACAGATAGGCGGTAATGATCGTTGAAAAGTATGTTATTTACCTATACACCGGTGTTGTCCTCGCGTTGGATGGACGGAAGGAATGTTCTATACCATACTATTGTTGTCGACTTGGCACATAGAAGTTATTGTTCGTGAATTTAAGTGTGTATTGATTCGTAAGGTTTAATAATAGTTAGTGTAATTATGGCTCTGTGTAGATTAGTTCTGAGGATTCAAATAATGGTGCATCTTGGTAATTTTGTCTTTATAAAGTTTTGTTTATTCTTTAGGTTTGTATGTCGTAGAAATAATTAGGCTTATAATTTAAAGCTATACTTAAATAATAATAATATCTAAGATTATATGACCTTTGATTTCCACTCAAACTTGAGCAGTGAGACAATTATTAGACTAATTAGTTTTCACAATAAGTCGCTATGATAATTCACGACAATTACCCAAATAAAGACACAGTGTTAGATCGTTGCAGTCAACTTATGGATTATTCGACACAATCACGTCATACCGAAACATATCACTCTACTGCTCAGCGTACAGACCGAACTCCAGACGCGATAATCTCTAGAAGTACCGTAATATCGCGCGATATCCATTGCACAATTCAAAGGACAGCTTAATGGGAGGGGTTAAGGGGAGTGAGGATAAGGGAGGTTTATATTACTCCCCGTCTGGATTGAGAACGTTTACCTATGCAAAATCCACGACCCTCGGTTTCCTATTGAGTTTTTTCTAGACTCAATATAAAACGCTCCTTTGAGATTTCGCGTCGAGATTGTGAGTGAAAGCTCGCGGCTCTGGCTGAGATCAGAGCAACGTTTTAATCAGCGGTTTAAATGTCTGTGTTGACTTGCTTGCGGTCGAATCAACTTTGCAAGTTGGAGTCATTTCTGTCATAAAATAGTTATTTTATAAACACAGAAGAGTCAGGAAATATAGCGTTTGTGATGGTCTTATCTTTTTTAATTTTAAATAAGGAACTACAAAGTCCTACGTATCATGGCTAGTCTTGTTCTTCACTGGGTCCCCACTAGTCTTAACGGGAAGATTCGAGACCATCATATTATCATAGTTTGTGTTGTCTTTACGCCTATGACAGCCGTCTGACTGCAGTTTAATTGACTCTTGGAATCACCAAGGAATTTAAGTTTTCTGTCAGTAAACGTATAGTCGCTTATCTTAAGTCTACCCCACATCAGTCTAAATATCTTTGTAAAATGGTGTAACTTATTAAGCTGCGAGCAACAAATTATAAAATTATCTTTGTATTCTTGCTTACTAATAAAAGTAGCTGAAATGTGTATAAATTTTATTGGTCCGTGTATTTTTTGTTTACCGCATAGCTTGTACCAATGCCCACACATTTGCGTGTCTATAAATCTCATTCGCCGCCATTATCCGTCTCCTATTATCGTATTTTTGTTGCGAGTCCATGTTTTACGAACAAATAAAAAATATACGTTGTAAATAATTTAGAAAATTAACTATTTTATAAATCATCAAGGCAACGTATTTTTTTTATTAGAATATCTTAGAATAAGCGGTGTAAAAGGTATTGGATTTTTAAGTTGTATTTTTGTAGACACTTGTATTATATTTTTTTATGGGAATGAACACACTCAACGTCATATGTAGTTCTGACCCTACACTGAGATAAGTCTTGCCTGGTATTAGAAATTACAAGAGAACATTCGGTCTCACAAACACCCAGATCGGAAACAAATGTTTGTGGTTCATATTTCATACAAAAAATCATTGTGTTGGTGCGATCGAACAAGATCGAACCCGCGACCCTCGGTGTCACAACCGGACAGCGTCTAACCAACTGGATCACGAAGGATATCTAATGTCTAACTATAAGCTATTTATACTAATACAACCCCACGTTAAACCCAAATTTCGGCATGTTTACACCTCAAAAGTCGGTGCTTGTAAAGCCCCCGTTAAAAGTGATGATACAATAAAAGATATTATTCTTTATTCTGCTCATTGGAATTTAATACGATCCGTTTGCAAAGTAAGAGCGGGATCTTTACGAACCGGATTTAATTCCATTAAACCAAATGATAATGTTTGCTTAGCTAGATTATTTCGTCTAATCCTTGTTAATCATGCAAATTATCAATAATTTTGATTGGGGATTACGAGACCGACGTTCAATGGGCCTTTAATGGTATTTTGTTATTGATAAACATTTTGAAATCTGTGTAGTGAACATGTTATTACTTAGCATATAAATTATATTATTCTATGATTAGCATGTATTAGTGTAGTTTCGTTAATGAATTAATACATACTAGTATACTGATCAACAATACACATTTCCGATATGATTATACACAACGTGTTTTATGTTGTAGATATTAGAAATTACAAGACATTTCACAACACCCAGACTCGAAACGAATATTTGTGGACCACGCAAACATTTCTCAGCTGACTTAAAAATATATCCTTAATTTTTTTTTATCAGAACTTCCCAAATTATATGACAGAATCCAGTTGGTTTCCTATCGTAGTCTAAAGCTAACATCACGTAACACACGTAAGCGTGTAGGTGCAGTTGGGTGTCACCGCACATTTGCCTCTGCACACCAATTTGTGACAGTTAGCCGCCGAAAGTGTTGCGTCAGCGGAGCCCGAACTAGCAAGAGCAGCTTAATATGTTAACTTTGTTCCACGAGGAAATAGGTGTCACATTGGTCTTGTGTAATGTTAATGTCAAGTGTGGAATTGATTGTCTCGCCCACACACCATTAACTTTTGTGTATGGTCAACGTCGAGCACTAAAAAGTTGCTATGGATATTACCTTTTTTCCGAGTGATGAAATTAAACACAAACAAGATAGAGTAGGAGTCAGTGAAACGCATTTTGAACTTCATAGCGACTCGAGCGATGTTAAACACGGGAATAGGAACTTTCCTGAGTTTTTTAGAAGAAGGATAGTATATAGTAATACTAAAGAGACATGATGTTCGAATCCCAGATGAGCATCCTAAGTTGCTCATTAGAGTTGATTAGGTTTCGTGATTTAAGTCAAACATCACGATTTTAGAACCCAATAACGACACTTGGCAATAAAAAACACATAACAATACACCACTAAAATGAACGTCCAAAAAATGTTTCGTAATCCATACCTTGAGCATACAGAATTTCCATAACAGTTCAAAATAACAGTTGAGTTTAGTTGGTAAAGTATTACACTACCATTTATCAAGTTATACTGCTAACTTCTCTGCCGGTTATATGTTAAAAAATGTGTATTTTGCTTTAAAAATACATTCGCATGCGAACAATCGTTTATTTCGTTGCGAGTATTGCACACTCTTCCTGCATCCTGTCGAGACACACCGAGACTTCCTTACAATGGTGACAGTTACAATGTTGCGACAACAACCGACGACGTAACGAAAATAAATTATTACTGTGTGGTCTGAAATACGATGTTTTCTGGATTTTTATTGCCTTAGCTATTGATGAGTTTGTATAAATAAATCTATCCTCTAAAAATGTTACATCGCGAGCCTTGACGCAAATTCTCGGATTTTCAGGGTCTAATAATTTATAGCCCTTAGAATTTTCACAATACCCAACAAAAATATATTTCTTTGCTTTTGGTTCTAGTTTTGTCCGCTTATGTATATGACAATACGCAATACAACCAAAAATACGCAAATGGGAAATGGATACCTTATCATTGGTCCACTTCTCCTCTGGAGTACAACCTTTAACAGCTAATGAAGGAGAACGATTCTTCAAATAAACAGCTGTATTGACAGCTTCAGCCCAATACTTCTGGTTCAGGCCTGCTTCATACAGCATACAGCGCGTTTTCTCCATTATAGTTCTGTTTGCTCTCTCTGCTACTCCATTTTGTTGTGGCGAATACGGCACAGTCGTTTGATGTACAATGCCATACTCTTTCAGGTAATCCTGAAATCTATTATTTATATATTCAGTGCCATTATCACTGCGTATTATTTTTATTTTCTTATTAGTCTGGTTTTCCACAAGAGCTTTCCAACTTTTAAAAACATCAAAAACTTCATCTTTTGCTTTTAAGAAATAAACAAAAGTTTTTCTAGAAAAGTCATCGATAAAAGTTAGAAAATATTTTGCACCACCAAATGATGTAGCGGGCATCGGACCACACAAGTCAGTGTGCACCAACTCTAATATACCCGTGGCTCTCTTGAAAGATTTCCTTGGAAAGGGTATTCGAGTTTGCTTTCCTTCAATACAAGATACACACTTATCAAAACTATTATTACTGTAAGAAATTCCTTGTACCATACCTTTTCTCAGCAATTCCATGCTTCGATGGTTGAGATGTGCAAGACGACGATGCCATACCTGCTGAGAAGTACTTTCTTTCTTCTCAGTGACAGCAGGCATTGCGCGAGACATCAATCCTACATTATCTACAACTAGGTTTTTATTACATTTCTTAGTAATATTACAATTCAAAATAGGTGTTTTTCTTGTATCTAATAAAAAGACACTGTCACACAGCGTGGCTGTAGCTATCACACTCTTGTTGTCATAAATGTGACACATACCAGAACTAAACACTACTTTATAACCTCTTTGGACCATAGCACTTACAGATAATAAGTTTGCATTTAATTTCGGTACATAGTAAACATTACTTATTGTCTTTACAATACCATTTTTTAAATGAACATTCACAGAACCTTGACCAGCTGTGTACAACTTATCACCATTTGCTATGTTCACCTCCATGGACTTTCCATCACTCACAAAATTACTTATCATGCTTTTGTCTCCACACATATGTGCTGCAGCACCACTATCTACATACCACACACCCCTGTGTGTGTTCGCTGACAGAGCAGTTAACAAGACCTTCGGTATGTCTGTATTAGTCTTCATAACCTTCTTATGTGTAGACTTGGGACAATCTTTAATCAAATGCCCTACTTCCTTGCATCTGTAGCATCGTGGTGGTTTCCGAATTAACAAAGCCGACGTACCAACATCACTTTTGTCACTTCTACGAATGTTTTCTTGCATCAACTTACCTTTTACCTTCTCGCTAGTAAGTTTAACATTCGAGCTCTCGATTGCCATTATCAAAGGATCGTAATCTGGTGTCAATCCGCTCAGCATGATTACTGCTACAAAATCATCCTCCAACGGCGATCCTATTTCACTAAGCTGCTGTGACAATTCGGTAATTTTGTTAATATATGTTTCCATACTTTCACTCTCGTTCAGTTTCGTTCCAAACAATGTTCGCAGAAGCCCTAATCTGCGGCAAAGTCCACTGTCTTCATAAGCCTTGGACAAGTTTGTCCAAGCTTCGTGTGCTGTCTTTGCATTCCTTATATGCGGTATTACTGGCGGTTGAACAGCTAAAGCAATTCTTGCTAATGCTTTTTGTTGCTTTTTACTATTGCTATCCTCCGTTTCTACACATTCCCATAGTTCTTCTTTTATCAGCAACATCTTCATCATGAATTTCCATGAACTATAGTTTTCAATTCCTTTTAATTTTTCGATGGAAATAGATGCTGTTGAGCTCGCCATATTTTTTTATTATATATTCGAAAACTTCAATGCCGAAAAAACGCACCAGCGTATTTTCCTGTTTTCGGAATATATCAATATTTATGTTTCTATGACGTCCTGGGCCCATAACCATTTATTTATACAAACTCATCAGCTATAATATGATCTTTTCCCAAGAGTGAATTATGTCCTGATGGTACGGTATGGTATTATGAGGTTGACGTCAGTAATATGGAACCGTAGTAAAACCATAAATGAAAATTCTTTTGAATACAAAAAATATCGTATAAATTATATTTAGTAACATGAGCTTTATCGAAAAAAAAAATCAATCGAAGAAATAAATTCTGCAATATCACGTATTTCACGAAATGTCTACACAATAGTTGGACAGTGGGAATAAGGAAATATTTTTCTATTAGTGTTAGCCATTTTGTGTGAGTTGCAATCCCCATGATGTGGAGTTTGGCACGCGTTCAAAGAGAGATAGGTCTGTCCCGCCGCGCCGGTTCCTTCTTCCTGACTACATTTGTTTGAATCCAAAGGTGTAAGCATACGTGTCTAGATGTGTTTCATATACCTAATAAAATAATTCCGTAGAGGTAAATATAAAAATACCTACTTACGGGTGTGTTCCTGAGGAGTTAGGCACGGTGATACGAGTTTTATTCAAAATTTGTCAATATTGGGGTTCTAATATGTCATAAGGGACGAGCATATAGGTAAAATAAAAATCAATAATATTTAATAAAATATAGTTACTAGTATATAATTTAGAAATGCTTAAATGTTGTTTCCTGCCACGTACAAAGAAATATATATACGGAGACAATGTCTGTTTTAGATGCTTGGTTATTGTGGACATAAATGTAAAATTATAGATGATCAGTCAAATCCAAATATATGCTTATGGCTCCCAATTAATGTTTTAAAAATAAAAGCATAGCCGTGCGCAAAATATAGGCATTCGTTAAGCCCTGGTCTGTGGAACGGTACGCGCGGCACTGCGGTAAGCGGCACCGCTGCAACGCAGTTCATGTACCAACTAAGGAGGTTTCACAGATAGGTTTCACTCTGTGCGTAAATCCGTTGACCAATGGGAGAGCCGAAACATGACAACAAATGTTATTATGACAATTTTGCATTGAAGTCTTCACGGGTCTCCATGACAACGGATAACAATTATTTGAGTTCAAAAATATATAGAATTTCTTAAAAAATTGTTTGTGCGTCATTCTAAACGAAGTCGGTAAAAAGGCACATAAGACCATTTTCTCAATATTGATACGTGACAAAATTGGCTTATATTTTCTTATGTTAATTCGTGTGTTATTAACTATATTATTTTATTTTTTTCTGCTACTAAACATATTCTTTGATCAAGTTATATTTCACTGGACTTATATAGATACCTACTCTTAAATTATCACCGGTTGTACCGTAATTTGTTAAAAACAAATTGTATTACTATTATGAAAATAAATTATTTTGTTATAAATTATCACAAGCAAAACCTGGATCAATACTGATGGACACTTTTTACAATAATCATATAATTGTACTTTTTATCTAAATTCACAATACGGAGCTCAAATAATACACGTAGGTATAGGTAGGTAGTAGGTATATATGTATCTGCACAACCTCCAGCACATCAGCAGTTCTTGATCCTAGGTTTAACTTTATTTGCATACATAAACTCACGCCTTTATCCCAGAAGAGGTAGGCAGAGGCGCCACCAGGACACCCACATTTCGCCTTGTATGTTCCGTTCCATGATGTGACAGGGGCGAGCCTAACGCCATATCGGACACAAATTCCTGGCTCCAGGCTGATGATGAATAGAAAAACCCAATATCACTTTGCCCGAGCCGGTATTCGAACCCGAGAGCTCAGCTTTGTAGTCGTACCGTAGTACAACTACGCCACCGAGGCAGTCTTAAAAAATTATCGCACTCCGTTCGCACTCTGTAAATGTAGCCGTGGTAATTGGAAAATTTGCACACCATTATTTTAATATAGAAGATGTTATAGATCTCAGCATATTAACTAGTTGAAATCCGCAGCTTTATCAAAAAGGAACTAAATAGTAGAAGTTAAAAACAAAGAATGTTCTATTTCCTTCCATTACAAAGTGAAAGACAATTAAATATTGAACTAAGGATTAACCGCTCAAAAATAGGGCTGGAGAAGCTAGATGTAAAGCAACACGGACCAATATTAACAAGGGTCGTATGGTACAAGCTGCGAATTAGCTTTCTATAATATTATACATACGGAAAAAATTAAGAAACACTTCCTAGATTTATCCATTTGCCACACCCAATAGCAACACGAGATTATATTTGCGAATTATTCAACTGTAATATATTATTATAATACACTCATCGGATGAACTAGTGATATTTTCGTAATTGCTCCGACCACCGTACACGAAGGTGGTAAACTCGTCAATGACACATGCAAATATTTTGTGTTTCTAAGTATGCTTTCGAGCAGGCTAGCACAATAGTGTTTGAGAGCAAGAGCTGATTATTTTTTGCTGGTGGATATTGTAATTGGATTTAAAATTGTAATACATCAGATGCATTGCGGTTACATTTTGGTGCTAATATGAAAAAAAAAAGGGCACACTACCATCGGAGATATTTTCCCTTTTATTATGAAATGTTAATGTGTTCTTTCTATCTTGATATAAAACACAAGGGTTCTTGCTATTATTTCTGGCAAATTATCGACAAATAAATCCATGCCGCAATGCCGCACGCCGCGGCGATTGGACGAGAATGACTGCGCGCCGTGCGTTATATCCACCCCCCGCATCACCGCTTGCCCCTCAACGCAGACGCATACTGCGACGGAACAAAAGGCAATACTTGACGTTTTTCATATAAATCTGTGCCGCTACCGCAAACCGCTGTCAGTTTCTATCAAGCGACCAAAATATCATCATGGAGTTGACCCTTCACTGTGCGCGCTGGCTGACGCATACCGCAAGAGAACAAAAGACAAATGATGACGTTTTTCATACAAAACCGAGTCTGACATCGCATTGCGTTCAACGCAGTGCCGCGCGTACCGTTCCACAGACCAGGGCTTTACAGCATTAACTCACCGCAATCTGTCTGATTTATACTGATGAAAATTGTTTATTAATATTTTCAACTGTTTTGTTGTGACAATAAAAATGACTGGAATTAATTTTAATATAAATCCGATATCGGACTTAATTTTGCATGCGGTTATTTGTCTGTTACATGGTTAAACGAAAATCATCTCTCTCTCTTTTAGTTTCTGTCCTTGCACTGTAGTGCCACATGCTAAGAGATATACATAAATTAGAGAAAAAAAATGGATTTGCACCTGTAGACATGGCCTCAGTAGTGGCGCATCTGCCCGTCATCTGCCTATCATTTACTTATGCCATATTTCTGGTACTTAGGGCCTCGTTCACCATCTTCAAGTAAATCGTTGATTAGGCTTATCATCAGTAAAAGTCATCCGTAACATCATGTGTCGATTTCACCATGCTCCAGTAATTCTAACCCTATGATTACATTAATAAGTAACTTACTGGCTGCATCGTCTGCCGATTAGCGTATTTACTTAATGGTTATGATAAGGTTAAAATCTCAATCTTCTTTTTTATTTTTTAATAAAAAAACACGTTGACACTTTAGCGGGAGGCAGGGCGAGGAATATTTGACGCAATATTGAACGAATGATTCGTTCAATTTCTTATGTCATTCACTTAACCAGCACTTTACTTTATTTTCACTTGTGATATCGACGGAAGATACTCTGCACATTTGCTTGTCAAATAACGTTAATCAAAAAGTAAGAAATCAACGGTTTACTTGAAGATGGTGAACGAGGCCCTTAATATGGTTATCTAGCCAACAGTCGGTCGCCACAACTTCGCTGATTTCCAAGTATATTTTAATTATACTATAAAGTAATACTAGGCGAGCATTCTGCGGTTCCGCTATGTACCACTTATTAAACACTACAAATAACAAAGCTATCAGAAACTGAGAAATTGGGACGTTGTATAACATCTCGTCCAAGTTAATAATGGCTTCGGTAATTTCGTAGTTGAAGTGCCACAAAGTCGAAGTGACATGTTTAATAACATCCATGTCGTAGGGTTATGAGCGAAATTGCTGGAAATTTAATGGAATTGAATTGCCGTTTCGTGTGTACGATAGTTTGTGACACTCGCGGGGATTGGCAGACGGTGTATGTAGGACGAGCGCCCTTGGGCTTAATGGTATTCGTAGACTGAGGGCTGTCGAGAGGTGTATGGTTTTGATTTGCAAGGTCAATCGTCATTATCTGCGGTAAAGAAGTCGGCTGATTGGCTTGTATGAATTTTACACATAATTAGCACGAGCTTGAAAATTTTGTTCTCTGTTTATTTTCATACTTATAGATGTCTTCACAACTCACAGTCACAGTTAATAATTTAACACAAACTTAGTTTGTTGCATCTGACATCTGTATCACTTAAAAGCTGACAAACAAAGGATGCCTCAGGTTTTCTACTATTTATTTATTTTTACTATAGACATTTGCATAATTTACAACCATCGCTGGCAGAAACAAATTAGCATAGAACAATGTTTCAGTAATATTTAAAAAAAGCAAGTAGTATGAAAAATAAATGATATAAAAACACTGCAAAATATTTTTAATTAAATCTTTTAAATAAGTACATGCACCGTGTTCTTCGCTTCATTTGATGAAATTTCTGCATTTACTTTAATAGTAATAATGCAAGTATTTAAGGTTAGTTAAGACGTTCATTATGTAAGACTGAGTATGCTGCTATGCAAATTGCAAAGTAATTGGATTTACACTGGCTGAAACTGAAATGTGACTTGAATATGTAGTTGAAAACAAGTGGACAGAGTGACATTGTAGCCAGAGTAACTACTGGACATAGCGAGACTTAACATCTTATGTCTCAGGATGGCGAGCGCAGTGGAGTGCCAAGCATTGCCTTGTAACTCATGGTGTTGTTTGGTATTGCTACTGTCCATGAGCGGTCGTATCGCTTACCATCAGGCGAATGGCAGGCTCGTCTCGTCATTCATAGCAATAAAAATAAAAAAAGTGGAAGTGGCACGACTGCACGGGCCTTTGGCAATATTATGCGCTGTTGCTCAATATTTTGCGCAGTTGGTCGTAGCCAGGCAACGCGAATATAAAAATGTGTCTATTGGTAGGGTATCATACCATTTTTTTATTTTGCCTAAAGTACGTATTTGTTTTACCGAAAACTGTTAAAAAAGACACGAAAAACTATCCTGTTTCAATAGAATAAAATTGAAATTTGAATCTTCAGCGATCAATCAACAGCGCATAATATTGCCTCAGGGCGCATGTCGTGTCTTTTCCACTTGTTTTCTCTCTTCCGTTTTGCACTCTATGGACTGTAAAACTTAGCTTGATAATTTTGACAGCTCACGCCTATAAAGTTATGCATTCTTTTTGTTACGATGTCATACAGATGCATACAGATAAATACTGTACTTCATGGATGGTTACCGCCCCCTTAGAGATGTGCCACGCATAACGAATAACCACAGACTATCAATAATCGGATTGGAAATTAAAACAATCGATAAAAAATAAAAATAATTTGTTTCTTAATTGCCGAAATATGTTCCATTAACAGTACTGATTACATGATTAAATATGTGCATTGAATAAAAGTTACCCAGTCATATTTTTAGATGTTATTATAGAAAATGGATATAAAAACTAGTATCTATTGACTCCACGATTGTAACAATAATATTTCTGGTCCGGTTAATAATAAATAAATAGTATAATAAATAAAGAAGTTTAAAGAAATTATTTTATAAAATCCATACCTTAATCATGCGATTATCGATTACAAGTTCCAAAAAATAATAATCGAACAGATTCATTAACGATTATACACTACCCTCATCCCTACTGGGAGCTGTCAAAATTATCATGCTAAGTTTAACAGTCTATAGCTTGAATGTATGGGGAACCTCACCGGAAAACAGCGTCGTTACTGGATTTGGTCGCTTAATTGTTAGCTTGCTCACAATCATCAATTTTAGAAGGTAAAACGGAGATGACGTAGCTCAGATTAAATCATTTATTTATAAAACCACAATTTAATAGCCAGTGGGTCTTTGCAAACTGAAATTGAAGTCTTTACCTTAACCAAGAACGATTTGTTCGCGTAAAACTTTGGATACTAAAGGCAATACATTGTGGATTAGCTGTCGTGTATACCGCGCCATCCTTGCATGTCGCCTTGAGATAGTCTATTATAAGCAAGGCGAGCGCTGCTAGGGCGATGTTATGATAAACACGATAGCAGTCACAAGTCTCTTATGTTTCTTCGCACTTATTCCCTCAACAAGCTGATGTTAAAGTCAGCCCAACCTAACCTAAGTTCATCTACGATAATTTCACTAATGGAGTACATACATAATAGTCATGAATGATTCATTTCAGTAATTTCAAGCGAAACTTTGATTAGCATATAGTAACAGAATTGAGTATATACTAATTTCAGAATTGAACAACGTAATTTGCATGTTTACCAAGCCTTTGAAGTTTCTTACTTGGGTTCAAAGAACATACAATAAGATCTAATCTATGAAGATTTAGACAACAAAATGTTACATAGCTACTCGGATAACGTAGCTTTCAGTGCTTCAAACATATTCCGTCATGAAATGCGGGCACGTAAACACGGTTTTAATGGCCATAATTCCCGCTCCTTCACGGGGCATAAATAGCGAACTTATTATTAAAGACGTTTGTATCCTCGCAGATGTTAATGAGACCGGTAATACTGCGGGCTTTACTGAGATCACAGAGCTATGTGTTTCGGGGGTCGATGGGTTTAATTTGTCCTTTCACCTTTTAATATGAATTTTTTTATGTTTTAGATGTTTTGCATGTAATATGGTTCATGGTAAGTATAATTCTCTTGATAGAAATGAAATTAAATGAAATTCGTTTATTGGTCTCGTAGGCCATTAAATAGCTGTTATGACAACTTGATATACTTGGACTTGAAAGATGTCCTGTAGTATTGGTTAAAATGTCTGATCATTTCCCGTTTAAGATTCGTATGATAAATCCAGAAAATTCGTCTTAACGACTGAATCTCTATATAATAAGTAAAGAATTTGTTATGGTAGTTAAAATCTGTTCTATTGTAGATAATCTTCATAAAACAGCTTCAAAGGCTCGAGTAAAGTTTACAATTTCTGTTTTATTATCAAGTACCTACGTTTAAAGTGTAATTGCTTTCTGATAAGACGCTTTTATATCTCGTAATTGTGAAACATTGCTCTCTCTATTATAGTCTACAGCGAATCATTAGAAGGGATTGACTGCATTAAAATACTTTAATAAAGTTACTAGATAGATGCCGCGTGCGTGAGATGCAGATCTGTCACTCTGTGAGAATTTTATATTTTAAAACACGAAGAGCGCGAATATTAATTTTACCAGGAAAAGCTGTGTCATGTAAAGTAAAGAATATCTCCTATAATTCCACTACAACCTATTCAGAATATAATTTTTTATCGAGAAGTCTTAACGGAAAACCATAATTGACCTCTTTGAAATACTGCCGCAATTTTCTGAGTAAATTGCTCATTAGATTGGTCCACTTTGCTGCAAAGTTTCGTGCAATTTAAACGAATTGCATATTTCAAAAGTGATCTACATAATCTCAATTCGAAACTGGCAAAAGTATTGTATAAAATATTCGAGAGTTAAATTTCCTTACGAAAATCAAATACAGTTGCCAAGATTGTTGTAGATATTAAGAAGATGTACGACGTTATTTTGTTACGATGCAGTGGGTTCACCTCCGCAGTTTCCATTATCTCGCATTGTGATTGTTACATTTGTTGCGGCTTTGATTTTAATAAAACTTTCAACTTTGCTCTGCTGTTTGTTAAAAGTTCTCGTCCGAGTACCGTGTTTGGAATGTTTCGAGAGTTCCGCTTTTCTTGCAGTTACTGTTTGGCTCTTGAGTTCAGAATAATGGGTGTATTTTTTTAGTTACATGTTTGAGAAACTTAGGATTTTGAAGTATCACCTTTATAATTGCGAGTTCAGCAGCAATAGTGAATAATGAGAGATAATTGGCGCTCGCTAGTCTGTTCGCTATCTAGATATGTTATGTTTTCGATTAAGCTACAATCTACGTATTAAGAATAACAATATACCCAGGGTCACATATTACTCAGACTAATAATACTGTCGTTAGCCTTTACACCCAAGTTCTGCGCAAATCATTTTAAAATATAAATTTTGGGTGATAAAATGAAAATTAAACATGAAATTATTCATTCAGTACATTTGCGCGTACTTTATGTATTCTTCATAACGACCCTACAACCGTGACATGTCATTTTCATAATGGAAATTAACTAAGTGTTTTTGTATTTAATATTCTGATGACTGTATTCTATACTATCTTGCTTGTAGTGTGCCGGGCGGGTGTCGCGCCGTCAGATTTAATTACTACCATCGTAATTAAGTATATGAGAACTTAAACGAATTTATGTTGAACTAGCAGCATTTTGGGTGAGCGAACTTCGACCGTACTAAGATGTTGACTTGTATTAACATTTATAAAGTGTTGCGTATATGTAATTATCGCGTGTTTTGGAGATGATACTGTTTCTTCGTCTGACTGTTAAAGTATATTATAGTATGTGGAACATGAAATCATTGGCTACATAGAAATATTAAACCGCAATGTCTATTCCTTCCGCAAAATAGCAGTGTAAATGCTCTGTTGTGTTCCGGTTTGAAGGTCATTGTAGCCTGAGTAAGTAGCGGACATAATGAGACTTAACATCTAATGTCTCAGGATGGTGAACGCAGTGGAACACCAAGCATTGCTTTGTAATTTATGGTGTTGTTTGGTTTTGCTACTGTCCATGAGCGGTCATAGCATGCCATTCGCAAGGCTCGTCTCGCACTTTACCGCAATAAAAAAATATTAAATTAGCGAGACTGTGTGCCTGGTCTCAAAATAATGCCACTTTCCATATCAGAGAAATTGCGACAAGCAGACGGGAATCGTTTGGCACATATGCCAGAAAGGATAGTAACTCTTTTTGGCATGTGAGTAATGAGTCCGAGTATATTTTTATGTGCATGTAACGTTTCGTATTCGCTCTTACAAGTTTATAAAAAAATGATAATTTTAGTACAGTTTCGATAAGCCTTACTCTTTACGTAGGCGATAAAAAAGAACAAAGTTTGCTGGTCCATTGACTGTGGGATTTTATCAGTAAAAGTATAACATGATGTTACTATATGTGCAAAAAATATATCTCAACTTTTCCCCCTTTTTGGTACAAATAGCCGATTCAATAAATAACGAAATAATTATTAAGATATGCCGATGACCGCACTATCCTTCAATGACCCCGCTATTCTACAGTATTTACAAATGGGTGCTGGGAATAATAAATTACTACTAAAAGACTCATTCACCAAAATACTCAAAGTTTCAAAGAAAATAGATTGTTTTCAATCAAAACTTCAGGGCGGCTTTTATGTTTACAGCGCCCTGTTATACATACTTTGATCTGTTTTCAAACCTTTCAGACCGTTGTATCTCTTTTAACTAGTTCTTTGTTTATAAACGTAATATTATCTACTGGAGGAGGTATAATATAAAAACAGTGCCAATATTTGGACACTTTTATAATACTTTTAAAAGTTTTTGGCAGTAAAATTGGAGTTGGGTTATTGTTCCTACTTTTTATTCCCGTGGCGGTGTTTCGAATGCTTTCGGAATGTTTCTATGGATGCCAGTTGGCTTGTTTTCGTTGTAAAATAGTTGCAATATATTTTTTAAGCACTGAGAATTATCGGTGGTACCGAAGTATTCGGTTTTGCCTGTTTATCATAAAATATTCGATTATTAGTGCAGTGGAAGCGTGTAGTGGTTATAAACTACAACATTATGTATGATTGAAGATAATGAATGAAGTTATAATGAGAAACTTGGCCCGTGGAGCGTTGTGAGAGATACGACAAGTCTTGAAAAGGATATCTGTTTTCTACCTACTGTTAAATTTGATCTAACAGTGACATCTACCTCGAAGTACTTGATGTATGGTTTTTGTAACAAAAGGTCGTTAGTTCGAGGTACAGGCAAAATAACTATAGATTCCCGCAAACATCCGGTATTCTCGTAACAATACAATATAGTACGGCCTATATTGTAATGTTTACGTAAAGAGGAGTAACACGCGAAGTCATCGACGACCTTGCGTACAAATGAGTAATCCTACTACTTGTTGTGTTTACCTTTTATATCTTATATTTATTTGACGTATTTTTACTGTGATGTAGGGAACTCTGTGGTTAGCAATGGGTTATTTTAATACATTATTGTAAATGTATTTGTGCGTGCTGTGGCTATTTGTAAAAATTTCCATGTGCCGTAGGTGGCCATTTGTATTTTATCTGGTATGAAATATATACTTGTAAAAATTAAATTAAATGTTGGGAAAATAATATTCATAAAGAGACTAAGGACAGAAAGAACTACAAGAAGCTGACGGCCAGCCTTCAACAGTGAAGAGGCACCCGAATAATTAGAAGAAGAAGAATATTGATCAATTCTAAAGTATCTAAACTTGTTCGGCAGATAAATGCTTCTAAAAACAAAGGTTAAACTTAGTATACAATTTAATTACCAACACAATACTCCTCATTATCAGTAACCAGGTTTGCCCTAAACGCGTACAATTATTCACCAATTAGCACCCGCAATACGCAGCCAACCTTTGTGTTTCAAAGAAGGTATGAAGTAATCCGCTAATACCTCCTAGTTAACAATACTATTCACGGTAGCAAATCGTATGATTCCGATTGACGGGGTGATAAAGTCGGCGACCTAAGGTCGTTGCCATTTGAAAACATGCCAAAACCAGGAGAGTAGATGGAACTTGCGATTTTCTAAAAAATATATTGCAGTGATTTTTCGTCTACATTTTCCGGTCAATGATCTCTATTATGCAGATGAATAAGTGAACTTTTGAATCGTTATGGTAGTGAAAAGGGGTTTAAATCGTGGAGTTTTTATGTAAATCGCTTTTATGTCTTTTTATGTTTTAGAAATATATTTTAATTTTATTTAGTTAAATGTGTTGTTGAATAAGATATTTGTAAATAAATGCTCTTGTGGTTCAATTTGCTAGGCTGTATTCAACTATGAATACAAGACGAATTGGTCAATTAGCGGCACACGTTAGAATGTTAGTTGTGATGAAAGACGAAATTTAAAATATTTCCAAAATTATTCTTCCCTCACACTGTACGCATATTATTATTATTACACTGGTGTTTACAGTGTATATCAGAAAAACCTTTCTATTATTTCTTTCCCCACATTCCAGAAAGGTCTTAATGAAATCCAGCAAAGATCCTTACGATATTGGATACTGTTGTCGCGGCGATCGTTAAGACGTAATGACGTCATCACGCGACTCGGCAGTACACTATAGAGCTAAGTGTCGCTGTTAACGTTTATTTTATCCGCAGCGCGAGTGCGGCGCTAATGACGACTGAAAGCACTCCGGAGGCTGCGTGTCACCAGCGTGTTGTACTACAGCGGTTCTTAAACTTTCGCAACGAAAGGCTCTTCAATTTTATGAAACGTTGTATTGAATGGTTTAAAAATAAAAGTACTTTAAGACGTACTGTAATAAATGCAACGGTGATTGCTTGTTCATCTTCAAAACGAAAACGGTCGTCCGATGATTATGAAATTTGAAAAATGGCTAGTCCCGAGGATGGACATTGATCTTTCTCAATTATGTCTGGTGTACGAGCTAACACGTACGATTACCATACTTTGCTGCGTCGGCTTGCGAACTAAACTCGATAGGTAATATTGGCGTACACTGTCGACGTACATCTGGAAAGAAGGTGAGAGCATATTTGGTCAAAGTTCATATTCAGAATAATATTGTGTGAGTTAAATTGAGTAAAATATTAGTGTTATCATTCTTAAATCATTCTTAGCTTTTTATAACATGTACTACTTCTAAATAGAAAAAAGGACTCAGAAAAGTACGGGAAATAGGTTTCTGGTCACATTTATTAAAACTTCGTAAAATTAATTGAAAAATTAATTACATCCGGGCGAAGGTGGACCGGGTCGCTAGTTAATAGGAACAAAAACCTTTATCTGGAGTATCTTAAATTATACAGTTCCATTATTAACATGCACTTTTAACGCCCGTAACAATCATTTTTTAATTACTTTTTTTATCTCTTTTTCTAAAATGTTTTAATTTTAATAGTTTTGGATAGGGAGGGGTGGAAGAGGGACACGGAGACCTTCACCCAGTAGTGCAGATTCATTCAATGATATATGTAATTTGGCGGAACATTGGTGACATATAAACCGCACCGAAACAAATATACGTGTGTGATCCACAGGAATTTGTCTCGGGTCTGGGTGTTTGTGAGACCGAAAAGTCTCTCGTAGTTCCTGATACCTACGACACAAGACCCGGTCTTAGTGTGGGGTCAGGACTATGTATGTGAATGTTGGGTGTATTTACATTAGGGACTCAGTTTGAGAGCCGCTGTACTTGCGTGTACTAGCGGGTAAATACTGTCTCCATTATGTCTACTTGTTGCAAGCGAAGCGGTGTGTGCTTGAGTTTTATTTACTGTCGTTTTGCTACTTCTAGAGAGCGATTATGTTCTCTTGTTTCTCTGATCGATGAATCATATTGAATTATTTCAATATGGCCAAGAGTTAGGTACTAGAGTTTGACTACCAAAATAATTTATGTCTGGTTTATTAGTTACGTCAGACCGTTTGCGTTTGAAAAAATAAATTTACTTGTATCTTCGATAGGTTTAATAGGTAAATACGATTCCTTTCATCTAATTATGAAGAGTCTAAAATAAGCAAATATATTTTTTTGTCTGCATAGTCCACAAATGCTATTATTTCGCGTTATTATTATTTATTAGATTCTACATTTGGCAATAACTGCTTCAATAAATAAAATCCGAAATGATTGTGAATGTCAGTTACGTGCCGCACAATATCGACAAATCATTGATCAACGTGTCTGATACGTTTCAATAACCAAATTGAAGACAATATATTCGATATTAAATGACATTGAAACGAGGAAAATACTCGTATATGATGTATTTGTGATACTGTGATGTCATACATGATAAATGTTTTATAATACCGTTTTAATGGTAGGTCGTCTGTTCATCGTATATAATATTTACAATCTTTAAATAGCTGCCAAGAATTTCATGCATTTAGAATATATTTTTCGTGCGAAATATGATTCGAAAGAAATATTTTGGACGGGACATCAATTAAATATGTGATTATATTTGATCCGTATGTGACGTGCTGTATAAAAATATATAATTGTAAATATTTTTACGCAAATGAAGAAAACCCGCAGAAAAAGAAAACTCTTTCCAAATTAGTCAAATTATGAACAAGATGTACTTAACGAACATGTATATTTCCACCCATTACCCATAAAAAAGGGCAACATTCTAGTTACTGCACCGGCAAGGAAATTAGTTTACCTCTGCTGTTTGGATTAATTAAAACTTGTCTCGGTTAAGTTTTATTAAACTTGGCTTCGCTCTGCTCGGATCCGCAGTGGGATTGGTCGTGCCAAAACAATTCAAATGATTACTCACTACACTCAGATTTGGCACGTTTAATAATATAGAAAGTAAGCCTCGAAATTGACGTTACAAAGATGCCAAATACACGATTAGCTGAACAAAGCTGCTGAGCTCAACATTGTTCATTGTTCGACTCAACTATGTCCGCTGAGAATTCGGCTGTGTTGACTGTTTACGTGAAGTTATAAGCCGGTTGAAGTTCTTCAATAACCAATGTTTGCAGGCAATGCCCTGTTGCTTTTGTATATTGACACTAGGGAATGCCACCTTTGCAAAGTTGCCCGCAATAAACATTAAGTACATAGTCAAAATACATAGGTATCTTAAAACGGTCTTTTAACCAAATGAGTATATTTTAGAGCAGCGAAAAAAATGTGTGTTAATCTTGATCATATTTATGAGTGGGCCATTATGTTCAAAATACGTTTTTGTTAATTTTGTGGATAGAAAAACTCATTCAGTAACCATTAAAATTGAAATTCTAGCAACTGTAATTGTATTATTTATAAACAAATCTTGATAAAATTAATAACAGTGAGTGATTAATATATTGCTAAATAACGAGTCGGATAAAATATCGCATCGCGTCATCGCGGCGTGGCCTTATTTTGTTCCTCTTTCATTTAACTATAGCAAAACCGTATGGTGTGGTGTAAAAAAATATTGGAATTTGTTTCACTGTGTAGAATATGCATTAGAAAAAGATTTCGTTGCGGGAATTATTTATTTCCATTTTTATTACATTTGTTGCTTTAATTTCCAAAATGAAATAATAAAAAATAACTATTAAGGAAAGAAAAATCTCAATACTTGGGTAATACTTTATTGCACTCCACATGTTAAAATGGTGTAACAATTTATTGTATGTACAACGTGGACCCTGTAGGGCACGGCAAAAAAATATGATTTTATTACCCAGTTCTTCAATTTTTGTTAACGTGTTTTACAACAATTATTTCCTCTTCGCAGGAAACAACCAAAGACATTTGCATTCGACCACTGTTTCTACTCGCTGGACCCGGGGCTGCCGCACTTCGCGTCGCAGAAGACCGTGTTCGAATGCCTCGGCAGGGACATTCTCGACAACGCCTTCGACGGATACAATGCTTGCATCTTCGCGTATGGACAGACAGGTATGTTATATTACTAGACTAATGAGAATAGGAAAAGACAGATATCGACCATAGTCAATTATTATGTAGTTGTACAGGATATACCAAGTCTTTAATACATTTTAGACGTATTAAATTGTTTTTTATGAGGCTAAAAAGACGGTTGTTGTAATGTTATGATAACTACTTAAATTATTTAGAAAACTGAAAGAGAGTAAAAATTAAGTTATAAGTAAATTAAAGTGTAATTTCAACAAATATTAAAGTGTAAATATCAAGTCGAAATTCAGACAAATATGTGGATAAAATATTAATAAGTTGAAATTTAAGCGACGAGAAATTTTCAACATATGCGGGAAATATATTTCCACGCAGTCGCTCATTGCTCACACTCGCGGCGCGGGCGTCCTTCCCAAGTAATTAAAATTTTATTACTCACTCATCTGTGGAATAATAAAAACCGACTTCACTTTTACTTTTTCTCTACGTTTTCTTCCTTTGTTTTTATATTTAAGCTGGAAAAATACACTAGTGTAATAGAAATCGTGCCTTGTGATACTTGAAATTAAAAACGGCTCATGTTGGATTTTGAGCAGTCTTCTGCATAAAAAAGAATGCTGGTAAAGTAATTGATATGTTAGATAAAGCGGGAGAAAATATTATTACATTTAGAATCGGAGAATATTATAATAATATTTTACGATGCTTGAGAACAACGTAAAAAGTAATGTATGTTGACGTTCAATGAACCGTGAACTTGTTAGTTGTTGCCGACGGTATTATTTTACAAAAAAAAAAGGCCAAGAAGGGTTAATTCACATTCCAAATCTTTTGTACATGTTCTAAATTAAAATAGACGAAAGCTTTCGGAGTCTGAGTGTTATTAAACAAAGTTTACGAGAAACTGAAGTCAAAACTTTATGGCGAATACAAATTGGCTATTAGTTTTCATTTATTAAATGTATACCCAAAAGAAAGTCACCGAGGAAAAGTTATGAGAGCTTGCTTAAGCAGAATGGAAATAGTGGTTTATCTGGATAAAAATGGAATTGGCTGAGAGAGCAACGTCCCCACGACGGCTGGGGGGTCGTCAGATAAAGTGCCGCCGAGAGAGTTCCGATGCCGGGGTCGAAGATAATGACACGACGTGCCGACTTTCGGTATCAGGGGTCGATGTACTCGCTGAATTATAAGCTTGCTTGTGGATGTGAATCGTCTGATATGCTGTTACAGTGTTGGACGTGTTAAATGAATTTGCAATTGAATTATGTTCCCATTTTATTTCTTATTCATTCGTTCGGATTATGAGTTTGCTTTCAAAATATTTCAATGCTGATAATTTAATCTATGTTGTAGAATATTTTTGGAGCGTTTTTGCAAGTAAAATATTTGATCGTTTTATGGAAAATAAAGTGTATTTTTTTTTAGAAAATGGATAAACATAACGATATTTATGTAGAATATTTGTTTCATCCCACGCAATAGTGAAACTATTCATAAATATTATAATATGTTAGAAAATATTTTTATCGACTTTTTTTTAAATTTTACGGCCCCCTAAAAGATGTTGATAGCGATACAATCTCCTAAGATCACTCGTACTCCGCTCCACCGTGTTTGACGTCACACCGCGGTCCTACAATGGCTTATCTGTACCGTACGTCTTTCCCGCCGGGACTTTCCAAACTGGACCCGGGATAAAAGGATTTTGTAGTACTCACTCCTTTTACTGTTTTATCCCTATTGAAAATTGATCCCATTTTAAAACTTTGTAAGAGAGTTCAAAAGTTTTACGGCCATTGTCTCTTTGTTTTTGGTGTAGCGATTGAAGCATTGGAATGATCAAGGACGTTTTTAATTGAAGAAAATTGGTCATGGTATTTTGTATTGTAAAATAAGAAATACATGTTATAAAATGGTTAATTGTATTTTTAATTACATTCTAACTTAACTCCCTTTGGTACTGTTTCATAGCTTAAAATCTCTTTTACAAGCACTAAAATATTTATTTAATAGTCAAAGTGCACAACGACCTTATTTACAACTAATCGCACCATTTTGTTGATCAAAGCAGTTTGTTTTCACCCCGACCTTCACAAACGATTTCGCCAGCATATTGCATTCATTATAATATATTTAGATCTTCGAGATTCACAAGGTACTGTTGTTTCATACGTACTCAAGTAACAACTAACACTTCGCGAGACAGCTCGGAAGATGTATACGCCGGGTGTAGCTATGTTACCTTGTTTATCTTGTAAAATATATTTGCTCTTTACATTTGTACCAGGAATATGAAGTATCCTCATGAGATTTTTTGTACATGTCGGACATGACGTGTGACAAAGACTTTTCTGAGATTTATAAAAAAAAAATTCGACGCCATACCAGCCGTACCCTCATTCGATCTCCGGAAAACTTTTAAACTAAAGAACCTTACATTAAAAGGATTGCTCGTGCCCGAATCGAAACCAGTATCTGAGATTTGAACTCTATTTTTCGATTTTCTATTGATGCAGGCTGCTTCCAACAGGTCGATGTGAAGATCGTTGGGGGAGGCCTATGTTCAGTAGACTTCCTGTGGCTGAATAGTTAAATAGATTCGCTTTGCGTACCTGTAATATATATCCCAAGTATTCTAAACACCTTTAATAAAATAATACTAATAACATTCCGCATATCATTCCCCTATTGTTTGAATTTTCAAAACTTAGCTCTTTACAAAAGCAGCAATGTAATGCTGTTTGCATTATTCAGACCGTGTTTGAATATTGAATGAGATATAAGTTACAAGTCTGTCCATCGCAAACCCTGACTTTGAGCGTCTTAAATTTTATATATGGACGAATATAAATGTTCCGTTTGTTGTGAATTATGGGCTCGTTTGAAATGTATTCTTTATTGTTTTACTTTTGCAAGGATTTCATGATGGGAGTTCGTATTTTACTAGGATTTTGTTCTTGCCTCTTCGTTTTATGTGTGAAACAGACAGATGAATTGCTATTCCACCATATGATATTCTATAATTTTCAAGGGCAGAATCCAGGAATTTGATGCAATAGTATGCTTTCTTTTGATATGGATATATTTTAACTTTGCTAAATGTTTGCTATATTTCCACGGAGTTGTGTGAAGGTGGGTGCTAGGGACTTTATTTCGCACAACAGGGCTTACAACTTACTATTCTGAGAGATATGCAATGCCGTCGGGACATCTTGGTCATCTTGGACATCTTTCATCTTGTAGTTGTTTTTCATATGCAATGTTTTCGACATTTGCGTGAAAATGTGTCTTTAGATGCCAAGAACTAGTAACACGATTTATTATTGACAAAAACCTCGTTTCAGTAAATTCACTTTACATAAGAACACTGAACATTGTTGATTTAATTCCAAGATATTTACAAATTTCCGAGAAAAATAGTGTTTGAAAATGTCCAAAACAATTCAGATGGCTTGCAAATTCTGACATGGACGGGCCACTACAAAAAACGAAATAATAAATTCAACTGACCATAACTTATCCCTCCCATAACTTAAGTAAGGGGTCGTTTCCGTTTCCATAATTTTATTTGGGATATATGTGGATTCAGTTAATATTTTACGTGAAAGATGGAATAAAGATTTCAAGTCATCTTTATGTTATATCTTATGGCGAGGTCTTGCGTCTTGTTTTATAAGGTCTATTAATATTAATTGTTTCAGATTAACAGCGCTCAGCTAGTTGATTTACTGGGTTCGCGTCAATCACTTTCACTGATTGTTTCTAGAACAATGGCTTTATAAAGCGTTTCACACGAGTTCATTTCTGTGTAGTATTTTATGAGCATATTAGTGCTTTATAAGTTTTTTGTTATGTTTATAGTAAATACTAATTGGAACAGTAATTCTGTAATTGAGATGTTTCTTTGTGTTTATTGGATCGAGTGTAATTAACTTTTTCCCAAACACATTTTCTGTCTGGCTCTCCATATTCAAAGGTTATAGGCATTAGTAATTCTCTAGTAAGAAGCAAGGGACTTCTTCTCCGGTTGACGAACTTATTCTAAAAAGTGGTCGAAGTCAATGACGCGAAGAATCATACTTTAGGATAACTCATGCATCTTTCGCCGTGTGTATTTATACCAATTGATTTATTGCCAAATCCGGTAATATAACGTTGAAGTTGAGCAAAGCGCGAACACATGCTGTTTGCGACTTCCGGCGGGCTATTAAAAAATCCCCCACGTGCAGTTTGAGAGCGTGTGCAGACGTCGCAATCACTCGGCTAGACAGTACACATGTTTATTTAAATGTTTTTATTGTTTTGTATGTATTGAATAATAGAAAATATATGTGATTAGTAGTCTATACATATAAGTAATGGAGCCAGTCTTTCTTAGATACGTTTTAATTGATTATATGTAAAGAATATTTGTGCACTTACAACTGCATATTATACAACAGTGGGGTATATACGTATAGGATATCCATTTCATTTTCACTTCAAAATTTTTAAAGCCCTTCTATAATTAATGATGAGTTATTAATTCCATTTAGTCTCAATTCATTATTGCTTACTAATTAGAAGACATACTTAGAAGACGATCTAAACGAGCGTTTAATCAACGATTTTAATAGATTTGTGAAATACGAAAGCCTTACCTTGCTGCCTTTACTTAATTACTCTTCACGCCTTAAGGTTTGCGCTCAAGACGTTAAGGAGAGTGGCACACTGGAACACTATTTAAATAAACACTAACGAGATAAAAAAATAAAATTAACTAGAAAATGGACGAGAAACGAGCCCGCAAAGAAAGTTTCAAAGTGACGCTTGTGGAGGAAAAGTTGAGGATTAATGGACACTCGGAGTATGGACTCGAAATATCTTGCTTCTAGTTTGAATTAAACTATGTACACTAATTAGTAGGTAGTATTGTAAGTAGACAACTAAATAATAAGTGTTAATTTCTGTCTTTAATAGTGTTTTTATACCTATTATTGTCATACAAATGTGTATACGAATGGTACGAATATATCAGCAGTGTATAATTTAGATTCCATTTGTTCCATTATACCTGTGATATGATGCGATACTGCAAAAAACAATCATGTAATTTGACAGGAATGTGAATATATCAATTGAAGTAAGTGTAGATATGTTGTATACAGTGTATGTATATTTGTGAGCAATTTAAACCCCATATTTAATATAAGTTTCGTGCGAGGATTCTGGTTCACATATTTTATACTCGACAGCATAATGCTTGGTTCTAGTTGTAGATATTTTGTGTGGTACCTTGCCACGCACACAAGTTCATGCATATTTAATAATGAGCTTACCTACCCTCAGTGTGCCTTAAACTCAAAGCCTAATTAGAGCGCGCTTTAAGAATTTCATACTTGGATGTCGACCCTGCTCGTTCAAAGAATCATTATACATGCCTAAAGTTGAGGCGTATGAGAGAAACGACACTTTAGCTGCCTACCCGAGCCTTACGGCTATGTGTATTTGGAATTTCAACTTTGTTTATATTAAGTAAGTGAGCGGTGGCTTAATGGGACGAACTTCTAAAAGAGAGATTTCGGGGTTGAAAACTTCTAGAATTCTCTTTCATTCAACCATGAGGAAAAGGACCAGATGCATATTTGTAGGACTAAAATACTTGAGTTTTCGAAGTTTGTTCCTAAGTTTTGGTACATTTTGGTTTCAGTACATGAAAAAATAAGCTATACGCCGTGCGTACACGTAAATGTTGTTGTTGCCTTGTTGACTATTCTCGAGATATAAAACTTTCACGAGGAATAAGATGGGACAGGTTGATGAAGAGTAACGAGGCGGCAGGACGCGCCCGGGTTGTTTACACACGTGGCTCATAGGCCACCGTGCCCTGTGCTCCTGAGTTGAGGGAATCGCATTAAAATGTTTACACGCCGTCCGAACGGCTCACTTATCTGTAGCGAAGTAAACAGGGCCAATCGTAAACACCGAGCAGCAGGCGCCCCGCTCGCGATAGATGTTACTTTTATACCTTTATAATGTTATGTATTTTTGATATGTGAAATTTTGATATGTTATATTTTCTCGTGAAGGCCTATTACTTTACCAATGCTTGATTTGGATATGAGAGTGGTGGTGTTTAAAATATTTTCTTGTTATAATTCTGGGCATAATCGTGTGGGAGCGATGTGGGGATATTTCTGGCATGATAATTTTTTTTGAGAGTAGCCTATGTTGATCTCGGTGCGAATTCGATTACATTCTGTGTCCAGATTACGCTAGTATTTCCACACTAACGTCGTATTGATAAAAAATTTACCCAAGAGTAAGCCATATTGACTAGTGACAACCCCGTGGAGCTCTCGGATAGTTCAGTAAATACAAACTATACAATGTAGTAAAGTCTATTTTTATACTACGAGTAGTAATGAGTGCGTGGTAAAATATTGTTTTGTCGGAGATTTACAAGAGTTTACTTCTTATTTAACCGCAGGTGATTATAGAAAACACATTTTAGCGTTGTTTATTTAATCATATTACCTTAAAAAACGACCAACTCTTCTCTATCTATTTATAAGTTTTTACCGGAGAAAAGTGCGAGAGATGTCAGGCGATAATTTAGTTAGTACTAGTCTCTTTTTAGCAGTCAGGTTGCTGTTTTTAATACCGGCACGGCAAATTGATTACCATGTGCCTAAGATGGCAATATAAATGAAAGCCGGATAAAGTATACAATGTTGAAAAATGTTCAAACCCAATTATTATATCTTTATGTTTGGACCACAATTTTCTGCCATTGTGTAGGATGGCCACTGTCAGGGCGTATACAAATGTCCTGCCATAATCAACATTTTCAAGTTTTTAAGAGTTTTTAAGATGAATTAAAACTTAATGACTTATCTAATGAGTACTCATCAACCACTCAGAATTCATAGTTGCGCTGCGCGTTCAGACAAATGAAGTGGTAATAGCACAAGTACTACTTAACCGCTTAAAGCAGACAATAAAAATAATAATTCTCATTTCTTTAATGAAGTCGGTGACTGCGACCCGGTTAGCGGATAATTCACAAGCACCACTTATGTGCATGTTTAACTGTTAAAAAAACGCGTTGTTACGGTTGTTTTAATTGCTTTCGTTAATTGTTCCAAGTTGAATCTCGCTGTTTAGATTCTGAATTAAGGTCACGTTTTGTTTGTAAATGTTTTTTTATGCGTTTTTTTCGCGAGTGTCGTGTGAAGTATCTTTTTAGACGTAATGTGGGTAAGGCGTGCTTATTTGCTAGTACAGTATGTCTGTTTAGTGATGAAATTAAAACGTACACTTTCTATACAGCACCCATGACAATTATAACATCAGATATGTGATCTACCCTGATCCGGTCTCAATCTTCTTTAAAACTGTGGCGGTTAGCCAGGTCGTCCGTCATAACTCATACATAATTAGTTTATCTGGGTAGCTTTCTATTGAAGGTTTTCGTCGCAAATAAGAATATGGCGGAATTTAGTCAGACTAAAAAATACGTATAAACATATATACGCTAGCGTTAATCAAATAATGAATAATTAACAACATAGAAGTGCTAGTGACACGTTTATTAAACAATTCCAAACCAATACCGAACATTTCACTCAAATACATTACAGCAGAATTTATATGCTCGAATTGGTATTCGTCATTGGAACGTGTGTTCTGCACTCATTGACGACTAATGCTGTTATATTTGCCTCTGTGTGAGTGTGTGTGTCCCAATTAATCTTATTCACACGGTTCAGCCACATTTGCCGTGGCACGTACATTCGGTGCCGTTTCAGGGTTCATTGGATTTGACCCGGATCGGGACGCGAGCGCTCTCTCGTGATAGATACGTTCGTTGGTTTCCAACATTTTTCTGGGCGTTCGCCAATGATAAAGTTTTGTGGCTCTTCTGCCGAATACCTGAGAAGTTGTTTGGTGATAAAACTTGGAGATGTGGCAGCGGTCTTGTAGCTGTAAATTAAGAGATTGGTTTCCTTTTTTATTCTTATGTGAAATTTTACGACGATTAACATCAACTTGTGACCAGCTCTTTAAAAATAAATAATAAACGTACCTATATATCACATATCGAAAGTTTCTCAACCTGTTCCCGTTTATGGGTGGACGTTGGATATAGCCTGCATTTTATAATGCCCTGTGTTTTTTTTTAAGAATACCCCTTTATTTAACAATAGAGTTTTCACGCCTGTAAATGATGATTAGTATATTCACCCTATTGAGTCATTATAAAGAAAATCTATGAGTTTAATTTTTTTCTAATTTTTCGTCTAATTTGGAATTTACGTGATCACAATCAAATGACTGTAAAGGTCCAGCTCGTGACTGCAATATGTAACATTTTGGTTCCGTTTCGTTCCGCGTGTCGCCTTAGATCGGCTCTTAGTTAATTAGCCATCACGCCCGAACAAATTTGGTGCGGAGGAAACCTATCCGTTGCGGAAACTTTCTGTCTTGTAAAGAATGTTCCCTTAATGTTGCGTTTCATTCGTTATTTGGAATTGTAACAGGGTTGTTAGTTTTGTCACGTCACTGATTTGTTTAACACATTTTGTGTTGTTTTTAGTTTGTGCGTGGAGATGTATTAAAGCCATTTTGGTGTTCAGTCGAAATTAGGTGACATCTCCAAATCACCTAGATTTAGCAATAATTAATTGCATTCATAATTATTAAATTTGTATGTCGCTGAGATAAATTTTTCATAGCTTCTATATTTAGAAGTACTTGCAGTATAAGAATTCAAAAATCAGACCTTACAAGAAACAATATTTCCATTTAATATGGCAAATCTTCATAACCCAAAATTATATTTTTATCATATAAACCATCCAATTTCTTGAACCAAGTTACAACATCGTTCAATTAATAACGTTGTCAAATAAACAGTACTTAGCGTGGCAGGTAGCGGAGCTCGTCGCGCCCCGTTTAAATTGTGAACGTGCAGAGCCCCGCCTAATGAACTCTCCGCCTCTTAATTTATATCCTTATTCCATTACATAATTGTTTGTATCGCGAAATGTTACGGTAAACTGTTGGTAATGGCCTACGTGGAAGGGATTTTTATTAGGTTGAGGATCTGTGAGGGGATAACAATGAGATATGCTGTTGAGTGAGGAGCATATGAATTTTAAGCTGTTAAAAATCTTATGCTGGTCTACATTCTCCTGTAAGTCAAATTTTTATGTTAGATTGTATGTGTAAGTAAGTCAGATAGCTTATCAATCAAGGGATTAAATTGGCTATTTCCCTTAATATATCGAACACTTACTCACAGCCTTATAAATTCACTGCGCCACAATGGCCGATGATATGGTGTAACTACATTGCGCAAATGACCCACTGATCTTATTTAGATATAGGGCAATAGCACATTGTTTCCTCAGCAACGTTTCTCGATTCGTAAAACCGCCTTGTTACGTATCGTTCCTACTCTCTAGTTATGGGATAGGGTTACCTGAGCACAAAAGATGAGACACTGTCGCGAGAACTCGGGACGACGTAGTCTATAATTTACTCAACGAAATAATGTTTTTGTATTCTATAAATCCCCTTATTCGCTCTTTATCCTGGATTGAATACTCTGTTCGCGAAATCAGCTTTTTGTGAGTGTTTCGATTTAATTGAGCAACGTAGTTTGCTTACGATTTCATTTGTGACTGTACTTGTTAATGCGATAAGCTTGCACCTGTTTTGGAGCGGAAATACGGGTGAAATTTCAGTGCACTTTGCCTTTTTTTTGGTAAAAAAGTGTATTAATGTGGGTATATTATGCAATATTTATAAAGCATAATAATGGCATAAGAGAAAGCATCTCATATGATTTAAAATTACCACTGCTGTTATCTATGAATATTAATATTTTCTGAAGAATCGTAGCTGCGATTCCTGTAGCTGACTTTGTAGGTACTATCGTCCCAATAAAATTTTATAAACTGAAAATCCCTGCACCTACAATCGAACGTCACAGTACCAATCAGCTGTACGATAAAAATCAGTTTATAATATTGAGCGGTTTGCGGGTAATATCCGGCGGTCGCAAGTCCCGCCGCGCGACTCGGGAAATTGATTCTGAAACGTTAATGCACCGAGCCACTGCCGACGTTTGAAGACCGCGTCTTACCCTCGGGATGAGCTCGGAACTCTGAGGAACAGCTGTGATCGTCAATTATATTTTAATAACCATCTTCGCCAAGTTTCCAGGTTTGATTAAATATTCTGGATATTGATTGTACCTTGGAAGCATTCAGGTGATTTTTATTGCTTTGGTCATAATGGTTTTGTAGTATCCAATGATTTTCTGAAACTTTAATTAGATTGTTCGTCCGTTTTCCTTGGCAGTACATATGCAACGCTGGGGTGTCTCCTCCATTGGATAAACTTTCGGCCTCATTGACCAATAGTTAACAATGCTATGTGCTCTGCCAACTGTCTCTTCAACATCCCAATCCACTGGAATGTATTATATTGTCCCAAGCAATACTCGAACATATTCAATTTCCAATCGACTCCTAAAATTGGCTTTCAAATCTCTTCGCAGCATTACTTAAACCCCGGCCCCGTTTCGAGTGTTTGAGAGTTAATGACATCGTTTTCCTTTCAAATTGCATTTGGTCGGCGGGCGCCTCGCCGGAGTAACGTTAAACTTTTGCGAATGTATTACCTTATTACACTGTAATATAGCCAGACGTCTGCTGTTAATTAGATATTTATACGCTCACTTTGAAGTAGGGAAATTTTTGCTCGACGAAGCAGATTGCCGAGATTCGTTTCAATTTGTTATGCCGCGTTACAATGGGGCGTTGAGAAGAGTTTGTTTAATTAGGAGCCGGTTGCGAAACGAACGGGTTGTTGGACTGTGATTTGCTTACGGACTATTGAAGGTGTCTATGTTTGTAATTTAAGTTCAGAAACTGTGAAAAATAAGAAAATTTAGCTTATAAAATTATAACGCTAAAGTAATCGTAAAATATTTGTCCCTGCGATTGATCGGCGTACTTGATTTAATATCGGAATATATCTTCTTGACATATACATATTTTATTGTTACTATTAAATAAGCTAATTACGGTGTTTTTATTTTTTCTGTATACTTACATAATGAGTGGTGCAAAAGAATTAAAACTACCCAAAACACTAACCAATTAACCGGTTGAAAATTTAATTTCATTAAATTGCCTCGGGCGCGCCGCACTCATTAACTTGTCAAGCAAATAGGAACCGAAATCGGCCGGACGCACACGAAACGGCGCGTCATTCGCGTTATTAAAAACGTCACGTTTATCAAAAGCCTTTGTGCCGTGTGAATTGTCCCCGGGCCGGACTGGGATGGGCAATTAGGCACACGTCAGACACTGGCCGGTTACACAAGTCCTTTGTACGTATTGTATGACCAGTGTCGCTGTTGGGTGTTGTTATCCCGTTCTAAGTTTGTTGCGAGTGTCTTCTATTTATATTTGTACGAGTAGCCTTGTATATTTTTGGCTTTTAAATGGCTTTAAAAAACGAAACAAAATGAAAAAGAAAATTAAGACAGTTCGTGTTGCTGAGGGAGTCTTTGCGCAGCGTCTTCTTCACAGCTCCAGGCTGCGAAGCGGTGGTAGCCGTAATTAACGATTCAAATCGATGTGGAAGAATTTGAATAAAGAATATTTTGATTTGATTTAAAATAAGTGCAAAACAATAAATCAAAGTTATATTAATAAAACTTGATAAAGAGTAAATTATAAGGCCATATTATGGTCCTATAATTTCAATTCTTATGTTACTTCCTTAAAATAATAAAACACTAACCTTTTTACAGACATTGTTCACATCAAAACAACTTTCAAACATGTGTCATTTGTTTTTGAATTATAAAGTGTTGTCCGACGACGTCTCCGTGGCATAAAATCGATACCGGCATTGGAAAGTAGTATTTTCCACTCCAATATGTATGAGGGAAACATTGCATATGACAGCTTGATTTTCTAACTGGCGCGGTCTTTGCCGCCCCGAGTCGGCGAAGAGCTAAATAAATGTAGAGTAGGAATAAAATCTTTTATTATTTTTTCTTGGTAGAGCATTTGCGTGCTTTGTCGTGGGGCATGAATATGATATTACATGAAACGATATACAGACTACAGAGTATTGGGACGGCATCTCGCACGACAAAAACTGGCACTGGAGTCTTTTCAATTAAATAGTATTTCTCGTTTGTAACAGTGTGGACATATTTATTTTTACTTTGGATGTGTCACGTAATTTAATAATTTTTAAGTATTATGACACGCTCATACTAGTCGTATGCTAGTTTTGTGTCGTCATATCTCGACCACTGCGCAAATGAAGAAGTAAGAAATGTAGGAATTACAAGGTCTAGTTTCATGCTAATAAATGCACACACTTTCTTTAAACATTATTAAAAAAAAACCTTACAGGAAATAAAAATAAAAGTGGACAAATTGTATAAGCAAATCTCTATCAAGGATCTGACTTATGTACACATTTATAAAAGTAAATGCTAGTTGCATTACAGTTGACGTGACTTGTAGTTAGAAATGCTGTTATGCAAGCTAATGAGCTGACGGCTGATGACGTCACACAGCATCGTGACGGACGCTTATCGTGCGATAGTAACAGACTGCATTAACGTGACAGCGATTATTGCCATTATACTTGTCTTATATAACTATTGATGTCATTAATGTCGGATGCTATTGTTAAAATCAGTTATAAAATACACATTTACAAATCGACATAATATTTATGAGTATAAAAAATAAAAGTCTAAGCAAAATATGGGTAACAACATCTAAAACTCGTACGCCACGCCTTATCTAGACGTAGAATCCATTAGAATTAAGCCATCGCAAGTATATTATACATATCAGCAATTAAAAGTATACAATATTTTAATCCATGTTATGTTGAAAATTTAGACTCAAATTTTACTACCAATAACCAGGATTACATAATAATTTCTGCCGAAATATTAATAACTTCGTGTGGTTTGGTTGGTTATTGGTTAGGTAAACGTATTTGACATTGTAATAATGTCGCTTATGGTTTGTTCAAGTGTGTAAAATATTTTGTATGCCAATGTCACGACGGAAACTCCGTTTGCATTCATTTTACGAGTATATGTTTATTGTGGATTCCGTGTAGCATTAAAATTCACGTTCGGTATACGAAAGTTTTGCGGTACTTTAATATACCATAATTTGCGTTTTGGATGTGATTTCCTGTTATCAGTGACTTACAGTTTTGTGACAACTAGAAAATTATTGTGTATTTGTGATGATCTTTATTTTTAGTTTATGTATAGATGAATGGCTGGTAGCGGTTGAAGACGATGGGCTGAAGATCGAGCCCAGTGGCCTATGTCCAGCAGTGGACGCAGAAGGGCTGATGATGGTGATGATGTATAGATGAATAAAATTATCACAATTATCACAACCTCCACTCAAGTATTTGTTTCGGGTCTGGGAGTTTGTGAGGTCTCGTCTTATGAAAGTCTCGCGTAGTTCCTGATACCCACGACACAAGACTCGATCTTAGTGTGGGGTCAGGACTATGTATATGACTGTTGGGTGTATTTATTTATATGTATAGTATTGTATGTGGAGCAATACAGCATTCATATGTGGTTAGAATATAGTAAACATGCATTCGTGTTTCCATTTTAGTTACGGCATCACTACTGAATGCTTATCGTATCTCAATACTACGCTCAGGCACAGACAAATAAGCTTGTATGAATGTACGAATACGAGTCCAACGCACGACAGATGCCAGATATTGTTCAATAAGTAAACATTAGCCATGATGGCGAGCTCATAACAATGCCATCCTATTGTAAAATGTTGACAATGGTAACATCCTAATCTATAAACATTGTGCCTATTCACGCAGGAAATTGCATTGAAATCTGCCACTCTACCTGACGCTATTCTATCCGTTCAGCCAAATGTTTGCCGAAATGTTCGGCCAAATGCCATCGATGAATTTCAACTTGATTATGCCGCGGACTATTGGAAATTAATTTCCACTAGAAATTTCATTAGCGGAATACGGTTGGTGGTGTTTGGGCGCGCTCGGATCGCACCCGCCTACAATGTTTTTGAATATTCATACGCAATAACCAAGTTTTGTATTCGCTACATCGCGTCGTTCAATTCTCTGTATGTATGCGAAATGGGTTTTTAGGGTTACATTTTGAACTTTGGGGACGTGACTGTAATAAACCGATGGTAAAGATACGTAAATATGTGAATACGACAGCCTAATGTGGTGATTATCTAACTTTGAACGTAAAAACATTTGTCGTTGTGAAGTTTAATTCACAAACTTGTATTATTATGGAGCCACAATAAAACAATATTCTACTTAATGAAATTGTATTTCCCGCGACATAAAGAAACTGACAATTGTGGGTAATTGTTATAACTTTCTTCTGGAGAGATATTATTCTGCACATAGCTTTTTTGTAAGTTTGAATTGAGTGCCGAAACTTCATATATTTATTCAGTGATATAAGTATGTACATAGATATAAAGTATGAGCCTTGACAGTTTTTTCACTCACGCACTTGTAACGCACAGGGTATATATTATACCCTTTACACGTCGTTCACACAAGACGTTTCGTTTGTTTTCGACAATCTCTCCCGACTCCACTTCACTAATTAATGTATAAAATTTTAATATCAAAATGTTTTAATCGGAGTACGTTACACGTGACTTTGCTTGCTTTTTGTGCGATATACAAAACCCACTTATTCGGTCAATTGAAACAGCTAAATATGCTGACTTTATATTTAAGTTTATTAGATTGCATATTATGACTTATTTTTACCACATCGTAGAATCATTAAACATTATTTTTTGGAGAAAATAGAAACGAATCATTAACAATGTATCTAAAAGGTTATATGAGGTGGCTTCGGTGATCAATATAGAAATTCTTAGGAATTGCCTGTGTTTGGCATTGCTCTCCAAATGACGTCAGAAGACGAAAATAATGGGTCGTATAATATAGCCGTTCTTGATTCAATGACTGAACTGTAAGCCCTACGTTGATCCATATGGGATTTCTATGTTGATTAAACAAAGGTCCCTCGCATTTATTGATGAGTTTGGGTTGCCAAGGGACGTAGAAGGGTAAAATTGGCACACGAAATCGAACACGAACTTTTTTCACGCTCACTCTCACGGCACTCGTATTTTCAAGTACAAAAGTAAAAATTCATGCGGAAATTAAAAGTATAACAAAGTGAAATTAAATTGTTGCAAAAAGACAGTGGGTATCGGGCTGATTTTATCCAGCCTTGTTCGTGGCTGCGCACGAATCCGTCTAGTGTATTGGAGTGCATTGTTGTGTTCCTCCAGCCAGTATCAATGAGAATTAGTGTCAGTTTATTCTTCTTAAGATTCCTTGGTCTGATCTAGAATCTGGATGTTTTTTTTTTCTCTTTATAGTTATGGGCTCTTTATACATGCGGATATCTAATTCCCAGCATACCTTATTACTAAATAAAAATAAGTACATTACTTTTTTAAAAATCTAAGTATAAAAGTTACCAGTGAACACAATCTGTTCGCAACTGTTGACAGCGTTTGTATTACTCGTAATCCGACATCTATAACATTAAAATTATATTCTTTAAAAAAAATATCTTTTATACTTGATACATCCCATTAGCAAGTGTTGCATATCTTCTACTTTATTGCAAGTATTGCAGTTTGGTTATTCAGATTTTTTTCATAAAATATGCAATCTTTGCTGATGGATATGTCCAGAGCGTATTCTACAAGCTAACTTAACGTAATTCCTCTTAAAACTACAGCCACTAAACAAGGGAGAATGAGGAAGCTCGCACTGAATCGTTTTATACCAATCTGGATGGTTTGTGGAATGAAACCAAGAGCCTGAATGAGAGTTTTATTTGTGATTGCGTTATTAGTATTGTTTAATTTTGTTTGGTTTATATTTGAAGATGCGCTAATAAGCGTGTCGCTTCATGTCTAGTAAGCTTAACATTTTTGAATTACAATATTATACCCTAAAATAAGCATATCTATTTTCTTAATTCTGTAATATATCATGACAAATTGTAATAACTAAACTATAGCATTTATCATGTCATGCTATTTCAGAGTGTATGATTTGTAGATATGCACGATTACTCATGACAACCGTACGAAATGCAGCATGAACTCAGCCCGGCACACTTCCAAACTCCTGCAAACTGTAAGCTCAACAAAGAATGACGTCGCAACTTGTGTTGTGTCTTCTGTTACTACAAGTTGGCGCTACACACGATTGTATCGTGTAATTTATGCACATTGCCTGCTGTGTGGCACGCTGACAGTGTGTCTCTGTTATAACTCCGCAGTGGATGCTGAAATATTACGTGTTGCGAACTTCTTACATGTGTACGTACAAAGTTTGTTTCCATTACGTTTATTTGTAGCCCACGCATATTATACTTTTCCCGGAAAATTGGCGTGTGTCTCTAGGGTCGTGTTATACTTACATATGTGTATTTTTCTGATGGAAGTGTAAACGTGAATATATTTTTAAGACTGTTATTACTTACGCGTACGTTATTATAATAAGAAATTGTTTTACCCTTATTTGTAATTTTAATTTCATTTTTTTCATATGGTTTAAGTGACAATGGTCACTAAACATTGTTTAAACACTTTGAAAGATAAGCAAGGACAATAATGGACGTAACTATTTTTAATTTAAAGTTCTCTTTGTCTCATCAAATGGCATTTCGCGTAACAGAAAACGAAGCAACACACATTATCCCTCCACTGAAATACAAAAGCGGCAGTCACAAACCGCTCGTATTTTACCTTTGGGTTTAGCTCGGTGCACGGCGCGGTATAACCCAGAAATGACACGGCTCCCTTTGTTTTCCGCCCCATCGACCGCTAAGCGATAGTTAGTGATCAACGGTCGAGGGCCCGTGCTTTTGTCGAGGTCTCCGGCTTTTGTCGAGGTCGATGGGCGGTGCACGCGACGGATAATCGACGACCTTTTGTCAAAGTCTTCGCGCTAAGTGCTTGCTTGAATAGGCCGGTGGGCCAGGACGCGAGATAAGTGTTCGGTTTTATTGGTTTTTAATGAGTTTAAGCTGTATTGTTGCTGTGCTTTGCTTGGTGGTGATTAAAAATTGTGGGAGGGCGTTTATGGAAAATATGATCGATGGAGTTGTTAACTTGTTTGAATAATCGTTATTTTATTGAAGGAAGTTTAATAACAATTAGATTATTAAATGGGCTTTTAAGGGCAGCGGTAGTTACTGTCCATTGGCTTGCTCGTTCATTATTTTTTTATCTTAAAAAAGAAAATAACCCATTATTATTCCATATACACATTCAAAAACATACCCATTCATGTGCACGTTCAGTTCGATACGCTAAATGAGAATCACACAGCGTGGTGTTGCAGCGATGCGATGCCTCATCGCGGGTGTTGGCGCTGTGCATTGAGCTGTTTGATGCTCGTCCCGCTGCTCTCAGTATTGAGATACGTCGGGTGAATGTATTAAAGATGTTTTTTTTTTTACTTTGAATATTGAATGAGGTGTTGTATGAGTAATTCGAGAAGGTATTTTGGGATATAATTAAGTTTTGTTATGTTGATTGTTTAGTCTTCTGCGTTATATTTACTGAAATATAAGCTTCAGAAAAAGTCAAATTATATTTAAAATCTATTGTGCAATTCACAGCAACAATATTCATTGCGTAAATGCATTCCGCACAACAATTTTAACTTTAATGCGCAGATTGCTAATTGACATGAAGTGTAACGAACGCCAAAAAATCCACGTCATAATGAAAAATAAAGCGATATGTTTTCTCGACGTGCCGTTGACTGAGGAAAGGAGCAGCTTACGCACGATTCTTGGCCCGGTGCCATGCATAATAGCTAAATTCGCGAATATTACTTCCTCAGACCTCATGAGGGGAAATCGGGACGACTTGGATGGGTCTCCCGTTGCCCAATGTATTTTACGATTGGATTACATCCAAGTTTAGTAACCACATGTCTGTTGGGATGTGGCACGGGTTGCGTCACTTTTTTTGTTAGTGGCGCTCATTCCTGGGTTTATTGGCTTGACTGTTTGTTAATATGATATAATCTATTTAATTGTTTATTGTATGGCTATATCAGTGGCCCACTCGACTGCATTAATTTGCAAAACAAATATGAAAGATATTTCATCAGAAACATCATTTTATTCTAATAAGTAAAGACATAATAACTTATGCATTTATACATACATACATAAACTCCTCCTCTTTCCCAGAACGACTAGGCAGGGGTGCTACCAGGACACCCACATTTCGCCCTGTATGTTCCGTCCCACTATATTGATAGGGAACGAGCTTATCGATATATCGGGCACAAATTCCTGACTCCGGGCTGATAATTAATAGAAAAGTCCAATATCACTTTGCCACTCTGGATTCGAACCCGAGACCTCAGCTTTGCAATACCACAGTAATACAACTGCGGCACATTTTTAGTTATTGGTTAATACTTATTATTGATTTTTGTTTAATACTAAGATTCCTTTTTTGCGTATACATAAATGCAATGTGTATCACATATTGTAGGTCTGAATTGAAAATAAAATTATAATATAAATGTAATGTTTTATAATTATTTTACTACCCAGTCACTACCATGAAAGATTCCGCTGAATAAGGAAAACTTCCCCAATTTCACCAATGTTTATTAAAAGCTTCCTATGTAACTACACATATATCGTGCACATACTCCGAGCGAAGTAATTTGTAATGAAATAGTTCTGTAGTACCTACCGCGGCCTCACAATATAACTTGTTTGATTAAGGGGGTAAAATAGTTGCTTGACGTCCTTCAGTACTTTCCTCTAGTGATAAAAAAGCCTTGATATTGTCAGATAAACTTCGAATGATCAATGTTAATAAATTAGTTATTAGAGAATTGGAATTCCGTTGCCAGGTGTCATTACGCAATGCTAACATTACGTTGGATGAATACGTGAATCTAAAAATGTTAGTGAAAATAATATTCTGTTTTTTATGAAGAAGTTTAACACAATTAGCCAAAAACTTGATTAAAATTGTGGAGAGATGAATTTAACAACGTGTTACATTCCATTTGAATCATGAATTGGTTGATTTTATTAATTAAAAATATGATATATTGCATCTTATTTTGTGTATCTACTACTATCTATTATAGCTCATCTACCTAAATTCTTGACTATTATTTGGTGTCCCGAATTCAAGTCATATAAAAAATGACTTCCGAAATCCTTCTTCGTCACCTTCGTCACCTAAATTTTCCACCTACACATGAATATGCAAATGGTGTCTTAAAGCTAAAATTCTACATTTCGAATCCGAGTCGTACAAAGAATTGCAGTAATTACTCAGCCCGGCTCGCACTTTGGTCTGAAAAAACAATGCTGGGAAAAGTAGGACGCGTCTCAGAATCGCGCCTCAGTTTTCTAGTGCGAACTGAAACGCGCTAAGTTTCCGCGTTCTTATTACTCTCCGGGGAGAGGGAAAGGGAGGAGCAGCGGGGGGGGGGGTACCGCTGCACTCATCTACCCACATATTGAGATATCAAAGAGATTGGAACTCTAAGCGGGCTCCGTTCGAGTAGCGCTCATTTTATTTTTTGATAGGATTATTGATGTGATATACACTGGTGATGTTTTTTAAAAAAGTTAATCATATTTTACTTCAGACAGTAAAAATAAACGTTATAACCTTATTTTTATTATGTCGATATGTTATAATATAACAAAAGTTAATTTTAACATATCGCGTAGGAATGTTACACAAATTCTTTTCATCTGTACAAAAGCGTAATACCTAAGCCCGGGTTTGATGCCGAAAATGTCGGCCGACGAACGTTATTGAATATCGCTTGTCAAAGCTTTCTAAGTTACATTTTTACACATCGAATTGTCTGAATAAAAAAATGTGCTTTGAATACCGATAGGCTCGCTCCTTATCACATTGTATGTTGAACGCAAAATGGTGACGAAATGGATATTGATACATGTGGAATTCGTTGGTGGTGTATTTGTATTTGCCTGGATAGTGTGATAAGTAAAATATATACCAGCAGAAGGAAGCAAGGTTACTCTAGATTTATTCCAGGCTGATATTTGCTTTGTGCAGTAGAAGTTACTTTATGGTTTGAGCTTTTGGCTAACTTTATATAATAAATACATACACCCAACAGTCACATACATAGTCCTGACCCTACACTAAGATCGAGTCTTGTGTCGTGGGTATCAGGAACTACGAGATACTTTTCGGTCTCACAAACACCCCGACCCGAAACAAGTACTTGTGGTTCACACAAACATTTGTCTTGGTGCGTTGATCAAACCCGCGGCCTCTCGTTGCACAGCCGGCGTCTAACCCACTGCGCCTCGGAGGCTGTCTGTATTGATGTTATAAAGCTGCATTCTCGATCATCTAATAACATTTCTGTGTTCTATCCCATCACGTCAATAAAATTTTGGATCGTTTATCGCTCTTATAAATTTTATAATATTAGCTGCAACAAACATACGTTTCCCGCTACGTGATATCGTTGGAATAAAAGCAAATAATTCTGTAGTTGAAACTGCTACGTGTGCATTGTTCTTGACAGATGCGCCCTTACTGCAATCGGGGTCAGCAATCCGCCCACAATATACTTGAGAATTGTCGTATGTGGGGCGTGGGCGATAGTGGCTGAGAGTGTATATAATTAAATGTATGTCCTCATGTTACTTTAATAAATAAAGTAAGTTTTATCAATTAAGAACTTCTCAGTGTTATGTTCCATAGTAGGGTTCCAGCTGAATAATATGTGCCCCCAAAAATATCTGTTTTTACAGTTCCCACGATGTTATTGCTTACGTCACTCTGAAGAAAACTCGATTTTATGTTTGAAGTTTAATCTCTCCACATTTGATAGATTTAAGGCATCTTAGATATGTGTATACGGTCGTCATGACTTCATCCGACTTTTACGGGCAGTTATGCAAATGTGTTTTCCTCCCATAAGCCGATTCTGATTCCGGCAATAAACACTTGTTTACGATAAGTTTTGTATTTTATTGTCGTGTATTTAAGGACAGTTCGATTTTGTTCTGTCGATTAGTGTGCTAAATTAAACTGGGTCAGTGGGTAAATTGAGGGTGGTAACACTGTGACAATTAGTTTGATTAATTGTTGTTGGGTATTTCCGGTGGCTAAGTGTTCTGCGGTATTGCATAATTGCATCTTTTTCTAACTAAATATTAAATATCAGGCTATATAAGTTCCATACATTGTCAACGTTTTATGTCATCCTTAACAATATATTTAAAGTTTAGGCTGTAGTTTGGGCCAGAGTCTCTGCCGGAATTCGGAATGGCGGACTCAATATTGGCAAGTAAAGAATGAAACACATTACATGAAATGTCATGCAAGTTAGCAACACAAGTATTCCAACTCACATTAAACTCTCGAAGCATGTTTGTTCGTGATGGAATTAACTCGCTCGAATTGCAACCTACAAGTTGGCGTTGTGAATTTGGTCGGGACGTAATGTCGTAGTTACTTGAAACTTAACCGAGCGGGTTCCATTCGAGCGTAGATTATTAGTCAACTCTGGTTGTAAATTCACATTTGGAATTTGTTCTTTAAGTTTTTTAATACGTGAACTAAGAAAAGCTTACGAGAACGCCGAGAGCTACGAGTTTGTAGACTTTCGTAGGTGGCCGCTACGTGGGTGCTACGGCGTAGCGAAATAGGTCTACGATACGGGAGCGCTACAGTTTGGTTAATTTAAAGTTTTGCATATTTTTTTTATGCATTGAAGATTATTGTATAATCATTCGTGTATTCAAATATAGAATACACAATACGGTTATTCATCTTATATATCTTAAACGTTAAATTTACTACCAATACCTCAGTTTTTCATTCGCGCAAATTTTTATTAAGGAATGTGCTTAAATTAAAACCGCGTAGCATAAACCTTCTCACAATAAACAAAGTACACAATCACACAGTATTGGTTCAATCATTAATGATGGAAAAGCGGAATAGGTAAATAGAACACCGTCGGCCGGAACAAAAGCGTGCGAAGGCGCCGCGTCCGGGTGACCCACAACCGCAGGTGGCGCGTCACTGATGCACCGCGCTCAATGGACCCGGTGGAAATTATGGTACGGGTAAATGGAACGGGTCAACAGTGATGTGCTGGTTGTGGGTTTTGTTGTAATTTCGATTATGTGATTGATTGTTTTGTGTTTTTTACTGTTTTGTATGGGATATGTCTGGTATGGCTGTATTTTTGTCATGTGTAACAATTTATGAGCATCTTTTTTTATTTTCTCTTTGCGAGTTGTACGGTTTTATAGTAAAACAAATGCAGCGAAATTTGAAATGCAAATCAAGTCACATACTTTTTCGCGCATAATTTAGTATAAATTATGCAGTTGGTTTCCATTTTCCACTGAATTCAAACTAATTAAAGTAGAACTAAATTAACTAGAACTTTACTCTAAATCATTTGCATATTTAAAATGTTTAAAATGTATATCGCCAGTTTGTATTTTTTCTTCATAATTATGATATTGCTAAAGCCGGTACATCTTACTTCTTTGGAATCGTTAAGAAAAAAATGAGCATACCGATATACTCGTATTTGCATAGAGAATAGACACTGCTTATTCTGTAATTACTATTCAAGTGCAGTGAGTACAGAAATATTCTTGAAAAGGTTTTGTCAAACAAGAATTGAAGAAGATGTTATTGATCATTCAAAGAAAAAAAAAACTTCCGCTACATTATTTGTATTGAAGGAAATTGGTTGCGTCGTTAGAGCGCATTCCTGTCGCTTTTACGTCAATTCGGATTGAAACATTCCGTTCACATATGAAGGAGGGGGAGGGGGGGGGGTGGCTAAGACGTACCCCCTCTACCTCTAGACAGTTTTCAAAACGGCATATCTGTTATTAGATAAGTCCTTTTTGCCGTCGAAGTCGTTTGTCTTCATAGAACGGTGACGTTTCGGAAATTGATGAATGTGCACTGAAACTTGAAGATTGAAAATTATTTCACTATCTTGGAGTCAGTTCAGGTTCTTTTTAATCCGGTTGTCTGTTTTATTGAACGTGCTGGAGAATTCACTTAAGCACTTTGCTAAATTATACGCGCATTTTAGGCACATTAATGCAATTTTTAAAGTAATAGCATTACGTACATTAATATACACTTATCAGACTACGTATTTTTCTATGTATGTATCTTTCTATTTACCTGTAGATATAAATTGAACCGTGTTTAGAACGTAGTATAAACTAATATTATACTTTGATTAAACAGAAACTCGCTATATTACCCGGCGGTACTCCAAGTGTACATTTTGAAGCGTCATTAACATCGGCGACTTGGAGTAGTCTGCCTAGTTTGTCGGCAACATGTGGAACTTCGGCGGCACTAAATCGTACCTGCACGCTGTGTTTGATTAAATTTGGCCCAAGTTTTCACATATCGCTCCGGCTCGCTGAATGTTACAGTGACTTTGGAGTGGTTTTATAGGTTTTGGTAATTAATTTGATTATATTTCTTGCTAACTTTTTGGAAAGGAGAATTTATTGACGCACTTTGTTACATCGAACACTGAAATAAGGGAAACAGGTTTTTAGGACGGCTTTATTATCAACTTCTATAGGTATTTAGGACTTTATCAGTTTGCATACATCAAATAACTTTTTGCTTTGTAAGTGGAATAAACCTAAAACCATCCGAAAGTAATGGGAGCCGACTACTAAAATTCTCCTTACTTTTTGTGTGTTGTATTTTAATTAACTTGGATTCACTTGTTATTCTTTCCTTGTACGAAAACTAGTAAGAGTGCACTGAGCCCCGAAATTAACAAAAGAAAAAACCAAGAAAATATATTTTCGCAGAGTTATGTCATGTAACCTAGATGTTTATGCAAGAGCCGCACAAGACCTTAATACCGACATTCGTATGCGTAGCCCCATCTTGACATAAAAAGTAAACAATTATGAAAAGTGGATGGTGATATGCATGAGTGTGGGGAGAAACAATTAGCGGCAAGTTTTTCCCCGTACCGCAAACTGCCTCGACTGATGAATGGCCCTCGTGACAAGACGACGCGTCGTATGTGGGGCGCTGGACCGCTGCCAGCAGCGCTGATCATCTCTCATTCAGTGATGTACTCACAGCGGTATTAGGTTTTTTAATTTTTTAATACGGCGAGAATTTGCATTGTGCTAAAGATATAGAGGGTATGTCTTGGAAATGTTTGTAGAAATAATGCGGAGAATTGGGGTGAATGTTGGAAATGTTGGTTATAAGACTGTGAAACATATCAATAAAATATAGTTTATAAATAACGTGACTGAAAATCGTACGAACACTATTAAATTTATAGGAAATGGTTAACGTTTTTTTTTTATATTCGCCGATTACCAGTTATTTGCTCACATAACACTTTTAATAAACAAATGTTTTGACTCCCACCAAAACTAATTTAAAGCCTCAATCTAATAAACCAACAAAAATGAAATATTTGGTACAATGGTCACGTTATTGCATTTAATATTCGATCGAAATATAAATAAAAAACATTCAACGCTTTCAATGGAGAAATCTGAATTGCCAGCAATCAATTTGATTGTACAATGTAGGAAAAAGTGGAATACACGCACAAATGCCATGTAGGGAAGTTTGACACACGACGCACATATTTTGGTTGGTATCGGTGTGGGTGCTGCAAGTGCAATAAAACGTGACGCTCCCATAGCTATCGGTGGAGAGTTATTGCTGCCCGATGCTGCGATGAACGCGTCCCATGCTGATTTGGTTTATTTTATTTCGTGGACAACATGTGGCTTTTGTTTCTGTATAAGTTAGTTTTCATTTTGGGTTGTTTCAATTTAAAAAGCAGTTTATTGAATGAGTTGGTATTAAAAAAAAATAGCGTTCCGAATCGGTCCTGTGGTATCTGGTGGATATAGTCTAGGCATGCAATTTCTCCGCATATGGTTATTTTTATTGAAACCTGGTTTGAATCAATCTGACCAGACACACTTTTCTCCTTTATTTTTTTGCTTGGGTCCTATATAATTCATAAATATATAATAATTCCTATAATTCATAAATTATTATGTAATGTTAATCAACCTATAACCTTAAAGAATTAGGCTATCTAATGCAAAAACATTTTTTGTAATCCATTTAGTATTTCTACATATTTACACGTTCATACACACCTCTGTTTTGGATAAGGTTTTCTCTTTTTATTTAGCACAAAAAAAGCTCCCAAAAAAGAAATTGAACGATTCATCGGAAATTGTCTCTATCACTTAGAGATCTATCATAGCGAAACGTCAGAAAAGAAAAATACAGCCAAGTCGTAAGTTTCACGAATACGTATCAGCGTGCGATACGAACAAGTGTCAGCAAATAAGTTTTGAAAAGTTCCCGATACAGCAATAACAGATATATTTGTTTTATCTGTTGTCGAGGATGCAATACATTCAGACGTGACGCAATTTATACTGGCGTTGGTTGTAAATTAGTACTTGATAGGGGTAAAATTATAAATTCTACATTAAACAATTTTGAAATGAATAAGTTATATGAATATTTTTGTAGATGCATTTTTAGAAATGCAAAGAACACCGTTATTGAGTAATGAGTGCTTGAAATACTGTTCTATTTCTTCACATCTATCTACGCCAAATCAGAAAATCCCGAATTTCAAAGCGGAAAAATCGATATAACACGATTTCTCAGAATCAACATTGTGAACGCGTTTCCCAATCCACGTCTGCTACTCGAACAGTGAGTAGATTATACAGTGTTATTTCTCTAAACCAGACCCAAATAAAATGTTACATTAACAAAACAAAGTAAACAAACAGAACCTAGTTTTTTTCCGGCGCGGCGTTCAATCTATTCCCGGCGCATCCATGTTAAAACTCGACACATACGACACGCGATCGCAATTTTCACGGCGCTGAAATAAACACGAGCGATATTGCTGCATGTCGTATGACCCGCCAGATTTATTCAATCCTGTAGGAGTAACATACCCCTCCCATCTTCCCCTCTCCCCGCGTCCCTCACGTCCCGCAGGGAGAGCGCGGATCGAGTTGGAAGCTAAATGTCAAGCCGACTGATAAAAAATCTCTTGGATTGAAGTTACACGTATGTCGAACTGATATTGACTACGTGCCATTACAGTTTGTATGTTTTATTAATACGATATTTTTGAATGGTTTTTCCCTTGTCTAGGCTATTGTATATCGTTCTATTGAACAACATCATCTAATGGTTCAAGGAGGATAACATCTTATTTTTGATATAATAGTGATTCCTTCAAAAAAAAACCGGCTATCGTAACTATAATATTTGATCACTATGTTTCTCATGCCGTCGAATGTAACATAACCACAATTCAGGAAAATTGTGTCTGAGAATGAATCATACCTATTCTTAAAAAAATGCTTTACAACCTTCATGCAAAATTGCAGAAAATACGGTTGATATCTTTAGAAACGTGGACGCAAACGAACGCCTAGCAAAATCTTATCAGTTTCATCGCTAGTATAAAAGAGCCGAGTACATTTCAGGCTATCCTGAATCGAGACTCAAGGGAGCCTCTCATTATGAAAGGATTTCCGTCGCTGTTAGACAGACACGTATAGGCACTGCTTTTTATGGCTAGAGCATGTTTAAGCTATCCACGGCACAAAAAACGAGATTAGAAACCATTGAAAGATAAGTCTTATGTAAAGATTTCCCTATATACTTAAATAATGGTTTCTTAGATTCACGCGAATGTTACACATTAAAATAAAACTATTTTTTAACATAAATTTAAAATAGTTTTGTTTCTATATACTTAAATATCAATAAATGAGTAACTTGAAAAAAAAAACAAATATGTTGAAGCTAAAAAAAGACAAATGAGTTGAAGCAGAAAGAAAAACCATAATTTAACCCGACCCGGTATTTCACGTAAGGGAAAATACAGCACCGACACATTTCCCACGAACCTTTTGGAGAAAACAAGGAAATGGCAATTGCAGGCAGCGACACGAGATTTTTTCGTGTAAGAAAATTGCCTCAGTACAGAATGTAAAGCTTACCGTCTAGTAGAGAAGATCCGGGACGCAATACTTTTGCAAAATATGTGCATATTACAAAAAAGACTAAGTGGTGGTGAGATATTCGTGTCCCATTGTATAGCGACAACCACTCACAAGAATCCGTCACGAGGACCCGTACAAATATACCTGCAATTAATTTGCTCGTATTAATTGAATACACCGTCTGGACAGCGTCGCTGGTAACGGTAAGCCGTTCAGTACCATGTAATCACTTGGCTTGTACAGTATAAAATATATCAGAGGCGACTTTTCTGTTACTATTGCCTGAGCTGAGGCGTCTATTGGACGTTTAGCTTTACAAATCATTCTCGCGACTCGCGTACGTTCCATGCAAGATTCAATATAGCAGACGGGACATATCGAAACAATGGCGTCAATGAGACGGATGGAATTTATAGTGATTTTATACGACGCTGCGGCGCGCGCCACCTGACGCTTCGTTGACTCAGCTATGGTTTAAGGGAAATGTGAAATGTATAGATAAGATAGGATAAAGTTATGATCGTGCGTGACTGCTGCGGTTGGAATACGAAACACGCAGTATGTTTTTTGAATTATTGTTTTCCAGTAAATCTAAGTATGTCGAGATGTATGTGGGAATTTCAAATCTGATATGTGCTGTACACGAAAAGTCGATTTACATACACATCGCTCTGATATTAATTTAGTTTCTTCCTGAAATGTATGTGCATTTAAAAATGGGAGTAAAAAAAATAATGTTTGCGCTGTAGTTTATTTTTCCGCCAACAAAATTTTGTCTGGCGAAATATCAAAATATTGTTTTAGTATTCAGCGAACAATTTCGGACAATCGCTTTGTGAGCAACTAACGGTATATTGACGGTCTCGATCAACAATATGTTGATCAAAGATTGGCGGCCCTTTTTCTGTATCGAAGTTTTATCATTTCTTTTTATTTATAGTTTAGTGAGAATTCGTTTCTAGTGTTGGCTTTTTATTATATAAAGTTGATATAAATACCGGGTACAGGCGAATGGCATGCTCGTGTCGCCAGTCATTGCAATAAAAGTATACATAGGAATTGCTTCAATAGTTTTGGCAATAACATAGATGTAGTATACACCGACGACGACACATCTAGATAAAGAAATCCCTTTTGTAGACAATGTTCCCATTACCAAAATAAACATACTTTGCTCGGGATTGAATCTAATTGCGATTTGGCGATAGGCTCTCTTCCTCTAACATTATCAGACGGAAATACTGCCAAAATATAGGTTACCGCCATCGCACATTGGTCCTTCCGGGAACACACAAACTTTCAATAACAAATAATAATAAATGCCCAAACTTGCTCTCGGCTTCAGTGGGATAACTTCTGTGTCCAACGCAGATGGAGCACCCATTTTAATACTTCATACTCTTCATACGAATTTATCCAGGTAAAATATGAAAATGGCTTTGAAAAGATATAGGTTACACAGGATTCTGCAGATGTCAACACAATGCTACTCCGTCCATTCACGAAATTGAATTGAAAGTAGGTTATTTTTAACAATAAGGTGTGCGTTGTCCTCATTTATAAGGATTTTTTATGTCACGAAGCAGAAGGTTTTGCGTTTTGTGAATGGAATGATGGTTTGCATAATATTTCAATCACTTGATTCATAGTAATGATGCTGTTGTAAATGGTTTGAATTTCTGAATCTTAGTTTAATCACGATTGTAGTTTTTATTGTTGCAGTTGATTTTCGCGTGTACTACTGTTGCATTTTATCAGTTTGACGCAGAAAGAACAAGCTTTTATTTTATCCTAGAATATGACCTACCTTCGTCGCAAATGCAAAATTCAAAACGCGAAGGCAATACGGAGTGAGCTCCTTCTGCGTAGATCGGATCGCAACAACTAGTTAACTTTTTAAATTAGCTTTTTTTTAATTTAATAATTGAAAATTAAGGGTAGTTTAATTGTAACAGTCACAGAGCAGATGACTAATACCTCAGTCTGCCCCGTGACCACGAAAGCTGAAAAGCAATCGAAACGTCGGGAAGTTAAAAAATGTAAAAATTAAACCAAATCGCGATAAAATCCGTATAAAATAGTTTTATTTCAATTAAATAGCAATTATGAATTATAAACTTTTGTTTCTTTTTAATTTTAAAATATTAAATATAAGTAAATAAGTTGCAATTCAATATTACTATATAATACGACCTTTTTAGTGTAGATTTTTTAAATGTAGTTACGGTAAAGCGACTTGGCTGCACCTGTTACAAAGTTTACCCTACTTGCCCAATCTAGGTTAGCGGGCGGATGTATTTTATGGCACCAGCCATTTCAGTCTCAAATTTTTAAAATCATCTATATCGATTTGCCATTAGTTTAATATCTAAGCGTAAACTGCAGTTATTTTTTCATTAACTTTTAAATTTCCCTGCAAAAATATCAGCAATAACCCAATATCTCCATACAACTTCCAAAATACATGGTTACAGCCCAAAGCGTATGCGTTCGTATCGTCAGGGTTTATTTACATCTCCCATCGCAGACGTAAGTGAAGCGATCGACGTTGATTGAGAGAGGCAAATTGCGTTTGCCAAGGGAGACCGTTTGTCTGGCGTATTCTTTGAGCTCGATGCTAGGTGTTGTGAGCCATTTAATAGTTCGGGGTACACGAGTATTGAAGGATCTTTAACGTCTGTTAATGATGCTGTGTTTTGGTGAGTTGGATGTGTATGGGGTTAAATGGTGTTCATTGAGGTATTTTAGTATGCATGTGTATAACAATCAGAGTAGAGCAGAAGACTACAAATGACTAGCCATTTACGGTATAAAGCTCTTTCCCTACGGCAGTATTCAAAATGGTCGCCACTAAACGTAGTAACTACCCATCTAATGTGCCCTTGTTATATCTCCAGTAGAAGCAAAACGAAATCCGTTTAACGAAATGCTACGAATGAATTAAATAAGAAATTATTTACTATTTTATTCACACCAAATAACTTATAACATTCAAAAGTACCTACATTCAAAATTGAAAGGAATTCCGAGTTATCTGATATCTCGACTGGCACAAGAGTTGTTTGAAAATAGAATGGTCGGTTTAACCGTTGAATGCAGTTTTAGGATGAATAAAAGTTTGCATTAGTAGCGCTAATGAGGTCACCAAGAAGCGCACCACTTAGACTGCAAGTTTTAATAACTTTGTAAGTATAATTTGGGCACCGTTAAGAAAGTAGAAGATAGTTACAGAACGTTTTCAGAATTTATTTTATCGTACTGCGAGCTTACTAAAAGATTTCTTTAAAACTAAAGAATCAACGTATCTAATTAGTCTAATCGCGATAAATTTACACACAAATTCTGACTAGCACCAAAATAAATTAAAACTCAGTGCATTTCATATTTATCTATTCACGAAATAACCGAATTAACAAAAAATACTCCACATTTTTACCCAAACAAAATAAGAGGCAATTCTTTAATAAATCCAGTAGAAAGTGAAAATAACCAGTCAGGATATTCCGCGGCAAAGAGCTCCGGATCAAAACCCACCGGCACATGTCAGAACGAATTGCATCAGTAATGGAAAACAAGTTTAACTCCATTCGCTCTGCGTTTCAAATGCCGAAATGTTTTTAAGTTGAAAACCTCGTTAATGTCTTTGGACCTTGGCTTTAAGTATTGAGTTACGAGAGGACTGTTTTATTTGTTCATTTTATAAATAGGCATATTATTAATAGGCTTGAAAGTAAACTGGGGGACTTGGAATTTGAATGTTGTGTTACAGGTAGTTAGAGTTAGTATTATGTGTTAAAATATTTATTAGTGACGCTCACTGTACGTAAAATTTTTCTCTATCAGGGTCTTGTCAGGACAAAAAATTTCGATGCTAAGTTCAAGGTATCATTCTACGTATCAAACTAAGGGAGTATTCTAACAATCTTTTTATTTGTATCGCTGGTAGTAAAATTTCGAAGCGTATCCTTATATTCTTTTTAGCCGAATCTTAATATCAAAATAACATAGTATTGTCTCTATTGTTCAGGTTCGGGCAAGTCATACACCATGATGGGGTCTCCGGGGCCGGATGAAGGCGGCATCATACCACGACTCTGCGATGCGCTCTTCGAAAGGATTGCCAGACAGGAGACACCTCCCACGCTCACGTACAAGGTAAAATATATAATCTATTTAAAAGAGATATTTACTCACCTACGCAAATACGAAACTCCACAACTAAGGTTCAGTTGCATCAACTGATATTGACCAAAACTTTAACTTTCAAAGAAAAACTTTAACTAGCAAAGAACTAATCAGCGACTCTATTCAAAAACCTGAAATACTAAAACACTGGATTTATGCCATACATTTGTATCTCCTTTACAAAGTTAACATGGTCAGAGTTACTTGATACAACTAGACCTTACCATTTCGCTTTAATAATCTGTATCTGTATCAGCTCACATATGTATGTACGTCCCACTTCGGGCACGGATCCTCTCTAAAATCGAGAGTACGATTGAGAGGAATTAGGCGATATAGTCCACTACGCTGTCCTAGTGCGGCTTGACGGAATTTACATATATATTTTTAAAATTTCTACGCTATGCTGGTTTTCTTAGGATGTTTTCCTTCACCGTTATAGTGCGTGGTGATTGACTATCAATACACACATGACTCCGAAAAGTCAGAGGTGTGCCCCGGGATTTGAACCCGCGACCATCGTGAACATGTTGGTAGCCGCGTCTGGTCCGTTACCAGCAAGACACAAAAATTTGATTATTACACAGCTTTCATAAAAATCTTAGTTTTTTAAATCTGCGCTGAATTTTTTTGCTGAAAGGCAAATTTAATAAATAATTGTGACTGGCAGTTTGTAAACGTCGACGCTCCGTGATTAAGGTCTAATTACAAAAAAAAGCTTTTTACTTTGTTTCATCAAATATTTTGTATGAAATTAGAACTAGAGAGTTTAAAATAATAAACGGTAATATAGAGTTTAAATAAACCTGGTCGTTCAGAGGCAGTATTTGTCATTTTTGAAGAAGATATATTATGCAGTATGTAACAGCTTTATGTTATGTTCTACAACTTAGCCAGATTCTATGAGAAAACCTGGAGTACCGCGTTATCCAGATCTTCAAGTAAACAACGTACAAAAAAATTATACAAACCCGGTGCCGTGTCCCAACATAAATGCAATTCTTTATAGCAAATGTTCGTTCATTCGAACAGAAGTCCTGGAATATAATTTTTCTTTTCTCTAAGCCTCCGCGTCTGGAGAATTAATGCTATAATCCAGTTAGGCGGACCGTGGAAACCGTAGACTTTTACCTATTAATCCTTTTTCACTGGTGTATACGGAATACGTAGCCACTAAATGAAAAAAGGATTAGTTTCAGCCAGGGTTTTTAATGTACGAAGAAAGGAGAAGGGGCAAACATGTATGGACTCCAGCCTATTGACCAATAAGGACGAGCGATATGTCATTGGAAAGGTCTTTTCAGATGTTACAACTTCTTCTCTGACAACTAAACCCAAATCGCTGTATTTAAGCTAATATAGCTACATAAAGACAGACCGAAAATCACACGAAAGCGCCTCGGCATAGTGAGCAATAACAACAAGCGATACGTCGTTAGAAAGGTCTTTTAAAATGCTACAACTTCTTCCATGGTGACAAGTCTCAAATCAGTGTGTGAAAAAAAATATCGATGCGTAAAGGTAGCGCAAGGATGAAAACATGTATATGGACTCATAGCCTATTGTCCAATAACGACGAGCGATATGTCATTCGAAAGCTCTCTTCGTTTTCTACAACTTCTTCTTTGGCAAGAAATCCCGATTAGCTGTATTTAAAAAAATATTTCGACATAAAGATATCGCGAGGGCCATATGTATGGACTCCAGCCTACTGGCCAATAACGACGAGCGATACGTCATTGGAAAGGTCTTTTGAAATGCTACAACTTCTTCCATGGTGACAAGTCTTAAATCAGTGTGTGAAAAAAAATATCGATGCGTAAAGGTAGCGCTAGGATGAAAACATGTATATGGACTCATAGCCTATTGTCCAATAACGACGAGCGATATGTCATTCGAAAGCTCTCTTCGTTTTCTACAACTTCTTCTTTGGCAAGAAATCCTGATTAGCTGTATTTAAAAAAATATTTCGACTTAAAGATATCGCGAGGGCCATAATAATATGTATGTCTCATAGTCTATTGTCCAATAACGACGAGCGATCCAATAAATCTCTTACTGTATTTAACGTTCGATATCTTGCAAGATTCAGCAAATTGCGCTGTATCACAATCAAAATTATGTATTTTCTGCATCTGTAATAACGTCCACCGTTTTAAAATGTAATTATTGTTAATTATTTACGCAAGACAAGGATTTTCAACATACTACTAATGTACGTGAAATGACTCCTGTTTCAGTTTTGTGATGAAATACCATAAATTCAATTCAGGTATTGCTCAGGAGTTGTCTAAGGAGTGTTGCGCGACATTATATACTCGTAGTTTATTTTATAATAATTAGTAATACTGTTTTTTACCGGTATTTGTACATTTGCCACTGGCGTTGATTATTGGCAATGCGTTTAATAATCCAATCTGGAGGGCTCTTAGAAAAAACAAACACTGATATGATGTAGGTATAGACTGCCTCGGTGACGCAACTGTATGACGGTATGGTTGCAAAGCGGAGGTTTCGGGTTCAAATCCTGGGTCGGCAAAGTGATAATGGATTTTTCTATTCATTATCAGTACGGAGTCAGGAATTTGTACCCGATATGGCGTAAGCCTCGCGCCCTATCACATCGGCACGGAACACAAGGCGGAACGTCGGTGTCCAGGTAGCATTTCTGCCTATCGCTCCTGGGAAAAAGGCGTGAGTTTATGTATGTATGTTTTAGGTAAGACTTATTTCTACGACAACCTTCGTTTAGTGCCGAAATAGTCGTATAAGCTAATAATGTAAATAATATTTTTATTCCTAGTTTGTATAAGTACCATGTTTAGGTATTTTTTGATAAATAAATAAACTATTATTGTAATTTATAAAGATATGAGGTCGTTATTTATCGTCGTTATTGGACAATAGGCTATGAGTCCATATACATGTTTTCATCCTTGCGCTACCTTTACGCATCGATATTTTTTTTCACACACTGATTTGAGACTTGTCACCACGGAAGAAGTTGTAGCATTTTAAAAGACCTTTCCAATGACATATCGCTCGTCCTTATTGGTCAATAGGCTGGAGTCCATACATATGGCCCTCGCGATATCTTCATGTCGAAATATTTTTTTAAATACAGCTAATCGGGATTTCTTGCCAAAGAAGAAGTTGTAGAAAACGAAGAGAGCTTTCGAATGACATATCGCTCGTCCTTATTGGACAATAGGCTATGAGTCCATATACATGTTTTCATCCTTGCGCTACCTTTATGCAGCGATATATTTTTTCACACACTGATTTGAGACTTGTCGCCGTAGAAAAAGTTGTAGCATTTTAAAAGACCTTTCCAACGACGTATCGCTTGTTGTAATTGCTCACTATGCCGAGGCGCTTTCGTGTGATTTTCGGTCTATCTTTAAGTAGCTATATTTTTTTAAACACAGCTATTTGGGTTTAGTTGTCATAGAAGAAGTTGTAACATCTGAAAAGACCTTTCCAATGACATATCGCTCGTCCTTATTGGCCAGTAGGCCGGTATGCGTCTTCTCCTTTAATTAGCAGTCCACTTATAATGGGACTGTATGTTTTCTTGTTTGCTTTGGGACGCACATCTTTATTAAATACATTTTACAAGATGAGTTGGAATTAATTACTCTTTTGAGAAGGTCCAGCTTATTAAATCATAGAAAATGAAGGTTTGAAATAAATTATTTCTGATCAGTAAATTTAATAATATGTAAGCAATTTTAATATAGTGTATGATAACGTTATAAAGTATAATACATTTTACAGACCTAGCGCCCTTGTTTATTACATGAGCTTTTTGTTAGTTAACATTTATTTATAAAATAAAATGATGAAATTGTACAAAGCAGATCGTAAGCACGTGGTAAACACTGACAATTTTGTATACAACTAATGCGCTCCCGGTTCTTTTGATTTTTGTTTACTTTCGTCTTTAACGATACACAAATCAGACCCCTTGTCTAAGATATAGGTTAATTTACATTATAAATTACTCAATCTTTTTTGTATCTCTGAGCTACTTTAAATGGTGCATATTTTTTGTTGTTTTGATTTTTATTATCTAGATTACGGTTTAATGAAGTCTGATTATGTAATGTTAAATGTCTCTCTTATCTCCGGAGAACCGTCACTGTTAGTAAGTCTCGGGCAGATATTGAGCGCACTTTAGAATATATTTACAAATAACAGTGAAATTCAATGTAATTAATTGATGATTTGATTTCTTTTTATAAATTATCTTTCATGCGACACTCACTCTCACTAGGATTTTAATCATATTGCAGAATTAATTTTCGTAACATTTTCGAACGGTCATGAGCCTTTCAGTAATTTGTTTCTGTAAATTGTTCGCTTCTAAACAATTCTGTATCTATCAAACCACAATGTAAATAAAACAATTTCCCTTAGGTGGAGGTGTCATACATGGAGATCTACAACGAGCGCGTGCACGACCTGCTAGATCCGGAGACGACGCGGCGGTCGCTGCGGGTGCGCGAACATGCAGTGCTCGGACCCTACGTGGACGGACTGTCGCAGCTCGCTGTGTCTTCGTTTCAGGTTCGTTATATCATTTACTTTCATACATACTACTACTATACATACATACTATACTTTCATACATACACACGTACTACAAATCTATGGAACCAGTTGCCAGCGGCATCATTCCCGGACAGATACGACCTGGCGACCTTCAAAAAACGAGCGTATTCCCACCTCAAAGGCCGGCAACGCATCTCAATGCCCTATGGTGTTGCAGATGTCCATGGGCAGCGGTGTTCACTTACCATCAGGTGAACCGCATGCTCGTTTGCCCCCTATAATATAAAAAAAAAAAATAAAAAAAAAAATACATTTATAGATGAGATGTAGTTGGATTATTAACTGAGTTGATTTAGGAGAGGATCTCATCGGCTGTAATACAGTTTGTGAGTCTATTGATTTTTTAGTTGGTGCAGCAGCATTTTACGCGTCAACTTCAATAACAGCCGGAAGTTGAGGGTTTTATCATCGGACTTTAAGCACCATTTAGGATCGCTCCTCCATCTCAATTAGTCAGATAAAAGTCCAACAAAAGTTTTCAAAGTCGTGTGATTGCTCCGTAACACTCGACTGTGTCTCTTTGACAAAATTGTTCACTTGGATCGTTTCAAAGGCTGTTAGGTGGCATCGGTCCCGTTCGAAATGTCAGCTCTAACTAAAAAGTTCGATAGGAGCTCCGAGTTATCCGAAAAAGTTTAACAGCGTCTCAGTCTAGGAACTTCGACAATGCCGCCTATCTCGGTGACCTTTAAATTTTACAACTACTGTGTTACCGGCCTGACTTTAAGTGCTGCTTTGTGATTTACGGAATATGGTGTAAGAATATCGCGAAAATGGCGGGCGAATTTTCTCAAAGATATTTGAGTTTGTTATTTATGAGGTTCGTGCCTTTACAAAATACTTTTTAGTATAGATTCGTCACCTTTACAAAAGTGTTATGTAACGCTTTGCAATACTTTATATAATATTACTGCTTTTGCTAATATTATTAACAGCCTATAAAGGTTAATTTTAAAAATAATGAATAAATTACGTCGTCTCAAGCCAGTCTCATATAGTGTTCGGTTGTTGTCTTAGTTACTTTTAATACAAAGTCTGCAAATCATTGAGAAATAACTTTATTAGTATTTATAATAAGCTAGGCATAGAACACTTTCAATTACTTCACCAACTCCATCGCCAAAATTACACGTCGCGTATTTTACCGCGAAACTTGTAAAGTTTTCAACAGTTGGCAGTTTGCATTTTTATGTTGGCTCGGAAACTCGTGCCTGCTGAGTTTAATGCTCACTTCTACTACAAAGTGTTATGAATATGCAGCTAATGAGCTCATGTGTGCGATCGATGTTGCTCCCACTTCGACCTACATCCTAAGGTTTTCAAACAGGTTACGTGAAGTTCCGTTCGAGTTAGGTTCGCTCAGAAGGTGGAAATACCTTTGATGCTATTAGTTTTATGCTGTAGTACTATGTTTTATATGGCTTTTTATTGTGGATTGAATATAGATATTGAGAATTTGAGAATTTTATTTTTTGTCATTAGTACATGGAATAGTTTTAGGGTAACTTGAATACCGCGGTTAATTAAAAATCTAGATTAATTTAATTCTAGGCATCGTTTCATTCACGTCTTTAAAGCATTTTCATTCCAAAGAATATTACTTTTGTATTAGACAGGTAAAATATGTGAAAATTACGAAATTTTTATGAACAAGTATTTATACAACCCTGTCCGATGTTAAGTGAAAGGTCGACAAAAAGAGGCAAAGAACTAATCCTTTAGTTATTTTAAAAGCTCACGTTGCTAAATAACACAACAAATAACAAAACACGCTGTACTTATAATAAACCTTTCTAAAATTTCAAAAGATACACTTCAAGTGGCCATCAGCGTTTTGTCACATGTCCGAGGGAAATGGCAACGATTTCCTAGTGAAGGGTCCGTCGAATGGGCTCGTTTACCAGGCTTACCTGTCTAAGCCCGGCAGTTACGCCGCGTACAGTCTGCTCTTACACTAAAGTATGGCGGCCATGATATCGACGGTATAATCATTTGCAGCCTTGAACATTTGCACTGCTTTTGTTTTTATTTCAACTGTGTAATGTTGTTTATCAAATATGGCTTGGCCCTACAGTGGGCTAATACAGAACAGGACAAAGTTAGTGTACAGTGTAGTTGGGTAAACAAACAATTCTATTATTTGTCAATGTTTAATGAAGTGTTAGCTGGAATTTGTTCATGCTATTTATTTATTCAAGACTGGGGTGGTTGGCGCGTTTGTAGAGGCCTAAGTTAAACAATGGACAGCGTAAGCTAAGGTTAATAATTTATTCTGTGCTTTGTAATATTTGTCATACATACTTTATATTAATAGTTATGAAGGGATAGTATAATGAAATACCATTACTTTGGTATTGCTACAAAACAATTACACTGTAGAACAGCTTCTAGTTCTTTTGATTGAAGTACAGCTACTACTCCGCTTACGTTAATTGAATTAGAAAATACCTCAGTCTAGTCTGCGTTTAGTGTAAGTAATAAGCAGATTAAAAAGATTAATGACTACTTATAGATGCTTTTGAACTTACAATGTTACTGTATTTAAATAAAACACTCGTTTGTACGGTTTCTCTTACACAATTAAGGGTTTGTAAGTCAATATGAAAATATATTTTCTTTGCCTATTAAATAACTTTAAATGCATATTAAGCGAATTTAGATAGACAGTTAACTCTTTGCCTAAATTACGAAGGCATTTTGTTTTCAGACAAAAACCATTATCATCGACAGAATTTTATATCCATCTCTTGGCATATCCTTTGCCTCTATCTTCTCCTAATCTACAATTCATAATGCGGTTTGAAATGTATATTATCTGGTATGCTACGACAACATCTAACTTATATGCCTTAAATATACAAAAAAAAAAACTATTTGATCGCCTAGCAATAGCTTCCTGTCCCATCTCATCCTGGAGCGCATATTTCAGCGTTATCTCCTTAGTGCTTTACGAATATTGCAGTATTCTATTGTTAATGTGAGGTGAGGCTGGCCCCGTTCGCCTTAATTGCAATCCCTAGGCGCTCATTAAACCCTCAGACCGTTCTCTTAAGATTGAAATTTCATTGCAGTGTAAAATAGTTTGAAAATACAGGATTGTGTGTGGAGTACATGTTATTTCTATGTAATGATTCTATATTCAACAGAAGGATTTTTTCGATAGGAAATGAAAATAAATGCGTAGAAAATGTCTCCACCGCGAATAATAACAATAGATTTCACATAATAAGCAGTTGTTGCTCCCCAATTGTAGGAAATGAGGGATAGAGTTTCTACAAAGCTGCAATCTATTTCAATACCCTGCATTCCTCTTGCAAAAATATTACCAAACCCTAAAAAAAACTATCCTTTCAAACTAACCAACAGCAAAAAATTCTCAAACAAAATATTACAGCACGAAGACAAATAGTTTGGGGTTTTTGGCAATGTATCTCCCTCACCGAAAGGTTCATTACGTGGGCTTCGAGCGGCCCGCGGGCCTCGGCCGTCGATTATTCCGCCGATAGTCGAACACCCCTCCACTATCAACAATTATGTTTTCAGAAGTGTTTTGAAACACTCTATTTGAGCTTTGTTGGCTGGCTTGGCTTTTGAATTTCCTTCAACGTTATGATTTGAAGGGTTGTAGGTATTTGTATTTTTTGGATTATAGTCATATTTATCGATGATAATTCTAAGTAGGGTATTATGACTATATTTCCGCATTTGTAGAGATTTTAGTGGCCGTTTGTTCTTCTTTAATAGATTTTTAATTAAATATGACTACCGTGCCTATTGGCGATGCGGATTATAGAGAAATATGTTTTTATTCGTCTATATTGGTATTATCATCTTTAGCTACAGGAAGTCTATCGCTCAATATATGTAGACTTCCCACGAGAATATTCATAGCAACTTGTTAGAAGCTGTGGGCATCCAGCGACTTCCTGCAACATTAATACTTGTATGATCTTTAAACATTCGTCTCGATCTTTATGCTCATTGCAAGAATTGTCAATTTGCAACAATGTTATATTTTTTATTTAATAATTAAATTCTACCCTTAAGCTTAATGTTCTAGTCTTGATACTTAACCGATGTCTCAATATAAAGCAAAACAAATAATACAAGTACCTACAAGTAGGGGACCTCTTCACTTACGTCAGGAGTGAACTCAGCGTAAATCCGCGCAGAAGCTGTGTCGGCCGAGCGCGGCAGTGAATCAATCAGCTAGCTGACTCAACGCACCGTGAACGTTATTGTCCCGATATATTGTGCACACGGTAATCTCGTGTAATTGAACTTGCCTCTTGTGATGATGTTATGTATTACAGGAGTGTAGCATTACTCGTATGGGCATCATTCTTTTCTTTATTACTAAAAGTCTAAATCCGACCCTTAAGCTCGATATTCCAATCTAAGCTACTTAAACAAGGTCTCAATCAACTGACTTGACGCAATGTGAACGTTATTGTACCGATAAATTGTGCACTCGGTAATTTCGTGTAATTGAGCTTGCCTCTTCTGATGATGTTGTGTATTGTAGGAATAATGCTACTACGAATCTATGTTTTCTTTATCAGTAAAAATCTAAGTCCGACCTTTAAGTTCGACACTTTAAGCTACCCAGACGAGGCCTCAATACAAAGCACAACAATATTATGTATATCTTACTGGCCAAACCCGGCTTAACAATTTGGGATGAACTAGTTGCGCCTAGGCCAAACCAGTTCACACGGTATTCTCGTATAATTAATCTTGCATTATATCGTAATGTTGTGTTTAATGGGAGTAATGTTATAGGGCATTATTCTTTTCTTTATTATTACAAGTCTAAATTCTGCCCTTAAGCTCGATATTCTAAAGCTACATAGACAAGTTCTTAATCAGCTGAGGCAACGCACCGTAAACGGTATTGTTGCGATGTATTGTTCACACGATAATCTCGTATAATCAATATAAGTCCATTCAAAGTTTAGGTAGAGAAGAATGTACAAATTCAGCAAATGCCGTTTATTTACAATTATCGGGAATCTCAAAGGATTTTCTCCCTTAAAATATATAGGGTAGTAGTACAAATGTAGCAGACTTACTGTATAAGTAAGTCTTGTTTTTTTGGGTCTAATTTAGTACCGTTAGTAATTATAATTTACATATATTTCAACTACCGCAACGTGATGAATTATATGCCATAAAAAGGAATATGTATTTGTTACAAAATATCCATGTGCAAATAATTCGAACCTACATCATTCAGTATGAGTTAATTTCAAACTAACATCCGGTGAGTGGTAATATATCTTTCGATTAACCATTTACAAAATTCGTTGAACAAACATACAGTTCAAACAGTAGGATTAATACCCTACCGTTTCATCCAGCATTATGTATACAATTAACCATGTCTATGTATTGTTTGTTGCAAATAAACTGTTCTATATAATCCATCTATAGGGATTAAAGGATCGTTACTGCCAGGTCTTCCAAATTGGCAAGAAAGAGACCAGACAAAAGGATGAAAAGAGGATGAGGATATTGGTCCTTTGGCAAACTTACCGAAGAAAAAGATAGTAGACAAATACATTTCCGCATTGTTACTAGAGAATGTGATGTCACTTCTGCATATTGACAAATATAATTCACCTTGATATTGCATTAATATGTATTGTCTTATCAGTACAGATAATGCATGTAATATGATTTATAATACCAGATAGTAGTGTTATGTTTGATAATGGTTAAAATATGCATAATACAAATTGAAGCGCAAGGTTATCATTGTTTAATTATATATTACCCATATAATATAAGACTATCCGTAGTTAGGAGCACTTTATTAAACAATTTTATAATAACAAATTCATTTATACATGTGCATAATATACGCATAATATAATGGAAATTTAAAAAATAATATTGTAAACATAATTTAAAGATGTAAAACAAATGTATTTATTCACATTTAATTTGCTTTATATCTCTTGTAATCTTACATTTTCCCGAGGCTATGGTGTACTAAACAATGGTACAGCACGAAGTTTAGAAAGTGTGTTAGTCGTCGGGATGCGTGATGGATGGCGCTCGTTAGCTCCTGTCTGCGATGAATGCGCGCTTTTCCATATATTCCAGGAATTTAATATGTAGACTAACATGTTCTACGTAAAAGGGTATTCAGGTATTTTCAAACAACAATGAAATGCTTTAGAACGATGGCCTATGATAAGGGGTTTTTCCAATAAAAACAGGCGGAACATATATTTGATAATTGCAAAGTTTAAAATAATATTCTAGGTTATTGATTGTAGCTTTAGCCGTAAGATACAGATACTTCAACTCATGTTGGCGCGCAGTTCTATGTGTGTGTCAAGCTTTTGTATATACAGTTTCTGTGAGGTACATAATTTTTTTATAGTTGACTGTACCAGCATAAGAGAGCAAAAAGAAGACGTGTTGCTCGGGCGACAAGTGTCGCGGCACTAACACGATGATCAAAACTGCATATTCACAAGGATACGCATACATAAAGCAATTTCCCTAGTATAGATTGAAGCGCAGTGGACAAAGTGACGGCTGTGTCAGTACAAACACAGCGACGGTATTTGCTGAGTGGGTTATGTGAAGAATTAATTGAGCTAGGCGTTTGAGGAGCCCTATATCCAACAGTAGCCTTCAAGGCTGTCATGATGATGAATCCTGGAAGGTCACTATAATGAGGATTAAATATTTTCTCGGCTATATTTATTCAACTGCCTCGGTGGCGTAGTTGTATTACGGTACGGTTACAAAGCTGAGGTCCCGGGTTCGAATCCCGGGTCGGGCAAAGTGATATTGGATTTTTCTATTCATTATCAGCCCGGAGTCAGGAATTTGTGCCCGATATGGCGATAGGCTCGCCCCCTATCACATCGTGGGACGGAACATGCAAGGCGAAATGTGGGTGTCCTGGTGGCGCCTCTGCCTACCCCTTCGGCGATAAAGGCGTGAGTTTATGTATGTATGTATGTATTTATTCAAAACAGGTGTGTTAGGAAATTAACCTGCTATTGGGTATTTTTTTTTCGGATCATCCGATAATTTCACTTACAGAATTTAGATTTTTTAGAAGTTATAAAAGGAACAATAAACTAACTACATCCATAAAACATTAACCACCTTCAGAATAATTTGAATTTCCTATATCCGACCGGGACACTGTTTCGGGCCCCATAATATCCAAGATTAACATCGTATTAAGTACATTAAAACAATGTTCAACCCTATTATTTCCATTATACTCTGTTCTTGTCGTAATGTCATACGCTTGTCGAATTAGTGCTCTCGAAGAGTTTCCATATTTCGGCAATACTCGCGATTTTATTTCCCCTCTTGTGTTCAATCCGCGAACGTTTCGACATTGTAGTTAATAAAGTGGTCTGTTATTGACAATAGCGTACGGAAGCAATAAAATATATGTATGTACAGGAAATGAGGAATTTTGTTATTGTTTTATGTTTAACCAGAAACTTCAATTTATTCGGCTAGTGGTACGATATTCGTAGTTATTCGTCCGGATAACGAACACTGTATACAATGGTGGAAAACCCATGATATTGAATCACGCTAGTGAGTAGCGTTTTAGGTACAATCTGTTAATATATCGTTTCATGTAGCTACAATTGTTTCGCCGGCGAATAATAAGGTCCGAAAATATAAGCCATTACAGAGAGCTACCATTGCGCCTTTCCTTTATCCTCTAATATTATAAAGGTTAAAGTTTGTGTGTTTCTTATTTCTTTCACATACATGTTTAAATTCCTTGCTCATCAAACACATTATCGGGATAAAAACGTTCACACAAAATTTCATCAATATTGGTCAAACGACGTTTGATGAGCAAGGAATTTAAACATGTATATTTTCTACTCTTTCAAACTCGAAAGGATAGTTTGGGATAGAATATAGGGCGGATGAAATTGGATATAATGCATGTATGCGTAATGTAGTTGGTATGCTTATTAAATAAAATAAAATAAAAAAATAAAATATAAGAGGGCGGAATTGAGCGCTTTGAATCATGGAACAGATTGATACGGGACAGAGCGGGATGTAATGGGACAGTACAAGAAAAACAGTGTAAAAGACCGCAGACACGTTGAATTTAAATACTTATAAAACAGTATGCGTAATAATATGTAGCTATCTTTGTGAACTGGACTCAAAAAGCCGAGTCGGGCTTATAAACAAACTTTAAAGCTAAAATTAATTCCTAACAGAACATTAAGGCAGCTCCAAACTTTCTACACAATCTTAATGTCTATTCATTATAACTAAAACATCGTCCTACTCGGGCCAAAGTCCCTCGCAACTGCCCAGAATGGCGGGTCGTTTGGTTGAAAATGTTTTTTGCCAAACTAACAGTATTAACTAGAGATCCTCTGTAGGGTTTCGCTGACGTCAAACTCGCCCTTGAACCCCGCACCGGCCTTGTCAAGTCGAATTAGATAACAGACAATAGTTAGTTGCGGGGACGGGGGACTTCTACCTCGAAATCCTTTGTCAATAGTGGTCTTAAATGTTTGTGGAGTTAGAAAGTTAAGTGAGGTTTTGGTTGCTGTGATGCATGTTTGGAAATAAAATTGGGCAGGAATATCACACGTTTATCCCTTGTCAGAGATTATCGAATGGATTTGAAAATCACCTTCTTCGCTGTTTTCACATCCTTTATCTGTTCATATATATTCGTCGTTTAAGAGAACTCTTGAGTTGCTCTTTCTTCAGAGATCATTTATTATTTAGATATATTAGGTTTTCCTAGTGTGCCCACTGCCAACCCTTCCATCTATATTCTGTTGATATATAAAAAAACAAAATAAAACTTTGTAGAATTAAATAACATACATTATACTTATCAGGCTTTTTTTACTTAACCTAGTCCCAGAGGTAATTTATACTAAACTTGTATTATTTGAAATACAACGACGATATCAATATATTTCGGCTGTATTTAAATTAATTCAAAAGAGACAATGTAAAGCGTTATTCGCAATATCGTCGGACGTGGGTTGGTCCGACGGGAATTCGAAATACAGATATTGTTTTCAATCTGGGACACTGGCCACGGTTTGTGTATCGAAAATAAGGTTTTTTTGTATAGTCTCGGATGGGACGTGCCAGATAGACGAATAATACGGCCAGAGAGGCCTGCGTGAAAGGTTTTGTATTGAAATATTTGTGGATAGAATTATTATTAAGGAGACAGTAATCGTAATCCTACTCGTAAGAATTTTATTCGCGAAGGGCAACTTAATTTTTTCTTTCTATTTCTTATAAGTTTTTCAATCTATTTGTACACGCAGCAATGCGTCTTTTTAATATCATTGTTAGGTTGAAATTGCCATGAACTATTGTAATACGGTGAGATTCTTCACTTGCCAGTACGTATTTTTTTGATGTAAACGAAATTTAAAATATCTACAAATTCTTTTTGAATTAAAATTATTTATCTAACGTAAACTAAGCTCAACACGAAATTAAATACACCGAGCATTCACGCTCAGCCCGGTATCTTATCAGCACGCCGGCTTTGTTAAATTGCAGTAATCCAGTGTTAATTAAGAGAGAATTGCCGGCCGAAGCTTGGTTCGCCTTAATTCCGCGGAATAACACCCATTTTATCCTGGGATCCTCAGTCCGGTTGAATAATTCCATCCTTTGGATTAGATAAGGCTAGGTAAGCCTTCCATTCACTTGAATAGTTTTGTGGACTGTACCTACGTTGGGTGCTGACATTATATTCGGGAAATTATGCCTGCTGAAAGTAAATGTGACAGATCTACTTAGTGTACGATATATCGAAGAATCATTCTCCAACTGGTTGTACTATACTGATCATGGATTGGTACGCTCTTCCGTTCGCCACTGTGCCAGCTTTTGTACTTACTTTATGTGTGGTGCTGGTTTTACAGGCGGATACTAATATTGATAGAATATTCATACAAATATAAAGTGCGTGGTGGCCTGATGGTAAACGGACCAGACGCGGCTGCCATAATTTTCACGGTAGTCTTGGGTCCAAATCCCATGGCATGCCTCTGAATTTTCGGAGTGTGTATTGATAGTCAATCACCACGCATTATAAGGGTGAAGGAAAACATCGTGAGGAAACCTGCATACCGTAGCGATTTGCAAGAATTTCTATGGTATGTAAAGTCCGCCAATCCGCACTAGGTCAGCGTGGCGGATATGGCCTAACCCCTCTCAATTGTATTTTCGATTGTAGAGGAGGCTCGTGCCCTGCAGTGGAACGTATATACTGATACAGTACAGTATAGTACGAATATTCACCAGCAACCAAACTACTCAATATGCGTAATAACAGGGATAGATCAAACTAGAAAATATGAGCTTGTAAATAACACAAAACTTGTCGAAAATAATAATCAAAACCCATGAAGTTTGCTTTCGAAGCGTTTTGCAGTTTTACTTACAAACATTTTAGCTTTATCCGTCAAAATTCAGCCAACCACTTTAACATCAGGTGGTGCACAATGATTACATAATAAAGAAGCAAACTTTGGTGTTCAGAATATCGTGGGATGAGCTCGTTGCACCGGTTATTGTGCAAGCTGATTTATAATTCATTCGGTCGCAGTGTGCAGGTGCGACTGCTAAGGACGTATGACGTTACTCTGTTTAATATTCCGTTGGGTTGTGACGAGACCTGCAAGACGTTTTATGAAGGAATCGTGTCGAGGAGCTTGTATTGTTCTTAGTTCAATTTTAATTGTTAGGATTTATGCACTATTTATATGTAATTTATGTCAACCTAGTAAATACAGTCTTATCAAATACGCTGCCCTACATTTCGTTCGAATAATATCTTATTAGATCTTTTATAAAATTCAATGAATAAATAATTACAAAACAGAATTCTGTTTTCATCGAAGTAATTGTGAACCGTATCGGACAAATACACGCTTCGGCGTCGAGAGAACTTTTCGCAAATTGAATACGGCCTCTTAAACTCAGCACGAATTTCATAGATATTTCCATGCCTTTGCTGCTGCAAATGGAATTTTCTTGTTCCAGCAAAACAAGTAGAAGGTCAATTGATAGCAAGGCTGTTGAAAGGCCGTAGAGTCGACCCATATCGCATCGAAGTAAATACGGGTGATGAGTTTGTTTTCATTGCACTTTTGCTTACCTCTTTGAGAATACTAGTCGGTATGCTTCCTAAGATCGGCATAGTGTTTAAAGTATCAATTGAAAATAGACCATTTGCAGATGATTATCGCAGATAAGTTGTATATCTCAGTGGCTGCTGAATTTTTGTTTCTTTCAATAACCTTCCGTATATCTCACACACAGGTATACATACATATATCTAGGTACCTCCTGATTACAAATCCTCGATTCTGAAATAAAAACTGAATCCAATATATTCACACTGAATCGGTAATGGAGTACGCCGCACCCAACGGTGTGCCTGTTCCGATGATTGAATATTTTACGATCTATAACAAAGATACCAATTGATCGAGATCGGAAGCCAACACGTTGGTGAATAAAAAGGTCTAATTTAAATATATTTTTGGCCTGTGCGTGGAAACGTTGGAAGGAATTGTAACAAATATTTAGCATGCAGTGCGTTCTTGTTGAAACTCAGAAGGAATATATAAATGAACTCATAACTATTTGACCTTTTTATGAAAAGAATCTCCTTATTTTATATATACGGCTCAGGAGAGACGGATGGAAAAAAAAAGAAATAAACCAAGCGCCCGTGAAATAACAAGCCAATCACCCGCCATTCCTTTTTATTCATTCCATAGGATAAATAAATAACAAACAAAACAATACGATCAGTTACATAATCAAATAGCACTGGGGAATTGAATTGGCGCGATATATTTTGTTTCAATCATGGAATGCCTTTGGGGCTAGAGTTTGTTCACTACGATATCAGTTTAATGGCAAAGTTGTTACTCTGAGTTTAATATTGAAATTCGACAATGTTGCGATCAAATTCGGATTTGTTTGAAATTACTGATAGGTGGTAACTACATAAAAAAGTAATATTTTTTTGATTTTGCGGAGTCATTCAAATTAGTAAAATATTGTTTTAATTTAACAAAGTATTTGAATGAAGAGACGTGACACTATTAAGTCTCGTGAGATACTTTTAAGTAAGGACAATGATGCTATTGCCTCTGATTTAAGCACGGCTGGAGAAGAATATGTCAGGTGCCTAATTAAAGGCACGTATAAAGGAAATTTTGCAACTTGCAACTCGCTAATATAGAGCGATTGTCCTACGATATTAACCTTTTTAATTTAAACGAGCATTACTAAAGAAAAGTAACTTGATAAAATAGATAGTATGCCCTGATGACGATATCTATACCCTTTCCAACAGTCCATTTCGCTCTCAAATAACCTCAAGCTGTATCATAAACATCTTTACAGTAACGCAATTTGAAATACTTCACAGCGAACGTTTAAGTCCCCGTCCAATTTGGTTAACTACGTTTGTGTTCGGTAATGGTGTTAGGCGGGTAAGGTTGTGGCGACGGTGGCGCCCCACGACCTCCACAATAGTACAACTGTACCGAATGAATTCAATTTCTCCATCACAAAGTTTGGACATTCTTAGGTGAAGGTAGAGGCCCCTTTAGCATTGAGTAACCTTGATACAGGTATGTAATTAAAGGATTTTGGGATCTTAGACGAGCTTGCCGTATAACGTGTTTGAAATAGGTTTCCATATGCATATGTGTGAGTGACTGTGTAATATGATAAATGGAATGTAAAGTAGATAAACTGTGTTGAAATGATTCAGTTATTAATCCGTTGCATACATATTTTTAATCCCTGATAACAATAATAATTACCTAGGTATGTTGTTGAGCTAATAAAACGAGTCTATTCAACTCTTATTTATTCTTTATCCGTGCAAATTAATATTATAATGATCATGTGGAAGATGGACACTTATGGACCGAAGTCCCCAATATTATCCTTAGCCTTAGTAAGTAATTTGAAGGATCGCCTTCATTATAGTCTACGAATGCAGGCCGCTCCCCAACAATCTTGATAGAAATCAATAAATACGGCACACGATTTATTTGTTCCATCTTTCAAAATGGTCCGATTGCGTGCCTGTATTTAGTTTGAGTGTCGTTCCCAGGCATCGAGAGGGAAGTTTTGTTTGTGTTAAAGACTAAGTTGGCGCTTAAAATAAATTTCCTTATAAATTGAACTTTCCTGAAGAGAATGCGGTAATTGTTTGTCGACAGCTTAAGGAATAGAATCGTTTGGTTTGTGATACTTGTTTACGTGTTTGTAATGAGTTTTCAGTACGCTCATGAAGTAAAAAGGACGACCAAAAATGCTTGCAGGAAGTCGCTGAAAGGAGCCACAAGAGTGGGCCTCATGTGGCTGAAGACGACGATGATGATAAACTCTTGAAAGACGCGATGGCAAAAAAATCCAGTTATAAAATAGAAGGCCACGAGTTTAGCCCCACACTGCGATCACAATGTGATCAGCAAATATCGGTTCCTACTTTAGCGTTGAAACCAGGAAACGTCTTTTATAGTTTCTGATATTATCCAATGCGTACGTCGTATTTTATTGTATAACATAGATTTTGCGAGTATTTATAAAGTTAAAAATGAGTAATTATTTGATGAGCGAATGTCTATCTTGCAATCTATCTTCAGTCAAGAAGTCGTCAGTCAGTAACTTTCCGGTTTTCTTTGAGAAATGCTGTCTGATTGATAACTCCGTGTTGGTGCTTGTCCCAGTACGAGTTATTTTGGGTTTCCAACTCGGTGTTCTAACGGATCTACTGATTTGTCACATTGTTACTGAGTGAAACTTGCTAACTGTATAAGTTTCACTGCAGTTTGTAATGGTCCAAGATCCCAGGGCCCCCAGACGTTACTTATTTTCTCATAAAAAATATAAATGGGATAAAGTAGTGTTAGTACGTACTTTGAGTGTGTGCATACCTGCTAGCTTGGGTCGACGGCCAATTCATAGGTACCAGGTGCTAAAGGTAGATAAATACAGTACTGATTTTTCTTAAATTCTCAGTGCTGATTTTTACATATGTTTTAGATAATTTTGTTAAAAATTAATAATCATTATTGCCAGACACTTTCCATCGGCGCTTACCCTTACCAGACGATTTAAAGCTTCAAAAAAAAAAACTTAATTTTACTTATATTCTCACTCTTGATTTTTATATATGATACTTAGGGAACTATTTGAACAGCCCTGGTCAGCAGCCAGACCAATTGGAAGGGTCAAACATCCCCCCAGACACACATAAAGTGTCGCTATGTGTATAAGCGCGAGGTCATTATTTGTACGCTTGAGTGTGAGAGAGATATCTATGTGCCGTTAGAGAAGTAATAAAAATGATTGAGATTTAAGAAGAAAATTATCAGTGGTGTGTAATGCACTATTATCAGAATCAATATTGTAAACACAATGGAACAACGATACCTTCTAAAATTCTGCTCTGTTCGATATAATCAAGAGAGATTTAAAATACGTTACATACAAAATAAAATCGAACCTGAAGATAACAAGGTATTTTAAAGTGATCTGAGTTGAGAAAATTTTATAAATAATAAATATAAGTTTCTTTAACCTATGTTTAATATCTTATCATCGAGTAAAATTGAATACTACTATTTAAAAAATTCATGTATATTAAATCTTAAAATTACACAAAGCTATACATGTCTTTCTTCTTTCGGATTATTTGTAGTTTGAACATTTTACAATTCAGCGTGATCTTTACTGTCATCATCGTCTGAGTTTGATAAGTCATCATCAACCCAATGTTGGCATTGACTATCTTCATTATCATCCTTATTACTTTCATTTTCTGTAACAAACATAACATAATTAAGAATCTAAGAGTTACACGGTTATATCAATTATTCAAAGTTAAAGTATAATACCTGATTCTTCTTGAAGCGATTCTTTCTTTTATTTCAACACGTTGTAAATAAAATCACAGATGCACTGAATAGAGTAGCCTAGAGACGACAATAAGTATAAGAAAGATATCGATAAATAGATATCTCTCTCACACTCAAGCGTACAAATAATGACCTCGCGCTTATACACATAGCGACACTTTATGTGTGTCTGGGGGGATGTTTGACCCCTCCAATTGGTCTGGCTGCTTACCAGGGGTGTTCAAATAGTTCCCTAAGTATCATATATAAAAATCAAGAGTGAGATTATAAGTAAAAATAAGTTATTTTTTTTTTGAAGCTTTAAAGCGTCTGGTAGGGGTAAGCGCCGATGGAAAGTGTCTGGCAATAATGATTATTAATTTTTAACAAAATTATCTAAAACATATGTAAAAATCAGCACTGAGAATTTAAGAAAAATCAGTACTGTATTTATCTACCTTTAGCACCTGGTACCTATGAATTGGCCGTCGACCCAAGCTAGCAGGTATGCACACACTCAATGTACGTACTAACACTACTTTATCCCATTTATATTTTTTATGAGAAAATAAGTAACGTCTGGGGGCCCTGGGATCTTACTCTATAAAGCCAACTCGGTATTAACTACAGATCCCATCCCAGTAACTTTGCGCTGTGATCAGGATAAGTTTGAACCATTTGCATGGATTTCTGCATATTTTGTAGAAGAAATTTTGTGTTTGGGATGCTAAGGAGTATAATGTTTAAAATCTTTTATCCCTCGTGTCCTTTCTGAACTTATTACAGCAAATTTCGGCTGTGAATCATGGGGTCCAATGTTCGATTTTCAAAAAAAAAAATAATGTTGGCCAAATTATACGTCTAACAATCGGCGACCCTAAAGGTTTTAACTTATCGTTACAAAATTCAGTAAGATAAAGGTGTATTCTGAGTTCTGACATTATTAACTCATTGTTGCTAGTATTTAAATTGTACCTTGTTGATTTTTAAACCCAATATTCAATGGTTTTTCTTATCTTCCGCAGGACATCGACAACCTGATGACAGAAGGCAACAAGTCCCGCACAGTGGCTGCAACCAACATGAACAGCGAGTCTTCTCGATCTCACGCCGTGTTCAGCGTGGTCCTCACTCAGACGCTGTGTGACGCTGCCACCGGCGTCACCGGAGAAAAAGCCGCCCGGCTCTCGCTCGTCGATCTAGCCGGTTCCGAAAGGGCGGTCAAGACAGGCGCTGTGGGAGACCGGCTGAAGGAAGGGTCGAATATTAACAAGTGAGTTAGAGGGATTTTTGTTTTATGGAAAAGTATATGTCGGTCATTAAGTTTATGTTACCATCTTTTTTATTATATTAACTTTGACATTGTAAAATAGGAGACGGATGGAATTTCGTTACATTCATTTTAGTTTAGGATCAAAATTTTTCCTTTAGATTACGACTTACCGGTTCTGATAGCTTAAGCTTATTTCTAAAGAAGGGATTTTTTTTTAAATTTTCCGATCAGCCAAATTAAAACGCTCCAGCTTAGTTGTATATAACATTGAGATATGTCCTTCGGAACCTTATTTATAATAAAACAATTAAAATCCTAATATATAGCTTAAAATTCTAATCAGTGCCAGCTAACGAAATATCCTTGTCATGCCAAGTGTGTTTGTTTGTGTTCCATCAGGTCACTAACAACCCTCGGCCTGGTGATATCGAAGCTGGCGGACCAGTCGTCGGGAAAGACCAACAAGGATAAGTTCGTGCCGTACAGAGATTCAGTACTCACGTGGCTTTTAAAGGACAACCTCGGAGGGAACAGCAAAACTGTTATGGTAAGTACAACAACAAGAAGTCGCTGGAAGTAGGCCGCTTCCAACAGGTCGATGTGTACGTAAATGAGGGACAAAAAGAGGTATACTGAAGGTGGCTGCGAGAAACCATGGAGTGTGCTCAGAGATTATAGAGAAGCCTACGTCTTGTTTCATTTTAGTAAAATATATTTGCGCGTTCTATTTATACAGCAAAACGCGCTTTTGTGGTTTCGTTGATGGTAGGATGTTCGTATCCGTTGTGATGTATGTCACGTCTTGCGTGCATTCTGTGTATTCCCAGATATATTACTTCCGTGCGTACTTTACTTGGACTGATCTACTTTTACCACCAGGTCCACTGAAATCACCAATTTGCCCGATTTAAAAAATCAAATAATAAAAAACTTTCACTAACGCACTTGATTCCCCTAATCATGAGTCACGGTCCGTCGGGCTAGTGTAGAAATGGCTATACGCGCGTTTTGTTATTCCTCGCGCGAGCGTGGATGTTGCATCCTCTGAGTCACCGGCGCCTCGTGCCCGCCGGCCCCCACAGGAGACATCTGAGCGTTAGTGTTGGAGCGACTTTGCTTATTGAATGTAAATGCACCTTTATTGTTTGTGTGTATTGATATTTGATGAGATGGTTGGGAGAACAACTGAGTGTCAAAATGGTGGTAGGGTCAATCCTCAGTGTATAGAATTACTTCAGATTACGTGTATGCGTTGTTTCATCATCATCAATTACACTTTGTAAGCTTTCGCTGCTGGGTACAGGTCTCTGTCATGGTATGCCACTTTGACAGTATCAGTATGGTAGGTAAAAACTTAACCAATCTTCATTGTAGGGGAGACTCGTAACCAACAATGAGATGTATTATACATAAAGCATTACCAACTATGAAGGTGGATATATGAAGGTGCAATCAACTGATTAACTGATGAATCATGCCCATTGGCTAATGGATTGTGTTTTAGTGAATGGAATACTGAAACATTCAAAACGGATAGTTTGTGGTCTGTTTGTGCTTTTTTCTAATACTGGCACAGCAATGTGATTTTACTCATTAATATCATGTGATGATATCCAATTGAAATGATTGAGAATTATGCCAATCAGCTCCAAACTTGGCGTATTCTGGTATATACCGGATATGATACGCTTCTCTCTCTCTCTCTCTCTCTTTTTCTCTTTAGCCACTGGCCTTTGTTATATTGTTTTATTAGTTATTAAGCTTGGTTTTAGCCACCCGTGCATATTCACAGTACATTCACGAATAATTATAGTACCTTCATATTTATATGAAATGAACTTTTGTTAAATGTTAAAATATTGCGGGGCGTTTAGTTTACACAATATTGTATTTTAATTTAAGCCTTCAGCAAATATGTTTTACAATACAATAATTTATATACTTAAAAGTTAAAACACGCAACTTAAAATAATTTACATAACATTAATTGCAGTAAAGGAGTTGGTCACTATGTTTGTTTCTTGTATAAAAGTGCTCCCAGTTTATTTTATAGGAAGAATATTATTACTTTATGGTTAAAATTTTCTTCCATAAGACGGCAGACCTCGTTGACAGTTATCTCAGATTGTAAACATCGAATCCTAATGTTATATTGTTTATTTTTTTAGCAGTATAATTTAATTCGCGATCTTTCGTTACACAATACTCTTATTGTTTATCGTATCAGCCAGGGTGTAACAACCAATTAACTTAATTAAAGCCAACAAAATTGGTTTAATGAACCTTCCATTCAGCCCAACCCACAGTGCGGAACCTGCTCGTGTTTGTGTATTAGAAAATTGTAAAAATGTAAAAAAAAATTTGAACCGTTAACTTATACTATCACTGATTTTTAATGTGTTTCAAATGTGAAAAATAATCGGTGGCATTTTTTTTATACTAGTAAGGCAAAGTGGTGCATTTGATGTTGAGTGGGCCATCGAAATAGATTATTCACTGAATCCGTTGAATTGTTTTGTAGGGGTTTCTCCTATTAGCTCACACACACCTTTCTGTCTTCTTTTCAATCCCTTTAATGTTGTAATCAACGACAGCGATCTATTACAGAAGAATGCATTTTTCTTTTGTTTTTATTTTTATCTTTTAGGGACGTCATCAACCCAACAAAGACCTTCTATGTTTTCTTTTGTCGTCTGTATTAAGTTTTAGTGACTTCATCCAGCCTAAGCTATCAATCAACTTGCTACCCCCAGGTGGCGACAATATCCCCAGCAGCGGACAACTATGAGGAGACGCTGTCGACGCTGCGCTACGCGGACCGCGCCAAGAGAATAGTGAACCACGCTGTGGTCAATGAAGATCCTAATGCGCGCATCATCAGGGAGCTGCGGCAGGAGGTGGAGGCGCTGAAAGAGATGCTTAAATATGCCACGGTATGTATGATTGGTTTTGAGATATTGGAAGGACAGAGCAGTTGGTATCAGGCTGCTTGGGGTGTTTTCTGGGATATTATATTTTTGAAAGTTGAATTCATATTGAGGATAAATGCTAAAACAGCTCAAATGAGTCGATTTAGACGTTTTAGAAACGACACTAAAATTAAATGTAAATTAATCAGGGCAAATAAGGTATCGCCTCGGAATATCAATAAAAAAATTAAAAACTTTTTTTACACAATGTACAAAATACGGTTTTTACAAAATATATTTTTTATAAATTGTAAATACTTTAACGACCAGGCAGAGCCGCGATCTCACCTCAGTATAGGCTATAGCATTAACCCTCACCCCTAAACTACACCTATACCTATAAACAGCTACACAAAGTAAGGAAGTACGAAACACGCGATCTACCCGGCAGTAATATTGCGGTGTTGTGTTGCAGGGGTCTCCGGTGGGCGAGGACGTGCACGAGCAGCTCGCCCAGAGCGAACACCTCATGAAGGAGATGTCCAGGACTTGGGAGGAGAAGCTGGTTGAAACTGGTATGTGATTGAAGATTTTCATTTGTTATAGAGGGGGATGTGTGTGTGGATTTCAATGTGGAATTTGTTGTAGAAGCGGTTTAAAATAGGAAATTCGTTTTTGTTATAGTCATTTTGGAGTGTAGATGTGTAGGCATGTAGTGTAGATTTATTAACTTCAAGTAAAGAATGGATTGCCGTAGGCGACACATTCAGCTCTGGAAAGTAGTCTTTAATATTGTTAATCGTAAAGTTCAATTTTGTTATTTAGTATTTTCAAGGTGTTTGTTTAGTTAAACCTTTGTTCCTGAGAGTTGGCACCAAAATTTCAATACCATATAATAAATACAAAATCCGTCTTACATCCGCTTTTTATCATTATGAATAGAAGGCATTAGCGTCAGTTTGTAGCGGAAGGCTATGTTGTCCGGAGCGGTTACTGCATCGACCCCGCGACCCCGTACAGTTGGATGTCTCGTTGCCACGACTACGGCGCATAACTCACACTAATTGTACGGCGAAGTTGTTTACTCGTACAGTTAACGGACGCTGATTTGATGTATTTAGTTTTGTAACGATGCATTTGCGTTATGTAGTTTGAGTTGAATGTAACTTTATATTGATTTTAGCAACAAAGTAGAATTGCTAAACCAAAAATTGTATGATACCGAATTATGAGTTTTTTCTGCAAATAAAAATAAATTAGAATATCATAGAAATCGATATTAATGTTTCGAAAAATACTGTTAATTCATAACCATTAAATAAGTTGTTTAAAAGCGTAGTAGAATAGGCTTTTTATGGTCCAGCATGTTATAAGTAAAAAAAAAATACAAAGAATTAACACAATAAAATATTAAACAACAGATAATCAAAACCTCAGTTATGAGTCTTACTCTCAAGATTATTTTCACAAGTTCAGCTTTTAATTATAAGAAGGATTAATAAAATATTTTTTTTATTTCCAGAACGCGTGCAAAGCGAACGACAGCACGCGTTGGAGAAGATGGGCATCAGCGTGCAAGCCAGCGGCATCAAGGTGGAGAAGAACAAATACTACCTGGTCAACTTGAACGCCGACCCCTCGCTGAACGAACTTCTAGTCTACTACTTAAAGGTACGTTGGTCTTCAGTGTATTTTATTATTTTTAAAACATCAAGTATCTGCGGTCTGGAGACATATTTAAGTTTTATAAATCCGCTAAAGATCTTTTTGATAAGATAACCATTCAAAACTTGTAGAATAAGGAAGGCGCATTACATTCTAGTTTATCTAATCGAAAGCTGACACTAATAGAGGCTTTTCAAAGCCTTCGCGGTTTCCCATTTATCAACGCTGCCACCTAGACCCTTAAACTATTACTCTCTGCTTTTTTAACTTAAAAAATAATACTTTATTCTCTTCAGAACCGCACACTAGTAGGTGCGGACAGTTCAGCTGACATCCAGCTATCTGGTCTGGGCATCCAGCCTCAACATTGCCTACTCCTAGTAGAAGGAGGAGGTCTATACATGGAGCCGGTGGGCGTAGCGCGCTGCTTCGTCAACGGCACGCCTGTAGTCTCTCGCGTAAGGTTAGGCCACGCTGACAGAATACTGTGGGGGAACCATCACTTCTTCAGGGTTAACTGTCCTAAGACTACTGGTGAGTTGGATAAGGAAATTTAGTTTTTGTATAAGTTGACTGTGATGTGGGTTCGAACGTGCGTGTAACGTGCGCGTGCGTTGCGTTGAACGTGTGAAAGTTGATGAAGAGGATTTTGTTACGTATGGTTTAAATTGTTTATATATTTAGAATGTTATGTTATTTAACGGTTATTTGAGTTTGTAAGTATCAGATGATACGTGAAATATTTTACACAGCACATTTAATTATTATATTATTTAAAAATCGACGTCTTTTAAAATAATTGACTATAAATATTTCTAAATTGTAATAAATTAATATAATTTCTAGCGGCAGCGTCAGAACCACAGACTCCGGCTCAACCCATAGACTACAACTTCGCTCGCGACGAGATCATGCTCAACGAACTCAGCAACGACCCCATACAGACAGCCATATCGCGCCTCGAAAGACAACACGAGGAAGACAAACAAGGTAAATTTTACGATAATTCATTAGATATCGAATAATACAGTAATTTGTTTATCCAAGTGTTAGAAAGCAACGCTGTAACAAAGTTGAGTAAAGTATTAATTAATAGGGGAGGTAATCGGCATTATTGTTTCTTTGTTTTCGATTAGACAATCAGCCTTTGGTTGAAAAATGCTTCACCACTGCTATTCTCTAGAAATTATGGGTCTTCAAGGCTTGTTCACTTCTCTATGACATTGCAGAGATTGATGTCTTCCGTGGAACAAGTATATAAGTTCAGCATTATGTGTAGAATTGGTGGGTTTTAAAACAGTTTTTTTTTTTTTGCAGTGGCATTAGAAAAACAACGGCAGGAGTATGAGAGACAGTTCCAACAGCTGAGGAATATATTGTCGCCGTCAACACCTTACCCGCCATATTCTTACGACCCGCTAAAGCTTGGTTAGTATAATCCCTTTCATTTTTTACAGAGAAATATAATATATTTGCTATTCCTAAGAGAATTGTAAAAGGGGATTTTTTTCTAGATCCTCAAGTGTTTTCATTTTCTCCAGCCGATGCTCTAATTATACAGGACTTTACGTGATGTACAATATTCACAATTTACTGACCTCGAGTAAAATAAAAAGTATTAGCCATGTTGAAAATTGATAAAACTTGTGGTTTATTTATAAAACGCACAATAAAAGAAAACTATCAATGTTGATAGGTAAAATGCCAGCATGCACGCCAACGACAGCGGCTCGCGTGGAGCGCTGGGCGGCAGAACGAGACGACACCTTCAAACGATCACTCGGCAGACTCAAAGCCGACATACTGCGGGCCAACGCGCTCGTGCAGGAAGCCAACTTCCTGGCTGAAGAGATGCGACGCAACACCCGCTTCAGTGTCACCCTGCAGATACCGCCGCAAAACCTCAGCCCTAATCGAAAGGTACTTATATTCCAAGCATTTTCCTACAGCGAATTTTCATGAAAAAAACATAGTGGTCCAAGTATCTTGCAAATTTTTATCAAATGTGATGTGAACCGTAGAAGTGCACTTAAATAAAGTATTGACTTTAAATAAAAGCTTAGCAGGATGTCGATAAAATTCACCGGTCTATCCCGCTCCTACACTGCAAACAATCGGCGTATAATCGAATGCAGGATACGAGATTTGAATTTTTTTCAGATGGACGAAAATGGCCGCGTGTGTTGGAGCGGGGTAAGGCTTCTTGCGCACTCGGCATTCACACGTCAATACGTAGTCGATTAACTCTTTGTGTACTCACGAATCTAACAAGCGCTTTACACTCCGTCGAATGCGGAACTAACTCTCGCAGTCTATCTCTGTCACGTCAGTCTTGCGGCTTTGCCTGATGCCTGTGGAACGTTCTTGTATGTCGAGTTTTGTTAGTAATCGTATCGATACTGTCGATGCAAAATTAATCGATTTTAAGATGGCTTTGATGTTTTTTGCCGTTTATTTTAAGATTACCGTTTCATGCTTTCTCGATAAATGCATCTTGTTATATTAATACGTTTACTACTAAAACTCGATAGACTCTTATGCGTTGAGTACAAAATATATGTTGATGCAATATCGATAATTTCAGCGAGGCGCATTCGTGTCAGAGCCAGCGATTATGGTTAAGCGTCCGAGCCGCGGAGGCCAGGTGTGGTCTATGGAGAAACTCGACAACAAACTGGTGGACATGCGAGAGATGTACGACGAGTGGCGTCGCCGACAGCAGCGGGGTGAAGAGGAAATAGAACAGGTAACTTCAGATCATGTTTCTCAATGACTTTAAGTTTCGTGAATACTGACGAAATTTTAGAATCAAATTCAATGCATTGTTGACTTGAACATCAAAAACACTTTAAGATCATTTAATATTAATTTTGGTTAACATGAGCGCCATATTAATTATACAATATAGTGTCCCGAGAGAGGAAATTATACACGTTGAAAACACAAGCACGACTGATTTCTATACCACTACTACCCAATTTAATGTTTTTATTAAATAGAAATCGTTTGTAGGAACATTTATAACATCTAATAACCATGCTCTAAATTGTGTCTTATAGGAGCTGAATGAGAAAACTATAGATCCGTTCTACGAATCGCAAGAGAACCACAACCTCATCGGCGTCGCTAACGTGTTCCTTGAAGCTCTGTTCCATGACGTCACACTCGACTATCACACGCCCATCATCAGTCAACAGGGAGAGGTCGCTGGGAGATTACAGGTATGTAGTTATTTATTAGAGCCCTTTGTTACTATTTTAGATGAAAATGTCGATGTAAAAAATAGTTATAGTACTGTCAATGCAATTTTGTTTTGTAATGCGATTAGGAATATACCTTCTGCATCTATGGTGAAATTTCGTGGAGACAACTTTTCTCGCTAAAGACATAAAAATGCGTTTACCAATAACAATAAAAGGTATTGGCTTGGATATTGTAAATTTAGTTTAATGGTATTGGCGCAATAAGTCAAAGTTATAATATTTGTTATTGTAGGTGGAAATAAGTCGAGTGGCGGGGCAATTTCCTCAAGACAGAATCTGCGAGGCTGCGTCAGATAGCTCTGGAGATATGAGAGACGAAGACGATCCTGCCGATGTCGCTTCACAACAGGTATGAATGATAACTGTCCGATTGTTCCATGGATAGATTAAGAAATAACAACGTATGTGTGAATTTTTTTATAGACAATTTAAAAAATTGCAAAACGAGTATGGAAGGCGTGTAAAGAAGGATTTCAATAGACCGTGATAATTGAGTTGCATGGTCTTATGCGACTCGATATGCTTTGTGTTGTCATTTTGTTGTGCAAAAATAAAAAGAAATAAATGGGTTCTTAGATATGTAAATACGATGATATTTTACACCTTAAACGTATGTAAATAAGGAGTATAATGGTATATATGTCATTTTAGGTTACAATTCGCGTTGTTATAAAGCAAGCCACAGGCCTACCACCATCTCTCTCGCACTTCGTGTTCTGCCAGTACTCGGTCTGGGGCGCGATTAGTGGCGAGCCCGTAGTAGTCCCGCCCCACGTGAGCGCGGACACTCCGCCACCCGCCCCCACCACGCCCGCACCCCCCACCTCGCCCAGGCACCAGCCGCAAGTCACCTTCAGATTCGACCACCGACAGGACTTCACTATACCGCTGACTGAGGAGTTTATTGAGCATTGTGCAGGTGGGATTATTAAAGATGTTAGAAATAAAAATATGGATGAAATTGGGAATAAAAATGTTTTAAATATGGAAAAAATAGCTGCTTTATGAGAGTAATAATGTGTCTAAAAATTTGTGTATTCACAAGTTTGGTACTTATCGGTTCGATTTTATTGTGCTACTCTAATATCATTACGATAATGTTATTAAATTACATTTTTATCGGTCCCAAAAAATAAAACGTAACGCATTAGTGGCTTCAGATTTGGATCATTGACGTCACTACATAAACTCCAACCGCCTCAAATATTGCAGAGGGCGCCCTATCGATTGAGGTGTGGGGCCACCGCTCCGCGGGATTCAGTCGCGCGCGCGGCAACTGGGAAGTAGAACAACAGCAACTCGCCAAGGCGCGCTCGCTCGCAGACCGCTGGGCCGAGCTCACGCGCAAGATCGAGCTGTGGGTCGAGATACACGAGCTCAACGACCAGGGGGAGTACGCGCCGGTTGAGGTAAGTGGAGATGTGGAGGTGTGTAGAGATGGGTGACGGTAAGGGATCTCGAACACCTGTAAATATAGGATGATGGACCTTGGTGATTATAGCTATAGTTGGGTCAATGGTATTTGAAAATGCGAAAAAAGAGAAGGAGAGGGAGGTAAATATGGTAATCTTATTTATTAAACGAAATGCAACGTTACGAGTATGTTCTAATGGTGGTAGGGTTTTGTTATATACAGTCTAGTCAAGACTGTTTATGTTTCATTGTTCTTGTTCTTATTTGTGTAGTTTGGTCTTTCGCTAGTCAAGTTCATCATCACTACCATTGGGTTCAGTATAGTCCCTTCGCCTTATTGACCCTAACTCATGTTCTTTAGGTGGTACAACGCAACGACATGGTGACAGGCGGCGTGTACCAGCTGCGTCAAGGCCAGCAGCGCCGCGTGGGCGTGCGCGTGAGGCCGGCGCACAACTCCGGCACGTTGCCTATCATCTGCCAGCATATCGTCAGTGTGGAGGTCGGCTCTGTTACTGTCAGGTATGTGAGGGATGTTGGGTTTGTCCATAAAACTAATTTTGTGATTAGTCGATATCGATAAACGAGGTTGGTTATTGCCCAGAATTTTTTATACAGCTTCTCATCCGCTTTGTCTATTTGATCCAGGCTGTAAAATATTCTAAATATTTTTCGAAAATAATAATTCGAATAATTTAATGAAAATTAGAACGTATACGATTTGTTTAAGCTTCACGATATTGCGAAAATAATTTGTGGGTTTTGTCTGGACGTGCTTATTATAGGATAGATATTAAAAACATGGAAATAATTTCTGCAGCATACATTATGTAATTATGATGTGTTGATCATGTGTATAAGTTTTAATACGTCACTACAATTCACATCAAAAGTTATCACTTGTCACAAAATAATATTTGTAATAATAATATGCTTGCACATTTGTTCAGGTCGCGTCTCCAAAAGCCTTTGGACTCATATCAAGAGGAAGACTTGGCGATGCTGCGCGAGAGGTGGAGCGACGCACTCGCTCGCCGCCGACAACACTTGCACGCGCAGCTACAAGTGCGTATATCAATATGTTCTTTTATTCCGTTCAATTTATGTTACTCTTCCATATTTCATCGACTTTGAATACATATTATTCAGCCAACTCAAGATGTAACATTTTAAAATATACTAAGTTTAAAAAAAAAATATCGATGTTTTCTTACGATTTAAGCCTTGCCGTACAAATCTGTTCTAAAATATTGTTATTCAAACCAAAATGGTTATAATTGTCCCTAAAAATTGTAACTTTTATCTGCCTATAGAAATTGGTGAACATGTCGCCGTCGATGAAGAGCGAACGCGATATGGAGCGAGAACAGTCGCTTGTGGAACAGTGGGTCTCACTTACTGAAGAAAGAAACGCGGTAAGTATAAATAATACCTTTATGAATTTGGTAAATTTCGTATTCCGTGTGCCTACGACTATTTGTTTCTGACCTGGGTGTTGTCAGACCGAAAATACTCTCGTAATGTCTGGTAACCACAACACAAGTATCTCAATATTGTGTTAAAACCATGTCTGTGATTGTTGGATGTATTAATAATGCCTTGTGTCAATATAGGTACTGGTACCTAGCCCGGGAAGTCCCATCCCAGGCGCACCAGCTGCGTGGAATCCGCCACCAGGAATGGAACAACACATACCAGTTTTATTCCTTGATCTCAATGGTGTGTATTGATTCTTGTATGTTCCCTGTTTTATTTTTTAATGTTACCTATAGCATACCTATAACTAACTACCTATAGCTAATTTAATTTATAAGATTTTTTGTTTAATTTAGTTCCAATATTGGAGGTAAATTATAAGCCTGTATTATTTTAATATATTGACAATATATCAGTTTTTGATAAGTTATTGTTTAAATAAACTGGGTTAGTAATAGCAACCTCAAACAAGATTATCGATTCTTTACACTATTTTGTCAATTAATTGACACATCGATATCGATATTTTAATCATCACCCAATATTCGATTATCCAACTCATCGATATCACTCCATTTCACAGCGGACGACCTGACAACTCACCCGAGCGGCGAGGAGGTGACTGTAGCAGGATTCAACTCGATCTTGCCCAAAGAGCACGGCAACAAGTTCTATGAGCTGCAGATCCTGCATCATCACGACAAGGATGTCTCCGCCCTGGCCTCCTGGGATTCCTCCATCCATGACTCGCAGTACCTCAACCGGATCACTGAAGGTAACGTAACCTAAAAGTACCTACTCTGAAACTTTTCGTTCATCGATAACAAGTAGTGTTATCGATTGGATTTTTTAATAGCTTCGATTATTGTACAAAGGTTAAAAAAAAGGACTACACTTTTTTTAAATGCATTTTTTTTGGGATTTACGTACATAAAGTTTGAAAACTGTATGCGGAATAACTAATTTTGTGTATAGCAAATTATTATGATCCAAATGGCCATATCTATGACAACCAAGTAGGTCGAAATAAATGGCCTTATATTCAATACAGATTATTATTATTGTTTCGTTAAGTGATATATTTTCTGAAAAGTGCGGAATATCCCAATTTAAAAATTATTTACTTTACCAGCTAACGAACGCGTGTACCTGATACTGAAGACGACCGTGCGACTGTCGCACCCGGCTCCGATGGATCTCATACTTAGGAAACGATTAGGATTAAACATTTACAAACGACAGAGCCTCACTGACAGGATACGCAAGAAAATCGTCAGGTCAGCACAAATTTTCAATGTACCTTTTATTATACACAAATAACTTATTTTGCATAAGCCGACATAATTGCGTGGAAAGTGCTAGAAATAAATGAGTATCGACATACGATAATCTTTTTAAAAAACACTACATTTACCATCAGTAGGCCAATTCACGTAATTAAATAAGTTCAGTTGCAGTGCAGTTGCAGTTAAGTTTCGATCAAAACGGCCCTTTTCGTATTCTCGTAATTTAGACAACCACTGTCAGATACGCTCGCGTCAAGTTCGCGTCACGTGAGCGCTTCAGCATATTCTACGGCTGCGCGTTTTATACATGCCTGATTCAGATCGCAACCTGATTGGTATTTACCTATTCATTTGACGTCTCCAATGACAGTTTAGTCCCACCAACGTGCAGCACATGCGCAGTTTATGCATATCTTACGCGCAGCTAAACAATTACAAGAATACCATTTTGACGTACGTACGATTAAAACGTAAACCTAATCGAAACTGCATCGAAACTTGATCGGCGCGTCAATAAATTACGTGAATTAGCCTACAGGGCTATATGCAAGAAAATGTATATTTCGGCGCACACACATGTCTAATTACTAATCGCTTGATCTAATATCACGAGATATTTATATTAATAACACGCTTGAAAATCACAAGTAGATAGCTCTGATGAAGTAGCTTATCCTCAATTCTGTTCTTGTGAAACAGGACCGATCAACTAACGCACACGGGTGTGACGTACGAAGTGGTATCCAATATTCCCAAAGCTTCGGAAGAACTGGAGGAACGCGAAAGTTTGGCGCAAATCGCTGCCACTGGTGAGGAAGCTAGTGCTGCTGATGGCGAGACTTATATCGGTAAGAAAAATTCAATGACAGGGATCTTGTATGAATTTATAGGGATTACGTAGCTCCCGATGTCGACTGATAGGCGATGGAACTGTCGATAATGCTTTTTTTGCGGTACACTTCCAATATAAATATTCGGAGGTTTCATATCGAATATAGCCCAACAGAATAGTGTAAGAAATGTCGCGGAAAATAAGCAGTTTCAATAAGATCGCTGTCGAAGGGAATTTTAATAAATTCATATGGTCTATTTAGCACTGGGGCATATAGCTAGTTATGACCGCATTAAATATATATGTATGATGAAGTTAAAGACACAGTTTATATTCCTTGCAGAAAAATACACGCGAGGCGTCAGCGCAGTAGAAAGCATACTGACTCTAGACCGCTTGCGTCAAAGCGTAGCTGTCAAGGAGCTCGAACAAGCGCGCGGCCAACCCATCACAATGCGCAAGACCGCCTCCGTACCAAACTTCTCGCAGGTAACATCACACGCGATTTACTCTAGTATATTACTAACAACGGTTTTAACTAACCCACACTACAAGCCAAGATTGTTAGTTTATGTGGCACCGAATTTTGGGTAGAGAGGGCCAATGAAAGCTCATCACATCACGCTTCTTAGTACTAACGACACTAGGTTTAATTTACTAAATTTAGTTACTAAATAATATATAAGCTAACGGGGAACAAGGTATTGTCAGAATCTCGATGTTGTGAGGCTTAAAACCCGCTCGAAAGAAATTCATTATGAATTTTAAGTTGCTCATCGTGCTCGACACTGTAAATACGATCCTAATAAACATAACACATAGATTATATGATTTGACTGCATTTGCGTTTCAGTGCGTTTAGGTATTTGATTTTAAAAGTTTTTTCTTTTTAAAATGGACTGAAACTTTAGAAAATGAAGTCAATATAACTAGATTTTATTTTGGTAAAAAAATAGTAAGGCTCGAGTTTTAAAAGTGAAATTTCTTAGATTCTAGTAATGTCTTGAAACATATCATATAGGCAGCAGAAATTATTCTTCCGCTCTTCCTTTAAATTGTCAGTTAAAATCGAAAAAATAATAAGTTTTATTGTTCCTTATTTTGCCTTATGCGCCTAAAGAAGTTTCACTTTACAATCACTTGTTTCACTTTTCAACTTGATTATCATCGAGAAATATCGATAAAAATAATCGATACAAACACACTGAAGCGCAACAGTCTAATGACGGGCGCGTGGTTCGCTTGCTAATGGATGTGTTGTGGCGTGCACGCGGCAGCTGTCGCAGGCCCTCGAGTGCGCCGCCAAGAACGGAACCAACGTGAGTCTAGCATGGCCGCCTCACACGCATTTTACCATGTTTTTTGTTTTTTATTTTTATTTTATATCGATGTTGTAGCACTATCGATAGTTTAGTCGATAAAATTCACGTAAATATGGGACTTGGGTGTTTATACAGAAATATTGAGCTGCTACCTTGTCATCTATAATCTGGTGACAAGATTGTTTACCATTTTGCTCTATGCTTTTAGAATTTTTGAATAAGAGACTTAACAAAGCTCACTGTTGTACCACGTGTACTAAAATTATTATATTTTTTTGAGAAATACTGTTATTTATTATTAGATACTTTAAAAGTGCTTGCTCAATGCTGATGTGATTGGTGCTACTAATTCATCAGATTAAAATTACTTTACAGTTACAAGCCTATATTTAATATCGATTTTTTTTTCTAGTCTTTATAATATTTTTTGTTCAGCTTATGTGTACGGTTTGATCATCCGTTTAACTTCTTTGTTAAATTATATTCATTTCATTTTTATTACTATTTTTGAGCTTTTTGTTTTATAAAGTTACCTCAAGTGTGTACTTGTGTTATTGTCCTTACAATATCTAAATTAATTTTATTAATTATCCTTATTTTAGATTATGTAGTCTTAACTCTTTAATTTAGATTTTTTATGAATTAGCTTTTGGTAAGAAAAGTGTTTATCAATTTAAATTACTTATCGATTTAATATAGATTTTATTGAAATAAATGCGTATCGATATGTAATAGAGGATATTTGTAGATAATGCGCCTGGACTCGTCGTTCGAGTCCCTGGCGGGGTTGTCTGGCGCGCGGTCGGGCAGCGTGGCGGACCTGGCCGACGAGCCGCCGCGCCGCGCCGCGCACCGACACTCGTACGCCGCGCCCGCGCACAGCGACGCCGACGTCACGCCCACCAAACCCTTCGGACTCGGTACGGACTACACCCACACCTTATACTTCTATATATTCAATATTGTATCAGCCTATATACGTGCAGGGCACGGGCCTCCTCTACAATCGAGAGAACGATTGAGAGTGGTTAGGCCGTATAGTCCACCACGCTGGCCTTGTGCGGGTTGGCGGACTATTAAATACCATGGAAATTCTTTCGAATCGCTATGGTACTTGTATAATTTTATATCCATAACATCCTATTACAATCGATTGTATCGATAATCGCCGGGTGCGCTCTCAACTCGGCGGTTTTGTGGTACAATTTAATACGCCAACTAATTGTGTCTATTGTAATTTGTGTAGACATTTTTCCAGTAAGCAAACTTCTCCGGGACGACTTCCGAAACAGTTTTCTATTATTTCCATCATGCGAATCACACACTTATCATGTTCACTGCGTTTGAGAATTTTATTTTTACGTACTCATAATGAAACGTTTTGCACACGTAATAAAATAGTGCATTTACGAGTGAGACGGCTTTCAATAAAGTCGTTTTTTTATTATATTAATTTAGATTGTGATAATCTAGTGCACTCAGTAGTTTAGTTTAAAGTTACAGTTTTAGAAGTATAAACATTAAGGATTTTCTTTAGACGTTACAGGCATATGCACGGTTGCATAGGTCTTAGCATAGTATTTTGTAACGATAAACAAGGAGTTCAATATAGCACATAACTAGACATTAATAAATTATTATAAAAAATGGATTTTTAACCATTCATTCATGATCACAAAATTCAAAATATACATCTAAATCACAACGATGATACATCCACTTCATAATTCCACAGTTACATTTTATTTTCAACTTGCTTTGTGGCAATGCTATGCTCCCACAGTTCTCTGTCTGTGTTTCTCTGTCTGTCTGTCTTAAACAACCCCTATTTCTTCTCTTACTGTCACTTTCTGATTTATTATTGATTGTTTCGTCCTTTATAAACATGTAAATAACCCTTTTATTTGGATTCAATTGGCTTTGTTTAATTGGACGAATTAGGCGATAATAAAAACAAAAACATGTAGGTCAAAAATCCATCCCAAGTTTTAACTAACGATGTATTTTCTGTATCTTGATCCCTGGCTACCTTCAGGCTCGTTCCTCTCAGGTAAACAGTAAAAACAATATGGTCTTGATTCGGAATGGCAACTGTATGGCGAAATTAATTAGTCGAATGCAATATAAAATATTGAAGATAAATTTTAGATGTGTTGTAATCATTGTTACACATGAACTTTTTTTGTATGTGAATCATTGATTGGCTGTTAAGTAAATACGTAATAAAATTCGGCATTTCATCGATAATCTAATACAATCAAAGCGATGAAATATTTTTTAAAATATGCTACGCAGCGTATACGAGTCTAAATTAGACCCTATGTATTGGCTAATATAGTGCAAAATTGAACACAAGCTTTGAGCAACAAGCGGGCTTTTGTGTTTGTGTTGATCTCTGTTTGTTTGCGTGTCTATTTCATTTGCATGAACCGCGCATGTTCCGTGATTATTTCCTTCTACCCTCACCCCCCTTTTTTTCGTTCAACTATTCGCTGTGGATACGAAAATCGAGAGATGCTTTGAATAAAATGTCAAAACCAAGTAATACATGCTTGTGTTATGACAAAATGAATACTATTTAGGTATCGATATAAATCAGCCGAAATATCTATAGAATTTAATATGTATCGTAAACAAAAATTGTATAATTGCATCAAATACTTGAAAGACAGTGCTGTCATGGTATTGTAGTGTACCAGTAGAGATAGACCTATACAATATCGATGTAGGTGTGTGTGTTAGGTAATATGTGCATGTGAAGTAGCGAGCAAGTGTAAAAGGTATCGAGGAACAATGTCGATAGTATGTCAGCATGTCATAGGAGATGTCTTGATAAAGATAACTCACTCTTGTAGTGTATTATAAATAGTAGGTTTTGAATATGTATGTATGTATATTGTGAAATTGTGACTCTATTTTATCGACACGATATATTTCATCTAATATTAATATATAAATGTATTTATATTTATCGGTAAGGATCCCAACCTTATTAAAAATAGTTTGGATTGTATATATCGACTATAAGTACCTTAAATAACTGTTTGTATATGCAAAATGTGGTAATATAAGTGATAGTGTATATGTGTAAGAATAAATTTAGAATTGTACCCCCAGAAGTCTTGTAATCGATGTTAGCTAGTCGTAAATAGAAGATTTGGAGTCGACATTAGGAGTTTATTATACTGACAAGGACCTTAACATTTTTATTACAGCTCGGCCAACGTTCCTAAACTTGAATTTGAACCTCAACTCACTGCGACTGCAGACGCCGAACAAGTGTATGTCTCGTACAAAACTCGTAGAATCACTAGTTTGGCTTGGTTTTGTTTTTAAAATTTTTATTTGAATTTCACTGGCGTAACTAGATTCCTTTTTATGTGGGATTATAAATTAAAATATATTTTTCGCTATGAACCGGATACTAATTTAAATATCTGTAATATAAGAGCCCGATTTTTAAAACGGTAGTTAATGTTATCAAACAGCGGTATTCGTATTAGCCATTGAAAAATTATCGAAAATTACTCGATAAAAACAATTAATAAATAATTTTATCGACTTTTTAGGTCTTAAAATTATTTCATTTTATATGTGTATAAATTTGAACAAGAAAAAAATGCTAATTGTAAGTTAAGGGGTTGACTGCCAATAATACTGCACCCTCTAGTTACGCCGATACATCTCATAAGTTTAATTTATGTCGCTCATTGTGTTATCAATTCATAATGAACAGACACGTGTGTTGTCGAATAGTCGTTGTATTGTGCCAATTTTATTTAGAAGCATACGAGCTATCGCTTATAAAACGTCATGTGAAATTGTAGATTTGATTTTATTTGCCTTAGTCACGTCACGTGGGTCGTTTGGCGTTGTCATCGATCATTGTATTATTTCAAGCATGGATTCAAAGCTCATTAGAAACGTACCGTCAGTTCATTCGTGAGGAAAGTTTTGTATTTTTGTGCGTAGTGGTAATATTAAGTTTTTATTCAGGTTTATAATTTCGCACATTGATTTATCGAATCGATTAGTCGTTTGAAGTATTATCGACTATCTATGAATGCTTTCTTACACCAGGATTTTTTAATCCGTTTTTCTATCAATGTTGTTGTTATCATTTCACAAACAATATTTTTTTATTTGTAAAATAAAATTTGCTGTTTATAATAATGAAAATTACCTATTTATTAATCAGCTGGTATTAAAAATGATATTCAATGTTCGGAATTATTCTCCTGCATGATATCAAGCACCGATTGTTTTAAAGAATTGAAATACACTGTTTTACTAACGTAAGAAAATATGCCACAGATAAAAAATGTGTGTATGTTGTGCATACATAGAGAACAAAACTCTATTAATATAAAATCATCGTATGTGCAAACAATTTGTTACAATGAAATGAACAAAAAACATAGACGAAAGTTAACAAATATAATTTCTATGCTCAGTACATACTTTAGTAGTGCTATGCTCAAGTTATAATAACTCAATGTTGCCTGAGAATTCATACGCAATCGGACAATACTTCTGCTGATCATACTTACTCTATTATTTCGTAATCAGTGATTTCGTAGACGTTTAAAGTAGCAGCTATATTTTCATCGCTTTTTTCCAACATCTATAAGGGTATATTTATAAATAAGGGTTGTTTTTCAGCGTCCCCCGCAAGCGTTAAGCTAGGGCTGCGCATGACGACACTACACGAGGAACCGGGCCGGAGGAACGACGACGATTCACACTCCGAGCCGGAATCTGCGCCAACTGATGATCTTAATACACCGAGGTCACATGTATGTACCATTTTCTTTTTACCACACCGTGCTATACCATGACAGTGGTATGAAATGCTGCTTAAATAAATGTTCTTTCGCATCAGACAACACCGTTACTGCAACACGAATTTATGTTTAAGAAGCGACATTCCCGCATCATAATGTGGCGGCGACTTATCGCGTTTTAAGACAGTGATTATTATCGATAATCAATGTTGGCCTCTCATTTCGACATTGATGATTTAGCAACATTATTCTTGCGTATTTATATTTTATACTTTACTGTTTATTCAGTTCGTTATAATAAATGCTTTTAACTGATGTGTAGTAATCCATGTTAATGTAATTGGACGTATAATTTTGTTTGATATAATGTCCATTTATCTATGTTGAATATTGCAGCGCACGCGTTCCCGGGCATCGTCTCGCGGGTTCCTGCCGGCGTCCAAGACGCTGGACTCGCTGCACGAGCTCGCGTGCGAGCGCCTGCCCAGCAAAAACTCGCCGTCTATATCCTCCAGCGGTTATGGTAATCAAACATTTTTAGATCGTGAAATTGTATTAAAGGTGTGCGGAATTATTGATGAGATCTTTTGTAATTGATTCCGCTAATTAAGGATTGGTCTCGAAAATAAACCCATGAAAATAAGTTCTGTGAGCGTGTCGACAAATCTTTGACCCGACTTGTTTGTTAGAAACAAGATCGTTTGTTAATTCCGGTTGTTAGTCTGGCTACATCATGTATAGAATTCAGCTCTTTATTAATATTGAAATGAAAAAAATAATTCAATTAATTTTGGGTGATACTAAGCATCCATATTTAATGCCTGTTCCGATTTTAAAGGTTCGCAAGCAGTATCATCAACCAACCTGACGAACGACGACACGCTATCAATCCGTAGCATGTCGGTCGACGACACGCCGGACTTCGACAAAACGATGGACTACACTAACCTCACGCGGACGAAGAACTCCATGGCCGGCCTGAGGAACGAGATCACCGAACTCAGAAACGATATTAACGACTTGAAAAACGACATCGTCGAGTCTAAAAACGAATTGGACGATACAACGTACGCAAAGACGCCCGTGTTGACCCCCGGGTCGAGGAATAGGATTAATCCGTTCCTGAGGGATTGTGAGGAGGCCGCCAAAGAGGAGGAGAACAAGGATCAGATGCTGGATCCCCTGGGAGCCCTACCGGTGGAGAGTGCAGTGTTACCTAGTCAAAAGAGCGTGGAGAGTGCGCAGATGAATGGCGAGTTGCAGCATGAGAGCGTTTATGGTGAGTTTTGTGCTTAGTATCAGTAAAGTAGAGAAAAGACATTCTTAGAAACATTCCTTTTAGGTGTTTTTTTTGTTTAGACAAAATGTTATGTCTAATCGTGTATAAACGGATTCGATGTTTATACATCTGTATAAACATCGAATTAAGCTTGCTTATTCTTGAAAACCTTTTTTGAAACCCTAGGTCCCTGCTCAGAATATATTGTTTTTCAGGGTTTAAAAAAAATATTTCAATGCCCTGACGCATCAATTAGTATTTTCGTCAAAACCCCAGCTTGCAATTAATAAATTTGAATTTATCACGCAGCAGGAGAAGCAGACGCGGATTCGGTAAGCTCGGGCCAATCTAGTGCGACGCGCAGCCGCTCCGAGTCTGTGGCGGGCGACAGCGACAGTGCCGAACACGCTGCCGATCATACCCGTGAACACGCACACGAACATGCGCGCGAACTTACCGGCGAACACACCGTAAAGACGCACCTGCCCGCAGGGAAGGTGAGACTGGAAAATATTGTTTTAATTGTGGAATATTTTAATACGGTGTGACGAAGTTGCGATGAGTTCTTGCAAAAATATTTTGTTTTCGAAAACTTCAGAATCTCAACGACATGATGAGTATCGACGATCCTCGCCAGTTGAGTGGCGTGCGCCAATAGGAATGAGATGAATACCCAAAATATGACGTTGCGTTTTTGTCTATAAACTTATGTGAATTTGTTTAGCGATAATTATCAGAAAGATATTAAAATCGATGGGTAACGAAGATACGTTTTGTACGAAGGATCTTCAAGTTAATTTATGTGTTCTCATGTTTCGCAGGTGGTACGAAGGCGCGCGGGCGGCGGTGCGAGCGCGCGCGCGGCGGCCCGCGCGTCATTCCCGGGCGCGCGCGTTCGTTCCGCGCATGACTCGCCGCACAACACGTCATTACCACCACCACTCGATGACACTCCGGCATCTTCAACTGAGAGGATCGGAGACGGTAACTTTAAATATCATTTTATTTTAATTTGTAGACTCCATGCACCAGCGAACCCAGCATTGGATTAACTACTTGTCACAAGTTGATGTGTATTTTTTAAGACATAAATATGCTCAAAAATATCAATATCATTAAATGTTGTTATAATTACGTTATTAAATACGGGCTTAATACTTTTATGATGGAACGTAGGTTTTTTTTTGTTACGGTTGTTTGCCAACTAACTTTTAGGCAATCAAATACCATGGTCAATAAAACAACAGATTAATATATATGATTTATCAACAAGTTGAAACCCATTATCTCTGCAGAGGAGACGCTGGAGAGTCTGCCGGAGTGGATGACGGTGGGCGAGAGCGTGCAGCTGCGGCTGAGCAACAGCACGGGCGTCATCGCGTACGCGGGGCCCACGCACTTCGCGCCCGGGCTGTGGATCGGCGTTGAGTTGGACGCGCCTACCGGTAAAGAACGAATATAATGGCGTTCGAAAAATTATCAAAAAGAAATTGTCTTTAAATGCTTTCTTACGGCATGTAAATTCCTGCATCGTGTAAAACGTTAGCCTTGGTGGGCTGGCTAAACTCGTATCAATCAAACTTTTCATTGCAGTGAATTACCGTTTTTAACGGCGACTATTTATGGGTTGATATTTACTTGTTTAGTTATATTTTAATGCAAGCAATAAAAAACAAGTCGATGACAAATGGCACCCATCAAAAATATTAGATTGCGGTCTTTTGGCTCTGAGTTATATATTATGTGATACGACTAACAAGAGGACAAAAAGATGGCACTTTAATGAATAATAAAAGATTTACAGCCTTATTCATAGACGTATTTTACGTATAAAACTGTCTATACATAAATAAAATGTGTGTGTTTCAGGCAAGAACGACGGTTCGGTGGGCGGGTCGCGGTACTTCAGCTGTCGCGCGCGGCACGGCATCTTCGTGCGCGCCGACAAGCTCGCGCACGACCGCCGCGGCCGCAGCGCGCGCGCCTACCGACACAGCGCCGCGCTCAACCACAAGGGTAAACAAATAAATATTCATATTTTGACGGTCCCTACGTAAACTATAAACTGTAAACGAATGCACCCGATTGTCGTCTAACAGAGTCAGATGGAGAGATCGTGCGGCGAGCAACATCATCGTTAGGACATAAATCATCGTGACCACGACCGCTCTGTCAAGAGTGTAACGACGAAGAAGACGTAAACTATCGAAACTGACTGAATCGACTGAAAGGAAGATGGTTTGAATGTAAGAGTGACAGAGACAGAAACACAACGCCGAGTTTAACTCTACCTCAGAGTGTGATAGGGGGAAAACTATCGTTGTACAAGACAGAAAGTGAAACTTAAAAATAATATTTTAATTAATTAATTTCGCATTGAATATTGTCAATTTAGTTCTAGTCATTTTTCAATACCTTTAAAGGATGTACTGCAGACTTTTTATTACGTGTTTAATAAAGGATAGTTCAACAATAAAAAAATATTGATTAAAACTCTTTTTCCAGGTGAAGGCCTACAGAACTTACACAGATCGCGGAGTCGCGGCGACAGTATAAACGCCATCGGCACAAAGACACGGAGCAAATAGACTTGGCGTCCCCAACCACCCCCACAGAACACCACCCGCACCGCTCGCGCACGTGCCGACACCGGACCGTACACGTGCCGACACCGGACCGTACCGTGGCGACACCGGACCGAATTTAATGTGAAACGTCCACAAACCACTTTGTAATATAGTGAACACCCTCCCATCCCCGTCCCACATCTTAAGTTGCAGTCTTGTAACGCGTATGGTGCTTTATTGTTTATTTCGCGGCGGTGATACGTCGTATACTTTGTTATGCGTATTTTAAGTGGTCCGAGTGAAGGCGTCCAACTCGATTATCGATTATTTTGGAAAGTATGGATTTTTTTAATCTTGACTTGATAAATGAATTTGAATTCAATGTATTATTATTTTTGTATAATTTCAATTTTATATGTTAATATACCGCATCGTAAATGAATTGAATAATATCGATATTTTTGTGTTACAGTCGAATACATATGGACGTGTTCATTCGGAATATTTTACCGTTTGACTCTTAGACTACTTACTAATAGTGCAATGTGGAAACAAGCTCATCTCTCATTTATTGACGCGTTCAATATAATGACGCAGATGATCCGTACGAGTTTCCCGATGTATCGATATTTAGACGTAACCTATCACATTTTTGATTAGTTGACACAATCAATTGGTTAATTATGTAAATAAAACGAAATCGTTCATTGTGATTTAATTGTTTGGTTTCAATTGTAAATATGTGATTTTATGTGTGTTTGTGTGTTGTTAATTTAATCAATTATTATAATTTAGAATCAATTAATTTGAATCGGTGATATGAAATAATTGTGTAAAAATTAATCATTTTAATGTATAGTTTCGTGGTATTGCAATATTTTGTGTACTGTAGAACGTTTTCCTCGCTTCTCTTGTCTTTAATCTGTTGTATAATTTGGGAGTAATGTGTTTAGAGATTTTCGACGTGTTTTCGTGGCCAACCGTAGTGATAAGCTCATATTCCCCGAATTAGGGGGACAGTCGTGTTGGCTCAATGCAATTTATCAAATTCATATTCCTATATCTGCTCAGATGTTTTTGACACACGTTTGCCAGTTTTATAATGATTGTGATAGTTTCTTGCCACGCTGTCGTAGATACTAAAACGTATTGTTATTTTCGGCGCCTGCTTTTTGCCCCCGATTTTTTAATATACCGATGTAGACAATGGCGTAACTATATAAACAAACATATTGCACCCTCGAATAAAATTTAGTTTCGAAAAATAATGCAATAACTTGAATCTTGTAAAATGCGGAATTTTTTGAAAATTATATCAATTTTGATAATAATTTTGTCATAATACGAAAACTATAACTTAAACATCAGTGAAATATTAAAAAAAAAATAATTAAAATTTAATTATTATTATAAGTTTGTCTACGGTCGACACATTTCCCAATATGAGAGCACGAGTTACGCCATTGGTAGTAGTTTTACGAAATCGTCCAGATATGATACATCTTCGTCCTTTAAAAGACTTTTGTACTTAGTGCATACAAAACCATTCGCGACGCAACATACTGACCACCCGACATCGACGTTTCAGATCATTTATTAGCGATAAGCGAGGTACACATACATAATATAGTATTTATAATAAATAATGTGGCAAGTTTTGAGCCAGATTTGAATATACTGCCAGATTTTTTGCATACGTGTATTTGTAGCGGCGTAGACTTAATTAAATACACTAAAAATTCTATGTAATGCTTCTGGCTCTTGACTTAAACGCCACTAATTTATGAAAGGTACATTAAAAAGTAAATTACCCTTATATATTTTGTATGGAAATACTACCCTCTCGCATTTAATATTTCGTGTATTCTCGCTCATTGCTAATACCTTAAACACGCATCGACTAGGTTGTGTAGGTATGCTCGAAATGTAACTAAAATGTGTGCAAACACGATGTAAAATAAAATCTTTAAAAATCATTGAAGTAATGTCCCTAACTTATAATCTCCATCCACATTTGAACAATAAAGTCACAGACGTCTATCTGTAATTAGCGGAACAAGTCTGTTTCTCAAATGGTTATGAGAATAATATGATGTATTAGTTTGAAATATTGTCTAATTTTGGTATTATATCAGAATAATGTAGCGGCATAGTACGCGTTTAATTATTGACTCGTGCAATGTCGAAAACGACTTAAGTCACGTTGGAATACACGTAGCATACCACGTTTTGATGTTGCACGCGTGAGTATCTATTAGAGAATGTCCACGATGCCCGCTCCTCGGTAAAGTGGGAGCGTTTAGTCTATAGCTCACCTAATGTATATTCCATCCTTATAGTAAATTTAAGTACACTAAACGAGTACACAAAATAGTATAAAAAGCCTACATTTACTAGTGTTTGTAAGTTTTACTTTCAGCGATCATTGTAGCCCGCCACTTGCCTCCATTCCTGTATACATATACATAATGTATATTTACATTAAAGTGTAAGTGGTTATTATAAAAAAAAAATGTTATCAAAAAATATTAAAACGCCTGTTTCAAAGTATGCACTCGAGGATTTAATGCCAATTTAGTGTGGCTGCGAATTCGTTGCGAGAGTTGCGTTCGGTGACATATAATCGATTACGATATTTATCGATTAGTAAGTACTCAGTAATCGATTGTATGTCTCGTATCGTTCCCTGTAGGAGCCCAACTCTCGCGTCGGACAGTCGGCCTAATTGTAATTTGTAAGCATTGACTGACATCATATTTGTCACACGTAAATAGATTTAACACGATTATACATTTTATCGAATGCTTATTAGACTGTCGTACTTAATACATTCCATTTTTTCTATACATTTATCTAGCAAACATTTCAGTAGTTCATATCTTTGAATTAGTTAGATTTTTAAACGACAGATGCGACTTATTTTGCATTTTTAAAGTTTGAACGTTAAAGTATAGATCAGTATGTAAAATCTGGCCCTAACTAGGACAGCTCAATGTGTAGTCGAAGTTAAAATGACGTATTTTCAAATATAGTAGGATGTGTGTTTGAAAGTCTCGATGTGCTTATGTCCAGTAGAGTAGGGCTCCATCGTAGGCGGCGCCTCCGCCGTAGTCCTCATTTAATTTATTAGACACTAAGCTGACAATGTGCTGTGCTTTTGTTTTAAACAAATAGAATGTAGGTAAATCAAATTATTATGTTTAATTATTTTTTATTACATTTTAGTTGTTTTTTTTTGTATTTATTGCAAACGAATCATGATACGAGCTTCTAACGATGTAATATTGTTTGTGAAACTGTGACGTAAGGTTGGTTTTAGCGTAGTGAATAAGTTTACTTTGCCAGATTGTAAAAATAGATCACAAATGAAATAAATGTATTTCTAATTGTTTTTAATTGTGATAAGGCGACTATAGGGCAGCTACTTGGTAGCATAGATGGTTGCATCTTCATTGTACACATAATGCATAATAAAGAGATTTTAATATTTAAATAACTGAAATAGTTCACTTCTTTAGTGGAGATATTTTTGCCAAGTAGCGTATTCGAGTCAACCATCGCTGTCATTATCAATAAATGTATTATAAAATATCATTTTAGTTTTACTTATTTTTAATCCTTACATAGATACCGCTTCATCATTGCCCGAAAAGTTAGCGAAATAGTTCCCTAGAAAATAGTATGCATATTTTTAAAAAACATATTAGATTTAAATGACATATTTTTGAAAAAAAAAAAAACTTTATAATCAAATATCTCTTAATTTTATAACAGTATTATATTAGTGATTTAAATTAAATTGTTGATAATCTGTAAGCTAATGTTTACATACACATTGAACAAAATTGGAAAATATATAAAATAAATAAATATATTTTGAGTTCATTTGTAAGGTGTCTTTCCATTTCTAGGTGTTCAAAGATGGCACTAGAACAAAATAAAACCTATGCCAATTGATGTGTAAGTATATTATAAAATTAGTCACATTATACTTTCTTATACTTTTCCAGTTTTCATTTTATCTTGTTTATTATTCATTATTCTCATAAAAGGTTCCACACAATTTGGATATTTAACAGATATATGCAGATTGCTGACCATTTTATAATTTTAATAGGTAAGGTTTGTGGGTAACTGAAACTACGAGACTTCGGTTGCATACAAACTAGAACGGAAGATAATATTTATACTATGTAGTTCCAACTTCAACTATATAGCGTTTGTTGGAGCATATATAGAACCGTTGCTGCCTCTTTATTTTCATTTTGTGTCTTATAAAAAAATACAAATACAACAATTACGTAATATATGTTTTTTGCTGTAGTTATGGATTACATAGAACACAACTATATACGGAGTTTCTCTGAAGGACAAAATCCGGAACGAGGTGATCCGCCAGAGAACCCTGGTGACCGACATAGCTCCGAAAATTAGTACGTTGAAGTGGCAATGGGCTGGCCACATATGTCGCAGAACAGATAACCGCTGGAGTAAGCGTGTTCTGGAGTGGAGACCGCGTCTTGGATAACGTAGCGTGCGACGTCCTCTGGTCAGATGGCGGGACGACTTGCACAAGAGGGCTGGCAGCGACTGGATGCGTAAAGCAGCAAACCGGGCTCTGTGGCGTACCTTGGGAGAGGCCTACGTCCAGCAGTGGACTGCAACAGGTTGATGATGATTATGATGATGAACTATCCTTAACAGTTTTGTTAATAAATGGCATAAAAATGGCAATAATTACACTATATTTATTTGACAATAATAATGACCAATAATTACATTGAGCTAATTAGGCAATAATATTTTATTTATTTCACATACATTAAATAACCTTAATAAATGCACATATTATTATAAAATAGGGGGACAATCAGATGGACCACCTGGTGGTAAGTAAAAGTAGCCACTGCTGGCAATTAGTAGGTAATTATTTTACAATATTTTTATCTACCATCTCCCACTTATACCATGGTCTAATTATGTACATGCTTGAATAATAAACCTAAATAAAATTGTTCTAATTAAAAACTACTGGCTTAATCTATAAAGTACATCAATACTAGTTTTATAACAATCAGCGTGTATTAAGTTGTAATTCCCGCCGGTACATTGCGTTCCTCCACATCCAATAAACCTTATTCCTTCGGACTTTTAGTAGTATTTTCTGCAAATAGAACAAAAAGAACTTGAAGCGTACATTTTAAACTTTTTAGTTCACTCTACAAAAACCCTAAGATGTTATTGTTCAAAGATGAGTACTCATACCATTCGACAGATCCGGATGCCTTCAATAAGTTGAACCCGCCACTTAATAGCTGCTAGCACAGTTACCACTGTCAACAATCTTACTGAGACCGCTGGGTAAGCGATTGTCAGCCTCACAACGACTATCAATACAGCAATGGCTATCGGCGCGAGAATTATCACCATTATTATTGTCCCTATCAACGACAAAACCGCTGCAATCGCACTAAGGACCGCAAAAACAATTGTCAGTTGAAGGAATGCAACCACTATTAACACAATCACCTTTAACATATTGGAAATCAGATTAAATGCCCTCTTCTTTTCTCTTTGTTTGGTTATCGAAACGCGGCCACAGGCTATAGACACGGTTCTGTCATCGCCTCTCAACGGTACGGGAATACCCATCGTATCATGATTAACAGTGTTGCTAGTGTAGTAAAATAAAAAACTTCCGTTTCCTTATCGAACACAAAATTACATAAAATGCATTGGATGTAGATAACAAATATTGAAAATACGAAATGAGTAGTCAAGTAAGTACATAGTCCAATTCAACATAATATTAACTAAATAAAAAAGATCCGAAGCTAAAAACATCCCAAATATTAAAAAATATATATATATTTCAACTTACCACACTCCTGAAGGACCAATACATATTATTTTTAATATTCCTTTATTTTTATATTACTTTCTCTCGAACCGGGGTTTATTAATTTACGTTTTATTCTCCGCTATTTGGCTCCTTGTAAGTTGAAAAAGAATCGGATGTCTTGCTGATTCCATCCAATGCTGCATCAGGTCAACAACAATCACAAGGTGTAGTAATGGCGGTATTATAAAGTGAAATGATACAAAATTATAAATCAAATAAACCTGTATTAGTTGCCTAAATCCCTTTATTAATTTAAAAATGAGCTGACGATATTTAAAAAATATATAGGTACCTACTTAAGGCTCTACAAGGTGACTACAAAGAACCTGATGGTAAGAACAGTTTAGTACGTATGCAGTATCCAACGACGTGTATCTATTTTCCTTACACGAGTAAATCCCTTTACGGATCCTTCTAGGTGTATCGGGCTCACCGTTCTAGTACAAACAAATGAGACCGTTCTATTAAATAAAACCCCGTGTTATTACGCTACCATCTTGATAACAAACAGGGATGTCAGCCTCAGGATGCACCCGAAAGTTGATAACTTACGTCATACGTCTATAGGACCAATAAGTCCTACCAATAGCAATTTACGTTTTAATGTAATTTTTTCGACTTCATTGTTGTTTATTACCTTCGAAGCTTTAAATAAATAAACTTGATTCATTTTATATGCCGGTTTTGTTGCACGCACGCCTGAAACTTATGTACGGTAGTTAAATAATATTTTATAATAGTTAGGTACGACACAAACAAAAAGAGAAAGCGAGTAAACTTTTTTGATAAAGGAATAAAAAAATATCCATTTGCAGTCATGATGGTTAATTAAAATACCAAATTATATTTTAATGTTAAAACACATTTGAATGGTAAAATAATACTACCACCGTCTTAAAACCTATTGTAAGGTATGGTGGAAAAAAAAATGGATTATTTATCTATATCTCACCCTACCCTCTTGTGTGACAACAGTCTGAAGGTAGGTTTATAATTACATCCAATATCCTGTAAATGTTTCCACTTAATCAAAATATTTAAGGTCTCGATATACCTAGTGAATTAGGTTATAGTAAGATTGAGCTAGCTTAAAAACTTGAATGAAAGTTCGTCTTGATGTAGTGAATTAGACTACAGAACGTTGTTGGGATAATGACAATCAGAAGACTTGACATCCCTTGAAATACGTGTGAGTATTCATTTACTTTCACCATATTTTCCTTCAGCGTTAAAGCAATCGATGATTAACCCTGACCTTCTAAATTTAACGTCCTTAACCGTTGTGTACAGTGGTGTCATTATACGTGCGGATACGATAATTCTACCATAAGCTCCACCACTATAAAGCTAACGCTTCTCGCTGACTCTCTTTCTCTCTATTTCCCTCTTGAGCCGTAGAAAGTCCACTGCTGAACATAGGCCTTCCCCAAAGAACTCCACATCGACCTGTTGGAAGCGGTCTGCATCCAGCGACGAGCGCTTACTTTAATTCAATTTGCGCTGCATGTAATAATCACCAAAAAAAAAGAATATTCCACATCGCTCCCTCCTGTAACTCATGTGGAATTCCAACCAGCGACAGTTGACCTTATTGTGAGCGACGTCGCGCGAGTGTCATCTGGCGGCGCGGGCGGGGCGGCGCGCGCGTACCCTGGTACGCGCTCCTGCTCATTTTACTGTCGAACTGTAGGGTCTGCAACAAAATGACAGTGAACGGTTGCTGTTTACAGAATATTTCCGAAAGATAAGGCACATGATGTAAAAAGCACTTTTAAAATGATAGAGCCCCGCTGTTGTCAGCCATGTTGTCAATACTATGTGTAAGTACACCAGTCAGTGGCGGTACCACTGTCTCACAGGAGATCAACCTAAAGCGACACCTTTGCTGTCGCGTTTCGTTCGATGAGTGAGATTTCCAGATGCCCAACAGCCCTTTCCTCTTCCCATTATTTTTCCTTCCCACTCCCTTTCTGATTTGATGGGCCGGCTACATATTTAATATGATTCAAGGGATGTGGATGTTCAAGGGCGGCAGTGATCACTCTCGTTGGCTCGGACCTAGTGTGTAAAAAATTGACAGCTTTGGATAATTGAAATAAAACTATTTTTACGGATTTTATCGCGATTTGGTTTAATTTTTACATTTTAACAACGTCGGGAAGTTAAAAAATGTAAAAATTAAACCAAATCGCGATAAAATCCGTAAAAATAGTTTTATTTCAATGTGTAACATTCGCGTAAATCTAAGAAACCATTATGCAAGCTTTGGATAAGTTTTCTTTATCCCGTCCGTATCGTCCGTATCGCAAGATTTCGCGAACTAGCAATGTTTTTATATATTATCATTATTATCATCAGTCGAACTGATTGCCCGTTAGTCAGGTATAAAAATGATAATTATAAGTGATTCACCTCATTATTTTATCCTTGGATAGTACTCAGAACGAGTTCGATTCCCCGTGACGTGCCAATCCACTTCTTTTAAGACTTTTGTTGTTGTCTTGGATTGAATATTATTCATATTATTCATTATATCATAGTAATGTTACGGAATCATTATTTTCTTCTTTTAAAAAAATAGCCAACTGTTTCCTGGCCGAAGATAGAAGATAGTTCACTTAAGTAAAAACCTACTGTAAGTTCTGTTACTTAAGTTTAATGAAAGAAGTTCTTTATTGAACACGATAACATATTGAGAACAGCCTCTTTTTATGCCTGGGTGGCGTAGGTAGTTGTACTTACTACCGTACGACTACAAAGCTGAGGTCTCAGGTTCGAATCCCGGATCGGGCAAAGTGATATTGGGTTTTTCTATTCATTATCAGCCCGGACTCAGGAATTTGTGCCCGATATGGCGATAGGCTCACTCTCTATCACATTATGGGACGGAACATACAAGGCGAAATGTGGGTATCCTGGTGGCGCCTCTGCCTACCCCTTCTGGTATAAAGGCGTGAGTGTATGTATGTATGTATGTCTTTTTTATATCATATTAACAAAAAAAATAATTAAGGTCTTCACACAAGTTCGAGTGTGAGATATTATTTAAGCAATGGCAAACAATACTGCTAATTGTATTAACTCCTTACTAAAACAACAATTCCCACGACCATTTTCCACTTCACACAAATATTTTGTTATCCTTACCAGTAATCTATTTTCGTATAGCAATGCCGTTGCTCGTTACAAAGGAGACATCGTTCCATAATGGCATGCCGCTGGGACTTGCGTGACTTGCTATTTGCTTCGTTCCACCTCCGTCGCTTATCAAAAAGACTCCGACCATCGAAGTAGTCGCTTGTTCCTCGACTTTCAAAAATGACTTGAGACAAGATGGATCAACCAGGCCCGTCGTCTTCTAACCAAGACCCTCGATACGATTTCATTGGTTCTTACGCTGTCAAATCTCTCAAATTGAAGCCTGAGAAATGGATGCGAGTGCTGAGCATAGAAGAGCATCGCTCCACGCTAAAAGACTTCGTTGATAAGCCATATCCGATCCTTCTCGTGGTCACGTTGACGCACGCAGCACAGCTTATTCCCGTAGTGTCTTTCCCTTGCTATTTGAAAAATAAAGCTGTCTATTTCGTCAAAAAGAAACCAGATGTCATTCCTAAAGAGAATTGCGGTGAAATGGTGATATTTGGTGAGTATAATTAAAGGTTTACAGCCGTTTGCTGAGATCTTTTTTCGGATAATATCTGCGTAGGCAACGGCACTATGTATTTTGAATGCAGTACCTGATATTATTATGCACTACATTATGATTTTTTCAAAATTGCATAAATCAGCTGAAATATATTTTCATCGGCGATGCTATAGTATAACTTCGTAAAATTACAAAACGCCCCGCTAATTGTGGTATTCTGAAACTATTTCCTATCGATTACAAAAGAATTGAATAGGTATCTTGTTATACAATATTAAATTTATTATTGTATTTATTTTAGGTGACCTAGCGCCACGCTTAATTGATGAATTAGCATCGTTGGTAGACGAAGTCTTCGTACCCCTTCTCTCTAACCCACTAAATCACGAAGGATGGCCACTTGTCGTCTCGCAAGATATTTTAAAGCAAATACATAATCTCAAAAGCACTGTATATGAGGTACGTTAGTATTAGCATAACATTGTATATAAAAAGACATTAGATGTGATTAAAGTATGAAATCTTAGCTGCAAATAGTTGATGTGTTTATTTATCATATCATCTATTCTATATTTAATCTGCTGGTGGTAATTTTTGTTTCTATTAAAAAGCGACATATTATATTTGAAGTAAGTACCTAGTCAGTGAAATGTAGGATTTTTCGGCATGCTTGCATCTGCGTTGTATTCAATACAATTCACTGACAGATACAAGCTGCTTCGAACAATTTACTATGGAATTGGGTCATTGTTCAGTAGTGTAGTACTTAGTACCTCCTGTAACGTTAAATTGTATTTTTTTTTTAATGCAATGAATGGCGAGACGAGCATGCCATTCGCCTGATGGTAAGCGATACGACCGCTCATGGACAGTAGCGAAACCAAACAACACCATGAATTACAAGGCAATGCTTGGAATTCCACTGCGCTCGCCATCCTGAGACATAAGATGTTAAGTCTCAATATGTCCAGTAGTTACTCTGGCTACAATGTCCTTCAAACCGGAACACAACAGTGCATTTACACTGCTGTTTGGCGGGAGAAATAGACATTGCGGTGGTACCTACCCAGGCGGCCTCTCACATATGAGAGACCTACCACCAGTAAATAGAAGTAAAAACCAGTAAAGTGTATTTTAGGTAAAAGGTAAGGTGAATGGGCAAACCGTTCTTCCAATGCCGGTGGGAGTAGAATTAGTCCACGAAGCCGAAAAGGAACTTCTAAAAGGACAAGAAGTTGACCTTTACTTGAAGAGCGCAATCGAAGGCGTAGTCATCAAATGGGCGCAGCAAATCAATGACGTCATGATGGAAGATTCTGGAGCAGCGTTTGATAATGGGCAGAATCCTTTGCCTTCTGTCGGTAAGTACACACAACAAAAGTCCAATGATTTTATATGTATAATATATATTTTATGTTCACGTAATTAATATTAAAAAAATACAATTGAAACATTACATCATGCTTCAAGGCAGCATTTAAAAAACTATTATTTTTCCAAAATATCCGGAATGATTATTCTAAGTAAATAATCTTTCCTTTAAAGTTTAAATAAATAGTGCTCGTTTATTAAAATTCGTGAATTCCTGACGTGATTTTGCAGAGCTTGCATTCTGGAAGTCACGCTTGAGCAATTTGAATTACATTTACGACCAGCTGCGCACAGAGCGGGTGAGATGCATGGCCGTGATATTGGAGAAGACCACGTCGGCGTACTATCCTTGCTTTAGTAGACTTTTCAAGAACATTGTGTCAGGTTTGTAGCGTTTTTATCTATAGCTTAGCAGGTCAAAGCTAATAATTAACATATTAATGTTAACGCATTTGGTAACGTAAGTAGAAAGGATTGGAAATCTACAGTATATCGCTGGTTTTATTGCTGCACTAAAAATATTTGTGTGAGATATAAATATTTATTTCTGGCTTGGGCGCCAAGTCATCGAAAATTACACGTATTTATTGTTTTACCAACACGAGATTGTATACTAAGGCCGTTTTCGGAACCATTTTGCATAAAATAATTGCACGTACGTATGCAATACTATATACATTTAAACATTCCTATTACAGCACTAGCCGAAGCACGTGAAATAGATTTATATCTAAGGACACTGGAGAAGCATTTCCAAGCGTTAGAAGATACAGATTTCACCGAGTGCCAGCCGCTCTTCCGTCCTTTGTTTCATGTGATCTGTATGGTATGGAGGGATTCAAAGTACTACTGTAGTTCCTCCAAGCTCATGGTGTTGTTGAAGCAGATATGCAATTTGCTCATATACCAGGTATGTATTTATTAAATAACACGGGTTGTTTTTCCCCTTGTGTAGCCTAAACCATTTACACGGGGAGAGTTTCTTGCCCCGAAGATACGATTATCGTAAGGATATAAAAAGTAGCATCGTGTAAACATTTGTCAGAACACAATAATCTACGGCGGTTATGTCATGTGATTATCGCATACGATTCTCGCCGCGAGAAACTCTCCCCATGCAAATGGTGTTTAAAAGATTATGGCATCTGTTTGTGTCATATAAGGGAAGTCAAGTTATTTAAGCAATGATATATGTTATTTATTTAATAATTGTTGTTAAAATCAGTGTTAAGTAAAGACCTTTGGACTATCTCCCCGCACAGAAGTGAATATTCATGACAGAAGTTACGTGTCTTAATTTGGGCACGATACAATATGTGCGTGTTTACTTATAGTCCGAAATTAACACTAATTAATTGTTGTAGGCTAAGAAATGTCTGGACCCCACCACACTATTCCACAGCGACATAGATGAAGCAACACAACGCATACAAGTCACTATAGACATAATTAAGAAGTTCCGCAACACGTTTGAATATTTTAAGGACAATTTGCCCAAATATTTCGTCGACAGAAGAGTGGTTCCCTGGACTTTCCACCCAAACATCGTATTTGAAAGAATGAACAAGTTTATGCAAAGAATGAACACGATACAATGGTTTTTCAAAACAGTACTAGAATTTCAGAAGTTAGAAAAGATCGAAATTGGAGGGATGAAAGGACGTATTCTCGGTGGTCAGATAAGAGAGATATCAGCAGAATTTGAAGCTTATTTCCACGCATTCGCTTCAAAAAACTATGATGTGCTGGACCCTGATGATGAGACTTTTAATCAGGACTTCAAAGAGTTTCAAGAGAATATCATCGATTTGGATTTAAAACTGTCGACTGTTTTGGTGGAATCGTTCGATAACTGTTCCACGTTAGAATCTATCTTCAAGGTGATTTGAAAGAGGTTTAATTTTTCTTTTTAAATGATACACAAAATAATAAATAAAATATTTGATTTCAGTTAATCGATATCGTGGGGTCTGTTTTGGAACGACCACTCATAAGAAACGAGTTTACCGCAAAGTATGTCGAAATCATAGTTATGCTTGAACAAGAAATAGTTACATGCGAAGTGAGTATCACAATACTAAACCTCATAATTTCATCCCTGCAAAATATTCCTGTAAACATTTTTGGAACTGTTCTATAGGAATTATTCGAAGAGCAAACTCATCGCCTGGAGAAGTATGGTGTGATGGAGATAGACACTTTCTTCCCACCCATCGCAGGAGGCCTCCTCTTCATGAACACGCTAGCTGCAAGGATCTCGAAGCCTATAGCTAGCTTTCGCAATTTGCCGCACCCGTAAGTCATCTGGGTGGGGCAAATTGCGAAAGCTGATTATTTGGCTTAATGACTTCCATAGCTATATTCAATTGATGTTGTGAGAACTTTTCATTACATTGACCACCGTAGATACAAGTTTTGGTCACGAATCATCCTCAGTAGATATGCCAGTCATTAAATTGCTATGCTTTATTTAGAAGAATTAGTTACATCTATCTACACCACAGTAATTTTTATGTATAGGATAAAGGGTACGGATGAAGCTAAGAAGATTTTCATTAGATACGACGAGCTCATGGAGAAAATAAATGAATTCAAAAGGAAATACTTTAATAATTGGGCTGTCAAAATACCCAAGATTATAGAAGAGAAGACAAATAATATGATTCTCGCAAGGCATGGATCTGATCTTGTTTTGAATTTCAATCCAGCAGTAAGTATTTTTGTAGAACACCATAATAACGTAATTATGTAAGAGCTAAAATAAACTATTATCACGTCTAAATGTACACTTCTTAAACATTTTCTTCCACTATTCATATTAATTATATTTATGTATCCGTTTTACAAATAAATGCAAGTTATAAAGTCACAAACACAAGCACTTGTCATATCTGTAGGCTAGTAGTCGACAGCGGAACCTTTAGCCAAAATGAGTAATTTTTTAGCCGCTACTTCAATTCGACGTCAATTTAAAGTTCATTATCTTTGATTATTATACAATTTATTAATTACGTGCTTTTTTAAGCTTTTGGACATAATGAAAGAAGTCGATCATCTACGAAACAACCCGAATGTGGCAAATGAACTACCAAAGGAAGGTCTAGAAATATTCGACAAGCGGGAAATGTACAGACAGTATCGTATAAATCTAGGCATTACTATAGACTGGTACAACCAAATTAGAAAGAACAGTCAGAAAGTGGAGTTTGATTTAGTCGTAGAGGAGATAAAAGCGATTGATCAGAGAATTAAGATGGCGCAAAATCAACTTAACTGGAATTCACAAGGTAGTAAAAGCTTCTTCTATTAAAAATAGATTGATGAAATTAAACTTAAAATAAATATTATATATTTTTTTAGATTTATGGAATTACTTGCAAGATCTACATAATTTAGTCGGCAGCTTGTATCAAAGAATGTCGAAGATTCAAGACAACCTGAAGGAGATGAAATTGGTCATGAAGGAGTGGTCCGCGCAACCGTTATTCGAAAGAAAAGAAGGAAAAAAGGTAAACAAATTTATCTTACTTTAACTTTGTCGTTATATGCAAATTATATAATACTTCCAGTTCTATCGACTAATTTACATGGTATTTCTTTTAAATTATTAACTAAATATCTGAGATTCGAATATATTTTCACTTATAATACCACAAGAGCTTCAAAATTATCGGGTATTTCCCGATAGGTTTGTTGCAAACAAATGAAGGAGTCAAGTTTTTGACTGAAAAACTTGACGACTTTATTTGTTTGCAGGGAACCTTGAGGGAAATGCCAGATAATTTTGAAGCTCGTGTGGTATTCGGGGGATTATTTTTCCGTCCCAAATGTCGGCCAATAGAATTGCACCATGAGACGAAATGTACAGTTAACAAATAAGAATACAAACAAACTCCAAATCGACTCATTTTCATGCAAAATCTCCAATTTTCACAATTGAATTCAACCTGTCAGTTTGACGTGTGGTTAATTTGACTGGATCATGTTTTGTTTTTTATATATAGCAACTACCAGAGAAAATTTTCAAAAAATTATCAGTATAATACCATGTAGGTTGTACCACGTGACGTCGAATGGTGCAATTCTATTGGCCGGCATTTGGGACGGAAAAATAATCAATATAATAATCAGCAGTCCAGACGTAGGCTTCTTCATTCGACGAAATATCCTTAGTTTTTCTCAATCAGCTAGCTCTATCTCTGTTGTTTTATTCGTAGGACACCTTACTAAATCTAGATGATCGCGTAGAAAGAAGAAACAAACGTTACTCTGATATCCAAAACACAGCACAGCGCATTAATGAACTGTTGAAAGAAAATATGGAGCTGTTTAATATGCAAAATAACCAGGAGAGTGAGATCTGGCTGAACTACGTCGCCTTTATAGATACGTTGATGGAAGAAGCGCTGTTTAAATCTATTGCATGCAGGTATAATGTCAGACTTCGTATGTAAAGTATTGTCGCTTCAATAGTATTTTATGTTTGTAAATTAATTTCATATATTTCAAAATTATTTTACATAATATATTATTATCTATATCCTCCTAGTTCATTAATTGTTAATTTTACTATAGTAGTGCAGTCATTTGGTCATGAGCTATTATCGACCAATCGAATAATGTGGGTTATGATTCAGAAAACCCACTAATAAACAAAGTTTGTATGCAACACTGGAAGCAGCCATAATTGTTCAAAAGAGTACTTTTCTAGAAAAAACTGAAAAATATTTTCTTTTCAGTCTGGGTTATATAACTGAGCACATGAATCCAAAAAATAAACTAGCACCTCTTCTGGAAGCTCAGTTGGAGTTGTTAGACCCCGATATGGTATTTGCGCCAAGTCTCGATCCAAACGACGAGAAAGGATTTATGGCTTTAATAAAAAGCTTAATTGAGGACATATTGAAAATGTCAACACTCATAAAAAGAATTGATACAAAGAAGCAGGAATCTTATGAGGAACAAATTGCAAATAATGAAGAAATCACAGAGATGAAGGAAGAAATAGTCAACGGAATTGAAAAGGTATGAAAATGGAAAATTCTGTGCATACATCTATCCCGATCATACGATAGATCTAGCACTGGTTTAGAGTTGATGCGGTTATCGGGTGATACATTAGAAGTGGCCGGCAAAATATACCCAGCGCCGACGCACCTCCAACAATCAAAAACAAGTCGAAAAGTTTGGTCACAAATTATTGATTACGTGGGGACAGAAATAGGCTAAGAGGAGTTAACTAGCAATGACTAGGTACCCATATTACTACCTAACTATTTTTTTTCAAGGTAATCGAAGACGCCAATGATTTTTGCAAAACTTTTGAAAACTACGCATATCTCTGGCTGGAAGAAAGAGATGCCATCATGGAAATATTTTTAACATACGGGAGAATTTTATCAGTTGACGAAGTCGACAGGATTGGCTCCGAAGACAAAGAGACGGAGGGGCCAACACCATGTGCCCCCAAAATGGAAGCATTTAGGGAACAGATTGATCACTACGAGAATTTGTTTATGGATATTGAAGACATGGAGTCTTATAAAGTTTTCAATAGCTGGTTTCAAGTATGTTGTTTTGAATATTTTAATTTTTTATTTTAGTGGATGTATTTGGTTAGTAAGAAAATAATACGTTTAAGACACATAATTTTGCATCGTCTTCATTAAAAATATTCATATAAGCTAATAATTGACAAAAATATATAGGTATTAATCTTATGAGTAAAAATTAGTCATAAGTAGTAAAACATATGTAAGTGTTTACGAGAGAAAATAGATTGAATTACAGGCTATTATTTCCTCGAAATCTTTTATACACTAAATATTTCTACATTGTTTCAGGTGGACATAAGGCCATTTCGACAAGCTTTGCTAAACACGGTGCGCAAATGGGGAAACATGTACAAAGAACATCTGGTCAACAACGTCACTTCCAGCCTCAGCGATTTGGGGAATTTCATTCGGGAGGCAGACGAAGGTACTATTTAGATAACGATTGATGTTTGTATGCTTTATTTAATTTAAAAGTAGTTACAAATTACGTACCTAGTAAAGTTTGTAATATGGTAGCCGAAAATGACAGCTGAAAATCCGTTTAACATTTAATTTTTAAGGTTTACTCCAGCCAGTCCCGGAAGGTGATTACGATGCACTAGTTACCGTGATGGGGTATTTGATGAATGTCAAAGATCGAGCCACTACCACTGACGACATGTTCCAGCCCTTGACAGAGACTATAGAGCTTCTTAAATTCTACGACATGGACATACCAGAGGAAGTCAACGTTTTACTGCAGGTAAATGTTTTTCTACGTACTCTTATCACATGTAGTTGAAAGGTATTTAAATAATAATTTCATGCGTAAAGTAAAATATTTAAAATGATTTTGAGCTTTTCCGTGTGCCTGACGTTCCTTTTTCCGCAAAATATTTACTTGTAGACCTAAGGAAATTATATTTCATATCAAAATATACACATACAAAGTGTTTCCTCCGATACACGCGTTGAACTAATACTCATACATAATTATTCGCTTTTAACGGCTTTTAACAAAAGAATTGATCCTAAGTCTAATTATTTTTAATTGTAATTTTCTGTTCTATGTGTAATATTAAACTTCAGTGTATAATAGTGCAGTAAAAAAACAATGCAACTAGTATGATTATCTTTCTTTTATTTATAGGAATTACCAGAACAGTGGCAAACAACAAAGAAACTAGCAATAACGGTGAAGCAGCAAGTAGCACCGCTTCAAGCGGCGGAAGTGTCTGGCATCAGGAAGAAAATAGCTACCTTTGACGCTCATGTTACTTATTATCGAGAAGTTTTCAAAAGATATGAGGTAAGAATTTAAAACTCAATAGATATAAAATATCTAGTATTTTCTATTCTAGAGTGGATACAATGCGTAAAATATAAACACGCAAAACGATCGAAGCTATTATTCATTTTTACAAGCATTTGTTTCTAGAATACTGTACAGCAGGAATCAGTAAACTCTTTGTTGTGAGTTTGCAGGAGTGGATTTAATAAATGCAGTACGCCATTATTACTAATTATATAAAAATTTGATAGATATTGGCTTATTTAATAATTCCTTTCATTATTATTATGTTTTAAAGGAATGCAATAGAAGAATAAATAGTTCGTTGCACAAGATTGTGCATGGTCTTTTTACTAAATTTTGTTTTTAATTTATAGTTCTTCAAATATGAATGTGATGACCCATACGAAGTGATGTCTAGAGTCGACTACGAAATGCTCTATCTAGAAGATGAAATGAAGAACATCCAGGAATCGGGATCTTTGTTTGAAGTTAATGTTCCAGAGTTTAAATTATTGAAGCAATGTAGGAAGGAACTGCGCATGTTAAAGGTAAAATTGTAATTTGTAATGTTTTTTATGCATTCTATCTTAATTATGTATTTTATCTTTAGCAACTGTGGGATTATGTATACATAGTAAGAACAAGCATCGAAGATTGGAAAACAACTCCTTGGAGAAAGATTGACGTTGAGAACATGGATATTGAATGTAAAAAGTTTGCTAAAGAAATACGGCTTTTGGACAAGGAAATGAGGAGGTAGGGTTTCCATTTATTATAAGTTTACTTTCAGCCTTTTTCTCGACTAATTTCGCTCCAAATTTATTAAAGAGGCACGGATTTATATAATATAATGTGACAGATAATAAAAAAAAAAACAATTAGTACTTAAAAATGCAAATGTATTAGTAACACATAATATTCTTGAATTTAAGCTGGGACACTTACATCAATTTAGAAGCGACTGTGAAGAACATGCTGACATCTCTAAGGGCAGTTGGTGAGCTACAAAACCCAGCAATCAGAGAAAGGCATTGGGACCAACTAATGCGGACCACTAAGGTGACGATATTGAAGATTTTCACAATAATGATGTTAATAAATTGTATATAACTGTGTAAATATTCTTTGTGTCGCACTTCGAGGATTGAATGGGTTTGAAATTTCAATATGCATTTTGCATGTTTTATTCCTTCTGATAGCATGCTGTCATGCTTTGTGTGAATATTGTTCAATGCCTGACAACTTGTATCATACAATGTGTGTTTTGCAGTTATTGTGTATGATGTTTTGCGAATGTAAATATGTTTGATTCCACAGAGCTTAGCAGCATTGCCACGTGAGCTCACCGTAAGTATTTCTTCATGTGGCTGTATATAACACACAAAAGGGAGGGGCCAGGAAAAAAACTTGCTTTCTGCGCATGATTTTGCAACGTGTGTTAGAAAATATATCTTTTAATTAATATTAATTGTCTGAGCACTTGCATGATAATGTACATAATCATAGTGTAGTCTTAAATAAATATATAATGATAGTAGAGATTGAAAGTAATTAAGTAGAGTTTAGAAGTAACCGCACTAGAATAATCGAAAGACAATAATCTAAGGCTAATAATAATACAGGTCCGAATAGTAATGGACAAGAATACAACGCTAGCAGACTTGTTAGCGCTAAACCTACATGAATGCGAAGATGAAGTGAAGAATATAGTTGACAAAGCGGTGAAAGAGATGTCTATGGAGAAAGTCCTTAAAGATCTTAACACTACGTGGAGCGCGATGGAGTTTGAACAGGAAGTGCATCCGAGAACCGGTTGTGTATTGCTCAGAGCGAGCGAAGAACTTATTGAGACTTTGGAAGAGAATCAGGTAAATTATACTGAAATTGTTTTTAATTTCATGAATTACTAGTTTTGTATTTCATATAAGTTTCTTTGCATATTATATTTTTTTAGGATATTAAAAAGTAATTTTATATTAATGGTATTGATCTATTAATTATTTCTTAGGTACAATTGCAAAATTTGATAACATCGAAATTCATAGCACATTTCTTGGAAGAAGTTTCAACTTGGCAGCAGAAATTGTCGATAGCAGATCAAGTGATTACGTTCTGGTTTGAAGTTCAAAGGACTTGGACACATCTGGAAAGCATATTTATGAGTTCAGAAGACATAAGGAAACAACTGCCCGATGATTCTGCTAGATTTGATAGAATCGACGCTGAGTTTAAAGTAATGTATTATTTTTAGTCATGTACAATTTCGGAATATTTGTGGAGTAATGATAACGAACACTTTTCCCATAGGTATTATCCAAAGATATGTCTAAAACACCAAACGTCGTTAAAGGAACGAACAAGGATGGTTTGGTGGAAACACTTGACAGTCTGCAAAAGGATCTCATTATTTGCGAGAAAGCTTTAGCGGAGTACTTGGAAACTAAAAGATTGGCGTTCCCAAGATTCTACTTCGTGTCATCTGCTGATTTGTTAGATATATTGTCTAACGGAAACCAAGCAGAATTAGTCATCAGGTAAATTAAAACGTTTTGAATTTAATTGGTTCATTATTGGTGTTTCCCTCGAGTTGTAGGTGTAGGTCATTATAGGCAGTGAGCCCTTACCAAGATCCATCTGTTAATTTAGCTCAGGTATACAATATAAACATTCAATACAATTATTTTGTTTTCAGACATCTCACGAAGCTTTTTGATTCAATTGCTAAATTGAAATTCATAGAAAGTGATCAACCGAATGAGAAGACTGCATCGGGGATGATCGCAAAGGATGGCGAACTTGTGCCATTCCATGGCACTTGTGATTGTACTGGCGCTGTACGTATTATCATAATACTGTCTTCTACTTATTTCATACTTACTTGAGCTCTGTCCAATATGACTTCTTTTATACATACCTATTACGGGAATAATTTACTTATTTAAGTATCAAATCTCATTTAGGTGGAGATATGGTTAAACAGATTACAAGACATTATGAGATCAACTATTCGTCATTATTTCGGAGAAGCGATAGTAACCTACGAAGAGAAGCCTCGAGAGCAATGGCTATTCGACTTCATGGCCCAAGTGTCTCTATGCGGTTCTCAAATCTGGTGGACTACCGAAATGAACATGGCCTTTGCCAGACTCGAAGAGGGATATGACAATGCTTTGAAAGACTATTATAAGAAGCAGTTGTCTCAATTAAGTACATTAATTTCTTTGCTGATTGGAGAGCTTAGTAAACAAGATCGGCAAAAGATTATGACAATATGTACGATAGACGTGCATTCGAGAGATGTAGTGAGCAAGATGATTCAGGGGAAGATTGAGGCTGGATCGGCATTTCAGTGGCAGTCTCAACTTAGGCACAGGTTTTGAGAGAAATAAATAGTCATCTGCACTGTTTGGTTTAAGGTCATCATCATTTACACTTACATTTAGTATTATAGTTACCATTATACCATTTTTGTAGATAGTTGTTTTTACGGCACGTGTTAAATGTCATGATTGTAATTGAATAAATCTTGAGAAGGACGTCTAACTCAACAGTCTCGTATTTTTAATAACTAAATTATTAGCAATTAAGGGAATTCTTGTAAGTTCAGCTTGCTACTCGTTCTGTCATCACCTTATTGTTACATATGTATCCAAATTAACCAATATGTATGCGTTGAAATCTTCCTAAGAACGTTATTTTAATTTCGTAACAATTTAATTACATTGTTCACTAAAATCTGTTATATTTGTTTTTAGATGGGATGAAACAGAAGTGCACTGCTTTGCAAATATTTGCGATGCGCAATTCAAATACAGTTACGAATATTTGGGGAACACACCCAGATTGGTCATAACGCCACTAACAGATCGCTGTTATATAACACTGACTCAGGTAGATATTGACACTAAATGTTTGTTTTAAGTTGACCTCGTGGTGTTTGAAGTATATTAAAAAAAGAACTATTAATTTGACTATGAAAGATAATATTGACAGTAAATAATTAAATTCAAAAATCTTAAACCCAAAAAAAAAACATGATCGATAATTATGTAAAGAAATACCAAAGCGCTCTTTAAGTCGTTGTCATTATTACCCTAAGCTCAAGAATTTCACACAGGTCCAAAATTAAATAATTTCTTAAGTTTAAAAATGCTCCTTGAAGTATTATATTATTTTAAAGAAGATAAATCGAATTTCAATCCTGAAGTATTACTCATTAATAAAGATGAGCAATTGTTTTTTAGTCTTTGCATTTAATAATGGGAGGAGGGCCTGCCGGACCAGCTGGCACAGGAAAAACAGAAACTACGAAGGATTTGGGTCGAGCACTTGGTATTATGGTCTATGTATTTAATTGCTCAGAGCAAATGGATTATCAGGTAATCATTCAACTCGCTCTTATTCTTTTTTTATAAGAGAATGTTTAGGGTCAGTTCTTCGCGCATCACTAGTAATTCTGTTATCTGTTTTTTTTTTATTACCAGGTCCGGCAAACGATCAAACAGGTCACGTGATGGTAATTGATCACTGCCGCCCATGAACATCCACAACGCAGGATCATAGAGGTGTTTCCAGCCCATCAAATTGGGAGGATAGAGGGTTTATGATAAAGGATGGGAAGATAAAAGGGATTTTTTACTCACCGAGCGAAACTGTTGCTTCACGTTGCTTTCCTGTGTGACAGTGGTATCGCCACGGACGAGCCTGCCTATTCATGCCGAGTCATGATTGACAACAGCATGGCTCTACTAATTCCAAAACTCTACTTGTGTTTGTGATGTAGTCTCTATAACGTAAACATCTGTTATTTGGAAATTAGAATTTAGATGTTGTGTTTATGATGAATATATAACTCATTAATTTTTGTTCTAGTCTTGTGGAAATATATACAAAGGATTGGCTCAAACTGGTGCATGGGGATGTTTTGACGAGTTCAATAGGATTTCTGTTGAGGTATTATCCGTAGTAGCTGTGCAAGTAAAATCTGTTCAGGATGCTATAAGGTGAATAAAGAATGCCATATTCCAATTTGTTAAAAGAAAAAGAAGCTGTGAAAACTATAACATAAGATTTCATTTCCAGGGACAAGAAACAGACATTCAACTTTATGGGTGAGATCATAGTTTTAGTGCCGTCTGTGGGTATTTTCATTACTATGAATCCTGGTTATGCAGGAAGGACAGAACTTCCAGAAAATCTAAAAGCCCTTTTCAGACCCTGTGCTATGGTTGTGCCCGATTTCGAATTGATTTGTGAAATTATGTTGGTCGCCGAAGGCTTCCAAGATGCTAAGATTTTAGCTAGAAAATTTATTACATTGTATACTTTATGTAAAGAGCTGTTATCCAAGCAAGATCATTATGATTGGGGTTTAAGAGCTATAAAATCCGTACTTGTCGTGGCTGGATCTTTAAAGGTGTGTAGAATAGCTGATCAAATTCCGTATGGTGTATAAAACCATTTTCTGTGGATTATTTGTTGGAAATTAGTTTAATTAATTGTAATAGTAACTGGAAAATATTTTTCTTCAGCGTGGTGACCCTGGTAGGCCTGAAGAAGAAGTACTAATGAGAACTCTTCGCGATTTTAATATACCGAAAGTAATCACAGACGATATGCCAGTTTTCATGGGCCTTATCGGCGATTTGTTCCCTGCACTTGAAGTTCCACGTAAAAGAGACTTGGAATTCGAAAGAACAGTTAAACAAGCGGCAATGGATCTCTTACTGCAACCAGAAGATAATTTCATACTGAAAGTGGTACAATTAGAAGAATTACTAGAGGTTCGACACTCAGTTTTCATAGTAGGGAATGCTGGTACGGGAAAAACTCAAGTATGGAAAACACTTTTCAAAACTTATCAAAATCTTAGAAAGAAACCTGTCTTCACTGACCTAAACCCAAAAGCAGTTACAAATGACGAATTATTTGGTATTATTAATCCAGCTACTAGAGAATGGAAGGATGGACTGTTCTCTAATATTATGAGAGATCAGGCGAATTTGGTTGGAGAGCATCCTAAATGGATAGTACTCGATGGAGACATAGATCCGATGTGGATTGAATCCCTAAACACTGTTATGGATGATAATAAAATCTTAACTTTGGCTAGTAACGAGAGGATTGCGCTCACTCCGACGATGAGACTGATGTTTGAGATTTCCAATCTTCGTACTGCCACTCCAGCTACCGTTTCCAGAGCTGGTATATTGTACATCAATCCGCAGGATTTGGGATGGAATCCGTAAGCTTAATTTGCTTCAATATCCAATGTATAAAGAATAAGTCTATATTTATTATTCCGTGATATAGTATAGAAGTTATATTATTTACTAAATTCACAACAATTGAAATGGTCGACTGTTTATCCTGGGTAATTTATGAATCACACTATAATTAAACTATATAATTTTGTGTCTTTTCAGCTATGTTACAAGCTGGGTGGAGACGAGAAAGATCCCAGCAGAGAAATCCAATCTAGTCATACTTTTTGACAAATATATACCACCATGCTTAGAAACAGTCAGGAACCGATTCAAAAAGATTACTCCTATAGCAGATATGGCGCATGTGCAAATGCTCTGCCATCTACTAGATTGTTTGCTGGTTCCTGAAAATACTCCACCCGAGTGTCCAAAGGAATGGCACGATATATTTTTTGTATTTGCCTGTGTCTGGGCATTTGGTTCTGCTATGTTCCAAGATACTAATATAGATTATAGAGTCGGTAAGTATATCAAAACAATTGTACAGATTTAGAAATAATAATATTATGATCATGATGTTAAGTACTTGGATAAATCATACTACCGTGTTGTTTCAGAGTTTACAAAGTGGTGGTTAAATGAGTTCAAAACAGTGAAATTCCCACCGGGTGGCACTGTTTTCGATTTCTACATCGACTCTGAAACAAAACAGTTTACTCCTTGGGTGGAGAAGATTCCTAAATTCGAACTGGACACAGATATTCCATTGCAAGTAAGTGTTTTACGACAAACCAAAATATTACGTTTTTGAAGATTATAACTTGCTTTTTTGTTTCAAAAGAAATTACATTTCTACAATTATCAAGAATCTTAATACTTCAACGGGTTTCAATATGGCTATATTTGCAGGCTGTCTTAGTACCAACAGCTGAAACAATAAGAATAAGATTTTTCCTCGATTTGTTGATGAAGAATAGACACCCAGTCATGTTGGTGGGTGGCGCTGGATGTGGCAAAACAGTACTCGTTAACGAAAAATTACAAAGGTACTTTTTATGATTATAATCACTGCCTTAATTTTCTCTCATAGTAAAAGAAACGCCAGTAAATGGATATTTTAATCAATACTAGTCAATTACCTAGTCAATTAGAATCAGAGTTTATTCTGTTATAAATTCATAGAAATAGTTTTCCTTTGTTATTTTTTTTTACTTATTACAATTAGAAGCTAATATTTAAATAGTATTTTTAAAAGGGACTTAATTTTACTTTTAGCCTCGCAGAATCTTATGCCATCCAATCCGTACCGTTTAACTTCTACACATCATCTGAAATGCTGCAAAAAGTACTAGAAAAACCTTTAGAGAAGAAAGCTGGTCGTAACTACGGTCCACCAGGAAACAAAACGCTCATATACTTTATAGACGATATGAACATGCCTGAAGTAGACGCTTATGGCACCGTCCAGCCTCATACGATAATACGCCAGCACTTGGACTACAACCATTGGTATGATAGAACTAAATTGACCCTTAAGGATATACACAATACGCAATATGTCTCGTGTATGAATCCAACTTCTGGTAGCTTTACAATTAATCCGAGGCTGCAAAGGCATTTCTGCGTGTTTGCCATCAGTTTTCCCAATAATGAGGCGTTGAATAATATATACCACTCTATTCTGAGCCAGCATTTGACTAATCCTGAGATGAAGATTAATCCTCAAATTGCTAAATTATCAGGTAAGATTTTAAATTTTTAGACTCTATTAACTATACTGTAAATAATTACGGCCTAATTTTCTTCGAATGTCTAATTGAGGATCAATATTTTATTGTATTTATGTCTGTTTCAAATCCAATTTAAAACAAACACTTATATATTTTTTAGTAAGAAAATATATTACAAACACTTGCTAAGGCAGGTAAATATTAGTAATAGATGCATTATAATATACTAATATCACAAATTATTGTAGACGGGATTTGTGTATCCAATTTATTTATGACAATAAGGCTTATAATTGCGGTTTTAATTGATTGGCAGCTAACGTAGTGAGTGCGACCGTGGGTCTTCACAACAAAATCTCTCAAGTATTTCTACCAACAGCAATTAAGTTTCATTATATCTTCAATTTGAGAGATTTGTCTAACGTATTTCAGGTAATGTTTTTTTTTGTTTGTAATTTTTTTATTAAAATGTAAGAATAGTCTTTAATAAATTTATTTTGATTATAGGGTCTCCTATTCAGTACAAACGAATGCTTGGTAAATCCGTCGGATCTTATACGGTTATGGATGCACGAAACTCACCGCGTGTATGGAGACAAACTGACAGAAGAGAAAGATATTGACGCCTTCTTGAAAATGCAGATTGATATCTGCAAGAAGAATTTCGAGGTAGTTACTGATGATGAGATGCTTACTATTCGTTTTCCATATCGTAGTCAATTTTTGTTGGTTCTAACGGTCACAAATTGTTTTGACCACATTAATGAAATGGCATCCAAACATTGTGTTAAACGAGATAACACATTTCCTTCTATTTAGAAGAAAAATACTAACGGCCTTATACAGGACAGCATATAAACCTATTTTAGTTATTGAATGTTTTGTCTTCGCTCAAACTGAATTCAAAAGTCGTTCGAATGGGAAAAAACATTCAATAACTAAAATAAGTTTATAAACTGTATGTAAAGTTAATTAATATAGCTAATTTACAATTTGTCTTGAAAGGTAAATCGCACTAGCGGAGGTACAAAGTCTTCACATGAATTTAACGGAGATCTTTGTTTACCAATAGATGACTAGGCAGCGAATATAAACGATAAATTCAGAACTGCATCGTCTGTACTTTATTATGCTTGTATGTTTGCTCCATATTATTATAAATCAGGAAGTAGACGAAGGCGTAGTGTTCGAGCGTCCCAACATCTACTGCCACTTCGCTGGCGGCATCGGCGAGCCGAAGTACATGCCCATTGCCTCGTGGCAGCAATTAAACAAACTCCTTACTGAAGCGATGGCGAGTTACAACGACCTCATCGCTGCCATGAACCTGGTGCTGTTTGAGGACGCCATGATGCATATTTGCAGGTATTTTTGCTTTGACAACTTGTTATTGCATGTGGATATTTGCAGCCCTAGGCTTTTTTATTGCAATGGCGAGACGAGCATGCCATTCGCCTGATAGTAAGCGATAGGACCGCACGCGGACAGTAGCAAAACCAAACAAGACCTTGGATTACAAGGCAATGCTTTGGCATTCCACTGCACTTGCCATTCTGAGACATAAGATATTAAGTCTCATTATGTCTAGTAGGTATTCTGGCTACAATGTCCTTCAAACCGGAATACATTTACACTGCTATTTGGCGAGAGAAATAGGCATTGCGGTGGTACCTACCCAGGCCTTTCACATTTGAGAGACCTACCACCAGTAATAAAAATAAAAAATAAAAATTATTTGTAAGAATAGATAAAAATTGCAATGGTCAGAGGAAATCTCTAGACAGAAGACTTTTCCAGTAGATCGCTTAATTATGAAAATATTATGGCATTTTGGTAATAGGCATACCTGACTGTTGGTGACGATTATAAGTCCAGTGTATCTGAATATTTAATGTAGTTCTATTGTACATTTTTATATAATATTTATTTGTTTTGTCATCCCATTTTTTATTTTTAGAATTAGTCGAATTCTTGAAAGTCCAAGAGGTAGTGCGTTATTAGTGGGTGTTGGAGGGTCAGGCAAGCAGTCTCTATCTCGATTAGCTGCATTTATTGCAAGCTTGGAGGTCCTTCAAATTCAACTGAAGAAAGGATACGGTGTTTCTGATTTAAAGGTATTTTTGACCATGACAACTAATACAATGTAATAAAAATTACAATGTCTGATTTAAAGATAAACGTATGTATGTTCAAATGTAATTGCTATTTATCACACAATTGCGTCACATCATAATATTATGCATAACGCAAATGACTTTTAATTTCACGATATTATTATTTAATAATTTCAAAAATCTCCCAAAAATTGCGGATCGGGAATTGAATGTGAGAATTCATAGTTTGCACCCATTTTGCCGATAAATAAAGCGATAAATAAAAATCACTAATGCAAAATACTCTTTTCAGCACGAACTCTCAGGACTATACATCAAAACTGGGCTTAAGAATGTCGGCATCATGTTCCTGATGACAGACGCTCAGGTCGCCAACGAACAGTTTCTGGTACTCATTAACGATTTGCTGGCGTCTGGAGAGATCGCTGACTTGTTCCCAGATGATGAGATAGAGAACATCATTGCTGGAGTCAGGAATGAGGTACTGGGAATGGTATAATTCAGAATGAAAACAATTTGTTAACATTTTACGACGGGTATTTTATAACTGAAAAAGTAAAAAATATGTAATTTCCTATTTAATTTAGCAGTTTTAACGGTTTTAATTTAGCTAAGCTGTTTAAGCTGTAGTCTGTGAAAAAATATTTGACATGTGCATTATAACACCAATATATTTAAATATGGTTCTGATTTTTGTATGTTCTACACAATATATCTCTAATTGTAGGTCAAAGGAGCTGGATTACCTGACACCAGAGAAATATGTTGGAAATTCTTTATAGACAGAGTCCGGAAGCAACTCAAAGTGGTGCTATGCTTCTCGCCCGTGGGTTCTACTCTGCGAGTGAGATCTAGAAAGTTTCCTGCTTTAATTAACTGCACTTCCATTAATTGGTTCCATGAGTGGCCGCAAGAGGCGCTGGTGTCGGTCTCCATGAGGTTTTTGGAGGAGTTGCATGTTTTGCCTGTAAGGAACCAATAATTTTTGTTAGTTTATTCTTTTCGGAGACATATTTTACCTTTTTTTATTTATTTCAAATATCTCATTTCTATGAATTTTAATGTGTCAATAATACTTTTGTTTACAGTTTTCCTTTGAATTGACGTCGACAATGGTATATTTCAGGTAGCCCTAAGAGATTCTATAGCGCGATTCATGGCGTATGTTCATACGTCAGTGAACACGGTATCAAAGGCATATTTAGCTAACGAGAGAAGGTATAATTACACAACGCCTAAAAGTTATTTGGAGCAGATAAGTTTGTACGCAAAACTAGTCAATCAGAAGACGGATGAATTGAGGGCGAAAATACTTAGGTAAACGACTAAATATTTAAAGGTTTTCTCAACTGCAGTATTTCCTAAATTATATACCGGGTATATCAAGACTGCGACTGAAAACGAAACCAGGTGGTAGTTTTAGTGGTTACAAATACGATGCAAATAAAAATTTTGCCAAAACAGTGACAGACATTCTTTTAGAATATTTTAGAAATCATCGTGTTTGGTTGGTAAATACCTAGTTTTTGCGAAAATACTAATTTAAGCCCATACGTACCATTGCGTGTTTAAAAATGAAGAGGTTTACATCTTTATTTTAGAAAAACTATGTATATATCGCCCAAATATGACGAAAGGTAAAAAATTGCAAAAAAAAGTTGTCGATTTTTTTTGCGAAATTTTTATTTGCATTTTCTCTTAAGTTACTAATACTACCACCTGGCTTCGTTTTCGGTCGCGGTCTTGATATACCCTGTATTTTATAATTAATACAATAACAACAATGATCCTGTACGGGCTGAGACGATACCCATACAGCTTGGATTGATAGTAAAAGTCCGGCGTGGAAATAAATGTTTATTTGATAGATTAATTATAAATGATAAAATGATAGAATGATAATTATGAGCACGCGCTACCGATTGCTATGTACTGTATTTGCGTACTGTCGACTGTTATAAAATTATGAATGGTAGCGTAAACTGCTGACAAAACAATATTGTACGTGCTAGCCCGTACAGATCCTATGTTTACTTGAAATAACTTTTTTTTGTGAATTTCTTACAATTACGCACGTGTGAGATGTTGATGATTTAAAGATATACATTAATTACTTATCTGAGTAGATTTTATGAAATGTGTAAACATCAGTTTAATTTATAAACAAATACAAATTGATGTGGGTAGTCAGAAGTGGGGCAGAGTGGGGTTGTTCACGATTTGGTATAAATAGACCAGCATTGCTTGAAGTGACACAGTGTTGTTCGAGTCGTGGAGCAGGACATTACTCTGCCCCCTGTCAGTGTAAATGTGGCTCTGAGTACCATTAACAAGATAAGTATAATTGTTGGTTTATATTGCTTTAGTAATTATATTTGTTTTACTATTTTAATAGTTAATATAGTGAATTAATGATTATAATGTTATTATAAGTATATCAATTAAAGTATAGCAGTGTTTGAATATATTTGTGTTTATGAAAGATATATATTAAATTATATTGGAATAAAGAATAAATATGTATTATTATTATATTTTATTTTTATTTTGTGTTATACAACTCTAACATCAGAAGTGGGATCAGAGCTAACATGTTTAATTTGAAATTATATTGTTGCAGGAGCAGTGAGCGTGGATTAAAACTGATCCTGGTGCCCATTTTTTTTTTTTAAAGGCCATCCGGGATATTCACAATGCAACGTCGAAGTGACTTTTTTCTTCCAGCTTTTGACCCAGATAAGTTATAATGGGGCAAAGAACTGGTGCAACACAATCGATGAAATTGCGGTGGATATCGGCTGGAGCAGTATCACCATTGTGGCTAAAACAGTGCTGCTACATTGGGAAGTGACTGTAGTGATGAGCCAATTACAAAGTCTAACCGTGACCACGAGTATTTGGTTTCATCTAGTTGCTCTGAAAAAAATGTGAGACACAAAGCTGTACCTTTGAAACTATTTACTGCCGCTCTGAAGGATACCTCCCAGTTCTGGCAACGAGTACAGTACAATACGACATACGACTACCTACACAAAGGAGATAAAAAAAAGGTACCTTGTATTGGAATCAAGGAAGATTGATGTAATTTATGGAAGGCTAAAAGTGGCCTGAACCAGAAAGAGTTGCTTCTGGTGTTTCTGCGCAAGTAGATTTCTATGAAACAGTGGCGCTTATATTCCAAGATAACAAAGAGAGCTGACAGATCTACAATTCGTCAGCAAACTCAGATTCGATGATCAGCGATCAGGAATGCTGCAAGGACCGACTACTAGGATTGACCAAAGCGAATTGATTAAAGTGGACAAGCCAAAGATCGTGTCGAAAGGTCATGTTGTGCCCAAGCCAAAGCATTTAACGGTCTATCTACTGAAGACTAATTCTTTTGTTGGTCGGGTCCAAGTTTGTAAAAGACAAGAGAACCACTGCATCCAGTTACATCCTGCATCCAGTTTAATTGGGTGGCATTTCACGGACTAAGTCTTCTCGTCCAGATTACCTCAATGGATCTTGGGTTGTAGTATGCTGCCGGTCATGATGTTGACACTGAATCGTCGTTTAACTATGGACTTCTTCAGCTGACCCAAAGAATCTTCGCGATCTGTACCAAGAGGCAGCCGCCAAGATAAATGGTACCAATAACTGATGACTGATGAAGCCCAAACATTATCAAACCAAGGTCATATATCAGCTAGATATATAGCATCAAAAAGGCTCAAGGTATCTTCGCGGTCTATGCCAAGTGGAAGCTGACACGCTTACAAAGCAATACGACTCGGAAAATTGGTGGCTGATGCAAGGCAAGCCGGCCCCATGCAGAGGACAAATACCAGCAAATATGGCGTCAGACATCTGCTTATAGTATGGACCGAATACCTGATAAGGGTAGCAGAAATTAATTCGCATAGAACTGTAGTTCATCTATCAATGATCCCAGTGTGAAGTTTTAATGTAGACCTGTTTCCAATGATGGAATTCCGGTAGCTAATGGGCATATCTACAGGATTACTTCTGAGTGAAAGACCTGGTCTAAAATACGTCTGTTTCCTAAAACCTTCAGAAGAACATATGTCGTACCAGTGAATCGTAATTAGCTCCTGTCATACAGTGATAAGACATCCTTGTTGGGAGGAAAGCCTGTCAAGTATCAAGGAAGCACTTTGTTCAACTACGCAATCGGGAGTTCCTGAACCTGTATTCAATATACATGGCATCAGTTTAGCTATATCCTTGACTTTGAAAACGCCTATGAGCCGTGGTGACTGTTAACCATTACGTGAGGCACCAACTCGTCTACCTGCCTAGGCAGTTCATTGCAACCAAGAGCTATCAGCGATGACTGTGCCCTGGAAGTTCGAACTTGGATGTCTTGGAAGACATCCGTATTCATTATTTATAATACTAAATATTATTTTGTTTTAGAGGATGGCCGACACCGTTCCGGAGGAACTACACACAAAAATTAAAGACCCTGTCAGCATTTCTCGGTCAAGAAATAACTGCATTGCACTACTAGTGTTCAGTCTAGCCAAAATCGATTTGGAGAAGACTTCCTTTTAAAAAAAAACGGTTGGAATAGTATAACAACTATCGCTACACTATTCCAGGAAGGCAGTTGGTTGGAACCACCCTGGTATTAACAAAAATCTCCAGAAGCAGGAGATTTGAAAATGAGAAGAAAAAAAATGATGAAATGAAAGAAAAAAAAAAATGATGCGATAAACAAGGGATCTCTATCCACTTAGCTTGCGAATGACTTACATATTTTATTTTTGTTGTTCCAGATAATGTGAAACAAAGACTCGATCGTGAAAAACAAGTAAAAAATAATAATAATAATAAGCGGATTCACTGCATAGCAACGGCCTAGTAGAACGATACGTTAATATGATGACGACCACATGTACCAAAGAGGCAGAATGGCCGAACTCGTTATATCAATTACAATTGACCCTATGAAACAATAGATTTTTTTTTAGAATGACAATTACCGACTAAAAGGACAAAGGACGACTACAAAATGTGATAATCGCTAAAGAAAAAAAAAAGACTTGAAAGATGATTTGGTGAATGAAAAGATGAAAACAGCACAACAGAACAAGGTATGAAGTTTAGTTTAGAGATTGGAATGGATGCGGTGAGCTCACTGATATGTGTGTGTGTGTGTATGTGTATGTATTTGCTGCAAAGGTGGCCTGGTGTGATGTCTGGACACCACGAGGCAGCACGTGGTGGGACTGAACACGACAGCCCAACCTGAGAAATGGCCAAGAGAAATGATCAATGATAATGAAATGGATTATGAGATGCTTGCTGCAAAGGTGGCCTGGTGTGATGTCTGGACACCACGAGGCAGCACGTGGTGGGACTGAACACGACAGCCCAACCTGAGAAATGTCATGACAAATGGTGAATAATGAAGAAATGGATTATGAGATGCTGGGTATACTGGCCTGGTGAAAGGGTTAGATACTATGACCAGCACATAGTAGGCCTAATCACGACAGGTGCAGGGAGAGATTGTGCGATCTTAAGGGTATTGGTTTTATGAGAGCCGTGTGAGATGTTGAGCATGTTGGTCCGATGGGAGATCAACACCATGAAAAAGTGACCAATGAAATAAAGTATTGATCTACGAATCTAAATGAAGATTCTGCCGAAGAATAAATTAATTGAAACAGTGAATAGCATTACTTCGAGAGCGAAGTAACCGTCAGAATGGCCGTGTGAGATGTTGATGATTTAAAGATATACATTAATTACTTATCTGAGTAGATTTTATGAAATGTGTAAACATCAGTTTAATTTATAAACAAATACAAATTGATGTGGGTAGTCAGAAGTGGGGCAGAGTGGGGTTGTTCACGATTTGGTATAAATAGACCAGCATTGCTTGAAGTGACACAGTGTTGTTCGAGTCGTGGAGCAGGACATTACTCTGCCCCCTGTCAGTGTAAATGTGGCTCTGAGTACCATTAACAAGATAAGTATAATTGTTGGTTTATATTGCTTTAGTAATTATATTTGTTTTACTATTTTAATCTATATATATAAAAGAGGAACCTGATTGACTGACCTATCAACGCACAGCCGAAACTACTGGATCTAGGAACTTGAAATTTTACACAGGGATTCCTATTGTGACGTAGGGTAGCACTAAGAACGGATTTTGGGAAATTCTACCCCCAAGGGGATGAAAAGGGTTAAAAACTGTTGTATGGAAAATCTATACCATTAAAGTTACAAATGTCAAACTTGGCAGTTTATTAAGTCATGCAATACCAAAAATAACTGCATACTTTATTTGTCTAAAAATTAACATTAAGGGGGTGAAAATAAGGGTTGAAATGTTTAGAAACTGGGTGATTTCCTTCCTACCCGATCAACGCACAGCCGAAACTACTGGAGCTAGAAACGTGAAATTTTACATAAGGATTCCTATTATAACGTAGGGTAGCACTAAGGAAGGATTTTTGGAAATTCGACCCCGAAGGGGGTGAAAAGGGTAAAATACTGTTGTATGGAAAACCGAAACCGTTGAAGTTGCAAATATCAAACTTGACTTTTTAGTTACTCATTTAGAAACAAGAACAACTGAATACTCGCTTTTCTTATAATTAACCCTAAAGGGGTGAAAATAAGGGTAGAAGTTTTGTAAAAACAAAGTGTCGGATCAACGCACAGCCGAAACTACTGAAGCTAAGAACTTTAAATTTTACACAGGGGTTCCTATTGTGACGTAGGGTAGCACTAAGGATGGATTTTTGGATATTCAACCTCTAAAGGGGTGAAAAGGGTAAAATACTGTTGTATGGAAAATCGAAACCGTTAAAGTTGCAGATTTCCAACTTGGCTGTTTAGTTACTCATTTTGTGACAAAAATAACTGCATACTTGCTTTTCTTATAATTAACCCTAAAGAGATGAAAATAATGGTTGAAGTTTTGTAGAACCAAACTGACGGATCAACGCACGGCCGAAACTACTGAAGCTAGAAACTAGAAATTTTGCACAGAGGTTCCTATTGTGAGGGAAGGGAGTATTAAGAAAGGATTTTTGAAATTTCAACCCCTAAGAGGGTGAAAAGGGTATAATATTGTTGTATGGAAAATCGAAACCGTTGAAGTTGCAGATATCAAATCTGATTCTTTAGTTACTGATCTAAAACCAAAAATGAGTGCGTACTCTGTTTTCTTAAATTTAACCCTAAAAGAGTAAAATAAGGGTAAAAATAATATAATAGTATGGAAAATCAAAACTACTGAAGTTATTCCTATGAAAATTTAACTCAACAACTCAACAACTCAAAAATCAATCTGAGTTCCGATAATCTAAATTTGTATTCAGAATTGAAAATGTTGGCCGTCATTTTTAACTTTTTATTTATTGATCCGATTGGTCTCTGAATCGACAACTGACGGACCCATTGATTCGATAATCTAAACTCAGAGTCAGAATTAGAAATAAAAATGCTGCACGTTGATTTTTGTTCAAAAGTTTACGTAAAGGTTATAATGACATAGTTTTAGCGATATAACGTCTACATTTTCTTAAACACGCAGACGAAGTTGCGGGCAAATGCTAGTAGTTAATATAGTGAATTAATGATTATAATGTTATTATAAGTATATCAATTAAAGTATAGCAGTGTTTGAATATATTTGTGTTTATGAAAGATATATATTAAATTATATTGGAATAAAGAATAAATATGTATTATTATTATATTTTATTTTTATTTTGTGTTATACAACTCTAACACACGTAAGATGCGATTTCAAATATTTAATCGATATATAATTTTTTTAATGGAGTTACAACAGAGTCCCTTTATAAAAATATATGTTTTGTAACGTAAAGGTTGGAAAATGGTTTAGAAAAACTTCGTAGTACTGCATCACAAGTAGATGAACTGAAAGCTAAGTTAGCTATACAAGAAGTGGAGTTGCAACAGAAGAACGAAGCAGCGGACAAACTCATTGAAATGGTTGGCATTGAAACTGCTAAAGTACAATCCGAGAAGGCACTTGGTATGTTGTAGATATTGATCCCACCAAGAAACATTTTTATGTAAAATGTTGCTAAGATGAAACCATATGACTCGTACTGTCAAAGAGTTATTAGATCTCATATAGAGCCAAGCTTCTTACTCTTCACGCCCTAAGTCTACAAGGTCTAACTTCATGAACTCTATAACTTAGTTAAAATATGTGTCAGCAGAAATACTATATATTGTAATAATTTGATAGAGATCACAGTAATAATTGTAATTAAAATAAGTAATTCAATATTATAGATTTTGTTCGCGAAAAAATAGGTGTGATAATGTGATTTATAGGTCTATAGCAAATTTAATCCCAAAAGTGCAATCTTCATTTAATCGATGTACGTAAGTGATTTCTAGAGCACGCTTCACTAAATAGTTACAATGAAAATTAATCAACTGAATGCACTAATTTATTAGCGATATCTTGAATTAACTTATAGCCGACGAGGAAGAAGAAAAAGTAGCAGTGATAGCTGAAGAGGTGTCTAAAAAACAGAAAGATTGCGAAGAAGACCTCATTAAAGCTGAACCAGCTCTAGTAGCAGCTCAAGAAGCCTTAAACACGCTGAACAAAGCCAATCTCACGGAGTTGAAATCATTTGGCTCTCCTCCAGGTGTTGTGACTAACGTTACAGCAGCTGTTATGGTCTTACTCGCTCCTGGCGGTAAAATACCTAAGGATAGGAGCTGGAAATCTGCTAAAGTAAGTTAATATGCATTGGTGTAATTATGACGAGAAAGAGATTATCTAATTTGTAATTTATTTTATAAATATTTTTCAAATAGGTAACGATGGCGAAAGTGGATGTATTTCTGGAGGCGCTGATCCACTACGATAAGGAAAATATCCATCCAGATGTAATTAAAGCTATACAACCCTATCTAAAAGACTCGGAGTTTGAACCTGGTGAGATTTTAAAATTGACTCTTATTTATCAATATTGAAGAACCAGCGGATAATAATTTAATTACTATAAGCTGGAATACAAACTTTTCATGAATGCATATGGTCTGTATGACAAAATGGGTTCGTCTTGAGCTTCATAACTTCAGTACTATGCTGTACTCCATACTTCTTATGATCCGATAGTACCGAAGTGGTTTGAATAAAGAATCATCTTCGGATGTATCGGGAAGATATACCAAAATCGAGTTTATATAATATGTGAACAGAGAGATTTTTATTTATTTTCACAGAGTTTGTTAGATCGAAGTCAGCAGCCGCAGCTGGTCTTTGCGCCTGGGTTATCAACATCATCAAATTCTACGAAGTATTTTGCGACGTGGAGCCAAAGAGGAAAGCTTTGGCAGCTGCTAATGCAGAATTGGCTGCGGCTACAGAGAAACTCAAGTCTATCAAATCTAAAGTTGCGGTGAGTTGACGAACTTCTTTTTTACCGACCAGTAAAGTATTTATTGCAGTCGTAACATCGAAAATAATATACATTGAACTGATGCCGTTTTAATAAAAGGGAACTAAGGAATGCATATTTCATAAGATAAGTATGGTCAAAAGTTACAAGCACTGTGCTACTATTTTCATTAATCGTCAAATAAGTTTAAGATTCGACCAAAGCAAATAACTATAATTGTTACTATATTTTCCTAACAGTCTCTAGAAGAAATGCTAGCGACACTAACATCAGAGTTCGAGAAGGCCACGTCAGAGAAGTTGAAGTGTCAACAGGAGGCTGATGCAACCAACAGAACTATTCAGCTAGCCAACAGACTTGTTAATGGTTTAGCTAGCGAGAATGTTAGATGGGCTGAAGCAGTATCCAGGTAAAAACGATCAGAAATATAGAGAAAGGAATGATACATAATTATTTAGTTCATGTTTATTTATTTCGAAGTCAATAAAGTAAACACACTTTATGTTGTGTATCAAATCGCTTCATTCATGAAACCTACGTCATTTTCTTTCGAATGACCAATACTACAGTGAACTCATTTGATAACAGTAATGTCGTTTTTTTAAATATCTTTAAATTTACCAATTATATTCATTTGTTTTAGTCTAATGCAACAAAGTACGACGCTCCCAGGCGATGTGCTTCTAGTATGTGCTTTTATATCTTACGTTGGCTGCTTCACCAAGCAATACAGACAAGACCTATTGCATAAGAACTGGCTCGTGTTCATGAAAACTTTAGAGGTAAGATTTTTTCTAAATATATACATACATACATAAACTCATGCTTTTTTCCCAGAAGGGGTAGGAAGAGGTGCAACTAGGACACCCACGTTTCGCCTGTATTTTCTGACCCACGATTTGATAGGGGGCGAGCCTATCGCTAAACCGGGCACAAATCCCTGACTCCGGGCTGATAATGAATAGAAAAATCTAATATCACTTTGCCTGATCCGGGACTCAAATCCAAGACCTCAGTTTTGCAATAATATCGTAGCACAACTACGCCACCAAGGTGTAGGCGAGGTGTTTTTTTTCTATTGGTAGTTTTCTATACGCATTGTCAGTTTAAATAAAATAATATAGAAGCAAGTAACATTAGAGGTGAAATGGTGAAAGCTTCTGATATATTTCCGAGTATCTTTCCACATGTGAAGAATGATAATATAAAACTGTTATCTAACGTTTGTTTTCAATGAGACAATGTTGTACTTTTGTTAATCCAACCTATTCAGACTTTAGTTTAAACTGAGACTCGACCACTTTAATTAGCATGTTTATTTTAAACCCTATGGCGTGTAATTGCGCATCTACTATTGTGATTTCTATGGACATTGTTACATTGTAGCCTCCAGTACCAATAACCGAAGGCTTAGATCCTTTGAACATGCTCACTGACGACACTACGATAGCAATGTGGCAGAATGAAGGACTACCCTCAGATCGTATGAGTACGGAGAATGCCACTATTTTATCTAATTCGGATCGTTGGCCGCTTATGATTGATCCACAGGTATGTTTAATTTTGTTTTTTTTGTGTAGTTAAATATTTAGCATAATTCAAAACCACAACCAACCTTTTAGAATATTATGGAAAGGGGAGATCTGTGTTCTATTAATATAGAGTAAATGAATAGTAATTTTGCTTCAAAAAATATAATTGTAATGAATTATTATGTACCTTTGAAAATATTTTTTGAGAAAGCAAATATTTATTTTGCAGTTACAAGGAGTGAAATGGATCAAACAAAAATACGGGGAAATTTTGCGAGTGATTCGACTGGGTCAAAAAGGGTACTTAGACACAATAGAAAAGGCTATTATAAAGGGAGAGACGGTGTTATTGGAGAACATTGGAGAAACTGTGGATCCAGTACTTGATCCGTTGCTAGGGCGAAATCTGATAAAGAAGGGAAGGTAAATTGTATAATGATTTTTATTGATTTTCTTGATAATAATGATAACGGTTCTCCTGATATAAGCTAGCGAAAATTTTTAATTTGAAAGTATGTTATTCCTGCGACTCACTCTACACTTTTTGGAATTAGAACTATATATTTAATAATTTTTTTTTTACAACAAATTCTTAATCATACAGCTTAAATTTATATTTATCTTTTTATCAGGGCTATTAAAATAGGAGACAAAGAAATAGAGTACAGTCCGAACTTCAGACTGATACTGCACACGAAGCTAGCCAACCCACATTACAAACCAGAAATGCAAGCCCAGACGACACTAGTCAACTTCACAGTAACAAGAGACGGTCTCGAAGACCAACTCCTGGCTGAAGTGGTGAAAGCAGAGAGACCAGATCTAGAGGAGCTAAAAGCTGAACTAACAAAGCAACAGAATGAGTTTAAGATTCAATTGAAGGGCCTTGAGGATGATTTGCTTTCTCGCCTGTCGTCTGCTGGAGAGAATATTCTGGGTGATACAGCGCTGGTTGAAAACTTAGAGACTACTAAAAAAACAGCTGCTGATATTGAGAAAAAGGTAAAGAAATGTATTGTTACAAATATTTAAACCTTGTAAAGTGATTTGTACATTGTTTTATATCCGAGTGACGATATTTTTATATCAATAAAGTAATATCGGTTGCCGTTAATTTGATATTGTTTATTATTAGTAGCTTAGTATAATAAATATATATATAAGTCGTATCCTAACGGTACAACAAGGTTAATAAGAAGAGGTTTTTCCGAAGTGGTCAATTTATAATTTTGGTAGCCTGGTATTGCTCATTCGATTTCTATTGGAGTTTTCAGCTTCATTGTGTAGGTATAACATGCGTTCTGTGTCTATTTAGGTGGTTGAAGCAAAAGTGACGTCACATGAAATAGACCAAGCTCGAGAGTTCTACCGGCCGGCTTCTGCTAGGGCTTCCCTCTTGTACTTCATTTTGAACGACTTGAACACAATCAATCCTATTTACCAGTTTTCACTGAAGGTAATTGCATGCTTGTATATAGATTAACTATTTTTTGTTTATGTTTTTTGGTAATATATTTGAAGATTTAGCGTAACCGAAATTCTAGTTCAGTGGAGGGTAAATGTAGAAGCCTACGTACAACTGTAGATTCCTCCCACTGGCTGACTATAAATTAATGAAATAGATTTCTTATTTTTACAACTGTTATAATGCAAATGTTCTGTTTACCAGGCGTTCAGCGTTGTTTTCCAAAAGGCTATATCGCGAGCAGAACCTGCCGAAGAAGTGAGTCTTAGGATTAAGAATCTGATCGACTGCATCACGTACTCAGTGTTCCAGTACACGTCCCGAGGATTGTTTGAGTGTGATAAACTCATCTTCGCATCGCAGATGACATTCCAGGTTAGTACTCTCAGTCTCTTGGAGATGGTTTTAATCACTTCGTTCTTTATATTCCTACCATACCCATCGAAAATGTCTCCTATTTTTGCTATAAATTGTTTGAATTGAACATTATTAGTGGTACTATAGTAATTTACTGAAAAGCTTCACTACTGAGTTGATTCATAAAAAAATTACCATTACCAGATCCTCCTGATGAGCGAGGAGATATCACCAGCAGAACTAGACTTCTTCCTTCGGTTTCCCATCAAGCCGCACGTTACAAGCCCTGTGGACTTCTTATCCAATCAAAGTTGGGGTGGTATTTGTTCTCTCGCTGGTAAAGACGAGTTCAGAAACCTTGATAGAGACATAGAAACATCACCTAAGCGCTGGAAAAAGATTGTTGAAATGGAATGCCCTGAGAAGGAGAAGTTTCCACAAGTCAGTATTATTAGTAATAGGAATAGTGAGATTGTTTTGTGAGCTGAAATATCTATTTTATTAATGAAATGTGGTTCATCGATTTATTGTCTTTAAATAATTATCGAAAAGATTCTCTTCAGATTCTCATTTAAAAATGCCATGTTACTTTGTGGTTTTTTTATTGTGCTCTTGGAAATATATAGTATATAGGACTCTTTTAATATTAAAATATATACAACATAAGTTACATGACATCCACTACTTTAGATACTATTTATCCTAACTTTTATATATTAAAAATATCATATAAGTAATGATAATGATCTATGATTTCACAGGAATGGAAAAATAAAACGGCACTGCAACGATTATGTATGCTAAGAGCATTGCGGCCTGACCGCATGACCTATGCCGTAGCGTAAGTATCAATACAGTTTATACCTAAATATCCATTACCATAGGATTTCATTTATTACTATTCAAACAACGAGAAAGGAAATTAAGAAATAAATAAAAAAGAGGAGGAGCGATACTGCTAATTATGTAATTGGCTACCAATACAAGGATAAATTGGTTCAAAGAATTCTTTTGTGCACTCTTTTGTAGGTTCACGTTGTTGGATTGGAATTTGTTAAATTATACACGTGTCTGACTTGTTTTGTATAAGGATAGGCAGGTATTGGATTTCTATTTAGTTCTAAGTTGATATACTATTTTCTTTAAATTATTCGCTCATTGTACCGATGTTGATATTTTTAACTGACTTCAGAAAAAAAAGATTCTGTTTTCGATACGTATGTTGTATGTTCGCGATTTTCTCGAAAACTACTTATCAGATTTTGATAAAGTTTTCATTATTTATTATTGCAATTATTATTCATCCATTATTTCGTCGTACAGAGGCTACATAGAAGAGAAAATGGGCTCTAAATACGTAGAAAACCGTACAGTGGAGTTCAGCAAGTCATTCGAAGAGACTAGTCCAACCACTCCAATATTTTTCATACTGTCTCCTGGAGTAAACCCTCTGAAAGACGTGGAGGCTTTAGGCAAGGTGATGGAGTTCACGGCAGACCGTGGGAACTTCCATAATGTTTCACTGGGCCAAGGTCAGGAAGTGGTGGCTGAGCAGGCGATAGACGAGGCCCTGAGTAAGGGACATTGGGTGGTGTTGCAGGTATGATACATTTTAGGTTTAGTTGGGAGCTGAATGGACTGACGATATTGATGTCTTGGGAATAATGCGCCCAAAAATTATTAAAGTAAAAGATACGTATATATAACTAGTGGCTTTGCATAGTTTGATATTTCACCATAAGAAGTTTGATGGTATGCGAAGTCAAGAAATCTGGATAAAGTCAAAGATTACTAAATCCTACAAACACTACTACACGCGGTTGAATAATGCTCGGTCAGATAATCTGAATTGATAAACTTCTACCCAGTTAACCTACTTTCAGAATATCCATCTAGTGAAGACCTGGCTCCCAAGCCTGGAGAAGAAAATGGAGACATTCTCCACGGGTTGTAGCGATAACTTCCGTCTTTTTATGTCGGCCGAGCCCGCCGCCACTCCCGCTGCGCACATCATTCCCCAGGGCATCCTGGAGTCCAGCATCAAGATTACTAATGAGCCACCCACTGGAATGCAGGTTGGAATACTGTTACTGTTGCATAATTAACAGCCGAGTAGAATTGAAATTAATGTTGGTTTAATTTAATCGTGATACGGGAATTGGATGTTAGTTTTTTTATGAGCCTGCATATAAAATATGCTTATGGTAGAAGGAAAAGGATAAGCCGTTAATATAAGGTACCTACCAATCCATATTTTGAAATAAATCTAATTTTTACGGATTTTATCGCGATTTGGTTTAATTTTAACATTTTTTAACTTCCCGACGTTTCGACTGCTTTACAGCTTTCGTGGTCATGGGCGGGAAAAAATGTAATCATTAAACCAAATCGCGATAAAATCCGTAAAAATTAGTTCTATGTCAATGTGTAACATTCGCGTAAATCTGAGAAACCAGTATCCATCTTTTTTATCACAGATGAAGGATATATAACATTGTTGTGTAAAATATAGCAAAATGTTCGTTATTGCTATGCTGTTTCAAAGATAAAAAGCACACAAATCACATATAGATGTGTCTGTAACAACTTTTCTCTAATAAATAAATAATAATAATTTATTTTATTGTGCGTGGTGGCCTGTTGGTATCGTACCAGACACGGCTGCCTACATGTTCACGGTGGTCGCGGGTTCAAATCCCAGGGCACACCTCTGACTTTTCGGAGTTATGTATGTATTGATAGTCAATCACCACGCACTTTAACGGTGAAGGAAAACATCGTGAGGAAACCTGCATACCGTAGCGATTTTAAAGAATTTCTACGTTATGTAAGTCCGCCAACCCGCACTAGGCCAGCGTGGTGGACTATATGGCATAACCACTCTCAATCGATTCTCTCGATTGTAGAGTAGGCCCGTGCCCTGCAGTGGGACGTATATGGGCTGATATAGATAGAGAATTTATTTTAATAAAATACGTATTTTGTTTGTATTATAGGCAAATATACACAAAGCACTTGACAATTTCAACCAAGAGACGCTAGAAATGTGTGGCAAAGAAGCGGAGTTTAAAGCTATACTGTTCGCGTTGTGCTATTTCCACGCCGTCGTGGCAGAGAGACGGAAGTTTGGACCGCAAGGATGGAACAAGATCTATCCGTTTAATGTTGGTATGTAACAAAAACGTGTACGCTTCGATAATTCTATATGTGCATTTGCCTTGTTGAAATATTAGGCATGTAAATATAGTATATACTAGCTTCTGCCTAAACTTCATCTGCGTGATTGATTGATAGGAACTGATAGTGCTTTATTTTGATTTTACCATCCCGTCCCGTCCCGTTATATCCCGCCCGTCCCATCTTATTCTCACTAAAGGTAATTAAGTTGCATCCCATCGTTTTAAGTATAAAACGTAACAAATATATAGTAATTCCTTCCTCATCCCACGGGAACACTAACTTTTTTGGGATAAAAAGTAGCCTAAATGTTAATCCAGGGAGTCAGCTACCTCCATACCAAATTTTATCGAGATCCGATAAACCGTTTCTGAGTTCATCACGCACAACCGCACAGACAAATAGACAAAAATTCTAAAAAACATTGTTTTGAGTCCTATTACGTTAATACAGACCCGCATATTAGTTTTTCTCATTTATCGTCCATGTACAGACATCGATCGGTACCAAATTTATTATATGCATAGATTGTATACTGTCATTTCACTAGGATTTTCGTGATATGGAAAATCTCACTAGGTTTATGGTACCACAAATAGAAAATAATTCATGACGTCATTGCATTTGAACGACGTGACTACGGCAGTGGATACGTACAGTACGGGGAACAATCATTAATGGTGTGGCCAATCTCAAGTTTTTTGCTTTCAAAAAGTGTTTATTTCAATTTCAAACATTTTGCACTGAAGCAGTACTAAAGCGTAGAAAAACGCTTTTAATGTCACCCTAACCTTATTAGGACAGCTTGTTGAACTAGGACCCTTAATGTTTAAACGAATTGAGGGTACCCTCATGTCCAAGCCTAATATTCTGCTTAGATGAAGTCACTAATCAACTGTTAAATTTTTTGTCGCGCATATTTCCGTAACTACATCACGATTCAGCAACTAGCATTGAAATATTTGCAGAATAAAAATATGTTTTTTATTATAAACAGGTGACCTCACTATAAGTGTTTTCGTGCTGTACAATTACTTAGAAGCGAATTCGAGAGTGCCTTGGGAGGACCTGAGGTATCTCTTTGGTGAGATAATGTATGGAGGGCATATTACTGATGACTGGGATAGGAGACTGTGCAATGCGTATCTTGAAGAATTGATGCAACCTGATCTTGTAAGTTGTTAACCATGATAATTCATGTTGATTAATATTACAATATTTTGGAGCTTAAATGTTGACTGATATGTCACTCAAGGCTCAGTTGCATAAACTAACTTCGACGATAACTTTAATTTTGACAATGTCATCGCCATACATTTGTGAAATATTTGACATTGCTAATGTATGGGACATTTCAAAGTCAAAGTTATGGGCAAAGTTAGTTTTTGCAATTGGCCCTTAATGTATCTGTCGATTATGCGGGGTTTTTACAGGGTTTTTACTGGCTATCAATTCATAAATATTTAGCAAAGATAAAATGTATTTATAAATACACAACAATGGGATAATAATTTAGGTAAAATATGTGGTAAATTCATTGACTAAGAATCTCACTGCGTCATGCTTAATGACGTAACCATGAAAAAGCACTCTACCTAGTTCACCCAATATTTTAGGTTGACGGGGAACTTCACTTGGCTCCGGGTTTCCCAACTCCTCCGAATACAGATTACAGTGGCTACCATCAGTACATAGAGGAAGGGATGCCTCCAGAATCACCGTATCTTTATGGTCTCCATCCAAACGCTGAAATAGGTTTCCTGACTACAACGTCGGAAAATCTGTTTAGGACTATATTTGAAATGCAACCAAGAGATGCCCAGGCTTCTGGAGCGACTACTGTTACTAGGGAGGATAAGGTAGGTTATATTAAATTTGTTGTGTAGATGTATTTTTAAAATATGGTTTTAATTTTGTTGTGTCAATTTATTTTTGAATGATAATTGGTTTTTGCTCTGCCCCTTTTGAGAGGTGAGGCGGGTCGTGACAGGCTTTCACCTATTAAACTATATAAGCATTGTTGAGTAAGGCTTCGATCGGAGGAAATCTCGTGAATTACAGAGAAAATTGTGACGGCCTATATAAATATGTTTAGGCGCCTTATTATAACATTAATCGCTGAAGTCTTTAGTAACTATTGACTTAATATTTTTTTCAAGTACCTCAGATATCTTTTACTTGCTCATTTTTCTCAATATGGTTCTTTAAATGTTTTTCGTAAAATCTGATTTATGATTAACTACTAGCGCTTTTTGGTGTTTTAGGTAAAACAAATGTTAGACGAAATAATGGAGAAACTCCCCGAAGAATTTAACATGGTGGAAATTATGGGGAAAGTGGAGGAACGAACGCCTTACGTAATTGTAGCGTTTCAAGAGTGCGAGAGAATGAACCATTTGACTGGAGAGATGAAACGATCTTTGAGGGAATTAGATTTGGGATTAAAGGTAAAGAACAAGAATAAATCTTATTTGTCTTTCGCAACATTGCAATAAATTTAACCAAGGTAAGCGTTTCACATTAATTGTTTTGTTCGGTTTTAGGGTGAACTCACAATTACTTCAGATATGGAAGACTTAGAAAATGCACTTTTTTTGGATCAAGTAAGATTAATTACTATCCCATTTATTTGTTTACGATTTCAATGGATCACTAATTTCATTAAATTTCTTGTGTATAGGTTCCAGCCATTTGGGCGAACAGAGCGTATCCATCACTGCTTGGTTTAGCAGCGTGGTTTGTTGATTTGCTTCTTCGTCTTAGAGAACTTGAAACATGGGCTACTGATTTTGTTGTAAGTGTTGCCGTACCTTGTTGAAGTATTTAAGAGATTGGTAGGGATTGACTAATTTGTTCATAAAAATGTAACTTATTATAATAGTCCTTAGAATGATTAAATAATACAATGATCACTACGGAATTCCTTATAGCTGTGACGATACTTAACTCTTTAATTATCTCCACAACATGAGATATTTTTCAAGTAGTACTCTTTCTTTAAATAATTTTATCCAGTTACCCGCATCAGTATGGTTGGCTGGCTTCTTCAACCCTCAAAGTCTGTTGACGGCCATCATGCAGAGCACGGCGCGACGTTATGAACTGCCGCTTGATAAGATGTGTCTCCAATGCGATGTTACCAAAAAAATGAAGGAGGACTTTACGTAAGTGTCAATAGTACCACAACAAACCTTACGACACAGCTGAAAAACTAAATAGAATTATGCTACTAAGATTCAAAATTGTTGGTATATTGCCTAAAATAGAAAAAAAGGGGCCGAAAATGAAATATAAGTTATTGTGACCGGTACTTGGTGTGTGTCATTGACTCATACAAACTGCCAATAAGTAAAAATAAAATTAGTAACTACAATTGCGGTAGTAAAGAGTAAATAAAGGTAAAACACCTAAAATAAATTGAAGAGATTAAGCTAGTTTCGATTATTGATTGCCACCAAGAGTTATTCGAATAATGGATAATACTTTTACGAGTATATTGCAAGTGAAAGTCAAAGCGGATACATCATTCAGAAAAGTTCAAACAAAACAGTTGATTAAACAATTGAAATCTTGATTCAAGCTTTAGTTATTCTTTATAACATACGAGATTTCTTTTACCAATATTATTTTCCTTTTTAAATCTGCAAGTTGGTAATACAAAAGTTGTAGCCAGCGTGACGAAGCAATTCTTTAATTTCCAAAAAAAATATTTATAGAATATTGGTACGAGTGAAGCATAATAAACTGCAATTCTATTTGTAAAATATTTCGCCTAAGCATGATATCTGGCTGATGCTGAAAATAATGGCGTTTGTTATCACGCATGACCGAGCGTATACGAATGTACAAACAAAGAGCACGAGTGTGCGTCACTGGGAATTGGTTTGAAATAGCACTGTGGTATTATGCATATTATCTTGAAAGGAATATTCTAAAAATTTTATTCTAGCTTCCTTCCCTTCGGATTTTGTTTGCTTAATTTTGTTTATCTTCATCATTTTTAGCCTCAGGAAATCCGCTGTCAAGTTACGTAATATAATCCATCCACTTATTTTATTTTTATTTACTCTCCACCAAGGATTTTATCGAATAGCCCCGATCAAATAGCAGACGCTACTTTTTCAACTCCTTCAGTAGAAATCTCTCTCTCTCTCTCTCTCTCTAATCGTTCCCTCAATGCTGAGGTACGTGACCTTTGTCACTTGGTCGAGTCTTGGACAGCTGTCCGCCAGGCTTGACGGTTCTCCGCCAGATGCCGCGCCTGCGGGATAGTCATGGCTAGCGTCTTGCTTATTTGATCAGGCCAACGAGCTGGTCTGCGGCCACATGGTCAGTAGAACTACTTCTTTGTAAAATAATGGACTGTAAATTGTTTTGGGCTCTCAATACAGCTTTAATCATAACAGCAATTCTACTACTTTAATAACAGGATATAATTTGAACGTGTAAATAAAGCTTACATGCTTTAGAGTGGATTTTCATAAGGTATGATCGCTTTAAGCATTGTCTCTCTGGTATTATTATGTGGTTTAAGGTAATAGAGTTACCTCTTGATTCTACCATTGATTTCTAGCTTTAATCTCCATTATAATATGTTTTTATATTACATAAACATTGAATGTTTGAGAAACTTAATTAATTTACATAAATAAATTGTAATGAACTACATTAGCAGCACTAAATATAGCATCGATAAAATTTGATTTAGTATTGAATTAATTATTGTTTGTTTGAAATAACAAAAATGTCTTTTGCATGATTCATTAATAAATTACTTTTTATATAAAACTTATGACACAATTTTTCATATTTAAACTGACACTCTACACTTCAAAAATTCATAGATTCTCAATACTTTCGCTTAGCTTCCTCCTGTACATACATCTAAGCTGTAATTACAACCTAGCTTGCACCGCATGCTGATGACGCTATTAATGCTCGTCCTACAGGATCGCTGATTCCAGGTCTGCGCCGCGAGATGGCGCTTACGTCCATGGACTGTTGATGGAAGGGGCCAGGTGGGATGTCCAGGCTGGAATTATAATGGACTCCAGGCTGAAGGAGTTGTTCCCTCCGATGCCCGTTATTAATGTTAGGGTAAGTATTTTGGAAGAATCTTGATGAATTTTGGATCGAAGATTGACTGGTTCTGGTACGGTAATAGATTTAATGAGTGTTGTAATTATTGTATTTATATATGTGTTTCCATCTATTCGGCTTTAGAAACATGTTTCGATAAAAAATAATCGTAATTTTTAAAACAAAAAGAATTAAAATGGAAATTAAGTTAGTGAAAATTAAATTACTTAGCTTTCATAATATGACCTATTCTTTGAATCCACGTAGAATAATTGAAGTAACTACTGATCTGATAGTATTATATACTGTAATAATAAAACGTATTATAAATTATCATTATATTGAAGCTATTTGGTACTGAAATTCAGAATTACACAACTATTTCACGCAATTCACAATACTTAAACGTATAGTTATCGACGATGACTGTATACAATAATATTTGAAATCTGCACTGAGGAGAAATCAATGACCAATTCGTATTTTAGGCCATTACACAAGACAAGCAAGATCTGCGCAACATGTATGAGTGTCCGGTGTATAAGACCAGGACTAGAGGCCCGACTTATGTCTGGACTTTTAATCTGAAGACCAAGGATAAGCCTGCCAAGTGGATTCTGGCTGGAGTCGCGTTGTTGCTGCAAATATAGAGGTTTTTGTTATTCATGTTTGGTATTATTATATATTGTTATGCACTGGACATTTAATGTTACGAAATTTCTGTTTTGGTTCGTAGTTTTATGGGCACTAAAATAATATAATATTTACCGCGTAAAACAACTTTGCGTCCCTACCCTGTTGTAGTCGGTGAACAATAGCCGTTTATGACCAACTTTTAGATTTATTTGCCCAGAATTGACGATTTTATTTACTATAATATGAAAAAACAGTATATTTAAATCCTACTATTTTTCGCGATGTTAGACTGTAATAATGGTATCTGTATATTGTTTTTCTGTGGCAAATCTGTAATAGAATTGTGTTGAAATTACTATTTTATTTTATAAGCATACTTTTGAAAGTATTGTTTTAATATGTTATAATATATAGGTGTGCTTTTGTTATTACGTTGTGTAATACTTTACTTATAAAGATTAAATTATTTACATTAAATACGTGTTCTTATTTATTTTAAGATAGAAGTAATTGTACAGTTTTCAGTTTTATACCTGTCAGATGAATGGAAAGCCTTATTGATAAAATGATATAAGATAGCATAATTATAGATTAACAATTTTTATTTCAAAACTATTTGAAATGAAAATAAATACGATAATTTTACGAGTAGTATATTCAACAACAGCTTATTTATTATATTATTCTTATTGTCTATTTATATACTACCTATAATTAATTCTTCTAAATATTTTAAAATAATATTTTATACTATTTTAAATGTCACGGACAGGTCCTCTTTTTCCAACAATATCCTTTGAAATCCGCGCATCAAAGAGGTCATAAACAATAGACGAACTCCCAGCAGGCTGACTCATGGCTGACACATGGCTATTAGCTGTCGCCTCTAGCTAATGAATGAGAAGACGACCTCTGGGTTGACCTTGCGGAGAGACCAGTTTGCATCAGCAAGAAGCAACAATAATAAACCACTTTCTCTAGCATGAAATTTTATTTGGAAAATGAAGTGGTATTAAAAAAGTATTATTGATCTCGTGGTAGCATGTTTAAATAGGCTGTGAATTCTTAAGTCCCAGTTTCAACATTCCGAACTGGCATCAATTTCGTGTGAGTAAATTGATTAAATAATATGAATTGCTTGGATTTGGGGTTCTGCACCCGGCATCATGATAGCCAACATTTAAGGACAAACTGGCCCCTTGGTGATGCGATGTTTTCATGATATTATTACACTTTGTTAAAAGTCAATTATACGAGAACCAAACAGAACGATAAAGAAAATATACAGCTGTGGCGCATTTCGCTAGTTTATAATAGCAAATTTAAAACTAAATTAATAAAATGACTAAGATGATTGAATTCATATTCCAAATTAAAGAAATACGATATTCAGCCTATCATTTTTGGATCCTTGTTTAATATAATTTATTTAACCGACTGGAATGTCAATTTCATTATAATTTTCTGATAGTTATTTCTGCAAATCGAATGACAAATTCTATGACGCCAGTAATATTTATCTTTTTGATAAAAAATCTTGTATTCGTTTATTTATGAGAATATTTTGTGCGTTAGTCACTGTGGTCGGGTGAGGTAAATTAAATATTGCTAGCTATAAGGTTTAAGATCATGATCGTTAAAAAGGCGGATTTACGTTTTAACATAATTCAATATCGTATATTTTAATTTCATGTAATATTGACATGTCACTAGCATCATAAATATAGTTTTTTTGGTAATAAATCTTCTGAGTAATCACTTTACAGTTTAATAATCAGAATCTACTTACTATTACATCATCAACACCTTTAAATGTTTGTGGAAGGGTATAGATGGAGAGAGTTTGCGACCTGTGGGTAATAAATGTGACAAAGATATCACTATTATATTTAATCTTGTAATTGCGTAAAGCAGCAGACCAGGCTCTGTGGCGTACCTTGGGTGAGGCCTATGTCCAGCAGTGGACTGCAACGGGCTGATGATGATGATAATGATGATTTAATTTTCTATAGTGGTAGAGCCAAACTGCGGCTACTTTAGAATACATTAGGAATGGGCCGGCTCGACCGAAATAGTACCATTGTCTTACGAAAAACCCAATGTAAAATAAATATGATGTATTTTGATCGGAGAATGAAATTTTCTCTCCCATCCTTTTTCCATTTTCAACTCCTCCTATTAATTTAACTTTGAGATTGATTTCGTTGCGGGTTAAAGACAAGTTAGACATTCCCGGAGACTCGCTGAGCTTCAATGCTCAGTGTCATTAAAATGCGTGCCGCTGTTGATCCTGGCTTACAGGAGTTGCAGTGGCGGGTGTGAGGGCGGGACAGTCTCCTATCCTTTTTCCTTTGTTTTTCCCTTCCAATTAGTGAGGCTAGAACGCACCTATGATTCATCATCCAAATATTGTAGTCGTTCAATGTCGGTAATGGTGTACCATAAATTGAGTTGACCCTTATGATAATAAGGTTTCCTTAATATTGTGCTTATTACAGTGAAAATATAAAGCATGCCTCTGCTGCGGGGCACTTGGCTTTATTCATTTATTGAGCTTCCGTGGAGCCGTTGGTTAGACGCCGGCTGTGAAACGAGGGGCCGCAAGTTCGATCCCCGCACCGAGACAAATGTTTGTGTGAACCACAAATATTTATTTCGGGTTTGGGTGATGAGACCGAAAAGTCTCTCGTAGTTCTTGATACCCACGACACAAGACTCGATCTTAGTGTGGGGTCATGACTATGTATGTGACTGTTGAGTGTATTTATTATTTAATAATTAAAATTCTTTTTGCCATTTTGTATTAATAAACGCATGACAACATCTTAACGTATATATGTTACTGTAAAAGCTCGAACTACGGTTAATCTTAAGATTTACGTGTAAGTCTTAGGATTTACCGACATGAGTTGGTAAATGTAAGTATTTCTGAAAATACGACGATTTTTTCGGGCTTTTACCATTCGAATTCAGTATATGCTAGGTTTTACCACTGTCAGCTGGTAGATGTTGGTTTTAGGAATGAAACAATGAGTAATTCTTAATTATTTACTTTAATGAACTATTAGACAAAACAGGTACATAGTATTATAAAGGTATCATATGATAGTAATAAGTACAAACTCATACCAACTTATTTAAATTATTTTGAAAAAACACATTAACTTAACCTAACCTAACCTAACCTAATTATCTTTCTTGTTTGCCAAAAAAATACAATTAGAAATCAAATTATCGTGCAAGTTCAAACGTGTCAAACAAGCGACTGAGGCGAGCGGAGCGGCGGATCTTTTGTTTTTCAACATTTACCGTGCCATTAATGTAAATCCTAAGATTTACCAACGGAATGGTGGTAAGAGTTCGAATCGCAAACCTTTTTGGACATTTACCATTAGGAATTGGTAGATCTTAGGTTTTACTGGAATATCTTAGGATTTACTGCAGTTCGAGCTTTTACAGTAACATATAGATACATAATACATTTTCAATGTAAAAACGAATACGGTGTATTACTACACTGGTTCAACCTCACTAGTGAAATCTATTTATTCTATTACAAATTTCACTAATGTAAAGCAGTTTGGTATTTTTGTGTGGTGGGCGTTCGTATTTGCATAATGTTTGCGGTTTAGCTGCCTTGTTAGAAGCAAGCGTGGGACGCGAGGTGTAATTGAGACAAAAAATGCATTTAATTTTGTTTAATCGTTTGTTTATTTTCACTTACATGCTATTTGTTTTTTTTTTGCGATTGTGAACTTGTAACATGGTCAGAAGTAAAATACTATTTTATTTTTTAATCAATCTATCAAAACAATGTTATAAAAGCATTTTATAGGTTTATTATTTTTGTTTATTCATAAAATTAATATTGTCTTATAGGGAAATCCGATACAAAGGTAATTTTTATTCCCAGATGATGATTTAATAGCTTCCATAGTATCAATGACACTTTTTTTTTTAAATAATTTTATTGAATTATCGGCTCTCATGTATAATAATTTTGTTTATTATCTTATTTATCACTTCTGAGCTCATCTATTTTATTATAAATATATACTCCAATTAAATAGTTTATGTTTTTATAATTTATTTAACATCTGCCAATATATCTCATAAATTAATTATAGCCGGAGCCTAATTATAACGGAAACTTGATTATTAATAAGGCAAAAAAAAAATTCACCGCACATCCGTCATTTTCTAAATGTCAGAGCTATAAATCATGTTTGAAGTCACGAGAAAACGTTTAATTCAAATCTATCTATCTATATATTTATCTGTTCAGCCACAGAGAAAATGAAAATATTTTATTGAACCCATGAAATGTCATACATTATTTAGATTCAGTCACTTTTTTACATTTACACCCGGTTCACAAGGCTGTTTTCGACAGAGAAGAACGGGCAAGAAACTCTAGCGTTGCTCTTTTCAAAACAAGTTTACAATACAGTGATTATACAGGAGACGCAGCGCAGTTCAATTCAGAGCAGCTCATAAATAATTTAGAATAATAAGAAGAATACATAAGAGAGTCCACTGCTGAACATAGGCCTCCCAATGATCTCCACGTCGACCTGTTGGAAGCTGCCTGCATCCTTAATTTAAGTGATTTTGCAATATTTAAAACCATAGTGGTTTTGTGCCATTATGTGAACTTAAAAAACAAAATCGACGGCTTCCGTGGCGCAGTTGGTTAGTCGCCGCCTGTGAAACGAGAGGCCGCGGGTTCGATCCCCGCACCGAAACAAATATTTGTGTGATCCACAGATATTTGTTTCGGGTCTGGGTGTTTGTGAGACCGAAAAGTCTCTCGTAGTTTCTGATACCCACGACACAAGACTCGATATTAGTGTGGGGTCAGGACTATGTATGTGACTGTTGAGTGTGTTTATTTATTTAAAAAATATATTTAGTCACAATCATTTAAAATGTTCGACACAATTATTTACAGCAAAGGTAAATCAGCATATTGGTTTACTTTCATTTCTGGCAATTTGATTTTTTGATTCAATTGTGGTATTGGCTAGATTTTTTTTCCTTGGACCAGAAGGCTTCATCTGTGGTATTGGCATTTTATGTAAGTATTCATATGTGATAGTGGGACGTATTTATTTGATATATTTATGCCACATATAACTAAGTAGCATTCGTCATAAGCTCTGAATGAACCCACACGAGCTCGCACAATGGAAATGGAGCCTCGTGTCAAGGTTGCTGACGAGTTTCTATTTGCAAGTGTGAATAAGAAACAAATTACATAGTTAGTTCTAATAAGTTAGTAGTTCAGTCCGGCTTTACCTGGGTAAAAGTGCCTTCTTTACATAATAACACCGATGTTTAAATAAAAACCTGAGACCGGTCTTAAGAGGTGTAACGTAATATTGAATAGCCTATATCTTCCTTAAGAATTGGGCTATTAAAGGAAAAAAATATGTAAATGTTACTTGAAAAGCGGGTGCATTGAAATAAACATGCTTTTGATTTTATTATTTAGATTCCAGAATAAATTCCCACTTTTTCTAATTATTATGACTAAGACACATTAAGACAATTAAATTAACCATAGATGTATCATAAACTAGGATAAGTAATAATTTTATTTAGTTCCAGCCATTGACTTTTATTCTACCGATAGACGAGACACGTCAAAGAAATAAAGTGATGTAATATTGCAGTGTGCTTTTAAAATACGGGGGGTATTTTGAAAGCACACTGCAATATTACATCACTTACTTGGTATTTTATTAAAATATTGTAACTTCAGACGATTTGCTTTCGGTTTGACGGCGAAACATTCATTTATTACTTTTAAACGTATGCGATAAGGCTTACTGCACTGTCACTGTCACGAAGCAAACTGATTCATGTGTGGTGCATGCACCGCAAGTAGGTGGGACACATTTTTTGTACTGAATGTGTTATCTAGTGTAACATTGATATCGATGGTTCCAGCCCTGAGACTTATTTCTCCATAACTGAAGAATACAGCCATGTTTTAACGACATCAATGGTTGTAGTTTCCATATCTGTTTCGAGACTCATATGATTAAAAAAAAATCGTTTCTAGTCTCAGTGCTCTCGTAAAAACGTCTATCGTATTTGCTGATACCCACTAGAATTTACAAGCTTTTTCAAAATATTGACTCTATATTGGACCAATTTAGTTCTTTTTATACGCTTTATATTTATTAAGAGTTTGATATCATAGACAAATTTTTATTACGGTTAATCTTGATCGAAATCACGAATGTATAAATTTATCATTAGTTTGATGAGTCTGATACATTTAAATAACTAATCATACAAACAAGGAAGTGATATTTGACCCCAAATGTTAATTATGTCATTAATTTATGAATAATTGTGTTAATTAAATTTTGAAAGAACGCTTAAGTTAATTGTTAGTTAAAATAAAACTTGACATAGTCACGACTATACACATTGTGTATTTGAGAAAAAAATCTGATTGGACTAAATTATCTACCATTAAAATTGTTGTTTGAGAGGGTTAACAGATGGCGCCACTACTACTGTTAAGGAACTATGTTGAAATTAATCAGAACAATATTATTATTGAGACTTTTGCGGGTAGTTAGATAATTGACCTGACATTTTACACGTCTTGTGTCATGAGTGTCATAAACTATAATGTATTTACGGTGTCGTGGACATAACAAACAATTGTCTTAGTGCGGGAATCGAACCTCCTGTTTCCTATACGTCCTGTTAATTGTGCCACGCAGGTAAGCGATATTTTAATCTGAGGAGGTTGCTCCCAGGATTTTAAATAGTTACTTTACTTATAACCTGTCGGAAATATCTGTGAACCTTGCTGGAATGCGGTTCACATTTCATTTTTTTGTGTTCCCCTATCTACTATGTTATTTTACATTAAAAACGCTTTGAGATAGATGCGAATTCAATTTTTTATTCTTTTTTCTATTTTAATTCAATTTGTTTCACCTATATTTTGAATTTGCTGAACTTATGTTCCAATGACGTCAATTATTCAGGTCCACAGATATTTCCGACGGGTAATAATACCCAATTCCACTTTCTTCTGTATCCTTTTGACCGGCAACAGTGTTTACATAAATGACAAATATGGAAAAAGCGGCCCTACACAGACAGCCTTGTAAATAAAAGATCTTCCACATACAGTGCCCCTAGCCGGAACACTTTGAAGTATCGTACAGTAATTCTCGTATAGTAAAGTAAACGTTTCCCGCTGTGAAATTTTAGTTCCAAATACGCTCACAATGGCGCTGTTTAAATTCCCATACAAAATTTTACTATTACTATTCTATTACGATACTGCAAGGGCATACTAGGGGCACTGTACTGTATTGTCTCAGCCTGTATCTGAAAGCTTCGCAGGGGACTACTCCACAGCTGAGGATTCGATTGAGAGAGCTTGGCCATAGTCCACGACGGCTAGTGCTTGTTGGCCAGTTTCAAATACCATACTAAGCCTTGTAGGGTTTCTATGGTATGCAGGTTTCCTTACGATGTTTCCCTTCATCGCCACTTGCTGGTAGATGACTGTTACACCTCCTAATACTCAAATTGTAATTTAAATAGTGCGTGGTGGCCTGTTGGTAAATGGACTAAACGCGACTGCCAACATGTTCACAGTGGTCGCGGGTTCAAATCCCAGGATACACTTCTGACATTTCGGAGTCATTTGTGTATTGATAGTCAGTCACCACGCACTATAACGGTAAAGGAAAACATAGTGAGGAAACCTGCATATCAGAGCGGTTTATAATAATTTCTATTGTACGTAAAGTCTGCCAACCCGCATTAGGCCAGTGTGGTGGACTATATGACCTAACCCCTCTCAATCGTACTCTTGATTGTAGAGGAGGGTCGTGCCCTGCAGTGGGACGTATATGGGCTGATATAGAATTTAAAAAGACATATTTAACACAAGCAGACGTGACCATGCGTTGTTTTTTCTTAGGATGTAACAAAATATTTTATAGACGGCTATCTAGAAAAAAACTGGGACTGTTTATCGGACCAGCGTTATGTCTAGGTCGTGACATTGCGAAGGTCAAGAGCGCTTTTTGTAATGGTCATTGGTTATTTTGTTTTTTATTCCGCAGGTAAGGAACCCGTGTATTTTTAGGCTAGATAGGAATTTGGAAACCAATTAAAATCGATCTTTTAGTCTGCAGATATTTAGTGTGCTCTTGAAAAGGTTGTTTTTTATTTATATTAAGTTTTTTATGTATCGATTTAAATATCATAGTACCTACACCAGACGAGGTAGTAAAATATAATGTTACAAAAAGAGTGGGTTTTTAAAATTTCTTTTTTGCCTTTTTGTTGCTTAATAATTACCTTTATCAAATTAATAAGATTAATTTGACACAAATGATTTCAACGTCAAAAATTAAACATCAAAAGCACGGAGTTGACGTCGCGTCGCGTCGTTAAAATCAAAGTTATCCTATTATGTTAGTTTATGCAACCGACACTTTGACGTTCTAAACGTGTTTAATATACAATATTAAATGTTATAATTATTTGCTCACTTTAACTAAAATAACATGAAACCGAGTCAGGTCACCTATTTCTACGAGTCTCATAATAAGTACTATCGAAGTATATTAGATAAAACTACCCAGCAATGTACAGAAATTTGTACCTCGTAGTTTGTCGCATTAGCATAAAACATAAGTAAGAAGCAATTACTTGCAGTAGCCTCTGCTGGCTCCCACATACATCCCGTTTAGATGCGTCCCTAATTAAATTAATTAGTTGCTAAGTGCCGGCATTTTAGATATTGCTTCTGGAAATTAGAATCGATTCGGTGTTAACTCTTTAGCATAGATATATTCGATAATGTTGAGACAATGGTTTTGTTAGATTTGTATCAGTACATTGATTTAGAACTTGGTAATCTTTTTATACGCATGGATAGTAATAAAATATATGATGGGATACCCGTAGAATTGATTGGTGGAGTGTTTTGGGTGCAATCAGCGTGGATCTGGTTTCGAGAAAGCCGGCAAAACTGTGTCGAGCGGCCAGAGGCATCCATCTCTCGCGTGAGGATAATTAATTTTGATTGTAAAGCACTCATATTGTGATATTGGATTTTTCTATTCATTATCAGCCCGGAGTCAGGAATTTGTGCCCGATATGGCGATAGGCTCGCCCCCTATCACATCGTGGGACAGAAAGTGCAAGGCGAAATGTGGGTGTCCTAGTGGCGCCTCTGCCTACCCCTTCGGGGATAAAGGCGTGAGTTTATGTATGTATGTATGTATGTGTAAAGCACTCATACACACATAGTTAGACATTTTGTCATGCTAATATAAATAAATACAACCAACAGTCGCATACATAGTCCTGACCCCACATTAAGATCAATTAAGTCTTATGACGTGGGTATCAAGCTGAGAGACTTTTCGGTCTCACAAAAACCCAGACCCGAGACATATACTTGTGGGCCTCACAAACATTTGTCTCGGTGCTGGGATCGAACTCGCGGCCTCTCGTTTCACCGCCAGCGATACACGCCATAAGAGCAATATACGCTAGTATACCAATTGTTTGCGATTCCATTCTGAATTCCGAAGGTTCCATTCTGAAATTGAAAGTTTAGGATCCGAAATGTTTTGAAAAATGTCATATTAAGTTGGTTGGTATTTCGACACTCTGTCTCACCCTAACTAGTACAGTTAAGCTCTTACTTCAAACCACTTGTCTGTAGGGCAATGGAAACACCTTGATCGAGCCAATTCATTCTAACTGCAATATAAAATAGGTAACAAGACTCTATCAGACACAGTGACACTTTAAAACCCAGTGGCGTTAGTTATTTTAATGTCGGCTAGTTTTTGCCATGCCGTTGAAATTGGCTCCAAGAATGTGCAGAACAGATGTTACGCGAATGTATGACCTTACGCCGAATAAAGACGCTTGGATTTGCTAATCTAATACGGATTTTGACGTTACATATTTCGCATGTTAGAATAATTTGTTTATTTGATCTGCGAAAATACAGAAGTTCATTAGCGTTGAGGATACTAATAATAGGATTTTTTAATACTTTGAAGCCGATAAACGATAAAATTGATTATTTTATAGAGTGCGAACATCGCCGCATATAAATATAAAAATAATACCTCCAACAGTCACAGATCGGTCTGAAACTATACTACGACACATCTTACTTAAAAATGAACCCCAAGCGCTATTATAATCGATGGAAACATTATAGATAGGTTGAAATAAAACAAATTTTTATTTAATTATTTATTTTATTTTATTTTACTGGTTTTTATCGCGGATTAGGTTTAATTTTTAACTTCCCGAAGTTTCGATTGCTTTCCAGCTTTCGTGGTCACGGAGCGGACTTTAAAAAATAGTTTAATGCAATGTTTAACATTCGAATTAAGATTACAAAAGCATAGCTGGTTATTTCATATTGTTACTTATGTTTTTATGATATAACAAAAATTGCCTATACTTGCAAAACATTGCGTAGGGTATCTGGCAGTTAAGCTGTAAACTATTAATCCGTGGTTTCAATGTTTTTATGGCTGTGTCGAGCGGTTAGCGTGACTCGACGTAGTAAACCGATTAAAACAGGTGAAAGTGATATTCATACATCACTGTTTATACGAGATGTAGATAATAAATTAATCATTCGGTTGACGTCATAATTATAAAGTGAATGGTCGTTTTATTAGATGATTTATTTACGTTTTTGGCGACATATATATGTGTCCCAAAGTTGATAGAGAGGAGCTTCGGGAGAAGAAAAGTGGGGTTGAAAATTAAGGGCATACGGGCGATTCCGGGCTGAAAGACTAGTTAAAATGTCTGGCTAGATTCTAGAAGACTGAATGCCCTTGCATCATATGTTCGATTTCAAACAAGTCAGGATCATTGTTTCCAACCGTGAGAGATTTTTTGCCAGTAAGTACCTACATACGCTACTTGAATTGCACTCCATATGCAATTAGGAGGATTAGTCATGCCAGAATAAAATACACTGCCATTGATCTTCTTGAAGACGGGAAACTCTCTAACTGCTAACCTATCAGAAGCTGTGGTATTACATTCAAGAGATTCAAATTATTTTCTGAACATCAGGCTTAATCTTGTTAACTTAAATTACATCTGTGGTAATGATTCCGTGTCGGGTCAAAATTAAACAATTGTCGTTTGGATGTTCTTCAATTTCATTATTTATCTTTTTATTTCGTCTTTATCGTCGTACGTCGTTCACATCTTCACGTCTTCCAGACTGTTGTCTCTTATTCCGTCCTTTTACACTTAACATCTTAATCATTCATAGTCTTACTCTTTTATTCCTTATTCGTCATCTCTTTCACATAACACGTTCCATATCAGTCATTCGTCTAATGTTTCATTCTACTCATCTTTCATCATAACATTCAAATCCTACACATCTGTAAGTTCATTACTCAAATTATCCATTTAACTGTACTCATCAATCATGGTGATAAATCAGATGCCACCTGTCACATCATCAAATTGTGAATAAAGCTGGAAGCCATTAATCCAACGGCATAATATTGGATACTTCATAGTCGTACGGTCCTAAGGCCTTATTCATAGTCAGATTTAAAACCTATTTTACCTCTCGACTCTTTTGTCTTCTTCGCTCAAACTCAAACAAACAAACAAAACGCTTCATTCGAAATGGATAAAAGATTCGATAGCTAAAATATGTTTTAAATTTGTCTACGAATAAGAATGTTAGAGTAACAAATATTACATCAGTACCTTCAAGCATCTATCTTTAACAACCTCCGTAGCGTAATGGGCTAAACCTTATGATAACATAATTATTTTGTAAATCATTGGTTGCATATTCAATCCCCGTACCAAGACTTACTGTACGATAGTCAATTGTTTTGGGTCTAAATGTTGTTAGAATATTTTTATACTTACGAGACTACGAGTAGACTTGTACCTTATTGTGAAATCAGGGTGATTTCTGTGATTGTTGGGTCTATTTATTTATTAAAAAAGAAACTATACTAATCATCAATAAGGTTACAAGAATCACCGTTAAACACATATTAAGCTCCAAATGGACTCAAACCGTCAGTTTAATACAGGATGTGAAATAATTTTGTTTTTCTTTTAAACCCGTTTTAGGTTCGAATAAAGCTAGGCGGGCCGAGTTTTTGCTCGGATCATTATAAAAATACACGAAACACTTAATTACCGATTCGGAACAGTTTGTGCAAGAGCTAAGTACGAGGTGCGGAGGTGTAGTTAAGAATTATGATACCTGGGTGTCTAGACTGTGAAAGTACTGTTGATATTTTAGTTAATATTCTGGGTGGTATGCACTAAAAAATGATGATACAGATAATAGTACTAACAGCTTTGTGGTTGCGTTTCGTTCGGTTAAAGAAATTGCTGTAGTTTAAAAAACTGGTGGCGGGATATTCATATCTTTAAACATGTCTGACAATCATAAAATAGTGATTACTTCTTCAATAATGTTGCGTATTCTTGTCTATAATTTTATGTAGGATTTGAATATTATGATGACAGATGAATAGAATGAAACTTTAGACGAATGACTGATATGGAACGTAGTTTATGTGAAAGAGATAACGAATGAAAGTATTAAAGTGTAAAAGAGTTAGAGGATGAGTGATTAATATGTTGAAATATGAAAGGACGGAATACGAGAGAACAGTTTGGAAGACGAAAGAACGACGTACGACGAAGACGAAAAAGACGAAATAAAATGATATTTTACTATTTATTGAAGAATATCTAAACAATCTTTGTTTGATTTGACACGAAACTATTCCCACATTTATTTTTTATTTGAAGGCTTTATGGAGAATTTTTAATTTGATTAATAGTATTACGACATTTGATATCCGCAATAATTTAAAAACAAAATATTCTCCTATCTAGAATTCAAATCAAGGTCCTCACGTTTGACAGAATGTGTAAACCAATCTCTAAAACTTACTAAATTATGCAGTAAAATTTCGTAGAGATTAACTCACTAGCATTTTTTATTGCAAATGCATCTTGACATTCTACATATGAATTTTAATTTACATACATAATATCTTTATAACGCAGGACATGTCTCAGCTTTCTACTGACATTTTAACGATTTGGCTAATTTAGTTTCGTAAGTGTATTAATAATATTCCAAGTTATATTGAAATAGAAATACAGAAGTTATTGAAGATTAGTCTGATTTAGAAAGTGAAATTTTGGACTTACTTCCTCAAATGTTATTGATATAATAAATTTAAAACGAGGTGTGATATGAGTCACAGTTTTAGGTGTTAAGAATATGTTTTTGAATATGTTATTTAATGAAGAATTATTAATAATATATATAATATAAAGCTTAAGCCGTTGCGTCTAGATCAGGTTTGTGATTGTTTGTTAACATATTTGGACCAACTCGTTGGCATAGTTGTACTACGCTACGATTACAGAGCTGAGATCTCGGGTTCGAATTCCGGGTCGGGCAGTGTTATTAGATTTTTCTATTCATTATCAGCTCGGAGTCAGGAATTTGTGCCCGATATGGCGATAGGCTCGCCCCCTATCACGTTGCGGGACGGAACATACAAGGCGAAATGTGGGTGTCCAGGTGGCCTCTGCATACCCCTTCTGGGATAAACTTTTCACTTTTTAGACTATTCAAGTGGTTCATTGTCGAGGAAGGTTATAATAATTGACAATAACAAAGATGGGTTGTTCTAACACAGTCGATTGATCGTGAATACCGTCACCCAGGAGCCACAGTAATCGCAAACCGGGTACTCTAAATACTGTGTTATTATTCAGAAAGCGTGATAACCAATTACGAGGTATGAAAGCGAGTGGATTCGATTCCGCAATGTTTGTATTTGCAACGTCTGAAGCCTATAAGCATTGACTTATATTCTACCGATAGACGAGACACGTCAAAGAAATAAAATGCCCCCGTATTTTAAAAGCACACTGCAATATTACATCACTAACCTGGTATTTTATTAAAATATTCTAACTTCAGACGATTTGCTTTCGGTTTGACGGCGAAACATTCATTTATTATTTAATTAAACGTATGCGATAAGGCGTAATGCACTGTCACTGTCACGAAGCAAACTGATTCATGTGTGGTGCATGCACCGCAAGTAGGTGGGACACATTTTTTGTACTGAATGTCTTATCTAGTGTAACATAACGATGCCTATAAGTGTAATAGTTTTGGGGTCGCGGGTTCGACAGAGGCCCAACCATTATTTTTTTCATTTGCTGTTAAAAGGATTTATAAGGCTCCTCATATATTTATGCCAGGAATACATTCAGGCTGGAGTACTAGTGTATTTTTCTTTCTACGATATTATCCACTGGCGATAGAAGGATCTTTTTTGACGCTTGACCCAATAGAGTATATGACTATGATCGATATTTTGTATTATTCTGCGTCCAAACACAAATAACATTAAAATAAAACATTTCTGTCAAAACAGTATTACAGTAGTTTGTAACATGAGGCAAATATTACTATTTAAAAAAAGGAGTGGGAGAGTAGTGGGGACATCATACTGTCTCTTTCACACGCGGACCCTGTAATGCATATTGAGACTAGTGACGTCACTAGTCTTGTTTTGCATCCCTTTTATTTTACTCCCAATACAAGATTTAAAATGTTTCTAACTGGTTTAATTCTGAATAGATTTACCAAATTCTTTTTTGCTAGATTTTGAGTATGGATACATTTTGATATATACAATAAAAAAATGGAGTTAAATACCCTGTTACGTCGGCATAGAGGAATATAGACTGAAAATGAAATTCGACGCACCTGCGTCACTACAACGAATTTTGAACCCTAGTGTACGGTGGTCGCCATATGCATTACCAGCATTATGTGTGATCTATAAGGCACCAAATAAATGATCTGTCAAATGTTTATAAATTATCAAATTCGTCTTTTTAAATTAAAAAGAAAAACATTTATACATACGTAATCTCACGCCTTTTTCCCAGAAAGGGTAGGCAGAGGTGTAACCAAGACAACCACGTCTCGCCTTGTATTTGCTCACGATGTGACAGGGGTGATTCTATCTCCATATCAGGCACAAATTCCTGGCTCCGGACTGTTAATAAACATAAAAATCCATTGTCACTCCCCGACCCGGGATTCGAACCCGAGACCTCAGCGTCGTAATCATACGGTAGTACAACTGCGAGACAGTCCACCAAATTAATATATGCGTAAATAATTTTCGTGCAATTATAATGTATTAAGAATAAGATTGACGGTCAGAGAGTGAAAGTGGTCTCTCAGTAACTGTTACACAATTACCACTTTAGTAATTGTTCGGTATCTTGAAGATTTTGATTTCTTTTGACCAACGAAAGTTGATAATGAGGTGTTACATTGTTTATAAATATTCATATGCGTTCATTTTTTAATATTATATTATTATGTTATGTGGCGTATCATTAATTATTTTAACATTGTAATTGTAGCAAGCTGGCGTGCAAGTTTTTTTTTTGCTTGAAATAATGAGTGCACCGCACCTGAAAAGTGACCATCGTCACCAACGTGACCGTTAATGAAGCCCCACTAAATATGAAAATTCGGACCAACCACAATGTGAACCGACGACCAAAATAGGAAGGTATTGATCTGTTTATTATTGGCTTATTGAATTCGGTCTAAATTAACCAGAAAAGAGGTCGCTGAAAATCTTGGCATGTGAGTTTTAGCGAAGTTCCTGTGGCTGATTCTGGGAATATTTGCAGCAACTAGGATAATTTTCAGTACTGTTAAATATAGCTGTTAATATACTAACATTTTTTATTTATAAGGCTCTTATAACCCCCTAAATTCCAACCGTTTATTCAAACTTAATTCAAAAATGGAACGTCTAAATTACTTCGAATTTCGACAGCGAGTCATAATCCAACCCTTTAATGCAAGATCATCTTATTCCAAATTCAAATAAAAAAAATGGTAAATGGTCGAATAAATCCAAATTTCGTGTCACCCACTTTAACCCGGTGGGCGGCGCAGGTGCGCATGCGAACACATTCGACGCCGACACCGCGCGCCGCGCGCGTCTTTTCAACGAAATACCCCCTCCGCGATATTCGACCTTAATTAAACGAAATTAGAGTTCAATATACAGTTATTGTGTGGCGATAATTTTTGTGCATTTGTGTGATTTTTTTATTTGTTTGTATTATTGTGTTGTGATCGAATCGGAGTTGTTATGGACTTATTTTAGGATATTTATTATTTTAGGTGAGTTTAATTTAATTTAGAAAATAAGTTGTTAATTTACCTATATATATTTTATTTGAATTTAGACAATGTATGGTATTATTTTCAGTGTTAAAATTAACCTTCTTTTTGACTTGAGGATTATAATTAAGTAATTGTATTTTAGTCGAATGGTAATCATTTTTATAATAATTTAAATCTCCTTAGTTAATTGTAATATTTGTATTTTTAACACCTTATTTCGGGGTGGGGGTATATTGCTGATATAGCAGCAACTATTATAATTTTAAAGGTTTTTGTAAATTACGTGGGAAGAATAAAATTTTTAAATTGACCTCACAATTTAAAATAAAATGTATTATCAATTATTAATAGTTATTGGTTCTATTCATCATGTTTATAATTGTAGTTTTTTCGAAAACGAAGCCAGGTAGTAGTATTAGTGACTTCAGACACAATGCAAGTTAAATTTTCGCAAAAAAAATCGATAATATATTTTTTGTAAATTTTTACTTATTGTCGTATTTGGGTGATATATACATAGTTTTCCTAAAATAATGATATACACCTCTTTATTTTTAAACACACAATGGTACCTAAAGGTTTTAATTAGTTTTTTCGCAAAAACTAGGTATTTACCACCCAAAAACGATGATTTTAAAAAAAATAAAAAAAAATATCTGTCACTCTTTTGGCGAAATTTTTATTTGCATCGTGTTTGTAACCACTAAAATTACCACCAGGCTTCGTTTTCGGTCGCAGTCTTGATATACCTGGTATGTAATAACGTGCGACCAATATTATACAATTTTCATTGTACGCACACTGAACATAATAATGGGAATAGTACATAGTTGTATTGGAAAAGTTCTTGTATTGTTTCAACGCATAAACCAAATGGACCATAAACATGCGACAATCATGTTTGTATCGATTAAATGTCGATTTTATTAAACGAAAGTATGAGTTTTTCGAGAGAAAAGCCTGAAGTACTTCGCGCGATTGACATAATAAATAAATAAATACACCTAACAGTCACATACATGTTCCTGACCCCACATTAAGATCAATTAAGTCTTGTGTCGTGGGTATCAGAAACTACGAGAGACTTTTCGGTCTCACAATCACCCAGACCCGAGACAAATACTTGTGGGCCTCACAAACATTTGACTCGGTGCGGGGATCGAACCCGCAGCCTCTTGTTTCACAGCCGGTGTCTAACCAACTGCGCCACGGGGCTATCAATATTATGTTCAAAACTAAAGAAATTAAAAGAGGAGAGGTATGTAGGTATGTTTTTGATTTAAAGTTATGAATATAGTGGGTAAAGCTCTTCCGTAGCTTGTTAAAACCACTATATAAAACTTCGGGATCCACCGGGATGGTACTAGTATTTCAAAGAACATTAAAGTGGAATAACTTTACTGGAGCTGTTCATACAATCATTTAGAGACCCGAAAGTAAGTCTGTAACGCCGGAATACGTAAGTCCCACTTAAATGTAATCTTTAAGTAGAACTTACGTATTTAATTGCAAGTAAATATTTAAATGGCGTTTGAGTTTTCGGGCGTAAAGCTGTTAGAATATACTTATGTCCGAATAACGTCCAGTGACCAGTGTACTCAATGGTGTCAAAATCTTCAGTAAGGGCTGGTCGGTATAACTGTTTCGATTGGCTAGAGTTGGTTATCTGTTACTGTTTATGTAAATAACTTTGTTTATTAATGTTTTGTACAATACTTTGTTTAACAAATTAATTTTACATTTATCACTGTACTAGTTTTACTTTTTAGTTGTCTAAGTTGTAATTTGTTAAATGCTTTTGTACCTAATTCAAATAAAATAAAAATAAAATAAATAAAATTAACAGTATAGGAATATATGGTCAAAAAAATGCATATGTGAGAGATCTCTCCAAAGATTTGAAAAGTGTAAAATGTCCTAACCCATCGTAGGTAAAAATCCGACGTCGACGACCTTTCCTAAGGTAGGTATCCAACAGGATTTTCCTCATGAAAAAAAGGGCCAGTTGTAATGGAGAACGGTTTATACAACCCCAAATTATAGTGCATATAAAGTTATATAATTGTTAATCCAGTTACTTCACCATTTATCAAAGTTATCATACATTTCCGTATTCCAAACCAGCTTCGTTGCCAACTGCGAATTTCTCTTTTCAGATGATATCTGAACACTTGGTATTCACTTTAATTATTTATTCGTTCTGATTAATGTTATTCATAATTCAATGTTCGGTTATCGAGTTTATAATTTCGAAGTCGATTTCTGGGCGAGATTATAGTGAGATTTAATTGCGAGGAAGCGGAGTAGTGGTGTTTTGAGTAATTATATGATTTTTTCCTTGTGTTACAAAACTTGGGTCGTAATGTTTGTTCACCGAGAGAAAACATAAGTTTTTGTCATATAGTATCTATGCCTATTGCCTAAGAAACGAATTACAGCCTTAGTGATTTTTTAATTGTAATAGTAAATTGTATTTTATCATAAGCTCTTTAAATGTTTTTCTTTCTTAATTTCTCAAGAATGTTTATTTTTTCTTTCTTTTTAATTTTGTTTTGTATACACTTTTTGTTTTTTATGTAAATATTTTTGTGGTTTAGCTTTCACAAATAATACTTTATATTCTGTTCATGCTGTGACACCTCAAAAAGCTGCGCAATTAAATTTATTACTATAGTTTTATTCCATTTTTAACATAACCAATAATGTAGCAACTACTGGTTGTCCAATAAATAAATTAATTGCTAATCAGATGTTTAGTAATAAATGGCGTCAGTGTATCTTCTTGTAGACCTAGAGCCAGTGGTCACCAGGCTTTCGTCATTTTATAAAAGCTGAAAGTTTATTTGTAGTTCCAAATTCCGCCACATGCGAATAGAAGATAAATTAATATTTAAATTATTATACACATAATTTTTATCGTCAAAATATCTTGTCAAATTTTGACAGATAAACTAAATTTACTTTTCATTTTGCAATTTAAAATACATATTATGCCTGTGTTCAAATATTAAATATTTATGGAAATTGCTTATCAATGTCATCTGACACAACCATTTTTATAGAAGACTCGTTTTCCGTTAATTTTGCCGAAAACATTAATGAATGTTGTTTTATTAATCTAATTATGAAATATGCGGTAATTATTTTGTATACGCTCCGGGTGGTCTCTCAACACGCCAAATATTTTCGTATCTATTGTCAAGTGATTTGTTAAATTTTAAGCCACAAAAACATTAAAATATGATGAATCGTGACCTCGTACAAGATCCGTTTGATGTCATGCCATATCGATTATGTAAATTTAATATTTTTCCGCCAAAATTCGATTCTGAAGGTTTTCTTTTGTTCTTGTATTAGCTAGTTGTAGTTCGCGGATTTTAGGTGCTATTTTCAAAATTGATAACAATGATGGCTATTGTCAGTTGTCATCCACATTTAGCTGACCACATTTCCACCCCGAGATAAGATAGGGGCGCAAATACAAGCCCCGTTCTACCTTTATAAGAACTTCCAAATTGAAAATATTTACTACAATTGGAGTTCAACTGATATTCAAACCTAGGACCTGCAACAAATACGGACATTCACAACGCATACACGTTGCCTCGACGACGAAACATATTTCCCCTTTAAAGTATGTGTTTTTATTTGTTCAGATACAAATGTCGAGTTATTTATTTTACATACCAATAAATAACAATAAATCTTGAGTGATCGATTTTCCATCGATAGCGTTCCCAGACGCACTGGGTGGCGGAATCAACTGTTGCATACGAATGTTGCAATTATTTAAATATTATATGAAAGTATGTAACATAGTTGAACATAGTCAATGGAAAGATATATAATTTAATATTAATTAGTTCATGAAATACAGGGTTAATATAGACTGCGATCGCAAACAAAGCTAGGTTGTGTGATCTATCAATCAAATGTTATATATCTCAAATTGTTAAATTGTGGCCAAATATTTTCTAAGCGATATATTAGAAATAGCTCCAGCAACTTTGTGAAACGTTCATTAATATCTGTCCCCTTATAGCAGAACTAGTCTAATTGCCTTTACATATGCCTATTTATTATAGTAAAATGTAATGACTAATTCCAACATTTTATTCACCATTACAAATGCACATCTATATCGCACAGATCTGAAATAAAATAAAAATAATAAAATCTCACATCTAGCTCAACATACAAATGATTTCGACAACCATTTCCATTTGCATCTGAGAGAAATCATTGCCTCATTGTGACTTCGATTCGAGGAAAATGATCGGTATTGAGTAAGCACTTAATACTTATATTTCACTAAGTGCCTAGTTGACGTAAGGTAGCCCCAGGACATTAAGTCATAAGATCATCAGCTTTTTCAAGCCATGAGCAAAAATTGCGCATTGGTGTTTTTTCTTAGTTGAAGTAACTATCAATACCAAATATTTAGTTTGTTTGTAAGAAAAAGAGCAATCAATCATTGATTGTTGAAAGTTATTCCCACTGCTAAGAAACCTAGTAAATAGTACAACTTGTTTTCTTCTTCTTTGCCAATTTCTCAAGACGAGGGATGGCAGGAATGAGACAGAATTTTTTGGGTATTGCTATTTTTTATTGCGTCAATGGCGAGACCAGCATGATGGTAAGCGATACGACAGCTCATGGACATAAGCAAAACCAAACAACACCATGAATTACAAAGCAATGCTTGGTATTCCACTGCGCTCGCCATCCTGAAACATAAGATGTTAAGTCTCATTATGTCCAGTTGTTACTCTGGCTACAATGTCCTTCAAACCCGAACACAATAGTGCATTTACACTGTTGTTTGGCGGAAGAATTAAACATTCATTTGTATGATTGAAGTTCAGATGGTTATCATAGGTTAGCCTGCTGATGTAACTAGTTTGGTCAAATTTAGTTAAATACGCTTAACTATCACACACATTATGGTTTCTTAGATTAACGCGAATGTTACACATTGAAATATAACTATTTTTACGGATTTTGTCGCGATTTGGTTTAATTTTTCATTTTTTAACGTCCCGACGCGACGTTTCGATTGCTTTTCAGCTTTCGTGGTCACAACAATCAACCAAATCGAAACGTCTGGAAGTTAAAAAATGTAAAAATTAAACCAAATCGCGATAAATTCCGTAAAAATAGTTTTATTTCATCACACACATTGTTCTGGCTGCACACTGTCTTAAAAAGCCTGGTCTCGTAGGTATCAAATGCTTGTAGAGACTTTAGGTCCCACCTGAACTAGTCCCGAAGCAAATCTTTGTGTTTTTGCACCACAGTGATTGCACCTGCTTCCTTTTGTTTCACATTCGGCTTTGTATCCAACTGCGCCACGGAGGCTGTCGTTAGTTTGTCTAACAAACTAACAGACATACAATTCAGCATATATATTTTTTGTTAATTTCGCAGTTAGTTCAAGATGGCATGCGCCAAATCCGTCGATGAGTCAATATACAAAGCTATAAAGTTTTCCTTATTTTTTTAAGGACATTGTAAAACACTTTTTGTTTCGTTTAGAAACTGTTATGTTCGTCATGTTTTGTATGACGTTTAGTTTTTGTTGGAAATTGTTTTTATGTTGAGTTTGTTATTGTTTTGTTTAAAGGGTTTACGTTAGCAAATTGTTGAATAGAATCTAATTTTTACGGATTTTATCGCGATATGGTTTAACTTTTAATTTTTTTTACTTCCCGTCGTTTCGATTGCTTCACAGCTTTCGTGGTCACGGGGCGGACTGATGACACGAATTAAACCAAATAGCGATAAAATCTGTAAAGAGTAGTTTTATTTCAATGTGTAACATTCGAGTAAATCTAAGAAACCATTAGCAAATTGTTGTGTTTCGGATCTAATGTCCGCCACACACGTAACGATATAACTGTGCAAGTCTGAGTTTCCATCAGTATAATGGAACGTGTGTGCAAATAACTGCGCAAACTTCGTTAAAATTTTTGATTCGAGATTGGTGCAATCTTGCGATTGCGCAAGCGCACTTGAAAGTGTGTGGCGGACATAACGGTAATAGCATCGAAAAGTTCGACACAATTATGCCAATCTGGTTGCAACCGGATATACGTAGGATGTATTAAAAGCGCGAACACTTAAGGCAATATGACGGGTCCTTATATACTGCGTGCGGTGGTCAATAATATCGATATTGGATTCCTAAAAATGATTACCAAAGACCGTGTAGGAGAAGAAGAAGAAAATACTGTGGTTGATGATGGTGTGTGCTTTTATTGTCATTATAGGATTGGGAAAGGCAAGGACGAAACGTGAGAGGAATAAAAGGCTATGGACTCTCACTAACTGCACGAATGATACACACGAATTGTTACTAATGGAGTCACCTAGTCAAACTCACCCATATCTGTATCAGCTCATATACGTCCCACTGCTTCTACAATTGAAAAAATGATTGAGAGGGGTGTTAGACCATATAGTCCACCACGCTGGCCTAGTGCGGGTTGGCGGACTTTACATACTGTAGAAATTCTTTAAAATCACCTCAGTATGCAGGTTTCCTCACAATTTTTTCCTTCGCCGTTATAGTGCGTGGTGATTGACTATCAATTCACTCTCCCATATACCTAAACTAAACTCCTACAAATTAACAGAATAAATATTGGATTAGTTAACATGTTTTTTAATGCCACGTAGCCAATTAATATTCTTCGCGTACGAACCGATGTTGGATAGCATTGTTCTCACTTCCTCATGTTTTGTTAAGATTAGAAGTAAAAGCGACATCGCTTTCTATGCATTTGTATCACATTAGCTTGCATCGGAAGAAATTACCTTTTTATACTGGTTCGCGTTGTTTGAAACCAATCGTAATCTGTGTAATGTGATGGAAGACCGTTTAATTCGTGTTTGTATTATGATAATTGGACTGTTAGGGGCTTGGCTGAGTTTCTGCACGTAAATTTTAGACCTAATCCGTTGCTGAAATGGTTTTAAGAAATATCGCCTCAAATTGTAATTATTTTTAATAATTAGATGATGACGGCATACAGAGGACTTATAATGTGAACTAGTATCAGAAAATGAATTTCAGCCTTACTGTTGTGTAAGACGTATTGTCAAAGACCTTATGTCCCCTGGTAGAATTTTCAAATTACTACCGTAAATTATGGCGAAAAACCCCTTATACTGACCGGTGCATGTGTGTCGCATTTAGGGTTTAATTTCAGTACATCCGCTTTTGATAAGGCCGGCAAAATCTTATCGACCGGCGAGAGGTGATTAACTGCATTTCCGGAACATTACATATGAATCCTCCGGTGGACCCTCAATTTCGATTGCATTGAGTTTAACGTCACGTGCATTTTAATAATTTCTAACATTCCAATGTTTAAGCACTTAATGAGACAATACGTCAACAGATCTACGAGTACTAACTGATTTACGATCATCAAGAGTATAGCATTCTTAAAGTATATTACCCTTGTCAACTTTCTACGTCGCAGCGACCGCGTAACATTCGCTTTGTAAATAGATATCTGATCATCACACCGTGTAATGATTAGCTTGCGTTGTGGCATGTATTAATACCAGTTTAAATTGTGCCAGTTGTTTACCAACACACAAATTCTTTGGCCTTGGGTGAGAGAAACTACGAGAGATCTTGTGGTCTCTCAACTTCCATACTCGAAACAAACATTTGTGGATCAGACCAACATTTGTCTCAGTGCGGGCAAATCTTGTTCTCGGGTTACCTCCAACTGCACCAAGGAAGCTGTTAACGTCTGCGTTAAACTTTGATTTCTTTAAGAGTTTGACTATTTCGATGTCACTTCTTATAAATAAAAGTGTCTACGAAACACTGTGGAATTATTCGACGTACCTTGGTATCGCAAGGAGATAATGTTAATTTTAAGGCACAAAAATCTAGTACCCTTGACTCGAGGGTCCTCGTACGCCCACAACCGCCCTTAGCGCTCCATCTTCTACTTAAATAAATAAATAAACAACAGTCACATACATAGTGTTGACCCCACACTGAGATCGAGTCTCGTGTCGTGGGTATCAGAAACTACGAGAGACTTTCGGTCTCACAAACACCCAGATCCGAAACAAATACCAGTGGATCACACTGATTTTGTGTGTGTGTGCAAGTGTAGAGGAGGAATACGAAGTTACTCTTTTTTCTTTTAACTGCATCTAAAAATAAACTAGCCCCAATTAATAACACCTAATAATATTGGAATGGCGCATATCATAGCAATCAATCAACTAGCGTGCCGTTTATATTATGCAACGCAATTATCATTAGCTCAGGTGCCAATAACGTAATGAAGATGTTCTGCCAGTTTGTTATTATATGTTAGAGCTGTGCATTTGTGACCGACTAAACTTAATGATGACTGCTTCGGTGGCGTAGTTGTACTACGGTATGACTACAAAGCTAAGGTCTCAGGTTCGAATCCCGGGTCGGGCAAAGATGTATTGGGTTTTTCTATTCATTATCAGCCCGGAGTCAGAAATTTGTGCCCGATATGGCGATAGGCTCGCCGCCTATCACACCGTGGGACGGAACATACTGGTAGCACCTCTGCCTACCCCTTTTGGGAAAAAGACATACTTAAATCAAACCAAACAAGGGATACAGTCATAAAGCTCAGTACACACATACCAACAAACATCAGATCATTTGACGGCTTAACAAATTGTACAACTGTTTGCGCAGCCGAGGTAAATGTAAACACGGCTTAAGCCGAGGTCGCAAGTTTTCGTAATATTGAATTATCCGCAGATAGATTTAAGGTCATTGAGTGTTGAATGAATGTAGTATGTAGCATACATGGATAAAATACAATTAAATGCTTTGTAATAGACTGGCCGTGAAATTATTCCAAAGATAGAACTTTTGTTGCGAGGCTTAAGCTTTGATTCAATGTTTGTTAGGTACTGATACAGGTATGCAAACTTCTCATTACAATATTATTTGGTAACTGCCTCGGTGGCGTAGTTGTACTACGGTACGACTACAAAGCTGAGTTCTCGGGTTCGAATCCCGGGTCGGGCAAAGTAATATTGGGTTCTTCAATTCATTATCAGCCCGAAGGGGGGAATTTGTGCCCGATATGGCGATAGGCTCGCCCCCTATAACATCATGGGACGGAACTAGAAGGCGAAATGTGGGTGTCCTGGTGGCGCCTCAGCCTACCCCTTCTGGGGTAAAGGCGTGAGTTTATGCATGTATGTATGTAATAATATTTGGAATTTATTATTGTTAAATTAATCAACGAGGAAATTTTCGGTTCTTCAGGAATAAACGGGAACAAACTTAGTTGATCGATCAAATATTTTGATTGAAGGATCGAACCCTGGCCTATGGTTGGCATTTAAGCCACGTGTTATGCTGTTACTTATATGAAACCCCAACTTATATGGAACTAATATTTATTTATTTATTTTATTTATTTATTTATTTTTATTCTTTATTGTACACAATAAATATAACAATAGGTATAGAGACAACAAAATAACAAAGTACAAATGGCGGTCTTATCGCACTAAGGCAATCTCTACCAGACAACCATTATGATACCATATTGATTTCGTGTCTATAAATATTGGCAAATCTCTCACGCAAGATTACGTGCACACATTGTGTATTCGATCATAGAAACAGAACTCCAATTCTTTGCTGAAATTAAACATATAACATGTTTTTATATTTATCATTTAATCTCGACGTATTTATTTTAAGCCGCTAATGCTAAATGCTTTTTTATGCTTCAAATGCAGGATGGACCTTAATCAATAAAATATAAAGTTAAATATTGCCTGACAAAATATTTACTGTAAGTTATACAATTAGGCTAAGGAAGGTATTTAGTTTCTTTTTCACATACAAAAAAATTAACCGCTTATAGCTCGGTAACTGGCAGTCCAATCTTACAAATAAAACCATAATACCAGCCAAAAAGACATTGCCATTTAGAAATTTGAACTTTATTGACCCATCAATAAATCTGCCATGCATACATAGACAAAAACCCGAATGCGGCCAATCGAAATCGAAAATTGGACGAAGCGGTAATGAATGGAATGCTGCTTGACTGCAGATGCGTGTTGCGCAACGGACATCGAAAGTGACCAAGACTACGCGAAAATGCTCGCACCGACAGCACCGCAGATGAACAATTTTGATACTTAAGGAGACAGAAAAGTCTCTCGTAGAATTGTATTAGTGTATGAGATCATAATTTTAAGTGACTGATGATTTTATTTATTTATTAACATTATTTATTACACTTACATTTTATGAATAAAAAAACAGTTTATAAAGTTATTCTATGACTAACCTATGCTTAATTTACTATGTAACAATTGACTAAAAGTGCAAGTCACTAGGCTTCTTTACATAAAAAAATTAATACAATTTCGACTTACAACTTCTCACTTAAAATGAGCGATTTTTTTTTGTTTGCTGCACTTTGTATATTCGATCATAATGGCCAATAAATAGCCATAACACAGACGGTATCAAAACAAATCAATTTATTTTAAAATCATTGGCGTCGATTCTGTTATAGCTATCAATGTATGTAGTTAGTCATTGTTGGTCCGTTAATGATGATGATATTAAAGTAAAGAGGGTATCAAAAATTAAATCTATGTGCGCGTATTAGGCGCGCGAGAAATGACCAGAGAACGAGAGAATTAATAAGAAATACACCCAACAGTCACATACATAGTCCTGACCCCACATTAAGATCAATTAAATCTTGTGTCGTAGGTATCAGAAACTACGAGACAATTTTTGGTCTCAACACCCAGACCCGAGACAAATATCTGTGGGCCTCACAAACATTTGTCTCAGTGCGGGGATCGAACCCGCAGCCTCTCGTATCACAGCCGGCAATTAACCAACCGCGCCACGGAGTAATATATGAACGGTTTTTGTCATAACGATTCTCGTAAATATTTTTTTGTTTTGTTTAAATCATTGTTATTGTACCTACGAAACATCATGCCATTTACATTTCTTATTGTCTTGGATTCGTTAAGTCGGTCTTTGATGTACAAAACGGTATTCAAACGGTTAGGGACTGAACGAAGTGCTGACTATTGTCCCAAATTATTTTAACAAAAATTTTGTTCGAGGTGTCCCTTCTTGTATGTCTTGTACTCTTGACCCTTCTATGTTTATGATACCTCAAAAGAGACTTTCCCGTCCAGACATCCACCACAGCAACTCCTGTCAAACAGGATCAAGTGGCACGCGAAAGAATTACCACCAAGCTCCGGAGCTCGGCAAGTCTCTTAGGGACACTAGCTTATCTACTACTATTTAATCATGACAGCCTCCGTGGCGCAGTTGGTTAGACGCCGCCTGTGAAACGAGAGGAAGCGGGTTCGATCCCTGCACCGAAAACAAATATTTGTGTGAACCACAGGTATTTGTTTCGGGTCTGGGTGTTTGTGAGACCGAAAAGTCTCTCGTAGTTTCTGATACCCACGACACAAGACTCGATCTTAGTGTGGGGTCAGGACTATGTATGTGACTGTTGGGTATATTTATTATTATATTATTTATTATATTGTCTTATTTCCAGTAATATTTCCTTACAATTTATACCTTACTCATAGATCATGACTGACAGTCAATTCGGTTGTTCTAACTACATGTACATTAAAATAGCATCTTCTTTGTGTCGCATATATTTCGTCATTCTCATACCGAAGGCAACATTTTGAAGGTTCTGTTTGGTTCGTGTCTTGTAATTGAGGACAACAATTTTGTTTTGTTAATTGAATGGTGTTCGGTAGGCATTACAAATTTCGTACGTTTTAGTGGTTATGTATGATTTTACGCTAGATTCTAACATGCTATTTTTAAACTTTTATGGGGTATACAGGGATATTTTACTGTTTGCTGTCTTGTGGCATATACTATACATTATATTATTGTCATTAACTTAGGACTCAAGTGACCAGTTTTATATCTTTTTGACTGGCAAGGATGTTTCGGATTTCTTGGTTATTATTGAGATAAAAGTTTTGCTCTAGAATAAAGTTTTAGTCAATTTCTCTAGGGCTTACCAACGTTAAGTATGTTTCTGTTGTTATACAGAAAAATATTTCAAGTTTCAATTTTTCATAGTTATTTTAATTTGCATTAGAACACTAAGGCTCAGTTACATAAAGTAACTTTGCCCTTAACTTTGACTTTAAGAATGTCACTGCCATACATTAGTGACGTATTTGATATTGCTAATGTATGGGATTGACATTTTCAAAGTCAAAGTTATGGGTAAAGTTAGTTTGTGCAATTGGCCCTTAGTTTCTTTAAGATAATCTTGCGGGTCATGCTAACTAGGTAAATCAGTAAGCAACTTATATTTTGTCTGGAAATGTACAGCTTAATTTTTGAAAGATCAGTCACAATTGTTAATTTAATACTAGGCGGTGTTCCGCCTTTCATCAATCCAGTTCCCCAATTTCCAAACCACGTAGTAAAATTAATACTATCCTGCTAACCGTTCTATGAAAGTCCGCCGTCTCACATAGTAAATAATAGACTAAGAGCCCGTGGCCGCCAGACTTTCGACATTTTATAAAAGCTGACAGTTTGTCTGCGCATGCTTCTGACATAGGCATCATAAGATCAGCTATAATGAAGTTCCGATCGAGTTGGCTTTGGAAGTTATCAGCTTTAATGTGTCTGGCAAGATGAAAGAACCATCAAAAGTGTCTGGATACCAAGGAATTAGGAAACAGTTGATAGTTGCCAACAACATAATATACAGGGTATATCAAGACCGCGACCGAAAACGAAGACAGGTGGTAGTATTAGTGACTTCTGACACAATGCAACAAAAAATTTCGCAAAACAAATCGACAACTTTTTTTCTGTAACTTTTTACTTATCGTCGTATTTGGGTGATATATACATAGTTTTCCTAAAATAAAGATGTACACCTCTTTATTTTTAACCACGCAATGGTACGTAAGGGTTTAAATTAGTATTTTCAAAAATTTTCAAAAATTAGGTATATACTACCCAAACACGATGATTTAAAAAAAAAAATAAAAAACAATCTGTCACTGTTTTGGCAAAATTTTTATTTGCATCGTGTTTGTAACCACTAAAACTACCACCTGACTTCGTTTTCGGTCGCAGTCTTGATATACCCGGTATAAAATTCAGCGTTTATACGAAAGTCTGGCGGCCACGGGTTCTTGCTCTATAAAGGCGATATATGAAATACTTGCGTTCAAAGTGGCAGTAGATTACCGTTGCACGCTGTTGCAATCTTTATGTACGGTACGGTCATTTTCTAGATGATGCCTATTTATATGTCATATGTGGTGTCATTATTTATAGCGTTGAGAGTGAAAATGTATTGTAGTTACTGTATGGCATTGATGAGAATTGAGGTATATTTTTAGTGAAATATTATTGAGTCTCGGGAAGAAAATAGCAATAGAGAAATGAAGGTACATCTAATGCAGTTTAGTGTACCTGTCCATGGATGTAATTTCAATAGTATTCTATGAGTACATACGTTTGTTTCAGAGGCACTTAGTTAATTAGTCATGGTTCTTGTATAGAAATTTTTTTGCTTATAATCTTCTGACCGGTTCCTAACTGACGTGAAACCTTTTGGGAAACTTTACAAACCCCCTGTACAGAATTAATTGCCTGACCTGAGAATTTATTCTAAGATATCACAGTTCACGATTGTGTACCCCAATAATCTAGGAATACTACGCTTCAGTGTTGATCACAATGAATAGTAAGACAATCTAGATACGAGACTATAAAGTAAATCCAAAAACAGATAATAATAGGTCATAGAAAAAATATAAAAAGACACCAATTTAAAATAATTACAACACTCGTCCGTAGCAGATGGAACCCGTGTACGCAGCCAGGAATATAAAAAGTAACCTTCACTTCCTCTGAGCTATGATGCAAACGACCATCCAATTACCACAGACCTTTACTTCACTACATTTAAAACCCTGACGCAGGCCTTAAAACTCTGGATGGTGAAGATAGCATTACCAATTTACTTTGACCTTCCGAAACGTAACATTTAATACTTGAAGACAGTTCTTGTATAATGGAAGTTTAATTTAATTCTGATCAGGCAGTCAGGATGCGGTAATGCAGTGCGCATGTTAAGTCCGACACACAAAATTGGCCTTTGGCTATTGATTCCGACACGTATTGGGAATTCTTCGTATTGTATTTGGTATTTGATGTGCAATGGTAGTGAGACGGTCATTGATATATTTGACAAGGTAAAAATAAATGATGAAATTTTATCTATTTTCCTTGAACTTGAAAACGAGTAGAGAATTTTTAAAAGTGACGTATTAATTTCTTGAATAAAACAAAGTAAAATGACTTAACGAAAAGCAAAGGTATAATTGTTATATGATAACTACATCAGTTATTTCTGAGATAGTGGTACAGTTACAATCGAGCTCAATTTGTGATAAAGTCCAAAGTTTCTATAGCATACCTGCATCCAAAAAAGTTATTTAACTAATTCGAAAATTCTGGTGCAGATGTCGTAAGGATGTTGAAACCAAAAATTTTGTGCCAGGAGTCAAAAATAATAATCATAAGAAACCTAAAGCGGTCGATGAAACGTATTGCAATGCTCATCCCAAAAGTGATTGAATAAAGTATCGAAAACCAGTAAAACAGGTAAACCACTACATAATACGGAGTTATGTTGAATATTTGGTAGGGTCTGAGTCAGAAATTTCTTGGCCGGCCCATTGCGAAATCAACTTACTCACTACTGTTGCGAAAATGTAATTTTAAATTTAGTAAATCCATTATTTTGTTAAAAATTTAGGGTCTCTTTCCAATAGAACGTAACATACCAGCCTTCGTGGCGCAGTTGGTTAGACGCCGCCTGTGAAACGAGAGGCCGCGGGTTCGATCCCCGCACCGAAACAAATATTTGTGTGATCCACAGGTATTTGTTTCGGGTCTGGGTGTTTGTGAGACCGAAAAGTCTTTCGTAGTTCCTGATACCCACGACACAAGACTCGATCTTAGTGTGGGGTCAGGACTATGTATGTGACTGTTGGGTGTATTTATTTATTTTATTTATTTATACCATGGCGATACTATGAACGTGATATGAAAAAGTATATTTTGGTATGGAACGATACCCACTTGATCATTCTTTGGTTTGCTCTATATCCTATATGTCTTTAACTAGAGCTTAATATAGCTACCATTACCATGTCGATACAATGATATATTTCAATAAACAAAGATGGACATGTATATGTATATTCATCTTACCTAGCTAACTACAAATAAATACATCATATCTATATCTCTCTATCTTTGTTTACTGAACCATAAAATATATCGAAATATCTAACGAAATCTCGTGTTAAAGATAGATAGATTTTAGAAACTGGGCGTTAGAAACTCTGGTAATCGCTTGAGATTTACTCATCATAAAGTTTCTGCAATCCATGGCGTGATCATAGAGACACAACATATTACTAACTTAAAGAAATAACTGTTATAAAGAAGAATCTAGAAACAACAGCGCACTATTGGAGTAATATTGAATTAGGTTCTTTTCTATTCCGCGTTAAATGAGTAGCTAGGTAAAGTAATATTTTAAGCAATAAATCCGCGATAAATCAACGTAAAGTATCTGCTAATTAAATCATTGCTTGTGGCGCCGCTCCGGTGCACATCAACTATTCAATATATATGTAAGATGGTTTCTTTTTTATTAGAGGAAGACAGGTTGCCTTTGTAATACTCTAAATATCGTTAATAATATTTAAAATGTGAAATTTTATGAATATCCACGTATTCCTGTGGATAGGGCACATCTGTAATTGAAGTTCGATTGAGAGATTTAGTTTGGGTTTAGATCTTAATCCACCAGGGGGGCCTACTGCAATTTGGCGAACTTCACATAATTACCAGAGAAATTCTTGTAAAATTCTCTATGTTTTTTAGCTTTCTTCACGAAGTTTTTTTTATACTTAAATGCCGGGTAATTGACTATCGACACACACATGACCTCGAAAAGTCAGAGGAAATCACAGAATAGATATTATTTGAACCAATGCCTCTGGCAAAAGCGTTATTATTTATGTAAATTTTATACAATCTTGTTTATCAAATTAATCAACTATGACTTTTGGCTTTGACTTAGGAGTTAGTCATATACCAGTTTGGTCAACTTTCTCCATAGCATAGAACAGCTAGTTCCCTAAAGTTTGTTTATAGACATCTAGACTTCGTTAGTTACCGGTTTAGGTGTTACAAAACGTTCCGTACGGTTTGTATGATGTCTAACCACGAATTTAACTGGCCGGCTAACCTAGCCACATAACTTGGGCGCTTACGAAACTATCTCTTTATTATCAACGCTTTGTTTCAAATCGAATGGTTGTTTGTTATGCAATATTACTTTATAGTATACCAGAAACAGAATTAATGACAGTTTTATGTTTATCATAGGATATATCTTCTAGTTTGGATCCTGATCTATTGTCCCAAAGCTGGGCTGAGGTCTCCCCCAAGTCCTTCCTTTTGTACTCTATGCATTGCTGGTATAGTCCATATGCTGCTTCAGTAGTGGAAATTACTCGAATCACGTTTGTCTGTTCTGCTGGCGGTCTGCCTCGTTGCCTTTTGCCATTTTTGAGTATTAACTGCGAGGCAAGTGTTATTTAATTTTTCAGATTCATCCGTGTTACGTTGCTAGCCAAATCGTGGTTTAATTTTGACGATTTGTGCTTACTACCTAGATTGAGTATTTGCTATGTTCTCATCATGTTCAAAATGGTTCTATAATCCTTTAAATCGGATAAAACTGGCCCAGTTAGCCTCTGATAATCCTTTAATTTCTTTAAACTAGCGGTCAGTAAGTTATAAAATACCAAACATATGAAAGCTCACAAACGTGTGGGTCTAACTCTGGTATATTACCATTTTGCACACTTAAGGATTGTCAGTCGTTATTTTTATGTTGTGAAATTCATTGTAAATAAAGCTGGCTAGGTGGGCGACTCGCGAGAGGGTCGTAAAGATAGGATTTCTTTCAAAATATTCGTTCAAATAATGTTCATATGTTTATTACAAAGTGATGTTCGTAGGATAAGGTAAGTGAATTTTCATTGCGAGTTCATGGCTGTGTTAAATATGGTTTAAGTGTCTGATTTCGAATTAGATAAAAATCTTATACGTTATTAAGTTTCTTTATAGTTAAGATGTAAGCAAATATGTATATATTATATTATATTTATAATTTATTCGCATGTTAATTAAACATTAGATTATCTCTTTTGCTAACAAATTGCATGTGCAGTTTTCGTCGATTTCGTATTAATACAAATTTATTTTTAATATAATATAAAAAAGAAAATGCCGCAGCGGTGTAATAGTAGCATACAATGAACCGTAGAGTCCTGGGCTCAATTCCGCGTGGAACTGTCCATTTTAAAATAATCAGACATTATCGGTGACAAATTTTATCTTGGAATGGAATGAAAATGAATGATACCTCTGCTTCTAACTTCGGGGATTTATACGAAATCTTATACATGTACGTATGTAAATAAATAGCTTAATTGAAATAGTGGATTTGACTAGCCGTGCAATCAAGAACCGCCGTGGGGGTTCGATCGACATCTATACAATTTTTATGTAAATTTTTATATCAATCAATTTATTTCGGATGTGAGAAAAATGACTTATTCCATCCTCCGCTTGGATATGTTACTGTAGAAACTTTCTCATTAACCATACTCAATAGCCACTAAATCATACTATAGAATGAATATTTTATGAGTGAAAAGCGATTTCCAATGGATGTGCGATATTTATTCAGTACGCTATGTACCATTGGTAATTGCGTACATAGGCTAGCAATCGTGAGATATTTAGTTCGATTCTCGGGACAAGATCGGGTTAATCTATTCTTGTATTTATTTGTCATTAAATTATAAAGTGTTGATACAAAAACGTAGGGAAAACGTAGCGTGGGACATCCTCTGGCCAGATGGCAGGACGACTTGCACAAGAGGGCCGGCAGCGACTGGATGTGTAAAGCAGCAAACCGGGCTCTGTGGCGTACGTTGGGAGAGGCCTATGTCCAGCAGTGGGCTGCAACGGGCTGATGATGATGATGATGATTATACAAAAACACGGTACAAATAAATAAAAACAATAACAAATTATTTTGTTGAAACGGATAATTTCCCGTTCGTCCAATTTTAATTCCCGTACCAAGACAAATGTTTGTGTGAACCACAGGTATTTGTCTCAGGTCTGGGTGTTTGTGAGACCGATAAGTCTCTCGTAGTTTCTGATTCCCACAACACAAGACTCGATGTTAGTGTGGGGTCAGGACTATGTATGCGACTTTTGAGTGTATTTTATATTACTTTCACTGGTATCCGTCAGCATTAAGATATCTTAATTTTGATTAAAGTAAGGATGTGACCACAGGGCATTTCGCAATATTAAATATTAAACATATTGGTTTCCGAGCGCATTGCCAAATATCCTTCGTTTTATTTTGGTTAGGCCGTAATTTATTACTGTGGGTGTGTTTTATCGACGTTAATGATAGAACATTAGTAAGATCGAATGAGACTTTTTAAAACAAGCAAGCGCTAAAAAAATTATTCACTACCGCTCATAAAAAAATAAGAAATGAACGTCTTTGGGACAATTGTAACAGGAAAACCGATCGTTTTTTAAGCAACCCCCTAGTATTGTGTTATTGTGGTGATCACATAATATTCGATTATATGTTTATTGGCCCAATTCTATAAAAAAAATAAAATTATTCAATTTAGTGGGGTTCACCATCAACACATCGATTATTACGATTGTTCGTTTTTTATTGCCATGAATGGCGAGACGAGCAGGCCATTCGCCTGATGGTAAGCGATACAACCGCTCATGGACAGCAGCAAAAGCAAACAACACCGTGAATTACAATGCAATGCTTGGCATTCTAATGCGCTCGCCTTCCTGAGACATAAGATGTTAAGTCTCAATATGTCCAGTAGTTACTCTGGCGACAATGGCCTTCGAACATGGCCTAACACATTTTTGGACGGAAATAATTATTGTTACCTGTAACTGTCAATTGTGCACCTCTGCCTACCCCCTCGAGGATACTAGCGTGAGCCTTACGTAGGTAACTATTTAAAAATTCAGACGGAAAATTTCACTTTTTAGGCATTATACATAATTCATACGTCATTATTACACTAGTAAAACAATTTAGAAACTTTCTTTCCGCTCAATGATTACGATGCGGATAAACATTTTTTGTTTCAACTAATTAGCCAGTCGGATCGGTTCTTGTTAGCTTAATTGGTAGATTATCAAGCGACCTATGGCAGCCATATGATTTAGAAATTCTGATTCATTCGTTTACATACATATTTACATAAACTCACGCTTTTTTCCCGGGATGGGTAGGCAGAGCTTCCTCCGGTTGTAACCAGGACACCCACGTTTCGCCTTGTATATTCCGTTCCAATATGGGAGCGAGCGTATCGCGATATCGGGCACAAATTCCTGACTCCGGGCTGATAATGAATAGAAAAATCTAATATCACTTTTCCCGACCTGGGGTTCGAACCCGAGACCTCAGCTTTGCAATCTTATCGTAGTACAACTGCGCCATTGAGGTAGTCATTTAGTCGTTTATATGGTTAGTTTGATAAGTAAGTATAGTTTCAATTTTTAACGATGCGTAAAATAACAAAATGTAGTTAATAATAAAAATAAAAATATTTATGTAGTGCAATTTTTAGCCAAGTATTAGTCTTACTTTTTGGAGTCATGTGTGTATTGATAGTCAATCACCACGCGCTATAACCACAGCTATAACGGTGAATCTTGAAGAAACCTCCATACCATAGCGATTTCTAAGAACTTTTATAGCATGTAAAGTCCGCTAACCCTCACTAGACCAGTGTGTTGGACTTTATAAAATATATACCCTCCCAATCACAAAAAAAGTATGTTAAAATATAAAAGTTTAAACATAGCACTGGCCCCACAGGAATATGTCAATTACGATTTTTTTCAGGTATGAAATACTACAAAAGACTGTAGTTTCAAACACGTAAACCTGAAACAAATATTATAAATACACCCAACAGTCACATACATAGTCCTGACCCCACACTAAGATCGAGTCTTGTGTCGTGGGTATCAGGAACTACGAGAGACTTTTCGGTCTCACAAACACCCAGACCCGAAACAAATACCTGTGGTTCACACAAACATTTGTTTCGTGCGGGGATCGAACCCGCGGCCTCTCGTTTCTCAGCCGGCGTCCAACCAACTTCGCCACGGAGGCTGTCAAATGTTAATATTATCATAAATTATTAACAAAATCATTTCTAGTTTTGTGTTAGTCAGTCGGCCAATTGTAAACCGAAACTCGATACATAGTTTCAATTAAAATACTTAGAATTTAGTGCATATTTTAGCGCAACATTTACGAGTATAACAAGGTTTAATAGTAATGACCGGTCTGATCTAACCGTTTATTGATATATTGTTTTAAAATAACCATTATCCGGTATTTACTTTGAATCAGTTCGGGGCTAAACCTAATTATTTGCAACTAGTTCTTGTTGGTGGCTTTGTCTGCTTAGCTTACGCCTTATTTATTTTATGTTTATTTTTAATTATCTTTAAAACAAAGCTTTAATTTACTTTTAACGGGTTCAATCGCGATTTGGTTCAATTTAGTAATTTAGTTAAATTGTTACAGTCACTGAGCGGATGACTAATACCTCAGTCCGCCCCGTGACCCCAAAGCTGTAAAGCAATCGAAACGTCGGGATGTTAAAAAATGTAAAAATTAAACCAAATCGCGATTCAATCCGTAAAAAATAGTTTTATTTCAATAAAATTAGTTTTAACATTCACAGATTTACAGATTTACAGATAAGTTACCGTTCTCTTATGTGTATATTTTCAAACGGGTATGCAGGAATGACATTAGTGTCACCCACTGAGATCCGAACGAATTTCCGTTAATGATGTTATAAGGGGCGAACATTATCACAATTCCAGGACTAGTTCAAGGCTTAGTCAGCTAATTTCTATAATGTTTTATACTATAATATGGGGTTATATTAAGTTTGTATCAATGATGAATATTATCAAATACATAAACTCACGCCTTTATCCCAGAAAGGGTAGGCAGAGGCGCCAACAGGACACCCACATATCGCCTTGCATGTTCCGTCCCACAATGTAAAAGGGGGCGAGCCTATCGGGTACAAATTACTTACTCTGGCCTGATAATGAATAGAATAATCCAATATCACTTTGCACGACTAGGGACTCGAACCCGAGACTTCAGCTTTGTTATCGTACCGTAGTACAACTACGCCACCGAGGCAGTCCAAGGAGTTTAAGCTGAGTCAAAAGGCAGTTCAGGCAGTAATATTATAACAATCAAAGAATATTCTTTTCTTTTCGGTTTAGAGTTTCCAAAAGTCCACGAGTTTAACCAGGCAGGTTCGAATATAAAATATGAAGTATAAGGATATCTAAGTAAAACGTGCTTAGCAAACGGCAGTTGACACAGATTTCGGGTGTCATCCTGCGTTACGTGGCGGTAGCGATAATTTTATTGCATAACTGTATTTACACTTGACATCATTTGTTAAGTAAATATTGTACATTAGTATGACATTGTGCAAGATTTTTCTTATTTTAAGCGAAGAGTTTGTGTGTTTAGTTTTATAATAAAACTAGCTAATCGACCCGGCTTCATCCGGGTGCAAATACTTTTTTATTCCAGTCCACATCAGACGCAATATATTACATACTTCGCGTACTAATTGTTTTTATATTTCTTTACATAATGAGACTTAACATCTTATGTCTCAGGATGGCGAGCGCAGTGAATTGGCATTGCTTTATAATTCAAGATGTTATTTGGTTTTACTACTTTGGTTTTATCGCTTACCATCAGGCGAATGGCATGCTCGTCCCGCCATTCATTGCAATAAAAAATCCCTACATGACTGCACTATATGCTGTTCTTCCAGTCCAGTCCTGTTACATTCTGTTCCATGAATCAAGGCGTGCCATCTTGTCCTCTAATATCCCATTTTATCTGCCCTTTTCTCCCTCTCCCCTTTGAGTTTGATAGAGAAAATAAATATTTGAATTCCTTGCTCGTCACGCGGTAAAATTACATTTTTTTAGGATAAAAAGTAGCCTATGCGTTAATTCAGGGCATCAACTACATCCATACAAAGTTTCATCAAAACTTGTCCAGCCGTTTGAGCATGAAGAAGTAACAAACACGCAAACATTCGCATTTATAATATTAGCGGGACTACGTCATTTTAAAAAGGAAGATGTGTATAGAAATTTGACAATGTTGGTTACACACTTTCTCCTATAGTACAAATGGGTGATGGACATAAACTACTATGTTTGATTAATGATATTTGGTATATTTGGTATTTGAGCCTTCTTGTTGTTTAATAAAGGCACTGTACAAACGGGTGTGCTCTTCGCGCAGGCAGCACTGTTTCGCGTACAAAAATGCGGTAGATAAAGACTTGATTATGCCCCCGGTATTACTCAAGTAGTATGAGTAGCGGTAGTTTCTTACCAACAGGCGGGCTGCTAAATAATCTGCTACTTAAATAATAATAATTGAGTATTTCATAAAATTCTATTATACTTTTTCGATGCCATTGTAACAAAAAAACAGGTTGACATTGTAACAAAAATGGCTAGCCATATAGAGTTGCCCAACTATCGATAGTTTCCCTATCGATAGATGACCTCGAAAACTAGTAACAATATCGATAGTGCTATCGATATTATCGATAATATCGATATCATAAATAAACAAATAGTATTGATTAGAAGTAACATTATCGATAGTATCGATACTATTACATAATAATACTATAGATACTATCGATATTATCGATAGTATCGTTGTATTAAATAATAAAAACTATCAATACTATTGATAGTTTGTAAAACTATCGATAGTATTACACCATCGATAGTTTAATAACCGCCGATAGTATCGTTTCCGAATTATAGCTTTTGTAGCAAGTAGTGTTAAATTATTCTCACTCACTGTGTCAATTTTTGATTATATTCTGAGATTATTATGCTCTTTAGGATTAATAAGTTTTCTTTTTTAATAAGAAATATACTGGCTATGTAATTGAATATTGAAAGGCAAAACTATCACAGTTTATTAAATTATCGATTTTGTGAGCTATCGATACTATCGATACTATCGATAGTATTGCTTTAAGAGCAATACTGGCCTTCGATAGTATCGATACTATTTTTGTATATCAATACTATTGCCCATATCACACTACTGATAGAATCGATACTATCGATAGTATCGATACTATCGATAGGCTATCGATACTATTGATATGACGTCACCTATCGATAGACTATCGATAGTTTAGCAATAGTCGACTATTGATATGCAACACTATTAAGCCATATCTTCTACTTCTTAGTCGTGCACTCTTAACATAGTGGTCGTGGTTATATTAAGGCTGATTGCTGAGCAGCGGTTCTCAAAATACGTTTCCACGTTCCTCGATGTTTAGCGGAACGAGAGCCGTGTCTTAAAAATGCTTAAATACAACTTTCCATGTACATATGACAAGGAAAACATAGCTTTGAGACTTTTCTATCCCATAAAAGTTTGTACACAAACCGTAGTAGTGTTAGTAGGCTAAAGAACCGGTTTTGCTGTCCTACTGGTGCATGTTTAATTAGAAACAGAATAAACGAATAAACCTCAGCGTTATTGTACCGGCAAACTAGTTTTTGAAAGTTACCTCGTGAAAGTATTTGGAAATATTAAATTGATATTTTTATGCTATTTTCACTAACTTGCATTCCTTAACATGTTGGAGTCAGTTAAAGTTAGTTGAAACGTCATATTATTTAAGTGATAATGATGACACAGATGCAATGATTTCTCTCTCTCTCTCTCCAGCTACAGAAAGTCCACTGCTAAACATAGCCCTCCCCATGGAACTTCTCATCGACCTGTTAGAAGCCACTTGCATCCAGCGCCTTCCTGTTCCCTTAGCCAGGTCGTTTGTCACCTCGTCTACCAATGATTTATGGGATATGAACATACATACATAAACTCACGCCTTTATCCCCGAAGGGGTAGGCAGAGACACCACTAGGACACCCACATTTCGCCTTGCATGTTCTGTCCCACGATGTGATAGAGGGCGAGCCTATCGCCATATCGGGCACAAATTCCTGACTCCGGGCTGATAATGAATAGAAAAATCGTATATCACTTTGCCCGATCTGGGATTCGAACCCGAGACCTCAGCTTTGTAACCGTACCGTAATACAACTACGCCACCGAGGCAGTCAGGTTTATGAATTAGGATATATATTATCCTATAGTTGTATAATTATCCTATACCCGGATGATTAAAAGCCAAATAGCTAGTCGTTTAAAAACAATACAGTTATTTACCAGAACATGCAGGTTTCACTTCAATTTCGTATAACATTGAGATTTCAAGATGTAATTATTATGCACGGTCGGTAATTAGGTTTTGCCTCATTTTATGTTCGCGATTTCATGAACAAATAGAGAATTAGTAAACACATTAATATTTGCGATATGTTTACTTTCATTTCATCTTGGTTGGTTATTTGTGGCAAGGTTGTGCTTTGTTTTAGAGAATTTCAAATGCCTTTACTATGTTTACAAAAGATATAAAGGTACTCAAGGTTGTATTCTCGAAGGGGTAGGTATAGTTAGTTGTCAGCAGTGCCACCGATATTTCGCCGGGCAAGTATAGTGGAACAAAATGTGATAGATCGGGTTATCGCTATGCCCAAAAGAAGATTTTATTCAATGGTTTCTTAGATTAACGCGAATGTTACACATTGAATTCAAACTACATTTTACGGATTTTATCGTGTTAATTTACACATTTTTTAACTTCACGTCCTTTTGATTGCTTTACAGATTTCTAGGTCACAGGGCGGACAGCCGTCAGTCTGCCCTGTAGAGATTTTATTTATAAAAACAGCTCTTAGAAGATATGGTATCGCTGACAGCATAGGGTATCTATAAAATTTATAGAACTGTCTTTTCCGCGTAAGAGGATTTTTGCAACTTTTATACCCATAAGATATTGCGATAGTTTTATTTTGAAATAGAGAATCACTTAAATATTAAAATATTTAATATAAAGGGTATTCTAAAATAACATAAGTGACTTATTACTTAGACATTTCTGATATTATTCTTTTCTTTCTTTCCAGAATACACCAAGGCAGTGAAACTATGAGAAGTAATATACAGTGCTGAGAGTATAGTGTGTGTGATATTTATATATATTTATTGTTTGAAGTGTGAGTGATTAGTGAGTGAATATTTCAAGATGATGACCTTATACAGAACCATAAAGGGGACGAGCCTTTCGAAACGAAAGAAGCGGGAGAGAGAAAGGTAAGATTTTTATCAATTATTTAATAAAGATAATTTTAAAACCGATGTACAATGTTCTCTATTCTTACCATCGTTTTTAATTATTTATTATTATTTATTTATTTAATTATAGAAGATCCTACCTACCTATGATTTTCTAGTTATTTTCCGTTATCTATCGGATAGTTAAGTAAGGAAAAGAAAACAGAGTTGAGATGTAGGATATAATATTCATTTCAATTTAGATATTTAACAATACACCGAAGTTATGTTTGTCCGGGGTTGAATTTCGCTCATTTTGACGTTGAGGGAAAACTGCGAGATGACCTAAGATTTTTCCACAGTAATTTAAAAGTTATGTGAAGATTACCAATTCGCACTAAGCCAGTAAGGAATAAGCGATATTGCCATAGCCGAAACCGGCTGGGAGGATTATTATTATTTTATTATTTATATGGAATAAGACCTTAACCCTTTCAATCGCAGAGAAGGCCCCTCAGAGGAATCATAAATTATAATTGATACAATTGACAGCCTCCGTGCGCAGTTGGTTAGACGCCGGCTGTAAAACGAGTGGCCGCGGGTTCGATCCCAGCACCAAGAGAAATGTTTGTGCGGCCCACAAATATTTCTTTCCGGTCTGGGTTTTTGTGCGACCGAAAAGTCTGTCGTAGTTCTGATACCTGCGACACAATACTTAGTTGATCTTAATGTGGGGTCAGGACTATGTATGTGACTGTGGATGTATTTATTATTTATTTTAAATAGAGCCCCTTTTTCAGTGATTACTCCTACCCTATATCAAAATATATTTATCGTCAAAAGTGCAGAGCTACCGTGCTCTATCGTCATTGCGTGTCTCTAGCTCAGTGGCGCCGCTGCATAGACTGCGGAGTTACGCGGAAACGTGCAATGGGTGCGGTTCACTTTTACTTTGGATGGTTAATTTTATTTGTACATAGTTCGCTGTGCTGACGCTAGATGGCGTATGGAGTAATGTATTCTGCGACTTTAGAAGTTGGATATATTTTTGTAGATTATTGGTATTTTAAATTTTATTAATAATGGTTGAAAAGTAAAGCCTTGGTGTAGGCCGTTAAAGCGACATTGCAAGTGGGTCATTTGAATGAAGTGGTATCACTGTCTCCCAGAAAGCCGAATTAAATATTAGAGATCCTAAAGCAGATTGACAGCCTCCGTGGCGCAGTTGGTTAGACGCCGCCTGTGAAACGTGAGGCCGCGGGTTCGATCCCCGCACCGAAACAAATATTTGTGTGATCCACAGGTATTTGTTTCGGGTCTGGGTGTTTGTGAGACCGAAAAGTCTCTCGTAGTTTCTGATACCCACGACACAAGACTCGATCTTAGTGTGGGGTCAGGACTATGTATGTGACTGTTGGGTGTATTTATTGTATTTATATATTAGATAGGATATTCGTATTCCGTAAGTGAGGAAACCGTCTTAGTCGCTCACCCAAGAATGTAACACTTCGGATCTAGCCTGTGTTGTATATATCGGTTATCGGGTGTGAACACTCTTTTGCGCTACAATTCCGTGATAACCATCAGAGGCGTAGCGCCAGCATAAAAAAATGGTAAAGCCATTGAGATAATATTACTACGTATAGAGAAGCCATTTCATACAAATGTCATGTTCCATTTTGGTAAAAGTTGAAACTAAAGTGCGCTGCAGCGGGGACACAATAATTCTTCGTCCAACCATACAGTACAAACATGCAGCGCTAGACCGCTTTCAGGGTATAGTTTTCTTGCGACGAAAAGGTCGTAAGCGCCGTGAATTTCATGGCGCTTACGCGTTTTGTTTAAAGACAAACAGAACGTCTTCGCTTGAAATGCAGTCGGCTGACTTCACTTCAGCGGAACACATTTGTCTTAAGCGGTGTCTTCTCCATACGTATTAATATTAGCTCAATGGGTAAAGCTCAGCTTTTCATTTCCTTTTACTAAATCATCTATCAAAAAAATAACAAACCATAGATTTCATCGAAATCTAGCCATATTTTAAGTCTGTTTAATAAACCATAAATAGTTTGATGTTTAACAAGCCAATAAAATTAGACTCCAAACAGGTTATTCATCTCGACAAAATTTATTGATTTTTGGAGACAAAAGGTTTGTTGTTGAAATAACATTACGTATTTGTAATTAATGGGTTCGTTTGCTTTTCTTCGGATATTGTGATCGGATGTAAGTTTCTAAATGGGAAGTTTGAAAACTATTTTTACATACATACATAAACTCAAGGTTTTTGTCCCAGAAGGGGTAGGCAGAGGTGCTATCAAGTACCAGGACACTCACGTTTCGCCTTATGTGGTCCTTCCCACGATGAAATAGGGGGCGAGCCTATCACCATATCGGGCATAAATTCCTGACTCCGAGCTTATAATGAAAAGAACAATCCAATATCACTTTTCACGACTCAGGATTCGTTCCCGAGAGCTCAGCTTTGTAACCGTTCTGTTGTACAACTACGTTCTAATATTATAGAACCTCAATCATACTCTCGATTGTAGAGGACGCCCGTGCCCTGCAGAGGGACGTATATGGGCTGATACAGATACATATTATTATACAGGGTATATCAAGACTGCGACCGAAACCAAAGCCAGGTGGTAGTATTAGTAACTTCAAACACAACGCAAGTAAAAATTTCGAAAACTATTTGTAATTTCCTACTTATCGTCGTATTTGGGTGATAAATACATAGTTTTTCTATAATAATGATGTAGACCACTTTATTTTTAAACACTCAATGGAACGTAAGGGTTCAAATTATTATTTTGGCAAAAACTAGGTATTTACCACCCAAACAAGATGATTTTTAAAAAATTCTAAAAAAATATCTGTCGCTATTTTGGTGAATTTTTTATTTGCATCGTGTCTGTAACCACTAAAACTACCAACTGGCTTCGTTTTCGGTCGCAGTCTTGATATACCCGGTATACTCTATTGTTTAAAGAAAAAAAGATTAGTTTACCTACTGCTGGTTTTTTTTTACATCAAGCAAGGAGACTGTCCCGCCCTCACTCCCGCCACTGTAACTCCTGTAAGCCAGGATCAACAGTGGTACGCATTTTAATGACACTGAGCATTGAAGCTCAACGAGTCTCCGGGAATGTCTAACCTTTCTTTAACCCGCAACGAAATCAATCACAAAGTTAAATTAATAGGGGGAGTTGGAAATAAACTATATCTGGGTTAACTTGAATTCGTTTAATACATTTTAAATATCTGTATCTGCTAATGATCGTTTAATGTTGCGCACAAGACCTACCACCGTGAGTCCGAGGGGTAAGGCCTTGTTTATAGAGGATTCTTTCAAATGTATTACTTTTTGAATTTGAAATCATTATGCTGTTTAGTTCAGAATAGAATATAAAAAAAACGATTACAATTAACACTATATTATTCTTTAATGGGTCTTCGTATCATGGTTACAATTTCATAATAACATTCGATGATGTATCTATTAACCGTAAATGCAAATCAATTGATGTGCCTTTGAAATGATTTCGTAATCGATCATTAGAGTATAACACGTGAATCGATAATCGCTAACATCAAATGGAACATGCAATCGCGTATGACCATATTGCCATTATTGAAATTAATGATTCGATGAAATATTCATACAATATCATTATGAAATAACATTGTATAAATATTCTTTGCCACCTGTTTTATTGCATTTTAACCATTGCCTCAATAGGCCAGTTGGAATACACTTAGGGCCAGCTTAAGCCTCATTTACACGAAGTGTTTCTCGCGGCGAGAATCGTATGCGATTGTCACATTGTGTTCTGACAAACGTTTACGCGATGCAACTTTTTATATCCTCACGATAATCGTTTCTTCGAGGCGAGAACCTCTGCCCGTGTAAATGGGGCTTTAGTTACTATTAATCATATCAGATAATTCGTACTCATTGTGCTATTTTCTTCAGTTTAAAAAAATGGCTAAAGGCAAATATTCTATGATCATTAATACACTTTAATCATAAAATTAATTATTACAGGAAATACTTCAATACAGCACGTGAATTATATTAATAAAACTTCTCCAATTAGATCTGGAGCTGTGATCTGGAGGTACAATTTTCGATACACAAAATCCGTTTAATAGTAGCATAATATTTTAGCGGAGTGCGCGAGGTCAATAACACAAACGAAACGATAGAAGAGTTAATTACAACCGATAACTTAATTATGTTTTTGTGTTAAACTAATTTGTTGCTCATCAAACTGTCAAGATGTTTTGCCTAATGTATATTATATAATATATACTATTAGAGAGATTACTGGTATGTATGTGAGAGGCCGCTTGAATAGGTATCATCAGGATGTCTATTTCTCCCGCCAAACAGCAGTGTAAATGCACTGTTTTGTTGTGTATGTAAATCAGTAGAATTTAAGTTGACATTTGTCCACGCGGCACAAACCATTCTTAGTAACTTAAGGGTTTTTTCATCTAAAGTCTTAGACCCTACAATATCTATCAATTTATTCAGCCAAAGGAAGTCCATTGCTGAGCATAGGCTAAGGATCTCCACTACGACCTGTTGGAAGCGGCTTGCATCCAGCGACGATATACCAACAAAAATATACAACCATATAATATACATACAATTATTAAAATAATATTGTGTTTTCGTACTGTTGTTTGCTAGTCCCAATCTATTTCATCAACACATTTTGCCTATATTATTACATAAAGTATGAAATCTATTAAACTCGTCCTACAAGAAATGCCAATTACCAAATTATGAGAAAAACCTAAACCCGAATAACGACTTCCTTTTAAAGGCGTTAAATTACATTTATTTCTTAAATCTCTCACACGAAGTATGACTAATGTTCAGTTAGTAAGTTTGGTTTTCCTTATTCTTGCAAATTTTGTGTAACACAGCTATTATGAACACCCAAAATTGATACATAGTCCACGCAAATTAATATAATTTTCACTACATGTATCTTCTACCATTTAGAGGGGAACTTCTTAGATTTCTATATTGACAAAGAGTTGACTTTCCTAACCCTTTGAAATGATTATTTAGATCCTTCGAATTTGCAGGCTTCCTCGATATGCTCCCTCCATCAGTAAAGAAAGCGATAATTAATTACGAAAATAACTGGGTTAGCGCAATGCAATTTAAATAAATTATCTGGAGTGGCATGGTGATTACTCTCTGGTTGACAAAATTGTGCCAGCCTTTTTGCAGCCGAATAAACTTATGCTGAACTCGATTTACAGGGTATATCCAGACTGCGACCGAAAACGAAGCCAGGGCTTTAGTGACTTTAGACTCAATGAAACTAAAAATTTCGCCGACGGTTTTTTCGGATTTTTTTTTTGTTATTGTCGCATTTGGGTGGTTAATACGCAGTTTTTAAAATAATAACGTACAGCCATTTATGTTTAAGGACGCAATAGTACGCCAGAGTTTAAATTAATATTTTAGCAATAACTACTCGTATACATTTACTACTCAAATAGGATGATTTTAAAAAATAAAAAAGTCACTGTTTTTTTGCGAAATTTTTAGTTGCTTTGTGTCTGTAGTCACTAAAACTACCAGCTGGCTTCGTTTTCGGTCGTAGTCTGGATATGCCCGGTATACATACTTGCGAGGGTCTCTATTCACCACCATGTAAGGTAATTGAATAGACTTAAAACACTAGTATAATTTTTTTGTTGTAAAACCAAATTTTAGCAAGTCAATCTTTTCGTCTTATATTTTTAGAAACATGTTTCGGCTCGCATAATATTGCGATGTGGTTTGAATTTAAATGGGGTCAAAATGAATTGATTTGGGTATTCTGACTCAGTACTACATTAGGATTCTAAGCTTGGTTCATGGGGATCATCTTGATAGCGTCTTACAATTTGACGTTTCCAATGCTAATCTCGTTTGTGCAGATGTGCATACGTTGTATTGTAACAGATGTGGCTTTAATTTAATTTTGTCTACTTCACTATGATTTTTGTTTGAGTCGTTATTATCTAAATATGGTTTTTAATGATAGGAATTCATTACACCGTAATCTAGTTGGTTTTAGATAATTTGAGTTCTCCTGTACGTCGCTATTATTATTAAATCTATTTACAGTAACGTGCCTCCACTAGTATTAATGTTAAACAGTACGGCATAATCATGAAAAGGCCTGTATCTTCTGGCCTCTTGTGATTTTTAAATAATACAGTTTTCCTGACTAAGCAACCAAAATAATAATAAATACGCCCAACAGTCACATACATAGTCCTGACCCCACACTAATATCGAGTCTTGTCGTGGGTATCAGAAACTACGAGAGACTTTTCGGTCTCACAAACACCCAGACCCGAGACAAATACTAGTTGGCCTCACAAATATTTGTCTTGGTGCGTGGTTCGAACCCGCGGCTTCTTATTTCCCAGCCGGCGTCTAACCAACTGCGCCACAATGCTGAATCCTAGGCCTTAATGTAAAAAAAATCTAGGGAAAGCGCTACAAGGTTCTAATATAATCATGCGATCATAGGAAATATTTATATAGGTAGGTACCTATATTACTGGGATGTCCACCATCTAGTGTCAACTTAGTGTGGGAATCTGCAAATGACCTCACCACACGTTCTACGGAATATTAAATACCCCGTAGAGTGGTCGTTTGTATGACTTTTTTGTAACATGATAGTAATTGCCACTAGCAAGAATATTTGTTGTACCTAAACTTTTTTTACAGCATTAGTTCACCAAACTAGTAAACTAAGTTAAAAATACTCATATTTTCTCAAACTCTGTTACCTCGCATCAAAAAAAGAACTAAATCTATGCACAATATTCGGTCCACGCTTTGAGTACGGACATTTATACTGAGACAAATTATATTTCATCCAAAAACGGAAACTTAATTTTAAAACAAAAATGTGCCCAAAAGAGCAAGTTGCCATGTGAAATGAGACATGAAAACGGCTCGATTTTATGTCCATATTAGTATCACGAGAACGCAAAGGTTTATTAATTTCTAATTAAGCACAATTCACGCTGATTTCATTAGCGTTATAAAACTACAAATGTACTGATGACATCAAAAATCAGTGCAACAATGTTTAAAAATTTGAGATTCCTCTTTGTTTACTCACATAGTGTTAAAACAACTAAAACGTCATAATCAGAAATCAACCATGCCATTGTCTCTTAAATTACAGAGCTAACTTATTTTTCCTATACTGGGAATGAGAATACATTTTTATCTCATTTAAAGCTCGAACAAGGGAGGTACACGAATGAAGCCATATTGTGATCGCATAACAAGAGCCGTTGTCTGCGCGTGGGCAGAAACGTGCCAAATGTTTGTACATCAGCATAAATTGGTCACTTAGTGTCGACTCGTCAAATTCTACATGCTACGGACTAGGCAATGCTTTTAATACGAATACGAAGCGTGGAAAATTATTTTTTAAGGTTTTTTTGTACGCACGTATGTGAACAAATTGATTTTGTAATGATAAGACGAGATGCAGAACCTAAAATAACAGAATAACGTATAAATAATTGTGGCTCTGTTAAAAGCACTATCAGAAACAATATTGAACTAATACAATTATACAAAACAATTAATAAATTAATGGTCTCATACAAGGATTACCTTTGCAAAACGAGATGTAATAGCAATAGTCGATTGATTACGAATCAACCCATCTAGGTTGCATCTGCAACCATTTTGCTTTTTTGATCTACACCCATTTCTGAACTTCCAATCCACTTTTATACTCCGTTATAACCCCCTATCACATTATCGCACATACAAGGCGAAATGTGGATGTTCTGGTAACACCTCTGCCTACCCTTTCTAGGAAAATGGCGTGATTTTGTGTATGTATCATAACCTTAACTGACCCTAAAACGCTATTTCCAACGATCAGTATCTACTAAGGAAATACCAAAGACGCATGTATTCGTATGCCTCCGATCTAATATCGCGATTATTACACCCATCCAATCCAATACAAGGAGATTGAGCCATTCAGATGTTCCATTGCGGCAATTCATTGATATAGACACATTGTGACGTCACACGTTGAGGCAATTCCAGTGCAAACATCATGTATGTAGGCTTCTACGATCATGTTAATGTATTTTATTGTTATTGACTTTGTAACAATTTTATTGGAGGAGTAAGTGGTTGAAAAAGGGTATTTTAGTGTTATTAGCTTGTTGACTTTTTAGATTACGTGTTATATATTTAAATTCTCTTCAGTAGTTGGGATGAATCGTGCGCTAAGATGTTGTAGGTTCGTTTTCATAAAGATAAATTTGTTTAACCGAATAAGATGTTTTTCTTTTCTAAAATATCTGAACATTCCTATGTCCCGAAGACTGTATTATATTTTATCTTTACATTATTTACGCGTTAACTCCATTCTTGAAGCCTAATATCATTTGTCAGTTTCAGCCAAGCCGTTACAATGTTACACATTGAAATAAATCTATTTTTACGGATTTTATTGCGAATTGTCACAATTTAACTACCCATAATTATTTACAATTAATTAATATTTAAATAATTGTATCAGTCACTGAGCGGATGACTAATACCTCAGTCCGCCCAGTGACCATCAAAGCTGTACCCTAAGTAAAGCAATCGAAACGTCGTCGGGAAGTTAAAAAAATTAAAAATTAAACCAGACGATAATATCCGTTAAAATAGTTTTATTTCAACACAATTAAACTGCCTAACACACGTAAGCCCTTATGGATTTCTAACATCCTAATGGTTCTGAGAATATTCGCCACGCTTGGCAGAGAGGTTGGTAAGCGCAGATTGTAATTCTTAACCTCATGACGCTGTTGCCCATCATCAACGCTGGCTTTTAGTCGACTCAAATCCTTGCTAAAATCACACAAAATCCCAACAGCCCCACCGCAATCAGCACACAAAACGCACCCGCAAACCTAGCTTTCCACTCAGTCAATAAAAAATAAAAATCACTAAGTATTAAAACATAAATTCTCACTTAACCCTCCCTTATCTATAAAGGCATTGTTTAATTATCGGAACGGATAGAGCACGGCCAATTAAAAATTTGTTATAATAAAACAATGTTGAGGGTTAAGAGGCGAGTTGTGTAGACTCGTTAGGCATTTTGCGCGTGAATTTAAAAAGTGTGCGTTTGTCCCGTGCCGTGTTGTATTTAAATGGAATGGTTTTGCTCTTTAGTGTTTATTGATAAGATAGACATAAAAGTACTTGGATGAAATAGATAAAACTAGCGCGTTATAAAAATAAAAACAGTAATTTATAGGCAAAGTTGAGACAAGTGCCATGCGTAGGAAGCTTTAGGATTACGCAGGAAAATAAATTCTCTGCTATTCTAATTATGACAGAGTGCAAAGTTATGGTCGTACTTGGCACAAATTTCGGTTTTAGGAAATTCATTGAGTTTTTAAAAAACGAAAAATCATAGTAACTAGATTGCCAGGTACATCAGGATTCCTAGCCAGTATTGTTACTAGACGTAACTACATTTTTAAGTATTCCATAATTATATCCCACGCTAAAATTCGAGCGTCTCCCTATGTTATGTTTGTTTTAGACCTATAGAAGCTATGAGTGTATTTTCCATCTCCAGAACGAAATAAATATTTGTGAGCGCACATTTGTTTCGGTATTCGGATTGAACCTGAGGCCTCTTATTTCACACATTGCTGCGCAACAGAGGCTGTCGAATTTGCTAATGAAATTCCCTCACACCACACTGCTGACGGGGTCGAAACGTCCCGTAAACAAATAAATTGATGGACGGCGTTATGCAAGCTTGTGGCATCGCGCCGTGTCAAGTTCGGATATTCGTCACTTGCATAAACTGTTGAATTTTAATGCGCCCTGCTTCTGCACTGAGCCATTGAACTTGTCTTTTGAGGCTTATGTTTTTATTTACGAGATTGGCACACAAGGCAGAGGTGTAAATAAATAAATACATACATAAACATCACGCATGTATCCCATAGGGTAGGCAGAGAGTATAGATCTCCACTTTGCTCGATCTTGACTTTTGTGTACTGAATGTCTTATCTAGTGTAACATTGATATCGATGTAATCAACATAATATGTATACTGTTTGAGAATATCTGTCACTACGGAGTATAGCATTCAGAAAATAAACATCCATAAAGCGTTTTTATGATTTAATAATCAAATAATCTTCCATAATATTTCAACTTCATATGAACAGAAAACACAACACAAACGAAATGTGTGTCAACGCAAAAATAAAAAATATGTTTGCTTTTTTCCGAATCGCCACGTCAGGTATTTTTTTGCAAAAAAATCTGCGTTCAACCCGGAGTCGTATTCAACTTGCGTGACGGAATCCGACTTGTCACACGTCATTCGCGCTTGCTGCCTCGTCTTGTTTACACAACACCTCGTAAAGTCTGGTAATGTTCTGTTACGTCACAAAACGGTATCTTTTGTTTTTTCTTTTTTTGCACAGAGTGAAGCGGCGGAAATGTTTAAAATATTAGCGGTGTTAATCAATGTAGCACGTTTTTGTGATAAATCTTTATTTTTAAATGCAATAAAAGGATATAATTAGCTTTCCTTAATAAATAGCGTATCCGTATTAACATAATTTGTGAACTATAAAGCGAGAGCTCGTAGGTTTGACAGATACGTTTTCCTTATTTCATAAGATTTAAGAACCCATAAAGATAAAGAATTATATAGCACGTCACCGACTGTTGCCAAGCAACGGGTCCTTATAATACCTATAAAATATTATTTTAAACATATTACATAATTTAATGTCGTGATTAAAACGCCAGGCTCCGTAAAAACGAGATTTTGTCATTAAAAAATTAAAAACAAAAACAAAATGTATAAAACTTTACGTTCATATTACGGTACGTCATATAAAATGTTAATTTTACGCAGATATTTCTGGACAGGTATACCTGACCTTCAGGGCGATAACCTTTGCATTAGAGGTGATAATTTCATTTAGTTTTAGGTAATTACCGATTTTGATTGTATGGAATAGAGGTGTATGTGCGTGGTGGTCTGTTGGTTGACCAGACGCGACCGTCAATATGGTCACGGTGGTCGCGGGTTCAAATCCCAGGGCACACCTCTGACTTTTCGGAATTATGTGTGTATTGATAGTTAATCACCACGTACTATAACGGTGAAGGAAAACATCGCGAGTAAACCTGCATATAGTTGCGATTTTAATTTGTACGGTATGTAAAATCCGCCAGCGTGGTGGACTATATGGCTCAACCCCTCTCAATCGTACTTTCGATTATAGAGGAGGCGCGTGCTCTGCATTTGAACGTGTATGGGCTAATATAGATACAATGATAAAGGTGTATGGAGTCAGGCAGATATCTTGGAATACGTTACTGTTGAAAGTTTTTTAGAAGGACTTTGTTCATCACTAGCGAACAAGAATGGTTTGAAGCTTGGGGGCTACGATAATGGGCTTGGGCAAGACTCGAACGGACGTTGTTAATCTAATCCCAGATATTAATGAACATCTAAAAGTCCACAGGAGCCCTAAGTGTTTTTTTTATAAAGCGTTGAATGACGAGACGAGCATGCCATTCGCCTTTTGGTGAGCGACGCGACCGCTCATGTACACTAGCAAAACCAAACAACACCATGAATTTCATAGCAATGCTTGGCATTCTACTGGGCTCGCCATCCTGAAACACAAGATGTTAATTAAATCTCATTATGTCCAGTAGTTACTCTGGCTACAATGTCCTTCAAACTGGAACACAAAAGTGCATTTACACTGCTGTTTGGGGAGAGAAATAGAGATTGCGATGGTACCAACCCAGGCGGCCTATCACATATGAGAGGCTTACCACCAGTGAATTACCAAACTATAAGCATTAGCACAAAAATGTGCCATCGAATAAGTTTTTTCCTTCTTTCCGTTGGGTAGATATAAAAACAGGTGTACGGTTTGTAGTCATAAATAAGTATTAGTTGGAGAAATCATATTAGGAAAGCAATGGTCTGTGGGCAGAATGACAACATGTGAACAAAATGTCACTGGATGACTTACCTAATATAGAGAAATGTGTCACGAAGCTTGCTTTGTATTTAGAAGGTCTTGCTTTATTATTGTTTTCTATATCTGAATATACACGTTATATTTTCGGACACAGGTCTCATTACTACTCATATGGCTTATCATTGCCCTGGCTTGTATCGAGATAGTAAAATTATACAAAATAATTTTGGTACTTTTGTTAGTTCCTTATGTTAAAAACAATGTTTTGAATGTTACTTGTTTAATCCTCTTTGTTGTTTGATCAAGTCAGTGATAACTATCATTATACTCTTGAATTTGAATGAATTCATTAACTCGAATGTGTAAGCTACATCTTGTCATTATGGTACTTTTCAAAATTTATCTTTTCTTTTTGTATTTATTGTGTAAGTAATTGAAACGTAAAGTCGCATTACTTGCTGCAGGATATTCGTTACTCTTTATCGTGTTTGTATAAAAATAGTAAGCTGCTTACTCATTTATCGCAGTTGGTTAGACGTTGGCTGTGAAGCGAGAGGCCACGGGTACGATTCCCGCACTGAGACGAATGTTTGAGTGAACCACAGGTATTTGTTTCTGCTATGGGCGTTTTTGAGGCCGAAAGTCTCTCGCAGTTTCTAATACTCACGAAACAAGACTCGATCTTAGTGTGGGGACTATTTATGTGACTATTGGGTGTATTTATATATTTACTTTTTAATTTTGGTTTGGACATTTTTTTATCATCGAGATGTAAGGCGACAGTTACTCTTTGATTGCTGTTTATCATCTTTGAAAAACTGTTCAAATATTTGTGTTGTTTGAAGTATTTTCTCTTGGTTATAAAAGATCATTCACTTGTTATATTCTATTTTTTCGATTAGAACCTACTAAAAATATGACTATTTCAATTTTAATTATTTCAAAAGGACCGTCCAATATAGACACTGGACTTGTACTGTAAATTCTATACTATAATACTAAAATCGTATAAAAAAAGCCATTTAATATTTATTTCCTTTTTAAATGCCACAAGAATTAGGCAACTTTATAACGGTTCCAGGCATTCAGAATTCAAAAAACGCATTAAACGACCGCTGTATACGTGACAAAATAAAATTCCCCAAAACCGCAATCATATTTCAAGTGAATTAAGGAAAAAAGTTCAAAACAGGTCGGATTATCTCGACATTTGTCATCGGAGAAATGGAGATGATTCCCGCTGGAATGGCGCGCATTTATCCATAACTTTATCATAAACGATACAGGCACCGTTACTTAACTGTACTGACATTTAAGATGCCAAATTCGATTGTTTTTATATAACTCTTTGATCTTGTCTCAAAACAAACGTATGGTTTTGCAAAAATGTTTTTGCGGCTGCCAAAATATTTTTTCGTCTTTAATGCTAAGTCAAAAAAGTTCATATTCAGTATTTTTGGTTTTTAAACTGGAAAATATTTATATGTGTATTTTTTTGGGTGGGTGTACATACACATTGTCATCTGTTTGCGCAATCTGGCTAATTTATCTCATAAGATGAAGTGGTCAACGGCTCTATGTTTTTTTGCTTTTTAATAAATGTACTTTATGCAGATTATGGACGGGTGTTTTTTGCGGTAGCACCTTACGTGAAAATATGCTCCCAAGAGTGCCTGATGCTTGATGATGATATAAATGATTACAATTTTCAAGATGCTTTTTGTTTTGATACTTATTCGTGTAATTTAAAAGAAATTGTGATTTTTTTATGTCTTAAAATACTGTACCGCCGCAATACAGTATGAATGTGCCGTATTTAAACATGTTAATACTACTTTCTCACAAAAAACCAATGTGAAGGTGGTTTGGTTAGATGGTTGAGTCTGACCAAGATTCTGGTTTTTCTGACGTGTTTCATTTGGTGAGTAAGATTACTATTGGCCCAAAATCTCTTTCCTCCTACCATGACTTTGCATTCCCTTTCAATTCATGGACATAAAAAGCCTTGTTCCTTGTGTAATAAATAAATACACCCAACAGTCACATACGTAGTCCCGACCCCACACTAAGATCGAGTCTTGTGTCGTATCAGGAACTAAGAGAGACTTTTCAGTCTCACAAACACCCAGACCCGAAACAAATACTTGTGGTTCACACAAACATTTGTCTCGGTGCGGGGATCGAAACCGCGGCCGCCTGTTTCACAGCCGGCGTCTAACCAACTGCGCCACGGAGGCTGTCAATATTTATATAGACGTACTCACGCATCTTTAACATTACCAATAGTCTTTTATTTCTGCAATAGCGTGTGTGGTCGTCCTATTGTTGTGGTATGAATAGTAATCGTGTCAATAGTATTGAAGATCTTGAAAGAAAGTTTCCAACGCCTTTTGACTCGTGCTGCATCGAAATTCGTCTAGTCATGTGATGTGCTAACATTCGATAAATGCATTCTCTTTGATGATCAGATGTTACTGGGTACCGAGGTGAAGATGGTATTGCGAAATATTTTATAATATAAATCGCTATGGAAATCATAGCGAGAGTCCTAGGTTTATAAGTGGACTTTTTGTGCCTGAGGAAGTAGAAAGTAGAATATGTATGTATTTATTTAAAGCTTTATCGTACACAAGTAATACAACAAAAAGTAGACAGTAAAGAGAGAAAATAAAGAGAGAAAACAACTAAAAAAGATACCAACTAAAAAAAGAACCTGAAATACAACAAAATATGTATATTATGCACATTGCACAAACCAATACCACCAATACATATAACATTCGGTGACTCAATCGAAAAATATTGCAAAGGCACAGGAATAATTTCTAAAAAGCATTCAAGTTAATAAAGGGAAGTACAAAATATTCAGGCACGTAGGTAAATATTAAATGAAGCTAGAATTCTGAGAAAAAATCTGCTAGGAGTTTACCTCTTCTGATGAGTCGTCACTAATCCAATTTTAAATCTTTTCCTTGAATTAAAAGTACCTACGCATTCTTACGACCAAACATTTCTATCACTTATTACTTTAAGCACTACATTCAATACAAATTGCATGTAGTGCCCGTTCGATCATAATTGCGATAAAATATTTGAGCTTAGAAAATAAATCAACAAGAACAAGAAAACTGCTATTTCCTTACTACAAGAATCTGTAGAAATTACCTAGAAGTTCACTTTGCTATCGACTCCCAGATCTCTGTGCCAAGTAACATAATATGTACCATTTAAGATTAAAAGGCATAATATTTATCTTAAGCAATTATGCTAAATATCACACTGTTGTAGCACAGCTTGGAATCCTTACGATATTGTAAAATGCATTCTCCTTGTGGTTTGATTCTTTTGATGATTTATAATAATTGAACAACGTCCGGCTAATTGGTATTCGTTAACTGTAGGTATTGTGTGGTAGGTGGTTGCGGACACTGGTGGTAGGTCTCTCATATATGAGAGGCCGCCTGGGTAGGTACCACCGCAATGTCTATTTCTCCCGCCAAACAGTAGTGTAAATGCGCTGTTGTGTTCCGGTTTGAAGGACATTTTGAGCACTACTGGACGTAATGAGACTTAACATCTTATGTCTCAGGATGGCGAGCGCAGTGGAATACCAAGCAATACCCTGTAATTCATGATGTTGTTTGGTTGTTTTTACTGTCTATAAGCGGTCGTATTGCTTACCATTAATTAAATATTTTGCTTTGTGCTTTTGTACATTCAATCAAAATATTTTCAATAGTAGTACCTTGAATAGACACCATAAATTATCTGTAGAATACGGATAATAATTAATTACACGTCCTTTGATTGCGAATGCTTATTAATTTATCATTTAGATTTTGATTTAACCTTTATTGATTTCGGTGTTTATTGATTTTTTTATATTTCCGTGTGAGGTGTTTCTATTGGTCTTACGTCATTTAGCTTCCAGTTTTTAAATTAATGTTAGTTTCATAGTATAGGAGGGAAATATCAGAATTAGGTACTTAAATTGTTCAATGGGCTTTGGTTTCTTAGCAAGCTGTGAATGTTGTGGTCACCGATTCTATCTAAGTGTGATGTAAAATTTTTTTATTGTAAGGTGATTCGAAATCACTGTGCAACCCGAAACAAAATCATTTTCATTTCATAAGCTATTTCTTGTAAATAGTTAATTGAAGTATCGTAATATGATGATGGATATTTATTATTTCGTATGCTAGATGTTAATATACTTGTAAAAATAAAACCATTATTCATCGCCAATATTCATCGTATTGGAGTAATAAAATAAAATTTATCTCCCTTAATACTGAAAAATAAAAGAAATACTCTTTTAAAAGTATTCCTTGTACTGAGAACTCACTTTAACGTTACATTAAGCACGCGACAAAATAACTTGATAAGCCCAGTAATGCTTGGAATAAACATATTCAATGTTGCTATATTCTCGATAACAAGTGCTGCAATATTTAACGTGGAGATTAAAATTATTACTGAATATATTTAAAATAATGCATAAATACTTGTTAGTGGCGTAGTTGTACTACGGTACGATTACTAGGGCTGAGAGGGTTCGAATCCCGGGTCGGGCAAAGTGACATTGGATTTTTCTATTCATTATCAGCCTGGTGTCAGAAATTTGTGCTTGATATGGCATTACACCCATATTCTAAGACGTTTTCTCGACTCCACTTGACGTTACTAGAGGAAATCCGTATTCTTAGTAGAAAAAAATCTCCTCCACTCAACGTCACTCAAAAAATTTCCTGTCACGAGGAAAGGAATCAACTGTCAAACTCAAGGTACGTCGCGACCTACCTTAAGGAAGAAATAAAAGAAATAATCCTACTTTAAAATTGTAATTTAAAAGAGAGAAAAAAAGTTTACCTTTTAAAATTCTTAAATACCTAAATATGCCAACAATTTTTTGAGGTGGGTGCCTCTACAAGATTTACACGTTTTCCCAGTGAATGATACAAAGATTACTCTTTATTTCATTTAATCAAAGATTTTTGGTTTGGAAACAGTGTTTATTATTTTAAACGAGTTATTAAAGATTTCCAGCAGTTCCTGTAATACTTGTACGATACTCCGTACGAATATCCCGAACGACGATTCATCCATAAGAATATCCTTCGAAATTTCCGGGTTGGATGGTATGACCCTCCTCCTGTCTGCATGCGTTTTTTTCTCCGACTCACTAAATATTTGTCTTCCAGTCACAATCCCGAAGATTTTGAGTTCAATAATTATATATTATTCTATGTAAACACTCTGACATGACATTTGACTGTCACTTTTCAAGTGATCATAGACTATTTTCAATGGTTTTTTGTTAAATTTCTACTTTATCTATACATCAATGACGTAATTAATGACGTTTTTCCTTGACTCAACCTCACTCGAGGAACCTTTAGTAAAGGTATATTTTTAACTAAGAATACCATTTTCGAGGGTCCCTCCAATTCATTTGTAAAGTCACCTCGACTAAGATAAGGTTGAGGAAGATTGGAGGACACGTCTTAGAATACGGGTGGCATTAGTCTCGCCCCTTATCACATGGTTAGACGGAACATATTAGACGAAATGTGGGTATCTTGGTGGCGCCTCTGCCTACCCCTTCTGGGATAAATGCGTGAGTTTATGTATATATGTATGGATATTTTGAAGATTAACCGCCGCTGTTAGTTCTGTAAGCCTGGTTCGACAGAGGCATACATGCTAATGAGGCCGAGTATTGAAGCTTATCGAGTGCATTTTAATGACACAGACCACTCTTAGCCACAATCGTAGCGAGTATTGTACCTTAATACTTATAGACACAGTGTCTAACAAAGTTACCTAACGCTTTACAATTAAAGAAACAGTTATTAACTTAAGCAATCCATAATATTAATCCATCAAAAATTTACTTCTAAAACCGACCATTAATTAGGAAACAAACTGGTATTATAAAGTTCTTATTATTCGTGTGTTAAAGCTCAGTTTCCCTTGTTCCAGGTAAGGCAGAATGGGATCAAGTCGTGACCACGCGTTTGATGATTTCATTCGGTCACGTGCGGGGCTTGCGACATCACGGCACCCTTTGTTTGCCAACCATAGTTTATAGGTTCAATACTCGAACTTTCTATAGATATTAGGGTTTTGATACGCCATTAGAACATTCATGGAATAGACCTAAATTAGACTATAAAGGAATCTAGGAAATAGTGTGTGCGAACCAAGAATAACGATGGAATTGGGTAATGTAAAAACACACTGTGATGATTTGTAAATTCATTAAAATAATTAAGAAAGGCAGGGCTCCTCTTGAACTTGTCTGAGAATCAAACCTCACGAAGCATAGTAATGACATTCTTATTTAACAAGGCGTTTAACTTGTTGGATAAGCACTTAGAAAATAGTCTAATGGTAATTTTATTATCATTGGGGTAATCCTGTTCGTTTTTAAATCTTATTATAAAATCTGATTTAAAATTTTATTTCAAAAGGCAAAGGCCAAAATCCTCCCTCCTTTCCATTCATTTCTCGCAGTAAGGTGCTAATTGCGGCCAGTTCAGATATAATTCGAGTTCGTCTGATTTAAAATAAACAAGAATTATGAAAGCACACCATTTGATAAATTAATATAAAGTTTATTTTTGCGACCTTTATATTTTTTCTACCTAGAATTCTTTGTAAGCACAATAAATTTCAAATATAAATAAATAAATACACCCAACAGTCACATACATACTATGTATACATACTATGTATTACATAGTCCTGACCCCAAACTAAGATCGAGTCTTGTGTCGTGGGTATCAGGAACTACGAGAGACTTTCGGTCTCACAAACACACAGACCCGAAACAAATACTTGTGGTTCACACAAACATTTGTCTCGGTGCGGGGATCGAACCCGCGGCCTTTCGTTTCATAGCGGGCGTCTAACCAACTGTGCCACGGAGGCTGTCCAATATTCCAATAGCAAGTATCTAAATTACTAATATTTATTCGGTAACTCTATTCCGAGCACAGACCGGCGGGCTAGTAAATGATTACAAGCGTTTGGTTACTACCCCGGTTCCACTCGCCATTGTTACAATAATTTGTCGTTGTGCATGACAATATTTTGTTGACTATTGTTACATAAACCGGGCTGTAAATTGCTGTGATCAATAAATTGTAGTATGTAAATATGGATAGTTTTGAGTGAAGCCTAATACTGGTTTGAAGGACGTGGTGGCAGTCTAATGGAAAAATGACGTGATACAAGTGTTGCTGAAGTATTTTGAGTGGTTAGTTGAGTTCTCAAGACTCAGTAGTCCCTCAGCATTTCTACGAAAATCGAAAAGATGAGGTTTTCTTGGGAAGAGGCCCGAAAACCAGGATGTATGGCAATGGATCTGTTTACGTCACGAGAACAAATTATCTAACGCAATATTTATTTTTGGCAAATATAAAATCTCAGTAATGTCTCATGGACTTCAAACAATAATTCCTGTAATACAATTTCAAGACTTTATATTTTCGATATAAAAAAGTACTACAGACCAAATTACAATTAATCATATCTCAATGAACAACCAAAAATCTCTCCAAATACACAAACAACCCCTCACAGAACCTCACTTTAACCCTATCCCGACTACAGCAGTAGGGTATCACGTCGCAACATTGTCTCCAAAATAGCTATAAATTAAGTGTACTCTACGCGAATAAATCGCTTTTATTTATAGTGGACAGGCCGGGGTACGGCTGACAGATTGTGCTGGAATGAACACATCTTGTAATTGTATACTAAAGAGCGAGGAGGTCCCGAATTATAATAGAGGCCGAGCGCGCGGAATGAAAGGAAACTTAATGTGGGGGCACAGGTTGCGTTCAACACGCCACGACACGTGGTTATTTTGATGTATAGAGTTTTAAACGATTTTTTTTCCTAGTCTGGGATTGGTATTTTAATTGTGAGACTGAGAAAAAAAAATATTAAAACATATTATAATAAAACATGAGATCGGTGTGGTGTGGTGTTGATGCATGATGCAGAAAGATTTAGATTATATATTATATATTGTTTTATGATTGGCTGCCTGCTTGTATTTTGATAAATTATTCTATACCAGAAAGAGATCTCTTTCGATTAAATAATTTAAATTTGTGATATGTCCTACCCGAAAATCGAAGCTATATTCTCACTATCGAATGAGGTAAATAGCCCATGAACCCATTGGTAAATCATTTTGTTTCCACTATATTTTTTATCTTTTACTAATAAATTATTAAATTTTAGTAATTTAAATTTGCCGGTGTAGGTATTTTGGTAGGGACTTGACTCAACGGTTTCCCGGATGGTAACATCTTTCGAGGGTGGTTCAACGTTGAGTCGTAAGACCGGTCAAAGCAACATCACCGCTCCGCCTCCCCCCGGGCAGCGGTAGCGATAAAGGGTTTCCCCACGTAAAAAAAAGCATTTATTAACCACGGCCCCAAGGTCCTTCATACCCTTATTCAATGGTACAAAATTCCTCCATTTGCAGGAGTCTTAACGTCGCGTGTACTAACTATACCCAACCGTAAAAGCAATTTATTCATTTCATAGCATCAACAGGACATTTTTCTTTGAAAGTTAAATATCAGAACAAGTGTATAGAATATCGGTGAGCTCGGACGAAATTTTTGCTTTAGTTTTTACCGTCGTATGCGCACGATCTTCTCAATTTATTTCGCCAAGTTCAAGATAAAAATTGTTTAATGTTGCCCCCGTGTATAAATTTTGTGATACGCTTTTGTTTGCGCAGTTGGAGACCTTTGCAAGTTCGGTTGCAAATATCGGTGCTTAAGGTTGAAAAAGGTTGCTGTACATGTGTTCTTGTTTGCTTATATGTTTTTATAGTTAAATTGGTCGCTTTATTGGTGTATTGTGTGTGTATTGGTTGTGAAAAGTTGGATTTGGGACTACATTTGTGGTTTTTTTTCATGTCGGATGTAACAATATTTTGTTCGAGGTTTGCTTTCTACTTTTTTAATACCTCCTCTAATTCTTACGTGCATGTCCTTAAAATATTTAAAAATATATATGGATAGTATTGTATATTGATTGTTTTAAAATGAATGCGATTGAAAATAACTTTGCAGTCGTGAACAGGGTTTTATATTTTTTGAAGTTCCGATTACATCTAAGACACAGTACTTAATTAAATTAAGTAGGTATAAAAAAAAACAAACCACATTTATTATTCTGATACCATCTCTACTCTCCCGTCAATGGAACCCCAAAACTTCTATAAATATTTCAACATTTGCTGAAACTTTTATTGGGACAAAAGCGATTGTCTGTCAGCGATGAATGGTTATGCAAAGTACAGCGACAGCCCAATGCGGAGTATTGTATGCGCCAGCTCTTATTGAGCTGCCTGCCGTGTCCCGCCCAGAAAACTGCTGAATAGATTTTCCTTTGGCTTCCTTGGTTTGTGTTTAGTAATATAAAATATATTGGAAAGAAAACATCCTTAAATTAAACGTATCAAAGTAGTTAAAAATATTGTCTACACAATTCACATTGATTTTTTTTATTGAATGAAAACTAGTCAAATTAAAGTTGTGATGTTTTTTGTAATTAATCATTTATTTTTGTGAATTATTATTTATAGTAAGTACCTATTGTAGGATTTAAGACAAAAAACTGTCATATAACTCAGCATATCCTTTAGTCGAGAATATGTATAATGTGACAGTGTAGTGCATTTATTTCCTACAAATGACAGAGTCATTAAAGCGAAGTCCTAGGTTCCACTCCAGAAATCGCGAGCCTAATTTTGGTGAGATTATTCATGAAAAGCCTGGGTTGTCCGGGATTAAGCTTAGGAAACGATTAATGTTAGTTTCCACTTAGATAAGACTATATTGCAAATGGAGCTTTTGAATTTTTAAAATATTTATGTTTTGTTGATAAAGGTTCGTTAATAAAGTGATTAATGTAATTACAATTTGGGTTGTGATAAATAGATAAAATAAGTAACTCGTAAGCTTGTGAGCACACATACGGTTGACTTTTCGGCAAAAATAGCCTTATTTTTGCAGTACATCTTTATAATACCATTTCAGCTAGTTTTAAGAATTTAAATTGATAAAACCATAAATTAATATTTTTTTAACATATTTAAGCCGTAAAAATCCATTGCAATCCCACAATTCTGAATTTCCCTCCGTCGTCTAACACCGCAAAAACTAACACGGCGGGGCGCCTGCGGGTAAGTAACATCCATCCGCCGCGCTCCATACATCACGTCCTACGGGCGACAATACACCAAACAAGCTATAAATAACAGATACGTCATCGGCCATGCTCGGCAGCGGCCGAAACGCGCGATCCGCGATACCCTTTATAACGTAATAAATAACGCGATATGTGACCAGACACCTACTTACTTACGTGCGGCGCTGAATTGATAGCTACAAACTTGTGTTTAGAAACTGAAAAAATATTTTAGAATTTGGGGCAGTTATTGTTGGTGAGCGATTAGCATGTTTCGGTAGTCGGTGCGATGCTCTATCAGTGTCTGGACTGTACTGGACTTAACATTTCGGTTGAGGCTATGGAGTTTGCCACCGTGGGGTTATTGGTTGGTATGCCAGAGTAACTACTGGACATATTGAAACTTAACATCTTATGTCTCAGGATGGCGAGAGCAGTAGAATGCCCAGCATTGCCTTGTAATTCATGGTGTTGTTTGGTTTTGCTACTGTCCATGAGCGGTCGTATCGCTTACCATCAGGCGAATGGCATGCTCGTCTCGTGATTCATTGCAATAAAAAAAATAGCCGTTGTAGGAATTTGGTAGAGACTCGACGCAACGATCGTCCGGATGGTAACATCTTTTCCAGGTGGTTCAACGTTAGTAAATAAATAAACAATTAACTTTTATTTATTTGCAAAAAACATAGGTGTGATAATACTAGAATTAGTGAGTTATAAATACGTATAATTGACATATCTGCGTTGAGCCTGTATCTTGGGGTACCTAATAGCGAGATTACAAAGGTAGTTGAAAATGCTTTAGAACAAGAAAACATTTGCCAGTTGAGTCATAAGACCGGTGAAACCAATATCACAGCTCTGACTCCCTCCAGGCAGCGGTAAACCGTTTTACCCCGCGAAAATAAAATAAAAATATGATTTTACTTTCTCATACATACATAAACTCACGCCTTTATCCCCGAAGGGGTAGGCAGAGGCGCCACCAGGACACCCACATTTCGCCTTGCATGTTCCGTCCCACGATGTGATAGGAGGCGAGCCTATCGCCATATCGGGCACAAATTCCTGACTCCGGGCTGATAATGAATAGAAAAATCCAATATCACTTTGCCCGACCCGGGATTCGAACCCGAGACCTCAGCTTTGTAACCGTACCGTAATACAACTACGCCACCGAGGCAGATTTTACTTTCTCGTTTCGATATAATGACACTTTTTTGATTATTTTACAACCTATTTCAGAGCAGACAGGACTAATGAAACGACCGTAACAGATACACAATAATACGCATTATTGTATATTGGTATCGTAGTAACAGACGCCTGCTATATTTCAATGAGCAATGATTCATTGAACACTAAATTACACTACGGCTTACACAAGATTAATACAACTTTGAATATTCAAAAAAATCGACATGTAGCCACTCTAATTCTTTTACATTTCCTTCTCAATTTTATTATAATTAAAACAAATGTTATTATTATTGAACGTAAACTAAAAAAAATATTCTTAGTCATTTATAAAATTAGTTCTAATTAAAATTCAAAGTTAACAGTTTATGAATTCAAATCCACAGATTCCAACCATTTATTTATTCCTTGCAGTACATGCCAACTAGAAGAAATTTAAATAATCCCACATATTCCGTATTTACAGAAACAATTTAAAAAAATCGCCTCTTATAAATCCCTCAAATTTTCTTCGTCCGTTGACAGCAATCCTACCCGGAAATAATTAGATCCAGACCAAAAAATAACTGATATCTCACGCATTCATCAAATTAGTTCAACTTAATAACAGTACATTTGCGTTCCTCCGCTCAAAGCTTTTAACATTGAATTACAGTGTGTCAAATTTATCACGGATGAGGTTGCGAAGGGTGGTACATACGAAGGTTTAAGCCGCTATAAATACTGGTACCGCAAGCTGCATCGATTGGGAGCTTGGGGTGGTATTCTGGTTGATTATTAATATTACGAGTGGTATCTGTCGATAAGCAATGGGTGGTATTCCACTGCCCTCGCTTTAAGTCTCATTATGTCCAGTAGTTACTCTGGCTACAATGTCCTTTAAACCGGAACAGTGCATTTACACTGCTGTTTGGCGAAAGAAATAGATATTGCGGTGGTACTTACCCAGGCGGCCTCTCACATATGAGCGATCTACCACCAGTAAAAACCACCAGTAATGATAATTTATTAAGGGGGAAAGTGGTGATACTTCACCTGATGGTACGTGAAGTGTAATTCAGTAAAAAGGAGGGAGTGGTGACACTATTACCTCTCATCTTTCGGCACAATATGTCGACCTGTTTATAAGTCAGGCATGGACGTCAAATATGTTTCCAAACGAAATGTTCATGTATATTTTTAAAGTATTCAATTGGATTTATTGATTTTCAGATTAGGAATACCCTAAAACAAGTATTAGAATTAAAATTAAAGGTTTATAATATTTTTGTTATTTAAACATAAGGATACAGTCGTCAATTCACTTTAAAAACACTGTGTCTTACAACTTCATTAATATACCTATCGAACTAAAAGTAGGTAATTCGTATTTTCTTTTTTTATCAATCGGTATAATTAAGAACAATAATAGTTAAAAAATTCAAGCACATTCACTATCGACAATTTCTCGAACCTATTCACAATAGTCCCCCGTATTTTCGGGAAGCATCTCCAAGTGTCAGGCGCTCGGGTACTGTTGGTTACCAAGAACGGAGAGTTTACGAGGGGTCCCGGGATCGTACATCGCTCCCCGGGCGGTATGACACACTTACTTTTTAACCCAGTCATGCGTTGCGGGACTTTGTAAGATAGGCTGGAGTTTTTGTTTGTTTACGGGTATTTTTGTGCTTAATTGTAGATATTTTAATAGATACTACTGGGTTAATAAATTTATGTGAATACATCTAACGCTCACAGACATAGTCTCATAGACAGATACCAATTCAAGTGTCTTGGGTGTCAGAAACTACACATGGGACTTTTTGGTCTCGTAATTTCAGGACCTAGAAAGATTGTTTCTAGGCCAAATAATATCTCGATGTTTGGATCGGGTCCGTAATCTTTCGTTTTACTATTTTCCATATTGGTCTCGTCCTAGCGTATACAAATTGTCAGTTGCAATCGGTGTGTTTGAATTCCGCGATAGGCAATCCATGACGTGAGCGTTGTGCTATTTATAAATAAAAAAGGTGGTCGGGGAATAACGTAATATGTCCCATAACACAGACGTTTTAGATAATTGATAACATTTCTATTAAACTACTAACTAAAACGTTTGGAAAGTGAATTTTCAGATAGACTTAAATTATTCATATGCAAATTTTATGAAGACTATGGTTTAAGTTCTCCTACTTAATGTCTCAATTACAGAAAAACCCTGCAGTAGTAGGCGATTATAGGCTCACACTGTACAGTACTGTGTAGTTATCTTCAATATATCACTCCCGAAATACCAATGCCGAAAATATTCACAAATTATTCACTTAAATTCACTCGGAACGAAAATTGCAGCGACCACCGGCGCGAATGCAGTGAAAGAATGCATAACTGTCCCCACTGCGTTATGTAAAAGAGCCTACATATTACACAACTTAACGGTTGTCAAGCAATCGCAAGGACGAATCGAGTAACTGAACACTACGCTTCCCTACAAATAAACAAATAAACGCAAATTTATTTTTGCTGTTTATAAACTCGCGTTTATTTGGTAGGTGGCTGAATTGCAAGTTTGCCAATGGTAAATGAATTGTCGGACGAAAATTCACTACCCACGTTGTTTGTCTTTCACATTAACTGGATAAACCGTTGGACACACAATGAAATTTTCGGATTTTGTTACTGTACTTAAGGCGGATTTTTTGTTTTTATAATGTTCCATTTTTGAATTTATGTTATTAAATAGAACTTTTTTGTTTTTGCAATAATAAAAATGCGCACTAATTATATTGTCAAAGAAAGGACAATTTGTTAGGAATGTTATAAGAGATAATAATATTATCCCTACAACCTACTTTGCTTTAAGGATAAATATAATATTTTCAATCAAGTTGAAATTAAAAAGTTAGGAATATTAAATCTTAGGATGCCAAGACTTATTCAATGGTTTTCCTCCATATGTCAATAAAGAGTTTTCGGCGTGCACATAAGTCACACACAATACTAGTTTGCTTTTAAATATAATCATAATATCATTACTTTTTTAGACCACTAAATGGAAGTATCGACAGAAAAATAATATCATTTTTAATATTGTTACATACCTATGTGCGATCAGGGAACATGTAAAAGATAACTATACAGATACAAAAAAAACGGGGACACATCACAAGAGATTATTTGCAACATAAAAATATGTTGTCGATTACAATATCACGTTCAAATAAATAAACAAATGTAAAGACATTGTAATTAATATTTTAAACCAGATCCAAAATATATTTTTGTACCTAAATTTGGCAATTAATCTCCCTGGCAACATTTCTCACGAATAAATCGACGGTTCCTACGTATATAAAGACATGTCGAAAATGCCATTTTTTTTTTATTGTATCATTGGCTTTAGATGATCTATGCGCACATACTGACATACTCTTTTTTATTTTATTTTATTTATTTACCTTGTTTTACAAATCGTATAAAAGAACAAGTATTATAAATACAACAAATAAGTGTCGTAGATACAGACATCTATACATATCTTTTTGTACGGTGTTTTAAAATGCGCGCCACTTGGTGCGAACGCGGTCTTGTCAGACTTGTCGCCATTTACGGGAGTTCCCCGGACGAGACAAGTCGATGCCTGGCGCAAAATCATTGCTGGTCCTTCTACGTATGGAGCCCGGATGCCCTCACTTAAAAGTGTTTTTGGACGCCGGCTTAAGATATTTTAGGCGTCCACGGCAGAGACGAGGCCATGGGCTCTGGCACCCAAATTGACCGCCAATACGCCGCGCCGTGGCGCCTGTTTGGCAACTAGTAAAAAACAGGACGCACTGCCACAATAGTCCAATCACTCCCTCACTCCCTCTCAAAGGGCTGGTAGTTCCTCTTGACGAAACGCTTCCTCCTGTTAGACTAAACCGGCGACAGAACTTTGGCATCAATTTTCCGAAGAAAAAAAGAAACCAGCATGAACGCAGGCCGCCCCTTGGGCGATCATACAATTTCCCCTGAATCGTGATCATCCGTATGCGCAGAGATTCAACCGACAACGAGACATTCGTTGGAATTGGACGATATTTCACATCGGGTCATTGTCTGCAACTTTATAAGGCACAGGTTTGACCTCACGAGGAATATTGCACCCATCTTTAGGCGGGGCCACCCCAGTAGGTACCAACTTCTCCCTGTCGACCGATTTCAACGCCAGGCAGCTTGAGTCATCGACGACCGAGTTCTTTCCGAACGGCTTGATCCTTGGCTTTGCGTAGAGATGTAACACCGTTATGCGGTATTTATTGCATTTACCACGGGAAGTTCGAACTTATCTCTGCTGCTGAGTTTCGCCACCGTACAACGCGGCAACCTCCAAATACCATCTTCACTAGCTCGGAAGTTGGATATCTACCACGGTACCTTTCTCCCTACATTTTCTTCCACATACTACAAATCTCGGGAACCAATTGCCAACAGCAGCATTTCCGGACAAATAAGACCGAGCGACCTCACAGAAGAATCTGGTGAATTTCAAAGAGCGTAGTCCCGCCTTAAAGTTCGGTAACGCATCTCTATTCTCTATGGTGTTACAGATGTTCATGGGCGGCCGTTATAACTTACCCTGAGGTGAACCTTACGATCGTTTTTCCAATTAATATTAAAAACATCTATAAAAGGCCATTGATCGTCGCACGACTCCCGCGTACAATCTCCGGCAAAGGATGCCGGGACCTTCGAGGTTGAGAAGCAGGCTAGACAATGTGCCTGTTGCCTTAACTAGTTTTGGTCTTAGGCTTTAAAAATGGACATGGGAGTTATCTGGAGAGGATACCCAGGTCAACTCCAAGATACTTCATCGAGGCGCTGGTGGAGACCTCCACGCCATGATTTAAGTGCCTTTTATTTATATGTTAAGAAGATTGTTGCTTAATAATAAATAATGTTGAATTTATAAACCTTGTTTAATTAATAAAACACAAACCGGATCATTTTATTTAAAGACATGTCTTTGTATACATTAAAAGAACATATCCCTACCCCGAATTACTAAATCCACGTATAAAGTGATATGTTTCCATTGGAGTACTTATTATATACATGGGTGATGATTTGGGGATATTTAATGTATTAGTTTAAAAATAGTAAATTAATCCTATATTTTCATAAAACATTTTATTAAAATTCTATATCAGACACAGTTTTTTTGTTTCCTGCGTATAAAAAGATATCATAGACATGACTTACATGCTTCTATTTTATTATCGGTGTAGAAACAGTCATCTATCAAGTTTTCTAAGAAAACGTTAAAAAATAAAATATGTGTAAATGGCACTATAAAGCTCTTAAAACAGTTAAATGATTGTCGAAAGATGTTTTTTATTTTTGGTCATAGAATAATTTCTAGGGCGAATTGAACACAAATTTCGCTCTCCTGTAAACCTCGGTTTTTGACTTGTCCTTATATACGTAGGAACCGTCGAAATATTCATGAATTTTGCATATCAATGAGAGCTACTTCTCGATTTGCCAAAGTATTATTAATATCTTCATTACGCTCCCAAACACTAGCATTACGAACTTTTATTGCACCATAAATACTGTTGTGTCGTCGATAAATAAATATTTATAACAATTAATTATAAAAATGCACTTTCATTTTTGCGTGCTGGCAACTTTCGCATTTCTACGAATATGTTTGCAATTTGTTCGCGATATCGCGCCGCAATGAATGCTTTTAGGGCTGGCATCACTAGTAAACGGTATTTGAAGAAAATTTTTCATTAAAGAAAAATAGAGAGGATCCGTTACTATTTTTTCTGTTGTAAGAGTATATAGAGAAGATTAATAAGAGTATTAATCTCGTTTTTGATGCACGAGTTTTTCAATTGAGGAAAAAACATGATCGTGGTGACGTACGTGTAGTTATTGGTCGCGAAAGCCGAAGATGTATAAAGAACCACAAATCTTAGTAAAATATACATTTTCTTTGCATAGTATTAACAAATTATCTATTAATCTAAAATGTTCTCCACCTAAATATTTAGATAACAATATTTACTGAAATTAATACTAATTATTTTTTCTTCTAAGTAATGTTTTGATGGATAAAAACTGGTTCGAAAAGTACTATTTTTGAGCCAACTGGCGCACGGAATGCGTATGTGCTCTTAATGTCTATTCGAATACGATTTGTATTGTTTCATTATTTTGTAATTATCTCTATCATTACTTTAGTAATACACAGGTCTATTTTATTTTGATTATGAAACCATTATTTTGTCATTAAATTTTTGAAAGTAATACTTTCATTTTTATTGCTCATGTATGAGCTACATTGACAGCATTCGTGGCGCAGTTAGTTAGACGCCGGCTGTGAAACGAAAGGCCGCGGGTTCGATCCCCAAGAAAAACATTTGTGTGATCCACAGATATTTATTTCGTATCTAGGTGTTTGTGAGACCGAAAAGCCTCTCGTAGTTTCTCAGACCCACGACAAAAGACTCGAACTTAGTGTGGGGTGAGGACTATGTATGTGACTGTTGGGTGTAGTCATCATCATCATTAGCCCGTTGCAGTCCACTGCTGGACATTGGCGTCTACCAGTTGGGTGTATGAATCTATGTTTTTTTATTAACTAGAGCGTAACAACCCTGAGAGTCCAGGCGGGAAGAAGACAGATAACACGCGGAAGCATCGACGATTCTTACTTAACGAATGATTCGATTTTTTATATTTTTACAAAGTCACGGCGCGGCGCCTTAAGGTATCGGTTCCTGTAACACCGGTTACACAGGATAAGGATATTTTTAGCAGACATTAAAGGGGTAACGGTATGCCTTTATGATTTTTAGAGATTTTAATCTGTGTATTGACGAGTAAATTAGAGGTTAATAAGTCTGGACTTTTCCTTTATTTAGGATATAAATAAAATAAATTGAAACGGTATTCACTTGCAAAATTTGGAACAATACAAGTATTTAAGACAGACGGACATTGGGGATTTTTATATTTTTTGTTTAATAGATACTTAAAATAGGAATCTAAAACTTATACTAATTAAGCGTATGTACTGTATTACAGTATTTTTTCTTTAAAGAGAGTTTCCTTATATGCTGCAACGCGCCAAAGCTTCCTTTGATAGTTTTCATGGGCGCCGGTCATTTAACTTCAGGTTACTGTTTGCCACCAAGAGTCCTGCTATTTCATTTGCTGCCAATTCCATAAATTAAATATAACTACTAAAAATAAATTTCTTTATTAAATGTAAAAAATTAACACGTCACCAATATTTCCGTATCCAGTAGAACTAGACGCAATTAAGTTAAGCCCAATATTTCTCATGCTTCTAGATTTTTGACTGACGGGTGATGTCATAGAATCATCGAGAGAAAAAATGTATCACATCATCAACCACTACGTCATCGGATATGTTCCATCCAATGTAATTAATAGCTATTATATTTTGACCCCAGATGGATGGTGTAGCCTCAGGACTATTGTGGTCCGTATTTAGATTTGCAAGAATTGGTCATTTATTTTATGTCCTTGTCAAATTGAAAATTAGAATTCTAAAACACAATTGATAACATATACTCAATATTTTATCATTTTAATAGATTTTGTAGTCAATGGATTTTATTTTCAACAATTTGTTATTTTTAATTTAAAATCGAGTTTCACTGTCTCATAATAAAACAATATTTATCAAATATAATGCAAATGAGTTACTCGTATATCAAATAAAGCGAACGTTACGTAATATCTTTAAAACGCAAGGAATATGTTTTTTTTTAGTATGTAGCGTTTAATGTTCCACACTATTACTGTAATAATTAATATATCATTACAACATGATATAATTTCTTACTCGAAAGCGTAAAATCCATTTAAAATTAAACAAACTAACAATATCGATATCTGAAAATAAATTGATAATCGATTAAGTACATTCAAACAGGAGTATTGAAAACAAAATTTGCAATCGAAATTGTTTAATCGATTTACGACTTTTTGTATCAAACAAATTGGATGTACATTTTGGGCTCGTGTCGAGAGTAATAGGTTTTTAAATGCGTTGTTTCGGTAATGTATCATCAGTGTGCATTCAAGGAAAGATATTGCATTTATTTGCATTCAGAATTAACATGTCTGCGTTTAAAGGAACGTACTTTTTACTTTTTTTAACATTGGATAGAGGCAAATAAAAATAAATACAATGTCTAACATTCGATAACTTAAAATAAGCATAATTTCCTAATTATGAAACATTTGTATTAAGTAATGAATACGCTGTTGCTACTTAAAAATGTTCACAGTTAACATTCGAGGCTTTATCATTATTTCCTTAGCCAGAAAATAAAAAAATAGAAGTTTAATTCGTGAATTATAAATATTAGAGATGCGAATCGATATAATAACAGCTCTTGCATTCGAATTTCGAATGATATCCTTCCGTATACAAAAGGCGGGAACGAAATTTAATTAAACACCGATAAGCATGCTTTATTGGCGGCTTTTTCAAAAATTCGAATAAATCAGATAAGATTTTTTCTTCGCTGGAGGTAAATGTGACCATACTGGTTACATTTGGAATTCAGTTTCTTTTGAATTTGTATTTCATTAAAATTTGTCCACATTCCGCACACATTAAACTTTGTTTTAGATATTATATCATATAATTGTCGTCACTATATTTTTCAGCCTCCGTGGCGCAGCTGGTTAGACACCGACTGTGAAACGAGAGGCCTCGGGTTCGATCCCCGCACCGAGACAAATGTTTGTTTGAACCACAAGTATCTGTTTCGGGTCTGGGATATTGTGAGACCGGAAAATCTCTCGTAGTTTCTAATACCCACGACACAAGACTCGATCTTAGTGTGGGGACTATGTATGTGACTGTTGGGTGTATTTATTTCTTATTTTTGGCGTGAGCTTTTATGCTATATAAAAAACTAAAGAATCTACGTTTTCATCTGCCTCTTTAATATTAACAATGCATAGCTTTATATTAAAGATCTATAGTTCATGAGAATAAAATCCAGCGCTTAAGGGCTTAGAGCAACCAGTTCAATAAATAAAAAAAAAATTATGAAAAAAAAAATTATAATTCAAACTGAGATCTTCGCTCTGCACCGTGTAGCAAGGGCATGCAAGCGACCAACATGGAAACTTGCATATTCCACAGTCGTACATTACGAACAAATAGGTAAACACGGTTACATCACCTTGTATATAGCAGTGATGTCACATAGCAAGTATGGTACATAATGGCGGGTCAGTGAACTTAGTGTATTTTTTAATATATAAACACAAGAAAGTAATTGCGATAATAGACGAAGCGGTGATACCTACTTTTTCATGTTAGCGGAGATAAAAAGAATCAAAATCAAAAAGCGCAAGACAGAATATCTCGGCCACGTGCTTAGGCACGAAAGACATAAGCTGCTCCAATTAATAATTATGGGCAAGGTGGAAGGTAAGAGTCGCTGGACGAAGTAAAAAATCGTGGCTTCGAAACATCCGGGAGTGGACCGGTATCAGCACCGTTGAATAACTACTGACAAGGAAAAATACAAGAAGCTGACGGCCAACCTTCAGCACTAAGAGGCACTCGAAGAAGAAGAAGAAGAAGGAGATTAAAGGTTTTTGTACTGGCTTGAAAACAAAAATATAATGCACCCGATGTTAAAGGCAATGGTGTTCAGACAGAAAAGTTACTAACGCGAGAGAGTTATCTCCCAACGGTCAACATAATGTTGGCATGATTGTAACTGTTGAGTCACCTGAGTGTCACAGCTGCAGCGATACGCAAACTCCTTCATAATATAACTTCATTTTTAATTTCTAGTTTTTATGCTATGCGAGGGTCTGCGTTGTATTGTGTGGCAAATAAATGTGTTTTCTTTCTTTCTAACCTGATTATGTGACCAGACCTGAAATGTGACACACTATAATTTTATACGATTTAAGTTTAACTCTCAATTTCGTATAAATTGGCGAAGCATATCTCAATAGCATCATTATGTCTTTTTAATACTTTGGGCGTGGTGTGATTATCCTAAGCATATTAAGCTAGAGTTTTTTATTACAAATAGTTTTTACACTTGTATCATAATAGCTATTAAAGTTTAGTTAGCTAGTTTTTTTAGACCAAGCATCCGCAAAAAACCCTAAAAACCAATGAGTGACATGAACGTACGTTTTAATTTACGCAAGATTTTCCTTGAATATTTGAACTGGCCCTGGAAATAATTAGCAAAAATAGACTGACATTAATTAATAATGTGTATTGATAGTAGTGCGTGGTGTCCTGTTGGTAAAAGGACCAGATGCGACTGCCAACATGTTGACGGTGGTCGCGGTTTCAAATCCCAGCGCACACCTCTGATTTTTCGGAGTTATGTGTGTATTGATTGTCAATCACCACGCACTATAACGGTCCGCCAACCCGCACTAGGCCAGCGTGGTGGACTATGTGGCCTAACCCTTCTCAATAGTACTCTCGATCGTGGAGGAGGCTCGTGACCTGCAGTGGGACGTTTATGGGCTAATACATACATACATACATTGATAGAAAGCGAATTAAAAATATTTTCTAATGTAATTCCACACGCAAAGCAATTAATGATTATATTATTTATGTTAGTTACTGAACGATTCTACTTTTGATTATCATTGTCTGACTAATTTATTTGCCTCCTGATTATGTTAATATCAAACCCGAAGAATTTCTTGCTAAAAACGCCGATAAAACTTTATAAACGCTTAGAAATTGAAATCGGAGCCTTGAATTATACGTACCTACTTATTAAACTAAAAATTGGGTGATAAAATTTTTACGCCATATTCCAATTAAATTAAGACTATTGTTGACCAAGGCGACAGATAATTAAAATCTTATTTGGTCATTAAAATACATAAAGACACGAAAACACTCCAATATTTCTATAAAATTTTATCGCGCCAGGCTTGATTATTTCATTGTTTTATCGCTTCGTTAATGGATTCGACACTTAACGCCCTATTATGATAGCTCGGGCCATTCAAATTCTATTATTGTAGAAATATATTTTTCATCTCAAGTGAGAGAGTTTATTAAGGGGTCGTTCCATTGAGTGTGAGGTTGTTGCGAGATCTGCTGGTTTAGTTTTGATATTATGCTAAAAAAGTTATTTTTAATTAATGCAGAATATTCGAAACTATTAAGTTACGAACATTGCTGCTTCCTACAAAGTTTATTGAAAATGTTTACCGAGAGAGTTATATGAGTTTTTTACATACATACATAAACTCACGCCTTTTACCCCGAAGGGGTAGGCAGATGCGCCACCAGGACACCCACATTTCGCCTTGTATTTTCCGTCCCACAGTGTGATAGGGGCGAGCCTATCGCCATATCGGGCACAAATTCCTGACTCCAGGCTGATAATGAATAGAAAAATCCAATATCACTTTGCCCGACCCGGGGACTCGAACCCGAGACCTCAGCGTTGTAACCGCACCGTAATACAACTACACCACCGAGGCAGTATATGAGTATATTAGTTTTTTAAAATCAGTAATTCACCATTTTAAGCAATTTTGTTTTAAATACAATATTTATTTATGTAAGTTACCTTCAATGATTTTTTTTTTAATTTTGCATTTGGTATTTTTATCATCTCTCACAAATATTTGTAAATCCCTCCCATAGCAATGACGTAAACCAAGAAAAGCGTTTAAACACTCAACGGAACTAGACCCTTAACACAAAACGATTAAATAAACGTATAACAGAAATGTGTGGTTCGATGAGTAAAACACACTTTCTTAATTTCTTTGTTATCTTTATCACAGTTTGTTATCAAGTCCGGGATGATAAGTTGTGGTTAAGTGATAGACGCGTTATATGTGAGTCAGCTATATAAACACCGATATATTATTGTCCCTGAAAGGTTTTATATTTCACTTGTTAAATTTATTTAGCGGCAACTTCTTCGGTCTCCTTGATCTGGATTCCCAGTTCACGCAATTAATTACGTCATTTATATTACGTGAAAAATCTTCTGTCTTCTGATCCTATATATACCAGGCGTAAATTACAGACCCGTTCACCATATTATACCATTTTATTTCAAATTGAAAATGGTTTTCTCTACCTCAAGGTTATATATTTGAACTCAGGAACTTAGGAGTCATTACAAATAGTTCATATGTATATTTTATCACTAGAATCATTAGATCACTAAGGCTAACTTTGTTTTAGCAAAAATACATGCAGGGTGATATTGACATACGGTATTTAATTTAGGCCACATGTTCCTAACCACCCCAGGTCACATTGTACCGAGTTTGAAAAATAACTATCTATCTATATCAGCCCATATACGTCCCACTGTAGGGCACGGGCCTACTTTACAATCAAGAGAATCGATTGAGAGTGGTTAGGCCATATAGTCCACCACGCTGGCCTAGTGCGGATTGGCGGACTTACATCTCGTTACAAAATACTTACAAAATAACTGCTTGGTAGGTTTGTCAAAAATCGCGATTTTAGTTTTCAAGGCTTTTGATCAACCTGTATAGATACGAGCCTTTTGACGGCTCAGGTAAGTTCCCGTACCGAACTGGAGTTCAGCTAAGCGGTAAAAATACTCGTTTCTGTACGGGGTTGTCAAAAATCGTAAAAACTTAAATCACGATTTTCGACAAAACATCTCGGTCTTTATTTTATTTTATTTTATTTATTAAGGAAAACTTACAACTATCATAATACAGAATAATTATAAAAATACTAAATAAAGAAAAGGTCAATTACAAGTTTCCACTTATATGAACTGTATACATAAAAAAAAAGAAGGCATTACCTCAGTTATTTCATGAAGCAACTCAATGAATTTTCAAACGTTATCCCTATTTCAAAGTTCATATTACAACATAAGATATTTCGCGCCAAAAAGAAAACGGTTAACAGTAGTTTTTCGTTCATAGAATTTAATTTATCAAATGTCGTTGAAAGAGTCATCTTCCACTACATATTTACGTCATAAATACTTTTTATGACGTTCTGGTTCGTCATTATGACCTCACTGATTGTGGTAAAAAGTTCAGTTATCCCACATGAATGAAAGCATGATTCAGGTGTTGACTCAATAAAATATATGTCGGGTTATATAGAAAAAGCGCTTGATAGACAGCTTACTGACTATGAAATTTACTATTTTAGATAAAGGTTAAGAAGTAGAATCTGTAGTAAATAAATAAATACATCCAACAGTCACATACATAGTCCTGACCCCACACTAAGATCGAGTCTTGTGTCGTGAGTATCAGAAACTAAGAGAGACTTTTCGGTCTCACAAACACCCAGACCCGAAACAAATGCCTGTGGATCTCACAAATATTTGTTTTGGTGCGGAGATCGAACCCACGGCCTCTCGTTTCACAGCCGGTTTCCAACCAACAGCGTCACGGAGCTGTGTATGCAAAATGACTTTACAAAATAATTATTTGCTCAGGGGAAGAAAAAACCACAACAGTAAAGTATTCCACATGTCGTCATTAACATATTATCATAGTTGTGAGTGTTAAAATAGGGTGGGGTCTTACTGCTAGCGGAGATAAAGGTACAGCGAGAATAAAAATTACAATATTTAGTTGGAACTCAAACATATTAAATCCGTGATTATTATGTCAGGCGATTGTCTACTTAAAAATAAGATTGGATATTTTCTCTTTGATCAGTTTTAAATAAATACATATTTAAAATGAACACCGTTGAATAATTAATTCTTTACTGTCTCTAACATTACTAACGTTTATTAGTTAAGTGTAAGACTGGTGACTTATAACAAGATAGGACGCCAGCCTAACTGCTCTTATAATTAACAAAAGTAATATTTAAAAAAAATCGATACTTGTCTTTACATATTAATATTATGAACTAATGAAAAAGTAGAAGTAATTGAAATAATTAGTACAACAACCGCTCCGCTTGTAAAACCGCTAATAGTAGAACCGCATCCGATAAAGGAAACCCAAGGCCGTCTGACTCTACAATTAATGCCTATTTTCTCTCAATGCCACGCGGTCTTCGTCCTTATTGCCTTAACATAAGGACGTTTATACCCGAAGGACATGCCCACGTCATTATTTGGGTTTTACCCGTAGAAGTTGGATCGGTGACGTTTTCATGAGGTATTCTTTGTCAAGTCTGCAATGACGAATTTGATGACTTTGAATAATTTGGTAATCCGGTTAGTTTGTGATTTTTTGCGGGTTTTCCTGTTGTTGGTGGTTTTTAGGTCCAATTTTAATGAGCGATCGATTTCCTGAACCAATTGCATCAGTCATCATAATTGTTGTTTTTTTAAGTCTTATTAGTAGCCTTTTAAATTAGACTTCTTGTAATTCTTTAAGGAAAAAATGGGTATCGCCGCTTCTGTCAAACTTACTTTAGTATTAATATGAAATACATGATTATCTATTTACCTAGCCAATGCGCATTAATACGGGGCTTTTAAAAAACTTTAAATTAGTCACTGTAATTTAGGAATCAAAAAATACTTATCCAAGAATGAATCAGCTTCCTTCCTAATCGTCTCTGCGGCAGATTTTTTCTATGAATTATAGCCACTGTCTAGTGTTACGCACTAAAGCGAATAATTCAAAATATATATACACTTTGACTGAAATAGTCTACCAAAATATAATATTGTGAGTTTGCGTGAGAGAGTGCGGAATAGCGTGGTGATGAAAACTTGTGGAGTGAAAGAGGATGTAGTGACAAGAATAGACAAAGGAATGTTACGATGGTTTGGTCATGTCGAGAGGATAGATGAAAGGAGAATAACCAAGCAAATATACAAGGCGAGTGTGGAACGGAGAGTCGGTAGGGGTCGACCTCACCGTACCTACACCATCCAAATCGGTGATACTCTCAACAAGGGTCAGGTCAAAAGTACCCTGAACCGACGAGAATGCATGAAGAGATTGATGAAAGTTGATGAAGCGAAAGTAATATGTCAGGATCGAGCAAAGTGGCGATCCATAGTCTCTGCCTACCCCTATTGGATACAGGCGTGACGATTATGTATGTATGTATGTATATCAAAATGAGGTTCATACTACAATCTTAGAATTATTATGAATCACTTGAATCATTTCATTTTTCATCACTGTATGATATGTGGCGCTGTTGGTGGACCTTATATATAAATAAATGAATTTGTACTATAAACCTTATTTCTCTGCGTTTCTAGATAGGTGCAAAATGAGTTATAATTTCCACAAAAACAAAATATGCAACATTAGTCATGACATAACCAATTTTTGTTCACAAAAAATAAAACTGACGATTCGCCAATCTTCCTGAGAGATTTGAAATTTAAAAACAAATCAAGATGACTGTTAATGTCACGGACACAAGTAAGTAGAAATTAAATAGTCTAAATGATGAGTTAATAGCACCGAGTACAATGTCGCAACTATCGATACGCTATGTGGGCCAATGCCAAGTTAAGGTGGTTGCATACGAGATTAGAATTCGTGCGTCTTGTATACAAGTGTGTTATGTGATCCCATAGCTATTTTTTTATTTTCAGTGAATGCGAGACGAGCATGCCATTCGCCAGATGGTAAGCGATATGACCGCTCAAAATTAAAAAGTCAAACAACACCATGAATTACAAAGCAATGCTTGGCATTCCACTGCGCTTACCATAAGACATAAGGTGTTAAGTCTCATTACGTCCAGTAATTGTATAGTTGTACAGTATGTAGTGGTATGGAGGCATGATATAAATATCTTTAGTATGTATCCAACACACATAAGATCCAGGGCCAGTTGTAAAATTACCATCGTTTGGGTGACATTGCTACGTCCCCCCTATATACCATTCAAATCCTTGCGTTGAATTTGAATTCTGGCACCCTTGACGACCGATTAAGCGCCTCTATGAACTCACATTTTACTTAAATGATTCCACAGGTCTCTCCTACGGTTCTGAGAGATATACCAAAAAAAAAATTTTTTTAAGTTGTCATCCCTAAGATTTGCCTTTTGTGTAAAACCACCTTTATCCCAATCCATCCCACACTCGTCACATCAGTATCAAGTGTATATAATTGTCGGTTTCATCGCCGTCGCGCCGCGTGGGCCGGCTTACTCCACTTGACATGTGTACAAACGTTTAAATACACAGCACTTGATATTACGCTAATATTTCGAGACGTCTTATTTGTAATTCGGGGCTATAGGTGCTGTTTGAAAAAACATTTTTTGTTTCATCGATTGTACAAATGGCAAATGTTTGTATGAGAATTTTAGTTATTAGCGCTTTTTAAACTTTTTATATGGACTTGCGCCTTATTTGAATTCTACACGTATGCGTAATCATGAAAAAAATGTACAAGAAAAAAATATTTGTGTACATAATATATACTTAAATATTCTATATTAAAGTACATTTTAGTATAAGTTTCCTGAAGGTTCTAAAGAAAGTGCGAAATCACATTTCACTACCTGCCTCTCTTTCCTGGTAACAAATTTATCGAACAAAATGCTACCTACATAAATGTATGAAATTGCTACCAATTTGCAAAATTACGGTACAATCATCCAATAATGTAATTATTGACGGGCTTGTCAAATTGTAGGGACAAAAGCCGAATTCGATTTGAGTTAAAATATTATTTGAGAGGCGAATCAATTGTTTTATTTTTAAATGTATTATACATAATAAGATTACGTCTTTAATGCCTCAGAGAGTCACTCTCTCAACTCAAAAAACTGTTAAGCTTTGCCCTATTCTATCCTATTTAAAAAAAAAACACCTTTTCTGGCCTACGAAGCCACAACTCGATGGAAACTATCATCTTGGCTCTAATCAATAGATTCAATAATTTCTATCTCTTATGTACTATCAGGCTGTGAAACAGCTGATAGTACGCAAAAACATAGACTGGCTAATCCAGAGTTTTCCTCTTCCTATAATTTTGGGTCTTTTGAACTGACTGTGAAGATATGAAATCGAATGTATTTTGCATATCACTGTGGATACTTTGGCGATCTCATTCACGAAACAAAAGGCTACTGGAAGCATTACTTTGGTTAATTATTTTGCTAATATTTTTTCGGTCTAGCTAGCATGGGCTAGTGGTTAAGACTTACCACATCCACAATGTAGCTGTCTCAATTACGAACTATATGTAAATAATTGATCTGCCATTTCATCAGATTTTAATTTGTTTCAAGAAAAAACATTTCCTAGTTGACTACATTCACATTGACTTTGTTTATCTGGGTCAATAAGACCTTAACATTGGGTTAATTTCCAAAATGAGTAACAAATTATGCAAGTATTGCGCGGAATTGTGCGACATTGAAGCATTGCGACTAATGTGACGTGATGCATCGGGACATTCCTGTCACGTGTCTCGTAAATTATTTGACATGTTACGTCAGTTTGTAGTCTTAATTATGGTAATTCACAAAAGACAATGAAAAAAGAAGCGATGAAAATAAATTTAAAATAATGCATAGCGAAGATTTATTATACGAAAGCTAAAGAGTATTTGAAAAAGGAATACTTTGCTATCCTTTATGTAGTCCAAATTTTTTTGATACCGAATTGTATTTCCTATGAGCTTAGGTAAGTCATGTGGGTTATTCATAAAAGAGGAGTTAAACATGCTGGTGTAATTATAACAATTGTCAAAATATAACATTGCCCGGCCACTTTATTCAGCCATTGAATTTAGAACAAGCCACTGGCCGTTTAATTTAGAAGGTTCTAAAGTCACTATAACAACTTTCTCAATACAATGATATTATGACAAAATTCCTGTTTTACTTATTATATAACAAACTACATAGGACTTCTGTCAGAGATGAAGATACTTCATATATTCCATAGAAATAATTGACATTTTAATATTACGCTAAAGATACAGATACTACGAAAAAAAATCTACAAAAACTTTTGTTCTACAACAATGACAAAGGTTAATCTGCTTGACATTTAAGCTGGGTTTCGACTTGTCTCGCTTCTAGAAAAAATTGGAACATTTTTAGAGCACCTTTGCTGTATTATTTCTTTTTCACGACTATCAGCCTGTATGTTACAAATTTGAGGTTTAGGGTTTCTAGTTTAACAGTCTGTTAAAGATCAAAATAAATTGCGAAGAGTTTACAATAATTTTAGATTCGTATAAAAAAAGGAATGACGTCGATGTATAAAAAAATCATCATCAAAAAAAATAAGCACCCATATCATAATATCGTATTTTGCAACTTTTTATTTCCTAACGCCTTTTAGCTTTCTTCTATTCCTATCAAGTTTATTCCTTCCTTTAGAAATTGTAAATTCTAACAAGCTTAAGCCTCATTTAAGCATGATCACCAAAGACTTTTTATTTTTAAATATTTAAGGATCCATATTACGCATGCAGAGTCACGTAGGCAAATAAAAATTGGTTCCAGAATCTTGACATTGGACCCAATAACCAATGAGTAACGCGCCAATTTGGCAAACGTTGGTCTTCCGTCTGTTACGTCAGATCATCCGACGACCTCAGATGGGCCGATGCGACCTTCCACTATTGCAGGAGAAATGACATGTCGCGTTCAGATCCGTTTCACCTTGTGACGTGCTGGTACAAGTGATAAGATATCGCGATTTTCGAAATTTTAATCTAGTTGGACACTATAAATTCAATGCTTAGGTATTTCAATGGATTATATTATATGTAAATTTGAGGTTTATTTATGAAAGCTCAATTGTAAGTTCAGAGTTAATTTTTGTACTAGGCGTGAGTACAGCAAATCTGACAATCTATCTTAATGCTAATATAACATGAAAATGCGTAAACAACATCAAACACTAGTAATTATGTTTATTAAATTACCAAATAAAGTACATAATATCACCAACACCTCCTTATCATTCCAAAACAGCCCTTATACTCAAAACAAAAGAACACTCAAAAATCGCTCTGCGCTCAAACTTGGGTCTAAATCACAGTCGCGATAGCAACGCGATTAGTATTTCGGGCGGCAATGGTGGGAGTAGCGCGCGCAGTCTCTCGCCGCCAGCCGCTCCGCGCGCACGCTTCCGCGCGCACCGCCGACGCGCCAAATTCAAATAAAACCACCGAAAACCCGTGTCCACCCCACATGTGTTTCAGTGTTGTGTGCCCATAGTGTTAGCGTGCAACTCGTACTTTCACCACCCGCAGCGTTTTTACAAGTGAGTGCTTTTCGCCTTAAACGTTATTGTCATTACACAATACAGTTTCGCTAATGCTCGGAAAACTATTTCGAAATACTTTGTAGTTTGCGCTATCGTAATTAAGTGAATGTTTGTGGTTTTAATGTTGTTAAGTGATAAGGCTTATCGGTTTTATGAATAATGTAATTTATCATTAAATACTGCGTATGCGGTTGGTTTTCATGTGTAAAATGTTCAGTGACGTAGTATTGGAGCTCGTTGATGTCTTTTGTATGCGCAGCGTTTTACATGAGCCACGAAAGTGTAGTTAGACATTCCGTTGCGTTTTCTAAAGTCAGCGTTCGAGACATCTTCAATATACATTTGAATTATCGCAATGCAGATTGCGTTGCTATTTATATGGATTAGCTATTCATGATAATCGTATCGAGCTAGTCATACAGAGCGTATATTTGAGAATATCGGATCTGACTACACTGCTAATATTTGACTACCTTAATTTTATTATGAGTAGGTATTATTTGAATTTCGTCGCATTTACATGGTTGTTTTGTCAGGTGCGTGGCATCAAATTGATTAAAAATAAAATACTAAAGATAGTCGTGCAAAAATAATATTCACATTCTGTTTTTTGCCTTCTCTTTCCTCTCAAGGTCAATTTATTGACGACCAATGTACTATGCTGTATGAGCCCTTTATCAACCACTGCTCGGCACAGGACTTCTCTACAATCGAAAACTCGACTGAGAAGGCTTAGGCTATAGTCTACCACAACTAATGATGCCTACTTATTATTCTTAAAGTATGCATTTCCTTAATATCGTTCAATGAGGTTTCTCAACAGCGGAGAAATTATCGCATGCGGGATATTTTCTTGCCCCGAGGAAAATGATTGCGTCTTCAACAAAGTGTTTCAACTGATGCAAGTCAATTAATTTGCAAGTATCGGGAATCTTTTTAGGGAAATAGTGCTATGATATTATTGATATTCTACTCATTTAAAATTGTAAAAGTTAAATTCTTGAGTCACCTCTAGCGCATGCTGCGACTGGATTTTAGTATTTTTTTTTACAATTTTGTCTGAATATATATTATTAACGAATTTATTTAATATAACCAAGAATTTAGCCGAAAAAACCTCAGTTACGTTATTGACGCAACATGATTTTGAACAAGCTTTACACATTATTTGGACTATAATTATATGACCACGCACCTACCTAACCAGGCATGATTTATTTACTAAAAAAAAGTAACATGAATATTACCATATCTGGAAGTTTAACTCGGAACATTAGAGTTTGTAAATGCAGTTGAATAATTTAAATTCATATGACCTTGTTATTTTGTAACTCAAAGACATCTATAAAATTATATTGATAATAATCCTTCACATGATCGATGGATAGACGAATAAAAACTTATTAAGAAACGTTAATTGCCGGGCCAAAGATGTTCTTACGATTTATGCATATATTTAGTAAGAACGTTCGACGCAAGGCTGTCCAGACGGCTTGCGCCACAAATATTTTATGTGTGTTTGGAAACCGCGAGATATAGTGATTATATCATCGATTTAAAAATCGGTCTTTGTTCTTTGATACTGTCAATTTTGTCTGAGGCTGAATTGTAAATCGACGGGTTTAAGCTCTATGCTTATAAGTGAATTTGTTTTTGGTATCTTAGATTCGAATTTTTTTTTAAGATTACACAATTTTCCACAATAATTAATAACAGGCAGGAATATAGCTTTTAATCGCGAATCGTTTAATAGTCTACAGCTCCATCTTATCAAATAAAGGTCTCTATGTATGTATATTCATGTCTTAAATAAAGATTTTTACTGGCAAGGAACTCGCAACCGCCGTACATATTGGTAATTATTGGTATTTAATAAGCTACCAGTCACAAGATACATTTGTCCGTTTGTGATTCATAACCATTTGGCCTTATTAACTATCTGTTGCCCATAGCAGTAGCAATCATAATGCACTATGAATCAGGCTATTGGGATTGTTTCGAATATTTGTCTGAGTAAATCAACCATGCTCCAGCTCATATTAACGTCAAATACTGAACAAGTAGGGAGGTTGAAAACATTAAAAGCAGATAACATCAAGTTAGGTACCATTGTCACTCCGATATTTGTTACTACGGAGCATGGGCCTCTATGATTGAGAGGTGTGAGGTCTAAGTCAGCCTCATGGACTGGTGCGAATTGATGAATTTAAAAAATTATGCTTTGGATTTTTTTATAGAGTATTGTTAGATACGGTATGTATGTCCGCCAACCCACACTAGGCCAGCGTGGTGGACTATATGGCCTAACCACTCTCAATCGATTCTCTCGATTGTAGAGTAGGCCCGTGCCTTGCAGTGGGACGTATATGGGCTGATATAGATATATATAGATTGTTAGATATAAAGTTTACCTTGGCTGTCAAAGTGACAAATAAAAACTTCCAAAGCGTTCTCACGTCCCATATCGGTATTTATTTAAGACAGGTATACGTTTATAAGAAATCAAAATATTTTGTTGTTTGTCAAAGTAAGCCTTAAGAGATTTTGCAAACAAATGCAAAATTTTAGGACACCTAACACTATGTTGCCAAATTTATGCAAATACCAATGGGAAGGTATCGAAAACATATTTCGTAATATGAATGTATTATGCCTAAGGCTTTATGTTATACTCTTGAGTTACTTTTGTAACACTTCGTATAATTTTCAAATATCCAATATTACATACATACATAAACTCACGCTTTTATCCCCGAAGGGGTAAGCAGAGGCGCCACTAGGACACCCACATTTCACCTTGCATGTTCCATCCCACGATGTGATAGGGGGCGAGCTTTTCGCCATATCGGGCACAAATTTCTGACTACGGGCTGATAAAGAATAGATAAATCCAATATCACTTTTCTCGGCCCGAGATTCGAACCCGAGACCGCAGCTTTGTAACCGTACCGTAATACAACTACACCACCGAGGCAGTATCCAATATTTCTACCGAAAAAGTGTGTAGAAACTTAATATAATTTCGATTCTTGATAAAATCTTTATGTTATTATTTATTATTAAATAAAATAAATAAATTATTTATTTTATCCCTAATCGATACAATTATGCCGGCTAATTATAAACTGCTTCTTAGTGATCAATATTTGTATAATTTAGTAATAATGTTACCGCTATTAGTTAAACCTCAAATATATTTTAAATACTAAAACAATACTACGCACACGCGTCGCGCCCAAAAAATCCGTCACACACGGAAATTAACATAAAAGAAAACAAATTGTAGGGGGAACACTATGATTTGAATAAATTTGTCAACGGACAAAGGAGAGCAAATGGTCCGGCTAACCGCTTTGTTACGGATTAACCGGCAACGTTAGCGTCGGTTTATTGTTCGTTGACAATAACATTTTAACAGGTTGTTGAGTAATCGATCTACGCCACATATGGTTGTGTGTATGGTAGAGATGATGGATAACTAAAATATTTTCAATAGTGTTTGGGCAGAAAATATTTTTGTTATTTTATGAGTTATGTATATGCCTGATTTAATGTTGTGAACATTTTCAAATACTGGATTTTTTGGTGGAAAAATTAAAGTTCTATGTAACGATCTTATAATACTACGTTGTAACCATTATATTATTATATTTATATATAATAATCTGCCTTTTTTTCTTCATTTATATGACCTATACCTATTCAACATTTAAGTAAAAACAATTAAAAGGTAAAACAATTAAATGTATTAAAACCATGAGACCAACGAGTCACACATGATTTAATAACAAAAAAATGCACACATGACTAGTTATATTGTTACTCAATAGAGAGGAAATATCAAATGTAATTTTATGACTGACTAAAGCAATAACCAGTTGTTAATAAAGATAACCATCGCGAATGTCCAATCAATTGATTTTATTATACAAATTGTCTATTACTATTATATTATGTTACATACTAGTTAGTTACTATTCGCTTCTATGGCTAAGTGGCAGAATGTAGGCTGTGAACTATGAGGTTCTAGGTTCGATTCTCATTTGTTAGATTATTTATTCTTTATATAGCAAAATGTATCCAGGCGGATTTCTATTACATTCTTGCCTACATTTTCATTCCAAACAATCAGAAACAGACTTATATTTTAAGAATATAATTTCCGATCAATTCCAAAACGTCGTAACAGGTAAAGCGATTTTAATACACTTCGTTTGCATCACTGAGATCACTTAACCTACATTAAATATTCTCATAAGCAGTAGTTTCTACGCGGTTTTCCTCCGGCCGTAGATGTTTGATATCAGTAGTGCAAGGGCATTCCCTTTTACGGTTCGATTTTATCTTTTTAGAACAGTAAAAGTAGCGCAAAACAATGATTTGTGCCACGTTTTGACACTTCGAGTGATATAACCGAAGGAATGTTGTTTTGAAAGTTTGAATTTTTTGTATGAAGTGACTCTACTTCTCTACTTTACCTATTTAAATAGTTTTTACATTTACATTCACATTACATTTTAAAGTTTGATATAGTATTTTTATAAGGTGACTCTACCTCACTGATTTAATTGATAGTTAAAAAATATGTTTCTTGGTTCAATAATGTAGTTTATGTAATAAAAAAAACAATATCGATCCATCTTGGACTGTATTCATTTTCAGTTATATTTTCAGTTTTCAGTATATATTTACGCCAGCAACGGTTCCGTTTTTACCTCGTTGTGCTATATAGTTGCAAATTTGATCTTTGTGAGCAAAAATATTTTAGTGAGGTTCATATACCAATACTATGTCGCGTTGTTTACGCATATGGAAATTATTTCTGCAAACGCACCTACGGCAGGAAAATTCCTAGTGAATGACAATGCATTGTAAAATAATATGGTATGTTTTTAAAACAATAAATCTACGATTTACCGTCTATGTGCTCTACCATCTGAACTACAAGAGCCATCGAGGTTAGGTTTTTTAATTTGCTGCATATAAATACCACAATATAGTAGTACAAAATACGAATTGTTCGGCACACATTTCCGAGTATTAAGGTCGGAGGAAGAACATAATTTGTGTATATCTTTTCAACCATTATCTCTTTCCGATTCGCTAGAAACGCTTGTTCCGGTACTCTATAACAACTTATGTTTACGTGTTTGGAAAATGAATCTTATCTTGCATACCATAGAGATAAAAATAATTTGTGAGCCATTTGAATGGACGGTCAGCCACTTTCGGTTGTTTCTTCAAATTGCACAAATTATTTTTACACACGATAAAGTGATCTTTTAGCAACTGATGAATGCGTGCGGCGATGTTTTTTGAACACATAATTGATGTAAATTATTTTATCATCACGAGGATTATCGAATAATGAATAAATTATTTTGTGCAGACAGTGCAACCAAATGAACGCCAGAAGAATGTGTTGTGAATATAAATGTTGGGTATTTACGCCAGTGTGTAGTTTTTGAATCAGTAATGCTTAGAATTCTTTTGAATAATCTAGTCAGCTAAGGCAATAAAATCGGTTTCTTGCCTTGACTTTATGACCTAAGAATTTAGTCAATTCAACTCGTACCAATGTCAAATTCTTACGGTTATATATTTTTTTTAATTCGACTATCAACGGTTTCAGACATGACTTCTGCTATAATGGGACGATATTAATTATCAGCATTTTTTTGCCGATCTATTGCTGTATAACTATCGGCTATCGACTCTACATCTCTATCAATGTTTGCAATCGACACCCCGCAAATTAAATACTAACCACATCACGCTACCAGTCGGCACTTGCTTTCGCCATTCACAATTAGAAGTACGTGTGCACGCGCCGCCTTGCAAAACCGCCGCGCCGCCCGGGGAATCGAAAGCGGCTGCCATTGTTATGTTGTTTACGAGTTTATAGTTATATGTTGGAGAGGTGATGATCGTTTGGGAGTAAAGAATTTTGATTGGAGACCACGATAAGATAATTTACTATTATTATTTCTCTTTATTTATTATACTATTTTTTTTTCATTTTTATATATATAATAAAATTAAAATACATATAAAAATATAAAAAAAGAGAAATTAACCCAACAGTGGCGAGGCTCGAGACCCAAGCCACCGGTGGTTAGGACCCCAAAGTGAGGAACCTCCTCACTATACGTGCCGTGTCAAGCAATACTGCCTTCTGAATCTGGCTCATTACCCAACGGCCCATTGAGAGCCTCTGGAGATGTTGGTCGAGGCTCTTTGGTATCAACCCATGTGCAGAAACAACAATCGGGACAATAATTGTTGAGTCGACATCCCACAATTCATTAACCTCGTGTGCCAAATCTAAATATTTTGTCAATTTATCTTTTTCAGCTTTAACGAGGTTATCATCATGCGGAATGGTGACGTCAACAAGTATTGCCCGGCGCGCCAATCGATCTATTATCACAATATCAGGCTTATTGGCAACAATAGTCCTGTCTGTGATAACAGACCGATCCCAATACAGCGTAGCATGACCATTTTCAAGAACTGGTTGGGGAACATACTGGTAATATGGCACTTCAGGAGTCACAAGTCCATACCGAAGAGCAATTTGCTGATGTATGATCTTGGCTACTAGATTGTGTCTATGCAAATACTCGCCGTTAGCAAGATACGAACAACCGGAGATTACATGCCTGATGGACTCGCCTGGACGGTGGCATGCCCGACAGATGTCAACGGTACCGTCCTTCAGGATGTATCTCCTATAGTTGTTCGTCTTAATAACTTCGTCCATAATTGCAAAGACAAAACCCTCAGGTTCCCCAAAGAGGTTACCGAAACGTAGCCAAGACACAGACGCTAATCGGTCCACATCAGGCCCATGGAGAGCCCGATAGAACCGACCATGCAGCTCTTTGCCGTTCCATATTTCCTCGCGATCCTTAATGCCGCCCATTTACTATTTATTATTATTTCACTCAAAACGATGGTTATTGAAGGAGCTGAGGGATGAGGAATATAATTTCAACTTGTTTACAATAATACCTTTTAAGGCACTATGGCAAATTGTTTAAAAAAACTGAATTGAAATGGTTAAAAATTCGGAATATATTAACGCTTAGGCCAAAATTATCGCCTTTCTGAGATCACATTACAGCAGTTTTTCTAATAAATTACTCACTAATAGTATGGTAACACTTAAAAAAATTATATGTGTGAAGTTTATGTTTTACAATTTTCATAAAAAATATAGAGCAGTGCCCTACGAATAGATAGCCTGTCTGACCCTTTATCGACTTATACTGCGGTATCATGACTCCGAGAGATGTTATCTCAAGATATTAATGGTGGTTGCTACCTGTTTTTACATTGTTTCGAATGATAGCTTGCTTTGTTATAGCTTGTTTGTAGCTTCTAACACCTGTGAATTGTTTAGCTTCTGAATTATTATTGTATGCTTTTGTATTTTTTTGTAATGTTATAACTGCTAATTGAATTTAATGAAGTAAAATTGAAAAATGTACTGAAATATATTTTAACGACAACAAGAAGGTATATTTGGTTCCTACATTTACTATAATGTACAAAAACACTATTTTAAATACTAAACACACAATTTGTTGTAAATGAAGCTTCGTATCATTAAAGTCAGCTGTTAATAAAATCATATAAAAATAAATCAACTAACTCACCACAATATGGTCTAAATCACCCTGGCTAGATTTCATCAACAAAACATATAATCTACTCCCACTGACGAAGTAGACCAGGAAAATGCCAACTATTTAAAATGTAAATATTTGTCCCATAAGTCCGGTTAAGAAATACCAAATGACTCACAAAATCGATAATAATTACAAAAAGGAAATAAAGAACTTTAACGACATCACCACATTTTTCGATGAACCTCTTTCCGCGCAATTATCGACCTTTATGGAAAACCTTCCAACTTTTCGAGTTTTCGGAAGTGCCGCGGAGTTGAACTTGGCAGTGATTATAGCCATTCTGATCCGCAAGGAAATTGGTTTGCCCTCGCCTTTGGCACGACGTTGATTCTTGACAATGAGAGGTGTCAAATACCTCGATTGTTTTTTTACGGTTTCGCGTTAAGTGAAGGATAGGTGCGTCTATTTTCTTAACTAAGTGGGCAGGTACTTTCTCTAGACGAAAATGTTCTTCAGTAAGTTGTGATAATATTGGCTCAGTGAGTTTCTAGATTTTACAATCCTGGGTTTGATCTTCAACATAAGGTTGATCTAGGAGGTAGATATTTTTTACATAATTTGGTACAAAGTGTCATAAATAAATACACTCAAAGACACTTTTTAATTACCCCTACTGCACCTAGTTTTTTTTTGTCTGGAACAAAAACAAAAATCAATTAAATATTTTTAGTTTGTTGTCAAAATTGATGTTAATTTTATACTTAATCCAACATTTACTGTCAAAATATTACTAAAAGAATTAACAAACACTGTTATATCGACAAAACATAATAGGTTTATTGATCTTAACTAACGTAGTAAAATGAAATGATGTGGGTTTTGCCATTGACTCTTGTATTTTGCCATAAATTCTATCTTAGTTTTATTGTAACTGTACTGGGGCTTAACATAATAAATATATGTTTAGAAAATATGTATTATATTTATTTATATTCTTTTTTGTACACAAATATAACAATAGGTATATAGAGACAATAAAACAACAAAGTACAAATGGCGGTCTTATCGTACTAAGGCAATCTCTACCAGACAACCATTGGATGGATTTATGAGAAGGAGAAAGAAAGGCAGTGTATACTAAAGACAATAAAAGCTCAAATAAATAATACTATGGGCCTAACATTTATTCCTAAAAATAACGCTATATTGGTCTTTAGTTGAAAATCCTGGCGTCTTAATTTTAATTGACTATTCTTGGACTATAAATTTCATTGATTTAATCAATGTAGGAAATTACACGTATGTGGTATATTACATGTTATAACTTTATTGACAATTTTGTACCATTAATTTCAATCTTTTTTTTTTTTTTTTTTTTATTGCCGTATAGGCAGACGAGCTAGCGGCCCGCCTGATGGTAAGCGGCTACCGCTGCCCATAGACCTTCGCAATGCCAGGGGTCCAGCACAACAAAGTCGCTGCCTACCTTAAGGATAGTACTCTCTTTAAGTCTCGTTTGAAGAAGGACAGGTCATAGCGCTCAGGAAACACCGATGCAGGGAGTTCATTCCAGAGCTTGCACGTACGTGGTAAGAAAGAACGCTGGAAACGTACCGTTCGGGAGCGGTACGCTTCCAGGTGGTAGGGATGAACTCTGCTGCGGTGACGGGTGGTGCGATGGTAGAAGGGTGACGTTGGTACCATCTCAAACAATTCCTCGGAGCACTCCCCATGGAACAGACGATAGAACACACAGAGAGACCCGAAGTCTCTCCGCAGTCCTAACGGTTCCAATTTGTCCGTAAGATTGGGATCATCGACTATTCGACAAGCTCGTCGCTGTAAGGAGTCAAGTGGGTTGAGCTGGTATTTTGGGGCACCTGCCCAGAGGTGAGAGCAGTACTCCACGTGGGGCCGGATTTGTGCTTTGTAAAGCGTCAATCTATGACCCGACGTGAAGTACCGCTTGGCTCTGTTCAGGATACCCAACTTTTTGCTCGCCAGTTTGGCTTTGTCCTCCAAATGACTCCTAAAGTCAACATTGCTCGATATTTCGACGCCGAGGATCCCAATACTTTCGGATCTTTGGAGAGTAACTCCTTGGAATTGCGGCGCTATGACAAAAGGGTCCTTCTTCGCAGTGAATGCGCAAACTTGTGTCTTCGAGGGGTTAAATTGAACTAAGTTCAATTCACCCCATTCGGAGACCCGCCCCAGAGATCTCTCGACTTCAGACACAAGTTGAGACCGTCTTTCCTCAATGGAACCTCGAGAGAGACTCTGATGGCCGATGTATCGCGCGTCACACGTACTATCATCCGCATAACAATGCATGCTGTCGTTAGACAACATGTCATTGATATGCAGGATGAAGAGTGTCGGCGATAGCACCGATCCTTGTGGAACACCAGCGTTAATGGTCTTGGTCTCGGAGCAACAGCCGTCCACCACGACTTTTATGCTCCGACCATCCAAAAAACTGGCGATCCACTTGCAGAGTCCCTCAGGGATACCATACGCAGGTAGCTTCGCCAGAAGGGCGCCATGCCACACTCGATCGAACGCCTTCGCTATGTCAAGGCCGACCGCAATCGCCTCACCCCCACTCTCCAAAGCCTCCGCCCAACGGTGCGTGAGGTACACAAGAAGATCACCAGCTGAACGACCGTGACGGAAACCGTACTGGCGGTCACTAATCAGCTGGCGGTCCTCAAGATACCTCAGGAGCTGAGTGTTTATAACTCGCTCCAAGACCTTGGAGAGTAAGGATGTGACAGCAATCGGCCTGTAGCATAAAGGGTCCGATCTGTCACCCTTTTTGGGGACTGGGTGGACATGGGTGACCTTCCACGAAGCCGGAACCCGGTTGGTTTTGTAGGAAAGACGGTAAAGGCGCGTTAGCACGGGGGTCAACTCAGGGGCGCACGTCTTAAGAACCACTGCGGGGATACAGTCCGGCCCACTCGACTTATGGATGTCGAGAGCCATGAGCTCCCGTCTGACAGCACGCTGGGTGATTTTTATATCAGACAGGAGACTCTCACACCAGGGGATGTTCGGCGGTGTGGCTCCCCCGTCATCCAAAGTCGAGTTCGAGGCAAAGAATTGGGCCAAGAGATCGGCCTTCTCCTTTGCACTATGGGCCAAACTGTTATCGGGTTTACGCAGTGGTGGGAGACTGGATAGGCAGAAATTGCCCTCCACAGCCTTAGCGAGCGACCAAAAAGCACGGCTTCCAGAGGGATAGCTTTGGAGCCGCTCGCCAATTCTGCGGATGTGCTCCGCCTTGGCCCTAGCTAAGGCCCTTTTGTTGGATCTAGAGGCGGCATTAAACTTCCGTTTCTCCTCCTTCGAATTTGGATCCCGACGCCTCCTGGCGTCTTGCCACGCCGCGTATGCGGACTGCTTGAGGCGCGCAGCAACGGCGCAGGCACGATTGTACCACGGCCTGCTGCGACGCCCTGCGGGTATTTTTGAGCTGGGTATGAAGGTCTCCATACCCAAGCCAATTGTCTCCGCAACGCAGTCCGCACAGGCGTCAGGATCATCAGAGGAGAAGCAAAGCCGCCCCCATGGGTAGGACGCGAAGAATTCTCGGAGTCCGTCCCAATCTGCTGACATATACCGCCAAACCGTGCGAGTTCCAGTTGTAGAAGAACGACTGGAACCCGCTGCAGGGGCCCACGAACGGACCAGGCAGTGGTCAGACGATCCCAGTGGAGCATCAACCACTATCCTGTATCCGTTCGGGTGTGTCGTCAGCAGAAGATCCAACATAGAGGGCTCATGGCTCTCAACATCTGGAACACGGGTGGGCTGTGTTACCAGCTGCGAGAGACCATAAGCCAAGGCCATCTCGTAAACAGCCCGACCGGGGAGATCAGTGGTCCTGGATCCCAACCACTCTTTATGATGAGCGTTGAAATCACCAAGGACCACTACCTCCGCGGAAGGGAACTGCTCGAGAATCCGGTCAGTCCCCACTTGGACGCTCTCAAATAATTGAGTAGATCCCGTGTCACTGCCGTGGGACCTGTACAGGCATGCGTAGACTCGGGTCTTACCCTTGAAATCTGCCCGCAGCCATAATAGGGACAGGTCCCGACGCTCGAGGCCCCGAAGGCGGTGACAACAGATATCACCCCTGACGAAGACGCACACCCCGGCTTTACGTAGGAATTGATGTTCCAATACGTAACCAGGGTAATTTAAATACGATACATCGTCAGGGGCGGATATTTGCGTCTCCGTTAAAAAGAGCAGGGCAGGCCGCGCCGTCTCTAGATGGTGGTGGACGGCGTCGAGGTTGCTATGTAGACCCCTGACATTGCAGAAGTCCACAGAAAATGTGGATGCATTTCCCGCCGTGGAGAGCCTACTTTTATTTTTTCTTCGGATTTTTTTATTTTTATTTTAAAGAGAGTGGGATAGGGAAAGGAAAAAGCGTGGTTGACCCAGGACAATACCCGAGAAAGGGAGGATATAGTGCGGGACGTCAATCTGATGTCAATGAACCAATAACGACAATTCTGTCGTTAATATAGTAAGTTCCCGGATGTTGTACGTGTAAAAAATCTATCGCTCTTATGATACTATAGGCTCAAGAATAATTAATAACTATATATATACATATATACAACAATCAAGACAATAATTTTGACTCTTGACTTTGGCATACTGAGTATGAAGAATCACAAAAATCTTTCAAGTTACACGATAAATACATACATAAACTCACGCCTTTTTCCCAGAAGGGGTACGTAGAGTTGCTATCAGAAAACTCACATGTCCGCTTGTATGTTCCGTCCCACGGTGTGATAGGGGACGAGGCTATCGCCTTATTCGGCACAAATTCCTAAATCCGGGCTGCTAATGAATAGAAAAATCCAATATCACTTTCACCGACCTCGGATTCGATCCCGAGACCTCAGCTTTGTAATCGTACCGTAGTATAACTACGCCACCGAGGCAGACACATACGATAAATCGCACATACAAAATATTTCTCAGACGATCTCAGTCACCAACCACCTTTTTTTTTTTTTTTTTTTTTCTCGCGGGGAAAATCCCTTTACGGACCATCCCACCCCCGAAGGGGCGAGGGTGTGTCGGACTCACCGGCGCCTTCCGAGCCCAGCGAAGATGTTATGCCGCCCGTGGATGTGGACGGGCGGCCGCTGGGTCGGGTCCCTACCGTAAATCTACGCGCCGAAATACCGACTAAAAACCCCGCGTCGGCCACCATCGGTGCACTTCAGAGACGGCCCCGGGATATAGAGTCACCAACCACCTACTCTAACTTTAATCTCCTTTACATACTCAAACAGTGACCTTGACAATCAAAAAACCTTTAAACATTTCGTTCCATAAAAAAAACCTATTATAGAAATTTTAACAAATTAGTCCGTCGATAAATCATTACCCGGATCTTCTCAGATTGTTGTTCGATGACGGAGCCTATGAGGTCAAATATTTGACGACCCATATATACTTTTAATGGGAATGGTTCGGTATAAGAAAAATTAATATAATCATTTATACAAAGGTACATTAGTTCATGTATTCTCGAAGGGTAGGTTTGTCACCTCTACCTACCCTTCGGGGATCTTGTGTCGTCAGTTCGCCTAGATTATTTTTCTTCATAGACGTGGACTGGAATCCGAACTGTGACTTGAACAAAGGACCTATTTATACTCGTATATCAATCTATTGGAATCTGTTATTTGGTACAGGCAGTGTTAATAGCTGTACATGGCAAAGTCGAATTAATTTATTTCATTAAAGTTTTTCATTGGAAAAATATGTCTTTTACTGGACTGGATAGTTTTTCAAAAAAGTTCATATCAAACAACCTATCGCAAAATAGATTTTCATTGGAAAAATATGATTTTTCTAGATTCGACAGTTTTTCAGAAGAGTTCATATCACACAACCAGTCGCCAAATAAAAAAAATAAAAACTTAAAATAAATGTTTGACCTAAAACGAAAAGTAAATTGCGGAACCCTAAAATCAACGCTCATCTTGACATGAACTTCATCTTAAAACTGGTAATGGATACAGTGTCACTGAATTAGATACTTTAAAGACTTGTTACGTTGTTTTTATGCTTTTGTAACTAATTTGCATAGCATTAAAAATATAGCAGCAAATGTTACTCAATCAGGTCTGTCACGTGAAGACTTGATGATAGAAAAATATATATTAAAAACCCATTTGGAGGTTATTGGTCCAAGCATTGACGGGGCTTAGAGCATGAAAATAAAATAAGACGAGTTTACTAAATCAAATAATAATGTAATTGAAGTGTAGTTCAATTCCAATGGGCGATTTTTATTGGCTACGGGACTTGGGGTCAGTCCCTTATAATTTTTGATGCCTCTTATGTGAAACTAATTCTTCGTCTAAATTTCACTATAGGTTTTCTTATGAACTTTTAAAAACCTTCGACAATTTCCTGACTGCCTCGTATTATTTGATACTTTGTGTCCAATAGATGATGTAAGTTCTATTACAAATACTTTACCAATACAAATGGGTAAATGTGAAAAATGCGCAGCCGAAATTACCTGTCATCGTATGATGGGCATCTTAAAGCTACTAATAATAATATTCAAAAATCATATTGTTGCTCTAAGCGTATTTAACATGTGAAATATATTGGGCGTTCTGATCATAATCATGTTTAATATAAATTACCGTTACTGGTTTTTAAATTGGGTGTTATTCTGGCGCCTTCGAGTTTTGCTTCTACGTCATATTTGATGTAGTAAATATAGACTGCCTCGGTGGCGTAGTTGTACTACGGTACGGCTACAAAGCTGAGGTCTCGGGTTCGAATCCTAGGTCGGGCTAAGAATATTGGGTTTTTCTATTCATTATAAGCCCGGAGTCAGGAATTTGTTCCCGATATGGCGATAGGCTCGCCCCCTATCACATAATGGGACGGAACATACAAGGCGAAATGTGGGTGTCCTGGTGGCGCCGCTGCCTACCCCTTATGGGATAAAGGCGTGAGTTTATGTATGTATTTATGTATGTATGTAATGATTAACTTTACCTTACTGTTATGTTTTGTCCATATGAATAAAGCTTCCCAATCCTCATGAATTAAATCAGAAGCTTTCACATCCACGGCATTTAAAGCCTAAGCTTTCTAACCCTATTTATGCATTAATACAAGTAAAATAGACACGTAACCTTTTATAAAGTATTAAATGAATATATAGTCCAATCAATCAGCAATGGCATTGTATTCATTGAGAACATTACACTGAACCGAAGACATTGAGCATCAGACGTATACTTCTGTCGAGTGGAACATATCGAATGTTCGAGAATAAGTGAAGTTGTATCGCAGTGATTAGAAAGGGATTGTCTATTTGAATTTGATTTGGAGCCTGCTGCCCGCAGCCATGACTACTAATTTTTATAATGAAATGCACTCACAACGTTAATGGAATCCAATCTTGTTACGAATTGAGTAGATGGTGTGTATGATTACAAATAACTTATTAAAATAAGTTTTTTCTATTAATATAAAACATTTTTTATGATTAAACTTTAATTTCATTGGGGGCTTTGTAGACTTAAACTTTAGTAGGTATAATTAGTAATAAATGGGTATATTATGTCGTACTCTCTTTTGTTATTAAACAGAAATTGACGTACTATTTATTTCTCAAGAATTTTTATGCCTTGTCGATTAATAGATATATCACTCCTTAAATGTAAGGGAGTATGTATAAATGGGACTTAGAAGAAAAGAAACAATAATAACACTTCAGTCGCTGCAAGTCATTCATGCTCTATCATGACTCTACCTCTAAATAACCCGACCTTTCCGCTCGTCTCCTTTTAATTGCCATATTGCACGGAATATTTGTCGCCAACTGGCACCGCTCGGCACAGACGTGACATTTGGAAACTAGTCGTACATACGTTATTTTGGTAAAACTCGCCGACCTCTGTCGCCGCGGCCTCCACGAGCGAACAGTGAATGGACACTCGATGCTACGTGTAATAATAAATATATTTTTAATATGTTTACGCTTTGTCTGAAATTAATTTACTATAAAATAAAGAGGTTTTATTAAATACATTTTATGATATTTTTTGTCCGTGCATTACTTTTTAATGGAAATTGCTTTGGTAAACTGCATTGAATAATTAATCGTCATTTATTATGGTTTTCTGCATTGAATAAATCATTTATTGATTCTGTAATCATTAACTTATATAAAAATCAATGGTGCTGTACTCTACCATGTCCATTTAAAGTTATAAATTATTTAAATATAAAATAGAAATCACTTAACACAATGGAATTTCCTAATAATGTATATTGTATGCAAATATTTACAAAAAAGGCAAATAATATGATTCTAAATATTCTGGCTCTATTAAGCTAAATAAATTGCGTTCTAAAGGATTTGTATTATTAAATAATGCTAAATTGTTACTTTTGTACTTATTTTACAGACAATTACTTTTCATTAAAAATGACATTAGGAAAGACCTAAATGAGATCAAGAAGATATTAATGAGAAGTGTTGCGTATAAGGAATGATATGGTTTCCGTACTTTAACTATTTGAATATTGTTTATTTGTCTGTGCTGAGATATATGGTGAAGATTTAGACAAATATATCAACCATTACTAAACTAATTAATCATGGAAAGGGACCCTCAATCTAAAACCCATAAATTCAATATAATTTATATATGGCTCTTAGACACAAAATATACTACGCACAAAAATTAAAGGATATTTTTTTAATCAATTTTTTTTGGTGTTTTTTGAAAGTCTGTATCTTGGAGAAAATTGATTGTTAAGAATTTTTGTGAGTAGTGTATATTAACTCTATAATTAATAGTCGAGAAACTTATCTGCGCTTTATAAACATTTCACAATTAACTCGGCAGTTTCGCTATTCAGTTTTATTACGACACTAGCCGGCCCTTAGACTTTCTACCACAATCTTATTTATAAGGGAAATTCTATTTAGTAAGATTTACGATCTTCGGCGCTTTTATAGATGAAAACATCAACTTTCAAGAGCAAGAAAACTCTACAACTTTCAAATACTTTTTCATACAAATTTTTACTATTTATGCCTATTATTTCTGAACTCTGGGCTATTGAATTGAATAATTATGGTTCATTAATATACCATTGTCACATACAACTGAAGACTCTTTTGTACTTTAATGAGGGTGAGTCCAGGTATATAACTACACTTGGTTGAGAAAGATGAAAAAAGAATGAGGAACTATATTTACACATCTTGATTGAATTTACCAACAAAATTAATACACCCAATAGTCCAAACACTGTTCTATTCGAAACAAATACCTGTGGATCACACAAATATTTGTCTCAGTGCGGGAATCAAACCCGTGGCCTCACGTTTCACAGCCGGAGTCTAACCAACTGCGCCACGGACGCTGTCAAGTATCAAGGCTTTTGAATTAGAAATTACATACAATACAAGACTCGGTCTTAGTGTGGGGTCAGGACTATGTAGGTGACTGTTGGGTGTATTTATTATTTATTATTATTACATAGCAGGAGCAGATTTACTTAATCTAATTACCTTAATGCCCCATTATTTCTTACTTCGAATTATGTGAGAATATTTATATCCCAGTACAGAAGCGGAATTCAGTATTAAAATCATAAACTAGTTTATCTGCCGTAAACATCGCTTCAAATTTGGACGCGACCTTCAGTTACTCCGGATTTATACGGATATAAATAAATACATCCAACAGTCACATACACAGTCTTGTGGCCCTAGCACGAACGGCTATCGAAAAAGTATTCGTATCGTAATCGAGAAATTTTGTATGAGATTTCTTCAGCGCCTCTATCGTGCGTAAAAGGAACTAATTTTGCGAGCACGAATGATTTTATCTTACTTTTGGTATCGTAATCGAGAAGTAACGTAAACAAAACTCGAATTATATAAATGACGGAATGTGCTTCATGCTACGGACTACCGTCGTTCTCTGGTTATCGATTCGAGTCCTCGATACGTTTACGTTACGAAATCGATAGTTTTTCGTGCTAAGGCTACTGACCCCACATTAAAATCAATTAAGTCTGGTGTCGTGGGTATCGGAAGCTACGAGAGACTTTTCGGTCTCACAAACACCCAGACCCGAGACAAATACTTGTGGGCCTCAGAAACATTTGCCTCGGTGCGGGGATCGAACCCGCGGCTTCTCATTTCTCAGCCAGCGTCTAACTAAGTGCGCCACGGAGGCTGTCAATGGATGTCTTGTGTCTCAGCCATTACCAACTATTGGTTAAGTACTAACTTAATGTGAATTTATTCGTTCATTAATTCAGTTCATTAGTTCAGTTAGATATCTGAGGCATTTGAATTATTATCAAATTCTTAGCGAATAATTTTCTGTTTATTTTGATTGCAGCAATTTAAAACATGGCATAGAACTTTATGTGGTACAAATTCAATCTCCCTAAAACACGATTCGTTCACTTTAACATACACCATTAATTCTTTAAAATATAATTCCAAAAAGTGCAATTCAAATTCCAAACTTGCGCCACATATTAATTAAATAACATTTCTAATATTTATTTACCGCATCAGTTGAAAGATTCTAGAACTCAGAAAGTAGACTATCACCAACCAATCAGCATTGCAATAGAAATTGCATTTAATTTAGAACACAATGAAAACACTTTCTTCCTTGCATCTGGGGCACAAGGTTATATCGGAAGCTGCCCGACGAAGTGAATGTTGGTGCGTCTGCATCGAGAGACTACGTAGATTTAGCGACTTTGTACAAAGATATGGCATGTGATTACAGCTATGCGATGCTGTGAATTTGATATTTATACATTTTATTAGTATTTTAATTGACTAAGAAAAGAGTCTATTTTTACAAGACGTTGATTATATAAAGGTAAACATTTAAATTAAGATATACTTAATCTGGTGACCATAGTTTGGAATTAAAACATATTGGAAAATAAGTTGATTTTTCAGAATACAGTTCTTATCTTCTAATTAATAATATTAATTTTCGGAGAGTTCACATTTAGTTGTGTTGTAAATCAATCGAAACGTCAAGAAGTTTAGAAATGTAAAAATTAAACCAAATCGCGATAAAATCCGCAAAAAAAAGTATTTTTCAATGTGTTAATAAAGTCAGAGTTTTAGAGCCGGACTTTAAGTTTAAACGATGACTTATAAAATCACATAAAAGGATAATGTACAAGTGTAGATATCGCAGGTAAGACGCCTTGACCGAATATAATGGATCTGCGGTTGTCGTGTGGTAACTATTATTATTAAGTACCTATGTCCCGACGTACTAATGGTCGGAGCAAATCTTCACATTCTGACCTTTATCTTTTTGTTTTATAATCCACAGCTCTGTTATACAACTCTATCATGTGACTTTTATAAAATCGATTAATCTGGAATAGCCCTGCGGACGACTCTACTTCAAAATTATTTTAGCATTACCCTCAATTAGAGTGGCCTGTTTATTTACGTTATAATATATACCTATACCTATATATTATGACTCCCTCAGTGGGGAAGTTGTACTACGGTACGATTTCAAAGTTGAGGTCTCGGGTTCGAATCCCGGGTCGGGCAAAGTGATACAGGATTTCTAGACCGGAGTCATAAAATTTGTGCCCGATATGACGATAGGCTCGCCTCCTATTACATCGTGAGACGGAACATACAAGGCGAAATTTGGATGGCGAAATCCTGGTGGTGCATCTGCCTAACGCTTCTGGCATGAAGACGTGAGTCTATGTATATGCATAAGATATACCCACGATATTTGTGAACCTGTTGTGCGTTAAAACTAATGACTTTTGGAGGTTACTTAATGAATATAGCTTTATTTTTAACTCTTTTTAACCATAACCCAATAGAATGTTTTACAGTTGATAAGTCTTAACAATAACACCAAAATTAATTAGTAACACCCTTTTCTTTCCTTTGAAATTCTCAGGAATAACACGAATGGTTCCCGCATATATTTATGAGGTCAAAATATGGGTTTAGCAAGCTTGAGGGCTCTAAACGTCTGAGATAATATTAGTCTTATTTAGGTCATGACCACATCTGGTTGTTTTCTTTAAATTATGGGAATAAAGGATGAAATGCCTTCAGGGAGACTTCAAGCCCGGGTTGTGTTGGTTAGAATAGGGATTACATCTTATTATTTTATTATAATTTTGCAGTTAATTTGACGTTGATGCGTTTTAAATTTGATAGGGGAGTAATCATAAATTATAGTAACACAATGTTTTAAATATGTTTTATATTTTAATATTAATACAGTGCGTGATAATTTAAAGACTTTATAATATTTTTATTTTGTGATTTAAATTACTGTAATATTTTTTTTAAGTGTTCAACATATGTGTACCGTCCACTACCAAATTCATAACATTTTAAAATACGCCTTTTCCTCCCATGCAAATATTACGTTCATATTTTTTTTATGATTCTTTATATTATACAAACGATTTGCATATTCATAAACACGTAACTTCTAGATGCGCTAACACTGGGTTATTCAACTTGGCTCGAAAGCTAGAGAAATGTAGAGAAATTCGCACAAGTGTCGTGCTACACGGAGCGCGGCGGCCGTCGCGTCGAAACAATTTACCATTTGTTTTCAAACAATCATATATATGAAAATTGTTTTTGTTTTGTTTAATTAACTTAAAATATTAAAAATAATTTACTATTTTTTAAATGATGATGAGCTAGTAAAAGTTGCAGTAAGTCGATGAAAGCAGTTTGCTCCTGATATGTCACTATGAGCCTTCGGAGTCTTCAATAGATGAACTTAATCTGATTGCATGTGCCTAGTATCTGTCTCTAAGCTTTTGAGCAGTTGATGATCTATTATGGGCGTCTGAAAGCCAAAATTAAAAAAACAGGTGTTAATAGGCACTTTTTTCATCTGCTTAATCATTTAGATAGAACGATAGATGTACTAATTTATCATCTTTGATGTTTTTAGTACGAAGTTCACAAACTAAAATAATTACGAGGGCAAAAGTAGACATGTTTGCGTTATTTTTTTACTTCAAGACTGTATTTCTCGTGGCAAAAAATAATTTTGCAATTTCTAATTATTACAAAACAAATTAATTTATTGCAATCAACTTTTGCCGCACTGAAATGAGCCGGCCTCATAACCGACAAAAAAATTACTAAGAAGTCACGACGCAATTTCTTTATTTCCACACTGTTTTGAATGTTCCCACTGACTTTACGCTCGTGTCAAATTTAGTGTCGACACTTTCATCCTTACAAAGGTGTTCAAAAGAGTAAAATTGTGTGAAAGTGCGTGACCGGTGCGGAAACTCTACCAACAAAGGTAGAGCTTAGGATATTGTTGCTAGAGTTTGAGCTGATGGTAGAGCAAAAGTTTTAACGCTGGATATATTTCCTCCCTCATTTTTTGACAGATTTTTTTATAGAAATAAAAAATTGTATCCATAATGTATTAATTTTAAATAAATGAATGAAAATGTTTTCTACCATTTGAAATAAATCGCTTTGTGTTTTTGCTGTCTTCTTGGTTTTCAGAGATATCTAAAAAACTTGAACCGTACTTACTGTACATTACAAAATAGTTTTATAAAATGTACGCTACCGTAAAATATTTAAAATGAACAGTTATCTAATAAATGTCTAAAGAAAAACTCTATCTTTTTTGTTGCCGACAATAGTAACGTCTTCAAATTGTTGCTCTAAATTTATGTTCCTTACACAAAATCTATTTCATAACAAAGAGCCTTAAAACTGGGTTAGAATTGGAAATAACGGTTATTAGCAGTCGCTGAATGACACAAATCATTTCTCTTTTGGAGCTGTTTTGAAAATGACGTTTTGCCAACTATTCCACTCCAAATATGACAGGTGATATTTTTTCCAAAGTTCTCCAATTAGCCTACGATCCTCAAGCAAACAAAATATATTTTAGCCGTTAAAAAATAAATTGGATAATATGCTAAAGTAATTTTCGGAGTTCCTATAATCCTCGCTCCGTCCGCTGCAGTAAGGAGAGGCATCTCAGCGGGCAGACATGATTGTATCGAGTGGTATGAGACTGCCGTCTGATGCCATTCGGTTCTCTGTCTAAACGGCATTAGAACTTACCACCAAGTGCATTGCAGTCACTGTGCCGTGACAGAATAAAAAAAAAACAACTGCAAAATAAGAGACTTTTCGGTCTCACAAACACCTAGACCCAAAATAAATACACAAACATTTGTTTCGGTGCGGGGATCAAACCCGCAGCCTCTTGTTTCACAGCTATCTGACCAACTGCGTGACGGAGGCTGTCAAAATATACATACATTCAAATATTTTCATACTTCAAAGTAAAAACATTAAACAGCCTCCACACATAATGTACTATACACGTAACAGTCAAAATACATAATATTTTAGTATTTAGCGTTGTGAAGCAGTCATCAGCTCGCCGGAGCATTTCATGGGTGAAAGGCATTGCGCAATCGTCAGAGAGTGTGTCTAATTGTCAGTGCCGTGACATAATATTGACTTATGACATTAAGTTCCAAATTATGTATGACTTTTATAGGTTTTTGGGGCGAGCTCAAATTGGAGGTTGAAAAAAAGGCACCTTATATTACTGTTTTTGCTTCCCCATTCTTATTCATATTTTTGGTACCTTGTGACGTAGTATTATAAATAAATAAATAGTTTTTGTGCAGGCATCAAAAACCTAGGTTTTTTTTAACTACGTCTCGAAACTCCTATGAAAAGTAACATAGATACTTTCAATAATTTCAATATTGCCAAGTTTCTAAACATAGCAAGCCCACATTTTACTGGTGGTAGGTCTCTCATATGTGAGAGGCCGCCTGGGTAGGTACCACCGCAATGTCTATTTCTCCCGCCAAACAGCAGTGTAAATGCACTGTTGTGTTCCGGTTTGAAGGACATTGTAGCCAGAGTAACTACTGGACATATCGAGACTTAACATCTTATGTCTCAGGATGGCGAGCGCAGTGGAATGCCAAGCAATGCCTTGTAACTCATGGTGTTGTTTGGTTTTGCTACTGTCCATGAGCGGTCGTATCGCTTACCATCAGGCGAATGGCAGGCTCGTCTCGTCATTCATAGCAATAAAAAAAAAACATATTGAATACATTCCTGGCCTTGGGATTCTTCTATGATTGAGAATTCGGGAAGCAACACATTACGTATGTAATTAAAATTTAACATTTTAATTTAAACATCGAACCAATCATTAGTACCAATCAAATATAAGTTATAATATTTTCAATTCCCAAAAGTAAATATTGATAGCGCATCAGCTATGACGCAACGCAAGTCAGACGGACAGTCGTCAGTAATACGTCACTGACAAACACACGCCCGACGAAAGCCGATTAGCTATAAATCATTTATATTAACAACATACTGATGCGTCTTTGCATTGCGTAAGTTTGGAACGAAAGTATGGCGGAAGGTGTTCCAAATTTAAAAATTTTTTTAAAAAATAATATTGGATTTTATTTATGGGATCGACGCAATAGAGTTTCATTCAAGATGTGAAATTATTTAATGCAGTATATATGTACCACAAACAATCATTATTTTAATGTTAACCTTTCCAGAAGTTTATTATTTACTTGGAATAAAGTGGACGTCTGACTTTTTCGACTCAATGTAAACAGCTATATGTCAAGAGCCTTGCCAAACTAAATATCACGCAAACTTAACGACTAACATAGTATTTTGATTTATTTTAATTGTTATTTATGACGTGTGAGTCGTCTGGTTATATTAATTAGATTAAGAGATGTAATATATAATTTTTTACATTGCTAACGAATATAAATTTTTTAAATATATTCGGGAATATTTTTTTAATCCTTTAAGTGATCTATTTGTTCACATAACCTCTCTTAAAAGAAAATAAATGCAATTTCATCAATAACTTAATTTACTATTCCAATTCCAGACCATTATAATTAATCTTTATATAACGAACAACCAAATAGAAAAAAGTCAATTACTGTGTTACCGGAAGTGAGCGAGGCATCGAACCTGAGTCATGCGACGTGACATCGTGAACGGAACTAAAGCGGAAGGTTCATTAAACTATTCGGGCGTTGTGTATAAAAACATTACGCATCTATTCTTGTATGGTTATGTCACGATTTTTTTATTGTCGTGTGTTGTGGTCCTCATTTGTTTGGTTAGTAAGAGCAAGTATGGACTGAGATTTGTCAGTCTCAGTTCGTTTCCCATGCCGGGAAAAGTCTTTATTGAAAACTTATTCGATTTTTGTGAGAATATTTTGTTTAAGACCGCAATTTAAAGCGATATGATAAGGCAGACGATAGATACGGACCGGGTACATATTTTCTTAGAAAATAGAGCCTATTAAAGGCTATATCTTCTATACATATAATAAAAATGTAAATGGTCGATGTCTGTACATGGAAGATATTTGAGAAATTTTAACGCGAGGGGTCTTTATAACAGCAACAGAAGCCAAAACAATTTTTTTTAGAATTTTTGTCTGTCTGTCTGTCTGTCTGTCTTTTTCTTGGAAGATATTTGAGAAATTTTAACGCGAGGGGTCTTTATAACAGCAACAGAAGCCAAAACAATTTTTTTTAGAATTTTTGTCTGTCTGTCTGTCTGTCTGTCTGTCTGTCTGTCTGTCTGTATGTTTGCTTGCGCATCACGCAAAAACTACTGCACCAAATGAGATGCGGTTTTCACAGTTGTATTGCTACAGGTTCAACTTAAAAACTGGTATATGTTGCATTCACATACAGGGTGTTTCTTTTTATTTGCTTGCACAATACTCAAAAACTACCGCACGAAATGAGATGCAGTTTTCACAGTTATATTGGTGCAGGCCCAACTTAAAAGCTGGTTTATGTTGCATTTACATACAGGGTGTTTCTTTTTATTTGCTTGCGCATAATGCAAACTACAAGACGAAACGAGGTGCGGTTTTCACAGTTATATAGGTACAAGTCCAATTTAAAAACTGGTATATACCTTATTTACATACAGGGTGTTTCTTTGTATTATGGAAGATAATAATAAATAATAATAAATAATAAATGGAAGATAAATGAGAAAAACTAATATGGGGGTCTGTATTAACGTAATAAAAACAATGATTTTTAGAATATTTGTCTGTTTGTCTGTGCGTTTGTGCGCGTTGAACTCAAAAACCGCTTAACGGATTTCGATGACATTTGGAATGGAACTAAATGAAACTCTGGATTAACACTTAGGCTATTTATCCCGAAAAAATAAGTGTTCCCGTGGGATGAGGAAGGAATTCCGATATATTTGTTACTTTTATACTCAAAGGGATGGGGGATGGGATTGGATTACATGCCTTGAGCGAGACTGAGACGGCACGGGCGGGATATAACGGGACGGGACGGGATGGGATGAGAAATACCAAATAAAGTTAATCACGCTGACGAAGTTTGCGGGCAGAAGCTAGTTTAATATAAAAGTATTTAATGACATATTTTTTTGTTTTATAATCATGGAACTCGTTATACCATTGCGATATTGATAATAATATTCCGATTAATATGATTCGTATTAAATTGTTAATCAGTTATTCAAATCTGTTCATATTTCACACGCGGTCATCTCTTCAACTTTCACGGTCCGATTGATCTAAAATATCATACTTATCAGCATAATAAAACATCTCGTAGACTTCACACAATTTAAAACTCTAAATCGTTACAAATAAGTCTTATTATTGCTTGATTAGCGCCCCATATAAATCACTTTATACGCACCCGTGATGTGGACTTGACGGACACAAGCTGGCCAGATAAAAAAATATATTAACAAGTGACTAATTTGAAACGATGCCCTTATCACAGAACACGTATGACTATCTGTTTATCTTAAATTGTCTGGGTTATAAAAGTTAAATTGTTGTTGTGGTGAAAGTGTGGGTAATCGATTCATGATGAGGTCAATCGTTGCATAATGATTTATGGAGATGTATGGGCATTCGGGTATTAATGTCCTGCTTGGATGACTGACCCTGTTGTGGACATAAAGAAAAGACCACTTGGGCTTTGGCGAATCTTTTAATATATATATACATACATACATAAACTCACGTCTTTATCCCAGAAGGGGTAGGCAGAGGCGCCACCAGGACATCCACATTTCGCCTTGTATGTTCCGTTCCATGATGTGATAGGGGGCGAGCCATGTCGGGCACAAATTCCTGACTCCGGGCTGATAATGAATAGAAAAACCTAAAATGACTTTGCCCGACCCGGGATTCGAACCCGAGACCTCAGCTTTGTAGTCGTACCATAGTACAACTGCGCCACCGAGACAGTCTAATATATATTTTTAATTTAATTAAAGAAGCAGCAGCTGTTAATAATTACAAGTAGAATAATAATTATTTATCGCAGTAGCGAAGAATTAAGATTTCTTTATTATAAGTTGTTGATATTGTAATGTGAAAACATTTTTGTATCATAATTCTAATTAAACATGTTTTTGTTTCAGGTAACTATCACCACTATCTACTTTTGACACAAACAACAAGAGTATGTATAATTAATTATAACAGAAAAAAAACACAAATAAACCAATTATTGTCATTTAAATAATAAAATTTAAATACCCAATACAGATAACGCATAGCTTATTAAAAACAAAATTAGAATAGAATTGTCTAGAATTGTCATTTTTATAAATATATAGTTATATAATGGTATGAAAGATCAAATGTTACCGACAGGACAACCCATGAGGCACACCCAATATTTAAATTGTTTATAATACCTACTTCACCCATCCACACCTGGCTAATCCCCGAGGGATATCCTTATTTCCACCGATTAGTATTCAATCAACGCATTCGTGAAGAAAGCTCCCTAACTGTCCGTGTCCCGACACAGAGGCCGCCACTCCCGATCAATATGCATGTAAACGTAACAAACGTTCTGGGAACGGTGTCTGTTTGTCTTTCAATACGTTATAATTATTTAGTTTTTAATGATGACGTATAATATTCAAGATTTTGTCAAATATACGAAACCGATATTCAAAGCTGTGTAAGTAAAGATATGAAAATCAACTGCTTTGTTATTATTTTCAAAATAATGTCATAATTTTCGTCAATATTTTTAAAACTCACGTATTTGAAGGTATAATAGTTCTTATTGACGAAAGAGGTAGTTAATAGATCAAAGAAATAGCGCAGAGTCCCTTATTCACGAATAATAGGATAAATCTAAATAAATTTATTTTGCATAACAATACAAATGTATTGCTCGCAATAATGTGTATTATTAGTACTTTTGCATGACTACTTCATTACGAATACAAATAAATGACGTGTAACCAATATAATAAATAATTATTGCATATTTATTGCCTTCTCATAAATACGTGGCTATAAAACTATTACGTAAACACCACAAATTAACGGTTATAAAAATAACAATAATAAATTTGCATAATTATAACTAATACATTTATTTTTAATTGATTGTTGAAAGAATTTCCGCTTTTAGTTTCGAGTGTTGTATCATACTTGATTTATTTTATTCCTTGTATATTAATTAGAAGAATATCTTAATACGGAATTCAATTTTTACACGATTTACGGAAGATGTAATAAATTTGCAAAAAACACAGATTTTACAACTCAGTTTAGTTTCCTTCTAAAAGAAATCCACGTACAACCAGAATTATATAAATATATAATGTCTTTTAATTATTTTATTCAGTAGCTTCCTTCTTTACTTTTGTATAAAGTAGTGATATCAATCTGTACATCTTTTTAACGAAATAACAAATACAATACAAGATAAACAAATCAAAAGATATCCTAAGCTGAACTAACAGCACTGCACTTGCAATCAAGAAAAATATACCTTACTTAGCTGAGTCAGTAAAATCATGCATAACTATAAATCATACTATAAATTAACATGCTAGAAACAATACAAAAATCACTGCAACCCGATAAAAGATAAGTCAATTATTCGAGTACTAATGTGCGTTACAAAATCGTGTACTTATCTAATTCGCTGCGTTGTAGCCTCGACGCGGCCGTGACGTGATAGGCATAAACTCGACGTGTCACCGCCGGCCACTCTGAATTTTAAGCAGGTGAAATTTGTTTGTTCTATAGTAAAAAATAGGTACTTGTTCGAACAGGATATCGAACCGTTTCATTAGATTGTTTAGTGGAAATATTTATAGGTTTTTTATTGATGTGATTTTATTGGCGGTATATTTTATATGGATATATTAGAATTCATATTTTTTTATGAAATTAAGCTTCTTTTTATACTAGCATGGTATAATTGTTAAGTAATACATGTTTATTTGTTAAGCGGTGTAAAATAAAGTGCGCTCTATCTATCTATAATAACTGCTGTGTTTTATGAAAAAAGACCTACTTTTGAGATATTATTAAGAGAGCTCACATTAGGTTGCTTTATCAATTGTTTATTATACTCAATTAACTACTTAATGTCTATATGCTGTGATAATTATGGTATGTCTCATAGACAGTAAAGTTTCAGCCCTTATCTCTAATTATCAAATCCACTTGTTATGAATCAAAAATATACCCAGTAAAGGGTAGCATAAAGACTTACATATGCATATATATATATGCACAAATACGTATATATATGTAACAATAAGCTAGTAAGTTATATAAATAAACCACTGTTAAAGTAGCACGAATAAGCCATACCAGAACGGCCCACATATTTGACAGCTGACTGTTAGCGAACGTGTCAAGTTTAAAGATTGATTTATTGTTAAATCCAAACTATCTACTTAGTATGCACTAAATCGGACTTTAAATCCAGGTTAAAATTTTAAAAAGTTTAAATTTGAGTCATCCCTAAGCCATAGATCTCAAAATACTCAGTTAATTTTCAATTTAATGCAAGGTTGTGAATTTACGTAGAATTTGATTTGTGATCGAGAAGACGATAAAAACTTTATCATGTCCTCTGAACAAATGAATGCAAAACTTTGACCGAACTTGTAGTAAGAATATTTAGTAATGTAAATTTTAAAATTACGTAAACTACTTTTTATTGCCGTTCAAATTTTAAAAAATACGGCACATGACTTTTCTACTCGATTCAAATCTCAATATATTTTTGTCGACTGTTCTAATTTTAAACCCGATAGCTCTATTCGCATTTCAATGTGTCCCGATTCGATCTGTCAGCAAAAAATATATTTTTTCGTCTGCCATTCCTTAATGTGTAAGTAGGGTAACATTTTTTATCAGATCGGAGTCCTAACATTTATCTCGATAGCTCTATCAATTAACTCCCACTGAAATCGCCTACAAAGCGAGATTTTTAACTGTGTCCTTAGGATCGCGTGGCAAGATTGCTTAAAAACTTCAATTTCTTGTGTTTTATTGCGCTATTAATTGTTTTTTAATCTATTTAAAGGAGGACGGTTGATGCTATCTCAGTTTAGGCACGCGAATTGTTTTGCAAATTTTTTGTAAAAATCTTGATGAGTCAAATGGACATCTACAAGATACTGCCATTATCACATTGATAATAAATTTTCATTTTATACTCAAGACTATTTTTTTAATTTAAACCCTTTTTTATTTATTTTAACTGACACAATGCCTGAGTGGTAAAGGTCTTCCATTTTTTGTTCAATTTCCATTTGTTTTTATCCTCTTGGGTTAAAATTCAATTAAGTTATTGACATTAATAAAGAACACAGGTGCTGACTTCAGCTGAAATATACACGCATATACGCTTGATAAACACACGAATAACAAATATTTTTTTAGTCTACGAACCGAATACGCAATAATTTCATAGTTGCCTGTCTCAGTCCAACTGCCTATTAAAATATTAATGAAGTGAGGGCACTGTAAAGGTGTTTGCATACGAGTACGATTTCTAAGTAATTACTTATTAATGGAGGAAAAAGGTATGAACCTAGGCCGCTCTATGAATGAACGGACACATCACGATAATGACTTATTTCACAATAGCTTGATGACTTGTGTTCTACAAACCTATTGCGATGCTGCAATATCATAGCTGGTTTATTGCAGTGAGCCTCCGTGGCACAGTAGGTTAGACGCCGGCTGTGAAACGAGAGAGCGGGTTCGAATCCCGCACCGAGTCAAATGTTTGTGATGCCCACAAATATTTGCCTCGGGTCTGGATGTTTGTGAAAAAAGTTTCTTGTAGATTCTGATACCCACGGTACATGAAGTAATTGATCTTAATGTGGGGTCAGGGCTATGTATTTGACTGTTGGGTATATTTGTTTTTTTATAAATGTTAAGATACACCTGTTCTTTACTCGTCTTTATACAAAAATATAAAATTTAGTTAATCAGTAGAGTGTCTTGCTGTACTGACCAATGACTTCAAAATGTTGGTTAGATGGATGCGGGAAGCTAAAGACCGGGATGGTTGGCGCGTACTTGGGAAGGCTTATGTTCAGCAGTGAACGGCGATAAGCGGAGTAAAATAGCAATTTACTGACGGTAATTCTTGTGTGTATTACAATTGGAATGTACATCGAATGCAGGCAGTAGAAAATATATTTGATTTCATTTTTTTACGCCTTTAATCTTTTAAGATGGACAACCTAATTGGAAATGACCAGGCTGCTAAAAAGGGGGTAATAGTAGATTCACTAAGATTTTATGTATGCGAGAGTTCGAACCTGTGGCTTATGGTTTCACTGCCCTCTACCCACTGCGCCACAGGGGATATCATATACACCTGTTATGAAAGGCACATGATCTAATCTTTTTCCCAGCCCACATCACATATACGCGATGCGAGACATGTAAGGCAGGCATTCTTTTACATAATTCCCATTGTAAATAACTATGCTTGGTGTCATCAAGAGTATTACTCAAGTCATAAATCACGCGCACGTGATCTCGTCTCATAAAAAGTACATAACATATGACAGCCTTCGTGGCACAATTGGTTAGACGCCGGCTGTGAAACGAGAGGCTGCGGGTTCGATCCCCGCTCCGAGACAAATGTTTATGTGAACTACAAGTATTTGTTTCGGGTCTGGGTGTTTGTAAGACCGAAAAGTATCTCGTAGTTCCTAATACCCACGACAAAAGACTTGATCTTAGTGTGGGATCAGGACTATGTATGTGACTGTTGGGAGTTATTTATTATTATTTATTTATATACACATACATAAATTCACGTCTTTTTCCCAGAAGGGATAGACAGAAGTGCTACCAGGATACCCACATTTCGCCTTGTATGTTCCGTCCCACGATACAATAGGGGGCGAGACTATCTCCATATCGGGCACAAATTCCTGACTCCGGGCTGATAACGAATAGAAAATACAATATCACTTTGTCCGACCCGGGATTTGAACCCAAGACCAAGTAATCGTACCGAAGTACAACTACGCCACCTAGGCAATCATAGTAGTCATAAAAAAAATTAAATAAGAGCTAGATTGTTCAGATTTTCGAGGTCTCATTATGCTAGGCTGTCGAGGAGACTGACTGTGTATTGCTATGGCAGTAGGCTTGGTCTAGATTTTACTTAAGCTTGATTTACGTAATATAAAGGAAGATTAAAAACACAGGGTTCTAAAACAGCTACATTGAGCTAAAATATTTGCAATTTTATTTTGTGCATTTATTGCACCCTCTGTCCAATGTGGTAGATAGATCAGAACCATAATATATAACTAAATTAAGTATATTTAATATCGGTGGCATAATTTACTGAACTTTAGTGAAAATTTCTCGGAAAAATAACAATCAATCAAAAATGGTCCTTCGAGCCGGATAATATTTTGGTGACTTAACGATCAGTTTTTTTTATTCTCTCCTCCTTGTGACGTAAAAACATGCGACAATTGGCCAGCGGAATCGTTTAAAACACCTACGTAATAAATAACGATCACCTACTATAACAGATAGCAATACAGTTACGCGACGCGAACCAAACTACTATTAGTATTCACATGGGCGTCTGTAACGGTGATGTGAAGTAAGGTACGGTTAGACTTACTTTATGAAATTAATGTTATGTAACTCCGGCCTTGATTTTTCAATTGCTTAATGGGCCAGGGTTGGACAGCCCTTTACCTTCTCTGGTGTATCATCAGCTTATACTAGTCCACTGCTGGAAATAGGCCTCCTCCAAATTGCGTCATTTCACACTGTCCTCGGCTTGTCGCATCAAACATCTGCCAGCGACCTTTCGCAAATCGTCACTCCGCCAAGCTGAAGGGCGTCCTACACTACGTTCTGGTGTATTGGTATGAGTTAATAAGTGGATCACTGGATTGGCACTTGCCAGTGATTACTGCGGTTTATATAGTTATTAATAACTTGTGGAGTCGTTATTGTATGTTTGGGTTTTTGGAAGGAAGCGAAGGGTCGTAGGCTTTGCTGGTTCTTGAAAGTTGGTGGATAGGGAAGGAAGAAAAAAGAGGAAAATCTTCCTGACGTTTATGAGACTTTTTTTATTTGAAAACGCACCCATGACACCGAATTAATGTTAAAACTAGGTTAATAACAAAATACACTTACTATCTGATACATTTTATAATCATAAATCACACACACATACATAAACTCACGCCTTTTTCTCAGAGGGGGTAGACAGAGGTGCTACCAGGACACCCACATTTCACCTTGTATGTTCCGTCCCACGATGTGATAGGGGGCAAGCATATCGCCATATCGGGCACAAATTCCTGACTCTGGGCTGATAAGGAATACAAAAATCTGATAACACTTTACCGGACCCGGGTTCGAACTAAAGACCTCAGCGTTGTAACTGTACCGTAGAGCAAGTACGCCACTGAGGCAGTAATAAATCAATAAATACAAGAATATCAATAAAAATTACTCAATACACATTGTTTAAGAGCATTCTTTAATGTGGTTTAACAAGCGAATAAGTTACCTCACAATAGTTTGAAGCTATATTGCAAAAACGTAAAAGATTTAACTTCATTGCGTTGCGTTGTAATTTGTAATGAAACGTTGCTTTTTATTATCTGCGCTGTTTCGTTCGGTTGGTCAATCGATAATGGAAAAATTACTCGGAATTATTATTATTGAAATTCGGGTGTGCAGTTTTCTTAGTAATTTGTTGGGAAAATAATTTTTGGTAGAAGTATTACTTGATATAAAATAAATTAAAGCTAAAATTATAAACAAATTAGGGAATTAGGGTTTTTTGTGTATTATGTGGACGACATAGAAGTGTTTTCATCCCATAAAAGCTAGTTTTCTTTAAGAATATTTTTATCAATCTCAAAATGTGTCAACTCAAAGATAGAGCATAAAACCTCTTTTCTAAATCAGAAAGTGCCAATTACTAACTTAACACTCTAAATCCACCAAAAAAAAACATAGAGTCCGCCATAACTCTTGAAATTACTAAAAATGTAGAGTAGCACTTTGCGTCCACCCACTCAGCTCTATTTAAGTCATACACGTCACAACTGGCTTTCTCGGTAAATCTGGCTGAAGTGCGCAACACTTCCGAGTTTTCAATTAGGTGGTAATACTTTGAATAGAGTATTACGGTCCAAATATAGAGACGATGTGAAACGTTTTTATGGTAGAGCTGACTCTTATAGTGTTGTATTTATCGTTAATTTTTATTTTAGTTTTGATACGTTTTGATCGTGGTTTAATTAAATGTAGTATGGTAGAGTGTGTAAATGGTAGAGTCGTTAATTTCATTGTTTTGTGAGCTCATTATTGATAATTGTAATGCTTGTTATTCTAACTTAGAAAATAAAATAGTGTTTGAGTATTAGTAATACGTTAGTAAAATTTGGTGATGTAATGATTAAGTCTTAAAACAATAGATTGTGGTTTGTATAGAGATGGCGTCAACGTATTTAATTAATAAAGGATTTGAGATTTCAAATTAAATACAGTTCCTAACCTGTATGCGCCAACGAAGTTGTGTTTTCTTCTGCGTCCGTGTAATAAAGATATTACATAAGACATTATCGTCTAGACAAAAGAAAAAAAAACATAATATATTAATTGTTATTAATAAATATCTGAACTTTAAACAAAGAAATAATCCAAGAATCAATTTTACATTTTATCCTCCAGTTTGACCTTTAATAATAAAAAGACGTTTGACCAGATATTGGGTCAAATGTTTGATCATAGGCGATATTTTTTCCAAATACAATGCAATCAGTACTGCCAAACGTTCAAAAATCATAATAGCACTTATGCAACAATATTCAAATATTATAAAAATTACAACAATAACAATTACAAATTAAATTCGTATTTAATTAACAGAAGCGCTCGTTTGCGACATCCGAAAGTTACGACAGTATTCGCCGTCCCTCTCACACCCATTGTGTATGCGCGCGCGCAAGCGAGTGATGCGCCACTTCTTACATTAAAACCTGAAATATTATGATAATTAGATTGCAATATGTTCTAATTAACAGTAGTTGCAAATGTTTGTGGTTCGCGAGTGGTTGTGCCTGTGTTGTGCTTGTGAATAATGGATTTGAGGAACCACAGATTGTTCAAAATGGCTAAAAAGCCGAGCCTCTCGCGGTCGTCGTCGATATCCACACCAAGGTCTATTTGCGAAATATTTAGGTTTAATGGCTTAATTTAATTTGAATTTTAATATATATGTTTGATTAATTTTTATATCATTGTATTATAAAATTAATACATTATATTATAATAAAACGCTGGCTAAATTTTCAAGCGATTCAACACCTTATTTGTGTGAAAACTAAGTAGCTATTTATTTACATGGAAGCCCTCAATTTTATATTGAGGTAGTTTTGAGGTTTAAAAAAGTAAAATTAATTAAGTAATTAATTTGCAAAAATCAACAAGTGATTTGTGTTATTTCATTAAGACTGCAGCTATCGTAGATTCAGTATAAATTGTAGATCACTTGTTTTTTGTACATGCATAGGTTAATGTTTTTACAACCGATTGTAAAATCAGAGCAGACAAAAAAGAGAATCAACTGTGTGAAAACCGTTGTCTTTCAGTCGAAATAATTTTGTCGGTCTGCTAGATATCGGATATATACTGATTGATCACGATTAGGTTCAGTTTCCAATGATGCTAACATCTAGACAGATACAAATACCTTACCACGAAGCAAATTCTAATAGTTTCATTCACAATATTAGTTCACAACACTCAATAAAACTTTATTTACTAATTCACAATCATTTTCCATTTCCCCGCACCTACAGCGAAATAATATTATATCGAATATCGATTGCAATATTTCACATAGATTTTGAAATCGTAAAGGTTTCCGAACTGGTTTTTCGCGTATTAATGACGGATAAAATCGAAAACAAGTAATATTTAGCTGCCGAACATTCCGGCTTACCCGTGCTCGACTATTAAGAAACATAAATTATAATCTAATTTAAAAAACATTTATAATGTCGTTGAGGAATTTTAATGTCGGACTAGAAAAACTAGTAGTCGGCGCATTAGGTACTTAGCTGCAAATGTACCCACGATTCCATTTTAATGAATTATGGACAAAGAAATGTATGTGAAATTATTGTAACGAAGGTTGGCGGAAGTAGGATGCATACTTCATCCGATAGGGCGCTGCGCTAATAATTGGGAAAGCCTATATTCATTGAATTTCTGAAAGCTGAAGAAAAAGTAAAAACATACATTTCAAGTAATTTTATTACACCTGATGTAAAGTCATTAGCAGCCTCTGAGCAATTTTGGTAGCCAGATAAACGACCTTATCCAAACGACCTTAATCATATCATCATCATCTATACAAAAATGAAATATTGTCAGCATCCAATGTTTTAAATATTGCTAAGCACACACCTTGTCATTTATTACGTTGATTGTATTACTTCGAACCTAATATAATGACGTAAAATATTGTCCTATAATATTAAGTATGTATTTACTAAGTTGTTCGGATGAATACAAACATCACTAATACAGGAGCATAGAACCAACTTCTTGGAACGGTAGGTAAGTCATATAGATTTTTTGTTCGTCGGGCCGACAATTGCCACATCATGACCTCACGTACAACTCGACACTATAAAACACTAGATCTTAAATAGGTCTAGTATTATAATAGATATTGTTCTCACGGCCATGTAGAAAAATCTAGCAAAGCCTTATATGGCAGAGGCGACTTATATGTATTAAAACCATTTGAGCCAGTCTGGTGGGCCATATTCGGCGTCTGTGAACTGGCGCAATGGAAATTAAATTTAAAATTTGAAATATACACACAGCTTGTTTCATAGTTGGTAGAGCTATCACACACAATCCTGACTTTTTCGAGAATTTTTTTAGACCTCTTTTACTGAAATATCTCAGCTGATGTTGACACTAAAACATAAGCCAAACAATTCTGCTATATGAACAAATCTCATAAGTATAAAACGTATTTGTATGGACAGGTTTAATAAAAGGGACACAATGTAGGCATCGTAATTATAAATAAAAATCCGTTTTCTGGTAGAATGATCTGATTTCTAATGTCTCATATCTGTTTATGCCTAAAATAGTAAAAGATTTTATCTGACCAACTAATGTGTGCCATGCGTAAAAATGTCCAAAAATTTGTTTCCGTTTTCAACATACATAATATTTTATATATTTTATTCCGCATATTAAACTGGGTTTCAAGGTCGTTTATAAGACTAATTAATCAACAGTTATAAGTTTGTCAGCTGTCGTGTCCCACCTTGGAGGTGAAAAGTGGGTGATCTCGATTTCGTTTCACCTGCTGCCTTTTAAGGACAAATAATTTTGGTAACATAATCGCAGTTTTGATCTAGTAATGGACTATCTAAGTTATGAATGATCATTTTGATACTTAAGGTAGATAACAATTTCGTGGAGGTATTGTTTTCAATTAATTGAGAGGCTTTATCAGTGTATAGTCCTGGCGTTCTTAAATAGATTTTCATTTATTTACATATTTAAAGTAATTAAGAAATTTAGATTTGTATATTGTACAAAACATAAACTTAATTTAAAAACTACTATATCACTATAAATGTTTCCATTAAATGTGCTATTTTCACAAAATAAAATTTAAGAGGCGTAAAATAATTCTAATAAAGCCCAGTAAAAATTGTTTTGACACTCAAACGCCATACAAATAACAAGTAACTGAAGTCTGCGACGAAATCCGACGCGATGCTAACGGCAGATAAGGCGCACATTGCGTATTTTGAGTAGCGGTCTGTCATGTTTCGGCTCCTTGATATTTGCCAAACCGAAAATGTACGTGAAATGTTTTAATAATCAAATATTTTAAACATTAACATATTCCCGTGTTGTGGGTACGGGTTTTTCCCCATAACGAAAGGTTCATCTCTCATATTGGTAGAAAACAGAATACACCCAAATAAATACACCCAACAGTCACATACATAGTCCTGACCCCACACTAAGATCGAGTCTTGTGTCGTGGGTATCAGGAACTACGAGAGACTTTTCGGTCTCACAAACACCCAGACCCGAAACAAATACTTGTGGTTCTCACAAACATTTGTCTCGGTGCGGGGATCGAACCCGCGGCCTCTCGTTTCACAGGCAGCGTCTAACCAACTGCGCCACGGAGGCTGTCAATGGTAACATTGATCGAACTAAGCTAGGTCATTATTAACTTTTTTAGAATCTTTTGATACGACAAATTGACTACATCTTGTTCTACAATTGAATTCAAATAGACTAATAATCAATGGCAGATGGTTCTCTCTAGCCAGTTGTAAAAATTATGCCGGTCACACTCGGGTACTCTAATGGATTTTCCACCATCGTGTAAGGTTTTAGACCTTCCAGGGTTCCTCATACAATAACTTCGTAAATACAACTGTTAGACTGCCTCGGTAGCGTAGTTAAACTACGGTACGACTACAAAGCTGAGATCGCGTGTTCGAATCCCGGGTCGGGCAAAGTGATATTGGGTTTTTCTATTCATTTTATCAGCCTGGAGTGAGTAATTTGTGCCTGATATGACGAAAGGCTCGCCTCCTATCACATCTTGGGACGGAACATACAAGGCGAAATGTGGGTGTCCTGGTGGCGTCTCTGCCTATCCCTTCTGGGATAAAGGCGTGAGTTTATGTTTGTATGTATGTACAACTGTTAAATACGTATCTAAGTAGATAAAAACCCAGTGTCCACACAAGAAGCCGTAAAACCCATATAAAGAGTGGCTAAACGCTATCTATCCTATGAGGTAAAAAACTAGTGAACAAATGTGGATGGTTATCATAGCACAGACGCACACGCCAAAATAATTGGTCATCTGATCGTGCGGGATAAGCTTAAAAATGTTAGCGGGACAAAAATGTTTGGTAACAGAATTCTAGAACTATATTACAACGTAAATGTTGTGTGAAATTGGATTTTAGTTTATATAAAATATGCATTTTAATACACCCAAAGCTATTTGTATTGAATTGTGGATAGCAGACATTAAATCAGACTTTTTAATACCTAAAAATGATCTATACCTAAACTGTGTAATGTGTATCGGTTTATATACATATAATAATATAGCTCTACACCCATATTCTTGTGTTGTGTAAAATACCTTTAAATGATAATATAAGTGCGTGGTGGCCTGTTGGTAACGGACCAGACGCGACTGCCAACATGTTTCATGGTGGTCGCGGGTTTAAATCCCAGGACACACCTCTGACTTTTCGGAGTTATGTGTGTATAGATAGTCAATCATCACGCACTATGACGGTGAAGGAAAACATCGTGAGGAAACCTGCATAACGTAGCGATTTTGAAAATTTTCTACGGTATGTAAAGTCTGCAGACCCGCAGTAGGCCTGCATGGCGGACTATATAGTCCGGCCATATGACCTAACCCCTCTCAACCGTACTCTTGATAGTAGAGGAGGCTCGTACCCTGCAGTAGGACGTACCTATTAGGGTTGAACAAAAAAAAATCATAAATATAGAAGACTTCCCAATTAATATGCACTTTTATTTACGACCATTACGTACTCCAAAAGTTGAGTTAAATCATAAAGTGGTTCTTTAAAATTCGTACTCCCAATTAGAAAGAAATCAAGATTTGGACTATCTCCGCATTTTCTAGGAAGAAGACGCAAAATTCCAACATGAACTATATCACAGATCGGACCTCATTACATTTTATGAGTGGTCAACTTAGATGAATCTAAAGCGAGCATATGTATATGCGAGTGAGTATACAGAGTGAATTTGTGTGGGCGAGGATGGCTAAATCCAAAACTATGAGCAATACTGAAAAGAGTCACGAGCCAATTTTGATGACGCTTAAAACTGCATAATTGCATTTTTGAATCAATATTCCATAAGATAACCTGACGTTGTTTTTTGACATTTTTATATACCATTCAACTATCAGGCTTTTAAAACAGTTCGTTATATCAAATTCTCATAGATAATTTTGTCGTTAACCTACTGTTAATACTACAGGACATAGCAAAAATTAAAAATCTGACACTTTCCAAACATTTGAAGCAACGCTTCGTTAAGATTAATGTCTTCTGTTCAGTTAGTTTACGCTAATCGCCCATCACTTGCGAACGCTGCAGACGCACGTGTGTAACGGTACCTTAAGTTAGTAGGCTAAATGTTTGCAGACAAAAGAAATGGCATCGCGATTGCGAAGGTGAGGGTCAGTAACTACCAGTAACTTCTAGTTACTTCCAATCTAAGGATTTTGTGTATAACAGCATCTTATTAGGAGTTCCGGCTGGTGCAGATATCAGAGACACTGATCACTGCAATGTTTTTTAATGTTTTAGAAAAGATGGCTAACGAGCAAAGTCTCCGGTCCATCAAGCGCCTTGTCATATATTTTACATGACTTGATTTTTAATAAACTTTAGTCACATTACTCAAAGATACCATATGAGAGAATTCCCCAGGCATTAACTGCACCAAATTCATCATATTGTATCAAGCCTGGGCTGAGGTTTTAGATCTAAAACCTTCTCAACCCTATTGATTATAAAAGGCCCGTGCTCTGCGAAGAGCCATGTTTGGGCAAATAATATATTACTTTGTTATGTTCTGCTTGTCGTAAAACACGTAAGTCAGGTAGAATTGTCAGCCATCCAGCCATCCATATAATCGGTCCTAAAATCACAGTAATGTAACAATACATATCTACACAGTAAATATGAGTAAGCAATACTTAAATCTGTACTCGCAGTGTAAATGCGACTCCCACACTCTGCATGACCTTTCATTTATTTAATAAGGTGTGGGTACAGCGTGACTGAGGATTCAGACTCTTGTTAATAACTCGCACATTGACGCTATAGATAATTATATAGTGTTTCTATAAGACTAAGTGGCTACAATGCACACGATGGGCGCATTTCCAACTAAATAGTTTCTTTTTATTGCGATGAATGGCGAGACGAGCATGCCATTTGCCTGATGGTAAGCCATAAGACCACAGATGGACAGTAGCAAAACCAGACAACACAATGAATAACAAAGCATTACATCGCATTCCACTGCGCTCGCCATCCTAAAACACAAGATGTTAAGTCTCATTATGTCCAGTGGTTACTCTGGCTACAATTTGCTTCAAATCAGAATACAACAGTGCATTTAGACTGTTTTTTGGTGGAAGATATAGATATTGCGGTGGTACCTACCCAGGCGGAATATCACATATGAGAGACCTACCACCAGTGACATGACAGTAATATAGCGCTTCAAATATTTAATGGCCTTTTGTAGAAATACCAATTCTAAACTTTCCTACTGCTCAGTCACCGATTAAATAACAGTTGTCGAACGTAACACAAATGTTTGTTGTTGCATAACATTATTGTAATACGTAATTGATATTTACTGTGTATGGTATTGTTATTGACTGTTACATTACTCCAATGCCCTTTTACTGGGGATATTTCATACATACGTTCCATAGGGTTGATATATGTGTTGATAATGCGTTACTTAATCAGGAAGGAACGTCCTTTAGAGAAGCCTGATTATGCATTTGTGTGGCATCATTGTATTCTGTGGCAACAATAAGAAGCAAGGTCCTTTAAAAGAAGCGTGAAGGAGTAATTGAGTAGACTCGGTGCTTCAGCGAGACTGTATTGTACCTATCACCAAGTGCATTGTTAAGTTGCCGTAGAAATAAAAATACTATATTTTATAAACCAGCACTGTCGTCTCAATTTGCCACAGTGCAGTTACTTCTCTTTAGTATCATACCAGGTTTTAAATAAGTCTACCTAGGCTGACAACATTCTAAATAACTAGATACATAACTGTATTGTTTGATTTTGTTTAAATTAAATTATGTGATAGTCTATGCCATACCCCTAGTGTTGAACATCTGAATATTAGGATGACAATAAGTCACTTACAAAGTTCCGACCTTGTGTCACCAACATTCACTAGACGTTGCGAAAACAGTTCATCCCATACAATAAAGATGTTTGGTGAAAATGGAACGCAACCAATCGTCTATACACTGTGACATTTAGAAACAGCGGGACACACTCAATTCTTAACCTTAAGTTCTTTGCATAAAATTGACATTATAAAAGCAAATGTATAGAGTTTTGTCACAGTACAGAACATAACAGTAATACAATTAGGATCACTACGGTCATTTGACTTGGAAAGCAGTTCGTTTGTTATGCCATGAGTTTTTAACGTGTTTCATAATTATGGGTTTTTGACAATTACTGGTGTAGTTAGCGGTAGTTAACGCCTAAGTAAAGTAAGTAGAAAGCTGTAACAATGATATAATTATTTTAAGCAAAAATTCTTAGGCCAAAACGAATATCAGTACTGAACTTTTGTTAAAAATTTCTCCCAAAAAAGATAGAGGTAATGTTATTTGTAATTTAATTCAATAACATTACACAAACTAAGCAAGGAATTAATTTATTTTGTTATCAACACAAAAACATTTATTGCTGTTAATACGAGTATATAACAGAAAATTAACGAAATGCATAAAAACTAAATTCGTATTACTTGTGCTTCCTTCCAAAGCGCCTCAAATGAACGAAGGATTTGCAGTTCCGCCACTTAAGGGAAATGGTATCGCCATTTATGAATTAAACCACGTTGGTTGAGCAATGGCAGTTAAGCCTCTAATGCAGGTATTTATAAACTCGAAACATTTAGTACACGAATTATTGAGTGTTTAAGTTGTAGTAAAGATAACTTTTGGAATATGTTTTCGCAATTAAAGATTTAAATGGATTATAGTGGATGTACTATTAAATTACCATCTGCTCAATAATACCTATTTGTCTCATACATCAATTCCCATTCCTATCCCACTTTTCAAAAAAACTACCAAATAGAAACTTTTTACAATTACCCGGCAACACTGCATCGGTACCATTTGTACTACGTATGTGTGTCAGTGAGGTCGGCTGCACCGGAGCGAGTCACTAATAAACATCAATTACGTATCTTCCACCCGACAGTTATAAAAAGCGAACAACTATCAAGCGATTACATCATGCCACGTGCTATCCTGGGCGCTCAGGGTTGCCAAGGGGGTAATTGATTTAATTACAATTTTACTATTTACATAGGTATTTATTATTTATTCGCTGTTTTATTTTCAGATGTAATATTCTAGCTCAAGAATATAATCAAATAATAAATATAAGCTCGAAAATATGACAAGACGACTCTTGCAATAAATTTAAAGTTATGCCAAAAAAAAAACAACCGCAAGCGTTTATTTATATTGATATTGGAGTGTTGATCCTCTATTAATTAGCTTTAATCACGTATATGCAAAGTACAAGTATAATTACTTTTGAATTTATTCAGTATTGTGATAATAATTATTTGAAAAAAATAATAAAATTTAATAACAATGACTAACATCACAGCACAAAAGAGCCATTTGCAAATTCGTATTTTGAATAAGCCACTAATGACAAAATTAACTCAATGACTTACAATGATTGAAAATAATAAATTATCAATATATTTGTCAATAAAATAACCAAGAAAATGTATAAACCTATTTAACACATTTTTTAAATGTTGGCAACCCTGTATGTACCGTAGCAATCGGCCAGGGAATGCCTTCACGCGCGGTAAAAGAAAATAAAAGTCGGAACCTGTTCCGCTAAGCGACTCCTGTAATGACTACTAGTAGGGCTAGCGGGATTCGGGACGAATGTCGATAACGTTCATTTATCTATTATGTTTTTACAAAAAACATTTTGTTTAGACTAAGGTCTGTGTTTTTATCGATGGTATGTTGTTTATTTAATTTCATCAAACGTTTTTTTTCTTTTTTGTTTTCATTTACTTTAGCAGAACTTGCACATGAGTGTAAATGGTAAGAATAATTAGTGAAATATTCTAAAATCTTCAACATTCTGTTTAGGAGGAATAGTAATATGGAAATATATGAGATAATTTTTTTTATCCCCAAATAACACACATTTGACATTAAGAACTTAAAGTGCCAGAATAAGAAAAATAACTAGTATGTCACTTAACATAAAAAAACTATATTATAAAAATAACTGGCGTAGTTGCATTACGGTACGGTTACAAAGCTGAAGTCTCGGGTTCGAGTCCCGGGTCGGGCAAAGTGATATTGGATTTTTCTATTCATTATCAGTCAGGAGTCAGGAATTTGTGCCCGATATGGCGATAAGCTCGCCCCCTATCACATCGTGAGCCGGAACATACAAGGCGAAATATGGGTGTCCTGGTAGCGCCTCTGCCTACCACTTCGGGGATATAGGCGTGAGTTTATGTGTGTATTTTAAAAATGTTAAAGTTTTCTTTCGAAAATATTCTTCGATTCACTATCGACCAATATCCCCAACAACCCTACCCGCTCGCCTCTTGATATGGGTCAGCGTGCCTCGTAAACAGGTCCTGTGACGTCAGCGTTAACGACGCCAACCCTTCAATGTTTATTGCTTTACATTGAATAATAACTGTTAACCCTCCGGCCGTTTGTATCGACAGGTGTCGACATGCGCTTATGCCGTGGATGTATTGTCGTGGCGTTTTGTTTTTGCTTGTTCTTCTGTTTGTAATAGACTGTTATTTTTTATTGTTTACGTAATGTTTATTGATTCAATTTTAGTTAAAGTATAAGTGCAAGAATTGTTAGTTACTTATAATAATATTTTGCTATGAAGTATTTTACTACATTAGGTCTTTTGTCCCCGACAGTGTAAAGAAAAGCGAAAGGATCTATTTGTACCACCAACTGCGCGATATTTTTTTCCGCCAATACATTATAATAAACACTTTCACACACACACCCACAACTTTCTAAATACTGACGGACTAAAGTGCTATAAGTAATCCTCCTTCCCTGTTAAAAGTCAATAATAGTCAATAATACTTTTTAATCTTGAACCACACACATGAGTGTGTACTTATGATCATAATTTTGGAAAATCTACTACTAAGTATAGTTCGCTAAACATATTAAAAGTAACCTGATTATGTCAAGCCATACGAGTGCATAATTCGTTGTAAGATTTAGGTTAAAAGAATTTATTCTCATAAAAACATACAGTTCACTTACAAGAATTAGGGAAGGGGAAAGATTTAGGGCGAGTATTGTCATAAATTCTCAGAATAGAAAGTTGCTTAGCAGCCACACTGATCTATCTCACATAATCTAGTCGAGGCACTTTAGACTACCGCGCAGGTCACACAGTTGTTACACATATATTCCTTACTTTACAAAGTGTACGAATACAATTGTTTGTGTATCAAGAAGGAAGACGAGCGACGTAGTGGAATATACTTAGGACTACAAATAACAACTGATAATGAAAATAAAAGCCACTGTAAAACTTGCAGTGTGAACATGATTCCATCTTTTTCTATTATTATAAAAATGTGTGTCACTACTCACTTTAGATTCACTTTCAGACATTTTATCTCCCAAATTTGTACCATTAAATTCTGTACTAACTACACCAAAATGAACTATTGCAAACTACTATACCAATTTACCAAAGCTAATAATAATATCGCTACTAACTCTAATGATCACTCTTATTACACAAATAGGCATCAATATGCAAACTGTATTTCCACTAACAAAAAACATTAAAACAGCATAACCACCAAGACCTCAGTGATCTTTAACCTATGATCCACTTCAAACACCTTCAGATTAGCTACTCTTGATATGTTTGCCTACTACTCGCCGCCGCTGTCGCAATCTTTCACGCGATACCGAGGCACGCTAAGCACGTGACTGGCTTTGAAAGTAGAATAATACAGTTTTTACGAGATTGTAAAGCGGTTTCAACGGAATATGAGGTAATATCAGAGGTAGGAGATATTTTGATCGTGAAAGATAAATTGGGGGTGAAGGTTGACCTTGAAAAATTTCGGGATTATTCTTCATAGAAAATGTTAAATTAGAAAAGTGTACAAGAAATTTATGATAAGAAAGAATGTGAAGCTTTAGAAAAGAAAAATAGTGATGAAATTGTAATTCATTTGCCCATACACGGTGGCCCATTCAAAGATTCTTCGCGCAAATCATTGCCCAACATTGCAATCCTATGCGATGCGCAAACATCTAGGCTACAATTTGTTTGATCTGTGACGACAGAATTTCACGCAGATTTGATTAAAAGTTACAATGTTGGAAAGGAATGTTCATTTAGTGTGGTTTTTATAGAATCATAATCTAATGGTGTACGAGCTGAACGTCCAACCGTAACTGAAAGTATTATATTAAAATAGGTTAAATGGGGTATATTGAAAAATCTATTAGATTTCTCTCAGAATTAATCTACTTTAAAATCTATTCAAATTTGAATTGATAAAGATAGAACCTCTAATAAGATCTAGTATTTCTAATCAAAACAAATAAACCGATCGGTAGAAAATCAGTAACGTCAACACATCAGTAACATTGTATGCAATTAGAGAAAAAGCAAGAAATGCTATGTTGTTTATCGGTGCAAGATCAGCAGCCGTTGAAATCGAACAAAGCTATCTCGATCTGGGATGCTGTAACACCGATTGTACTTATTAGAGCAAACTAAATCAACTGTGAAAGTAAGAACGGCCTATTGTAAAAATGTATACGTATTTCTGTGACATAATGTGCTGTTTTGTTTTTTTAGTTGTTCCGTAAAATAATCTTTGGTACTAAGCGCAGTTCCGTACAAATATCAGATAGAGTGGACAATTGTCGTGACATGCTGGCGTAGGTCAGTATAGTGAAATCCACTCCTTGTTTTGGTGATACTTTTCTAGAATAATACGAATATTCTGTTACAATATTAACATCATCTACAGCCATGGGAATTCCATTGGCACTTTCTTCAGTGAGGTCGCTATTGAAAACAGACTGTTTTACCTATCCTGCGACTCCTGCAACCCTTATTTTTTCATTCACAGCTTAAATATTAATATTTTAATACAATATTGCTATATCGTTGTTCATTACCACGCACGGGAATGTTGAATGATAAAACAGATCTCTTTTAAATGATAAAACTACTAGAATATGTACGTCATCTTATGCTCCTTAAGATCCGCAGGCTCGTATAAGATGAAAGCGTAATTCCGTCTCCGCTGCAATTATATATATACCGGTGTGGTTTTTATAATGCCTCTGACATAGTAAATACCAATGTAAATATAAAGTCAATGTCCCTACAATGAAAATAATTAGAACTCAATTCAATAATGAAATACCAGAATGAGATAGGCTATGATTTAAAAAAGAGGCGCAGGATTTTTTTGTTTGATTACTCGAAACATATTTTTGCAAATTGGTCTTCTAATGGGGGTGCAGTAGAAAACGAAACGTGTTGAACATAGACCTATTTGAAATTAAAAATAATGAATTTAGACTGTTACGACGACGTGACGATAGGAAATAGGAAAGCCAGTAGGTAATTATTTACTCCGTTTTCTATAAGAAATATTAGGTCAATTACTCAATAAAAAATGCATAAATTATCAAACTATTCTAGTATAGTAAATTCAATTCAATTATAAACCATGAAAACAAATTATATAAACACCGTTTAGCGTGTCGTAAAGAAAACGCTAAAAGGATAATTGAATTCAAAGTACGAATGTAACTTTCTTTAGTAAATTGCGTGAAGAAAATTACATTAGACTTTCCAGTGATTGATATAAACGAGGCGCTTGAACATTTCAAACACACTTAGCTGTTATGTGATAAGTGTTAAATGGTGAAATGAAAATTCAGTTTGCAAAGGCATGTGAGAAATCGTTGGTGGCACGCAGCGACTTCTATTGGTTTCGAAAGGTTCTGGGGACAGATATTGTAAAACACTGCATATTCATAAAAAATCACGAATATTTAACTAAAATCGTGATTTTGTTTTCATGATTAAACGTTATTATCATAAGCAATTTTTGGCGTTATTTTAAATAAAAGAACTTTTGAGAGGAACCAACGTTTTTATAAATAAATATTTACATATTTGCCGGAGACTTATAATATCAATTTGTAGGAATCATTTTATCGTACCTAGTAAAAGTCGTACGCCACGTAAAGCCAGACCGATTTTAGCAAAACATTGAAAATCTTTTGCGGGATATATAATGGGTAAAAGACTTCTCACGAAGAGGATGAATCATCAGATTATATATAATACAGCCTGGCCCTTCCAACTTTACATTTGCAACTCCACAAATTCTCAGTCAAATCTTACTAAAAATAATTCGGACGTGGGTGTTTGTTCATATTTTTTCCTTGTCTTACGTCAGTTGAGACGTGTCAGAATCAATGAACCGTCCTGTATCAAGTCGATGAGACAAACGTGCCTCGTATCTTATTACTTATGTTACTAATATTACGACATAGAACGTAATGATCGTGTTACTGTTATAGCAATAGCTAATATTGATAAAGGAGAAGTAGCAGATGATACTGTAATGTGTATTGTGCATAGTGTTGTAATTGTGTTAGTTTTTTTGATCATTCATTCAGCAGCAGTTACTAGACGAGGCTTAAACTAATGTTTTGTCTAAATTGGTTGTAGATTCTGGAAAGGCGTTACTTTCAAATCGAAATTGTATGAAATTAATGCTAATGTATTTAAGAACTAGTTACTTGAAAATGTACTATATACTAATAGATACTGCTATTTTGAATTCTTGAATAAAAGTATACGCAAGTGAGAACCTAAATAATAGCCATAAAATCTCCTAGAGAAAGAACGTAGCTTCTTTAGATTATGGCTTAACCTTTTCTTATTTATGTATATTCGTAGCTTTTTGAAGTTCCTTTGACGGTATATAATAACAGTATCATCATTTTATACCTAACATAGATTTTTTATCAGAATTTAAAAAGTATGTGAATCTACCACAACTCACTAAGCTAGTCTTAGATCTAGTCCTTGTCAATAGAGAAGCTCTCTATCCAAGGACATGAAGCACGCCTAATATAGACACTAATATAGACGATAATAATATAGAGGCTAATATAGACGCGTTTAAAGTATCTTTTAAACATAACATGATTAACCCAACAACAAATGATACTTCAAGTACAGCTAATCCCACTAACGTGGCAATTGTATAGGAGGAACCGGCGGATAGTTAGACACGCAACACGGCCGCCAATGTCGAACCCAATGCCACACATTGTTACATCTCGGAAGGAAGCCATGTGAGCCTTTGTTAACGTTTACAAGCTCGGTGTAAGTGGTGGATTTTATTCGCATTGACATTAATAGTTACAAAGCTAAGATCTGGAAGAAAATAGGTGTGATCAAATTTATTTAAAGTAAATATGTTTGAAACCTTTCGATCGGTAGGCTTGTAAATTTAGGTGATACTAATGGACCTCATTTGTATACTAAAAATATCTATCTTTTTAAGCTATTGGTGGTTTTCGTTCTGAATTTTTCAATCACAAGGTGAATTGTATTTCTAAAGTTTTTTTTATATACATGCTTTCTACATGAAAAGAATCCTAAAACAACTACTCGTGATAATGATAAAGACATAACAAATATTTAGACGAACACGGATGTCTGACAAATAATACCCATCTTCAAAGTAATGATACGTGCACATGTTACAATACAATATGAAATACACACGAAAGACACGGCTGAGAACGGTAATAATAGCGAACACTTTCTCCCATTCGTCATTTCCGTTTTATAATACGGTTAAATGTTCATTACCATTATGTTGTAGAAAGTTTTGCATTTATTTTGTCAATATTATACAATGATGCCGTAAAATATTGCTGTATTTACCTTTTCTGGTGTTATGAAATTGTCATGTGCTGTAATTGGGGCTATAATTGCTGTATTAATATTTGAGTGAGTTGTGGGTTCTAACAAAAGACTTGAGATAAGAACTGTTACATAAAAATGGGGATATTCGTTCTTGCTACTCCTTTTTTTAATGCTGACGTAGAATACAGTATGATAAATATTTTTTTATCAACGTCATCCGTTTCGGAAATAAACTTTAGTCCGCCAAGCTGGCCAAATCTTTAAACCCTAGTGAAGAAATTACAAAGCAGCTCCTTCTTTACAGTTAAAGCGAACTATATTATGACGGGCAAATTTTATCTTAAGGAAATAATATTCTTCACGTATATCACATTCAGTCATTACCTACTTTCAATGCACTTTAATACGATCACTTTACACACCTGCTTCATTTAGATCTATTTAAGACGCACCATTAACCACGATATTTTTCTTCCGGGCATTATCAATCTTTCTTCATTAAAAGCTTGTATAAGTTAACGTAACGTGTTTACGTCCAACAGCGTAATCTTTGCATGCAGTTTTTTGTTTTAATTTACAAATTCGCAATACGTGTCATGCAATAGATTGCGTGAGTTGATTTGAAGATTTTAGCAATTAATCTGTCTTTTCGATTCTTGACGTAGAGAGCTAAATTATTAGTAAATATATTATTAATTAAATTTGTCGAAGCAAAATAAAAATATGTACATCCATATGACTACTTTGTAAGCAATTACCTTATAAAAGTGTATAATAGCGTTTAGTAGAAATTGAAAAGATAGCATGAAAGTGACAGAATACTGAGGATTGATCGTCTGTTTGTCTGTCTGTCTGGGTGGCATTTCATTCACGGTCAGTTACAGCGAATTTTAAGTGCCTATTGCTCTTTTAAATATCACAAACTATTATACATCGATGAGAGTAATTTCAAGCATAAAAAAATACGCTAGTATCCTCTAGCTTGCATATCATCAAGGGAAAGATCTTCCAGAAGGATAACATCACGTTTCTTTTCTTCAGTCATCACTTGCATCATTGCCAATTTGTGTGATGTTATCTGTCGGATTTAATTTGTTACATCTCACGTAGTACTCTCGTTTTGTTTTTGCACAATCGCACCGATGTAGATGTTCGCGATAATTCTTTTGTTATTGCATCTGTTTCTATCACCGCAGTTTTCTTAATTATCAAATTAATTGGGGCTTTCAACAAATCGTATTTGCAGACAATGGCATTGCTATCTCAATATTTGTTATTACGAGTACTGTTATGTTATTAACGGATAGATCAGATGGAATTTGTTGTTTATAATAGTTGCAATTTGGACCTGGGAATTCGCATCTGCCGTTTTGGTTATTGCATCATGAACGTTTTTAATCCATATGATAATTTTTTTTTGTAGAATTAAATTAATTCACTCGTTATTTTTATTATCATTTTAATTAACCACAAGAGTCTTCACTAAACGGAATATTTTTTAACTACAAACATTATCATCGGTTATTTATTTTGAGAGCCATTTGTATCTATGCGTTTTAAATTATATTAGTTTATAAAATATAAAAAATCGATTAGAAAACTAATAATGGTTTGTTTTGTTCCAGCCTAGGCCCATTCGAGGCTACTAGCGGAGGCGAGATGGTGTCCCGACGTCGCATTCTGTCGCGCTCTCGCGACGATCTGTCGCAGGCGTTCACGCAGCAGGAGGAGGAAGAGGACGTGTGGTATCAGAAAGACAAGCTTTATAAGGTAAGGGGATTGTTTTAACCTAGTTCACGAATGGAGCTTCTGTATTTGATAAGTTTTTACATTTCTCATAAACTGGTTAATTAGTATGGATGAGGTTGTAATCTTTTGCATTGAGATAGCTTCAACTGCTTAGTAACCCTTTTAATCAAAAGTTAATCTGTTCTGTTCAATGATTGAAGAACTATTCGATAAATAAAAAACAACTAATGGAACAGCTGTAACATTTACAAAAGTTAACAAAGTTCTAGTTGACTCACACAGAAACAACCCAAAAATAGCCAGACAATTTCTAGGCCGTACAAAAACATATATGCTTTTGGCCAAAAAAAGGACTAACCAAAAATTCCACATTCCTACTTAAATTACTATTTCTGCCTTCAACTATGTCATACCACGTACAATATTTTTTTTGCAAACTTCCACGTTCATTGTAAGTCACCGCATCCAGACACAAGACGACGTTAATTTTCAAACAGCGGCATCTTGTGAGCACGTTGCTGATGCCGACGGCGATCTAGACTAGACTGTTAGGCTAGGTAATAAAACTTTAGCACTACTTTTTGTAAACGAAGGTGACATAACTGTCGAGATCCGTCCTCGCGATGCACCGATAAGACTTGTTATTAAGTTAAATCAAGATTTTCATCAGGATTATAAAATACGTTTTATGTCAGTAGAATTAGTTATATAATTTGTGAAGATTTCACTAATTTATGAAGATTGATAACGCTGATATGATTTTACGACTTGTTAAAACAGATCAAGTTTTCTGAGGTAACGTCAACCACGTGTTGTGTCATAATAATCCGCTAATTTAAATATTTTTATTTAGCAATATTTATATAATGTAGGTTAATTTACGATTGGAACATTTGCAAACAATACTTTTGCAATTTTTAAATATGCAATAAATTCGAATACAAAATGTGACATTCTTTATAATATTCATCTAAATGTAAAATATACAATTATTACTTGCTTTTCTTCAGCATTTACTCAGGATCAGCGTTACAATATTTTTCTGTATATTATAAAAAGCTTATTATTTTTTAACAAGGCTCCATCGTCTTATCCAACATCAATGCTTTTGCCAAACAATTCGACCCTAGATAAATAACGTTTTTCAAGTCAATCTCCCAATGTCTTATTTTGTTATCGAATGTTTTGTCCCTTTCGAACGACTTTTGAATTCAGTTTGAGCGAAGAAGACAAAAAATTCGTTAACTAAAATAGGTTTTAAAACTGTCTATGAATAAGGCCGTCACACTAAATAATTCACAAGTATCATTTCAAAACCGACTCCCACGTCGTCAAGCTAATTATAATGATGATAAATACTGCAAGCAGGCCATACTTTCAGTCCATTTCTCATCCTTTTGTTCCAGAAGGATTAATGACAGCTTTTAAACCGTACCTGATATTAACAGGTTAAATTGGCATCAAACTTTCTAAACATCAATCATTAGGTTGTAAAGGCAGTAAGATTGAGTTCACACTAGCATTAGTAAGTAGTATCTTAAAAATGCTGTCCGTTTAAGCTAGTATGGGAATTAGGAGAAATTATAGTAGATTGAACTTGAAATGTAATTGGCAATCGTTTCGAATTTTAAAGTATCACTGTACTCTACAATCGAGGGTGCGATTGAGAGTGGTTAGGCCATATAGTTCACCACGCTGGTCTAGTGCGGGTTGGCGGACTTTACATACCATTCAGTTCTTACAAATTGCTATGGTATGCAGGTTTCCTCGCGATGTTTTTGTTCATCGTTATAGTGCGTAGTGATTAACTATCAATACACACACGACTTCGAGAAGTCAGAGGTATGCCCTGAGATTTGAACCCGCGACCACCGTGAACATGTAGGCAGCCGCATCTGGTCCGCTACCAACAGGCTACCACGCACATGCACTGCATGTTTGAGATGTAAGTAAACAGAATGGCTGAAGGGCATTGAAAAGTAAATAACAATATTTTGCATGATATCTGACGAAACGCATCTAAATTATATTGCATTAGTTTTTATTGATTTAGAAGTCCGAATGTGCTCTTAGAATAATTTAACTGACAAGGCCTGAAACGTGTTTTATTAAGATTATGATTGCTTATAGTTAATGATAAAATCAGATAATTTGTTCAAAGTGTTTAATAATAGCTATATGTCACTCTAGTACTAACATATTAATTAACTCAATTCTGTATATATGTCTCCCATAGTTGTTCCGCGTGTATTACGTTTTCCTTCCCTTTGTCTACGGTTGCGTTTTTGTAATCATTTCCGAATACTCACAGTTATTAGGGACGTGAGAAACCGCGCTGTATGAAACAAAACGCCACCACGATTCATTTGCCATCGACGTCTGTTGATAGCATCGCTACTTCCCCGTCCATTGACACTTTAGTTCCACTTACTTTAACGTTGAAGTCAAATAAACAGACATTGTACTCAAAAACGTAAAAATTATTCACAATGTCACTCATAGCTCTCTCTTTGTCATTGATGTCTTGGAGTTTTTATAAAAGCCATCGCCGATAGTCTGCGGTTGTTAGTGAAAGCTTGGAAATTCAAATGACACTTTCAATTTGTCTATAGTTTGATATTTTGTTATTATGGCAGAACGGGTTCTTTATGGGCCCGGAAATTTGCTTTTTTATAAAATTCATGTATCACATAAAAACTTAAGAGGTCTTATATCAAGTTCTTCAACTATCAATCGATATAAAACCAAGCAATAAATCTCAATGGAATACAGGTTTGGAGCACCTAACAGGCCAATTTACCATCTCAGTAAGTCAACAGATCAATTCTGACCTATTGATCGAGAACGTGACCGATGACTAACAATAGCGATGTTGCGGCGTCGCAAATTGTCCGGTAACCATCTGGCTGTTTGGTTGTCCGACCTTACTTTCAACACAATGTCAAATGACAGTTGTTTATTTATAATTTTTTAATATCTTGGTCTTTGGCTGTTAAATAGTAACTTAATTGATATAGATTGTATTCTTTTGGCAATTTAGTCGTAAAAACAAATTGGTGTGCTGTTTAATAATTTGCTTGTTTTCAATAGTTTAGGAGTGAACTAAACCTTCTTTTAAATTAAGTAATTAAAACACCATTTAAATGACCATAAAGATTGTCCAATTAGAGGCGACAACTTAAAAAAATCCTTGCATAACACAGGTTATCTTTATGCTGACTAATTTCTTCTTTGTTTCTTTTGGGCCCTTCTTTCGTTTTGGAGTAATTAGTGTGCATTGTACGATCAAATGAGGCATTACCGTGTATAAATCTTCGAGGGCGTTGCTCCAAGTCACAAAGGTACCGAAAGACTGGCAAATTCATGACGATTCCTTTATGGCCTAACTGAAGTGGCGTCAAGATTTTGTTTCTCAGAAATGCAGTCGCGTTTAACGTAACAATCATCGAAGTGAGACGGCAAATTTTATAATCATTCTTTTCATTAGCAAGAGTCAAGATTGACATGAAAATGTTCTCGTTTCTCTCTTGTTTTGTTTCAGTGATTACTTTCTAAATTGTTATATATTTCTTACATACATACATAAACTCACGCCTTTTTCTCAGAAGGGGTAGGCAGAGCTAATTGTACAAAATGTAATTGATAATGAATATGAGAAATTTTGAAGGTCGCAAGAAGTCCAACAAATTGCCGTGGAAATCCTTGTTCAACTATGGACTTCTTTAAAAAAAACATTAATATAAATAGTCGATTAATTAACTCAACATCTAAATTCATTTTTATGCGAACAAATACTGTCTTAACCACACATCTAGACAAAATGTATATATCTGCAATAGTACCTACATACTATGTTATTGTTACATATTTGCTATTGTTCACGCTTGTTTTAGAATGTTCACAATACAGCACGGATGATTTACATTTGACTGGGCACATTTCAAAAATACAGTCACGATTTATAAGCTCTGAACTTAGCGTTTCAGTTAATATCAAGGCTTCGAAATGCGTCCCGTATTGAGAAATAGACGAATGCAATGACTTGAATGTAGTGTAAGGTCGTTGCTTATTCCGCTATAAATGTTTATTTCTATTCAATTATGACTTTTTATGACTTCAATTACTTTGTATAATGCTAAAGCAGTTTTATCTTTAACACATTTTTGAAATATGACACTAATTTCATATGCACTAAGTTAATTTTTTAAACAATTTCCTACGATCATCTTTCCCTATCTTACCACAAATTTGATAACTTTAATCCCAAACTCTAACAATTCTCTTCATTAAAAACGACCACAAAAGATCCACCACCATTCACAGCCTCAGCAAATATTACTAAAATTCATTTACAAGACTAAAATGTCGAATGCGAAATATTCAAACGTTCTGTCTGTCGGTCACCGCGGCGTGGCGTGTCGCAATCAGCTACCTGACACCACTTAGGCAATCCGTTCACCTGTTTGTATACACGTATATAAACTGGATATTAAAATTTCACCTTATCTCAAACATCGCCCTGTGTTGCTAAATTTGCGTCGTAATTATTACGTCGCAACCTGGGCGTGTTTTTCTTTGTGATTTTGCGTGTTTTAAACTGCATTGTAGTAAATTTGAATAAGCTCAGAAACTCCTGCATCTATGGTATAGACATTTGCTTATCAAAACACATATGTATTAGTACTTACTACACTTACGATCCATGGCTTTTCCCATCCATCCCAACCATTCACATCTTCACTATATTTAGCCTAATCGTAGACTTCTACTATTCAATCAATTGTATACTCTTAATTGCTGTTAAAAGTAAACAATCAGGTGCTCCCAATAGTTGGTAATTTTTTACCACGAAACACACTTTCAATATTGACTAAATACATTTAATGTTCCTACGTTAGCGAAAGGCAAATCATAATAGGTCACGTAAAAACATATTCTAATAAACTTTATTTTATTACACATGATTAATATCAAAGGGGACTATGCTTTATCATGAGCTAGTTTAAGATTTAATGCAATGTTAAAGCTGTGTGAATCAGTAAATATCATTTAATGATTTATGTTCTTGGCGCATTAGTCTAATGACAGCATTCATGAGCCTAAAGCGTTAGTTAGATTCCTGTTTTAGATTCTTAACTAGGTCAATATTTACATATACATAACCCTCACGTTTTCACCCCATAGGGTAGACAGAGACTATGGATCTCCACAATGCTTGATTCTTGTTGTTACGATTTTTATATTCGTCGTAAATTGAAGGGCTGACATTCGTTAAATTATAGGACATAATTATTATCTTTCTTCAGTCATAAAATTGATTTTACGGCGACTCCAAATAAGTATGGAATTAGGGTGGGGAAAATTATATGTATGGTTAATTTTTTTTCATAAGATACTGAAATAATATACTTATCAGTGCAAAACCACAGCCAATTAATGCGGTGATTCGTAATGATTAAACCCAAGAAAGTTTAATATATAAGCCATTGTTAAGTCACTTTCTCCTAAAAAATGATGTTAATTATTATGTAATACTTATCTGTCTCATCATATCGATTGTTATCAAAGTGGACTGCTTAACGAAATGGAAAGATAGTCGTCACGACTCTGTCTTTACGATTTATATCATAGCGTGTTCTTTAAAAAGAAAGCTAATTATTTCAGATTATTACGCAAGTTTAGTTTTATTTACTAATATATGTTAAAATAAAAATATTTTTTACGGATCTTATCGCGGATTTGGTTTAACTTTTTTACATTTTTAACTTCTCGCCGTTTCGATTGCTTTCCACCTTGCAAAACGATAAAATCCGTAAAAATACAGATGTTTCATTATAGGGCTCTACGAAAGTTTTTTTAAACGCAAGAAACAATTAAATTATAAGCTATAAATACAGGTTTATTAGATTTTTTGTATGAATTAAATTTTTCTACTATTTCTATACTTTATGTACTAAAAAATAAAAGGAATTTTCAACGAAAACTGTTTTTTAATTATAAAATCACACAATACTATTCATAATAATATAATTCAATACTTTGCCAAAGATTATCTTGTCAATTCAAAAAGGCATGATAGTCCTCTCAATCGTGTTTGTGATTGTAGAAGTGTTACATTTTCAGTAGGGGGCGAATATAGGTAGTACAGTATAGTTGTCAAACATTATCTCGTCAATTCTAAAAGTCATCGTTTAAACGTGAACACGCCCCGTCAATGAAAAGTCATCCAAGCAACCCATGCCTACAAGATTTGGCCGGCTAATAAGACAAGTGGCACGCGTGTCATAGGTCAATATTTGACATTTGTTTGATGACGTAAGCCGACGGACTGTGCAAGACGGCAAGACTTGCGAAACATCGGAGTTGTCACTCGTATGATATTCAGTTGTGTGCGTAATCATAGAAAAGGTCAGTAGTAATGTATTGACTGGATTATAGAATGCTATGAATACAATGTGCAATTAGTGTGAACGCTGGTTTATGATTGTATGTGTGGATGTGGGTTTATAGAACAGGGAACTATAAATAGACTTGAGGCGTTTTAAGTAAGTGATGGTTGTTAATACAGACAAAAAATAAATAAAAACAAATTAGGGTATAGTATTCGTAAAAGTTAGGGTGAATTCATACTTCTTAAATAATGTTCGTTTTTTAAAACAGGTTATGAAATAATTCCTGGAAAAGTGATCATTCAACAGGAAACTGCTCGTATAATTTTAAAATATATCTGTAACAATTTTGCACAAATTTGTTGCTGTGCCGATTCCATGTATGTGTAGGATGAAGCCAAAGTGTTTAGAATATAATTATTCTCAACACCATACCCCATACTTTAACTGACATCACTTAAAATATTACTATATTACACACCAACAACGGTTCAAAACGGTTCGAGTTCTAAAACCGTCCAAAAATGCCGAAACAACAAAGTTGAACTAATGATTTAAAGGTAGCGGAGTTATAAAAAGCCAAAAACGAAGGTCTGGGGCCCGACGACCTTCATAATGTGGGAACTGAAGGCATCCGCGGTGTCCTTGCAACAGACATTTCACAGGCGGACGATCGCATCCGGTTAACCCTTATTAATGCATTCAAGACAAAAATTTGAAAGGGAACGCAGTTGTTTTTGGCTCCCAAGATTGCTTTTAAAATAAGCCAGCTTTATCGGCAAATAATGATCCAGGTAAAAGATTTATTACTTCGTATTGTTGATATAAAGTTTAAATAATCATCTGTATATCTAATCTGACAAGCGATAAAAAAGCGATGTTACAAATTGTAGTCGATTAGATGATCAGCATTGAGTTTTAAAAACAAATTATAATACAGTCAAATATTTTGGAATACAAAGCAAATATGAATTCCCAGGGAAAATATTGACGTGCCCAATGATGATGCATTTTTGTATCTTGAGATCTTGGTATATTCTTTATTATGGACTAAAGTTTGTGAAACTTCTCAGGATGTTCAAAGTTTTTTACTTGTCCTTTCAGAGATATCTATCTACGTTATATTTGTATTGCGGCAGCATCGAAAATTCGTTTCAAATCTGATAAAATTTGCAGTTGTGTCAACAACTTATAAAGGCTCAAAGTGACGTCACCTATATGAATCAACATTTATAAATATACCAAATTCGGATCCGGCATTAGAACTGTTATTCTATTCGGGAAAAGGATAATTATAACCTTTTCCTATGGTTATTATCATAGCCTTCAGCTTTAATAATTATGTTTGTTTAAAAAGCAACTATGATATCCAGTAGAATTCCGTCTATAGTCTTAACTATGAAAATAAGGCCTTTCTTATGTCTACTTCGACTACACTACTAGCTTGCTAATAGCAACACCACTATTTCCATTGATATCTTTGATTGCACTAAATTAATTACAGACTAATATTACTTTGGTTATTTCTTCGAACCTCAAAAATCTCCGCTCATGTTCCTTCCCTTCTTTATGCACTCTTATATTTGCGTCCATAATTACCATCATTTGCAACTCCAAAGAGGTAATTTAATATTTGCGTTAACGCATCTCGAAGTTTATTTTATGTTTAAATCCTTTTAAAACATGCTTGCGATCAATTGACATTTTGTTTAAACTCCGACCTTCTTGTACAAAGTTCATACAAGCCTCACCTCGCGTCGAGACTTATATAATAGGTTGGTTTGTACCAAATTCGTGAAACTCGTAAACGTTTGATAGGTAATGGCTATGCGAATTAGTGTTTCATTTAGATTTTACGATTTCCGAATTTTGTTGCAATGTAGTCTGCACGATATGTTGTATTGGCAAATGCTGAACATTCTGGAGATTCGGATGTGTTAAGTTTATACAGTGTTATCTTCTCATAAAAAGTAGTTTTTGCCATAACCTACCACTCTAGTTGAATGCTGAAGTTTACTGACAATTGAATCACAGCCAATAATAATCAGCCATATGTCAACTAAGTTTGGTCCAGGTAGGGTGACTTATAAGTCTTACAATCCTCAAAAATTATATGGAGGAACGCCTCAGCCTAACAGAGGAGCGTATGATAAATGAAATTGAATAGAGAAGAATAAGAGAAATGGTTTCCAAATTAACGTAATGGTTGCTTAAATTCAACCTTGACTATGAATATTAGTTAAATGATTTACCTACAGCATAAATAAATTCAGGAGTTTCTTAAATATTGCTACCCGATTTAAATTTCAATTTCCGTCCGAACGATCACATACCTCGCATGATGTGCAGTAATTTTATCCTGACGTCCTTTCCTTTCCCTCATTTCGATAACCAAGCGACCTCCAAAACGACCTACCTCACAGCTGCCTTTTTTGCGATTCAGCTTAATAATAACAGAAAAATCATTTTAGTTATTGAATTTTAATTGACTATCCTTTTTGCTAAGTCCTTACGACTCGCAAAATGATTCTTAATTTGAATTCCAGTTTTTTATAAATTTTATTGTTTCATCTGTGATGCTGCCAAATCTGCGATGACTAACTTTATTGTTAATTGACTTTAAATACTATCTTAGCTAATTTGATTTAGTGTCGTGCTCTAAGATATTATTTCGACACTTTTAGTATCTTGTTCTTTGACGAATCAATCGACGCGGAAGGCCTACAAAACATTCGTGATAACACATTGTGAGATGTCACACGTCATCATTATCTCGGTCCGCTGACATACTATTACGAACGCTGATACCAGTTTCACTTTTTAGCGTCTCCGTCTGGTGAAAGTAGATTTAGACTTCCAAAGTCTTCTGTCTCGCTTACTCTTTGATACACAATCTTTGATAGTAGGTTTTGTTCATTGCTTCTGAATTTAGTTTCGTACTAAATTACATTCATTAATGTTTTCTAGTTTTTAGTGGGTTGTTAGAAATAGTAAAATACGCATTTAATTCGTGCCTCTAGCTCACAAATGATAACCAATTTTGGAAATCGCCGCACCAGCATATAAACCTTCGATTATTTTAATGTCTAATAATGAAACAATCGAATTTAACAGTTGTCTTTTGTTTTTAATCTACAATCACAGTCGAATTTCTAGTATATCTGTAGGTTCTTCAGTGACTCTTAAGATTTTATTAAGTCTTAGATTCGACCTTGTGTTTAACCTATAAATTCACCTATCACGTTTGCGACAATTTAGATCACGATGGAACGTGACCAACCTCAACAAAGACATGTTTCAGATGCAATACACTGTGGGAAGATTTTTGAATGCATCTCAATTCTTGCACCTTTGATTTAAAATTACTGTCGACAAAAACTGGATAATTATATATTTGAAATTAAAACGCAGGTGCTGATTTAATAAGGTTTTTTGAACGTCTGTCAACCTTGTGATGTATTTAAAAATACTTCCATGAAGAATGCAAATAAAAAAATACAGATCCTTAGTGACTCGGAATTTTAATAATTAATATATTTCATATTGGGAACTAAACTACTACGCGCATTGCACTCTTATTCTCCTTTCTGTGCAAAATCTAATTAGATATTAAATATTGTTGATATCTATCTATAAAACAATATATAATAGACTCTATGCCTAAAAATGTTTAAAAATTGAACAAAGATCTGTATAATTTATTGGTTTCCATTCTTAATAACTTTGTCCAATAATTTAATAGATGAGATGCAGTAACCGTCCTTGCTTTGCGGAGTATAGCACCGTTCGTAACTGGGAGACGTCGAGGCGAACTACTGAGCAGGAAGAAAACAACTTTCATTTTCACGCACCTGTCTCGCCCTGCAGCTTTATACTTGCAATTTACTTAATGAGCGATTATCGACTTTGCCGATATAATTTTAAAGTCCATTCTTACCTGCGCTTTAGGTTCAGATCGAATTACTAGGTTTATTGTTCATACGACTGTATTGTAAAGATGTAGAGTTGAATTTTAAATGCAGTTTTGTTTTGATCAGGTTACTGCCTCGTCCACAATTGTTTCCTTACTAATTATATTTCGATGGTACTTGTTAAAGACGTACAAATGTGATGTCTGCAATTACCTCCTCCTGTTTAAACAGGTTATTGCAGTTCGCTAATATCTTTATAGGTTATTTCGACACACATTTTTAAGCCAAGTATTTCTACGGCCAAATGTGTTTTTGCGTCAACTTCAAATATAGTTAATACAATTTTAATGAGTTAATTCCAATCTCTTAGAACATTACTGCGTTTTAAATTTATTTAAATATTCATCAATATCTCTTAAAACATTACTGCGTTTTAAATTTATTCAGATATTCGTAAATATTCCATTTAGTCAAAAAGATCTGTATTATTTCACGCATCATAAAAATCTGCATATTTGAGTCTAAATTTTTTTATATCTTTAACACTTCACGTTCTTGTCAAGTATTTGTACAACTCATATGTCTACGAGTCTTTACGTAATGCAATCACTTTCGCTCATACGATCGTGTTACTCTACAGATGCTGTTTGATTGCTTTTAACTCCTTTAGGAAGCCTGTTAATACTGGTTGGAGGTGACCAGTTATCACTTCCTTAGACTAAAGGTAAAAATAAAAAATAAAACATTTTGGAGCATTGTACGTCTCAAGAAGTTTGATTTAGCGCCATCTGTTGAAAATTATTTGAAGTTATTTAGTACTCATAACTTGATCAGGAATTGTATCTACTTACGCAGTAATTTTAGAAAGCGGATTTTAATTATTGTAATAATAGTAATTAACTTTTCAATGTGTCCTAATTTATCTTGTTAACAAGTTATTAAATTGCGTTGCGTGCGTAGAGCAGACTGGTTACTTCAGTTTTAATTTACCTATAGATAAAAAAATAATATGGATTTATTAATGAAAGGGTTTGAGGTTTATTTTAGTCAATTTCGACCACTATTGTCTTTCGAAAATCAAACGTGAAATAATTTTGGTTCCTCGTTTTCTCTAATTAAAATTGCTGAACTACTAGTATTACTAGGCCGTAATGCTGATATTCCTAGATTCCCGTTGCCCATTAAGTTTATAAGGATTTCAACAATTCTATTAACATCAAAATATCAATCAATTACAATCAACTGACCCACTTGGCCGTTCTTACGATATAAAACAAAAACTAAATTCAAAGTCCATGTTGCATTACGATGGTTGACAGTCGAAGATTATTAGTTAACTTGTCATGTCAAATTGACATAACAAGAATATCGTCGCCGTAGTCTATTAATCATTCAAGTCCATGTTTTGAAGTCGAGGAAAAATATATTTGTGTAATGTTAAATATTTTCCTTCTAGTAATTAAGTTATAGGTATGGTGGAATTATTTTGAGACATTTTAAGTATGTACAGTGACTTCAATTTTATAAAATTCTAGATCTATTTTTATGTTTTATATAATTTTTAAAGTCTAAAATCGAAAACTATTCTTCATACTTTCATTTTTACATAAATTGATTACTAATAAACACAAACAAATCGATACGTCGCTATTTTTAATCATTTGAAAACTGATTTAAACGATGACGTAAAAAATCATATGCACTTGCAAATAGACCTATCATTTTACGATGCATATTAGTCTCGAAGTTGCGACATTAAGGTCCAAATTAATAAGAGAACAATTATACAGGGTGTGTTAAATCGTGGGCCTTCACGTGCACACGTTAAATAAATATATTAGTGTCCGATGACCTTATTATGTAACATCAAGTTGTTTTCCTGTCAAGTCAATGATTCACAAATTAGTTTGAGTGTCATGATATTTTAGTTTTTATGTTGTAGTGCATTGTATTAAAGTGTGGAAGAATTTGCTCGTCTACGTTCCCTTCTTGTAATTCTTTCGAAACCACGTGAAGATGTAATTAAGTAGACCGGCAATATTATGTCAAATGGCAAGAGAATCTGTTGCTAATCACAACTTTTTTCCGGCTGGCATTGCGTTAACCATTAAGTGCAGTATAATTAGTTTTCTGTGATATATTAAAAAGTATTATAAGGGACTTCCTGTGGCTTAAAATCAATTTACGAATAGTAATAAAGATGAAAAAGTCACGTGTTCACTTTTCGTTACTTGCCAATTTCAATTTGTATCAAATTTAGCATCGGGTTGGTCTTTGGCAGATCAAAATTACCCGAATTTTAGGTTCAAGGACAGATGTTCGCTTTTAGGGACGGCTCCAAAAGATAATTTGACATAAAATAAATTCGTTGTTGCATACCTACCGTATAAGGAAAAAGTTGAGGAGCTAAAACGCCTTGGCAATAAATACTTAAAAAAAACTTTATTTTAGGGACAATTTTTGGACCTTTATAGTATGCAAAATCAGCGCCGCGCCCAGAATTCGAAATGTGGATGATGTCAACTGTAGTCATTTCAATTTCTTTTTTAAATCACCAGAATTCTGATATAATATTGGTATATTTGGTTGTTGAACTTATGGAATCCATTAGGTCTTGAGAGTTATTCTTTTTTTGTACTAAAGCTTTGAAAAAAGATTGAATTGAATTTATATGGAACCAAGTTATAAATAAGGTCTCCGAGAAATTGTACCATTACCGATCTGGAGCCGAAAGAAAGCCAAACTAAGAAACTCTTTCTACTTTTTTTAGCAGCTTCTTTCAGCTCCAATTTGACATGGCTTATGGGTCGAATAATAAAATGCTACTTTGAACCCTAAAATACCCATAGTTTCTGTAAGAGAATTAAAGAAGCGTAAATCTAGCTACAAAGAAAAGAAGGCTTCGGAATGAGAATCAACATTTTCAAAATGACTTAAGTATAAATAAAATAAATGTATTTGTTTTTCTACCAATATCATCGTGTTTGACATAACAACATAGTTCGTTAACTAGAGTACAATAACACAAGTGTTATTAATAGTTTACAATAACTTTATACACTGAAGTATTAACACGGCCCTGCCGAATCGTGACTTATCTGATAAAGGTCAGACCATGTTCTAAGAGCGGACAGATCTCAGCTAATAAATTCAATATATATAATTAGAATAAAGGTAAAGCATAGAGGTAGACGCAGATATGTTTTAGTGCCATTTAGGATATATTTTTTATCCAGTAAGGCAAACGAGTAAACAGGTCATGATGTTAAGTGATCACTGCCGCCCATGAAAACCCATAATGCTTGGATCATAGATGAGGAGAGAGAGGAACAGAAAAGAAAAAGAATAAGAGGGTATTGGGCATTATTTAAATTAAAAAAAAATCAAATAACACTCAAAATAGGCACTTTGTCATAAAAATGTGGTCCGATTGTTGAATGGTGTCCATGTATTCATTTTCTTAATGCTATTTTACCTCAGTTGTCACTTATCAAAGCGTCAGTTGGAGATGAAGGTAAGTGGAAAAATCTTCATATCCAACGGTCTAATTATTTTCATTTTAAACTTCGAATTAAAAACAAATGAATATTTCCTAAGTCTCACCAATCTATGATACTTCCTTGTATTTTTGACCGTTACACTATTGAGCCCGATGTAAAGGGACTTACATTTATGAATGCCATATGAGATAATCTTTAAACAGAAAGACTATAGACATTGGATGCATTGGTTTTAAGAAGGTTGCTCTTTATAGGCTAGTAAATAGAGCGGAGAACGAAAAAAAACTAGTTAAAATAAATAAATCCTTTTCCAATTAAGTCGTGAATGTCAATATCAAATGTTTTATTCATAAACACGATTGCTTATATAGGCTTTTATGAGCTTCCTTTGCTTGCCTTCTGTCAATAATGTTCTTTTACAGCATGTTGTAGCACTAAGATATGTTAAACACCATAAAATTTTACGAATGAGCTAAATTTAATAATTATAAATATTCCTCAAGGTCGCTTCAATGTTGATGTGACAATAAAAATATAGTTTTTAATTCTTTGGGTCAATTTTCAAATTTATAGAGCAATTTTTAAAAGGTTATAAATTTGGGTATCATTAAAAACCAACCTTTTATTGTTTCCTTTTAAAGTTGACATCATATACTGAGCTAGCTGTCTTAAACCGAATACCTAACAAATCGTATAAAACGGAGCTCATATTGGTGCTGGTTTAAGTATCCTAATTTTCAATCCACTAAACCTTTATTGCCAAAATAACTACACGCTATCTAAATTTTTGACAAAAACTAAAAAACACCATTTTGAAATTTTATATCCCTAAAACACCTATGGAGCTCAAACTCCACGAATTAAGATTCACCTTCATAAAATTCCTTTTAAAAATCTAAATATAATCTTGAACCTTCAAAGCCCTAATGGTGTCCACGAAACACGAGCAAAAATCAAAGTTACCGAAATAGAACAAAAAAAATGACTGAGATACGTGTCGGAGGTAAAATGAGATTTATTATCTGTGCATTATTAATGAGATACGACGCGAGCGTTGCTGCCAAAAATAATTCTCTTACACTCGAGATATTGACGCCTTGAAATGTTGGTGTAGAATATAATATGTACCGAATTTAATATGACATCGCGAGAGAATCGTTTTGAAACATCTCTTCAAGTGTGATTTTGTGACCATCCAAGTGGAAACTAAGAGGTTTTAAAATAAAAATATAATGATTCCCCAGTAGTAGAAAGCTTCGCAAAAATTGAGTTGAAAAAAGACTAGTTAGTTCATAAATATTTTGTTCCATTTTGACTCTACCTGCCAGTAATAAAAGATATCTCAAATAAACGATAACAATATAGCTGCGAAGATCTTAAACATAAATTCCTTTTTACGTAGTAACAACTGCATTAATTGAAGATCTTCATACGGCATATTAAGGTTCTGAACATATCAAGACTAAAAGACAGAAATATTTTACTGTGTCTTTCGGTACAGGAATCGATTGCTCTTTTCGTTTCTCGTATTGAGATTCGGGTAATGGCTATAACACATCCAAACTATTAATCTTTATACCTAACAAGGGTCTAAAAAAATACGGCATGTAACACGTTTATTATATTAGCAAGGCTCTCGGGCCAGTCTATCAAAGAATGCAGACGGAAACTTGACCCTGCAAGGCCGCTGTACTGTTACTATATGTAGATCAGCATCTTGCAAACAGGCACTCTAATATCATCGCCAGAGAGACGAGAATGCGATGGAATTTATGGAATGCGGAATTCACTTTTCAGATCAGAATCTGTTTTTTTAAGCATACCATGTACGTGCATATAATCTTTTGGAAAGTTATCTGAGCTTAAGCTATTCTAATCATCGACCACAACCCCTATAAAATAGATCATTAAGGGATGAGAAATTAAGAATAAAATTAAGGGTTATTGTAGCACCAGCAAACTCAATGAACTATAATAAAGCAAACTTTAAAGCTGTCGCAGTTATCTTATACGGTACCGCCCAGTGAAACGAACTCGTTGATTTTACATTTAATATTGACTATGGCATCGTTCTAACACTTAAAAGTGTTTTATTGATCGATTCCATAGTTGGGTAGTCTACATTTTATACGTGTTTTGATTTTAAATTTTCAAGTGAGTTAGCATTTTTGGCCAATATGGGTTTAAACTCATCATCTCTAGGCACCAAAATAGTCTCTTTCTAATATTTTGTGAATTCAGGCCTGATATTACGATCGTAATATATACAATTTATTATACCAATTCCAAAAAAGTAAATAATCTATTAAAATAAATAGTTTAATTAAACGATGACCGGATATGTTTATATTCAGTGGAATTCAACGTATTTCGCGGAGTGTGAAGTATTTATTCTCAGTTTACTTTCGGCCTTCGTCCGGCGTTAATAATGCAATTTGCAATTGCTCGTATATGGTTCGAAGCACGCGTTGTATGTGTCTTGGTTGTGCAGTTATGTGGCGTGTTGCTCAACCCGGTGGTTTGCTAATCGTTTTGTTTTCAGTTGCTTCATTTTTAATATGTTTATTATAGATTAGTTGAATCGATATTGATGTAATGAATTTGATGGTCGTTTATTATGTTCGTGGTACGAAAGGCCAAACCTAGCCCTGCAAAAATGCAGGATAATGTTTGATATGGTAAAAAAATTACAAAATTTCAGTATTTTTATCAGCATTTCATATTAAAATGAAATAATAACAAATCTAAAATAAGAGAATATTAACCTTATTATTCGACAAAATATAGCATGCTGTCTCCTTTAGGTTCGCAATTTAAGTTAAAAAATAAGAATGTAGTAGTATTCATAATCATCTAAAATATGAACTTCACATAACTCCGTAAGCTCAGACAGAGATGTGAGAGGATAAATTACCAAGCACAGCGTTCCTCAGAACTCTCACATTTCGTCCTTTATCTGCCGACGCAATCTGCTTCCAACATTCAAATGTACGAAAAGGCAATGTCTCCATCCATTTCAAGATAAAAAGCTTAAAACATTGTGAATGCAATTAAGTCTTAAAAAAGCTTGTTTAGAATTGCTCCAATTAAAGGCAAAACGACCAAAATTGGTGTCTCGTTGAAGTCTTTCGTATGGCAGAATAAGCGGTCAATGTCCGGAGTGACAAATATAATTAGAACTTGTATATATTGTTTTTTCTTGGCAAGGTCGACTGCAGACAACCCTCCCCCACCTCATACCCCCTCTTCCTCCAGTTAATTTAGTCAAATCGATTCCAAACTAGTTTTTGTTGAAGTATTTTAATATCGTGTGTAGGTACATGTTTTAATATGTATGGTATATTCAGCTTACTGCAAGTTTTTTATTCAAATGAAAGATCTTTAATGCATTGAATCAATATATATGTATGCCGTAAATTAAAATTAGAATGACTGGTACAAGAAAAAAATCTAAGAAATCACGTTGCAAGTCTCCAGCTGCTAAATAAAATGAAAATATTTGTCAATCTATAGAACGTGTAAACTATTATTCATGCTACGTAAAATGTATGGAAACAGGTACATATGTACTTTAAATAATCTCAATATCAAGGTCACATCCAAACTTAATTGCCAATGAAGTCAAAAGAAGCACAACTTGTATTTTCTTAAGACTTATTCATATTTTTATATGTATCTTCTGAAATGAAAGTATACAATAAAATGACTATAATACGTTGCCTATACGTTAAAACAATTGAAATTCCCATTTAAACGTCTCTCACCCACGAACACAAAATATATTTAATACAAAAATAATACAAAGAATGTACAACTCAATCGTTCGATACTCGTCAAAAGTAGTCCAAGCTCGACAGACGGATCGAATAAGGCGATCGAGCAGAGTGTGGTCAACCTTGATCAGTCTTGCACTGCTGTACATGTTTACTTTTGTTACCTATACAAACAAATATTATGACGTAGAGAATTCATGGAAATTTAAAAATAGAACGAACGCAGACTATTTGATTATTGAAATGAAACGGAATTTTATTTTGACCAAAAACCAAAGTATTTTTTATGACCGTAAATATTATTAGAATAATATATTGTTCCTATATACGAGTAGAAGGTGAAAATGAATTGGGAAAGATAGAGTTTATTGAACCTCCAGAAAATCAGTGACTGTTTCCTCACGTCATTTTCTTTGAGTTTTACTATCCCGATTAAGTTCACCTATTTTTATTTAGGTAACTAACTACAACGAGATTACCACTTCTCAAATCCATTTTCATAGATTCTAAACAAAGGTAGTCTTAAAAGGGGTCAAGGTTACTTATTTATTTTAGTATTTATTTATTTAATGAGTAAAACAACATTATATAGAAAATAATGACGTTCACACGCGTTTATCAAAGTCTTATGATGTCATTTTAAGGTGCGTATTTTAAGCATAAAGTTCATGTAATTAGCATAGTGGTAGGAGTGCTATGTTTGACATTAGCATAATAACAACATACAAAATACTTCGTGCCGTTGGAGAATCAATAGTTGTTTGTATTTTTAATGCTTTGCCCTTCATTTTAATCCAAGAAATTAGTAATTAGTAATAGTTTTTACTCTTTTTTGGCTAAATATTCGTGGCACGAAGTTAAAAATGAATATATTAAAATAGTAATTGCCCTAATAGCGATGTACACAACCTGTGCAATTAAATATTGTTCATCATTTTCAATAGAATCTACGATGAATTTGTCATTCCCATATGACTCTCCTCTGTTACAAATATTGGCAGAAGCTCAAATATATATACGAGTATAAATGAAGGATCGAATACTCGTCAGCTTTGCGCCCACCAAAGATTATCTCTTTCAAGGCGGAAAAATATTTAAAAATAACAATTTGCAACACTCCAATACCAATTTGCCCTTTCAAATCCCCAAGTCATGTCCCCAATTTGTCAAGTCATTAGAACAATTACAGACACGAGATACAATTTCAGATATAGCACATAAATGTTCTTGAGGCGTTCCGATGATTATGCATGAGTGACTGTCCGTGCGAGAAATAAGTACAAGTCTGTGACACTAACGAGCCCTATTCAGTGCAAATAAAACTTGGCGTCCCCGTATCAACAATAAACAGATTGTAGAGCCGATCGCACTTGGACGTAGCATAGAACCTTTTATGCTAATAGCTAGTCATTGTAGACAAATCCTTTCTAGATATCATAAATAATATTGTTTGATTTAATATTGTAACTCATAGAAAAGGCTTTGAAGAATTGAAGCCATGGAAATTGAGATAAGGATAGGACTTTGTTCTATAGATGGGAATGAAAACTTTTTTGTTTTCTTTGAATGCAATTTATAATACTAAATATTTAACTATAGAGTATAATTGAATACTACTTCAAAGCCACAAGACAGATTATGGTTTTAGAAATTATTACAAAGCGTGCACTTTTAAGAATTATCGCACTAACCCATCATTTTCACAAAGCTGTGCCATAACTATAATTAGAAAAAAACATCTAATACAAAGTCCATAAATAAATCAACGAGCGAATGCAATCAACCCGCGGCATGAGATCTCGTGGAACACAACATTCCAACTCATAATGCCTTGGTATTTATCAAAAAGGTCGCCTATTCGTACCGTGAGTCTAATGATCGCACAGACTATGACGAATCCTGATAAAGAATTGAAGTAATAGGTAATGAACCGAGAGATATTATGACCACGCTTTACTTTGAAATGTGAACAAATATTTGATTTATCACTTCTACCCTCGACTTAGTCATTTGCTAAAAAAATGACGTGGAATTGCACACTTGTGCCACGTCACTCCGATCTTTCATTGGGAACAAATGATAAATCGATCACGCTAGTGAATAAATATTAAGAAATAACATTCAATTTTAAAAGTCATACAGCATTGAGGCGCTTGTGTTTACTTTCCTATAGTTCGTTTGGATGTTTTGTTAAGATTTTTATAGGTTTTGCATGTGATTGAGTGGTAGTCACATTAAGATAGTTTTGTCATCCACATGAATACAACATGGTAGAATGGACGTAAAACACAACTTTCTTGTCGATATACGTATGATCAAAGAGTCAGATGCCAAATAATATCCTTTATTTACCCTCGACTCGCCATCATTAAACAGGAGCAACTCACTTAGCTCTTGCTTCACAATAAATCACACTAAAGTAATGATTCATCATCAGCCCTTCTGCGTCCACTGCTGGACATAGGCCTCTCCCATAGCACGCCACTGGGCTCGATCTTCAGCCCATCGTCGCCAACCGCTACCAGCCACCCCACCGCAAAGTCTGAAGACGAAAGTCTTCAACGAGTGCGTCCTACCAGTAATGACATACGGTCCTGAGACGTGGACACTGACGGTGCGACTGATCCACCAATTCAAAGTAATGATTAAATGCTCAAAAATATTCCATACTATAACTATGACTCTATACTCAACCTCAAAAAATAAAATTGAAACATCACTCAAGTCAATAATCTTTTCATCGCTACAAAAAATGAACTTTAGCCAATCAAATAAAAATGGAAAGTCAATCACGTTCTCACAGTTCCAGTGGTTCAGTCCAATTACATCAAAATAACTGTAATCAAATTCTCTTTTGCTGAGTAAAACCGAAAGTAAACCCGACGTAGCATCAAGCGGAAAGGAAATTAAAACGTATTGTACGCTAATATCTAATTATTGCATAACACGAAAAATACATAAAACCGACACTACTGTTGCTTGCTCTGCCTTATTATCTGTTAGGGCTGTCAAACGTTTTTATTTTGAGTTTTTTGTTCATAATTTTGGTCAGGATAATCTTTATTTTCGTACACGATACGACTTTATACCAATTAGGTACTCTATATTTGTCTGTCTTTAACAAAAACAAAAATAAAACATACCTAATACACTATTTCGTACTAAATATGAATGCATTAAGTTTCTAAAATATATTCCTTAACTCTTTAATGACCAAGCTCGGTTAGCAACGTCGGTCACAGATTTTCCGCAACTCAACACGGGCTTTCCAAAAATTTCCTCAGAGATCAATTGAAAACAATCTCCTACTAGCGACCCCATGAAAAAATCTACGTATACAAGGGATAACCCCGTAATAATAACTTCATGCCAGCCCTAAAGACCCGCTGTGCGATTGCCAGAAATGTTTCAAAATTTTTTGCCAAAAGTAACGGCCTATTTAGAGCCAACATTTTGGTAGCAAACGCAGTTTATTGTTACGTGCAAGCAAAAACAGAGGTGCGTTTACACAGGCCGATGCCCGCTCAAATTGCCGTTCTTTCAAACGTTTTTTTCGAAACTGGACTTAATGACCTCATGCTTAAGGATAATTTTTCTCCGGCAGATATACACGATATTGGCTCTATAGCGTTTCACATGAACATGCATAACTTTTTCTTCGTAATTCGTAACACTTTCAATAGTTGTGGTATCTGTTTTTGTTGTGGTTACTGTTTCGAGGTTTTACATCTGATCATCGCTCTGAAAACCGCTTTCGAGTATATTTTTAAATGTGTTCCACTTTGCACTATCGCTTGCTTTCTTCGTTTTTATCTGTCTCGTTATATATTTGCTTTTGAAGTTGAGATGGTTATCTCAAGTTCAAAATATTATCAAACTGGTGTTTAAATAAAATTATTATGTCGTTTATTTACATTGTTTGAAAATGTTACACATTGATTGAAAAAAATAATGTCATTTAATGTAGTAAATTGTTGTCAATTCATTTTTTTCATTTAATAAATTAAAAACTTTTAATAAATTGTGTTTTTAAAACATTGCTTAAAAACCCAAAACTGCACCCAGAACAGCTGAAACGAACATAAAAACAATCATCAATGTCAATGAATCAGTGGCTGTAACGATTCAACCAGATACACGGCGACGTGACTAAAGGATCAAAACACATGTAACAAGAACCAACTGTGTTACTAGAGCGTAACACTTGCGGCCAGACTTAGATGTCGCCTGATTGTGACACAATTACTTCACTGCGATTAGCATGCAAACTACTCATGTTGGATAAGACTGTACTTCAAGGTCATTTGGGCATTAAAAACTATAGATTGGTGATGCAGCTGTGTAACCCTTATGAACTTACAATTGTCGCGTTTTATAAGTAAAAATAAGGGGACCATTTTCCAAGGAGCTTGAAGTTGTATTGAATTTTAAAAATGCGACCTTTTGGTGCCATAGAGAGACTATTTAGCAGCTAACTGAGTTTGGTAATTACGATTCAGAAAATTTTGTGACCGATTGAAAATTCTGAAAATAAATACACCCAACAGTCACACACATAGACCTGACCCCACACTAAAATCGAGTTTTGTGTCGTGGGTATCAGGAACTACGAGAGACTTTTCGGTCTCACAAACATCCAGACCTGAAACAAATACCCGTAAATCACACAAATATTTATCTCGGTGCGGGGATCAAACCCGCGTTTCACAGCCGGCGCTCAACCAACTGCGCCACTCAATCAATCAAATCTATCAATCCTTAAACTCGAATCACTTATTTTGCACGAAGATCCTCTCAAAAATTCATAAGAAGAAATTCATATTCACCAGATATTTATGTTACGTATGCGACTACATTTTCTTTATTTCACTACGAGTTTCATATTTTAATCTGGTTATCGGTAAGAGTACAATAATGTATAACAAATTGTAAGATTTTTCAAGGCTTAAAATCCGTCTTGGTTTATTAAATGTGAAATATCAAAGCTAACTGTAAATTCATTTTTACGACTTGATCTTAAATACTCATCGAGCGAAATCTCATGCGCCTAAAATAAATTTAAATGTGGCCTCAGTTTAAATTAAAGCGTGAAGTTAGTTCCTGCGGCCCTGCTTTTGGAACGTCTTGATGGCGTTTAGTTCTGGATGGAAGGTGTTAAAAGATTCCGGAAAAAATACATTATGCTGTTAAAGGTCACTCGTTAATATCAATTTTAGAAAATGCAAATAAATCAAGGGCATATTTAATTCGATTCTTTTACATATTTAGTAGTATTTATTTATATTTTATTCATATATCATTCAATAAGTTATTTGCAATATTACTAATTTATTATCATCATCTTCAGCATCCGTATATATATATCTACTGTTGAATTTAAACATCTTCCAAAAGTTGCCAAAACTATGGGAACTTTTACATAGATTAGTAACTATCGCGACAAAATAAATAAAAAAATCTATGAAAGCTAAATGCAAATCGAAGTTTGTTGCATTGCGAATATTGTCCAATGTTGATATTTATTTATTTATTCAAAAGCTTTATTTTACACCAGAAATACAACAAAACAGTAGCCTAAACAGAAAAAAATAGTACAATTGGTGCTCTTATCGCTCAAGGCAATTTCTGATATATCAATTTTACTAAAACAAAACAATTTCTTGTCCACAGGAACACATACAGGAAGTGCTGGACAAATGGACACAGATCGATGACGAAATATGGGCTAAGGTGATTGTGTTTGAGAAGAACAGACGTGTTGCTAAAGCATATGCGCGCGCGCCGGTGCTCACTATCAATGGATCTGACGACGGATTTGACGGCATGAGGTAAGCTGATGATCCTTAATGCTTTAGTAATATCCACAGTGTTGAAAATGAAGATGATATGGTATATGTTATTACAAATGTAGTAAATATAATTAAAATTATAGATGTGGCTAATCTTAACGAAGCTAGCGATACGATAGACGAATACGTAAGAACTATATTTATAGCCAAATACCTTTAAAACGAAGCATTTGCAGCTTTGAGATCAATGCAAAAATATTTAAAGTAAGTTCTTGAAACAGTCGGTGCGACTTAAATTATAACAATTAAAAGTTATATTGAAACGTCAATTTCGGCCAATTATAAAATGGAGTATAATTTATCAATCTAGTACTTACCAAGGCATGCAGCTAGAAACAAGAAAAACTACAAATAAATTAATGAACACAAGCTGCAATTTTATACAATCTGGCAGCATTAAAAACTTGCTCCATCAAGAATTTCATCGTTTCATTGCAGTAGATCCAGATATTAAATCAAACACACCCAGAGTTTCAATTATAAAATCTAAATCAGGATCGTGAAACGTGATAAATTATTGTACTTGGTATTTACGACAGTTGGTTATGAGATTATTGGCTAACTGCCCTGTCACGTGTCTACCCTAAATTATTATCATTTATTACCTTTAATAACTGACTTAGTCGTGAGCATTTGTAACATATTTATGCTCACAAGTTTACTTTTCATAGAATTGGCATCTGCAAATCGCATATTACATAACCTGACGTCAACATATATTAAATCATCAATATGAATATAACTAATATCCGTAATTAATAATTTGTCATACAGGCAAAATTACCGTTGGTTTTTGCAAAGTGAAGGAAATTATGTGTAAATTTAATTTAGTTAAATTTATGACTCCTAATGATGTGACGAAGATATCATTATATTCTTAATGGATATTCATATGGCAAGCGTTCTTAGGAGATAAAATTAAATTTACAAAATTTCCGTTGAAGGACCATTAAAATTCTTTAAAGCTATAAAGCTATCAGTTAAGATAACACAGTAACCTTAGTCATTGATGTCATGTAAGATGTCGTAATCTACAACATTATCATCACCAGACTATAACATTAAATAAATCTTTCCAAATGTACCCTACTGTTCGCGGTCTTAATCTTCTATTATATTCACCCTTAGCTTATCACTTAGTAAAGATCTACGCTCTTTCTACTATAAGGGTATTCTCCATAAAATAATTAAAGAACCAGCACTACTTTTAAACAATCAAATTTTCTAACATCAAATCATAAATCTGACCTCGTGGAATATGAATAATTCCTGATCTTATTAGGAGCCATTTGTTTGGTACTTAATAAGATCTGTTACTACTGGGCTTATAATTTCTGAGCGCGTTGTGTAATTTCTTCTGGGTCAAACATATTACCTGTACGAAGTCGTGATACATTTGGCTTATCGATTTGACTTTAATTATTTCTTTGTGTTTAATTGTCTGTCATTGTGTGTTGACCTTATTTCAAAATAGGTGAATGTTTGTGCGGAATTTATGTTAATTGTCTAACAGCTGTATGTGGTATATCGTATTCATTCTCTTGTTGAATTTTATAGTTATATCTGGAACAAAAACTGTTACTTCAAGTCATATATTTAGCGTATTTTCTACCGAAGTACAAAGTGGTATAGAATCAAAGTTAATTAACCCCCGGTCTACAAATTTAGACTCAGCAATCAAGACGTGTCTCACAAAGCTAAAATAGCGTATTTTCCTAGCCTGTGTGAAGTATTAGTAACAAAGACACGGGACCAGCGGACCGTGCGGCGACCAAGGTTACCGTCGTAACTGTGGTTTCACCTGCTTTTAATAGCGAATAATATTTTTATCATGATCTCCATTCGTATGTGATAGTGAAAGTTACGCTTTATGTTAGGCAAGATCGCGTGCGGGTGCTTCGATAAACGTTTCTTCATCTTCGTCTCGAGTTTTTTGTGTTATTGATTTGTTTTGATGTTTGATGTCTAGTATTTGATGTAAATATTTGAAATCAGTATTTTGATTGTTGATATTATTATCAGGTTTTTAAGAAATTAGTAGTTGGATTATAATTTCAACCAGTGTCTTATTATTCCATCTTTACCTCTTTGTTTGTTTCGTGATTCTCTACAATATAGTCAGATGACCTTATAAAATCGCAGAAGGTTCTTGTCTACAAATAGCTTCCAGCGATCACTCTTAAAATGCTTGGCAGTATCTAATATGTGGCTGAAGATGATAATGATAGTGTTAAAACAAAACCAGCTGTTAAACTTGTTCCATTAAGTGAGTCTTAATTCATTTTTATCTTCTCGATCACATTCTCTAAACACAGTTTTAAACTTGCTGTTCTAATTTCATACTGCTTAACATTACGCAGCAGACTTATCTCAGCGTCGTGACCTGATCTAAGTAGGCTTTCGGAAGTGACTGGCCTTTATAAATGAAACGGCAAAAATACACGCGTAATTTTATCTAAATTCATGGACTAACAAAGTATAGCGTTATCGTAAAAAATAAAATAAACTGGCGAGTTTGTTAGCTGCGGTCGTGATTTCATACGTCCGGAAGGAATGAGCGCAGTCTTTTGTTGTTTAATATACATGTATTTTTAATGGTTTGGTTATTTGCTTTTGGGCTTAAAGATTATTGACGCATAGAGTTTATTCGATTTTTTACTCTTCAAGTATATCAACGACATTTTTGTATCCATTCAATCGGTACAATATTAAAATACAACATAAAATTCTAATCAGAGATACATTTGTCCCAAAAATTAACTACCACTTTCGGCGTCGTCTGTGACACTGGTCCATAAACTGCATTTTAGTTGCATATCAATAATTAATTTTACTATCAAACATTATAATAATATCCACAGTCGCTAAATCTCCTGACTTTACGTTGCTACCCTTAATGTAACTAATCAACAAAACACATTCCCACTGCTAAAAATTCCTTCACTGCATTAATACTAGGATACTCAGCAAGGCGCTCTCAAAATGCATTCCACAAGACCTTAGGCTGAACAAAAAAGCCATTCCATCCGAATCGTTCCCACCATCTGTCCAATCTTGCATAATTACACGAGAGCCACCAGACTTGCATGTTGTAGCGGATCAGACAATACCGGCGCGTGCTGATGCCATCTCAGCCCCGTCCTATCGCATAATGACACGGAAGTCACTGGCATGCTTTAGATCATCGCCATCCTGGAGTTTGGAAGTGGCATTAAAGGATCGTGGACATTTGTCAGGGTAAATTTGCTATCTAAGGTGTCTTTTGGGTCTTGAGCAATATTTTATAACGTGGTCAGTGAAACGAATGGTACACAAATGTGTCAAGAGCTCTCTAAGGGTTTGTATCTGGAGTAATGTTTTATGAGATTTTGGTGACAAATTTACGTGTATTTCTTTTTATAGATAATGTTAATATTTTGTGATGTCAAAATATTGCATGATGAGTTGATTCAAAGTAATTCTTTTGTTTTATAATTTATTTTTGGAATGCCTCTTCAGTAGGTGCTATAATTTGGTGTTTCCTAATATCACTTACAACAAAATTCAAGTATATTTTAATGCTTCGTATAATTAATATTCGTCGCTGTTCCAAACATACATAGTACAAACCTACATACATCAGGAAGTAAATCTCCAATGACAAATTCTAAAACTCAAAGCGCTAAAGTAAGTAATAAAATGATATTTAGTTTTGAACACGGAACCACAACTTTTAATCTATATCGGCGACGAGGAAGTGTCCCGTCTTAGGCGTCCGCATACACGCTATCTGATGAAGCCACACGAATATAACCAAACCCGACCAACTCGCTTAGCATTTAATTAGTCTACTTCTGGTAGCAAACAATAAAGATCGAACACACGGCACTAATAATTAGGACTTGTACGAGAATGTCCGATAGCGGAATGGTCGGTTTAAACGTAATTTTATTTCAATTAATTGGATTTATCGTATAGGAAATGGGACTCGCTGTGCTTCTCCAACGTTTGCGTTTTAAATGTAAGGTCATCTTCACATGCTTTGTTATACAATTTGCTATTATGTAGTGTTGCATGAGCGAAGACAATTTGTGATACAAGTTAACACGGAGTAATGTTTGTTCTTCTAACTAGCCTTATCCTATATCCTCATGGGGTTGGAGTAACATAACTTTTATAGAGTTAACATCTTTGCTAGTCGATACTGTATCTAGTCATAAGCACCTTTTTCATCATTAAAGTCTATTTTACCATCATAATCATTAGTATCTTGAGCCATAGGAAGACCATTGGTAAAACAAGTAGGTACTAAGAATTTTGACAGCAAACTGGCACAAATAACCTGCATCCAGCGACTTCTCCCAACTTTTGTCTTCTATCTCCTAATGGGTAGATGAATGACGTTGCATTTGCATAAAAACAAAATAGTCTTGCTCTAAGTATGCATACACTCGGTTAACCCAAATTCTCGAGCACATATATCACTACACAGGTACAAAAATTAATTGAAGTGTTAAAAACAGTTGTGTTAAACGGTATTTCACACTTCAAACTAATTCGTGTGCGTTATAAACTTGTTTACGTTTGTCTAACTTTTTGCTATTCAGTTAGTTTTGCGGAAATTGCGCATACTTTAAATGACCGTTGCTTTGGAACTGTTTCGTGTGAATTGTTACACTTTGAACTTAATTAGCTAATTGTGTCTGTACTACTGTCAAGACTTCCCGGTGGTGTACTTATGAATATCCTCAATGATTGTTCAATTTAGGTCTATATGATAATGGGATTTAAGTAATGGCCATCCCAGTGACAGAATTTTCGAATTCCCATTTACATTCTAGCTTAATACTGGAATTGGGCCTTAAACAATAATTTAATTATGTTAAAGAAGGAGATTAAAGAAGAAGGTACCTATCCAATATTTAGCAAGCAAAGTATTCAGAATTACCTTACTCAAAGAACTTGACTGTTTGTGGAATATATTTATAACTTTTACAAACTAATTTATTATTATTTACACGAAGCATGGCAAACCGCAAAACGTCAAAAGCCAACGTCCTCAGTATGTATGCAAGGCTACATACTGTCAATTGGAGAGACCCATTAAGGACATATTACAACGATTTAGTTCCACAAAAACCAAGGTTGGGCCAAGTCTATTGTGGCTTGGCGCACGCACAAAGCACATATCGATAAGAAGACAATATACAATCGCAGTTGCACCACTGCTATGTGACCGATTGTAGGTTTTTTTACAAATACGGGTATTTTTTATTATTGTACTTGACATGTACGGGCTGTGAACTAGTCCTGGGTTCGCCTTCTGGGTAGGAGAATATACTTTCGGCAAACTTAGATTTCAGAATATAATCAAACAAACTGTATCACAGAAATGATCTTAGAAGCTGAACATCGTAATTTATGTTTAAAAATTCTGGTAAGAATTATATATCACATAGAAATGTTAATTCTTAATTGCAGTACAAAGACTGTAAGGTCTAGAATCAATACCCATTTTGCTTACCTTTTAATCTTCAGCCATATGATGTCCACTGCGAAACATAAGCTACCCAAGAAATTCTATGGCTGCCTGTTAAAAGCGGCTTACAGCGATTTTATGCAATATTACCTATTTATGTAATTTCCAAAAACTTTTTTTAAACGATAGTATCATCTTGATCACTTTATAAAATCCTTACAATAGACACGTACCAATACATGTTGCGTTAGATCATGTAGGATTGAAGTACCTGTCGGCATCTCTCGGGCATTGGGAATCTGGGTCAATCCATACACGTAGGCGTGTTGTCAAATGTAAATATAGTACGATATAGTCATCAATCTTCTATTGGCCTGTGGCAAAATTTGGAACTACAAAATATAAAATTTAAAAATATATAATATTCAAAGCATTGGTTGTAATACGTTTTCTTAATTTAATAACAAGCAATTATACTCATAATCTAATACTATTAACACGTCCAATGTATTAAAATATAAAGAGAGAAAAACAATTCTTCACACTTTGATCAGATCAGCGCCTTCGGCGATGGAAGATCGTAAACGACCTACATATAATATGTGTTATTTATGTTTAAAATAATTTAAATTTAAAAAATAATTTTAAAATAGTCAATTGCTCAAGCGTTAAGTTAGGGCTTTCAATAAAGATTATGTCTAATATATTGAACCAGACTTAACAGACAGACGTCTTGTTTTGTATTGATTTGACTGGGCTTCTGATAATTTCGAATATTCTACGATATATTGTATTTGCTCATGATACTTTTCGTATATTTATTTGAATTACAATATTGTGTTAATTTGTACATTTTGCAATATATTTTTATAGTGAATATTATACTCGTGGAAATATTTCCATGTTTTTCTAACTTACTTGTTTCTGTATGAATAAAAGAACAAATAAATAAAAATACAATAAACTCATGAACTTATATGGTAAGTCACGTGTTAAAATCTATATTTGAGGACGAGTCGAGGTCTTTAAATGTCAAAGTAATCATGGTAGAATTTGTATTCAAAAGGGATCGTCTAATATAAAAAAACAGGATGTTACATTAATAAAGATGTCAAATTGTTTAAAATTTCTAGTATTATACAAGTATATTTCGGTATTTCCAAGTGTTTATCTTCTTTTTTTACAATTTTGGCATGTGTTTAAGGTTATGGAAACTTGATATTATGCTTAATGAAAATAGATAAATAAAACATATTTTTCGTACAATGTATATTTTAATTACATAAATACGTAGAATTTAGTACTGGGAACTATGATTAATAACTACCTCGCTCTTTAGTATTCTGTGACATTAAATTCATACATTTAACGTGATTTGGAAAAGTTGATTTCACATTCCTTACACTCTGTAGTCAATGATAAATTAATGGCAACAGGTATACATATGTATAAATTTCAATTATTGTTTAACAAAACATTAATTGCATTAAATTACCTAACTGCATTCCTGACAATCCTCACCTAATACATAATATACGTATACATACATATGTATGTACATACATGCATACGTAAGCTTGCGCTTGTACCACCTAAAGGAAAAGCAGAGTTACATTAAATTCCATTGAGAGTCGGTCGAGATTTCTTTCACAGAATTTTTTGTTTGAGATTGATTCAAACAAATTCAAGTATCTTTTAGAGATTTTTTTGGAAATAAATCCATAAATAATAGTGCTCCTGATGTGTTAATGTATTGCCATTAACCATAAGTTTTACACAGCATAAACCCCGTCACAAGAATAACTAGAAAATTAATGTTTTAAACACATAATACTGAAGAATTTAGACAGAAATATATTTAGTAACATCTATATTTTTTAATTCACACGCAAATATTCCATACAAAATTGATGAACAAAACCGCACTCATTGAATCTTTTGTTCATGCTTTACTATTTGTACCATCTCAGTGGTGTCATTTTGTGCCATTTTCGCTTAAATAACGCGACAGAGCGCGCCATTCTTTCGCATAGTAAATAAAGCGATTGTTAACCTTAAACAGAAGCATTGATTTTATTTATCGTAACTCCTTTACCACGTACCATGTTCGTTTGACATAACCAAATCGAATCCTTCACTATATTTATTATTTTTAAACGGAACAATGCTTTTTCAGGGCGGGATACCTTTATGGACATTTTAGGAACAATATTATGTTGGTGGTCAATTAAATGGGATTTAAAGGTTCGTTATAATGGTTATTATAAGTTAATGAAATTGAAATTTATGGAAGAGATGCAATGTGTGGAATTTATTTAAATGTGTCTTTGGAATTTATTTAAAAAATCGACAACTTTTTTTTTTGAATTTTTTACTTATCGTCGTATTTGGGTGCTAAATACATAGATTTCCTAAAATAATGATGTGGACCTCTTTATTTTTAAACACTCAATGGTACGTAAGGGTTCAAATTATTATTTTCGCAAAAACTAGGTATTTACCACACAAAAAGATGATTTTTAAAAAATTCTAAAAAAATATCTGTCGCTGCATTGGTGAAATTTTTATTTGCATCGGTGTCTGTAACCACTAAAACTACCACCTGGCTTCGTTTTCGGTCGCAGTCTTGATATACCCGGTATATCAATCCGTTTATATGGGGCACTGATTACTCATCATCGGATAGTGAAACTGCTCTATAGGTTTACAGCGACAAAAATGAACTTTAAATATTTTTTCGTATTTTTAACAAATAATCCTTCGCCGTATCAGCTGTAGTCTTCTATAAATAATTATAATTCAAGTTTCAACTGTAAAACCTTTAGAACATTTGATATCAAACTTACCGCCTCGCATTTTACTATCTATTTTAATTAATATTTCTCCACCGCTTTATCTTGGAGTGAATATTAAATATTTAAGGTGTCTATAAACATAGAGTGCAGCCACCACAATAGATTTAATGCCATAGATATAGACCATTCGGTTTAACACCGACTGTTGTGTAATTGTCCTCTTAACTACCAAAAGTTTACCGGCATTCTCTAATATCCTGATTCTAGAAACAATCAAATTCGTACCTTATACCATTGCATTACTGTTAAATTTTTAACTGCATTAAAATTTTGCATGGATTTAATTCCTGTTCTATTGTTCAGCGATAGCTTGCAATTTGACAAACTTTGCGTCCTAATTTAGGACTTATTCCGAGTGTTTAAGTGAGCATTTCGCTTGCGTAAGTTATAGCTGGTCTGTGTGATATTGTTTGCTATATTGTCCACATAATAACAGATACGTTGGGAAAGTAGGGCGGCATTGAAGCAGACTTTTGTAAGCGATCGTGTTGGTCAGTGTCAATGGATTTGTCTCAGATGTTATGCAAGAATTTTGTTACGATTATGGTCTCATTTTTATAATTAAATGCATGTTTTAATGTTAGATTTCCTTTCAAAATATTATTACATCAATTCATTAGTCAACATTTACTAAATTTGCACATTATTGGTCAATTATATTAGATAGATAAAAACGTTTATTTTGGCCACAATAAACACACAAAACAATAATCGAGAAAATAATATCAACATAGGTAATGACTACAAATACATATTACCAATACTTATTTTTTTATTTACTGCTATTGAGATTCATTCACAAAGCTATCATTAATTCCCTTTCCTATTTATATCTTCTACATCATCATCTTCAACGTCTTCAAAATCATCCTATAATTTTAATACCTTGTTCACATTACGATAAAAACATTAAAAACCTACCAAATAACCAGACCCTTCCAACACAAAATCACAATCCGACAATCTAACCAAAACGCTCACTTTCATCAAACGACCTCAATCGCAGTTAAATTTACTTAACGGCTGTTTAAATCCGCCAGTAAGTTGCGTGAGAGATCTAATTTACAAAAATTGCCACATTTAATTCCATTTCTAACTTGTAAGAAGTCGATTAAGATTTTAAATACAATTTGCGGGTATCGGGAAAGTGACTTGCTCTCGTCCTATTCATAGATGTTCAGTCGTGGCTGTCAATCAAGACGTGGGAAGTTAAGGGCGTAAATATAGAGAATGTGGCCTAACCCTTCTTAGTCGAACTCTCAGTTATAGAAGAAACCCTTGTTCACCAGTGAACGATTGTAGGTCGATACAGTGCAGTAAAATAGAAAAGTCAAACTATTTGGATTTAAACGATTATACGTCAGCCAATATCATATACGACTGGGTAAAGATCTTTAATGCGATAAGAATAATGTCTTATTCTACTAATTTATCCCTACATGGGTAAGTGGCTAAAGAAACGTGAATTAGTAACCACAAAAAAATCTGATAATTTTTTACCTGAATTTTCCTCTTTTAGACTTACATCGATTTAGTAATCACAATTACGAATTACCTCAATCAAATGTGAGCAAGTACAACTGTTGCAATTTTTCACATCAAAGTCATAAGTTATTAAATTATATTTCTGCAATGTTACGTAATATCGTAGTTTATGTAATGCACCGTAATTCACCTTAGGTCAATCATTCGTAACATGATTCTACTTATGAATATATTTTTCACAGTGACAGAATGTTTTTGAGCAACTTAAAATGTATTCTTATATATTGTTTATGGGTAATGTAGAATTGTATCTAAGCCATCAAAACAAATGAAACAATCTCAAGGAAGATGTCACCAGTACACTTAATCCAACGATATTTAACGTCTATCACGGAGCAGAAGCACGCAAATCCATCCATTAGCCCTCACGCACTGTGATGTGACATCCCCGAGATCGAAATAACAAATCAGCCAGATTACATATCCAGTGCAGTTTTCTACGCATTTCTAAACAGACTATATATGCAAATGGGGGCGGTATCTGATGGCCCGCCGCACGTGGGTACAGCTCAGTCTTTTAATAGAAGATTAGTGGAATTGATTCGACCCACGACAGCGCGTGCGGTTCGGTTCCTGTATTTATGTTGGGACTGTTTCACATTTACGTTGTATTAGACAAAAGAAACTTCGATAGTTTTTATCAAACATTTGTCAAACATGACTTAATTAGTTCTTACAAAGGGTAAATACTATAGCACAGCGTTGGACATACAATTCCAGAAGAGGTCCAAAATATGAACGCATAAATTGGTGAATACAGATCCTTTCTAACAGGATGCTTTAAAAATCCTCGACGGGGTCAAATATGTTAGTCACGTTTAGTAATACTTAGCTGTAGACACCTGTAGCAAATGATGATGACAGCATAATTGCAACACCTCAATATCAAAGAATTTGCTTGAACAAAAAGTACTCTAACACTAAAGTGATAATTAATATTTTTAGCATCAAAATTACGACACCGATTCACAACCTCATGACTGTTAAAATCACAGTCATATGCCAAAAATTCTGCATTGTTTTGAGATGACTTCTATTTACAGTATATATATGTACTATGATACCAAAAAGCTATAGAGCTCCACTGCTTCTCTATCATCTTTAACAATATTTATTGGCTTCATCAGCAGTGCTGTATCTCATAGAATATCTTCCGTTTTTATCATTAACAAGATGTTTTCTCCTTTAATGAAGTGTCCTCCTTTGGGTCGGATTGTGGAAGGAAATACATATAGTTATTGTTTAGTGCTTACAGCATTCAACTAAAAATTGAAGCGGAATTAACAATCCTAATATTACAGTTTCCAATTGAGGAAAACAGACTGGCTGGTATGTAAACGGCTTAACATGAAATCATGTTTCTCTTAAAATAATGCATGTCTAAAGGTAAACATCAGTTTTAGCGGAGCCTTCGCGTTTCGTGGCGTTCGGAGTAAATTTCTCGCTTAGGCGTGACTTTATCCTACTTATGAATTTGACATGAGCTGTGTTAGAATTGTTTGGCGTTTTATTCAAATTGTATAGATATGTAGACATGACATTTCATGAGAACAATGTAATAATGGCTGACGAGGAATGTAAACGGATTGACGAAGGAAACTTGTAGTGATGTTTTCGACAGATCGGAATGCTCTTTAAATTATATCGTCTTGAAATTATTATTGTTCTTTGTATGTTCTATGTGTTTCCCCCTCGATGGTCTTCTTATGATGTATTGATGCTGTAAACAGAGGTTTGATCTTGATATCGAAATTAAATATTTTGTTATTACTAAAGCTATATTTTCCCAGAATTGGATAGTTTCCCGAATAGCTTAATAAAAGTCAGCTGTGCTCAGTATAACTTAGATCCGTATAATGATTATACATACATACATACATACATACATAAACTCAAGTCTTTTTCCTGGATTGGGTAGGCAGAATTTCTTCTGGTAGCAACCAGAACATCCACGTTTTGCCTTGTATTTTCCGTCCGACGATATGATAGGGGGCGAGCTAATGAAAAGAAAAATCCAATATCACTTTGCCCGACCCGGGATTCGAACACGACACCTCAGCTTTGCAATAATACCGTAGTACAACTGCGCCACTGAGGCAGTAATAATTATAGGCACTTATAAATCATATTGCCCAATAACATAAAGTATGGATTAAGGGCAAGTAGAAGAGCAATCATATTCAAAGCAGTAATGTTTTATGATTGAGTGTAAACATCAAGCTGGTCATTTATTTTATTTTAATGTTTCATATAATTAATGTGTACTGTTAATTAACATGACCTATGCCAAATGCCAAGGAGTCGCTAAAATGGCAGTATCTTACGAACAGTATAGATTTATTTGTTGTAATCTGCTATAGGACAGACACAAAGAGAGTTTAGGTGTTGACTTCTTCTTTAACGTTCTTCTGTGAAAATAAAGATTCTCATATCTAAATAATAATTTTCAAATTTCAGTTTAAAATTATTAATGTTAAAAATTAAACAAATATTTGTGCAAGATTAAAACGCCACCCAAAAATCATGAACTATTAATCCTAGTCGAAGCGATCGTTTTATACTTGTAAAATCTAGAGACAAATTTGATTCTAGGAATTTAGACCTAATGGGATTAAGCTTGAAACCAATAAAAAATCTGTATATTTGAACATCTCAACAATAGTCCCGTGTGACAGACCATGCTAAGTATTAAAAAGCGAATCTTACGGGGGAATCTATTAGATAAGGTGATACAAGACTGCTACACTTGTTACGTGTGGCGGTGTGAAAATGCTTTAGTGAAAGTGTGCCTCGGGCGAGACAATGTAATCTATTCATCTGACATGGAGTTTGACAATATTGTTTCTGTAGGAAAATATTTTAGTAAACATGGGAATTGCTTGACGTGTCTGTTGGGGAAGTAGAGCATTTTGTATTATTGGTTAGTTATTATTGGATCATATTTGCATCCTATTTTTTTTTATTCTGCGTCGATGGCGTAGTTGTACCACTGTAGTACAACTACGCCACCGACCGACAAAGCTGAGGTCTCGGGTTTGAATCCCAAGTCGGGCAAATGTGGTACCAGGGGCGTGCGCTCCTTGTAGGCAGAAATGCACTGCTTTACTTGCCATTCACAAATATTTTAATAAAACGTTCGTACGTTTTAGATGACTTTAATTAATAGTATTTAAATGAATAAACAGAATATAATAACTTAAAAACGCCTAATATTTTATAAATAGCAATAGCGCTGCAAAATAATGTACCTAATCAACCAAGTCATGCCGCCGCGTCCCGCAGGAGATTTGTTCGTATGTGTGTAGTAATTTTGGTGTCCGTGCACAGTTCGCAAACGCACACACCCATGCACATCGAAAGCCGCAACTCCAGCGGCAGGCCTCGGACGTTCGGCAGTTGTCGGGAGTAATCGGAAATGTTCGTTGCCTATAATCCGGGTAAAAATAATAGACGGAAATCTAATAAATCACGTATGCACATTATGTATTTTTGTTTGGTAAGGTTTTATTTGTTTAAATAGCAGAAATGTTTTGTGTTTCGCGGGGGCCATTTTGCTTTTTTCATGTGATAAAGATTGTTTACTATTTTGTTTGCGCCAGTATATTTATATTTTCCTTAAAAGAATTTTCTACTTAACATTTGAAAGTGTGCACATTTAACAGTTTATTACTGAGTTTCTATAATAATTGTGATTTGCTTTTACTAGTGCGTTTGTTGATTTTTTTAAAATGTTAATTAATTGTGAGGTTTGGGTTGAAACTGTGTGTTTATTAAAAATAACAAGTTCTCAAAATTGTCATTCAGTGAAAAGATTCTAATTGTGTCTAAAGGTAGGTGTGTACCCGAGTTACAACAATTATACCAGCAAAAAGGGAATGTAACTCGAAAGTTTTATGTCGAAAGTTATGAAACGTATAACTATTATTTTAGCTTATTATTTTACTTATTAGAATTTCTTCCGCCGCGACGATCGATTACTGTTTTGTCTGCGTTGCCGTAGAAGATGTATATGAATAGTAGTACATCTAAGACTTGTTCTTTTGGAATAGTTTCCGACTTAGAGATCCGTCGCGTGGCTGTGGCTATGCTAAAAATCTATAAAAGAAAAAGTTTTTGTGACTGAGTACTCCGCCGCATACCCAGTGTCATAATCCTGTGCACGCCGCTGTGTGGTACTGGCTTTATCTATTAATTATCAGCCCGGTATCCGAAAATTGTGCCCGATATGGCGATAGGCTTTCCCCTTGTCACATTATGGGACGAAACATACAAGGCGAAATGTGGGTGTGTTGGTAGCAACTCTGCCTACCCTTTTTGGGACAAAGGCGTGAGTTTATCTATGTATGTATGTAATATAGTTACTACAGAAAGATAGCGTTATTAGTATGCCCAAAACAAGATTCAATTTTTTTTGGAAAATTCTGCATTTCATTAAGATTTCAATTACACACGGTGTAGTTTATCCTAAAATGTAATTATTTGCACACAACGCTACGTAACATACGATGTCATCTAAAACCCTTTTTGGAATGAAACGGCCAGCATTTTTGGCGATTTTATGGGTTGGTTGTTATCTGCGTGGTCAAAAACTGTTTTAATTACTAACATTAAGTGCAATGTGTGAACATAATAATAATTAAATGCTTAATTCTGCGTTCAGATCAAGTTTCTGATAAAAATCCCACAGGATATATTGTGAAGATTATTTAATTTAAGGTTCATTTTAGTTTTTTAAATAATCCTATGAAATAAAATAGATACTTTACGTTTGCAGCCTCTATAAATATCGCAGATGATACTTTTTATACTTCACTGTAGCAACTATGAACATTGCTTATTACTAAAAGTTGCATACGGCAAGGACTGGACGCATAAAGCAGCAGACCGGGCTCTGTGGCGTACCTTGGGTGAGGCCTATGTCCAGCAGTGAACTGCGACGGGCTGATGATGATGATTACAAAAAATATAAATTTTAACTGTATATAACAGACACTAAGTGTCGAATAAATATTCTTATATACCTCTAAGAATGTATTTCAAAACCTAACATTCCATGCGGGTATATAATCGATTACAGCGATCACCGAATCGATTTTTCATAACAACCGATACATTTATCGATTATCGAGCTACATTCTGACCTTGCACATTAGAAAGGTTATTGTTTCTTACCGCAATCAATCATAAAGGTCACACGGATTTTGTATAGCATATTTTAAATTCATCAAATGACTTTTCAAGGTTAGCTTCAATAGTCATTATTGTTATCTATGTTTCATGCGGCTTTCAATTGGGTGCTATGGAAAGCTTTGAAGCCTAAGTTTAGCCGTTGACTTTGAGTGGCTGAGGATGATAATTAATTTAATGATAATGAAGTATTACAACATTGAGCATGTGTAAGTACATATATGTTGATAACTCATAACCATATTTTTGTCGGAACACTCAAACATTAATAACAAAACCCCAAAACGAGTACTCATTATGTTATCTTAAATCGAAGGTATTTTTAAATATTTACAAACTGCTCATTAATTATAGCATTCTTTGCATAATTTATTTTACTCATAACACGTGTAATGTGAATCCTCAATAATACTTAAAATATTTTGAACACTTAACTACAGGAAGGACGATGCTTAATTATCTGTTTCCTTTACATAACGAATTAAATGTACGTATTAACATTCCAATAGTATTAGCCATATCAATAAATTTTGTTTACCATCCTAAATATAGCGACATCTAGCGGGACATGTCAGAACTATTACTGATACGTAGTACACATATTTAAAATTTAATATCCGTATAAATTTACTGTAGTTAGATCAATTTTAACTTCGTGCATATCAATTATGCTATTCTAACATAATAATCTCAAATGCATTTTACTCTATAATCAAAGCTTTTAACTAAACACTTCTTTTCATAGCACATAGGTTTAATTTATAGGATTTTTTAAATTATGGCAATATGTTAATTGGCCAAGATTTTTATGCATTCAGGTACAATAGATATATCCATATTGACAGTAACAATTTACGTTCACGTGGAAAGCAAAATCGAATTTTCAATAAGATATAATTTTGTACCTATTTATACAACACGATTTAATTATGGTGGCAATACGATAATCAGTTACACTCAAGACAGAAAAGTATTGTTTAAAAACAAGCAAAGACAAGTCAATGTGATAGTTGGAATATAAAAGGCTATCATTACAATCATTCCAATCAAATGTGTAGTTATAATGTAGCAATTCGTTTATCTTAAATGTAAGTGTGTCACGCAAAGTAAACCCTAAGGGCAAGATGTTATAAACACATATAGTGGATCATGATGTTTCTACACAAATTTATAATTGACGATAATGACGTAATAAAATGTTACATACCTTTGAGTTTTTTAGCAAACATTTAATATCTTAATTGGTTGAACTTTGTGGCTCAATTTGATCCGTGACATTTATTTATTTTGTACAATTAATTTCGTGAATAAATTTGCATTTAATAATTTTGATTATTTAAAAATTGCAATAAATATATATTTCGTGATATAACCGAAAAAAAACAATGATACCTACAATCAATGTCATTTAAAATGTGAGATATTGAATAAACCTATTACCATACTTATCAATACATTTAAAAATACAAAATAATGAAATGGTGTGGTTGTGGCTATTTTTAACAACTAAATTACACCAAGAGCAATACTATCAAAATACATTAAGTCATCCCAAAACTGTTAAACATACCAATATTTACCTTAATCGACGGCGAAAGAACATTTGTGTCTAACATTAATTGCCTGTTTCTTAACCATGTATCGTGATCATAAAGATGCACTCTGTTGAAACGTATTTGGTCTCTTTAAATTGGTCAAGCGACCTTTAGCTCTACAAGTTTTGGTTCATTGACTCTAATTTGATGATTGCAGGATGTTAAGTTTAATAAATTAGGTATACGGCCTTCCACGTCGAATGTGGTATGCAATTACCTGTAAGTGACATATCCGATGGAGTTTTCGGCGTATCTTATGAGGATATGAGCTAAGTTCATGATAATTTGGTTTCGAAATTCATTTCCTTAATGAAAACCGTTGAAAAGCATTCATTGACTTGAATACATACTTAAAGAAAATCGAAAACATTGGTGACATTTTGAAGCTTTTAAATCTATTAATACTACTAAAAAAATAACAATTCATTTTCGCTAAGCCAAACAACTTATCGGATTAAGTGACACACAATGCAAACCTAGCTTCTGTAGAAGCTGAACAAAAAGCTAATACTTCGAAATATCTCAATCAGCTTGCAAAAAACGTATTAGATTATACAGCGTGTATACATAGGCATGGTTTCATCACACGGAGATTAAATTTGTTAGTGAGTTCCCCGCAAAAAGGTCAGAAATAATGTGAGTTTAAGCAACCATAACTTATGAACCTTACGACTATGGTAAATTTCGTAGAATATGTATTGCATTCCAGCGTAAATAATAAGGTAAAGACGGTTAAAGGTATGGTTTGGCCTCAAATTTTGGTGCAATATAATTAAAATATGTCAGAGGATATACATCTTAATTACAGTATAAATAAAACTTGTCAAATATACATCTGATAGTAAATATGATATATTATAGACGGACGCACATAATATTGATAAAGTCTAAACTTATAATATGATGCATCTTTGTATAGTGGATACGAGACACTACGAGAAACTTTTCTGCCCGCAGCAAAAAGAACTCGCAACAAATATTTTTATTTCTAGAACAATATATTTGTCTCAGTGTGAGGGCCGAACTCCCATCTTAATTCGCACCCATCACGCCCTTTGCCCCACGGAGGTAAAAAAATCAAACAAAAACTACAACACCATTCATGCCCTACGCAAAAAAAGGGGAACACAATCGAGTTGCTGACGTATTCATGCAAATGCAAGTCAAAAATGTCGTGACGCCGACATCCTGCTCGGCGCCAATGGTTTGGTGGGTGTGACGAAGGTCGACTGCGCCCGCATGCTTCGAGTCTAAATCATTGACACTATTGTTTGCGATAAAATTGTCCGGAATCGTGTCAAAGGTCCGGTGAGATTTTGTTGGTTTTGTTAGTTGATACGTGGGCTGGGGTTGTTCTTATGTAGCATATTAAATATAGCTGGTATGGTGTAATTGTGTTTTTAAAAAACTGAACAAATGTCGGCATTTAATTAAAGAAGCTAATAAAAGAAAATTCCTTGATACAACTTGGGTGAATTTGGTAGTATTGAAGTAATTGGGTTCATCAATATTGGTCATAGAAATACCAAAACTTCCCCCTAATTTGGAGAACACATACACTCGTTGGACCTGGTTGTTGCTATAGAAGCTTTTAAGCCCTGTATCTAATCCTTTAGGTGCTTTATAAAAATATGCAACAAGGACGTTTATTATTTATTTATTAAGGATTTCCTTTAAGCGTTGCCCAATTCAAAGGCTCTTTAATATAGACAACTAAAATTACTAAACGAAATCTCTCAACTACTTGTAATACCTATAATTTATGCTTGTCTTGAACTTTAGTACCAACTTCACTCAAAATACCTAGATCGGTATTGGCAATACAATGAGTTATTGTAACATTATTCATTGTGCATTCCGAGTTAATGTCATTGAGAACTATTTATAAACGACGTCGGTTGTATGTATTTTGTGTATTTACCACGCTCCATTTGGCGTGTTGACATGTAGAGTAAATTGTTGTATACAAACGGCAAATTGTTATTTACCATCATTACTGTTGAAATCTTTTATATAATTTGTATTGGTCAACAGTTAGTCCAATGCTGCAATTTTGAATCTTATCATTAAAGGTGTTCTTACTTCATTTTAAATTGTTATTGTCATTATAGTTAGTATCTTTGTTAAACTAAATTAAAATGTAATCACGAACACTATACTTTCAGTAAAACATTGAAATTCCACATTTTTATATCTATAAACATTCACATATTTGGCCCTCATAGTCAAAACTCCATAATCTAAGATTCATATTAGATTTTCTGTACGTACGTGCATCAAAATAATTTATTTATCGTTCATATCTTACACAATAACTTACGTGTTTTGACTTTTCTCAAGCATGATTGATGCCGGAAATTACCCAACGTATATGTCCTTTATAAATTCCAACTTAAGATTATTAGAAAACACCTTCAACAATTGTTTGTAACCCTATCATTACGATGCTTTCTCTATCAATTTTTATACTTCCTGGGCCTATAATTTCATCTGTATCATTAACTGGATACAAACCCTCGTGTTGTTTAATTCTAACAACATAATTATGTTTAATTTCTAGTCGATTAGGTGGGGTTACGTAGGGCGCGTGGATTTCGTCACTAGGAACCATTATTGGGTCTAGGTGTAGCAACGTTGCTTACAGCAAGGCATGCTCCTTAACTGTTATCGCTTTGAGCGCTAGATCAATAACGTTCGCTTTCAAAATCGCATCGGGACTGGATCGGCAACAATTACATCTAATGATAGTTACGTGATCAACAATTATAATTATTTTCGATATTACGTGTCTCATAAATATTCATAACAATTTATTTTAATTTTCGCATGAAGTATTAATTTAGGTATTCAAACTTATCAAATGAATTATTATTCAGACAAAGCTTTAATTCAAATCCGCATACATCTGTTAATGTGTATAAAAAGACTGCAATTAATTTCAAACAAACTTGAAATTAAAAATAAATAAAGATGAATAGTAATTTGTGCAATAATTATGCATCATTGATACTAAAACCTCCAAGGCAAATATTTAGAATTATTACTTTACTATTAAACGATTATCAATAAAAATATTTAAGTAAATGCGCAAAACGAACTCCAAGTAGTTCCATACTCAATGCCATATTAAAATTCAGAATGAATAAAACGGCTATATAAATATGTACTTATAGCTCCTGATGACATTTTTAAATACCAACTAGGTTCTTCAATGCCTCATAACAAATCAAAGTTAATGATCTATGATTAGATACTACGTCATTAAATTACTGTTAGATTCATTAAATTGCATTATTTTTTTCACTTCCCTCAAAACTGGTATGGTGATTACGGAATCTGAAGGCGCTTGGTTTGCCTTCATTCCAAAAATTATAGTATTTTTACTGAGATATATCAATATACTTTTCATTAATATTCCACAATAAACTGATAATGCATATATTTACTTGCAGAAACATATTTCCTATTGCCTATACTTTCAATATTGCCGGCGTTATGTAGGTTTCTTTCTTCATAATTCCTCAGGAATGTGCTCAATACTAAAAATGCGACAGTGATAGCTTTTATATTGAATGTTAAAATCAAGAGATACAAGGCCTTTAATTAACATTTGATATGTGAGGTCACCTATTATTATCCTCCTTATATTATTCGTATGCAAAATCTGACTAAGCCAATGATCTTCTAGCAGTCACGAAACATTTTACTAAACCAAAAGCGTGGAGAAGTGGTATCACTGATTTTAATAACATTATCATTTCTAATAATAAATGGAGCGTTGTTAAATTCATTATGGAGTAATGTAAAAAAGAAAGTAAAGAAGTGGTGCAATCAATCGATTTCACGGCTGGAGTAACCGTTTGTCGACACAATGCGGAAAGCAGCAACACTACGGAAACGTTCATCAATTTTGCTTTATTGATAGACAATATTCCACTGGATTTAGAACTCTAAGAACTACGAATTAGGTATTAAATTAACTAGCAGCTACTTATTCAATCATAATTTTCTCCGGCGCGCTTCAAATCTATAAATACCCATTCTTTTCATGGAACGCTTCGTTTGATGGTTTATAGGTTTAATTTTTCTCACTTTCTTTACCTTGACTTAGTTATGATGCTTCAGTTCTTTTATAGCCATCGTGACTTTAAGGTCAAATCCATGTACCTTGAAGCCCTTATTTGTTAGATCACTTATCTTTCAAATACACATATTATATCATACTGTTCTAAATGGATAATACCATACATGAAACAAAAGTTCACGAAGGAATCCAAACAGCAATTTTAATTTAATAATTGGGTTCTTACACAGAATTAGTAACTATACCACGAACCTCGTTTATGCTATTAAATTGTAGCGTAAATACTAAAGTTCACAAATTGATACGTAAATTATTCAGCAATATTTCGTAATGTGTATTAATATTTGATGGTACATCTCGATTTAATCGATCCGGGTCGTACAAGGTGACAGAGCGGTGTATCCGATCACCTCAGTCCTTGGCACCAAACATCTTCCACTTAGCCGGTTTCATGGATCACATCACATACCTATTGTTTCACGTCCATATTGACCTACAGCCGAACATCTTTATGATGCGAGGACACGAGCTCATTGTCCTAAATTGGCATGGTAGGGTCATTTAATGAGATTACGTTTGTTCTTTGTTGAGGGTTATTATTTTAGATACAGCGTTTTTCTCATCAATCTGTAGCTCTTTAGTGAATTTAGCAAATGCTATTTGAGGTAAAAAAATAATAATATTGTTGAATTTACTAAACAATACTTAACCATTAAAAATTAAATTCTTATTCAAATATTCTTTACTACATATTTTAACACTTCACTTTGGAACACCTTATGGCTTAACAAGAAACATAAAACATTCAGTAACCTGCTTCATTTAAGTAGGTTATTATTACTGTGGCAAGCATACACCAATTTAAATAACTTTAATTGATTTCCCGGCCCTTACCCTCCCTTTCAAAACAGACTGTAACGTCACTCCCAAACCGTACAAAATATCAATTAACTCTTCATAATTAGGATGATTTGTTTTCTTCTTCATTGACAGGGTCGGTAATTATCACATCCTCGTATCCATTCTGTTTGTTTTCTACGTTTCAAACCTGTAGTCCACATCGGTAATTACTCGGCGCACCTATACAGCTCTCGTTAAATTAATTACCAATGTTACGAGCCATTTGTGTCGCACTTTCACCGTCAGCAATAATGAGCAGTTAATTGTCTGGTAAACCTGCTTGAGTTATGAGAGGTGTGGTATGATTTGTATTATGCATTTGGTTGTTGCGTGGTGAAATGAGATAAGATAATTATGAATTTTAAATCTAAAATAACGCTTTTTTTTTGTTAATTAATACATTTTTAGTATGGTATTTGACTAATAAATATAAAGCGTCTGACTATTCTTATGAATGTAAATACATTTGATGGCATACTAACATATTATTAAAAGTTATATCGCAAAACTGTATGTTCTTTCTTCACTTACATAGTAAAAAAAAGGCAATAAGCAATGGAAAATGTATTTATACGTTCCTACAGCTAAATATGTACACAACTGTTTTAAATGAAATTTATTAATTTTGGTCACTTAAAGCTTGATACACCTAAATTCTTCTAGTCTACTAATCCTAACAGGACTAACTAAAATACATATATCCACGCAAAATTGTACATACATAAGTGAAGGCCAAAGTATCGAGGACAAACAACGTCAGTCAAGTCATCAATCAATCATCAAGCATCGGTTTGTTTAGACAAAGATCATCTAAAATTAGTCGTGGGTTGGCAGTATGACCTTTAGTCTCAGACTTAACAATCAAGTAAACAAATAGATATTGTTCTTTTTATAAATTGATCGTGAGTATTCAACCTTTATTTGTGTCAAAACTAGATATCAATGTTAAGATATTCGAATGTTCAGTCAGATCTCCTCCAAGATAAACCAGTTTATGATTTTATAAACAAAATTACAATTTTTTTATAGAGGTATGAGTTAAATTTATCTTACTATTTTATATTACATCCATCGGGATCTGTTGAAAATCCTTGGGGTTGACAACTTATGACTGAAGATGATAATGAATACGATATGATAATATATTATATTTTTAAATTTCATAGGTAGACTTATAAACTGTAGAAATCTTAACATTTAAACAATTTCCACGTTTTAACCAATATTTCAATATTTGTCATCAAACATAATACGAATCACACCTTCTGTATTCATAAGACAATTCATCAACGTCTTCGTTAAGTTTGTCTTCATTTATTCCGTCAGTATAATGGTATATATCGAACCGCGCTTATAAATCCGGTATTGGCAAGCTTTTACTTTCAACGGTTGTGCCCTCGTCTTCCGCGAACGAAAGTACTTTGCTGATTTTTCATTAGCTTCCACGGTTTTTACTTTCTCACCAATACTTTCGTTTTTATCTTAATTTGTAATTATGGGGTCGGCTATTATGTTATTCTCACAATAAATTTCGTTATCGATTACTGGAGGAAATTTCTCATTTTTTGTATGTAGTAAAGCCTTACTGCAGCCAGTTTTCATAACACCACTAATGAGCCAAATTAACAAGACTAAAGAAAACAAGACCAAATTAACAAGACTTTGCTATTGTATCTCGTTTGGTGAGTAGGGTTGCTACAAGTTTCCTTTCTCTGTCTTTTTCCTTCACTATACCCGTCCAGTTTCAAAGCTTGGCAAAGCATCATAATTTTCAAGTATTATTAGTATCTATAGGCGGCGCGGCGGTTATCACTTTCCGTAAACTACTTGATCGCTTATAAAACCTCCTATAGAAATATCCTAAAATATGATATCCGTGTATTTAATTCGTATTCAACCAAGATCCGTATTAAACCCGTAAATGTACCATAAGTTTGATAAATGGCTCTTGGATTTAATAAATTCATATACGTAGGCTGTTTTTACTTATTCGGAATGCTTGTCCAATATTTGATATTTAAATTATCGTCTTTTTAGGTCACTAGTCCATCAAAACCATGTTTTAGCGCAAGAATTTAATAATAGTCAATTCACAAAGCAAATTCATAATGGTTTTAACTTTGATCAAATATATTTATTGGATAATCTCAACATCAATATAAGGTATGGGAAATTCCTAGTTTTAAATTAGGTTTTTGTAACATATTAATCGAATTACTTACCAAAATATCTTCTTACATTCAACATATGACTTTATCATCAACAATTAGAGTTCAATTTGGAACACAATGTTGTAAATTGAAAAGCCATCGCATTTGTTTAATGAGCGTAATATTATCACTACAAGTTCTCCAATAGCAATAAGGAAGTGTATGGCACATAATATACAAAATTGATGTTGAATAAATACTGTTAAATTATAATAATAGACTGTAAGTTAATTTCTAACGATATTATTATTGACTGCCTCGGTGGCGTAGTTGTACTACGGTACGATTTCAAAACTGAGGTCTCGGGTTCGACTCCCGGGTCGGACAAAGTGATATTGGATTTTTCAATACATTATCAGCTCGGAGTCAGGATTTTGTGCCTACGCACCCCCTATCACATCGTGGAACGGAACACACAAGGCGAATCGTGGGTGTCCTGGTAGCACCTCAGCCTACCCCTTTTGGAAAAAAGGGGTGAGTTTATATATTATTGTTATTGTCAATATATTTTACCCTTATAGTTTGAATAGTTGCGTAAATGATCTTTGAAGCGCAAGGTCCTGGGTTAAATTTTAAGACGGGCAAGTTTTATCAAATTTTACATTTAGAAACTCATAGTTTACTTATAGGTTTGGTCTGACCAATGCAGACCTTCTAAAATATATACACAAATAAAATAAGCAAGTAATGAAAGCGAGCATGATCCCCGGAAAAGCAATTTTTATACAAAAAATAATATATTTTTATTTCAAGTCTGTCGGGATTGACGAGTCCCTTGCTTGTAGTTTGTGTTTTCTTGATATAATACAAGTATCGTTTTAGAACCCAGACTGTATGCTTAACATGTGACAAAAACAAGAATTTTCTTCCTCACTTACCATCAGTATTCATCACCCAAGTATGACCTTACCAAGGCCATTAGATCATCTTTGGCTCCCATCCAACCCTACATGTTCATCCGCTCATAAAATTCACTATAAGGTAAATTCCTGACGTAATAAGAAGCGAGAACTAACCCTTGGGCCTGAACCTTTTTTGATTAGGTTTTAATGACAGAGATCAACAACCTACTCGATTCGATGTAGAGACAAAAAACACATTATGCGCCAACGATTTTTACAATTTATTTAGTCACAGTCTTTGTCACTGTTAAAGTGCTTTAATGGGTATGTTTTTTTATTTACTCATTTTTTCTTGCTTCCACGTATTTCAAAATTGTAGTAAAATCCTGTAGTGTGACGCATTAAGAGGGGGTTTTTAATAATGTAGAATCCCTTTTTTTAGCACTACGATGCTGTGATGTAAATTTATAATATTATAATACGGAAGAGGTGTTGATATTTGAGTGCAAAAAATATAGGGATGGGCTATTATCTAAAAACTCCTCATAAGGAGTCTAAGAAGACATAGCAGTGGAAAGTATATTTAGGTTTTCGTCTCATATTAACTATTAATCTGACATTTTACAAAAACATTTTAAATTTATTATTTTATATCGAAAAAAATATTTTAATACTGTTTTATCTTTGGTTTACCTTAGCTATTAACTATATTTTCTAAAAAACAATGTTTTTACTCAGCCCAGTTGTTATTAAGCCAGCCAGCCGCATTGTTTTATCAGCTACACGATCAAAGCCCACAATTTGCATGGTCAGATACGAGCCACAATTTGATAAAACAGGTCATGACTGCATTTAATGACCAAATAACACGTAATTGAATTAGATAAAGGAACCATATCGCAGAGACGTTGGTGCGTATTTCATTAGGGCAATTGACATGTCCTTGAGTAGTCACGAGTGTCCTCTATAGGTAGATCATTATCAGTTTTACTGATTGTAAGCGATATGACTGTTGGCAGTATAGCATTTTTAGTACCAGTATTTTTGTATTTTTCTTTTGAATTAAACAAACGTGGGCTTATTAAAGAGAATTGGGAAATGGTCGTAAAGCCACACGAATAAAGATTTAATTTCAATTATTTTTTTATTAGTGTATAGGGCAGGTTATTTAATTTAAAATTGATTGTTGGATTAATATTTTTGGGAAAATGGGTAATATAGTTTAGACAACCACATTAAATCAACATAAGACATAAATTCTCCTCAATAATGTTATTATTATAATTTTATTTGCATTGTGAGTAACACGGTTGCCATGACAACAGACGGGACTATTCACCTTTTTTCATATCATTAATATATCCTTACTTGGCGAAACAAGCTCAATTCATACAACCACATTGCTAGCGTTTTTTTAACATTTTTATTAATGCACATGGCATTTCCTTATCATCAGATCATCTGAATATAAACTTCATAAGACCAATGTGTTGCACGAACTTGATTTTCGTTAAAATACAACTATATTATTCACATTGTAAATACAAGTTACTACATTAAATAAATTGCGTATTATCGACGTCGACAATATAGATAAAACTTTAAGGGCTATCTTTTGCTTTTACATTTAAAAATGTTGAAAATTTAGTAAATTGAAGTTTGTTAAACAGAAAGGGCTTTAATTATAGGTAAAAGAATTTTAAAAGTAACTATAGGACGTCGCGAAAATGCGGTGGAAGGACAAGGTGGATGCATTCGAGCCAAAATGGCAGGAGCTCGCAGAGGATAGGGTTGGACAATGGAGGGAAAAAGGAGAGGCCTTTGCCCAGCAGTGGGACACAATATAGGCTATTAAAAAAAATGTGATGTCGGGACCCCGCACTGAGTTCGTGTTGTTGACGAAGGCAGTAAAACCTTTAACCATAGGAGACGCTGGGCACTACCTATATGTACGGTCTCCTTTCTCTCCCACAAAACCTGGCAATTCTCAATTTTCCAACACTACAAAGGAACAGATACAGCCTTTTAAAATTGACATTTCCCTATGTTAGTACGTGTTAATTCAAACATTGTGTATTTAAATCTGTGTGAGGGTGTCGCGTACCGGCGGTGACGGGCGCGCGCCAAGGCCGACGGCCGCTCACTCGCGCCTACAACTAATAAATAAATTACTAATTGAAAGTTAGAAATGTTATTACTAACTTTAAGCAGTATTTTATATAAATGTATTGTATTTTGAAATTATAACTTTGAAGGAAGATTGAAGAATTCAAGGTCAAATAGATATCACAACGTTCAACTATTTTACGATCCTGTTGTGGAGAATTTGTATCCGTTTGAATAACGACAACGGCATGCAAGGCATCTGCCCTAGTGTCCCAAGCAACTGTGATTTGATGTGACACTAGCCAATTTGGTTTCGTAAAAGCCACCATAATACTATCAACAGATGAGAAATCGCTATGTTCCGCTACTCAACACTTGGACAGTATTACAATAGCCATCAATGACTGTTACGATTAAGCCATACTTTTCTTTTCGTTTCAGACATAAATCTCAAATAAACAAAAATATGAATTAAAGAATCCCGTGATATAGCCAAATAATGGAAACCTTTTGTGTGCCAACCTTCCTTCCTTTCTTTCTTGTATGGATTTGGCGTAGCATTCCATTCAATAAACACATTTGAAACAGAATGAAAATACGTCAAATATAACATTTTCTCATGTGTATCTAACAATGGAACTTGACCCAAATTTCGTTTCTACGTATAAAAAGGTCGTAACTCTTATAGGTAAATAATAGCTACTTACGCACGTACCATGGCGGGTTATTAGATAAATTAACACCTTTGCCAACATTATACTCAAAATGACAATAGAATTATATTTTCAAGGGCCTGACAAGCTTCGACTTGCGCAAGGTCAATTGCACCGGATGGGTTTGTGAATGGGATGAGCAATGGTTATATCAATGGTAAAAAATAAATAAAAACGTACTATTTGTCATTTAATGAAAATAAATAATATAATTGATAGCCAATACTTAAAAAATTACAAAGATATAAATAAACGTATAGCCAAAATCCGTATAAATATGAATATCCTGCAACGAAAATACCAAATGTAGCTAACGATTTTAGTAGTGAAATCCTAGGTTTCTGCAACTGAAATTATTGTTCCCACTTTTCGCCAAATGCCAAATGCCAATGTTCTTTAATCTATGACTGATCCTATACATAATAATATAACTAGTTTTAAAACGCGAAGTTATTGACCTGCTGGCCATTTACTAGATAAAAAATGTTCTTTATAGTAATTTATACAACAATGACATCACAGAATCAAATTCACAACATTCCAAAATTGCGTAAGCACACCGAAATTCACTTTCGTCAAATTCGAATTCCCAATGCGAAAGAGCCACTTTCATACGCACACCATGGACATAAATTTTCACCTTTGAATAGAAAACTTTGTACATTAAACGGTACCCACAATATAGAATAGAAAATTCAATCGGTGCACAAAGCCAGAAGTTGGTACATCATGTGAATATAAACGAGGCGCCAATGTGGATTCTCAGGGCAACGCCAACGAACGGTTTTGAGAAAACGATATTCCGATAGGGTACGCACACAAAATACTAATGTCCGACAAATTCCTATGTTGTCATTATTCAATTTGTCACATGAGAATCGAATGAAGCAGTTTTTGTTCGGTTAATGGACATCGGAGCACGTCCCACTTACCGCTGATGTGTTTATGTTTTACAAAATTATTTGCTAAATTATATGTCATCTAACATATTTTGTTATATATACCACAGTATTAGTTTCTAGTAAAATTAATTCTAATATCCCATGAGATATTTTTGAGGATACCACAGCATAATTATTCATTAAGAAATCATTCTCATTTGCATAAATCACCAAGTTTTAAATATTAACCAAAATTTTTTTAATGGTAACTGCATACAACAAGAAATCACAAACATGCATCGTCAAACGACTTCTGTGAACTTGGATACCTAACAGCCTCTAGGTTTTCCTATTGTAATACATTCAATATTTAGCATTTTGCAGAGAATCACAGTCGGCAAATACCAATGATGTTATGAATGGTCATGACAAAACATGCAAATCGTCCTTGCGGCCACCAATGCTAGTAAACAATACGATGTTATTTACGATGAAGGTTTTTTCAAGTTTTAAAGTAATTCTTTCGCTTGGCCACGTTCCAAGCTATGCAAACATGATCGCATCAAAAATATTGTTTTCGTGCGGAGAATTTCAATTATAATATGTTTCTAACTCTTTTCTCCGTCTTTTCAGAATTGGACTATGCGGGTTTGACAATCCACACAGAGACCAGAAGACAGACGAACTAAAAAGACACATAGGACAGGTATGTTTCAATTTATTATGCTTTACCGACACACGCAAATTGCAAAAACTATTTAAATTAAAGGTCACGGATTTTAGATCAATTAATAATATATATTGTGAAATCTTTAATCATCATTAGCTTCATCAGATCAATCAACAAAAACAATACCATTTAAAAATCCCAAAAATTCCCTCGGGATATGAAGCTGTTTTTACCGATAAGTCTATTAACAAATTGACGTGTTATACCGGCATTGTACAGTCGAAACGTATTTAACGCCACTCCATCACCAGCTTCACGTCAAACATGACGGGGCTTTAGACTGACAACAAACAAAAAAATGTTGATGAGTTCACAACAAAGATCAGGCCCAATCAAATCTTCACCGTATAAATCCTTAATCGACTGGACCGTATTTCTTTTGGGCAAGTCACATGACGTAATGGGCAATTTCGACGGCTCTATTGTTTATCTGTCTTGTTTATTTGTGTTTATCATCGTGAACCCTAGATTTGAATATAATTATGAACATTCGTTTCATTGTTAATTATTCTAATTATAGTGTTAGCAGTAGTAACTGCAACGCTTTGGATCTTGTAATTTGATGTCCCTTATATTCATTATGACTTAATATTTCTCGCCTTTGCTAAGTTAGTAACAGCTACAATATAGGTTAAGATTAATCTTGAAAAGCCTAGTCGCTTCCTAGCCTGATACTTCAATAAAGCTTCGTGTAAACTCGTTCTGTCAATTTGAGTTACGAGCCCTCTGACACCCATATTAATCTTAGTGCACGCATATTCATATCTTATTATCTTACAATAGCATAACTAATTCAAGGATCCAGTAATTGATCTACGAGGAAGACATACATGACATAACAGAATATTAAATCATTAGCAACATAGCTAAAACAATCACTCAAATAGGAAATATACAAAAAATACATGATATCACTAAATTAAAACAATAGGAATAGCCCATATGGGAACTAACGCTAAGGATATACTAAAAATGAGAACAAAAAATGACGAGGGATCAGCGAAACACAATAGATGTCCGGGGCAATTATACTAGGAAGCGATGAGGCATAACATTTGGTAGATCTTGTTATAAAATCACCAACAACAATAGCTTACTAGACTAACAAGGTCCCGACAATGGTATGGAAATTTTGATATTCAAATTAGATGCGTAGAGATGTCTGAAGCGAGGTCGATGTGTATTGCGATTTAAATATGTTTATAGCAATATTTAATAAGATGATGCGTGTCTAATGCTTGTTTTACCGTTTGTATGAGTAACTCATTGGTGGTTGTATTTGTATCTTTATAAAAAGCGAGCAACCAACGTGTAGAAAGTGTAAAACGTGCTAAAATAATTGTTGCTCATACATAAAAATATTGTCTTGTTTCTGTATTAGGCAAAATTCAATGCTCATACGGATTGCTCAATATGGATAAGAAATAGGACTTCATGAATGTGCAGTAATGGCCTCTGTTCACTGCCCATTTGGCAGTTCAGGCCTAACCTAACTGAGCTTAAAATTATAAATAAAATACGAATAACTAAGGGCAGTGGCAATGCGATGACAAGAATGTGTTGCATGCATAAAAAATCTACTAAAAAACACTCGATGATTCAGCAATATACCTAAAAGTGAACAACAAAACCACAAACAGAAATATTGATATAAAAATATTTCCTTTGTTTGCGCCAATCAACAAAATTACGTAAACAGCAAATTTTACTCCAAACATTTACTGACGAAGTTTTATAAGATCTCCTTGACAAGTCTATAATTTTAACTCAATCTGATCGATAATGCCACAAAAAATGTTTATACATTGACTCCACCAACACGAAGCATAATCACACAGAACCTGGTATTAAGATGAAAAAAACAAAATATACTCTTAATACCCGAGTCCAATCTAATCGAGGTCGCTTCATAATATTCCATATTACACTTTAAATTACTTTTAAGGAGGAGTGTGGATTGGTCACGGTGTTTCTTGTACGTTCATTACAAAATATGGGACCATGTACCGACTTTGGACTAATTATCTACGGGCTACTGGGCCGAAGGTATTCGATCCTGGCGTACGACAATTAAAAACGGGTTTCGTCAATATATACATTGTTACTACACTTCCCGCTACCGGCTTTGGTAATGGAGTAACGGCACACGTTGTATAATTGTGCGAAAGTGAAGTCAAAGAGGCTATCGGGTGTGAAATCCAATCAGTGAGGAATATTGGTAGCGATTACGAAGAATGGATATTCAGTTTTAATAGAGTAATTAGGTAGCTAATATTTTTTGTAGTAGACAACCACACAAAATGGTTTGTAGTAAAGGCCAGATTTATCGTAAATCTGGGATCAAAAATGCATTCCATAGCGTAATTTTTTTTTATATTATTTTTAATCATGCTGTGTTATTTAATCATTCATCTATACCAAAAATAGATTTTGTTAATCAATTGATGGTTCAATCGATATTATGCAGATAGATTTCCGCTTAATGCTTCTAACTACGTATGATCATGTATTAGATTCTGTGATTGCCTCACTCAAATAATCTGCCATGCAATAATAATGGCTAATATGGAATATTTTGAGACTTCGTGTAGAATTTACTCTAGCAGCAATTCTATCACTCTTAAACCATCCAATACAGTCTGAATGGTCTTAACAAAATCTTGGTTCTCATCAATTGGATAGCACAAATTGCTGACCTCACCAAGCTATACAAAATAATCTTTTAACAGATTAAAATAAACTCTAAATCTTGTCTAAATCTAAAGCCCAACAAAGACGCAAATAATGCACGTCATTTGGAAACCGACGAGGAAGCGTCAAGCTAGTAAAAAATGCGAGATCGTATCATATAGAAATAAGTTAGGATATGTTTATTCTTGTATATTTTGCTTTCTGTTTCTCTTAATGACAAGGTCATTGCAAACTAGGTAAGGTTATATTTCTATGTCATTATTTTTTTATCGTGAATTAATTTTTGAAGTATATAAATATTTATTTGAATATACCAGACTATTTAATATGTTTTTGTTTTCTACCCTAGGCGAAAAAATAAAGATGTGAGAAATACCTAAAAATAAATTATTTTATTACGTTTTCATCACATAAAAAATTAAATGACACAATGTATATTTCTGTACTTGGTAAAATATCAAAAGCTCTTCAGTCGATTTAAACCAAAAACATAAATAAAATTGTAAACTCAAGTTTAATAGCACAATTTTATATCAGCAATCTCAGATTGCTTCATTCAAAAATCAATTAACTTTTAAGCCATTATGCAGGTAGCATCAATTCCTAATAGCAACTGAATCATAATCCGCAAAATTTTAAATAACCATAACAAAAGGCATTATTTTACTGTAACAAACGAGGTAAGGTCGCTGATGTCATAGGTCGCACGATTGGGGCCTATTCCATTGTTGAACACCTCTGCAATGTCATAAATCATAATGAGATAGTGTTAAAAGAAAAAACCATAACGCCAGTTATTGACCTTGCTGAACCAGATAAGGACATGATGTGATCTCATACCACTAACGGTTCGAGACAATAGAATTTTGTGTTAAAGGTGATTGGCCGTTCGTAAAACTAAGTTTACTACACAGAATCCGAAATAAGAAAGCGAATTCGGACGTTGAACGGATTCGCGTGAACCAGATCACAGTTACCTAATACGTGATGAAGATGTGGAGCGTATAACTGAACTAATCCTTTCAGAAAACTTAAAATATTAAACGAAAATATACGATGTAACTGCAAGTTATGGTGGTGATCCAAATAAACAAGATATAGTGGAGTTCAAATACGAATTTCGTAACGTTGACTATAAATGCACAATAAATCAGAAATTTAATTTAGTGCAACCTTAAATTATTTGCCTGGGAATATTGACCTCAGCTATAGATTTTATTATTTAAAACTAGTTAAATTGAAATGCTATTCGTACCAAATGCTATAAGCAACAAGTTTAATAGACCGAAATAGTAATAACCAAACACTCGTAAGTCGTCGACCCAATGAGTAATTGGCAGGTAATTGTCTTGTCATTAATTGTAACTCATTTGTTTGCTTCAAGAGATACTAGAGATATCAATCATCGCAAATATTCTCAAATCACTTTAAGATTCTTACAACCTGTCAGATCATGAGTCTCTTTGGACCATCTCAATCAACCAAGAACATTATACATAATATGGATATTTTTCTAACGGCTTGTATTATTTATAGGAAGCCCAATGCTAAATCTGATGTAATGTATACTAACTATAAATTATTCTTTCCCAGGGTGTCAAAATAAAAATGGATGACGCCGGTAATATACTCATCAGACGCTACTCCAAGAGTAGCGTGTTTGTGAAGAGTACTGCGGCCACCAGCAACGAAGAGACAGCCATCGGGCAAGACATACTCAAACTACCTGGCTACTCGTTGGAGCAAGAGAAAATATTCAAGGTTCGTGTTAAAGACTTTATTTTGTAGACACAAGAAGGTCTGCTGAAGTGTTCCCCTCAAGAATTTCCTTAGCGACCTTTAAAAATACCTTTTTTGATTAACAATGTCTTGTTTTTCAGGCATATAAACCAACCTAACACCCGTTTTAATATTTCTAATTATAAAATATGCTACAATCAATCCATTACATTGATTTCACCTAACATAAACCTACTTTAAATATTTAGCTGCAAGAAAAAAATACAAATTTTAATGAACCGAAATAAACATATATTATACTACTCGTACATAATTTGAAAAGGTTCAAAATAATGCTTTACTTTTGTAATACAGTTTCTCGTTTAAGTAAATTGCCTATTGTAATATTAGACACATGGAATTTAATCGATCATTAAACTAAATTAAGCTATTTTGTTAATGACTATGGTAATTTTAGAACTTAATCTACCAGCGCATTTGTTAATCCTTTCAGAATGAATGTTGGTCTAATGAGAGTATATACAACATATGATCCAAATTCCTTCAAGAATATGTATTTGGGTAATGTTGGACAAGGTAAACTCGTTTCGTGCATACCGAATTACTTACGTTAATAATTTCCGTCAAGATGGGCGCTCGTGAAATGAGATGTTGTAACATTTGTCTATTAATTTCATGGTTGCTCACATAATGACCCAACTTGCTATGATGGCGTGGTGTGCAATTAACAAACCGTATTTGGTATAGCAATCTACTACAGTAATCTTAGTAAAATATCCATCATTTTTATTTCATAATTATTAAGGCTTTAGCATGTTAAATGTTTTTCTGTGGTCAATTTGTTTTGTTGTTCTACGTCTTTTCTTGATAGCTTCATGAAGGTAATACCTATTTGTTTCACTTACCATGACATAACCAAATGTGGTTCAACTAAAATCACTTTTACGTTTCTTTGGTTTAACTTCACCAGCCATTGCATCATCGTACCGCGCTTTTACGATTTTCTCATGTTCGTGATTGTTAAAGACAATAATCATTGTGAAGATATTAAGCGGGCAATGCATTGCGGCTTCGTCATTTGAAGTGCATCACGACTGCACAGATTGTGTTTGGGCACGATTCACACTGACCGTGACATTGCTGGGTAATTCCTTGTAATGACGAAATAACTCGAGGCTCTTCTAAAATTATTATAATATGTATTTAATATTGAACTTCAAAGCAGCTGCTGCTTTGCTTCATTTTATCTCAAGTAGCTTCATTTCGGTGTAATGAAATAATCCAATTCGTTTAACATATCTTATCAAAATATACAACATCGTCGTGATTGCTATTACATATAATAATATTGGAAACGTGAACTTTCATTAATTAATCACTCGGGAGTTGCAGAAACATCACGCGATCCATTTCTATAACGACCCAAACAGACAATAGACACTATATTCACTTCCTAGTGAATGAACTGAAGATTCATTAATTCATACACCATTACCGGCTATGTTTTACGTAACTTACAAACAATGCGAACAGATAGCGCCATTGACGAGAGAATGGTCATTGCCTCACTTGTTTGTGTGGATGGAGTTTCTTTGGGAGCAACGAAAGTAAATTTGCGGAAAGTGAAAAGCTCTATTGTTCGCGTCGGGTCGGTGAATCATTGTATATTGATATCCATTTCCTCAAGTTTTATAGGAAATGATCATTTAATCAAGGTTCATTATACTAATCTTCATTCCACACATGCTGAGTAGATGCAATATAATTTTACCTCCTGTTTTTCTGTTAATGGATGACGAAGACGTTCTCGCAGTGAATACAAATTAAACATTAACAAGAAAACACAATAATGTGGTATTTAGTTTATAGATTTTCCTTAAACATTTAGCATCCTATCAAAATGTGATGTAATCCCTGATTTCCACAGTTTCTTCACACAAAGCAACAGTTTCAGCCAATTAATTTACCAGGTCCATAATTAACATTGTAATTATAAGACTGAACTCTATTGGATCCAATTAGAAATTTGCGCAACCAAAATTGCGCCGTGCTGCACAATAATCTCATGACAGTGGAGTTAGGTTTTCATACAAATAGGATTTCCTCTGAACAATACCATCTAATGTCGAAACGGCGTGATCTCTGAGATTTTTTCTGCGCGATTCATCTCCGTTCCCACAACAGATTCCCTTGTGACCGAAATACGAACAATGCTGACGCTTCAAGAAATTTCGAATGATGTTCATATGACGCATTTAATGTATCATCGTAACGTCTATCCAATGAGAAGTTAAAAAATATATCAAACATTAAACCCAACATTTAAGTCACTTACAATTTGAAATGAATAGAGTATTTCCATTCACAATCGTGTAAATGCAATATATTTGTTTAAACATGTGTATTCAGCATCAATGAGTTTGCGAAAATACATATTACGCGCTAGATCACTTAACGTAAGTGGCATTGATCGAAAACACTTCTTTCACAGAATACGAGTAGCAACAAATGAACCAATCACATGTCCAGTGATTTCAGAATAGGTCAGCCAGCGACTATAGATAGCATCTGCTGTCCATTGTAGCTGCGCGCAGTTGGACATCTTGATGCGGGGCCAGACTCATGTCTGGAAAGTGCATCGCTTGTGAAACAGCTTCATAAACTTCATTCAATTCCATCGAATCTGACTGGGGAGTTTTAGTTTTATTTGTAGGGTTCCTTGGAATCTTTACAATTAATATATCTTGTTTACCATGTTAATGAATGAGTAACACATCATAACATTTAAACATGTTGCTAGTTAGTGAGTTTTTTTATGCGAGATTGAAATAACTAGGTATAAGTATTGAAGCAGTAACATAAATGAGTTTGTTCAAACTAAACACAATTTAAAAATAAGATGAAACAAAACAAATTATAACGATGATGCACTAATAAAAACTGTATGTACATATGTTTATTTTCCTCTATAATACAATACGCAACAAATTAATCACAGAATATTTTATACTCTCACAAATTCCATCCTAAAAATGTTACACATAAAGATATAGCAATCAATAAATATGAAATGCTTTATTAAAAATTTAAAATGTCCAATTTGATCAGTTCGTGCTTGGCTATTCGTTCCATAGAGGCGTGCTGCGTGCACCCATCACGAAGTCGCGTGGCATGTTCCAAGTTTGTTTGATCGCATAATTTCCTCTCCATTGCCGACCACGTCTTGTTATGTAATATTAATTCGATAACATCTCCAGTCCTGCATTGATTCGTCTGTAAAGCTATTTGTATAGATCATCGCATCTATTGTTAATTAAGATAAAAAATCTCGGCTCGTTTTTTCATTACTTCTATGTAACTCATCTGTATCTTATGTTGGATCTTGATTACTATTATCAGCAGTTAAAACTAGTTTTTCTATTTCAATCATACCTGCCAAATTGTCGGGTAATTCCATTATGTTATCGCGATCTCGGGTGTTATTTGAATAAGACCTTATGTCTAAAATTATCTCGTCTTGATAACACCTTATTATGTTTGAGATTTCAAGATGCATAGTTGTTTATTCTTTAAGTAACGAAGCACTATTAAGTATATATAAGTATATAAGTACACTGTAATTAAGCTTATATCAACATTGGTTAGATATATTGACTCCGTTAAACCTAAACATTCTTTTTTTTACTTTATTAACTATCCCGCACTCACACCATCTACTATATCTCTTATGCGCTGTCAACAGCGCATATTATTAACACCGATCAAGGTAAAAGCAGAATGGACAGCAGTTGCAAATAAATTCATATACACATCTTTTATGTTTGTTGTGATTTCAGTATTAACCCCAACTTCTCTTCCCCAGCTATTCGACATGAAGAAATTCCAGTCGAATGTGAACCGTGAGCTGCGACGCGCGTACCCCGACCGCCGGAGACTGGAGACCCAGTGTCTCAGCGCCATCGCCTTCGTCAAGTCCGACAGCGAGCTCCTCGAGTGTCCCATCTGGGTGATGGTCATCAACGTCGTCGCTATGGATATGCTCAAATCTAAACTGCCTCCAAGTAAGTGTTGTATATGAGTAATGTAGTGCGAGAAGGCAGAAGATTGCGAAGTTATAAGGAATCGTTCATTGATGAAAAGTCATTGATCTCGTAAAACTGTAGGATAAAGATACTACGAGTATTAATACGTCCTATATTTGTTTATTATTATTTAATAAGCAAAATATCACCATACTTGGGGTCCGTAATGTAGACTTATATTCCCTCCATAAATTGTAAAGAAGGGGTAATATCATCACACGTATGGATTTATAACAAATCCAGTTAAAGTAACATAATTTCCAGGAATATCTCCATTTACTTGGATACCGTCAAGATCGTAGATTTCTGTTGAAATGCCTGAATAATTGAAATCACGCTTGAGAACCAAGTACACATATTGATCCGAGTTATATCTTAACTTCAAATGGAATCGAAGCAACTAGAAATAATGTACTTTATTAACATGCTTTTACTTAAAACTTTTCTACAACAGTCTTGATAAAAACCTTATGTATTTTGATGGAAAATACTACATTAAAAGTAAGTCCCCCAAACAATCAATCAGGTCAATGTATGTGATTCTTGGGTCTATTTATTAAACATTCAAGTGTTCGTATGCACATGATTCTAGTATTTATCAGCTTACCGAGCGGAGCACAAACGCCTCTAGAAAGCGACAGTTGCGTATTGTATCAAGGTCGCCTTCTGACGTTTAACCGGACATAGCCAGCCCTTAGTCAAGAACGACAGCGCGTGCGCGCTCTATCTTGTTTATTGTCTAGGCAGCTGTGCTGGCACGATTGTTTCTTTGATCATTGTAATGCTGTCTATAATATACAGGACTTTAATTAAGGTAAAGCAGTTCTGTAAGTTTCGTATATTTAACATTCGATTGGTACTAAGTTATGGAATGTATCTATGAGGTTTTTAATCCCTGAAGTTGCCAGAATTGATTCTAGTTAAAATATAATTTTTCTTTGCAATGATGATCCAACATTAATGATTGATTGATATACGTTAACGATAATATTCGAAACCTTCATAATTTGAAGATACAGTGTAATGTCGTTACAAGTTTAAAAGGGTGCTCTATTGTAGACAGAAATAAGTTTAAAAATATCATAAAACGCATGTTAATGCTTCAATCGCAAATTAGTATTAGAAGTCTTGTCAATACACTGCCAAATATAAATATATGAATCACAATTTCAAAATTCCATAATGTTAATTTAAAAAAAAAGTAAACCAAACCGACAAATCACACGATAACAGTCGTTAAAATGACGATGAGTAATGATGACTTATAGCAAAAAGCACGAGTGACGAAGAACTAATTACATTTGTTACGAAACCCAGTATTAATGTTTGTAAATGCTAAGGTGCAAGCAATTAGCTTCCAAAGACATATAATTTGTTCAAAAAATTTTGATGTATCTTCCCACACACAGGCTATTTCCTAGTTATTTTAATTTTAGCTGTAATTCGATCGAATTGTTTGTATTCTGCAAATACTGGTTTGTTTACTGGTACCCAGATGCAACCGCTCCACAAGTTTCCATTAATTATTACATTGAATTAACTTTAACATGTGTCCTTTTTCATTATTGTTCTTGTTGAACTGTATTATGTACATACTCTAATATTTTCAAGTCATAAAACTAACTCGTAAAACTGACTTTTTAAATGAATTTCTCAAACCAACTAGAATTAGCAGCGAACATATTTTGAAGTCTCTATTACTGACACTCGGGGTCATACTTCATTGAATCCCTAGAATTACAATCATTTTGCAAAAATAAAATACTCTTTATAAATAATGAAAGTCTGAGGACGTTAAGATCTTAAATGTTTGCAATATTAACAAAGCTGAAGTATTAGTCGTAAATGTTATTTGATAAAAACATTTCCGTGTTAAAAACTGAGCAGTTATCATCTTCAAGTTCAATGCGAACCAGGTACTAGCCACGATTCCTAACATCTACGTATGTTACATAGTTTTTATATTCAGTTTTTGCCAAGTAAGGCTTGATTAAGTAAAGCATGGTCAAGACCCACCTATATTTAATTCTATATTTATTTGCGTCTTTTAATTCCACCTAAATTTGTTTCTCATAAAGAGTGGTCCTGTATTTTATAGTGATTTGTTTCAATATTTGGAAGTTGCAATTAACTTTGCGATTGATTTGGATTCCATAAAAGGTTTTATGTTAGACAAATGATGAGTAATTAAAGTGATTGTGAAAATTGTCTGCGATTTAAATACTTTACGCCGTCCTTTGACGACTAGTGTAAATATCTATTGGAAATATCAGTCGAATAGGTTTCCTAATAAACCAATATACAACCACCACAAAATTAAATAACACTCATAGTTAATATTGACATATCCTCCTCGTTACGATTAATATGAGAATAAGATTCATTTTGCTCTAAGTGAAATAATCTGAAAACTATTGAAACATTACCGAAAATACCTTGTTAAAATGTAATCCAGCCTATGGGAAAAAATAAGATGAAAATCCCATCTACGTCACTCCAAAATTCACGTGACAGGAAGCGAGCCTGTTCAAATTATTATTCTTGAATATCTTATCAAATTAAATGTACTTGATCTATATAAATTTATTCCGCGTTTTCATTACTTATACTTGTTCTACTAATTATAAATACACAAAATGAGGTTTGCCTTTACATGTGTATCATTAAGTCGCCCACTATTTGACTTTCTTAATAGTTGGTTCGATATTCGTGTTTAAAATTAACGATAATCGGTACCTGTTGTTACTTACAAACAATTATTTCTTATTCATATCACGCCTTTGTTAAAGGTTTTAAATGTATGGTTGTTTGCACTTTGCTGGTAATAAGGCGTCATAAATATATCTAGTTTTATGCATTGATATCGATGTTTTTATCATAAGTTGTTCTCGCATACGTATTATGAAAAGAAGTCGTTTATATTTTTATTAAGCTTGATAATAATTGAATATAAGTGAAGGAAAATACATCGCTCTGAAAATTATAAGGATATAAGCTCCTGAGTTCAATCATTGCCAACCTTAATGTATCCAATTGAAATAATCGCGTTACTGCTTAATTTAGTGTAACAATTTTATCTTTATATATAATAAATGTTAAAAATGTACCAGTGAACGAAAAATATGATTGGACATTTACCATAATAATCTTTGAGGTTCAGAAAAAAATATTAAAAGTAATACAGACACGAAAAGAAACAACGAAGAATTCCATTAATCATTGTTATCTACTTGTAAAACTGCAAACGAAGCACCCTAGTTTCTGCAAGGCAATCTAAATCTGTTTAGAGTCCTTAGAACTGTATCATTAAAGCTGACACGAGTAACAAAACGGTTTCACGCCGCGACGATACAATAGCACAAACAACAAGCAAAATGGACGAAAAAAATGACATCAACAATCTCGCAACAACGCGAACGCACAATACTTGTCATATCGGATAAATTGCCTAACACCGACCCTCGAGACAGAGATACATGCCTCGCTGAAGAACTAACTGCCCCTTTATCTGGCACCAGAAAAATATGCCATTACAATATTGCTATACAATATTTATCATACCCAACGTGGGAGTTAATGTACGCCGCGGCTTTTAGCTTTAATATCGATGTCCGCTCCTTCATCGAGAGCGTCATTATCTGAAACATCCGTGAGAACAATGACATTCGGTTTGTTATTTTTAACTCTTTCTATATCATCAGTTACAAGGACTCAAACATCAGTCACGCGTCATCAACGTCGTGTAATTATCATTGAATGGTTAACGCACATGCGAACACAGAAGCCGGTACGTTACATGTATGAGATGCATTATATTTACCTTGTCTTAGACCTCCGAGAACTGCAGCCACCTCGGCTTCGAACAATGAGCCGACCTCTACATTTGTCATTAACAAAACAAAAATAAAAATTTTAATTTTTGTAATGAACTTAAAATTCTCACGCGAAACCGTGAACGCACTGTTCAATCAACGTTTTAACCTTGAATTTATTAAGTTTTTAAATAGGGCTAAATATAGTTAATGTTGACTAGTGCGAAAACTTTTTAAAAAGGGACTGATTACACGCTGTAGGTAAGTGTTCAGAGTGACCTTAAGACGGGGATCATCAAGCCATTTTTTCTTTAAGTAATTGCCGTCAGAACGTTCAAAAGCTGTTTTGATCATATTTGCAAGGTGATCGGGCGGTAATGAATGTTGAAATTCGAAAGAATTCGCCGGAAATGTACCGCGTGATCGAAGAACCGGGCACACAACATCTTAACGACCCAGCCGCGCCCGGCTGGAATAAAATTATTTTGGGCCCTGACGATGACCATTTGTATGTGACGGAAACTTGGGTGCTATCGCGTTCATGAATAAATGCATTCCATCCAACTTGTAGGCGAGAACATACACAATAAATATAATTTTGTAGAAAATTACAAATCTGATTTAGTTCCCATACCACGCAACCGCATAAACTATGCGAGAGATCACCCCACAGTAGTCTGCTTTATTGTTGTGCACAATACAATCTTCCATCGATCTCATGACGTATTGCACTTCATTTCACTCAATTCGCACAGCAAATTTCTAACAAACAACATCCATTTTGCCAACTTAGCAACTGTTCAACAGGCAATATGGTTTTGTTCAAATCACGCTAGATCTATGGGAAAGAAACCACATTGCAAGATTCCCATGATTTTCCGCAGCGGATAAGATGCGTTCGTAGATTTTCTGCAATGGTTTAGCGGTCTAGCCACTGTTTATCGGTCGTAGAACTCAAATAAATCTAATAAGTAACGTATCTAATGTTTTTCAGTATGAAAGTCGTGACACTTAGCGTGGGGACCGGTGTTTTTGTTTCTATCAGTTCAACTATTAAATTAGTGTCATCGACCTTCTAAATCATGTTCTTTTAATCTTATTATTGTTTTAAAGTCATTTTAATCAATTATTTTAATCTTTAAATTAATGACCTAATGTCCTCGCTCATAGATTGCTCGTATTTCTCGCTATCTTCATATAAGATCGAGTATTGGAGTTTCATAGAGTTTACCAGTCAATCGTGCAAAATGCCGAAACGATTTACCGTACATTGTTAAGCACACGATTCTCATTACATCAAATTTCGATTTCGTAACGAAGGCCGAACAATGCTTCGTGACCGATGTGCCATAACCAGATCATCGAGTTCGAAGCACTATTTACCTATATCCCATTACGATAGCTTAAAAACTAGCGCAATTGAAACATCAAAGACTTAGGGGGCAGATCGTGATCAGTCTTATGCAAAATAGCGAGAAATCGGCTATAGGAAGCGTTTTGTGATCGAAATACTAAATTGAATCGAGAATTGTGCAAATATCCTAATTTAGAACTACATTTGGGGACCAAAATGATTTAGATTAAATCCTTGACAGTATAATATAGTCATGATGACAATATAATCTTTGTTACTCATGCATTATAACGCAATATGCAATTTATAAATAGATTTAATTCGTCGAGAAGTATTAATATATATACAGTACAGTCGTATTGTGGTGCAATTAAAATTATTCTCGTGCCGTGTAAAATACATTCTTATGAAATAGTCATTGGATTTCTAATAAGACTTAAGTATTGCTCACTTTGCCAATTAACAAGGTCTTAGATCAGCTTTATTTTCAGATACAGAATGTCTTAATATTTTAACTAATGAAGAAGTAGAAGTGGGTAGAAGTAAAATTGTACCGATATTTCTAAAGATTCGATGAGCTTCAATGCTCAGCGTCAATACAATGCATGCCGCTGTTGATCCTGGCTTACAGGAGTTGCAGTGGCAGGCAGAATAGCCTCTATACCAAAAGATCAAAGAAAAACATTGTAATGTAAAAAGTGATCAAGATAAATTTAATAGTTAAATAAATCTACATTTTTTTGTTTCAAACAATTTACCTGGCCTTTACAAGTATCGCGTAAAGAATAACTTGTTTTCGTAGATACAATTTTCTTAGCATTTTAAAACTTACTTTAGCATTCAGGTCACCTTGGGCACTAATCTGGATTCTAATCCCGTTCTCGTGGCGTCTACGGTATTTCCAACTTAGGTATAAATTTTAGCGCATGTTGTGTTCAAAGATTTTTATCATCATTACATTATTTTAAAATAGGTTTATATCTGGTTTTATTGTTTTCGAATGGCAACGATAATCGGTGGGGTTTTATTTCTTTATGTTAATATTGTTTATGGGCACTTTGTTGTATAAATATATTGTTTGTTATGTGCACATAAATAACTCTTCCTTTCTGACGTGTAATGGCGTTGACATATTGAATTATAATTTTATAGGTTCATTATTGAAGGGTTTATTGGATGTGCACTAGACTTAAATCTGTAAGGTTCGATGCCACATAATAATTTGTATTCGATATTTGAGATAAAGATTTCGTCGGAATAAGATGTGGGTTTCAAAAAGTAATAAAATCGTCTTGTATCACTTCCTTGAACGAACCTATTTTCTGTTAAATCTCACTAGGATTATTAGATTAATTCCATTTTTTCATTTCCTGTCAAAGATGTTTAATTTACATTAAACGACTATGAGATATTCCTATGTATTCAACTAGATCTAATACTATTTAATACCATAAAAGCCTTCTAAATCATTTTAAGTCATTCTTAATAACAGCAGAAATAACCAGCACACAATTCAGATGATGTCAGCAAAACACATTTGGAACATAAAATAAGAAGAAAGAAATAAAATATAACCTCTTAAATTTTACATCAATAAAAACACGAAATATTAAACACTTTCTGTACAAATGCAGTAATCAAAACATCATTTAAAACCTTTCAAATTGTTTGAAATATATCAGCGGTGTGCACTCGCACATTATCGTAATTGCCACATTTGTAACCAACGAAAACATTGTAATTAAAATAAAAGACAATGTACCGCCTGTATAAATAATATATGTACTTATAATATGGACAAATGTTTGCAGACTACTATAAATGATACGTATTGACCAAAAGATTACTATTTGTCGCTGTACTATGGCCAATGTTTGACTACTGGTAATGACTTCCTATTGAATAGTATTTATAGGAAGAATGTAGTCGTAAATTTATTATACTTTGCTAATACATTCCGCTTCAGTTCCGGTAAGTCTGATTTGCATTTCTTTAACGTACTGAGTACTGATAGGAAGTATTTTTTGTTCGGCGCGGAAATATTTCAACGGGTTTATACAGTGCATAAAAATTTACATTTACTAGGAACTTACCGCAGGTATTTTTGTAAACAAAATTAGTATTAAAAAAAAGGCGTCAGCATCAAATGCGCTTTAAAATTAATCTGATTTCAAGATTATTTTCCGCCCTAAAAAGCGTAACGGACGAATTAATTTACCTGATGAATTCTTCGTCATCTTAACTCTCTTATCTTTTATTTTCTTTATCCACTTAATTTATTTTATTATTATTTCGCTGTTACGTTCGTTATTTTGCATCAATCATCAATAATTAGTTATGTCTCTTCAATTTTCAAATCCCTTCTTCAGCCTATCTTAGGAAACCTTTGCGCAAAACAAAACTTCTCGATCCGTTCACGATTAACCAAAGTTGAATTCTAATGATTAAAGGTACATAATTGTGTAGGTGTAATAAAAGCTCCATCGTTTACCGTCATAACCGTAGGTAGTGTGTAGTCGTGAACTGAAATGATTGCCATCCCAGTACATCACGACGTTGAGTTTGCGCAACCGTCGCTAAATGTTACCAATTGTATGTTGGAGCATTCATTTTGTATCGCCAATAGCTTTGTTGGCATGAGCGATTTGATTCGTGCAAATGTTGATTTTGTTAGTTATGGGTGCAGTTTTGAATTGTGTGCCGTAAATAATGTTGTTGCAGAAGGATTATGGATAAGGGAATCGGCTTCTTTGATAGATGATTTAGTAATATAAATGTTGTCCAATTTTCAGAACATTTATTCCCGATTCATATTTCTATGACAGGATTCACCATTTCCTCCAGTAAAATTTATATTGTTTAAGATCATCATGATATGAAGTTCAATAAGCCACGTACGACTCCGAAATCTCCTCAATGTAATACTATTATAAACATTTCCCAAAATAAAACTGTCAATCAAAAATACATCCTAAATAATCTTCCTCTCCAACAGTTCAAAGACCGATGGACATCAAGAACAGACCGCGCATTCCGATTCCTGACGAGGATCCCTACAGCATTGCGAGTTCCAACGCGAATGGATCAGGGTCTAGTGGCAGCTCTGGCGGCTACGGGCTCGGCAATGGACACGGCAACGGGCATGGAGTGGTGGCCGCGACTAGAGAGCAGCTCATGATGCAGATGGGCCAGAGGAGAGGCGAGAAGCCTCCGAATCTACCACCAAGGGAGAATGGATATGGACCAGCTGATATTCCTAAGGTATGTGGATATTTTATTATAATAAATTAGTTAAATAAGTGCCTTATATGTTGATACATAATCAACGCCATTAAAACGTCAGGCTACAAATTAAATTTGTAAACCACTGACTAAAAGTCGTTAAGAAAACCCTAAGCTTGTGTCCAGTAACGGACTTCCAGTAGCTAAGGATGAGGATAATGATGATGAAGAATATGAAAAATATTATTATTCATTAATTTATAGTTACAAATTGCGAATCTGTATGAATATACATATCCATGTATGTACGCCCCACTGCAGGGCACGGGCCTCTTCTATAATCGTACGATTGAGAGGGGTTAGGAAATATAGTCTTAAATTAGCTGAAGCTAGAATCACTCACACGACTTGATTGATTATTGGGTAATTGATGTAGTTTATTCAATTGACTGAATAACATTAAAAGGTTAGGTAACATTTATTAAATTAATGATCTTAAATTCTTAATGCACGTAGTCATATTTTAATAAAGCATTATCTAAAGAAATTAATATGTTTCCAACTGGTCTACACTTTGTGATTCATGCAACACCTACATGCATTATTGTGTTACCTGTCATAATTAATTAACTGTGATTTGTTCATGGTTAAATCAGTCTGGTGTCGAACCTATTAACCCACGGATTTTATTATGTAAATTCGAAAACAGGGTTTTCACAGTAAATTCAAATCCTGCTCAAATTTCTATGGTTAAATGTTGTTGAATCCTTTCTCGGTGAGAATACAACTAAAGTCCTAATAAGGTGTGCAACTTAAAAAACCTGGTATTCACGCTGCCGCTACGTCGATCACAAAGGTATAAGAATTACCTTTAAATTATCGTAAAAAATAGCTCCACCGCAGTCCAACGTGCTAACACAATTTGCAATTTTCACTTACAAAATTGCGCTGGTATTGGTAACCACATTATATAATATATTACATCGAAATAAGACAGGGAAACTAGCTAGTAGCTGCTGTTCAATCATGGAAGGAATCGTGATATTTGTACATTCAGCCTTTCTTAGAGTTTAAATAAGTTATAAAATGATGGAAAATGTTCTATGTGATCAAATAAATATTATCGATATGATGTGGACTGTAGAAGACTGCTTTAAATTACATAAATTGCATATTAGTCGTGCAATAAACAATTTACCAGTTACCATCGCCGAAAGAAAGGAATTGTCGATTAATGTACGGCATTAAAAATTACTAAAAATTAAATTATCAGCGGGATATAAAATTTTACTCGTTTGATTAATTTGTAATTTTTTTATTATATGCAAATCTCGATAAAATTCTTCCGCAATAAAATTTATGGCGAAGCAAAACATTAATCTTCGAAATGCGCCGAAAAGAAATTAAAGATAAAGATGTAAACTAAATCAAGAAACATGAGTCACGAAAAATCGAGAGGCCATTTGATCCGCACCTCGCCAAATAAAGGTCCAAACACATTAGCGATAAAAGTCAAATTTATGCAAATTGGAAAGTCGAAACGTATCTCAGGTAGTTTTTGAAAGCAGTTTTGATTAATCCTTAGTAGTCATTTAGAATACGGCAGTTCAATCTGGAGTCCGTTCTACGCGATACATTCCCAACGCGTAGAAAATGTTCAACGAGCTTTTACCAGACATTTGGCATTTCACTCTTCCGGCATAAGTCACCGAAGTCCCTATAAGTCACGACTATCCTTCTTCAAAATGACCTCATTATGTGATCGACGCAAGTTAATAGATGCAATATTTCCGTATAAAATAATTAACAACATGACCAATAGCAGCAATATTCTTAACCGTATCTGTTTAACCGTCCCGTACAAATTACCAAGACATCGCATAACTAACACCTTTTATATACCGTCGATACGTACTAACACTGGACTCAACTCACCAATCACTAGAATGTGTAGCACATACAATGCTCTGAACAACAAAACATTAGATCTTGACATATTTAGCACTCCAATATCTAAATTCAAAAAACAAGCACTGACCCTATTGCTCAAAAATTAACGAAATTACAAGATTTGTTATTTATATTTTTTTATTTTCTTACTTAGATGTTTTATTATTTTGATTGGAATTACAGTTTATTTTTAATGTTTTACCACTATCATGTACCTACTACCCTCGCTTTGTGAATGTTGTACACACCTCTAATAGGCATGTGCATCAGAATTTTATTTTGTAAGTGTTTTTGTATATTTTTAATGCATATGTTGTTGGTGTGTCTTTTTTAAATAAATAAATAAAATCCTTCGTCCTAATGGATCAGTCAGTTAGGTGTAGCACCTGAAGAACAAAATATGTAAATAAAAATGTTAATACTTGAAAAAATATATAAGCCGGCTTTAAAAAGCCGAAGGTTCCAAAACATTTTCTTATTGGGGTTCAAAGACTATGAAAATTGGTTTTTAAGTGGAATCAGTAGCGCTTAAGAAATCTTTGAGTAACGTAAAGCCTTCCATTTTTAATCATAATAAAGGTGTAATCCATAGTTTCCGAACTGATTCTATCGGATCAGCTACGATATTTTTTTAATCAAGCAATTTGGCATCCTTTCAAAATCCGAGAAATTCTTATTCCCTAAAATCCCAAAACCAAATCTATTTGATTATTATTGGCTAGTACAAAATCTATTACGGAAAAAGAAACAAAACAACTCAAATAGTTCTAATAAAAAAATCTATAGAATTCGAACTTCACATTCTTTTAACCATAAACAGTCCTATTGATGGGTGGTGATTACCATTAGCATTCATTTTAGTTTAACGGTACTTTCTCTGCACGCCAAACTAGGAAATTTATGTCAATCTGTAAATATTAGCAAAGGCGCGGAATTTGGGTGTGGTGCGTTAGGCCTCATAGCATTTTGTTTACTATGTGCTTTCTAAAATGGTATACTAATTTGCTGACCAACATTAAGCAAACTAATCTTAGAGTTAATTAAATTAACTTCATACGGTATTATAGTAAACATATTATTAATAATGTCTAGTATCGATATTTCATTCTATCCTTCCTAGTAGGGAATATATTGTTTTTTAGGTTTAATTTGACAATATCCATCAGCCGACGCAGACACCTGATATAATTTTGTCGGTTAATATTTAGTGAAAGTTTTAAAATATTATCTATACAAACAAGTTTGCAATGTATTCATTTTGAATAATCCTGACATCCAAAAAAACCTTTATTAAATTAAATAAATATTGCCGAAATACATAAAAACTCGTAGGTTCAATTTGCAAAACTCAACATCGTTATCGACTTTACGAAGGCCAGTTAGCAACCAGATTCTTGAACGGAGGTCCACCTCAAATAGGAAGTCGTATCTCCGATCTGATCGCTTGAAATCAAAGATAAAATTGTAAACTCGCTCCCGATCCACCTAAACTGTTGCCGCGAAAGCAAATGACACTATACAAATGAACAATGTCTTTTGTGTGCCTGTTAACCTTCACTTTTAAGTCTTACGACCTGGCAAACTGAATAAAATATCTAGTTTTGTTCACGTCTCGCGCATACTTATTGTCAGTGGCGGCGTAATACTGTCACATGAAAACGTATTGAACGCAATCTATTGATCAGATTACGTATTGAGACTTTATTTACGTGTGTTTCTTCAAACAATGCGAACTGTAGTAGTCTGGAATTTACAGCGAGTTTATGTGTTGAAGACAAATCTTTGTACCAAGAGTTAGTGGGTGGTGCGTGGATTATTTAAATGTTGATTTGTTATGCATAAAATGAATACTTTATCAACAATAAAAACACGTCTCTAACAAGGGCGTTGCGAGTCTAAAATATGTTGAGATTAACACACTTAAGTCGAAATACACTTTTGCCCCTAGTGTGGCTTTCATAACTTCTTTAACTTGATAAGGAACCTATGTGTTTTATACCGGCGTTTGTTTTTTTCTGATGCCATCTTTGAGCCTCCACAAGGTAAAGATTGTAATGCACCCACGCTTTATTTTATTGCATAAGTTCTTTTTACTTGGGAATTGCATGTTTTTACATGTTTCTACACCCTTAATCTTGTCTATGGATGCATTACGTACTGTCGGTTTGGGTGTTCCACATGGATTTACATCTGTTTTATCTTTTTGCATTACTTAATTTATATTACAATTTCTTTGTGTTGTTATTCAAGTTTGTTATTACCCTCATATTGTATTACCTTATTAAAAGCTTTATTTAAATTGTCGGGTTTAGTTTATAATTTTATCATGTTCTGTATTGTGTATCAATTATTGCTATGTAGAAAGTGATTTAGCGACACATGTTTCACTTACTTTATCGAAAATGGATTAAGGATATTGATTGTAGCAAACTTTAGGTTTTATAATACCTACTATATATCATATATTACTTGTTTGTTTTCAGCCTGATTACGACGACATTGAAGTGAACGGCCGCGTGCCGACGCAGTTCCCGCGTGGCAAATCCGACAAAGGCAAAGAGAAGAAATACGGTAAGTGAACAGTTCTTTACAGAGCTAATTACGTCCACTACGCCTGATCATACATTATCGACTTCCCTTAATGACCGCGACTTAACAATGCACAGCAAAAAGGAGATCAAGGGGCCGCTTTGTGCTAAATATAAGAGTTTGAATATTCATGCATTTTCCTCCTGGAGATAGGCGACGAAAGCTTGAGTTATGAAGGCGTCAAAGCACTTTTTATTTTACTAAAAAAGTAATTTAGCTGTAGTTTTTTGCTAAATTAAGATTTATTTAGTCGGCGAAAGGACTCTGGCATTTTATTATCTCAATAAAGGACGAAGTTTAAAGAAGCTCAATTCTCAAATGTACTTATGGTCCTACTAACGTTAATTAGTAAAATCTATTGGTCAATTATTTCGTCCCATCCCACTTCAGCCTACCTCCAGAAAAACCGCATTAATTACTTGATGCAAATAAATTTGCCTCATCAGGATTTGTACCATGTATTCTGTCTTGCTCAATAGGCCATAATAGTATTTAAAAGGGCGCGCCTCAACAGGCGCCTGCCTCAAGAATAGGCCCTCGGATTACTTTCCATGTATGGATAAAGAGAAGCTCATAACTCCTCGGTAATGGACAAATAACACCTGAAATGCATCTCCTTGTGTACTCGCATTTTGCTTTTGTTGTAAACATTGGTCACATTAAGAGATTTTTTCCATATTGGTAGTATTTATCTGCATTTCTTACAAGGTCTTTGGTTTAAATTACGGCGTGTGTAATCAAGAAGAATGCGATTCAATTAATCAGTAACTTGATTCCTGGGTTTCTTTATTGGGTCGGCAGACTACATTAAACGAACTATTCTTATTTATTTAACTTCCTTAGTCAATTTCAAGTCAATTTTTGTGGAGGATTATATATGAGAAGTCCACAGGTAGTATTTTTAAATCAGAAACCCTTTCTTTTTACAAATTCGTGACATATTTTAAACTGTATACGATTTGCTAAAACGAATTGACGTCTTCATCGAAGTTTCTCTTGACCTTTTTTTTTTTTTTTTTTTTTGTCTTTCTTGCAAAAATATTTTTCTCTAATATCTTTGTTTGCTCTTGTCCATGGCCGAATGCGTCGACACCGCTAAAGATTTATCGCCCCAACTGGCAATTTATACGGAGCGATTTTGCAAGTGTGAACATTATATCAACCGAATGACAGAACATCATTTATAACACCGCAATGTCCACGCGCCATTGCAAGATTTACTATGCAGGATATCTATATAAAATATTAAGCAAAAAATATGTAAACAACACTCTATAGTATTTGTATAACTGGCATTCCTTTTAAGTTGGATTTAAGTGTTTGATCACAATTAATGGTGTTAGGTATTAGAAATAATTTGTTTGCGCATTAGTGGTTCCTATTTTTTTTATTTCGTATTTTAGTTTTACGTTGCTTCAAATTATTCACAAGTGAGGCATTATTTATGTTTGCATATCAAGTCAGGATATAAAAGTATCATCTCCAAAAATACTTGAATGACTCAACAAACATTTAATACATTAAAAAATCAATATGATTTAAAACCGCATACATAAATTCGAAATCACGCCACGAGAACAGATTTGCAAAAATCACATTCATTCTAAAATTTACAATACTTTCTGCGTGAAGCCAAACAAACGAATGCTCACGAACCCAGCCATACATCACAGATTACACGGCGACACTTGCTCAAACACAAGTGCCAGGATAAAAGCATATTTTATTTCAAAATATATAATATTCTCTCACATTCTCGACTTTTTGAAATACGAGACAAGTTTGCATGCGCACTTTATGTTATCCAAAAAGTTTCTAATATAAAATTTGGGCTACAATAATCCTGCTTAGTTAGTTAGTTAACGTTCCAAGAGTTTAAATTAATCGAATGCGATGTTTCTAATGCCTGTTTTGAAATTTCAAGCTTCGTAGCTCTTGCATCGGAATTGGTTCGACAAGTTGTTATTAATTTTAAATTCCTTATGCTTAATCGATTGCATGGGAGTAATTTATGTTTAGATTTGTTTATAATTTGAATTAGAGGCCTACAAGTTCATTTAATCAGATGGGTGGACTATTTTGAATTTTCTGATCGTATTAGCGTTACGTGAGGATTTAAGTTCATGATGGTTGAAGTTCCTTTTAATTGTCAGGCAGCATTTACAAAGTAATTAAAATTAGTTTATTCAGTAATTAACCAATGTTTTTGTTTGTTGGTTTGAGCACAATATATTTTCAATTTACTAATTTCATAAACCTATGCATAACAAAATGCACGTTTTAAATTCATATTCAAAATATTAATGATCAATCTCACGTTTTGTTGCTAGGCGCCAGAATAACTAAAGTTAGATCGGAACAATGGCTCGACGTGTTGCAATTCTGTTGGCATTTCTATGTATCCTTGATATTTGGACTAGCGGTATTTGGAACAAGCCGGCGTAGGACGGGACACGGCACCGAGCAGTCTAGAATATCTGCCATGTATCATACTCAGAAACATGGACAACTCCTAACGATGCTGTCTAGAATTTAAGCTGTTAGGTGGTCTAAACATCTTAGACGTGTATGTTCTGTTTACACTGTTGTGGTAGTGTAAGTGTTCTTGGGAAATTGCTTGTTTAGACCGATTACGTGTTGTAAGGAAATTTGCATGGATGTTCGATACAGCGAACTGATCATGCATGTAGCGTGTTATTTATTTCACATATGAATTGCACTACAAGGATATTAACTTTGGAATAAGTGTTTCTAAACTATAAATATTTTTGTTTAAGTATTGAAATTGATTAAATGTTTCTTTTTTCAGATGACCCCTACTACTGCGGTCTGCGCGCGCGCGTTCCCAACTTCGTGAAGGCGAACGGAGCTAAAGTTCTGCCGACGATGCCGATGCCGGACCGCCTCGCTCTGAAGGAGGCGCCGGTGCCCAGCAAGCGTTACAGCGTGGCCCACCCCCACCCTGGGCCATTCCCGCCACACATGCCAGCGTTCGCCCACGCGCCCATGCCACCGACGGCCTTATGGCACGCACGCTCGTACGAGAGCGGAATCGGTGCGTACGACAGACCCCCCAGAAAGGAGAAGCTCATGTACCAATTCTATCCTAACAGGGAGCCCAGGCTGCGACCGCTCGTCATCCAGCAGCCCCGCTAAAGTACATGTACAGACTAACCCCGCACTTTAATTCCACCGCCTCGCAGCGGACTCTTCGCTCCAACCTTGGTATTTAAAACTTTCTGTTATTTTAGACGGCTTCGCTTGGTAGCACATCGCCTTTAGCTTCGTTTCCTTTCACACTTCTGTGCTTACAAAACACAATATGTTCATCTTCAAATTCTTGTTCATGATCATATCTATCGGATTTTTCTGATCTTTTATGTGTTTTTGCATTGCAAGCTTTGCAATCATCCTTAGCATAGGCGATTTGATTTAGTTTGTCCAATATTTATTTATAACTTTATACATTGACTATGTTTCTTCATGATAAAAATACAATCCAAGTTTACCCCTCTTGAATATTTCAAAGTATTCAGGTTTCTAAAAATGATACTTTATTGTGTTACCTTCACACTCCTATGATCTGGTACCCCTGTAAACTATATGTGTATATGTACAAATTATATATAGAAATATAAATAATAATAGGCGAGCGGTTAAACCTTATGACGAAAATGATAACAAATTTACTAATAAATAATTATGAAGACGGACTTAACAATCCATTAAAAGACTATATTCATTTCTTAATATCGCAATTGAGCGTTTTGGAGTCTTGGATTAAAATTATTGAATACTTACCTTCGTGCGTGCCTTAATAAGACATGCCCTCACTTTGGCGCATAAGATAAAAATAATTTAAATGCTTTTACTCCCAAATATCAATATTAATTTGAAAGACAGGTATCGGTTGGTGACAGTTTGGTAAGAATAACTGCAGAAGAACTTTCAATTAATGAAGTTGATGTTTCAGACGGAGAACACTATGACCCATACGCGTTATATGGCCGCCTGCCCGTACCAGGACGCGGCTTCCCACCCCCGCCCGCACCTCACGCACGTCACATGTTCATTGGAGAGTGGGATTAAAGTGCATCACCACAAACTTGGCAATTCTATCCGATATTGACTCGAATTTAAGATATTGTCACATCGATGTTAAGTAACAATAATTATAGACGCAGTCCTCCGAATTACGACGCTAAGGCTGCTGTGTAAAAAAATGTAAATGATTTTATATGACCAAAGACTGATGTCTTTATCGATGAATATTTGTAGGAATCACGCATGTCGATGTGACGATATTGAAATTAGAATTGGTGTAAATATTGATAATGTATTAATATTAAGTTATCGTGAATTTAAAATGAAAACTGATCATGATGATAATGCGATGAAAATAGAAAGTAGTTCTGAAGCTTAAGTGGAGCTAATAGAAACTAAGGTCAGCCTGGTAGTACATGGCAGATCCATTTCGCAAAATTGAATTACTGGTAGATTTGTAACTGGTAAAGTGAAATTTGTTTGTTTTACGTTTTATAAGTAAGATAAGACATATTTAAGCGATTTTGTAAGCGTAGTTAAGCTTGAATACCTTATGTTAACTATCACTGCCAATTAATTTAAACGATATTCTCGTGTTCAGCTGCATCTATGCGTTTCTTTATTTTCTTTTTATACTTTATAATATGTCAATCCTAGTCAGAACAGGGTTGGGATTAATTATAGACATGTTTTGCGTATCGTCATGTTGAGAATTTAAAAGCATTTCTTATTAGACGAAAGTGTACATTGGTCATCGATTGATGCAATACCTGGTTATTTTTATTGTATCGTCTTAGTATTACCATAAGTCTGTATATTGGTATATATACGGTTATTGTAGTTAATAAGGCATACCATAACCTTGTTTTTTAGTGTTCTATTGTAAATAAATCTCTTTCTCGTTTTCCCATAGATTTTATTTTGAACCTTTTATACGGTCGTATTAAACGTTTTCTCTCCAATACTCATTTACTTTTTGTAGATTTAATAACGTTACTTTACGTATTAAATTAAGTTGACAATGTTTAATGTAATTTATTGTCACAACTTAATTTGTTAAGTTAATCTCGTGTAGATGTCAAATAATCTTATGTACACTTTAGATGTAATGTGTGTATTCGATATTTAAGTATTTAGGTTAAACAATGCATTCCTTAAAAGAACTATGCTGGATAAAAGAATAGTTTTTTTAGTGGAGTATATTTTATGCTTTTTTATTATATAATGTAATGTAGCTCTTCAAGATTTTATAATATCGGAGGTGCTACGCTGGTTACCATTTGTATCGTATGCATTATTGTAGATAATTATATAGATACTGAACCGTTCATTTAATAGCTGGATATAACGAAATATTTAAGGTACGGATCATTCGACCACAAATAATTACTATTAAATATAAAATAGTTTCAATATGTGAACGTGCCTCCACAAATTGCAGTTGTATAAATCGTTATGAAGGTTTGAAAATTTATAGCATTTCTATGTAACCAGAAACCAATTATTGTATTTTATATGTAAAATTGTATCGAATTAAGATATGTAATCATATTTTTATAACGAATTTTAAATATCAACATCCGACATTATTATGTAACATAGGGTGTTGGTTAACAAGTAACCTATTGTAAGGATGAACATGTATGAGTAAATACATATATTTTTCAATATATCTTTTGTTTTATTTATTAGACGGAATATTTTTCACAGGGTAAAAAAATATGTTTTCTTTATTAAACACAGTACTAACTCAATAATGTAAATTCTCGGGGAAAGTTATTTCTACATTCTTTTAAATTGGCTTTAAATATTCCCCGGCTCCAATCCATTTTTTGACTAAATATTTTACATAAGATCTTGCACTTTTTAACTCCTCCGGATCGTCCTGTTCATTTGAAAACAAATCTCTACAATGCGATGCACGAGGGATCACTTTTGCTGGGGCATCGTATGAAACGTCTTCTAATACTCCAAGCTTATGATAAGGATCTAAATCACCATTCACAAAGACTACATGTGTAACATTAGGTTTCAAACCACAATACAATTCATTCGTCTTATTCACTCCCTCCTCAATTCTTTTCTCGTCAAAAGTTGGTCCAAATAATTTTGTGCACATTTTATAAAATAAATCCATTTTAATATTCTTCGTAAAAGGCTGTTTATCTGACGAACTGCTGGGGAAATAACTGAATTCAGTACATGTTTGATACGTCCATGACATTATCCAATCAATATCTCTCATGCTTTTCACCATTCCGTCAAAATCGTAGTCAAAGCATTCGTTTTTTGCATTCCACACTGTTTCATCCTTAGCTGATCTGACTACTGATGTGCTACTTAAATCGTCACAGTGACGTTTTATAGACTCAGGAGTTCCGTATTGCGCTGTGTACATGAACTCGGAACTTTTTTCTAGGAAAAATATTTGTTTGTTATCTTCTTTACTCATGTCTGTAAAGTTGCAAATGCGCTCTTCTGCTTTCAACTGTTCAATACCAGCGGGTGTCTTAAAAAGATCATCATACGTTTTAAATATTTCTTTTATTTTATCAAGACATTTTTCAGTGCCATGGTGTTCAAAATCTTCACTAACGTTTTCTAGATATTCGTAGAATTCTTTTTTCGCCACGACAGGAGCACTGCTTGCTATTGCAGCATCAATTAAATCGGGATACAATAGTTTCATCCATGCTGCTAAGTTCCCAGCATATGATCCACCAACAACGACAACTTTAGATGTTTTGAATTGAGATAATTGTTTTATTTCTTCTAACAGCTTTGCTACATCTGCAAGCGCTTGTCGCGAACTCAAGTATTTTAAATTTTCTGTACTATAATCATGTAGTGGCATACTCTTACCATAATATCTGTGTTCTGATAGATACATCGCACCTCCAGTTTCTTTTGCGAGTTCATACATAATGCCAGTTTGTAGAAAGGCTTGGGTGGCTTCAGCTTCACCGTTGATAAATAAGTAAATAGCACCGTCAGGTTTCCATTTGTCGAGTCTCTCAAAGTATCTCATATTCCATGTTCTTTTCTCTTTCTCGTCAAAGTGGTCTAACGGTTGTTCGATCCATTTAGTTTCAATGGCCGATGCATCGAAATTTGCTACTATTTCGTCCAATTCCTTTAATAGAAATCTGTATCCGTTTCCAAGACTGAAAGGAGCCAGTCCGTAAGCAGAGTTGAAACAAAAGAAAACTAGGATTTTTAAAGAAATTAAGTACATTATGACTCTCGGAGGCTCCTACAACTACTGTGATGATAAACGATTCCCCCTATATTTGTAGTTGTAAGTTATCTAGAACACTGACGATAGTATGAATATGACGTGCATGCGGGTATTGAAAGACGTTCATTAGAATTTCTTCATATTAAAATGGATTGATGTGTGTTTGTAGATACTTAAAATTGAAAAGTAAAATATTTAAACCGATTCCAGATAGCTAAAATTGAAAAGTAAAATATATAAACCAATTTTAGACAGTTACAATTGAAAATTAAAATTTGATATAAATCAATTCCAATGTCTAATTCAGTTTTAACAAATTTTTAACCGCAGGTAGTGTAAATAGTTATCAGTTTTTTAGTAGTGTGGTCAATTATTGAAGTAGGTAAGTGTTGTAGTATCGGTCAAAGCTAAAATTTGGCTTTAATTTTTATTTTGGAATCTACAATCCCCGAAGTCTATGAAAAATTATAAAACCCGAATGAGTACCTACGGGCGACACAGACTATAGTGAACGTGATAAGAATATTATCTATTAATCAGCATATCTACCCACAGGTGAAGTGTTCTTGAAATAGTAATCCAAGTTTATATCGGCCCATATACGTCCCACTGGACACTGCAGGGCACGCCCGCCTCTTCTAAAATCGAGAGTACGATTTAAGGGGTTATACCACATAGTCTATCACGCTGGTCTAGTGCGGGCTGGTGGACCATAATATTATAATTGAAAAATTGAATGTTAAGAAAAAGTAATTGATTTGCATAATACATTTCTTGTTCTGTGACCTTAATTTGATGCACGTGTATGTTTTATACTGATGAATCAAGTACTATAAATTATACCCGAACATTATTTATAATAGATAGGAATTGATCACTATGAATATAAATAAAACTTTTTCTCAACGACCTCATAAGTGGCTTCTATTGCCGTTGCCATAGCAACAAATAAACAACAAAGCAACTGCGCTTGTACTATAGTTTTTTCCACACCTGACCCACATTTAGAGGTGAAAAATAATTTGCTAGAAGTATTATGGATTATTCTGAAGGCAGCGGGGATCGGAGCGGGGGTAGGCGCCCCGACGCACCTCGACCCGTGTCAAGAAGGGGTTATAGAGAGTATACAAACAGTGGTTCTGCTGTGTCTAGGTAAGTGTTGTACTATATTACTCTAGGATCATTAGCTTTGCTTTAATTATAAAATGTAGGTTCATTATGAACAGGCAACGTTGGTGCATTTCACTAATATTGTGTACCTATGCTTTATTTTACCGCTTCAATAAGTGAACAACCTTACCAATCCTGCGTCAATCATCATTCTTTGTTTACAAAATATAATTACTATGCACTAATTTGGGAAGTTCTCATTTTTATTATATAAATAATTAGTGGATTAAGAATAGTAATTTATAATTTATCCCGGTGCGGTGACCATAAATATTATACTTAATGAAATATTTTAGGTTTTATTGACGTAGCATATCACAATGTTTGACCGATATCATAAATCACTCAGAAGCCAACTTGATTGTTAACAAAGTGCCTAATAAAAATATTATGTAGCCTTTGTTTTTCACTAGAATCCGAAACTTCGATTCCTGACTATGCGTTAAAAGTCTACGATATGGTGTACTAACGAGTATTGACATCCAATAACATATATTTAGAAGCGGCAGCATGAGGCCGACTTCGGCATATCGTGGCAGTACTGCCTCTCGCTTATCTACATCAGGTTTTGGGCCAGCACCTCCTACAGCGAGCCGACAGCCCACAGCCATGACCGGATTTTCTATGGTAAGAGGGAAACGAGGATTCAATTCTGTATCTGTTATTTTGTTTTCATTATTTAAATTATTGCTCTAAATATTTAAGAAAATTTAGAAAGGGAATGCTTTTTAATACAATGGAAGATTTTTTAATACTGTGTCATATCTCATGTATGTTTCATGATTACTTATCAATTTCCTAACACTTGAGGCCTGGCAATTGTCTGATTCAATAAATATAAACGTTGTAAAGAACTCTTATCATCTATCTAGGTTGATCGTCCAATAACTCAGCAAGGCATATCAGGACTCCGTACAAGTACCGCTCGAGGATTTAGAACAAGGCAACTCCAAGATAAAAGATATTGGGAAGAGCTGATGCAAGTCAAGGTTAGAGAGATGAAGGCCGAGATTGCCAGACTCAGCGAAAAAGCTGACGCGGGTGAGAGGGAAAAGTCAGCGAAGAAACATTATGAGAAGAGGGTTAGAGAACTGGCTCAAGAGTTAACTGGTGAGATCCTAATTTTAATTTTATAAAAAATTCAAAGCAATAGTCAAATTAAACATGTCCTTTGTTATGGTGGCAAATCTAACACATTTTATCACACTTCAAAAAGAAACAATGACTCAAAATTGATAATAACCGAAACATATTTAAAATACGACACATTAATTTTCGTAAATTAACTACATACATACATACATAAACGCACGCCATACATCACGCCTTTATCCCAGAAGGGGTAGGCAGAGGCGCCACCAGGATACCCACATTTCGCCTTGTATGTTCCGTCCCATGATGTGATAGGGGGCGAGCATATCGCCATGTCGGGCACAAATTCCTGACTCCGGGCTGATAATGAATAGAAAAACCCAATATCACTTTGCCCGACCCGGGATTCGAACCCGAGACCTCAGCTTTGTAGTCGTACCGTAGTACAACTACGCAACCGAGGCAGTAAATTAACTAAATAGTGCAATAATCAAGCTTAATATTTCGTTTTAGATTTACAAGGACGTCTAGCAGATTACAACACAGCGATAAGAATCGCTAACGGAGAAGCATCGAAACAATCAGTAGAAGAGCAAACAAAAGAATTAGAATTAGCCAATCAGAAGATGCAGGATGAAGTAGAACAAGTGTTCATGGAAAAACAAAGGAAGGAAAACCAACTAAGACAACTCAGAGAACAAATGGAGAAAGTAAGTAACCGTATGACTGCATTAAAACGACAACGTTCCCCTGCATTGTCCCTTTCCACCTACAGGGTATATCAAGACTGCGACCGAAAATGAAGCCAGGTAGTATCAGCGATTACAGACACAACGCAAAATTTTTTTTGCAAAAATTTTATTTGCTGAAGTCATGAATACTACCGCCTGGCTTCGTTTTCGGTCGCAGTCTTGATATATCCTGTATAATAAAGAAAATAATAAAAAAGCAACCACATATTTAAATTTTACTAATGTGTATTATAGGAACAATCAACAATATCCAAGCTTATGGCCGATATGACACCTGAACAAAAAGAGCAATATGGTGAGCTAGAATCAACAGCAGCAGCATTAAGAGAAGAAGTAGAACAAACAAGAACTCAAATTGATCACCTGAATAGGGAGAAGGAGGAATTTAGTAGGGAAATATCTGGGTCACAGGTAAGGTATATTTTATTTTTTAGGCTTATATAAAAATAGCCATAGATATAATTGGATATTTAATGGCTTGTACAGATAAAGATGCATCTACTTGAACTACATCGAAGGCTTGCTTCTGCTGAAGAAAAACGTGATAACATGAAAAATGAGATGAATAACCGTTTAGACCCACAAGAAGAGAGGGAGAAGTTGTTGCTTCAGGTATTGAGAATGTTGGACCATAGAAAATGTATATACGAAAATTGTACCTGCCGTAAATGATACACATTTTTTCAAGGTACGGGAAGATAATGCAGCCATCGCTTCTCTAGATAGCAACGCAGCTAATTTAAAGGAGCAAATAAAAAAGGTGCAGGAATTAATCGAGCAAGCTGAACAAGTAGGTTTCTATATTTGTTGGGACAGCACTTGACTTTCTGATAAATATATCGTTACGGTTTTACTTAAGTTAAGAGAATATATTTTGTTATGATCATTGCAAACATAATAGAATATTTGTTAATTGAACCTAAATGACTTACGTTTGAAACTTCAGGATCTTGAAGAAGGCAACTCGGAACGTCATCAGAAATATCGTGAACTAAAGAAGAGGGAAGAGACCATGGATGGTTTCATGACAACTTATGAAGAAAATCTCAAAAAAGAACAAGATAAAATTGAACAACTCGAGAAAGATATTGTTTTTGCTTTGGAACACAGTAGTTCGAACATAGATTTGGATCTCAGAGAAATAGACAATCTAAAGGAAAAGGAAGGTTATACATCAGTGTATGACTATAATAAGAAATCTATCGACGCTTTAATGAAGGATTACGAAAGATTCCAAACTAATTTGAAAAAGGTACGTACGTATACTATAACAATATCAATCGTCTAGACCAGTAGTTCCCAAACTTATTTTTCTCGTGGACCACTTTCAAAATTTTACTGGTTTTGGTGGACCCCCTGCTGCTACATTTCTACCACATTCTTAAAGTCGCCAAAAAATAAAAATTGTGTCGCTTCTGAGTTCTGTCCCTATATTCCGATAGGTAAAATAAAAACGAAAAATGGTACATTTTATAACACTTTATTTATTAAAAGAATAGAATTACAAGAAAAAAATAATAAGGTAATATAGGTTCAGGTCATAATTTTAATTAATGGGAAGGATGTATTTGATGGAGTGTCAGCAAACGATCAATGTTTGGCTTTATTTTTGTGAGCAATAACCGCAAATCCCCCCGCTCTGTGATGTTTAATTTGCTCCTTTTTTTTGTTAAGAGATTTGTAACGGCACTAAAACTCCTTTCGACAAGGTATGACGAGGGAAAAGCTATTAAAAATTTCCTTGCGATTTCCCACAGTCCAGGATATTTTTCGGGTATTTCTGCTTGCAGCCAAAATGTTTGGTAGCCTTTTCTAAATTTCACCTTCAGCTCCTCATTGGTGCTTAGCTCGAGCAGATCCTCTTGTAATACAACATTGGCCACTTCCGTTTCATCAAATGGATTTATGATCCATGGTGGTATATCCATCGTCAGGATATCTTCAAACCTGGTTTTGAAGTCATCATGCAGGGCATTTAAATGTTGACTGTAGGTATGGATATCCTCATCAATACATTCTACCTGCGACAAGTTTGGAAATTGAGAGAATTCGCGCCGACTAATGTTTTGCTTCATAAATTTCAATTTCCCAAGAAAAGCCGAAATTATCCCCTTTGTTTTTATTAAATTCAGGCTGTCCCCTTGTAACTGCAAGTTAATATCATTAATTTTTTTAAACAAATCTGTCAAATACGCAATGTCTGCTTTGAGTTTGATCAAGTTTTCTTTTAAATCTGGATCTCTACTTTCTAGGAACTCTAATACGGAATCGAAAACAGAGTAAAATTTCGTTAAGCATGCACCTTTCGACAACCAGCGTACTTCAGTATGTAAGAGCAGTCGTTGGAAGTCTTCATCATTTTCGTCGCACAATTGAGCAAATAAACGCGTATTCAATGCATTGCTTCTGATTTTGTTGACAGCTTTTATTACAAAATGAAGAGATTGGTTCAACCTGTCACTTAAATGTTTTGCCACAAGATGTTGTCGGTGGATTACGCAATGAATAGCTGTAAGTCCTGGTATAATTCTTTTGAGATGACTTATAAACCCACGATATCGCCCGACCATTGCAGGAGCTCCGTCTGTTGCCACTGAAATAATGTTTGTAAATGGAATCGATTTTTCCGTGAAAAAATTACTCAGGACATTAAATATTGATTCGCCTTTAGTATCAGTCTCCAAAGTTCTGGCAAATAGCAATTCTTCGTGAATTTCTTCCTCCATAATAAATCGGACATATGCCAATAATAATGCTTCATTACCGGGTAACGTTGACTCGTCCAGTTGTATAGAAAAATGATTTTTTTGCAGATGATTGCACAAAAAACTTTCGATATCAGAGCTCATTTCATCAATGCGTCTTTGTACAGTATTGTTACTTAATGGAATTCTTTTTAGTACGTCAAACGGAGATTTGTGCAAAACAGTTTTTAAAACCTCTTCAACAGCGGGTAAAATTAATTGTTCTCCGATAGTGTGTGGTTTTCCAGATTTTGCTATAAGTAATGAGATATTGTAAGATGCCCGCAAGCCATCATCGTTACTTTGAGATGTTGAAGCGAACATACTGTGCATGGTGGGTCTCTTTTCATATTTTTCCTTCAATGTTTGAAAATATTTTAAATCTTTACCTATTTTATCAGTATGACACCTTTTTAGATGATCTTCGAGCTTTGATGGTTTCATAGAGTCATTGCTCAAAACTTTGTTGCATAATAGGCACATGGGCAACTGTTTGTCTGCCTCTGATGGAACAAAACCATATTTCAAATAATCGACACTATATTGTCGACATTTTTTCTTTGCTGTAGCCATGTTTCGTGTCAGTTACCTTACCTGTAAAAAAAAATGTTTTAGTAACCAAGTTTTTTTCTGAATATAGGTATCACACCGCAGCCTTTGTCAGCACGCGGAAATAGAATTACGGCTTGTAAAGGGACCAACTAATAAACCGCTAAGACAAATACAGACGTTTTCACAAAACGGTATCAATTTTAAAGTACCTAATTTACCACTAATTTTTAATAGTACAAATAAAAATTGGTGTACTCAGTATCGAATACTGATCATATTTGTGTAGGAAAAAATAAAAGTCGAAATCTCAAAATTCCATAAAAACGATAACTAACATTTCATCAAATCAATGAGTTCACGCGCTCCGTGTATTTGCGTATTTTTTGTCTGCGGCTTCATTGTTAAAACGCACATTAAAACGTGACAAACTGGCATCGAAGTCCAAGCCCCGCCCTTTTCCCGTCGCCCGCGCACCGCTCGCTTTTTCCGAAAAGGAATAATTTTGATAAAATATGTAGTTACTTCAAAATCAATTAGCCTCAATTAGTCAGCCTCCGTGGCGCAGTTGGTTAGACGCCGCCTGTGAAACGAGAGGGCGCGGGTTCGATCCCCGCACCGAAACAAATATTTGTGTGATCCACAGGTATTTGTTTCGGGTCTGGGTGTTCGTGAGACCGAAAAGTCTCTCGTAGTTCCTGATACCCACGACACAAGACTCGATCTTAGTGTGGGGTCAGGACTATGTATGTGACTGTTGGGTGTATTTATTTATTTAATATAAAATGATTGTGAAATTACTGTTTTATAAAACTAGTAGTTATTTGCAAGAAAAATTACAATATTAATTGCTCTGCAATATTGCTTATTCGGCCTTTTTAGAGAGGCAGTGCTTCTCTCGTGAAAAAACAATGGAATAAAACGTGCTGTGTTTGTCTTCAAATCGAAAGAGGACAATTAAAATATCTGTAAGTTACTAAGTTACCTATCTTAGATTATATACACTTCTAATCTACCTTACCTATCTATACAAGCAGTTGTGATCAACCGACTAGTACACGGAAACAAAATACTTAAGTACTATAACAAAAAAAAAGTAGGTACTTACTTTTCTCCGGCACTAGCAAACACTGATATAAATTTTCTCACACTTTTTTTCGAAATTCCGGAAACAAATGAATGAGTTTGCCTTTGGCATCAAGTATTTATAGTGGTGATCAAGTTCATGTCTGAACAAGCATTAAGCATTGTCGGGCGGATAGCGCTTTGCAAGTCTGTACACGAAATTGTACGTAATATCGAATACGCAAGTTTGGACAAGTAACAATCGCTTGCCTTATTAAAATATTATCTGCTTAGTTAGGTACTTAAAACAATGTAGGTAGGCCCTTATAAAAACTATGCTTACATTTATTTTTGCTTTTACTATCAAAAGCAGATAAATTTTCGTGGACCCCCATTAACATCTTATGGACCCCCATATTTTGTTCACGCTTACGTAGACCCCCAGCAAGTCTCCCGTGGACCCCTGGGGGTCCACCTGGACCACTTTGGGAATCACTGGTCTAGACTCTAGCTCCTAATTTCCGTTAGCACTCAGGATAATTGGGACCTCCGAATCTGATGAGTTTTGATATATCATCGAGCAACAGGGTTGCGTTTGTAGGTACCTATTACAATAATTATTGTTTTTAGAGTGTTTTATATTTTAAATATCTTTGATTTACTTTGGTTGATCAATAACAACAGTTCTCGTGTTCGCAATTTCGGTGGATTATTTAAAAAAATATATACAGAAAATCCTTTATCGCACAATAATAGGTAATAAGAATAATTATTTTTTTACCAGGCGGAGGCTACTCGTGAACGTCTTGCAACCGAACTGCAAACATTGCCTGAGAAAACGCAAGTCATGAAAGATGAACTGGTTACACTCAGCGACCTAGACAAACTTAGAGAAGAACGTAAGTTGAATTATCCGACTTTGGAAATATATGAATATCTAATTATAGATTCTATTGATTTTCATGTGTTATGCTTCACTAATAATAAATGAATAATTGTTTTTAGGTGAAGTTGAGAAGAAAAGTTTCGAAGTTGAACTACAGCAGCTGAAAGAGAAAATGACTCCTACTGAAAACGCTGTTATAGAAGCATCAAAGAAACTGAAACAATTGCAGGTAAAATATAGATATTTAGAAAGAACTAAAGCCATGAATACATAATGACAACGCTAAACCTGTAGAAATAAAGGGAAAAGCCGAGATGAAGGAGATTAAGTGGATCCTATTTACTTAATCTTCCACTTTTGTTTCGTCCACTTTCATCGATGTCTTAAGTGGTAGAGTATTTTATGATACCTCTGCCTCGACCCTTGCTTGAAATATCGAATAATGTGATTAAATTACTTAAAATATTTAACTCTACGACCGTCAATGTTTTTTTTTTTTTATACAGGAAAGTTTGGACGGCAACGAGATGTACACGAAACTAAACAATCTAGAGGAACAACTGGCTCAGTTGGAATCAAGAAAAACAATACTTGAAGAGGATATCGCTTCAATCACTTTAAAGGCAGACTATGAGCCTTTGAAAAAGCAAGCTATGGAGGAACTAGCAGCTTTGAATAAGAAGATTATAGAAGACCTTAACAGCGCGAAGTCTTATTAATTTTTGTATTAAATAAACTATATTGTTCAATTCACACTTTTTATTATTCTGGATGGTAGCGATGTCGTGATCCGAACATAGAATTGGTTGTTGTGGAATACATTTATCTCGTTTAGTTTATATTGTTTTTAAATTATCATATCATAAGAAAGTATTACAACTTGTAGCGATCGTATTTTAGTTTGATGACTATTTATGCTCCACTCTTCTACGAAATAGGAGACTTTGGCCGCAATCATTTCCTTCATTTGTGAAGTTGAAAGTTTCTGTGCATTTTATTGCTTATAATATATTATATTCTGCACGTTAGAAAATAGGGGAAGCGGGTATTTTGGAAATGAAGTTTACACCATCGAGATTGAGACACAATTATTACCTTCTAGGGCAACAAAGCAAGAACGTTTCGTTAAGCCTATGTCAACAATATGCACCACGGCCACAGACGTAACAACATAATATAAAAGACCACAAAACAAACCTTTTTTGAGGTTTTGTTAAGGCTATGTCATCAATATGCGCAATATTACTCAAAGCACAAAAAATACTAGGGTGTCAGAGAAAGAAAGGTTTTCTAAAACTTGTGCCATAAACTTATGTTACTACACGAACCTAAGTTACATTTTATATGCGACATGCAACAACAATGTTGCAATATTACACTGATGTATGTTACTAAACGAACCTAAGCTACATTTTTTATGCGACATGCAACAACAATGTTGCAATATTACACTGATGTATGTTACTAAACGAACCTAAGCTACATTTTTTATGCGACATGCAACAACAATGTTGCAACATTACACTGATGTATGTTACTACACGAACCTAAGCTACATTTTTTATGCGACATGCAACAACAAAGTTGCAACATTACACTGATGTATGTTACTAAACGAACTTAAGTTACATTTTTATGCGACATGCTACAACAATGTTGCAATATTACACTGATGTATGTTACTACACGAACCTAAGTTATTTTTTTTATGCGACATGCAACAACAATGTTGCAATATTACACTGATGTATGTTACTAAACGAACCTAAGTTACATTTTTATGCGACATGCAACAACAATGTTGCAACATTACACTGATGTATGTTACTAAACGAACTTAAGTTACATTTTTATGCGACATGCTACAACAATGTTGCAATATTACACTGATGTATGTTACTACACGAACCTAAGTGATTTTTTTTATGCGACATGCAACAACAATGTTGCAATATTACACTGATGTATGTTACTAAACGAACTTAAGTTACATTTTTATGCGACATGCTACAACAATGTTGCAATATTACACTGATGTATGTTACTACACGAACCTAAGTGATTTTTTTTATGCGACATGCAACAACAATGTTGCAATATTACACTGATGTATGTTACTAAACGAACCTAAGTTACATTTTTATGCGACATGCAACAACAAAGTTGCAACATTACACTGATGTATGTTACTAAACGAACTTAAGTTACATTTTTATGCGACATGCTACAACAATGTTGCAATATTACACTGATGTATGTTACTACACGAACCTAAGTGATTTTTTTTATGCGACATGCAACAACAATGTTGCAATATTACACTGATGTATGTTACTAAACGAACCTAAGTTACATTTTTATGCGACATGCAACAACAATGTTGCAACATTACACTGATGTATATTACTAAATGAACCTAAGTTCCATTTTATATGCGACATGCAACAACAATGTTGCGATATTACACTGATGTGTGTTACTAAACGAACCTAAGTTACATTTTTATGCGACATGCAACAACAATGTTGCATGCGTAAGATCTCTCAGAAGTAAAAATGTACTAGGGCGAAAAAAAATGGAGGAGGTTACTATGGTTGGAGAGGTCTACCCACAATCCCTACCCATAATTCCATGTCTAGCCCCAATTATATATCTACCCGCACTTTCATAACCCTCACTAAGAATATTAAGTTATCAATTCAGTGAGATTGTCATCTCATCAATTCAATACACAGAGGTGTCTGAGTGCTATTTAAATATTGATCAAAGAATGTCCCTTTAGTAGGTTATGTAACGATAAAGTAAAAAAAACACATTTTTTACAACTATTAATTTATTTACACTTTACAATTTTAATATCACAGTCGACATCAACTAATTACAAACAAAATACAATACAGTTGTTGACTATACACAATATCAACTTTGACATTCTAATTAATCTTCCTCATTTGTGTAATTCCTTTAACCTTTACGGGATTGGTCATTTTAAATAATATAATTTCAAGCTACATACCTATGTACAAATTAAATGTCAAATAAGTTTATTTTTGCAGTAATGAAAAGGTCCTTTATAGGATATCATTTTCGAAATCTTTATCATCGATCTGAAAGCCTGCATTTTTAATTGGTAGCCACTCGTCACAAATTCAAAACATGAGTTGTATTTTGCTTTTAGAAAATTATCAAAAAGACTTGCAGTACAAAGTAATTTTGTACATCCATACCGTAGGTACCTTTTGTGGAGCACCAATGTGCAACAATGTTATCAATTGTTACCACATGTTATTTATTGTTTTAACACGGCAACATGTTAAAACAATAAATAACATTCCGTTATCAGATGTTGCGGAATGCTGAGTAACATTCGGAAACGTTGCTCAACAATAAGTAACTGTGGTGTGGATGCACCATATTGAATTTAATAGTCTTTTTATGATAAAGAAGCCATAGCTTGCTTGTCAAGTAATATACTAAGTCCTGAAGGCACTTCTTTGTTGTTTGATTTTATGATTGAGCAAAGGTTTTTGATGAACTTCTGAGACGGCGATATGTCTGCTTCTTGCATTCTGGTCCATAACGACATTGCCTCTTGGTAGTTATCGTCGCGTTCTGAAAATAAAGATTTTTGTAAGAAATACATCTATAGAAATTATTTTTTTATTAGTTCTAAAATTTGATGGTAAACATATTTATCCACGCCAAGATGCTATCTTCTGGAATTACTTTAATTATGTCGGCTATTCTAAAATTGCAGCAGTTATTTGTTTATCAAAAAAGTTATATGAATTGAGAACAATAACAATCAATCCGTTTTAATAATTCAAGAACAGAAATTAATGAATCCCAGAAAAATAATATCTCCCAAGATATCCCTAATGCCCACAGTGGACATGACAGGAGGATTTTATTGGTTAAACTAGCCTAGTTATGTTAAACCCCTAAAAATATTCCTAATCACTATACAGAGTGCTCCAAATTCAAAACAATGAAAAAAAACTCACGATGTACATCCAGAATGAGGTCGTATATCTCGTCGACCTCCACTCTTCTTAGATCCTTGGCGCAAGTAGCTATTGTCTCCAAGGCATTCACTTTCTTCTCATCAGCGAATCTCTCGCACCTTCGTAGTAGGGCGTCTGGGTGGAACTTTACTGTGGGGTCGAGGAATAGTTTCCGTAACGTCTTCTTGTAGCCCACTTCTGCTAGGGCCGCTATTAGTGTTAGCTGTAATAGGTAATCAAAATGTATGATTAAAACAAAAAAATAATTGTATGCTTTTCATGATGGGAACAGAAAAGAGGACCAAAATTGTAGTCTTTTGGAAACTATTAGGTAGTTGTTGGATAAAACGGTAAGATTTTTTTCTTTGGCTTCTTAATGTTACAATAGAACCTCACAATATCATACTTAAGCTGAACAATGGTCTAGACTATTCTTCCTGCTTCGGCTTCTACCAAGCTGTTTATTTCTGAAATATTTTTCTAAATGTGATGGTATGTTTGACTGTACATTAGCGGCTAGTCACCACATACCATCAGGGAAGTCTCTAGCTCCTTTGCTTATCAAATATATCCTTCGACCCCACGTATAGTAGAATTGTTATACTATGGCTGCGGAGCCAGCTGAAAATCAGTGCTGTTGTTAAACAGCGTATACTGAGTTGGTATCCTTTCTACGCGCATATTACGACAAATAGGTAGACCTTTTCCTTGTATTATATTGTTATTTAGTTTTATTGTGGGTTTGGAAGATATAAATGGTTTAAAATGGTAAATCATACCTGCACATCACCCGGCCCATGAACCTTCTTGTCAATATTCAGTATAGTCTGGACGAGTTTATTAAGCCTTCCGTTCGACCTCTCGTTGCTCAGGAAATTGTCCTCAGACTGTCCGTCGCTCATGGTCTGTAGTATTTTACATAGGAGCTCGTGTTTGAGTGGCGTCTTGTTGTATTTCATCGCGAGGCGGGAGAATTCTTGCACGGCGTCTTGTAGATTACCACTGGATATTTATAAAATTTGCTAAATTAGAACTGTTAGAAAAGTTAAGAAGCATATTTTTATAAGTTTTCGTACTAGCTTGAGAAAGGAACTATTAATGCACCATATTATGGTAAATGCAATACAGAACCAGATAAGGTAAATCCAATAGCTAGGAGCTTATTGCCACTCAGGCATAATGACCATAAAACCATAGATATTCTAGTATGCAGATTATCTCATGATCTATTTGTTCACCATTAAAGTGCGTGGAAATTGACTATCAATACACATGACTCCGAAAAGTCAGAAGTGTGTCTTGGGTTGTAAATCTCCAACCACTGACTCGACTGACGTCAGGTCCGTCACCAAAAGGCAACCACACAACTATATAATAAGAAAGCAACCAATCTTAATATATCGGACTAAACAGTCTCTCGTTGTTTCCAAAGAGAACATATTTGACGTGATTTATTTCTGTCTCTCTCTCTCTTTTCAGCCATAGGACGTCCACTGCTGAACATAGGCCTCCTCCAAGGAAGATGAAGTGACCTTCATCCAGCGACTTCCAGCAATCTTAACCAGGTCGTCTGATCAATTTATCCTTGATTTATTTACATATGACAGCCTCCGTGGCGCAGTTGGTTAGACGCCGCCTGTGAAACGAGAGGCCGCGGGTTCGATCCCCGCACCGAAACAAATATTTGTGTGATCTACCGGTATTTGTTTTGGGTCTGAGTGTTTGTGAGACCGAAAAGTCTCTCGTAGTTTCTGATACCCACGACACAAGACTCGATCTTAGTGTGGGGTCAGGACTATGTATGTGACTGTTGGGTGTATTTATTTATATGAATAAATTTTAAATTACTCACAGTTTCAAATGCGCCCGTATCAATGGTCCTAGTAGCACATTGGTTGGCTTGCAATATCTCTGTGTTGTTAGCAACTCGAACATTTTGCGGACATCTTGTAGCGACCCGTGTGCGGCTGTAGCGTCCAGTAACCGCCAGCAGTTCATTATCAACCCGCGACCACCTACCACCCGTCTGAAATTTAATTATAATATAGAATTAAACAAGGTGTTGGGAGCTTCAGTAGTTGGTTGGACGTAAGGTTCAATCCCCGCGCTGAGACAAATGTTAGTGTGATCCACAGGTATATGTTACAGGTCTGAGAGTTGTGAGATCGAAGAGTCTATCGTAATTTCTGATACCCACGACACAAGACTCGATCATAGTGTGGGGTCAAGACTGTGTCCCTATTGATAATTACAAAAAAGTCGTACTATTTTTTTATTAAATTACAGACAATATAAACACACCTCCTTTTAGACTCCTCAGTGATCAGTTCAAACGCCTTCTTGATGTTCTTCTTGTAGACCATTAGTGTGGCAAAATCGATGATTTTAAACTCGTCCAATATAAAGTTAGGTGAAGTTTTGATGAGGTCAGCGAGCGCCAACTCGGCTAGATCCAGTTCACCGCATTTTACGTGAAGGTCGAATATGGCTGCTTTCATACCCGGGGATAGGAATACCTGTGATGATATTAAAACAACTGATACTAATATAAATGTCAACGTGACTGATTCCATTGGTCGTAAAAAGAAACGATAGAGCTTAAGACCTGAAGAACAAAAGTTAAATTTTGGATGTTAATTAATTCTATATCATCTCGCCTATCCCGAAGAATAACTTGGATAAGTATGTTCAACTACAAGTAAAAAAACAAATTTATTTACATGTTATAATAACACAATGTTCGCGCCATTGACAAGTTACCACAATTGCATGTACTCATTATATGACTGTTCGGTGTATTCATTGGTTATTTATTTATTATTGGGTACTCACGCCTTCAGCATGACACTTGTCGGCGATCTCCCTGGCGGCCTTGAGGTTTCCCTCCCTGCAGTACTGCTGCAGTAGTTTCCGCAGCACGCCGCGTGTGTTCAACCCCTTAGTCTCCAGCTCTGTGAGATGCGCACTTAATGACTCCTCGTTCATGTGTTTCTGCAATTCATATAATATACTGTTTTATCTGTATATATATCAGCCCATATACGTCCCACTGTAGGGCACGGGCCTCCTCTACAATCGAGAGCACGATTGAGAGAGGTTATGCCAAATAGTTCAACACGCCGCGCTGGCCCAATACTATTGTACCCAATAAGGAAAAGACTAACAGTTTATAGAGACAATACAAAAGAATAAAGTACAAATGGCGGTCTTATCGTTCTAAGGCAATTTCTGCCAGACAACCAAGGGATGGCCATAAGAGAAGAAGAAAGAGCAGGAAATCTACTTACAGGGTGAGGCATATGAGGCACAAACATATCTCCCTCATCAACTAGAGTCTCGTCAGTGATTTCTATGAGTTGATCTCTAAATGATGCTACAGTTTCCTTGCTGTATTTCTCTGGTAATCTGTTCATGCAGTAATCAGCTGCTGACGGCGATATTTTTAAATTGGCTTTTGTCAGCGCCTGGAATTGTAAATGTTGGTTATAGCATCATTAGACCGTTGATACTATACAGGATGTTGGAGAAATGATAACATTAATTGAAATGTCATACTATATACATATTATAAACAAAACTAATTTTTTATTTTGTTTAAACACCAAAGGAGATGGTCCAGAAATGTATGGACTTTGGGCCATAGTGCTGTACAGTACATGAAATATAGTTCGTAAAATTGGCTTTCGATTTCCGTATTAATTACTGTTATGCGTTGCTTATTAACTTTATACAAAAATAAATATAAAGCCAAGAACAGCAATACTACAAGCAATATGGCGACAATAACGGCCATATTGTTTTGGAATTTCAGCATGTCAAACATTTCCGTTCTTTAACTGAAATCATGAAATATAAATAAAAGTGACGCTTTTAACAACGTATATCAACTTTTGACAACTTATGGACTATAGTATCAACAGATAAATATATAGAAAACAATTATAATTAGTAGCGGGTTTTTAAAAATAAGACATGGGTTTGCGCATTTTTGAACGAAATGACAATAAGGCATCATGGAGGACAGATTATCGAAGAAAATATTGCTTCTGTACTAAAACAATCACATTTTTGTATAAAGCCCCCCGTTGTCCAAGAAACCTAAATGTATTTTATTTGAATTCCACATTTTTTTCTAGTATTTGTACTAGACGTACACAATACGGCCCAAAATGAAACATCTCCTTTATTAATTTTGATATATTTTGAATAACACGTAGCGATACTGTTATTGTTGAATTTCATCATGTCTCCATCACTCTGTATACTTCTAAACATTTTTTTTGGTTCCAAATACTTTTTATTTGAATCCCTACCTTCACCAAATTAACGAAGTCTGTTAAATCCTCCTTGACTTTTTTGTGTTTCATGAACACGCACAGAAATCTCCCGGTCCAGTCCTTGTTTTTCTCCAGTGCTTTATTTAAAACATCTTCGAGTATATGAACAGTGTTTTTCACATCTGCACTCGTCAAATATCCTTTTAGTAATGGCTTTAGTATTCTCTCCGCGTCTACCTTGCCTTGGAATAACTCGCCTACAGAATAGTCAACATAATTTTAACAAAAAACTACTACTCATAACATCGACAATTCAATGGAACGTAAATAGGTAATTTAAACATTAAATTTGATATAAAAATAATTGTTAAATTCTAGAGAGATTCTACTAAGAACATTATCAAAATGACATAGACGCGCGAAAGTACGCACACACGCACGTACGAACGTTTTATTTTAATATTACATTGACCATTTGCAATCATAGTAAAAATAGAGATTTCTATGATTATATTCCACTTACATATCTCACTAGCGGCCCTGACTTGTCCAGTGTTGAGTAAAGTCTCCATCATAGGCGTCAACACAGTGGTCACCGTCAGACCCGCCTCTAAGAACTTCTTCATCAGATTCTGTGGTGATGTAAAACTGACATAGGGTAGAGTGTACTCCATAATCGTTTCATAATCGGGCTTCACTTCCATTTGCACCATTGTCGATAGTGTATTCATTATTCCTGCAAGTTAACATTTTAATTTGGATTTCAAAGTTAAAGTATGGCAATGTCGTATGTGCGGTTTTTATATCATGACACAAGAAGAGTAACTGCATTTTTATATAAGTAAATAAATAAATATTGTTTTAAACCGGTATAATAAATCTCACTGTATGTGGCGGTAGTTGACACGCCGTAAATATTGACTGCCGAGCGATATATACCTATCGATAATCGATATAATCGAGAGACAATCGAGAGACAACATTTAAAATGGATGCTTAATTGTATCTTTTGATATGTTTGTTTCGATATTTGATACAATAACTGATAAAATGATACAATTTCAAATATCACTACTTGCAAATTAAGTATAACATTAACATACCTTTCTCTCCATAGGTCTTCGACGATTGAAGTAATATAGGCCAGAAGTAATGTGGCCTTAGCGGCATGCCCAACTGCTGCATCCTCGTGAACATATCCAGCGCGAGGGGAATCTTGCCCAGTTGCAGCGCAGCCTCCGAAGCGTTTTGTAACGCTATCGGATTCCGCCCTGATGACATCAGCTCTTGAGTCACTAGGGCGACGATGCTTGACGGCTTAAAAATAGTAAATGGGTACATGAATGAGTCCTAATATTGTGCTAATATAAGCGTAATTGCTTGATTCAAGTAATTTTAAAAACGAATTTTTCTTTTGATCGATAGGTAAGTTTGCAACTATCCAGTTAAATGTTCCATGGTTTTCTAGGTTTCTTTTAATAATACACTTTTGCGTTGATGACTGATGTAAATAAAAAATATCGATATATTGTCAGTTTCGATACTCGGCTAACAGTCCACTTTGGTGATCTTCTGTGTTGGACTTTTCTTAGGTAACAAGCCACAACACTCTTATTTAGCAAAGCATTTGAATATTGAAATAAAAACTATTTTATACGGATTTTATCGCGATTTGGTTTAATTTTTACATTTTTTAACTTCCCGACGTTTCGATTACTTTACAGCTTTCGTGGTCACGGGGCGGACTCCGAACAGAAATGTGTAACATTCGCGTAAATCTAAGAAACCATTTGAATTTTGCTTGCAACATTATCGACAACTTACAAAAGTCTTCATTTTACTACTAAAGTTAGTTGATTAAAGCATGCAATTACCATGTTAAAAGTAATAAACAAATTTATTTACCATAGCAGCTTTCACACAGTCTCGAACCAAACTTCGTCCATGCAATCCCCTGTCATCTTTAGGTCCAAAAGATGGTAGCGGCAGACACTTATACACCTCCAATGCTACCATGGGATGGTTTTGAAATACCAGGAATGTGCAAACGCTTTGCATATATGGAGATATAGATGGCGAGTTTAAAGTATCTTCAGGTAGGTATCTCAGAATCTGCAAGCAAAAAATACATAAATAGATACTAACAACACACTGATAATCCTCACCCCAACTTAAGATATGACATAAATATACCTCACTTTTTAGATTCCAAAAAAATATTTTTTTTTACTAATGGAAAGATTGTCAAAATATAAAGTTATAAACCGTTACTATCTAATTCAGCCTTCATAAAAAAAATGGTTCATGAGTCAAAGCAAAACACTCGGAAATATATTATATATTTTAAACAATATGAGAACTAATTTCAAGAGCTCGCAATGATGTTCATGTTTCAAAACTAGATAAACTAGTAAGTATTCAGTGATCATTAATAGGTACTATTGGTATTGAAAATATTATTTTTTAACCTAGTTTAAAAAAATCTCCAATAAGCGTCTTATCTGAATATATGTTTAGTATTGAATCGTAAAAACAATACTAACTTTAGGTATGGGATCATAATGTGAAACTGCTGCAAGAGTCTTGACAATTTCCATAACATGTCTTTCTTCAAATTGAAGCCCATTTCTTCGTGTTTTGTCCATCTCTTCTAGAAGTTTGTCTGTCCTCTTGTTCCATGCCATAGCCCGAGCCATAGCAGTATGTGTTTCCAGTGTAGGTTCTAACTTGAGTGATTTCATCATAGATAGTACTTCCTGAATGTTTTGAAGATTTCTGTAATATTAATATACATAATGTAAACTTCTACATGCAACTTTATATACATAGTTGCATACAATTACACTGTAGTTGTTTATGCCAGAAAGAAGAAACCATGCATTTATTTAAGTTACAAATACCATGTCTTTCTACAAACCAAAAAACAGATATTAAAAATGATTACCAGGGAAATATGAATACCCCAAAATTAACAATACTTCTTGTAATAATGAATATAAAATGTATGAACTTACCCAGCTTTCCCTTGACAGACAATGAGTGAATTGAAAATGCTTTCTGTGGCTGGCAAATCTTGTGATTTCATATTTGATATCACTTCAGTGGCTTGGTTTATATCACCTGCCTAAAACAATATTTTAATGTCAGTCACAAACCATCTACATAAAGATAATTATATATTTATTGCTACTTTTTTCCTTCCTTTACAGCTATTATTTAAAGATAAAGCAACACACCAATGGATAAGTCCATGGACATTTTTATAGATATAATTTACCATCAGGAAAGTTGTGAGATTAATAAACAATAGTTATTCCATTGCTTCATAGAGGGACAAAACATCAAGCACAAGTTTCTACAGTATATTATTAAACTACCTTACCTCACCAAGGGCCTTTAGTATCAATTCATAAGTAGTAATATTAGGTTTCACAGGTGCCATTTTGTTTAAGAATGTGCTGACAGAGAGTGTTCTGTTGTTTGCTATGTAAACTCTCAATAGTTCATTGTAGTGCTCCACTTCAAATTCTGTGTGAGGTCTGAAAGTTATACAATAATCATAATATAGCCGACAGATATTATACCCATCATTTTCTGTTATATATGAATTGACTAAGACTAGTTCAAATTCTAGTACACAATTTTTATGAAAAAATATATTTAAAACTACTTAATGTAAACATAATTATAATATAATATGTAATCCCAAGGGACCAGGATAACATATTTAAGTAAAATTAGTTTACTGCATTTTTTACAAATGTGGAATAATCATAAATAAAAATTATTTTCTGAGGAAGTTTCTCGTGCCGTTACTTCTTCACAGCTACATGATCCGAAGCAGTGGTAGCTGTAGTTAACAATTCAAAAGATCTTGTAAAAGACTATTTGAATAAAGAATATATTGATTTTGATTTAATAAAACTTGAAAATTCGCAACTTACTTAATAGTATTCCAAACAGTTTCAACCAATCCCATTTTTGAAGACATAGACTCATCAGGCAACAGTTCCGCACAGCACCTGATCAGCAACAAGCTCTGTTTCTTAGTTGAAAAGTTCAATTCCTTAATCTTGAGTATAACCCGCGTCAAATCATTCTTATAAACCCTATTCTTTTGATGGATATCTGTTGAGAGGCCAGCAATAAGTTTCTCCAGCAAATCCTCGGAAGATGCAGGGCTTTTCATGGTTTCCCTTGCAAAGTCTTTGCTTATTTTAGTGTTTACAACTGTGTTTGTTATCTTAGACGTGTTGTCTGCATAGTATAATCTTTTGTGTGACGCAATGGATCTGAAAAAGGATTAATTATAGGAAAATTTTGAATATCAGTAAAAAAATATGTACGCTAAAGGAAACGATGTAAAGTAAAAAGGATGTTAAAAAAAAGCATTGATGTAAAGTATATACACTAAAACTGTTTTACAATATGCAGAAACTAACCTAAAATATTGGTTACCGAATAGACGTGGGCATGGACCGTAAACATTTTTCCTCCTAATGGGAAACTTCTTATAAAGGGCAAACCTGGCATAATTAGCTAGTCTTAGACTACGACCACTCAACATTTTAATAATTTATCAATAACTTTCTATTCAATACGAACCAAAACAATAAGCTGTCAAATTTTAAATTAGTGTTGCTAAATGTAAAAATAAATGGTTCACAAGGCTCATAACACTATTGCACATACATACTGGACTACTTTGGCCCAACATAGGCAGTGATGAAAGCTTAAATAATGTATCTAATACAGACAATAATTATGTTGACACGGTGGCCCTGGGCCGCGTCGCGTCGTTCAGTTCACTTGAATTATACGTTGCCATGCCGGTGGGTTGTATAAATATAAATTCCATTCGTTTTCTAATTTCAATATATGAAACTTACTTTGCAATTTCAAATTTTAAATGACTTAATAACGGTACACTCTTTTATGTACACATTATACTCGTAATAAGAGCTGCACAATGTAACAAAGAGCCATACACTACTGTTTAAAACACTCGATTGCCGATGTACCAACGAATACTATGGATGGGTTCTTAATATCTTGCATGGCCTGGTGCATGTCCCGTTGTGTAATAAAACATCAAGACTGAAACAACGATTTAAAACAATTTTAAGCAATTTGCCCGAAAATATTTATTTTTTGATACAATATGTAAACTAATGTTTTTTTTATCTGTCTTTGGGACGTGGGTGTTAGATTTTTAAATATTTTGGGTAAATTGAGTATTGTAGTTTATAAAATACAATGACTTAGGTAGAAAACAATAATTAAATCGTAGTTATTATAATTTTACTGGTTTACTCAAGTATGTCAGAGGCCGCCCGGGTAGGTACCACCGCAATTCCTATTTCCCGCCAAACAGCAGTGAAAATACACTGTTGTGTTCCGCTTTGGAGGATATTGTAGTCGGATTAACTACTGAACTTAATGAGACTTAACATCTTATGTCTCAAGATAGCGAGCGCAGTGGAATCCCAAGCATTGCTTTGTAATTCATGGTGTTGTTGGGTTTGCTACTTTCCATGAGCGGTCGCGTCGTTTTGCGTCTCGTATCGCTTACAATCAGGCGAATAGCATGCTCGTCACGCCACGTGTAGCATTAAAGAAATTGAGACTACTAAGATAAGAAAGTATTAAAAAAACATTTTTTTGTAATTTAAAAGTGTAAGCATTTTATTTTTTAACTATCGATGTTAAGAAAACAATGTGTATGGTATTACAGGCCGACTTTTATCCAAAAAGGTATCTCAGTAGCAAAATAATGAAAAGGCTCAAAGGATGGATATTCCTATACGTATTTAAAACTGAAGTCACCGGACTGTAGTTCTTCAAAAGTACACGGCACAGAGTACATTCTATATATGGAGATAGAGTCAACAGTTAGATTAATGGCATTAGCGCCCTCTGTCGGTATACGACGTTCGAATAGGAAACAGGTCTTATCATATTCAATTAATTTGTATAAATTCCCCAGTAATTTCCAAAGCCCGGAATTATGACTGAGTAGGCTTTAGAAATTACTGTAGGGAAAATAAAACTAGAGTTAGCGGAGGTTTCTACTTTCTAAGTAAATAAAATAACAGTTTAGCGGTTGTATTGTTTTTTATTATGTTTCTTTTTCTGATAATAATTAAATGCAGATATTTTCGTTTCATCATTGTCATTGATTTCAAGTCTTGTTCCATTTAATATTTTATTTAAATCCCTACACCAATTATACAAAAAAAAATTGCATGAGAGCTCTAATAAATAATCTATTAATTGGGTTTTGTGAATTTCACAATCTATGAAGTCAAACTCCAATTCTGTATACAAATGGGTTTTAAAATATGTTTTTATATTTGAATTTAGAGGTTGTTTTTTTAATAAATAGGTAATTATGTCTTGCATTTTTGAAAAAAGATTTATCAAATTAATACTGGGATATGTAAGATATTTGTGTCCCTTTTTATACTCGCGTAATATTAAATATCTGCAACAATTATTTTTATCATAAAGAGTTTGGTTACATGTTTTACAATTTTTAAATATTTTCGTTTTCGCTTTTCTTAATATAAAACCAGTTACGTACTGTAACGTAGCTAAAATTCTAGGATTATCCTTTTTTTGATCAAAATTCGTAAACACAGTGTCATCTATTTCAATGAAATCTGTGTGGATGGGCTCACTTTCACAAGTTTTAAATAAGGATTTCATTGCCTTAAAAACAGTTTTGCAGCTATCTTCCTCACAATTAGAGCCAGGTGAGTACTGGCCACTTAAATTATTTATCAAAATTGCTGAAAAGGACGATTCAAAGCCATCTACAGTTGGATTGGTGTTTCGACATCCATGGCTTCGAATCGCCCCAAAGAAATTTTCCAATGGATCTTGGTTAAAATGCCTCATCCACACAGATTTTATATTATAGTTTTCAAATATTTTTTTAATTAGATACTCCACATTATTAATGGTTTGCAACCAATTTTTAACTGATGGAGGTGTGACCTGACGATTATTCATTTTGTCAGTATTTAAAAACTTCATGCTTTTTAAAACTGCCTTTGCATTTGACCATACATTATGGTGCTTACTAGTGGGTGTTACTGGAAGCAGCAAATCTTTTCCACTCCTCTTCTTTGAATTGTCATAGCTGCCATTTAATGAGTCAAATAGCTCATCGAAAAATAATATCACATCAGCAGTTTGCGTGCACTCGGCCGGCAATATCTTCTGCTCTGGGAATAAAAATAAACTAATTTCAATTCAAAATTATCTAGCAAATAAATTCTTAATAAGTTAAACATTTAAGTTAATGATCTTTAACATGTTATCTGATTTTGTAATCTAACTTATCACCTCTAACAATGTGTAAAATGCTAGTGTACCTGCTAAAAATCCCATTGTTACAGCCACTCTTTGGCTTAGCACTTGTGTTGCATACTTCACCTTCATCTTTTGGAACCTGTCAGGTTTTATGTGCTGATCTGTAAGTTTTTTTATGAGGCGTATTCCTTTATAGGCAGGATCTTCTTGATGAAGTTTTATGATATGCTCCCATTTCGCTGTTTTAATTGTTCCATTAATACAACATGTTAAATTTTTGTTTATTAAATTATTTCTTATACCCTTTATGAGGTGAGGTGTGTCATATAAAGGAACAACTTCTTTATCATCCACTTCGAACACATCTTTCCTTAATTCTACGTTACGCCTTAAATATTTTTCTTTGGTTAGATGAATGAGGTTGTTAACTGCGCTAACATTAGCCGTCCCTTGGTCACATATGGTGGCTACAACATTTAGACCCACATTATTTAGTTTTCTTATTATTTCTATAATAAGCATAGACAAATCAGTTGCACTTGTGCTGCCAGAGCAGAAAGTGTATGCCACCGCCTGTTTATAATTTTTTTGTACACCTCGAATCATAAAGACGAGTGCATGGTCAGCAATTTTGTTTATTTTTGATTTGCCATTATTAGCAAAGCCACATATTTCGTCTCTTCTTGAGTTATATTTAAAATGTGGGGCAATCGACATTTCGTCAAAGAGTAATATGCACAACTTTGCGTCAGGTGTCATTTTCTCTACTCTCTTTTTTAATTGGTTAAACAGATTTTCATTTATTCCAGGCTTCAAATTTGTTTGTGCAATCATTCTGCTTAGCGTCATCGATGAAGGCAGAACAAATATTCTTTGAAGCCACCTATATGCTCTAGGACTACGTTTGTATAGGCTCAATGCCATTATCTTTTCAGAGTTTAAAAATCTACGGCCCATTTTGCTCTTCCCTGTTTCACGAAACTGCATCAAGGTAAACATTGCAGCCAAGGTTGTAAATTTATTCAGAGCATTCTGAAACGTTTTATTTTCAGACAAATTTAATGCCTTTTTCAGTCTAGTTGCATAATTAGCTTTTTTATTTTGAAGTTTATTGATCATCTTAATCAAATTAGTATTTTCATTGACTGTCTTCGGTTTCACCTTTTGTCTTGAACTCAATGTTTGTGCTAAAGGCATAGCTACTACATGAGCTAAAGCAGCATCTGAAATAATAGCACATTACGTAGGGTATATTAACAATATTTTCATTAATGAGGTAAAACTAGTTTAACATTATTTAGGCAAGGATTAGTCGTTAGTTACCTTTTGAAGTTGATGGCAAAGAAGTATTTATTAAAACATTTTGATTGTGATTGTTGACTTCTACTAATGGGGCTCTAGCCCTGCTTGAACCTGAAATAGAAGACGAATCATAAATAATATAAAATAAACAAATTCAAAACTTCAAACTGTTGTATCATTTGAAACTACATATTAGATAAGTATGTGTTCACAGAATACAATGTATTTCTTTTTAAGGACACAAATATAATATTAGATAATTGCTGACACACTAAGAAGGTAAAAACCATTTAAGATTTCTACCACACATTGACTGGAAAAAACATTAAGGACTTTGTAATGTTGAACCACGTGTCAGTGCATCAAAAACATGCAGCGCTTGTTAAAAATGTCTATACAACAAAGTAAAATTATAAACTGGGCGCGTTACGATTATTTAGGCGATTCCTATCACATCACGGGACGGAACATACAAGGCGAAATGTGGGTGTCCTGGTGGCGCCTCTGCCTACCCCTCCTGGGATAAAGGCGTAAGTTTATGTATGTATGAGAAATTAGTAAATAGTAAAATGCATTGTTTATAGTTATAAAATTAGCTGTCGTTTCAGCTTTGTGCAGATGTTTCTGCAAAAACATATTGTATTATTGTTGTACTTTTTTAAACAGTGCATAAATTTTAAATTCTATGAAACATTTGAAAGTTCAAAAAATATAGCGGCGCCGAACTATTACACCCTTTTATAAATTAGTGAATAGTAAAATCTATTGTTTGTAGTTACAAAATTATCCATTGTTTTTGCTTTCTGCAGATGTTTCTGCAAAAACATATTGTATTATTGTTGTACTTTTTTAAACTATGCATAAATTTTAAATTCTTTGAAACATTTTTAAGGACAAATAAATATTGACGGCGCCGAACAATTACACCCTTTGATAAATTAGTAAATAGTAAAATCTATTGTCTAAAATTAGCCATTGCTTCCCTTTCTGCAGATGTTTCTGCAAAAACATATTGTATTATTGTTTTTTTATTGCACCATTATTTATTACTTGCAATAATGTATTTCAAAGAATGTTAAATTTAGAAGATTACGTTGAACAATGTATTTTGGAAATGTTTTTTGCATGAGATATTATAAGATAGAAAAAACATTTAAACAATTTTAACTGAAGACATGCTGAAATCAGTATAAAAAAAAACATATTTCTATCAAATGCGTAAAAGCTAATAATATAGTTGTTACACTTTAATTTGTCTAAAAATATCCATTATGTTAAAAAAAGGGAGCTTTATCAATATGGACTAATAATGGTAAAAGAACACTACTTATCTCTTTAACAACCACACTAGTCCATTGATTGCTTATATATTTAAATAAGGATGTGCAGTGTGCACTTGTGTGTGTATGTATATAAATGTACATATTTATTTATTTGTATGTGTATTTTTAGTTATAACTATATCCATGTATGTTGTTTAATTTAATATATATTCTTATTTTACATGTTTATATACTCATATAACATAATATTTGTATAAATTTTATCTATCAAGCTAAATAATTTAATTTGTTCCTATTTTTATCATTCAAGCTTTATTGTAAAAGTACACTTAAGACTGCCCTATGTTTTTCCTTCCCTTATATCCACCCCATGGTAGTTGGTAAGAGATTGCCTCGAGCGATACTACCGCCATTTGTACTTTAATATTAAATATTCGTTTAGTTATTAAGATTTATTTAGTGTACAAAAAGTTAATAAAATAAATAAATAAAGCCAGACATATGTGACAATGACAACTAATTTTGAATTGCATACATAAATAAACACACACCATTTTCCCAGAAGGGGTAGCCAGCGTCCCAACCAGGACACACATTTCACTGTGTATTTTCTGTCTTATGATAAAATATCATCAGGGGGCGAGCCTATCGCCATATCCGGCACAAATTCCATACTTTATCTATTAATCTTATATCACTGACCCAGGATTCAAACCCAAGACCACAGTTTTGCAATAATACTGTAGTACAACTGCGCCACTGTTACCATTTTGAGTTATTTTCATATAATTTAACCAATATTATTTTTACGTATATTGCCAACCCGTATTTAACATATGATGTTATATATTATCCCAAAAATGTTTTAAAATTTCATCTGGATACCTTGTTCATTAAAAAAAAATGTGTGTATGTTGGTCGCTTACTTACAATTATAGCTAGTCATTACAAATAAGCACATGTCACTTGCTGCCCCACACATCTGCATATCCATGCATCAATCATACAAAACGGGAAAATGTATAGTTGCCTGTCACCATGAGTGTTCATTACTACTATTTCATATTTATATCTGAACATTTATACCAACTAAATAGGGTGATTAAAAACTTAATGATTTACAAAAACTAATGTTGTTTCAAACATGTTTTATAACTACAGTCAGTTACCTATTACTTTCAAATATTTTTTTATGTAGATTTTTAAGAGATCTCGTGACATATTCTGATCTCACTAAAAATTAGATGTAACAATTGTACATATTAAGTAAAATAAACTCACCTGGCAGTAACAATGTGGGAAGTGCACCAGGGCTAAGTCTTCTTGTCCATGTTAAATATTTTGTTTCAAAATGGTCATGGCACACTCGTCGATTTTTATACACATAGTAAGGATCTGAAGTTGTGGCTTCAATTCCAATTGCTTGAGTCCATGCAAGGTATCGATCCACATCTTTATCAGGATTTGGAAATGAATGTAAAACCGTACCATCTTCACCTAAAAAAATAATTAGTTAGCTGTAGTATTCGAATTTAAAACTGTTAATAGAAATTAGACTAGATTTCTCCTAGATATACATAATATGTAAGTACAAATAAATTGAGAGAACTTGAAGTTTTAAAATACAAGTGAAGCGGCCTACGTTAAAATGAGAAACATAATATGTAAAAATGAGAGTTGTGTAAATTTATGCAACATTAATTATGTATGTAACAACTCAACATAAGCAGTGCATAGTAAAAATTTGCTTTTACTTACGTGTTTTACCGCATCCCGGCACGCAGCAACCTTTTTCAGAAGTAGCCATTTTCAAAGTCAACGAAGGGCAAATCGTAAGGCAAATCGGTGTCCAGAGATCTAGTCGTAGTATCAACGTTAAAGCAAAGAATTCGAGGTCCGGGGATAAAGCAAAGTAGTCAAAAATCACATAAAAAGCACACGAAACACATTCACAAATCACGAACGGATATGGAATGATTGGGAAACGGAAATTCGCCAAATTTGAAATTAGGAATGACAACTCAAAATTTGAAATTGACAGCTCACAATTTTCGTTCCTTTACACGCATTATGCAATATACAATCAAATATCAGTTTATTGTATGAATTATTCGTATTTAAATGTTCATTAAATATGCTAATAATAATTATTTTATAAATAATTGTTTAGCTCTTTATATTTTTTCATAACAACAACAATTACGCGATGTTGAGAAAAGCGCCATCTACTGCAAATGGAGGAACCATTCTAGCCCAAAGAAAAAACAATGTATGGACTGTTAAGCCACTGGTACACGGCGCTAGCATCGTGCCACTGTCATTGTTGTCAGATTCAATCGGATTCGTGGATGTGGAGTGTTTTGTGTTGTGTGTGAGTGTTGAAAATTGATGTAATCTGTTGTGGTCATGTGGTAAGTACCTTTTACTTTATAATTGAATTTGAAATATGTTGTTATAATGGCGAATTTGTATAATGCGCGGAGTTGTGTTGTCGACCAGACCGGTTGCTCGGCCGCCGTTATTTCACAGGGCGCCATCGCCCAAGCTTGCCGACTGCCGACTCCGCCTATAGTACATACCGTGACATTTGTGACAAATTCATTATAATATAACTTGTGACAAACGCTTCGTCGGCAAGTAAGGCGTTTAGCACATAAATCGGACCTGATGACCTAACCTTTAAGGAATCCGTCCCTTCAATACAACCAGTTTACAGATTCAATGCTATATTGTGGCTGACTTTCCGGCGATGAATCACGGCGTTTGAATATTTATACTTTTTTTAATACTAGATATCTCTGTATTCAGTTATAATTCAGTTAGGAATTCGTTATTTCACAGCATGTTCACTTTCGTACGCCTCACGTGATGTTGCAAAAGTTTTATTTCTTTATAATTTCAGTTTGTTGTTTAATTTGTATAAAATGTATGTTAGTGAGTCATAAAATAGTTGGTTTTAATAGTTTGCACACTAAGTTAAAAACGCGCGAATTTCTTGCAGTTTCCTAGTAATTTGCACTTGAATTATATACATGTCCCTTTTCACACATGACTTTGTGATATTCTTATTGTGTTGTGTCTACTTATTTACCTTTACCTTTTCACATTCATGACTTACATTAATTTAAGATCACTTCCTATCAGACCACTACTATAAAATCACAGTGTATTAATGAAATGCTAGTTAAAAGCACCTACACAATACTTTTATGGCACTAAACACACAAAATATAATCTACAGTTGTATATTTCAGGAAAACCATTATAATAAATTATACAATGTTTTTTTTTAAATTATTATCAAGCATTTATACTTATCATTGCATAACAAATGACTTATGTAAAGTGTTTGACCTATTTTGCACTATCTCTTATGTTTCTATTCATGTTAAGTGTCCGTTAAAATTAATTTAAATTATTGTAATAAATCATATTGTAAAGTTGTCTGTTTAGATACTGTTGAATCGCTTCTTGTCCTCAATAAGTCTTATTTAGAATATTACATCACATCCCAAATGAGGAACAAAATCATCAGGTTTCTTAATGAATATCCAATAACAATGGTTCCAAGAAAACGAAAATTACAGATATAATGTCCATATAAAATGTATCAAACATTTAACCATAATTGTACAGAGAATATTATGACAAATTATATCACATCACAGAATTGTAGTTATTACCATTCTCAATTATTTATGTTAAAATTGTCCTCATATGATATCATAAGTCATAACATTAGTAGGTATGTAATAATGTCTAAAACACAGGCTCAATGACATTGTAAAAACTATCAGGGTTTAATATGCTAGCATATTTGATTGGGCACCTTACATTTTGCACGCACAGGTCAATGATGTGTGAGTTGAACCCAATTAGCTTGCCCCAAGTTCACACAACTATTGAGCAGTGCGTCTGCTAGTATTTTTTAGTGTGACCTTGTGTTTAGTAGTGTTTTACACTAGTTCCGAGAGATGCAGATGGTGTATTATGATTCATACGGTTTATGTGTTTTATTTGCTGGGGTTAGTGTGATAATGCTGTACTAAATTTTATAAGGTATTATGCTCATGTTGTGTGATCCATATTGTCAATATGTTTTTAAGTCATGCATCCATGTATATATTATCATATTAATATCAGCCTCATGTTGAGAGAGCAAAAATAATATCATTAATGTGAAAAACTTTCTAACATTTTGTATACCTTTTTTTTCCAATTCCTTCTGTATAACCATAATTGCAATTCCAGTAAGGCAAGATCAAAAGTAGCGCCCATCAAAATATCTAAATATCGGAGTAAGATCGTCATAAACTGCGTGGTCTCCTTGGGGAACATTAGCTTGGCAATAATTTCCCACGCAATCAAGTCCCGCCGTCTTATTCGATGCTTACGACTTTACACCTAACACATTACTTGTCTTCTAGAGTAGCACGGGAGATAAAAAAATAAAGGAAATATGGGGGTTGGAAATAATTCTAACTGTACTTTTCCCTCCATATTTACTTTACCCGGGAAAAATATTACGAAAATATAAGGTAATTTTCATTTAGAAACGTCCATATGCGAAAGGTCGTATCAGCGCTAGATCTATTTGATTAATTAGAATTTAGGCTCTCTACTTAATTCGTATACCCTCCTCACCGCGTCTACTTAGAAGGGTATATAAATATTTCGCCGTAAAGCCAACGGTTAAGTGATCACTTGTTTATTATGTTATAGGTGAAGAGTTCAAGGGTAAATCTAATAGGCGCACTGTTTCTAGTAAGAATTTAACGACTCTGGCTTTTTAATGGGTTTTAATTTTTTAACAGACAAGTTGATTTGCTCTTGACAGCTTAGACGATAAAGCTGTGTTAACTGCGCTATCAGAATCGATATTTAAAGCCCGCTACATGTAATAAATCCTTCAAAATAGTGGAAAATGCCTAACAAGCATAAGGTTTAAAATCAAAGCCTAATTAGAATTATTTGTGCACCATGAGAGCCATTTACACGAATTAATACCGAAATAGAATTCTTCCCAAACTCCACAAAAATCTTTAGACCATATGTCCGGCGCAATAATAACTATCGTAGCCACAACGTCAATCAGTCTTCATATTAGAATTAATAGTACAGCGAATTTGAAACATCTACTTCAGCAGTTGCTGAAGGTCAGCCGGTGACATTACATAATAAAAATAAAACATAAAAAATAAATAAATGGAAGATGTTGTAGTGTACAGAGCCATTAACAAAAGAATAAAGTAAATATTAGAGCGATCATCACGAACAAAATGTAAGCGCACTGCGCAAATACATACCAGGACCGCCAGAGCCTGTTGAGCAACAGTGAAGATAGTGTGACTGCATAAGAGTGACAGGGACATAAAATATCAGTACATGTACCACTCTTGCTACACATGTTCATAGTGTATTATATCTCTATTGTACTGATCAGCCCATATTGGTCCACTACTGAACAGGAGACTCGTCTAGAGGTCTAGAATATACTGAGAGGGATTCTAGTAATCTCAATGTTCGAGGGTCAAGCGAATGAACGTACATCTCGTCGGCAAGTCGGTGTGTTTACACTAGAGCGATTATTGCGGTTGGAGTTGGATAACGGCACCGCGGCTTTGATTGCAGCCGTAATGGCTCCGGATCTCCGGAAACATGTTCTCAACGATGCCGAAGAATGCTGTTTGTGCTTTGAATTGTTTTTGTAATTGAATACCTCGTAATTACTCGTGTGGGTTTTGTACGGGTCGATCCAAGTGTAGAAGAGTGACGCATTACGTTGGTCACACTTTCGAAGAATAACAGCTTCAGTGCAGTGTGGAACTTTAGATTTATGAGACAACTGGAGGCTCGATTTCACCCTGTACATTTCTATTCTCTTTTCTTTACTTCCAAACGCCGCGAACGTATGTCTAAGATTTATAGATATCGTATTTGAACGCCCATTCTGAAGGCAGCATTGATCACTTTTCATCCAGTTAGCTTAATCGTTAGCCTCGCTTTTCTTAATAAAATGATGCGAGGAAACCCGTCGACGCGTTCATTGGTTATAGCGCATTGAAGTGAATTGACCGTATTTGCTTGTGTCAGCTGACCCGGATGACACCTTCCCGCACGGTTGCGATTCTCAAAGCGTAGAATGAACACATTTTATGAACAGAGGTTTTCAGCGGAGTCCTTTAGCTGTCTAGAAAATATATCAGAATATACATCCACTACTAATAACAGGGTTCTAAAATCTAACTTGAGTGATTAGATCGCTGTCTACCACGCTGGCCTATTGTCTACAACTTAACGACATCAAAATATTAAAAATATGCTCACAGTATTCAAGAAACATCCTGAGATAAAAGCTAAATTTAGTAAAGATAACTTTAAGCAGGCACTTGTTGAGATAATCGATGTACCGTTAAAACGAAAATCAATCATCTAAAGGAATTGGAATCGAAAAGTATTATTACAATTTACACTTTTCTCCGAATATTATTCCGAAAATGCCAGATCCGCGTTTCTACATAATTTCGTCTTCTTCGTCCCATCATCCTTTTTAAAGACAATTTCCATAGTAGTAATAGAAATTCAATAAGTGCCTTGTAAGGCTTATTAAATTTCTGCCTTTATTAATAATACCTGTGCAGGACGACTGCATTATAGTCTTAAGTATTTATTATGTACAAAACTTACTTAACTTATTTAATCTTATTTGTACAATCTTATAAGTCTGAGAGACTTAACATTAAGTAAATAAAGGCTGCGATCATAGAAATATATAGAAATATAAATAAATAGATAAATAACATTGCGTAAGAATTGTTAACTATATAAGATAAATTGAACTATTAGAATTGTATTAAAACTATTGGAATTGTAGATCTTTACATATTAGAATTATATCATCTTATTAGAATTAACTATGAAAAGAAACTAACTGTAATAAGTGTTAACCAGTGTTATGTAGTATTATGTGTTTGTTATGTAAAATGTCAAATAGTAGTATTTATAGTAAATAAATGAACACATGGGGTAACGCCCCGCGCACCCCGCGAACCGAACTACCGCCCCGCGCGCCGACGCAGCGACGCATCGAACTAAGGCGTCCTATTGGACGATCGCGTCGCCGTCGCGCGCGGACCCGGCACTGGGGATTAAGCCCGAACTACAAATAAAAATAGCAGCCCCGGCCGGGTAAAGTCAGTTCGGTTCGGATCTCTCCAAGCGCACTAGAAGAAGTCAGCAAGAAAACCTCAAGCAACAGCAAGTAGTCAGCAAGTAGTCATCAAGAAAGAAGTGAACGTGTCAACGTGTATAAACCGCTGCTACTCCGTGACGTCACCGTCGTGTCGTCACTCGCCGTGCTGTCGCCGCGCTAGTCAAATAGAGTGCAAACGTACTTTTCAGTGCGAAATAAATTTGTTTCTGCCTAATCGAATCACTGGTATTATTTCCACACAACCAGCACGTATCCTGAACATCTGAACACCCTTGTACGGGATTGTTCGAAGGCGGTCCCGTACAATACCATTGTTCTATTCATTGCGGAAATTAAATCATACAATTCTAAATAGTAGGTTAGTAGAATTGTTATTAAATTAAAGGAGGAAAACTATAAATTCTCATTTTGTTTTGGTACCGAAACAAGCTAAGTTCGCGTTTAATGGTATAATCTTGTGGTTTTCGTAACAAAATTAGCCAATGTTCAATCGTAACCGTATTTCGCAATACTGCATGTAATTGCATGAATCTTATTTGGCAATTCTCTAGTTGATGATAATACTGGACATTATTGTATTAATGAACACTTGTTCGAAATATCTGTTGTTGATTTTGTTAAATAATATGTTTGTGTTAAAGTTCTCCTGCACAGTCCAGCTCGCTAAGTACTTGACCCCCTGGACCGAACATTTAAATTATCTTAGTTTGTACGAACAGTACCACGTTTCTAAAATCTGAAAGAATCGGCCTCTGGTTTGTTTATTTTAAGATAGTGTACCATGCTCTTATCAAAGGTATTACTTAGAGTTTCAAATAAGACAACTAATGGCTGCTCAAATAAACACCATATTTTACAGTCAAGTCGAAAGCTTAGTTATTTTGTTTGCCTGTCGTACCATTAGTTTTCCGGTGCACGTTTGCCTTCTTTCATATACCCATAAGTATTTGAAAGGAAAGGTTAAGCATCAAGGAACCAATTCAGCAAAATTTGCAAATGCCTGGACTAACATATCACTAGATGATACTCCATGTGATAATTATTGCGATATCATGAGCAGTCACTTCGCCGTATTTAAAAAAAAACGCACAACTAAGCTCAAGTCACAACTAACCAAGCTTTAACGGTGAAGGAAAACATCGTGAGGAAACCTGCGTACAGTAGCGATTTTAAAGAATTTCTACGGTATGTAAGTCCCCCAACCCGCACTAGGCCAGCGTGGTGGGCTATATGGCCTAACCACTCTCAATCGATTCTCTCGATTGTAGAGTAGGCCCGTGCCCTGCAGTGGAACGTATATGGACTGATATAGGTATAGATAAGCTCAATTACAGTCTCCCAGTATACGGGAAAACCGTAGATGCGACGTTGGGAAATCAGTGGATGCGACCAGCGTAACATTGGTAGTTGGTATACGTGCGTGCGCGTTCGGATCTCGTTTGTCATGCGCGACGGTTTCAACGCCGGATGGCAACTGATTCGCGAGGCATGCCCCAAGTCACGAGATACCGAGTAAATCCTGATAACCTTATCTCCTCATGAATGGACTTTAATTACTTTAATAGCCTAGATAGTGAATTTTCATAGAAGTTTATTGTATTGATGACTATAAAGATACTGATTTTAATATTTTGATACTACTAATAAACTGATGTAATCGATGACAAAATTATCCGTCTTACAATTTTAGGAATTATTGTGATAATTGGAATGCGGCAGTGATTGTTTAGTTTCTAGTAAGATATGAAAAGTCGTCGACGAAATTTTGGAAACGTATTCCTAAAAGAAGCTTAAAAGAAAGTACATACCCGGGTACCGTTATACCAGTCGTCTTCCCGCTCTATATATTCGCGAATTTTAAGGCCAATCTCATCAAGAAAAAGTTACAGTGGGCTGGGGGTAATAAATTAAACAAAACTGTAATTAAAGCTTGAAGAAAAGTTAAAACCATAATTATATAGTATGTAGTCTCAAAAAATCGATTTTCCCACAATCGGGGCGTTGCTACCCCGTCACGCTTCGCTCATGACTTGTCCGGTGACGGCAGTGGGTGTGCGTCATGGACGGAAACCTCGCGTGCTCTCGCGCACTCCCGTTCACTCACTTCACAGACCAGTGCCAATCCGCGTTGGAGCCGTGTTACACGTGTGTTGTGCTGGTGTAATCGATTAGAAAATAAATCGATACAATCGATTGTTTGTGATAGTGAGTGGGAAATGTGTGTTTAGTTTTGTCAATCGGTGAAACATAACGTAGGTATTTTTGTACTAGATTTTTTTTACGTTAATAAGTTGTCTTATGTGCAAAATCGAGTAGGCACAAATATTTTATCAAAACGTGAATAGCTTAGAAATGTTGTATTAGAGGCCCTTCCACAAGAGAAAAAAATAGGTTTTAACGAATCTCTTAATTGTATGTCACTTATTTAAACAATGTTACCAAGGCATAGCTTTTAGAACAAACTCTTCTCATAATATTTACACCGCAGTTATTCCATAAAATTGTGTCAACAACTCACTTACGAGCATAAAGGCACTAAACCAATAGAAAGTCTATGGAAAAAGTGGAAATGGCGTCGCTGAGTCAATGGGCGCGGTAATGTGTTGCGATTGCTTCGTTCCTCGTAAACATTCCATCGTATGAATGGAAGTATTTCGAACAATACATCGTGAAACTGTTAATTGGAATTATGAATGATATAGGGTGTGCTTGCATCGGATACTTTATTTACATGATGATTCCTGGCTATAGGCTCATGGTGGGTCTTTTTTACGGGACCGTACATTTAACGTAGATTAAAATTGGTCACTTTTTGGGGAGCTTTAGTAGATTAAGGATCATAGACATCAAAGAGACCAAGACATTTATAGAAATAAATATTTGCAATACGCCTAAAGAGTTCATTATTATTGACTTTTCTCACCAGCTTCCCCTAAAATATAAGGAAAAAACCATGTGCTTAATTGGAATTCGGAACCGTGACAGTTCGCATTTGCCTCCAATGAATATTCAATATTTATCGGAGTAATTTATAGACGAGCTTGTCACGAAAGTACTGACGTGGGAAAATATATTTTTAGGCTGACTATTGCCCTGTGCCCCAGCTGTAAACGACCTTAGGCACGCTACTGAAATGCGGTCCGGCGCCTTGTCGTCAAGCCATTATCTCCAGTTTTGCCTGATATACCTACGTGAATAGCAGACTGAGTAATAAATTCCTGTTTTGATGCATTTGTATGCAGTGGCGGCGTAACGGGGGGGCGATGGGGGCGGTCCGCCCCGGGTACCAAGCACCAAGGGGTGACAACGACAACACGACAAGCGACAACAAACACAACAAACGAAGAGCGTGGACCACGATCGTGGGCGAAACGATCCTGCTCGCCACCGCCTACAAAGGATGACCTTTTTTTTTTTTTTTTTTTCGCCATTATGCGAGCACGAAAAGTCCGGAGTAAGCATGTATAGTATTTACTATTTGGTGTCATATTTTAGGTAGGGGTGCTAAATACGAAACCGCCCAGGGTGCCAACCTACCTTACGTGTATTTACTATTTGGTGTCATATTTTAGGTAGGGGTGCTCAATACGAAACCGCCCAGGGTGCCAACCTACCTTACGCCGCCACTGTTTGTATGCATAGTTTTGGCAAAGCTATTACAGATGTCAAATAGCATGACCAGGAAGGAAAACAGGTTGTACATTGAAATAGGTTAATAATTCATATGTTGTACAATAAACTCAAGGTTAGACAAGTAATGCTCAAAATAAACATTCTGAGTCAAAAGAACTAGTACTTGTACAGCAATCGATGAATGAGTATCAGTAGGTCCATTTAGGACCTTTTGGTCTTTAGCAGAAACAAACGCATTTTACTACCGTAAGGTGGACAGATGACCAAATTAAAGATTTTTGTTTTAATCTTTAAATTTATTTCTACGCCAGGAAATAGTAATAAATTGTTCTCGCTTAGTAAATTTTATCTGATTAGCGATTTGGCTCGAATTCTTACGTTGTTACGCCAAAATAGATTTAATTGTTGAATGTCCTAGTTTGAATCTAAATGTTTTATATTCGTTCGTGAGGTGTATTAATAGAGTTATTGATTATGCAATAAGGTCTACTATTCAAATTCAAAATAAGTGTATTTGGATGATATGAACGAAAATGTATGGGTGTCGGCGACTCTCGGATCTTAGAATGAGATAGCAACAGCATTCATCTTAGCTGTAAGTTGTAACACATTAAAACTAAATGATTGCAAAACTTATCCATTAAAATTTGTTAACAAAAATTGGAAACGGGTGACATTCAGCAGATTAGAGAGCGATTTCCTAAATAAAGTGACTGAATTGCATTGACTTGTTGGATATTTTATTATAAAAATTGTATTTCGAGGATTTTTTTAATAGTTTAAAATATAATAAATACGGTAGCATTTTGTTTTAATTATTTCTCAGTCTTAAAACATATGCTGAGCAGATTACAATTACAAATAACCTTGACTCAAACACTTGTTATCAAGACATTTGATTGACCTCATTCATTCCGGCAATGGTAAAACATTTGTCATCAAATTAATCAGTTTTTAAGGAACACTTTCCAGTTTTCAAGAGGCCATTAGCTTTTGGACTGGGTCCAAATGCACCTGAATCAAATGTATAGACGCAGCCATGAAATTAGACCTATGAGAGGCTAGGTCAATAATCCTATTTATTTTCAAATCAAAATGTAATATTGTATGTTGTTAAATTTACGTGCATTTAATTATAATTTAATTGTAAAATGTTCATAAAATAAACCGAATTTCGTAATTTTAAAATTTTTGTTGCTCACTTTATTGCGCCAGACAGTTGTGTATTGTTCACTATAAAGTTGTCGAAGTCTTCGCTTTTTCCTCGTTCCCGTCGAATCGTTCTTGGAATTTCGATGGTTTAATATTAAATCGGTCGATATTTCTTTCGATTGCTTCATCAAAGTTTTATTGAAGTTTGCGTTTTATACTGGCTTGCTGCGATGAAATAAGGAATCATTATTGCTTTTATTTCATCAGAGTGACTTTAGTCGTTAAACAATTATGTAACGTTGTTTCAGTTTTTTTTAAATACATCATATATAACAAGAAGATACCAGACGATTTAATATAGGTCGTAAAAGCACGCCGAATGTATTCTTTTTTATCATTCTCTATTGATTCTTCCTAGAGATTATTCTTAGAATTTGGGGAAGTTCTATAATTAAACGTTTATATCTTGCCGATTTAACGATGATAATCTAACAGGAAAAGCTTAGTTAAAACGTATCATACTTGTCTTGGATATTTTAAAAGCGGAGCACAGCGCCACTAATAGAATAACCAACAAAAGTTACTTTAATCTTGTAAAGCATTATTTTGTTGGCTTTATGTACGGACTAAGATTGGTTTTAATGATGTATGTTTAAACAGTTGCTCATAGAGTAGACATGATAATTGCGTTTAATAACCGCGACGAAGTAATCTCTTTATGAGTTGATTAGACTTTTTACATTGTTGCATAATATGATTAATTATAGTCAATATATTAATTTATAAGCTATGTTGTTGGTACCAGTGCATTATGAGTGGTAAAGGATTAATAGAGATTGATTGCTAGTTGAGACTATGTGGTATTTTCAAAGGGCATCTAATAACAGGCAATCTGCTACTCTACATTTTAAGTCATATTATTGAGATTCTTATGAGAGTTGAGTATTTGTAGATCAAAAAACATTATTGCTCTTTACTTGAATGCTTCGCTTAGTTGAAACTTTCTAGACAAAATAATTAAATAGATGTCGCTTATCAGATCAGTGCAGATGGGAAGCAAATAAATCTCTTTCTTTCAAATATAATTAGGTCCTTCGATTGCTAATGAGATTACGACAAGCTGACTGCCAATCGTTAAATCTTAACCCAAATCTTCCTGCATCACACATGTAATAAAATACGCTGCGTAGACCCTCAGCAACTAATAAGGAAAGCGGTAAAAGATAATTACTCTGATACGAATGTAATTAGATTAAGAAAGTTTACATTTCCCTATTGCGTGACGGTGTAGCATTTGTGCCTTTAGCCTTTGCAGACTTATACAGCTTCGCTGGATTAGCAATAAACCTACCAAGTTATGAATATATTGACATGTATAATATACCTTTTTGAACTGAGTGGTAGATTTTTTTCACTGGTAAAAAAGAAAGGAAAGGACATAAAGAAAAAAAAAACCTTTTAAAAAAATTGTGATTATATAAAAAAAAAAGTTTTAATTTAATAAAATGACTGAGATTATTTCTTTCCTACAAAAAATGTGTGAGAGAGAAAGACAGATATCAAGTAGGGGCGAGAGGAGATCGTAAGGAAAATTCGATGTTTGTGAATGAACGGTTGAAGTAAATAGATGTTTGTCTCCATCTTATCTTTGTAGGTTATTATCAACATAATATTTTTACAACTGTGATAATAGTTATGACGACTGGAATTCCCTCTCATAAAATGATTTGTATATGGACTCAAATTACTTCTTATTTGTCCTAACCACCTATTCGTGAATAGAAAATAAATACACTGCTTCTCAGCTCATAAATTCAGCAATCTATTCATTTAAAAACACAACATGTCTTCGTAGTTATTTTGTAAAACGAACGTCCTCATGTTACGGAATTATGGTAGAGAACCTTTGATTTGGAAGTTCCATTCGAATACAGGAGCTAGCTTAAAATTTGTTATTACATGATCAAAATTTGCATATACACAGAATCTACAGATTAAATCCTAATTACAATAATGATATTTAGATATCAAAGGACTTACAGTATGTATTTAGGTCTTTGCAATTTGTACTTTATACACACGTGCCAGAAAGTTAAAATTTGTTGAAAGCCCGAATCGTGTTACGTCCTTAAAGCCGCGGGTTATCGGTTTAATTTTCAAGATGTTGAAGTGATTGTCCATATTTCCTTAATTTCACGCTTGTTGTTTCCATTGTTTCAGGTTATGTGTGTTAGATAAGCGTCAAAACTAGTGCGGTTGGTTGTTGACAACAATCAACACTGTGGAATGGTTCCTGTGTGTTGGCGACCTGTTCTATATGTAAGTAATTTATAATACATTACACTTTCGCCCTATCTGAGTGTGTTCCATTTACCAGGTGATAACGCAATGGATAATGTTTCAAGAAAAAAATCGTAACAAGATGCTCATTTTATAGCCCAAATGATACAATTTAAAGTAGATTCCGTGTTTAAATGTATATCCTGGTCATATGAAGCAATTAATTCGTAAATAATCCCTGTAATTAATTGTTAAACGGTCTTTTGAATATAACTATTACAGATACCGAATGTACTGAAAATAGAACAGCAATAATGTCAATGCGGTTGGAATAATTAGAACACGCGAGTATACGTCTCGGCTTTCCCGCAAATTGTTGGAATACAACAAACCAAATATATGACGTAATGGATACATTTTTAAAATTGACGATGACTAATGAGCATTCGCTAATGGCCAGACAATGCCGCTACATATTTTTAAGGAGAATGAAAAGAAAGCGCTTTTTCTGGAGGCTACATGGCTTATACGAGTAATAGTAGATTTTGATTGTATCATGACTATACGCAGGTAAATTGTCTCCCTCAATGTATTATCATTTTCGCCTATGTACACCATTAAATATTTCGTATTTGAATTCTTTTGTCGTTGACCCCTTATATCATCATCAGCCTTTTATTGTTCACTGATGGATATAGGCTTCCTCCGAATCGCACCATTTCACCATGTCTTGGACTTGATGCATCCAGCATCTGCCATCGACATTTCGCAAATCGTCACTCCACGTCGCTGGAGCGCGTCCCACACCCCTAATACATGTGACTATAACAGTATAAAAGCCTTCAATGAAGAGTACAAGTATACTGGTTATAAATAATTAATTTCCTTTCACTGAAACACTCTTAAAAGAACCTCAAGCACATTTCTATGGGTTTCTAAGTCGGTTTAATTGCAGCAATAAAATAAACCGTAGCCCAACCACCTTACCTAGACCCGTAGCTGCGTGAATTGTTAAAGTTCCTCCGCTTTCCTGTTCTGAACTAGTTTTCCAACAAATTAAAAGTTTAATGAGCGTGTTTCCTTCTTATTTGGTTAAGATTTCGTTCAGATGTAATTACATTTCATGTAATGGAATTTCACTTCATATTTAGGAATTGGTAGTGTTACTTTTATTTCGTTCTTAAATGGACCCTTTTCTGCAACTTACGGTCGGGTTAGCTCAACTTGGTTAATTTGTATCTAAGTTGGTCCACGATCAGCTAATGCTAAGCCCGCGATTTGTGCACAACCGAAACTTCGATTGAGAGGGCTTAAGCGAAATTCTTATATGTTGAGCTGAAGACAGACCATCCTTGAAGACATAATATACAGCTTAAACATTATGATACGCGTTTTTTAATTGCTTTTATCATATTTAAGATAGGTTTCGTTTTCTGTGCATTAGAAAGTACGAGGGTTTTTTCGCTCTCACTACACCTGGACAGATACAAATTATTGCTGATAAAAAAAACGTTTGTTTTGATGTAGGGATCGAACCCGCGATCATGCGTTTTTATTAAGCATTGCCCTACGAAGGTTGTATATTATGAACATAAAACTAATTAGTGCTATAGCAAACATTAGTCTATTTGTTCAGTAAAATGTGTTTTAGTTCCCACGAGAGTGTATATTTCGCTTAATTATGTGTGCCTAATTTTAATTACTTCTAATTTATTGAGTCTGGAAAACTCTCAACAATTAGTTTTCATAAATTCGTAAGCTCACGTTCGTATTCCAGAGGTGTAGGCAGGTCTGCCACTATTGCCAACTTTCAAAGAGATTATTTTCGACTCTAGGTGTGATACAAGACGACCCTATAGCCAAGTAGCGCAGGGCTTATATTCCAGCTTTTGCCGGGCTCATACTGATTTTGTTTAGGATATTGATTTTATTTACTTCTCGAATAGGATTAAAGGGCCATATGCATAATACTGGCATGGATATGTAATTCTATGAGAAAAGTTAAGGTGTGTAATGCATGAGCTGATGTTTACGACGGTATGAGGTTACTGTCACTGCCGACCATGGAATATTTTCTTTCTACCTCAGTTGAAGAACAAGTAAATAGAAAATACGAAATTTAATTCCGAACCCAACACGTGCTTATGAGCTATAACATCTACATCATTCGTTGTTATTTCAAAGTCACATTGAATTGTAGCTGATTATCGACTACTTTAACGGTGAATACAGAAATCGCGGCCTACATACCTAAGAGTTTTGCACTAGAATTTCGATGGTATGTGAATTGTGAAGTTTTTCGACCGCTGGACTAAAACGTAGACCTTTATACTAGACGGGGAAGTTGAAAGGTATTCTCACGTAAACTGTACGGTACTACGTATCAGCCCATATACGTCTCATTGTAGGGCACGGATCTCCTCTACAATCGAGAGTACGATTGAGAGGGGTTAGGCCATATGACTTGACGGCGGACTTTATATCTTAGTGTGGGGTCAGGACTATGTATGTGACTGTTGGGTGTATTTATTTATTTTATTTATTATATACCATAGAAATTACTACTAATCGCTTTGGTATGCAGGTTTCCTCATGATCTTTTCCCTCACTGTTATAGTACGTGGTGATTGACTATCAATACACACGACTCCTAAAAGTCAGAGTTGTGCCTTGGGATTTGAACCCCCTATAGATTTGAATATGTTGGCAGCCGTGTCTGGTCCGTTACCAACAGACCACGAACTTTTTATCACTCAAATAGTATTATAAGAAATACCATACAGACTTTGCATACAGACGAAAAGGCGATTACACGCTCAAACAGTAGCCGTCGGTTTTAATAAGTGTCGACGAACATGCGCCGAGGTAAACCAATTAGTATTCACGGTGTGGTCGACGACAGTTGTACAGCGTGTACTGAGTGTTCTATCACATTAAGCCACGGTCAACGAGCCCGCCACGCTGAATGTTTAATCGTAGGAACACTTGGGGTAAATATCGTTTTGTCTATGGCTAGATTAAATAGGGAAGGGAAGTAAACAGTTTGTGTAGCAATTAAATGGATATTTTTTTTTTTTACCAGAGTGGCTTGGGAACATTTATGTTGTGCCTGGGATTGCCCGTTGCCAAAAAAATATATATACCTACATAGTTTTGAAGATAGAGTCGGCTGAACCATTCTTGATGAGATTTACACATTACAGAATTTTCCAAGGAGCCATTTTTGTTCGTATGTTTATTGTATTGTATTGTATCAACCCATATACTTCCCACAGCAGGGCACCCGCCTCCTCTACAATCGAGAGAACGATTATTATTTTTTTTTTATTTTTTATTTTACTGTATAAGTATTTACACATAATTAAACAATAAAACATCACTTAAACCTATAGTGGTTTGTATGTGATGGATTAATTACATCTCAGACAATATAAAAAGTTATACAATAATAAGCAAGGAATTTTTTTTTTTACATAAAAACTATAAAATAGCTAAAAATTTGTAGTGTAGGTAACTAACTACTAACTATTTAAATTACAATTATACTACTTTTATCTATCTTATATGATTTATCTTTATATGTATGAATTTAATTTTACACTTGTTAAAAACTGTTCAAGTAATATTGTTTCAATTTGTCTTTTAAGTTATTTTTATTTAAGGATATTTTTAGTGGTTTAGGTAGTTCATTTATCAGTTTAGGGATTAAATATTCTTTTGTTCTTGTACCATAAAAATTATTGTGAGGCGGTACTCTAAGCTTGTTTGCAGTCACTGCTCTAGTAATTATTTTGTGTTGTGTTTGATTTTCGGTGGTGTATTTATTATCAAAGTAGTTTTCTGTAAGTATAACATGATTGATTTTCTCGGATATGGGCAGTACTCCACAATATTTAAACAGTAGAGTATCTTGATTTTGATAATATAAGTTTTTTATATTCCTAGGTACTATTGTTTTTAGTATTCTTACTTGTAATGTGTGTATGTTTTGTATGTATGTTTTAAAAGTCCTCCCATAACTGCTTAATCCATAAGATATTATGGATTCTGCCATAGCCTTGTATAGTAATAAAAGTGTTTTGTATGGAATCTTATTTCTTATAATGTATAATATAGCCAAAAAGGCTCGTAATTTATTACATACACTATTTATGTGCATATTCCAAGAAAGTCTATTGTCAAATATTAGTCCAAGGTATTTTTGGGATGTTACTGCTTCTATTTCATTGCAGTTATATGCATGGCAGTACTGTGAGTTATTATGTAAGCATAGGTGGCTGTGACCGATGATTTTTATGTTATGATAAGTTTTATTGTGCGCTGAGTGTATATGAAGTAATTTAGTTTTTTGTGTGTTTAAGACAAGGCCAGCGTCATGTGACCATTTCAAAATTGTGTCAAAGTCTTCTTGGAGCTTAACTTCAGCCACCTCTAATTTATTGCACGATATTATCAAACAGGTATCATCCGCGAATTGATATATTGAACAGTTTTTTATCAAGTTTGGTAAATCATTAACATAAATCAAAAAATGTAGTGGCCCAATCACTGATCCTTGTGCTGTGCCTTGTGACATATTTTTTTTGTTACTGTATGATCCATTTATTTTTACTGTAAAGTAACGATCTTCAAGATAGTTTTGGCACCAGTTAAATAACGGTCCTTGAATGCCACTGTCGTGCAATTTACATAATAGTTTATTATGATTTAGGACGTTGAAGGCTTTTGAGTAATCAAGGAATAAAATTAATATATGTTTTTTGTCGTTTAAATTTTTGTTAATTTCATCTGTAAATGCTGATAATAGTTGGGTTGTACTTTTGTTCCTTTGAAATCCGTATTGTTTGTTTGATATATAATTTTGTTTCTTATAGAAAAATTGCATTTGGTCACAAATTACTTTTTCTATAATTTTATCAATTATTGGAAGTATATGTATAGGTCTATAATTGTTACAATCTGTTTTATTGCCTTGATTCTTATATATTGGCCGCACACAACTTTCTTTTAAAGGCTTAGGATATATTCCACTTTTTATGCTTATATTAATGAGATTGGAGATGGCTATTGCTATTTTATTGCATATTTTTTTAACTGTGTTCGCTTTTATACCATCAGTGCCGGGTCCTTTATTTTGGTTTAATGATTTCATATATTTGCGGACTATATCTGGTGTGGTTTTCTTAAAGTATATGGTTGAGTCTAATTTTGTAACGTTATTTTGTTTTATTAATTGAATGTTACATGTTGGGAGTATATTTTTAACGTTTTCATCAAATTTTTGTGCAAATATGTCTGCAATTTCTTTGTCTGTGAGATGTTGCTTATTGAAAGCTTTTTTTATTCCTTCATCTATGTTTACTGTCAATCTTCCAGTAAGTTTATTCAGAATCTCCCATGTTTTTTTCGTGTTTCCCCAGATTGAGAGGGATAAGGCCGTATAGTGGGAACGCTGGCCCAGTGCGGGTTGGTTGTATGTTTATAGTTAAATAATATTTTTGTTGAAAGGTTACTATTGTACGGTGTGGTCGACGATAGTAATTGTACAGCGTGTATTTAATGTTCTATCACACCAAGCCACGGTCAACGAGCCCGAGCCGCTGAATGTTTAATTAATCGCAGGAACACTTGGGGTAAATATCGTTTTGAAATAAACGGTTTGTGTAGCCAATTGCACAACGTTGTTAACTTGCTTAGGGGCCGTTTGTGTTGTGTCCTTGATGGCCAGTTGCGAAAATATATATTTTTAGTTTGGCAGGGTTGAAGTTATATTCGGCTGAATCATTTCTGATGACATTCACAGGAATTTAAAAGTAATCTTATTATATTTTTCATCCATCTGAAATTTAACAAGAAAGCAGTACTTAATAGTTCATTCATAAGGTCGTTGGTAATATCTGCTACGAGAAAAAATGCGTGTATTAAATGTGAAGAACCGTATTTGACACCTCATCCATTTGACTGCCTAGTTAATAACACTAACTACCCGCAAGTTCCACTAAATAAATAAACAAAAGACCGTTGCGATAACCCGCCTAGCCACTCCGTAAAGATTGTGGAAACAAGCCAATAAAATGTTTCAAAATGTAAACAAGAAGCATTGCGGCGAACAATGGTGGATTGACTCCACTTTATTGCTGCATCGTAAATCTCTGTCGGAAGTGTACGGGGCTCGACAAAGTGGAAAGTGTGGGGTATCTCATGTATAAAGATTGGCCAGTAATGAAAAATCATGTTATGGAATTGTTAGGCAAGCAGTTGATTAGTTTACTGGTGTTAATGCCAGGGTATTGCTTTTGCACAGGTCGCTTCAAAGCAGGTTGCTGTGGTAATTGCTCCTACATCCTGTGTTAGGGCAATGATAAGAAATGTATTGAAGATGGTGACTGCTTTGCTGGTCTCGATAAGATAGAATGCGTAGCATTCTGTTTCGTAGTTGACTTATCGACGCTCTGAACTCCGCATACTGTCCGATATTTTTATTTTACTTTATGAACTAACAAACGTGACTTGCCAAGTCTTAAGAAACAATGTTTATTTATTAATCATTATTTGTTTGGATAATATCTGCACGGTTTACACACATAATACCTTAATCCAATATGCTTAATCGATCTTGAATTCCGATATCAATTTTGCTTCACCTGCTTTCAATCCCCATAAATAAGGAAAATGTTTTAATACCAGAAAACAGAAGGGACATGACCTCGCCTCGTATCAGACTGCTTTGTCACTTATCTGGATAATTACGGGAGTCATTATGTGACCATTTAAAACTCAGACTTTAATGCACGCTTTGAATAATGGAGCGTAGGATCACTGCCATTTATATTTACGTGTTTTACTTATTTTTTTGTATTATTTTTAATTAACTAAAGGGGTCTAGGATGTGATAAAGGGATAATAGTTGTTTTGTGTTAAAAACGTAGCTGGCCAACGTCTATTTGAGATATTTGCGTCTGATAGTAGCATGATTAAAAAGCCATTGAAAAATAACATTTACAGCATTCGTCTTTTATGGGGAAGATGAGGTGTGTAAACATTCGTAGGTATAATCGAAACCATATCGATGACAATCGCTTCAAGCTACATTCCGGACGAAGTACGAACCACGGCAGGTCTTCAACTTTTAATGAAGTGAGGACGTATCGTGTGGCATACGTCGCCCTGTATATCGGCTCGACGCTTGTAGCCCGGTCGCCCGGCAACAGAGCGTCACGTCGCACCGGTACGCCTATTAAGGTTAATATTACATTGATTCCCGTGTGATGTGTAAAGGCTGAAAATGCTTTAATTTTGAGGTTATTTATTGTCGTAATTGCTGAGTTACTTATGTTATGAATATGTTCCGACACCGATGTGAACGATTACACAGCTGAATGATAAATTGGAGGTAAGAATCATTGCGATTTTAAATTTGCATGTGTATTTTTAGTTGATTATCGCTTCGCAGGAAGGAACATATCTCGCGGGACCTGAGAACCCAATAGTTCACCAAGTTTATCATTCATACGCTGTTCTACTAATATCTCCTCAAATGCATTAAGTAAATAATATAACATAATATTTATATGACGAGTCCAAGACCAACAATTTTCCAGTTTATTAATAACTAGCATTTGCCCGCAACTTCGTCTGCGTGTTTAAGATAATGTAGACGTTATATCGCTAAAACTATGCCATTATAACCTTTACGTAAACTTTTAACAAAAATCAACGTGCAGCATTTTTATTTCCAATTCTGACTCTGAGTTCAGATTATCGGATCAATGGGTCCGTCAGTTGTCGATTCAGAGACCAATCGGATCAATACATAAACGGCCTTATTCATATACAGTTTTAAAACCTATTTTAGGTATCGAATGTTTGTTTTCTCGCTCAAACTGAATTGAAAAGTTGTTCGAAAGGGACAAAAGTTAAATATTCATAAGAATAACTTCAGTAGTTTTATTTTCTATACACATTTTTCAACCCTTATTTTTACTCCTTTAGGGTTAAATTTAAGTAAACAGAGTAGGCACTTATTTTTGGTTTTAGATGAGTAACTAAAGAATCAGGTTTGATATCTGTAACTTCAACGGTTTCGATTTTCCATATAACAATATTTTACCCTTTTCACCCTCTTAGGGGTTGAATTTTCAAAAATCCTTTCTTAGTGCTCCCTTCCCTCACAATAGGAACCTCTGTGTAAAATTTCTAGTTTCTAGCTTCAGTAGTTTCGGCTATGCGTTGATCCGTCGGTTCGGTTCTACAAACCTTGAACCATTATTTTCATCTCTTTAGGGTTAATTATAAGAAAAGCGAGTATGCAGTTATTCTTGTTGCAAAATGAGTAACTAAACAGCCAAGTTTGAAATCTGCAACTTCAACGGTTTCGATTTTCCATACAAAAGTATTTTACCCTTTTCACCCCCTTAGGGGTTAAATTTACAAAAATCCTTCCTTAGTGCTACCCTACGTCATAACAGAAAATCCTGTGTAAAATTTCAAGTTTTTAGCTACAGTAGTTTCGGCTGTGCGTTGATCCGACACTTTGTTTTTACAAAACTTCTACCCTTATTTTCACCCCTTTTGGGTTAATTATAAGAAAAGCGAGTATTCAGTTATTCTTGTTTCTAAATGAGTAACTAAAGAGCCAAGTTCGAAATTGACAACTTCAACGGTTTCAGTTTTACATACAACAGTATTTTACCCTTTTCACCCCCTTAGGGGTCGAATTTCCAAAAATCCTTCCTTAGTGCTACCCTACATCACAACAGGAGTCTCTATGTCAAACTTCACATTTATGGATCCAGTAGTTTCGTATGTGCGTTGATCCGGCAGGAAGAAAACACGCAGTTTTTAAACATTTCAACCCTTATTTTCACCCCCTTAATGTTAATTTTTAGACAAATAAAGTATGCAGTTATTTTTGGTATTGTATGACTTATTAAACTGCCAAGTTTGACATTTGTAACTTCAATGGTATAGATTTTCCATACAACAGTTTTTAACCCTTTTCATCCCCTTGGGGGTAGAATTTCTCAAAATCCCTTCTTAGTGCTACCCTACGTCATAATAGGAATCCCTGTGTAAAATTTCAAGTTCCTAGCTCCAGTAGTTTCGGCTGTGCGTTGATAGGTCAGTCAATCAGGTTCCTCTTTTATATATATAGATACCTAATCCAGTAATATCCTGTACGAGTCTAGCGCAGGAACAGCTAATCGCGTTCTAGATGAATCTCAGGATGTACTTATTGCTACTGAATTAAACTATCCTCTTATACAGAGTGCAATCAAAGTCCACCTACTCGAATCTGTCTGCACTCCCACGGTGGTTGACCTTCACCTGCTCTCGTTTTGTCCAGCTGCATTTGAAATGTGACGTCTATTGTATCTAGATTTGTTGACTAACTTTGTTTTACATCATTGTCAATTTAGTCGATCTCGAAGTTTTTTTTTGGGATGATAATGTAGTTACGTCTTCTCTATCACAATGCCATTAATAAGATGCCTATTTTTATGCTCTTGACAGATTGTTTCTATGAAGGACATTTTCTCTTTGATGATATACGACAAACACGGGAAACTAGCTTTTTAACTATCCCAATGACCGGCTCGGGAATCCACTTTGATTGGTATGGTCTTCCCTACTATTTCGGATTTGTAATCTTCACAATTTTGCGTAATTCTAATGGAGAACTCTCAGATATACAGTTTTTCTGACGATGTGTCTCTACTGTCTAACAGAGCAATAGTAAACTACGAAAGCACGCCAATTAATCAGCTTTTTCTTGACATGGCTGATATGAATTCCGAGACATACTATTTAGATTATAAAATACATTTCAGAAGCTAGACATGGTTGTCTAGATTTCTATTAGCTAAAACTTTGCAGTGATACGTCATTAGCACGACGCCGCGCCGTGGGGTTCTCTAGGTGAATGTATCAGAAACCCTTTATGCCCTTGTTGTTATTGTAGTGCGACCTGGGGTGGAATAAGGGATTACTCATGGAGTTCTAGGTTAACAGGAAAGTTCCGTTCTTTATTGTAATGTCATATATTTGTACCACAAAAAGAGTTAATAAAAGATTTTTTGCGTCACGTAGGTTCACGTATCGCGTGATGGTTGTACGACATAGAAATTTGAAGAATATGACGTGTCTCCTTCATACTGTATTACTACCGATTATTTTGCCACCGCACTTGTTCTTCGAGCCATGAAATTCTTAATCAGATTACCAGGTACATTAATTGTTTTATTTACCGTCTCAAAAATATAAATATTGTGTCCCAATAGACGATTCGAATACGGTCTTGTTTTTAAAAGTAAACCGCATCTATATGATCCTCAGATTTCACGTACGTGTGGTAAAAGGGAGGGTAGATAGACATCTGTTTTGAAAGAGCTTAATACGAGTATAATTGTTTTGAACAAGCAAGCAAATGTGACACCAATTTGTCCCATTTGTGTTTGGAGTAATCATGGCGCCACATGATCTCATAAATCAATCCGCCGAGATCCCACTCAGGGCTGTCAGATAATAATAAACCTATAATGTGGCGAGTCGAGTGGTCCGTAGTAATTTCACCCATACGAAATTACGACTAGTGTTGGATGAACCATTGTGCTAAAAATAATCCTTTTAGTGGCAGTGAAAGCGTCAGCCCTGTTTGGACAAGTGTTTACGTCAAATACGAGCTTCAGGGGACGGTTACAGTAAAGTTCGACGACCCCACACATGTGTTAAAACTTAAAGCTGTAGAAATATTGCGAACTACACAATTGTTTATGAACAGCGAAAAAGGACTCGGCGGACGGTTTTAATTTTAAGTTTTAATGAATCCACCGCTTTGTTATTTTTTTAATGTCACGTTCGTGGAATATGCTCGTTTTATGTTTGTGCTGTCATATGAAAATATTTTTGTTGAGTCCGCGTCGTGGTAAGGTTGTTCGTGACCTTATATAGGGTATTTCATAATATCGCATGCCTTTTTGAAGGGGTCATTAATCAGTAGCTTAGGTGGGTATCGCAAAATATGGATACCGTCTAAACACGCAACATCGATACTGATAATTACCATTTGGACTTTTAAGCGGTAGAGCTACATTGTTGCTAGTTTAGTTTTCGAAACGATTGGGCTAGCCAGGGTACTATCGCCCTATCTTAAGATACCAACGTGAAATGCTACTTTACTTGTTTTGTCTATTAAATAAGATTAAGGAAAACTCAATAATCCATCCAAATTCATTATTGATACGAGAATCACTACTAGTTGGTTGAAATTCTTTTATTATCAAGTCCTTCGGTCAATGCCTATTCTTATAGACTAATGGAAAAAGTTTTCGTAAATAACATGTGCTCTAAAAAAATCAATGATTGAACAAGTCCGATACAACAACAACTTAAAACTGAAGCACGTAGAAACATAACAGAAAACAGCAAGAGAATATGTTTGGTAACAGAATTCGTTCAAACATAATTACATTTACAAACTCCCAAGTACTCTGATTACACTCAACCTGTTCAAAGTAATTGTACATAAGTAGATGAATATTATAAAATACATTAGAAGTTAGAATTCAGAAATTTTTATCCAGCGCTATGGCGCACGTCGGGTGACCCAAATACCGAGTGAATTCACACCGTCTTAATTGAACTACTTGTGTGCTATGTGACTGTGACATTCAAAATATTCTTTCTAACTTCGGAGTTGCGTAGGAAACTAGGTTTCGAAGATTAAAGTTCAAATGAAGTGAATGCAACCGCGCATTATGTCGTATTGTGCCGTGACTTGTGGGAACGCCGCTAGCGTAGGTCAATATGGCAGATTTTACTTCTTATTGTCTATCATGCTATATCTACCACAAAAGGTTTGTGAAGTATAGGATATCAAATTAAATTTAATCAAAAATATAAAATGAACAATAAATAGTAGGTGCCTACTTGATATCAGTATTATCACCTTCATAATCATCAGGCATTGTAGATCACAGACCTTCAATGTTCTCCACGGCGACCACATGGAAGCGGCTTGCATTCAATGATTTTCTTCAATCTTTATTATATATCTTGCAATACTTTACCTTTCTTGCATCTAAGTATATACGATGATAATTCTCTATTGTTCCCTCAACAATTCGATATATCGTCGTGAGGTGCTGTTGGCCTAGTTACTTTGACTTTGGCGCGGCTCAGCGTTCGCTCAGTGATATATCGTCTGAAGCTGACAGCCGGTGTAGATAAAAATGCTATACAGTTTCACTGGCAAGTAAACCGCTGTATAACTTGACTTGACTTTTTGCGTCTAGTGCAGAATTCTGGATTAAATATATTTCGTTGATATGGTTTGTAGAATAATTGTAATCGCTATTTGCAAGCTGATTCCAACAGATCTTTGTGAAGTCTTCTTGGGATATGAAAAAATTGTATTTGCTAGAATAGTGATGACGACGATGTAGTATTTCATAAGATGTATAGAATAATACAAATTTCAATTAGGTACAGTAAGTAACATTAATGACGTAAAGCGATTTAATCCCACGCCGTCCCGCCATCATTATAATCATCGGAAATTCTATGAGCTTTCCTACAAAGCTTAGTTTTAATAAAATTTTTAATCCTCTTTAATGGAGTAGCACTAAACGACGTGGGAGGTTTATTAGAAAAAAAAAGTACTTTGTCGAATAAAACAAAGTACTAAATCTATGAAGATCGAATAGCTCTGTATAAAACCTGAATCAGTGAGATTGAATATTATGTACCAATTACTAAGTGTACTTTAAAAAATCTATGAATAATCCTTCTTCTATTATTATAAAGGCAAAAATTTGTATGTTTGTTTCTTCTTCACGCTCAAACGGCTGGGCTACTTTTAGTGAAATTTGGTATGGAGGCTACCTGGATTAACACATAAGCTTCTTTTTATCCCAAAAAAAATCTTGTTCATGTAGGATGATCAAGGAGTCTTCTCGCTCGAACGCCTGAACTAATTTTAATGAATTTTAGTATGGAGGTAGCTGATAAGCCTGGATTAACGAATAGACTACATTTTATTTTGAAAATGTAATTTTCCCGCGGGTTGAGAAAGTAATTCAAATATGTTTAATTGCTCCTATGTCAAACTCAAAGGGATAGAAAATAGGGTGGATGTACTGGAATATAAGAGGACATGATTACATGCCTTGAGCCATGGAAGAGGTTGGGACGGGATGTACCGGGATGGAACGAGAAATGCAGTATAAAAGTTGGCAGTGAAGTTAAGTTTAAATATAAAACAGTTAGTACGCGAAATACCTAATACGTGTTTGATGTGGAATGGACTCAAAGGGTCTCTATCCAGGCGAAGCTGGATCGGGCCGCTAATTGTTCAATAATATTAGACATCTATAGAATACTAGTATTAGCAGTGAAATGGCTTTCGTTTACATTGCACTTGTAATTGTAACTGTCTGGGCCGATTTAATGGATGCAAATTTTATCTCTTATTGAGAAAGTTTTTACAGCCACCACTTCCCTCCAATTTGTGAGCCGTTTGGTTCATTTCGATTGCTATTTACAAGGGGAATTATAACTCTTAACCGTCCTTATCCGTCCCTTAGATGCCAGAAAGATTTAACTTAGGATTTACGCCAATGTTTTCAAAATTGTGATCCCATGCAAATATGTATAATATATTCGAATTGAAAAACTAAAAATAATTTGTTGAGATTGGAAATCCGACGCAAGTTTTCGAGCTAAGAACGTTGCCATTAGAGCTTTGAGCTTTGAAACAAGCAAAAACGGAACACAATACTGTACTTACACCTACTTAATTGTTATCACTACCTCTTGTGTCTTGGATAAGCCCAAGGGATCGATACACAATCCGAGACAATTGTTTGACATCAAAGGTAAAGTGAAAACTGAAGAGGCCTCGAGCTTCCAAGACTTTTCGATAACTTGCTCGTAGAGTGTGTTTGAATTAAATATTATGTCGCCTGCTGAATGTGAGTCGTTCGATCTGTTGTTTCCGAGATTGGTAAAAATACTAGAAAGTAGATTGAATTGAAAAAGAAAGGTGGGACGTTCGGACAGCTGTTTTTCTAAGCTTGATAAGTATGATTGATACTTAATCAGCTTACATTCGTCTCTACATCCCGTCTTTTTAAAATGCAGATTGCAAATAGAGTAAGATAGATAGTGTATGATATCAGAATTTTAAAACTAACAATAGTGTTTCAGTTCACACCGTAAGTACCGATCCACGTCATCTTAGCAAATCAAACAATACAAATCTAGTTTGCAATAACACAACTCCTTACATAATTCTAAAGCATTAGTGTACACAAGTACTTAATAGTTAATACTTTACTGTTTATTTTATGGAAGCCCTCGAAAGTGTTGATAATGTATGTACGCATAACTACCAACCAACCGAGTCGTTGCCGACCGTGTAGCATGCCTTTATATCGCGTGATTATTTTACATTGGCTTCTTGATGTTTATTTTTGGATATTTTTTTTTTCTTCAACCAACGTAACGGCATTCACTGCTTTATCTAACGTTTTACGATCTTTTTTAGTTGTTATATTAGTTACTTTTTTTGCGGTTTGAGAACTAGCACTACTTTCTACGTTTGTGAAGATTATTTGCGCAATTTAAGCTGCGGGTGATGTATTTTTGGAAATCGGAAACTAGTACTGTAATTAGGTTGTTGAAATAAAAGGTATAAAATAGTTTCATGCCACACAAATAGTTTCGCGTGCTGGGAAGGAATTACCGTATATAAAAATCAACATCTAAGAATAGGCAGATGTTTTATCGGCTTTTGCTGATGCATGGGATAATGAAGGGAAGAACAAAATTTGCTGGGTATCCGAGAAAAATAATTATCATGGACTTGGCTAAAACCTTGCATAGTTGTCAAACATCCTCTAGCGATAGCGATTGAAAACATCACTTTATTATATATGAGTGAACACAAAGTTGATAAAACATCCGTTGAACAAATAACACGCGATCACCCTCATATTATTTTAGACGTTTGTGCGTTTTTTTTATTAGTTTGCACAGCTCTATCACAACGGGCACACACTAATATGTGACATATAGTGATAAAATTTCAAAACAGGCTCTCTTTAGTGTTCACATTTTCGTTAATAGTTACTGTTTACTTAAAATATACAAATAGTAGAAATATAAAATAAATTGTAACCAACTTTTCAGTTGAGAGCCTTGTATATTCATGATAATTAAAATAGAATTAAACTATAGAAAATTAAAACGAGTATTATCATTATATTTCAGCCATAGAAAGTTGATTGTTGCAAGGCCAAGAGTTTTCACAGTAACATGTTCAAAGCAGGCTGTGATTATTGGGTTGTCCTTCACCTTGTAGGTGGAAGTCCAATGCTACTTTTTAAGAAGATAGTACTTGAAAGAAGGTCACGTCCAATACGAGGTCTCCATTCCAGAACCTTTTAATCCCATGAGTTATTAATTCTCAGCTCTACGTGCCCTGATCACTGCTACTTCAACTGGCTATTCCGCCGGGCTATCGGCAACTTCACATTCACTTTCGGTATTATATCCAGTTTGCAAGTCCATCGTGACGTACCCAGAGGGGGATTTTAGCAAGAAGTACCTTACATTACGTACTTGAATCATATTATAGTTTTTTGAAAGTTCATGTCCAAAGAGGATTGAACAATATAATAAAAAACAAAAAGATCTTCGAACGTATGTAGACATGAATGCTCATGGGAACTCTCATCAAGCACACGGCTGGTATCTAAATAATCATTAAGTAATGATTTACGTCACTACCTTATCTTTTGTTTATTTACGTCATAGGTGTAGGTGGGAAATTAAAACCCTCAGAATTATCAAACTTATTGAAAAATTAGGGCTTGGATGGATATTATTTTATACTTAAGCAATTATTATAAAATTTGGGAGTGGAAAGGCTGAATTTGAAACGTAGGTTGGAGATCGATTCAGTCCGCTGGCTAAGATCTAATCCTTGCGTGCCTCGGAAAGTTTATGTGTTCCGGTTGCATTGCAACAATGGCAGCACTCGCTAAACACCTTCATATATTTTTCGCCGATAGGGGTGTTACTGCACGAGCCAAACAATACAGACGTTCTTCCACTTTGATCAGGTCAGGTTTGAAGACTTTTCAGTTTCTATCCTTAAAAGCCGGTGAAGGGGTCCCTAACTTAGCACCATGAGTACAATGAGTGATAAGCACCTCCTTCAAAAGATTTTACTCTGTTCGATACTTTTACCGTAGATTGACAAACTGAATTGATATTTTCGAAAATCATCACAATCTTATCTAATAATAGTTTCGGGTATGTTGCTACTAGCACCACAAAGTGATTACTTACAAGTTTCAGTCCACCTGATGAAAAGTGAAGTAAAATTAAAAGCGTGAAACGATTAATTCTACTGTCGAAATAATAATTCCAGCCTGATTGAAAACGAATATTATTTTCTGAACTTCTAAGAACTATCTCTATAATTCACAAAGCAATAGAGCAAGCAGGAAGCACAAAGACGATAGTTAAACATGTACATTGTCTCGGTACAAACGCCTGTAATTCGATTACGTGACCTCTCGACGTTGTGTCGACGTTTACTTAGACGTCTGACCAACTTAGCATTGTTCAATGTTCTACCGTCTTCGAGATAATGTAGCCAATTTTGTAGAGTCGGGAATTATAGTGGCTCTGTTTTGAAATATAGGTGGAATTAATTCAGGCTTGCTTTTAATTAGTTTTTTTTTTATCAACATTCTGTGTGTAATATGCTTTAATGTTCTTAATAATTTGATGACTGATGAGATTTTCAATCAATTATTATTTATTTATTGTTTAAATGGTTTAATTTAATGACGATGCTTTCTACCTGTGCATTAATATAATTATTTCAGTCTGATGAACGTATGTACGTGATGTCATGACAATCGTTAAGAGTTGTGGAATCATTCCAACAAACGGTTCAGAATACAATGCGTAAGTGATATCATATCCCGTGTATTATGAAGTCATTTGTATAGTTCACTCATTATGAGTGTATGAGATAAGTGCTATGATATTGTTTATAGTTGCTAGGGCTTATACTGCGATTATGGAAAAATAACTCCAATTAGTGTGCAAAGTCTGAGAAATTTGCGAGTATTTCTATTGAATTCTACGTTATTACAGTTTTGGATTAGTTTGGGACGTCACTTCGGAATTAGTCTTCTGTTACAAACAATACTGACATGAGTTTCATAGTTTTACCACTGTATGTGAATTATAAGGTATTGAGTGAGTTTCTCGGAGTTGCTCTATAGATAGCTAAAATAATTTTGATTGCCGTAACAAGACAAATATTTGGATTTAGTTATGGCATTTAAAAAGTGATCGTAATTTCCTATAGCTTTTATATATTAGTGGTTTCCTACTATGCGATATATTCTACCTTTATGCCTGACAGATGTTTAATTAATTGTATAATACGGTAATGATTGCATCAAGTATCTAATTGCTGTTCCAACTAGCTAAATCTTTATAAAGATTAAACGAACTAAAAACACGTTAAAAACGAACGCACCGCAGAACATTGTGGTGCAATGTACACTTTCAAACATAAATCGTGTCTCAGCGAGTGCTATCGCTGAGTGCAGTAACGCGAAAGGAAGCCAAGTTCTCTCTTACCACCGTATGTGTGTCAAAGTGCTTCATGTACGTTTGAAGATCGCTGGCACATCTTATACGCTTGCAAATAACTTGAGGGTCTCCGGTATTAAAGTATTTTCACAAGTATAATATTATCGCTTGTGAAGGAACTGGACTGAATGAAACCTAGATTCGACAGCGATGTTGGTAATTGTAAAACATTTGAAAACAGCAAACTGCTGTATTTTGCCCGTTCTTTGCTTGCGGAATCTGCGAGTGTAAATGATGCATAACATTTGTATGGATTCAATAAATTATTTTCATTACATTGAATTACTATGGAATGTTACCGGTCAGGTATACAACGGTCTTATAGGCGTGTCGTGGTAATTCATATTAAGATTATGTGTTTGTTCGATACGTAATAGCTCAATGATCGATCGATCATGAATCTTAAGAATATAATTATTCTATTACATAATTACGGTACTAAGTGTGTGGTCCGTGGTAGCCTGTTAGTAACGGACAAGACGCGGCTGCCAACATGTTCACAATGGTGATGGGTTCAAATCTCAAGGCACACCTCTGAGTTTTCGGAGTTATATGTGTATTGATAGTCAATCACTACGCACTGTAACGGCGAAGGAATACATCGTGAGGAAACCTGCATACCATAGTGATTTGCAAAAAATTCTATGGTATGTAAAGTCCGCCAACCTGCATTAGGCCAGCGTGGTGGACTATACGGCCTAACCCACACAATCGTGCTCTTAATTGTAAAGGAGGACCGTGTCGTGTAGTGGGACGTATATGGGCTGATACAGATACAGACAACATTACTATGGACGTTGATTCTCTTCGCAATAAAGATTGTGAACAATAAGGTTTCTACTTTATTTCTTTTCGTCCATATCTTTATTTGACACCGTAAATAAGAATAAGTTTGGCGAACTGTTGTAGGCACTAGTGACGATTTTGCCAAAGCCTTCGTGTATGTAGGCGGTTGTTTTTGTATGTAGGATTGTAGTCAGACCCTTGATAAACAGATGACTAAAACTTAGCATACTCAATACATTATGGAATAATATTAATACTCTATCTACTTGACAGATGAATTTCAATTAAACATTCATCATAGTGATCATAAATGTATGCAGTTCCCACGTCGACTTACTTCGTAGATAATAAACAATTTCACTTTCAACTAAAATAAAAACGAAGTTAATGTGAACGGAGAAAGCTGCCGCCCGCGTACTCTCTCGTATAACCTTTATTTTAATTAATTACGAGTGGGTTATTTTTATTTTTTATAACAGTATATAAGACGATTACGCAAGTCAATAACAATTAAAATGTATGTGAATTTATAAGTGCTTCGTGAACGTCTACTGGTCAGAGTAAAAATACCAAGAAATTTATACAGTTATTTTTGTAAATCCTAACCTATTGTTATTTGATGACTTGAGTTTGAAAGAAGAAATTTCGCATATTGTAGAATTCCTCCATATGTATTGAACTATTGACAAGAAAAGACGAAATAAGTATGTATGTCTACATTACGGTCATATTGTTCTTGTTCACATTGTATTTCTAATAATATCCCAGCGTCCCGACCATGTTGCATGTCTAAGATTTATGGCACGTAATCTCCCACAAAGGTCACAGTGGCACCTGTTATTCCACGGCTCTCGCAATACCGGCCGCATTCCTCGCAAACTGTTCCGAAGTAAATTCGACCCGCTTGTCCGATACAAATGATTTGCAGATTTGCTGCCACTCAACGATTTGACATTCTAGATAATAAACGAGGCCGATTGTCGTTCGAAATTCGATTACTTATAGGTATATGTAGCGCTTTGTGTGCCGCGCTTTATCGATTTGCGATCGGGTTATTATTGGTCGTAAAAGCGTGTAATTAAATGCAGTTAATTTTAACATGATTTGAATTTTAATTAACTATGTAATTTTTCATTAACATCCTCTTTTTTGCAGGTTTTTAATCTCGTATTAAACCGGTTTAAAATATCACGAGCGATTAAAACTTATTCAAACTCTTCCAAGCTTCAAAGTTTAAAAGGCTGTCATTACAATTTCTATATGGATTCTTATAATGTAAATTTAATAAACCCTATATTTTGAAGTGGGCTTCTCGTATTAGATAATATTATTCATTGACGGCCTTATTCATAGACAGATCTAAAACCAATTTTAGCTATTTTGACTTCTTCGCTCAAAGTGAATTCAAAAGTCGTTCGAAAGGGACATAACATTCGATTACTAAAATAGGTTTTAAAACTGTCTGTGAATGAGGCCGCGAGTGTATACCTTCATCACATAAATAATATTGAAAATTGCGCAATAAAAATCATATATTTTCTACCCCATTGACGTCCCCAATACATAAGACAAATTTGATTTGGGATAAATTTGGGACCCTCTACAGTTTGCAAGTTCGCCGCCCCCGTCACTAATAAATACGTGGTGCTATCGTGTAAGGGCCGAAGCTATAAAATACAGTTGTGTCCAATAATACCATTAGTGTGCTTGTAGCGTAAGCCACGCGTCTGAGGGGCACTTTAGTAACCCGGTCGCAATGTTCAGCAATTTGCACATAGGTTGCATGTTAGGTGACCTTAAAAGCGACCGTGAATGTCAAATTTACGCAGTCTTCTTCCTCATATACGTTGCTCTGGAATCAACTTTCTCTATCAGTCTTTCTAATCAATGCAAGGGACGTTCACGAAAACACCCGACACTTTTCAAGGTTGGCACCGCACCAACGATTCGTCTGATGTTGTGGTCGTATGCTCGTTTGCGTTCAATTGTTTAACCAAACCGCGAGTGTGTTCTGTGACCAGCTAGTGTCATCTGGTTTCAAGTTTAAATTGTCAACTGAACGACAGAAATAATCACCTACCAGAGAAGGCGTAAAATGATGTAACATAGAGTGCCTGTTTGCCTTGCTGTTTATTTGTGAGCGTTTATAGACGGCAGTGAACAATCACATCAGCTATTGCTGGTTTGCAGACATAATAATATAATCTCAATGTTTGTGGTTGTGACACATAATCTTCGCATTTTCGAATCGAAGCCTTACGTTAACAGTCATAGTTACGGACCACGATTTGTAAAGAATCTTATTAACCTTTGTTATCGTGTTGAATGGAGCGTTGTTCATCGCCCGGACTGAGCAATAAGTCTAAGCGGAGGGGGGAACGAGAGGGGAGAGGTCTTGATAAATTACGTAATGTCTCACAGCCTTTAACGGTAGATCGGGCCTCGAAAAATAAGGTTAAGATTGATTAAAACATCTTTTATAGGATTTTCATTATTAAAAGCAGAGATCGAAGTTCAATTATTTGCAAAAATGTAAAAATATTGTTAGTCCTAAAAATTCCACCTGTCTACTATTCCGCTTAGTGTAAGTAATGATCTAATGCCACAAGCCCATTACATTCCATGGGGGAAACTAGAGCCCCTCAGTGTGTGGACTGATTTATATCAGCATATTAACTTTTTATAGATCAGTTTTTGAACCCAAAATCCAGTAGGCTGATAGTAACTTTAATCACGAAGGCTACATCAAAAATGTATCGTTTGTTTGTCCAATATGACAAAAAAATGCACGCAAAACCAGTCATAGCGATTAAAAAACTATTTTTCAAGGGTAATAAGACGATTTCGTTATTCAAAGCACTTACGATCGTAAATTCACGTCAACTCGCGAGTAATGTCAGACCTCTATCAAATAGAAAAACATTTCGATGACAAATGGCTTTCTTCGTCATTCTGCTGTATTCGAATAAATATAAAACCATAATGGAAGCTTGATGAATTCCTTTTTGTACGATCGCCCATATAAACATAGTTTCCGGCGTCTATGCACATGTGATTTGTCATATGTTAATGTCTGTCTTTAAAATTTACTTAAGTCAATTTTGTGACAAATTACATGGAAGATAAAAACAATGAGCATCTCATCTATGGCCAAATAAATTGTTACTTATCTTATTGTAAACGTAAAAACCGTCTAAATTATTATGCCGTTAGGATTTTAGCATTTTACTTCTATACAGCTATTCCTTCAAGAGATACATGTTACTTTTCATTGCGAAAAACGTATAGCTTTACTGCTTCATCAAATTTGATGTAATCTTCATCGGGAAAGTTGCAAAACTTATTTCTTTAAACAGCACGATATCGCCGGTATCGTGGCAAGTCACCCCATCTTGTTCGTATCGTAAAATATTGTCTTCCTGGTACGAGACCCCTCCCCTTCGTGGTTGAGTCGTCGAGCCCCTTTTTGCTTTGATATATTTACAGTATTAGCATGGCAAAAAGTCGTGAAGAAGTGTGCTTCGTAATTTTTCATGTTGCTGTTGCAATATTTCACTTTTTAGCGCTTGATTAGGCTACGCATACAAGTAGGTCTCTTGATGGGAAGTGTTTATGTTTGACCTTAACTATCCACCAGTAAAAGAACGTCAATGCCTTGTCTTGGTGAAGCACACAAAGGTGGTGTTTTACCGTCTTGAGATTTAATGTCAAATAAGTATTTTTCTTAGTACTATTTAGTACTTAGTCTAATATACAAGTATCTTGTTCGGTGGGAAATACGAGACATTTTACATTCTCTTAAAACACACTAGAAACAATTATTTGTTCAGCACACTAACATTTGTCACGATACAGAATTTCGTTTGGCAACGCCGCGTGTGTAATATTTGTAAGAGCTATGATCCACGTGGAACAAAAAGTAGGTACTATTCCTAACACCAAATTAGTTTTAATTCCAGTTTGCAAGCGGAAGTACGTTGAAAATTCGCTAACTAGTTAACTGTTCCGACAAACTGCTAACTTTTCGAAATGCACCTCGTTCGGGTCGTGCATATCGCCTGCGCTATTGTGCATGTATACATGTTTCAGTTCCGCGTATAATTGTGTTTGGGATAACGTGAGTAAAGGCACCATGCAAAGATCATGCTATTCAATTTACTATTTGATTCATATAGTTGCGGTTTAAGGATATTTTATTCATACCCAAACTTGCTGAGCTTTGATGCTTGGTATCATTTTAATTCGTGCCGTTGTTTGCCCTGACTTACCAAAGTAGTGGCGGGTATGAGGGCGGGTGGGTGTCTACTACGCAAAGATTGTTGGATATCAACAATTGATATTATTTCCCCTTCTTATCTTCTTTTTCCTCAAAAGCTGGCAAGGTTCGTCTGATAACACGGGGATTGTAGTATAACATTTCCTATCTAAGAAGATTTGTCGTATGACTATGCGGCTGATATCTTCCTTTTATTAAATCCTCTTGCAACAGTATCTGTCCAAATCACATTTTCCAATCGAAAAACTCTAACAAAGGGAATAGGCTCACGTGGCGGTGAGAAGTGAACACAAATCGAATATGAAATATTGAAATTCACACCCAATGAACATGATGCGATAGAATTAGAATATTATAGTATAATACTCTCAGAATCCACATCACACGCTTACAGTGCTGAAACCGCTGGGGACAAGTGTAAAACTTGTTATAGAAAGGAGTTGAGCTAGCATTTCATCATCCAGTAAAACGCGCCTTTGTGGATGGAATTTACTCGTCATTTGTCCCATCTCGTTTTGAAGATTAAGCCTTTCACAGTTAAAGGTCGCGGCTTTAGTGCGCAACTGCGAGACTGCTTACCAAGCTCTCTGAGGGATTTAACTTTGGACGTTATATTATGGTCGATTCACCCCAAATTGTGAACTTTGAAAATACACCACACATTTCTGAGTGAACTAAATCAATACGAGTATCAACAATGAAACAAAATAATAGATGCGTGCACCGCAAACACTGTCAAGGCATACATATTTGAAACGGTAATACCAGATATCAGAATGGTTACCACGTGTCTCGTTTCCGTGTCGGATGGTCGTTCTGACGTTTTGTTTCTGCCGCGTCCGCTGACGTTATTCCATGTGATGTGAACTGATTATAATACTGTTCCATTCCGGGATTAGTTTATGGGAATGTGTTGTGTAATACGCCATTGTAGTTGTATTGGACAGGAAGTTAAATGTGTAAATTATTTTGATACACATTTTAGTGTCTTCTTCGTCTGTTGGTGCGTTATTTATGTTTGCTATATTTATCTAATACTTTCATTGGTCCTCTAATTACAAAATAATAATAGATTATTTATTCCGGTTACAGCCAACTCGGAACTTACGTTACGTAATGGTCGTAATTTTGCAAGATCGCTATCTATCTCTGTAAATCTACTTCGTGCGGTTTTATGTCTACATTTTTTATCTCGTTTTCTTCTAAAGTCAAATGGAATGTAAATAACAAATCTATGAATACAGCTAGCTGCTGGTCTATTGCGATTTTGTGCCCTGTTTACCCTTTGTCTGCCCCAGTTCATGAATTTTACAAACTACGAAACATCTGCCTGTCGTGCCGGGGTTGGCGTTTATTTTTAACAGACTCCATTGTGATATTCCATTTGGAACGTGGAGTCACATTCGAATTATGTTGGAATGGCTGAATGGGTGGAAAATCAAATACAGACGCGTAATGTAAATATAGTAAAACTGAACTGTTATGCCCATTTTCCATCATAAATGAGGTACACGGAGTTTGTTATCTGAATAAAAGTTTTATCAATAGTCAAGTTGTTAATTCTTGAATGCTTCCATATGAATAAAATTTTCTTTGGATTAGCTGGATGTATTTAATTCGTCGAGCTTAATTTGTGATAATCGATTCATTTCGTTTCTTAGTTTACGTTATATAATAGAGCTGGTCAGAAAAGGTTTAGATGGAAATAATACAGTCTTGTTAGAATTTTCAATTTACCTCTACAAATTCAATACACATTTGCGAGTTGCTATGCAGAAACTATTAAATGTATAAAAAATACGATAAGATCGCGTCTAAGAGTTGAATAGTTATACCGTTAGTTATCAGCAGACACGGCCGTCTCGGCCACCGACTGCATTTTTTTCCCCACTAACCTACTAAGGAGCCGCGCTAGCAGACTGGTTTTGCAAGGTGACGAGCGAACAACTAAAATCTTGACTTCAATATCGCGCTTGTAGTAGAGTCTATTTACTTAATATTTGCGTAGCCATTTTCAATGCCCTTTCTAAAATTAGTGTTATTTTTTAGTACCTATGGGGTCTTGTCTAAGTAAGTACTAATTGAAAATCGCCGCCCATGTACATCTACGTATGTAGCGGGAAGGTGGGTGCATAGCTGGCCCTTGAAGAATGAGTTGCAATCATTTTACAACGCTACGTAAGTGAGATTGATCTGGAAGATCTTAGAATAAAGTTAATTCCCGAATAAAATTAAACTATTATAAAGAACAAAGTGATATTAGATTTTTCTATTCAATATCAGCCCGGAGTCAGGAATTTGTGCCCGATATGGCGATAGGCTCGCCCCCTATCACATCGTGGGACAGAGCAATGCAAGGCGAAATGTGGGTGTCCTAGTGGCGCCTCTGCCTACCCCTTCGGGGATAAAAGCGTGAGTTTATGTATTATAAAGAACATAATATAACAAGAACTACAGAACATGTTTTTTCGAGATAAGAAATTACGGATTAAGCCTACTGTAACTGGGTGGCATACCTAATAAAAATACAGAAAATTTCAAATAAAAGATATTTTTTAAATTTAGAATCTAAATTCTGATTACAGGGACGCTGTTAGCATTAAACATTATTTTCGTATTAGAAATTGCTTTGGACGATTATGGGATCAAACGCGTTTATAATGTTTGTCGTCGATTTCGTGTGATTGCGCAGTTTTCGTGGGAAGTAATGTCGTAAAATACACGAGAAACTACGGCACTTCCGGAAGATATTTCTTTAGAGATATTGAACAAAAAATGTACGACGGTCGCAACGGACTTCAAGCCTGGTTGAGTATTCTTTTTTTCTCAAGTAATCAACATGGATCTGGTCTATTCTGTTGCGAAAATGATAGATATTTGTGATGCAATAAGTTCAGAAATAAAAACAACTTATGAAACGGGCAACAGTCATTATTTAGAAAGATCTGACCAACGACTAATCCCATGTCACTGAATACGGTCTTCTTCCCTAATCAATAATAACCTACTCTACGAAAATTTACATTAAACCTTATCTAAAAGTTTCCAACACTATATGTCAAGTCGTGATCATCATATGTTTCTTTGATGTAGCTTAAAAAAGATTCGGTGGTACAATTCACAAAATTGTTTATGACACAATCAAAATATATCAGCAGAATAAAAAAATCCGCGTAGTTATAATAATTAAAGTTTCTATTTTAGTTGCTGTTCGAGAATTAATTGATAATATTCAACTGTGCGTGTTCTGATGCAAAGGTTCGGTTATACAATATATGTACATATGTTTGGGTTCACGAATATTGAACAAAGGCAATTATCATAAATTATAATAATAGGTCGGATTGCGTTTGGATCCGTGGCCTAATTTGTGATCATAAATAAATTTGATATTGATGTTGCTACTCGTAACCACACATATTTTGTTTTGTTGTATCGGAAGTCAGGATAAGGAAGAAATTTATAAGAACGTAGTAACGAGCTATCAGCAAGTTAAAGCGTAAAAGATTTTTAGATATAATAACTGATGAAGAATGCTTATCCCACCTTTGGAGCGTAGCTTTGCCTCTGACTATTCAAAGAGCGCATAATGTCTAAAAATCGGGATACAATTTTTCAAGGCCCAGAACGATGTATTATCCAGATGTTTGCAGATAAGCAGCGATGATTCTTTTACTCGTACATTCGTTCTTTCTGTTACCTTACCAGTCCTAGTCTATTAAAACACATTGTCAGACAGATCGAATCCAAGATGTTACGTCTGAAAAGAACATTAGAGCAAAGAATAAAATTATCCCAACATAAATTATCGCGTTGATCCGGTGTCTGGCCTTGATCCAACATGTTGGGGCAATTAGCGCAGTTTACTTAACGCGTTTGTACAACGTATCGGCATTGTTTGGTGAATCACACGCGGGTTATTTGCATTCTGTGGTTGGATTTAATTTTTATTAGGCGGCAGTTTGTGGTTTTATTGGTTTCGTTACAAGCAGTTGCTATGGGTTAGGAATATGTTTTGAGTTAGTTACCAGAGTTTGTATATTTATTGCGCTTTTTTCCATCAGTTGTCTCGAAAGATTAATGCACCAATAATGTGTAACGATTACATTTAGTCCAGTTGAGAATTACTTCTGTTAATTTTTTATATTTCGGGTTTAATGATGGGTCGTATTTACATAATGAAATGATAACGTGTTCTTTAATAAGTGTTATAATATGCAATATTTTTTCAACTAGAAAGCCTTGTGAGTTCATTCATACAATTTTATTTATTATACCAGATGGGCAGAGACAAGGGTCTCATCTGACCGTTAGTATCGTATCGTATAGATCATCTGTAGACTTCTTTTTCAGAAGAATAATTACAGGTGTGTTGTCAGTTGTGTGTATTGTTGAATCTGCGTCACTGATGATCGAACCGAACTCAACATGACTGATACTAATTATAAACCCAGCATCATGAATATCAATTACGGTGTCTTCAATAGAGATTCTGATTAAATTCTACCGACGCAGTGAGATACGATCGATAAAAATGATTAAATGGCTACCAGAGAGGTGTATGACTGGCGCCCAGCCAACCGCTGCAGGCAAAACGTCAGCCTTCCGAAAACTACAAGGGGATACGGGCAGTGTAATGAATGAATTAATTTGTTTTGGAATTAATTCAACGGGATATTATTGAATGCTAACAGCGGGATTAATTTGCGAAACGTACGATGTAATTGAATCTTTATTTGATGTTGTGGGCCTTGTTTGTAATTTGGGTAATTAATTTTATTGATCTTATTATGTTTCCATGCCAATAAGCCTTAAATAGGGAATTAGAATCGTAGAATATGCGTATGACTGTTTATAGGATTTTGTTAAAACAAAATCTATAATTTAAGAAATAGGTCTTTTCGATTTTATCCAAATTCGAAGACTTCTGATGAAGGATAGTAAAAACAACTTTAAGCTTCCCATTCGGCTTAATATTCTTAAGCGTCACCAAACAACTACTGATGAGCTCACTAATATTTCGCTTCTATAAGCTCTTATTTCCGTCCAGTCTTTCTAAACTGAGCGCAATTCGTCACGCATCAACGGGCAATATCTTATACAATGCGCAGATTAGGAGAGCCGCAACGGTTCTGAGGCCGTCTACGGCGGATGACCCTTCTATTTCCGCCGGGTCAACGTTTGGGCGTCAACCATTTCCACGTCATTTCCCCTTCGAGCCAATTGCTACAGCTGATAAGTTTTTGGCCAAAACACTTCAGCGGAAACGGAGATAACGTTTACGCCCTAAAATGAGACGTATGGTTATTTTTATATTATTATTTTACAAAACAGTTAACAATTCATTCGAAAAATAATGGTTGTATGTAACTAAGAATTTTTTATTTTAAGTCGATGGAAAGGAACTTGTTTTTTTTTATTAATTTTATGATGATGATACTCCCGTTTGAATTTCTATGAAAGAACTCTGGGAAAAGCGATCTACTGAAGGTACGATTGTGGCTATTTTGACGATGTTATGGTAACGTTTGTAGTGTAGTAAAGATAAATTTCTATCAAAGTTCATATAAGTACGTATTGTAAAGGTACATATTTTGAAATAAATGTAGGGTTATGAAATTACTAAAACAGATCAGTATGAAGTGCTAAGCTTGAATTTTAATCTGTGAAACATGGAGAGCAACATAGGCTACAATTTTTTTCGAAAAATTTAAACAGTCGCCACGTATTCCCTTTTCTTCCGAGTCCGCAGTTTCGCATAGGAACTGAATTGTTTTTTCAACGGACATAAAATATTCACACATCGGCTTTTAGGGTATGCGATTGAAGCGATATTACTCATGAGGTCGAAAGTTCAATGTCCTGTGTTGATACATTGTTATTAGTTTTGTTACCATGTAAACTTAGTAAATATATTTGTTTTTTAAATAAGCTTTTTCTCTTATTTTTTCTCGAAGTGCATTTTGTTCTTGTATGTTTCGGAACACATGGCCTATAACTACGATGGACAGCTTGACTACTGACTGTCCAATCAATCACCTTTAAAAAATTGGTATATTTATTTTTATTATGCTACTGAATGAGAACTATCGATTGACTTCAGTAGTAATAAAAAATTAAACGTTTTCTGACCACGTTGTCTCACTCATGAGTTCTAGTTTCACATCCAGTTCTTCATCGATTACCTCTCGGAGGTTGATTATAGGTCTATTGACATACACATGCGAATTATTTATTTAAAATATTGCTAAGATCGAGTGCGTTCCGCGTTTTTCGACCTCATTTAGGGTACCGTGTGTTCGGATGTACCCTCGTTTAGATTTTACGACGCCGCGGCACGACGTTAAAGCTTTATTTTGTTTATCGACCAATTATCTGAACTGATGCAATCGATACCAGGCGATGTCCGATACAGTCCATGTGATTCGTAAAGGATGTTTATTGAGGAGTAAATATATGTTTATTAAGGATAGAGTACAATTCCGTGACGTAAGTTAAAATCCGGGATGAGATGCGGCATATTTTAGAAGAACTCTTGAACTTTGCCTTGCTTCTAAGAACACAACACAAGCACTGCTCTTAAGTGAAACTTTGGGTTTCTTACAATTCTCTTTTTTTCCCAAAAAAAGTCTTCACAACCTTTGAACCCCAAATCATAAAAAGTGTGTAAAATAATCTCTGATAGTAACTAAAGCCGATTTTCTTACACAAACTCAACGATCGAGTGAAGCGTGAAACTAGGTGAGATACTTTGAGGGTCCTCACCCGTCCGGCATTTAGGCGTCGTCTATGTAGGCCATCAAGTGGCATCGAGGTGGCTCGGCTGATTATAGCATACATTGCTTCTCGGTGCCGGCCTCGGTGGCGTAGTTGTATTACGGTACGACTACAAAGCTGAGGTCTCGGGTTCGAGTCCCGGGTCGGGCAAAGTGGTATTGGGTTTTTCTATTCATTATCAGCCCGGAGTCAGGAATTTGTGCCCGATATGGCGATAGGCTCGCCCCCTATCACATCATGGGACGGAACATACAAGGCGAAATGTGGGTGCCTAGTGGCGCCTCTGCCTACCCCTTCTGGGATAAAGGCGTGAGTTTATGTATGTATGTATGTTGCTTCTCCAAGCCCCGCTAGTTCTAATTGGTTGTGTAACCGTCCATATTTATAGTTACTGCTATGTATGAATTCATATGAGGAAATGGAAACGGATAATGATCATGGATGCAGAGATATAGTAACGCTTTGGAGATCGACTATTGTAAGGTGTGGTGGTAAAGCACATGATATTTTACTAATCTTGAAGTACCGCTTATGATTTTCTGTTTATAAAATGCTATAAAACTGGTTTATTCGAAGTGATAAATAGTCTTATCCCTGGGTATGGGTTATCAAAAGTTCTCGTGACGCCGGATTTTGGATGTCGAATTGTTAAGTTAAGCAAAGCATTCTAAGAGCTTAAAAAGATAATCATGAAACTTTGATGCCATACAATTACAAAACTAGTTACGGTCGAGTTTCCATCTATTTATAAAAATACTAGCATTTGCCCGCAACTTCGTCTGCGTGTTTAAACTTTAAGATAATGTAGACGTTATATCGCTAAAACTATGCCATTATAACCTTTACGTAAACTTTTAACAAAAATCAACGTGCAGCATTTTTATTTCCAATTCTGACTCTGAGTTTAGAATATCGGATCAATGGGTCCGTCAGTTGTCGATTCAGAGACCAACCGGATCAATAAATAAAAAGTTCAAAATGACGGCCAACTTTTTCAATTCTGAATACAAATTTAGATTATCGGAACTCAGATCGATTTTGAGACCAATCGGATCAATACATAAACGGCCTTAATCATATACAGTTTTAAAACCTATTTTAGGTATCGAATGTTTGTTTTCTCGCTCAAACTGAATTGAAAAGTCGTTCGAAAGGGACAAAAGTTAAATATTCATAAGAATAACTTCAGCAGTTTTATTTTCTATACAAATTTTTCAACCTTATTTTTACTCCTTTAGGGTTAAATTTAAGTAAACAGAGTACGCACTTATTTTTGATTTTAGATGTGTAGTTATAGTGTCAAGTTTGAAATCTCCAACTTCAACGGTTGCGGTTTTCCATACAAATTTATTTTACCTTTTTCACCCCCTTAGGGGTTGAATTTCCAAAAATCCTTCCTTAGTGCTACCCTACGTTATAAAAGAAATACCTGTGTAAAATTTCAAGTTCCTAGCTACAGTAGTATCGGCTGTGCGTTGATCCGGCAGTTCAGTTCTACAAAACTTCAACCCTTATTTTCGTCCCTTTAGGGTTAATTTTAGATAAACAATATATGCAATGCAAATATTTTTGTCTTAGAATGAATAACTTAAGTGCCAAGTTTGACAATTGTAACTTTAACGGTTGAAATGTTCCCTATATCAGTTTTTAACCCTTTACACGCCTTTAGGGGATGAATATCCAAAAATCCATCCTTAGTGCTACCCTACGTCACAATCGGAACCCATGTGTAAAATTTCAAGTTCTTAGCTTCAGTTGTTTCGGCTGTGCGTTGATCCAGCAGTTCGGTTTTACAATACTTCAACCCTTATTTTCACCCCTTTAGGGTTAATTATAAGAAAAGAGAGTATGCAGTTCTTCTTATTTCTAGATGAGTAACTAAAAAGTCAAGTTTGATATCTGCAACTTCAAGGGTGTCGGTTTTCCATACACCAGTATTTTACCCTTTTCAACCCCTTAGGGGTCGAATTTCCAAAAATCCTTCCTTAGTGCTACCCTACGTCACAATAGGAACCTCTATGTAAAATTTCACGTTTCTAGCTCCAGTAGATTCGGCTGTGCGTTGATCGGGTAGGAAGGAAATCGCCCAGTTTCTAAACCTTTCAACCCTTATTTTAACCCCTTTAATGTTAATTTTTAGACAAATAAAGTATGCAATTATTTTTGTTATTAAATGAGTTATTAAACTACCAAGTTTGAGAATTGTAACTTCAATGGTTTAGATTTTCCATACAAAAGTTTTTAACCCTTTTCACCCCCTTAGGGGTAGAATTTCCCAAAATCCCTTCTTAGTGCTACCCTCCGTCTCAATAGGAATCCCTGTGTAAAATTTCAAGTTCCTAGGTCCAGTAGTTTCGGCTGTGCGTTGATAGGTCAGTCAGTCAGTCAGTCAGTCAATCAGGTTCCTCTTTTATATATATAGATAACCCTTAGACCAGTAATGCATATTACAGAATACAGACATGTCACATTGTTCCGCACTGACTTATCATACTGGCTCCATATTTCATCGCCTTGTTTGGCGATATCGCGAGTGTATACCGGGGGCTTACGTCAAACGCGTTTATTGAATGGAAATAGGTTAGTGTAGGACGGTGAATGAGTTTCCCTGTTAGTGCATCATTCATTAATTTTACGGGATAATTGGAATGGGTAATGAGGGATAATTTTGTTTTCAATTATTGGAGTTCATAATTACCTACGTATGTTGTCTTTCTGTTGTTTTATTTACAAGTGGCTGAGATTTGCAGTAACCAATTTGTATTGTACGTAATTCGGTTGTTGTATGTGTTCGGTTGTTGGCCGTGTTATAAAATATTGATGAAAAGCTGAGTATTGTTTTTTCTTGTTTCTTCAAATTGTCTGTGCACATCATTAACTTCAGCCATGAGAAATCCACTGCTGAACATAGGCCGTCCCAAAATATTTCTACAGCCACATGTTTTTAGAGACAACTCGTAATCTTCAATATCGCGTGATTTATAATCAAAAAAATTATGTACAGTGTTGATTACTTAACCTAAGAATTAAAAAAAACTACATGAATAATTAACTAACCAATCAAGCTTTAAACCGTGCCGGCGTGGCGCTCTCATTTTGAACTTGAGTTTATTTTTAGTTACTACCCTCGACCACCTCGTAATTGGGTTACGTTAAGAACAAGGGTGGTTAAGCTGCAAAACTTGGCTTATATTCTTGAATGAAATATTAGATGAAAATTATTTTATTATTTATTTAAATGTATAAGTGTAGAGGATTAATATGCTGCAGCATATTTTGAGATGTTGAAAGTTTCGCTATTTTGTTGTGAATTGCGATAATAAAACATTTACATTTTTTTCTTACAAAACATGGTGTAGATAACTACATTTTACCTTGTTTGTATTTTCGTCAATATCCACGTCGACCGCATTTTTATTTATTGTGCTGTGAAGTATAGTAACAGGATCAACGACGAAGATTTTACAAAATAATCTTATTTTACTTTCGTGGCCTAAATAAGTCGAATCAAAAACCACAGGAGCTACCACCAATAAGCGAAATCCTCTATTTCGCAAAATCAAAACAAGACGTTTAATTTATTGCAATCAAGCATTATCGCTTTAATCGCGGAGGTTCATCAAACACGCCAATTAGAAAACCCGTCGAGTAGAAAATGTGTTCCTCGAAAGCGTTGTTCCAATTTGGAAACGTGATACAGGAACGAAGTTTGATGAAATAAGTTGATCCGCGTTTCTGTTTCTATAATTTTTCTTTCGATTGTGATTTCGATTTGAATTTAAATTTGAAAGCCAATCGGCTTGGTTCTCCTGAGATGTTTACATTTGATCAGCTGGTAGTGTTTGCGTACCTTCCAAGTAAAATTACGTGTTGAACAAAGACGGGCTTGATCTTAAAATACCCAAGATGTCCACACATAGTTCTCCCCTATAGAGGAATATTTACATGTGTTCGGTTGGTTATTAGCGACTACTAAATCTTGGACACTCAGACTAGAAACATTTTTTAGGATGCTTAACCAGAAATCAGGTCATGCAATATATAAGCAGCCGGCTTTGCGGCCCCCAATGTCTGTTTAGGTCGTCGATCTAAAGGCAATTTATGATATTTCTGCGTTTCGTTTGAACAATGTATTGCGTAATCTCATTCAAAGTTGAAAATTAATTTAAAGTACCAAAGTTCTCGAAGGGTTAACTTGCGTCAGTCTTCAGTGTACACTGGCGAAGTTTCCGACCTGTAAGTTTAGCCACAACCGGCGTGTAGCTTCAAAACACTGTTTCAGACTTTCAAGACTTGTAAATATTCATTTTGTTAACTAGATATCTGGTTTTGGATTTTACGTATCAACAATGTAGTTGGTAGAAAATAGCAACCGTTACTGGTGGAATTGCACTTCAATTCAATAATTTTATTAATCAAACGACAGGAAGTTCAACCAACTATTGGCAAACAGTGCAAAAAATATATTGAAATACATATTTTAATGGGCCGACTAATTCTAATGGCGAGACTACATTACATAATACTGGGCACAAATTCCAACCCCAGGTTTCGGATGCGAAAGTTTACATACAATATATAATTTATATTTTCTATTGTTTCCAGTTGTGCGGTTGAGGCGAGTTCGGCACCATGGGAAAGCTGCTATCAAAGATCTTCGGCAACAAGGAGATGAGGATATTGATGTTGGGCCTCGACGCAGCCGGCAAGACTAGTATCCTTTTAAAACATTCATTCTTGGCCATTCATGCTGAGTCATGGCTGACAACAGCGTGGCTCAATCACATATTATAGAAATGTTGTAATAAAAAATGGAAAATTAAATAAACTGATAATATTGTTTTCTATTTTTGTTTAACTTTTATAATTTTCATATTTTTGTTAATCGCCTTTTGCTTTGAAATCCCAATAATTTTAAGCAGAGGCTTAAAAATTACATTGACTATTTCAAAACCAATCAATCAGCAATACATTAAAATTCCTTAGCGAATTGTCCGCAGCCATTTTATATAAATTAAAATTAGGTCAGTCAGTCACAACGATACCGACGGTTGGTTTCAACGTTGAGACAGTCACGTATAAAAACGTCAAATTCAACGTGTGGGACGTCGGGGGGCAGGACAAAATACGACCGCTTTGGAGGCATTATTACACAGGTGAGATGCTACTGAATATATTAGCCTCTTTTTTAGTAGAAGGGAGTCCATTGCACAACATAGGCTTCCAGTTTCTATGAAACGTTTCCGCAGCGACCTAGAGGAAGCGGCCTGCGTCTAGTGAAACAGCTCTCTTTTATTATGAGTAGGTGTTGAACCTCACCTTCTGGTACTCAGGCAATAGGGGTGTGCCAGTGTCACTGCCCTTCAAGCCCACAATAATAAATAAATAATAAATAATAATGTTTCATAAGAGTTGGAGAATTATTCCAGTTTAATTATAATACTTCTTTGATCGCTAGTTCTTTCAATAGACAGTGGTAAATATCCGAAATTCTGTATATAATGAGTAATTTATTTCAATTTCAAAATGTCTCAATCAATGTTTGGTGTTTATATACACCAATAACATCTGCGTGATGCGTGCGGTCATTCGTACCAATAACATTCATTCACTCAGACACACTTTTGCGTGTGTGTGTATCATGTATGTGATTGTAAATATTTTATTTTTATTTTACAAATCCTTTTATAAATTCAAATATGAGTTTGTTTATTTATTACGCTTTCACAATATAATTACTCAACATATCTTAATGAAAATGTTGTCAGGGTTATAGAAAATGAAATAGGGTACCTTTCATTCAGAAAAAAAAATCTAGAACTTTCTTTAATATTAACGCTTCATGTCTCCACGGGCAATCTGAATTTGTTGCCCAAATCAACAAAAACACGAGCGATGTCGCAATTTTCGTCTGCAATTTTAAATATGTGCATAAATAACTTTGTACTAAAATATCATTAAAATATTTTTTTATATAATTTCCAGGCACTCAAGGTCTTATATTCGTGGTGGACTGCGCGGACCGCGACCGTATCGACGAAGCTCGTCAAGAGTTGCACCGGATCATCAACGATAGGGAAATGCGAGACGCCATTATACTCATCTTCGCTAACAAACAGGACTTGCCTGACGGTGAGATAAAACTCTCTATTGTAGCACTAAATAACCACAAATACCCAGATCTGAAACAAACATTTGTGATTTGTATAAATATTTGTGTCGGTGCGGGGATCGAACCCGCGGCCTCCCGTTTTACAGGCGCCGTCTAACCAACTGTGCCATGGAGGTTGTTTAACACTAGATAATCCTCACATAATTAGGAAACTTCTAATAGGACAGTATGTAATGTACAGTGTTTGATAAAACTATTACTTTCAAGGACAAGTGCCAAAAATCCAAATAATCGATCTTCTAAATGATAACAGCTGAGTGGTGTGGCGGGTCAATGACCTACTAATACGGCGAGCGGGAACCGCCTTTGATGTTCTGTGTGCATATCGATTATCGATTCTCATAACGCAATTAATTGGAAGAAAACATAGTTTTTGTTAAAATGTTGTATAGTGTCATTATGATAGTCCCTCGTAACCGTCGTCAATGTATGTACCGCAGCTTCGATTTTTCTGCCGCCAAGCTGAGGTGTATAAGCGCTGCTGGACTCCAATTTGGAGGACATTCTAACTAGTGATTACTAGGCAACAAGTTTTTGCAGATATAAAAAATAAGCGCTGGCAGTCAGGATGTCAAAATTTCTCAAGCCTGGCAATTCCCTTTCATGTCATCTATGATGACCAAATAATATACGGCATTGACTTTTTCGTGCTGGGTGTGTTTTGATTTAAAATATCACAGAACAATGAGGTCCATAGAAGAAACGATAATGACATTTCAACGTACACTCTAATTTTGACAACTAGAAATAATTGTGCTGTGATCTCGTCTGTTAGTTATCGATATCGATAGATGAACTTTATTTATAGCAAATTCGTAGGCATGATAAAATAAACTTTAATTTGATATAAAACACATCGGTAGATATTCATACATGAATCATGTAAATGTAAAAAAAACAATACATGTTTGATTGCGTTACTCTGCTAGTACGCAAAGCCTCTATAGAGTCAATTTTTGCAAGGAACATGATGAAATCGAAATTTGTGAAGAGTAAGGTGGGAACTTCTTTATTGACACTTAATATTTAATAACGGATTTCTGTCATTTCGCTATTCATTATGTAGGGTACCATTTCACATGTTAGTGGGTACTTCTGACGAAAATTGTAAAATTGGCAAAAAAATGCGAGTTCTCGATATGCTATTAAATCAAGTGTATAAATGTATGGAGAACTATCTCCTGATCATAAATTTGGGGAAAGGAAGGTAGTGTCTAGAAGGAATTCTGTATTCTGTATTAGCCCATATACGTCCCACTGCAGGGCACGGGCCTACTCTACAATCGAGAATACGATTGAGAATGGTTAGGTCATATAGTCCACCACGCTGGCCTAGTGTGGGTTGTTGGGTAGCTAGAAGGAATGTTTTGAAACAATTAATAATTAATTTGTTTATTTATTATTATTTGGGAAACAAACAGAAAATTAAACATATAGATTACATATAAATGTTGTAGAGAATACAGTAGTTTTCACTAATAAATTAATGCAGAGAAAAGAATCGTCCAGGCAAATGAGAAAAGCTAATCACGTTAAACAAATGCGATTAGGTCGTTAAGGAAATGTATGAAAATTAATGTTTTTTTTAAATTATAAGGATGATAAAAACAAGTATTGAAAGATAAATAAAGAATATAATATGCAGTCTATTGGATTGGTAAAACTATACGGCCTACTTTTATGCTGATTTGGGATATTATTATGTCTCTCTCTTTCCCTCTCTTCGGCCATAGAAAGTTCACTGCTAAACATAGGCCTCCCCCAAGGCTCTCAACATTGAACTATTGGAAGTGATCTACATCCAGTAACTTCCTACAATCTTAACGAAAAAAATTAAAACATATTCAATAAGATTCTATTTGTGTTTAATATTTTACTGACATATAACAAGGTATTACATTATATTATTAACAAGATGATCACAGCGACTCATAATAACGAATACAATAAGGCCAGAAAAAATAGAATTTATATTTATAAAGAAAATCGCATTTATTCACCCAGATATACTTAACAAGTATATCCGATAACAGTACTACAAAATAACTGCCAGCAAACGTCCTGTGGGGCGCATGGTTTCATGGTTACAAAGGCATTTCTGAGAAATACCTTTGTATGATAAACAAATAATTGAAATATTTAAAACGACTTATATTTATTCTTTGAAAATATTTTATATCTTAGCAAAAAAATTAGAAACATAATGGAGATGCCACTGAGCCTTTTATACGGCATCCCTTGGCAGTTGGTATTTAATGACGGGACAGCATTATATTTTTGTCTACGCCATTTATGATTTTTGTTAATAAAACAATCACTGGTGAAATGTTTTGAGCAAATACGGTGCTGTTTTTTCAATTGTAAATCTGTTCGTGCGACAGCATCAATCCACTTTTGCTTCATAGCTTCATTTGTAGGGAATCTGCATTGAAAAATAATTATAATATGAAACACTAAGATTATATCATATGGCATTTTAGACCACAGGTCTCGCGCAGTGGCCGAGCGCTTTTTACAACTACACTACCAGGTAAGTATTTAAAGTACAAGCCAACTTATGTGACATGGCTAGTAAACTAAAATATACATTATTTATATTATCGATAAAATGTGCACCACATCACTATTGAACATGACTACCAAATTGGTAAAAATGAACAATATTTAAAAATTACTGAATCGAATGGCCTGCGGGTTATTAGAATATGACACCAACATAATAAAGTTTAAGTTTAATTAGATATTTTGCAACCCTGTATAAGTTTTTAGCAAATATTATTTGTTTATTGTCTACTCACAAATGGAAGCTGATGATTTCAGCTTGTTTTTGAGTGCGCGAAGAACGCGATCTGCATCCTGCAATAATGCAAGACATTGGTATTTCGCTTGGCTTGATTGTAAAGTACACAGGCACAGTTTAATTATTAAAATAACACAAAATATTTAAAAAAATCGGGAGACGACTATGTCAAGCGCGCACGAAAGTATAACGTAACAAAATTGTGTTGGCGCGTTGCCGGTTTGTAAATTCGACATAAATTCACTTTTTAATTCGGCTGCGTAATCATACCAAACATAGCAATTTGACGTTTCATGAGTGAACATGAGCCGTCCTTAGCACATACTACTTGTCTCATTCTCTCCCATGATTTGGCCCATTGGAAAAAACAGGATAAGTATATGAGTAATTTTCAGGCTCTTTCTATGTACCTCATTGTTCTGTGTAAAATATACACAAAAATTACATTAATACAATGCAGACTGGCACTGTCATCACCGACAATATATCACTTGCTATGACAGTTGAAACAATGGCGCGATAAAATCGTGAATAAACTCAGTAATTAATTTTTACAACGTTCACATTTAAACACAAAGACTTACCCTCTACTTTCACGAAATTGTGTGAGAACAATCTTATTAGCGCATCGTAAACTGTAAATCGAATTGAGTTTGTGTTTCTACCATTCCAAGAGTTTTCTAAATTACCATTCATCTAATGGTAAATGAAGTACTTTTTGGGTTTTGAAAATTCCACATAATTAATCCCGCTTGTACTTTTTGCTGCATTATTAATTTAAATGTTATATTTACCAACCCGCACCAGGTCAAAACAATTGCCTAAGACCCTCCATTATGGCCATCTAATTCGAACTTTCGATCGTAGAGATGACCTGTGCCATGCAGCGGGTTTTAAATGGGCTGGTTAATTATTAAATTAAGTTCCATTTTATCTATTTAATTTATTAAGTTCACTATATTGACAGCCTCCGTGGCCCAGTTGGTTAGACGCTGCCTGTGAAACGTGAGGGCGCGGGTTCGATCCCCGCACCGAAACAAATAATTGTGTGATCCACAGGTATTTGTTTCGGGTCTGGGTGTTTGTGAGACCGAAAAGTCTCTCTTAGTTTCTGATACCCACGACACAAGACTCGATCTTAGTGTGGGGTCACGACTATGTATGTGACTGTTGGGTATATGTATGTATGTATATGTATGTATTATTAAAACAAAGAACTACAAAATTCTTCCTGAGAACCTTTAATCAAGGCTAATTAATAATTTGATTAATTACATGTGCATTCCAGCAATGAAACCACACGAGATCCAAGAGAAGCTGGGTCTGACGCGCATCCGCGACCGCAACTGGTACGTGCAGCCGTCGTGCGCCACGTCGGGCGACGGACTGTACGAGGGCCTCACGTGGCTCACCAGCAACCACAAGTTATGAGCTGCGGAGTAGGCGGCACGCGACACGCGACACGCCGCCTTCACGCGCCACGGTAATAACACCCTTATTTAATTCGGGGCTTTTATCAAAAAGGATATGCCAACCCCATCATATCTTTATACACATACTCCGTAGTTTATTTATTAACTAACGGCCGGGGAGGTTACTCTATGATGCTCCGCTCCTATTGATTATATAAATTACTGTGGCGACTAACGTTAGATTGGTAAAACACGGTTTTTTTATATGACAAGACAAAACCACGACGGTCAGGTTATAAATCTGGAACAGTGTTTTTCTAGATTTTTCTAATATTACATTTTCCCCTAAACCATAAAAATATGCGCTTTTAAATAATAATAATATGAATTAATTGACTTCAACATTCCATTTCAGGTGAGGATTTCGATGCCATTTAATTTAAGAAAGCTGCCCCCGTGTCGTCGGATCGAATAATTTGATTGTGTACTACGTTAATTGATATGAAGATTTAACGATACTAAAATAGCCAGTGAAGGTGCGAAGAGACTGTACGCAGTGTGTCGTCTACACACAGACTAATTCATTAGTTAGCTGAGTGTCAAGTTGTCACGCGGATAAAATCAATTATTCCATTATTTAATTAAAAATACAAGGATACAAGGAAACTCTAGATAACGTTGTAACGTGAATACATTATTATTATTTTTTTATGTTATTTAAAAATGAGAAATTACATAGAGTAAATTGATTTTTTTTTCTATTATTTAGTTTAATGTTTACCTCCAATTTTGTATGTATAGTAAGGTAGAAAGTTTTCTGATGCATTATTATTATCAAATTGAAGACTTGGGTGAGATGTGGGACGCGTTGGTTTTTGCGTTGTTTTGTAAAAGCTATGCAGTATGCACGCATGCGCGGTGTGTTGATTGTGATGTGGCCTGACTGTTGTGAATATTGGACTAAGCGTGTCGCCTTTTGTGGGCGTAGCCAGAACTACAATATAAAAAAAAAACTGTTGATTGTCCCCGGACCAGTAATGGACAGCGAAGGAATCATATTTGATAGTCATAATTTTTTATTGTAAGTATCCAGTTAATAGTTTGCAATATGTTTTGGTAAATTTCCTCACAGTTAGCTTTCATAAGAAACGTAGTTCAGTAGTCATTTGTAGGTAAAATAGTAACAAATATACATGTTAACTGGCGATATTACAAATATTTGGTGCCTAGTAGAAAATGGTTGAAAACCGTTGGTTATATTGAAAAATGTTGTGTTTGAATTATGGATACATTTTTCAACCGCCATAGCTCTAATGACTTCATTATCAAAAGTTAACAAGAATAATTTGCTTGTAATAAAACATTCTCAATGTAATTACTATTGCAAGTGAGAAAAGACAATGTCCAGTAGAGGCGAAATACACATGATGTCACTCGCGGATTGTCTCAATAATCGGCCCTAACACGTCGTTAACAGGAACGCGCAAATATAGATTTGTTGTGCGTAATTCGTCTTTTCTGTCGCATTTGTAGATTTTGTTCAGCAAGGGGCGAATTACATGCGAATTATTGAACGCCATAACATGGTATCCAAAAGCATCATTATTCGCGCATTTAATGTTTATGTACCTACCGTAATCGCGTACAATTCGCGCGTAATTCGCCTCGTCTGGACAAGGTCTAATTTTAATTCAGTGACCGTCTATATATAGAAACAATGGCTGCGCCCTATGCCTCTTGCTTGATACAGCACATATCGACGATGTAGTTGAGTTTTAGTCTACGCGACGGTTATTTTTGATTTATTAAAAGAAAATTTATAGAATTATTGTTTTTTTTTATAGATTATTGAATATATAGATTTATAATGGGTATATAATCTAAATTGTCATTGTATTTCAATAGGGCCGGGTGAGTCCACATATTTGATTTGTCTTTAAAATGTGATTGAATAAGCAATAAAAGATGGCATGTTATTGTTATATTGTATTGAAACAATTGTAATATCAAAATAGTAAACAAACTTATGTAAAAGTCGATAATAATATTATGATTTGTTTAATACTGATAAAATAAGGATTATTTGTACCTATAAAAGCCAACTACGACATTGAATTGGCAATTAGCACGTGATGCGATGCAATCGACTTCGCCAATAAAGCTATTATTATTTGATTCGGCAAAAAAATATTTGATAGTTAATGTAAACTTGATTGTAATAGCTGGAATTTTATCGTAATTTGTATTAGTGACGGAATCCAAATTTTAAATGTATACAATATACACCATTTTATTATAGTGTTTTTATCACGTTGTCTTAAGGTCGATTCATACTAGAGCAGACTTAAAGTGCAGCAAACCGTCAATATAAAAGTTGGCAAACGAAATTCACCCGTATATCTACTAGGTAACTCGCATATTTCTATTGAAGACGATATAAAAGGTGTTACGCAGACGCGTGTAATTTGCGCGAATTCGCGAGTTGTTTGATTCATCTCCATAGAAATATGTGCGTTATGTTATTTAGATAAGGTTGAATTTGCTATGCTACCTTTTAGATTGAAATTTCGCCTGAGCGTTTTATTGAGTCGACGCTCGTCCAAAGATAACGATACTGTTTAAATTAGTGTTTACTTAAACCCAAACACCGGTAGTCGAAAGAGTCTATTTCTGTTGACCAATTATTAAGCTCTTTTGAGTACCAGGAACAATTTTATTGGATTCCGTCGCTACTTTTAGATTTAAGGCGCACCACACACACCAAAGCCGCCTGTCCGGCAACAAAACCCGGCGGCCTATAAGAAAACAATCGTGTCGGCTACAAGTGCCCGCGCGTGTTGCCAACATGTTGGCGACGCGAACGATCAGCTCAGTTGCCCGGCGACATTCAACAACGTCATGAGTGAAGTCAGCAACTAGCCTGCCAACACAAAGTTGCCGATATTGTTCGGCGGGTCGGCGACTTTAGTGTGTAGTGCGCTTGAGATATAGGACTCACCCGCGCGATCACATTCACACAACAGTCACGCTACAACGATGATGAATCGTGAAGCAATGTACATAATTGAAATTATACGCTCTATGTACATAATAAAGAGTATTTTTATTACATTCGCCTTGTTTTCGCCGCTTAGCTTTATATGCGTCGATTTTAGTCTAGCTAAATTTTCATGGTACTTTCTCGGTCAACTAGTGTTAGGGTAATAGCTGTTCGATTTACGCTCATGCATATTCTCCCAGGGGTAGCTAATCGTGCCACTAGATTACCAAGTCTATTTCCGTCAAGGGAAGCTCAAGATATTTAACAATCTAAAACACAATATGGGCTTTCGAAGACAGCACTTCGCAGTTCATAACCTATACAGGCAGCCTTCAGACCAATGAGGAAATTAAAGCGTTGATTTTAGATGTTTTTGAAACGTTCAATGTTTTTTCATTGGCTAATTGAGATACTTCTGGTTTCGATATTCGGTGAGCGGCTGGCTGTTACAATAAGGTCGATATTTGGCGAACATCTAGTAAGCTTATTTTACGGGGTCTACAATGAGCAGTGTTCGTGGCATGTTAAGAGATATTTACTTTGTTCTAGTTTCTTTATGAGTTTAGTTTTTGTAAATTCAAATAAGTATAAGTTTTTGAGGTTGATTGCAGTTTAGAAATCATAAACTAAATATTTGTAAAATAGTAGTAGGACCTTAGTAATAGTCTTTGTTTTTAATCCTTCCATAATTTATAATTCGAGTATGTTTATGTAGTAATTAAGTATAACCTATTAGAAATTAAACTGACTTTACTCGATCAAAATCTGGACTAACTTCGTGCTATGTAAATCCCGCTTTGGTCTAACAAAGCTGCATCACTTTCCTCTTTTAATGTGCATTTCTCGTGCTAATGCATTTTTACAATAAAGGGCTACCGGCTGACTCCTACGCGGTACGCAATGTACTACAAATAGCAACATCGAGTAGAAACAAATTAAATTATGTAGGAAAAGACTGGGATGCCAAGAAATTACAATGTACTTTAAATACGGTTATAATCCTTTTATAGAAGAAAATAATAAGTTGCAAATCATTCTGACTGGGAACCAAACTGATTAACTAAACACACAGCTTTGGAATTTAGACAAAAAATATACAAACCGCCATAGGATGTCAAGACTACCAGATTGCTTGCTATTCACTACGTCTTAATTGGAGTTTAAGATTTCTAAGAATTATGCTATTATGATCCATCATCATGCTCAAGAACTTTCTACCGTCATACAGGATAACATTATCATCAATTAGATGTATTGATATTAATAAGCATTATTCTAACACTGTTTTGCCTTTAACATCTCTATATCAGCCCATACACGTCCCACTGCTGGGCACGGGCCTACTCTGCAATCGAGAGAATCGATTGAGAGTGGTTAGGCCATATAGTCCACCACGCTGGCCTAGTGCGGGTTGGCGGACTTACATACCGTAGAAATTCTTTTAAAATCTCTACGGTATGCAGGTTTCCTCACGATGTTTTCCTTCACCGTTAAAGTGCGTGGTGATTGACTATCAATACACACATAACTCCGAAAAGTCAGAGGTGTGCCCTGGGATTTGAACCCGCGACCACCGTGAACATGTTGGCAGCCGCGTCTGGTCCGTTACCAACAGGCCACCACGCACTTAACACCCACGCACTTTAACATAATATTCTAAAAATAAACTGTTTACTTAATCATTTTTCCTGTAAGGATCATGACGTCATCATATTCGTTATCACGCCGAATGGGCAGTCGAAGCTAGGGTACTTTACCCTTGATGTAAGTGTTGATAACATGTAAATAAACACTTATTAGCTTGGTCATCAAGTGGCGAGACTTGAAACCAACTTGAAAACTATTTATTTTGACAGACTCCTTGGTGCATTTGGTTAGACGCCGGCTGTGAAAGGAAGCAGCGGGTGCGATCCCGCACTGAGACAAATGTTTGTGAGTCCCACAAGTATTTATCTCGGGTCTGGGTGTATGTGACATGACCTATTACTTATACCCACGACTTCACTGATCTTAATGTGGGGTCAAGAGTAAGTATGAGATTTTATTAATTTTATTAATGTCATAGAACCTCATCATTTACCAATAATTATTGTAGGTATCAATTAACAATTTAATTTATGACCAGTATGTTTTTACTCCTGCAAGAAGGATCTACAGGTAAATGAATCATACTAAAACCCCGTCTATTGTCAATGTTATATTTCAATGCCCTCTTGCAATATCATTTAGAATCCAGCCGATGTACATGATCATCTTGCAAAAGTGTCTTCTGGAAAATTGTTTGAACTTCCCTTTCCAGCGTGCTCTGAGTCCAAGTCGTGTCTTTATAAACTTCATAAATACCTAGTAATCATTTTCAGTGGGTAATCTGTACTTTTAACTATTGCTTGAAGTTGTAGTTATTGACGATTCAGCCGCAATGTCATCGCACCTCGGCGGTAGAATTATTTGCAGTTGCTCGTTGAGTTGCACTTCGTCTTCGGGTAAGTGGTCTTCTGCTACGGTGGTGTCGTATTGTTCGTTATTTGCATTACTATTGAAGATAAATAAATTAAAATTAATACTTTTGAATTGAATAATAACATACTTTAAAGTAGAAAATTAGCGTTGGCGGAAAATGCTTTCATAAGTGCTGCGACAGATTTATGGTTGTTCTTGCTTTTATTTAGTTTAAGCAGTGGGACAGTTGCAGGCTACATGTTACTTATTTCCTATGTCTTTTCATTCATCGGGGTTTTTGAAAAAAAAAAATGCCGGTTTTGTTATGTTCAATGACGCAAGAAAATCGTCTGTTGCCAATTGACATTCAAATTTCAATAAAGGTGGCACCGCACTTACTATTAAGCCGGGCGCTCACTAGCCCAACGTAACCTTTTCCATGTATGAATGACAAAAACATAGCGTGTACGTGGTTCGCAAACCTGTTGCGAGCGGTACGCGTGCGGCTCACAGCGACGGTTTCACTCATTCTGCAACCGTAAACTGTCACACGCGTACACAGAACGTCTTTACATGCAACTTACAGTTACAGCTTCGTTAGTGAGTACCTGACTTTAGATTAAATAGTCACTGTTGTGTTAGTATATAAGGAGTAAGATAAATCGCTCACTCTAGTTGGTCTCCAGCCCTGGCACTGGCGAGCACGGAGGTGTAAAGCCTGGCGCGCGCTCCGTGCAGCCTCATGCAAGCGGGCACGTCCTCCACTCCAGACCGCGTCTCTGGTATTGCACGCAAAGCGTTAGCTCCACCTGATAAACGCACTATTTAAACTAACATCTATTAAACTTTCAACTCCTATTAATTTAACTTTATGATTGATTTCGTTGCGGGTTAAAGATAAGTTAGACATTCCCGGAGACTCGCTCGTTTCATGCTCGGTGTCATTAAAATGTGTGCCACTGTTGATTCTGGCTTGCAGGAGTTGCGTTGCAGTGGCGGGTGTAGGGACGGTAGTCGATAAACATTTATAAATAAATGCAATGAAGTGCAATGCAGTCACTATGCCGTGCCAGAATAAAAAAAAAATACCCAACAGTCACAGCCCTGACATTGCTCATAGTTGTGTCGTGGGTATCAGAAAATAAGAGAGGCTTTTCGGTCTCACTAAAACCTAGGGCCAAAATGAACACTAATTGTATATCGCATACATATTATATATTGTCTCGGTGATGGATGGAACACGCGGCCTATTGTTTCACAGCTGGCGACTGTCGATACGGACTGTATCTTCATGTAATACAGCAAAACTATAGAATTTCCAAACTTAATAAACCTGGTTTAAACTCGTAGGCATAATTGTGCCATTCGGCGAGATATAGCCATCTCTCGTCTGTATTTACTCTATAAATAAGTTTACATTTACTATGCCCCTGGCATTGGAGTCACTTTTCGAGCGAGTAGGTATACAAAAAGCTTACCGTTACCCTGATTGGTTTCCTTGTTTTTTAAATCGTTCCCTGGACTGCTTTCGAATGGCGGCAGCAAAACTCTTGTTTCGTCGCGGTTATCTAAGAACAAATATATGAGCAGTTAACTAAAACACGTTGTTAATCTTAGGTGGCTTATCATAACCCGATACCTATTTATTTCCAACATAAAATACAAAATATATTTCGTGTTATATGCTTTTACAAATGGTTGTAGATATTTTATTTAGTGTGTGCAAATAGTACCTACCGACTTGCTATGCTTTTTCCTATACATGTTAACATCGCTTCAACGAGTTCGTATGCATATTGCAAGACAGACTGTGACAAGACAAAGTAATATTTCCTTTACCAAGCTTCACCACTCTTGTGGGCACGTCAGCGTATCCTCGGAACAGAATCTCCAGCTCATCGGGTGTCATGCGGCGTAGATACGGCACCCGTTTCAGATCCGGACGGTGGAGGCAACGGAAAGAATTGCGGTGCTGTGAAACAGAAGAAAAATATACACTGTTACCACTGCTTTAATTACATTAGGGTCTATTGTTAGTCTCTTCTTTACCATTGCACAAAAATGTCGATAGGACACATTTTTATTACTTAAAATTCATTCAGTGTCACTGATAACTCAAGGCATTATCTTGCCAATTTCTACATTAAATTAAACGCTGCTGTTTTTTGTGGTATTTCAAGTTTCACACCATAAGCCGGGAAACTGGGGTATTTTATAAATTGTTGGCACCTTCACAACGCCAGGTGGAACTTGTAACCTCTCGCATGCTCGGGACATGCTGAGGCATTGTATCACGCTGTCGTGTTTCACCGATATTGCTGACAATCCGCTGCGCACCAGGTCTTCATTGATCTAGAACAAAATATAATATAGGTACTAAATATGATTACCTATCTTAGATTTTATAACATGCTATTTGGTCTACAGGTCTATTTTGTTAAGGTAGCAGAAGCTCATGTAAATAAGTTATTTCCACAAGAAATGCAATTGTTTTTTTTTTACAAAATACTTAACTACTAATAGTTACTCACTTATAAATGATTAATTATATGGAAACAAGCCTAGGGACTATTAATATCTAAGTTTATCATACTCATGTAGCAATATGTCTAGACAGTAGACTACGCCCCGTGGCAAGTGCAGTGCTGACTAGATAGAGTATCGACAAGACAGATAAAATTAGGAATATCAAAGCAACTGCGACGTCAAAAATTTTAAAATGATAATACTTCAGGGATTGTACTTTTTTTTATTGCTTTGAATGGCTAGACGAGCATGCCAATCGCCTGATGGTAAGCGATACGACCATTCATGAACAGTAGCAAAACCAAACAACACCATGAATTGTTAAGCAATGTTTGGCATATATATCGGAATTCCTTACTCGTCCCAAGGGAACATTAAATTTTCGGGACAAAAAGGTAGCCTAAATATTAATCTAGGGTGTTAGCGTTAGGCCGTTTTTGAGTTCATCGCGCACAACCGAACAGAAAAACAAAAATAAATCTAAAAATTATTGTTTTCGGTTCTATTACGTTAATACAACCCCCGCCCCCCCTCCTCCCCATATTAGTTTTGCTCATTTATCTTCCACGTACAGACATCGATCGGTTACAAATGTATTATATTATGTAAAAGTTATGCCAGATTGTTTGTGACCGGATGTACGTTTGTTACCATGACGGGTCGCAACCACTAAGTACCTTACCTGTAATTCACGTCCTTCGCAACATGGTACCAGCGGAGGTAGCTCTTCTTTTAGCTTGTGGGCCGAGTTCAGCCCAGTTGTGACATTGTCTCCGCTAGCGACGGGATTCATGAGCAGCAAAGAGCCGTTCGAGGACTTCTTCTCCTTGACTTGCAAGTTGTCTGACGATATGTCTTTAAGCGAAATATTCGCGTTCATACTTATATCTTTGATGGACATCAAGAGGTTGTTGTTCTCGCGAAGCAGCTGCATTCCGGATATTTTATGTGATCGGGATGTGAATTGTTTGAGTGTAATATTTTTTCAGTGCTCACATTTTTACTGACATTTTGACACTAAGCTTTTCTATTTTCGAAATGTAGGTTGTCATTACAGGATTGTAGGTATTTTCGTTATTAAGAATCAATACGACCTCCATGTCGCAACTTTAGTCTATAAGTAATGTTTGAACCATAAATGTAGTTTAATACGGTTTGAACCTATGGTTTGAACCTATGGTTTGAACCGAATGGCTATAGCCTAATGGCTAATTTAAATTAATATCATGGTCGCTATGGCAATGTTCCCGGCTTCATTGTCCACCATAAATAATAAGAAATACAAAGTGTACAATTACTAGCATTCTACACGGCTGTTACAATTGAAATAATGCTTTGCGGCAAAAGCCGCCGGCCTGGTATTGCCGTCGGCATACCCGCGCGGCACAAACCCGCCGGCAGTGCTGCCGGCATAATGTGTAGGAGTTTACTCTTTCTATAACTTTATGAATCTTTCAACGATGGATCTAAGGGTCCTGATTAACCGAGTAATGCCTTTAACCTACGGAACTTTGTACTTTATTAGGCACATAGAATTATTTTGCTGTCGATAAAACATAAATGCCGTGAGTCGGCTTGGTTGTTTGTGGAAGTTCGTAATGCTCTTTGTAGAATACGGTCATGGTTATACCATAGAATTATAAATAAACCCGAACTTCTCTAGACGGAATAGTAAATACTTACTTAGAATATCACACATAGGTACTTAAGGTTTTAAGATGTGGAGAAAGGTAAAAATACTCCTAATAGAAAACATGTATGCTTTTTGTCATCAGAATCGGGATTCAAAATCACGCTCGTTGACTATATTACAAAACCTTTGTTATTCTCATAGAAAAAGGTATTGAAGTGGTCTGACATGCGTCTGACATAAGCAAACAATGTTCTTGAAGCACTCAAAGTACTATTAGTCCGGTCAATTTAGACATTCGAAGTTACATAAAGTCCCAACAAGCTGAATTTCTGTGAAATTGTTCAAAACATAATTATAAACAATGTCTAGAAGTTCCCCATCATTCCCCTGTAAGGAAAATTTTTTATTCAAGATTAAAGGTAAAAAAAATGAGTTTTTCGCGATTTTCAGCAAAACGGTAAGTTTTATCATAAAAGTACCTCAGACAAAAATTGTAGATCATAAAATTATCTATAAAAAATGTATCAATACTTTTTTTCTTACGAGCCACCGTTTCTGAGATATAACGATTCAAAAAGTTATAAAAGTTGTTATCGTCATTATATGCACACGTTTCCACGCCACCTGTGAGGTAGTGTACTTAGGGCGTTTTTTTTAACGTGGTTTCCCCAGAAGGGTCCTACTCCACGGGTCAGTTGTGATCCTGTTTAATGTAAAACTATTGCAAAATAACGGAAATTTTCAAAGATTGGGAAAGGTAAAACCATTGTAAATTAAAAAAAAGTGTTGAAGTTTATTCGTCTTATTCGTAAGTTTCAAATTCTTGTTCTTCTTCTTGATCTTCTTCTTGTTCTTCTTCTCCTGCTTCTTCTTCATCTTCATTTTGGATGCAAGTAAATTGCGTCAATAGCGATGTATCGCATGATACTTCGTCGGAGTCAAACGAATCCTCCATTGTTTGTGATTCAATATTAGAGCACGACCGGCCTTGACAATTTGTGCATGCCAAAGAACAAGACAGTCCGACTTTTTTGCAACCACATTTAGCACTGCATCCCTTTTTGCAGTTGCAAAAAATAGTGTTCAGCAGTTTTTCCGGCGCAGGTGGAAGTAAAGTTTGAACTGGCTCTAATATATTGTTGACCAACTTCCAACCCCAGTCTGTAGAGTCTAGCTGATAACCAAGCAACACTTAAACTTGGTAATATACTCGAAAAAGATGTTGGTGAGCAGCAACTGAGGTTGGAGGAAGACAAGCTAATTGAACTTGTTTTTTTATTTTTAGTATTTTTAACGAACCATGCATATCGATGCTTATCTAAACAGGTAGTTTTTTTAGGAGCTCCGTACATAGAAAGAAGAAAGCGGATGCCGTTGGTAATAACTTCTTGTTGAGTTGAATTACTCTTTTTAAAAACTTCAGCACATTGAATTAAATCTTGTTTTTCAAACATTTTGAAAACTGCTGTTTTACCCCTCTTGTAAAATGCAGATGTCGTATCACAGCCAGTTATTGAGTGTAAAAATAGTACATGATCTTGACACTTTACAAAAGTAAGTAAACTTTTTGATGAATATATATCTGATTGATGCTGAGCTTTTCCTGGTTTTAAGAAAAAAATAGTTTTTTCATATATATATGTATGCTATATATTAAATGTTTAAATATTTTTCTATCGGTCATTGTAACTTATACTTACAATATAAAATATACATAAGTTTTAAATATAAGAATATCAAGTAAAATGAAACCATAAAATATTACAACTCTAGATGTATATAGGGGAGAGTCCTACAGTACCGTCACCTTAAGGTTTATCAACAAAAAAATCAAAGTTCTTAATGTTAAATATTCAATACCTCCTGATATATTTAAAAGAACTATTGTGCTATTAATAAAAATAACAAACAACCAAATCGTTTAGACAAAATCAGCTTTATTATTGCAATTCCAAGAATAAGAAAATACAGCCTAAAAAAAATAGGCCTACAGTATCGGCCACTAAGAATGTAACCATTTAGGCAATACAATAATCGCAAATATACTGATCGGATAGCTCCGATATATTTGCACAAGCCTCATGGACCCAAATTTTACAGTTTCCGCACCGTATCCAATCTTCTTCATGACATTCAGCACACAAAGGGCAAACTGTCTCTTCTTCAATCGGTCTGTGAGTAGAAGGTAGGTTTTCGGAATTATTTTTTTTATTTTTCTTACTGACATCTCTTGCTGACAGTAAAGTCTTACCTTTTCTATTACCACCTTTTCCTGAAACTGAAAACTATTTCTTTTTTTGTCTATTTTGTTTCGCTTCCAGCATCTTTTTGTACGGAAAACTCGTTATAATTTCACTTATTTCAGCTTTACGACTTCATGCAGTAACTCTTCATTTTCTCTTCACTAATTCTGTCATTCAGCGTTTTTCGGGGTATCTAATAGCTTTCTGCGGCTTGACGTGCACTCATCTTGTTATTCAGTACCTTTTCTACAGCTTTATGCATATCTGCCGGATCTCAGGCGCCCTTTTTTGCCTCGTCCGACCATCATTTGTATCATTTGGCATTTTCGTGTATTAAGTAGTAATTTTTGCAAGTAATGCAAACCTTTTAAACTAATTTAAGGAATGGCTGGTACTGCAGGACAGCGTACTGGCCGGCACTGGAGGAAACGGAAAAAATAAGAGTTTCGATTTCAGATGAAAACAAACGTACAAAGGCTGAAATAATATTCGGTTTTTAATAGCCATATAAGCATACTAAACTTACCAGGATATATTTTTTTAAATTGAATCCCTGAACTTCGAAAATCACCTACAGAATTTTAATTACGTAGCATACATTCATCGCGCGCAACAGAAATCTTTACACTGACAGTAAACCGGTTGTGACAGGTAGACGCCGCGTGGGGCATATACTTGCACGAGGGTACCGCACTAAATAGCGTAAAACTGTCAGTGCCATCTATTATAGATTTAGAGAATTTGTAACTGGCCGGTACTGTATGCCGGCCGGTACTGTAGGACTTTCCCTTACGTGGTGTACTCATGCATATTATGACGAAAACAACTTTTATAACTTTTTGAATCGTTATATCTCAGAAACGGTGGCTCGTAAGAAAAAAAAAGTATTGATACATTTTTGTAGATAATTTTATGATCTACAATTTTTGTCTGAGGTACTTTTGTGACAAAACTTACCGTTTTGCTGAAAATCGCGAAAAACTCATTTTTTTAACTTTGACCTTGAATAAAAAATTTTCCTTACAGGGGAATGATGGGGAACTTTTAGACATTGTTTATAATTATATTTTGAACAATTTCACAGAAATTCAGCTTGTTGGGACTTTATGTAACTTCACTCTCATTTTTTGGTCTAAATTGACCGGACTATATATTGAAGTAGGTAATTATTCTAGATGTAGTATATCATAGATCGGCAATGTAAAAGAGATAGAATGATTTAAATCATACATTAAAGCGAGATCCATGATGCGACCATACGTTTACACGGAATCAAATCGTAACAATTGCATAAATGTAGGTGGTAAACTTTTCAAGATATTTCTTGTGATCGGGGAATCTTGGTGCTCACTACTGACGAACACCAAAAAATCTAAACCGATAAGACATGTCAGTTGGGAAAGCTACGCACAATTGGAGCAAAGAAAACACGACTAGTGTTGAAATAAAACAAAGTAGATATCTGTAACCTGTAACATTTATTGATTTGAATTACTCTATACTATTTTTTTTAAATATTACAGAACATCCAATAATCCGTATGCATAGCATTAAAACACAATAACAAAAAATTGAGCATCGGATATTTTTATAAATAAAAACTACCACAAAAAGTATAGAAAAAGTAAAAAATAAAGAAAAACATTTTTACAAAAATAAATTGTTCAAACTGCATATCTGGCTCCAAGGGGTCCGGTCGTTTATTTGCGAGCCTTTTCTGGGAAATCAGCATTTCTAATACTAAAACACTATCCCAGTGGCTCTTCATTCGAGAGTAAGTACTTCCACGTCCTTTATATCGCTCTCCTTTGTCTCACCGGGCACGTAGAAATCTCTCTGTTCTGTCACTTCTGACCATCCAGACACACTGCTGTTCCTCTGAAACAATTTATTTCTTCATTCATCAATTAGAACAATCCTTGATATAAGAGCAATTTTATAATTATAAAATATGTGGTTATGTCTATACAGACGTAGCACTATGGTGGCTATTTCACCATATTGTACGTAGGTAGAATATCGTAAGATCAGCTTTTGCGTCTATAACAATCTCGTTCACCATAGGAAATCTAATAAATATAGCCTAAGGAAACCTTATAGGAAATCTTATCCTTCCCTCGATTTTCTGTGAGACTTGTACCTACGTTCCGGTTCGAACCAACCCATTTGTATTGTAGTTTTATCCACTACAAGGCCTACCAATATACAATCTAATTGGAACTATTTTGGAATCAGCCAAGTCTTACTCTCTTGTTTTTCTCTTCTTTCATTTCCATTTGCAGTGATCGGAGAATGCGGTGCGCGAGGAATTCTCCAGTGCGGCGCACGTCTGCGCAATCCACGTTTATGCGGTTGTCGACCACCGCCTCTGCCAGGCCTTCCACGGCCTCACCCCATTCCACTGTAATATACGATTTCATAGAATGATAGATAATTGTAAACTGCCTCGGTGGCGTAGTACTACGGTAAGACTACAAAACTGAGGTCTCGGGTTCGAATTCCGGGTCGGGCAAAGTGATATTGGGTTTTTCTATTCATTATCAGCCTGGAGTCCGGAATTTGTGCCCGATATGGCGATAGGCTCGCCCTCTATCACATCATGGGACGGAACATATAAGGCGAAATGTGGGTGTCCTGGTGGCACCTCTGCCTACCCCTTCGGGGATAAAGGCGTGAGTTTATGTATGTATGTATAGATAATTGTCCGCATTTTAAGGAGAAATCAAATCACATGATTTATCATTTAGCCCGACAGTATGTTTTATTCATTGAGATATAATAAAGCGGCCATCAACAAATTATTGCCTCTACTGGCAAGACAAAGTGAGTCCCATGCAACTGATAAATGCATTGCAGTCGAAATCAACGAAAACATCCATTGACGTAAGATGGTTCATTCTCGCCGTCGACAATTACGACTGCTTGGTTGTTGGTGGTGGTTTCTGCCCATCTACATAATATGTACGTTACGTAGAAATTTTGTCAAATCGCTATGGTATGAAGGTTTCGTTACGATGTTTTCCTTCAGTTACCTATATAGTGGTGATTGACTATCAATACACACATGACTTCGAAGAGGAGGTAGGTTCGCAGGGTAAGATCGAAATGCTACACACTTACATGTTGTGACACATATAGTGACCACTATGATGAGTTTTTGAATACTGTGTACTGTGATTTGCTATACGGGCAGATACAAGTATTTAAAACCAGCAGTTTGTCACAAATAGTGCCGCTATTGATGTTTTACACGTAATCCTAACCCCATAGGAAGAAACCAAGTCTTATGCTGCAGGTAGCATAACTGATACGTAGTTTCATACTAAACACTTTTTGGTGACACAACATCCAGACAAGGAAGAATTTGAGGGTCTCACAATCGTTTGCCCCGGTGCGGAAAAACGAAGCCGCTGCGTTTGGTTAAACAATCAACTAACCGCTCTATAAAGTGGTCCAAATATGTTTATTTATTCGAATTTACAAGCCGTTTTCCTGAGGTCAAATATTAGAAAACCTCTTATTTACGATATATGTATAGATAAATAAATAAATAAATACACCCAACAGTCACATACATAGTCCTGACTCCACACTAAGATTGAGTTTTGTGTCGTGGGTATCAGAAACTACGAGAAACTTTTCGGTCTCACAAACACCCAAACCCGAAACAAATACCTGTGGATCACACAAATATTTGTTTCGGTGCGGGGATCGAACCCGCGGCCTCTCGTTTCACAGGCGGCGTCTAACCAACTGCGCCACGGAGGCTGTCAAATGTATAGATATCCCCAACATCGTTCTGCTACCCCATGGCCTAATTTTATAATTCAGTGACATGTACAAAGTATGTAGAACTTACTGGGGTGTCTCATATGCGGCAGGGTCACTTTACCGACAGTGATGTCCATGCCTTTCTGAACGCGTAGGCTCACCATTCTCGAAAGCAGTTTCGCTGCAGTGTTTATCATCTGTAAGAAATTAAAAGACCTGTATTCGTATTATGCTAGCAGTAACTAAAAACGCTGAAGGTCAAACGGTGTATTAAAAATCAAGCACAAAGGTGGATGTGGCATAAGCGGATTTACATAATATGTAGCAAATTTTGTCTCATTTTATCAAATGGCGAGACGAGCATGCCATTTGCCTGACGGTAAGTGAAACGACCGCTTATGGACAGTAGTAAAACCAAACAATACCACGAATTACAAAGCAATGCTCGGCATTTCACTGCGCTCGCCATCCTGAGACGTAAGATGTTAAGTCTAATTATGTCCAGTAGTTACTCTGGCTACAATGATGATTAAGAACGAATGGTAATATTTAGTCGATGGTGAAAACCGTAATTGTGTCATTGTGTGTGGAAACCGTCATCAAGTGGATAATGTTTCGGGTTGAGCCTGTGTAATCCTGGTTTCGGGTGGGCCTGCATAATAGTGTTCAACTTTACCATCCGATGCATTGTCACATTGTGGTGCCCGAAATAAGAACCTACATTTATTCAATACCGAACGGGATATCTCCCGGCTTTGTTACTCGCGTAAATGGTATCAAAAGTTAAATACCACCAATTGAGGTAAGAGTGTTTGAGCATTATCAATTAATTATAATAATCAGATTACAGAGGGAAGTGGCATATAAATGATTGTATTGTAAGTAGAGACCACTTGCTTTCCTGCGATCGCGCCGTCAAGATGCGCCACCTAATAATTTTATTTGCCGTGGGCCTGGGATGCGCTGCGGGTAAGATTAAACATTGAAAGGAATCAGCTGATAGATGCCTTTGTTAGTTATTGGCCTCATTTTATTAAAATTGAATCATTTCGTTCAGTTCAGTTCCTCTATCTATAATCAAAATATCATATGCAACCCTACATACCAGGAAATTCATGGTAACTTACAGCACTGCTTATTTTTACAGTATTAATAACATTTTTTATACGCTTTCAGCCGCCCCAGATCCCGCTACAAGAATTGTCGGTGGAAATGCAACCACGGTGGCTTCATACCCGGAAATTGCTTCGCTAATGTACCGATACCTTCTGCTCTGGTGGCCTCACGCCTGTGGTGGTATCATTCTGACCAGTAATGCCATCTTGACTGCAGCTCACTGTCCTTAGTAAGTTCAATGTAATTAGAATTATTTTAAAAAGTCAATCGAAGTACGTTTTCTATGAACTATGGTATTTATGTTTCTCATCATTATTATAATGCTGATATAGATACAAATCTGTTACATATCACATAGGTGTAGGCAGAACACATTTATAAGATTTTAAATAACGTGTTGATAAAAATAGTCATCAAAATTAAGTCAAATATACAGGGTATCTCAAGACCGCGACCGAAAACGAAACTAGGTGGTATTATTAGTGACTTTAAACACAATGCAACTAAATATTTGGTAAAAAAATTGTCATATTTTTTTATTTTATTTTTACTGATCATCGTTTTCGGGTGATAAATACGTAATTTTACTAAAATAATAATGTAAACCTGTTTATTTTTAAAGACGCAATGGTACACAAGGGTTAAAATTACTATTTTCGCAAAAACTAGGTATTTACCACCCAAACACGATGATGTTTAAAAAATTGCAAAAAAAAATGTCGCTTTTTTTGCGAAATTTCTCATTGCATTGTGTCTGTTACCACTAAAACTACCACCTGGCTTCGTTTTCGGTCGCAGTCTTGATATACCCGGTATAATAGGATGTCTTTGCACTGCCTCGACAAAAATACTGTTTACGATGTGCTTCGGCACATCTTCTAAAAATTAACGACAAGTCCTAAAATTGAATGCATATTTTAATTCCAGCGGAGATAGTGCAAGCCAATGGAGAGTTCGCGTCGGATCTTCGTATTCAAACAGTGGCGGAAGTGTTTACGGTATCCAGACCATAATTATACACCCGCGGTTCAACTCAGCCACAAACAACAACGACATAGCCATTCTGCGCACGAGCTCCCGTATCACTTTCTCCAGTGTGGTGAAGGCTGCCTTGGTTGCTGGTCCCAATTTCACCATCCCTGATAATAGATCAGTTAAGGCCGCCGGATGGGGATCCACTTATGTAAGTATACTATTATTTTATGATCACACGTCCTAGACCAAGTGCAATGCAGTCTAAAAAGTCACAGGCGAAAGATAGGATTCATTCGCTGGAAACCGAATTACGCAGGCCGAGCACGAAGCATGCTATACTTCAGCATTTGCCATTTCGGCCGCATTATATTCAAGTGTTAGTGTATAAGTGAGCATGTAGGTGATAACAAAAATATATAATTTCAGTCCGGAGGCTCAACGGTGTCTCAGCTGCGTCACGTAGAGATTTGGAGTGTAAACCAGACCACATGCGCATCAAGGTACGCGAGTACTGGCGCGGTGGTAACTGAGGGTATGATGTGCGCCGGCTGGCTCGACGTGGGGGGGAGAGACACCTGCCAGGGAGACTCTGGAGGCCCTCTGTACTACGGCAGGGTAGTGGTGGGGGTCACCTCCTGGGGTCTGCAGTGCGCGCTCCCACAATACCCAGGAGTCTATACACGCGTGTCCAACTACGCTACTTGGATCCAGGTCACTGCTTAATTTACCAACGATACGGCTAACTTGGATTGTTACGAAAATATAACTGTTATTACTTGATTTGTTCTTTTATATCCTAGAAATGATACAGTTATTTAACAGTCAGTGCTAACTAGTAAACTAAATTTACCCAGCCTGAAATAGATATCAGTATTAGTAGCTGACTGAAAGTTACGTCATCATCTTCAGCCACGGAAAGTCCATGGACCGATGTTAAAGCGAGCATTCGTACAATCAGTACTTGGAAACGAATACGTACATTGTATTATTACAAACGATTTTAGCACACTGCTTATAACATGGTCACTGCGAATGTTATTATTAAAGCGCGTAACACCGGTCGCTACCACCATAAGACTTCCTAGCTCCATCAAATAGAAAGGTAATCAATCAAAGGTATAATCAAAGGTAATCAAGCGCATATTATGCGCGTAGCCGTTCTTGCATAGATCACGACTGTTTTATACCTAATTATGTTGTAAACTCCTTTTATTATACAGTCACCAAAAGTGACTAAGTTGCACCCGATGGTAAGTGTATAGAGTATCTACTGGTGAAGGATAGCTACCACTCAACAGTTTGAACAGTGATACAGAATTGCTCAAATCTGGATATCAATCGATTATAGAAAAAGCCAGGGCTCAGCAGCTACACAAACAATTTCTACTACACATCAATGCGCTGCGTCAGCCCATAATCTCCCATTGCTATTTGCTAGGGATGGGATTCCTCTATCTTCAAGAGTTCAATAGAAAAGGCTTAGGCTTTAGTCCACAAGGTTAGCCTAGCCACGGTTGCCGGACTACACCTACCATAGAAAATCTTGTTATGATTACTGTATGCAGGTTTCCTCGTGACGTTTTCGTTTACTGTTAAAGAAATTAACTAATTCTACACATACCTCAAGCAATTTCTTCCTCTCTGGAAGATAAGTGCCAACTGCCACTGGGTCCGGCAGATCCTCAACGCGGTCCGAAAACGTCACCTCCGCCAATTTAGTGAGGGACGGCTGAAAAAGTTATTCGTGATGTACATATATGAATCATCAGCGATGTTTAGTCTCAGTAAAAACAGCTTTAGGGGCAGCTGGCCAATTCGTAATACAGAAAATATTTAGTTCAATTAAATGTCACTGCGGTGAAATAAAATGGTGTGAATTAGGGTGTCACCGTAACATTTATTGGTAATCAGAACACGGTAACAACGAAACCTCTAAACGTCTTAACAAACTTTGCAATATACACTAGTAAATAGTCTTCATGCAAAATATATACTTATTTTGTTTATTATGTTGTTTTTTCTCTTTAACTCTAGGTCTTTATTGTAGTACCTAGCAATAGTCTGTTTTTGTAAAACCCTACAAAATTTAAATTTTATTGTTAATGTATTTTTTTCTCTTTTACCCCAAGGTAAATAACCACTCTCAATCGATTCCCACGATTGTAGAGTAGGCCCGTGCCCTGCAGTGGGACGTATATGGGCTGATATAGATAGATAGATAAATAGAAATTTGCCAAGGCACAAAACAGACTTTCTTTCTAAAGTCCTTGCATAAATAAAATAGTTACCACAGGAGTGGGTGGTCGATCCTTCACGCTCTTCATGTCTATATCGGTGGTGGTTTCAGCGGGAATGTTCACGATGTCTCCGAAGGCTATGGACGCGCCTCTCACATTCACGTACTGGCGCGCCAACTCGGCTGCCACTTGGATGGACCAGCGAGGCATCTTTGCACTGTTGGGTGAAACACATTATTAATTCTTAGCTGAAAGCAACCGTAGTTATGAAAATCCTTGGGGGGATCCATGTTGAACAGTGGACGTCCTGCGGCTTAAGAGTGAGAGAGCAAACAATACAATTTGATATCTTGCTCTCTCACATTTTACTCAAATTACACATGAGTAGTGAAGCTCGGTGGCGCTTAGCGATTAATGCAACGTCTAATTGAATTAAATCAGAAAGAGAATGAATTTTTAAGTTGTACTTTTCAATGAGGAATCGGGGGTAGAGTATCATATAGAGTGGGATATTTCCCACTTTCATACAATCCACCTACTTCTGTATGTTCAGATCGACATCAACACGCATTATATTTACGCCATGCTGAATCTCTTTAGCTACCTGTAATTCTTCAAGTAGTCTTGAACCTACAACGGAGTAAATAGTCAAACAAACAGAAGTTGGAAATTAAATACTAGTAATTTCCAGTATCCCATAGATTTAGGCTACACTAACCGCTTCTTGCCCGCGTTGGGCCTGTAGTTCTGGAAGAACACGTGTGCGGCGCGCGACTGCACCATTCTCTCCACATCGCGAAGCAGAAGGTGCACGCGACGACGAGCGAACTCTATCACAGCGTTCTCTAACATCTGCTCGAACAAACATTTGATTATTTGGTTGACAGTCTCCGTGGCACAGTTAGACGTTGGCTTCAAGGCTGCGGGTGTGATACCCGCATCGAGACAATATATGTTTGTGTGAACCACAAGTATTTCTTCAGGTCTGGGTGTTTGTGAGACCGAAAAGCCTTTCGTAGTTCCTGATACTCACGACACAAGACCTGTCTTAGTGTGGGTTTAGGACTATGTATGTTACTGTTGGGTATATTTTTTATTATTACAATGTATTTTTAATTTATTTATTTACTATGAAGGCTTTTAATCTATTATGTAGCTATAATTATATCTAACTCTTAATAGTTATGATTTATCCTAAAATGTATTTAAATCTATAAAAAATATGCAGGTCAATTGAGTAAGATATAAATGACTCTTAAATAAATTTTATTTGGCAAAAGAAACTAGATTCAACACACGAACTATTGATATCCGAAAACAATAACCCCTTCTAAATAAGGAAAGATAAGAAGTCTATAGTCAATGCAAGCCAATCTAATAAGACCGCGTTTCCTGAATAAGCAAACGAACCCGCATAAATAACAATAATTTTCAAACTCTTTAGAAAACAATAAGAAAATACTTATTTTGCGAAAAGGCAAACCCGGCCTCTATTAAAAAATTATGGCGGTTATTCAAACATCATATTTAGAACCCACATTTTTCTGAGAAATAAATAATTTGATTGCATAATGGTTTCTTAGATTTACGCGAATGTTGCACATTGAAATAAAACTATTTTATACGGATTTTATCGCGATTTGGTTTAATTTTTACATTTTTTAACTTCCCGGCGTTTCGATTACTTTACAGCTTTCGTGGTCACGGGGGGGGGCTGAGGTATTAGTCATCCGCTCAGTGACTGTTACAATTTAACTACCCTTAATTTACAATTATTAAATTAATTGTAACAGTCACTGAGCGGATGACTAATACCTCAGTCCGCCCGGTGACCACGAAAGCTGTAAAGTAATTGAAACGCCGGGAAGTTAAAAAATGTAAAAATTAAACCAAATCGCGATAAAATCCGTATAAAATAGTTTTATTTCAATTTGATTGCAGTCTAAATATCTACAATGAGCCCCGGCGAGAGATTTATTTTTTGCCGACACTATTACACTAGTCTGCTTGAAACCGGCTCTTATTTTATACATAGGTCCGAGTCACCGGTTCACCACAGGACTGCACGGTGCTTATCATGGTACATTGTAGTCACTTTACCATTACAGTCTAAAAAACCCGGTCTAAGTTTGCCCTCGACTGAAAACCCAATTAGACAATAAATGGACACACCTAAAGCAATAATCACCTTTTTTTGAAGCCGATTAAAAACAAATAAACAAAGAAAGGCAAAATATGGAGTCGTCGAAACCGAAGTGACTGTTTGAAGAGGTTGATGACAGTGGATGAAGCAAAAGAGGCATGTGTGGACCGTAGTACTTGGCGCTCTATATTCTTTGCTTACCCCACTGGGACATAAGCATGAGTTTATCTATGGACATACCTCTTCGAGTAACCTGACAGGAGCTGATGGCAGCACAGTCTCCAGGTCCATTCGAGCCCTGGCCTGGCCGAGGGTCATGAGCGCGTCTCCTTGCGTGGAAACTGCCGTACACATCGCATCAATCGCCAACCGCTGCGCCAGCTCCGGACTCATGCCTTTAGCTCCACGCTTCGACTGTTCGATAACAAACATTTTTTGAATTGTAATCATACATTGTGCACTGTGTTTGTGGTTCGATATAATTGTTTGATATGTCTCGATTAATCAACAGCACCATCAATCCCTGCTGAATATATCTCCTCTAAGAATTTCCAAAAAATATGATATTTTTTTTTTATAAAATTGTTCCCATCTACACGTTCAATATTATTTATACAACAATATATCGATTAGAAATATCATGTGATTTATCATAAGTATAAAAGTATCACCTTCATAAATTGTACCAATTTACATGTTTTGTCACGTATTGCATCTCTACCGAAAATAAAATTTCTGTTTTTAAGCCGTTAAAGTATCATTATCATTTTCAAGCACTAGAAGTTTACTGCTGAACATAGGTCTTCCTTTGCGTAAATTACGATCAACTTCAGTTTCGAATTCGATACCTTCTCAAATTCAACGCCCATTTTCCTAACAAGCTGCGCCGCCTTCGCCGTCCCGCCGTGTATGAGCTTCCAGTTCGCCAGTCTGATCCGCTGCAACTCCAAATCTGTGTTGTACGCGTATATTTCTGCTTTCCTAGAAATTAATAACATTATACCTATGTAATTGTTTTTGAGACTCTAGAATGATAAGTAATTTCGTAGGTGTTTGTTTTGTGGCACACAAATTTTACTGCAATGTGCCTGATGGTAAGTGCCGTTGAAACGAATTACAGTATTTAATGTTGAGACCGATTATCTGTTGGTGGTTGGTACAATTTTACAGATCTGGTCGAAACTAGATACATTCACGCTGAACTTGATCCCATTTGTTTGTTCTTATTGCGGTTTTCATCTATCTTGCAGAGTGATCGCCACTTGGGTGGACACAAGAATTCTTCCACCAGTTATAATATTGTTTGGCAATCTCGAAACTAAATGAAATCCAACAGAGTATTTTATTCACGTCAGCTTCCTATGACAGTGTTACCACCCCAATTAAGCTAACCCAATGATACTAAATCTTTAACGAGAAACATTTCTACCATTTTACTTGTTGGATACTAAATAATTTTTATTCTAAGGTCATGGCAAAGTCCCCAGACATGTTTTAAGTAATTCCATTTTATAGCTTTTTAACATGCGATTAAACATACTTGGCGTAAATAAGCATTAGCAAGAGTGATTGTGTGAGTTAATGGACTTTAAGTCTGGCAATGCTATTTACTTTAAAAAGATCTATATGTTACAAAATGTCCTTGATGTGTCAAGAGTGAGAAAACCAATGTTCTTTCTCATATTCTATTGTCTGTATTTAGGAAAAATTAAATAAAAACTACGCCTGTATCTTCAAAGAGGTAAATAGAAATATCATGGACAAAACCCATAGCTCGTAGTGTCTTCGTCCGATGATTTGGATCTACCCCCACCTGTATCCTAAATTTAAATTGCATGATAAATTACTTGGATCTCCTCGTTGCTCCAGCTGTCATATCTTCTGTGTAGAGTTTAAGAAGCAGTGATTCTTCCTGTAGCTTTTTATTCTGTGCTTCCACGCGAGCTTGCCACTTCTGGTTCGCCTGTATACATAAAATATGCAGATTGAATATAAGTTCATACATACATACATAAACTCACGCCTTTATCCCAGAAGGGGTAGGCAGAGGCGCCAATAGGACACCCACATTTCGCCTTGTATGTTCCGTCCCATGATGTGACAGGGGGCGAGCCTATCGCCTTATCGGGGATAAATTGCTAACTTCGGGCTGATAATGAACAGAAAAACCCAATATCACTTTGCCCGACCCGGGATTCGAACCCCAGACCTCAGCTTTTTATTCGTACCGTAGTACAACTACGCCACCGAGGCAGTCAAATATTTTTTTTTTTTTTTTTTTTATTGCAATGAATGGCGAGACGAGCATGCCATTCGCCTGATGGTAAGCGATACGACCGCTCATGGACAGTAGCAAAACCAAACAACACCATGAATTACAAGGCAATGCTTGGAATTCCACTGCGCTCGCCATCCTGAGACATAAGATGTTAAGTCTCAATATGTCCAGTAGTTACTCTGGTTAAATATAGGCAATTTCAGTTCAAATCGATTGAAATTATATTCCTAGTGATTTCTACTGTATGCAGACATTATTGCCCGTCAAGTCTGTACTGTATTGGCCCATATAATATGTCCCACTATACGACTGACTGGGGTCAGACCATAGTCCAACACGCTGGCCTAGTGTGGATTAGCGGACATTACTAACCATAGAAATTCTTACAAATCGCTATGGTATGCATATTTCCTTACGATATTTTTCTTCATCGTTATAGTACGTGGTGATTGAGTTTCAATACACACATGACTCTTAAAAGTCAGAGGTGTGCCCTGGGATTTGAACTCGCGACCACCGTGAACATGTAGGTGGCCGCGTCTGGTCCGTTACCGATAGGCCACCACCACGCACTTAAATAGCATGACGTCAAGTCTATTGTCATGCTTAGCATAAAATTGTATAATGTCCTGATAAAGTCACTTTTCTCATGCATTGAAGTCAGATGTCACCTTCATTTTTATGGTAGAGGTTGTACTAACAGCCGGTAATTATATTGGAAAGTATGTGGTCCGAACTAGTTGTATTTGTGATGAGCTAGTTTTTCTGGAATTCGAAAAAACACGCATGATTTAAATATAACTATGTCTTATATTAAACACCAGCCCAATGTGTTTTTTATTCCTGTGGTCCAATTCACATTATTTTTACGGCAGGTGATACTCGAACTTGAAACAACTTTGATACCTCATCTTCTATCCTCCTCTTTTTTGCCTCTCTTTCTTGCTTCAGTCGGTTCAACCGCTTCTTCTCGTTCGTTCTCCACTGGCGCACCATCGTTATTTTCCGCCGGAGTTCCATTTCTGCTGCCGCTTGCACCCTCTGCTTTATGCGGTTCTGCTTCTCATGCGCCCTCGCCGCACGCTCACGACGTTGTTTCTCGTTGAACTCCGCTAAATACTTCATTCTCGCTTGGAGTTTCTTCTCATGTTCTTTGGCTCTGTAAATTAAATAAAATCAGTCTATATATTTATTGTTTTAATCTCTTTTCTCTATATAGAATTCCTTTCATGTTGGGTGAACAAGTCTGCTGGCCTAGTAAGGGTTTGTAACTCTAAATACCTTTGAAATTCACGATAAATACTTACTAGTGTGAAGGTTTATGTTTTTCTTACTACATTAAAAGGAGCGGTAATTAACTACGAACGCAAGCGTGATATTAAAATATCAGTTGGACGTGATCTGGAACAGATTCCTTGTACCAGCTGTTCGTATTGCAACTAAACCTTGTACTTAACAACACCAGATAATTATGAAAAAATATTTCCAGATTTTGCCTACATTTGCCGCAATAAAGCAAAAATGTCTGTGAATTGTCACATCTAAGCGCTTCATATCTCCACAGCTGGATGGGAATAATTAAAAATGAAATGAAAGTGAAGAGAAAAAATTCTAATGAAGGCGGTTGAGACAGGTTGCTTGTTCACGTAAAGGGCGGCGAGGTAAATTTTCCTAGGTAAAACTTAAGCGCTCTTCAAGACTCAACTGGTAGGGTGATTTTAATTAGAAAGCTTTTGAACTCTCCGGACGCTTTCTATTAATTGATGAATATAAAATGAAAAAAAAAAACAATTTAAAAGGTGCACCTACTCATTTATAGGCAAAGTGGGCCGAGTAATGAAATTATGAAGTTATTTATTAAGATTTTAATGATGAACTTAACAATAGAGAAAATAGTTGAAATATCAAAGTATAATTTTATGTCAATAGCTAAATATTTCGACAGGCATGGGAAAAGTAAATTTGATATCGAAATATCTAAAATAACCAGTAATAGTAGCTGTTAAATTGCCTTAAGAAGTTTCGAAGCACTTACATCCTCAATTAAAACACAACAGATATCGTTGAATCGTCAAACAGTAGTTCAGTTTTGTACAAATGTAAATCGTCAGTGTACAGACTTGATGAATAACGCGCCAAATGGTTTATGCAAATGCAACAAAGTTTGCCATTGCGGTACGAATGTTCGCTTAATGGGCGCGGGCGGTTGACAAACAAGATGCCATGCTGAATGGTGATAAACTAGGTGAGGTTAATATACTGTCCTATGTAATATTGCTTGAATTTCCCCCCTTTTTTAAGAAGGTTTATGACTTACACCGAGTAGCTTCAAAGGAATGCGAGTGTACGAACGGGTCTATGACAATGTCTATTTTTCTCGCCAAACAGCAGTATAAATGCACTGTTGTGCGCACACATCACAAATCTTTTCTTATAAGATGGAGAATACTTTTGGCCAATCATCATCACTTTCAGTTTTGAAAGGAGATTCACTGCTGAACACAAACCTCCAACGATTCTCACAGCAGCCTTATGAAAAAACCTGAAGATCTAAATCATTGTGCCCACCCGAAAGACAAATACATAGGTACAAAAGTGAATTTGTATAGTTGAAATGTACAACGTAAGACTCAATCAAAGGAGATTGTTGTATTCGCAGTTTCCACAAGTTGCAATTTGAAATCTTGTTATGTATGAGCTGAAATTCCGCGCCGGATCTCGCTCCCGTTTCGTACAGTTTAAATTAAATAATAAAAGCGTTTTAACGTCACCGAATGAAATTCTCGACAATCGTTTGTGGATCGTAGGCTAGGTTTCGTACTGAATATTTGCCTTTAATGTTTTTAAAAATGAGTTTAATAAGCAACGGTATTTAAGTGATGTCGAGGTCGTATTTTTATGAAGCTATTCGAAATAAGCAACAGTGACACCTATACAGAATCAGAAGACAATTCATGTTTGGTAAAAACTCTCCTAAAGTTGCTCCCTATGAGTTATTACTAGAATAAATTCTACAAAGGTTTCCGAAATCTCCGTAATTTATTAAATGTGGCTAAAACAGAGACGATATAAGAGAATGATTAACAGTTGAACAAATAGAAAATTATACCCGCAACCTATCTCGAGCGCCAAGTGAACCTACGGACTTGGGTGGCGGAATAGAGGTCCTCTTAGTTTCTAAAATTTTACCCGTTTTCCTCAAACTAAAATATATAAAGCAAGTAATTAATGGTTTTTTGTTTTGTCTTTTGTAAATTTTTACCAGCATGATCATGAAATTATTGTTTTGGGTATATATATATATGGGAGAGTTTTTTACAAAGCAATATTTTTTACAAAGCTATTAACTCATAGGTGCGTTATACTGGGGCTGCAATGACGTAATATTTTTTTAAGACCAATAATCTTTTAAATAATCACAGGACCACCTAAAGTTCTAAAACCGAATATTAAATTTTGAAACCATGTTAATTAATAATATTAAAATTGCATTTCTTCAATCAAAAAGAAAAAGAGATTTCTATCGAATCATAATACCAATTCCGGTTACTTCAAATGCCCCCCTGGCGGTTGGGCAAATAAGGCCCAGACTAGGATCTTTGTAAGGCAACTAAATGAAAATAAAGTGTCACCATTAATCAGTGGCGAGCGGCTCACGTACCGGCTCGTGATCCCAGCAAGGCCTTTCCACGCCTAAATATTCAACAGACTAATGAGTGTCTGCGCAATAAATGAATACACCCTTTTGAATGGCGAATAAAAACTAACTACTGTCGAGAAATTGAGTTTGTTCAAAATTGTTCTGTAGGCCGACCTAGAGTATTCTGTTGAAAGCTTAAGGGCTTTTGTCTTAACAATTGTGTTGGCCTTAATTTTTTTATAATTTTTTCCATGATAATTAATTAAATATTGTTAATACCTTTTGAAACATGGTAAACAATGGTGCACTATTGACACTATTGACGGCTATTGACAATTTTGGTCCTAAAAAAAGAAGTAATAAGAACGTGTTTTCCTTACAGCCGTTTCTTCTCCGCCCATTCATCGGCGTGTTCCTGCGCGACCCTCTCCAAATGTTCCCTGGCCTTCTCCGCCTTGGTGAACACCTGAAGACGCCGTGCTACGTCGACCTCCACACGCTTCAGCGTCAGGTCGTCTCGGGCTCGCTCGTCCTGACAACATATCGTCGCTGTGTAAAATACTTACGACGTTTATTGCTGTCTGATTTATACCCGCTCCGGCAGTAACCCGCCGTATTCACGAATCAGTGCCGTTGATCCGTTTTCTTCTTTAGCTTAAGAAAAAAAATTACATAGCAATTTGAAGTGTGGAATCTTTATGACCCATATCGTACTTATTGACTAACAAGTATACGACATTCGTGACGGTAGTATAGTCCATTATTATAAACATAGCCTTACCAGTTTCTTCATCTCCATATGAATCCGATCCATGAACTGGTTGTAAAGGTACTTCCTGTACTGGTTGAATTCCTTCAGCGAGCACACCGCCCTCCCCTCCTTGGTGCAGTAGCCCAGCTGCTTCATGCGTTTCCTGGCTGGCTTCTGCGCGAAGTGATGGGCCAGATGCGGGTCGTGCATGGGCACGTAGTCGTATGAGACGTTGTTACAGTACGGGTCGGTTAGATCGAATGTAGGTTGCGGACCGCCGCTGCCGAGGCCTACGCGTCTCACCTGAAGAAAAAATATTGATATCTTATTACACGAGGTTTGAGAATTATGGCAGCTATGTTTGTCCTGACTTGACCTAAAATATGTGATATTTGAATACCATGTAAAGTATGAACGACAATGTGGCAGCATTAATGACTGCCGTAGTAGGTACTGGAATAGGTCGACATAATTATATCGACAATGCCCACATTTGTCGACGTTAATGGTTAACAGCGATTACATAGGAGGGCTTATTAATTGCTAGGTTGGTACTTAATGCTACAAAGAAAATGTATGAGCTGTATAGTAAATAATTCTAGAAATTATTAAGTTTTCACTGTACAAACAATTGTCAAAGTTGGAAGTAAAATTCAGAACCATCAGGTTGTAATACGCCAGCGATTATATTTTTAGAATTAACTTAGTCACCAAAAGGGCGTAATGTCTGCCAAAAAACAGGCATTATAGTAGAAAAAAGACTATAAATCAATGCCGGTGTAGCCACAAATCACGCAAACTCGCTCACGAAAATATCCGATCTTTTAGTTACTTCACCAGCTGTGCCGATTTCATTAAGTGTAAAGAATAATACAGTAGGTATCTATTCTTAAATACAAGCTTTGCTAATAATAAACATTTTTATTATACTGTAGCGCGAGATTTTTAGTGCCGTGGGTTCGAATTAAAATAGAAGTACACTCAATATTGAAAGGTTTCAGCTAAGGAAAGAAAATATTGAAATAAATTGGAGGCCTTTAGATTCCATAATTCACAATCGTCGTATGCTCCCAAAAGGCCAAAAGGGATCTGCATACGAAATTTAGAAAATAATCTTTCCGAACTAAAGCAATTATTTTAAATGTTCCTTAAGTAATCCTTGGCGAAAGAGTTAACTTTCGGAATACATTAGGCACCGTTAGCGTATTTGAAATACCGATATGAAACATTTTTTGCCAGAGTATGAAACATTTTGTCATAACATGAGATCGGCAAGGGGGTAAGCGAGTTACTTTATAAGCAGAGTGATTTTTAACGAGTTTAGGCGAGCCATTATTTAAAGTTAACACATTTGCTGGTTTTCTCCAATATATGTACGTATGAGAAATTCGATTGTCGAAAAAAATATGTTATTTTAACTGAACAACTCATATTACTTGAATGACTCGACCTGGTGTTCAAACTTAGGACCTCATACATCACCGTTCACAACCGTTGCCACTACACTAACAAGGCACGTAACCATACAATTATCCAAAAACGATCTTCAAGAAAATAATAATCAAAGAGCACACTTAAAGGACATTGGGTCGGGTCAAAACGCGTTACTAACAAGCTGGTTGCGTGTCGTACTTATTAGCCCATTATCTTCCAAACATCGTTGAGGAGCTTGTAACTTCCTAATCAGAAACGAGCTCTTTTGACAGTGACAGCCTCCGTTGAGCAGTTGGTTAGACGCCGGCTGTGAAACGAGAGGCCGCGGGTTCGATCCCCGCACCAAGAGAAATGTTTGTGCGGCCTACAAATATTTCTTTCAGGTCTGGGTGTTTGTGAGACCGAGAAGTCTCTCGTAGTTCTGATATCTACGATACAAGATACGATAATTGATCTTAATGTGGGGTCAGGAATATGTATGTGACTGTTGGGTGTATTTATTATTATTATTTCTTTATTGACCGCAAAATCCCTGCCGTATCAAATCTGTCCGATTGGAGTTATATTCTCAATTTATGCAGTAATTATTATTATATAAACATGTCGCTAGAGATAAGAGATCAAAAATAAATAAATTTGAATAGGTTAATTAAGGGTGAAATTAGATTTTCCAAGAGACTTACTGAGCTATATTTAACTTTAAAACTGGGTTACTTCGCAATATGTAAATAGCCATAGAAAATAAATGTAAAACAATTTTATGATTAACATAATCTAAGTCATTGTAACAGATTAGCATCACGCACATTATTCACCGCTTTATTAACTGAATTATATTCCATTTATTATGATATAGGAATTTATGCCCGATATGGCGATAGGCTCGCCCCCTATCACATCGTGGGACGGAACATACAAGGCGAAATGTGGGTTTCCTGTTGGCGCCTCTGCCTATCCCTTCGGGGATAAAGGCGTGAGTTTATGTATGTATGCATTATGGCGAATATTGGACAACGTGTAAGGAAAAACAGTTAACTTTAGTATTCGGTAAAAAATGATTAGGTACCAACTTGGCAAGGTGTCTTATTCCGATTGAAGAAAATTGATTTTATAATATGTTAAACCTCTGTTCTATAATGTTTTTGCCACTAATATTACGGTAGACACGCATTCAATATTTCATGAAAATTTACCGCTCGACATACTTGTCGCATGTACTAAAGAATATGTCCCCGGATGCTTTTAATTTTAAACCGAACCGCGCCTTTTACCTTTGCTTAAATAGTTTCCGCTGTTACGCCAATAACTTTGAAATATAATGTTATAATATTCAATAGGGATGTGTGTATATGAAAATACTAATATATAAAACAAAGTACAAAAATCTTATAATATTAAATTAACCGTGGACACATAAAATGTGGCTCTATCACTTTTGGCTAAGTAAAAGAACGTAGATTTATTTTACTCTCTCTCTCTCGTTCTCTCTCTCTTCAGCCAGAGGAAGTCCACTACTACACAAAGGCCTCCCCAAGGCTTTCTATAGATACCTGTTTGAACATCCCATTTTCCTGCCGGGGAAAATAATGCCCCCTCCAGACCATATCTAACGCTGTCAATGTGCCAAGACGACGCGACAATATTTTGTTTGCAAAAACATTACCAAGAGCTTTAGGATTAATCGTGTGCGAACTCGTGAACGCGCCACCGCATTCGCCCGATGAATGGGGGGCATTAGCATAATGACGGCCCGCCCTCTTTAAAAAGAATTTAAAAATGCTTCCCCGACCATTATTCCAATTTCTATTTAGATTTCACACGTATTTCACCGCGCTCGAAACCCGCTCGCCGTTTTAACAAATAACGATGTGTATAATATTATTTTTATATGAGGATACAAGTGATATAATTTTCATACACACTGTATTCCCTCAATCATAGAGTTATATGTAACTAACACAAGTTTGTTACATATATCGTAGTCTATATTCTCGGGGGAGTAGGCAGATACGCTACTAGTGCCAAACAAATTCACCGAACGTAATTCCCAAAATGTAATAATGGATAAGCCTATCCCCATGTCGTGCGCTAATCCCAAACCCAAGTAACACACACAAAGTTAATCGTCCGGCTTGGAAATAGAACTCAGGACTTCGTTTCACAGTGTCATAATAACACTGGACTATTGACGCAAGTTTTTATTTTACGTAAGAGCTTATTATGTTACAAAAGTGGTTAAAGCATATATTCCTGTTCTTGGCAAATTGTATCTAAGTGCGGGTTGGATCGCCCTATAGTAAAATATCTTCCTACTTCTACATATAGTACATACGTATGTATGTACATACATACAAGTAATAATTGTTCCACGTGGTTTAACCTCAACAAGTGGACGCAGATGTAATGGGGGCGAGTTGAACTAAGTATCAAGCCCCGGACAATAAAGTGTAACGATCGCCCGGACGTGTTGCAAGGACTGTTCAACCCGGAACGTTGTAGCAGTGAAACATTATATTTCTTTTATATTAGTATCAGTATTTTGAAATTGACTGCCTCGGTGGCGTAGTTGTTCTACGGTAAGATTGCAAAGCTGAGGTCTCAGGTTATTGGATTTTCCTATTCAGTATCAGCCCGGAGTCGGGAATTTGTGCCCGATATGGCGATTGACTCGCCTATCACATCGTGGGACGCAACATACAAGTCAAAATATGGGTGTCCTGGTGGCGCCTCTGCCTACCCCATCTGGGATAAAGGCGTGAGTTTAATTATGTATGTAGTTTTTAAATTGTGGCATGGTATAGTGACTGCACTGCAACTGTCAGCGCAATGCCATCCAGACAGCGTCGATGGCATCAGACAACGGTACATACAGTATGAGTGAGATAAAGTTATTTTTCACCATTCTACACGGTTATGCCAGTCTGTTCACTAGTGGATAACTCAGATTGACACGAAAGGGGTAAACTTGCGTGGACTATGAGGAGTTTCCCACAGTGTATATAGGTTTCCTACTGGTTTAAGCCGGTACGCTAGTGTAGGTTTTAAGTCCCAATCCGTCCGTAACATCTGCAAAGATGCCGGTATGCATGGTAGGAAGATAAAAGACGGTCATTTCAGCTTCCGTCGCGTCTGGGCAGAGGTAAGTGTACATAACACGTTTTCATCATTAGATAATATTACCATAGTATTAGTAAATTACATAACAGCGTGGGATGTCCTTTGGCCAGATGGCGAGAGGACATGCACAAGAGGGCCGACAGCGACTGGATGCGTAAAGCAGCAGACCGGGCTCTGTGGCGTACCTTGGGAGAGGCCTATGTCCTGCAGAGGTCTGCAACGGGCTGATGATGATGATGATGATGACCATATTACTAAATAAACATATCACGTGACCAACATGGCTTTGAAACGCAGTAGGTATACTTCGTTAGTTTTTGAAAACTTACATACATTCGAGAACCCTTTACGAATTACACAAAGGTTAACCGCTAATCACAAACCCTACTCATTTGGTCAAGTGCTATTTAAATAAGGTACTTTGACCTTTTGAATAGACGACTATTCATTCGTTGAAGACTAGTGTAATGACAGTGTACACTGGGTACTTAATATACACTGGGTACTTAATTAACTTGATATTAATATTATTTCTCATGATATATAGAAAAACTTGTATATTTTCTTCGTATGTTATGCCTCCCATAGGGAGGCAAATGAGAAATGTCTTGAAATCTCATATTAAAATTTAAACCCCTTATGGTGTTTCTTGAGGTAATCTTATAGTTCATGTTATCAATTACTGGAGGTAGGATAATCGTATTTATCCCGATAGAGACTACAGAACCTGTAACTTTTGGCATCAAATAATTTGTCATCTACTCTGTATTTTCAACGAAGAAATTAACCTTAAAACATCATAAATCCCCATCTAAACAAGAAAACACACATAAAACAATTGTAATCCCAGTAAAGCGAGAAACACCGTGGTGGCTCATAAAGATATTGTACCATTTGAATACAAAATAAAGGTTGATTTACAGGCTCCGGAGCTCTCATTCACGTCTTGGAAACGCCCGGGGATTTGCATCACAATCATTTCAAACCGAGCTGTCTGTTTAATCCGCGAAATATTGAGGGTGCTTACCGACTGTTTAGAATGCGATGTAGGCTCAAGTAAAAATGCGTATTAAAAATACATCAGCAACTTTGGAATGGAATAGGAATATTCGGCTCCACTAAAATCTGGGCCAATGGAAACCGTGTTCTTTTGTTTCACAGCCAACCTCTTTTAGTAACTGCTTTTGTATTGTATTGTATTGTATCAGCCCGTATACGTCTCACTGCAGGGCACGGGCCTCCTCTACAATCGAGAGAATGATTGAGAGGGTTTGGGCCGTATAGTCCACCACGCTGGCCTAGTGCCGGTTGGCGGAAGTTTTACATACCATAGAAATTCTTCTGAATAAGTATGGTGTGTAGATTTCCTCACGATGCTTTGTTACTGATGTTATACGCACATAACTCCGCAATAATAATATTATCTTACGCTCCATTTACACAAAATATAGTAATTTTTATATAATTAATTGGATTAAAAATTCATAACATTTTTGTTTTTGCGGTGCCTTCTATAAATAGTGCAAACAATATGAATTGCTGTACTCACGTCTTCACCAATTTTTCCGCGCGAGAATATAATCCTTCCAGCTGGCATTTTAGGCATAGGTAGTTTATTTTCCAGCCCAAGCCTGTACCACAACGGCAATCCATTTTTTGGGACAGCCCTAACTGGTTTTGGTATCGAGTCGATAACTTTCTTCAACTCGGTAGGTTTTCTTAGGGTCATGAGCGTGATGTCGATGTCACATAGATCATCGAGCTCCAATTCCGAACCCTTAGCCGAAGACATGTTTAAAAATTTCAATATAAAATCATAACACCAACACTTCACTCACAGAAGACTGCTGACTGAACTAAAATTTTGACGTCAAATGACGTTCGATTTTCAAACATTAATTTTGTTCTTTTTGTTTGCATAAGTGGCCAGTGTTTCTGTAAAAGAAATGTTAGGCCGTATGCAATTATTGTAGTATTAAAAGCGTTCGCATTTCATTATTCAAATAATTCGTAATTCATAATAATCTGTCTAAGTTATTTTAAAGTTGATATTTCTTTTTAATCCATACACATTAAATAAGATGAGGCCTACGTTCAAGTAAAGCATAATATATTTTTAGAATGATTCTCTCTAAGATAAGTCATAATATTATTTTAAATAAAGAAGATAAAAAGATTGTGAACACAATAACTTTGTTTATTTTGTTTTAATCACAAACAACATCAAAGCAGTCAACTGCTAAGAAATATTTTTTCATTCGTCAAAGGGAACGAAATTAGAATTCGTGAAATGAAACCCAAAATAATGCTGTTGAAATGACGCCGATTTTTTTCAAATTACTTTTCGAAACTTTTATAAATATCTCTTCCGTATTATTAAATACAGCAATTGTTTTTTGATTGTAGAATTGAACGATAGTTAAGTTAGATGTAAATTAGACCCCTGAGTTAAAGGTCGCAAATTCGATCTCGGGGTACAAATCTCCGACATTTAAAACTTACATATAAACTAATACAAAATTTAAAATTTCTTTCTTAGATAACACTGACATTATGTTAGTGTAGATTTGAGTTTTACCGAATTTGGTTGCTAATATTGAAAGTCTGTCCCGCCCTCACACCCGCCACTGCAACTCCTGTAAGCCAGGATCAACAGTGGCACGCAGTTTAATGACACTGAGCATTGAAGCTCAGCGAGTCTCCGGGAATGTCTAACTTGTCTTTAACCCGCAACGAAATCAATCAAAAAGTCAAATTAATAGGAGGAGTTGGAAATAAATTATTGTCCACTTCCCTCCCTAATAAATCGGGTGACAAAACAATGAACTAAAGAGGTAAATAACCTCGCATAAAAACATTTACAGCCAGAGAAGCCAGCTGTATATTGAAAGTCTGTCAAATAAGTTATAGGTGCCTTACTTAATTTCAGTCACTTGTTCAATAAAATCCACCACCAAACTATGTTTTAAAGAATAGTTTGCTGATATAGTTTATGTCTCAGTTCCATCAATCACGTCTTCCTGTCGTAGCGTGGGAAGAAATTTAGCAAGTCGGCATAATCGTGTCGAAGGGCGCGAGATAAAGGATGCTCTACTTATATGGCATTAGATTTACCACATTAAGGGCCAATTGCACAAACTAACTTTACCCCTACCTTTGACTTTAACAATGTCATCGCCATACATTTGTGACGTATTTGACATTGCTAAAATATGGAGTTGACGTTTTCAAAGTCTGTTATGGTTAAAGTTAGTTTGTGCAACTGAGCCTTAGATGCAGCGCTTTTGTCTAGACAAGATAAAGCCTGCACACAAAAAATCGTGTTTTCTTAAGGCGGGAATACACGAGTGAACATAGCTAAATATTAAAGTTCTTTGGAAAATCTTACATTTAGCTAGTAACGCTCAGCTGCAAGCAAATGTGTATTTACATAAATTGAGTGTTTATCGCAATCGCTTGGCTGTATTAAACTTGTTCGGATTTTTGTGTATATTGAAATTTGTAAAACATTTTCATTGGTTCTTTATTTGATACTAGTGACTCGACGTGGTTTTGCCCGGTGCAAGTAGTGTTGTGTTGTAACTGGATAGTATATATTTAATAAATTTCTTGTCTATGCACTACATATTGGAAAATGGAATAGACCTCAGAGACCGCAAGATTTTCTGGAATGCTCAAAACGAGTCATAGTAATTTGCTAAATACTTGTTCCGGGTCTGGCTGTTGCCTTAAGAAAACTAGTCAATGTCTAGTATGTCGTAGTATCAGTTACTTGTTATATTGTTGGGTGTATTTAGGATCACAAAAAAAATTCAAAACAAAGCCCCAGACGTCCCACTCTTTATTTATTTATTTATTTATTTATATACACTTTATTGCACACACAAAAAAAAAAAAACAATTAAAAAGAAAATCACATACATAAAAAGTACAATTGGCGGTCTTATCGCTCAAAGGCAATATCTTACAGACAACCATGGGATGGATTTTAGAAAGGATTAATAGAGGGCAGTTTAAAGTGTAAGAGATAGAAGCTAACACTGATTAATAAATCAAATAGCACCGCTAGATTTGCAGTCTCATACTACTCAAAACAACGTACAGGGTACATCTAGACTGCGACCGAAAACGAAGCCAGGTGGTATATTTATGGACTATAGACACAATGCTATTTAAAATTTCGAAAAAAGAAGCGGCGACTTTTGTTACAATTTTTTAAGCATCATTCTAACATTGAGTCTTTAAAAATAAAAGATTTAAAAATGCCACCCGGCTTAGTTTTCGGTGGCAGTTTGGATATACCCTGTATACTCTCAATACAAGCTAAATACACTATCAACTGGTGATTCTCTCACCATTAGTGAGACTCTTAGTGACAGCCTCCGTGGCGCAGTTGGTTAGACGCCGGCTGTGAAACGAGAGGCCGCGGGTTCGGTCCCCGCACCAAGAGAAATGTTTGTGCGGCCCACAAATATTTCTTTCGGGTCTGGGTATTTGTGAGAAAAAAAGTCTCTCGTAGTTCTGATACCTGCGACACAAGACTTAATTGATCTTAATGTGGGGTCAGGACTATGTATGTGACTGTTGGGTGTATTTATTTATTATTAGTCACAATAATCCCGGCTCGTTCAGTACCTCCGCAGTTTACACTCATTAGAGCACGGAGTTTGTTTAATTTACACGTGTGATGCATGTGATTACTGTTTAATCTCATTAAACATTGCGTATGGGTATTATGAAGTCATTATTTTTGCAAATGGAGCTATAAAGTATCGTTAATATTCATTTGCGTGTTTATTTATTTTATAGACGTGTCAGGTGAAGGACAAGATTGCTAGAGTTCCCTTTTTCCATTAATTATCACTTTTATTAAAAGTCAACACTTACTTTTTGTTATTTATTTATTGTGATTTTTCATGATTTCATATCACCTACATTATTTGGGGGATCAATGTGTACATTATGATCACTAAGCTGTATGGGTCGTATGGGAGTTTTTTTACGATTATATTTTTGAATAACATTATCTTATGAAGGCGATAATTAACTCTGTGAAATGTGGGTAGTTACCGCAAGTGACATCTCTACCTACCCCCTCGTTGTTGTTGTTGTTGAAGGTGTGACATCTAAGATTCAGGTAAGACCTTGCTTTTTATGGGATTTATGCAAAAAAGAAAGCAATATTTTATATAGCATAAAACATCATAAAATAAACAAGCGTAACAATAAACTTCCGATAACAATTGTATCAGCATGGTAACCTTAATTCACCTATCAATTCCGAATTCTCCATACAATCAAATGGAAATTTCGACACAATATAGTTCCAGTACTATTAATTAGAACGGCCACAGTAAAAATGCGTTGCACTTGCAGTGCGCCGAGGTACAGTGTAGAAATTGCGCAGAGTGTCGGCGCGGCGAGTCGACGCCGGAACGGCGCTGATACCAGACGAGTGCCGACCGCCGCGCGACGCCCGCGTCCCGACGCCCGACGCGACATACGCCCGACGCGACGGACGCCCGAGCGAATCCAACCGTGTTTACCCACGCGTGTGAAACTTCATAACTTAATAACTCGTGGTAAAAATACTACAAACATCCTCCGTGCGTCGGAACGTCACTGCGTTATTATAAACAAAAACCGAACGGTCTTTTTGAAATAAAGGTTAGGTTTGTTGAACTTTTTCGCGGCACGCGCGCTCGGCTTCTGTACTGACGTCACAGTGCAGCTAACTAGATTAGGTACGCTTAGCTGTGTAAACTGAAGCAAGGCGCGACGCACTTGGAGGACGCATACAAATAACTCTGATAATGATAATAAAATTCATTCATGAGTTGTACATAAATGTGTACGATCGTGAACGGTTTATGATTCTGAAATTAAAATTTTATGACTTCTAAATGGAATCGTGATACGTAAAAAGTAAAAATGTTTAGGCCACATTGTTGAGTTTACAACTATTTTACGTTTGTAGGTAGTAACAGTTGTGAAACATTATTACGGAGTGTCGGAGTTTTCGCTGAAAGAGATAAACTTTATCTTCTGTGCGTTTTGTTTAGCCGCTGAATTGTTTTTAAGTTATGCAGAGCAGCGATTCTCATAATTTTGCTCGCCATATTTTATAAAATCAACATTATCTTTCGTATTTAATGAGTATTTAACTTGTTAATGATTAAATTTTACTGAAAGATAAGATCACATGATGTTAAATACTCTTTTAAATTATAAGAGAGTTTCGCAGAAGTCTTGAGCTAGTTTGTTTATCTCATACAAAATTTCCTTGCCCCCAAATGTTGTATGAATAAGTATTAATGTAAGTAATATGATTTCATTTATTTCTGTCGTAAATATATAAAAGAAAACTGACTAAAAATACTTATGCAATTCTTTCACACATTATGGTTATTTTTGAGTACCAGTGGAAAGTATAACATTAAAATGAAGATCGGTGGCAGGTATACAAAAATATTTCAAAGATTTCCGATAACTAATTTTTTTTAGCTCCGATAGCGATTCAGCTGTGAATTTTTTGCCGTCTTAGTACATTTGGTACAATTTAAGTATTCGTGTGTAATTGCTGGTTTCTATTTAGGTATCCATTTTTCTATAAAAATAGAGAGGATAGTATTAAAATCCATTAAAATCCAGTCATTACTAATGTCATTGCAACTACCCGTGGATTTTTGAACTTTTCGTAGTAATGATGTACCTACTCGTAACAGCAGATTTTTAGTCTGGTACCCAACAATTCTTTCATTGAAGTTGTATATTTCTAAAATGAGTTACGACGTCATAGAAATATCAGTTGAGAGAGCGTCGTAAATACTGTCCTCTCTCTGAGCCAAGATTTATGGCACCTCACTTCTTCAAATGGACTTTTTCATGACACACCACTTCGGTTAATACTAAAGAGTCCATCTGGAATTTGGGTGTGTATACCTTATATTATTTTTAAAGTTTTGAAACAATCCTTTAACAATGTCTAATATTTTATAATTACCTATAAACCTATACCTCTTACAGTCAGCTATGAACCATCTCTACCGTTAAGTGAAATTATCCTTAGTTGAATTTAATTGAATTATATTCAATTCTTTTTGAAAATTTATTTAGACAATGCTCACTTAAGCAGGTTACATTCAATATTTTATTAATTAAAATACAGTTATATTTTAGTATAATATTGTTATTGAAATATACTTCTCAATAATATAATTGAAAGCTGTGTTTTTCGGTATAAAATTAATAACACGTAATATTCGAAGCCCACTTTCTTTGAAGGATTAGGCACAGGAATCAAATATATACAGCCTCCACGAATAATACTCACGCGTTCTTATTTATTGTAAGTAATTCCACTTTACGTAATTTTACACTTAGTTTAGTTTATTACGGAGAATTTATCACACAAAGACCTAGATTTATAGCAACTTAAAATACTTCAGCGCTAGCTTATATATTTTACTTTTCTGCGTTGATATTAAATACGGCACACATTTTATATTTGACGAAGGTACCTTCAAACACGGAGTTATTTATTGGGTCTTTAAACAATAAGGAATATATCGCGAGTGAATATTATTATCCTGAGAGGTCCCTAATTTATTTCAAAAGTACGAAATCTACCAACCCGTATTAGATAGGTACGCCAGCGTGGTTGTCTACCGTCTCATTTGTACTGTGTAGCATTGGGCCTTTGTGCACTGAAACAGATAATGTATATATTTCCCAGCCGAAAAACATTAACAAATTGAAAACTAACCTCTTTAGAAATTCAGCCTCCTTTCATCCATATAGTATGAGTATCTTCCTCATTCAAATACTTTTGGAAGATTATTTAGAGGCTTAGTACTTCCAAATATACTGTAAAATACTTTTAGTCCGTTTAACACTTATGCCTTTGGGTCTTGTAAATTTATTAAATAGCGTTAAATATACACGTGTATTATATATGTGTATTTTATCATATGAACTTGATAGAAAGTATGAAACTACAGTCGAACCGGATAAATTCATTTAGGTATAATAATTGTTCGGCATTTCAATAGCATTTAAAGGGCAGTGCTTTTAGGAGATAAAATATTATACCCATGGGAGACTTTCAATTTTGTTGATGTCAAAGAATATGCTGTATACTTAATTAATAAATACAGATAACATTATTATATTAATAATATTTAAGCTAATTTGGAGACTCATATGAACTAGCTACTTTTCGTGAAATAATTCCGTCATGTGCCTGTGGAAGTGTGGATGGCGGTTAATTAAAGTTACTTTGAAATTAAAAGTTATTTTCTTATTATGGTAGACTTTCCTTTTAATTCATTTCATTATAATAATACCTATATGCATAACTTAGTACATTTTTACTGGTAACAGTAAAATTTACTAGCTCAAATAGTCTTAATAATTCTGAAGTTGAACATAATATCTTAATTTTTATTTATTATGTACATAGCGTTAAATATTTACTTTCTCGGTAGTAGATTCTAAAATTGTCCCGTAAAGCTGACTATAATCTTTTAATACATCGTTATTAATCCCTAATTAAATATTGAGGTTTAGTTATCACTTTTCGGATTATATTCTGTTGCAACAATCACCCTTCGCCTTAAACATTTTGCATAAATATAATGCAACTCCATAATTGATTTCCATTTGTTAAGCGACCGTGGCGCTCAATCGCAGTTCTCATTGCGTATCAATTTGTCGTCATTTATACCGGTTTGTTTCAGTATAGACAATATTAATTATTTATTGTACTCAATATAACGTATTTTAAGTTTTAAGGTTTGATGAATAGGCCACGATTTAATTGGGGTTTTTGAACCGGCAAACTTGAGGTTTAATGCCTAAATCGACAAATTGTAGACTATTGTTTGAGCATTTGACAGCCTCCGTGGCGCAGTTGGTTAGATGCCGGCTGTGAAACAAGAAGCCGCGGGTTCGATCCCCGCACCGAGACAAATGTATACCACAAGTATTTGTTTCGAGTCTGGGTGTTTGTGGGGCCGAAAAGTTTCTCGCAGTTCCTGATACCCACGACACAAGACTCGATCTTAGTGTGGGGTCAGGACTATTTATGTGACTCTTGGTTGTATTTATTTATTTATTATAGAAAACCCGTCATAGTGTCCACGCTACAACGCCACGTTTTTGGTTTTCTGTTTATGCGGTTTTGGGCAGGCTTGTATAATTTTGAAGACCAGCTCTATGATAAATATCTCTTGTGAAAGTTTTTTTTGCGATCCACCGCACTAATTTTTTGGTGCATTGTGGTTACTTTATCGAGACATACAAATATGAAATTCGGCTTACATTTTCTGAGATTGAATAATATGGCATATTATATGTCCAGAAAATGGCATCCTGATATTATTGAATAGTTAATACCTAAAAAGTGTCTGATAAGTACTAAAATATTCGTCTAACGGCTTTATTTATAGGCAGACTAAAAACCTATTTTAGTTATCGAATGTTTTGTCCCTTTCGAACGACTTTCGAATTAAGTTTGAGCGAAGAAGACAAAACATTCGATAGCTAAAATAGATTTTAAAACTGTGTGAAGAACGTAAATATTTAGACGACATCTTTAAACTATATACTACTAAAATCACGGAAGTTTGGGATTTATGTAGCTCTATTCAATTGTAAGGTATCGATTAAATCAATAATATGGAAGGTTATTATAATATTATGTTATAAATGCGCCGTATAAAATGCACTAGGAGGAAAATTGCGAAAAAACCATTCGTTCTAATAATATTTATAATTGGTGTTAGCTTTATTTATAGCACACTTTTTAATGGAAACAGGAATAAACAAAGTAACATATTGTATTCAAGTTGAAAAAATTTAAGTAATATATTTCTTTAAACATTTTTTACATCATGTTTTTCATTTTATACGAGCTTTTTTTTTATAAGGCGAGGTTAATTTGGCCTTTAAAAGAAACCATTTACTAGTAAAACATTTAAGTATTAAAAAAAAACATCCTGAGATTTAGTCCACGTGACTGACGAATATACGACAAAGGTAACAATTTAAGCCCCTACAAAGTAGTTCTATGTTGATCTTCAAATCTTACGCTATATCTCAGCTGAACTTCATTACAATCGGCTCAGTAATTGAATAATCAAAACGTTACATACTAACAAGTCAAAGAAGTAAGTTTCCCTTTCAAAATATTAGTGTACACTGATATCTAACTACACACTAAAATGAGAGATAAAACACGATAAAAACCAATTTGTCCTTTCACATGCGCAGTGACAAACATCTCCGGAAACCATTTTAAATTCAACTAAATTGGACACTTAGCATGACGCGGGCTCATAATACCGCTGCAGTTGGTAATCGTGTTTTTGATGGAATTTTATAACTTTACATTCACGACATTCTTTTATTAGCTTTGAAATGTACGTAGTTTTAACTATTTAAAAGAAGGATTTTAGCCTTTTAGGTAGACTTTTATGAGTTTTTATTGCAAGGATTGGAGGTTTTTTGCTGGATAGAATATTTAATTGGATTATGATAGCGGAGAATTCAAATTTCTTATTGGTTTTGAAATTCAATTTTAACTTATGTATTATACATAGTGAATCTTGAACATTTTCAATAATACAGTTTAAGTACTATTATGCTATATTTAGTTGAAAAAGTACTCAATTTATTATTTTCTCATACCAACAAAAACATTATAACGAAATCTAAAGAATTAGTTTCTTGTAATAGCCATAATGCGGCTTGTATCAAGTTGCCAGTCAATAGCATTTAGATTTACCTCACGTAAAACTATAAACTTTTTTGAGGTTTCACGGTAATATTTCTCAATTTTTTTCATGAATCTGTTGACATGATTCTCTAAAGTGGTTTTGTCTGTAAAAAGAATGTCTGTGGGCCGGCAGCAGTGGAACAATAAAACTCCGCTAAAAATAGCATTTTTCCCCTTAGTGCCAACCTCTCTGTGCTCCACAACATCTGATACGCGAAAGATCGACTTTCATACAATTTGTTTTTCTGAATACGGTTTGCGAAGTCTGATAAATGTTATATCCAGCTGTAATTACGCTTTTGTTTTTTCTTCATATTGAGTTTCAATTTTGGTTTGTGGTTATTATTTCGAAGAATTTATTTTACAATTATTACAATTTTAGTTATAACAGTCTCTGAATTTGCAACGCCATTACGTAGATTTTTCGTGTAACTCGGGTTTATGTTATATTTCTGTACATAAAGTGTACTGTAGGTATTAGTCATTGCGGTATCGTCTAGGTGCGACTCAATCTGTGATCTCTCCCATTCGACACAATATAAAATAAGCGCAATCACTTTTTAACGTATTAATTCTCTATCGAAGATTCCTTAAAATGACGTTTTTGTTTATAAATAGTACGCATAGATTCTAAACATGTATGTATAGATTCTAAACTAATGTGATAGGTGATAAACTGTGCCATCATATAAACTTACCTTTAGTGTTATAAGTGTGTGATACATTACATTTAGTGGTATAAGTGTTAATATAAAGTGCAAAATGTCGGAGAGATTCAAAGTGACAAAGTTTGAGGAACCTTCTGGTAAGACTTATAAGAACTACGGCGCTACGTCGGCTGAAAGTGATGTGGAACTGAAGGGAAAACTGCTGGATACAGGTATGAAAATATATACTTTAATATTTTGTTTTAATTTTTTGTATCTATAAATGACTTTTGACTACAAATAGTAAGTGGTTGCATGTTTTGGTATCAAGACTTTGTGATTGTTTAATTAGAAAAGAGTATTACCTAACTATACTGATAGTAAATTATATTACCTGTACTAATGTCATTACAGGTAATCATAGAAAGCGTTCTGATTTAAGAATATGAACTATAGATATATTTAATATTTTTTCTACTACTATATACAAAAAATGAAAGTTTCTTTGTTGCGTATTTGTTCTATACTATTTGTTTTTTGATGAAACGAATGGGTTATTGTGGGTACCTACATCAGACGTAGCGTGGGACGTCCTCTGACCAGATGGCGGGACGACTGGCACAAGAGGGCTGGCAGCAACTGGATGCGTAAAGCAGCAGACCGGGCTCTGTGGCGTACGTTGGGAGAGGCCTATGTCCAGCAGTGGACTGCAACGGGCTGATGATTATGATATCAAAGAAGGTTTTGGTCATTGTAATAATATCCCACAATAGGTGATTACAAACCTACGATATACATATAGCTGGGTTGCAATGGAGTCGTGTTTTAAAACGAAAAAAGTATTGTACGGATTACGACAAAAATCAATTGAAATATTGATATTGTATAGTGGTTATAATAGTGCATTACATCAGCCTTGACAAAGTCAGGTCATTCCGCTAGTTTAATATTTAATCCATGTTGTCACAACCTTAATGACTGCACTTTGAATAATTGTGTTCTGTTGTTTCCAAGTACTAAGTAATTATTTTATGCATAGAGATTATTTTATGAGCAAGAGATTAACATGTTAGGTACCTAGTAGCTACTACATTTATGTAGGAAAATAAGCATAATATGTCCCATAGCATAGATCGGGAGCGTTGCATATTGCTGAGCTGGGGTCCGATTGCGGCTACAATTTTCCACTTACGTTTTCGTTATTATTACCTATGTTAATGTTATTTTCTCTATAATTGTTTTGCGTTTATTGTGGCCAAAATAAACTTTTTTATCTATCTATCCATCTAAACACACAAAGGTGCGTTTCAAAGCTAATGTATTGGAGAAACATAGGATAGTAAGCTATTGATATTACACACAAAAGGGTTATTTATTACCATTTGAATTGGTGCCTTTAATGTGAAAATACATCCTACAATTCCTTTTTACTGATGGTAGGCCAATCATAGCATGTGAGAGGCCGCCTGGGTAGGTTTTAGCGCAATGTCTATTTCTACCAAACAGCAGTGTAAATGGACTGTTGTGTTCCGGTTTGATGGAGATTGTAACCAGAGTAACTATTGGATATAATGAGACTTTGCATCTTATGTCTCAGGATAGCGAGCGCAGTGGAATGCCAAACATTGCTTTGTAACGTATGGTGTTGTTCGGTTTTGATATTGTCCATGTCTTCTCCTATTAATTTAAGTTATGATTTCGTTGCGAGTAAAAGACAAGTTAGACATGCCAGGAGACTCGCTGAGCTTCAATGCTTGGTGTCATTAAAATGCGTGCCACTGTTGATCCTGGCTCACACGAGTTGCAGTGGCGGGTGTGAAGGCGGGACAGTAACTATCAGGCGAATAGCATGTTCGTCTCGCCCTTCATTGAAAATAAACGTAAAATGCATTGTTGATCTAGGATTTGCATTTTGGGTGTGTAAAAAATTAGGTTTTGTGTTCCAAACATACCACATCTTGTATGGTTGAGCTACTGCAGTAGACATGTTGTGGTAAACACATAAATATTACCATAAGATATAAAAGAACAGCATGGATGAGGATAAGGTTAGTTAAATTTGATAACTTGTATGATTAAATGTATTCTTATAGACTACACTTCAAAATTTCATGAAAATTGAAGACCCTCTAAGATCATTTTTAATGATGTAAAGTTTTGGACTAACAGAAAATTTAACGAGGGATTGGAATATCTCTGAGGCGGGATTAGCGAATGTTTTATCAAATATATAATATAATATACAAATAAGTTTTATATTGAGAAAATTGTATTTAAAATAATATGTTGTATTTATATCTCAAAGACATGGTTTTTCGAGTGACAGATTATTTAATAATATATTTAAGTAATGCTTAAGTTAGACAGACATATATACATAAAATCTGTCTATGTCCCATTGGCGTAGGCAGAGACTATATAGTGCAAAATACTACGGTCCATATATACCTCTTTCGCTTCATCAACTGTCATCAATCTCTTAATACCCGCTCCTCAGTTTCGAGGACTCCGTGTTTTGCCTTTCTTTGATAGGTTTAAGTTGTAGTAAATATTGGTATATTCACTATCCGCCCGGATTCCGGTAAATTTGTATTGATTGAAGAATGATAGCTACCTCTCTCCGCTTCGATACATTATTTGAACTTTAATGTAATTTTAATTGCATTTCAACCATTATGTCTCATTATCCAATGGATATTAATATCCACTGCCTCGGTGGCACAATTGTACTACGGTACAATTACGAAGTTGGGGTCTCGAGTTGGAATCCCGGGACGGGCAAAGTGTTATTGGATTTTTTCTTTCATTATCAGCCCGGTGTCAGGAATTTGTGCCTGATCTGGCGATAGGCTGGCTTCCTATCACATCGTGGGACGGAACACACGTGAGTGTCCAAGTAAAACCTCTGCCTACCCCTTCTGGGAGAAAGGCGTGAGTTCGTGTATTATGTACGAATGGATATTCGTAATTCGTCGTTCAGCAATCCTTTTTGCTAGATCCATTAACAAGTCCGCATACTTTCTTAACTTACCCTGATCTTAAAGTTTATGCATTTTAAAGCGTATTATTGCACTTAATTGCGTATTAATAATCCAGGACAAGGAAAGTTTTAATTAAAACGAGCGTGGACCGAGGTGCATGCTACGTATGCTAACGGCTGTAATACTGCACGCGCTAGTGACGTGGCTACTGCAATGTAACTATAAAGAAATAATTTTATTTATTACATAGGTTATTAAAGACGTTATGAACAGTCAATACGTGAATATGGAAATCATTAGGCTATTCATAAATTTCCTTTGACTGAAGAGATGATATAAAGCGGGAGAGTAATTAGCTTCGATGCCCATCGAGACAATTATAAGTGTGTCCGAGATGTGTGTATTTGTATCGTGTATGGGTGCTGAGAGCGTAAAAGTTGAACATAATTTCGGCCCCAACAAAACTACAGATGCACCAGTTGTATAACATATACATTATATTATATATTGTATCGCCTTCTTGGACGTTAAGCCAGTGATCAACAAATATTTTTTTGAGATCTTGTAGGGTCGGAGAGATTTTGAAGTTTTTAATATCCGCGACACAATATGTGTATGTATTGGAGCGGAGTCACGATTGTGATTACGGATGTATTTCTTAGTAAGTAAAAACAAAACATAAATAAAAAGAGAAGTAAATCAACTCAAAATCAGTTCTTACTCCCTTTTTTTTTTATTGCTAAGAATGACGAGACGAGCCTGCCATTCGCCTGATGGTAAGCGATACGACCGCTCATGGTCAGTAGCAAAACCAAACAACACCATGAGTTACAAGGCAATGCTTGGCATTCCACTGCGCTCGCCATCCTGAGACATAAGATATTAAGTCTCGATATGTCCAGTAGTTACTCTGGCTACAATGTCCTTCAAACCGGAACACAACAGTGCATTTACACTGCTGTTTGGCGGGAGAAATAGACATTGCGGTCTATTTGTAGGTACCCTACCCAGGCGGCTTCTCATATGTGAGAGACCTACCACCGGTAAAAAAAGAAATATTAAAAATTATTAAATATTAAATATTACCTAGAGAAATATTAACAAAGAAAGTAAACATAACTCAGAAATACTGCGAAACATACCTTACAAAGTATTATGACTACATCAGCGTCAGAAACACTGCAGAAATATATTCTGCATACGATCCCCTATGATTCACCGTAGGTCTGCGGTAAAATTCAGTCTCTGTTCATTCACAGGAATATTTCTCGTACGAAAAAGATGCGTCATTAACGTATGGAATGCGCATGAATATTCAGAGATTTGTGTTCGTTAAAAAAAAACGTAGCTCAGTGTTGTGGATTTATTGAATGGTTCTGTTTACCATAAACTAACAAGGCTGAATTCTTCCATGTACATATAATATAATACACCCAACTTTTACATACATAGTCCTGACCCTACACTAAGATCTAGTATCGTGTCGTGGGTATCAGGAACTACGAGAGACTTTTCGGTCTCACAAACACCCAGACCCGTAACAAATACCTGTGGATCACACCAATATTTGTTTCGGTGCGGGGATCGAACCCGCGGCCTCACGTTTCACAGCCGGCGTCTAACCAACGCGCCACCGAGGCTGTCGGTGTGTATTTACTGTATCCCGCGAAACACGATGGAAATGATCGCCGAACTTGATCTTTGACAATCGCTAGGAATGGTGGGCGTTATTGAGTCATTGAATAGTTAGTAGTTTGTGGCAGAATATTTGTATCCGCCTGATATCGACCTACAAAACAATGTAGTAATCCCGACATGGTGACAGATAATCTCTATACATACAGCCTCCGTGACGCAGCTGGTTAGATATCAGCTGTGAAACGAGAGGCCACGGGTTCGATCCCCGCACCGAGACAAATGTTTGTGAGGCCCACAAGTATTTGTCTCGGGTCTGGGTGTTAGTGAGACCGAAAAGTCTCTCGTAGCTTACCTTATACCCACGACACAAGACTAAATTGATGTTAATGTGGGGTCAGGACTATGTATGTGACTGTTGGGTGTATTTATTTATCTGGAGTATGCTCAGGAGTATTTTGTGATGTCTTAAATAAACAGACTGTGTATATTCCATACGGTTTTCTCCCACCACGGAATACTCCATTTTGTGTCTTCAATGAGATATGGTTCATTCTTTCCACCGAATACTTTATTTCCATTAAACTAACCATCAGATGTTGTGCGATTGCAGTCACTTTGCCAGTATGCAAATATACTTTACATACTTTATGATGCAACGTATCGTTACGGGATAAAACGTTGCGACCACATCACTACTTATTACGTATTATCAATTTCAAACAGTCGCGCCGTGTAATTTGATTGTGTAATGCCATTCGAGTATCGTGGAATTAAGTGGCTTCTTATACGTTTCAACAAAGACTGTATTACAGCGTTATTTAGAAAAATAAAACGTTTTATATCGTAATTATTGTTTGTATTTGTTTACAATGCTGAGTGTTTTATGCTTACTAAACGATACAGATGTAAATATGGAGTATAAACAATGATTTTGAGTTTGTGTGGTTTGTGAAGTCCATCATGGTGGCCTCTTACCTAACCCGTCTCAATTGTAAGGGGGAACGGTGCCGCATATGGTCTGGATTATAATAGGATCGACCGAATAACACGGTTTTCCAGAATATTGATGTGAATTAATAGCTTATTTGTCAAGAGGAAAGCTGTCAACCTCCCCTTGCGGTAGGAGGATGCCGAAAAGCGTATGTTAGTGTCACTGGCCTTCCAGCCGGGTACGCCCAACGATCCCGATGACCCCTTTAGGTTGCCCCCTACGACGAGCAGAGGATACCGTGGCGGAATTCTAACGCCCCTTAACCACTGGGCAGATGGCAACTTTGTTCTGCTAGTATAAAAAAAAAAAAAAACTGTCTGCATTTCATTTCAATGCCGGTTTCTGCGTTAGTCAATTATTACACCGTCAACGTTCATTAATATTACCTTTAGATAATTGAATACAACGTGTCCGTAATTTATAACAATTTATGTAATGAAATATAATTAGTTCTCGAAGTGTTAATTACGTTATCTTAATTAATACGTTGATGGTACTCGTTGTACCAAGCGTAACAATTAACTAGACATGGCTTTGTGTTCGGTTGCAAATGTCGCAGTAATGTTGTTTTAAAATTATTGCGCTTATTATATGAGCTTGCTTTTGTAAGCCTCCGTACGTCCCACAGTTGGACAAAGACACGTCCCACTGCTGGGCACGGGCCTCCTCAACGATATTTAGGAAGGAAGTGGATTAGTCAAGTCAATCAGTATAGGTTTGTGAAATGAATATCCTTTCTGAATTATTTATTGACAATTCTCAGATAAGTAAATTTCGCTTTGACCCTTATAGTGGTTTTTCGATTGACAATGTGACTTAAATACTAATATTATGTGAATACCAAATAGAATTTCCAAGAGAAAATTATCTCTATCATTATATTTAGTTGGTAAAATGACGTCGGCCAGCAACATTATTTTTTATAGGCTGAATTTGCAACGAGATACAATTGCTGCGGTCACTATGACGGGTTTTCATAATAGTGCACGGCTGTTGTTATCCGACGGCAAAACAATATTCTACCACCACCTTTCGGACCTCAGGCAATATCGAACACCAAATAAAACGCAACAGCAGAGCGCTTACATAAAGTATACATATTAAATTAAAGTTTGAAAGCCTCTATGGCGCAGTTGGTCCGACGACAGCTGCAAAGCAAGAGACCACGGGTTTGATCTTTGCACCAAGACAAATGATTGATGGTGCCACAAATATTTCGGGTCTGGGTGTTTGTGAGAAAAGCCTGTCGTAGTTCTTGATACCCACGACACTAGACTTGCATCTTAGCGTAAGGTCAGAAATATGAAAGGATATTGAGTGTTTTTAAGTCACCGCTTTTATTCAGTGAGATAGGTTGCGGCCACCCATGGGAACTAAAGATCTACACCTTGTCCTATATCCTATCACTATAAAATACTGTAAAAAAAGCGTAATAAACCTGGAATGATTGAACGTAGCTCATGTGTGTCGAGTACACAAAGGTAGAGCAAAACACATACGATTGTTTGAGTTTGAAAAATTATTGATCTATTTGAAATGTGGTGGAGGTTACACAAATAGATTTGTTTGTATGGATCATATGACAGTTACCTCATTGGTCTTGTGGCTTGTGTGGGTTTTGGTGCTGGGTTCGATTCTCTGGTTGAACATTCGGTGTCAATTTTTGCTTTAAAAATCTCTTTAATAACAACTTTATGAGCCATTGACATGAGCATAAGATCCCCTAATTGCAATCTGCAGTCCGTAGTGTGTGAAACCTTACGTTTCACAGCACTTGTTTCTTAACAAATCAGATATTTTACAACTAATATACAAAAAAATGTATAGAAAAGTATATTTGCATTAAAATAACTAAAACTGACCTATGAAATCAACCGACAGTGAATAAATAACATTCGAGAACAAATACACACCGGTAAATATAAAAATCCTTTTCTAACTCGGTTATAATTACTGAATCAAGACGATTAGAACGTAAATATGATTTTACAAGTAAATTTAACAGCTCTATCTTACCTTTAGCGTTAATTACTGGCTTTAAATTCGTATTCACTGAGGAACTTTTAACTCTCCCTCAAAGCATCCAACGTTTCTTGAAAAAATGCATTCGTTTGCGGGCGTTTTTCTAAAAAGTTCCACTTTTAAGCCTTTAAACTTTAAATCCGAGCATTTACTCGTAAAATGCAGAACAGGCACGTACTTGGCAATTAGAGGGAGGTCTTCAATATTTAATTAGATTAAAGTAAGTTGGTTTCTGAAAGGTCTATGGTTTGCGTTTGTGGGTGTTGTTTATTGTGTATTAACATACATCATAGGTTCTTATTTGGGATCAACCATAGTACAAATAGTATTGGGTGGTACAATTTTCTTAAACCATTATTGCTATTAAATTAATAATAAAATAACACCTTATCGCATCATAGGACGTAAATATAATTAATTAAATACATTTATTCGTCGTTACATACATATAATTACATTGGAATTAAATCTTGGAGCTGTCTTGACTACAAGATGAATGTGATGCCTCGAACATACTCTCGAGGTATAGTATAAAAATTAATAATATAGCCTAGATATGTTATAACCGAGTAGGTTTTAGTGCCGATCTTTGGAACTACAGAAGTCTGCCTCAAAGCGAGATTACTTATGCTGTATATTTAATAAATCATGCCATATTAACTGTACGTGGTGATCTGGTGGTAAACGGACCAGACGCGGCTGCCAACACGTTAACGGTGGCCGCAGGATCGAATCCCAGGGCACACTTCTGACTTTTCGGAGTCGTGTGTCTATTGATAGTCAATCACCGTACACTATAACGGTGAAGGAAACATCGTGAGAACACCTGCATACCATAGCGATTTGTAACAATTTCTATGTAATCCGCCAACCTACACTACGCCAGCGTGGTGGACAATATAGCCTAACATCTCACAATCATACTCATGATTGTAGAGGAGGCTCGTGCCCTGCAATGGGCCGTATATGGGCTAATTCAGTACAGTACATACCATATCCTATTCATATTCCCATACTTACTATCAATCACATTGAGACGCCGTCGAATCATCAATCGATTTATTAGAGATTTTCACACCTCCATTGCCGTCCCAATACCAAAAGCATCCACGTTCTAGCAAAACGATGGCTCCATCTACGCGAGACATCACAAAATCCATAATGCATTTTGACTCCCACCGCTTCCCTGCATTACGTATACTGGAAACACTTAAAAAAGAGCAATGCACGACCGAATTGCATTTATGCGGTGACACGGAAACCCGAAGCGAGTCGGCAAACGCGATTGCTGTCACGCTATTATAATTTTAGTTTCCCATTAGCAGTGTAGTCATGTGTTGCTATTTATATTAAAATATGGCTTCGTCAGTTATTATATATTTATAAATTAATAAATACACCCGACAGTCACATACATAGTCCTAACCCCACACTAAGAAATGTTTCGTGGGTATTAGGAACTACGAGAGACTTCGGTTTCACAAGCACTCAGTTCCGAAACAAATGTCTGTGGTTCACACAAATATTTCTCTCGGTGCGGGGATCGAATGCGCGGCGTACATTTATTTGGATCTACAATGGAAATTAGATTTTGTTATCCAGTTATAGATTATTGAATCAAAAAATTTATGAGATTGACAGAAGACCTAATAAAGGTAGCAAGGTATCGCTGAATACATAAACCTTTAAAAGGTTTCGTCCATGAGAATCGAGTCGTCTAGATCCAAAGATGTCTTCAATTATTTCTAATTACCTAAAGGATGTAAAATTTTCATATCTACCTAAAGAAAACTATTGTTTACTATAAGTTTAATACATACATACATACATAAACTCACGCTTTTATCCCAGAAGGGGTAGGCAGAGGCGCCACTAGGACACCCACATTTCGCCTAGTATGTTCCGCCCCATGAAGTGATAGGGGGCGAGCCTATCGCCATATCGGGCACAAATTCCTGATTCCGGTTTGATAATGAATAGTAAAACCCATATCACTTTGCCCGACCCGGGATTCGAACCCGAGACCTCAGCTTTGTAGTCGTACTGTAGTACAACTACGCCACCGAGGCAGTCAGGTTTATAAGATTAAAAATTACCATATAAATATTTTTATGCCGACATACCAAGTGACTACAAAACACAAGACACACCACAGTCTCACAGGAGATGGACGTGAAGGGACAGCTTGGCTGTCGCGTTTCATTCGGTGAGTGAGATTGTCGGATGTCCAGTACCCATTTTCCCATCCCATCTATCATCCAACCGCTGTGGATTTTCATGGACAGCAGTGATCACTTACATCAGGAGACCTGTTTGCTCGTTTGCCGTAGTTGTTGAACAGAAAGGAAATTCTGAACTTAGGTATATCTTTCAGAGATTTATACACATTTTACTTTACTCAACATCATCTGCCAAACAATTAATTACACAACAAATATACTGCAATTAAACTACAAGGTAATTCTGAATTTCCCCTGTTACGTGGAGTTGTTTACTTCCAACACAAGTACAGATTGCATATTGTTAAACCCATCCGGTGATGTTTGCTCGCTCGCTCCATCGGATATTAATCTGTGCAACGGAACTTGTGGTTACCACACATTATACTATTGTATATTGAGTTCGCTATATTGTATTGTTATTTGTTAAGTACTTCTAGATGTCACTGAAATTAACCTTGGGTTTAGGCTGTGGGCTTAGGGTAGTCATACCGTAGAAATTCTTTAAAATCGCTACGATTTGCAGGTTTCCTCACGATGTTTTCCTTCATCGTTAAAGTGCGTGATTGACTATCAATGCACACATAACTCCGAAAAGTCAAAAGTGTGCTCTGGGATTTAAGCCCGCGACCACCGTGAACATATAGGCAGCCGCGTCTGGTCCGTTACTAACAGGCCACCACGCACTCTGCTGACATAGTAGAAATAAATGAAAAAATAAGTGAACTTGTCACCCCACAACTGCAATTCTCATAGACTTTTCTTCCTTTTAAATCTCGGCGGAATCGGGTTTCTCCAACGGTATTTTAGACCAATACCATATTACCTTCAAAATAAGCCTGGATTTTATTTGAATGCCAATAACGCACCGACGATACCTATGGTGAGTGTTTTTGGGCGACGTTGACTACTTACCATTAGGTAGCCTACTCGGTATTGCATTGTTATACAAAAGTTTATTTGCCCTTTGGTTGACGTTTTGTAATGCCATTTCGCTGAAGTTTTATTCCTTCATGATCCATAAAGATAATATTCCTGTCTGTATCTTTATCTGTATCTTTAATGTGGTGAGGTGCTATGGGTGTCATTACTTTACTAGTGATAGGCGTTACGCATTTGCCATGTTTGGTATACATATGTAAATTCTACTCCCAGGTAGCTCATATGACACTTCTAAGCTTTTATACCAAAACACGGATTGCCCTTTGTGAAAAAAGAATACTACGTTCACCAAATTTAAATTGAAAGTCAATTTAAGCCAAAAAATCTAAATATGTGAACATTTCAACCATGCCAGTCGATAAAAAACCCATGATGATTCAAAATAAACATTACATCTTTGCATAAACTTTTGTAAACATTACGTCATTCACTGGGCACGCCAAAGTGTTTATTAAACAAAGTCAATGTTCTTGCTTTGAGAAATAATAAATGAGGATTTTAATTATCAATTGATAAAACTGATTAACTGTATTTGGTTTTATTTATACCGGTCTGATCAAACAGAATATACATACATACGGCCTTATTCATAAGCATAATAATATGTATTTAGAACGTATTTTAGTTAACAAATGTTTTATCCCTTTCAAACGACTTTAAAATTCAGTTTGAGCAAAGAAGACAAAAAAATCAATAACTAAAATAGGTTTCAAATCTGTCTATGCATAAGGCCGATAGGCTCTACCCGAAATTAATACGTGTATTTCCATGGCTGGTTATATCCCTTAGTGTACGGTAGTTATCCGGACGGATACGAATAACCTGCTACCAGGAAATCGAAATATCCTGTATACCGCTTGCTTAAATATTCCAGTCCAGGCGAAGAAGCTTAACATTGGCGGTGATTAATGAACATTGTTCGCCGTTGAAGGCTATTTGAAAAACCTTGAAGTTGGCTAGGAAATTAATATACTACGCAGACTTGTAATTAAAATTAACTCCATTGCCTAACAAGTTACTTATTCACTGCTTAATTCTTCTCTTCTAAGGCAGCTTCCGTGGCGCAGTCGGTTAAGAACTGATACACATGTGGTTTGAGATTCGTCTTCGCCTGGACAACCAACACCGTACATAGTGGCTACCGTCATATTGACCTGTTCTTATTCATCGTTTCACTCTGTCAAGATGGTGATGGTCACGACTATGGGTTTCCTAACGATGGTGTTGCTCGCCACACGATCTCTTTCTGTGTCTGTACTACGCTACGTAAGTGTGTTGCGTTTCGGGTTCATTCTGTGTGTATAATACAATCAAGTTGGCATTATTGTGACGATCTTATTCTTTTCGGGATTACTTTTACCATTAGTTGCTTTACAATAAAAGCTAGGTGCTATATTAATACCGTGGATTTGATCCATATACCGAGACAAATTTTAGTGTGACATAAAATAAGGTTTCAGGCTTGTCTCTTGGTTTCTAAAGCGTACGACTTTGAACTTGTGTATCTTGCCTTGGAGTCAGGTGTATACTTACACACAGGTGTGTGTTATTTTTTTATTTATTTAACTATAGCACGTCGATGTAGCCTCATTACTCCCCCTGTAGATATTTTATCACAGTTGACAGAAAACAGTCAGCTTTAACATATCGAGCCAGAGTAGGTAAATTATTGGTAAATATTTCTCGAGTAACATGAAGCGAATTCGGTGCCTACAGCAGAGGTGTATATGGAATAAACTAGATCTAAATCCAGACCTAGGTTCAAGGTGAGCTCTATCAAACCGCTGTAAAATATTTCAGCACATTGGAGCTTATTTTAGCATTAAATGTACGGATTTTATTTATTCCAATAAATTCGATATATTTCAAACATCTGCTTGACTTTGATTTCGACGTACAAAGTAAATAGTAAAATATTGTTTAAGATTAATGTATTTTCTGACGTTCTTTGGTTGATTTTAGGATATTCCTATATGCAATTACAACCTGCGCAAGTGTAGGTATCGCGTTGCGGATTTACTGTACATGCATAAAATAAATGAATATTAATAAATACACCCAACAGTCATATACATAGTCCTGACCTCACACTAAGATCGAGTCTTGTGTCGTGGGTATCAGAAACTACGAGGGACTTTTCGGTCTCACAAACCCCCAGATCCGAAATATCTGTGGATCACACAAACATTTGTCTCGGTGCGGGGATCGAACTCGCGGCCACTCGTTTCGCAGCTGGCGTCTAACCTACTAGGTCACGGAGGCTGTCGTTTGCAGTTATTTTTCGTGTCAGTACTCAGTATCAGGTTTAAAATGAGTATTTACCATAAAGTGCAAACGTAGCGTCTTGATTATGTCTCTATTGCCGAAGTATACGAGCGGCGGTGACCGATCATTTTCATCAAGCCAATCACTAACACGCCTGCTTGCGTAGCCAATAAAATAAATAAAAAACATCTTTCTACATACAACAAGACCAATAGATCTGTCCGTAATTTTATTGTTGCCAATCGTGTTACCTCTTTTTGCCCAGACCTTGGCTTATAAGATAGAATAATCAAATCTCACCGAAAAAATAATATTAGATGCGAGGAGCGTATCCGAAAAAATATATCCGTTTATACCTAAACTTGTTTATTAAGCCCGATAAAATCTGAAGCATGGTTGATTTATCTTATCCGAACATCCAAGGTATTAAATTGCCTGAAATAAACAGGAAAATTGTATTTATGAGATGGGAAAATTTCTTTATTCAATATCTCTTTTTCAAATTTCAGTTGACCTGTAGAATGTGAGTGTAGCTCGTTGTCATCTGATCAGACAGAATGATAATTAGCTATTGTATATTAAGGTGGGTACTGACCGCTGGTACGCCTTGTAATGTACCATTCCCAGCGAGCATTTTATGTATCGCCGTATGCAAAATTTGTTAGTAATAATACAATGTTCGTGGTCGTTTTCAAGTTCTGACTGTACGATTGCTCGTTTTGTAACATGTTACGTACCCACCCTTATATGCAATTACTCCGTGGCGCAGTTGGTTAGACGCCGGCTGTGAAACGAGAGGCCGCGGGTTCGATCCCCGCACCGAAACAAATATTTGTGTGATCCACAGGTATTTGTTTCGGGTCTGGTCTGGCAAGTCTCTCGTAGTTTCTGATACCCACGACACAAGACTCGATCTTAGTGTGGGGTCAGGACTATGTATGTGACTGTTGGGTGTATTTATTTATTTTATTTATTTATAAACTGGTCCATGTGAAAATCGTCAGAAAATAGCTACATTCAGTAGTGGACTTTATGTGGTTAAAAATGAGGAAAAATAAAAAAAACCTTTGCCAAAAAAAAAATGTGATTTTAATTTGTGATAAATAAATTTTAAACATCGGTTTGATATCTAATTTTAAATAATATGGAATACAACCATTTCAGCATTAAAATAAAATATATATTATTTTTTAACCTTTGACTTTATAATGAAATTGAGGAACAAGGCTTTACCGTACCTTTCACTGTCTCCTTATGATTAAATTTAAAATATTTCTGTAACAATAACTTTGTTATTCCACTTTCAAATTTAATCTGGATTTAACTTTCCTAAGTGAACTTTAACCTTCGGATTAGGGGCTTTCGATTTAATTTTATATCTGTAATGCAAAATTTTGAAGGGATTTAAACATTTAATATTGATATTATAGGTATTTTTAGATGAGCGTTATTTAAATTTCGAACAAATAAATAAAATCGAGACATCTGTTGAGTTTGAGGACTTAGATTTGACTAGAAGGTATTGTAATCCGACTGTTCGGATAACAATCAATTCTTTCAAAGATACATTTTCTAATAAGATTGGTTGGGATATTATTTGGGATGTATGTTTTTCACTATCCCATGGCTCGGTACATCATTGCCATGATTGTACCTCTGGTGCGTGACTACGCATCTGCGGACACTTTATCGGCCTTATTCATAGACATTTTTAAAAACCTATTTCAGTTATTGAATGATTTATTCCTTTCGAACGACTTGTCAATTCAGGTTGAGCGAAGAAGGCAAAATATTCGATTACTAAAATAGGTTTTAAATTTGTCTCCATCATCATCGAAAGCTAATTATCATCTTCGATTTAGATTTTTTTTGCACCTGTTCCATCTACACGGGAATTGTGGTGTTTGATATTCTTTAATACTATACCAACCACTGCGTGAATTGAATAATCTAGCTTCATCATTATTTTAGCCTAATTAATCTTACATTTTTGATTATCTTTATTCATAAACAGCGTCCAATAAATAAACAAGCTACATTCTATTACGAAACTCAATTCATAAATTATTATTTATCTAATTATTATCTAAACGCAGTGAAATGAAGGAAAGCCGGTCTGCAGCGGGGTCATGACCTGTTTATGATAAGTTATCTAGTCACATGATAGCATTTGATCAGCTGCCATACATGACGAGATGTCATGTAAATAATACGTAAATATTATTATTGCATGAAATTTAAACAAGGTTTTCGCATTTAATTAATAATTCATTAATATTTTATAATAATTAAATATTTTATGTTTAAATTAATGTAATAGTTCGCGGTATTATGTTAAATAATATTATGATTTCCAAAAATCGTAATTGTTAATTCAGATCCTTTTCTACATCGTTTTAGTAATGACTTTAATTATGACATTGTGAGCTGACATTCAAGGGTTGGGAAACAGATTTACAATCCTCATTTGTTGATCATAACAATACATTACGTAGGATGGCATCCTCGAACTACTTGCCATCGGGTCCTTTGCCCCTTTGTTGAATTTATTACACAAGGAAACTATTTTTTAGATAGGTGTGCGTGGTGGTCTGTTGGTAAAGAGACCAGACGCGACTGCCAACATGTTCACGGTGGTCGCGGGTTCAAATTCCAGGGCACACCGCTGTCTTTTCGGAGTCATGTGTGTATTGAAAGTCAATCACCACACAGTATACCGGTGAAGGAAAACATCGTGAGGAAACCTGCATACCACAGCGATTTGTTATCATTTTTATGGTATTTAAAGTCTGCCAACCCGCACTAGGCAAGTGTGGTGGATATATGTAGCATAACTCCTCTAAATCGTATCCTCGATTTGTAAGGGACGCTCGTGCCCTGCAGTGAGATGTGTATGGGCCGATACAGTGCAGTACAGATAGATATCTATACTAATATTATAAAGAGGAAAGATTTGTATGTAAGTATGTTTGTAACGAATTGGCTCAAAAAGTAGTGGATCGATTTTAAAAATTCTTTCACCATTTGAATGCTACGTTATCACTGATTAATATAAGCTATTTTAATGGACAATGTTACTAGGTATGCCAAATTGCTTGAAATGTTGTCTCAGTAAAGCCTTTATGTATACAAACACACTAGTTTTTGTTGTAGTCAAAAATACCTAGTAGTTTTGATTTTATAGGTATTCAAAGTTTTGAAAAATATCGAGTCCCGCTACAGTCGCGTGATCGCTTGTGACGTCATTTCGCAACGCGCCGTACGGGCAACGACTCGCTTTGTATCAAATCGCCAACGATTATAGTAGTTGTAATAGCTTGCGCAGTGTTTTGTTGTTGGTTTTCGTTCGCGTATTAAGTTAATAGTTTAATAATAGTAAATAATTAAACTATTAAACTATTAATAGTCAATTAATAAAATGGATGAAGGATTCGAAAAAGGGCAATCGGTTAATCTACCTAAAATAGATGGATTAATGGTTGCGCATTACTTATCAACAAATAGTGATTTCGTTGCCGCCGAAATGCGAGGAATAATAATAGTTTAAAAAAACTAAAAAACACGCTTTTTATAGAAAACCGAACTAAAAAATAGAAAATAAATTTTAATGAATTTAAATTAAGAAAATAATGTTAAAAATTTCAATGAATATAAATTAATAATAGTGTGAATAAAAAAAAATATTTTATTTAAAAAAAAGCGTGGGGTGCATGGTGTCAATAGTTATAATTTTTTTATTGACAGATATGAGTAGAGTGATTATCATTATTCATTTCGATAATATCTTAAAAGCACCCCACGCTTTTTTAAAATAAAATATTTTTTTTTTATTCACTCTATTATTAATTTATATTCACTGAAATTTTTAACACTATTTTCTTAATTTAAATTCATTAAAATTTATTTTCTATTTTTTGTTCGGTTTTCTATAAAAAGCGTGTTTTTTAGTTTTTTTAGACTATTATTTATTTTCTACTTTTTAGTTTGGATTATTTATTATATTTATTATATTTTGCTAATTGAAAAATGGAATAATTTTATCAAATTAGTGTATTGTCATCGGTCCTCAATAAATCTACAAAGTTTGAACGAAATCTGGCCGTTTAAAGTGGGTCAAAATCGCGCCCAAAGAAGTCGGTTACAAACAAACATACAAACATACAGGTGAAGCTAATAAAAAGCGTGTAAAAATGCAACAGTAAGTGAAATTTCCGTGCTACTACTTATGCTTAGTAGTTTATCTGTTCTAAATTGTTTTATCAAAACAAAATACCCAACTAATGTCGTAATGGAAGAATGCAACTCAAATAGTAGAACTACCTACCTACCATTAAATTTGTAAGTTAAAGACAACAAATATGTATGTATTATAGTTTTGTAGCTATTGGTAGGCACGTATGTATAATATAGGTAGGTAACGCTCTTCTTAGTAAATTTAAATGAATACATCATCGATCAAGTATAATTGATCGATGGAATACATACATACCTATATTGATTTATTGCAAACTAGCTTCCGCCAGCAGCTTCGCCCCAGTTCCCCTCAGAAGCTGTACATTTTCCCAGTATTAAAAGTAGCCTATGTGTTATTCCAGACTTTCTTTTCTGGCGAATTGGTAGTTTTGTTTGTGCATTTAGGCACAACACATGATTTCCTAGTATTTGGATTGGACATTGTTAAAAGTCTTTAGGTATAAACGTAATATTATAGTACTCTGTGGGTATAAATTCAACGGCACGGGCGCGCGACCACGAGCGGACTGAGTGAGCCAGTGAACGTGTTGTGCCATGACGTCACACCGTAACCGGCAGCCCGGGTCGTACGGTTACAACTTGTTTTACTTCTAAATCGGAAAGTAATTGACATATCGAAGTAATTCTTTCACTAGTATTTTTTATTTTTGCCAGAGAATATGGAGTGCTAATAATCAAAATTATTTAACATTCTTCATTGCATGAAAAAAAAGGATCCCTACTAAAACTACAATAATGTTACACAAGGTGAAAAAAATGCTTATATAATACCTTTCATCGCATGCGCTGCGAAAACTATAATTTATGTTGTTGATGTCAATTGAACTGAAAATCTATCTACACCCAGGCGAAGCCGGGCCGAGCCGCTAGTAATATATGAAGTAGTAAACAACATTACACGTGTGCATCTCCTTAGAATGTCGACACGTGTACACTTACTCCCATATTACCTATGTACCTGTAACATCAGTCAAGCTACTTTTTATGTCGCATCGACGTTAATTTTATTATTAGTAAACATTTTACGCTTAACGGGTTTTTTTGGGGGTTAACGTCACTCGCGTCCGTAGGCTTTGACTCTAGTTTCCCTACACGTGACCCCTGGGTAGTGCCAAATGAGTGACACAGTTCGTGGTGGTAGGATACCTGCATCCGCCCGGGTAGCGACCACCGTTAACGCGGCGTAAAGACCGCCATAGTGATCCCCGCAAGGGGGTCGCGTTCCGGGATCAGCCCGTTTTCCCCCGGTTTCTCGAGGGGCCTGTATCTGGGTATGAGGTTGTGCCGTGTGGGTATTTGCGGTACGCTGTCGGTGGGAGGAGTGTTGACCCGCCGGCCAGGGAGACCCGTAGAAACGGTTGTCCGCTGGCCGCCCGCGGTACAGTACAGGGGCCCAATCGTAGCTAACCACTACGAGAGGCTGCCTCACCATGCCGCGCATAATCTTGGGTGGGTCCGTCGTGCCGGTTGGTGACCGGATGTGGGGTCCCGGCGGCCCATCCCGGGAGGGTACGGGGGCCCTTCCGTCCGGCGGATCAATTCTCCTCCTGCCAACTCCCTTGTCCCTGTACCCGTTCGGCCTTCTTAGTGCCCTGATACAGGCTCCTCGATGCCTCTTCACCGAACCCAACCCTTACCTTCATGACAGTGCACAAAAAAAAAGCAGGTCCTTCAGCGGTGTATAACCCCACCACCGCGTTCACTATGGAGTTCGCCAACATCCGCGGACTCCATACAAACATTAATGCCGTCCACCACCATCTTGAGACGGCCCGGCCTGCTTTGCTCTTCTTGACGGAGACGCAGATTCGTTGTCCGGCCGACAGTTCTTACCTGATGTACCCCGGTTATTCGCTTGAAGGAAACTTCAAGCCAAAAGCCGGGGTATGCCTGTATGTTCGGTCGGACGTCTGCTGTCGCCGTCTACGCTGCATGGAGGACCCCTCCTTCTCCGCACTGTGGGTGCACGTGGATCTTGGTTCTCTGAGCCGCATCTACGTGTGCCTCTACAGGTCACACAACGGGGACGATGAGACGACTCGGCTGTTCAGGTACCTTAGCCAGGCGGCAGATGACGCGCAGGTGCAGTTCCCGTCAGCGGAAATGGTGGTCTTGGGGGATTTTAATGCACATCATGAGTTGTGGTTGGGCTCCTCCAAGACCGATCATGCTGGCAGAGCTGCCCATGCATTCGCTCTGACACATGACTTGTCACAACTGGTGAACCAGCCCACCAGGATCCCGGATGTGGCGAGTCATGCGCCTTCTCTGCTGGACCTTCTGCTGGCGAGTCACCCGGCCGGGTATAGTGTGACCGTTAGTGCTCCTCTGGGCACTTCCGATCACTGCCTGGTTCGGTCGTCGGTACCGTTCGCTTCTCCTCCACGTCCCGTGCAGGTTAAGCGAAGGGTCTGGCATTACTCGTCGGCGGATTGGGATGGCATGCGGGAATATTTCGCATCTATCCCTTGGCGGCAGCGCTGCTTTGAGGGAAAAGATCCTTCTGCGAGTGCCAACGCTATTGCTGACGAAATCAGACTAGGAATGGAATATTATTATATTCCTTCCTCTGAGATCGCCAGTAAGGGCCGTGGACGCTCCTGGTTCAATCGGACATGCGCCGATGCTGTCGGTGACAAACAGGCGGCGTATCGCGCTTGGATCAGGGGTCGCGCTAACAAGGATCCTAATATCAGTTCCCTCAAGGAAGCCTATAATAGAGCCGCCAAGGCCTGCAAGAAGGCCTACGTTAGAGCAGATGCCCAGCGCGTTTGCAGGATTGGGCGTGCGTTGGCCAATCACCCAACTAGCAGTCGTGCTTATTGGAGTTTGGCCAGGGCCGTCCAGTCTAACTTCTGCCGTCCAGCATTGCCACCGCTGAGGTACCCGGAAGGTTCGCTGGCCCACAAGCCGCAAGAGAAAGCCGCCTTACTGGCAAATCTCTTTGCGGCTAATTCCCGCCTCGAGGACAGTGGTTCCCGGCCCCCGCCGGTGCTGCCTGATTGCGGATCCTCAATGGCGGATATTCGCATCAGGCAGTGTGATGTGCGGCGTGAACTACGGTCTCTCGATGTGCGGAAAGCCAGTGGTCCGGATGGAATACCGGCGGTGGTTTTAAGGAGTTGCGCAGCGGAGTTGTCTCCTGCACTGACACGCCTCTACCGAGTGTCCTACCGCACAGGTGTTGTGCCGGAATCTTGGAGGGAGGCCAATGTGCAACCGATCCCCAAAAAGGGTGATCGGTCAGACCCTACCAATTATCGCCCTATCGCTATCACCTCAGTGATGTGTAAGGTCATGGAGCGGATCATAAACGCTCAATTGGTCCGCTACCTGGAGGATCACTCGTTGATCAGTGACAGACAGTACGGATTCCGTCACAACCGATCAACGGGTGATCTTCTGGCGTTTGTCCTGCATCGCTGGGGTGAGGCGATAGACCGGCGTGGCGAGGCTCTTGCTGTGAGCCTCGACATAGCCAAGGCGTTTGATAGGGTCTGGCACCGTGGTCTCCTATCCAAGCTTCCGGCATACGGTCTACCCGACAACTTGTGTTCGTGGATTTCTGGCTTTCTGCATGGGCGTAGAATGCGTGTCGTCGTTGACGGACACGCTTCGGCGCTCATGTCGGTAAATGCCGGAGTTCCGCAGGGCTCGGTGCTGTCGCCCACCCTGTTTATTCTGCATATCAATGATATGTTGTCACTTGGCAACATTCATTGCTATGCAGATGACAGCACGGTTCATGGGCGATACTGCCATGGGTCCCCAGGTTGCCGGGTCGACACTGTGAGTGGGCGCGAGGATCTTGTCATTGAGCTCAATCGGTCCTTGGATCTCATTTCTACATGGGGCTCCAGGAATATGGTTGAGTTCAATGCCAGGAAAACCCAGGTGTGTGCGTTCACGTGCAAAAAATCCCCGTTCTCTCCCCTCCCCATTCTTCAGGGTATTCCCCTCTCAATGCGGAATGACCTGAGTATCCTTGGTGTGGATATCCGTTGTGATCTTAATCCAAGGAATCACATCGAGGGCGTAATATCTGCCACTTCCCGCAGGGTTGGGGTCCTGAACAAGGTGCGTCGGTTTTTCGCGCCCGGTCAACTCTACCGCTTGTATAAAGCGCAGGTTCGGCCGGGTATGGAATACTGTTCGCACCTCTGGGATGGATCCGCCCAGTACTTGCTCGATGCCTTGGATGGATTGCAGCGGCGGGCCATCCGCATTGTGAATGATGCAGACATTACGGGCAACTTAGAGTCGCTACAGTTACGGAGGGATGTCGCCTCTCTAAGCGTGTTCTACCGTCTGTATCATGGCGAATGCTCTGAGGAATTGTTCAATTTAATCCCCTCCTCTCCTTTCCTTAACAGAACCACGCGTGCTGGCTTGCGGAGCCATAGCTTGACTGTTCAATCCATTTCGGCGCGAACCAAAAGGTTCTCTAATTCTTTTTTCTGCCGTACAGTCAAGCTGTGGAACGGTTTGCCACCGCACGTGTTCCCTCCTTCCTATAATCCTGGGTCCTTCCGCCGTAGCGTGAAGAGGCATCTCAGCGGGCCGGCATGATTGTATCGAATGGTATGAGACTACCGTTTGATACCATTCGATACTCTATCTGGACGGCATTAGCACTTACCATCAGGTGCAATGCAGTCACTATGCCGTGCCAGGTTAAAAAAAAAAAAAAAAAAAAAAAAAAAAAACGCTGTACTAACTTGTAACTTTCTCATATGAATTAATTAACACAATGAAGAGACATTTCCTCTCGTTGCATCTTTTTGCTATATTGCCTTCCGATATATCTTCCATGTGCTTAAAAGTTTGACCATTTCTCATTGAGTTGAGTTGTTTGTTATTTTCCAGCTCTTTTTATATTTGATGATGTATTCCTAGCCGTTTTCGGCCAAGGCGACTATTATGTTGAACACGAGATTTTTTTTAACAGTACGTTGATATTCCTTCCTCTGAAGCGCTCTTACTTGCCTTCTACTACGTACCCTTGCTTGTTTGTAAAAATATATGTGATATGTATAACATAATTGTATCTGCCCGGAAGTTCCTACGTCCTCAGTTGAGTAGACCTTGTCATAGTGATCCACGAAAGTGAGTCGCGTTTTGGATTCATCCTGTTTGTATCGAGTAATATCAGGCTTTGTCAGGACTTCGCTGCATTTACCATCTGGTATGTTACTCATTTTGTCACGCCAGTATAAAGAAATATTCTATAAATATAAATATAATAAATAACTGTCACGCTTATTCATGGGTTCCAATAATTTTTATCTTCTTTATATTGAGGTTTATAAACTTCAACGACCTTTTCGTGCGATTAGACAAAGAGCTCAGACAAATTTTGTGAACCACCCAAACATGTGAGCCAGTAAATGCGATACCTTTCACTTCAATGTTATAAAACCATAACATCCCTTGCACTACATCCCGCTCCGCATACAGTTGCAATCTCTGTCAACATGCCCTTTGATGCTCCCCTAGGTAATACAACGCTCCCCAATTTTCAAATTAAAGCCCCTTTGCGAACAAAGCTAAAAGGAAGACCTACTGCCGTTCTAGTTGCGGGTTCGTGTGCACTCGCCTTACTGAATGATAGGGTGCGGTGTAGACATACATTGACAGCCTCCGTGGCGCAGTTGGTTAGACGCCGACTGTGAAACGAGAGGCCGCGGGTCCGATCCCCGCTTCGAAACAAATATTTGTGTGATCCACAGGTATTTGTTTCGGGCCGGGTGTTTGTGAGACCGAAAAGTCTCTCGTAGTTCCTGATACCCACGACACAAGACTCGATCTTAGTGTGGGCTCAGGACTATGTATGTGACTGTTGGGTGTATTTATTTATTTAGATTTTTTCATCGCCATGTATTGGGTAGATAGTCAAGGAAGTTTGATAACCAGAGGTGATGAGTTCATACCACTGACTTTTCGAAATAGAAGTGTGTTTCTAGGTAATTATTATTGATCGCTTGCTTTAATGCCGTCTAAAATTGTTGTAAATATAAAAACTATATTAACATAAATAAAAGTCAAAAGTTAGTAATTAAAAGATTAAGGTACCTATTCCGAAGTTGTGAATTCTACAAATTGAATAAGGCCAGCTTAGTATACTAAAATTCCTAGTATCAAAAGGGTTCATGTCAGGGAGCTATCAAGTTGTAAAGCTCCATTATGACCGCCACACACGTAACGATATAACTGCGCAAGTCTGAGTTTCAAGTATACTGGAAAGTGTGTGGGCAAATAACTGCGCGAACTTCGTTGAAATTTTCGATTCCAGACTACTGCAAACTCGCGTTTGCGCAAATGCACTTGAACGTGTAGCGGCCATTATAGAATAACAATCATGATCTATCATGTACGCTCAAGTCTGTCGGGCAAAACTGGGAATGTATGGATAGCCATTAGCCATACATAAACTTAAAAACTATAATGGGCACAGTTATTCCTGCTGCTTCTGCTCAAAACTAAGGAATTATACATTCATACATACATACATACATACATACATACATACATACATACTTACATACATACATACATACATACATACATACATACATACATACATACATACATACATACATACATACATACATACATACATACATACATACATACATACATAAACTCACAACTTTATTCTAGAAGGGGTAGGCAGAGGTGTCACCAGGACTCTCACAGTTCGCCTAGTATGTTCCGTCCCATGATGTGAGAGAGAGCGAGCCTATCGCCATATCGGGCACAAATTCCTGACTCCGGGCTGATAATGAATAGAAAAACCCAATATCACTTTGCCCCACCCGGGATTCGAACCCGAGACCTCAGTTTTGTAGTCGTACCGTAGTACAACTACGCCACAAGGGCACTCTAAGGAATTATACTCGTAATAAAATCAGGACCACAACAGATGCCCGAGTGATAAAATCTATGTATGATAAAACCACGCCTCAGATCTGCGAATCAGACAAGTAAATCTGAGCTGGTATGGCTAGCCAATCGATGCGCTATCCGAATGGCACTTAACAACAAGCATAGTGAAGTCACTTTGGCATAAAAAAAGTAAATATTGAACGTGACTATTTCTGCACATTAAGTAAAAAAAACTGAAAGAACAACGTAATTCCCAGTTTTTGTTCTTTTTCTATTCACGGCTACTTTTTTACACTTTAAAAAAGATAAAGCAGTACGTAGAATCAGGCAAAAATAACTTGGAGGTATTTAATGACGTTTGCAGCATCATGGTATAGCAGCAAATTTAAGTAAATATCCTGGATTCAATGGCGATAGGCTCGCCCCCTATCACATTATGGGACGGAACATATAATGCGAAATGTGGGTGTCCTAGTGGCGCCTCTGCCTACCCCTTCTGGGATAAAGGCGTGAGTTTATGTATGTATGTATGTCAATGTCCAAGTCAGTCAATGTCAAAAGTCAATGTATATTTATAAATTAATTTAAAAAAGTTTCAGTAGCGACCACCTGTCTGCCAACGTAATATTTTTCGAAATATTATTCTATGTCACAAATAAGGCCACCCTACCTGATAATTGAACCATAAGGATCACCGCACGAGGCGTTATCTACACATCACAGAACTTCAATATCTATATTCTATCTAACTTCAATATCTATTTTTGACAGCCTCCGTGGCGCAGTTGGTTAGACGCCGGCTGTGAAACGAGAGGCCGCGGGTTCGATCCCCGCACCGAAACAAATGTTTGTGTGATCCACAGGTATTTGTTTCGGGTCTGGGTGTTTGTGAGACCGAAAAGTCTCTCGTAGTATCTGATACCCACGACACAAGACTCGATCTTAGTGTGGGGTCAGGACTATGTATGTGACTGTTGGGTGTTGGGTGTATTCATACTGGACTAATAAAAAGTAGGCTACAGATATTCCTAATATAGGACCCAGCCAATTTAGCCAAAGTTGAAGTGCTAAACACATTGCTTTGAAAGGTTTTATCAATAGCAATAACACATATAACGTTTTTGTACATTATTAGACGCGTCTGATAACGTTATCAGGACGCGACGCTCTGTGGTAAGCTGTTGTTTACGAATGTTTTCATAACATAGTATTGTTTTATATAACAATTGGTTTACTGAGAGGAATAAGTATAGCGAACAGACAAATGTTTCTGACAATTACGTGTCTTGTTTTGTTGGTATTTAGGAATAATATTATACAAGATTTGAAACAAATATTTGTTTAAGCGTTTAGCTTGTAATTAAACTAGGCGTGGGATTGTCATAGCTTTGTAGAATGGGGTTACGTGATACCACTGCGTTGTAGGCAGAAAGGTGACTTACGGAGTGAGTCCGTTTAGAAGGAAAAATATGATTTGTTGCCACCAAATGTAAAAAGCACTGCAGCTTAAACAGTTAACATTGTTATCATTTTTTTGACCGGTTGACAGAATCTCGGCGGTCTTCAAATAGATAATCTCTTTCTCTTCACCGGTTAATGCATGACAATCCAATGGCGCAACACTAGAAAAAACCTATGTGACCACTAACAGAACATGGCGAAAGACGTCGTAACGTTGGACTTCGTAACAACCAATAGGTTACACCATATTGGTTATTTAAATAGCAGGAAGACATATCGCTTAAAATAGAAAGATAAAAGATCTTTATGTGGCCGATTTTGTCTCCACTTTAAGATATAAAATTGTAAGGAGGTTGAAAACTTGGTGGCTTAGTTCCGACCGCAAATCGAGTGCACTCCTCGCGGTTTAGCAACGTCAGACTTTTTTACAATCGATATCGGTTACAAGAATTTTATAAGAAGAAACTTGGACGAGTAAAAGACACTATATGTTGAGACCGAATAAATAAGAACAACAATTCTGCGTTATGTAGATTCGAATCATATGTTTTGAGTGGTACAGTTCTAGAATAAAACAATATAAAACTAGATGCCCGACCTAAAACAACCGACGCTACACTGTTTAATTTACACTAAGCAGTAGTGCGAAAAGTGCAACAAAATAGAAATAAACTTGATATCGTAATTAATCCTGAGTGGAACGTGGAGCTAGGCTTTTGAGAAATTACATTACTTCGTTCTTTCCTAGAATGAAGTTATGCAGATTGTAGGTAAAGAGAAATATTGCACTTTTTTTTTTTTTATTGCAATGAATGGCGAGACGAGTATGTCATTCGCCTGATGGTAAGCGATACGACCGCTCATGGACAGTAGCAAAACCAATCAACACCATGAATTACAAGGCAATGCTTGGAATTCCACTGCGCTCACCATCGTGAGACATAAGATGTTAAGTCTCAATATGTCCAGTAGTTACTCTGGCTACAATGTCCTTCAAACCAGAACACAACAGCGCATTTACACTGCTGTTTGGCGGGAGAAATAGACATTGCGGTGGTACCTACCCAGGCGGCCTCTCACATATGAGAGACCTACCACCAGTAAAATGTTCATTGAAATGGTTAAAAATTAATAAGCATTGAAAGGAGTAAGGACATTCTCGTATTTTTAAATTTTCGTATCTTGATACTGATTCGGCAATGTGTTTATCTTCCTAGTAGCAATCTTTCTTGACAGCATTATGGTTAGTATTTAGTGGTGAAGGATTTGAATTTATAAACGATACATTTCAGTTTGTACAGCTGTGTGTTTCAATTGTGCAATAGTAAACCGATATGTAAAGATAGCCTTCATGGGTCGATGACATTGATCATATCACAATTGGGATGTAAATTACGATTTGTAACAATGACTTTGAGTAGTTTGAGATCGAAATCGATGGAGATGATGAAGTAGGGGTGGAAACAAATATCTCAATTGTTGTTGTACTTAAACATTACATAGACGACGTTCTGCTGAAGGGAAATGACTTTCTAGAAACATATTGGTATCGATAAAATATACTTAATCGATTAATCAATCGATTGATCGAATCGCGAGCCGAACATGCCATTCGCCTGATGGTAAGCGATACGACCGCTCATGGGCAGTAGGAAGCCAAACAATACCATGAATTATAAAGCAATGCTTGGCATTCCACTACGCTCGCCACCGCGAGACATAAGATGTGAAGTCTCATTATGTCCAGTAGTTACTCGGGCTACAATGTCCTTCAAACCGGAACACAACAGTGCATTTACACTGCTGCTTAGCGAAAGAAATAGACACATGGGAGAGAACTACCACCATTACAGTATCTAATAGAAGTAGTAGTATACCTTATCTCATGGTAGTTTTCAATTACCTTCGGTCAAGCTCTCTGTACAATTAAAAACAGCTTAAAAATTATGTCAGATCCTAATCTAAAAATCAAGCACCTATGCTTGAATTATCAATAAATTTACTTGTGATCTTGCTCAATGGTCAATGAGCCATCTAAAGACTTGAAATTACATACATAACTATAAAGCTGACAGAGAGACTAATTTAATTTCAACGAGCGTCAAGAAGGTCAATGTAACAAATAGTTTAAATATTTATCCACTAAAATCTGACAAAACTGTTTAAATCATAAGCAAACGACATGGCGTAGGTGTAACTGTTTGTCCAAATAATAACTGTAGTGAACTGAACGTAAGGTAAACTTTCACGAATCACATGACTGCTTGCACAATTTGTATAAACACATTCTAAATTCAGCCAGCTGATTACCGCCTCGCTCGACATTATCACGTTATGACTAATCTAGGTTATGATACAATGGTAACCATTTTCCCGTAAATATGTTGGGTTTCTACTGTGTATTCCTTTGTTTTTTTTTTATAGTAATGCAATCCAAAATAGCATCAGGCCTAGTTCTCTATCTATTTTATACGTAAGCACGACTATGATGATGAAGTATGATTTTGATTGGACTATTGCGAGTTGATAGATTTATATATAATTATCAGAAATAATTCTGGTCAATTTTGAGTATAGATTATTACTCACGATGTTTTTCTTCAAAATAAGAGTGACAGTTTATTTAAAACGTCTTAAATCGTAGTGTACTATACTCGTTCGACGCGCTTTAGTGGAAACATGCTATTCATGATACTATTGTCTCTAACTCATAGATTCACGATTATAGAGTTGCTCATCGTGTTCTTGACTGCGCTTTAATATGGTCATTATCAATGTTCCTATCCTTCTCCATACATGGTAAAACGCAATAGATGATTCTGGCTTAGTTTTATAGAATATCGAAAGTTAATTATTTGAGCAGTTGCAAATTTTTCATAATATTACTTAGTTTAATATTAAGTGCAGTGTAGCTAATTTATCAAAATAAATACAAGCAGAAGTGACTCCGTAATCCCCTATGATATACAACGATAAAGATTATCGTCACAAAACATACTCATCAATTTATCTCGAAGCCCAGACCACAGTGGTGTGACAAATGTATACGTTACACTAAACAATGAACCCTTCAAATATTACGTACAGCACGACCTTCGCAAGTTAAGTTGGCTTACGGCCAGACCGTTCGACGCATCGCGTGCCGACGTTGACTTTGACCCTAAGAAGCTTAACTTTTTCTATCGATGTAAAAACAGTGTCTCCAACTTGCGTACCTACGTGACGTTTTATTGTTTTTTAGTTATCACTATAAAGTAATTATAAGGTTCTAATATGAGGACAGGCATTCAACTTAAGATTATTAATTATTATTTAGATAAAAATTTGATTTGATGTTTATGCAGTTGTAAATTTTGTGCTAGGCTGCCATTGCTGGTGGTAGAAATTGATATCCACAAATATAGTTACTTCTTTACACGCAGAGTTAAACCCGCTATCGGTACATTGACTAATGGGTCCTTTTGTCCAACATTCGAGAGATACCGTATAGGTTGAAAAATCAAAGTGTTACATTATTTTTCAATCGGGTCATTTATCGAATTCAGAGCGACAATTTATTTCTAGTGTGGCTATTAGTTTTGTAGACGCAGCTTTATACTGCGATATGATATTATTAATGCTTGTAACTGTGATATAATTTTAGAAATTTAATTAAACAAAATAAAATTTCTAAAATTACAAAATTAAATTAATTAATTTCAAAATTCTCGAGAACTACAGGATTTTGGGTTGTTCTTTTTCTATCACTCATACCGATGGATGTCTTTGATGTTAGTCCATTAAGTACGAAGACAAATGTTAAAAAGTCTTCTTGGCAAATACTGTTGTTTGAATTTGGTTGATGTTAAAAACATACATACATAAACTTTTTCTCAGAAGGGGTAGGCAGGGGTGCCACCAGAACACCTAAGTTTCGCCTTGTATGTTTCGTCCCACGATGTTATATGGGGCGAGCCTATCGCCATATCGGGTACAAATTCTTGACTCCGGGCTGATAATTAATAGAAAAATACAAAATCACTTTACCCGACCCAGGATTCGAACCCGAGATCTCAGTGTTTAAATCGTACCGTAGTACAACTAGGCCACCAAGGCAGTCGGCAGGCAGTGATCCAAATACAACAAATAAAAGAATTACTGTCAATTAACTTGACTGCATCTATATGGGTTGATAGAGACTTATATTTTGAATATTATAACAAATAAATGCGTAACACAGCTAAAACGTGTGGGACTTATCGGCATTAGGGTCGAACCCCCACTCAAAGTATTGATAAAGGGAACACAAGTCTGCGTTATGGTAATATAAGGGGCATATACAATTGTCTGACGCGAGGGGTCAGCTGAATGGCCTTGGTACTTAAACAGTTATACGTAACTGGAATCGCTAACAATACAATTAAACTTCGATATATTTGCGTTTGAATCTAGAGGAAAATTTACATGCGCTGAGCAAAAATAATAATTAAATAATAAATACATCCAACAGTCATATAAATAGTCCTGACCCCACACTAAGATCGAGTCTTGTGTCGTGGGTAACAGGAACTACGAGGGACTTTTCTGTCTCACAAACACCCAGACCCATAACATAACATAACATAACCCAGGCACAAAAAATATTAAATCTACATGCTATGAAAATACGCTTGGTCTCAATTTTTGGCATTCAGAAAAGTAGTGGCTAATGAGACATGATTAAAAACTATAAGATGTTCAGAAATGATGATAAAAGATTGGCCTACTAGAATTTTAGATTCCGTATTTACATACTTTTGATTAGTATTATTATCCTTGTAAATACAATTAACTCCGGCAAAACGTTCGAAATATTTACCATATTTTTAATCATTCATAATAATATTTCATATACAAGGTATGTCAAGACTGCGACCGAAAACGAAGCCAGATGGTAGTATTTGTGACTTCAGAAACAATGCAACTAAAATTTTGCAAAGAAAAATCGTCCACTTTTTTTGGTAATTTTTTACTTATCGTCGTTTTTGGGTGATAAATACATAGTTTTCCTAAAATTACGATCTACACCTTTTTGTTTTTTAAGACGCAATGGTACGATATTTTCGCAATAACTAGGTATTTACTACCCAAACACAATGATTTTTAAAAAAAATTAAAAAAAAAGTCTGTCGCTTATTTTGCGAAAGTTTTATTTGCATTGTGTCTGTAACCACTAAAACTACCACCCGGCTTCGTTTTCGGTCGCAGTCTTGATATACCCGGTATAAACTACAACATGAAGTACAAACGTGGATTATACCAAACGTAAATTACAGTACCAGCCCTCTAGATCCGCAAGTGCAGTAGGAATAGTTCCATATTTTCTATTATTTACATTGCAATATTGCACTGTATGTATTGGTATTGAAATGTGAAAAGAAATGCTGTTTTATTCATCGCTACTAGAAACGTTTTATTTTATTGCAAGGAATGGCGTAATGAGCAGGCCATTCGCCTGATGGTCATGGTCAGGGCAAAAGCAAAGAACACCATGAATTACAAAGCATGGCTTGGCATTCCACAGCGCTCACCATCCTGAGACATAAGATGTTAGGTCTCTATCTTCAGTAGTTACTCTGGCTACAATGTCCTTCAAACTGGAACACAACAGCGCATTTACACTGCTGTTTGCTATCATTTCTGTACATATATGTATGTATATTGTTACAACGTTTGTTTGTTCGTTGATGCTTATTGAATTAATTGTAAAAGGTATTTTACTGGCTCGAAGAAGTGAGTACCTACACAGTGTATCCACCGATAATTAAGAGATGATTACTACAAATTCATACTGACCGCGAGACTTTTGTGGGTTGCTTTAATTATTTTTTGTATTAATTCGTCGCTCTCTGGTGGATAGCAAATATCCTACCTCCAGCCAACGAAATCGACAGTGATAATTCTAGAGCATTCGATTTTCATTCCAATTTCCAAGCTCTCGCATTCAGGTGTTATCTATTGAATAAAGATCATTGAACAGATATGATTTAGAGAAAACAATGCCCACAGATCTTATTGATTGGCGCTCTAAATAGTGTTGAAAATAGTGTGCAGATAATTATAATTCCTGGATACTCTTCCACATTCCCTAAGAAACTGTCTCTTTCTCTCTCTTCAACCTGAAGAGATCCACTGGTGAAAATAAGTGTTAGGTTGTGGAAATTATATACTAAATTATCAAAAGATTTTTAAAACAGTAATTTCAAATTAAATTTAATAATGTTAAAATAAAAAGGAATTTACAAAAATCATTGAAGGTATAAAATAAGTAGTTGTTTTGACGGTTGGGAACATATAAAAAGGAGCGATTCGTCATTCGCGTCATTCTGGTTTGAACACGGAACGACGACGGATCTCTGAGGAAGACGAAATACTGGTGATTGCAATACCTGACGTACCACGATTGTAACTGCTGGAAATATAAAAGTAAGTGCTAATTGAAATAAAATATAATTATGTACAACTGAAATGTAAGTTTTATTACATAAGCCATAAATTTCCATAGACACCTTTTTCCCAAAGAAAAGCCAGGATGGAATATTCCAATGGAAACTTAGTACGAATTATGAAATGTTAGTACAAAACTCATGTTGAATTGTTTATGCATGCTGAGTTCCCTGACGTGTGTATCTTTCACGCCTCGTAACGAGATTGTGTTTAAAATACATACGTAACACGTCTTGGAGTGTTACGGTTCGTCGGACATCAAATACAGACCTTTATCATATTGTGAGAACGATAGAATAAACAAATGCATTGTGTTTTATATCGTGAAAGACCTTTTGCATAAAGTACGTAACAATGCCCTGTCTTCTTTATAATTCTTGTCATTTATATTCAATAGAATTCTGTACAATGATAATGCTATTCATTAATTACTTTCGTCGTATTTGTGACACGTGAGTTTACGGGTTCGAACTCCATGTCGGGCAATCATTATGTGAATTTTCGGATTGTAAAATCGGTTACGAGTTAAGCTGTAACATCAAAGCTACTTAACTTCATTAATGACGTAATAGTATTTAATCTACGTCATTATTGGCCATGTATTTATCGTCCTCGATGACGGGAGTAATGTAATGGAATCCAGGATTTGAATTTGAAAATCACACAAATGATATTGCATGACGTGGAAATTAAAGCGAAGGAGTTATTATTTGCAAATCAAATTGTTACCATACTAATTTGAATATCAAATATTATAAAATCCCACGTATATTGATTTACATAATACATACCACATACATATGTCGTATTGCTAATGAAAACCAGTACGCAATTTATGTAATACTAGACCATATACGTTTTTATTGTGAAAACGTGCCTTCTCTATGATTGAGAGAGGTACGCCTTTGTCAGACATAATAGTTTAATAATTGATCGATTTTATACACCTTTGAATTTCTTGAGGGGAATTTTCAGGTTTGCATCTTTGCTTTTTACTTTGTCCTTGAAAAACTCTGTTATAGCAATCCAGCAACCTTCCCCTGGATGATGAGTTGGAGCAGCCTGTATTTATCAGAAGATCTTCTCTATTTTCTATCTTCATTAGAAGATGGAGCTCTCTCTTTCTAAGACTCTTGAAATTATTTGAAGTTATCGTATCGCTTCAATCTTCGACAGGAGAATGTTTTATTATCCACACTTGATACAGATTTAATTCCATGCATTCCGTGATGCTACTGGATAGTTATTTGATATTCCAAGTTCCATTGCAAACTTTGCCAAGCTATTTGCCTTTGAGTTCGTATCAGATGAATCGAACGTGTGTAGGATAGTTCAGTATATTGACTTCTTTATGCGATCACATACATACACAAACTAAGGCCTTTTTCCCAGAAGGAGTAGGCAGAGGTGTTACCAGGACACCCACGTCCCGCCTTATTTTTTCCGTCCCACATTGTGATAGTGGACGAGCCTATTGCCATATCGGGCACAAATTCCTTACTCCGGGCTGATAATGAATAGAAAAATCCAATATCACTTTTCCCGACCCGGGATTCGAACACGAGACTTCAGCTTTATAATCGCACCGTAGCACAACAACGCCACCGAGGCAGTCTCGATGTTATGCGATCATTCAACACTATATTGCAGATTTCGGGCTTGAAGCTTCTTAAATCTTAAGAAATTATTTGATTATAAGCGCGTCATTAGACACTGTTGGGAATTAGTGACTAGATGAAATTGTAAATCATACATACATACATACATTGAGGAGTAAATCAAAGCGTCTAGTAGTACGTTTGGTAGGGAATCTCTTCGTGATGTTACTGAGTTGGAATAACCTTTGGGAGACCACTAGTCCTTTACTAATCTTATACACTAATGCCATTATTGCGAAACAGTTTACTGAGCTTCTGTGTTAAAAACATTATAAGAATTAACAGGTGAGACTGTCGAGATGATTTAATAGAACAATTCACAAAGTAGTAGATATCCAGAGCCGGGCAATGAGATTTGTGATACCCACAAAAAGAAAATACGGAATGAAATTAAAAATACATTAGTTATAACATCACACTAAAACTTGTATGTATTTAGAAGATTAGTGGTTGATCCGAGGCCAAATGTTACGGCTTCCGTTAAAATAGGTCATTACACTATTCGAGGGGATTCGTAAATGTTTGTTTCTTGTAATTATTTTGTGTATATAAAGGAACTGTAGTATTTTGTAGTGTAAATAGAATTGCGAGATACAAATTGCCCGGTTATGTAAATGGAAATTGTTTCTAGTTTAATTACTACTCCAAATAGAGGCGTTAAATTTTAACATAAATATTATGATTCAAAATGTTTTTTTTTTATTTACGTAGAATTATTGTCCCAAAATGTTCCGAACATCCAGGTCAGACGAGGGTCTGACCAGGAAAACAGTAATGACTGTTTCCTTGGTCTGCCACGGTGTCGCTTTGTCTACTAATAGGTAGCCACGCATGTGTGTAGATAACAGATTTGCCTGTCATTTTTAATGCATTCGATTCTCACCTTACGATATAACTTTCTTAGTTTTAATAATGACAATGACGAGGCACGCAAGTTCCCCTCATCATAGTTAGTTCCCGTCCGTCAACAAGTAAATGTAGTAAATAAAACTATCATTACTTAAACAAAACCTACTTTATTGACGATCCTTAATAACTATTCGACAGCCTCCATGGCGCAGTTGGTTAGATGCCGCCTGTGAAACGAGAGGCCGCGGGTTCGGTCCCCGCACCGAAACAAATATTTGTGTGATCCACAGGTATTTGTTTCGAGTCTGGGTGTTTGTGAGACCGAAAAAGTCTCTCGTAGTTACTGATACTCACGACACAAGAATCTATCTTAGTGTGGGGTCAGGACTATGTATGTGACTGTTGGGTGTATTTATTTATTTATTCAAGTTTTATCACATAAACAAATCAGTTACACTAATGCAATGAGCATAAAAGAATTGTAATCAATTTACAATCAGAAAACTGTTAGCAAACATATCAAGGGTTCTTGGAATGAGTCACTTGTTGATTGTGGATAATATTACTACTTACCAGTTGGTCTTTTCTGGCATCGAGCCAAATAAAAGATTGGCAGAGGAAATATGGTCCTAACTTTAACCGCAATTGCGAGATAAACGTTTGGATATATGTAGATACATACTTATGTTTATGGTATATATAGATATATATAGGTATATACCTATAGGTATATATAGATTTTCCAATAGTTTGTTAGGATTATTTCCATCCCAAGATGTGTAGGGTTCGACCAAATTGACATACCATAAATTCCAATCTCGTGCAACTCGTACAATGTATCATAAATCAAAAACTGATACAAAGAGATTGGAGTGTTTGTATAGTACAAATAAAAAACATATAAAATAAAATACGAGTATATTAATAAAGAATGTATTTACATAATATTGCATGCTCTAAAATCTCATATAGATAGTTGGAATTGGTGTTCGATTGTTACTGCTGTATAGTTTTTAATGCCTAACATTAATTATCCTTCTATCCTTTAGCCTCTACAATTCATCCGCAACGTCATTTTATTCGGCCTAGCAATGATAATGCGTAATCTATTGATAGTGTGCGCCAAAACGAATCAAAATTTTTTGCTCGTTACCAACTTGAAAAATCATTTATCAATATTAAAAATACTATTTGCTTACAAATATTATTTTGCGAGTCATTCTTCGTAAGGAAATGGTTTTTAATGGCTGCGGTTTGTATGCATTTTTTGTTCAAAACCACTGTATTGTCCTTCCTTTTTTTGTAATTTAATTTTCCATGTATTTTAAGTGTAAGCAAAATAATATTATTGGCCAACAAATATACAATATTTGTAAAGTTAACGCGGTAAAATTCTAATTTTTAATTTAATTACCAAGTTTGTGGCAGTTCGATAACAAAATTTCAGTGATTTTATGCACCATCATGCAAATAGAAATGTTGTTAATACAAATGTTGTGTTCGCCTATTATTGGCACGTGTATTTGTAAAGAACAATTGTTACATTTATTATAACAATATTATGTATATGTACTGTGCAATTGGAGTTCCAAATAAAATAAAATAAAAAATAAGATAAATAGAAGAGATTATGTGCCGTACTATTTAGGGCTTAATATCCTATAGCATTTAGCATAGTGGAAACAGTATTTGTGTATTGTGACTGATCTCCTACCTATATTATCGCCAGCATAATATCCTTTTCCCAAAAGTAGGTATAAGTGGATGGGACACTAATGCCATTCACAATGCGTAGCCTTCATCTTCTAAGATGTGATTATGGATGAAGGAAGTCCACTGCTGGAGATAGCCCTCCGCAAAGGATTTGAAGCGGAAGAAGCGGCCGACATCCAGCGACCATAATCCAACAACCTATGGCTATAATTATTTCAAATTCAATGAATCTATAGCATGTTAATAAGATGTATTTACTGACTATTTATGAATATGTGCGTATACAGCACCTACTTCTGGAATAGAGCTGATAATATCTGCATAGGTTAACCGTACCGTGGCAAATTAAATTGGTAGCGCAACTTTTTTTACCTTGTATTTTATTTTCATTCGAGCGAGCAATTTGATATTGCAACATCAATTTTAATACGCGGTGCGAGCGCAATCTCTGATACTAATGAAGGCATGTTACGTACCTTCTCTTAATTATCCAAGTCTACAGCGTAACTGATTACTTCGATCGACTTGCTACGTATATTTAAATTCATGATTTATTAAGGTTGAGAAATCATGTATTTTAATTTTTTTTATACCGGGTATAAATAATAGGAAAGTGCGTGGTGGCCTGTTGGTAACGGACCAGACGCGGCTGCCTACATGTTCACGGTGGTCGCGGGTTCAAATCCCAGGGCACACCTCTGACTTTTCGGAGTTATGTGTGTATTGATAGTCAATCACCACGCACTTTAACGGTGAAGGAAAACATCGTGAGGAAACCTGCATACCGTAGCGATTTTAAAGAATTTCTACGGTATGTAAGTCCGCCAACCCGCACTAGGCCAGCGTGGTGGACTATATGGCCTAACCACTCTCAATCGATTCCCTCGATTGTAAAGAAGGCCCGTGCCCTGCAGTGGGACGTATATGGGCTGATATAGATAAATAATAATAAATTAAAAGCCTTTTTATTTCTTACTTTTACATTACATTATCTTAAAATAACGGGTTAGTTTAAACATTTCTTAAATCTATTTAATCTATTGTTAGTGTTTTAATTTTATATCAATTATGTAAGAACCCCAGAATGGGTAAAGGCCTCCTCCAAAGATGCCCATTTGTCTCTATCCTGTGCTATTTGAGTCCAGTTTGGACCGGCTAGTTTTATGATTTTGTCTTCCCAGCGTGTTAGAGGTCTACCTCTATTCCTTTTGCCTTGTGGGCCTTTCCACGTCGTCACTATTTTTGTCCAGCGCTTATCTGATAGTCTAGCGACATGGCCAGCCCATTTCCATTTCAGTTTTTGTGCATAGTTCAAGACATTGGTTGCTTTCGTGATCGCTCTTATTTATACCGGGTATATCAAAACGAAACCAGATGGTAGTTTAAGTCACACACAAAGTAACTAAAAATTTCGGAAAGAAAGCGACAGTTTATTTTTAGCATTTTTTTAATTATCATCGTGTTTGGGAAGTAAATACCAGATTTTTGCGAAAATAGTAATTTATACCCTTACGTACCATTACGTCTTTAGAAATAAAAAGGTAAACATTATTATTTTATGCAAACTATGTTATTTATCACCCAAATACGAATATGAGTAAAAAAATTAAAAAAATATATATATATATATTTTTTTTTTTTGGGAAAGTTTTAGTTAGTTGCATTGTGTCTGAAGACACTGATGCTACCACCTGGCTTCATTTTCCGTCACAGACCGGATATACCTTGAATATATCCATTATTATCTTCTACATCCATACAAAGTCCTCTATTAAACAGTGGAGACCTTAAAGGATTTTCGCAGCGACCTGTGGAAAGCTCATTGTATCTAGAGAGTTCCCAAAACCTTTTACATTATAATATACAAATACATATTAACATTTAACGTTGCGTGTTTCTCAATTTGAAATTCTCATTTGAATTGCCAAGTACTGTTTGTGCTGAGCAAGATTATAAGCTCGCTTCCATTACTCAGTGGGATAGATGTAAGCTCGGTGGACTTTGGGTGCCACAAGTGGCACTTTTGTCTGCCAAATCGGAGTTACAGGAGCAAGCTTTTGTATGTCATTAAATATAAATAAATACACTCAACAGTCACATACATAGTCCTGACCCCACACTTAGATCGAGTCTTGTGTCGTGGGTATCAGGAACTACGAGATACTTTTTCGGTCTCACAAACACCCAGACCCGAAACAAATACCTGTGGATCACACAAATATTTGTTTCGGTGCGGGGATCAAACCCCCGTCATCTCGTTTCACAGCCGGCGTCAAACCAACTGCGCCACGGAGCCTGCCAAACAGATTTAGGATTACTGTAACTATATATACTATAGGCCATATATATATTAACCCAAAACTGCCCACGGTAGAGTGCAAATTTCTGCTACAACCAAGAGATCGATTGAGAGCTTCCCTTCTTATCTAAACAAATATTATAAAGAGGAAAGATTTGATTGTTTGTTTGAATTGAATATGCTCTAAATCTTTCATCATTAGAATCCTACATTATCCCTGATGAACATAGGCGATAGAATATTTTCAAAAAAGTGTGTCTGCACCTGCCCTGAGCCGGGCTGGGTCGCTATATCTTATATTGAAATAACATTCTTTTCAATTTAATAATAAATGTTTGTGTTTTTATACCACGCTATTGATTAAACAACGGACGTGATGCCAACCTTATCAGCACTCATTTATATCGCTTTTTAAACGTTTGCGTTGGTTTACAAATGAATCATCTTGCTACTGGTTAGTATTCTTATCAGTTTTGTGTAATTTGTAAGCGGTTTTAAAATAAACATTTACAATTTGAAATTCAGAAATCAGAACGGATGGTATATTATGTTGTAATTTGTGATTCAATATGTGTAATATTATCTCGAGAGGGAAATAAATAAAGGCACAGATATTAGCAATTACGAGACACTTTACAAACTCATACAACTCAAACCCGGAACATTTTGTTATTGCGATGAATGGCGAGACAAGCATGCCATTCACCTGGTGGTAAGCGATACGACCGCTCATGGACAGTAGCAAAACCAAACATAACCATTGATTACAAAGAATTGCTTAGCACTCCACTGCGCATTTCATCCTGAGACACAAGATGTTAAGTCTCAATATGTCCAATAGTTACTCTGGCTACAATGTTCTTCAAACCGGAATACAGCCGTGCATTTACACTGCTGTTTGGCGGGAGAAATAGATATTGCGGTGGTACCTATCCAGACGGCCTCTCACATACGAGAGAATTACCACTAGTAAAAAGTTTGTGACCAGTTTGTGACTCAAGTGTATTTACATACATACATACATACATAAACTCACGCCTTTATCCCCGAAGGGGTAGGCAGAGGCGCCACCAGGACACCCACATTTCGCCTTGTATGTTCCGTCCCATGATGTGATAGGGGGCGAGCCTATCGCCATATCAGGCACAAATTCTTAACTCCGGACTGATAATGAATAGAAAAATCCAATATCACTTTGCCCGACCCGGGACTCGAACCCGAGACCTCAGCTATGTAACCGTACCGTAATACAACTACGCCACCGAGGCAGTCGAGACACCGATCTCTATCTACTATTCCCAACTATCCAATCATAATAAAGCTTCCAGTTCAATCACTATCCTTAACATCTAACTGTTTAATCTCAACACTTTAAACTTACGACTCAGGTTGTGCAATAAATGAGTTCTTTGTGAAGAAAATTAACTACGCTAGTACAATGCTTCACAAAGGGTCGAGCGTAAAGGTGACATCGCAAAAACGACGTACCCAAGACTGTTTCGAATTTAATAACCACTTTAATATGCCTTTGTTGGGTCTTTGGACGAGGCTATGATGTTTTTATAACAGACGTAATCAAGTCAGCTCATATAGAGTGCTTTGATAGTAATATTATTGGGCTTTAGTTTATGACAACCTCCGTGACGCAGTTGGTTAGACGCCAGCTGTGAAACGAAAGGCCGCGGGTTTGATCCCCGCACTGAGAGCCACAAATGTTTGTGAGGCCCACAAATATTTGTCTTGGGTCTGGGTGTGAGACCGAAAAGTGTCTCGTAGTGCCCGATACCCACGACACAAGACTTAGTTGATCTTAACGTGGGATCAGGAATATGAATGTGACTGTTCTATCGTCTACCTATTAGTTATTGAAACATTGGGTGTATTGAAAAGTACCATATTTATTTGGTATAAGTTACTTCAAAGCTTAATCCGTAAAAAGTCTTTTGATTCAAATTTAATAACGAATTTGTGATTTAGGAAAAGTCGTCTGTGAATCGTGAGGCTGCATCTGAGTTCTCTTCAATTAAATAAATATTTCCATTTTCTTCATTGATATCTGATTGAAGAAACTTGCTTTGCGGACGGTGTGTTTTGGTGCCAAAAGACTTTCATATTCATAATGCTAACGATGCAAGATACACCACTTAACTGCGTAAATGGTGTTGCCAAAGTCCATTAGCGGCGATCGCCTCTTACGCCAGAAAAAAACATATTTATCTAATTATTTCTAAACAATGAACATACAACGCCTCCACACATAGGCTTTATTCTGTTAGAAGTCAGTCAATGTAATTAAAGATTTAATAAGCGCAGAGCGAGCGCTCGCTGCGGCAGTAAATTCATTATTTTACGACCGAACCTGCGGATAGCTCTCAGTGCATTTGCATAATCTACTTCCAGTATTGTGCAACTTATTATAATATGCAGAGATACTGTTACACGCGGCGTCGCCTGCGGAGTGTTTTTACTGGGGTTTATCGATAATGGTGTTCGTATCGTGGAAGATGAGATCAGGTAGAAAGGCGATCGTAAAATGACTGGCTGTTTTAATTTTAATACATGCAATATACATACATAAACTCACGCCTTTATCCCAGAAGGGGTAGGCAGAGGCGCCACCAGGACAACCACATTTCGCCTTGTATGTTTCGTCCCATGATGTGATAGGGGGCGAGACAATCGCCATATCGGGCACAAATTCAATTTAATTTTAATATCATAAAAAATATGTTGCGTTGAGTGGAAGAGATGTTATATTTCTGAGGCAAAAGTCTACGAAGATAATGAGATCTATCTGAGTCCTACGATGTCTAATTAACTACAATAAGTTCCAAATATGGCAATTGTAAAGCCGCTTCACAAATTCTGAATAGCTTGATGTCTTAAAATTCATTCGTTCGCCAATACGCATTATGTACCTATCTGTATCCGTATCAACCTTTATACGTCCCACAGCAGGGCACGGGACATCTCTACAATCGAGAATACGATTGAGAGGGGTTAGACCATATAAATCCGTATTGAATCAAGCAAAGGAGATCGGTCGTTTTCCTATGAATATTGGGCCTAGTAGTGGAAACATGGTGGAGACAAATGAGACATAAAATTAAATAATAAGCATTTTTTATCCTTCAAATAAGACATAGTCTTCTTGAGCTAGAATACGGGGTTTTTAAGATTTATCCTCTTAAAGTTCTACAAAATCTACCATTTTCTGTTATCTGAATACGTAATATCATAGTTGGCTTATATTTTAAGTTTAGGATGAGTATGAATATACATTATTATAAAGTACGTAAGCTTATCAAGGAAGACAGAAAAACACATTTGAATATTTCAAAGTATATTATTTTGATATCAGGTTTATTGTATGTAGTTAGTCACTTTGTCATGCGCTAGTTTAAAAAATATCTGAAGCTACTGTACACAATAATGAAAAAATAAAACAATGATTGAGGATGAATCCATTCAGAAATTACAGATCATGTAAGCCTTTGCGCCTTTACGATCGGTGTCTCGTAGTTGTTGGCTTCAGGCGCGCATCAATGATTTCCCGTAGTTTTTGCTTACATGACGATTATAAACATTTTAACTTATTTATAAGCTATAGTATTGTTGGATCGAGGTAAGCAATTGACTGCAAGGGACGCCGTAGAGAATAAACACAACACCCAGCCACAAAACGAAATTATATGATTTTCAAATTAATTCAATTTTAAATACACATTAGTACACGACGAAATAAACAATGCAATTTGACAGATAATAGTCTCGTGACAGATGTCAACTCTATGAATGTTGCTGACAAATACAAAAATGGTAGAAATATTTCATGATATCTTTATTTTTTTGTAAATCTAATTCCAATGGTGTAGGATAAAAGTAAATAGAGAAATAAATCTAAAAAAATACGCAAATTTTTTTGGTAATAATTAATTTCTTGTCCACAGTTGGACCAAATCGACCGATCTCCTTTTCTAAGAATTTGTAGTTGCTCGTATTAATGTAAATAAAAGTTACGACACAACTTTGCGTATTAAAAGGACAGACACATAGACATTAAATCATCTGAAATAGTTTTTTCTAACTATTTTCCGAATAAACTTATGCCAGTTTCTAACAGCTGCAGGGAATTGTATCGAAAAGGCGAGACAGTTTGGTTCAGTTTGGTTTTTGTTTCAAACTTAATACTGTTTTAATTGCGGACTGAAATGGACGAACTTTTTGATGTAAAACATTAGATGGGACCCGGGTGACGATGACAAAATCTTGATCTGGAAAACGTCCAATTTGTCATCGAAATGACAGGAGATTTGGCATTTCAGTAAGCCCGTGGGTGATTTTTTCCATCGTAGACTAGTGATCGTCAGCTTTCAATTCTGATGTCAACGGATTCTTTATGAAGTTTCGTCTTATATTTGATTAGGTTGTAATCGAAATTGACATACAGGAGTTGAATAAAACGTCTTTTGATTGAGTGGATGGTAGAAGATCTGTAATTCCACCATGGTGTGTGATCGAAACCTTTTTTACAAGTTATTATTTAACTTGGAATGTATTTATGTATGTGTGTAACTATGTATGGTCAAGTGGAATCTTGCAACTCTAATTTGAAGCACATATCTTTAACCGATTGGGTTGAAATTGTGTATACACGTTTAGTTTGGATGACAATGTATGGTTAGCTGTGTGACGTCATTCTAAATCCAACATGGCGGAAAACCCAAGATGGCGGACTAGTTATTTTTAATGCCCCACAATATGGTTATCAAATGAAAGTGCTTGCTAAGAATAGCTCAAAAAATAAAGTGACTCTTAATATGTCGGACTCAGTTTTTTTAAGCTTTCTTACAATATGGGTACCAATTAATAAAATGACTTGCTGAGAGTCGAAAGCGAGTAAAACTCTGTGCTTCAATCTGTTTGAAATTTTGGTTTTCGGAGTCCTCGATTATGATAACGAAGTCAAATTGTTCGAGTCTGTAGCATCGGTTGGTTAACTTTGATTTGTGTAATTTGGCGAGTTAGGCGGCAACAGCTTAAAATTTAATACAATTTTAGTCGTAAAAAAGTAATAAAGAGTAAAATTTTCACTATCAACTTAAAACGTCATTACACGTTTATTAATTAAATTTAATTCGTTATAGTTAAAATTGCTCAAATTAATTTTCAAGTGTCATCTTCCAAGGTACACACGCAAAAGGATTATCGCAGCTTTTGTTGTTAAAAAAGGCGATTGATTTTGGCCTTCGGAATCTATTATGACATGTAGCTCAATCAATTGAGGAAGAACCTTTTCTTAAAGAACTTAGATATTAATACAAAGGTACTGCTTTTTGTAGATTGATGATGCCGAGATACGAGGAAAAAGACACCTTGGTATTTCATTTATATATAATACAGGGCTTCATCATAACGATGTTTACATTAAGCAACATAAACCGAGTAAATAACTCGATATTCAGCTTAATGTCAGGTATTAAATAAGACCAGTATTTTGCAACAGCACGTGACACCCGGTTTCATGTCAAGGATGTGCTCAATTTCCTTCAGTACAACATTATGTAAATTCAACCGGACGAGGATCAATGTACTAAAACCCTTTTCTATGATACGTAACTGCGACTAGCTAAGACAGTATGACGGGCTGGGTCGACCCACAACACTGTCTTACAAAAAAAGGAATGAAGTAATTGATTTGCTGTCGCATCTAGTTCAGTAAGATTGAAGGCTCAGGTTATATGTTAATGTTTTTTTTTTTATTTCAGTACATTTTACCTATGCACATTTATACACTAGTGAATAATTTAATAACTGCTCTGCGAACAATCAAAGTTCTAGCCGATTCAATGAGGTTTCGTCAACGGGAGAACAGCCACGAAAAACAGTGAATAGTGAATCTTTTGAACAAGAAAATAACAAACCTTGACAAGCATTTGAACAAGTGTATTACAGAATACGTAAAGTAAACAGTTTTTGCTGAATAAATGCATGACTGAACGACAAATAAATACACCCACCCAACAGTCACATACATAGTCCTGACCCCACACATAGATCGAGTCTTGTGTCGTGGGTATCAGGAAATACGAGAGACTTTTCGGTCTCACAAACACCCAGACCCGAAACAAATACCTGTGGTTCACACAAATATTTGTTTCGGTGCGGAGATCGAACCCGCGGTTTCTCGTTTCACTGCCAGCGTCTAACCAACTGCGCCACGGAGGCTGTCAAGGTGTTTTATTCAATATAATGGCACAGAACCCTAAAATATTAGTACCGGCAGCCGTCTAAGGAGCTATAAAACGAATGCCATAAACTTACTATTACGTTTAAAGAATGCAGGAAGTGGCATGTCTGGAAGGTTTGAAGGTCGTACCTAAAACCCACAGTTTGCAATAAAAATGACTTACGGCTGTTATTTTGACGTAACAATCAGTACCGAATACGGAGGTCAGGGTTCTTCAATCGAGCAACTTGTCGTTTTGGGGCTTTAGAACAAGCGATATCCTATGAATATTATCTTTATATTTTACGCAACGATTAATCGGCTGTCTATGAAAATTTATTATGCTCAAGGTAGAATTTTGTTTTTTTGCTTCTTTAAAAACGAAGAAGCTTTATCATTCGTGGTTAGTGATATTATGAACATGTATAAAAAATTTAGGTGCGATGGTGAAATTAATTTTATTCATAAAAAAAAACATTTGACCAAAATTGTTAGTATTAAATATGTTTTTTTTTTTCAAACCACCGACATCAGCTCTTGGACTGTATTTTTGAATTGGTACTTGTTTTGTTTCTACCTGTGTTTTTGCATTGGAAAGTGGACATTTCCAGCTACTGTTTATTCAGTCTTGGTGATATATTAGCGCTTTTGGAAAGTCGCCAAGGCTGTGTTGGTTCTCAGTGCGTGCTGTCGACTCTAAGTTACGGGAAATGCAGTGGTGCTTCTGTGTGGGGAATAGTAAATTTTAATGGATATGTCTAAAGGTAGTTTGTATCTGTAGTTCTATTTGAAAAACTTAATGTTGCATATTATATATTGAAGAGATTTTCGAGAAGAAAAAAGTATAGGAACAAGCGCACGCCTGAATCTTAAGGTGGTTAACCAGGGCTACCTACAATTTGCTTAGCTTATTTTCGCCTGAAGATATGATTGCCGATGAGCCTTTTTCCTGACACACATTCTTATTAATTATCCTGGACAACTCTGACTATGAGATTTTTCAAATTAAAATATTTTATCTATCTATTCAGCCTCAAGAAGTTCATTGCTGAACATAGTCCTCCCTCAAGCATCTCCACTTCGACGTGTTGAAAGCGGTCTGTTTCCAGCCACTTCCTGCAAATCAAATATTCACGCAAAGTAAATTACCTGAAGTAAGAATACATACATACATACATAAACTCACGCCTTTATCCCAGAAGGGGTAGGCAGAGGCGACACCAGGACACCCACATTTCGCCTTGAATGTCCCTTTGCCCGACCCGGGATTCGAACCCGAGACCTCAGCTTTGTAATCTAACCGTAGTACAACTACGCCACCGAGGCAGTCGAAAATTAAGAGTTACATCCAGAATATCACGAATCGCAGCCCATGCTATACTTAAGCAATAAAACGTAAAAGTTATTTGTTCACGGTCTAATAACTTTCGTAATACACAATAAGCCAGTTTTCGTGGCCCTAACTTCATACGCAGCAGTTATATAAGCTATAAATGTGTTGAGAGTGCCCATTTAGCCAGGTAACCCAACAATTAACAAGGGTTGACAACAGTTTATTAAATAACTGTCGCTCGCCGTGACCTTTTGAGATAGTTGTACGTTCGCTAACTTATATGATGAGAGAGTGACTGGAGATCGGTGTTGCAGTGTTTCAAGTAGAATCTAGTTTAAAGACTGTAATTCTGAACTAATGGTTCTCTGGGTAATTGTTTAGCTACAGAACGCTAAATTGTATATTTAATGCTCAGGTTTTGTATTAGTCCGCCAAAGTGACTTCACTGCGGTTACCATAAGGTACATTTCAATTTAAATTATTTTAGATTAAATTAAATTAGTCGTGTCAGTAAAGAAATAATAATTGCGGCCAATTAATTAATTATTAGAATAGTTAAGCCAGCTATTATTTTTGATGCGTTTAACAGCTGCTATAACAATTTAAACCAACGCCTTTTTATCGCTGAAATCTTTCTAATGGTGTAACATTATTTTTAAGTTTATCTTTATCTTGGTACCTTACCGAAATTTAAAGAAATAAATTGTATTGAAGTTATTTTTTAAATGTAATGATGCTTAAGTCAAAATACATGAGTATGAACTTCTAACCATCAGAATTAATATACGAAAATAGATATGTCTAGACATTTCTCACAGTCAACATAATATATCAAAACGTGGTTATCCTTCGAGACGTCAAATGTGTATGTCTCGACTCCTCAGATGCGAACAGAAAGAATTATTCTGGACATTTTCGCCTTTCTCACTTGTTTTTTCTCCGTCCATGAATGTTTGCTGATCCTATAAAGTACCTTTGAAAGGTTTTCTGTGTTACTTAATTTCACGCTCGTCTGTGAGACGTTATTGAACAATACTTGTGTTTTTATGTGCCTGCATTACCTCAGGCAACTTTAGAGCTTATTCAATGGCGACTTTTATTATATGCTATACAAAATTGCGTAGCAGATTTTATAGTTTTTAGATGAAAATTATATGTTAATTGTATGAAGTAGATGGTCATGTTTTAAATGCAGCATAAGGCCTGGATATGAAAGTAAAATTGCATGCGTTATATCCAGTTTTAATAATAATTTATAATCTATCAAATAAATAAATGAGTCCTAGAAGATATTTAATTATAATTACTAGTAAAATCGCATCCATTTACGGGCATAAATCAAAGAATTACATTTGCAATTTTTTTGTTTTTTACTTTATGAGTATTATAATCAAGCTAAGCGACATGATATCTTACACCTCAATCTTATCTGATGCCTGCATGTGTATTAGAAAATTAGCCATTTTATGCGCTCCAACAAAGTTCGCTTTACCACATTAAACAACAGTATGCCTAAAAATTACCCAAAATAATAAAATCGAGATTCCAACAACAAACAAAGGCGACGGCCGGATATTAAAACGCGAATAATTCTACCGAAAATAAAATTTACACAAAAATCCGCAGGCGGTTGTTATGAAAATCACGTGAAGATATATTAAATTGTCATAGGGATGAAATTGCGTAGACGGTAGACCTCGAACTCGGTTTTGGCTTGTCGTGTCTGCTCACATTACCGACCAATAAAATAATACTTTATGTGTGCGCAATGAAAGATGTTGAACATGTGTCTCTTTCGGGGATAAACATTTCTGTAACTGATTTGCTTATTTATAGCTTGACTGTTTTTTTTATTGCGGTGAATGGTGAGACGAGCATGCCGTTCGCCTGATGGTAAGCGATATGACCGCTCATGGACAGTAGCAAAACCAAACGAGCCTATTTCCATGCGGGGCGCACATTCGAGTCTCAAATACAAAATGAAACGATATTTTGTATATCGTTTCAATTATAGTTCTTATGTCTCATGTCTCCATATGCGTGGAGCGGTTCTTTATGTTATTTCATATTTGTGTAACCAAAGTATAATGAAGCCAAGTTTTGTGTTTGAAATATAATATTTTGTATATGTACCAACAAACTCCAACATTACTGCGCATAAATTTAAAAATTGCTAACAGTTTTCGTACTAAGGTACAATTCACTTCCTTGGTCTTTTAGTAGCATTAGTAGAATGTTAATTATGGGGTTCTGGGTTCGATTTGCAGGTCGGGCAAACTATTTGTAGTGTTCCAATTTAAATAATTTTACGTTTTATTACGTATGTCCAGCATGCCGGTGAAGATTTTCTCTATCGCATTTTGTAAAAGGCACCAGTGGCAACTCGGTCTGTCTCTTGGGCTTAAATGTGTGAGCTTATGTATGTATGTATGAGTTGGATGACGTCATCGTGTTCAGCCACAAGAAATCAGCTGCTGAACATTGGCCGTATCCAAGGATTTGGCGCTCGCCAACTTGTCTATGAAACGTGACCAGTATTGCCTTCAGGGGGTACCCAGCTTGCCCAAGAAATTACATTATATAAACTTTTTAAGACAAGTACATAGGACTAAAGGCTTAAACAGATATGTATAGGTGATAATTGCCACGTAGTCATCTTCGGCGGTCGACTTAAGCCCCACTCTGTACGCCTTTAATTGGCCGCGACGCGTGCGAAGCCCTATAGTGCGACTGTCACGATATCTTGATTTTTTTAACCTAAAAATATATTCCACACTTGCTTGAAGCATATTTATATTATTAGTACACCTGATGCTGCCCCGATTTTCGTTCTTTTCTCTTATATCTATCCCATGGTTGTCTGTTAGAAATAGCTATGAGCGTTAAGACCGCCAGTTGTACTTTTTTTCTGTTTAATCTCTACTTTGGGCTGTATATCTGGTGTACTATAAAGCTTTAAATATCATGACATCTGTATGGATGTCCCAGCGTTGTGGATGTCCATGGACGGCAGTGATCAATTATCATCAGGTAACCAATATTGCTCGTTTTCCAAAGCTATAATATAGAAATGTTGTATGTTTGATGAGTATCACAGCAAAAGCAATAAAACTGAATGAATATAGAAAATATGCTTTTAAATCCTGGATTATCCGCCACAATTGAAAATTATTCGCAGCGCCCGAAGGTACAATTAGCAAAATGTATGGCAGCGTCATGCCCGGGTACAGCCGGACGTTTTGTTGTGACGCATCACTTCAGCCCACTTTAGCGATAGCTAATCCTGTAATTGGATTTCTCGACCCAGCCGCTAAGGGACTGTACACACGGGCACTGATTACAAAACGCAAGCTTGCGATTGGGTGCGGTAATAAGGATGCTTAAAGTGCTGATATCTAATGACGAATTAAGCGATAGATCGAAATTGGCCGTATTTTATAGTGGATAAGACTGAAATGACGTAGGTCCAAAGAATTACATAGCATATACGTCTGACGTATCCAAAATACGTGTGTATTTTTAGTCACTTGTCTCCCAACACAACAATAAAGCAAACCATCGTGATTAATCTCTTCGTGTATCTTGTCGGTTCAGGATACTTTAAACCTAAATCTTGTTTAAAGTGTCAATTGTGTACGGTGATGTTGTCCTCTATCGATACTTATATTTATGTACAGTGTTCTGACAATTTTTCCTGATTCTTTTTGGCACCTCATACTATATTTTCTAGTGGATGTTTCTCGTAAAATTCTATTTATTTCTAATATTATTATTTTCTGTATTCAGGAATTATTTCATTAATTATTTGATTTACGTTTGCCCTTTTTACGCAACTACAGTAAAGAAGTTTAATAAGGTTAAAGCCAAATTTGTGCGTAGACCCGTCTCAGAATAATTTATTAGCTTGCTTTTTTGAACTTTGTTGACTAATTGTTATAAAAATCTCGAAGTCTCTAGTCTCTCGTAGACTGCAGGAATATGAATAATCAATTCACAGACGTGTGTTGCTCATTTGTAGTGTAAATTAAATCGTGGTATTAACATAAATAAATATCACGATATACGTGTGTAATGTTTTGCATAGTGAATATTCTAGTTAAATTTAAATTATCGCTTCATTTATTTAGCGATAAATACAAGCAGTGAATCATGATGTCGTAGTTCCTTTTCCAGAAAAATCTACTTCTAGTTTTACTCCGTTAGTCCCATGTAGATTTTAAGATCGTTTACCATTGTACCATAAACAGAATTAATGGTTTCTTAGATTTACGCGAATGTTACACATTGAAATAAAACTATTTTATACGGATTTTATCGCGATTTGGTTTAATTTTAACATTTTTTAACTTCCCGACGTTTCGATTACTTTACAGCTTTCGTGGTCACGGGGCGGACTGAGGTATTAGTCATCCGCTCGGTGACTGTTACAATTTAACTACCCTTAATTTACAATTATTAAATTAAAAAAGTTAATTTAAAAAGTTAACTAGTATTTGCGATCCGATCTACGCAGAAGGAATCGGAAATACTAGTTAACCTTTTAAATTAACTTTTTTAATTTAATAATATAAAATCCGTATAAAATAGTTTTATTTCAATAAACAGAATTATCAAAACCAAAGTGAAATATCAAAACGCATCTCCATGCCCTATGGTGTTGCAGAAGTTGATGGGCGGCGGTGATCACTTACTATCAGCTGAACCGTATTATCGTTTGCCCCCAATCTGTATCTGTATCAGCTCATATACGTCCCACTGCAGGGCACGGGCCTCCTCTACAACCGATAGTACGTTTGAGAGGGGTTAGACCATAGGACTATAGGACACGCTGGCCTAGTGGGGGTTGGAGGACTATACCCTCAATAATTTATTTGAAAAAATGTCATTTTCCGTATATATATTTATAAATCTAACGTTATTCCCTTCAGGTGTCCATGTGTTGCCTGCTAACTTTTGACAGTGGAGAACAATTGGAGAACAATGGGCAACGTCATCAAATTTTTGACAGCGAGCCTGAAATGAGCTCTTGGACACCTGAAGTATTATCAAGATTAAGTTATAATCGGTTCCTGTAACTGGTATGTATGATTAACCCTTTATAGCGGCTATACTCGCTAAGTGGCGGTACACCGGTTAATCAAATAGCCGCAGAATGTCCAACAAAAGCCCGTGGATGTAACGCCTTAATTGATTTAAGTTATCCGGGGTAATCATGATCCACATCATTCAGTAAAATGCCGCTTAGTTCAGCCCACATTAGACGGGTTACAATCGTAATCTAATCCGATAAGTATTCAATAAATATTTAGATTAGTAGCCAGTGCATTATTGATATGTTGAAAATACAAACATATTTATAAAAATAACAAAAATATTAACTGAAAAGTATTTATAGTTTCCGAGAGATTTAATTAAAAGTTACGAAAATAATTAAATGCTCATTTCATACAGTAAAGTTGTTAATACACGTTATATTTTTAATGTGAAATAATATTCTTCTGACAGCTTCCGTGGTGCAGTTGGTTAGACGCCGGCTGTGAAACGAGAGGCCGTGGGTTCGATCCCTGCACCAAAACAAATGATTGTGTGATCTACAGGTATTTGTTTCGGGTCTGGATGTTTTTGACAACGAAAAATCTCTTGTAGTTTCTAATACCCACGACACAAGACTCGATCTTAGTGTGGGAAGGACTATGTATATGACTGTTGGGTGTATTTATTTATTTTTTCTTTTTGATAAATAAACAGATGTAAACTAACGATCTGCCCATCCGCAGAACTAATACTACATCTATTATTTTTATATCTATCGTTATTTTGTATTTAGGATAGACAGCGTCCGTATTTGTTTCGGGTCTGGGTGTTTGTGAGACCGGAAAAGTATCTCGTAGTTTCTGATACCCACGACACAAGACTCGATACTAGTGTGGGGTCAGGACTATGTATGTGACTGTTGGGTGTATTTATTATTTATTTATTATTGTTAGGGCCACGGCAACATGTTTTATTCGTAGTATTGTAGGAAAAAATATAATAGGCACCTAGTACGTACCTAGTTTCATGAGCAATGGATTAATATCAAAGTTTGTAGGATATTATTTAGTTATGTTTTATTGCAAATTCCTAGAGTTATATAATTTGGATATTATTAGGTATTATAGAAAAATATACTGTAACTATAATATACTGTACTGTTAAACTAAAAAAACAACAAATAATTGTTCCATCACTAAATATACATTTTATTATCACACAAAACCAATGATTTCTCTGTGGTTTATTTTTCAAAAGCAGATATTGTATCGGCGGATATTTACGTATTCGTGTGACCTTGCGCAATACAAATCCATAAAACGTTAGCAACATAGTGTTGACCTAGACCGACCTTTATAAACTAGAAATAATATTCTAACCTTCGAGCAGAACAATTCTAAAACTAAATTTAATGCGAAAGTTTATTTGATTTGAAATACAAAACATAATATTGCTTCTAGATGGGCTATGGGCTATACTATACGAATAACACTTTTTAATAGTTTAATATAATCAGCGTGGCGCATTAGGCTTAGCCTTTTCAATCGAATTCTAGGCTGTAGTGGAGTTCTGTGCCCGGCAGTAGATAATTATGGGCTGATATAATATATACAGTAAACCGTAAGGAGATGATAAGTGATAGGGGACGAGCCTATCGCTTTATCGCGCACAAATTCCTGACCCCGGGTTGATAATGAATAGAAAAATCCAATATCACTTGGCCGACCCGGGTCTCGAACCCGAGTCTTCAGCTTTGCAATCATACCGAGTACAACTGCGCCACCGAGCCAGTCAAATACCACTTCACAGCTAAAACAAAAACTTTTTAAAAAGTGTTTTTTGCGTTTCCACAATCCATTGGCAGTTCGTACTCGTATGCTCATTCATGTTAGCCTTCGGCATTGGCTCTTATTCCCATGAGAACTTTCTACAGGATAATAAGCATGCAAAGTTATAACTAGATGTCCAAGTTGAACGCTACCAACTCGTTCCGAGGCAAGTTTTGTAAAATCTGCGTTGTGTGGTCAGATTGCAAATAGAAATGAAAGTATTTTGAAGTGCAATATTTCTAGTTTGTACGACTACTCTTACTGACTAAGCCGTCCGAGCGATCGGAAATTAGTTCAGAATATCAATTTCGTAATATGTTGGTTTGATTGAATGTGAACTAGGTACATAGTTCCCTTTAGTATGTCCTGTGCTTTAAATAGAGGAGGCCATGAAATTGATCGATCGATTTTCAATTCTTGAAGACGAACTTAATCATAAAATTTCTGAAATTTTGTTAAATCGTCCAACTACTGATGATTGTTGGCAAAGTCCAGTTTTACATCATAGCTGCAATCCTCGATCTCGTGCACATAATATATTCCTAAAATAAACTAGATTTGAAACAAATTAAAAGAGCATGCAAATTGAAATAGAACTGGGCACTCTTTCGGACGTAACTACGTTCCTACATCGTGATTTGTTTACAATCGTTTCGAGCTCGGCTCTCAACGAACGGGCAGAGTTGAAAAGGGTTTTGTTAAAAGTGCTCCTATTTTTGGTGGAGCTGACAGTAAAAAAAAAAAACGAAAAATTCTGTATAGCTGCATCACTTTTCCCACTAAACTTTGTAATCTGGGAATTTTGAGCGTGCATTGCGTCTTTTAGACTTAGTATTCTTGGTATGTTTACTTCTTCAAATTGATGCTACATTTCCGTAATTCTGTTTGAACAAGAATTTCTGTTCTAGAGGGTGTTGTTATCACGTTTATTGATTTATTCTTGTTTTATCACTAGGTAAGCTTCTGTTGTTATCATCTGCCTAATTTTCCACTAATTTCTCAATCGATTGCTTCGGTGGCGAAGTTGTACTATGTTACGTTTACCTGGCATGGTCTCGGGCTCGAATCCCGGGTCGGGCAAAGTGATATTGGATTTGTCTATTAATTATATATCAGCCTCGCCCTCATGTCATCGTGGGACGAAATACACCAGGCGAAATGTGGGTGTCCTGGTAGCATTGCATATGGTGTCCTGGTATGTTCTTGATCGCATACTTCATGTAGTATTGATTCTGTTTACCTGTTAAATCAAATTAAAACCAACCGTGGTCGGATTCTATCATATAATAAATAACTTTGCCGCAGGCACGCAAACAATGCTCTACTTTAACAGAAGTCCTTTGAATGTATTTCAAGGAAAAATCTGCAAAGATCGAAGCAAAAAGATCTCGCTTTCAGATGTCGGGCGAGTACAAGATGTTCTTAGCATTCCTTTGTACAATGCTTTGTGTTCACTCGAGTCTGCAGATAGTGAAGCTTATTAGATGTTGTAAAGGAACTTATATCCTTAGTACTGTTGTAAGTTCAACTACAGTAAATGTACACGGATTTAAGGTTTGTGTTTTATTTTAATCGTATAGAATTGGATTTTATTGTCAGGAAATTATGTACTGAATTGATTTGATCGCAAGATAAATGTGTTTAAACTCAATATATAAAAGCTTTAGACTTTCATATCCGGTAACTTAATATTATGTAACGTAAACTCACGCCTTTTTCCCAGATGGGGTAAGCAGAGGTGCCACCAGGACGCCCACATTTCGCCTTGTTTGTTTCGTCCAATGCAATGGTGTGATAGGGGGCGAAGCCTATCGCCATATCGGGCACAAATTCCTGACTCCGGGCTGATACTGAACAGGAGAATCCAATATCACTTTACCCGACCCGGGACTCGAACCCGAAACCTCAGCTTTGTAATCATACCGTAGTACAACTACACCACCGAGGCAGTCAATTCTTAATATTCTTCTTCAATTTACTGAAACGCAATTTAAAATATTTTCATCACCAACAAAAATCTTTGAACACCAAATTGTTCTTATTTTATTCTTTCTCGGAATACTATGTACCTAATAATGAGGGAATCTGTCGATTATAATTAAAAAGAACCTTGTGAAAAGAAGAAAGTTGATTAACACATTAATTAAACTAATTAATTCAATTAAGAAGACATTTTCGAATTGCAAAAAATTAACTGGTGTCTGTATAATCTGAACTAGATTGGAACATTACAGGTCCGGTCTATTTAATTGTAAAATAAAGTCAACCTGAGTAGGAAATATTTTTATTTTGATTACATACAAGACAATTTAGTTTTCTAGTATTGAGGTTCATCATAATATTAATAACTATCGCCAAGTAAAGTAGAATGCATTTCATCGAATTGATATTAGCTGACGGATAATTCTTATACTAAATTTAACAGAAGGCAATAAAAACACTCATCGACACGAAAAATACAATAGAATTAAAACAATGAATAAATAAATACACCCAACAGTCACATACATAGTCCTGGCCCCATACTAAGATCGAGTCTTGTGTCGTGGGTCAGAAACTACGAGAGACTTTTTTCGGTCTCACAAACACCCAGAGTCGAAACATATATCTGTGGATCACACAAATATTTGTTTCGGTGCGGGTATTGAACCCGCAGCCTCTAGTTTCACAGCCGGCGTCTAACCAACTGCGCCACGGAGGCTGTCGATGTTAAACTTTGCCAATCGATTATATTTCGATTATCGTAAATAATGTATTTCCTAAGGGAAAAAAAAATTACCATAAAATACTAATAAGTAATATAATACTTAATATAATAAAATTAATATAAAAATTACAACGAATATCTTGTAAATAGAAAATAAGTACTATGTGTATTGACTTGTCATAAGAGCTATTTAATTGCCTACGTGACCAATAAACGAATTTCATTTCATTTCATTTCATTTCATTTCATTTCATTTCATTTCATTTCATTTCATTTCATTTCATTCCAAACAATAGAAAATAATTGAACTAAAATGTCCCCAATCTGAATTAAACAACTCTAAATCCACCATACCGTGGCAACTCACTTCGAAAACTTCATTTGGCAAAACAATTTAGACGTGAAGCCTAATGGATATATTTTTCACTTGCAAATTCTCACCCAATTTTCACGAGTGGATAAATTTGTGAAATGCTACCGAAGATCAGCGTTTCCTTTAATTGGACAGGCTCTGCAGTAATTATCCCGCTTTTATCGAGTTCGCTCCTTTGTACCACTTAGTGGAGATTGATCAGTTTTATTTTCCATTATTAAAACAATTTGTGCTCTTGTTTGAATGTTTATCGATGATTCCTTTTCGTTGTTATAGTGTTTGTTTGCTTATTTACAAAATACAGTAAACAGTTTATAAAGAACTGGACGTGAACTAACAAGACACTGGTTGCTTATTAAACCTCAAGATGCATGTGTTAATCAATGACTATACGTTTTAACAACATAGGAAAATATCGCGAGGTATTACTAACACCACGGCGATTTTTACAGAAATTTCTAGTTTATGTGAAGTCCACCAACCTATGACCGAAGCCTTCTCAATCGAACTATCGATGTAGAAGAGGTCCATTTTTCAAAGTAGATGCTAATGGATTGATACAAACTAGGTCACATTCACAAATTCTAGTTTATGGAACTCAAACTCCAAAATTCGACACGTGCGTGAACTGTACCCAGAATATGTCACTCTTAAATTATTCTATGCTTAATATGCAAAAGTTAGAAGCCAAACTTGTGGTACTAACACAGCTCGAACTTAAACTGTAAACTTGTTACATTCGAGTCGGACAACTTCGAATTATTGTAAGTGATAAGTTTTGGTGTACATACTGTTATTTCATTTTGAATATCGTATATTGTTTGTTGTAGGAAGTTTAACTCTTGCTAGTTTAAAAAATATATATTATTCTAGAAATCAATTAAATTCTTAGTTTTAAAAAGTTATTTTATTCCTTCACTTTGGAAGGTTATGCTTGAAATCTGATGCCTGATAACATTGAACAAATAACTGGGGCCGGACAATCACAGTAATTGAACCTATGTTTTACCTAGATTATTTACAAATGAACTGTTTGAAAAAGCTAGAAATAGCTTTCGAGAAAATATCATATCGCCACACGCAAGCAGCAGGCGAACAAAGACTTCAGGCGACTTATAAACTTCAAAAAAGCAACTAGCCAGCATTTCACAGTTGTATTCTCATATAGTTGAGTATCAACACTCAGCAATAAAGCCAGATTTTCGAATGTACTATCTCTTTGTACATACCGTATTGACGCTTAAAATCCCATGTTTCAATTCAGTTCCACTTTTCAACGCATTCGGCTGTGCATTCGTTGTATCGAGCCTTTTCATATGAACACCAAAATATGTGTCTTTTGATACGTTCGTTTTTTATGATCTTTTTATACTGGCAGGACTATCAGATGATATCTGATTTATTTAAGTATAGATGAGCAATTATTGTCTTTCCTCGATCGACACCATTAAATAGGCCTAGTCGAAAAAGGCTTACACACAGGCTAAATTGTAATACATTTGCTATTCTTATGCAGTGAGAAGTAGGGCTAACGTGTGATATTGGCGTATAATATTGAACTCCTAAAAAAAAACATTTGTAAATAATAATCCTCATTTGTAAATAATAGTTAGCGCTTTAGATACACTGTAAGCTGACTATCCTTATATTATATAATAAAATAAAAATGAAATAAAATATTTACCAAATGCGCTGCACTAATTGTGTTGTGGTCACTATCGGGACCGACAAGAATATTCCATTATCAGATGTATAAAACCGTATTTTATTATGTGTATCAACATTGATTTTCAGTTATTATCACTGGTGATTTTACACCAGCACTCGTTAAACTATTAAGTGTTCACCTCGCACAAGTTCATGTTGATAAAGCGAAGATTTTGGAACTAACTGCTCATGTCAGTGACCGTTGCCTGCTTTATTCTCTCGCTGAAAATGGCACCTTTTATTTTATAACCTGTCTGATGTCGCGTTGCTATGAAAAATGCATGAGCTTGCAAGTGTACGTTACAAAGGATATGAAAGTATAATAGAATTTCACAGCGCCTTTTGAATGAAAAACATGAGGTCTATCCTGTTGACACGTTGATCTTTTAGGTATATTCACATTATTTTTAGTCAATAGTCTTGTCTATTTAAATTACTATACGTTTTGAAACCTTTATAAGGCATTGATACGTCAATTAAGCTAGTAAATCTTCTGGTAGTAATTTAACATAGCTGCAAAGAAACACCAATAATATTTGTGAGTCAAAAATTCCTTTTTGACATTTTCAAATGAATTTAACAAAGCAAAGGGATGAAAAGGATCTGTCCTTCGACCTAACAACTGCACGGGTCTGTGATTTTGTTTGAGTTGACCCCATAGAAAGATACTAGTCTTGCGTCGCATCAGGAACTGCTTTAGCCTTTAAGGTATCCTCTCGTTATAAACGTCACAAACGATCGCTTTAATGTATCCGTTGACCGACGTGACCTACAAGGTTCTGGGACAATAAGGTGGCCTAAAGTGGTCGCTAACTAACAAAACAGGTCGAGTCACCGCCGAGAACAATGGCTCGACGGGATCTCATCTTTTCATTGAAGTGGAACCACGGGTGCTAAGCAATGTTAAATAATTATGTCGTCAAATAATGCTTCGTCAGAGCACATTTTTGCTTTAATGTAAACATTAAGTTGTACCTCACCTCGGCTACATCACCGTTTTCTTTTGAATTTGCTTTTTTATTTCTCGGCGAATGGGTTTCATAAATATTTGAAAAATATTCTTTATGAAATGCTTTGGTATGGCAGCAATGTCATTTAAAATTCTTTTACTTTTGCCGGTTCTACTATTGTTGGGCTGTTTCCAGAAGATTATTTTTTCCAATAATATTAATAAAATTGATATATAGTCTTTATATTATAAATAATAATTGGACCAATATAAATATTTGTCAATTAGGTCGACATGTTAAACGAACATTCTACTTTAATTCTATTTTGTTTTAGACACGAAATGGAATACAAAGTAAGCGTAAACCTGTTATTTAAATGAGTATTCGTGCGAATATCACTTTGAGTTGCGTATCATTACGCAAACATTTGATCAAAACGAATGAAAGACAAAACGCGATGAATACTATATTAGCAATCGAATAGATGGGTTCGTAGCTTATTCGGTGACATGCTTTTTATATTATCAATACGATTTGTTTTAGAATTCTGGAGAAAAAGCGACCGTTTTCTTAACAAAATCTTTTCCACGTGTTTCGGAGATGTCTCTAGCCCTTTATCAAATGAAATGAAAATTATTTATTGAAATTATTTAGATTCAGTCATTTTTTAATCTACCACCCGGTTCGGAAAGCGGTTTTCACTAGAGAAGAACGGGCAAGAAACTCTAGTGTTGCTCTTTTCAAAACCAGTTTACAATGTAGTGATTATAACAAAAATTACAAGTTGGTTTAAATCTGAGCAGTTCATTAGCAATATTATATTGTTCTTGACGGCCTCCGTACAACTGAAAGCGACAAACTGGCAGTAAAACGTGAGTCTGACTGTTATACTCGTAAATCTGAAAAGTCTCTTGTAATTTCTGATAGATATCAATTTATGTAGTTTTGCCAATCCATGGTGACATCTTTTTTAACTGTGATATAGTCCCCTACGCCTAGGCTCCACTCTAGAGTGGAACATTTTCATAGAAACCCATCAGAAGTGGCAGCCTACATGCCTTGTTTCATTCAGTGAGTGAGATCCCCGGAAACTTGATCTCCTTTCCTCCTGCCACCCTTTTTTCCTTTTCTGTATCCTTCCATTTTTAGACGTCTTCTCGACTTCTATTTAAGGTTCATAAATTTTCATGGGCATCGGTCTACATTTAAGACCAGATGAAGGCTCTTTTGCTAGATTCATGCCATGAAGAAAACACAAGACATCAAGGTTCGCCAAGAACGCCTGTACTACAAACACCATCTGGTTCTTATAAAACTTATATAGCTGTTATCGACATCTTGTGCGAGTCAAAGTTTTCTCTTTCATTTTTGCCTTGAAAGTAATAAAAAATACCGGCGTCCGTGCAATCCGCTTAATACCTACCTCGCAGTCTATACCAAGTGGCTTATTAAATATTTTCTCCATTTTGTACGTAGTGAAGAGACGAAAAAAATTATGTTTTAATGTTTTATGAGGAGTTGAGTGAAAGTGCAAATTTGTGTATTTTTTTTCATTTATTCTAGATTCGTGTCATTTATTATTTAAACTTAATCTAAAATATATTGTTGACTTTTATTTTGTCATTTTTGTGCCGTATCGATTGAGAAAGTCGGCATATTATTTTTTGTTCAAAAAGACAATATACGATGGCTTATTACCCTCATAATAACGACTCTTTATCATAATTACCAGCCAAAATATATCTGTAGCTGCGGATAGGCCCTCCATAAAGATCTTCAAAGTGATCTAACAGAAGAGGTCAATTCAAGCTGCTGTGGAAATGTTTGTCACGCTTTTTCAACCAGAAACTGAAAACATGAAACTAAATCAAATAATACTTGTGATATTCATTAAATAAAAATGTATATTTGCAAACTTAAAATAACTTATTAATCGTGGCAGGAAACCTAGAGGTCATGATTTACCTACGGCAATCCGCACTAGGCCAGCGTGGTAGACTAAACGGCCCCGCCCAATCCCTCTCAAGACTCTTTTGTGGAGGAGGCCTGTGTCCTGCAGTGGGACGTCCATATATAGACTCCTGCTGGTACAATTATACAGGGTATATCAAGACCGCGACCGAAAACGAAGCCAGGTGGTAGTTTTAGTGGTAACAGACACAATGCAATTGAAAATTTTCGCAAAAAACGCGACAGTATTTTTTTCTGCTTTTTTAAAAATCTTCATGTTTGAGTGGTAAGTATTTAGTTTTTGCGAAAATAGTAATTTAAACCCTTACGTACCATTGTGTCTTTAAAAATAAAAAGGTGTACATCATTATTTTAGGAAAAATATGTTTTCACCACCCAAATACGACGATAAGTAAAAAATTCAAAAAAAAAAAACCGATTTTTTTTTTTGCGAAATTTTTAGTTGCATTGTGTCTGTAACCACTAATACTACCACCTGCCTTCGTTTTCGGTCGCGGTCTTGATATTATACACTGTATAATATCGGCTTACTAGGCTTGAACTATATACAATTTCCCTCATCGCCATTACGATACAAAAGCTTGTATGTTAGCACTACAATAGATATAGCTTGAAGTCAATTATGATAATCCGATGTCGAGCGTGGCTTAATTCAAGAGAATAGATTAATATCAAGTTCGATACAGCGCTATGCAATCATAATGACATGACAGGTGCAGGTAAACAAGTTCGCGTAATAACACGCGTATTGATTGTTTTTCAATTAATATTACATTTAAATCGTGCTGATGATATTCTAAAAATGTGGTACATTTGATTCTGACGTAGACAGGAGTGGACAATTTTATTCTGTGTATAATATGTATTTCTTTAACTTCATAATAATTTCGACTATTCGTTCTATCAATTTATCTATAGAAATGCGAAAAACCTAGATTACTTTTTCTACTATTGTTAATGATTGTAGCAAGAATGGAGAGAAGTACCATATCTGATGGTAAACGTCACGCCTGCCCATAAAATACCTAATAATTATCAATAACTAAGCATTTCGCGGGACTACTTTCACATATTGAAATAAAACTATTTTTTACGAATTTGATTTAATTTTTACATTTTAAATGTAACGTTCACTATAAAGCGGATGAATAATACCTCAATCCGTCCCACGACCACGAAAGCTGTAAAGTAATCGAAACGCCGGGAATTTTAACAATGTAAAAATTAAACCAATCCGCGATAAAATCCGTAAAATTTAGTTTTATTTCTATGTCTAACATTCGCGTAAATCTAAGAAACCATTTTACATTCCCATATTCGGATATTTAGTGTCAAGTATTTTAATGTCCAGTAATTTCATTGGCTACAAAATTCTTCCAACTAAAACACAACAGTACTTACACTGGTACCACCTACCTTCTAAGATAACTACTTGTATACGACGAACCTACTTCCTAGAAAATGTTATTTCTAGTTTTATTTTTATATCTGTATTATGTTTCAGAAATTCCGCTGATTAGGAGACTTTTTAGGTTTCAACCTTGGTATCCAGATCCATTTAGTTCTGAATGTTCACAAACATTGTTAAATATTGTAAGTCGACACGTTTTCGTACAGTAAAAGAGTCACAGTTCTGCAGACTTGTTATATTATTCAACGGAGTGCATTAAGTGTAAGTGTCGGAGCTGTTGCAACTTGCAAGCAGCTTTATATCGCAAACACATGTTCCTGAGTAGTCTGCTGTGAATTTATTTAATTTGAGGTTGCTGGTCGTAAAACTATTTTAAAAAACATTGTAATTTATTTGGAATTCCTTTTTTAACACGTTAAAGAAATATAACTATACTTATTTTATACAAAATAATTGTAAAATCAATGTCAGGTATGAAATTAATTCTCTTGTCGAATGCCAAAATTATTGTAATGAAATTGATTTTTATCAGGTTGAAGTAAAAGCTCTTATGTCGCTACAAGGATTATTATTAATGGCATATTAAACATCAGTACTTTTATTTCCTTATTTAATCCTCTTTATTAAATGACTTACTTTTTCTCTTTTCTACCACTAACCTTTAATTCCCGTTTCATATAATCCCAATCATTAATACCCCGAGTATCTTAGCCAATACCGGAGTTAATTATTGATAAACTTTAATCACTTTAGTTTTGACTATGAATCGTATTAAAGCCGATTACGGTTGGCTTTCATTCCAATCTCGGCTACAAGTATATCTGGAAGAGACAAGACAACCACAGAGCTTTACCGATAGGTGCACTTCACTGAAATCAAATAACTGAAGCCGAGTCCAGTAACAAACTTATCGCGTTCGTTTCTAGTTCCTTGGAAAATATGTTGGTATTAAAAGAGTGGTAGGAATGTTCTGCATGGAATGTTTGGTTTGAATGGAATTCGGTATTGACGTCATAGAAGTTTTCTTGGATTACCGATGGCTTATGTTTATGCGTAAGGGTGATAAATTCATGAGGATTGGATCAATATGGCAATGAATAGATTTAATATTTCTACATTCATATTCACAAATAATTTTATTATTTTTTATACTTATAAAACGAAGTTAGCTACTTCAATACTAACATTCCGGCTAACATCTCAATTCGCGCAGAGACTATGAAAGCTGTAAAATTTCAAAACGTAAGGACATTAAACCAAATGCGGGATAAAATTCGCAAAAAGTAGGTTTATTTTAATAAAATTATTATTTATTGCTTAGGCAAACGACATGTATTAATCAGGTATTAAAGTAAATTTATTGAAACCTACATTCATACACAATCAAATAGCCACTTAAATAATTAAGTTGCATTCAAAATAATAATGGTGGCAGGGCTCTCATATGTGAGAGGCCGCCTGGGTAGGTACCACCTCAATGTCTATTTCTCCCGCCAAACAGCAGTGTAAATGCACTGTTGTGTTCCGGTTTGAAGGACATTGTAGCCAGAGTAACTACTGGACATATCGAGACTTAACATCTTATGTCTCAGGATGGCGAGCGCAGTGGAATGCCAAGCATTGCCTTGTAACTCATGGTGTTGTTTGGTTTTGCTACTGTCCATGAGCGGTCGTATCGCTTACCATCAGGCGAATGGCAGGCTCGTCTCGTCATTCATTGCAATAAAAAAAAAAAAAAAAAACCCATAATACACGAGCATAGCAGACTTGTATACAACCACAATCAATAAAACAGATAAAGGTTAACAAAAACAATTTATTTTCAATAACCTACATAGAATAGGACAATGAATCCGGGGAAAATCTGTCTGAGACGGACTTCGCTAAGTAAAGAGACTGGTTATGAGGGTTTGTTTAGGTACATCGAATTTCATATCTCATTTTACGGAGAATGCTTCAGTAGAATTGTACTATAATAAAACGAAAACATACAACAGTCATCTGTATAGTCTTGCTCCAATATAAACCTCTCATCACACAAAAACACTCAGAACCGAAAGAAACACTTGTGGTTCAAATATTTGTGTAGCTGCGGGGGTCAAACTCGTTTTATAGTCAGCATCTGAACATTGCCTCACGGAGGCTAATGAGTAATTAGTAGCAACTATGTATACTCGACTAACTTATGCGAATTATCTGAACCGAATAACAGAGGTTAAAACCAGATGGGGAGGTACAATTTACTGGCTATAACTTCGTGTATATCTAGGAATTGCAAATTGCAGAAGCGTCAATCCTAGAATTTGTCATGCGAAATATACAGTAGTTGCAGTGAAAATCGGACTTTGAAGTTTAAACCGGGTGTGTTGAAATTGGAGCGTTCGGTTGATATCCATGAGTACACCTGCACGCACTAGGTCAGTGTGACAGAGCGTAGTGTGTATTGTATTTGCTACAAATACATACATGGTCTTCTCAGCCAAGGCCGCGTTAAATCCGGTGGTAACATTAAACCGCTACGCACCGCTTTAATAATACTTATGGTCCACTTAGACATCGATTAACGAAATAATGTATTTCCTAAGGAAAAAAAACATAAAATACTAATAAGTAATATAATACTTAATATAATAAAATTAATATAAAAATTACAACGAATATCTTGTAAATAGAAAATAAGTACTATGTGTATTGACTTGTCATAAGAGCTATTTAATTGCCTACGTGACCAATAAACGAATTTCATTTAATTTCATTTAATTTCACATATAGCGTTAAACTGCCTATGTGGTGCAGATGTACTACGATAGGTGAAATTGCGAGGTCTCGGGTTCGAATCCCTGATCGGGCAAAGTGGTATTAGATTTTTCTGTTCATTATCAGGAATTTTCGCCCTATGTGGCGATAGGCTCGCCCCTTGTCACATCGTGGACCGAAACATAAAAGGCGTAACGTGGATGTCCTGGTCGCACGTCTATCTACCCCTTCTGGGAAAAAGTCGTGAGTTTATGTATGTATGTAGTGCGATAAACTGCTGGTGGTGTTCCTATCCACTCGAATAGCGACCACCATAAGCGATGATGGAAAATTCATCATTGCTACCCATACAAATCTGTTGCGTTTTAAATCCAGCTTGGGTATACCCAGTGTAGAGTAGACCGTCATAGTACTGTCGACCGGCGAGAGATAATAATTTATGTATTTAATTGATTTATTTATAATTATTTACTGTACACAAAACATTAACATTGGAAAAACACAAACAAGAGACTTACACCCGTATTCTAAGACGTTTCCTCCAATCTTCCTCAACCTTATCTTAGTCGAGGTGAGTTTACAAATGAATTGGAGGGATCCTCGAAAATGGTACGCTTAGTTAAAAATATATCTTTACTAAAGGTTCCTCGAGTGAGGTTGAGTCAAGGAAAAACGTCATCAAATACGTCATTGATGTATAGAGAAAGTAGAGATTTAACAAAAAATCTTTGAAAATAGTCTATGATCACTTGAAAAGTGACAGTCAAATGTCATGTCAAAGTGTTTACATAGAATAATATATAATTATTGAACTCAAAATTTTCGGGATTGTGACTGGAAGACAAATATTGAGTGAGTCGGAGAAAAAAACGCATGCAGACAGGAGGAGGATCATACCATCCAACCCGGAAATTTCGAAGGATATTCTTATGGATGAATCGTCGTTCGGGATATTCGTACGGAGTATCGTACAAGTATTACAGAAACTGTTGGAAATCTTTAATAACTTGTTTAAAATAATAAACACTGTTTCCAAACCAAAAATCTTTTATTAAATGAAATAAAGAGTAATGTTTGTATCATTCACTAGGAAAACGTGTAAATCGTGTAGAGGCACCCACCTCAAAAAATTGTTGGCATATTTAGGTATTTAAGAATTTTAAAAGGTAAACTTTATTTCTCTCTTTTAAATTACAATTTTAAAGTAGGATTATTCATTTCATTTCTTCCTTAAGGTAGGTCGCGACGTACCTTGAGTTTGACAGTTGATTCCTTTCCTCGAGACAGGAAATTTTTTGAGTGACGTTGAGTGGAGGAGATTTTTTTCTACTAAGAATACGGATTTCCTCTAGTAACGTCAAGTGGAGTCGAGAAATCGTCTTAGAATATGGGTGTTAGATTTTAATATCAGTACAAACGGCGGTCTTATCGCTCACGGCGATCTCGTAATAATTTATTGGTCTAAAATGGAGTCCGAGTTAAAAGATAATCAACTCATGGAATCATAACGTAACATTCTAGTTAATTTAAAAGTTTTATTTGATTAGCGGAACATATGAATAGGTTCAGCTTTCAGCTTTTCCTGCAATTCATCTCGAAGATGGATATTGGTTTAGTCAAAAATTCTCGTTCACTTTGTAGAATTCCTTACCTGGAATCGACGGTGGAAGTTTTCTTAAGACCGCTGAAGATTTCTTAGGAAATGGACTATAAAATCTGTCATGTCTGATTCATGTTGTATAAACGTCTTTCAGTAATGTAGAATTGGAACTCCAAAACAATAATTACGTGCATTTTAATAATATATCGTTGATAGTCTTTTTAATATTGACATGACAAAGTGATATCAATGCACATTATTTTAAATACCGTCCAATCCACCTCTTTATAAAATTTATACAGTGACCGAAAATGAAGCCAGGTGGTAATTCTAATGCAACTAAAATTTTCGAAATAAAAAGTGACGATTTTTCTACCACCTGGCTTAGTTTTCAGTCGCAGTCTGGATCTACCCTACAGGGTATACATGAAGACTGCCAACAAAATTTCAGCATGGTAGATGATGCCTTAGCTCATCTAGATCGAACTCTCGACTGTAAATGAGCCCCGTGCAATGACACCATCGATCATTTCAGAATTAAAAAATGATGTCAATATTCTGAACTATACTGTCACCTTTCGTATTCCATAATTGAGTTTGATACATCATGAAAACATCTGTAGAAGCTCAAGTAATAACATTACCTGTAGTTACTGTATAAATTACTTTATCAAACCTCTAGTGTAGTCTCAAGCCACGGGTGCTCTCCAGGCAGTCTATTTTTAGTCTTGCCTCAACAGAACTGACGCAAATCGCTTTGACATCTTTCTCGATACTATCCAATTACCCGGGCTGAAGTCTAACGATTCACAAACTAGCATTAATTTGCTAGATAAGGTGGTATTTCTGTTTATTGTACGTAATATTTTCAGGAAAAAATGTTCGGTTTTTTATTAAAGGTAAACTCGACTGTTTTTTTATTGGCGTCATATGTGTGTTTCTAAATGTAACAGGTTAAAGTAAAATTATTTTAGTGTAGTATAAACTTCTTTGCCGATTTTCAGTACCATTATGGCGAAACATGGTTGTCCTGGTTGCTACCAGACAGACATACAGACATGCAGACATACATACAAACATACAACATACATACAGTCTCGATTAATCTACACGTGTAGTATCTAAATTCTAAAGTAAGAAGCCTTTGTTTTGATTTTGCATAATTCCCTTCCGTGTATTACGTGTCGTGTTTACATTCTTACATCACTCAAATCAAAGAGATTGTAATTGAACCTCTCTCATATTTTAGACTAACAAGGAAGAGCCAATAGAAATAAAAACACTTTTAAATGTAGCGCAGCGACAGACGTGCATCCACGAGATGATCAAACGAGATCAAGTAAGAGTTACAAGTAGTCACTGCATAAACCGGTAGACGTAGTCATCCTTAGAAGGTTTACTTTTAGCAGTCGATTTTCTGTGGCTAAAGAAGAAGAATTCTTTCACCTGTATCCCCGAATTCGGTAGATTATTACTTCTGCCTACCTAGTGAGTGATGTCACATTTCACGTTGTGGTATGGTTCAAATCTATTCCTATGCTAGGCACGAGTTTCCAGGCAAATTACATTATGAGATTTTTAAATTAGCAGAACGCATTAAAAATTAGTTCATCAGTTGCTATACCGTAACAAGCTTAGCTAAACTGCTATTACAATCCTAATAGATTACTTACCGGAGTATTGAATTGTATTATCCAACCAAATCACGTCTTCCTTAATCTCTTACATTTCATCTTACAACGTCTTGCATTCTAAATTATTCGAGTAAATGTCAGTTTACAGTATGACCTAGTTTGCATCGTCCACTGACAACTTGATGCAGCGGCTTTGTAAGTGAATATCAATGTGGTAACTGTCTGAGCACGCCCTTAATCCGATCAAATGGATGTGGCGAACTCTATAGGATGAGATATTTATGTGTATATTTTCTTAAACTGGTACGACAAAGTGACTACACCTAAGTGCAATGAATTAAATTTTGAGAATCTATCAGCGAGACTCACATGAAAGAAGCTGGGAAACTCAAATACAATAACTCATATATGGTATTCATAATCTTTCTTTCTTTATATCTATCGTTTTCCTGGCTAGTGCTAGAATCCGCCATCCTGCTCAGGGTCCACCAACTCGTCTGATCTTAATCATCCTTGATTGTAAGACCATGGTATGGTATTCACGATACACTCTATAAAAGTGGTTAAGCTGATAGAGGGTCAATACAAATATACTACATTCTGAACTAGGTTTTAAGGATTGAAAATCTTTGATAAGATGAGGAAGGAAAGGGCCAGGATAATACTCACTATCGTCTTTTGTGTAATAGATGCTCTTGTTAATCGCTCATTAGAAGTGACAGCAAGCCACTTCCGTATACTCTGAAATAGTGGTACCAGTGCAGACAAACCACTTTATTCAAACTGTAGTTAAATTGTTAATCGTATAGCTCCACCATTTTAAGGCCTAATACAAAAATGGTTTTGAAATATGCTTTAAATTCAGTAATTTAAAGCATATTTCAATAATTTTACGTCTATACAGTGTATAGACGTAAAATTCAGAAATTAACTTTATAAATTTTAAAGCGTAGTTACGCTTTTCAACGATATTACTTCGAGGCAAAAGCGCTCCCGTATGTTCCCCAGAATTGAAAATTATCGAGGATCAATACTTACTTTGCATGTCGAAATGGAAAAAGGTGCAAAACATCTGATCAACTGGTGGATCTATTCCCTGGTGACAGGTCTTTTATATGTGAGAGGCTGCCTGGGTAGGTACCACCGCAATGTCTATATCTCCCGCCATACGGTTTAAAGCACATTGTAGCCAGAGTAACAACTGGACATAATGAGACTTAACATCTCATGTCTCAGGATGATGAGCGCAGTGGAATGCAAGCATTGCTTTTTATTCCATGGTGTTGTTTAGTTTTGCTACTGTCCATGAGCATTCGTATTGTTTGCCATCAGGCGAATGACATGCTCGTCTCGTCTTTTATTGCAATAAAAAAAATCTTTCGCACCGTTCCACAAAGACAGACAATTGAACAAAAGCCGATCGTCGCTCGGATCACTTCGGCTATTTCGTAAACTGAGAGAGTATTGAGGTATACACAATAATGGAAAAGTTTAATTTCCTGTTTGTTGATTTGTTTCGCCTTAGATAATTCCCTTTAATCAAAAATTGCTCATAAATAAATAAGTGAAAGGAGATCGGTCGATTTGGTCCAACCGTGGACAAGAAATTCATTATTACCAAAAAATTTGGCGTATTTTTTTAGATTTATTTCTCTATTTACTTTTATCCTACGCCATTGGAATTAGATTTACAAAAAAATGAGGATATCATTAAATATTTCTTCCATTTTTGTATTTGTCAGCAACATTCATAGAGTTGACATCTGTCACGAGACTATTATCTGTCAAATTGCATTGTTTATTTCGTCGTGTACTCATGTGTATATAAAATTGAATTTATTTGAAAATCATATAATTTCGTTTTGTGGCTGGGTGTTGTGTTTATTCTCTACGGCGTCCCTTGCAGTCAATTGCTTACCTCGATCCAACAATAGCAAAAGCAAAAGCATTCTATAGCATATAAATAAGTTAAAATGTTTATAATCGTCATGTAAGCAAAAACTACGGGAAATCATTGATGCGCGCCTGAAGCCAACAACTACGAGACACCGATCGTAAAGGCGCAAAGGCTTACATGATCTGTAATGTCTGAATGGATTCATCCTCAATCATTGTTTTATTTTTTCATTATTGTGTACGGTAGCTTCAGATATTTTTTAAACTAGCGCATGACAAAATGACTAACTACATACAATAAACCTGATATCAAAATAATATACTTTTAAATATTCAAATGTGTTTTTCTGTCTTCCTTGATAAGCTTACGTACTTTATAATAATGTATATTCATACTCATCCCAAACTTAAAATATAAGCCAACTATGATATTACGTATTCAGATAGCAGAAAATGGTAGATTTTGTAAAACTTTAAGAGGATGAATCTTAAAAACCCCGTATCCTAGCTCAAGAAGACAATGTTATATTTGAAGGATAAAAAATCCTTATTATTTAATTCTATGTCTCATTTGTCTCCACCATGTTTCCACTACTAGGCCCAATATTCATAGGAAAACGACCGATCTCCTTTTGATGCTACCAATTTTTTTCTGTTAAAATGAAGTGACTTTTGGGAAGTGGTAGAGCCATGGTGTTGTCAGTCATGAGTCAGTATGAATAGGCGGACTCGTTTGAGGCGGTATCACTGCCTCCCAGGAGACTAACATGAAGCGAAAGCTTTGCTGTCACGTTTCGTTTGGTGAATCAGATTGACGGATGCCAAATTCCTCTTTCCTCTTCCCGTTCTTTTTCCTTTTATTTATTTATTTATTTATAAATAAATAAATAAATTTCGCTTTACGCTTTCCGCTCCTCTACAAAGATGGTCCGGCAATATCCATGATCCAAGCGTTGTGGATGTTCATGGACGGCAGTGCCTGATTGTTCGTTTGCCGGACCTTTCGTTTCTTTCTTTTTCTTATCTGCCGTTTCTTATTTCTGGTTCGAGGGCGTCGTAATAAATGGCAAATTCTCAAGAGCGTCACAATACACACAAGCTTGGGAAGACCTGCTATATACTCCATCGGCCTATAATTGCAAGTGATTTATTTGAAGACTGAGAATTTGATGGAAAGGAAGGGCCGTTGATAGACTGTGTATATCATACATTTGCCTGGTCCAAACCAGGCAAACACAGAGTGAAATTGAAGCGTAAAACACTTACGTGAATCACTATAACGAGTTTTTCAACATTGTGTTCGGTAAATGTTATCCAGTTGAATAAAAACATCCTACAAACAGCTAACACATGAACTATTTCTTATATTTATTACTAGCTCAACAAACTCAATATTATCGGAAAAATCATACACATTTCCAAGCAAAAATTAAATATTCACGTAATAATTCACCGTAATATCATCCGCCATATTCGTTGAAGTTTAATATGTATTAATGGAAATTCACCTCCATCGCGGCGCTTCGCTATTGTTAAAGGAAATATTTGGTTTTGCCAGATTTTGTGTCTCAAATTTTAGTTAGAATTCCCGTTTTCAGGTAGAATGCACTCGTGATTTAACAAAGGATAGTAAGAGCTTTGAATGTTAACTTAGAGTGGCCATTGTACAAATGAGCTGATTCCGAAGGCTCACTTTTTTAATATCTACAAAAATTTAATTATCTAGTCAAAACATGTAGAAATGTATTTACAGTTCCACTTTTCTTTTTTATTATTTCCAACACAATTTTATGGTATTTTGTCTTATTGCTGATTCGACGAGTAAACCCTTGTTTTCAAGTGTTCTTTTTCTTATAACGCTAATTTTATTTGTTTCAGGTAATTGCTGAAATTATAAATGATGTTAATGAACGCGCATCACCCTCATGGCTTCATGGTCTAAGAGGCCCCATGAGGCGAAGGTTTCAGGATGTCAAAAACATTAAATTTGACTTGTCCTTACGGTAATTAATATATGTTTGTATGAGTGTAGTTTGGCGGCCGACATTCAACACCTCAACATATTTGATCTACATTGAACCAAAAACCAACATTGTTCGAACATTATTCCAACGTATGGGCAAAAACTAAACTTATATTATCAACAACCATGGCAATAAGACTCCCATCTACTTGGTAATGTGAATTGGCGACGATTATTGATACAAAGCATATAAGAAAACCTGAAGAGCAGCATTAAGACAGGCGTCCACATATCCGCACCATACGTATAGGACGCATCGCATCAAACGGATTGTTCACACCATTAAGTAATAATATCGGCAAATCCGATCGCTGCTGATAATATGAACGCATTGTAAAAGTTCCATCCATTACGTACGATCCGAATGGACGCCTGCCTTTATACGCTTAGATAATTTCTGAGGTGTTATAATAACGAATCTCAGTGAAAAGCTCAATGTAACTAAAAAGACATACTAAAAACTCATTTCAGGGAATTAAATATTCCCTCACAATTCAAGGGGAATTTTGGAACGTTGAGCGAAGTTATTGATAGGTTCTAATGGTTTGCGTAACTCTCGAGCTTGGTCGACCCTCGTCGCGCCAACAATGCGAAAATAAATGAACCATCTGTTTGCACAAAAACGGCTGCGAACCCGACACACTGTGGAATTAGGTCGAGAGGATGCTTAATGAGATACTATTTTAGTTGTAATGTTACTTCTGAAGTTCTTAATTAAATCACAACTATAATTATAAAAATATAACTCCATTTCACACGAGAAAATGTCTTTTTTTATTAGCGGAAAAGACGAGACGAACAGATCATTCATGGCACGCGTCACGTCTGCATATCGTATCAATTTGTGTAAATTCTCATAATGTCCAATAACCATTACAATGTCCTTCAAACTAGAATACAATAATGCTTCTTCACTGCTGTTTGATGGCAGAAATAAACATAGCGATTGTACCTACCTAGACAGCCTTTCGCATTCATAAACCTAGGTTTTCGTAATAAAAGTACATTGTGTAGACGCCGTCAGTAATAGTGTGTATCCAGCTCAAAATTCGCTACGCTATTATGAAAAATCTGACAAGCGTTTTACGTGGAAAAATCTCGTATTTCTCTTATTAATTCGTTTCATATTTCGGATGCCGCACGTGAGTAAACTTTTATTCGGCTGCGGTTGACCTAGTTTCAATATATTCCATAGAAATGATTAAAAATGGGCTTTTATAATGGATTTCCTATTATACAAAAATATGGATTTAACACAATTTTTTTTATTGCAATGAATGGTGAGACGAGCATAACATTCGCCTGATGGTAAGCGATACGACCGCTCATGACAGTAGCAAAACCAAACAACACCATGAATTACAAAGCAATGCTTGGCATTCCACTGCGCTCGCCATGCTGAGACATAAGATTTTAAGTCTCATTATGTTCAGTAGTTACTCTGGCTACAATGTCTTTCAAACCGGAACACAACAGTGCATTTACACTGCTTTTTTAGTGACGGGTTATTCTTAGCCGTTCGGATCCACAGTATATGTGAGTCACGTTTTGGGTCCAGTCTGTGTATATCCGATTAATATCATGCTGGTATAATTAATAAATAATTACACCCAACAGTCACATACATAGTCCGGACTCCACATTAAGATCAATCAAGTCTTGTGTCGTGGGTATCAGAAACTACGAGAGACTTTTCGGTCTCACAAATACCCAGACCCTGATGGACCAATAGTCTCGCATGGTCATGCAATGCAATCTTTATGTTGTTTTTAAAAAGCTTGATAATAATTTTTAAATTATTCCAATGTAACCTGCATACCAGCATACGGGTTAATGAATGGATAAACGAAAATCGCCGATTGATATTTCCTTTTTGCTTCTTCTATTCAATACCACACATAAGTATCTACAAAACATACACCTGCCAATCTTTCCTTCAGCAATGTTAGTGAATTGTACGAATGGATGGATGAATCAAAATTTGAAGCATACGTTGCTTCCCATTTGGGACTCTGCCAAAAGCGCAGCCAGCCGGCTAACTGGCGGAAAAGATTTTGGCACTATAAGGCAACGTTGGTGCAGCGAAAATTATCTACGTTTAGATAATACTATACCGGGTATATCAAGACTGCGACCGAAAACGAAGCCGGGTGGTAGTTTTAGTGGTTACAGACACAATGCAAATAAAAATTTCGCAAAATAAACGACATATATTTTATTGCAATTTTTTAAAAATCATTGTGTTTGGGTAGTAAGTACCTAGTTATTGCGAAATTAGTAATTTAAACCCTAACGTATCATTGTGTCTTAAAAAATAAAAAGGTGTACATCATTATTTTAGGAAAACTATGTATTTATTACTTAAATACGACGATAAGTAAAAAATTACCAAAAACAAGTTGACGATTTTTTTTTGCGAAATTTTTAGTTGCATTGTGTCGGAAGTCACTAATACTATCACCTGGCTTCGTTTTCGGTCGCGGTCTTGATATACCCTGTTTATAGTATTTCGTGTAATGAGCGAGATTCTCTCTCTCTCTCTTAAGGGCTTAATACCCTAATGGTACCCATTAGTCTTAATAGACTTGTATCTTAGTGTGGAATCAAAACTACCTATGTAAATAAATAAATGAATACACCCAACAGTCACATACATAGTCCTTACTTCACACTAAGATCGAGTCTTGTGTCATGGGTATCAGGAACTACGGGCTTTTCGGTCTCACAAACACCTAGACCTGAAACAAATACTTGTAGTTCACACAAACATTTGTCTCGGTGTGGGCATCGAACCCGCGGCCTCTCGTTTTACGGGCAATGCCCAACCAACTGCGCCATGGAAGCTGTCATGTGACTGTTATTACTGAGTATGTATTTTATTTTTTTATAAAAGTACTTCTTTCTTATATTTCTGAATGTTAATTCATACTTTTGTACGAGAAGTTTATGCCTGTTAATTTAAAGCTAATGAGCAAGGAATGGCTTTACTCAATGGCTTTCAAGAACAAAGAAACCGCGGTGCACGATTTCCCAGAAGTTGAAATGGCAATGGTGCGCCACTTTTCTCGGAAGCAATTATTATTCTTGAAGTGCATTTTATACAAAAGAAATTAAATAGAATTTACAAATTTATATTATAATACTGATGGCTGAAATTTAGGATTAAACAAAATATTATTTATATCTGAGTTTCTTAGATTTACGCGAATGTAACAGCGATTTTTTCGCGGAATTTGTTTAATTTTTACATTTTTTAACTTCGAGACGTTTCGATTACTTTGTAGCTTTCCTGGTCACGGGGAAGGAAGGAGGGTTCAAAATCCGTAAAAAATAGTAGTAATAATTTAGATATCAATTTGGACAGAGATATTTTATGGGATTCAGCATTTATGAACAGAGGGAAAGTTAACCAATATTCAATTATTTCATTTATTAATTATTGAGCATTTCATGAGCACGCAATTATTTCTTACAAGCGATAAGCAGTTGCTTCGAATTCCCCATTTGAGGCCTATAGGAATTTATCGGTGTTACTGGCCTTCCAGCCAGGTATGCTTGCAAATACTGCGGCGGGAGTAGGAAGAACACACTAAGAAGGCGTGGTTAAGCCATCCGTTACACAGCTCAGTGAGCGATGCTCAGTAATGTCCTAATTACAGACTGTCTTTAATAATATCTTGGATTGGAAAAACATGTTCCGCAAAAGATAATTTCTACGTCAGATAAGTAAATATTCTTAGAATCAGAACCCAGTTAGTTCTAGAACTAACGTATGCAAGCATACGATTACAAATTATTATATTACGTCGACCCAGGATATGTCAACAAAAATGACAGTAATTAAATAAAACTAGTTTTATTTCAATAAATTGTATTAGGTATATCTAATACTGTGCCTAATATAAGCAATAGAATTATGCAAATTTTATAAATTTCGTACGCACGGAGCAGATTTAGACAACCCACGGTAACAAAATAACACGGTAGGCATAAAATTTAATTGAATACAAACAAAATCAACAGAGGGCGCTGTCCATAATCCATCGGGATAGCAATAGGAATGCTTAACTCCGAAATTAATTTATATGCTTCGTGAACATTTATATTGTTTTATATATAATTTAACTTTGTTATTAGCAATGTTGGTCCTCTGCTCAGTAGGACTGTATCGGTGGCGTAGTTGTACTACGGTACGATCACAAAGCTGAGGTCTCGGGTTCGAATTCCATGTCGGGCCAAGTGATATTCGGTTTTCTATTTATTATCAGCCTGGAGTCAGCAGTTTGTTCCCGATATGGCGAAAGGCTCGCCCCCTATCACATAGTGGCACGGAACATACAAGGCGAAATGTAGGTGTCCTGGTGGCACCTTTACGGTCTGCCTATCCCTTCTGGGAAGAACACGTGAGTTTATGTATGTATGTATGCTCAGTAGGAATGAATCACAATGGGACACATCTAACTTTTCTATTTCCACAGAGTTATGTATTGGGAATCGCACTCTTCTGTCCTGTATCAGCCTAAAATAGCCCGCAGTTGAGAACGGGGCTGAAGTTCAATTGAAAGGGTTTAGGCCATATTCGACTACTCAGGCCTAGTGCGGGTTAGCGTAGTTCACATGAAGACAAAATAGTGCCATAGAAAATCTTGTTAAAATATCTATGATATCTTCGCAGTGTTTTCTTTATATTTCAGGAAAGATCACTGTGTAAGAAAACTATTTTATTCAAACTTGTAAGTTTTCATTTAATTAATTTCAAAGTCGAACGATTCTACACAAAAATTCTATAACAGCCTTAGTTCTTGTAATAATTCGTTTCAATACACATTTTAATGTCGCAAAAATAATTAATTTTGTTAATTACGAAGTAATTTCATTTCAGTGAAAAAGAGTTTGATAAAATCAAGACCTCATTTCCATCAAACTTTTTTCAGGAAAATTGGATTACCTTTTATTTAAAAAACGATAGCTATCGCTCCGATTTCGTCCAAATGAGGCGATATCGGCAAATAAGACTTTCCATTTTAACCTTTTTGAGTTTTCGCATTATACGGTTCGGATTGCGTAATCTATTCAAATGATTATATCTTAAATCATTGTCTCTTACTTCTAAAATACACACCTCAAGTGGGGCAAATTGTATAACTCCATTGTCCATGTTTTAGAAAACGATTTTACTTTTTTATGGATCGCAAGGATATCTTATTTTGCTTATTGGGTACCTGACACGTTTTCTGTTTGAAGCATAGATATAGATAAAAATAATAAAGTTCTAAAATCTATCGAATAAGATAAATATTATATTAAAATTTTCACCATTTTCAAACTTTGTATAAAAAATAATGACAATAGAGGTCAGAATTTGTCCAATTAAAATGATTATATTAATCTCTCTAGGACTAATTCATAGACAGATTTAAAACCTATTTTAGTTACGGAATGTTTTGTACCTTTCCAACGACTTTAGAATTCAGTTTGCGAAAAAGCGAAGAAGACAAAACATTCGATACCTAAAATAGGTTTTAAGACTTTCTATGAATAAGGCCGTCTTTGTTTAAACATTTGACTAAACATATTTCGCAGTAGTTATTCCCAACCATGTCCCATTTATCACACAATGGTATTCTAGGTATGATAGCCTAACGACCGCCATCTTGCGCACACACGCACGACAAGATGGCGGCTTTATAACCGCCAACACGCTATTCGCGAAATGTGCTCGCATTCACTAAATCGACTCACATTACACTGAATTTCAACCTAAATAATAGTCATTTGCGATTCCTTGATTTATTACTTTCAATATACGTTCCAGTACACTAAGGCCTCGTTCACCATCTTCAAGTAAACCGTTGATTAGTTACTTTTTGATTAGCGTTAAACGCCAGGTAAATGTGCAAAGTATCTTCCGTCAATTTCACAAGTGAAAATAATGTAACATTAAACATTAAGTAATTACGCTAATTGGCAGATGATTTAGCCTGTAAGATACTGATTAGTGTAATCATAGGATCAGTGTTACTGGAGCATCGTGAAATCGACACGTGATATTACGGGTGACTTTAACTGATGACTAGCCTAATCAACGGTTTACTTGAAGATGGTGAACAAGGCCCTAAATGTTTAATTAAAATACTCGTGTCTAAGATGGTTCGGTTACTGTACATGTTAGAAGTTTAGTTTTCATAAGAAGTTGTGGAAACTCATGGCAAAGATTTTGTACCAAGAACATTCGAGTGTAAATGTTATCATATCTTTCAGGGAATTACCATAGGAGAAGAAAGTTAAATTACGCGGTTTGTACAATTATAAATTTTTGCATAAGAAACACTTCTAAGAAGCGCACGTGTTGGCTACGGGACTAACTTCGTAACAACGATTGGATCAAACAATTTGGTTACAAATAAAAAATATTTGATTTACACCTTTATGCTGTAAAATAATTTCTCCTACTCACTTTTTCCCTCTCCCGTACTGAAGAAAATAAAAGAAGATAAACGGCGCTACAGTTAAACATGCTGACATGATTGTGTTTAAAATAGAGATATAGTCGCCACTGATCTGTTCAAAATTTATCTGATGTTACCCTATTGGTAGGTAATAGATATGACATAATATAAATTATATTAATGAATTTTGATCAATATAAAAATACTCCCGCGGTGGCGTAGTTGTATTACGGTACAGTTACAAAGCTGAGGTCTCGGGTTCGAGTCCCGGGTCGGGCAAAGTGATATTGGATTTTTGTATTCATTATCAGTCCGGAGTCAGGAATTTGTGCCCGATATGGCGATAGGCTCGCCCACTATCACATCGTGGGACGGAACATAAAAGGCGAAATGTGGGTGTCCTGGTGGCGCCTCTGCCTACTCCTTCGGGGATAAAGGCGTGAGTTTATGAATGTGATAGGGAGGCAGCCAAATATTTTCTCTCATAATAATTAAAACACATCAAACGAAGCTAAAAGGTTTCACAGAAACACCTTAAGGAGTTTTGATATTTGAGTATAGAGCATTTATTTACTTACATAACTCCGTTATTTTAATATTAAGTTCATGAAACTCCATTATACATATGTTAATTTTAGTTTCAACCTCAAACCTCAAGCGGTTTCAAGAGAAATGGATCTACCATACGAATTGAACGACCGACAAACAACTTCGTGATGTTATTTAAAACGCTTTATCTTTAACTATTTATTTTCTACCCTGTAAAGTTTAGTGATAATTATACAGGGTATATGAACACTGCGACCGAAAACGAAGCCAGGTGGTAGTATTAGTGACTTCAGACACAATGCAACTAAAAATTCCGCAAAATAAATCGTCATTTTTTTGGTAATATTTTTACTTATCGTCGTATTTGGGTGATAAATACATATTTTTCCAAAATAATGATGTACACCTTTTTATATTTAAAGTCGCAATGATACGTAAGGGTTTAAATTACTATTTTCGTAAAAACTAAGGATTTACCACCTAAAAACTATGATTTTTAAAAAATTGAAAAAAATAATTTATCACTTATTTTGCGAAATTTTTAGTTGCATTGTGTCTATAGCCACTAAAACTATAGTTTCGTTTTCGGTCGCGGTCTTGATATACCCGGTAGATTATGACTTAATTATAGTAAAAAAGTATTTCTAAGCACTAACTTAGCAGTACTTTTTCCAAGTAGACTCGTACTAATTCTGTTCACTAATCAACTGCTCCAAAGTGTCAGAAGTCGGCCATAAATCATGGACCGCCCTTGCCAACATGTTTCATGATATGTCGCGCCGGCAGATTTATTACGAAACTCTCGATATTAATAAATACTTCACGAGGTCTTCTTATGAGAAAATACTTTAAATAGTTCGCTCGGGTTATTCATGGATTAGAAAATTTTATGATGTTCATTGTATTTTTCATTTCCGTGGTATATGTTCTTTCAATTATATAATATGTATGTATGTACATGGATTTTATAAAAACAGGTTCGTCCATAGGTAACGATTTGGTGAAATTATTTTCTCTGTGATTATAAATTTTCACGGATATTTGTATCGCACAATGCCCTTAAATCACGCATTTTAAGTAGTGTACTGCGAATTAAAATATTAAGAAATTTTAACAGTATAAAGAAAGTAGCAGTTGTGACATATAGAAATGCATTTCACGCGGTTTTTCCTAGGATAATGGTTAAATAACAAATCCCTACACATGTTCAGCACAATGCTGTGGAATGTCTACATTATATTATCTATAATAACAGCTTCATCACTTTTCAGAAAGTTGGCCTAACTTTGAATAAAAAGATCGATATCATTAAGTGGAGTAACACTAAAAACGCGTTCATCTCAAGCTGCCACTTAAGGTCACCGCACATTAGAGCTTCCACTTCACATTATAGAAATCCCTCTGTTTTATTCTTGAAGAGCCCGGCTTCAACTAATATATGATATAGTTTAGAACTATATATGACATTAACTTGTATAGGCTATTAGCGTGGAATTTATAAGCACCTTATATTTTCACCCAGTACTTAAGTAGTTTTTATATCATAAATACATATATAAAACCTAACAACCACGCCTGTATCACTCTATTGTAAGTCGAGACTACCAGTTTCTTTTATCCTTAAAAAGAAATCGTCACACGCATTTTGGACGGCTCCGAAGATCCCATGACTAGGAGCGCCCCGATTTACGTCCGCGTAACAGCCCGGCGCAAAACCATTGGTGGTTCTTCCATTATAGGAGGCCCGAATGACCCTCACTTACGGCTTTAGTTTACTCTATCCTGACATTTTCACTTCCTAAAAAGCAAATAAAAATCTTCTAATAGTATAGACAGGCGATCAACACATAAGGTATCCGAGTAGCATAATATTGGATTAACTGATTGATGGTGAAACTCGACCCGAGGGGCTAGTCACAGCGATACTCTTTCACCTTGTTAATGGTGATCGATACACCAGCGATAACATAGCCATATAGGCTGACGATGGCGATAGATGGGCAATAAATGTTGAAATATTACTGATAAGATCTTTGATGTGTGTATTGATGTGTTTTTCATATGAGAAGAAACAGTAAGGGTGACCTTACTGTTTTTTTTCTCTCACTCTACGTTCCCAACAAAGTCGATTAAATTCTGCTACATTTTTCTCAAAACCTTTGACAGTGCGTGTAGATATATTCGACCTAGATATGTGCTATATTAAAGGGAAATTTATCATTTATCCAATAATAAAGGGTTAGGTCCCGAACACTACGTGTTTCGGTCGGAATTTGACCGACGATAGATGAGGCAATATAGAAATTGAATCTAAAAGAAAATTTTAATAGCTAACATTATAAGCATATTTGGTGCTGCTGCCCATTAAACTCATATTTTTAATATTTACTATTCATTATTAATAGGTACCTTTATCGATGATTGCCTCAATTATTTCGGATGGTTTAATGCTTGGTTAATAGTAATATTAGTGTCATTTTCTTTAAACTTTTTTTTCACACGTGCATCGGAATCACAGCTTTCAGGAACATATTTAACTCAGGATAAATCATGTTTGTTTTTAAGAACTCAAAAGTAAATGGCGGGACTTGAGAATCGAGAAAAAAAAAATCAGTCGAGGATTTCATCAGATCCACGATATCACATTAACCTTTATAGTTTTCATCTCTTCTTCGTGGTCATGTATAAGCTGATTGCTGAGCAACCGCTCTCGCGATGCGTCTCCACGTGTCTCAATGTTTGGCAGAGCGGGAGCATTCATTGATAGAGGTGTGCGTCGTGGATAATTAAGTCTGCTCATCGTGTAGTAGCACGTGCCCGTGCTCTTTTGCCGTCTACTTCTCCTTGAACCACTAATCATTCCATAGAATCCTCGTTTCGATCTATGTGTCCAAAGAACTTGAGGACTAGAAGTTAAAAAATCGACTATAATCTCTCCTTAATATTTAGTTGTTTCAAGGTTGAAACGTTGGTATGGTGCGCAGTCCACGGTATCCTGAGAAGGCGTCTCCAACACCACATTTCCAATGCGTCAATTATACGTCTGTCTTGCATTTTCAGCGTCCACGTTTCAGCTCCGTATAAAAAAGATTGGAAAGACCAAGCATCTCATAAGTCGCATCTTATTGATTCTGTTTATTCGCCAATCTTTCCAAATCTTTGTGAGTTTTTCCACTGAGGATCTAGTCATTGCGCAGGGTCTTCGAATCTCGTCTTTACATCCCCCAGTGTTAGTGATAGTGGAGCCTAGGTTCACGTCGCTTCCCACTACTTCGCATCCCGCTATATTTTGGACGCTAGGTCGGTTATTCTCCATGCGATCAGCGGTCATCATCTTGGTTTTATCCAGAATAATTAGGAGTCCGAAGTCTAGCGATGAGGCTTCTAGTCGTTGAAGAAGAGTTTCGAGTTCGTCTCTATTAATGGCAAGAAGAATAGTGTCGTCTGCGTATCTCAAATTGGATATTTTCCGACAATTCGCATTATGTACTCTGCGTATATGTTAAATAACAGGGGAGATAATACGCAACCCTGCCTGACGCCAGCTTGTGTTTTAAAAGGTTCCGAGTCAATATCATCCACTCTAACAACAGCTGTACCGCTGTATAATTATAATAAATTCCTTTCAAATGTAACCAAAAAATAGAGAGACAATAAATTGTTTTCCTCTGAAGGTTCCTAAGAGCGTTCGTTTTTATTCTAAAACTGCGCGGCGTTCAGCTCGTTTCCGCTTTCGATGGAAGTCAATGTAATGACTCGCATTCGCTCGGGGCGTGAATTTTTTACTGTTATTTACTTTTTTTATTTTGCATAACCGAGTTGGCGCGTTGGGAACCGTTTTTGCTCCAATATCGGAATTGTTTTGCGTCTATTAGTCGATTTTGACAGCCTCCGTGGCGCAGTTGGTTAGACGCCGCCTGTGAAACGAGAGGCCGCGGGTTCGATCCCCGCACCGAAACAAATATTTGTGTGATCCACAGGTATTTGTTTCGGGTCTGGGTGTTTGTGAGACCGAAAAGTCTCTCGTAGTTCCTGATACCCACGACACAAGACTCGATCTTAGTGTGGGGTCAGGACTATGTATGTGACTGTTGGGTGTATTTATATGTATTTATTTATTTATCGTTTAATAGCAGCTGACGGGAATAATTTTCCGTAGTTTTTTCATCTACGTGAATAATTTTGTAAACAATTAGATACGCACATTTTAATAAGTTTATTTCCGTTCCAAGAAATGACTGGAGCGAGCTTCGTCCTGCCGGGTACAAATTACAGTCTCGAGAAACTTATACGCGAACATTCGATCAGAAAGCTCATAGAGATTTGAGTACCAGACGTGGGATTTGAATCCAGTTCAAAGCTCAGACAGGTAGCCCCTGGGCCAATGAGGCAGTGTTCACCTTTCCTCATTACATTTGCCTTCATGAAGAGAATAAGTGATAATCAATATTTATGTATGTAGCTGCAACAAGACAATATTGTGTACCTTATAATACGAGTATAACATTTAATACCTTTCCTGAGAAATAAAATCGAATTCGCAGTTATTGAAAAATTCACGGACATACTAAATGTGGAAAGCAAAAACTCCACTTTAGCACACTCTTTTTCCCTCTCAACTACAGTATCATTTTATTTATTTATTTATTTATATATTCTTTATTGTACACCAGGAAAAAGAAACAGAGATTATAACTAAATTTAAAAATAAGTACAATCGGCGGCCTTATTGCACAAGGCAATCTCTTCCAGGCAACCTTAGAATGGACATAGAAGAAAGGAGAGAGAAAGGGCAGTCTAAGGTGTATAGTGACATAAATATAAATATGATATTTAATAACAATATTACAATATTGTTATTTATCATACATTTTAGTAATCAATATAATCTACGAGTATACATTTTGTAAGAAATACAACCGTAGTTTGACTTTTCAAGCTTTATATTCCTTTGAGAAATTATTTTTACAGAAGAAATATTCTTTGACACTCAACGTCAGAATATTTTGTTATTACGAACCTTATCACTAAAGAGATTGGTTTTCCAATTAAGAGAGAGAGATTACTTGCTGGATCATATTATTTAAAATCCTGGTGGACTAATGGGTGACATATTACATTGTAGTTAGCTAAAGATATAAACGTATTTACCTACTTATAACTAATTCTCGCAACGTTCTCAGCGCATTTCTCCGGATTTTTATTTTTCAGCAAGTTTTTTTTCTCAAATAACTTTTTCATACTCAATTATTATAGTTAAATATATTTAATATTTGTTAAAATAAATTATATTTCTACTTTTTACGAGCTTCATAATTCAATTCGTAATTATAATACCAGTACAAATAATTTTGTGGATACATCAATCATACTCCCAGATGGGAATCTCTTGAAGATCCCGCGATGGCAATATCTTACAATGGCTTTAAGTTCGAAGTCCTTTTGTGACGGAGAGCAAGCAAAGTTATTAATCATCTGTACATACATATAATAAATTTGTAAATGATCGATGTCTGTAAAAGGAAGATAAATGAGAAAAACTAATATGTATTAACGTAATACAACCTAAAACAAATATTTTAGATTTTTTGTCTATTTGTCTCTGCAGTTGTGCGCGACGAACTCAGAAACGGCATAACGGATTTTGATGACATTTGATATGGAGGTAGCTTACATCCTGGATTAACAATTAGTCTATTTTTTATTCCGAAAAAAAATGGTGTTTCCGCGGGATGAAGAAGGAATTCACATATATTTGTTACTTTTTTATACTCATGGAGATGGGACGGGACTGGATTACATGCCTTGAGTGAGAATGAGACGGGACGGGCGGGATATAACGAGACGGGACGGGATGGTAAAATTCCAAATAAAATTAATTTCAAATAAAGTCCATCACGCAGACGAAGTTTGCGGGCAGAACCTAGTATTCAAATAAAGCAAGAATTACGTCTATTGAAGAATATTTAAAATTGCTTTACCTCAACTGTACTTCTTCTTTAGTCCTATACAGCCAGCCACATGCCTCTTAACAAGTGACAGAGGTTTAAATCTTAAGCTGCCGCGCTTGTTTTGTGTGGGTGGTGGGGGACTTCACATACCTTTGAAGTTCTTGTGCAGAGTTCTTGGGTTTGTAGTTTTTCTTAGGTTGTTTTCCCTCATCTTTAAAGGGTGCGTTATTTATATTTATAAGTAAAAATAAACAAGCCGTGCCACTATCATGCCTATTATTACGTGTATCGTTTTGCTAGAATTTGTTATCTACTAAAATAATATAGATACTTTTAAAAATGAATACGAATTTGACTTCTTTCTGATTACAACTTAAAAAATCGCTAACTAGATTACAGCTATATCAATATATGAAATAATCCGAATAGTATTTGTATCATCTCTAACTCCGCTGCTTATCCAATTGTAGGTATCAACGAACCGTGATTTCCCGCGGGAATACAGCGCATTCCACTTCGAGCAAAACTTAATAATTACAAGTAATGCTATTACGTGTTCATGTACTACTTATTACAGCGTATTTACATTAGTCTTCGTATTACTTCACGGTTTAATCATGGTAGTGTAAAATGTTGGAATAATATTCTTATCCTACGGCTAACGGCACACTGATTTTAAAAATTGAAAATATATTTTCCAGCATTTTATTTTCCTGAAAGAAAATCGCGCAGAAATAATTACTTGGTTGACCTAGCTTGTCCTATTAAACTTTTATCATTTTATACCTGTCAGTAAGCCACACTAACATAGGCTCAACGCAGTAAATATAATTATTTAGGTAATAAATTGGCAATGGACTCTCTGCCTCGCGTTAAAGCTTTCCCTTAAGGCCGTTGGTCCAAAATATTGGATACATGCGGTGGGAAGATTTCAAATCTTACCAAAACCATGGAGAAAACTCTTAATCTTGGTATGCTTATTTCTCCATATTACTTTATCCCTGTAAAGCAAGCCACAACTAAGAATACATATAAGGGAAAGTCCTACAGTACCGGCCGGCATACAGTACCGGCCAGTTACAAATTCTCTAAATCTATAATAGATGGCACTGACAGTTTTACGCTATTTAGTGCGGTACCCTCGTGCAAGTATATGCCCCACGCGGCGTCTACCTGTCACAACCGGTTTACTGTCAGTGTAAAGATTTCTGTTGCGCGCGATGAATGTATGCTACGTAATTAAAATTCTGTAGGTGATTTTCGAAGTTCAGGGATTCAATTTAAAAAAAAATATCCTGGTAAGTTTAGTATGCTTATATGGCTATTAAAAACCGAATATTATTTCAGCCTTTGTACGTTTGTTTTCATCTGAAATCGAAACTCTTATTTTTTCCGTTTCCTCCAGTGCCGGCCAGTACGCTGTCCTGCAGTACCAGCCATTCCTTAAATTAGTTTAAAAGGTTTGCATTACTTGCAAAAATTACTACTTAATACATGAAAATACCAAATGATACAAATGATGGTCGGACGAGGCAAAAAAGGGCGCCTGAGATCCGGCAGATATGCATAAAGCTGTAGAAAAGGTACTGAATAACAAGATGAGTGCACGTCAAGCCGCAGAAAGCTATTAGATACCCCGAAAAACGCTGAATGACAGAATTAGTGAAGAGAAAATGAAGAGTTACTGCATGAAGTCGTAAAGCTGAAATAAGTGAAATTATAACGAGTTTTCCGTACAAAAAGATGCTGGAAGGGAAACAAAATAGACAAAAAAGAAATAGTTTTCAGTTTCAGGAAAAGGTGGTAATAGAAAAGGTAAGATTTTACTGTCAGCAAGAGATGTCAGTAAGAAAACAAAAAAAAAATACAATCGAAAACCTACCTTCTACTCGCAGACCGATTGAAGAAGAGACAGTTTGCCCTTTGTGTGCTGAATGTCATGAAGAAGATTGGATACGGTGCGGAAACTGTAAAATTTGGGTCCATGAGGCTTGTGCAAATATATCGGAGCTAACCGATCAGTATATTTGCGATTATTGTATTGCCTAAATGGTTACATCCTTAGTGGCCGGTACTGTAGGCCTATTTTTTTTAGTCTGTATTTTCTTATTCTTGGAATTGCAATAATAAAGCTGATTTTGTCTAAACGATTTGGTTGTTTGTTATTTTTATTAATAGCACAATAGTTCTTTTAAATATATCAGGAGGTATTGAATATTTAACATTAAGAACTTTGATTTTTTTGTTGATAAACCTTAAGGTGACGGTACTGTAGGACTCTCCCCTACGTAATTTCTAACAAATTAGAGCGTGACCTGGATTTAAATCCGTGATCTCCGGATTTTCATTCCTCACGCAATTGCTCTCTGGTTCCATATAATATTTCAAAAACTTCCTCATCAAAGCAATAGAAAACACCATTGTTGTTCATCGTGCCAGTATTCTTGTGTCGTTTTGTTTGGCGACGTCCTATATTAAATTCCATCAAACGCAGCTAGTATGTTGAACGAAATGCTGTGTTATCGCTTTATTTCCCCTTTTCATCTTGCGGCGCGCTTTTAAAATTGCTATAGTGAAGTGGATTCCTGGTTTACTTTCACAACTCAATTTTGCTATTCTCTATTTATTGGTATTTACTTTCATCTTCGTCAAAGGTCACTTGATAGTTGTTTGATGCTGCTTGAGAATAGCCTATTAGGTTATTCAATAGTTAGTAATTTTCACTGTACAGGAAAACTCTTAGAATAATTGTAGATTCAATGTTGTTCCACGAAAGTTGTTGCAAAACAAAATGCTGTTTCAGAATTGTAGGATCTTTTATGCGAAATTAATAGTTAAATGTCTTGAATGATGACGCTTATTTGAAAATGTTGTCAAAGTTTTCGCACCCTTCACGCACGAAAACGATAAGATCATTTTTAATGTTAATTTCATTACAAATACATATTAATTAAAATTACAAATATTAATGATGACGCCATATTAATTACTTTCATATCTATCAGATAGATCAGCAGTAGCTGAACATAGGCCTCCAATTTTATTTTATTTCGTATATATTAAAAAAAAGATTTTGTTGCAACACAAAATACAGATGTTCTACAAAGATAATCATTACAAATTTAAACAAGCAATACTAAATAACAACCCGTAAAACAATGTTCAATAAACACTGTGGCAAATTGCAATGGAAGGCATTGTTTCGAACTAATTACAGTTCGTGTAAACGGTTGAGTGTCATCAATGGGTCTGCAAACACGCGTCTATTTGATGGCTGTTCGACGTCGGATGGAGCGTAATTCATTGGACGGAAATAATGTCGTCAGCTCGTTACGGCCGTGTTATGCGATTTCGGCTTGGACGGATCTTTAATACTGGCTATGATTTGATTTGAAGAGCAGTAGTTTTATTAAGTGGAGAAGTTTGCTTTCTACAAAAAATACGTTACATAAGTACTAAAATTAGAAAGGTGAAAGGCGATTATACCAATCTACAAAGCATACAAATACATGTACCTATACGTACAACAGAAAAAACGAAAAAGTATTTTTCAATTTCTATGGTTCCAGGGCCGCAAAATGATTAAAAATACCTTGAATATTTGAACCCTTAAAATCATCTCTAAAATAGACCGCTTTTTCACTTTCTTCGGAACCAAAGTTTGTTACGGAAATAAAACGGGAAAAACATTGCTCTTTAAAGTTTCATAAGTTGGTGACGAATAATAAGAAATGTATGTTTTTGTAAAATTCAACGCTCTACAAATATATTTCCTGTTATATTTTGCCTACTTCAAAAGTTCGAGTCCAAATAATATCAAAATTATAAAATTTATCCCGTACATTGTATCCTAACTGGTAATACTCCCAATTAAATATTACCCACAAAACGATCAGACATAAACCGACTGAGAGCTCTCATAAAACGAATTTAATTAACGCTGGGCCATAATCCAATTCTGTGATAGCATCTCGTCGTGACAGCTCAATCCAGCATTCATCGGTAAGCGCAATTATGACGACCTGCCTTCGACGTTTTGATCCTCAATCTTCGTCTGAGGGCCGAAGCGATTGGATTGAGGATGGAATTACATTCGGGAACTATTTTTGGGTTGGCCTTCGTGGTGTTGGAGTGGTTTGTTGCAGTAACTGGTACATATTTGTGGATTGGTGGTTGTTTTGGGGGACTGAAAACTGAGGAGTTTCTGATACTATGAAGCCATGTATCTTACGACAAAATTTGCAACTATATGGGTGACTGTTAAATTCAGTTAAGCTGTCTTAAAAGTCCCTAATAGCTGCGTTATTATAATGACGCCTTGTACGTTTCGTTTATTTATAAATTTTTAAAGTACCAATGACGCTCTCATCGCACAATGCATTTTCTTACTGGCAACTATATTAAAGGCGTAGGTACAAGGAGAAAAATAGACTGATTCTATATAAAAAAAAATTCTACCGTTTCTCAGACTGAAAGTCTAGACCAATTTGAAAAATTCCACCCACATTTATATCTAGGTGAGTAAACAGTTTCTCAATACTTATTTTACGAGAGACCATTCGTTTTAAAGGCCGCTTTACACGAGACGTTGATAGGGCCCGGTGTTGTGCGTACTGCGTTTTACTGTCCCAATAAATCCACAGAATGAAACTTTATCTCGTTCGCTTTACATCTCAATAAAGTGTTACTAGACTTTTTATTTGCTTTGTATGTGTTAATCAATTTAGAAATGTTAGTCGTACAGACAATGCTTGGAAGTAAACGATATTATAGTGCGGAAGTATCGTAGATTTAAATATCATGCCGGTTTTTGGTGACTAAAATGTTGATCCTGGAGCACCTTTATACTTATTTGTATTGGGAAAATAAGTGACAAATTCCTTTAATGCGTCTAATAATATGTGCGGTGTAGCTTGGATACAATATCTACCAGAGAAAGATGATTATCTGTCGCGTCGTCTCAATTATTCCTGCCTCGTAGATACCGGACACACCCAATCGTACGTAGATTTGGCTTCAAAATAATCTGTCTTTTACCCACGACAATCGACTGCTACAATTTGAGAAAGTCATACACCAATTATTTATAAGATAAATATGTTTCGTCAAGCATGCGTAAGTGGGGAATAAGGGGACGGACGTGATGGAATATATAACTCTTGTAAACTCAAACAAGAACAAATTAAAGGATAAAATCAATTCCACATGTGCCCGCTTGCTAACAATTGTATTACGAGTTATTGAACGGTTTGTAAAGCTTTGCTTTATTGTTTTTAGTACTAATACTTTTACGATTTTAACGATACAAATAAAATGTACCGTATTTAATTTCATAACGCTGACAATATTATAAACGGCAAAAGTAGATCCAATAATGTTTTTTTTCTTTTCTTCTTTGCCTCTGCCTGATCTGTCTACCTTTTCCCTTCCATAAAGCTTTAGTGGGTACTACTAAGTAATAGTTTTCATTTAATGGCGATGATCACATTCTCACAACACACATCACACTCATTTATCGTAATTATGCTATCAATTTGGATTCTTATATTATACGGTTTCGATCCCCGCACTTAGACAAATGTTTGTGTGAACCACAAGTATTTGTTTCGGGTCTGGGTGTTTGTGAGACCGAAAAGTCTCTCGTAGTTTCTGATACTCACGACACAACACTCGAACGTAGTGTGAGGTCAGAACTATGTACGTGACTGTTTGGTGTATTTATTTATTTATACTTTACTTTTAAATGAGCGTATTTATACCCCACTGTTGAGCCATCACATAAGGCCCCGGCTATCAGAATTTCCAACCTACGTCTCGGAAAGCCGGTAGACAGTACTCATAACACAATAACCGCTCAGAAAAATACAAGGATATTCTATAATACTTTCAATAGTACGATATCGGTTCAGATAAAAATAGTAATTACGGATTTCCAGTTCGCAGGATTAATTTATTGATGGCCGAGCACACACCGGCTCCACTTCAATATAAAAGCGGATTTTCATACATGTTTTTTTTTTACTTTTCGAAGTGATGGTAAATAATCCTTGCATATTACAAATGCATGGTTACATTCCGTATAATATATTTTTACTATTTATTCAATTTATTAATTGTTAAGTAATTTCTTAATTTAGTAATTGATTTTATTTTGTTTTCTTTAAAAAGTAATTGAAATGTTATCAATTTTTGTAAGATCAGTAGCCTTACCATGACCTCTTAATGCGACGCAATTCAGGACCTATTCTGAACCGCTTTGTGTTTTCGTACCATGACATCGTTTTAGCCGATCAATTTAGGTTAGCGCCTAAACTGAATCGCAAATCGTTCGCAAATCACGTTTTCATTCATTCAATTCATACCATGACTAAACTTCAAGACCTCAGTTGAGTCGCTGATCTGTCAAAACTTGCGAATCAAATAAAGTTCTTTATTTACTACCGAAACTGAACCGTTATTGAATAAAATAGATATTTCAGTGAAATGAATGCATTAGGAAAGTAGGTAACGTTCAATAGTGGTTTTTTAATTATATTTCTAAGTAATGTACATTGAATAAGCATAATTTATATTATTTTAGATGTCACATAATTTATTATTTTTCGAATAGATGGAGTGTGATAATGAGGATAATACCACAATAATACTTCAAGTCGTAAAATTAATAAAAAAACAACAATTCAATACTATTTTAGCATAATAATCAAAACACCCGCGTTCCGAGAATGTCACAACTCACAATCTTGAATGTCATAATATATCATAGAGAAACGTTCATAAGTTTGACACACTATTTTGCAAGTTGACGCGCTTATTATACATATTATAATAATCAATTAAAAATAATACAAATTGATATAACGTCACCTAAAATACTATTCTGTGTCAATCTGCAACATTCACATTGGAGGTAATCTTAGCCAAAAGTTAATACATAGTATAATAATACAAATTACCAATCGTAAATATTATCGTAACTTTTCCACGATTAAGTTTCAGAACGCTGCTAACTGGTGCGGTGAGAAAGAAACAAAGGATATGGGGATTCTATAGCGCTGTCTCTTTTTAGCTTTACGGATCAGAGACTTTTCGTTCACTCATTTGGTTAGTTTGCGACTCACTTGCGATTCAGTTTAAACATGATCATGGTACGAAATAAAACGATAATCTAAACTGAATTGCATCGCAATTGAATCGCTAATACAACGGTCATGGTAAGGCTGCAGTCGCCTAGTTAAGATGATTCTTTTTGAGCCAATGAAATTTTACAAGTCAAGAAACTTAAAACAAAGTAGTTTCTCAGCTCAGACACACACAACAAGAGGTACCTACGACCAGATGGTTCATAAAAATTTTAGGTAAGTACTATAATATTAGCCTTATAAAGCGATAATGAAAAATTGTAATATAAAATAATTATGTTTCTTGCAAAGCCTCTTAAACTTAATATTCCAGAATGTTGTTGATTGGCTCATAACATAATCGAAGTTCCGAATTCTTTAATACTACAGAAGCGATTAAGGTCAGAACACGACCCTAGGGAGAGTCCGTACGAACTTCTGAAAACTTTGACAATCCCTTTTGCTTGAAAACAAAACATTGTCTTAGGGACCAAGTAAAGCTTAAGTGAACAAATAATACTTTTTTCTTCCTTTTTTAATAGCCTGGGATTAAGTGTGTAATAGCCCTGTTGGGAACTGAATTGTCGAGATGAAGATCGCAGGGTCAATCTCAGAGCATAAACTTTATCTATTCTATGTCTTAGTCGTATTGGATTGGAGTGATATACATATACATAGATTTTCTAAAATTATGACGTACACCGCTTTATTTTTAAACACGCAATGGTACGTTAGGGTTTAAATTACTATTTTTGCAAAAACTAGGTATTTACCCCCCCGAACACGATGATTTTTAAAGCACTGTAAAAAAAATCTGTCGCTGTTTTTGCAAAATGTTGAGCTGCATTGTGTCTGTAACCGCTAAAACTACCACCTGGCTTCGTTTTCAGACGCGGTCTTGATATACCCTGTTTACTTGGGTGAATGTAGTTGCTTTGACGAAGAGTGTCCCAAAAAAGTTATCCAGTAACACACATTATCTTTCTTATTCCTATTTTTATTCATTGCTTTGCTTATCGGCGGTAGATTTTTCATAAATTACGTTATAACTTTAATAACCTTAAAATATTGAATTCAATTCAATTAAAAAAAAATGGCTCTAAAGATACTGAATTTTAAATAGGTATTCCGAATGAGGACGTGAATGGTTTTGAAAGTGACAGCAAAAAAATCCATGATTTGTAGCCTTTTAGATTTCTTTTCAAAATTCAACATTGTGTGGTATAATACTTATAGCGTTATTATTTATTATTATTTAATTTAGGAAAAACCGCCAAATGAAAATAAGGATATCCCTGAAATGAAATATATGAAATATGAAAATAGTAACTATATTATATAAAATATTGACATTATTGCAGAATAATGTCTAATGCATAAAAGTCTTCAAATAATGTATCATGGGTTGTCGTAGTTTATTATTTATTTAGAGGCACTAATAGCTTTTACCCGCGTTTTCCTCTTCGTAGAATTACGCAGATGTATCAAATAAGAAGCGAAATATTTTTCAAGAGGTAAGTCCATTTACTCATTCGCTTTTAAATAATCTCTACGTAAAATTCGTCGCGAAAAATCATTATCCAAGAAAAATTACATACATACATAAACTCACGCCTTTTTCCCAAAAGGGGTAGGCAGAGGTGCTATAACGACACCCACATTTCGCATTGTATGTTCCGTCCCACAATGTGATAGGAGACAAGCCTATCGCCATATCGGGCACAAATTCCTGACTCCGGGCTGAAAATAAATAGGAAAACCCAATATCACTTTGCCCGACCCGGGATTCGAACCCGAGTCCTCAGCTTTGCAATCATATCGTAAAACAACTGCGCCACCGAAGCACCGAGTAGAAAAATTACAGTTAACTATTCTTTTTACGTACCCAAAGTTACATTGTAGGCATCTCTTCATTATGAAGAAACATTAAAAAACAAAACAAATAAAAAATATAAACACAAAAACCTTTCCAACTTAAGTTATTACAAAAGGTATCTTAACAACGGAAACATTTGAAAAGTTATACTTTGTCAAATAAACGGCTCAAACTCGAGACAATGACAAATTTCTCGCTTTTTCTTCGAGCATTTAATCTCATAAACTCATTGTTTAGTTGTAAAGGTAATAAGTTGTCTAAATAGACGGTTCATTCGGTCGAAGTAGATGAATGGCTTCAGTCAAACTGACCTTCAGAGGTCGTCAAAGATTAATTGACTCAGCAAGTAGGTATTAAAACGTTTAGTCACACTTATAATTAAATTTTAGTGTCTGCCTACTACCTTTTTAAAAACTATAATGGTGCTAAGAATGTATCAGGCGAAAAAAAACCGTAACAATCCATAATTATCCACAGGCAGTTAATTAATAAGCAAAATGTTTTCCTAGATTTACGCGAATATTACATACACATTGAAATAAAACTAGTTTTTAGGGATTTTATCGCGAGTTGGGTTTAATTTTACATTTTTAACTTCACGAAGTTTCGATTGCTTTCCAGCTTTTGTGGTCACGGGACGGACTGAGGTATTAGTCATCCGCTCAGTGACAAAAATCAGCGATAAAATCCGTAAAAAATAGTTTTATTTCAATGGTAAGCAAATAATAAACTTCCTGTAAGTTACTATGGGACTCTGTCCGTTAAACCACTCCGTCTACGGGTGATGTCGCTCATAGCATTGGCATGAAATAGGGTCAGTGCTCCCTTAGAGAAAGAAGTATTCTGAGTTGAAAGGTCTTAGGATGTCGTTGGTAGTAGAAGCTTTCAACAGGTGTATAGAACGACATAATGATGTCGGAATGGGTAGTCAAATTCTCAACCCAAGCTATGGATCGTTATTAACCATGGTTATATTGTAAATAACCATGGCAGACAGGAGCATAGTTCTTTGGTATCTGTATGCAACAATCATAATACGAGGTCTGTGACTTCAGGTAAATTCGTTGTGCCAAGAGTCACCAACATTTACGGGGATAGAACTCTAAAAAAACGTATCCCGTATTCTCTAAACAGTTTGCCCGAGGCCATAAGACAAGAATCTAATAAAAAAATATTTAAGTCGATTCTTAAAAAGCAGTACTTAACCAATTTGCCCTAATGTATAATTAATTAAATGTATAAATTGATCCTGCAGTCAAACTGTTTGTATAGTTTTGCAGGACGCTTGTGTAGATTATAAGTTTATTCTTTTGTTATTAATAAATAAATAATAATAATAATAACGAGTTTCCACAATCTTGTATGATAGTCTCTACTCTCTATCCAAAAGAATACGAATAGCTTACCACCAAGATATAATAAATTCTATTTTCTTCTCTCCTTCCCTTCCTCTCTCTCTCTCTCTCTCTCTCTCTCACTCACTCTTGCTCAGAAGAACGCCACAGAAAGGCAATTCGTTACCCAGATAAAAATATCTCCTTCCCTTCCTCTCTCTCTCTCTCTCTCTCTCTCTCACTCACTCTTGCTCAGAAGAACGCCACAGAAAGGCAATTCGTTACCCAGATAAAAATACAAAAGCCAATATGTATAACATTAGAATTATCGTGTGCTTCAATAAGTTCGATCAGTTTTCACATACGGCGAGATCAAAGTGCGGATAAGTATATTTAGGGTAAGGTAATATCTGCATAATATTTACTTGTGCCATCGTGGTAAGCAAACTGAACCTTTTGTAAATTGAAAGTATTCAAGATGATACGGGTCAGCACAATATTATTTGTATTCAGATTATTGATATTGAGATCATGTATTTGTAAGCTTTATTTGAAATAGGACACAATTTTTTTTTATTTATTTACTAATTTAACTCTGAAAGATAGCATTAAAATAATATGTGTAGAGTACCAAAATTCTTAGTTTATTACCGTTATACTTACGTCCTGCTAACTTACTTATTACTTAAGATAAGATTTTAGTTAGTAATAAACTACAAAGAAAATAATAAAAATATTTTTATTTTTGGCCAATATATACCAAAGATCTGATTGATACTAATTAAAAAGGACACCGTAATGTAAAAGGCATAATAATTGTATTACAAAAATAATCAATAGGACCCTATTAACGCAGCCTAAAAGAAAGGCATTAATTAGTGAAATGTCGAACGTGAAAAGAACGTGCGCTTAATGAGGCCCTTGTGACATGTGTTGAGCTAAGCGCCCTATTTGAATGTGCGACTTTACGTGTTAAATATTATGTTGCTTACGACATGACATATGCTGACCTTTTTTCTTTTTAATGGCATATTATGCTGACTTACCCTTAACTCTCGATTTTTGTGATTTGGAATTGGCATTGAACACATGTTATTTTATGCTATGGTACCGCAGTAGGGTTTTGCTTTATTATTTTCGGCTCCCTTTAAATTGTTTCAATAAAATTATCCGGGAAAAATGTATTATGTGGCCAAACTGTTCAAAGTATTTCAATGATTTCGAAACTCTAAAACTACAATTACATCAACACCTTTTAAAATGATCGCAGCATTTAAGGGCCGAACACTCAATATTTGTAAAGTCTAGAAAAAAAACTACAGCACAACAATTTGCTTTCAAATAAAGCATCTTTGTTGTCTTCCCTCGGTCTTCCAATACTTATTTTCATGTTGAAAACAATACGCTTGTACTACTGAACTCGTTGCAAGCAATTACTGCGTATTTCACTGAAATTGAAAACCAGTTATAAACATCTCGCTCGCTGAATTTCTGACCCAGTGGAGGGTCAAATTAAATCAACTAGGGGTCTGTTTGACCCAACTGCGGGTCAGGTTAATGAAGTCTTTGAAAGTTTAAATGTTGATTGCATGGCAGGGAACTGTTGTAGGATATTGATAGGGTTAATAATTTCTGTAGTTGAGCAAGAGATAGTTCATTAGGGCAAGGACCAAGCTCGTGAATTTAAACATACGTCGCGATTTTTTTCGAACTTCGAATATACGTGTATATTCTTAGATAATTATCTCCATCTTTAACCAAATAGATTATAATATATTTTTCAAAACGCCTACTCCTGATTATGGGCAAACAGCCGATCAAAAAGTTATGTTGCTATTATATTTTATTAGGCCTATTTAGGGTTGCCACCTTTTTCTTTGCAGAAAGTACATTGGTTATTATAGGTAAGAAAAAAAAGTACATAGTATCAAAATAAAGTATAATTTATTTTTCTTTATTATTATGTTTAAAAACATATTTTTTATTGAATTTTGCAATTTGTATAAAAATAGCATCTTTACTAAACAATTTCACAGCATCTTTACATTCTATATTTAAATTAAAATAAATATGTAATTCATTTTTTATCAAATTCAGAGACGCTTTGTTTCTTTCGTCTCGCCATTTACTATTCATCACAGAAAAAACTCTTTATGTGAAAATGCTGACGTGGCGGGAATAGACAATAAAAATGAAATTACTTTATACAAGTGTAAGAAATTGTCATTACTCTTATTAGATACCTGCTGCCATTTTTGTGCAGTTGATAGTTCTGAAAATCCGTTTAACAAAATAATCAACTTTTCAAAATCTCAAAGAAATCAAATCATACGAAATAAAGTATTTTGTGAACTTTATTGTTCTCATAAAGTACAATTACCTGAAATAACGTATAATACTTTATAATAAAGTACGGGTGGCAAGCATAATTATATTGTCTAAAAGTCATGTTGTACTAACCATGGGTAAATTTGGTATTAGCGCAGGCCGAAAAAAGAACAGCGGTTGACCTAATCGTCTAAACTTAACTCCACGCGTTTTTGAACATGATCTTGACGACAGAAAATAATCTTGAAAGATAGTCAAACAAACAGAGAACAACGAAGTGATCCCATGTGTTATATGGTTTCCGTTTTTCCCTTTGAGGCATGGAACCTTAAAACCACAAAATTACGGCTTAAGATATAGGCAATAAAATATATTCACTTCTAACTTACTGAACCCATGCATAAACTAGTTACAATAAAAACAGTTTATTCTTCGAACAAAAATGATAACAAGACACGAAAAAAATACGTCCATAACTTTGTTAGCAAAAGAATTGACTGTCCTTCCGCACCTTCCAATTTGTGACTGTAAACGAATTATTTACACCCCAACAAATCTTTTATAGGTTATTCGATGGCGTAACTGTAATCCAACGAATAGTAATATATGTGCTTATAATTAATGTTCCTTTTTTAATAGTGTTAAGCGATAATTGGGAGCAGACCAATTGGACAATCCGGAGATCATTTTTTCATACAAATTTAGTAGGTTTGGGAATAAGGCATCATCGGTGAACATACATAAAAAAATTACGTCGAATTGAGAATATCCTCCTGAAGTCGGTGAAAATTAATTATCGACCTTGATGTCCTTTGGTTCTTTTTTTGTAGTGGTATTCAAGATCTGTATTAGAATCTATTGGTAGCGTCCTTTGGTTCTTTCTTGTAATGGTATTCAATGATACACAGTATCTATTTTTAGGAGATTTCCGTTCAAAAAGAATATCAACTGGCAAAAAAAATCATAATACAATGTATTATAACACATGACAGCCTCCGTGGCGCAGTTGGTTACATCCCTGCACCGAAACAAATATTTGTGTGATCCACAGGTATTTGTTTCGGGTCTGGGTGTTTGTGAGACCGGAAAGTCTCTCGCAGTTCCTGATACGCACGACACAGTGTGTGTTGGGTGTATTTATTTATTTTATTTATTTATTTATCGTTGGCACGGACAAGACTTTTATTCAAATCAAAAGTTACCTTAATTGCGTTCAATAAATTCAGAACTTAGCATAGGATTCTAATAATATGATTTAACCTACAAAGCTCTAATTTACAATTAACTTAATATCGGAATAAATTAAAATTCAAATACGTTTGATCATTAAAACGTTTATACCTCGGCTCAAACACATCGCGTCAAATGCCACAATATTCATTATAAATGGTTTCCGATCAAATATTTCGTGACAATAAAACTCAATTAGAGCGGTATCGAGGCTTGAACTTACGGTTAAAGTTCAAGGTACACGACTTTGTTCAAAATAAAATAGGATTGTTTACTGAATAGAAATTATGTGTCTTGTTTAATAAGATTTGTGTACTCAATCTAGAGTAAACATAAAGTATTTTTCGAAGTTACCTATGTAGGTATTCTTAGCTAACTATTAGAAAAAACAAGAAATCTCTGGTGTGACCTATGTCTAATAGATAATTAAAGATGTTGATTGTGGATACAATAATAATAACATATTTGCATGTAATATGTGTATTCCCAATCCCCGTACTGAGACAAATAATTGTAAGTATTTGTTTCGGGTCTGTGTGTTGTAAGACCGAAAAGTCTCTTGTAGTTTTTGATACCAACGACACAGGACTTGATCTTATTGTGGGGTCGGGATTATGTATGTGACTGTTGGGTGTGTTTATTTGTATATAAATCCATTGTCCAATTTATATAGGATTAGACTCAAGTATCTCACATTACATTTTTCTTATAGGTAAACCAAGTAGGGTCAAGTACTGTGTTCATAATAAATATTCTTTGTATTCATTTTCTAACGACTATATAGAAATGTCTTCCTTTGAGCGAAGACGGAAGCTCCCCAATTGGCCCAATTTGTAACGAATATGTCTTCCTATTCAACAGTACTTTATTTCCTATTATGTGAAAACGTTCTTCCAACTTCGGTATTCACTTACTTTCATCTATAATTGGTTTGTTGGAAGCTACAAAGGGTGTAGCGTAAGTTGAACAGCTGAATGTGACACGAACGCCTGCAGATATTTCTGTATTTAATTATAAGACCGAAAAGATGGTTGGAGTTGGTAAAGCAATGGTAATAGTCCCATAGAAAACCAACGTGAGGCGATGGATTCACTGTCGTGTTTTGATCGGCGAGTGAGATTGCTGAACACTCAACAACCTTCTCTCCTCCTATTTCCTTCCAGAGGGAAGGAAATTCCTCTTACATTTTAAGATTCCGGCAACATATTTACGACCTAATTCTTGGAGATGATCTTGAGCTGCGGTTATTACTTACATAAGAAAAGGAATTGGCTTGTTTTCCGGACTACAATAAGAAAATGCTTGTAAAAAACATATGTCTGAAGTAGAGCCGGTACAATACTTAAATAGTGATTGCGTCTCACCATTCACAACCATACAAAAAGGACTTACAAATATCAATTCATACGCGACCGAACCTGCAACTTTGTTTCAACTTTTCCTGAACGACACTGCTCAACTCCGCCAATCATGAAACTAATATCACTAATCACTTTGGGTAATGTCTTTGTAAGTATCGTTCTATATTTGTGCCGGAGTTCGGTTTCAACGTTAGGAAAATTGGGTGCGATATTTAAGGCTAGTTGCCTAAAAAATCTTCTTTCTATTTGTTATATTTCATCGTACTGCTATTCGATGACTTTTATTCTTACTGTCGATGTACCTATAAATATTTTACCAAGCCATATAAAAACCTTTTTTGAGAATCCACGAAACGAAGTGTGGAAACTTTATATAATACCAAGTAATATTGCCATGGAGGAAAACACTTCTTTTTTAATAAAATGAATATTATATAATAACCACCGCTCAGCTGGATAAGGTAACAAAAGCTTTCGGAGTACTCAACGAAATTAATTGACTATATTCCGCAAAACTGACAATAACTTGACAATATTTATCACAAGCACTTTGTAATATCTTAATTTAGTACAAATAATTTATTTTATATTCCCTTCCTACGATATTTTTTATTACATACATACATAAACTCACGCCTTTATCCCAGAAGGGGCACGCAGAGGCGTCACCAGGATACCCACATTTCACCTTGTATTTTCCGCCTCATGATATGATAGGGGTGGCCTATCGCCATATCGGGAACAAATTCCTGACTCCGGGCTGATAATGAACAGAAAAATCCCCGACCCGAGATTCGAACGCAAGACCTCAGCTTTGTAATTGTACTGTGGTACAACTACGCCACCAAGACGGCAATAAAAAAATATGAACTAAAAAGAAAGACGTAGATTATATAAATGTATCCATCCATCATCCATCCATCAGCCAAAGGACGTCCACTGCTGAACATAGGCCTCTCCCAATGATTTCCACAGTGACCTGTTGGAGGCAGCCTGCATCCAGCGACGTCCCGCCACCTTTACCAGGTCGTCTGACCATCTTGTGGGTGGACGTCCTACGCTGCGCTTTCCGCTACGTGGCCTCCATTCGAGAACTTTTTGGCCCCATCGGCCATCAGTTCTCCGCGCTATGTGCCCCGCCCATTGCCACTTCAACTTACTAATAACTTACTACTAAGCGGATATACCTAAATGTATGAACAACTCAAAAGGCTGTTAACGCTAATGAAGTCTGTGTTATTCCTACCATCGTTTGCCAATGTCTAGCTAGGAACGTGGCCAAACGACACGTCGTCTGCAGCCAACAGATTGCAACTCGCGCTTTCAGTAACATCTACATCGAGAGTATTTTGTACAGGTGAAATATTTATCTTTTCGGAGTCATGTGTGTATTGATAGTCATTCACCACGCACTACAACGGTGAAGGAAAACATCGTGAGAAAACCTGCATACCATAGCGATTTTTAAGAATTTCTATGGTACGTTAAGTCCACCCCGGACCAGACCAGCGTGGTGGATAATATGGCCTAATCACTCTCAATCGAACCTCGATTGTAGATTAGGCCCGTGCCCTGCAGTGGGACCTATATGGGCTGATATATGATATGAAATATTTATATATTGCAGATGGATAATTGTTGATAATATTTTGTATTGATTTTGTGGGCGGTGGGATTTTCTTACATTTTTGGGTCTACTAATATAAACGCTTTGCATTATCTTCAATCACATGAAGTTCACTACTGCGTATGGGTTTCCCAAAGGAACTAGGAATTTACTAAAAGTATAAAATTTAGATAATATTTTAAAGGGAACTTAAATTTAGATATTTCAAAACGACCTATGCATTTAGCGCATTCTTCCAACATTTTCAAGGTAGTGTTACAGACAGCTTCATATAATTTCATATAACTTTTACCTCAATCGAGGTGTCCTTCGTAATGGAATCTCTAATAGCGATATCGCGTTTCCACAACTTTCACCCTTCTAAGGCAAAACCCTTGATAATAAATTAAAAGAGTTTTGTGGTTTCATTAACGTGCTCTAATAGGCGTTAACTACCAGTCAAAATGTAAATTATGATCACCATTTAACATCCTATTTTATGAACAATTTATTGCTGAGTAAAAATTGTATCAAGTTTAGTTAATTAACGTGAACTGAATGAAGATCTAGTATGATACTAAGTTTATTTTGCGATTCGGCTTGTCTTGGGATTTTTTTTTTATTGCAATGAATGGCGAGACGAGCATGCCATTCGCCTGATGGTAAGCGATACGACCGCTCATGGACAGTAGCAAAACCAAACAACACCATGAATTACAAGGCAATGCTTGGAATTCCACTGCGCTCGCCATCCTGAGACATAAGATGTTAAGTCTCAATATGTCCAGTAGTTACTCTGGCTACAATGTCCTTCAAACCGGAACACAACAGCGCATTTACACTGCTACAAATATTGTTTATTTTAGCTTAAAGTATAAAAAAGTGGAAACGGTTCCGTTACGAAGAAAAAAAATGATTTTAAAAGTAAATTAACAAATATTATACCTTTATTAATTCATTGTACTGAACTACATCACTATCTTTTTTTTTTTCTTGCTATGCACAGCGAGACGATTATGCCATTTGCTGATGGTGATCAATACAACAGCTCATGGAAAGTAGCAAAACTAAAAAATACCATAGACTTTATAGCGATGCTTGGTAATCCGCTGCGCTTGCCATCCGGACACATAAGATGTTAAGTCTCATTATGTCCAGTAGTTATTCAGGCTTCAATGTCCTCTAAATCGGCACACAATAGTGCATTTACACTTCTGTTTAGCGGGAGAAATAGACATTGCGGTGGTACCCACCCAGACCGCCTCTCACGTAATTATAAGAGACCTACCACCAGTACACAGCAGTAGACATGAGCAGTCCACAGCTGAACATAAATCTCCCCGAATAAAAGCAGGTTGCATTTATACTTCGTGCAACTACCCACTTTGTGTCAATACTAATCTTGATTCGTGATATTCGGGTATTAGACGTTTGTCAATCTAATCGTTCCTGAAATCCGATTTGTGTCACACCGCAGAGGTATTTAGAAAACGTCTTCAACCAACACAAGCTGTTTCAAACGCATTTACCAAAAATATTTCTACCCTCATGCATTACAAGACACGATACATATTCCTCGGAGTCTGAGCCGTTGATCCGACAGACGTTGCTGCGAGATAAATCTGTTATTAACATTTCCTTCACACCCGCTTATCCTGTTCCGATATCTTGAGTGACAACAGGACAAATAACTGTTCAACCCGTCGTCTTGTTAGCGTCGCGTCTTGTATAAAAACAGCATTTGTATTTTATACTTTGACAGCCCTGTGAAATAATGCGAAGGTCCTTGAATATTCGCTGGCACTGTAAAGGAAATTTCTCCCGAGTAGATACTACTATACTACGTGGATATTAGTGAAAGGACTATGCATTACTTTGTTACTCATTATAATAATTGTATCTATACTTTAAGAAATCCGCAATGTAAATAAATAAATAAATAAATAAATACACCCAACAGTCACATACATAGTCCTGACCCCACACTAAGATCGAGTCTTGTGTCGTGGGCATCAGGAACTACGAGAGACTTTTCGGTCTCACAAACACCCAGATCCGAAACAAATACTTGTGGTTCTCACAAACATTTGTCTCGGTGCGGGGATCGAACCCACGGCCTCTCGTTTCACAGGCGGCGTCTAACCTACTGCGCCACGGAGGCTGTCAATGTACAATGTACATTGTGCAAAAGTTCATGACCATTTGTATTTAATAGTTGCTTTATGTGATTTTATTGGTAGAGAATATATGCATTGCGTTCTTAACAAAATTGACTACATAAAATACCAATATAAAAAACGATAACGATGTACAAAATATTGATTGTTGGAGAAATAGATTTAAAATAATTTTAAAGTGTTAAGTAATGTGATCTGACAAGCTTTTACAATGTTTAAATTAATCCTATTTTGATATTAAGCTAAATAAGATCAAGCCGCAAAAAAGACCAAGTATTTCTAATCACTCAAAGGAATATCAACGCATTACTGAAAATACGTCTTGAAGGTCTTTATGATAGATGAGAGGAATAAGTTACATAAGTCCACTTACAAAGTTGTGGCGACTTATATAAAATGTTATCTTGACAACAGACACCAAGATATTAGTATTCGACAGTTTCAATTGATGGATTACCCTGAATCATCCAGTTATTTCCGAAGTTAATATTATCTATACTTACTAATATCGTAAAGTTGAAGTCTATTTGAACACGTTAACACGTTAAGTCTAGTTCTAGAACTACTAGGACTTGAAATCAATATTTTGCCATTTGATAATCTAATTTTGAAGGTAGATTATTTAATATTAATAAGATTTTTTCATATCACGCTATGACTGTTAGGAGCTGGACAAAAAATATTTTAAGGTAAATAAGTTTCACGTGATATTTTTTTTTTATTGCTGTGAATGGCGAGACGAACATGCCGCTCGCCTGATGTTATACGATACGAACACTCACGGCCAGTAGCAAAACCAACCAACACCATGAATTACAAAGCAATGCTTAGCATTCCAATGCGCTCGACACCCTGAATATATGAAGTCTTATTATTTCCAATAGTTATTATTGTCGAAAAGGTACAAAACCTCTACATGAAACAATATATTTTCTCTAAAGAATATGATTTATCGAGGTTAATTCCACTTCGATTTCACTACAAAACGGATTTGTTTTGGAAGAGCCTTGTGTCTGAAAAAGGATTTATAAAATCTAGTAATAATACCCCAAAGGGCAAGGGCATCTGGGTCCTCATTGTATGTATTCATGTAAGGTTATTTTTGGTTTCATGGATAAATAACTAGTTCGAGACGAATATTATTCTTTTTAAATGTATTTGTAAAGGGTTTTTGGTTTATTTACTGGCCTATTTTTGATTATATTTATGCACCAATTGACCAAAGGAACTATAATTCCCTATAAGGATACTATCACGGGAGTGACTCGGGCTCGTCAGTTCAAGTTGGAGTAAATAAGTAGCCCGAGGTCCTTCAAAACAGGACAAACGATGGTCACCCTATCATATACATATATTACTCGTATAAAAGGTGCGATTGTAGTAAAATCTACTTCCTTCAGCATGCGATAGCTCCGAAGCATTATAAGCTATAAGTAATGCATTTGGTCGGATTCTCACTCATACCAAAAATTATGTGATTTTTAAATTTATATGGTGTTTACTTCTCATTTTCATTTTTGACCGACTTCAAAAGAGGAGGTAATCAATTCGACTAAATTTTTTTTTTCTGTATGTTTGTTACTCGATTACGCTGGTATTAGGGAACGGATTTCAAAAATTTCTTTTTTGTCGAAAAGCATGATATACTAGGTTGGTACCATAAAAAATTGGTGAAGACCTGATGAATATCTTCGGTCCTGAAGAGCAGAACTCCTCAAAATTGAACGGTACAGCAATAATTCTTTTTGCACCTGGTTCAATATAAGTGTACTACTACAAAGGGGGGCTTAAAAAGGGGAAGGGGTGTAGGGGAGGGGGGAATATAGATACTAATGTAAATACTCAATATCTCTGGCAGTACTTAAACGATTAAAAATAAACTATTTTGTCGACAAGTATGATATGTTAGATTGGTGTCATTAAATAATGGTGAAGACCTGATGAATATCTTCGGACTTGAAGAGCAGAACTCCTCAAAATTGAACGGTACAGCAATAATTCTGCACCTGGTTCGGTATAAGTGTGTTACTACAAAGGGGGGGTTAAAAGGAGAAAGGCGTGTAGGGGGGGTGTTAGATAATAGTTACAATTAATTTCAGTTTTCAATATAAAAGTTTTACTATAAACAGTAGGTGAAGAAGAGGGAGAGTGAGAGAAATAGATACGTAAATTACCGACGTAAACTAAGAGAATCCGACCTGGTCAGTGTCTAACAATAGCGGATATCATGATTATAATGACTTACAATCTTCTCATAACTTCACAGCAATAATATCATGTTTGGACTAAAGAATTCGTAAATTTTAAAGACATCGTTTTGATTATATCATGATCACCTTTCTCATCATTACGATGCCTATCAAAACTAAAAAGGGACAAATAAAATAATTTTTAATAAAAAAATAAAAACCGACTTCAAAGTGCCACTACAAAGTAACAAATAATGTATATTTCATCGTACTAGTACCCAATGATTAATGTTCTTATTGACTTGACTAGCTAACAAATCTTAAATACGTAATATTTTGAAGGCGGGTCGCTAAATATCAAACACGTATAAATTTAAGCAAATGTTACACCATTTGATATTACATGTAGATCCTGCAATGTTGGCTCAGAAAGGCACATAAGTAAATTAAACACAAATTAATATAATGTGCTAATCCTACGTGTAAATTTATTGAAGTTTTGATAGAATTTCTATGTGCCTTACATGTGTGTGGTAGCCTGTTGATAATTATCTAGATATGATCCACGAGACGGTTGACCACCGTCTCGATTATAATTCCAGGGTATATATACACCTCCGGAATTATCAGAGTCACTTGTGTGTTGATGATATTCAATTACCAAACTCTTTAACAGTGATATATTTCAATCATAGTCAGGAAACCTGCATGACATAAAGGCCTTTAAGTACAAGAAAGGGTATGTTGTGTCCCATGCTCAACAGTGGACGATTACGGCCTGATATATTATTAAGACAAATTAATATTCCGTGTAAATCTTGCGTGTTTTTCGCTATAATTACTTACACAAATTAATGTTAAGCGTAAGGCGTACATGTTCGGCACTTAGCGACCCGCCTTCAAAATATTACGTATTTAAGATTTGTTAGCTAGTCAAGTCAATAAGAACATTAATCATTGGGTACTAGTACGATGAAATATACATTATTTGTTACTTTGTAGTGACACTTTGAAGTCGGTTTTTATTTTTTTATTAAAAATTATTTTTAGCTTAATGTTTACTTCTCGCTTCTGCTGACTGTTCAAAACCTGATAAACATAAGCTAACCAATTGCACCAGATTGTCTTAAAACATATACTACAATACCTACAATAATCATCACTGCCTCGGTGGCGTAGTTGTACTACGGTACGACTGCAAAGCTGAGGTCTCGGGTTCAAATCCCGGGTTGGGCAAAGTGATATTGGTTTTTTCTATTCATTATCAGCCCGGAGTCAGGAATTTGTGCCCGATATGGCGATAGGCTCGCCCCCTAGACGGAACATACAAGGCGAAATGTGGGTGTCCTGGTGGCGCCTCCGCCTACCCCTTCTGGGATAAAGGCGTGAGCTTATGTATGTACATTAATCATATTTCTTGACATCGAGTTGAAACCCGTGTTCACAATAGTGAACTACGTGATATGGGTAGACGTGCTGCGGTAAACAACTGAGTAACTTCTCAACGGGTTATTAACGAAGTTACGCCTGCGTAATAGTCATTACGTCTTAGACCTAGCATCTGGAGCGGCTGGTATATTGTATACCTACTCATGACCTAGGAAACCCTGATATATGAGATGGCGATATTCGCACCCGCTTGTGTAGTGATGTGTGTAATCTGTACTCTGATATACTGTGATAAACGACTTGTCAGAGAATTACATTTACCCCGTTTTGAGCTCTTTGTTTTTCTACAAGGCATGGGTACCTCACGTAGTAGACATTATATCTGAACTGCATTATATGTACTTACTAGCATAGGCATTTTACTATTTTCAACGTGGCTTGTCTTTAATTATAAGGCCTATAAGGCCTAACCACTCTCAAACGTACCCTCGATTGTAGAGGAGGCCTTTTGCCCTGCAGTGGAATAATATGGGCCTATACATTAAGATACACAAAAGTTCGATATTCTCAGGCAGTTCAAAATTGTCCATCAAGACTGAATAATATCTTTAATATAAATATTACAATGAATATCTTGTAAATAGAAAATAAGTACTATGTGTATTGACTTGTCATAAGAGCTATTTAATTGCCTACGTGAACAATAAACGAATTTCATTTCATAAACGAATTTTCATTTTATTTCATTTCAGTTGTTTGCCTATAATCCAAGAGAATAAAATAATTATTTTATTTTCTATGTTCCAGGTAAATGAAAATATTATACCAGAACTACAGCGATCAAAGCATTTCAATGCGGTAAGTCAGAACTTTTGTACAGTCAACGAATTCTATCGAAAAATATTATACAACTAATCTAGCTTTGACACCTCAATTGTCGTAAACTAATTGCTATTAATCTTAACACGTTTTAAGCATTTATTTTCTTAATTTAATACTTAATTTTGTTCTTAAATTTTATCTTTTTTTCCGTCTCAGCCTTAATCAGGGGACTGAAGGTATTAAGAGCCCTTTACATCTTAATAAACCGATAAAGCAAGTATCGGTCAAGTACTTCACAAAAACTTCTATCACGGATAAGCATAAAATCTGCGGTAAGGCGTAAAAATACCTTTTTTATAGGCTTTTACTATAAGACAAACCTTTTTTTATAGTGTCTGAACGGCCAATAATATTATAATCGTTATGTGAATGATTTTACGAAAAATACATGTAAGGAAAATATTGCAATGATACTACCACATCTACATAGAATTGTATTTTATCAGCCCATATACGTCCCACTGCTGGGCACGGCCTACTCTACTATCGAGAGAATCGATTGAGAGTGGTTAGGCCATAAAGTCCACCACGCTTACCTAGTGCAGGTTGGCGGACTTACATACCGTAGAAATTCTTTAAAATGGCTACTGTATGTAGGTTTGCTCACGATATTTTCCTTCAACGTTAAAGTGCATCGTGATTGACTATCAATACACACATGACTCCGAAAAGTCAGAGGTGTGCCCTGGGATTTGAACCCGCGACCACCGTGGACATTTAGGCAGCCGCGTCTGGTTCATTACCAACAGGCCACCACGCTCTCACATCTACATATGGTAGTGTTATCATTACTTAGGACTTAGAACGCAATAATTAAAGGAATACAGTAAAATGAATTAGGGCACTATATCGATAAAGTATACAACCCATTGTACTGCATTTCGCAACGAGAAGATAAGAATTAGTCAAGAAACAAAATATAATTTTATTTTTTCTGGAAAAATAATTATAATAGAAACAATACATATTGTATTGCGAATTATCAATCACATGTACATTTGAACAGCGCTTAATTTTAATCATAACTATTTTTGAACGGCGTTTTTTTCATCCGGCTTATATAATTTCAAAATTGACACCAAATGAATCAATAACCGCCTTAATTCTACCTACCAACTAACTCCGTAGAAATCTTCGGACACGCCCGACCCCGTTAAAACTGATGGATAAGTCCCAAGATGCGTCGGACAGTATTATGATGGATCACCGACACCCGTATCAATCAGACGCCGACCGCAGTCTTACCAAGAAACATCCAATACGTTCCTTTCGTATTAACCTTTAAAAAGGATGTGTATATTGAGAGTTGGATATTTATATGCTTTCCGGTGTTCTGTTGTGTATTTGAAGAAGCTCTTGTTTAAGGATTAATAGAATGAGAAATGATAGTTATTTACGGCCTGATTCACACAGTTTTAAAACCTATTTTAGTTATCTAACTTTTTGTCTTCTTCACTCAAACTTAATTCAAAAGTCGTTCGAAAGGGTCAAAACATTCGAGCAATAAAATAGGTTTTAAAACTGTTTATGAATAAGGCTGTTAGAAGCTGAATTTACGGGTAGGCGGTTACGGAATCGAAATTTAATGAATGAAAATTTAAAGTAATACTAATACGGGTGATTATTATATTATTGATATTTAATTGAAATATAATTTTATACATTTAAAGTACACTGGTGAACATAGATTTCAGCAGTTCTCAACGCTCTCTATTAAAGTCGATCTTACCATTCAGCGATTTCTCGACGCATTCAGAAGGTCGTTTTTAAAACTCTATATTTAATAATTCGTTAATTCACATTTAATTTAACAGCAATGGATTCCTGGAAGTATTAACATAAACCTCGTTCCCCTCTGTCACTATAATTATTATGAAGTCCCCTGATTGCCTGTAGGAATACAAAATGACAGGAATTCCCCTTATTGATGTGGCTGAGTCATAATGCAGTGACCCGTGTGTAGGGAAAGTTTAAAGCTACACTTATTTCATAGTGATGCCTATTATGGCTGTCATTTCGTCTTTCACATTGTGATAGAAAGAAGTATACAATTTGTGTCAAATTCCTTATTGAATTGATCTAAAAGAAAGTCAATTTCTTCACTGGTTAGATTAGCTAGTATCCCGGAATCTCTGTCAGCATTCGTGCTCGGTGTTTATTGTTTTCGTGCTATGTGTGGATTAGGCCACTGTCTGTTTCTGTTAATTTTTCTTGCCCAATTTTTTGGCATGAGTTTTGAAAGCGGATAAATTATAAATAGACCAACTTTAGAAAAAAATATATTATATTTTTTAATTCACTCATTTTGGTAACGAATAATTACAGAAACAAGCACAAATAGAATGGATATACTGCGTATGTAAGAAAATACATACATATACACATAAAATACCTTTATCCCGGAAGGGGTAGGCAAAGGCGCCACCAGGACACCCACATTTCGCCTTGTATGTTCCGTACCATGATGTGATAGGGGGCGAGCAAATTCCTGACTCCGGGCTGATAATGAATAGAAAATTCCAATATCACTTTACCCGACCCGGGATTCGAACCCAAAACCTCAGCTTTGTAACCATACCGTAGTACAACTACGCCACCGAGGCAGTAAGAAAATATTATTCCCCTATTTCACATAAACATATAATAAGTACTCGTATCAACAAATAGCCTAGTGACAAACCTCGAAGGATTTAAGATCCCAGCTATTGCATTTAATTTATGGAGAGATTCCAATATGTAATGCGAGAGTTATGTGGTCCTAACGAAGACGTGTTAGTGTTCGCGAACCACAGCGATATATGATATCCGTACGTAGCTTCTGGGCAATATTTCCATACTTGATGCTCGTGATTTCTCACGTGACAAGCATTATTATACCAGCACCTATTATGTGTTTTACTGATAGGCATCATATTATGTTACCTTATTATTGGCATGGCGATTCGCCTGCCCCCTTTTACGTTTTGAGATAGAAATTAGTGAACTTTGAGTGGCCTACTAAACACCAGTGTAAACACTCGACATATCCATTCCGCCATGTAGGTGTGATCTTATGAGTCGACCTCAAAATCTTTCTTTACATTCCTTCTCCCACAAGTCAACCACCTCCTCTAATAAAATTAAATAGTTTTACTCAATTCTCCTGAAAGAGTTAATCCATTAAGGCAAGCTTAGCATTGGCCACGTATCGCCCGCTGGTTTGTGTTTCCAGCGGTTGGAATGGATTGCGATAAAAACTGGAAATTTTAGAACCTCGGACGGCGTTAAGCCAACGGTTTGATGTAAGCTGCTTTAGTTTTTGTGGAAAACTACGGCCACAGTGTAAAGTTTTGCGGTGAGTCAACGCAAAAAGGAGTAGAATTGAGTTGGCAGACTTTTTATTGGATTATCGTATAGTTCTTAGTGCATTGCTCGATGTGCAGCCTCTAGGCATTTTCATAGCGTTAATATAATTATTTTTTCTTCATGAGTTTAAAAATATGGTTTGTTTGTTTGGATTTGTTGTAAAAACTGTGAACTCCAAGTCTTTAGTTACTTAGCTGGTTCTTCCTCGACGATGCGGCGAAGGCTGTCACTAACCTATTAACCTACTTATTAATCAAAATAATGTTTCATACAAAATTACATGAAAATTCAATTTACTTGTTATTTTCCGCCGACGCCTAGAATGTTGATTAAAATAATGTTGTTAAGTACGTAGTGAAAATTAGTTGCGAAAAGGGATCATTTATCTAATCAACGTCTTAGTTTTGCAATTAAGTTTTTATTTCTAATATTTATAAGTCGATTGCCTCTCTTATGAAGTTGGTTTAAAAACTAGCTCATAAACGAGTGCCGCGGGTCCCAAACTGGAGCAAATGTTTGTGTTATGAACATAATACGGGACACAAGTGAAACCAACGTTTGCTTGTAACGCACTAATTTATTGGCGCATAGATAGGTACGTGAACGCAGCATGACACACAGATACCTACATACACAACAGTTTGTATTTCTCATATGCTTAAAGCCCAATTTACACGTGGAGAGCAGCTCGCCTCGAAGATGCGATTATCGTAAGGATATAAAAAAGTTGCATCGGGTAAACGTTTGTCAGAACACAATAATCTATGGCGGTTAGGTCAAGCATTAATCGGATACGATTCTCGCTGCGAGAAACTCTCTCCGTGTAAATAAGGCTTTATTTATGCTTTAGTTGTTGCCAAACCAAAACAAACCTATCCTTCTGATACCCACGACACATCACTATCTTTGTATAGAGCCGGAACCATGTGTGACCATGTCTTTGTTACATTTTTTAATAATTTATAATACTCGATACATATACATAAACTCACGACTATGTCCCTTTGGGGTAGGCAGAGACTATTGAGCGCCAAGTGCTACGGTCCTTATATACCTCTTTCGCTTCATCAACTGTCATTATTCTCTTCATGCACGCTCGTCGGTTTCGAGGACTCCTATGTTGCATTTTTACTAGCTAACATTTTTTTATTTTCTTGAACCCGTCTAGCTTGTGCGAGCTGTGCAAGATTATAGTAATTGGATAGCCAGATAGATTATATTGACTGGCGTGAGTTGATTAAGCATTAGCTTTCCCCAGTCAATTACGCCAGCTTGCTCTGAACAGTTGGTTCGTCGGTCCAGTGCAGGTAATGTTGCTATGTGCTAAAAATTCTGAGTTCAATTTCCATGTTACACAAGCCACATTTTGTGAATGTTGACGAAATCTCAGATAGTTGGCACGTCTTTGGCAGAATGAGCGTAAAACCATGCTAGATAGTATGCAAATAACATCTGGAGTTGTATACTACATGGACCTTGTGGAGACTAGATTTTGCCATACCTATTATTGGAATCAAGTATAACAGCTTACATATTAGGTCCCATTTAAATGTAATAATCACTATTCCGTGGTGCTTTACAGCTGGCTTCTCTGGCTGTAAATGTCTTTATGCGAGGTTATTTACCTCTTTAGCTCATTGTTTTGTCACCCGCTTTATTAGGGAGGGAAGTGGACAATAATTTATTTCCAACTCCTCCTATTAATTTTACCTTTTTGATTGATTTCGTTGCGGGTTAAAGACAAGTTAGACATTCCCGGAGACGCGCTGAGCTTCAATGCTCAGTGTCATTAAAATGCGTGCCACTGTTGATCCTGGCTTACAGGAGTTGCAGTGGCGGGTGTGAGGGCGGGACAGTCTATAGTTGGCACGTTACTGTTTTTTTTTGTCTAATATCCTATGTGCTTGTCACCACAAGCATGCCTCGTATATAATTTAGGGGTGGAATGAAGCTTGGACCATTGTCTGCTCTAGAATTACAAGCATGAGTTTATATGTATGTATGTTTTGACTGCCTCGGTGGCGTAGTTTTATTACGGTACGGTTACAAAGCTGAGGTCTCGGGTTCGAGTCCCGGGTCGGGCAAAGTGATATTGGATTTTTCTATTCATTATCAGCCCGGAGTCAGGAATTTGTGCCCGATATGGCGATAGGCTCGCCCCCTATCACATCGTGGGACGGAACATGCAAGTCGAAATGTGGGTGTCCTGGTGGCGCTTCTGACTACCCCTTCGGGGATAAAAGGCGTGAGTTTATGTATGTATATATGTATGTTTGTATTTATTGGTTATTTATGTTTTAAGTACTTGTTTCGGGTCTGGGTGTTTGTGAGACCGAAAAGTCTTTCGTAGTTTCTGAAACCCACGACACGAGACTCGATTTTACTGTGGGGTCAGGACTGTGCATGTGACTGTTGTGTTATTCATTAATTATTATTTGTTTTATTTATTTGCTACAAATATCTTTTACATATCATAGAATTATTTTTTTATAAATAATTTTCACGCAGAATGGCGTTAATTGATTAAATCCGGACGAAACTAGATGAAATTAATTAGAACGGCGCACTTCTCTTATTGTTCACTGTTTTGACGCTTTGTTTTTATTCACTTTGATGCAAATTTTAATTGGATTGAGGGCCGTAACAATGGTTTTGTGTGAATATTCCATTCGGCCGCGGTAATGGGCGGCGCTACATTAGTTTTTTTTTGTTTTGTATTTTTTTTTCAATGCATTTTTGTGTAAAAATAAACAAAGTCTTTTTCGAAAGTAACTTCCTTTTAAAGTTGTCATTGCAATAGAGCCTTTTCATACACTTAAATGTGGGAAATACATAGTTACATATTTTTTTAAGAATAGCAAAACATTATGAACAATTTACATTTTCGTATTTTGTTTATTGGTATCATATTTTCGACGGTCTCGGTAAAAACTACCTACAATGAAGTTGTCATTGTAGGTAATTCTCCTCTCACGCACTTAAAAAAGATGTCGCTATTATGATGTGTAATTTGAACGAATGCTTACAAATTTAGTCAGCGGAGATGAGAATAATAAAAGTGCTCATGATAAAGAACCTTCTAATATAGTTCGCATTCACATATTGTTTCAAGCGATACATAAAAAAAATATACAGCTCTTTTATTGTGCTCGAATACCGAAATTTATTTTTAATTCGCGGTTTTTTCATATCTCAGTTTGCAGGTGGGTCAGAATTTTTGCGGTATGGTTTTAATATTTTTTGCGTGGTAGAATACTTTTTAAAAAGTGGATGTCAAATCGTTATTAAATAAATCATTTTGCAACATCGATAAAAAACAGAACAAGAATTTCACTGTCTATTTTATGTTTTGGTTTTTTTTCAACTTTCGTGGGTTTATTAAAAATCAAAGCTGTTTAAATTATCTTCACAATTCCAATTTACTTTGATTGAAACAATCTTTACCTCGTGTAATATCACGATGTCTATACATAGTGATAATTCTCTTAAGGTCTGAACAATACGATGCCCTTTTGCGGTGAATAGTGAAAATGAATATAACCAACCACAGTATACCAATTAAAACTTGTGAACGTGGAATTAATTTTGCGCTGATTTGCGGCTCGCTTATTGAAAGCTGCGGTGACGTAATAATTTACAAATTACCGGAACATCAATCACGCACTGGAATATTGATTATGAGTATCTGGATGAAGTATTAAAGCGGAAGTTTGACTGGTTTATACTGGTTCTTTTGATAATAATAGTAGCTACCGTAATATCTTTGCGTCTATGAAGCAGGAATATAATATTCAACCGAAATAAAGGACTGTTCGTGATTGTACAGCTTTAGTAAATATCGTACAAAAACAAAGGAATAACTTAGAACTTATCAAACGCAGCATGTCTGAATTAATGAACATAAACTTTATATTATGAAATAATCAGGTTATCTGATTGTTTGCTTTTTATAACATAAGAAGCTTCCCAAATATATGTGTAAAAATGTTGCTATTTGGCTCATAAAATGTGGATACAATGTTGTTTAAATAATACCACACCTTTATGGTAGGAAAAACATAGAAACATTAGCTACAAATCACATTTACATGCAGCGGAAATCGATTCCTCGAAGCTGAAATTACATGACGCACTAAATCAATTTGTCGACGGATGTGTTTCTGCAAATTACCTTATACGACTTGTGGAAATATGCGATAGCAGTGAAACAGGTGTTAAACGTACAAATGTTGTAGGTCTTTTCAAATTTCAGATGATGATTTAGCACCGATTAAATACTAAAAATTCGTTCTTATTACATATAAAGTTGTGTATAAAGAAAGTGATTCTACTTTGTACTGATTTCTTACGGCCTCATTCATGGACACATTTAAAACCTATTTTAGTTATCGAATGTTTTGTCCCTTTCGAACGACTTTAGAATTAAGTTTGAGCGAAGAAGACAAAACATTCTATAACTAAAATAGGTTTAAATGTGTCTATGAGTAAGGCCATTGGTGTTTAACACTAGCAATTAATACAACTGGGAAACTATGGATGCATTATCAGCCGTTGAAGCCATCGACAGCCTCCGAGGCGTAGTTGGCTAGACAATAGTTGTAAAAGAAAAAGCATCGGGTTTGATCCCCTTACCGAACCAATTGTTTGTATTTTCCACAAATACCTAAATACCTTGTTCAGTTATGTTTAATATCTAATACAACACAAGACTTCACATCTTATTGTGGCCTCTGTGTGTTACTGTTGAGTGTATTTATTTATTTATAATATTAATTAGTACATTCAACAGTCACATACAGAGTCCTGACCCCACACTAAGATCGAGCCTTGTGTCGTGGATATTAGAAACTACGAGAGACTTTTCGGTGTCACAAACACCCAGACCCTGAAGAAATATCTGTGGGTTACACAAAATATATTGGTTCCGGTGCGGGGATCGAACCTGCGGCGTCATCCTTCACAGACAAACTATGGTTAGACGCCGGCGCAGTCGCCACGGCTCGCAATCAATAATTTTATCTATTGAAGTGTAATAATGGCAGGTTGTCGTGATGTAACTTAATTTGATGGTGCTATTGTCCTCACGTCGTATTTGCGCGGTTCAAAACATCATAAAGTTAGCAGGTAATCAATAAATATGATTGCATGCGACCGCTATGTACGATGAAATAAAATGAAATGAAATTCGTTTATTGATCATGTACGCAATTAAATAATAAATAAATAGCTCTTATGACACGTCAATACATATTACTTGATCTCTATTTACAAAACAATAGATATAATATATTTATTTGGTTTTCGGTACTCTTCTTCTGTATTATTTATAACTTTTTTATGGCTAGAAAAAAATATTCAGATCCAATGTGGCCCTGCCTGAGAAGACCCGGCGAAACAAAATCAGTGGGCAGATGGCTTGTGGTAATGGTTTTGTGGATTACCCCATCGCGGTCGTTCTAAAGAACTGTCTCAGCAATTTAATTTACAAAAAAAATGTTCAATCAATCAAATCAATAATTTATTTAATTCTTACTTTAAAGTAAGATTGAATTAGTTCCGTAGTAAAAATGCCGATTTTCATGTTTTTCTTTTTAATCTAATTCTTTCTAATAGCATTTATTCATAAAAGAGAACAAAACTTTTATCAAACAATATCATTGTTATACCTACATTACTTATAAAAATCTTATAAATTAACATATTAAACAGTATTGACAATCTACTTACATTAAGAAATAGCCCCCATAAATCATATAATCAACAAAACCTTATTCAATAATAAAGAGTTGACATGAAACATCTAACAAAAACTCATTCACCGATTTAAAACTATTCAATTAAGCCTTCCCATTTTCGAGGCCGGCTGTGCTTCATACTATTTCCGACCGTTCGACAACCCTTGACCAAGCATACCCTGACCTCCTGGAGGCCGAATATTTCCGGCACAGCGAGTGACACTCATTCCATTTAAATTTTCATTTAGTTTGCAAACAGATCGATGCTCACCTTGAATGTCTGCTCGGATTGAGAATAGATCGGACATTAGTAGCTTTATATGAACTTTTGCGATATACATCCGTGGCGAAATTGGTTATGGCTGCCACACACGTAAGATATAATTGTGCAAGTCTGAGTTTGCACCAGTATACTGGAACGTGTCTGGGCAAATAACTGAGCAAACTCCGTTCCAATTTTCGATTTGAGACTTGTGCAAAGGCACTTGAACGTGTGTCGCGGTCATTAGACACCGGCTGTAAAATGCCTCGGTGGCGTGGTTGTACTGCGGTACGACTACTAAGCTGAGGTCTCGGGTTCGAATCCCGGGTCAGGCAAAGTGATATTGGATTTTTCTGTTCATTATCAGCCCGGAGTCAGGAATTTGTGCCCGATATGGCGATAGGCTCGCCCCCTATCACATCATGGGACGGAACATGCAAGGCGAAATGTGGGTGTCCTAGTGACACCTCTGCCTACCCCTTCGGGGATAAAGGCGTGAGTTTATGTATGTATGTATGTAAAATGAGAGGTCGCGGTTTCGATCCCCGCACCGAAACAAATGTTTGTGTGACACGGTTATTTATTGCAGGTCTGGGTGTTTGTAAGACCGAAGTCTCTTGTAGTTTCTGATACGCACGACACAAGACTCGATGTTAGTGTGAGCGAGGACTATGTATTTGACTGTTGGGTGTGTTTATTAATTATTTATTTATATATTTTTCCTTTAAATACTTACTGCCATCGATATCAATGTTACACTAGATAAGACATTCAGTACAAAAAATGTGTTCCACCTACTTGCGGTGCATGCACCACACATGAATCAATTTGTTCCGTGACAGTGACAGTGCAGTACGCCGTATCGCATACGTTTAAAAGTAATAAATGAATGTTTCGCCGTCAAACCGAAAACAAATCGTCTGAAGTTACAATATTTTAATAAAATACCAGGGAAGTGATGTAATATTGCAATGTGCTTTTAAAATACGGGGACACTTTATTTCTTTGACGTGTCTCGTCTATCGGTAGAATATAAGTCAATGCTTACTACACTGTTGCTGGTGGGAGAGTATTCGTCTCAGCCATCGTCAACCACCGTACAGTGTTTAAACTCCCATCATAGTTACTTAAAGAACACACAAAATGCGACTCTTAACAGCCTTTCAGGATAATCCTGTGTATATCCAGATACAATCAGACCGACGCGAGATCAAACTCGCGTTGCAGCAAACTCTAACTTGACTGCTTGCTATCTCCTTACCGGGATCAAATTCCAGTCTCAAGCAGCTGTATTAGATTTCTCAAACCGTAGAACTCACACCAAGTGGAATATTCAACATAAAATGCAAAGATTTCATGGTTAATTTATAATCTATACATTATAAAAGCTCTCTTGCAATTAAAGAAAAATAAACAACGAATCGGCACATTTTTTTAATCCTAAGGGAAATAGTTAACATAATTCGGAAAAGCGCCATCTATGATCAAAGCTCGCAACAAAGTTATCACACAAGGCTTCAAGGTTTGAACGGAACATCCTCTTTCCCGTCTATAATTTGAAATACTTTTTGGATTCTCTCCTAGATGGCGGTTTCCGATTTAGTTCTCAGATAGTCGGATAGAGGGCGTAAAGATACATGAAGAAAGATACTTTATATACGAGTAGAATCAAATTTAATTAAATTTTTTCGGTTATCATGAATGAAAATATTCTTAAATACTACGTGTTTGGCGTTGTAAAAATAAAATCCGAGTAATTAGGTATGAAATGGCTATAAAAAAATATTTTCCGCTGAAATAATATTTGATGATAATTTTATGAAAAAATAATTTTATTTACATTTTACTAACTGTATCGCAGTTGCTATTATAATTACCTATGACTCCTTTTCTGAATATAAATTTTATTGTATTTTTTTGTTTACATATTATATTTTTTCCGGTTCAACGGACTATGGTAAAAATGAAAATTATTACCATAGTCCAGATAAATTCCAGAAAAAATCGAATTCATAGAAGAATACAATTTATTATTCGTAAAAAAAAAGTATGACAATAAACAAATTGACGAGACGTCAGCTAAAATCACCAAATTGGCGGGAGTTGTGAAAGCGCGGCTGAAAGTAGGACAATGATTAACGTGTCGGTCGAAACGAGAGTTCCCTTTGTTTCAGCCTTTTGTGAAGCGCCGACACAATACCAATTCGGGATGGGTTCGGATAAAATTACAACACAAATGGTGTATATACCTTTAGTTGGCTTTAGGTGCTGTGTAAGTTATAGGACGGGGAAAATGTCTGTAGGTACTGTATGTACGTACGTCGTACATACATGGCCCACTGCAGGGCACGGGCCTCCTCTACAATCGAGAGTACGATTGAGAGTGGTTAGGCCATATAGTCCACTACGCTGGCCTAGTGCGGGTTAGCAGATTTTTGTATATGTACCATACACATTTTTACAAATTGCTAGGGTTTGCAGGTGCGATTTTTCCCTTACGATGTTTTCCTTCACCGTTATAGTGCGTGGCGATTGACTACCAAATAAACACACGACTCCGAAAATTCATAGGTGTGCCCTGTGATTTAAACTCGCGACCACCGTAAACATGTAGGCAGCCGCGCCAGGTCTGAGTACCAACAGGCCACCACGTACTTGGAAAATGAAATATATTAAAATTAATTTTGCAAAAAAAAATTGAGCGAATGCTTGAATCACTGACTGCTTATAATGCTACATCTAGTAAGAGGGACAAAAAGATATAATCATTTATTAAGAGATTGATATTATTGTCCCAAACGGCAAAATCAACGGCAACGGTAGTTTGCCGCCAGTCAATAAAACATATATTCTTGCTCGTAATTTTCATAATAAGGTCGTTCCCTATGCTGGATTCGAACCTACTTAATATCTATTTTAGTAAAACGATAATGACATCAATTCTAGGAAGATCAATACTATAATCTTTATTGCATTCAATGCGACCTTCACATCTCGCTTTTACGACGGAAAAACCTAAAATAAATGATTATTCCGGTCTCATTTATATGTAGCTTTGCATTATATAAACAAGATAAATATTTATTAGATAAGAATATCACGGATTATCTATTGTTACGTTTTTTTAAAGCGAGCTAAATGGATGCGCATAAATGGTTAGTAAATACGTGGTCCAACCAGTTTTATTAAAAAGGAATTTATTTTTAATGCATAGATCCGGCATGATGCAGATGATGAGCAAATGGATCATCTGGTGGTAAGTGATAACCATAAACATCTACAATTGGATCATAGGTGCGTTACTGTCTCAAAATAAGAAGATATAGGGAAAGACAGGAATGAGTAAGAATGGCAATACATCTCTGTATTACCTAAGACTGCTATAGTAATGGACATCTCAACCCAGTTGTCATCACCACTACCTCACTGAAAACCTATAAGAAGTGTCGCCAATTCAATGTCACTTGTCGTGTTTTGTTTGTAATAACAATAATGCTTCCCTTATATTTCTTATTTCCTTCCCTGTTCCCTCCCATTGTGAAAGGCTTGCAAATATCCACGAACTAAATGTTATAGTAAATAAGTCAAAAAATATATAAATAACCTTTATTTCCCTTCATAAAGTTTTCAATAACTGGTCACTTGAGCCTCCTTTTAAGCATTATATCTACTAGATGTTCAGAAGCGGCTGCGTTTCGTAATCATTCACCGTCGGGTGATTTGTTTACTCGTTATTTTGCATAAGCAATAAAAAAGCAACAAATATATTAATATGCGCAAATATGTTAAGGCCATCGAAATTAATTGTTAAACAGATAAGCCTGAATTAGACGAGAATAGCTCCCGAGATGAGGTCGGCGCTGTCGATGTCAACTGTCACATTAATTCCCAATCTGATGTATGGAATTTGCCTATTACATCGCATATTGCAGATTTAACATTGAAACGGAATTTCGCGATAGATTAACTTGATTTTATCGAACCTCGTTCGGGGCTTAGATGTTTGCTATATAACAAGCTTCTTCTTTTTCAGCCTGTATGCCTATATATCTAATTAATGCCGAGTGTAGGTCTTTTGTAATGCATGCCAGGTTGTTGTGTCCAGGGCAGCTCTCATCCAACTCCTTCTCTTGAGTAAGCTTGATGTAAAATAATTATATTTATGAGATTGACTTTTCCCATCTTCAGCTACAGCAATTCCACTGAGCATTATTCTAGATTTGAAGAAACAGTTACCTACGTGAATGTGTTGCCATTCAAGTTCTGCCTTTGTATATTCGAAGGCAATTAGGCCGGCATAATTGCGCTGGCTTGTGAATAATAGCCACCTTGCGTCTGTGGATACTATATCTGAAATACACTTGACTTACATTACTAGCATTCTAAGCATGTAACAGAATCATAATCCTATAACAGTATATAGTATAGTCTAAGCTTCCCTCATTGCATGCCATTGATCACCTCTGTTTCACCCATCTATCCACAGCTAGCTTCACTGCGAAATTCGTCTCTCCATCTAGATTCTTGAGCAATTTATTATAGTGCTCATGTGAACACGGGAGCTGTATTTGGATGTGGATTAAGGGGTGATAAGTTTTGCTGACATAAATCTCAAGGCTGACTATTGATGTAGACCATGTTAAGCAGTTATTAAGTATAATGAGGACTTAAATAAATAGGGTAAAAATGCCATAAAATATTCGATCAACCTTTGAAATTGGCAACTATGAATTTTTATAGTTAGCCGTGTACAGGGATTTACCTGTCAGATCTGCATGAGAGTCGTTTCTAGCTTACAAATTTGGCAATGTATGACTAATTTAGGCGCTATCTATCTGCCTACTGATCGTGCTCAAAACCTTAAGATTATAATCAATTCAGCGCCGTAACTGATGTTCAATTCCTTGTGTGGTGACATCACAAATCAGATCTGAGGCACATCATATAAATTTGTGCCAATATGACTAGCTAATCAGTAATCATAAAGAAAGGAAAATACCATAGCATTTTATAGTCTTATTGGATGTCATTCGAGATTCAGGGCGTTTTCTGCAAACACGCGATCCAATTCTGTACATGACATTTCCGCCTTTGTTCGTCAATATTCTGAAGCTAGCTCCAAACTCATTCATCCATACTATCTACGGGAGGTTACCGCTACTATTTGTTACTATCGATGACTTTTCACTGTTTAACTACAGTGGCTGTCGAGTTTAATCATATTGTCATTATACCTACATGCGAAAGTGTATTTGTGGTTAGTTGTCCCCCCTTTCACGTTGGATTCGCCTTTAAAATAAGTGTTGGAATTATGTCATGAATATTATTGTTTGTATTTATTTTATTTTATTGTTTCTCTAGAGATAATTGCTGGGATAAGATAGGTACTACTCAATATTTGCACCTATTTATTATATTATTATATTTACCAATATAATTTATTGTTCTATAAACAATATTATGCAAGTCGTACTTACCGGAGACAATCATTTGGAAGTATACAGTACTTTTTACTTCCCAACACGACATAGCCATGCCACCAACACCATGTTTGCGACGCATTGCACTAGCCGCACGCCTCGAGACTTACTTAATAAAGTTGATCGTGAACGTCCTCTCACGTCCCTGTCGTCGGGCGACTGCAGAGTGCATTTTCTGAATGTACATTGTGCAATGCTAAGGCTCGCGCGGGCGCGGGCGGCGAGGCGCGCAACTGACCTGGGTGTGCTTGGCGTGTCGAAGCGGGACAAAGAACTGTGCAAAGGCTTGTTACTTGTTGTTATTGTTATTAATTTGTATAAACTTTTTTATTTTATGTTTGTATATGTTGGTTACTTTAGATGTAGTCAAGGAAGTTTTTGTCATTCTTTTTTTTTTTATTATTATTATTGTTGTAGTAATTGTTTTTTCTTTTTTATTTATTAATGCATTTATAATACCTACAATGTTTTAAAATAATAATAATATGTCGGCTGGCGTTCGCATGTCACTCAAGGTGACCACTGAAAACCAGCGTTGCGCTGTGGCTCGCGCTGCAGTACAACATTAAGCTGAGTGGTCACCTACGTGTCACTTTTTTGCGACGTACAAACTTTTATTTTTCTTGTATTTTATTATTTTTTTTTTATTTCTATATGGTGTAAGTAAATTTATGTTATATGAGTGTGTGCGTTGTGATAAGTGACAAATAAATGTGTTTTCTTTCTTTCTTTCTTTCTATTTTAATCATTTTTGATCGCATGCGATAATTAATAATAGAACGGTATTTCGTATAGAAATAATATAAGGACCCAAAAGTAACATCAAGGGCACTTTAGACGCGGAAAAAATGCTCAAATCGTATGGAATAACTCTGAAACATAACCCTATGTGAATGCGAACATAATATGTCAATATTGTTTACATTTCCTTAAAAAAAAACGAAGAAAACAAATAACTATCGGAATCCTTTGTCGTGAGCTGGTGTCAATCAAATAATGGATATGTGAAGCAAAATGCTTGCAAAGTTTGATTAACGTAAAGACATTATCTCATACACTTAAGGATTTTGACTGAATTGAACGAATTTAAAATATACTTACAACAGGAAAATAATTAATCGATCTAGCAATTAAGGATATAGCTTGATTTCATGTGTTACCATCATATGAAAACAGACAGCAGGTTTTTGTCCAAATTTATTAATGCTCGCATCGTAACCCGTAAAAGCTAGAATCGACAATAGCACACATTTTAGTAATACCAGCATGAAGCTCGATTTTCTGCCCTGATTTTTTCTTCATTTTACTATCAAGTTTTGTCTACAGTGGTCAGTAGTAGGGGCCAGCGCTCGCGGTCGATACAGCCTGCCCGGGCCTAGCACCGGGCGCGGCGCTATACCACGTACAGACGTAGCTACACTTTTTGTCATTTAAATATTGATTCACGTTTTCAGTTCATTGCGTGCTTTGTACGATGCTTGGATTTGTGTGACTGTTATGTGTAAGCAATAGTAGCCTATATGAGTTAATGGCTGTTAATAGACGTATCAATTCGCAAAAATATTACTGCGGTAATAGGGATTGATAGAGGTACAAACAGAAATGCCGTTGTAACACAGGAAAATTTCTTCCATAATATGATTGACTATACCAATCTGAGGACATTAGTGAAGTCGCTTGTAAAAATTGTCACACAAAAATTACGGCGCGGTAATAACGAAGAAACTATGTTGGAATCTTTGAGTATACACCTTGCTTCTCTATGTCTGATGCTTTAATATTTTACTAATATATCGAATTTTAATCAAGTGTATAAATTATATTTGTTGTATACATTTCAGGTAATTAATTCGTTGACCTTTTCTATATCAGGCAGCCCTCGGCGTATCATTGTCTGACCTATTGGTATTGCCTTCATTACAAACTAGCCACATAGCGTAGGTGTTACCAAACATATATTTTCTGACCGATCTTGTTCATAAAGATTAAAATCAGCCGTTTTAATTCCAAAATGATGAATTAATCATAAGTACATTCCGTATTGGTACCATTTTATGACTACGTAGGGCTGTAAATCCGTTTACACAATAAATTGATTGAAACTTTTCGATTCAATTATGTCGTTGCGTGTTGATTTACGACATTTAAAATGCGTTGACAATAAATTAAAAGAAGGTTGCTCTTGACGTACTCGTATATGAAATGGCCGCGGCCGAATAGGAAGTGAAATGTAGGCATATTTTATTCGGTTATAAAAATCAGATCCGGGTGTTCGCACGAGGTTCATGTTAGGATACCCTTCAAATATACTCAGCACTTCCTTGACTAGGTTTTTGACTGTAAAAAAGATGACAATAAAAGATATAAAATAAATAAGAAACTATGGTTATTTGATCACATTCCCCATTGTGTTCAATGATTGTGTTATATTTATTTTCTAATGTATTACTTAATCTAATGTATTGCTTAATTCAAAGCCTAAATAATTAGCTAATTTTTGCTTTTGTATGAATATTTAAAATTGCACGCTGTGGTCTCCTGTAATTGAAGAACTCGTCACAATTGTAAACTATAATGACGCAAAACCAGTGTCTTCATTATATGTCGTATAGCCTTCGTTGGAGGTCTTTAAATAAATAAATCAAATAGATAAAAGGTAAAGATGGTTGCGTAATGTCCTCACATCGTTAAGCCCGAATTGGATAATGATACATTAGCAGCACGAAATTAGTGTTATTTCACGTGATACTTGATTTAAAATTGATTTATGAAATCTTTTTTTATAACACGTTCTCGATTTATCTTTTAGCCATTTAAGATGTACGGAATTTGCTCTTACAATGTGCTGTTAAAAATCGCGTATTTTTTGTGTTTCTATTGTGTTAAAAAATATAGCTTTTGCAGAATGAATGAAATAGTTACCGCTAGAGCTCAAAAGATGGCGTTCTTCTTCATACGAGTAAAGTGTGGCAATTTTGCTTAAGAAGAAACGGGCTCGAAGCGTTTACTTCAGAAATATAATGGTTTCAAAATTAACAATAGCCTCGTTGGGAATGCTAATGACGCCGAAATTTATTTGAAATGCCCCAAATCGCATTAGGTCAATGTCGTGGTGAAGGGTGAAGGGTCCATCTATTTTCCCGAAAGGGTAAATGTCGAGCGGGAGGACATTCGTAAAATTATAAGCCAAATCATTTTGAAACAATATGACCGAACCATATTAAACGACTGAGATGTGAAATAAGATCAGGTAGAAGAGTACAATCAGTTCCTGATCAGAGCTCACAGTACCTCTCCAGAAATTCTACCGTATCTTGATTCTTGATCGATAGAGCAGACACTTATATATGCAAAGGGGTAGGCAGTGGTGCCACTGTGGCCGACCATCTATATTATCCCTAGATAGGTCCCCTAGAAGAAGGCTAAACCCTAGATAAAAGGCGAGGATATCGCTATGTCGGACAGTAATTCCAATAAGGGGAACTCTTATGTGAAAAAAGTGCGCAGTGGCCTGTTGGTAACGGACCAGACGCGGCTGCCAACATGTTGACGGTGGTCGCGGGTTCAAATCTCAAGGCACACTTCTGACTTTTCGGGCTTATGTGTTTATTGATAGTCAACAAATTTTCAATTTTTTGGAAGTGTTGTGTGGGATTTTTTCGACCTTAATACTAGACCTACGAACTTAAGGTTGACAGTCAAAACGTGCTGTCACTTATCCATGAGGCGACCAATCGTATCTCGATCTAAAATTATTACTCTACATATCTAAATGTCACATTGACTTATGGCTGCGTCCCGCCCACGTCACTCATCATTTACTCATTCTACCCTCATATCTGCTGAATTTTTTATACAGATATAACGTAACAAGTTATTTTTGTAACTATCTACGTTGGAGATTTTGATTTCGGATGCCAGCTCAAATAATCTGACAAGATTGAAAAAGCGTGACGAACGAATTACTTGACTCCGGGCTGACAATAAATAGATATGGCGGTAGGCTCGGTCCCTATCACATCGTGGGACGAAAAATACAAGGCGACCTCTGCCTACCCCTGCTGGGAAAACGGCGTGAGTTTATGTATGTATGTAACGAATCACTTTATTATACACGCATGTATGTACCCGTCGCGTGCGTGTTAACACATACAGTCTCGTGTATCGGTTGTCATCCAGGTTTTATTATAATTTGATTTTGAGGACGGGCAGTAGGCCAGCATGCAGGCAATCGATAAGTACCTGCACACACTCTTGCCATAAAATAAAATCAAGGAAATTTGTTAGTTAAATCCTTGTGCGTATGTAGAAAATTGAGTCATATACATACCATAGACGTAGACGCAATCATTTAGTAAGAAAATCCTTTTAAAAGAGGAAATACCAACTACATCCGAAGCGTTCTGAAGCAGGGCTTGTAAACGATACCAATTCACATTAAAAGTACCGGTAAATACCGGTATTTTCATAAAGATACCTGTGTATCGTTAAAATTAAGTAGCGGTAATTGAGTATCGTAACGAAACACAATCGTTATGATACCATAACGTTAACAATTATCGATATTTTTTTACGTCGATAACGTTAAAAATATCGGTAATTTTATATCGTTACTTTATGCGACGTTGCTTGTAGTTTAAATTGTGAAGACTGCCCGATATTTATTTGGTGCTTATTTAATCACAAATGAGTGCCGACTGCCGCCACGCTCTTCGCATGAATGTGGTTGGTTAGCAAACGTTGCGAGTTGCCGGGAGCGAAGGTAACGAAATACACTCATAACGTTAAAAGTATCGGTAAATTTGAGCGAAGGTAACGAAACACACTCATAACGTTAAAAGTATCGGTAAGTTTGGTAGTACCGGTATTTATATTTAACGTTAAAATAACGTTAAATTGGGTATCGTTACTAATGAATTTACCGATACCTGCTTCTAGCTCCATTAACGATACCAAAATTTTACCGGTATTTCAAGCCCTGTTCTGAAGTCACCTCAATACTCTGCTTACATTGCAAATATTACCGCTCTATCTAGAGTTTGTTTCTTTTTATTTTTCATTTCTTAGAGCGGTGCTTCTTAAACTGGGTTACTGAAAAACTGTTTGTATAGAAGCTAGTATTTCATATTTTATGAGGTAAAATACTGCGTCGGAATCAAATCACGTCGGCGAACGTTGATCCCGCTATTGTGGTGAAATAATAACTTGGCCAACAATGAGTGACGTATCTCGAGCCCGTGAATGGATAAAAATAATGATACCTTTCATCCTTTATTTAATGTGGGAATACAGGGCTTCGGAACTGTTCTATACAATTTCGCGGTAACGATGGGATTATTGTCATCGTTTTGATTATGGAATTCATCTATTTTATAATTTTATTTTTTAAAGACCAACTGATGCTTTTTTTCTAATAGGACAAAGTGACATCAACTATAATATAATTTATTTATTTTATTTATACCGAAATTTTCGAGCCCACAAAATTTCGTAAACTCTTTTAAAATGTGATACTAATTCGCAAACTTGTATGAATAAATTTCCTCCGTCCGGCTCAGTCGATTCCACTTGCATTCAAGACGTTCGGATAATCCTCTTACAACGGTTTGTTGACTCTACAAGGCGAGTAAATCGAGGAACGTGGTTCCGAATTATTTGATATATTTTTGTAGACCATTGGCCTTTTTGATGTTTTAATATGAGCTAATATAAAAAGTAGGTCATATTCTAAAATTTATTTTTCTATTTTACTACCCGTTTTCCGACGGTATTAAACTAACTTTAATATCTATCTTGAATAAATGCAGCAATTATAAAAGCCGATATAATTGCCCAAAAGTCGTCAGATACTCATCTGTCTCTAGTCGATTCTCTGTCTGAAAGTCATTGTCCTGACAGGTCGTCTCCGGTCTTCTGTCGCCAAAAGTGCTGTCGGCAAAATAATAAAAAAAAAATTCTCTCTTCACATTTTTTTACATTGAACATGTGTTTACTATAAATTCTTGTTGTTTATATTATAAAAATATATATAGAGATATGTTATTTTATGCATAGTTCCAACTTACGCCACTCGCCAATAGATATTAGATGACATATTATAGTCTTAAGTGCAGTGCTGTTGTTTTGCTGTGTCAATATTAAAATATAATATATATATGTCTGCAGATACATTTCGTGAAAATAAATCACATCTAAGCTTGTTGTTACCGCATTTTAATAGACGCAAAATAGTCAACATAAAAGTAAAAAATCTGAATGAATGACTTCCTCTCAATGTAAATGATGGAAATATTTTTTATGTAAGTCAATCTGTTTATCAAGAAATTCTTGTATTCATTTCCTGTCTATAAGATTTTTTTGCATAATATTATTTGGAATTTACGTGTTTCTAATCTAGATTTTATTATAAATATATTTATTGCCTCCTGGTGGCTTGTAGTAAATGCTCACTGTCGCCCAAGCTTATTTAGGCCCAGCATCAATAAACTTAAACACTAATTTTTACTTAACTGAAAGCAGTACATTCAGCATCTCACATGTATGTAGTTGAGTTGGTTAAAGGCACTGACTTAACTGAACCTTACAAAACTTGGATCATAGGTGCGTTTTTGGTCTCTTAAAATGGGAAAGATAGAGAAGGAAAATTATGGGTACACGGAAGAGGGCCTTCGGCTATCATACCTTAAACATTTATGCGTATACTAAGTTAATAAGGTGCCTACACAACTTATGTTAATTATCCTACGTATTCTCTTTGTAAAATAAAATGTGCTCTAAATTAATCGCCTCATGTGATAAAGAATAATTTTGATTTAAATAAAAATACATTTTTCGAACTGCAATTTATTTCTAGACCTATTTCAAACAAGATGTTGCGTGTGAATTCATCTGCGTAACCTCTTATATTGTGTAATGCATTATATAAATAATTGAATCAAATTATATTATATATATTTTTTTACTAACATACATACAGGTTGAATAGAAAAACTTCCTTTTTTTTAGGGTCGGTTAACAAATAGCCCGACAAAATCAAACTAAAAATGCTAGAATTGATATCGTGAGTGCGAAAACATGTGCGAAATACACCCCACGCAGGTTGTAAGTAAAAGATTCGGCCACATCACGCCGACATTTCAAATCGATTAGCCAGAAAAAAGCGTAATAACAAACCCGGGGAAAGATTGATGCGGTTTAAGGTTGCCTGGAGGACGAATTAAGGCCAAGAAACTTGAAAAAATATCAGTATTATAATTTCACAGTAATCCCGTAGCTGTATAAAATGTTATGATCATTAGGATTCGAGACCTTTTTTATTTAGGCTCGGTAATCGAGCAAACTGGTGGCAGGTCTCTCATATGTGAGAGGCCGCCTGTGTAGGTACCACCGCAATGCCTATTCCTTTCGCCAAACTTCACTTTTGTGTTCCGGTTTGAAGGACATTGTAGCCAGAGTAACTACTGGACATAATGAGACTTAAATCTTAAGTCTCAGGATGGCGAGCACAGTGGAATACAAAGCATTGTTATGTTTTTCATGGTGTTGTTTGGCTTTGCTACTGTCCATGAGCTGTCGTATCGCTTACCATCAGGAGAATGGCTTGCTCGTCTCGCCATTCATGGCAATAAAACAAACTGGTAATCTGCTGGCAGATGATTACCGTCCGTGAATATCTGCAACACGTGGATTGTCGCAGCGTTGTTCGCTTTTCAAAATGGTAAGAAATGAGTTGGGAAAAGAACGGGAGGAGAAAATGAGCAATGGCACCTGAGCGGAAAGCGACATAGAAGCCGTCGCTTCATGCATAGTTAATAATAATTGAATGCACTATTCTATTACTATTCCATCTACAAATTACTACATTTAAATGATGTTTAACATATTTATAGATTCAATTATTTAATTTCATTATCACTGGCATAAGAAGCTCTGATGGTGTCTTTACTGAATATTGGATTTTAATGTCAATACCATCAGATAGTAATATGAAAACATTCTCCACTCAAATTATGGATACATTATATGATATGTAAGATATTATTAATAATTATATTATTTTATTTATTATTTTATTTATTATATGTACTTACATATTTTTGTTCATAGGTTGAAAACAAGGATCTCAATTCTGTAAGCTGTTAGGCCAAATAATGACCAAGGTTATGTATTATGTAATAATTAAATTCTGTTTCTTATCTATGATAAGATTTTTATGTTATAGCCAGAACATAACCAGAAATCATTAAGCAACTATTGCTAACCGAAGAAAATACAATTTTACAGCTTTGGTGGCATTTTGGATGCTTTATTACCTAGGCCGTATTTAAATGATTATAAAAGGCTCGTTCGAAATATTCAATTGCAAAATTATGTGGCGAGCCTATTAAGACAGACGCTATAAATTTTGGCCTACTAAATTTATATGTATGAACATTTATTTTGAATATCAACGGTTTTGAACTGGTGGTATTTCAGTCCGCCACGTAATCACGAAAGCTGTATAGTAATCAAACCGTCGCGTCGCTTGGAAAGTTAAAAAAGGAAAAAAATCAAACCATGTTCGCGATAAAATGCGAAAAAAAATACTATATTTTCATTACATATTTTATTATTTAACCAAAGTAACAGTTCATAATGAAGATAAATTTCATTGGAATAAAAAAATTGGACTAGTGGTTACCCATGTCCTATTTTACGCATTTTCACATAGAAAGAGATAAGAAAAAAAACCATGACAATTTACATTTAATTTATATAGTGACAATTAAGTCACTCCATAAAACTTTTACGCAAATGCAGGCACGTGCAAAAATCACGTGTCATTATTTTTAGAATGTTTTTTTTATATGTTTATTTTCTAGACAAGTAAGACCACATTTTTGTTTAAATCTATTACATTATACAGCCGCTTATCTAATGGCCATGATAAGGAATTTATTTTAGTAAATATATAAGTATTTACAAGTTTGTGGGTATCAAAAACTACAAGAGAATTTTCGGTCTCCGAGTCTTGTCAATAGCCAGACTCGAAACAAGTATTAGTGTGCCACACGAACATTTGTTTAGGTATGGAGATCGAACCCACGGCTTCTCGTTTCATTGCGTCTAACAAGCTACGCTCCAGCGCAGCGCCGCGTTTAATATATTTTTGAATTCCAAATTCCCCAGCCTTAACTCCGTCCAACACGAAGGGTTCATAATGGCGGCCCTTGAGCGCGCCGCGTAACGCGCTAACTGTGAAAAAGCGCCCAATGTAGCTATATTTTTATATTATATAAAATTGTTTGAATACGACGGGGAATTTATTACCCAAAATTCACAGGTCGCTGAGTTATATGACATGATGATGTCAATTATTCCTGTTTTAATTCACATTTTATATTTTGAGATGACGATGGTATATTTATGTTTACGAGAAAGTGACCATCCCACACGATGACATGTTTTCTCGATTTGTCGTCTGATCGGTTAAGTCTTTAGATATCCGGTTTATATTCGAACCAGGCTGACATTATTGTGCGAGAGATGGTTATCTTTCGCTGGAGATAAGTTTATTGGGACTACACTGCAGTTATCATTGTTCTTTGTTGAGGTGGCTTGTGTCGGACTCTGGGACTATTATAGGCTGGATTATTAGTATCGCCACATGCATTGTAATTATTTATATTATGACGCATTTGCCTGAATTCAACGCTATCTATAATAAAATCTAGCATCCATATAGGTCCAAATTAAGAATATGAACAATAGACGACGATAATAGAAAAACCACACATTTTTAGGCAGTGTAATTCATCAAAGTGATTTTTCTAGATATAAATTATTTGAGGAGGTTTTTGCTTCGTGTTATAACTGGACTTGAATACTGGAATATGGAATGGTATAAAAAGAAACGGAAAAAAATCGTAAAATAATTTATTAAAATCAAATATTATATTTACCCAAATTAACGTATTAAATTATAATAACAATACTATTTCTTCCTCATAAAGAATTCGATTGGCCATAAAACTAAGCATGGTATGCAGCACACACTTAGGGCGTAGAAAGCGGGTGTGTAATCCTCGTAATGATCTTTTAACATACCTGTAACAACCACAATAAGATTATAGTATTACGGTCTTATACATAGTCATAAAACCTATATTAGTTATCTAATGTTTTGTCTTCTTTACTCAAACTGAATTCAAAAGTCGTTCGAAAGGGACAAAACATTCGATAACTTAAATAGGTTTTAAAACTGTCTATTACTAAAGCCGTTAGTATTAATTTATTTTCATTATATTTCGATGCTTTTCTTGTACATGTCACAAATATTATATTCAGGAATATTATAGTAACGTATATAAAATATAAATATATTTATTTGCAAAATGGAAAAGCTCCGTAAATAGTGTAGATTGTATATTATAATAAACTACTTCAGGTCGATGTTTTATAATTGATTTATTTCAATAAAAATTACAAAAACAGATATTCATGTATGAAGAATCAATTGTTCCTCGTTTACATAGATAATTTTTCAGGAAATCAGATAAATTCGTTACGAACATTAATTTCACAATTTATACCAAAATAATACAAAGTCACACGAAAAGTAACAGCAGAAAGACCAGGCTTTCGGGTTTATAATCATCATCAATCATTCTGTAGCCGGCGGCTGCAAAAACTCTTTCATACATTTATTTACACGTTTGTATGTTTTACGAGTCCATTACACCCATTTATTAAAAAAAAACGATTCGATAAACCAATAGCCATTTTGTACGAATGTTTTAAAATAATTTCAAAGCATCGGTTCAGACAAAAAGTAATTGATAGACACGTCGCGAGATGGCACTGATCGCTACATAATAAAATAAATAATTCAAAATATTTGATAGGCTCCTTGAACGATTTTAATATAATGATTATTTCGAATTAAGTCAATAAAGTGGCAATTATAGATAATAGGTCTTTATATGCATGACAAGCACACTTACATTTTCAAATAGATTTTTTCTTAGATAATTATTTAAATTACCTAACACTCAAACAGAAATTTGAAACAAACGTACAATAAAAATGTTTTATATAGCAATTTCGACTAGGATCTAAATTTCATTCAATTCTTATCTTGTATGATAAAGCGAGCATTATATATGTTGATATTTCTACGTTATGACAATCTGGAAAACTACGAATAAAATTATCTATGCTACACTATAAGATTCCACTACGTTCGCCATCCTAAGACAAAAGATATTAAGTCTCAATATGTCTAGTAGTTACTCTGGCTACAATGGCCTTAAAACCGGAACACAACAGTGCATTTACACTGCCGCTTGGCGGGAGAACTAAACATTGCGGTGGTACCTACCCAGCTGGCGGCCTCTCACACATGAGAGACCAACCAGCAGTTAGTTTATTTTTTGCTAAAACAAGCTTGATTTACAATATAATTTGTAATAACGAAGGTTGTAGGTACCTACTTATGTAAAATTGTATGCAATAGTGTAGACAGTTTTTTTTTCTAGGGACAAAGGTTTCACTTTTCTTTTCACAGCATGACTGAGTTAATATCCTATAAAATCAAAATCTTTGAAATAAATATATTTTACTATCAGTATAAAATATACATACATATGTATGTACGGTCCACGAGGAATTTCCTATTCGCTTCAGTACCTGACCAACGAAAACTGGAAAATCACCGGAAGATAAAATTATTTTAAATAGCTCATTTTATTGGCTATTTAAATAATAATATTAATTTAATGCCCATATAAAATATTTTAAAACATATTTACAACGATATACATTTTAATATAAGAATCAAGTGCGAGTCGAATTTTCTTTTCGTGGGTTCAGCATTCGCTCATAATTTTAATCATAAATCATATCTTATAAATTCAACGTCATATATCAAACATGATTTATAACACATGCATTAAGCACCTACATAAGCTCACACTCGCACCCACAAAGAGGTAAGCAGAGATGTCACTAGTGTGATCGATAGTATAATTCGTCAAGTTCATGAATATTCGTACCGAGATGTACTAGAGAACGGACCTATCGCCATATCGAGTACAAATTCCTGTCCAAATTAATGAAATCAATCAAAATATGATTAATCATAAAGGAATTGACGATATGACAGCCTCCGTGGCGCAGTTGGTTAGACGCCAGCTGTGCAAAGCGAGGTTCGATCCCCGCGCCGAAACAAATGTTTGTTTAAACCACAGATATTTGTTTCGGGTCTGGGTGTTTGTGAGATCGAAAAGTCTCTCGTTGTTCTTGATACCCACGATACAAGACTCAATTTTAGTGTGGGGTCACGACTATGTATGTGACTGTTGGGTGTGGTTGACATGTAATATTTGTAGGTACTAAGAAACTTTTCATACCGCTCTCGAAAGTAGCCATAATGCACCTTACGATAAATGCATTTTAGTTAAAAGTGGTTCAAATCGTTTGCGAAAATATGTATTATGCTCATGAAACTAAAGGCCAAGGTCGCCATCAGCCGCGGACTAATAATTGATGGTCTAGCCCAGGATTGCTGCTATAAAAACGTTTGCAATTTGTCACGGAGATCTATATCACAAACGGCAATTCATCACATTGTATGGCCGATGCGGTATTTTCTTTCCCACCTACATACAAGTAGCTTAAATCGCTACTTGCATAGTTATTTTTTTTTATTTAGTGTTGCCTTGGTTGTAGTTGTGACTGCCTCGGTGACGTAGTTGCACTACAGTTCGGTTACAACGCTGAGTTCTCGGGTTCAAACCCCGGGTCGGGTAAAGTGATATTGGATTTTAGTCCACCGGATTTTAGCCCGGAGTCAGGAATTTGTGCCCGATATGACGACAGATTGTCTCCGTATCACGAATCCGTGGGACGGAACAAACAAGGTAAAACATGGATGTTCTGGTTGTACCTCTGCCTACCCCTTCTGAGAAAAAGGCGTGAGTTTATGTATATATGTATATTTGGTGTTATCCCGGCCGGTGCCAGAGTCTTTTCTAGTTACGCTGATTCTCATATCTTGACTACATTAACCTAGTACTTTTTGATTGATTTCGAAACAAAAGCCCCGCTATGCTGAGGTCCAGTCGTCTATTGCCGATACAATTCTTGAAGTTTTATCAAGTCATGACTATAGCCACTATACCATCGTATTTCAAAGTGATACATATGATGTCGAAATATACCAACCAATGAACGGAGAGAATGTGACATTGACTATTCCAGTAGCTAGCAGGAACAATGCGTAAGCTCCAGGGAAGTCCTCATGAGTCACATAGTTGGAGACCACCAATGGACTGGATATATGAAGCCAAGCTCGGAGTACGCCCAAAGTAACATTCGCTGTGACAACCCACACGAACTCACGGATTTGGAGAATCACTAGAAAAGGAAAGAAGACGATTAGAAAGAGCAAAACAGATTAGGAGAAAGGAAAAGAGGGAGATAGCAATATGCTACTGCAGTGTAGAGTGCAGAAGCATGTTGCTGAATGAAATAAAAACATCTACATACGTTTTGAAATGGATAGATCAAAATTATATTTTGTTATCTGCTGTGGTTATCTGCATAATGCATTACTTAGTTAATGTACTTTACATTTCAATTTCAAAATCAAACTTTTATTGAATCCATACTGATCCATCAGTCTAGACATGTGAAAATGAAATAGCTAGTAATAAAACGGTCCCCCTAACTCATTTTGATGACGCCATAAAGTATTGTAGGTTCACACGATACGCGTAACACGACGGATGCAAATAAACGCATCCGGATTATACAATCGTGTATACTTATCTATTTAGGGTCCCTTTTTGGCTTATATAATAAGACAATTATTGAATGACCCAATTTTTTTTATATAGAGGTAACACTAACGTCATTTTTCAAAACAAGTTATCACAATTTATACACGATCGAAATGTTAATATTATACAGTTTTACTACAAAAGAAAATTGAAGAAGTTAGCTCTTAATACCATAATTAATTTCCTTTAACAGTATCGTTTATAGAATCAACATTTTAAATTAAATTCAGTTCAGTAATTTTAAACTAGCATTTTTAATCTCGAACCCTCACCAACATTTAATTTTTTCAATTTTTATTCTATTGCATGTGGCTTCTAATTTTAAATAAAATTATTTAGTAAATGCTTTTAAAATATAACTTTTTAGTCTATTTGTAAAGTAATGTAATTTTCAATACTAATTAGAGCCGTGAAAAAAAAAAACCTGATTACTTCATTCTCATTTCTCTCAAAATCACGTCAAAGATTGTCAGGTCTCGTAAACAAGCGATAATCCCTGTCAATGAATACTTACATATCCTGATAATGAGTGTCAGCAACGTCGTGACAAAGAAAAGAGTCCTTGTGTCGATATTAATAAAGGTGCTTAGTGCGGTGAGAAGACATCGACCGGCTACGTCAGCGCCCGCCACTATAGCTATACAAGTCGTCACCTGTGCCTGTAACAAAGAATCAGTCAGTGACCTTATTATTGAGACCTACATTGTGGCGACCAACTGAGACTTCCGAGCGCTACTTATTATGTCTTGTTCATGGGTTTTATTGTTATTGCCAGAGTGCATCGCACCTCGTGGTGAATACAATGTCAGTACAGAGCATCGACTGGCAATATATGATTATGCATGTCTGGTCGATTGACAAATCATGGAAACGTGTGCAGTGAATTTTGATTACATTTGACGAGATATTTTGAACATCGGAAATTCTTATGATTCAAAGTGTGACGAATGTAAAATTGTTAAAAGATAGCTATCAGCGTGGAGGACTTAAATAGACATAAAAATGTCATGTTGGTGATATTGATTAAAATAAATTCATGAATTAAATTATTAGCTTCCATCTTATAATCTCATCGATTAGAATATCAGATGCTGATATCGATCAAGATAAAAATCTACAAGTTATAAATGAATGTGATTATGTTACTGACCTTATCGTATTTGTATTGGAACAACAACATCGGCTGTAGAATGAAAAACATTAAGTCTGAGAAATTCACGAAGCTCTGTCCGATACAAATGTTGCAGTATACCGGATCTTTTAACATTTTTAAATTCAATATCTCCAATATTCCACGTCTAGAACACATAAACAACGTTTATAAATATACTTTTTATTTAAATATACTAATTTTAAAGAAATATCTCATCATATATTTTCATTAAATGTAATTTACATGTCTGTGATAAGGATGCCGGTTTGGTTAATTTTTGTATTACCATACCGTTTGAAAGGACAGACGTACCTTATTCGTTTGAGTATTCTTTTATTATTACTTTCGACGTCATCGTCATTTTTTTCTTTTTCGTGCAGTAAATCAACATTTTCAAAATCCTTTCCAAGTTTTACATCATCTGTAATAGTATGTTATTTTTTATATTCCTCGTCAACATTATATTGTAATTAAAAGTTAATCTGCTAAACAAAAGAATACTTGCTGTTTTTATGCTTTTTGCCACACTCTCCATTTTATTCTTCATTGCGATCATTCCGGGAATTGTGTGTAAGGAGATTCCAAAAATTATCAACAACGTTCCTCGTAACCCATACAGGAACATCGTTCTTCTTATCAACATTGGATACCATATTAGAACTATCCCTTGTATTGATTTACAAAGGCTCATGACAGCTGTTCTTTTATTAACGAAATAATGATTCAGTGTTGAATAAGCCACTGGTACCATTATCCCAAAACCGATGCCTTGAAGGACTCCGAATGTTAAGGGCAGTTGATTAGTATTTGATATTAGTATAGTTAAAAGAGATCCAATTGTAAACAATACTGCCCCTATGAGTCCAGCCGTTCTTAAAGAAATTCTCTTGGACATAATGTTGAGAGCTATTCCTGAAACAAAACACAAAAATATTCCAACGACTTTTTGACATTATAGATATATTTTAAATGCAGTTTGTGATAGTGATCTTACTTTAATGGTGACTTAAAACCCACAAAAACAAGTTTTGGAGTAAAAAAATATTTTGCATAGGAATTGATAATATTTTAGTCTAACACACAATGGTGCGAGGTTAGGTCAGATATGTAAGATAAATGAATATGGATGAGAACGCTGTGGTCTGATAGTTATTTGCATCACATAAATATAATATGTGGCTAACCGCAGTGTAACAGACAAATATGTATTGAGTAATAAAATACTTTTAATTATAAAAAGAAACATAGCAACTGACTAAAAGTATCATTATTACCTTATCAATAGAGTTACCTATTTTATGCTCTTTACAAAATACATCTCTCTATTTACGTAACAGTATGGTAACATCAGAGTTTTGGCTCGTAATTTATATGAAACTTTTTGCGGTTTGTTTGACAGATAAATTTAATTAGATAGCGGGCCAATTTCATTTTAAACCACCCATTGGACATTCAATGCGTTTAACTAAAATAGGCAGCTTCCAAATATTTCCCCAAAACAGAGTCGTTTTTAGAGTCGGTAGTTCTATTGTTATTCATAATTAAGAAATTACTTCATTACTTCTATACAAAAATCAACATAAAAACTTCGATTACAAATTAGAATAAATTTTCAGAAATGAAATAAACAAGAACACACCTCCAACAGCTAACATAATGGCAAACACTCCATGTGCTGTTGTCAACGACTTAGCCGATGAACCAGTTTCGTTCATAAAATCAATGTATATCAATCCAAATGAATTGACATGACCGATGCCTGCTATCTGCAAAAGATAAATGTATTAGAAACACATTAATTAAAGGCATTACGTTACATTTGTAAATACATTCACGCAATTGGAAAGTTGATTAAATTATCGACCTCCAATATGTCAATTAGTTTATTCAGGGCATTGGAAAGATGAATACAAATTTTATTCTACGGATACAAAACAACATTAACCTTGTTTTAAATTTGGAAAAACACCCAAGAACTTACAAACAACGCAGTTTTAAACACCCAAATTGGCTATGAACATAATTTGCGAAATTTCGTCAACAACGTTGCTATTTGTTACTTTGTGAACGTAAGGTGATCATTAGGCTATTTTTTCTTTTCAAGGATTTTCAAAGGATCTGCGGAAAATAATCTGACTGCTTCCAGCAAATACTGCGACCTTTATTAAGCCATTCGTCCCCAATACGAGGGTGGTTCCTGGCTAATATCTACAGACGATGGTTTCAAAACTCACAAAAATCGTTGAATACATTCTAAACTCGTGAACGGGTGCTGCCTGTGTGGACTGGTCTGTCCGATTTGCTTACTTTGTAATTGATAAATAGATTACTTAACGCTTTTATAATTATTTATTGCGTTGGCAAAACAGAGTATACTGATTCTTCGTTATGGGTTACTTCGTTTCGTTTCTCTCAGCCATATTAAATATAAAGTGAAGTTATTCGTATTAAAATATACCCTACTTGCAAATCATAACAAGTTATTAATGAACTGCTCTGATTTAAACCAACTTGTAATTTTTGTAATAATCACTACATTGTAAACTGGTTTTGAAAAGAGCAACACTAGAGTTTCTTGTCCGTTCTTCTCTAGTGAAAACCGCTTTCCGAACCGGGTGGTAGTTCAAAAAATTACTGAATCTAAACAATGTTGAACATTTTAATGGATTCAATAAATTATTTTCATTTTATTTTCATTTCATTAAACGTTCGTTCAGTCAAGGATTCGGAGTGTTCGTATATTTTCAAAGTAATCTACACATAATATTGTTTTTAACTTGTAGTAAATATTTATTAACTGCTCATCCAGTACTCTAGTAGCTCTAACTAGTCACGAAACTAATTTCCGTTAGATCCCGTTCGACTCGCCTTTGGGAAATGTGTAAAATCGTTTAATGCTGACATTGGTTTGACAGGTAACATGATCGATTTATCATTGCCAAAAGACTTTGACTGAGCTAAAATCTATCACAGCCTCTTGACGTAATAATTTAATATTAATCTTTAGTATTTAGGTCTATTCCGGCTGTGAAACGAGATGTCGCGGCTTGGATCCTCGCACCGAGACAAATGTTTGTGTGATCCAAAGATATTTGTTTCGGTCTAGATGTTTATGAAACCGAAAATTATCTCATAGTTTCTGATACCCACTAAACAAGACTTGATCTTAGTGTAGGGCCAGGATTATGTGACTGTTGGGTGTATTTATATACTACGCACAAAAATTAATGGAATTTTTTTTTGATCAATTTTTTTGGTGTTTTTTTTTAAGTCTGAGAGATCTTGGAGAAAAATGATTGTTAAGAAATTCGGAAACTAAAAATTGCAAGCTTTAAATGTCAATTTTGATTTCACGCTTGGTTGATAAGCAATCGTAGGAAAACCAAAGAGAAAAAAAAAACAAAATTTTACTCGTTTGTAAAACCGTGCATTTACTTCCAATTTTTAATTTCCGAATTTCTTAACAATCAATTTTCTCCAAGATAGAGACTCTCAAAAAACACCAAAAAAAATTGATAAAAAAAAATATCCTTTAATTTTTGTGAGTAGTGTATTTATTTATTCGTTCCACTCCAGTTACAATTATTGGAGGATTGAACACCGAATCCGATTAAAGGAGTTGATTTATTAGTATACATATCGATTTGCAGATTAATTACCTGCCAACAAAGAAATCTGATTCTAAATGTATTTTATCAGTACAGAAGCTACTACATAAGTTAGTAATTAATATTTGTCTATACAATCTAAAGTTGCTTATTGATTAATTCGACGTAGCACATTTACATTTGGGTTAACATCAAGGGTAAACATCAGTTTACCATGAAGTTTCAGTAGATTAGCATAAAATCTAACGCAAAATATATAACCTATTCATACATTGTTTGCGTTAGCTATTTTAGGCTATAAATTATTATTATTATTTATAATTCAAAACCTATGCGTATTACGAGAATTTACCACCTGGACTATATAACCTTATAAACTAGAAAGTATAGTAACATTATAATCTTATTTTCCTATTGCCAGGAATCCAATAAATATAAGATTTGGGAATCAAAATTATTAGTATGCAAATTGTAGGAACCTTTATACACTATTTCAGGTACGAAGAAATAATTAATGTTAACAAAGAATACGATAATTACAATCAGGAATTTGTTTTGATCAAACACAATAGAGATACGTGTAAGTTTAGAGGTATTTTGTCTGTAAATATCTGTAAATTCCAAGCAAATTATGTAGCAATTCCTAGATCCTGAATCTCCAATGCTAGGTTAATGAGGCAATATTTTCACCTAGATGCTAAATGAAAAAACAAAAAGACTTTTCGGTCTCAAAAACACCCAGACCCGAAACAAATGCCTGTGGATCACACAAATTATTGTTTTGGGTACGGGAAATTGAACTCGCGGCCTCTTGTTTCACAGGCGGCGTCTAACCAACTGCGCCCCCAAAACCCAATAAAATATATTTTGTTGACCTAGACATGTTGTGATATATTTATTATGTACAGGAATATCTCCAATATGCATATAGGTATAAATATGTAGGTCGCTGGCCGGCAATACAAAGAAGCGTCAACATGACCTATTTATATCTTCACACGTGTATCGTATTCGTGTTTTGATACAAAAGAGTGTTTCTATTAACCTCAACACTAAAGAATATTATTCCATTAGCTATGCATGATAATATAATTTATGTTTAACATAATTAATTCTGTGCATTAAAACCTTAGATTGTTGCGAAAAACATCTCATATAATGTTAAACAAATATTTTGCATCTAGATATAGATTTTGTAATCATATCCCGGCAACTACATAACATTAGTTATCTATTTCTTTGTTTGAAATGTATATCACATGCTTATATTTAATGTAAAGGTGATAAATCAGCTGATTGTGAGTGTCAACATTGTTTCAAATGTTATCTGGCGGTAAATATAAAGAAAATTCATAATCAATGAACTAGCACCACTTCAAATTCTTTTTTTATAGAGATATAATATTTGGCATGTTTCTAACATAAGTAACACCGTTATAACTATTATAAATATATAAATATTTACCAAAACATAACCTCAAAGTCACAACAAAGATACGATGTTTATCAAATAGGTATCGTCGATACGAATTGAAAGTAAATTTTGTACTTACGAATGTTATAATCGTTCCGAAACACACAACCAGGCCCCAACAATCGTATTTTGATTCACTTTCTTTCGATTTAGTTTCTTGATCCATTTTACAGAAGGGACTACCGCTCGTCGATGCTATATCTGTACTGCCGAGTCGGATGCAAGATAAACAAATGTAGGTAATTGTATATGTACTATGTACATACTGTACGTTAGATTAAATCCTTTGTTGGCTATTTTCAAAGTCAGTGTCTGTGTGTCACTTTATAGTATCATTTACGATCTTTTCAATTGCGTAATAATTAAATATCTATTTAGAAATTAAGATTGTTTTTTCGTGCTCTTTTCTTGGCTTGAAAAATTTACTAATACTTAGTTTGGATTAATAAATAAGAAATGTTTGCTTCGTGTCTGGGTATTACGGAACCGAAAGCTGTCCGCAGGTTTTCTGTGCGGTTTTCTGATTTGACTAAACATTTAAATAATTTAGTAATTTTTTGCAAAGTATAGTATGAATCATTTGTTGCTAGTAATCTTTATTTGGTGTCCACGATGTCTTTCCAAAAGTTATTAATAAAGTGACCTAATATTAAAAGTAATGGGTCCATTATAGTAAACACTGTATTAATACTGATAAAGATAGATTATTTATTATCGATATTATAAATTATCGATGTAATTGCAATAAATTTAAACAGTGACCCAAACTGTCCCGTAGTACAAGGCGTATGTAAATTGATAAAAAAAAAACTTTTATAATAAAACGCTTCGTAGTCTCAAGCAAGTAAACTACATTTTTATTGATGAAATAAATATTGAGATAAGATTGTCATTATCATGATGTCTGGGGTTCGACATGATTATTTTAACTCTAGATATTAAATGAATGAAACTCAAGAAGTATAGTTAGTGTATCAGCATTAATATTACAAGTTGATACATTTGAATAGATCAAAAATAAATTGGAGTTGGATTTTCTCGTTTTCTCGCGTACAGAAATATCGAGGAGTTGCCTTCAGCTTTCCTATGACGATCGGAATAGAGGCCATTTTTCAATGCTGTTTATCACGAGTGACATCACATACATGGTATAATGACCGCCACACAAGTGCGTTTGCGCACACGCGAGTTTGCACCAGTCTCGAAACGAAAATTTGTACAATGGTTGCGCTGTTATTTACCCACACACGTTCCAGTATACTGGTGCAAACTCAGGCTTGCACAGTTATATCGTTACGTGTGTGGCGGCCATAATCTCTACGATCTTCCGTTGCCGAAAGCGCTGTTGTCAAATAAGAATAGATTTTCTCTCTTCTCATTTTGTTACATTGGACATGTTAATATTATTAGATTACGAGTATAAATGCTTGTTCTTTATATTATGAAAACATATCTCAAACAATGCCATAAAAAGATATTTAAAAAAATATGTATTTCCAAATTGCGCTACGCGCCAATAGAAGATAGATGACTTATAGAAACGAAATAACGTACCTGCGTTCTAGAAATCATTAAGGGAAGTCGATGTTTCTGAAGCTGCTAACGAAGATTATGACGCCATTTCCTATTAAAATGTTCGGATTTTAAATTTTTGAACACCTCATAATTACATCCAGGATTAATAAATTCAACATTATATTGGAATAAGTTTCAAATTCATAATCATTTCAAAGCCATAGCTTGTATGACATAGTCATATTTAAAAACTATACCAATATTTCTTAGGATTTTGTTATATTAAAGTTATGCATAATATGTTGCTATATAATGTGGGAGCTGGGGAATCTGCGTATTCATAACGCATTAAAAATCTATCTTCAAGAGGTTATACATGATTGCACTTTTGTCCCCCTCCCACCAGACACAGGCGTGAACATATTAATTAAATATTATCTTACTATATTACCGATATTGACCGTGACTTTGGCATGTTATAAATACGTATAAGTTATCGTAAGATCATAATTTATATAATTTAGACATCGTATAGATATAACACTTCATAAATGTATGACCGAATTATTTTTTCTTGTCAGAAATGAGTAAATACAAATCGATTCCATTTTTAAAAATTGAAACTTGAATTTCGATATTCTTATTTTCAGGTACGGTTCCGGTACATGACATCTCTGCTACAAATCCAGAATGGTGAGCAACTTTTTCGGTAGCAAAACGCTGGTCGAACATTCAACTATCTTCTACTTGAAGGGGCAAAATAGTTTCATTTTAATAAGATTTGCTATTAAAAACCAAGCTGGTATGATTGTGTCAAATGGCGAAAGATAATAATTACTCATATCTATCGCCTTTCGATGCTCTATAAGTATGGCATAACATTCATAATATTTACCTAGTGAAATTAGTTTGCTAGATTCTAATCAAATTAAGATAATGTGGTGTGGTGAGGCTAAAAAATCTCTCGTTATTTGTGATACGTACACACACGTAACGATATAACTGTGCAAGTCTGTGTTTGTACCATTAATTTGAAACGTGTGTGGGCAAATAAGTGCGCAAACTTAGCTTCGTTCCAATTACCGATTCCTGACTGGTGCAAACTCGCGTTTGCGCAAACGCACTTGAACGTGTGTGACGGCCATAAATGTGGGATTAAGACGGCATGTGTGACGATTCGCTGTTTTTAATTATTTATACACTGTTATCCACAACTACAATCCATCTATAGATTTATCTCTTTAATGTAAAAGCTTCGTGCCCACTTTTTAAATTCCTCTTTTCGATTCCCAACCGAAGTCTTCACATTCCAATACGTTTAAATATCGAATGTGTTTGAATTCCAACACAATTAAATTATGTATGGGTAACATGGTAAGATTGAATAAATTCCGTAGCCTACTTTGATTTACAATGAACAAGTTTTTATGACGCAAACACGGCCATAGCTTAAACTAATAAAAAATAATTCGTTAATTAAAATATTTTATTGATTTCCACTGAACCTGCCAAGGTCCGAAGGGCTGAATATAAACGATTAATTAAATAGACCATTTTTCACGTCGAACAAAATATTTGATATTATACCGATTTCCTGTATGGTAACAATAGACGTAACAAAATCTTCCGGAGGTCTGTCGAGGTTAACGATTCTAGTATGTAAATTATACACGTATTCGTCCTACGTAAGTATAGTGTGTACTGTCCTACGTTTATAATGTTTAATAAAAATCAATCAGAGCTAATAATTACTTTTTGATCATGTTGCAGTCATTTGTAATTTTATGTTCCGAACCCTTACGAGACTAGGCTTTTCAGTTTTCCACGCGGGTCTAATGCAGTTGGTACACTTCATTTACTTTCGAAAAGTTTGTGCAAGACGTTTAGGTCTCTTCAAAATGTTTTGCTTCACTTTTAATGCAAAATAGTAATGTAAAGAAATAGACATGTAACTGCAAAAAGTCGGTCTAAATATGCATACTACGTAGTGGAGATAAGGGTGAAATTGTAATGTTAACTTTCCAATTCACGCTTCGCTTTGTTTCGTTGCTACGCAAGTATTATAATATTACTTAAGCGCACTACATACTACAACCGCCGGCCCAGCGACACAACCCGCAGTCAAAAATAAAATAATCATGTCGGCAACAAGCGCTCGCCGACATGTTGGCGGCATGTCTCTCCGCTGACAGCTCAGTTGCCCGGCGACACTCAACGACGTTATAAAAATTTTCAAGTCATGTTGAGCCGCCGACATGTCGCCAACAAAGTTTTTCGACTTGCAATGAGTGAACCCGCCGACTAGCCCGCTAACAAAAAGTTGCCGACATATGCCGGCAGGTCGGCGGCTTCGGTGTGTAGTGCGCTTTTGCTCAGGGAAATTGTGTATCTAAAGAAAAAACAATAGTATTCTCATATTATAACATTGATATAATAATGATAGGAGTTAATAAATAACATCATTATTTCTAAGATTTGCTAATTAACGGAAGAGCGCTTCAATACTTTGCTGGGCAAGAAGCAGAAATGGAATTTCTACGATCTCGACAGGATATCGTTTACGAGATTGCGCAGTTGGTGTTCTCATAATTAATAACAATTAATATTACACAAGTTTTCCTGCAGCTTCGCTAACGTGATCAAGATTTTTTTATTGCTCAAATTATAGCTCTTGTATTATAATGATGTAACCATGACACTTACTATAAATTTTCATCAACATTCATTCAGTAATTTTTGAGTCAGAGTTACATCTTGCTTACAAAATTCTATATTTCTATAGGATAAAAATTTGAGTATTTCTTGATTAATTTTGTTATTTAAAATGTTACCGTCTATTTAAGGTAAAGTTTGAATGTGGAAGTTTTCAAAGCGTGTTTTTTGAAAGTGGTACAGCCGTACTGTACATAATGTAACATTAGAGTTTAGACTACATTAGGGATGGGTCGTCTACGATGTATAGCACAGTCTTACGCGAAACCAACGTAAAGCTAGGACTTAATAATCGTGTTTAGTTTGCTAAGTGGTAGTTGGGTAGTGCCTTGTATCCCACTTTTTCCTTCCACTTCTCCCATTTGGAAAGGCTGCAGCGAAAACTATGAACTAAGTGCAGTATATGTTCATGGGAGATGCTAGTTACTTACCATTTAGTTTACTCGGCTCTCATACCTATGAAATTAAAATGAATGGTCAGATTTTTATCAAAGCTGTGAAGTACCTAATGACTTTTTTATTAAAGTGGCTTACTGGTAACTGTCCGGCTGCGCCTGCCAACATGTTCACGATGGTCGCGGGTTCGAATCCCAGGGCACACCTCTGACTTTTCGGAGTCATGTGTGTATTGATAGTCAATCACCACGCACTTTAACGGTGAAGGAAAACATCGTGAGGAAACCTGCATATCGTAGCGATTTTAAAGAATTTCTACGGTATGTAAGTCCACCAACCCGCACTAGGCCGGCGTGGTGGAACCGCCTAACCACTCTCAATCGATTCTCTCGATTGTAGAGTAGGTCCGTTCCCTGCAGTTGAACGTATATAGGCTGATACAGGTCTTGTGTCGTGGGTATCAGAAGCTACAAAAAAATTTTAGTCCCATAGACACCCAGACCCGAGACAAATACATGTGGGCCTCAAACACATTTGTCCCGTGGCCTCTCTTTTCCCAACCAACTGCGCCAGGGAGGCTGTTAAATAAATGACAATAATAATTCGTACAACCATTGTACTTATCTAATGAACTAGGTGTATAACAACAATTTGCAGTATCAGACTATAATGTTAAGGTATAGAGTCGTTGCGTGACCTGGATACTGATTAACCCGACTCAAAGACGAAATTCCCGGGGCCAGTGTGACCGGTATTACATCATTTCCGCTTGTTATCAGACAATGGAGCTCGGTGAGATCCCCTGTGGGTGGATTACTGTGATGTGAATACTGTTGCGATATGAATTAATGAAAGAGCCACAGTTGCGCGAGATGTGGCTTGTTTACGCCGAGAAATTGATATATTGTTTGAGTGTAGCTGTGTGGTGGAAATATACAATGTAATTATACTTTTGGTTTTAATGTAGGTACCTATAATTGTTTTTCTGGGATTGTTTTTAATGCTGGCTTTATTAAATGACTGTAGAGCATTTATTAGTAAATGTAGATAGAGAATCCACTATTGAGTGAAATCACCCACCGATCGTTACAATTATGAAGGCATACTAAACGAAAATGCCATTAGCTGAACCCAAAATGCGACAGCTTCCTTTAGGTCACTAACACGGGTTTCACGATAATGTGTAACGCGGTCGCTATTCGGCCGGATAAGAACAACCAGATTTAACGATTTTTTACGGTCTACGAGAGAATATTAACCTAAGCTAAAATTTCTGATATCATGACTCATGAGTAGGTAAGTCTTTCACAATGACAATATACCTCAATCAAAAATGTCCGCTATGCGTGCCATTTCTTAGCACGGTTTAAAACGTTATAGCCACCAAAAAATAAAACAAAATAATATAATAAAACATAATATATTAATCACTAATATTTAATATCACGGTGGGAGTTAGATGACTAACTCTTAGTAATAACTATTGACTATTAACATTCAGCAGTGACTCCTTGAGTTAAGCCGCCTCTGCTTCATATGTTTGAGGATGTATTCAATGGCCCATGGTACGGCGCAGCAGAGGTTGCAGACTGTTAGCATGTTGAAGGCGATGATGTAACTGCCGGTGTAGTCCCGGATGAACCCTGTAAAAGAAAAAAAATATAAGAATACTTGAAAGAGGACTATCTTTGCTGTATTGAGGGAAGGTTAGATCTATGTTAAAAGGTTATTGAAAGTCTGATATTGAACTATAGACGGTGATGTAGTCGATCTTCTTTAAGAAGTAAAATTTTTATTCTCTCTGCCGCCCATGAACAGTGAACACCCATAACGCTTGTATGATAGGTAGATGTGTGACCAGCCTATCAGATACTAAATGCAATGGTCCCATCATTTTGTCATCACTTCTTCATAGTTATATCGAAAATAAAAGAGTTCAGGAGATACGACAAATTTTGTATGAGTTCTTTCTGTATGACGCGAATTGGAAATGTGATTCATTCACGTGAAAATCTTCCGCAGTAAACAGTTTTCGTGATTAATTTAAGTAAACACTACTTCTTCGCATCATTTATAAGTTTCTTATCTATTAATAATTGTCTTTCAAAGATAATACTCAACTTATTACGACGCTAATCTCAAGGTTGAACAAATATTTGTGTCATTAAAACTAAGGATAATCCTATTTGGCAATTGACATCTACGTGAGGTGAATCAGTAACCTGCTCTTGTGTGGGTATATCAAGACTGCGATCAAAAATTAAGTCAGGTTACAAAAACAACGCAATTAAAAATTTCGCATAAAAAAAGGGACAAATATTTTTTTGTATTTTTTTAAATATTATCGTTTTCGGGTGGTAATTACCTAGTTTTTGTGAAAATACTAATTTAAGCCATTACGTCTTTAAAAACTGACGATTTTTTTTGCGAAAATTTTAGTTGCATTGTGTATGACGTCACCAATACTACCATCTGGCTACGTTTTCGTTCGCAGTTTTAATATACCCTGTATGTAGCCAATTGTGACATTTGGTTCAGGATCAATACACCCAAATGACACAGGAAACACAATATGTACCAAATCAGCTCACGTTGAATGTAATTTTTATAGAATATTACTAATCCCCAATATAGGCACGGATATTAATAATTCCAGTTTCATGTTTGTTAAACATCAGCCCAATGATTAAATTGCCGAGTTGCAATGCAGAAACCGCACATTTCAAACATTTGCAAATTCATGTTCAAATATTTGATAACGTACTTGTTACTAGCACCCAACTGAGGTTTTGCTCGCATGCTACATTGGTGAATACAACTTTCATCATGTTATATTTGAAATAATATTCAGACATGTAATACAGAATCTCGTTTTGAATAATCTGTTTGGTTATAGTATGAACGGACTCAAATCGGATAATATGTTTTACTGGTGGTAGGTCTCTCGTATGTGAGAGACCACCAGGCTAGTACCACCGCAATGTCTATTTCTTCCGCCAAACAGCAGTGTAAATACACTGTTGTGTTCCGGTTTGAAGGACATTGTAGCCAGAGTAACTATTGAACATAATGAGACTTAACATGTTATGTATCAGGATGGCAAGCGCATTGGAATACCAAGCATTGCCTTATCGCTTACCATCAGGCGAAAGGCATGCTCCTCTCGCCTTTCACTGCACTAATAAATAAATATTCAATAGAAAACAGCTGATCCGTCCCCAGATCGATGATTGAAACTACAATTTGCACTCGCCAATCAACCTACTAAGCGTTTCGAGTATTGGTAGCATTCCACCAAAATGATCCTTTTAGAGGCCTATAATTATGGCTGATGAATAGCGTGTGAAAAAAGGAACAAGAGCAAAATTCAATATCTGTTGTGAATACTCGTAGACGATTTACGGCCGGTATCTATATTCTATCTATCTTTAACTAGAGCTTAATATAGCTACCATTACTATGTCGATACAATGATCTATTTCACTAAACAAAGACGGACATGTATATTCGTCTTACCTAGCTATCTATAAATTAATACACCGTATCTATATCTCTCTATCTTTGTTTACTGAAACATAAAATGCATCGAAATATCTAACAAAATCTCTTGTTAAAGATAGATAGATTTTAGAAACTGGGTGTTAATGTTCTACTAAACCTTGTATTTAAAACGTCTGACTACACAAGTAAAAAACAAACAAAAAACAGACATACGATTACACCAACGGTAGCAACCTGATACATTCATATTTCGACATCGCCCAAACATTTCCGGAGGCTTGAGAACTGTTGCGTGTATTTTCGGTTTGTATAATTAATAGGTTAGCCCCGAGTGAGTCTATCGAACCGGTTCTAATCGGATTTTTCTAGTTTACTGGCTAATGGAAGCTGTGTTTTTATTTTGTACTTACGTTGCCTCGAAGGTTGTTAACCCAATAAGTGCATTTTATTTGGTTTTAAATTAATCGTTGGTCATAGCTGTTGCATTGATGTTTCGGACGCAAATAAATTCTTAAGAAGAAATATTATAATGATTACATTATATTTTGTAGTAGCATGAAGTGCCTACAGTGCCTCGAGTGGTTAGTGCAGTGCAGTCCATACCGAGTCTAGCCTAGTCATCAGCGAGTGATTATCCCCCTTCAATTGTCACTATTATATCGATCTGATCAAAACAAAATACACCAGACTAGAAACGAAGTGTGTCTCGTACATTTGTTATCATGGATTTTCCACTCTACTCGTGGTAGGTCTCTCATATGAGAGAAACCACCTTGGTAGGTACCACCGCAATGACTTAACATCTTATGGCTCATAATGGCGAGCGCAGTGGAATGTCAAGCATAGCTTTGTAATTCATTGTGCTGTTTTGTTTTGCTACTGTTTATGAGCGGTCGTATCGCTTACCATCATGCGAATGCCACAATCGTCTCGCCATTCATTACAATAAAAAAAAAAACTTGCATACTATGGTCGCTCTTCTGGCGGATTCAAATATACTACCACAAATTATTATAGTTTCGACCTATAACTGTTAATATCCTAATAATAACTTATTTTCTGAAACTCACCAATCATGGGTCCGATTGTAAGACTTATTCCGCCAGCGAGCAGCATGTATAGCCCATAGGCCGGTGGATATCGTTCTATAGGCACATATTCAGCCATTACTATGGGCTGGGCTATATGGACTAAGGATCTTATGGCTCCAAGGACCCCCGTCAGTACTAGCAACGGTAAATACGTTGTAAACTGGATGAATACTGAAAATAAAAAGACTTTTGTAATGCTGGTTCCATATAAGGTTCTATGAAGTTATCATAATATAGAGAGTATATTTCAGGCCACAACTGAAGTTATGACTTGACATCTTATGTCTCAGGATAGCGATCGCAGTTGAATGCCAAGCATTGCTTTGTTATTCATAGTGTTGTTTTGTTTTGCCACTGTCCATGAGCTGTCATATCGCTTGCCATCACGCGAATGGCAGGCTCGTCTCGCCATTCATCACAATAAAAAAAAAGTTAGAACGTTTGGTCATTTTAATAAGTTTGCATACAAAAAGTAGTAATGGTAATATAATTAACTAGCATCTGCCCGCAAACTTCGTCAGCGTGATTAACTTTATTTGGTATTTCTCATCCCGTTCCGCCCGTCCCGTCTTATTCTCACTCAAGGCATGTAATCCAGTCCCATCGCATCCCTTTGAGTATAAAAAGTAACAAATATATTGGAATTCCTTCCTCATCCCACGGGAACACTTAATGTTTCGAGATAAATAGTAGCCTAAGTGTTAATCCAGGGTGTCAGCTTTATTCATGCCAAATTTTATCGAAATCCGTTAAGCAGTTTTTGAGTTCATCTCGCACAACCGCACAGACAAAAAGACAAAAAATTTAAAAATCATTGTTTTTATTACGTTAATACAGACCCCCCATATTAGTTTTTCTCATTAATCTTCCATAATACAAAGAAACATCCTGTATGTAAATGAAATATATACCAGTTTTCAAGTTGGTCCTGCACCAATACAACTGTGAAAACCGCATCTCATATCGTGCGGTAGTTTTTGAGTAATGTGCAAGCAAACAAAAAGAAACACCCTGTATGTAAATGCAACATATACCAGTTTTTAAGTTGAACTTGCAGCAATACAACTGTGAAAACCGCATTTCATTCGGTGCAGTAGTTTTTGCGTGATGCGCAAGCAAACATACAGACAGACAGACAGACAGACAAAAATTCTAAAAAAAAATGTTTTGGATTCTGTTGCTGTTATAGATACCCCTCGCGTTTAAAATTTCTTATTTATCTTCCATGTACAGACATCGACCATTTACATTTTTATTATATGTATAGATGAATAGAATTCAACGGAAAAAAATATTAAATAGAATTTATATGAACCAAAATATTTAAAAAAGACCCAAAATAAATACCTATTGATAAATACGCAAATACATATTTTATTGATTAAAATTTCAAATATTCATATTCGTAGACAAAATGAGATTAACTAAATATTCGTTTATTATACGCGTATAATTTTATTATAGAAGAAAAATTCCAAAACAGAATTGGCAACATAACAAACATTTCCATATTATTGGTAAATGTATTTATTATAATAAAAATGCCTACAAGCTATTTCGCCTTGACTGTCTATCGTATATTGAGTTGTATTAGATTAAATGCGATTTTCGAATATACGAGTATTATTATTTATTATTTACATTCATTATAGGTTTTTTATCTTCTTTGGAGATGGTTATCTGTGACATCTCTATAAAAATTGTCCTAGGTTATAACTTATGTATTATTTGCTAAAACTGGTTGCTAATTCCTAACGATGTTTAGAATACATTGTGAGTTCATTCATTCGTAAAATATTTATATATTTAAGCTGTGCTTATCGAATATATGATTTAAGTCCAATGGCAATTGCAACATCTAATTGTAATCTGCTTTTAAGTTATTTAATTATTCGTTATTACCACAAAAATACTCTCTTTACTCCTCTTTTGAAATAATTTGGTATGTTAAGTCCGCCAACCCAGACTAAGCCAGCGTGGTGGACTATATGGACTAACCCCTCCCAATAGTACTCTAGATTGTAGAGGAGGCTCGTGCCCTGCAGTGGGACGTATATGGGCTGATACAGTACACTACAGTTACTCCTCTTACCATCAGGCGAATGGCATGCTCGCCTCACCATCCAACGCAATAAAAAAAGACTCACCCAATCTGACTATAGCAGCCAATAAAGCTCCTGTGAAGAACATGTATCTACTGTTCATCCTGAAGAATTGCCCTGCGACGCCCAGGAACAACCGGGCACACATGTCAGTGGCGCCTCCTAGCGCTATAATGTTAGCAATCTCCGCCTGTGGAAAATATAGGTATTAGATCTTAGGAAGTAATCTTACTACTTATATATAAAATTATTGTATCGAATTGATTAATAAAATGACGAATAAAAATTTCTCAATTTATTTCGTATTTGTGAAACGAGCGGTCGTGGGTTCAATTCCCGCATCGTGGGAAATGTTAAATGACTCAAAACTATTTGCTGCAGGGCTTTTAGATTTTGTTAGACTCAAGAGTTGTAGTTTCTAATATTTACATAATATCTGTTTATAAAAAAATTAAATGTTAAATTATAAAAACTGAGTGTTTGAAAAGAATTGTGTATCTTATCTAGATATTGAATGTAAGACAACATTGTGGAAAACTATAATGCAAATCAGGCCATGATTATTTACACAAATGATCGATTAATAATAATCATAATATCAAAGTATATTTAAAACAACAGCCACTTCACGTTTGAAACAAACAACAATAAATAATTGTCAATAACAATTAGCATTTTAATATCTCTGCTGATATTCAAATTAATTCTGGCATTTTATGATTTCTTTTCTTTAATTTGATTACATATAATTTTTAATTAATTAATTCCTAAAATTAATGCAAATCTAATATAAAATACGATGATTATTTAAATACTTAAACTAAATCCTGGTACAAAGACAATCAAAATTATTCATATATTTTGATTTATTTCCATCCTAAGATGTCACAGGGAGCAAGCCTATTGCCATTCCGGGGAAAAACTTAAGTTCCAAGCAACTTCACATTTATCAAACCAAAAATTGTCATAAAGTGATTTGAAGCCGTGATCTCACTTTTCAGAGCCTTTACATGGCGTCACAATAGCAACGAGAAGAATGAGGAAAGAAAAAAATCTGATGTGTCAAAATTATTTATCATTCCAATACCTACTACGATTTGAAAAATTAGATACTTAAATTAGAAATAAATCATTATTAGCATTTTAAAATATTTATATACGATTTAGTTTTAATGTATTGCGATCATTAAAACTTAACACATTTTATTACGTAGCTAATGATCTGTTTCAGTAATAATTTAAACCAGTATTGTATTTATAAATACATAATGTTGCAAATAAAATACAAAAAAACAATAATGTTAGCTTATTTGTATAATTTAAAGGTTGAAGACAAATGCTATTTCGTCTTTTTTCTATGCTATTTTATGCGAATGCTATTTTAGTTAATTCTATTTTAATCAAATATTGTTAATAATTAAAACACAAAGTGTCTTTAATGTGTTGACCCCAAACCGTCGATAAGTGGTAATTGGCCAAATCTTTTTAACATAATTATCTTGAACTTTAATTGTAGATATAAAGGCAATTAATTTAGCAAGAAGTATTTTTAGAAGTCATAATGTTTAATATAAAAGATAATGCATTTCTTGTGAGTCTTCAGAAGTAAATACAAAATGTATGGTCACGCCGGTTTCCGTCCTACGATCTGTAGCTGATGCCAGGCACGATTTCTAGTTTAGGCATAATCATATTATATGTACGTAGGCACTATTTTTTTAACTGTGTTTCAAAAAAAAGTCACTAATAGTGCGTTATCCGGCTTGCTAATTGAATCTAGGATCTGATCTAATTCGTAGTCCATAATTATATTATTAATAATTAAAAGTACCCGGACAATATTTAATTTATTATTTAATTTAAAAAATCATCTTACCCGACTTAGATTATTCTTGTCCAAGAACAAAGGTTCTACTGTGAAGAATGTAAGGTCGGCGAAAAACGTCAACGCCATACCAAATATTATATTGTCATACACTAAATCTTTTAATAAAGTTAAATCTAGGAACTCTGCTACTGTTTGCCTGAAAACAAAATCATCGTTAGAAACATTAAAATAATGGAAAAAAAATACAACGCAAAAGCAAAAGTATTAGTATTTTCTCAATATTTTAAAAAAAAAAATATTTAAGTCTGAAATGTAGTTTAGTTTTAAAATGGAAGAACTTAGAGAATATTTTCAGAGTGATAAAGTTCTTGAAGAAAGTCCGGAAGGAATTCAATTTTGGCAAGAGTTTACACTACTACTAAATTGCTTACGCTCGCAAAAGAAAGTGTTTTGAATGTTTTTAATAATATTATTAAAAAAAAACACGGTAGCTGTGTATCACTGACCTAACAACCTTTGGCAGCTTCCAAAACAATTTACATAAATACCATTTGAATTATCATAATATAAATTGATGTGATTTTATTTATAAAATGGAGATAATATTTCAAATCTTAATAGAGACGTCATAGAGAATAGAGAGATAAAAATTAACTTACCACTTTCCTTCCCTGTTTTTAATAATAGGCATAGGTTCTACTGCGATGCTGCCGAAATTCCCCAAACTGGATACGGAGGCAGCTTTGTACAAATTTTCTAAATATACGTTGTCAGTTGAATTGAATTTACTGTCAGTCTTTCCGTCTTCCGGTATCAACACAACTGGAATACTTAACCTTCTGGAATCGGCTAATTTTGGCACGAATAATAATTCCGACCCTTTTTGCGTTTCCGTGCGTTTGATCTGGTACAAATTTTCCATTGATTTCGTGTTGTCTGTGGCTGCGATTGGTTCGGTATTTTTGGTGAAATTAAATTTGTCGTTTTCAGTATCTACAGCTGGTGTAGGCGGGATCACTGTAAATTGAGATTTGTTTTAATCAAAACATTCAATTTATGTATCAAATATCGTTTTCAGAATTAATTTGCCGTTGGAATTAAATTTTGATTGAAAGCATATATTACGGAAACATAATATTTCCAAGCTGAGGTTATTATCACTGTAATATTTTAAGCAATAAATGTTTTTAATGTCCCTGCTTGTATTGTTTAGAGAATTTAAACAGCATTGTTCGACATTTTTAATGATTGCTTCTCGTCATTGTTCTTGATCTCAACTCAATGTCTCAATAGCATCTATCAATTTATTAGTATCATTCATCATGATTTACTATGTCATATATGTATCGTTTATAGTTCAGTACAAATATTTTCCTCTTTCTGCTCATGGCGACAATGAACCTTCATTGTCGTCATGAGCATTGTTCGTGATATAGATATTTAATAAATATAGAATAAAAGATTCCATATGTTTCCGAAGCGCGTCGTTTACATAATTACTTTTTGAGATAGCCACGGTAAACCTGTCAGGTACACCCTACCGCCCATGGCTACATTTATGTTTATATTTTAGCGTGGAATTTTGTATGGTAATTATAAGTTAATTAATGGTGGTTAATTTCTGGTGGTAGGTCTCTCATATGTAAGAGGCCGCCTGGGCAGTACCACCGCAATGTCTATTTCTCCCGCCAAACAGCAGTGTAATTACGCTGTTGTGTTCCGGTTTGAAGGACATTGTAGCCAGAGTAACTACTGGACATATTGACACTGTCTCAGGATGGCGAGCGCAGGGCAATGCCAAGCATTGCTTTGTAAATCATGGTGTTGTTTGGTTTTGCAACTGTCCATGAGCGGTCATATCGTTTACCATCAGGCGGACGGTATGTTCGTCTCGCCATTCACGGCAATAAAAATAAAAATTAATCAACAATTTCACGTCTATATTATAATGAGTAGAATAATTTATAACAAAAAAAAAACTTACACACAATTTTCTCGCAAGTCTTCAATTGCTTCACCATGTGCCATTCCACTGGATGCATGACTAGCGCTCCGAAAATACTGTGAGCTGATACCGCGCAAAGAATAGCTAATGTTCCTCTAAACCCGTACTCATTCATGGTAAACTTCACGAAGAGAGGGTACACCATCGTGGTCAACCCGATTGAAGCCTTACAAAAACTAAGATAAAGCACTTTTTTCTTTGTAAAGTAGCTGTTGAAACTGGTGTATGAGACGGGAATGAGGAGTCCCATGCCCAAACCTTGTAGGAAGCCATTGGTTATTATTAGCTGTGTTGTGGATACCACAAATATTGCTAGGAACGATGCTAGTGTGTATATAACAGCCCCTATAAGGCCTACTTGTCTTAATGATAACTTCTTTAGCGCTATGTTTGCTGAGAAACCTGGAACAAATTAATTTAATTATTTTACCGTTTTATTAAAATCATAATTTATTTTTTTGTTCAAGTATTCAGAGTGAGATTTACTAGCGGATATAGTAATTTGGGTAAGACTTATTTAGTGCTTCAATGTGTTAATATTTAATTGAAAATTTTGTTAACAAAGTAGCGATCACATATAGAGCAAATAAAAAATCCAATGGTATAATAATACCGCCTAATGATAGCAGATTCAGGCCAATATGCCCCTAGCCACGGCATTTTAGTACGTAATCATGTGAATCCTATTAATGATGACATCTTAAGCCAAGCCAAATTCAAACTTAAGTGTAATTACAATGTTTGCCAAACAAATTTGAGTTAAGATAACCATGTAACACGGCGAGAAAACAAAACTTAATATTTGAGTTAGTTCACGCTCCAAACGGGATCAAGAAATGAAGTTAAACGAACAGCTGCGACTGTATTGCTTGAGCTCACTTTAAAGTTAAATGACTGTTTTTATAGTGGTTAAGTAATGGTCTTAAATCCATAGAATATTTTTTAAATAATAATTAAAAATTGGCCCCAAACGATCTGTAAATGTGCGATCAAAATTCGGACACCATTTTTTAATGTAATATCTAACCTAGGTTGTTAATGTAAAGGTATTCAATAAAAGGAATTGCATTGATAAATAATTCACAAAATTAAAAGATATTGGTTATTATTAATTTCATTTTTGAAATTATAATTTTCGCCTAATAGATGAACGGTTTAATAAAGATATTATGATAACACTTCTTAATCCGAGAAAATCATAATAATAAAAGGTTTAATGACATCTAAATCATAATCATTATCAGTATAGGAAGTCCACTACTGGACACATATCTAGACAACTCCTTCAAAGACATTATACACATTAATTTTATTACATAACCAGTCGAAATTACACAGCAAATTTATCTACTAAAATCACTAATTAAAATACTGTTAAGGCGCTTAAAAATACAATAAAAAGACAGCTTTTTATCCATCTAAGCGACACTATTTTTTGCTCCTAACATTTCATAATTATCATGCTTTTTAGGTAAGTAGGTATCATGAAGAACTATATCTTTTAAACAGTGTGTAGACATATTTTTAGAGAGAGAGGCAGAGAGAGAGTACAAATAAATTATGGCTTATACAGAATGGAAAAATGCACTTTAATGGTTTAGAAAACGATATTACAGATCTACTGCAATATACTAGACAGAACTTCTGAAGATACTACTAGAAAATCCTATCCTACGTTACCCTTATGCAAAATAAAAATATATTTTTGATAATAGATATTCAAATAGCTCTATCTACTATGAATAAATAAACTACAAACTAGTTATTACGTATTAGCTGTCATATTAATAAATTATGAGTTATTATGGAAATGGTTTGGAATCATTTCAGTCCTATACAAATATTTAATGACTATCAATGATATTATAAATAGACTAAAAAACATATAAGCTATAATTTATAACTGTGAATAACCAGAATTATTGCTATCGATTTGACGTCATATTCAATACGGCAGTTGCTATTGGGCAATTGTGTTGTAATAAGGCTTGGAATAAACCTTCAAATTATAATGTGCAAGTAAATTGTTTAGTGCGTTAGAGTTTCTTTTTATTGTCATGAATGGCGAGACGAGACGACATAAGATGTTAAATCTCATTATGTCCAATTATCCAGTAGTTACCTACTCTGGCTACAATATCCTCCAAACCGGAACACAAAAGTGTATTTACACTGCTGTTTGGCCGGAGAAATAGACATTGCGGTGGTACCTACCCAGGCGGCTTCTAACATATGAGAGACCTACCGCCAGTGATTATTTGCTCTGGTGTTAAATAATAACTAAATTCAAAAGATAATCTATGGCAGGTGTCACATTTGCTGATACTTGAATGTGGTGTTGGTGTCACAATATGGTGTTACTATTGGTGTCACAATACTATTTCTGGCGTCAAGTAGGAATATGACAGCATTAAAAGTCCCGGTTTAAAAAACATTGTGCATTACTGGGAAATAAGAGAGTTCGCATCGTCTTAGACTGACGAGCGAAATGCAATGCCATGGAGTACTTAACTACTTTCTTAATAAGGAAATCTTCCCACGTCCTATCAGGCTATAGAATGAGCTATTTGCCGAGGTTTTCCCAAAATTACAGCATGGGGCACTTAAAAAAAGGAGTATTAAGGTTCCCACAGGGTCGGAAACGCGATTGACACCTGGTGTTGTCGATGTCGATAGGCTACAGTAACGGCTTACCATCAGGCGGGCCGTATGCCTGTTTGCCCCCTTAGTGGTATAAAAAAATGTCCTGATTGATGTTGTTCTTGTCGCGAGCAGGCACCACGAAATTGGCACGAATAACAAAAGGAGATCGACCTGCTTGTCATACGCTAATAAAGAGAAATGAATACATTAGTTGTCATCCGCGTGGATATTTAAATCTTAGTACAAAATCTAGTCTAATGTTAAACCTAACTGATCTGGCCTTGAAGCGGTCATGCGTCTCGCACGTGAGTTTATAATATGCGCTACACTATAATATTTTAATTAATTCAAATTCATACATTACGAATGCACTTGATTGACCTAAAGAAATATTCTTTAGAATCATGTCAGGAAAAATGGATGCTTATTTCATAATAATTTTGGGGTAAAAGGTGGAGGAATGGTAGGGTTCTTACAAACTAGTAAGTTGCTTATAAAAAATTATTAATTTCATTAATTTGCTCGTCGGTTGTAGCTTATAACATGTCTTAGCTCGGATGGCGACACATAAAGAGAAGAATGTGCAGTGGAAGACAAATAAGACAAAATATATCAATTAAAAATTTAGTAAAATATTAACGATCCTGAAGTTGAAAATTCCATGCATTTATTGGCTGAACGATAGCGATTTGTAAGAAATCCTATGGTATGTAAAGTCCGCCAACCCGCACTAGGCCAGCGTGGACTATATGGCCTAACCATTCTCAATCGAACCCACGATTGTAGAGGAAGCCCGTGCCCTGCAGTGGGGGGACCTATATGGGCTAATGCAAAACAATTGTTTGAACATAATTTTTTTGAAGCAATGTTGCTTATCTACATATTTACTTACTATCAAAAGGCGATAGATATTTGTCAAACAATATTTCAAAATGACCAATTGCATCAAAGTAAACTTGATATGTTTTATGCTAAATATTTAAATCATTAATTATTTTACAGTCGAAATAAAATTAAATCTTAGATACTAACAAAAATAAATACAATTTTAATTACGTTTAATTAGTGGTTAATTAGAGAAATTATTTCTTTACTTTTTAATTGATATAAATACCTACTTAATTATTAGTAATAGTTTAATTACATCATATTATTTTTCTACTCAAATCAGTTTTATTTAATAAAAAATACTTGTCAATAATTACGCTACAAACATAATTTACAACTGCATTCGTATTTTTTATGATTTTTTCCCTCATCATTAATCTAACAGTTAACTAAATCATCGTCGTAATTACTTTACTAATATTTTAATCAATTTTGACATTGGTATGCGTTGTTAAATATTGCGTTATATTATTTGTCTAATGGCACGTGGTATTTGTATTATGCCCTCAAATTATACAAGGAAATAAACAATTCGAGGCCTCACGTTCTCAAGGTGTTCCATTTAATATGATTGCTGACAAAATTTATAAGTAACTGATTACAAATATACCGAATTAACACAGTAACTTAACATAACATGCATTTTATTTATACACCGGTACGAAAAAGTGATTTATTGCACCGGCGAGTCATCTTACCAATCGAAATAATTACGACGGCCTGTTTGATGCCGGATACGCAAAATGATTCCGAAACCGGACATACTAGCGTGGATCACTGTAATGATTTTTTCATCACCTTTTTCGGTTGTCATTATTTGAACAGTTACTACCAGTAACATCTAGTGTCACCTTACATTGCAAAATTTTAAGCTTATGTAGTAATTAGTACCTATGTCTAAATCAAGATACAAAAACATTTTATGATACACATTACACCTGCCGTAGAACCTAGCCTGAAGGAATTTAACATTATGAAGCACTAAATTCAGTCTGGCTATAATGTTGTGATAAAACGAAATCCTAATCTATTCAAATATAATGGTTACAAATCATTGGTCTTATAATACCTACGTTTAATTTTAGAAGCAGTAAGAAAAATATTTTACTTACCGGATACAGCTAGTGTAACTTGAAACACCCCGTATACGACGGTGACTGCTCCCGTGCCAACACCTAGATCGTCCAAAAACTCATTATATATGAAACCGAACACTGGCTGGTGCGCTGTGCCCGCTATCTGAAAAAAAAAACATTTTTTAAAAATAGAACACAGATATACAGCCTGTATACAAGTATTTCAAACACAGTTTTAAAAAGAGAATACAAATATATAAGACCAGTAGATACACGAATGCATATTAAAAAAAAGATCATTCAACCATGGTTCATTCATGAATGAATAAACAATATTAAATTGGTTTTGTCATAGCATAATGGTATTATAACCTTGAATTATTTGCTGAATAATTTGTTGCTCTTTGGTAAAATTAAAAAACAAAATATGATAGCCTTCTATGAATTTTGGTAATATCCGTTTCGAGATAATGTTAAAGACGTTTAATTAAATTTAAAATTATTGCATGTTATAAATATTCTTAATTCAAAATCCTTTTTAATTACTAGAATGACTAGGTCCAACGTCTCTTAATACCTCATTAGCAACAGTGCTAAGTATTCAAAACATAAATTTATTTCCATATGATAATTTAAGTATCTAAATGGCGTATACTTAATTGAGTGTTGTTAAATCAATCGCTATGATCTAGTGCGTATCAATTTTCTTACAACAATCACTGAACTTTGCTCGAATTTCTGATGTATCTCAAGTTTCTAGCCTTTGACGACGTCAGTTTTAAACAAATATGAGTAGTTTAGAGTTACATCGCCATTTACTTCGCTGTGTAAGGAGAAACTTGTATAGTCGGGATGATAGCAGCTTTTGTCGGCTGATGCGTGAATTGGTGTCAATTCTGTCTTAGAAATAGTATTTGAGTTGTCAGCATTAAAAGATTATCAATTTATTTTTAAATATTCCAGAGGCACAATAGATATGAAATAGCCATTGAGAACGGCAACTAAGTAATTGAATGAAAACCATGTTAATTCGGGAACCACAGAATATGTAGTAAACATGTGAGTGCAGATAGCTGGACACCGAAATTATTATGCACTGAGAAGAAACTTGTCTATATGTACACAAAATATTGATGGTGACAACAACTATCATATTCATTTGGAAAATCCCCAGACAAAAGCAGGAAATGCACCATAATAATATCGTCATTAAGATGGTAATATAACATTTTAAACAGGCTAGTAATTATATAAAGAAATGGATCCGTATAGTATTATTGGTTAGATTTTATCTATTTAAATAAAACGACGTCTGAGATAGAGTTAAGGTCATATACAATCACATCTTTTTGCAAGATATTAACCGAAACGCGCTTACGACGATGGCTTACGATGTTAGGGATCGTTGAGAACCGTTCTGAGCATGACTAAATGTAAAGCGATTTGTTAAACGATTGGCAAAATGGTAATCAGTGTAAAAGTGCAATATACATATATAATATACATTAAAACAATTAAAATAAAAAATAAATAAAATAAATACACCCAACAGTCACATACATAGTCCTGACCCCACATTAAGATCAATTAAGTCTTGTGTCGCAGGTATCAGAACTACGAGAGACTTTTCGGTCTCACAAAAACCCAGACCCGAAAGAAATATTTGTGGGCCGCACAAACATTTCTCTTGGTGCGGGGATCGAACCCGCGGCCTCCCGTTTCACAGCCGGCGTCTAACCAACTACGCCACGGAGGCTGTCAATTACATAATCAATGTGATATTCTTGGGCGATACGGATTTGACGTAGATTCACGTTGAAGTATTTGTGAATGATGCAGTTATCACTAAAATTTGTATAATATGGCGCAGTTGCAACTTTAGTGCTTGCTTAGTTTTCAATGGTTCAACCATTTATCTCGGATGTTTGTTTAGCATCACATCAGTTTGCCAGCCTGTTTCTGACAAAACGCTCCTTGAATACAAAAGGGACACAAATCGAAATCCATAAATTTTACAGGACAGCCAAAACAAATTTTTGAAACTGTTTTTTTTATAATATTTCATATATTTATTAATTATATATTAGATGTTAATATATCATTAGATGCGTATTTTTTAGCTTTATCTATCTACTATATAAACTTTGTAATAGCTGTTACCTATTAAGAAAAAAAAGCATAAAAGTCCCTTTTGCATTCAAAATTTGAACCAATATTATAAAAAATATGTCAAAAATTAAACACAGTTTTACAAATAAAAATGGTTTATTGTACCTTTTTGGTAAACAAAAAGTATCAAAAAGTTTAATCTTATTACTAAGTAAAAACATAAGTGAATGGACACCAGGAAAACATTGTATTAAAAAATCTAAACTCAAAAATCTTAACTTATTATTAAGTAATATAATTGAGATCAACTTTGTACGTAACTATTATTCGGTAAAATTAAACATCTCTCTAAAACAATTATATTTGTAAGAATAATAGAAAAAACAAGAGATAAAACTGTAATAATCATTATCAAAATATACATAAAATAACCATATTCATTAATAAATTCTCTAAAAAACTCTAAAAATAATCTACTGGCGACACTAATTTGTCTCTCTTTAACACTAATAATTTAAACGAAACAAAATACGAGATCAGTTCTAAAGGCACATAATTCAGTAGCAAAAATATTATAGCTTATATGTAATAATACTATTGCACAATAACAATCTAAGTAGTCTTACAAAATCACAGTTATAAACAATTTAAGGCACTTTTTACGTTAACTATTTTAAGTTACAATTTCTAATCGTTATTTATTATTGTTATGTAAATGTTTGTATGAAATGTATACGTCTTTATTATCAAAAGGAACTTTTAAAATTAACTATTATAAATATTATCACAATTAGATATCTATTATTAAAATTACAAATTTTCGTAAAAGCTTTGGTAATACTTAGGAATTATATTTTTCTCAATAAGTTTAAGAATACCCTGTTTTTTAGTTTCAGTTTTTTTAAGTTTTTGTTTGTACAGTTTTTTTGTCACTATAGGATTAGCAGACCTTCTTTTTGTCAGCGTGGCTACCGAGGTAAACTCTTCAGTTTCGTAAGAAGTCTTGAAGAAAAATTTGTTCTCTTAATCTCGATGGACTTTAATAGTTTTTATATCAGCCCATTCGACTTTTTGTCCATCTTCTGTAGTAGTGTAATTGCCGACAGCCAATTTAATTAATTTTAAATCAAAAAGAAATTTTCGTGCTCTATTCATTTTGTCAATCTGTAAAAAAAACATCTTTAACGTTTTATAACTAAAAAACATAAAATACCCACAATTCTATACATATATTATACAGTCCTTAGTATATACACACAATACATACATACACTAAAACATACACACAATCAAATACATAACAATCCTTAATATGACATTTTCAATAATAATTTGCCAGGAATAACACATTAATTATATTTAACAAATTTAAGCTACCACCTCATATTTAAAATTCTAATTCATTCACAGAAAATATGGGGGTGATAATCACATATTTTTCAACATTTACGAATATCTACCCATATTATTATAGTTCCTATAAACACTCACTGATATTATTTAAAAAACTTTAAATTAGTGACGAAAGCTACAGGGACAGGGTTTCAATTTAGTTTATATTATTAATTTACAAACAAATAAATACATTTGTATGATTTTTAAGTTAAAAATCACTAAAGTAATAAGAATAGAACAAAATTAACATCAAAATGGTAATTTTTATTTTTAAAATTGTAACGAAAACTAAAATTATTATCATGCAAAACGGCCATATTTCTGGCCTTCCCATTCTAGCACACTAAAAATAATTATTTATTCCACTATAATTTAATGCAAAAGGGACGTATTTCAAAATATGCTACTGTTGTATTATAAAATATAATTATACTTAACTAATATTGGATTACAAAAAGGACGCATTTCAAATATGGCCATTTTGTATTACAAAATATAATAACAAATACTAATGTTAGAATGCAAAACGGACGTTTTCCAAAATATGGCAGTTTTGTATGATATATTATGGTTACAAATACTAATGTTAGATTGCAAAACGGACGTTTTCCAAAATATGGCAATTTTGTATTGTAAAATATAATCACACTTACCTGAAATTTTGAATCCAACCCAGACGTATTTTGGATTGTGGCAGTTTTTCACGCAACCGACGTGCGTTTGCGTTGAATCTCCGGGCGCAAATAAAAAAATGGCGGTTTTGCACTGACATTACCTGTCAAAGTGAGCTAATGCAAAAATGGCGGTAAGTCAGTGCAGCCATAATATAAGCAAAAATGATGGGAGTTTTTTTTTCACTATAAATATAGTCGGTTCAGGTGTCATTTTTGCAATAAAACGATTTTCATTTTTTTTTTAATTGTGGCCCTTTTGTATTCAAGGAGCGAAAATTACAGTTCTTTTATACACATCGTGAGGAACCATTTGGATAAGCTATCATCATTATTCCGACTGATCCAAGGATCTCTAACTGAATGGAACTTCGCAAATCATTAAACGCCGTCTCTAATTTGTCTTATCAGTGAAAAATATCTTATACAACATAACTTTTTAATCGATATAAATTTAATCATAATGCTCGTCCTTTTGAATCAGCAATTTTAGTGTCTCATTCACGAACATCTTTCGTCATTTCCATTATTTTAATAATTTCAGACTGATTTCCAACTGTGACACAAATAATTATCATACCTTTCATTAGAATATCAATAGAAATTCCAACTAAAGCCATTCTAAAAATACTTTAGACTTGAATAAAAAATATATTAACATACGAAAGCCCAATACAACCGAGACGTCACATTGACTCAACACTCCAGCAGTTAATTATATAACCCGTTTCATCATACAAATATTTAACAAACCTACAATTTTTTGCTTTCGATCTTACCTACTGAATCACGACACGCTTCCATCCTCGTGTATATCTGACCTTTATATCTACGGAATGAAAAAAAAAAAGGAGTATAAAATACTAAAACTTAAAGAGATTCTCGATATCGTAACATTACGGGTACGCTTGATAATATACTATATTTAGTTGTATTTGTACAGCTATTTTTCTATTCTTTATTATTATTATTTTTTGTTGGACGGAAAACACAAGGCGAAACCTGGGTGTCCTGGTTGCACCTCTGCCTACCCCTTCTGGGAAAAAGGCGTGAGTTTATGTATATATGTATTTACAGCTATTTTAATTCATCTCTACACCATTCAGAGGTTACATTAAGCTAGCTTTACTTCGGGTAGTAGAGGCATAACCGACTTAATTAAAACCATACCAAAAATAATATAAACATCCAGTTAATATTTTTATCAGGGGTGTGGGTGTGCCCTGGGATTTGAACCTGCGACCACAGTGAACATTTTGGCAGCCGAGTCTGGTCCGTTATAAATAGGCCGCCAAGCAATGTATGGTGGTCATGTAAAATAAACAAGTTATAATTAATTCCTATTTGAGCATGATACTAGAGTTTATTGCCTCTGAAACGCGATAGGAAGGCGCATTCAACGGACGCGCGGCTGTTTTTTATAAATAAATATTTGTAGATAAAATGTAAATTACTTTTCGTAAAATAGATTATTTACACAAGCATTAGAATATAGTAGATAGTACTAATGGACACGTTTAATTTAAAAAAATAGAATACATAAACACAGTGGTGAAGACATGACTACATTGACAGTGTTCGCTACAATCAATTATAATTAAAAAAAAAAACAAAGTAAATGAGAAAATAATCTTCCTAATAAAAACAAATGGCTGTATAAAAAAATATTAGGGGCACTTTCCATTATTGATATTTCGCTGTAAGAGCCTACGGTTTTTGTACAAGTTATATAGGCAAAAATAATGAAATAATGACGTAAAATTCCATTAAACAATTTTTTTATATTGTAATTGTAACTTTTGTAGCCATGAGGGCTTATTCAATATGGAAAGTGATGCTCTCAGCTTAATGTTTTATTTTATATCCCATGGTGTTAATAAAAAACGGCTTCAAACCAGTGCATCCTCTGTATTTTTTCTATTATTTTAAAAATTGAATACGGTAACATATTTAAAATTCATATTTAATAGTTCATGCGCCACCTTAAGGATTTTTCACAGCTTCGTTTCTAAGAACTCATTTATGTACATACATAATATGTATTAAATAAATGGTAGCCCTCGAAAAGCAGTTGCTAGCGGAATGGCAATCCCCGCACCGAGACAATTTATTTTGGGCTCCACAAGTATTTATTTCAGTTCTGGGTGTTTACGAGACCAAAAAATATCTCGTAGTTTCTGATATCTGAGAGACAAGACATATCTTAGAGCGGAAACAAGATTATGTATGTAATTATTGGGTGTAATAATTTATTTATTTACGAAGGCAGAAGTGTTATTAAAGACACTGATATTTCACTGAGCTAATTTCCGCGCCAATACGTGAAAGTGTGCAAAGCGATTATCATTCCGGGCACAAACTCGAAATATTTTGATTAATTCGTTTTATTTTATATAGGCATACAGAATTTGTTGTGTATTTTTGGAGTTTTACATCCTGGAAGATTAACATGCCTTTTCTGCGATCGTTTTTCTCCTAGTTTGGGCCTAGTTCACCGCAAATATAATTATTTTTGAATTTGAAAGTAACTAGTTATGAAATATTTTTTAAGTATTTGATCGACTCGTATATATTTTTTTATGTAATACATCATGGTAAACCCATTTTAGGTTTTATATAATTATGTGGAGGTAGATTATTTCAGCTTTACCCTATATTTCATCATCTGAGGGTGGTTTTTTTATAAAATAATATAATTTTATATTGATTTTATGATCAGCCAGCCTGTCGTGAACTCCTCGGTTATAAATGTTGTTGGGTTCGATAAATTTGTTTTTATATCCAATAAAAATTATAGAGGCGGTCGAATGGCGTTTTTATTCACAATCAGATTATTCCGGTCGTCTAATGTCTACGAGCAATTTTATTACCAATCCATAAATTTTAATAATTTAAAATTAGTTGACGACTGCCTACTTACTGTTTTATTGGATTCAATGTCTTTATTATTAAAATTGTAGACTGTAACGGCGAAGGTAAACATCGTGAAACCTTCATAGCATAGCGATTTGTAAGAATTTCTATGGTATGTAAAGTCCGCCAACCAGCACTAGGCCAGCGTGGTGAACTGTGAACATAAGACCTAAATACTCTCAATCGTACTCTCGATTATAGAGTAGGCCCGTGCCCTGCAGTGGGATGTATATGGGCTGATGCAATACAATACAAAAACGATAATCAAAAATAACAAAACTGAGCCTTCAAAGGTGTAGACAGAGTTAGTACGAATGTACACAGATTTTGGTAGTGGTTTATTTAAATAAGTAAAGGTGCATATAAGAGTGGGTCTGCATTTCAAATATTTAACCATATATTCGCGTATAAATGTAAATCGGTAGTTGGTCGTCCGACTTTTTATTTTGAACTTCTAACCGATTAACTTCGATGCAGGTTAAACAGATGCTACAATGTCACATGAATCGGCGGATTATTTTCTGCCCGGCTTAACCACCATAATAAAAGGAATAGTACGTACAATACAGGACCTTTCTACCAGAAATGTATGTAGATTAATTCAATTATTATTGGCTTTATAATATATTTTATAAATCAAAACTAATGGAATTAAGTGATTATAAAAATGAAATAATAAATGAACAACATGCGAAAATGAATTACTAAAATATATTATAAAGAAAAGTAAGAAAAATAATTTGGCTGCGACGAGAAACTTTACATTTTATCAACATTGTTTATCTCATTATCTCCGCTGAGTTAAAACAATAGATGTAATATAAAACAACTACATCTATGGTTAAAACTGTTTCTGGCACCAGTGATATATCTGAATCCAGAAAAAATTGATTTTATATTTAAAAAAGAATCGTGTGAATAATGCCAATATTTCTCAAATAATAAGTGGCAGAAATAGAGACATTGTATTAAAAATAAAAATATGCAACTTTCATAAAAATAAAGATAGATAAGTAAATAAATAATAAAAAAATAAATAAATATATTTAATCAAATCTTGTACTTTTTTATATCTGTTCTTAATCTACCATTTCCATGTTATATTAAACACGAAAACTCGAAATATAGTGATCATTATTATTTAAATTGATGAAATTAATACTAGCCAAAGATCTGATACGGATGATTTATGAAATATTTAGTTAAAATTAACGTTTTAAAATATTTTTAAACATGATCAGTGTAGAAGATTCAAATTAATACCTAAATTATTTTTAGAAACACTTATTTCCTCAATACTATTTGGTACTAAAGTATTTAGTAAGGCTTAGATTGTTTGTATCCTGGGTTCGATCTGAACACTCGACAACAACTATTAAATAAATAGCGTACTATATCTTGTTGCAGGGCATATAAAATTATATTTTTTTTAAATATTGTACTTACAAATATGACTGAAAGGCCGACACACACCGCGTAGCCCCATCCTCCTTCAGGAGGGACCATCTCGTATTTCTCTTCATCACTGCACTCTATATGTTTTCCCACACTCATTTTCGCACAAACAAAACGTTTTGCCTTTGATGTTGAGAAACGTCTTTATATATTACAGCTGGGGTCCATAAATCCTTTGTTATCTCTATGCACGGATGCTGTTTGTTTGAGGGCTTAAATTATAACACCTTAATTGAGCATACGCTTACAAAAGCAAACAATATCCTCGGATTTCCCGCAAACAATAGACAAACATGTTTATGTTAGGTGTTTTCGTAGTTACTCTTTGAATGTAACTGGTTTATTTTATTTTCACATTTTTCCACGGCGCGACACGACCAGTTGACAGGTCGAAAGATGACCCATATGAGGCTTGGTTAGACAATATTAAAAATTGTAGATATAACACGTTCGGTGCGTGGCGCGTGTGATGGATCCGAAACATCGACACATTGATACCGAAGCGTTATATTAATGCCGCGTCGGTTTTTGTCGCTTTTTTATTACGCCACTCTCACATCTCGATCAAATACGTGTAAATTAACTCTTAATAATTTGATACCGTGATAATCCGCTCACTTTGCGCTCGGGGCTTGTATAAATATTATGCAACCAATGCGTCTGTGCTTCGAAGTACTTCGCGTTGTTTCTATCTATTTGATTTAAAAGGCGTGTTCTATGTACGTATTATAATTAGATTGTCAGAGGTTTGATATGAATTTAACGAACGGCGAATAAAGTTTTGCTTAGTCACTTATTTACATGTTAGTTTATGTGCAGTGGTAATTATTGAAAATGTATTATTGTTCTTTGTTCAATTTGCAGTGTTGAATATTTATGGTTTAATTTGTTTTAAAATTAATTTGAGAAGTGTATTCCTGGGGGTACTAGTAGGCATAAGTTTATCGCGTTTCGGAATCACCTATGTGATTTAGTTTTGATGATTTATTTAAGGATAATTATGCCTTTTTCTAGCCGGTATATGAAAAACGATGTAGTTTTAAATACCAATATACTGTTAGTTTCCCCACCGAGTCGATAAAAAGTATTCAAGTCTTTTATTGTTTTTTAAGGTTAAATAATAATACCACCCCGTGAAAAGAAGTAACTACTGTGAAGAAAAACAGCGCTTTAAATCGGATCCCTTAACAACACAAACTTCCCTTCCTTTTTAGATTATTTTATTTTATTGCTTTGAGTTGTGAGACGAGCATGTCATTCGCCTGATGGTAAGCGATACGACCGCTCAGAGACATTTACACTGCTGTTTGGCGGGAGAAATAGACATTGCGGTGGTATCTACCCAGGTGGCCTCTCACATATCAGAGACCTACCACCAGTAAAATCTCTGCACAATCCCCTATAACCCCACGTACACATAATAATATAATTCCCAACGGTATACAAAAAAAATACCTATTTCTCGAACGTTAAAAATTTTTGCGCATCTTATTTAATAATACTGTTAAGAGTCCAAACTTCATTATCACCTTGGGTCTTTTTTTCATATTTCGAATGTGTTAAAGTCGGAAACGCAACCAGAATTATCTGGTTTTGATATTATTACTGTTCATATATTGTACCGGAACACAACAGTGCATTTACACTGCTGTTTGACGGAATAAGACATTGCTGCCTCTCATATTATGAGAGTACCAGTAAAAATAATCATTTAAATTAATAATAATCTAATAACAGATCTTTATTCCATAGTTTCTACCGCATACGCATTATTAGTCATAAGCAGTCCGGCGTACATTTCCACAATCAATTCGTCCAATAGACATTATGGCGCACTCCATATTAATAAAATGTGCTGCTCGTTGCGTAATTGTACATGCCTTGTCTACTGTTACGCATGATATGGAAAAGTTTAAAAATTATAGATTGATCGTTTAAGAACATAAGGTTTTCTATTCTTCCTTCTAGTAGAGAAAGAAGATAATAGTGTATATGTAAGAGTAACGCAGATAGAAATAGAAATAGAAAAAGTGGTAAGGTACCGCTCTTTTTTGTAACACATTTCGTTCGCAATGTTCCTTCTAGTTGTAATATTTTATAATGGTTTCTTGGATTTACGCGAATGTTACACATTGAAATTGAAGGAGCTCCTTCTGCGTAGATCGGATCGCAACAACTAGTTAACTTTTTTTTTTTTTAAATTAGCTTTTTTAATTTAATAATTGAAAATTAAGGGTAGTTTAATTGTAACAGTCACAGAGCAGATGACTAATACCTCAGTCTGCCCCGTGACCACGAAAGCTGAAAAGCAATCGAAACGTCGGGAAGTTAAAAAATGTAAAAATTAAACCAAATCGCGATAAAATCCGTAAAAATAGTTTTATTTCAATGTAATATTTTAGTGAGTAAATATGTACAGATCATCAAAAATCTACTGTCGTGTGGCGAAATTAAGAACTACAAATATATATTTTAAATCTATTAAAAGCATTGTTTGAGATATGGTTTCATAATATTAACAACAAGCATTTATAATTGTAATGTAATAATATTAACATGCCCAATGTAATACAATTTAAAGAGAGAAAAAACTATTTCTTTTGTTTTGACAACAGCACTTTCGGCGACAGAAGAACGTATAAACCTAAACGTGCTTTGCATTTTTCAATACCCCGGGTAGGTACAAAATGCGTACCAATTTTAATGTTGGTTTAAGTATGATTGTTGCGTATGTTATAAATGATTATTAATTATGTAAATCGACTTTTATCACCGACGAAGACATAAATTGGAATCTGTCAATGCATTCCGAATATTTGATTAGCTAAAAGGATTCTTTTTTTTACATTATCTCAAATATATGTTTAAATATTTTTGTTCCTATTTTGTCGTTTAATTTTATATTGATAGTTTATGGATAAGTTGTTTCATAGTTCTTTCCTGTTGTACAGTACTATTGCATGTCGTGATCTCCTCTAATTGAAGAAACACAATGTTTAAACTGCAACAGTACTATAGTAAAGCTTGTAAAGTGTATTCTTTGTTGGAGATCCTAATAAATAAATAAATAAATATATACTTTATTCGTATCGACAATTATTGCTATACATTTCATCTAAATAAATTTCGTAAATGAGGATCACGAGATGGAGAATATTTGCCTCTTTTGTCATAAAAATAAATACACACAAATTTATAAATTACCGTTCTTTCATAATATTGCAGACATCTATAGGCTACGGTAACTGTATATGGTAGGGATTATTTCTATTACGCAATATTTAAATAATTTCACGTATTACCTGGAATCTGTGCCTGGCAAGATTGGCTCATTAGCTTTACGAAGTATACCGGGTATATCAAGACTGCGACCGAAAACGAAGCCAAGTGGCAGTTTTAGTGGTTACAGACACAATGCAACTAAAAATTTCGCAAAATAAGCGACAGTTTTTTTTTGTTGCAATTCTTTAAACATCATCGTGTTTGAGTGGTAAATACCTAGTTATTGCGAAAAAAGTAATTAAAACCTTTGTGTACCATTGCGTCTTTAAAACTAAACAGGTGTAAATTATTATTTTAGTAAAAATATGTACCTATTTATCACCCAAATTAGAAGATAAGTAAAAATATTCTAAAAAAAATTGAATTTTTTTTGTGAAAATTTTAAATGTATTGTGTTTGAAGTTACTAATAATACTACCTGGCTTCGTTTTCGGTCGCGGTTTTGAGATACCCTGTATATGGGTGTTACTAATAGCACATAAACACATGGCAAAAATAAACTCGTTAATGCATTTTTCTGTGATTACAATCAAGCTGATATTGAATAATATTCTTTCGCTTCTATGTAATTTACATTACGACTTATCTCTGAATTTAATAAAATAATCAGTTTCAAATGTCATGCATAATGTCAAAGGCAAAGGTATAATATGTAAAAGATTAGAATCTTTAATTATTCGCTGCACGTATTAAAAAGCTGAATTATTTAGTATTATGCTAAATCTGTGGTTTAAAGTTAATATTTCTGATATATCATATATCTGATGCTGATAAGATCAATGACATTTTTATTTGTCTTAAAGTAGAATCTTTTATTGCGTCATTGGAAGATATGAATCTGATCAGAATTGCATTTAAATTGCAGTATTATCTGCTGGAAATATATCGATACTTCGGGCATGGAAATTGCTTTTTTCTGCAATACATCCGACATCATTTCAAAGAGCAAACGTCACCTTTTAATGCATATTAAGATTCTTTTAGTGTAATATTTACTCATGAAAGTAATTACATTTGCTGATTTGCGATATCTGTTATAAAATGAAGATATTCATCGCTCGTTTCTCATTACATTTGGACTTTACTGTAATTACCATTAATTGCAAACCTCTCATGCCAATCTTTCTATCTAGCGTTATTCGTGGTAATGCCCGGGTCCGCCTTTCAGCATACTTTTCTCCTCTTCGCACGATTTTCACCGGCCGCAGTTGTAAAACCATTGCTTTCTTGGTGGACCTCAAGATTGAGGCCTCGCTATAGTGAGTCTTAAGTACATAAATATTGCTTGTCTTGCCGTATATGATCAAATTAATTCAAGCGACTTTCTGAAATTGTCCATGCACGTGTTATTTTGTAGCATAAAAATTAAGCCGCTCTAAGCGTTCAACAACATACTGACAATGTTCTTCAGTCGCCCTTAAATTTTCCTTTCAAGATAGTTGCTATGGAAGATTTCATCAAAATACATTTGAATGGCAACAATAACATGTGCACAAAACGCTATCTAAATCCACAGATGTTACAGTTACTGCATTCGGTAAATATTTGTGTAGTTGAGGTAGGCGCTTGTTGAAAATGTTCGTGTTTGCTTATATTGTTTAAAAGAGGAGAATAATTTACTAATTTATTATTATTTAGTGCCCAACCGCTGGGCAATGCTTCATCCCTCCTCCTTCCCATATTGTCGACCTTGCGGAATTTGATTTGATTTTATATGTGTTTTCATTGGTAATTTATTACTGTCTCATTGGTTGAAATTGATGGTGATGTTCAGGATTTTATTTCAAGTTTGGGAAATACACTTGTATTCTATATGTCTATATCAGCCCATATACGTCCCACTGCAGGGCACGGGCCTACTCTACAATCGAGAGAATCGATTGAGAGTGGTTAGGCCGTATAGTCCACCACGCTGGCCTAATGCGGGTTGCCGGACTTAAATACCGTAATACACTTGTATTAATTATGGGAATCAGATTTTTGGATAAAAATGTTCTGGCATCATTACCTCTATGCCCTATGGTGTTGCAGATGTTCATGGGTGGCAATGATCATCTACCATCAGGTGAAATGTTCGTTTGCCCCCTATACCATAAAAAAGTATCGAAACTCTATATAGAGTTCCCTGTACTTACCATCATATGCAATATACTTACTAGTTATTTTAGAAAGAAATCGTGAGTCATATCCTAATACATACAAATAAATCGATGACATAATATTCAAACATAAACCTATCAACCGTTTTAATACCGATATCAAAATGTCAATTTTATTTAGTGTATTTGTAACTTTAGAAGAATTCATTCGACATATTGATGGCACAAAAGGCATACCTGCTTTTATTTATATAAAGATACATTTGTTAACTAGAATGACGTGCAAAGCAGGTCGCTCGGTTCCGATAAAGAGGAGCAACACTCATAACTTGTTATTAGTAAGCATTGCATGGCGCAGCAATGCGCTTGTCACTGGGAGTTATTGGGTGTTAAGTATTTTAATGCTCAGTAATTTCACTATTGCTAGGCGGCAAAAATAGACAAAGCGTAAGTAGGTACCTACCCATGCCGCTTCTTATAAGGGACCTACCTAGTAGTAAGAATGGTACTAAATAAGCCCATATACCTCTCACTACTGAGCATCGGCATCTTCTACGAAGGATTCCAAATGTTATTAATAATAATAATAATAATAATAGCATTTATTTCAGACCATAGATCCATATTTTTTTTAGTAAAAAACCTTAACCTATTGTTAGTAGTACATACATAACTAGAACATGGCTATCAATTGGCTGTGTAGACATTCCTACGCACATGCCTACTCGCCCAAAGTTTTATAAACGGACCATCAATTTTTTCCATCAGTACAGCTAAAATACTGTTGGGACTAGCCCTAAGCCGCTGCAGCATCGAGGCACACCTTTTGCGCATGATGGCATAAAAGTCATCTACTTTTGCTTCAGTAAACATGCCTGAAGCGCTGCAAAACCGAGGCAGCCCCATCAGCATTCTCAGCGCGTTATTGTACTGGATGCGAAGAGCGTTGTAAGCCTTTTGCGTGTACCTAACCCACAGGCTGCACGAGTAAAATGATTGGCAATAAGCCCTAAAAAGCGTCAGCCTAACTTCTTTAGTGCATAATGCAAACCTACGGGCAAGCATATTGCATCGGGCTGCCAACGCCCTACGCTCCCTATCAATATCTTGATCGTCCATGAGATCATCCGTAACCACATGACCAAGGTACTTAAATTTAGTGACAACTTTCAAAGGAATTCCACGTAATTTTATAGATGTAATATTAACGGGCGTTTTGTTGCGCACTTTGAAAACCATTACTTCACTCTTGTTAGCATTGTACCTTAATCTATGAGCCTCCGCATATCTCTCACAGATAACCAATAATTTTTTCAGAGCGCAAATTGACGGACTGAGCAACACCATGTCATCGGCGTAGCTTATATTATTAACCATTTTTCCATCAATGGAGCATCCAACCATGCTGCTACTCAACTCACCAATCAACCGGTCCATATATAGATTAAATAAACCGGGTGACGTCAAACCCCCCTGTCTAACCCCGCATTCCAGTCCATAAGCCTTTGAATCCACACCTGCCCATCGGACGCAGTTCGTTTGTGTCTGGTACCAATATTTAAATATGTTTATGTATTCTGCTGGACAGTCTGTGTCTTCCGACAATTTTTGCCAGAGAATATCATACGATACTGAGTCGAAAGCCTTTGACAGGTCAAGAAAACAACCATATACCTGTGTCTTTCTGTCTGTGTAGTATTGGATAGTCTGCTTGAGACACAAGATAGCACTTTCAGTGGACAACCCAGTTCTAAACCCAAATTGCGCGTCATTCAGTTTTATGTACATATTTAATTGTTTCTCAAGCAAGCCATCCAGCACCTTACCAATGATTGTGGCCAGCGAAATAGGTCTATAGTTATCTTTGTCTGACGAGTCACCAGTCTTATTTTTTATTATGGGAACTACTACAGTTTTTACAAGTTCTTCTGGCAGATAAGAATGACCAATACAAAGATTAAACAGCATGGTAAGTACTCTGGACAGGTGTGGACCGGCGAACCTTAAATGCTCGACACACAACCCATCATGTCCAGGTGATTAACCGCGTTTCATATTTTTTATTTTAATTCGCACTTCTTTGGTTGTGAACCTAGCATATAAGTCGCCCTCGCAAGGCGCTCGAGTGCCTTGCACTAATGTGTCTGAAATCAGAGGAGTGGTCTTAAAGTGGTTCATAAACATATTAGCTATGTCACTCTTATCTGACAAGCCATCTACAATCGCAGGCATGCACGGTTGAGGATTCAAAGAGTTGGTTTTTTTCCAAAAAGAGCTAAACTCCTTCTCATCATGTAGCTTGGCAATGATATCCATTTTGATTTGATTTTGTTTATTCTGACACCATTTAAGTTTACTTTTAAATATTTTTCTAGTTATTTTCATATTATTATTAATCTCTTGAGGTCCGATAATGGAAGTAATATTTTACATGCTGAAACATGTACCATATTCTCAGGAGACCTCTGTTGGAAGTTTAAACTGTAAATTAGTGGTCATGCTAACTATTATGAACGCAAATTTAGTAATAGAAGCTATATGGTCGCTTACTAAAATTGATTCTGATCGGGACGCCATAAGCAGAAGTTATTTAGGTATTTTTTTATAGATAAAAAGGCATTCAAAAAAAATATTTTGAAGAATATATAATAAAATTAAAATATCTGGATACGCCATCCTGTAGAATATTGCAAGATTTGGAGAAAATATGTAATGGCACGGTAACAGAACACGCAATATAATTTTGCTTACATATACAACTTAGTTTGTGCGTCAAATTCCTATGAAGTGAAAACAATGACCTTCCCTACATAACAATATTTGCATCACCGATTTCCAGTAACTTAATTTTATGATTGTCATCAATGTCTTTCTCCGTAATCACGACGAGGTTAGCGGCAGCCTGATTGTGCCCTGGCCTTGCCAAATCCGTATGATTGGTTACCACGAGAAGAACTTGGCCACTGGAACACTGTTTAGCTCATTAGATTCATCCTCATTAGATTCATCTCGATCTTCAGGTATAGGAAATCCATCACTAGCTCTTAGCCTTTATTCCCTTTACGTCTCTCTCTCAAGCGGTCTGCATTCAGTATCTTCCTGTAACCTTAATTAGATAATTTATGTTTTGTTTATTTTATCACGTTTATATCTTTTATGCTCACTGAAGCAATAAAAAATCATATAACAAGTAAAACAACAAAAAGCAAGCCAAAGCGGATGTGTATTGACCAGGAATGTTTAAAACAACCGAGTATGGTTCCTAATATGAAACAAAATTGCTGAAGTGAATGAGGAACAAAAACTCAGCACGTTGCGCACGGACCGTTGTTTTAATTGATTTTTTTATTCATTCTCGTTTGAGCATTCTCCGCTCTGAATGTACGGAATTCTAATAATAAAATTTGCGTTATTATTGCTATCTGAATCCGGAAAATCAAATTACAATAGAAATAAATATCTGACGCTTTAATTGTGGGCAAAAAATGTTTGAGATTGTGTTACTCTGTCATATGATATTGTAGGCGACCTTTTTCCAATTCATAGATTGTGGGGGGGACCTCTTAGTCCCCGCGGGTAGAGCCTCGCCCTTGATACTATTTGTCACGAGGCCACACCGTGTTCTTGAAGGCCAGCTGGGTATGCAAGTCATTGTTCGTAATGAGGGCCCTAAAAATCCTAGTATCGTTATGAAAAAAGGGTATCTATCTACCTGGATGAACTTGTACGTAGAACACGAATGATTCCACATACTTGGTCGAAATAAGTTTAAGAGTTACCACTATAAAGTTAATACAGTCGGTGAAATGCACAATTATCAGTCATAAAAATAAACGGTTTTTTTTGTATTGAATCAGCCCATTTATGTCCCAGAGAGTACGATTGAGAGGAGTTAGACCTTATAGTCCACCACGCTGGCCTAATGCGGATCGGCGGACGTTACATACTATAGAAATCTTACAAATCGCCATGGTATGCAGGTTTCCTCACGATGTTTTCCTTCACCCTTATAGTGAGTGGTGATTGACTATTAATACACACATAACTCCGAAAAGTCGGAGTTGTGCTCTAGTATTTGAACCCGCGACTACCTATGATAGCACATCGAAAATAATATGCTGTCTTGCTTTTAAGCAACAATAACGTATAGATTGGACCCGAAGCTAAGTAGTTTTAACCCATGCAGATGAAAATGATTCACTGTTTCTCGATCAATTAGGTCTAATATGTGGATAACACCTTATCTAGATGGTTTATTAATTTATTTAAATCTTTATTGAACACAAATATAAACAAAAAATCACTATAAAGAAACAATAATTAAAAAATAACCATGGGACGGATTTTAAAGGAAGGAGAGAGGGCACTATAAATTAAAGAATTAAATCTAAATGATTGTATTATACCTCCCCGTACAACTTTGATACAAGATATTGCAATACCAACCGGGTTTGCTATAGGCTCCTCACTAAGCAGCATCTTAGAAGCCATGACACCCATTATCCATATTTGCAACTTCGAAAATGTCAACTTTCCGTACAAAGTTCCACCCTTAACCATAATTTGGTATAAAAAAAGTATATTCAAAAATCGTTTCTCACTTAATAAAATGTCATAATAAAAATATTTCTAGTGTGCAAAATTACTTCTTAAATCTTGATCCGGTTTAGCTTATGCATAGTCTTATAATCGGTTTTATTAAGTAGATATTTTCCGATACAACGTAGGCTTTTAATATTCAGTAGATAAACTAATGTTTAAAATAATAAATATTTAAAAATAACATAAAAACAAAAGTGGATCTATAGCCGAGATTTAATTCTTCACGCATATCGATTTTAATCTTGTACGTCGATACCGTGGCGTGATTTCCATCCTCGCCTATCTTTATAATAATATAATTTAAATACTGAATTATTGATAAGATTGCGCGGCTGATGTTTTGTTTAGCTGCGATATTGTGAGTGAGGGAAATTCTAATGATTGTTTGTGATTACGCTCGGATTTTCCCTGTAGTAAAAGTTATGCTGTTTGTAGAGTGATTTCTTCAGAAATACTAATTCTTATCCTAAAGTTGAGAGAATCTGTGTTTCCGTTCCTTCCATACTCTTCCTTAATAAGCAGAAAATTACATACGATTTTCATATAATTGAAATATTAGGAGGACAAAATTATTATTTTCAATCAAAATGTTGTTGTTATACTAAAGATAAAGATGTCTTAAATTTAGCAAAGGTGCATAAAAATGGTTATGTGATAGATAACAGATGCGAGATAAGGTTTCATTTACACCCACGCATTGATATCGAAACGGCACGCTTTATCTTAATTTATTATTACTGAAATATTTAAATTATTAAATAAGACAATTATCGTATATAGGAAGATAGTCTACTCAATCCCGTAAAGCGAAATTTTAAAGTATAATGATTTAATTTGTGTGAAGTTTCCGATTTTATAATCTCATGCGAGAGCAAAGCTATATTAGTGAGACTATGTGTGTGTGTGTGTATGTATGTGTGTGTGCACACTCATACAAAAAAAAACAAATACAACGAAAATCATGGTACATAAAAAGTACAATTGGCGGTCTTATAGCTCAAAGTAATCAAGACAAGTGGACCGAAATTTATACTTTAGGTATAATACTCCGCATCCGTAAATAATATAGGTATGGATGTGTTTATTAGTTGATATTCTTTGATGATAATAAAATATGAATAATATTATGTAAAAAACGAATAAAAGTTGTGTATGGAACGAAAGTTTGTAGTAAAGACGACCAAAGCCGAGTTAGAATCGTCTACATTTTGGCAATAATAAAAGTTTATTTCGAAATAATTTATATGGAATTTCGAAGTGTCATATAAAAATATTTTCACATAAACACCTATTATAGGTAAAATAAAAATCTCCATAAATTGCCGTTAACATGCAGAAACATGCTAAGAAAGTGCAACATATTTTTGTATATAAAAAATTAAGTGATTATAAAACTATATTTATGACTCAATTTTGTAACGGAAAGTATAAAATGTAGGATACTTTTTAATACATAATTTAACAGAATTATAAAAGTCAAAATTTGATTTTATTTTATCGCTTTTATTTTATTATGTGGTCCGAAAAAAACAAGCAAGTGATTCACATATCTAATGCTCCGGCATATGAGAACATAATTTTGGGAGGAAACTGTTATACACGCTCGTAAAAATCTATAAAAACCTGTTTTATTTTACATGCTATTCTATAAATTTGATTTTTTCCATCATGGGACTGTTTTAAATTACAGTCTAGATGTGTTGTACTTGTCCATGACCCGCCTCTATATAGTCTGACGGACCAGAATGTTATTGCAAAAAAAAATACATATTATTTATGTTTAAAAATTCAAGAAACAAATCATCTTAGCAATCGTATTTGTAAATTATGAATTTCTAGTATTATTCCAGCAGAATATCAAAACCAGTAGCCAATTTCATACATAAAGGTCGGAAAAATGTAAATTATATCATCATCGAAGAAACAACTGGCTCTTTAGCTGTTAACACAAAAAAACAAACTTGCAACTATATTTCATAATTCGCGTAAATATTACAATCTGATAAATTATGCATACTTTGAATATTTGTTGGCATCTGGTCAGTTGGGTTGTGTTTTTATCAATAGGATCGTTAGCATGGTCGGGTAAGGCCCTTGGAATTTTTCCGTTCAGATATAATATTGTGTAATATTGAAACATTTACATATTGTACCGGTAATAAATATTTTGTGTAGAATATTCCAGTGAGGTGGCCCAATACCGTGGATAGAATGATAAATGTTAAATATTTTAACACTTGAATTTATTGAAATTTGTTTAAATAATAATATGGTTGGATAGTGAAATTGCTGACAATAAACAATACATTGATTTCTTTATACAGGACATATCAAGACTGTGACCGAAAACAAAGCCAGGTGGTAGTTTCAGTAATTACAGACATAATACGAAAAAAGCGAAGGTTTATTTTTTGCAATGTTTTAAATATCATCTAGTTTAGATGGTAAATACCTAGTTTTTGCTTAAATTCCAATTCAAACGCTCTCGTATCATTGTGTCTTCTAAAATAAAAAGGTGCATTGATATACCCTGTATTTTACATCCCGTTTGTTTAAAATTAGTTTTTTGATGCGACATCTTTATCAACAATTTGACGTTCATAGCGTCTGTGTTGTTTAATCATAGTTTATTGGTATGTTTCCAGTTTTCCATCACTCTGTATCATAATGAGGACCGAAATAATTAATAAATTATTGGTTTATTTTACCTCTCATTATAATAAAGTTTATCTTTATGCCACTAGTATAGACCTGCCATCTAAATAATTTGATAGCATAGATAAATCTATAAAAAGAGTACCTATTATTTTATTTGAATTCTTTTTCGTAATATTATTTACTACTACATTAAATAAATTTTACATACTTTATAATACATCGAGCATGTATTTAAGCTGCAATTTTGAATGAACTAAAATTAATTAAAAAGTAACTATTTCAAGTACAAGACATAATGTTTGATTATTCTGTTAACATCCTAATTGTATTTTAGATGCAATCTGGTGAGCCTCGTGTTTGAAGCAACTAACACTTCGCAATTAAAAAAAAAAAAAAACATTTAAATAGGGCTCAATCGTTTTTTATACAACATTAAATTATCCAAAATGTCACAAAAGTGCGTGGTGGCCTGTTAGTAAAAAGTACCAGATGCGATTGCCAACATGTTCACAGTGGACGCGGGTTCAAATCCCAGGGCACACCTCTGACTTTTCGGAGTCATGTGTGTATTGATAGTCGATCACCACGCACTATAACGGTGAAGGAAAACATCGTGAGGAAACCTGCATATCATAGCGAATTGTAATAATTTCTATGGTATGTAAAGTCCGCCCACCCGCACTAGGCCAGCGTGGTGGACGATATGGCCTTACCTCTCTCAATTGTACTTTCGATTGTAGAGGAGGCTCGTGCTCTGCAGCGGAATATATATCGGCTGATACATACTAGTCACAACATATTATCAAATTAAAAATATTGGATTGGTGTAATTTTTGAAGAGGAAGGCAGTTGAATGAAGGGGGAAATTAATATATTTCTTTAAAAACACATGAACTTTACAAATACAAACCACTAAAATGAAACAAATCAATAGGAAGTAAAACTTTCCATAAAAAACAACGGTAAAAGTGTTACCGTAGCTTATTCTGGTGCAACTCGACTATGAGATGAAGGCCGCGTATTTAACAAATGTTACGAAACACAACATGATTGTGTATCAATTAGGCCTAATTACAATAACTTGTTAGACTGATGGACGCCGAGTGTGACTCACTCAATTGCCTTCGTGTTTATTGTGTATGTGAAATTATTATGAAAACGGTTGTTAATTGCAACAATATTTAATAACTGCAACTATTTTAAGGCATTTTTTTTAAATCTCATGGACATTGTAGAAATGCCTGTCAAAATGTACCTTTATCAATGAAACAAATAGTTTTTGGTAAAATTTTGGTACCGCCAGTATTACTGCAAAACATATAAAAAATGTCGCCGTGAACATTTTTTGCAAGAGAGAAATAACCGATTTATTTATAATCTCACATACTACCGATTTTTTGTCTAGGATCCCCCTAGAAATCCCCTTACCTCACGTACACATCATAATATACTCAACGTAATATAAAAAAGGTTTCCTGACCCATAAAAGTCTGATCACAGACATTATTTTTGCATCTTTTTTAATAATACTGTTGTCTAAACATCCTTATAACCTTGAGTCTTTTTTCTTATTTTTTCAAATCTGATAAAGTCGGAAACATAACCAGTTTTATCTGGTTTTGATGCAATTACTACTGCATACCTATATTGTAGGTATTACTCGTTTAAAATAAGAAGAAAAGACTAATGTAACTGATTATTGCTTGTAGAATACATCGCTAAATAATGCAAATGAATAGAAGTAGTAATAAATTAAAAGAACTTAATTAATATGGAGTAATATAATCCTGACCTACGGTTTTGATTTATTCGCGTTTGAATATTCAAGAGGATTATCTTATTTATTCATATGCTATGTTAAACTGCTGTATACAGTGTATAAGGGAAGTGTTTTTAAGGCAAGGGACAATTAAAAAAAATCACATGTCGTATAATGTTCACAAAAAAAAATCCATCTTTGTAGGTTCGAAACGGGTGTCGAAGTTGAAACAATCAAAATATGTGTTTCGAAACTATATGCTGTTTCTGATGTGATATTTCTTTTTTTCTACGCGTATTTTGTTTAATAAGACTACTGTAAAAGTTTCCTAATTATTATTTTTTTCTTTCCAGGTACGGCTATACTGATGAAATTATTATGCAATCGATGTAAATAGGAATGCGATCGTGAGTATAGTTATACCAATGGGCAAAAGCATAGTTTGAATGCCTCTAACTTAAAATATCTTCAATATTTTAATTTACAAGAAATATTTTAAAAATTGATCTCACTGAATTACTATTTTAAATTATGCAACTTTTTTGTCCTAATTTTAATAATTTAAAAATCTCTTTCAAAATATGATCCACGTCAAAAATAAATTCCTTCCAAAGATTTTCACGTACTTTATATGTAGCGGCGTCTTGTGATATTTGTCGGATTTTACCAATATATCCAACATTTTGGTCGTTTCGCCTCTATAGATATTCAAACATGTTTACGCTCACGGCTGCATCCCCGAAAGTACACAGAGGTGTCACTAATGACACTCATAGTTGGCCTAGCTCATTTCAAAATAATAAGAATACATATACCAAATCATGCAAAAAATTTATGGACGTTTTTTAGTATTTCAATACGAGTATACGCACAGATAAGCCTGCGCTCAGGACACATAAAATAGAATGACCTGTTTCAAACTTTTCTGACGTCCTCAATTGGACTATTCGAATTCATTATTACATGTAAGAATGTCGTTAACCTTTCTACGCGGTCGTCCAGTTGCTCGTATATTTCCATGATGATCTTATTCACAAGTTCACACTACCCACATGCTAGTTTTAACTTGTATGCAGGTTTGTTCAAGTTGCATGCAATTTGCAACTTGCATACAAGTTACTTGCCTAATGGAATCGTGCCTTAATGGAGGAAGCAATAAGAAGGGGATAGCAGTAAATATACCCATCTCACGAGAACACTAAATGTTTCGGGATAAGAAGTAGCCTAAATGTTAATCCAGGATGTCAACTACCTCCATAGCAAAATTTCATTGATATCCGTTAAGCCGTTTCTGAGTTCACCGCGGACGGCGCGGACAGCCGCATAGACAAACAGACAAAAATTCAAAACTCATTGTTTTGGGTTCTATTACGTTAATATGGACACTGTTAGTTTTTCTCATTTATCTTCCATGTAAAGACATCGATTGTTTACAAATTTATTATATGTATAGATTTATTAACGGAGCGTCAGATCTCTCCGCCGGAAAAAATCTTGTTTCTTAGGCTCCTCTTTAGCCAAATGAAATTAGACAGAAAGAACACATTTTTTGTTGCTATTATATTTAAAATTATAATACAAACTATATACATTTCTTTAAATAACGTCTTATTTCCTAGGACGACTAGATTTCAGGGAATTCTCCCTTTGCACCCGTTTGTGTTTGTTCTTCTTGTAGCACAGCTCGATGGACCAGAACAGCGCGATGATCGCGAATAAAGATGACAAGATGTAGAACGCTACCGAATAACTATTGGTGAGGTCTCGTATGGCGCCTGAAATAAACATTATAGTTAACATTATTTTATGTGATTTGATATTTTTATACATACATACATAATCGTCCCGCCTGTATCCCATAGGGGTAGGCAGAGACTATGGATCGCCACTTTGCTCGATCCTGACATATTACTTTTGCTTCATCCACTTTCATCAATCTTTTCATGCTTTCTCATCGGTTCAGGGTACTTTATATTTTTATAATGTAATCCATCCATCCATCCATCAGCCAAAGGACGTCCACTGCTAAACATAGGCCTCTCCCAATGATTTCCACAGTGACCTGTTGGAGGCAGCCTGCATCCAGCGACTGTATAATGTAATGAATATACAATAATACCAAGAAAAACATTAAATCTTTTTTTTCCTCTTTGAAGTTAATTGCTGAATGCAAGCCGTTTCCAATTGGTCGCTATACCAATCTTTGTGGGAGGCCTATGTTCAGCAATATTGACACTATAGCTTCAAATTCAAGACTTTACTGTACCATACGTATGGTTTGAATTTGCTTATTATAAATTCAAATATTTTAATACACTCAGCTTATTTAATAATATACTTTTATATAATTAATGCAACAGCTTTAGCTGAGCAATGCTTTTAAATAATTAATCGTCGTAAATTGGAAATAATGATCATCCATAAATAACATGAAATCACTTAACGCAATTTAATGCAAAACTGATGTTTTAAATTGAACTTTATAATTATTTATTTTTTATTTATTTTTTAATCCTTTTTTACTCTGGTAATAGATTAATCCTACTACTATGTTACCTAAAGTAAAGTAACTATTGTTGATTTGAAAGTGGCGGAGCCACGTTATTGTCAGTCACGACTCAGCATGAATGGGCAGGCTCGTCCGGGACGGTACCATTGTCTCACAGGACATCGACGTGAAGCGACAACTTCGCGTTTCGTTCAGTGAGTGAGATTGTCGGTTTCACAATACCTCTTTCTTTCCCAAGCGATTCCTTCTCGCTCTCCTCCCAATTTGATTATAAAATATTGATAGGCCGGTATTACATCCATGATCCAGCGTCGTGGACATTCATGGGCGGCAGTGATCACTCACCATTAGGTGACCTGTTTGCTCATTTGCCGGATCTATGTAATAAGAACATACTATTTGCATATTAAAAGTTAATTAAAATTGTTAATTTAAATTTATTTTATTATTGTCATATATTACGTCTGCATTCTATTTAAAGACATTGCATGTTAATTACATACATTGATGGCAATGGAAGGGGGTAAAGTGTTACTTTACGCCTACGTTTTCAAAGGTATATATTGGCAGAGGTGTTACTGTGCAAATTATTTCTATTCCGAGATATAATGAGTTGCGATCTTATTGCCATGTGATACAATTCTCTCTACAATTCCTTACAGGAATACAGTTGCCGAGAAATTTGCGATCAAACAAACACCCTTGCAACATGAACTGAAATGTTGCTTATTTAGATTTTTTAAATATATCTACGTAACAAATAAATTAAACTAACTAAGATTGAGTCTTGTGTCGTGGGTATTAGGAACTACGAGAGACTTTTCGGCCTCACAAACATCCAGACCCGAAACAAATACTTGTGGTTCACACAAACATTTGTATCGGTGCGGGTATCGAACCCGCGGCCTCACGTTTCACAGTCGGCGTTCAACCAAATGCGCCACAGAGGTTGTCAAAGTAAGTTGCATGTTACGTCTACTCCTTGTGATATAATTAAATTTGATAAATAATAAGTGGCATTAATATCAACCTAATTGTGGGCGATCCAAGAGTAAGCTTCAAATTTAAAACACCATAAAATACTCACCCACAACAGGTCCAAGCATTAAACAAGTGACTCCAATTAACAATAGAATCGTTCCCATGGCTGATGTGAATTGATCTGCTGTGACAACATCAGACAATACCAGAGGTACGAGCACAGATACTGTGCAGCGAGAAACTCCCATCATACCTAGGCAGACGTAGGTTAAATATGTGTTTGGGGACCACATTATTGCTGCAAGAAATCAAATAAAACTTTAGTTGTAGAGCTAAAAAATATGATGCAACACTTAATATATTTAGAAGTTGAGACTTAACATCTTATGTCTCAGGATAGCGAGCGCAGTGAAATGCCAAGCATTGCTTTGTAGTTCATGATGTTGTTTGGTTTTGATACTGTCCACGAGCGGTCGTATCGCTTACCATCAGACGAATGGCATGCTCGTCTTTTTTTTTTTATTGCAATGAATGGCGAGACGAGCATGCCATTCGCCTGATGGTAAGCGATACGACCGCTCATGGACAGTAGCAAAACCAATCAACACCATGAATTACAAGGCAATGCTTGGAATTCCACTGCGCTCGCCATCCTGAGATATAAGATGTTAAGTCTCAATATGTCCAGTAGTTACTCTGGCTACAATGTCCTTCAAACCGGAACACAACAGCGCATTTACACTGCTGTTTGGCGGGAGAAATAACTTACCAATTATTGCAATAAAAAAAACATAAATGAAGCATATTTTTGTAATAAACGACGACAATAGACTTTGGAAGTTTAATGTTCTAAATGGGAAACTTACCAAGTCTAGATAAACATGCTAAAGCGAGTCCAATGACGTACATTTCTTGATTTCCTATTTTAGCTTGCCATTTGCTGGTAAATATGAGTAGAGTCCTCGTTGTCAAATCACCGAAGGCTGATATAGAGATCGCCAATGCTACATTATACTGAAATGAGAATAATAAAATAGAATAATAAATGGTCCACTCTTAACTCCCGAGTAAGATGTATTGTGGCGTGAATATATGTATAAGTAAAGACACGATCACAATACTAGTCTTTCTACAGTCACGCCCGAATACTCAAACGTCATTTAAATATTAAGTTGCACTTCACTACCCACGTCACGCTTAATCAGTACATTTAAACGGGACTTACTTAGATAATTATCACTTATAAGTGGAACATAATATTTAGTTAGTTTGAAGTGAGATAAAATTAAAATAAATGTGTAGTAAAGCTGATGGTTAAAACAAAAAAAATACAGCAAAAATGCTGCACATGAAAATAATAGTGTATTTGACAGTTTTTTGGAAAATATCTCATATTGTTCTTTATACCAAAATACACTTGCAATATGAATATTTCTTTGTGAACTGCTATATTTTCAATAAAAATCAAAATTAAAGTTTGAATGATAAATAAGACCGCCAAAACGCTATAGACGTCATATAAGTGGATCACGTGATATTGTTACGTCACTTGCTTGCAAAACAAACATTTTGATTTAGCTGTCAAATCGAAATACATATAATATTCATTATCAAGAATAACTTTTAATAGGGTTACAGCTAAAATGCCTTATAAATGGTGTGTAGTCTCAAATTGCACGAATATATCTTTTAAAACACCGTATAAAATGTTCGTGAGCATTCCAAAGAACACCAAGATTCGGGTAAAGTGGTTAGAGCTCGCTCGTAGAAACCCGAAAGAAATTGCAGCAAGAACTTATGCTTTCATGTGTGAAGATCACTTTAACATTAGTAAACATTTTGTTTATGATATATTATCCTACCCAATTAACGACTTTAAAAAAATATATGATGCACGGTTTCTTCTTCCAGTCCACATTCGCAACATTCAACTCGAATTCGATTTCAATGTTCCAAATGTATTTCCGGATGTCGATCCGAATAATGAATTTATTGGAAAAATTGGTTTATTTTATTTTTTATTGCTATGAATGGCGAGACGAGCATGCCATACGCCTGATGGTAAGCGATCCGACCACTCATTGACAGTAGCAAAACCAAACAACACTATGAATTACAAAGCTAAGCTTGGCATCCCTCTGCGCTCGCCATCCATGAGTGGTTGTATTGCTTACCATCAGGCGAATGGCATGCTCGTCTCGCCATTCACTTCTATAAAAAAATCCCTGAGACAAGAATTGAAGTCTCATTATGTCCAGTAGTTACTATTGCTACAATGTTCTTCAAACCGGAATACAATAGTGAATTGACATTGCTGTTTAGCGGGAGAAAATAGACATTGCGGTGGTACTTACCGTACCAGGCGGCCTCTCGCATATGAGAGACCTACCACCAGTAAAAGTGGTTTAACGACTTACTTGACTCCATCCTTCAGCATACAGAGCTTGGGGCAGGATAAGCGAGTAGGTAGAATCAGTGAAGATAGATAGAGCAATTCCGTGTGACACACATGACAGCAGCAACTTCTTACTAACAGACACGTCTACCAAACTCTCCAATATTCTCCTGGAATCATATAATTATATATAAACAAACAATGGAGAAGGATATTTTTAGCAGTTGACTTCCTGTGGGTGAAGAGAGAGAGAGAAAACAAATCAATAACAATTTGACCCTTGGAATTTCTAGATGCAGATCTAAGATTAACGGTTCATTTCAGCCTTATTATATATTCCTTGCTATTATTTGCTTTATTGAATTAAATAATTTTGTAAATTGTCTACAAAATTAACATCCAAACGCAAAAAATTTCCTTACCCTACATTTTCAGTTTCATATTTCACAAAGGGTGGCAAAAGATTTCAATAGCCGAGATCCACTTATTGCTTTACACGAATATACGGAACAGAAACCCGAAGAAATAAAGAAACACTTGAGTTTCCTCACATCCAATCCCATAGATATTTCACATTCAAGTTGCCGAAGGAAAGGCGAAATGGCTTCATTCGCGAACTCATTTTGTTATCTCGTCTTGCCTTTGTGATTTGGCTTGGTACTATTTTTGTTAAGTTCTTTTACAGTGTACTGTTTTCATTGATGTAAATAAATAAATTATGGAAATAAAATTTTCATTAAAAATAATAGAAATTATCAAACACGATATTAATGACCCCTGAACTCGGGAGTTGTTTAAATTGCATGTAGATTTTAATAATATTTGTAAGGATGCGAAAATGCATAAGGTGCATATTAACTTCAATTTACCTCCAATTCAGTACAGTTTTTAAGTAAATAGTCGTTCGAAAACTATGTCAGCAACCTCTCTCATTATAATATTTCCTTTGACACCTTGAACCTATGAGCAATATAATATTATACCTATTAAAACATAAGATAAATGCCTTACATGAATATTGACTTATTCTTTGTTGCCAAATTGAAATCGTATACTTTTTCTTCCTGCATAGCCGCTGGTACTTCGACATCGGTTAGTTTAACTGTAGGCACTTTACTCTCCTCAGCTTCTTTCTCTTTCTTCTCCTCCATAAGTAGAATTTGCATTTCTGGAAAATGAACAATAGACCACTTGACTTATTTTGTTTCGTTGTCTTCTACAAAAGGCTACGTTTCCCAAACCGTAACAATTAAAAATCTTGTAAGTCCATTTATAATGAAGCAAGGTCGAAATATCAAACCGTACAGTGGGGTAACAAAAAAAGGATGGATAACAAATAGTAACATCATCGTTATTACAGGGCGCCATGCAAAGGAGATAGTGAGTTCCACTACGCCCCCACGTTCATTTTAAAAATACTCATCCCTGTACAATTATTCAAATATGATAAAAACATTTTGTTAGGATGGAAAATGTTTCAACCTAATTAAATGTTTTTTGGACACGTTTATGTCCGAATTTGGCAGATGGCCCGCATTCTTGAGTTTTTTTCTCCATAAAAATACGTATATCACATTCTTGTTTTAACGATCAATTTGCTATTTTAACTCTAACATTAAAACTTCTCTACGTTTCGACTTTAATATCAATCGACTCTAAATACTCAACGAGTGGTAGAGCCACGCTGTTGTCATTTATGACTCAGCATGAATGGGCAGGCTCGTCCGGGGCGGTACCACTGTCTCATAGCAGATCAACGTGAAGCATTTCTTGCGGTGAGTGAGATTGTCGGATGCCTAATATCCCCCTCCTCTGCCCATCCTTTTTCCTTCCCGCTCCCTTCCATATTGATGGGCCGGCAACATAACTATTATCCAAGCTTGGGTGTTCATGGGCGGCAGTGATCGTTTAACATCAGGCGACCTGTTTGCTCGTTTGCCGAACATGTATTTTTTTTTTTTTATTGCAATGAATGGCGAGACGAGCATGCCATTCGCCTGATGGTAAGCGATACGACCGCTCATGGATAGTAGCGAAACCAAACAACACCATGAATTACAAGGTAATGCTTGGAATTCCACTGCGCTCGCCATCCTGAGACATAAGATGTTAAGTCTCAATATGTCCAGTAGTTACTCTGGCTAGAATGTCCTTCAAACCGGAACACAACAGCGCATTTACACTAAATATATAAAAAAAAAACTTAAAAATACGAACCATTATCGTCGATAATTTCAATCCTCTTCATATGCCATTGGACTGGCTGCATCAGAGCCACTGCTATTAAGTTCTGCATACTCAGCCCTGATATAATAAGCAGCGTGCCTCGATACCCGTACTCGCTGTAACACCACTTCACGAACATTGGCGCCAACATATTACATATAGCTGAAATATAAAGTGTTAATTTACAAATCTATTTGAGGTATACTAGCAGCTTAAAACTTTATAAAATGAACATAGAAATATAATTATACATATACATAATATTATGCAATTACAGATAAGCACAGATAAAAAGTGCGTGGTGGCCTGTTGGTAAAGGACCAGACGCGGCTGCCAATATGTTTATGGTCGTCGTGGGTTCAAATCCCAGGGCCCACCTCTGGCTTTTTGGAGTCATGTGTGTATTGATAGCTGTCATCCCGAACCATAACGGTGAAGGAAAACATCGTAAGGAAACGTGCATAGCGATTTGTAAAAAAATCTATGATATTTAAAGTCCGCCAAGTTCCAATGGTTTTATATCCAACTCTACAGAATCTAATTAGTGATATAAATAAATCACCATATTGACAGTAAGCGACTTAATTTTACTTGTAGGGTTGTACATATTATGTTTGTTTACTTTACATTAAAGTATGATATCTTACCACTTATAGTTTGTACGAAACTGACGGCGAAAATACGTCTCGTTACGAAATAGTCGTTGAGTATCGTACATGCTAGATTGTATAATACTCCCATTCCAAAGCCCTGGAATTAAAGTAATTAATTGTAAACCATTTTGAATACTAATTCCAACTATAAAATAATAGATACTACAAAATCAAATGAATTAAATATAAATAAATTGTATTTTAAATAAAGTATAAGTACTATGTATTGTCTTTGTACTGATTTGTGATAACTGATAAGCGTTACTTAATTGTCGACATTAACAATAACGGAATTGACGAGTACATAATAAAAGGGATTTTCATTTCATTTCATACCTGCATTGCTCCTTGACAAATGTAAAACGGAATGTCAGAATACACGAAAACATTTCCAAATATTCCCAAGTTGAATATCACAGCGGCGATAAAAGCCAGCTTTCGCATGGAAACTAATTTCAACATGGAACTTGTAAGAAACCCTGAAATAGAAGCTGGGTTTAATACAAATATAATGTTTTATTCGATATGCCAGAGGCCCATATTCAGAAGTAGAAGTTTAGTTGAAAAGCACAAAATAAATTAATGCCTGTTGGTATTGGACCAGACGCGGCGGCCAACATACTTACAGTGGTCGTGGGTAAAAATCCCAGGACACACCTCTGACATTTAGGAGTCATGTGTGTATTGATAGTTAATCACCAAACACTATTAGGGTGGAGAAAAAAATCCTGAGGAAACCTGCATACCATATTCTATATCAGCCCATATACGTCCCACTGCAGGGCACGGGCCTACTCTACAATCGAGAGAATCGATTGAGAGTGTTTAGGCCATATAGTCCACCACGCTGGCCTAGTGCGGGTTGGCGGACTTACACACCGTAGAAATTCTTTAAAATCGCTACGGTATGCAGGTTTCCTCACTATGTTTTCCTTCACCGTTGAAAGTGCGTGGTGATTGACTATCAATACACACGTAACTCCGAAAAGTCAGAGGTGTGCCCTGGGATTTGAACCCGCGACCACCTTGAACATGTAGGCAGCCGCGTATGGTCCGGTACCAACCAGCGATTCGGAAAAAAATTCTATGGTATGGGATGAGGAAAGGGGTATCGGCAATCTCACTCACCGAACAAAATGCGACAGCAAAGCTGTCGCTTCAAGTCTATTTCATGTGAGACGGTGGTACAACCCCAAAGTATAAAAAATAGTGTTTTTTTTTATTGCAATGAATGGCCACAAGCATGCCACTCGCCCGAAAGCGATACGACCGCTCAGGGCCAGTAGCAAAACCAAACAACACCATGAATTACATAGCAATGCTTGGCATTCCACTGCGCTCACCATCCTGAGACATATGTTAAGTCTCATTATGTCCAGTAGTTACTTTGGCTACAATTATCAACCACAAGGTTCACTTTGTGTTTTTTTTACTTTTGTTATTGTTACTTAATACATAACCTATACTTCTTTATAATGTAATATCTACCTTCATATTTCCATGAAAATACTCACAACAATCTATGAGTTCTATATTTCTTTGATAGTATTAACCAATAGTATCATAAGTACTGCAAATGTGGTTGTAATGTACTTTTCAACTTACAAAGTTTTAAATAAATCTTTTAAATAACATCAAATACATACCTCCTATAGCTAAACAGAGCGAATTGATTCCGGTGACTAGAGTAACATTGGTTGAGGACATCCCAATCTCCTTTATGAAGTCGTCGAATATAATGCCGAAACATCCTAAGAACGCTGTTGTGGTACCCTAGAAAAATATTTAAAGCTTAATTATGCACATATTTTAGTATTGCCCAAGATATTACAATACTTTTTAAACTAATACAAGGACTGTCAAAAGCGTCTAGACTTCGCAAAGATCCTGAATATGTATGGATTATGATAATTACTTGATAGTAATAACATCTAGTCATTTACATCCCCCTCAATCGTACTCTCGATTGTGGAGGAGGCCCGTGCCCTGCAGTGGGACGTATATGGGCTGATACAGTTGTGTCCCTCTGGAAGACACGAGACTCCTTAACAATTGAGAGAAGTTAGGCGATAGTCCATTACGCTCGTCCGGTAGGTACGAGTTTAGGAACAGCATATAGGTACCATAGGATCTTTTGACATTAGCCCAGCGGATTAGTAAGTTGAAATGGCAATGGGCGGGCCACATAGCGCGGAGAACTGAAGGCCGATGGGGTCAAAAAGTTCTCGAATGAAGGCCACGTAGCGAAAAGCGCAGCGTAGGACGTCTACCCACAAGGTGGTCAGACGACCTGGTAAAGGTCGCGGGACGTCGCTGGATGCAGGCTGCCTCCAACAGGTCACTGTGGAAATCTTTGGGAGAGGCCTATGTTCAGCAGTGGACGTCCTTTGGCTGATGGATGGATGGATGGATGGATGGATGTACCAGTGATAGGCGTGTCCGGTGTTCCTTTGATATCACTTGATCAGATGAACAGCGGTGATTTTTACCATATCATTGTTATTTGTTACTCCATCTGCATTATTAATATAAAAACCCAAATAGTATCTTTGTATTGTATTGTATTGGATCAGCCTATACGTCCGACTGCAGGGCTCGGGCCTATTCTACAATCGAGGGTATGGTTGAGAGTGGTGGGGCCAAATAGTAAAAAGTAAATGCGATAAAGTTTTTTTTTTTTATTATCTTTATTTTTATGAGCCTTAGTCACTATGTGACTATGCCGGCCCAGATAAAAGAATTGATGGGGAGAAATATTTTACCATTCATAAAACAAAAATAAAGATATATTCACAGCATTATTCTCAACTTTAGCAGGAATTGCCTGGGTAAGCTGTTTTAGAAAACTAACACCCATATTCTAAGACGTTTTCTCGACTCCACTTGACGTTACTAGAGGAAATCCGTATTCTTAGTAGAAAAAAATCTCCTCTACTCAACGTCACTCAAAAATTTTCCTGTCTCGAGGAAAGGAATCAACTGTCAAACTCAAGGTACGTCGCGACCTACCTTAAGGAAGAAATAAAAGAAATAATCCTACTTTAATATTGTAATTAAAAGAGAGAAATAAAGTTTACCTTTTAAAATTCTTAAATACCTAAATATGCCAACAATTTTTTGAGGTGGGTGCCTCTACACGATTTACACGTTTTCCTAGTGAATGATACAAACATTACTCTTTATTTCATTTAATAAAAGATTTGTGGTTTGGAAACAGTGTTTATTATTTTAAACAAGTTATTAAAGGTTTCCAACAGTTCCTGTAATACTTGTACGATACTTCGTACGAATATCCCGAACGACGATTCATCCATAAGAATATCCTTCGAAATTTCCGGGTTGGATGGTATGACCCTCCTCCTGTCTGCATGCGTTTTTTTCTCCGACTCACTAAATATTTGTCTTCCAGTCACAATCCCGAAGATTTTGAGTTCAATAATTATATATTATTCTATGTAAACACTCTGACATGACATTTGACTGTCACTTTTCAAGTGATCATAGACTATTTTCAAAGGTTTTTTGTTAAATCTCTACTTTATCTATACATCAATGACGTAATTAATGACGTTTTTCCTTGACTCAACCTCACTCGAGGAACCTTTAATAAAGGTATATTTTTAACTAAGCATACCATTTTCGAGGGTCCTTCCAATTCATTTGTAAAGTCACCTCGACTAAAATAAGGTTGAGGAAGATTGGAGGACACGTCTTAGAATACGGGTGTAAATCTCCGGTGTCATGCAGTGCCATCGCAATTTCAGTGCGAGAGCCGTCTCGAGTGACTTAAAAATGTGCATTATTTATACGTGTTTTTCACAGTTTTTGCCCGAAATACGTGTATGTAGGTATGCTCGTACTGAATATTCAACCTTATTTGGTAAGCTAAATGAAATTTAAATGAATCGAATTTGTTGATGAGTGTCGTAATTACGAATTAATTAAATGAATGGAGACGCTTAAATGCCGGTCTGCTGACAACTGGCCTTATACATTTTAATTGACCACATGTGAAATAAATTACACCATAAATTAGCTGTAAATTTATCGTGTAAAATTGGAAAGTAATGTAATTAAAAATATAAAAATATTTTACTCTGAATATATTAAAAGACACGAAATTCTACATCAGCATAAAATATATATATTTTATAGATAAATATACATATGTGGGGTCCCAAACGTCATGGTGTCTTTGACTAGACCCTTTAACATTATTTATCAAGATACATTTTATCGATTCATAAATATTTTTTGTCATTTATCAATTGTCTCTAATTTCGATATTTCGTGGAGCGGTATTTCGACTGCTGACAAAGATAGCTACGTGCCGAAAATCTTGGCTTCCATCCAAAGGCAGGTGCTAGGGTGGCATACAATCTCTTGTACCGTATCTCAAACTTTGACTTGATGTCATAATATCGTACCGCAAAATAATTTTTTTGCAACATCTGGACTTAAATGGCGATAGACCCTCGTGGGACGGAAAATACAAGGTGAAACACTGGTGTCCTGGTTCCTACCATGGGAACCTTTGCCTACCTCTTCCGGGAAAAAGGCGTGATTTTATGTACTATGTGAAGAAATTACTAAAATTGTTGGGACTAATAATTATCATTTTTTGTCATTTTTTGTATAATTCGATACACATCTAACCTAATACAACAGCGAAACTTACTTTCTTTTGGTTTTCAATGAGACGATAGTACTACACTGGTAGTGCCGCCTCTAGTTTACTGTAGCTGAAGGGGTCAAGCAATACTTTACCATTTAGAAGTAAGAAAGTTACGACCTTATAACACTTTTTTACTACAATTGTTTATTTAAGTTGATTAACAGCACCCTAGCCAGACTTATTTCAGAGACCATTGTTTTTGTTTACATCTTTAGTAGTGGTTATTTTTGAATAAAATACTCTACTGCAATTAACATTGATTGAGGCAACATTTAAAAACTTCACCACATTCGTACCACCGCCAACTATCATTAAAACACAACGTCAAACATTTGCCTGCCTCGGTGGCGCAGTTGTACTACGGTATGATTGCAAAACTAAGGTCTCGGGTTCGAATCCCGGCTCGGGCAACGTGACATTGGATTTTTCTATTCATGATCAGCCCGGAGTCAAGAATTTGTGCCTGTTATGGCGATAGACTCGCCCCCTATCCCATCGTGGGACGGAAAATACAAGGCGAAAAATGGGTGTCGTGGTTGCACCTTTGCCTACCCCTTCTGGGAAAAAGACGTGAGTTTATGTATGTACATATTATGTCAAAACATTTGCGAGATGCGCCAAACTACTGTACGAGCAACTTTTCCGGCGCCAATCTATTATAGCGAAATGCCATTGCCAATCTAACTCAATCAGCACGCATGGAAAACAGACTAGCAGAAAACTTCCCTTCTTTATTTTGACTTCTACAGAGAATTAGCGGGTGCTCACATCTGACCAAAACATTCACTTTAATTCCACAAAAATCACTTACGAAGCAAATAATAACAGAGATGAATATGAAATATCCATAACCACCATCTGGAGCCACCAACTTGTACTTCTTATTTTTAACCGTAACAATGTCTTTGGCACTCATGTTGACTGCTCGTCAGTTAAACTGCCGCTCAATAGGAAGAGTTAATATTCACATCTCGCTGTTATCTCTGGTAAACATATTATTTGAACTGCTATAGATAATGTTGGCGTAATAATTATTAATTCTCACGTGTGAGAGAATTATGTATAGGGTGTGTGGGAACTGATTCTGAAGACATGGTAGTTCTGGGGGCTATGGAATTGTAAGGTTTCCTATTGTAAACGAAGATCGTGAGATGAAAATTTCGAGAAACTAAATATCCTTGAAATAAAGCTATTTTTTACGGATTTTATGGCGATTTGGTTTAATTTTTAAATTTTTTGACTTCCCGACGTTTCGATTGCTTTACAGCACTCAGTCCGCCCCGTGACAACGAAAGCTGTTAAACCAAATCGCGATAAAATCCGTAAAAAATAGTTTTATTTTAATGTGTAACATTCGCGTAAGTCTAAGAAACCACTATACAAAATATCCTATCTTTATTTTCTAACTGTCCGAAAACTATAAAACTTTCCGTTTAATAATAAGGACGACAGAATATTACTAAAAACGGAGCAATAATTTAAAAAACAGGTATACAAAAATATTTTTGCAAAGTTATCCTTTGCTGATAAAAACATAATATACGTATAAATATGTCGTTTACCAGTTCTTTGAAAAAAAAAAAGAAAAACAACTAAACATTTTAGTATTTCTTTAAGAACGGTAATAAAAAATCAGCTGACGCTAACAGTTTTTAAAACATTCGCTGCCATGACATTTTGTACGGATATGAGGGGTGCGGTTTTATGAGGGTTTTTAAAATGACTAACATAGAGCACATTATTATTGTTTTGTTTTTATTGAGTGTATAAGTATTGGTGTTTCATAAGCTTTTTCAGAGATGTACCTACACAATGCGTTCAGAGGTATATATTTTTCTTTTATTCAAACAAAGTAAAATATATATTATACTACTTTTATAGATTTTCACGACGTTTAAACAGTAGGGGGTAAGACTGGAGTAAAAAGTAATATTAACCTTGTCACTTATCAAATAAAATAATGTATTATCAACGATAGGATTCCACACTATGTTTTTATGATCAATTTATGGTCTTTAGCATCCTTAATTCTAAGAATTTTCTGTATCATAATATTTATTTTAACGAAGTCAACGAAGCGGTTTTTTGGCCGACCTCGGGGTTCAGACCCGGTTAAATTGAGGCTTAGGCATATAATGTCTATATACTTCGTGGAAAATTTTCTCTGACATGCGAAACCAAACTGCCTGACCACCTAAAATCTGTAACAATAAAAGAAAAGTATAGAAAGGGACACACTGTATTATGTAATTAAGTTATAAAAATAACATGTATAATGAAACAAATAAAGTTAAAACAATAAAACGGCGACACAGCTCTACCGGGGACAGGTTGATAACACCATGTATCTGTAAATCAAAAGTAAATATTGCTAAGTAAATATAGCTACTCCCAAATACTTTGTGACTTTTACTATTATATTATTAATTGCTATTTTTAATTAGTACTAGACGTCCTAGCCTATAACATTCAGGAGTTAAAATGTAATGATTAAACTGTGTACAGTATAAATAACTAATAATATATAAATAAATACACCCAACAGTCACATACATAGTCCTGACCCCACACTAAGATCGAGTCTTGTGTCGTGAGTATCAGAAACTACGAGATACTTTTTCGGTCTCACCAACACCCAGACCCGGAACAAATACCTGTGAATCACACAAACATTTCAGTGCGGGAATTGGACCCGCGGCCTCTCGTTTTACAACGGCGTCTAACCAACTGCGCCACGAAGGCTGTCTGTGGCAACTGTGTTACGGAGAATGTCTGTGAAAAGGACGAAAAGTTAATCGGAAAGATGTACCAGAAGTGGCTGATTCATGTTCACAGCACACAACGTTGTGCCATCGTAGTTACCTGTGCACTGTTCGTATCTTATTATCGCACAATTTAAAGGTGAAGGATAAAATAGTGAGACATTACCCAAAGAATTCCAAAGATATGTGAAGTCCTTCACCTGGACTAGGCAGACGTGTTGGTTGCTTTGTGGTTCAGAGGTGCAAGAATTTCGCCTCGGTATCCCTGCCCAGCGTGAGAAGCGACCTAAAGGGGCCATTGGGGTCGTTGGGCAAACTGCGGGGGCAGTGCGCCCTCACTTATAATGTCTCCGAGATGTGCGATAGAGCGCACGGGCTAGTCTCTGTCGTGGACGCCTACAACATCTCGAACAGGCGACCAAAAACAGCGGTAAGTTTGGGGCATTCAGGCTCCCCACAATGGAAGGACCAGGAATGGTTTTGCGCCGGGCGGTTACGCGGACGTCAATCGGGGTGCCTCACGCCCTGGGATGTCGGGTGCCGCCCATAATGCGTGTGACGGTCAGCGAGGGGTTTTTAGTCAGTATGCTGGCATAGGTTTTGCTAGAGACCTAGCTCGGCCACAATCTGCAGCGTGCCGGGCTAGAAGGCCAGAGACCCCTTTCGGCCTCCCCTGGGGTACTGAAAGGGGAGCTTAATAGCTTTTCCTCTTGGGCAAAAAAAAGGCTGACGTGTTGGATTAGGAGATGAACCACTCTTGATAGTAGAGGCGCCCCGTGTCGATTAGCTGTTTTTATGTTATGTACCTAGCCCAGTTTTTCACTTGACTAACTGCCGTACTCAGAAATGTCAATTAAATAATTACTAAGTATAGATTTTACAAAGATAATCTATACTAAGGAACGATTTAATTCACATTAAACGTCTCTGTGTGCGGCCGTAAGACGCTATTAACAAGAAAAATTGTGTAAAAAACAATTGAATGTCTGACCGAAGTATTTGTAAAATTTTTCATCATACATCGAGTACTGTTATTTCCTTAGCGCTCTACGGAGCAAAATCTTCTACGTGAACATTTATCGTGAAAATTTCGTGGCGTAATCGTGTAGGCGCCGCGCTGTATTCGTTGTCAAATTAACCTGTCTTCGCGCACAACGCCTTCAGCAAACGTTTGTAGAACTTAAACATATACATTTCATTGCCTTTTCTATTACGATAGTGTCGAAATATCATAATGTTAATGTTATAGGCATTTGCCTTTGTGTTTGGTGTAGAAATCACATGTCGCTTGTGATAAATAAATTAGATTTTAGAAATAATTGTGCCTTGGCTTGTCACAAATAAAATATTTAATTATTTAAATAAATGCACTCAACAGTCATACACCTTGAATAAATTTTGATTACATAAGTAGCAGAAAATATGAGACAGTTTTTCGGTCTCACAACAACAGGAACAGAATTAGCTAGTGCAATAGATGTTATCCTTTGAAGAACTTCATATCTGACATTGTATATTCAATACAGTACAATACTCTTTATTGTAAACCAAAAAAACAAACAATATTCCGGGTATATCAAGACTGCGACCGAAAACGGAGCCAGGTGGTAGTTTTAGTGGTTACAGACGCTAAAAATGTTGCAGTAAAAGCAACAGATTTCTTTTGGCAATTTTTTAAATATCGTCATATTTGGATGGTAAATACCTAGTTTTTGGGAAAATAGTAAATCAAACCCTTCCGTACCATTGCGTCTTTAAAAATAAAAAGGTGAACATTATTATTTTAGGAAAACTATGTATTTACCACGAAATATGACGATAAATAAAAAAAAATTACGATTTTTTTTTTTGCGAAATTTTTAGTTGTATTGTGTCTGAAGTCACTAATACTACAACCTGGCTTCGTTTTTGGTCGCAGTCTTCATATACCCGGTATATACAAAATCAGACAAAATACAACAACTTATGGTATTACAATGGGCGGTCTTATGGCTTAAAGCGATCTCTTCCAGACAACCTTTGTATATTTTCAGTGGTAAGGTATAATACCATCAATGGTTTTATTACATATTATTATCACTCGTATTAATCACCTGCATGATTCGTCATGACAAATTTCATATCTCGCATTACACAATGACTGCAGATTTTAATATCGTGTGCGTAACAACACGCAATTGTTAACATTGTGTATTTAAGTAAAACCAAAACTTATGCATAATTAAATAATGTTTTATGAGTATTCTCTTTGTCAGATAAAGAGGAGAAGCATTCCATAACCATTACAAAGTAAAAAAATCATGTAGCCTCAAAAACGTAATGCATATAAGCAAATGTCTTCTTTGGTGACCAATATTTGGCAAAATATTGCTCTCATAAAAATCTTAAGCCATAAAAATTGGAAACGCCCAAGATCTAGCAACTTCCTGCCTTTACTAGGTTTTCTACACATTTTCTTATCATTTATTTATTTAAAGAATTAGAATTTATATAACGGAGAATGAGAGGATGGGTTGAAAGATTATTGCATACACAGTGAATTGACAATTGCCGTACAATGACGCGGATTTTTATTCCGTTAAATTGTATTATTTTGCGTTAAATATATGTTGCGTAACTACGATTTTAAAGTTGAGGCTTAAATAAATAAATAAATAAACAAATAAATACACCCAACAGTCACATACATAGTCCTGACCCCACACTAAGATCGAGTCTTGTGTCGTGGGTATCAGAAACTACAAGAGACTTTTTGGTCTCACAAACACCCAGATCCGAAACAAATACCTGTGGATCACACAAATATTTGTTTCGGTGCGGGGATCGAACCCGCGGCCTCTCGTTTCACAGGCGGCGTCTAACCAACTGCGCCACGGAGGCTGTCATCTACTATCTATCATGTTAAATCTACTTCTCTTTCTACCAGCTCCATTCATCTTATAAGGAATCGACATAATAGGACTTCAATTTTCCATAGTGCAAATTATTTTTCTACCTTTCTAACACAGAATTTAAAAAGCATTTTATGCTCAAGTTGTCTGAGGCGAATTTATAATGGTTGTAGTCTGTTTGAAATAAATAAATAATTACAACATTAGGTAATGTATGCCAATGTGTGGACATTGGTGTGCGTTGTGTGTGTTTTATAACCACTTAGGTTAAGACTAGTTTTAAATAAGTACATGTAACCTTTTTTGTCCCAATATATAAAATAAAATAATCGACGGGCTGCCGGAACCGTAACTCTCAAAAGTTACTTGTGTACATTTGATTTAACAGTCTATTTCGCTGCCTATAAGACTATTTCACAAAGTAATAAACCTACAAAACGACGACAATCAGTATACTTTGCTTAGGTTTATAAATATAAATATTCTCTTATCATAATTTTAATAATATAATATATTTCATATAGACTTACTGCTTATTCTTCGTATACATAAAGCTGAGTAAATAGTTGATCGGTCTACGAGATAAAAACATATCAAATAAATGTTACACACATGTTACTCAATATTGGATAATTTCACATTTTTATTTCTATCAGCGTATAATATTTTCTTTGTAAAAACTACTTTATAACCTCAAAAGGTACAGTAGAACGCCGATTATCCGAACGCCGATTAACCGAATCGCCAATTATCCGAATCGATCCTAAGCGTATTATAAAAAATAAAAACCAAGTAATTTATGTTTTGTTTTATTGTAACAAGAATTCGCTGGAGTCCAGATATATTTCAACTGTTATGATTGAGGGCTTAATGAAGAAGGTTGTCAAACTTAATAAAGTGAAGAGTTCTATGTGTGACAGTTTATTTTTCTTTATTACCAGTCTAAGTCCGATTATCCGAATCTTCGATTATCTTAATCGACCGCGGTCCCAATTAATTCGGATAATAGGCGTTCTACTATATGCCACGTTAAAAAAAATGAATCTACCCTGTAAATATGATGTGATTCTAGGAAGTTAGAAATGTATCTGTGTTTGCGTTATTGCTAGGGTTGTCGAAGACAGGACACTCTGTCTCAACGACTTTGGCATCAGTACTGATTTTCTCCTACATAACTTGCCATTCCTTTATAGCGGGCTTGCAGAGAGAAGCTGTCTTTGTATTAAAGTATACAATATATTATCTCTATCTACACCACCCCATGGTCCACTTTCCTGGTCAGACTTTGTTGTTTTGTCCCATCTGTAATATCCAATACGAAGTAGTTTTATAATTAAAGATAATTTACTGGTGGTAGGTCTCTCATATGTGAGACACCGCCTGGATAGGTACCACGACAATGTCTATTTATCCCGCCAAACAGCAGTGTAAATGCACTGTTGTAACTACTGGACATATGTGACTTAACATTTTATGTCGCAGGAAGGCGAACGCAGCCGAATGCCAAGTAATGCTTTGTTATGTGTTCTTTGCTTTGTAATGTACATGAGTGGTCGTATCGCTTACCATCAGGTGAATGGCATGCTTGGCTCGCCATTCAACGTTATAAAAAAAAGTAAAATCTGGATAATCTCTTCCACATAAATGTATCCAAGAGTACCAAACAACCTTAAATCAACACTTAACATAACGTCCTACACTAACAGATAATAGTGACTATTTAACTGACTGTCCTATTGATAACAACACTATAAAGAAGATAAGAGGTCCATACATCAAGGTGAGACAGGTAATCTGTGGGAGGATCGTCGTAAATATTCCGGGGATCGCGTGAATCACGAGATAGGGCTGGCGCAATATCCCTGATTTGTATTCGACCGTAACAATTGTTAATATTGTCGTATTCATCCAGCTGCCCTAATTCTACAATATATTAAGTTTTATACACAAATATTGGTGAGATTCTAGGCTCATTTCAATTGGTTTTAATTCTGCTACGATAAGGTTCATTCCCAATAGAGTATCTACTATCGAGAGATAATTATTTTAGAGAGAGATGCCACTAATGCCACCCCCATTTTGCCAAGTCATTACCATAATATCCACATGTGGTCCAACGCTAACAGAAAGGATATAATTATGCCATTTTTTTACATTACATAATATTATTAGACTTTCAATGAAAATGAAATGAATGAAATGAAAATAATTTATTGAATCCCTTAAAATGTTCAACATTGTTTAGATTCAGTCATTTTTTGAACTACCACCCGGTTCGGAAAGCGGTTTTCACTAGAGAAGAACGGGCAAGAAACTCTAGTGTTGCTCTTTTCAAAACCAGTTTACAATTTGTAGTGATTATTACAAAAATTACAAGTTGGTTTAAATCAGAGCAGTTCATTAATAACTTGTTATGATTTGCAAGTAGGATATATTTTAATACGAATAAGTTTACTTTATATTTAATAGGGCTGAGAGAAACGAAACGAAGTAACCGGTTAACAGTAATAATACCGGACCTGCTGGTTGAGTCTAGGATCCCACGCATCTCAGCCCCATCCATGCTGCAACTAAACTAATAAGGCAATTTGTGATATTTTGACCGACTATCTGAGGTAGAACGCGTATTTATAATAGTTTTTTGGAATATTATTTTCTAGGGCGAACTCTTTTGAGAACAACGATTTTACGGTCGAATCGTTTTTTCTCTCCATAACCCGCTGATTGGCAGCGAAAACTTTCCCCCGGTGAAATCTCCCGGCGGAAATAAAAAGTTTATTTTGCAAGTCATAATATTCTAACCATCTGGAGAGAAGCAATTATTTTTCTTAAATTATAATCGAGTTAAAAAGGTTGGAGGTTAATGCGGAAGATACAAACCTCTGACTTTTCGAAGTTGTGTATTTTTAGTTAATTACCACTCAAATTAGGAAACTGGCGTCACTGAAAGATAAAGAAAAAAAGAAGAAAATGTTACCAAGAAAGTTACTTGCGTTGTTTCTACTTCACAGATATTACACGTGCCGAAACGACGGAAGCATGTGACTATTCGAAAGACCCTCATGAAACTACTTGTTTAAAGAATATATAGATTGGCTGGCCCACGAGACTTGATTTTTTTTAATTGCAATGAATGACGAGACGAGCCTGCCATTCGCCTGATGGTAAGCGATACGACCGCTCATGGTCAGTAGCAAAACCAAACAACACCATGAGTTACAAGGCAATGCTTGGCATTCCACTGCGCTCGCCAACCTGAGACATAAGATGTTAAGTCTCGATATGTCCAGTAGTTACTCTGGCTACAATGTCCTTCAAACCGGCACACAACAGTGCATTTACAATGCTAAGCTGTGTTAGATACCTACCTAACATTATGCTAAAAAGCAACAAAATACTTCTACGCCTTTTCATGTACTCATTCATAAATTAAAAATACTCTATCTTGTTTCTTGGAATCGGATTTGTTAACATGTCTACATTTGTTATCAATATATTTTAAATCGTTATCTAAGCTTAAAATACTTATCTGGTAGAAGTGTACACGATAAGTTTATAATCACGAATAAGGTGTATAAAGAGAAATAGATATACAAATAAGTAATCGTAACCGTTGTAATCTTATATAAATCTTAGATAGTTGTAATTCCTTAGTAAATATATTATCATATTTAGTGATATTCAACCTCTTTATAACGCAGCTATTCTATTATATTATATAAGTTACCAGTTAAGAACTTTTTTTTTGTTTCGAGAGGAAAAGCTATTAAGCTCCCCTTTCGGTACCCCGGGGGAGGTCGAAAGGGGTATGTCAGTGTCACTGGCCTTCCAGCTCGACACAATGCGGATGTTGTGACCGAGCTGGGTCCCTGACAATATCTACGCCAGCATACTGACTAAAACCCCCTCGTTAATCGTCACACGCATTGTGGGCGGTACCGGACATCCCAGGGCGAAAAGCGCCCCGATTTACGTCCGCATTACCGCAACGCGCAAAACCATCGCTGGTCCTTCAGTGTAGGATGACACCCACTTACGCCTATTTTTTGGACGCCCGTTTAAGGTGTTGTGGGCGTCCTTGACAGAGACGAGGCTCCATCGTACATCTCGGACTCGTTATACGTGTGGGCACACCGCCCCAGCAGTGTGCCCAGCGACTCCGATGGCCCCTTTAGGTCGCCTCTTACGACGGGCAGGGAATACCGTGGCTTAATTCTTGCACACCCCGGACCACAGAGCAAACCAGTTAAGGCCTAGTGTTACTTATTTGCATTGTAATAATTAGGTTACGATGGGGCTGGCATAGACTCATTTTGTCTAAAATCCCCTAAATAAAAAAATATTAAAAAATATATATTTAGTGATAGTCAATTACCACGTACTATACCAGTAAAGAAACCATAGTGAGGACACCTGGATACCATATAGATTTACAATCATTTCTATGGCATGTGAAGTTCTCTAACCCGCACCAGGCTAGCGTCCTCCCTCTTGCGTCGATGCCCCAATGCTGGAGGCCATGAGTCATCAGGGAAACAATCCTTCGCGCACGATGTTGTGCCGTCTGATCCGGTTTTTGGCGACCTGAACCGCTTCAGCCATATTCATGTTGAGTGTGGTGCGGATCTGATCCGTCCAGCGCTTTGTGTTCCTGCCTCTTAATCTCTAGCTAGCATACTATAACTTAAATCCTCTCAATCTAATCGGTTCTAGAGAAGTCCTATGATCAGCAGCAAGTACCTGCGCTGACACATTAAATAACAAATATATTACTCCAAATACGGTGCTTAAACAGCCAACCGCCGCAAAAAGTTACAATACGGCGACGTTAATATGATTAATTCATCAGACGGATAAACTGTGCTAACAAAGTTACTACGTCAAAGTGTAGCTGGAGCGGAGTCATAAATAAAATTATTTAGCAAGGGATTGGACGGGATACGCCGGTGCGGATTAGTGAATTAAGTTCGTTTGCTAAAAGGAAAGTCATCACACGAAGCGAATTTATGCGTACTCAATATGTTTTATATTACTCACGAGCCTGGTAATGATATTGGTGGTTATGACGATGGTGGCTTGCTTGTAAAGTGTCGATGTTGATGTCTGTAGGCATTTATATGGCTTTTGAAACTGGAGAATCCTTTTACCAGCAAAGAAATAGTGGATAAAGGATAAGGATTTTTGATCCGACTTGTCAGATGGTAAAAATCATCATACTTAGTATTTGGCGGCCGTTGCCATCACATACCTACTGCATTTAACGTTGGTTTTTTATGAATTTTATGAATCGTCATAATCTATAAAGTTTCGCTTGCTAGTATTTTGGGACGGAAATAAGATCGGCGTAGGTACTGTGATATCAGTGATATCTCTGCCCACCTCTACGGAAACATCGGCGTTAGCTTATATATGGTTACTGTTGATTTAATTGATCTATGTACATACTACATACACTGCCTCGGTGGCGTAGTTGTATTACGGTATGGTTACAAAGCTGAGGTCTCGGGTTCGAGTCCCGGGTCGAGCAAAGTGATATTGGATTTTTCTATTCATTATCAGTCCGGAGTCAGGAATTTGTGCCCGATATGGCGATAGGCTCGCCCCCTATCACATCGTGGGACGGAACATACAAGGCGAAATGTGGGTGTCCTGGTGGCGTCTCTGCCAACCCCTTCGGGGATAAAGGCGTGAGTTTATGTATGTATGTAAATACTACATATATGCGGTTCTATATGCATACATTTAAGCGGTTTCATAATTCAATCAATATCGCAGTTTCAGTTTCAATCACTCTAGCCAGGCTTTTAGCAAAAAGTAATAAAATTCCCGTCTAACTAACTCACACGGGTCAATATACTCTCACCCGTGCGGACCCGAAAATAATTCAATTTCACACTCCATGGATTCCCAGTTAAATTACAGGCAGAAACGATGAGTACAAAATGGATACGGAATAGAAATAAACATTACACGCTTATCAATCGTTTAATTAATAATAGTTTTCCTAGAGTCTGGCGATTTCCAAACGATGGTCGGACCAAATATCTGAGGAACTAAAAATATCTGTCAGCGACGCACGACGCAAGCTACAGAACGAAACCGATGGAGACAACTGGTCGACGGAATTAAACGGAGTCACGATCCTCAGCAGTGAGGAAACGATTTAGAGAGAGAGAGTCTGTCGCGTTTCGTTCGGTGAGATTAAGTAATAAATAAATACACCCAACAGTCACATACATAGTCCTGACCCCACACTAAGATCGAATCTTGTGTCGTGGGTATCAGAAACTACGAGAGACTTTTCGGTCTCACAAACACCCAGACCCGAAACAAATACCTGTGGATCACACAAATATTTGTTTCGGTGCGGGGATCGAACCCGTGGCCTCTCGTTTCACAGGCGGCGTCTAACCAACTGCGCCACGGAGGCTGTCAATTGGATCAGATTGGCGGATGCCAATATCCATTTCCTATTCCCATCCTTTTCCTTCCTGCTCCCCTCCTCATTCAATAGGTCGCCAACACATCTATGATCCAAGCGTTGTGGGTGTTCATCACGCCAGTGATCAGTTACCATCAGGTGACCTGTTTGTTCGATTGCCGATACCTGTGCAATAAAAAAAAATAGAGTAATGCTAGAATAATTGGTATTGAACTCTATAATTCATGATTGAAGGCTACACGCCTCAATTAAGAGTATTGGTAGGATAATAACACCATATTTGGAAAAATGAATTGAGCCGAATACTTCTAGATTATAGGCCTCATAACGGTGAATGTAACATACGTTGTCTAGTGTCCTGGAAAAGGAAGGAAGGAAAAAGATCACGCGGGCGTACACCAACAAGATGGACTGACCAAATGAAACCCTCTTCATCCGCAAAATTCTACACAGCCATGAGAGACGCGCTGGACAGAAACCGGTGGAGGCAGATCACCCGCTCCAGATGCAACCCTGATGCTGACCACGATCCTCAGACATGAGGGACCGACCAGAGAGAGAGAGAGAGAGAGATCTGGAAAAAATTATTGAGCCGAATACTTCTAGATTGTAGGCCTCATAACGCTGAACGTAATATAGTTGTTTAGTGTTTATGCACAAGGTGGATAGACGACATAATCAAAGTTACTAGAAGTCACTGAATGGATGCAGGCTACTTTTAACAGGTTGCAGAATATTCAACAGTGGAATTCGTGTGCCAAAAGATATTGATTGATAGATTCGACGCTATTTATATTATTATATTATTGAAGTTTTAGTAAGGGTCCCTAGTTTTTAAGCAAATAGGAAATGATTTTCATACTTTAAACAAAAGATATAAGTACTACATAATTACATTTCAAGAAAAAAAATATATCTGATAACCATTTAAATGCGCTAAGCTTCTATTAAAACTGTCAAGCTGCAATATCAAGTCATGCAATATATTATCGTAAAATTTTAATCCAGTGTAAGCATTATACAAATCCATCCTTTTCAGTTTACATATATACCAGAAAGTTATTGACCATCCTTCTGTTGCATGTTTCTTTTTTATTGCGATGAATGGCGAGACGCGCATGCCATTCGCCTGATGGTAAGCGATACAACCGCTCATGGACAGTAGCAAAACCAAACGACACCATGAATTACAAAGGAATGCTTGGCAATCCACTGAGCGCCATCCTGAGACATAATATGTCAAGTCTCGTTATATCCAGTTACTACTCAGGCTGCAATATCCTTCAAACCGAAACACAACAGTGTATTTACACTACTGTTTGGTGGAAAAAATAGACATTGTGGTGGTACCTACCCAAGCAGCCTCTCACACATGAGAGACCTACCACGAGTAAAATGTAATTTCAAATGAATGTTGTTGATATAGTTGGTAATTTGTCCGTATTTTTATATTATACTTTTACGTGAAGGCCCCACATAAATTGCCCCTGAATTGCTTATAAATCTATGGCTGACCACTTGATGTCAACTTTTTCAGATAATACACCTTTACGATGGCCAGTACTAAATGATAGATTTCACATACCATTGAATTTGTTGAGGAATATTCCCGCATCAGCTTGCAGATTTTCTCACGATGTTTTCTTCTACCTTGAAACCGTAAATTAAATTCTCTGAAATCGACCTTGACACCTCGATTACAAAATATTTTTGTAAGTTTACGTGAATTTGAAAAGCTGAAATGAAAGTAAATTTAACAATCGTGTGGCGGTTTTTGATTTATAAGAAAACCACGACGAAAATCCATTTTCCGAATTTAGAAGACTTTAAAGGCTTCGTGGTCACGAGGTGAATTGCGGTGTTAATCATCAAAATGTTACAATGACTACCTTCATGTCACAATTTAACATTTATCACGCAATACGCTCCTTCATACCTATCATTCACTTTTATGCACCTAACTAATTAATTGGCTTTTGTAACAAAGTGTGCATGGAGTGGCGAAAGTAAGGCGGGGCTCTGTGGATCGATAGAGGCGCGGTGCACCCAGCCACAGCTCGCCGCACAAACGAATGGGTGTGCCATCTCCAACAATATATTGACATGGTTTGGTTTATTCGTCGAAGTCTACTCGGTTGTTAATCAATTTGGGAATGCTTATAGTATTCCTGACATTTGCATTTTAGAGATTGACCATTTCTCACACCTGCCACTGTAACTTCTGTAAGCTGGGATCAACAGTGCGTACAATTTCCACATTTTAATGACACCGAGCGTTAAACCTCCGGGAATGTCTAACTTATGAACCTTTATAATAAAAATATCTATATCTATATCAGCCCAGATACGTCCCACTGCAGGGCACGGGCCTACTCTACAATCGAGAGAATCGATTGAGAGCGGTTAGGCCATATAGTCCACCACGCTGGCCTAGTGCGGGTTGGCGGACTTACATACCGTAGAAATTCTTTAAAATCGCTACGGTATGCAGGTTTCCTCACGATGTTTTCCTTCACCGTTAAAGTGCGTGGTGATTGACTATCAATACACACAAACTCCGAAAAGTCAGAGGTGTGCCCTGGGATTTGAACCCGTGACAACCGTGAACATGTAGGCAGCCGCGTCTGGTCCGTTACCAACAGGCCACCAAAAAATATACGAGCTCATATTAAATGAATATTCTAAACCGACAGTTCGATTGGGAGGGCTTAACTCATAATTCCTTCCTATGGTATATTTGGATCTCTCATAAACATTCTTGTAAATATATCTGTGGTATACAAGTTTCTTTGTGACATTTTCTGTCATTATTAATTAGCGTGTCCTTATACGTCATCAATTTATTATTCCCTAGGTACCCGCTATCTGTCATAGTCCGCGACTCAAGGTTCACGAAAGCTGATTTACATTACTTAATGTAGTGTTAACGCGTAGAAGAAATGACATAACTAATATGACGTAAGGCTTACGTTTAGTGCGTGGTAGCCTGTAGGTAACGGACCAGACGCGGCTGTCTACATGTTCGCGGTGGTCGCGGGTTCAAATCCCAGGGCACACCTCTGACTTTTCGGAGTTATGTGTGTATTGATAGTCAATCACCACGCACTTTGACGGTGAAGGAAAATATCGTGAGGAAACCTGGATACCGTAGCGATTTTTAAGAATTTCTACGGTATTTAAGTCCGCCAACCTGCACTAGGCCAGCGTGGTGGACTATATGGCCTAACCACTCTCAATCGAATGTAGAGTAGGAAGGACCGTGTCCAGCAGTGGGACGTATATGGGCTGATACAACAAGGCTTACGTTCACGGGCTTTAGACTATAAAATATTACAAGGAACTAGATAGTATAATCTATTCGTATCAGTCATTCAATTGCTATAATCCCGTAAAAATATTTTAAACGAAAGATAACACATGCATATTGCACTGCTGTGGTTTAGATAATGTTTATAAAGCTTAATTTTGAAAAATGAGTCAGCACGAATTTGAACGAAAATTGGAATGTCGCCTTATTGTTTAAGTTCTTATGTATGTGCTATGATGAGTCCTGAATTCAATTTTCAGGAGGGCAATCCACTTTGTGTTCTTTATTCGAAAAATAACATAATAGTGCTTCGGGAATAGAATTGGTGCATTCTATGGCTATAGATCGCATTTAGGGCAGAATTTAAGTGCGGCGAATTGTGACACCAGCGGTACCTCTGTCTACCTCTTCAAGAATATCTGAAGCGTAAACCTATACAAGGAAATATTGTGGAATAAATGATTAAATAAAAATTATACCCAATAATTGACTTAAAAGACGATTGATAAGATATATAAATATCAAAAGACTGCGTAGTTTTTTTGGCGAAAACCGACAATAAATTATTCATTTTAAATACGGATTTAATCTTAATCCTTAGAATCTTGGACTTAATCTTAAGGATAACTACGAGTATAATAAAACTAACTGACAAGAAACACAGGTGATATCACGCACTGTTTATTAAATATACAGGGTATATCAAGACTGCGACCGAAAACGAAGCCAGGGGGTAGTATTAGTGACTTCAGACACAAAGCAGGTAAAAATTTCGCAAAAAATATCGACAACTTTTTTTTGTAATTTTTTACTTATCGTTGTATTTGCGTGATAAATACATAGTTTTCCTAAAATAATGATGCAGACCGCTTTACTTTTAAACACCCAATGGTACGTAAGGGTCTAAATTATTATTTTCGCAAAATCTAGGTATTTGCCACCCAAAAAAGACGATTTTAAAAAATTCTAAAAAAATATCTGACGCTGTTTTGATGAAATTTTTATTTGCATCGTGTCTGTAACCACTAAAACTACCACCTGGCTTCACTTTCGGTCGCAGTCTTGATATACCCGGTATATTAGGTTACTTGAAACGAAAATGAATTTCCTTAGACGGTCTAAGTTCACCAATGGATTCGATGTAGCTGAAAATTATGATTAAATATTTTTATAAACCGAATACACTGGCTGAAGTCAAAACACTTTTTATTAACTAACATCAACTACCAACTAGAACTATGGGAAATTAGTGAAGTCAGAGGGAAGATATGAGATGATATGATATGATAAGAACATTGTAGCCAGAGAAACTATTGTCATATTGAGACTTAATATCTTATGGCTCAAGATAGCCAGCGAAGTCGAGTGCCAAGCAATACTTTGTAATTTATGGTGTTGTTTGGTTTTCTACTGTCCATGAGCGGTCGTATCGCTTACCATCAGGCGAATGGCATGCTCGTCTGTGTAATGTATCGATAACAAAGACAATTAGTAAAATGTTTCATTAATATTACATGTAACGGAGAGAAAATCAATTGCATATAGACACATAAACGCTTGTATCTACAAAGTGGTGGGTAGAGATGATACCGATGCGGAATACAGTGCATCTAAAATATTTTTCGTCTTGAGATATGACATGGGGCGAGTTTATTTCCATAGCTTGCATAAGTTGTATTAATAAATTTTTCAAATCCAAATGTAACTAGACTGGAAAGTCGACCCCAAGTACTCACTGTAACATAAAAAGTTGCGCTTTCAATAATAACACACCAAAATTAATGTGTTAAAAGTGATGTATATTTGTCCTATGATGTTGCTAAGCATTAAAATTTTCTAAAACATTTTCCATTAAGACTCGTTAGATTGAATTATACCTTTAGCGCAAGATAAAGAAATACGCAATTTAGATCTAGAACAGATAGCAAAAAGGACCTTAGCAATTTATTGTCGCGCTCATCCAGTAGATACTATCAAAGAAATTCGAAAAGAAGACCTTTAGGTGAGTTCGGTTCAAATTTTTTAGGTAGTAAAACTTCGGCCAAAATTGTACCATTGCCATTTTATGCTCGGAAAAAAACATATTAAAATGGATGTGATAGGTCCCTCGTATGCTAGTTATAATATAATATGTCCACCAAGATGATAAGATCGAACACAGATGATTCAGTTTTGTAGCTAACAACAAGCTCTAAGTATAAAAATTCGCTGATTTAGACGTTGTTGAAATTAGTGAATCCTCTACTAAAACATTCCTGAGTATGTATGCAAGCCGAATAGCAAAATAAAATGGGTTATATAAGTGCGTGATATAAATACAATAAAAAAAATTTATTCTTCTTATTTTTACAAATGTTGGTTGCACCAACACCAATACTAGCGCAAACCGTAAGTAGTCATTTCGGGTCAGTGCATTGTGAGAATTCTCTCGTAGTTTACAATAGTGTGAGTTCAGGACTACATATTTTACGAATATTGATTGTATTTATTAATAAAATTATGTAAAATTGTATATACTAACGGCCTTATTCATAGACAGACTTAAAACCTATTTTAGTTAACGAATGTTTTGTATTCTTCGCTTAAGCTAAATTATAAAGTCGTTCGAAAGGGACTAAACATTCGATAACTAAAATAGGTTTTAAATATGTGTATGAATAGGGCCGTAAGTCATAAGCTGCTCCTGTGTTATAGCATGAAAATTAAAATATCAACGAATATTAATGAAGAAATCAAGCTATTGTGACAACTACATTAGTAATGATTTTATATGCGTGACTTATTCTTGAGATTAGCTATCAGTGTGATAATTTGATAATCTTGGTAATACCCAATATCAGTTTGTCTGTAATTTCAATTGATATACGGTCGATTAATGAATTAAATGAGATAAATTTTATCAGAATATATTTTTGATAATAGTTCAAATTATTGAAGGTGGAAATAATTTTGGTCATCATGACGTGTTGAGTTGATGTGAAATATGATTAAATTAATTGTTATCGTCGTAAATATATTGATGACAGCATATACCAATAGGCAATATTAGAAAATCACAATATTTCACCCGCTTCATAAAATCTGTATCCTGCAGAAGGCTAAAAATTCAGGCAAAAAAAGCTTTTTTTTTGTTGGTATTACACAACTCAAATAGAAAATGATAATATTGAAAACAGGAAGATTATCGAACAGCAAGGCGGACTGTAACGATTTGTAATAACAACATTTTGGCTTGCTGATAATAATAGCTATTTGTAAGGTTCAATATTATATTTTATTCATATGTGGAATGTCAAGCATTGCTTTGTTATTCATGGTGTTGTTTGGTGTTGTTGCTGACCATGAGCGGTCATATCGCTTACCATCAGGCGAATGGCATGCTCGTCTCGCCATTAATCGCAATAAAAAAAAATACATAAGTTTGGTGTCAAAACATTTTCAAGTAAATAACACATTTTTCTTTTTTGTTTCAGGTACGTGTAAGATTTTTTCCCGAGATTGCCACAAACAACATTAGCTGCTCTGTAAATATAATTCACGGAATATTTAGAACGGTTGGATGAACTATATTATCTGTGTTACTGCAAAACGGACTGTCATCATGAACATTTTTTTTTCAGAATATTGGAAGTTTTAAATACTTCACAAACAATGTCGATATAAACATGTGTTTAACAACGACACACAATGTTTATAACACCACCAACATTCTGTTATTATCGAAATATAGAAAAGAGTACGTTCTCTTATTTGTTTTTTTACGACGACATAATATAGAACACATCTTTTATCATTTACGTTATATGCATTTTTTTATCTATACTTGCAACTTCTCCCTACTTCTACTTCTCCCTGACTTTGCTGCGAGCTTTTTGAATTAATGAGCTAATTTCATATCTAATCTCGGTTTCATTAATATACTCATGACTGCTAAGATAGCCAATAATCTTTTAATTGACCTGACGTCAAATTTTTATGATTATTTATTGACACGTGTAGTTGATAAAATAAGTTTTTATGAATTTGTGTTTAATACCTACACCAAATATTCTTTTGGATCTTAATTTATTCTTCGATGAATGGATACTGGAAAACACAATTTCAATTATAACCGAGGGTTCTTTACATAATAAGCAAGAAACAGTTATTTGTTGCCCAAGACTAAAATCTACTGCCTCGGTGGCGTAGTTGTACTATGGTACGATTTCAAAGCTGAGGTCTCGGGTTCGAATCCCGAGTCGGGTAAAGTGATATTGAATTTTTCTATCTATTATCAGCCACGAATTTGTGCCCAATATGGCGAAAGGCTCGCCCCCTATCACAACGTGAGACGGAACATACAAGGCGAAATGTGATTGTCCTGGTAAACCCTCTGTTTAACCATTCTGGGAAAAAGGCGTGAGTTTATGCATGTATGTACATACTGGAATCGCTATAACCCGAAATTAGCTGATATGGTGATAGGACATATAAAGAGACCGTTGAAAGCGATAGCTGTTTGCTCTTAAACTATTCTGTTTTGACCGATTTTAAATAAAAAAAACCTATTTTACCTGTACGTTACTTGTCAAAAAGATTTTTTATGTAAAAATATAGCATTCCACTCGACCTTTGCTGCCCTTTGGGATTTCTAGTTTTGTCAAAGGCTCTTTTGTTAACTTCGGATGTGAGCCAGCTGGATCCGTCCCAAAAACTTTGGAGGTCATTGATCTAAATATAAATAAGAGTATTTTTATACCTGTGCTGTGATCATTATATTGTTCTTTTCGTGATGGAAAACGTACGAAAGGAAAACGGTTTTGTAATTTTTAATACATTAGTTACAGCGATCTTTGACTTGGCTTGGAGTTTGCTCTACCACAATTTTTGTTTTTGTTTTTCTAATAATAATAGCTTATTTATAAGCAGGATTTGCAAAATTTACAGTAGCCAATACTATCAGTTTTAACTTGACCTTTTCTCATAGTAATGAATGACTTAAATTGACTAAAATATGTTCTAAGCATAGAATAACAACTCAATAAAAATAAAAGTAATCTATAACCATTTAAAACAGTAGCCGATAATAAAATCACGCGATTACACATTGATAACATAATCATTTTATCAATGCGTAATTTTGGAAATTCCCACTGTCGGGTTAACACGTATTTGAATGATTTATGAGTTAATTAATTCGGTAATTATAACACGTCACATTCCCCGATTACCTACATGGTTTCCCATATGAATATTTAATTTATAATTATTTAATTAATTAATTACAAGAGAGCATTAATGCATCACACATTAAATGCACCCAACAGTCACATACATACTCCTGACCCCACACTAAGATCGAGTCTTGTGTCGTGGGTATCGGACACTACGAGAGACTTTTTCGGTCTCACAAATACCCAGATCCGAAACATATACCTGTGGATCATACAAATATTTGTTTCGGTGCGGGGATCGAACCCGCGGCCTCTCGTTTCCCAGGCGGAATAGACCTAAACACTAAGGATTAAAATTAAAACTATAACTTAAAAAGACCGTGATAGATTTCAGCTCAGCCAAAGTCTTTCGTTAATGACAAATCATTCATGTTACCCGTCAAATCAATTTCAGCATCAAACGATTTTCTCATTTACCAAAGGCGAATCAAGTGTGATCTAACGGCAATTAATCTCGTGACTAGTTAGAGCTACCCGAAACCGGTAACTGCGGATAGGCAAATAATAAATATTTACTACAAGTTAAAAACAATATTATGTTTGAATTACTTTTAGAAATATAAAAACACTCACAACTTCTGCCTCAGTGGCGAAGTTGTACTACGGTATGATTACAACGTTGAGGTCTCGGGATCGAATCCAGGGTCGGGCAAAGTGATATTGGATTTTCATTATCTTTCCGGAGTCAGGAATTTGTGTCTGATATGACGATAGGCTCTGCCCCTATCACATCGTGGGACGGAACATGTAAGGCAGAATGTGGGTTTCCTGGTGGCGCCTCTGCCTACCCCTTCTGGGATAAAAGCGTGAGTTTATGTTTGTATGTATGTAATATTTTCTCCATACAACATTAGGTATAAAGCTGGAATTTGTTTTCATCATGTCTGTATTTACTTTTTCTCTTTAACTATCCGAATATTTTGACTATGCAATCTTTATTTGCCTTCTCATTTTCATTGCATAAGACATAGTATTTCATATACATAAACATGTATTTAATGGTAAAGTAACGTATATATTGATAGCTAATTGCGCATACTAGCTAAGTATAGCGGAGTGCAGTCGAGGGTGAGTAAATTAGTATTCACTAGGTCACCTGCTTAGTATGGTAATGGTATTATAAGAGGTGCATTAGGTGATATAACGAAGCTATACTTGTATATGACTGTTGGGACAGTACACAGTATATACACGAGCAATAATAATAATAATGTAGCCCATATCCGTCCCATAGCAAGGCACAGGCCTCCTCCGCAATCGACAATTCGATTGGGAGGGAGAAATATAAGTTCGAATGCAGTGCTGAGATTGATTAAATAAGATTAAAATTATGAACTGTTTATTTGCTATCTATCTATTGAGCATTTATTGAGAATAAATATTTTTATTTCTAGCACATGAATTTTACACACATATTTATCATATCCTACTCGTATTATAAGAACCTTTTCCCCATCAAATAAAGCGAGCTGTTAAGCTAGATACCACACTGATTTAATGTAACAAGTACGGGTACTATTTCGAAAAGCAAAGAATATTTAGCAAATTCTTAAAATACTTTGTCCAGCTAATTCTATATTTAACAGTGAACTTGTTATATCAGATGATAAAGCATTGTTTCTTTACAACAGACTCGGTGTTTATCGCCCTGTGTGTATTTAAAGCTTATCAAAAAATTGGAATAACCCGAATAAATAATCTTTATTTTACACTACAAGCCGAGTAAAGTAAAATCTATAACTTAATCGTGAACAATTAATGCGATGGCAAGCATGATCAGAACGAATTATTCAGATAAAAGAATGTAGATAAGATAAAATAAAAAAAAATTAAAATGCACATAAAAACGTCTGTAGATAGTAGGATGAAAGTCGGCATAAGAGGCTAAAGGTTAGACCTTCGCACCAAGACAATTTTGTTTTTGCTTCTGCAATGTATTGCGAAACGAGCATGCCAATAGTCTGATGGTAAGCGATACGACCACTCAAAGGCAGTAGCAAAACCAAACAACACCATGAATTACAAAGCAATGCTTGGAATTCCACTGCGCTCGCCATCCTGAGGCATAAGACGTTAAATCTCAATATGTCCAGTAGTTTGTCCAATTTCCTTTAAACAGGAACAAAACAGTGCATTTACACAATTATTTGGCGGGAAAAATAGACATCGCGGTGGTGCCCACCCAGGCGGCCTTTTACATATGAGAGTCCTACCTACCACTAGTAAAGTTGTTTTTGCGGCCCACAAAGATTTGTTTCGGGTTTGGGTATTGTGGGGCAAGACTTTCATAGTAGATTCCCATGATACAAAACTTGTATTTTGGTGTGGGGTCCAGAACATGGGTGTTAGGTGTATTTATTGAAAAAGCAAGAACGTAAATAATATTTTAACTTGGTCAATAAGTTTAGATATTATTTTACTACTTCCAACCCCATCGTCAAATTCTAAAACCCAAGTATTAGGTCCCACCACAGGTTCCCAACAAAAGCCTTTGAGACAAAATGAATAAAAAATCCATAACTTTTAATTTTCCCTTTAGTAACGTCCAAGCTTCCAATAGACTTTATAATGATCATTTACATCACAAAGCAAAGTTTCAAATCTTATCTGCACAAGCCACCGTCTCACCAGTTATCATTGTTTGTATTTTGTTTGCGAATTAACTCTTATTTGCTTTTGTATTACTAAGTCGCTTCTGTCATAAATGTTACTTTTATGATGATTCTTAAGAATGGAATTTTTTAATACCAGATTTTTGTAGTATCACGCTACATGAAAGAAATAAAGGGGCCCACTCCCTCTAGAGATATCGGCCCCAGATGCACAAACTGCGTGCCTTTAGACTTTCCTCCTCCTCCTTGCATCGTATTCCTCAGTATTTAGGGTCGTAACCTTTCCTGTATCAGTTCCTTTTCTTTCTTTTTCTTTAGACTTAGAGAGAACAGTTGGAATGACGAAAATTATAGAAGTCTCACCAAACAAATATGTCGAGGGCTTCGTTTCTTTTTTTGTACATTACTTTGGCAAATATAAATTATATAAATAAACTATACATAAATAAACTCACGACTTTTTCCCAGAAGGGGTAGGTAGAGGTGCAACCAGGACACCCACGTTTCACGTTGTATTTTCTGTCGCACGAAGTGATAGGAGGCAAGCCTATGATAAATAAATATAATAGCCTTGGCAAATATGGTGCGTGACAATTTTAATAACGCTTAAAAGAGCCACCTATATAAACTAATAAAGAGGAAAGATTTGAAAATTCTTTTACCACTAGAATCCCACATTGTCGATGATGAAAATAGGCGATAGAATATATTCCAAAAAATGTTTCTGCACCCGGCGGTGCCGGCCCGGGACGGTAGTACCTAATATAGTGAAACCAAAAAATAAAGAAAACTGAAACCTTTATCATTATTTCGTTTCGACCTAGCGTGATTTGGTGTCGATCAATAAGTAAAGATAGCTTGAGGGCTCGGGTCTAGGTCACGGACATATGCCGTCACGAACCGCACTGAAAAATTCACGTGAGGGGCATTAGTGTATGTTCATATGTGAAGGCTAAATGAATGAGAGGAAAATGTTGCACTATTGTTATACCACTTATTATCGACAAGAAACTGCTAAAAACTTATTCCTTCAAACTCGAAATAGATATGTTGTTGTGACAGGCTTTACACCGGCGCGTAGGCTTCTTCTATTCTTTCTGCGTAGATGTTTTGGCTAGGTCCATAGAAGACATTGCCTAGATAACAATTGCATTCACAATAAAGACTAAATTGATAAATAACCTAACCTAAGCAAAGCCCTCTTATCGCACTCCATGGTAGAGGCAATCCATGTTCAGCTGTAGACGAATATTCGATTAAAACAGATACGTTATCCATAAAAGATTATGTACTTGTTAACTACTTGTATTATCACACAAGTAGTTAGTGCCTATCGGCAGTGATAATTGAAATTAAGGATGTTAAATATATTTTAATGCAGTTTATCTGATAACAGATAGATATATCTAAAATATTTAATCATTGAGTTTGTGCTACATTATCTACAATATAAAAATTCAAATATATATTTATTTTAAATACCTACTTTGAACATTTTATGTTTATTTATTTGGTTTTAACATATATTTTCTAAGTTCTTTCAAAATGTACTGAATATTTTGCATTGACAATCTCTCTGGCGTAGTTGGTTGATAGCTAACTGTGAAAGTGGAACCCGCAGGTTCGAAGAGGGAAAACTTTTTACAAGGCCCAATTTTTTGATTGGGTTTTGTGTTACAGAAAGTCTCTAGTTTCTGATTCCCACGATCCAAGACTAGTATATTAGTGTGGGGAGAGTTCCATCTCGGTTCATATTAAACAAAGATTGGTTTAGTAATCTTCATTATAATTTCGTTTTCTTTTTTTGTCTTTAGTCGTCCTCCACGTCTTCCATCGTATTCCAAACTGTTCTCTCTTATTCCATCAGAGGTGACGAAAATAGTTGACGTCTTAATCTTTCAACCTCTAAATATTTTACTCTTCAGTACTTCCATTCGTCATCTCTTTCACATAACACGTTCCATATTATCAGCAGTGGGCGTACATGGTCTGAATTGCTTATTCGATTATATAAAGCTGAAGAGTTTGTTTCAATGCGCTAATCTCCAGAACTACTGGTTTAAATTAAAATACATTTTATTGTTGAATAGTCCATTTATCGAGGAAGGTTATACGGTACTTTTTATCCCTGGAAAATATATGACTGGATTTTTATCACGGAAAAACTATTACACGCAATGATAATTATTACCTAAAAATTGATTGAGACTGCCTCGGTGGCGTAGTTTTACTACGGTACGACATCAAAGCTGGGGTCTCGAGTTCGAGTCCCGGGATGGCTAAAGTGATATTGGGTTTTTCTATTCATTATCAGCCCAGAGTCAGGAATTTGTGCCCGACATGGCGATAGGCTCGCCCCCTATCACATCATGGGACGGAACATACAAGGCGAAATGTGGGTGTCCTGGTGGCGCCTTTGCCTACCCCTTCTGGGATAAAGGCGTGAGTTTGTGCGTGTGTGTGTGTGTGTAAACAAAATTGATCCAACGGTTAGTTATTTTATGCATTGTCTTCACAGTAATATATATAAACGCACCCAACCGTCACGTATACGAGTATAGCTTCTGACCCCACACTAAGATTTAAATCTAGCTTTTTTTTTTTTTTTTTTATTGCAATGAATGGCGAGACGAGCATGCCATTCGCCTGATGGTAAGCGATACGACCGCTCATGGACAGTAGCGAAACCAAACAACACCATGGATTACAAGGCAATGCTTGGAATTCCACTGCGCTCGCCATCCTGAGACATAAGATGTTAAGTCTCAATATGTCCAGTAGTTACTCTGGCTACAATGTCCTTCAAACCGGAACACAACAGCGCATTTACACTGCTGTTTGGCGGGAGAAATAGACATTGCGGTGGTACCTACCCAGGCGGCCTCTCACATATGAGAGACCTACCACCAGTAGCTGTGGGTATCTTAAACCATAGAACAATTTTCAGTCTCACTGAGATAGTTAGCTTTATATTTGCGTTAACATAATATTACACAATGGTATAATTGTTTTTCATACACACACGGATGCACTTCGGCATGATAAAATCATATTTTTATCTTAATCTATTAAGTAAACATCAACTCTCGTGACGTAAGCCTGTTTAAAAAAGCATAAACTATAAAATACACACTATAAAAACGCCTGGAATTAATTACAACGTTATTCCATGTTTAATTTAGCGGCCCTGCCCAAAATTATCATTGCAAAACAGCCTCGGTGGCGCAGTTGGTTAGAAGTCGGCTGTGAAACGAGAGGCCGCGGGTTTAATTCCCGTACCGAAACAAATGTTTGTTTGGACCACCGGTATTTGTTTCGGGTTTAAGTATTTATGAGACCGAAAAGTCTCTCGTAGTTTCTGATACCCACGACACAAGACTCGATCTTAGTGTGGGGTCAGGACCATAGATAATACACTATATAGGAAAGTCAGGACTATGTATGTGAGTGTTGGGTCACGGGTGTATTTATTTATTAAAGTACTAAAATCTTTTTATTGCATTTTTGTGTTTCATGTCACTGCGACACACGTTCGCGTCTGTTTTTACTGGCATGACAAAGTCACTGCAGAGCACCTGATTATAAACATAATTTAATCTAAATAAAAAATAATTAAAACCACGTAATAAATAAAATAAAGGATTTCAACATATTATAATAACATGTTTCACGTTTGAATCTTTTCCGTCGTATTATTTAATAATTTGCAGATTTTATCATGAGCAGATTAACACTAACCAGAAATAATATTTTTTAAGTGCGCAAGTGGTTTTTGTGTGATAAGCGCACCAACAGACAGACAATACCTACTTCATTCTTTATCACCTAAATTAAGTATCGCATTAACGAGTGACTTTTATCTGTTTTAAATATTCATTGTCATTTGTTCCTATCTTCAATACGCAGATATAGAAATAAATAACTACCTTAATTATTGACAAACAAAGATATTAATACTATCCATGCGATTTACATACCTACAACGCGTGACCGCTACTGAATACCTGATTTGGTTTTTTGACAGTGTTTCAATTAAATTGTATTATAATATGTCTAAGATCTGTCGCCCGAAAGCGCTGTTGTGCAAAGTTATAAGAATAGTTTCTTTCCCTCTTCTCGTTTTATTATATTGGACATGGTATTATTATTAGATTTCTAATATAAATGCTCGATGTTTAAATTAACAAAGCATATGTCAAACAATGCGTTGTACAGATATTTCTAACTTTTATTTGTAGTTCCTAATTCCGCCGCACGCCAACTTGTGGTAGACGCGCCTTAACGTCTGCTTTATTTCCAGACTGAAAGGCTAGCATTGGTAAAATAAACCCTAACCCTTATAAGACTAAGGCGTTATTAGCAATCTTAATACTAGTTACAGTTGGCACCCGATTTAGTAAATATTATATTACACGATTAATCTCGAAAAATAATTATAGTGTCAGCATGACTGAAGTTATTATTATGTACAAGCAATAAAAACATAAAATACTGAATTTTTCGGAAAAATTATCGATTCTCATAAATATAGTAACTTTTAAGAAATATATAAATAATATTTCAGTAGCATACATTCCTTTGTGACATTGAAACAAATGGCACAACATATAGTCTAAGAGGTAGCAACGTTTTTGAGAGAGAATTTCAGGTAGGCCAGTTTTTAGATATGCTATCTCTCTCACTCTCCCGGACGTCATACGGAATATCTGGCTGGCGGTAGTGGTTGCGTTCGTCAGTGCGCAGCCTACCTGTACCGGTAAAATATTGATTTTTAAAATCATTTTAAGAAGCTTTTTTCCTTTATTATTATTTTTATTGAACTTTTTGCAACATGAATCTATTATTGCCAGATATTTCTATTGTTGTTTAAACTGTGCCAGACGCTAATTTTGAATTAAAAATATTTTTTTTTTCAAAGTATTAACAGAAGACACTTTAAAGTGTAAGGGATAGAACAATAATTTAATAACTACAATAATAAACGACATTATATATGTATATTAAACAATATATTGTACAGAAGAGAAAGAATGCGAGCCTTCCGACGAAGCCGTATGGGCAACCACTTGAGCTTAGTACGAAACTCGGAAATATAATCATATTTGCGTACCTAATGCAAATATGAATCTAATAATAAAGTTTTGAAGACGCTCAAGTTTCTTCATTCTTTCATCATAACGTAGATTCTACCGATTCTATTTTAATAATAATACGAGTATATCAACTGCAAATGTTTACACAAACTTTCACCACGCACACACCCTTATAGTTTACGCGAGTGGTACCACCAAGGGGTGGTAGTGGCGTACCACCACCAGCCCCGGCGCGACGTCTCGGTGACTCGCGCACCATCGGTTTTCCTATCGACTTTTACTTGAGGACTGTTTAGTGCAAAAATTGACTTTTACCACAAAACCGGACTGTTTTGGTGCAAAGATGTGGCTGAACAACAAATAACAACGTTTTCAGTGTCAATTGCGTTGAATTCCAGTGTAAAATATAAATTTTCGTATTGCCAAAGAAAATTCTTACGAACTATATAGTAGATTTAAAAGTAATTGGATAAGCAAAACAATTGGAACATTAATACAAGTCGTAAACATACAATGTAGCTCCCGTTATTCGGTGATGATTTATGAAAGGCCGTGGTCCTTGGGGCGCCGCCTTGTGAAATTGCGAGGGTTTAATGTCGTTCACTGAGCCTATATCTTAATCGAATGTATATAAATTTTAATGAAACAATTTATAATGTATTACGGGGTGCAGATTAATACACTTGTGCAAAACTTTAATAGTTTTTTTAATGCTTTAAAATAAAACTTCCATAACATGTTTGTATATGGTTTTACAACTATGAATCAGATATTAGTAAAAATAATTCAATTTTGTTAAAGAAATAATTGATGTACCCTAAATAACTAAACGAAAAGTGATTATGAAGAAATCCAAGGATCTAAATGTAATGGATTCAATTACTCTTTGACCGAATTTGAATTGCGTGTGTGCTTGCGTTCTGTGATGACAAAAATTAAATTGTGAATGTCGATTTGTGAGTAGATTTCACTGTGCGAAACAAGCAACAACAATGAATAGCTGTGGTGGTACACCTCTAATGACTCCAGATGGCTACAGCTCCATATCACAAGGTAGGTATGCGCTTAAACATTACAAACACATTACTGGCCTATTTTCAGCAATGAACTTCCGGTGCCTGACTGCCTCGGTGGCGTAGTTGTATTACGGTATGGTTACAAAGCTGAGGTCTCAGGTTCGAGTCCCGGGTCGGGCAAAGTGATATTGGATTTTTCTATTCATTATCAGCCCGGAGTCAGGAATTTGTGCCCGATATGGCGATAGGCTCGCCCCCTATCACATCGTGGGACGGAACATACAAAGCGAAATGTGGGTGTCCTGGTGGCGCCTCTGCCTACCCCTTCGAGGATAAAGGCGTGAGTTTAGTTAGTTGTTTGAGTTTAGTGAGTTAGTTTAATAAAAAGAGAGACAAATACCTAAATATTACAGACACAAATTGCTGAAGATGCGACATCTATACGGCTATAACTACATATAAGCTACTTTCTCCAGTGCACCTTGGGATCTTAAAATTGAGTGATCATGGACTTACCTTGGACTGATACAACTAACTATGGGCCGACATGAACAGGGTGGCATCATTATTCCACAGATAATCGACGCAAAGCGATTGTATTTTGTTTCTCGACTTGATCTTTTCCTCCCTATGTCTTTTTAATCGACTTCAAATAAAAAAATATTTAAAAAAATTGAACCGACTTCAAAATTGTAATTAAAAAGAGATAATGAAATTTACCTTTTAAAATTCTTAAATACCTAAATATACCAACTATTTTTTGAGGTCGGTGCCAAGTGCCAACTACGCGGGTAAAACTGAGGGGCGCAGCTGGTCCCATATATTAAGGCTGGCACCGACAATTTTGAAGTCGGTTTTTTTTTTATTTCTTCATTTATTTAATTTCTAAAGTAGTAATTGAAACTAATTTCTTACCATTTTTTTGTTAATATTACTATCTACATGTTTTCTTAGTGAATGATAGAAACCTAAATCTTTATTTCACGGTACGCCGCGCCGCGTCGTAAAAAGTAAAGGAGGGCGTCGCGAAGAATCATCTCATTCTGGATTTTTAGTTTAGTGCTTATTTACCTAACTAGTATCATTGTAAATTTCAACCAGCGAGATAGATTAGAAGTACAACAGTGGCCGTAGTGCGAGTTTTTATACCGACTCGATCGCGTTAGCGTTAACTTCAATTTGTATGGCATTTAAATAATCTTCACTGCTACTGAGGCACGCGCGCACGGCATTTTTTTTCGATTATATTACATTCATGTTGTATATTATATTTTATGTACGCAAATAAAGTATTGAAATTAAAAACATAAAATTGGTCCTTCGAGCCGGATCCCTAACCACATTTAGGCAAAAAATTAAAGAATATTTTCTTAACCATCAGATTGAAGGTATACAGATTTAACGCCTCCTACAAATAAATTATATTTCTAATTTTAGTATACTTTGTTTCAATTTCACATTCTCACAGTGTAACCGGTTAATGAGAAATTATCGTTAAATATAGTTCATATAATATTGTATCTCAAATTTTGTAAGGTACTTCTTTTAATTTAAGGTTTTTAATTCTTTTATGTTTTCGTTTTTACTGGTTTATATTGTATTTAATGAAAATGTGGACAATTGTTGTTATTACGCAAAAGTTAGAATTTTTTGTATCTTTAAATTTTTCAAACAAATCTGGGATTCAGCTGAAAATCAGCGCTGTAGCTTAGGCTGTAGGCTGTAGGCTGCGGCATTAAGCTGAGCTGGATCCTTTTTGGTTTAGGTAATATATTTAATTTTATTTGTTTTTTGTTTCTCGCCATGTATATAATATTATTGGTAAGTAGAATTGTTTAGTTGATTCTTTTGTTATTTTTTGTGATGTTCTTATTTTTATTTAAAATTGTAAGTGTTATCTCTAAACCAAATAAACGTTTTTATTATTATTTGACTAGCGCCATCTAGTGTCAATATTCTGAATCATAATTTGTGAGTGCGAGATTTGTTTATGTTACGTTGTCGTTTGCGAGGACCGAATTATTTGCGGAGTGAGCGAGTTAACGCGCGAAAACGGTCATTTTGCGAGTGCGAGGTGCAAATTTTACACGTTTGACAGTTCGAACGGTTAGATTACTCACTCTCGCGATGGTAAAGTCATTCACAAAGGATTTTGGAGTGAGAGTGGTTTGTAAAGTAGTATTTTATTAGAAGTTTTGTGTTTATGCCTGCCCCGGTGGCGCAGTTGTACTACGGTATGATTGTAAAGCCGAGGTCTCGGGTTCGAATCCCGGATCGGGCAAAGTAATTTTAGTTTTTTTATTCATTATCAGTCCGATGTTCCCGATATGACGATAGGCTGACATCATGGGACGGAACACACAAGGCTTATCTAAGTTGTCCTCTTCTGCCTACCCCTTCTGGGAAAAGGACGTATCTTTATAAATGTACATGTATGTTTTGCGTTTGTGCAGTTGTGGACATACAAAAAAATGGCCCTTTTTTTTGCTTGGAGTATACGAGTGTGGGGCACAAAATGATCGTAATAAAACTTGTTATCTTGCAAGATCCCGCATAACTAATAACACGTTAAATGATGTCATGAAGTCATAATTATGGGAGAGATATCGTCTGTCTAAGAGAGAACTATTATTTTTTGTGTAAGGAACACATTTAAATTATTCATTTGAGATAACCAAGGCGCTGACACACAAAAATATTAATAACAAATATAATATTCGGTTTCCTGACACACCGGCTGCTAGAGATTGTTATTGTTAGGACTTGATAAGCGACGCGACGTGTAATCCGACCGTTTTAAGAGTACATCGGCAACACCAATAACATAGCCAAACAAAATACGTATTAGATTTTGTCGGTTTATAACATAGGTACCCAGTGCTGCCAATATAAGCAAAAAAATTAACGCTGCTCACGGTGATTAAACGCCATTCGAGTCGATGGCCATGTTTTAAACTCGCACTCGCACTTGCTCGCAATACGACGTGACGGACGTTTGCTCGTTTAACGCGATGGTTGAGTCACTCGATCGTTTTTAAGAAACTCGCACTAAGCACACAGAAGTAAAACTTTAGAAAAGTAGCCTCCGAGAGAATGAGATAAATAGAGATTTGTGCCAAAATGTTCAATTCTGAGTATCAATTTAGATTATCGGGGCGAAGGGTCCTTCAAACATCGAATTTGCGACCAATCGGACCAATAACTAAAAAGTTCAAAATGGCGGCCAAAACTGTCAATTCTGACTATCAATTTAGAATATCGGAAGAAAGCTTTTCCCAGATATCAAATTTGAGACCAGACAAAAATATTACTATGCGATTTAAAACATTTTTTCTAAACAAATATACGAAACGTAACTCTCTCGCTTTCTATCTCCACTAACTTATATCTCCCTCTACACTTCCGTTCGCCTCACCCGATCACACTTTTCGTAACGCTTCGTCACACATTGACCAGCTTATTCTCCAAGTCAAGGGTGTGTAAAGAAGTTTTACTTCAAAAATAACATCTATCTAGATACGAGAATAGAATCAGTAACCTCTTGTTTTACAGGCGGCGCGGCGTCTAACCAACTACGCCACGGAGGCTGTCAATATAATTAATGTACAACTATGATAGTTTATAACTTTGTGTTTATCAACCTTTCACAAATAAAGTTTGTTTCCGCGATATCGTTTTAAGTGGTCAGGTCAGGGTGAGTGTGGTCAGGTTATAAAAATATCGAGCATCAGTGCCATCACGGACTCTCTCGAGGACGCGGGTAATAGCCCCGCGCACCTCGCGTCACAATGTAAATGAAGAAATTCAAGGTATCGGTACCAACGCGTATTGATCGTTGTTCTTATGTGTATGTCCCAATAACAGAAAAAAATCTCAACTGTATGGGCTCATATGTGAGAGGCCGCCTGGGTAGGTACCACCGCAATGTCTATTTCTCCCGCCAAACAGCAGCGTAAATGGACTATTGTGTTCCGGTTTGAAAGACATTGTACTGTCAATGAGCGGTCGTATCGCTTACCATCAGACGAATGGCATCCTCGTCTCGCCATTCATTGAAATAAAAAAAATTGCGTACATACCGCCAATAACAGAAAATAGCAAAATATAACAAATAATAATACAAAATATGCCAATGTTATCGATTGTTACTAATTGTTGGGCAACATTTAATAACACGGCAACAATATGTAAAAACATAAAATAACATTTTGTTATCAGATGTTGCTGAGTAAGGGTGAGTTGCATAAAGTAACTTTGCCTGTAGCAAACGTCAAATCAACCGTCAAAGTTACAGTTACGCCATTTTCCGGTTGCAGAAATCTAACTCTCGACAAAATGACGTCACAATTAACATTACCTTTAGCTCCGCAGTTTCGGGCGGTTAAGGGCTAAAGGTACAGTCATGTCTGTGAAATGTCAACTATCAAAACATTGATAACCTGTAATTACCTACTTGATATTTGATAATAATGTCTTTACTACGAGATATATTATGGGAATCGAGCTCTTCAAGCTTTAGCACATAGTTAAAAATTATACAATTGAAATGTTAATTCAGTTCTTTATTTTTTTCATAAAATATTAACAGAAGTACACAATTTTTATACATATTAATTAACATAAATAAATAATAAATACACCCAACAGTCACATACATAGTCCTGACCCCACACTAAGATCGAGTCTTGTGTCGTGAGTATCAGAAACTACGAGAGACTTTTCGGTCTCACAAACACCCAGACCCGAAACAAATACCTGTGGATCACACAAATATTTGTTTTGGTGCGGGGATCGAACCCGCGGCCTCTCGTTTCACAGGCGGCATCTAACCAACTGCGCCACGGAGGCTGTCAAACATAGTTTGATAAATACATAGGTAAACGATAAAATAAAATATAACCTCTCCAGTTCAGTTTTCACAAGAGAGTGGTGCTTTTTCAAAACCAGTTTACAATACAGTGATTATTAGAAAAGTCACAAGTTACTTTAAATAAGAGCATTTCAATTTATAAATTAAAATATATATTATTTTTGTGGGTCTATTCACACATATTTAAGATGTGTTAAGTTTAAGTTAGATAGCAAAATATAATTTATGCAAGTTTAATTAAAATAGGTTCAGTCGTTTTTGAGTCAGAAAGTTAATTTTTGTTTTTATTAATATTTTAGATTTTCTTTTTGTTTGTTCATAATATCTATTTCGAGTTGTAATTTAAGTATTTCTAATTTATGGATTTAATATTATATAGTGTCTGAAATTCAATATCTACCAAAAATAAAAAGAACGAAAATTTCAAAGAAAATTGAAATTTGTATTGAAGTGTTGCCACTGATTAAAAATTACCCCTGTAGGATTTTGGGGTGTTGAAACGTCTTTTTCCTGGTCACCCGTTTAACTTTACCTTTATCAATTCCTACAGTGGTGCAACAGACGGATTGTCAAATTCAGTGGGTTATGGTCAAAGACACTGCTAAAGTTAACTTTACCTCTACCTTTAGCAGGCCATTTCCTGCAACTCACCCTAACATTTGGAAAAGTTGTTCAACAAAAAATAAATGCAGTTTGGATGCAGCCTTATTTTCATCTCGGGTCTCCCATACGTACGTCACAGGAGTTTTACTTCCTTATAGAAAATTAGAGATTTCGTAAAAAAACGATTCTGTTTTCAAAATGAAAAGTTCATATCTTTTTAATACTGACATAACACAACACGCAATTAATAAATACATTTGTGATATTAGGTACAGTGCAGTTTTGCACTGTGGTCCGGGGGTGCGACAATTCCGCCACGGTATTCCCTGCCTGTCGTCAGAGGCGACCTAAAGGGGTCATCGGAGTCGCTGGGCACATTGTGGGGGCGGTGCGTCCTCACGTATAACGACTCCGAGATGTACGATAGAGCCTCATCTCTGTCATGGACGACCACAAAACCTTAAACGGCCGTCCAAAAATAGGCATAAGTGGAAGTCATCCGCGCCTCCTATATTGGAAGGACCAGCGATGGTATTGCGCGAGGCGGTAGCGCGGACGTAAATCGGGGCGCTCTTCGCCCTGGGATGTCTGGTGCCGACCGCAATGCGTGTGACGGTTATCGAGGTGTTTTTAGTTAGTATGCTGGCGTAGGTATTTTTAGGGACCCAGCTCGGTCTCAACATCCGCATTGTGTCGAGCTGGAAGGCCAGTGACACTGACATACCCCTTTCGACCTCCCCCGGGGTACCGAAAGGAGAGCTTAATAGCTTTTCCTCTTGAAAAAAAAAAGGTACAGTGCAGTTCTTACAGCTTTGTATGGATTCTTATTTTTATTTACGTGTTTATTCATTAGAATGTTTAATTTATCCAAATTTGATGATGTTTCCTCGTGGGATTGTGTTGTGGCTACCGTAATGAGTAAGCAATAAACTAAACGTGAGTTTAGACATTATATATTTATTTCGTTATTCATTAAAACATAAACTTAAGCGTTGCTGTTGATCCAGCTAGTGTAGCGGGAGACACGAGCGTTGACACCAGGGAAGCGAGCCTGACCGCAACCCTGACCCCATGAGCAGACACCGACGACCACGTTGTTGTGGTAGAGGGGACCACCGGAGTCACCTTGGCACTGGTCGCGACCACCAACATCGAGCCATCCAGAGCACAACATGTTGTCGGTGATAGTGTGGCCGATAGAGGAGTAGCGGGATCTGCAAGTGGCCTGGTTTACGGTCCAGATCTGAACGTGGCGCAGCTGCTCAGAAAGAGATCCTCCTTGCTGGAATAAACATGAATTTATATTATAAGAAGATTAATTATCCATATGCCACTCGATTTCATAAGCTCCATTAAATGCCAGAGCGATCGAAAAAAAATCAAGTAAAACCGTGTGCCACTGTAGCATTTGTTAGCACGAAAATAATAAGTTACCTCATCCAAAATGTCAAACAAAACCAATGTATTGAGCAATCTATCAGGGAACCCTATAGTTCACTTCAAACTTCAAAATCACTTATGGGTATCAAAAAAACTGCTTACCGAGGTGGTTCCCCAGCCAGCGGCCCAGACGACTTGGTTGTCACCGAGGTTGTAGTTGGAGCCAGCAATGGATGCGGGGCGGACATTGTTGTTGTGAGAGATAGTGCTAGAGACACGCATAATAGCGATGTCATTGTCAAGGGTCCTGCGGTTGTAGTTGGGGTGAATTCTGAAAGAGGCCAAGTTGTGGACAACACCACCACTGTTAGCCCAGGTGGATCCTACACGGATACGCCATCTGTTGGCTGGGTCACCGCTGCAAACAAATTAAACTATATTCCATGTATGTTCATTTTACCTTTAGCGGCACATTTGGGTTATCTACTATACTTACATGGGGCAGTGAGCGGCTGTGAGGACAGAGCGACTATTGAGGATGGTACCTCCGCAAGCTTGCCTGTAGGTGGACATGTTAAAGGTGTACAACAAAGCGGCAATTGTTGGGTACCGGTCAATGGTGGTGACTGAACCCCCGACGATCCTCTGGGGATTTGCGGGGACAGCTGCAAATAATTAAAATAGGTTCCTTAAATTCTGTTTCCATCAATAAAATTTCAAAGTAACCATTGTTTGAGTCATGACTTACCGGCCACAGCCGCCAAGCAGAGGGCGAGCACGATGACGGTACGCATGTTTCTGGCGACAAGTGTGCTCATTCAAATTTGTAAACAGTATTTATACCACTAGATTATTAGGGATTTTCAGTGTTATCTTTATTCGATAAGTATGAATAAGTTAAATATATGGCGCTTGCCACCCGCCAGGTGATCCCTAATTATTTATCAGTATGCTTGCTAGTTTCCATTGTGATAAACGTGTTCTCAAATCGCTTGTATGGTTTTGGCAATCTTACGACTTCTATCATAGTAATGTAAAGTTACGGAGTTTTAGGTTATCTTTAGTTGGTAATCCGTAGTTTAAATTCAAGATATACACTTAGAAATCTAGAATGAATTGCAAAATTTAGATTCACGATCGTGTGTCGGCTAAGCTGATGATCTCCGACACACAATTGTGAACCTAAATTTTGCAATTCATTCTAGATTTCTAAGTATATATCTTAAATTTAAACTAATGTCTTTCATTTAAGGTCATGAAGACTTTCATCATGTATCATATTTGACTGAAGCATTTCAAGTAATATTTGATCCCAGCACAATAAATATTATAAAAAAGTGTGTGTAATTCACACACGTAAGTGAAATTTCAGAAAAGAAGTCTACGAGAGAATGAGATGATAGATATAATAATAGTGTTTTTAAAAATCTTTGTCCCCTCTTTCTTTTTATTTTTCATATTTTTTCGAGATTTTGAGAGTAATCGGATCAATAACTAGAAAGTTTCTAAATGGCGGCCATGATATTCAGTTTTGACTATCAATCTAGATTATCAGGGGCCAAGGTTTCTCCAGGTATTGAATTTGAGACCAATCGAACCAATAACTAGATAGTGCAAAATGGCGGCCATAATATTCAATTCTGACTCAGTTTACTTTCCCAGATATCGAATTTGAGACCAATCGGGCCAATTACTAAAAAGTTCCAAATGGCGCTAACTAATTCAAATTCTGACTCTGAATTTCGATTATCTGGGCAAAGGGATCTGGGGGAAGGCAATATCAAATATCGAATTTGAGACCAATCGGACAAAATATATTTTGTCCGATTGGTCTCAACTTACATACAGTGCTACTTTAATACAACGAGCCTCAATATAACAAATTCTTTGATTTAATTTTTCTTTTTAAGTACCCTAGACCTCCCCACAAGAGCTAATTCTATGTTCTTCTAAATACATACATATAATGGAGACGGATGAAACTTCATAGAACCTTGGGCTTAGCCTTTCAAAGTTGGTTTAGGCATTATTTTTATGAAGAAAACAAGTATATCGAAAATAGATAAAAACATCTGTCCGCTAAATGGAAGTAAAGAAATAATCGCTATGGAGTATAGTGCTTAAAAACATATTTTATTTTTATAATAACTTATAAGGAGTACTCCTTTGTCTTTAAAGAAGACGCATTTATGAAAGGTACCTACTATACAAATGTTATGAATACATATTATGCCAATATTATTTTTGAAATAAAACTATTTTTACGGATTTTATCGCGATTTGGTTTAATTTTTACATTTTTTAACTTCCCGACGTTTCGATTGCTTTTCAGCTTTCGTGGTCACGGGGCAGACTGAGGTATTAGTCATCTGCTCTGTGACTGTTACAATTAAACTACCCTTAATTTTCAATTATTAAATTAAAAAAGCTAATTTAAAAAGTTAACTAGTTGTTGCGATCCGATCTACGCAGAAGGAGCTCACTGTGTCTTGAGGTCTGGCAGCTGGTCTTTTGGGTTCCGATTTAATCAAATGTAGAATTGGATCCCATGATGGTGCAAGCTTCAAGCCATCTTCTCTATTGAAATTTGGATGTTTTTTAATTTCAATAGCCTCGCGAAACATCCTGGGCAGGAAACGGTGTTCTTTAGCAAGGATTTCGATGTGTTCAGCAACTGCAGACTTCGTTGCTGAACACATCGAGGAAGGCTCCAAGCATTACCTTCGTTTTGATAAGCCCCAAATCCTTGCTAAAGAACACCGTTTCCTGCCCAGGATGTTTCGCGAGGCTATTGAAATTAAAAAACATCCAAATTTCAATAGAGAAGATGGCTTGAAGCTTGCACCATCATGGGATCCAATTCTACATTTGATTAAATCGGAACCCAAAAGACCAGCTGCCAGACCTCAAGACACAGTGAGCTCCTTCTGCGTAGATCGGATCGCAACAACTAGTTAACTTTTTAAATTAGCTTTTTTAATTTAATAATTGAAAATTAAGGGTAGTTTAATTGTAACAGTCACAGAGCAGATGACTAATACCTCAGTCTGCCCCGTGACCACGAAAGCTGAAAAGCAATCGAAACGTCGGGAAGTTAAAAAATGTAAAAATTAAACCAAATCGCGATAAAATCCGTAAAAATAGTTTTATTTCAATGTGTAACATTCGCGTAAATCTAAGAAACCATTAAATATTATTTTTGATACAAAAACTCAATAAAGTTTAAATCATTACTAATGATAAAATAAAAATGATGCGATAAAGCTTGAAATCGATATTATTCATTTAGGGTGCTAACGAGCTACATTAAAAAAAGATTGACGGGCGACTACGGAACCTTACACTTTTTTTTTTCGTGAGGAAAAGCTATTAAGCTCCCCTTTCGGTACCCCGGAGGAGGTCGAAAGGGGTATGTCAGTGTCACTGGCCTTCCAGCTCGGAACAATGCGGATGTTGTGACCGAGCTGGATCCCTAATAATATCTACGCCAGCATACTGACTAAAAACCCCTCGTTAATCGTCACACGCATTGTGGGCGGTACCGGACATCCCAGGGCGAAAAGCGCCCCGATTTACGTCCGCATTACCGCCCCACGCAAAACCATCGCTGGTCCTTCAGTGTAGGAGGCGCGGATGACACCCACTTACGCTTATTTTTTGGACGCCCGTTTAAGGTGTTGTGGGCGTCCCTGACAGAGACGAGGCTCCATCGTACATCTCGGAGTCGTTATACGTGAGGACGCACCGCCCCCGCAGTGTGCCCAGCGACTCCGATGACCCCTTTAGGTCGCCTCTTACGACGGGCAAGGAATACCGTGGCGGAATTCTTGCACCCCCGAACCACAGGGCAAACGGAAACTTACACCGCACGTAGCCGAGCCGCTCTTGGCCTTTTCTTTCTTTTTATTTGTCACTAGCGTTTGCCCGCGACTTCGTCCGCGTGTATATGATAAAGGGGACGTAAAAGGAAAACAACTTTAAATCGCTACAACTATGACACAGTAACCTCTACGTGAGCTTTTTACAAAAATCTCTACTTGCAACAATCCCCTGAGTCCTTTTCGTCATCTATTCAGCTATAAAATTGTCCTTTATTTCAATCCCTCATTAAAAAAATCATACTATTATTTGGTTGAAATTCAAGAACAGTTGGTTAACATCTAAGCAATTTAAGAATATTGGTCAGAATATTCAATTTCGACCATGGTTATAAAATATCGACGCTAAGGGCCTCAATACATTTTTTTTTTTATTGCTATGAATGACGAGACGAGCCTGCCATTCGCCTGATGGTAAGCGATACGACCGCTCATGGACAGTAGCAAAACCAAACAACACCATGAGTTACAAGGCATTGCTTGGCATTCCACTGCGCTCGCCATCCTGAGACATAAGATGTTAAGTCTCGATATGTCCAGTAGTTACTCTGGCTACAATGTCCTTTAAACCGGAACACAACAGTGCATTTACACTGCTGTTTGGCGGGAGAAATAGACATTGCGGTGGTACCTACCCAGGCGGCCTCTCACATATGAGAGACCTACCACCAGTCATTTAGTCAGTCATTTATACAAATCATATATATTATATACCGATGAGACCATACGGACTAATAACTAAAAAGTTCAAAATCGTGCTCAAAATAAGCATATCTAGGGATGCAAGGATAATAAAAAAATCGATGTATCGATATCGACAAATATCGAAAATATAATTCGATCTCAATATATCGGTCTAGTACTTCGATTTACAGATATGTTTCTTGTTTTTTTTTTTAGGTATAAGTAAACATTCACAAGAATATTATATCAAGTAAGAATAAGTATTTTTTTAATAGATTTATAAAAATGTAACTGGTGGTAGGCCTCTCATACATGGGATAATAATCTCAAAAACTTTCGATTTTACTTATTGTAATTATGTTAGTTATTTTCAATATTTGTGAGTATATTAAATATTTCGTTATTATGTATTGAGTTTTTTCGATATTGATATATCGATATCAGTCTTTCGTCGATATCGTTAAATATTGATATTTTAGGCTCCGATATATCGATATTTATATCAGAAGAAAGGGTCCACATATATCGATTTTGAAACAAATCGGATCAGTAACACTGAATTTCAAAATGGCGGCCACCATTTCTTATTACAGCTCTGAATTTAGATTGTGTTTGATTTCAATCGTGAATGTGCAAAAAAAAATTACAATTAATGTTATAGCTATATGAAATGAATTCTACTATGTACTTATGAAACTGCTGGATTATTATAAATGTACACTCATAAAAGTATTTGTATGTACTGGTATGTTATTAAATTATTTGTATTTGCTACACTTTGCCTTCTAAGCTTCTATCCTAGACCGCCAATTGTACTTTTTATGTATGTATGTAATTTCTCATTGTATTTGTTTTTTTTGTGTGTGTGTGTGTGTGCAATAAAGTGTAAATAAATAAATAAAAGTTATCAAACCAATCAATCAAAATATAGTTCATCCAAGTAGTATTATATAAGAGTATTATATGGCCTAACAACTCTCAATCGATTCTCTCGATTGTAGAGTAGGCCCGTGCCCAGCAGTGGGACGTATATGGGCTGATATAGATAAATTATATAAGAATCCTTTGAATCGTTAATTACTAGCACCAAAACGTGTCGTAGCTGTGAAGAAGACACAACGCAAGAAACTCCTTCAGGAACACCGCCTGTCTATTTTTGTTTTTGTTGCTCACCCTTCTAATCAAAAATGTTTTTTTAGTAATCGTGTCCACTAATAACGTCCATTATAGTATAGGATCCCGATATAAAACGACCTTCACCGAGATGCTTATTTAATTAAACGTATTTTATACATTATTTAATATGCCAATAAATATATTCCATATGGGTTGCCTAACAAATTTTAGTCCAGAGTATTTTTAATTAATAATTAAAAAAAAATATTAAACATTCCACCCATTTGATTATTAGATAAATTCGATACCAATCGAAAGTATGAAGCCCATAGAATATGCAAACGTTAGGTTGCCTATTCTTTTCCGGTCACAACTATCGGGTTGCCAGGTGTAAACAGGTAAATCTATACTAGCATTTTGCAACGGTCTGATTATTGAATCAAAATTTAATAAAATGAAAGATTATTTTATTATGAACACGGTGGTATAGGGTTGCCTGCGAAAAATCAGTCCCTAAAAAGTTCGAAATGGCAACCAAAATTGTCAATTCTGACGATCAATTTAGAAAATCGGAAGAAAGCTTTTCCCAGATATCAAATTTGAGACCAATCAGACAAAAATATTACTATGCGATTTAAAGCATTTTTTCCAAACAAATATACGAAACGTAACTCTTTCGCTTTCTATTTACACAAACTTATATCTCTCTCTCAACTTCCGTTCACCTCACCCGATCACACTTTTCGTAACGCTTCGTCACGCATTGACCAGCTTATTCTCCAAGTCAAGCGTGTGTGAAAAAATGTTACTTCAAAAATAACATCTGCGAGGATAGAATCCGCAACCTCTTGTTTTACAGGCGGCGCGGCATCTAATCAACTGCCCCACGGAGGCTGTCAATGTAATTAATTGTACAACTATGATAGTTTATAACTTTTTGTTTATCAACCTTTCACAAATAAAGTTTGTTTCCGCGATATCATTTTAAGTGGTCAGGTCAGGGTGAGTGTGGTCAGGTTATAAAAATATCGAGCATCAGTGCCGTCACGGACTCTCTCGAGGACGCGGGTAATAGCCCCGCGCACCTCGCGTCACAATGTCAATGAAGAAATTCAAGGTATCGGTACCAACGCGTATTGATCGTTGTTCTTATGTGCATGTCCCAATAACAGAAATAAATCTCAACTGTATGGGCTCATATGTGAGAGGCCGCCTGGGTAGGTACCACCGCAATGTTTATTTCTCCCGCCAAACAGCAGTGTAAATGCACTATTGTGTTCCGGTTTGAAAGACATTGTACTGTCAAAGAGCGTTCGTATCGCTTACCATCAGACGAATGGCATGCTCGTCTCGCCATTTATTGCAATAAAAAAAATTACGTACATCCCGCCAATAACAGAAAATAGCAAAATATAATAAATAATAATACAAAATATGCCAATGTTATCAATTGTTACTACATTTTGGGCAACATTAATTAACATTTAATAACACGGCAACAATATGTAAAAACATAAAATAACATTTTGTTATCAGATGTTGCTGAGTAACATTTGGAAAAGTTGTTCAACAAAAAATAAATGCAGTTTGGATGCAGCCTTATTTTCATCTCGGGTCTCCCATACGTACTTCACAGGAGTTTTGCTTCCTTATAGAAAATTAGAGATTTCGTAAAAAAGCGATTCTGTTTTCAAAATGAAAAGTTCATTACTGACACAACACAACACGCAATTAATACATTTGTGATAGTAGGTACAGTGCAGTTTTGCCCTGTGGTCCGGGGGTGCGAGAATTCCGCCACGGTATTCCCTGCCTGTCGTCAGAGGCGACCTAAAGGGGTCATCGGAGTCGCTGGGCACACTGTGGGGGCGGTGCGTCCTCACGTATAACGACTCCGAGATGTACGATAGAGCCTCGTCTCTGTCATGGACGACCACAAAACCTTAAACGGCCGTCCAAAAATAGGCATAAGTGGGAGTCATCCACGCCTCCTATATTGGAAGGACCAGCGATGGTTTTGCGCGGGGCGGTAGCGCGGACGTAAATCGGGGCGCTCTTCGCCCTGGGATGTCTGGTGCCGACCGCAATGCGTGTGACGGTTATCGAGGGGTTTTTAGTCAGTATGCTGGCGTAGGTATTGTTAGAGACCCAGCTCGGTCACAACATCCGCATTGTGTCGAGCTGGAAGGCCAGTGACACTGACTTACCCCTTTTGAGGTCCCCCGGGGTACCGAAAGGAGAGCTTAATAGCTTTTCCTCTTGAAAAAAAGGTACAGTGCAGTTCTTACAACTTTGTTGATTCTCATTTATATTTACGTGTTTATTCATTAGAATGTTTAATTTATCCAAATTTGATGATGTTTCCTCGTGGGATTGTGTTGTGGCTACCGTAATGAGTAAGCAATAAACTAAACGTGAGTTTAGACATTATATATTTATTTTGTTATTCATTAAAACATAAACTTAAGCGTTGCTGTTGATCCAGCTAGTGTAGCGGGAGACACGAGCGTTGACACCAGGGAAGCGAGCCTGACCACAGCCCTCACCCCAGGAGCAGACACCGACGACCACGTTGTTGTGGTAGAGGGGACTACCGCAGTCACCTAGGCACTGGTCGCGACCACCAACATCGAGCCATCCAGAGCACAACATGTTGTCGGTGATAGTGTTGCGGATAGAGGCGTAGCGGGCTCTGCAAGTGGCCTGGTTTACGGTCCAGATCTGAACGTGACGCAGCTGCTCAGAAGAAGATCCTCCTTGCTGGAATAAACATGAATTTATATTATAAGAAGATTAATTATCCATATGCCACTCGATTTCATAAGCTCCATTAAATGCCAGAGCGGTCGAAAAAAAATCAAGTAAAACCGTGTGCCACTGTAGCATTTGTTAGCACGAAAATAATAAGTTACCTCATCCAAAATTTCAAACAAAACGAATGTATTGAGCAATCTATCAGGGAACCATATTCACTTCAAAGTTCAAAATCACTTATGGGTATCAAAAAAACTGCTTACCGAGGTAGTTCCCCAGCCAGTGGCCCAGACGACTTGGTTGTCACCGAGGTTGTAGTTGGAGCCAGCAATGGATGCGGGGCGGACATTGTTGTTGTGAGAGATAGTGCTAGAGACACGCATAATAGCGATGTCATTGTCAAGGGTCCTGCTGTTGTAGTTGGGGTGATTTCTGTAAGAGGCCACGTTGTGGACAACACCACCACTGTTAGCCCAGGTGGATCCTACACGGATACGCCATCTGTAGGGTGCGTCACCCCTGTAAACAAAATTAAACTATATTCCATATATGTTCATTTTACCTTTAGCGGCACATTTGGGTTATCTACTATACTTACAATAGGCAGTGAGCGGCTGTGAGGATAGAGCGAGTATTGAGGATGGTACCTCCGCAAGCTTGCCTGTAGGTGGATAAGTTCCAGGAGTACAACAAAGCGGCCATTGTTGGGTACCGGTCAATGGTTGTGACTGAACCCCCGACGATCCTCTGGGGATTTGCGGGGACAGCTGCGAATAAATTAAAATAGGTTCCTTAAATTCTGTTTCCATCAATAAAATTTCAAAGTAACCATTGCTTGAGTCATGACTTACCGGCCACAGCCGCCAAGCAGAGGGCGAGCACGATCACGGTACGCATGTTTCTGGCGACAAGTGTGCTCATTCAAATTTGTAAACAGTATTTATACCACTCGATTATTAGGGGTCTTCAGTGTTATCTTTATTCGATAAGTATGAATAAGTTAAATATATGGCGCTTGCCACCCGCCAGGTGATCACTAATTATTTATCAGTATGCTTGCTAGTTTCCATTGTGATAAACGTGTTCTCAAATCGCTTGTATGGTTTTGGCAATCTTACGACTTCTATCATAGTAATGTAAAGTTACGGAGTTTAAGGTTATCTTAGTTGGTAATCCGTAGTTTAAATTCAAGATATACACTTAGAAATCTAGAATGAATTGCAAAATTTAGATTCACGATCGTGTGTCGGCTAAGTTGATGATCTCCGACACACGATCGTGAATCTAAATTTTGCAATTCATTCTAGATTTCTAACACCCATATTCTAAGACGTTTTCTCGACTCCACTTGACGTTACTAGAGGAAATCCGTATTCTTAGTAGAAGAAAATCTCCTCCACTCAACGTCACTCAAAAAATTTCCTGTCTCGAGGAAAGGAATCAACTGTCAAACTCAAGGTACGTCGCGACCTACCTTAAGGAAGAAATAAAAGAAATAATCCTACTTTAAAATTGTAATTTAAAAGAGAGAAATAAAGTTTACCTTTTAAAATTCTTAAATACCTAAATATGCCAAAATTTTTTTTAAGGTGGGTGCCTCTACACGATCTACACGTTTTTCTAGTGAATGATTACTCTTTATTTCACTGTGTCCTAAAGTGTGCCTCCTGGAACGCCGCGCCGTAGAAAGTAAAGGAGGGCGCTGCGTAGAATTCCCTCTGTCTAAATTTTTAGTTTTGTGCTTATATACCTAACTAATATCGCTGTACGTTTCAACCAGCTAGATAGATTAGGGTGCCGAGACAAAATAGTAAATATGTATGTGCGCCGCTGACTGAAAAAGATTGTGACCCCTGCTCTATCTCAAAAACTGCAGATCGGATTTCGATTCAACTACGATACGGTGCAGTTCTGACAAAATTACATACATACAGCTCGAATTGGTGATCTCCTTTTTTTGAAGTCGATTAAAAAAAGATTTTTCGTTTGGAAACAATGTTTATTATTTTAAACGAGTTATTAAAGATTTCCAGCGGTTCCTGTAATACTTGTACGATACTCCGTACGAATATCCCGAACGACGATTCATCAATAAGAATATCCTTCGAAATTTCCGGGTTGGATTGAATGACCCTCCTCCTGTCTGCATGCGTTTTTTTTGCAGCCACCATTTCTCCGACTCACTAAATATATGTCTTCCAGTCATAATCCTGAAGATTTTGAGTTAAATAATTATATATTATTTGTAAACACTTTTGACATGACATTTGACTGTCACTTTTCAAGTGACCATAGGCTAGTTTCAAAGTTTTTTTGTTAAATCTCTACTTTATCTATACATCAGTGACGTAAATGATGACGTTTTTCCTCAACTCAACCTCACTCGAGGAACCTTTAGTAAAAGTATATTTTTAACTAAGCATACCATTTTCGAGGATTCCTTAAATTCATTTTTATGTCACCTCGACTAGGATAAGGTTGAGGAAGATTAGAGGAAACGTGTTAGAATACGGGTGTAAGTGTATATCTTGAATTTAAACTAATGTCTTTCATGTAAGGTCATGAAGACTTTCATCGTGTATCATATATAACTGAAGCATTTCAAGTTATATTTGATCCCAGCACAATAAAGAACATAAAAAATTGTGTGTGAGTGTGTGCAATTCACACACGGCAGTGAAATTTCAGAAAAGAAGCCTACGAGAGAATGAGATAATAGATATAATACAAGTATATAATGTTTTTAAAAATCTTTCTCTTTCTTTCTATTTTTCGAGATTTTGAGAGTAATCGGATCAATAACTAGAAGGTTTCTAAATGTCGGCCAAGATATTCAGTTTTGACTATCAATCTAGATTATCAGGGGCCAAGGTTTCTCCAGGTATTGAATTTGAGACCAATCGAACCAATAACTAGAAAGTGCAAAATGGTGGCCATAATATTCAATTCTAACTATCAGTTTACTTTCCCAGTTATCGAATTTGAGACCAATCGGGTCAATAACTAAAAAGTTCCAAATGGCGCCCACTATTTCAAATTCTGACCCTGAATTCGATTATCTGGGCAAAGGGCCCCTCAGATATCGAATTTGAGACCAATCGGACAAAATATATTTTGTCCGATTGGTCTCAACTTACATACAGTGCTACTTTAATACAACGAGCCTCAATATAACAAATTATTTATTTGATTTAATTTTTCTTTTTCAGTACCCTATACTCTGAAATGGAATCAGAGATCAAAAATGTAAACAGAAGGGTTACCACTACAATAAAATAAATAGCCATGGTAGTTTGTCGACAACAGTTAAAATAATAGGTTAGAATTATTCTCACATGTTATATATGTATAAAACAAAGCTGAATGAAAATTCTTTGTTATAATATTTATATAAACTACTTTTTCAACGTTTTTTTTTTTCATTATGTAAAAAATATGGTACGAAAATATATTACGCTGCTGGCAATAAGCAGAAATTTGTAACATTTGGCTCACTGAAATAAAACTTCATTAAATTAAGCCTCTCCAATTACGAAAATATATTGTTTATGAAGAAAACCTAATTAAATCAGAACTGTTACAAATCATAAGACAAAAAAAATCGAAATATCAGACTTGAGCAGTGGTTGAGTTGGCTGCTGAAAATGGTATCACCATCCTGCGACTAACCCCTCATCATTTTGCATTAAATCCGATAGAATTGGTTTGGGCTCAAGTCAAGGGTCACGTTGCCAAGAATAAAAAGACATTCAGATGGAATGAAGTCGAACAATTATTGGAAGATAGTTTACAAGAAGTTAAATATATTTCGTTTTTGTTGGTGCTTTTCATTTTTACTATGTTAATACAAAGGCAATTATAAAACACAGTACTCGCAACATTTGAATCTATTCATTTATAAAATTATATCTAATATTTTTTATTACAAAATGTTTCATAGCCCTGAAATGTCATTTTCACAATGACATTTGTTTGTTTACATTTTTGATCTCGGATTCGATTTCAGGGTATAGACCTCCCCACAAGAGCTAATTCAATGTTCTTCTATATACATACATAATATAATGGAAACGGGCGAAACTTCATATAACCTTGGGCTTAGCCTTTCAAAGTTGATTTAAGCATTATTTTTATTGACAAAACAAGTATATCGAAAATAGATAAAAATATTTGTCCACTAAATGGAAGTAAAGAAATAATCGCTATGGAGTATAGTGCTTAAAAACATATTTTATTTTTATAATAACTTATAAGGATTACTCCTTCGTCTTTAAAGAAGACGCATTTATGAAAGGTACCTACTATACAAATGTTATGAATACATATTATGCCAATATTATTTTTGATACAAAAACTCAATAAAGTTTAAATCATTGCTAACGATAAAATAAAAATGATGCGAAAAAAGCTTGAAATCGATAATATTCATTTAGGGTACTAACCAGTGTTGCCAATTTAGCTCTTTTAGAGCTAAATTCAGCTCCTTTTTCAATTAATCGGCTCCAAAAAAACTATTTTAGCTCTTTAGCTCTTTAATTTTAAAATTTTAGCTCAATTCCAATACTTTGCAAATTTTAGGTGCCATGGCAAAAGAAGGAGAACACAATTGCATTTTGGTCTGAAGTTTTGCAGTACAAAAATGCGGCTGACATAAATCCTTTCAAAGAACTATGTTCTTTTGCTCTTGCAATGATTTCATTGCCATGGTCAAACGGAGAAGTAGAAAGAGTATTTAGCCAACTAAATATTGTCAAAAACAAAATAAGAAATCGACTAAAAATTGACACCACCAATGCGATTTTAACTGTCAAATCTGGATTACGACCAATTTACGACGGACAAAAAAATGCTGCCACAACTATGAAGTGCCAAAAGATGACCTAAAAAAATTGGTACCATGGCAACTTATGATGAGGAAAACTCAGGACCAAGCACAAGTGGATTAGAATTAGTGAATTTGACCCACAATTTCGATAATTCTGACGAGGAATAACCGTAATTTTATATATCTCTCTTATTAATCTAACAAGATATAAAATAATGTTAGGTTTCTCTTTATTAATAATTAAAATTTTAATTTTTAAACTATCTTTTATTATAGCTCTTTTTTTTCCAAAAATTTAGCTCTATTTGAGCTCTTTTTCGAAGGTGATTTAGCTCTCTTTAAAAAATTGAGTTGGCAACACTGGTACTAACTAGCTACATTAAAAAAAGATTGACGGGCGACTACGGAACCTTACACTGTACGTAGCCGAGCCGCTCTTGGCCTTTTCTTCCTTTTTATTTGTCACTAGCGTTTGCGCGCGACTTCGTCTGCGTGTATATGATAAAGGGGACGAAAAAGGAAATCAACTTTAAATCGCTACAACTATGACATAGTAACCTCTACGTGAGCTTTTTGCAAAAATCTACTTGCAACAATCCCCTGAGTCCTTTTCGTCATCTATTCAGCTTTAAAATTGTTCTCTATTTCAGCCCCTCATAGCTCTTATTCAAAATCAAATCATACTATTATTTTGTTGAATTTCAAGAACAGTTGGTTAACATCTAAGCAATTTAAGAATAGTGGTCATAATATTCAATTCCGACCATGGATATAAAATATCGACACTGAGGGTCCCAATACATTTATACAAATCATATTATATACCGATGAGACCAATCGGACTAATAACTAAAAAGTTATTAATTATTAATTATGTTAGGTATTTTCAATATTTGTGAGTATATTAAATATTTCGTTATTATGTATTGAGTTTTTTCGATATTGATATATCGATATCAGTCTTTCGTCGATATCGTTAAATATTGATATTTTAGGCTCCGATATATCGATATTTATATCAGAAGAAAGGGTCCGCATATATCGATTTTGAAACTAATCGGATCAGTAACACTGAATTTCAAAATGGCGGCCACCATTTCTTATTACAGCTCTGAATTTAGATTGCGTTTGATTTCAATCGTGAATGTGCAAAAAAAAATACAATTAATGTTATAGCTATATGAAATGAATTCTACTATGTACTTATGAAACTGCTGGATTATTATTATAAATGTACACTCATAAAAGTATTTGTATGTACTGGTATGTTATTAAATGATTTGTATTTGCTACACTTTGCCTTCTAAGCTTCTATCCTAGACCGCCAATTGTACTTTTTATGTATGTATGTAATTTCTCATTGTATTTGTTTTTTTTTGTGTGTGTGTGTGTGTGTGTGTGTGTGTATGTGCAATAAAGTGTAAATAAATAAATAAAAGTTATCAAACCAATCAATCAATATATAGTTCATCCAAGTAGTATTATATAAGAGTATTATATGGCCTAACAACTCTCAATCGATTCTCTCGATTGTAGAGTAGGCCCGTGCCCAGCAGTGGGACGTATATGGGCTGATATAGATAAATTATATAAGAATCCTTTGAATCGTTAATTATTAGCACCAAAACGTGTCGTAGCTGTGAAGAAGACACAACGCAAGAAACTCCTTCAGGAACACCGCCTGTCTATTTTTGTTATTGTTGCTTACCCTTCTAATCAAAAATGTTTTTTTAGTAATCGTGTCCACTAATAACGTCCATTATTCATTATCATTTTCATTATTTCATTTACATTTAGTTTCTTTTTTAACCTATGTACGCGCTCGATATTTTTTTGTTTAGAATTCATTTAATCATTCGTGGTCTTTATAGACCACGATAAATCACAAACGGGAATCAGAGATTGTAACGATAACTTTAACATTTGAACATTCGGTAGGAGTAAGCTCGATTGTTTAACATCACTTTTTTAACCATTGTGATAATGAAATGTCAAGTCGTTTAATTCACAGCTTATATTACTTATGATAACAATAAATAGATAAGAATATGATTCATTGCTTTATTATTTCTCTTTATTAATTATACAATTTTCTTACATTTTTACATATATAATAAACAATCAATATACATATAAAAATATAAAAAAAGAGATTCACCAACGATAGCGAGGCTCGAGACCCAAGCTACCGGTGGTTAGGACCCCAAAGTGAGGAACTTCCTCACTATACGTGCCGTGTCAAGCAATACTGCCTTCTGAATCTGGCTCATGACCCAACGGCCCATTGAGAGCCTCTGGAGGTGTTGGTCGAGGCTCTTTGGTATCAATCCATGTGCAGAAACAACAATCGGGACAATAATTGTTGAGTCGACATCCCACAATTCAGTAACCTCGTGTGCCAAATCTAAATATCCTCGTGTGCCAAATCTAAATATCCTCGTGTGCCAAATCTAAATATCCTAGTGTGCCAAATCTAAATATCCTCGTGTGCCAAATCTAAATATCCTCGTGTGCCAAATCTAAATATCCTCGTGTGCCAAATCTAAATATCCTCGTGTGCCAAAACTAAATATCCTCGTGTGCCAAATCTAAATATTCATTGCTTTTATTGTTAAAGCATTCCAGTTTCTAGTAATAGGATGATAAGTCATCGTTCAACATCCAGTAAGCCTGGTGGCTTTCCACGCGTCACGCCAGAGAAAATTATCTTCTTAATAACTGATTTACGTATACAACATTATTTTTTGTATACCATAAAGCCGAAACACCTAAATTAGATTTTGGTATAAAAAATCAGATAAAATAGAAAAATAATAATAATACTGAAAACTCACGCCGTGACAGGCTACGATAATTATCTCATTTCTTGAATAATGCATGGGAACAAGCGCGCGCCACGTATGCACACTGCCGCGCCGCGACGCGCCGCGCCTTTGGTTTCGCGCCAATACGCACAACACTGGTACTATTTACACTGTTTCATTTATAAACAACATTTTATCAACACGGCTGTGTTTCCACCAAAGATGATGCTTTGCGAGGGATGTGTGTGTTAAGTACAAATAAAAACTCAGCTTAATATTTACCACTTCACTGCTATTACAATAACAACTAAACATACCTATGTAATTGTTCAAAATGTCCAGCCCTTTCCCTAATACACAGCCGAGCCCGCTTACGCTTATTGCGGTCTAATTTTGATAGCATATAAGTGTTCTATTTTATTGTATTAAAAACACTTTCAATTTTGTTTTTTAGTACATTTTCACTTTGCGGCTTCATAATATCTCACTGCCACAGACACATTATCACCACAAATCGCGAGACTACGCACCATTTCTGTATACTCAACGTTGCTGTAACGAAAAGCCATCACGAAATCGGTACGTGCGCGGAGTAGTCTATGCAAAATCACGAAAGATGCGTACGCGCCGAAACTTCCGGGGTTACAAATTATTTGATCAAACGCACCGCACGTGCCGCCACGCCGCCGTAATAAGCGAGCGGTACATGTGCGGGGCGCGGGGGGAGGAATCACAGGAGGAATGGTGTCCTTGCATTTTGCATCGGCCGGCTGTATAAGTACTTTAATAGGTGAAGGACCGACACGAGCTGGATTTTTATTAATCAACAAGCTTGACGGAATTTTAATATGATTTTGGGATAAAATATAACCATATGTTAAAATTTTGTGCAATGGATTGTTACTGATTCTCAACAAACTACTTTCGGCTATGTAGTATACTAAAAATAACCTTGTATATTATCATACATGTTGATATAACTCGATTTGTCATTTAAATAATAGAGACAATAGCCTTTATTTATTAGGGGAGGACTATGTGCAGCAGTGGTCCATATGGATAAAGAGAGAGAGATAGAGTATTTTTTAGTCATCTGTGGGATTTTTATCAACAAACAATCTTATCTATGACTGACTAATAAAAATAATTACCGAAGATATGTTTGATATATAAGTAAATGCGTGGTGGCCCGTTGATAACGAATCAGACGCGACTGCCAACATGTTCACGGTGGTCGCGAGTTCAAATCCCAGACCACACCTCTGACTTTACGGAGTCATGTGTGTATTGATAGTCAATTACCACGCTCTATAACGGTAAAGGACAACATCGTGAGGAAACCTGCATACCGTGGCGATTTTAAAGATTTTCTACGGTATGTAAAGCCAACCTGCACTAGGCCAGCGTGGTGAACTATAATATGGCCTTACCACCCTCAATCGTACTTTCGATTGTAGAGGAGGCCCGTGCCCTGCAGTAGGACGTAATATATGGACTGATACAGACAGATATATATCAGATATAACCATTTTCCTAAGGATAGTGATAAAATATAATAAGATAATGAAATTTAATTTATTGTTTTGATAAATATCTCGGCAGTCTACAAGATACATATTGCGAAACACGGCATAGTTCCGTGGACCTAGAACGGGTTTACCACCATTGACGACGGTTGCAACCATAATTTAATGACCAAAATATGACGAGAAAGAAGTAAATCATAGTACCATTTATTACTGACTAGCGGCCCGTTCCAGCTTCGCCTGGGTGCAGATATTTTTTGATTCCACGTCACACCAGTTAGATATTATTGTTCGTGCAAACTCTTGCTTAAGTATATAACCTAAACTCGACCTAGCTATCCTTCTGTCCCTTTTTCTTCCTACTATGACCTCTCTTGCTCAATCCCATCCCGTCCCTCCAGCCACTTCGCGTCCTATATCTGCATTATGCATCCTCTCTCATCCCGTGCCTTTACATTTCGTCCTATCCCATCAAATGAAGTTTGTCAAATTTGTCAAATATCCCAGCCCTATCCCGTCCCTCTCATTTAACTCTATCCCATCTCTCCTTACCCAAATACCTTATGAATTTTGGATATTAAAAGGATCCAACGAAGTGCCATGCAGTGTGTAATATTAGTGTTGTTGCTCTTATTTACAGACAGGCGTAACATTTAGATCAAAGAGACCTGCAAAAACTATTTTTTCTGGTTTTTAACGTCAGCTATCAGCTTAGGCTACCGTGCTTTATATCCGATTTCAAGCAAGCGTGCGTAACGGTGTTAATCGTTGAGAGATTTTGAGTTATTGAACAATCCATACTGCATTTGGATTGCTCTGCAGCTATCATCAGGTGCATTGTAATACTTTACATACATACATACATATATACATACATACATAAACTCACTTTTCCCTGAAGGGGTAGGAAGAGGTTACCCTAATAGCAGCCAGGGCACCCACCCAGGATGTGATAGGGGCGAGCCTATCGTCATATCGGGTACAAATTCCTGACTCTGGGCTGATAATGAATAGAAAAATCCAATATCACTTTGCCCGACCCGGGATTCGAACTCGAGACCTCAGCTTTGCAATCATACCGTAGTACAAGTGCGTCACCAAGGCAGATAGTTTATATATAAAAAATATGGAAAATCTTCAATCTGAATATCGTTTTAATCTATTAAAATTATTTCATGGGCTATGCACGTTCCATGAACTACATTACCGTGCTTGCCACTTAGCTTACATTTGTATAAAAATATACCCATGCTACAGGGAGTTTACACACCTCAACTATTTCAGCAAAGCCACTATAACCACTGAATAACTTCTTCCTTCCAGGAGCAGGCTTTATAAGTATTTGGCTAGTAGGTATGTAATATCGAGCCAGTCGACCTTTTACAAATCCGATACCATTCTGGATATCGTATTTATGTTCAGGTCAGGGTGAGTGTGATCAGGTTATAAAAATATCGAGCATCAGTGCCGTCACGGGGTCTCTGGAGGTGGCGGTTAATAGTCCCGCGCACCTCGCGTCACAATGTCAATGAAGAATTTCAAGGTATCGGAAACAACGCGTATTGATCGCTGTTCTTGTGTGTGTCTGTCGCAATGTTAATTATATAAGAGGCACCAACGCTCCCCCATGGACAGCCAGTCGAGCCTTTTTTAAAGGAGTGTAGCGCACCATTCACTCGATTTCCTGCATTCGTACGTCTTTCGATATCGCTGTCATGCTGTCTATCACTTGTAAATACATAGCCCAAATAAACGAACCCATTCACTTGTTCTACACGTTCATTACCTATCTTAATATCGCACTTTGTCATATCGTCTTCTCTTTCAAATACCAAAACTTACGTCTAACTCACATTTATTTTCATTCCTTTTCTTTCAAAAGCTTTATGCATAATTGTCATCATTTTTTGTAACTCCTCTTCTGATGATGCAAGAATAACTTGATCGTCAGCGAAGAGGAGACATTTTAGTGACAACTCTTTAATTCTTCCTATATTCGGTATCTTTCAGATCTTTTAGGCAACCGTCCATGACAAGGTTGAACAACCATGGAGACGCTACACATCCCTGCCTCACACCCTTATCAATGCAATTCCCTTATCAATAAAACCAATGTAGGCCCCGTTTATCCTAACACAAGCACTGGAGTTCTTATACAGGGACTGCAGTGCTCGAATCAAGTTGCTGCTCAACCCAAACTTGGACAGTGCTGCCCACAACTCATTGCTAATTACTCTATCATAGGCCTTTTCTAAATCTACGAAGGCGAAGAAGACTTTTTGTCCTTTAGCTAGGCTCTTCTCAGCAACACTTCGTAGAGAAAATACCTGATCCGTGCATTCCATAAATCCCGCTTGCACATCCCATTTCTTGTCATTCGTCTCTTTCACAATTCGCTCAATCAATACCGTACCATACAATTTACCCTTGCCCTTGTATAGTGAAACAATAACGGCGTTGCACCAATCTGCCGGTACAACACCATTCGTCCAACAATAATTCAAGAGATGACAAAGCGGGCGTTTCCCCACCCCCTGTCCAGCCTTCAGCATTTCGACCGATACTCTATCATACCCAGCAGCCTTGCTCATTTTCATACTTTTTAACGCTTTCACAACTTCAACCACATCAATCTTATCGTCATTTTCTTCAATTTCATCTGTCACTGCAAACTGCTGTGTTTCCTCTTTTTCAAAAAGTCCTTCAAAGTATTTCTTTCATCTTTTCAATACACATATATAAAATATATTATCACATATATTTCTTAATAACATATATAAAATTCAGCTTTTATACTATAACGATGGAAAAACTACATTTTAAGACAACTACACTTTACATGTTTGAAGATCTCGTAATAGCATTATTTAAACTGCCAGCTGGCTTCGTTTTCGGTCTCAGTCTGGATATACACTGTATACATAATATATACATTAGAATGTTTAATTCATCTAATGATGATGTTTCCTCGTGGGATTGTGTTGTGGCTACCGCAATGAGTAAGAAAGAAACTAAACGTAAGTTTATTCTTTATATATTTATTTCGTTATTCATTAAAACATAAACTTAAGCGTTGCTGTTGATCCAGCTAGTGTAGCGGGAGACACGAGCGTTGACACCAGGGAAGAAAGCCTGAGCGCAACCCTGACCCCATGAGCAGACACCAACGACCACATTGTTGTGGTAGAGGGGACCACCGGAGTCACCTTGGCACTGGTCGCGACCACCAACATCGAGCCATCCAGAGCACAACATGTTGTCGGTGAGAACGCGGCCGATAGAGTTGTAGCGGGTTCTGCAAGTGGCATGGTTTACGGTCCAGATCTGAACGTGGCGCAGCTGCTCAGAAGGAGATCCTCCTTGCTGAAATAAACATGAATTTATATTATAAGAAGATTAATTAGCCATATGCTACTCGATTTCACGAGCTCCATCAAATACCAGCACGATCGAAAAAAAACAAGTTATTCCGTGTGCCACTGTAGCATAAAATAGTACCCAACTAATAAGTTTCCTCATGTAAAATTTCATGTATTGAGTGTATTGAGTAATCTATCAGAGACTCAGTGAACGTCATGTTTCACTTAAACTTCAAAATCACATATGGGTATCAAAATAAGACCTTACCGAGGTGGTTCCCCAGCCAGCGGCCCAGACGACTTGGTTGTCACGGAGGTCGTAGTTGGAGCCAGCAATGGGTGCGGGGCGGACATTGTTGTTGTGAACCATAGTGCCAGAGATACGCATAATTGCGATGTCATTGTCAAGGGTCCTGATGTTGTAGCTGGGGTGAATTGTGAAAGAGGCCATGGCGTGGACAACACCACCACTGTTAGCCCAGGTGGATCCTACACGGGCACGCCATCTGTTGACTGGGTCACCGCTGCAAACAAATTAAACTATATTCCATGTATGTTCATTTTACCTTGAGCGTCACAAAGCGGCATCCATTATCTACTATACTTACATGGGGCAGTGAGCGGCTGTGAGGATAGAGCGGGTGTTGAGGATGGCACCTCCGCAAGATTGCCAGAAGGTGGACATGTTCCAGGTGTACAACAAAGCGACTATTGTTGGGTACCGGTCAATGGTGGTGACTGAGCCCCCGACGATCCTCTGGGGATTTGCGGGGACAGCTGCGAATAATTAAAATAGGTACCTTAAATTTTGTTTCCATCAAAATATAGTCAAAGAAATAATTGTTTGAGTCGTGACTTACCGGCCACAGCCGCCAAGCAGAGGGCGAGCACGATGAGGGTACGCATGTTTCGGGCGACAAGTGTGCTCATTCAAATTTCTGAACAGTATTTATACCACTTGATTATTAGAGATTTGAAGTTTTATCTCAATTCGTTAATTAAAGATAAGTATTAATAAGGCAAATACATATGGCGCGTGCCCTCGGCCAGGTGTTAACCAATTATTTATCAGTCCGTTTGCTAGTTTCAATTGTGATAAACGTGTTCTCAAATCCCTTGTATGGTTTTCGTAACCTATGGATCTTTTCATAGTAATATAAAATTACGAAGTTTTAGGTTATCTTTAGTTGGTAAGCCGTAGTTTCAGTTCAAGATATACAAGGTATTTCAAGGCTGCGACCGAAAACGAAGCCAGGTGGTACTATTAGTGACTTCAGACACAATGCAACTCAAATTTTCGCTATAAAATTTGTCAATTTTTTTTTTTCAAATTTTACTGATCGTGGTATTCGGGTGATAACAACATAATTTTCCTAAAATTATAATGTACACCTTTTTATTTTATTTTTGCAAGGACTATAATTACTATTTTCGCAAAAACTAGATATTTACCACCCAAACAGAATATTTAAAATATTGAAATAAAAATCTGTCGCTATTTTACAAAAAAAATTGTTGCTTTGTGTCTGTAACCACTGAAACTACCACCTGGTTTCGTTTTCAGTCGCAATCTTGATATACCCGGTATACTAACAAGTCTAGAACGAATCACAAAATTTAGATTCACGATCGGGTGTCGGCTTAGTTCATGAAGATTGTCATCGTGTATCATGTTTGGCCGAAGGATTTCGAGGTATATTTGATCCCGGCACAATAAAGAACTTTAAAAAAATCATAGAATTTCACATGTTTATTAAGATATATACATATACGAAGTATTGCTCCAATTAACACAGTTTAAATCAAGCTTCTCTAATCAACAAGAAAACCCTATAGTACGTATTAAACACGGGGACAAAGTGGTAAATAAAAACTTTTAAACATTTTACGATAACTCCCCAACATAATATAAATATACCGGGTATATCAAGACTGCGATCGAAAACGAAGCCAGGTGGTAGTTTTAGTGGTTACAGACACAATGTAATGAACGAGTATTTTTCGCCCAATTTATAAACCTTACTTGGGAAATTAAATAGTTAAATTCTTTCAAATTCCATAACGAGTAACTTATAGCTGTGCAAATATAATTATAGTAAACTAGCGGCCCGGCCCGGCTTCACCCGGGTGCAAATAGTTTTTGAGTCCAGTCCATATCAACAACATATTATTTCGAGTACTAACTGTTTTATATTTAAACTCAACACTATATTTTTTGGGATAAAAGTTACCTACGCGTTAATCTCCCTAGATTAACACCCTTGTCAGCTACCCCGGGACCAAATTTTATCATAATTGGTTTAGCATTCATACAGACTTTCGCGGTTATAATATTAGTAAGGATCCTTTATTTCACCCACAAAAAACGTACAGCAAAGCATACCTAATATAACTATATAATTTGTAGCATTTCAAGAAAAAAAATATTAATAAAAAAGTTCAAGATTTCAGTCAAGTACCTGTTCAATTTCGACTATGAATTTACATTATTCAAACAAATGTTGCCTCAGATATCGATTTCGACAATAATTGGATCAATAACTAAAATGTTTAAAATGGACGTCAGCAATATTAAAATTCTGAGCTCGATTTTAAACAATGTCAATAAAAGTGGTAATAAGTCAAATTATGAATGTTTGACCAATACAAATTTTCATAGAAATAGCTTCAGTGGTTTCGATTTTCCGTATAAGACGTCAACCCTTATTTTAACCCTTTTAGGGTTAATTTTAAGACAACAAAGTATGCAATTCTTTTTGTTTTTAAATGAGTAACTAAAGTGCTAAGTTCGACATTTGTAACTTTAGCGGTTTAGATTTTCCGAATAATATTTCATGCTTTATTCCACCCCCATAGTACTATTTTTCTAAAGTTATTGCACGCTATTATTTTTCGTTTGTAATAAGAGTGTAAAGGTAAAGAAGGGAAGGGAGGAGCTATTGGTCCATGGGGGAGATGATGAAAGGCGAACTCCCACTATCCCTCAAGTGAAAATTAATGGACGTATGCATCCTCCCCGTTCTGACATATGGCTCACAGACTTGGTCTTTGACGAACATTCAAATTCCAAGCTCAAGGTTTGTCAGCGTGCGATGGAGCGCAGCATACTAAGTTAAATTAGCAGACAGAATCTGCAACACCCATTTGCGCTCACAAACTCAAATTATAAAACATTTGATGCCATATCTAGACCTAATTCATACTTTTTTGCTGTAGATATATTGAATTAAATAACGTTTTGTTAATTTATTGCTTTATATTTGATTATCTTTATATTATTGGGTTTTTCTCATATTTCATTATCATAGACTGGTATTAGTTGCATTATCTTAATTACGGTACTTGCTGTTTAGCTGATTGTGTATCTATAAGCCGTCTTGATAGATGGCATATTTATCGTTTTTGGAGAAGGCCTACAATTAGCAGACGTGTTCCCATGCCAGGTAATAAATATTTTATCAGATGTCTCGTATACGCGTAGTAGCGCTCCGCCGATTATTGTCATTTTTTATCGATTATTAGGTTCTTCAAATCGTATCTATACTTTACATGGCTTCGCAAACTTAGAATTTCTTAAGTAAAGTACTAATGTGACGTTACAATTAACTTAAAATACTGACGCCCTTTGTTTCCACCACAGATTACCTCCATCTATAGTTTCATTACACTTAAAAGAATTTGCTTCATCTTCGAGTTACCAGTTCTCAAATAACTAGATAGATTATGGGACAAATGTTTGTGAGGCCCACAAATATTTGTCCCGGGTCTGGGTGTTTGTGAGACCGAAAAGTCTCTCGTAGTTCTGATACCTACGACACAAGACTTAATTGATCTTAATGTGGGGTCAGGACTATGTACATATGTGACTGTTGGGTGTATTTATTATTATTCTCTTTATTTTGTACTTTTCATTTTTTACATTTTTATATACTTTTAGAGACCAGAGGTGGGAAAAGAACAAAATCATAAATATCCTTCGTATATTTTAACATAAAATTACACAAATTAAATAGCAAACAAACTAAATTAACAAACTTATGAAATCTATCTAATTTACTTGTGAATTTAAAAAGAAACAATCAATTAACAAATATCTGCAATTTTTCTACACTCCCAAACCGTTACCAATGTAATCCTTTTTCTTCTAAATCAACCGAGCTACGTCACGAGTATGGAGTGCCTATCACATAGCGCGACGACTGACAAAAGAGGTTTCCAACCAAATAAATTTAATCTGATAGCTCCTAACACGGCCTCTCCTGACTGTGTCCGTCCTCGGGCACTCCTTCAGCAGCAAAGTTCTTTGTCGCAATGGTTGAAGGCTGGATAGAAGGTCCTGCCTCTGCAAAATCGTCATCCCGATTGTCATCACCTAGGAATGTAACAATTGATTGCGTTGGTTTTGAGTCTCCTTTGCAAATTTGCCTATTCAAACATTCATCTCGCTTTTAAGGCCCTCATTCACCAAGTACTTTTGAAAACAAAAGTTTCACAGCCATAGCGTAATTAAGTCTTTCATCATCTTATATTCATCGCACAGTACGGCCGTACTAAAACCCCTACATATCAATTGAGATACTTTTAAATATGTCAATTAATATGCCTGATAAACAATGTACATTTGTGAATGTGTGGACAACTATACCGCAGCAAGTGTCTCGCCACATTCCCTGGACTCGCCCCGCAGTTCGAGCCCAGTACCATTGGTCACCGCAGCGCCAAAACAAAACCCCTACATATCAATTGAGATACTTTTAAATATGTCAATTAATATGCCTGATAAACAATGTACCGCAGCACATTTGTGAATGTGTGGACAACTATACCGCAGCAAGTGTCTCACCACATTCCCTGGACTCGCCCCGCAGTTCGAGCCCAGTACCATTGGTCACCGCAGCGCCAAAACCTGGGTATGTCACCGCAGCGCATACCCAGTACCACACATCTCAACAAGCATTGCAAAATGTATCTTGATGTGTCTCTCCAAAACAGCAACTTCTTTGGGGTACCCCACTCATGCACAGCAAAGCTGCACATCCACCACACCAGCGAGGTTCGTCGCTTATTCACAACAGTAACTGTAACACAAAGTTAAACAATTACTCACTTTCAAAGAAAGATGCACACGTGTCCGGGCACCATTCTCCCTTCCAGGGAACCATATATTGGGCTGCCGCCTGTGTTGATTTCCCTCGAGCCCACGTGCTCTGGGAATACTTTATCACAAATACCACGTCTCGAAGCTTGAAAACCCTTGGAGATTTTCGGTGCCGGTTGACACGAAAGTCTTGCTCCGTTTGGTTATTTCTTAACATCTCGCTGGCTCGAGCTCTGTATAGCTCGCGCCACGCCAGACGACCAGGATGAGCGTCCTCAACTGCGACGTCTCGAACCAGGACACGTAGTGCAGGAGTGGTCGCATCAGTAACAATCAATAAATTTAAAGTAGAATATTTGGTAGTTTTTTTGCTTCGTTATATTTAAGACTAATTGGAGCTTCCATAAGTAATCGGATCAACGAATATTTTTATTGCTAACTTCTATACGAATCATGTTTAGGACAGTACGCATAAAATGTTCCGCCTGACCATTCGCATGATGCATCTCAGGCGTGATATAACGCGTATCACAGCCCACATCGTTAATTAAATTTACAAAGCTAGAAGCTTCGAACAAACATCCGCGATCACAAACAAATAATTTTGGACCACCAAACAAAGCTATCGCGTTGTTAAAACATGTTTCAAATCATCTGCGTCTTGCCTATACATTGGATACAATAATGTAAATTTTGTAAAAGAATCAACAATTACAAGTATAAATTTATAGCCGTTAAATTCAGGTAAAGGACCTAAGGCATCTACGTGAATAGTTTTAAAGGCTGGCTTTTCCCATGATGTATTTGGTTGTTGGGAAGCTCTGGGGACACGTTTTTTTTTATATACAAGCAAGACAGTGAGACACATACTTATTTACAAAACTACTAAGCCCAGGGAACCAAAAATGTTTCAAAATCAAATGTAATGTCTTTTCAACCCTGATATGTTGATGTTCATCATGAAATATCCTTAATAGACTCAGTCTATAGCCTTTGGGGATATAACATAAACGGCGAAGACCCTCTCCGACGCGAATGTAGCGGTAATAAAGCAAGTCATTTTGATAGACGTACCTCTGAGGATCCAAGTTACCTTCACTTAACTTCTCAATTCATTCCTGAGTTTCATTGTCTGCATTTTCAGCAATTTGGGCCCAGTTTCGAGGTCTGTCAATATGATTAACTTGTTTTGCTGGTGGATATCCTCTCAAATAGTCAGCATGCGGCATTAAAACACCCTTTCGATATTCAATGGTGAAGTTAAAGTCCTGTAAATAAATCCACCAGCGCGCCACTCTGGGGAGTAAGTCTTTTTTTTCGTTCGGTAGCCTTCAGGGCGTTACAGTCAGTGATAATCTTAAATTCAATACCAATGAGATAGTGTCTTAGATATTGCAACGCACTAACGACTGCCAGAAACCTCATAGGAGTGATATTTACACTCTGCCCCCTGTGTAATTTTAGCGAGTTTATCAAAGCTGTCACTTTACCCGAACTCGGCCTAACCTGACCGTAATAAATTACGCGGCCAAGATATTCCACCTGTTGTGTCAGAAACGAACACTTTTGGAGATTGACTGAAAATTCAGGCTCTGTTAATGTTTTTAAAACCTCACGGAGCAACGTAATCCCGTCCGCAATAGTCTCATTCATCAACAATACGTCATCGATATAGATGTACATTGCCAGATTCAATCAATCACCGAAGAGTTGTGTTGATGATTATTTGATAGACCGTTAGTGAATTATATAAACTGAATGGCATTTTAAAATATTCATAATGACCTTATTAATGATTAATAATGATTTTGATTATTATTACGGGCCTCTGATCGTTCCTTAGAAAAACAGCCACTTTTTACATGTCCTATCTTTTTACAGAAGGTACCTACAAGTTGGTAACGTTGACGGTTTGGTTGCATTTCCCGATTGTCTAGAATTGTCCAACGCGTATTGATTCTTTAGACAATTATAACTTTTATGTCCAGTCCGACCACAAGAGAAACATTTTGAATCCGGCTTGTCAACTCTACGCGATTTCGTATAATGTGAAGGCAGACGAGAATCTAATTTTGTTCGGACAGGCTTAACATGGATGGCTAAAAACGAGACTAAATTTTCAACAGATAGCTCAGCGTTTGAGGCCGCTGCTCGTACGTGCGGGACCATTATTCCACTAATAACAATTTGGACCATAAGATCATTACTCAACCCTTAAATTATTCGTAATCACAGTAGCGAACGTCGAGCGTATTCTGCATACGTCAGATTTATCGCAGTACCCAGAAGTTCAACTAACGCACTATCCACGAAAGACGCATTCAAATTTTGTTGACTAGTATTTTGTGGAACGGTACCCAATGACTTTCGCGATTCGTCCAAAGAACTTCCTTCGATAGCATTAAGACATGAGACTATGGAACTCAAGACTTGTTTCACCGAAACATGGCAACGCGAATGTGACCTCCGTGACCGCGAACGCGAGTCATGCAAATGTGAGCGAGTGCGGTTTCGGTTGCGACGTCGCGAATGTCCACGAGAACAGTGCGTAGGTACCTCAGGTGTGTAACCCCGAGAACAAGAACGAACTTGCTCACGCGAAAGGTTTCGAGACCTAAACCGAGATTTCTCAGGTGCGTAATACCTAGACCGACTATGCGATCGCTGACGCAAGCTGCCATCTTTTCGAGAACGTTCTACACGCATACGTTTACTACCACGGTAATTTATTTCCGAAGACTTACCACCTGACCGCGAAGTTCGGGGCATCATATTTGATAGCTGATTGTTTCCTCACAAACAGTTGTGGGCACAGGGTCCTATCCCACTTCTGATTTTAGAGACCAGAGGTGGGAAAAGAACAAAATCATAAATATCCTTCGTATATTTTAACATAAAATTACACAAATTAAATAGCAAACAAACTAAATTAACAAACTTATGAAATCTATCTAATTTACTTGTGAATTTAAAAAGAAACAATCAATTAACAAATATCTGCAATTTTTCTACACTCCCAAACCGTTACCAATGTAATCCTTTTTCTTCTAAATCAACCGAGCTACGTCACGAGTATGGAGTGCCTATCACATAGCGCGACGACTGACAAAAGAGGTTTCCAACCAAATAAATTTAATCTGATAGCTCCTAACAATACATATATTAAAAAAATTTGAGTGTGTTTTGGTTTGATGCATTGAGACACGCGCTAACAATAAAATGGCATTGGGCTGGCCACATATCACGCTTCACAGATGGAAGGTGGACTATAGAAACTACTAAATGGAAGGGACCATCGGGAAAAAGAAGAGTTGGCAGGCCAAAGCAACGATGGGCAGACGACATTGTGAAAGCGGCTGGGAGAGATTGGATCAATCAGGGCAAAGACAGGGAACGGTGGAAAATGTTGGAGGAGGCCTATACCCAAAACGGGACCCATATCCTAAATTAAATAGCTCTAAATCAAATAAAACTACTCCAACTTACTAAAACTAGTTATTAAGGCACTCTTATTAAAATCACTAACAGCATCTGAAATTGTAAAAGAAGGTTATGGAATAAATGGCTTTATTATTATCTATTTTTCTCTTTATTTATTATACAATTATTTTACATTTTTATATATATAATACAAAATCAAAATACATATAAAAATATAAAAAAAGAGATTTACCCAACAATGGCGAGGCTCGAGACCCAAGCCACCGGTGGTTAGGACCCCAAAGTGAGGAACTTCCTCACAATACGTGCCGTGTCCAGTAATACTGCCTTCTGTATCTGACTCTTGGCCCAACAGCCAATTGAGAGCCTCTGTAGATGTTGGTCGAGGCTCTTCGGTATCAACCCATGAGCAGAAACGACAATCGGGACAATAATTGTTGAGTCGACATTCCACATGTCAGTAACCTCGTGTGCCAAATCTAAATATTTGGACATTTTGTCCTTTTCAGCTTTTACAAGGTTATCGTCATGCGGAATGGTAACGTCAACAAGTATAGCCCGGCGCGCCAATCGATCTATTATCACAATATCAGGCTTATTGGCAACAATAGTCCTGTCTGTGATAACAGATCGATCCCAGTACAGCGTTGCATGACCATTTTCAAGAACTGGTTGGGGAACATACTGGTAATATGGAACTTCAGGAGTCACAAGTCCATATCGAAGAGCAATTTGCTGATGTATGATCTTGGCTACTAGGTTATGTCTATGCAAATACTCGCCGTTAGCAAGATACGAACAACCGGAGATAACATGCCTGATGGATTCGCCAGGACGGTGGCATGCCCGACAGATGTCGACCGTACCGTCCTTCAGGATGTATTTCCTATAGTTGTTCGTCTTAATAACTTCGTCCATAATTGCAAAGACAAAACCCTCAGTTTCCCCAAAGAGGTTACCGAAACGTAGCCAAGATACAGACGCTAGCCGGTCCACATCAGGCCCATGGAGGGCTCGATAAAACCGACCATGCAGCTCCTTGCTTTTCCATATGTCCAAGCGATCCCTAATGCTTACCACCAGAGGTTTCCGCCAGTTCTCGTTCGCCAAAGAGAGCGGGGTAAGTCCTTTATCTACCATAGCTACAATCCCATGCATATCCACGTCGCTGTGAAGGAAATAATCCCTGAGATTGCACACCTCGCGATTATGCAAGTCCTTAGCATTAAGAATGCCTCGGCCTCCACATCTCCGCGGGATGTACAATCTCATCACTGACGACCGTGGATGATGCATACGATGTGCAGTCATGAGAGTCCGGACCTTACGATCCAGGGCGTCCAATTCAGTCTGAGTCCATCTGAGTATGCCGAAAGAGTACGTAAGTACAGGCATAACCCAACCGTTAAAGGCGCGAATCTTGTTTCCACCTGACAAAAAACTGTTAAGTACTTTTGTCAGGCGGCTAAAGAAACGTTCCCTTATCGATTGTTTTACGTCTGCACCCATAATACCTAAAGCCTCAGGCATACCCAGATATTTGTAGGTTTCCGTCGGCGAAAGGGATCTGAGTCTTACAGTCTCTGAGACACGTATGTCATCAGAGACCGCAACCACGCCTCGCTTTACATGGATAACCGCACATTTATCTACACCAAACTCCATATTGATTGAGTTGCTAAATCTTTCAGCTATTTTTAACAACTCAATCAATTCAGATTGTTTTGATGTAAATAACTTGAGATCATCCATGTAGAGCAAGTGAGAGATAGGCTCAGACCCTCTCCGCAGACGGTAGCCTAACCCTGAATCCAACAACAGAGTACTGAGGGGATTCAGGGCCATACAAAACCACAGTGGACTCAGACTGTCACCCTGGAATATACCCCGCTTGATTTTAATCGGCTCATCATTCACCGAAGGATTGGTAGCGCCTGGATATTTAAGAACAGTTGTCCACTGTCCCATACATGCCCCAAGAAAAGTGCTCAATTTTGTATCAACTTTATACAAATTAAGCACTCTCATGAGCCATGTATGGGGCACCGAATCATATGCCTTTTTATAATCAATCCAGGCAGCTGATAAATTCCTTCGGTTCTGACGAGCCTGTTGGCAAATGGCCATGTCAATGAGAAGGAGTTCCTTAGTACCACGGGACCCGCTTTTGCAACCTGTTTGTCCGGAATAAAGTGTGTCTTATTATTATTATTATTATTTATATTGAAACCTGTTCACTCCATTGAAGGGTAATAAGTCCTGATGTACGGGCCATGGCCAAGCACATCAGGCTATATGATTAATGTAGATGATATAGATGACGAGGATAAAAACTTTCTAGTAATACGGGATGTGTTTAGAATGATGGCTTTTTGTAAGAGATAAATAATATGGCGGGGTATTTTTAATAATTCTAAATTTTGGGTTAAGCTTTTAGGTACTATTCCGGTAGATGACACAACTATAGGTACTATGTGTACTGTTTGTGCTCTCCATTGGGTTTTTAACTCTATGGCGAGGTCCTGGTATTTTGTGAGCTTCTCTGATATTGATGTTTGTATATTGTGTGTATTGGGTATGGCTATATCAATTAGGTATACAGTATTATTAGGTTTGTCATGTACGGTTATGTCTGGTCTATTAAAGTGAATGGTTTTGTCAGTTATAATAGTCCGGTCCCAGTAGATCTTGCAGTCTTTATTGTCATACACAGTCTCTGGCTTATACTTGTAATACGGTGTTTTCTGCTTTATGAAGTGATATCGGTGGGCAATATGTTGGTGAATAATAGCAGCAACCTGATCATGTCGGTGTTTATAGTCATTTTGTACCAGAGATTTGCACGCGCCTGTTATATGTTGTATAGTCTCGGAGGCTGAATTACATTGTCTACACAGGTCTGATGTTTGATTATGGTCTTTGATGATGAATTTTTTGAAATTTCGTGTAGATATTATTTGATCTTGTATTGCGAGCATAAAACCTTCAGTTTCGGGAAACAGTTCTCCTCTCTTGAGCCACTCGTTCGACATTTCTTTGTCGACGTGGTTTTGGGTCAAGTCGGATCGGTGTCTCCCGTGCAAAGATTTTTCTGCCCATCTGTCTATTTTTTCCTGTATGCTTGAGATGCGTTCGTTAGGTTGAATGTGTGTGTCGTGGAGGTTAAGTGGTGTCAGTTTATTGTCCATGTTTGATATACATTTGTGAAGGAATGAATTATGTGATTTATTGTGAAAGTATGTCCTTAATGATGTTATTAATTTATTATGTAAGTTCTGTATATCTATTAAGCCTCTTCCCCCTTCGTGTCGTGGTAAAATAAGCCTCTCTATGGCTGATTTTGGGTGGTGTTTACGGTGCTTAGTCATGGATGTATTTACTGTTCTTTGTAGTTTCCTGAGATCGGTTTGTGACCAACTTATAATACCAAATGAATAAGTCAAAATCGAGATAGCAAAAGTATTTATGGCTTTAATCATATGTTTTGAGTTTAGATCTGTTTTTAAAATTAGGTTCAAGCGGTGTTTGAATTTATTTATAATTTCCTGTTTAATATATTTTTGATTAATTTTACGAGATTGTTTAAATCCTAAATATTTGTAGGTACTATATGCATCCATAGGCTCAACAATGTCACCAGTATCTAACCTGTAGCTGTTGTGTACAAATTTACCGTTATTTATGGAAAGAATTTTACATTTATCCACACCAAATTGCATGTGAATGTCAGTGGAGAACTTTTGCGTTATATCTATTAGATGAAAAAGATCTTCTTTATTACTGGCGTAGATTTTAATATCATCCATGTAGAATAGATGAGAAAGGGTAAAATGAGAATCGACAGAATTAAGGTTATATCCGGTTTTACTATTGTGGAGAAGAAGAGAGAGAGGGTTGAGGGCCATACAAAACCATAGGGGACTCAGGGCATCCCCCTGGAATATGCCTCTTAGTATTTGGATAGGCTCAGTTAAAACAGTGGAAGAGTTAGACGTAATTTTTAATACAGTTCTCCAGTTTTGCATTGATGATTTTAGGAACGTAATGAGGGTGGGATGGATTTTATAGATGTGAAGTATTTCTACTAACCAACTGTGCGGCACGGAGTCGAAAGCTTTACGGTAGTCTATAAACATTGTATGGATATTTTGGTTGGTTTTGTACGCGTTATTGATAGTAATAGCATCTATAGTTAACTGTTCCTTGCATCCCTGACTATTTTTCCGGCAACCTTTTTGTTCTTCGGCAAGGATATTATATCTACTTAAATGGCTGTATATAGTTTCACTAATACAACCTGTTAAAATTTTGTAAATGGTTTGTAGGCATGTAATTGGCCGGTATTTAGCGGGGTTTTCTGTATCACTGTCTTTCGGTAAAAGGTACGTTATTCCGTGTGTGATGTATTCTGGCATTGTGTCTGGAGATTGTATAAATGAGTTTAAAAATTTTTGAATATAAGTATGTGTGGCTGTGAATTTTTTATACCAGTAGTTTTGAATGTTGTCAGTCCCCGGTGATTTCCAATTATGGGTATGTCTGATTACCTTTAAAACAGTGTCTATGGATATGTGTTCATATTCCATTACATGTATGTCTTTTGTAGATTCAGTTATTTCATGTATCCAGTCAGCATGAGTGTTATGTTCCAGTGGATTTTCCCATATGTCAGCCCAATATTGCCGTAGTCTATCTGGTGTGGGTGTCGGTCGGTTGTGCGTATATGTGTTTCTATTGTCGGATCCACTAAGTCCTCTATAAAAATTTCTTTCGCTGTTTCTAAACTGTGTATTTTGTTTTTTACGATTAGTGCAAGTAAGGTATCTCTTCAATCTACTGGCGGCGGCACTTACCTTTTGTTTCAATGTGTCCAGGAAATGTTCTAACTGCGTATTTAAATTTTCATGCTGTGCATGAACCTTATATTTATTCTTTAGTAGTTCAACGGCAGCTAATATTTTTCGACCTCTGTTTCCCTGTGTGTATAGAGTTAATCGAGCTATTTCTGTCCTAAGTATTGCTATTTTCTTTTCTAATCTTGTCTGCCATGGAGGTTTATATTTTCCTGTTTGATTGGTTCTTTCTGTAACTATCTTAGTACCATTGCACTCGGCAGCGGTATAGGCTGCTGAATAGACAATTGTTTGGAAATCAGTAAAATCTTGTTCTGCATTTAAGAAATTAGGTAGTATATTTTTGTTTATATAATTAACAATATATGCAAATTTTTTAGAACATCTTTGTTTAAGTATATAAGGCCTTTCCGTGGGTACAGAAAGCTTAAATTTTTCTAATGTCAAAAAAAACTGTTGGTTGATATAATTATGATCTAAATTATAACTATTTCCTATAAATTGTTCTTGCTGTCTATTGTTTAGTGTTATTAGTTGGTTTGGCAGTGTAGCAGTTTCCTCATTTGGGTCTAAAGCTATTGCATCTACATCGTCCACAAAATTACCATCAGGTATGTTTATTTGGGTGTGTGAGGTGACATCATGTTCGCGGCAGTTTGAAAATAAGTGTATATTCGAGGTTTTATTTTACTAGGTTGTGTGTGCATTAATTGAATCTCTACTTCACGCTTTATACATTGTATTCTTTCTGGAGATACCATCTTATTGTTAATTATCACTCTTTTTTGATCGGCTAATCTTTGTTCAGATATATGGGAAAGGTGCGGGTAAGTGTCTTTGAATTTTTGGTGCATCTTTTTACAGTAAGCTGTTAGATTAGTTTCAGCCTCAGTAACTTCAAAGTAGATGCGTATGATGGATTCATTAATGTCATTGGACCATCTCATTCTTCCTGCTGTTTGTGTAATAGTGGTGGGTGGCTGTTCATTATTCTGGAGGAAATTGGAAACATCTCTTTCGATTTCTGTAAGTACAGATGTTGGTAATAACTGGTTATTTACTATAGCTCGTCGCTGATCACCTATTCTTTGTTTAGATACATCCATTTCTGGATATTTTTCCATGAATGCTCGGTGTAATGAATCTAGGTATCCCCGGGTATTAGATCGTAACTTGGTCGTAATGAGGTATGTGCGCCAAATGAATTTGTTCATCTCATTTGTCCATTTTTTTCTCGCGCGTTTAGAGCCTGTGACGGGTCCAGGATTAGCGGCATTTGCCTCTTGGACAACATCCACAGGCGAAGAAGCTAGTAAAGAAGATGATGATGATGATAAAGATGAATTTCGCGTTTCTAATGGATTAGGGGATGAGTTGGGAGATGGGAAAAGGCTATTGAGTGATGAATAAGATGATGATAAGCTATCGGAGATGATGGTGTCGGCTGTAATATGTTTATCGGTAGGAGCCCGCCTGTTCAACTCCTCACCGCCGATGGTTCGCATGCTGTGGCATCCAGCATCGGCACCAGATGCGCCCCGGCGACCCCCGGGAAGCGGCCGCAAATTATATCTCGAATTACTCATGTTCTCCATAGGGGTTACCTTTCCTTGTTGGCTGCGTAGGTTTCAGTATTACGCATGTCCGCCCCCCACGTGGTCTGGTGGTCGACTCGGACGTAAGGTAGGATTTTGGGGGGCTTATTATTATTATTATATTAAAAAAAAACAATATACATATAAAAATATAAAAAATACATATAACCCTTCGGTGGCGAGGCTCAAGACCCAAGCCACCGGTGGTTAGGGATCCAAAGTGAGGAACCTCCTCACTATGCGAGCCGTGTCCAGCAACACTGCCTTTTGGATCTGGCTCTTGACCCAACGACCAATTGAGAGCCTCTGTAGAAGCGGGGTAAGTCCTTTATCTACCGAAACCACAGCCCTATGCATACCCACGTCACTGTGATGGAAATAATCCCTGAGATTGCACACTTCGCGATTATGCAGGACTTTAGCATTAAGAATGCCTCGGCCCCCGCATCTCCGCGGGATGTACAATCTCATCACTGACACGAAACGCAGTAAGATGTGTTCCTCCATTTGTCGCCCCAAAGTAGGCCCGCATGACATTTTCATTGATTTGTTGCGTCCATCTCATGCGGCGCACTACTCCACCGGTACCGGGGACCGTAGGCGGGACACTCGGCCCCACAGGTCCCAAGCCCACCACTGGAGGGGGTCGTCCTCTTCGCCACGCAGGTCTTGGCGGCGGCGGGGACGACTGCAGCTCGTCGCGTTGGCTCGACGCGTCGATGCCCGGCGTCACTTCGAATACGTCCGAAGCTGACGCCCACGACGCAGAGCTCGACGAGCTGGTAGATGTTGGTCGTGCGTGTTTGCTTCTGGTTTTTTTCATCATCGTCTTGCGAACATTGAGTTTTATAATATATTTGGTGACATTGTCACCTTTGTCAACATGTTTTCTTTACTATTACTATTGATTTTCAGAATAAGTTTAATGTATTTTTGATAAAGCATTATTCAAACTGTTTGTGGACTAATTTTGGTGGATGGAATTCAAATATGTTGTAATATAAATTTAAAAAATCGATGAAATTTTAATGTTCGCAACTGATGATCGTTAGTGTTGCCAGATATTGATTATTATTATTATTATTATATACAAGCGTTGTAAGTATTCAAAGGCAGTAGTAGTCACTTACCATTCGAATTAAATTATCCTTAATCACATACGTTGTTTAATAAAGGACATTAAGAGTATATAAGCTCACCGATGTAAGACCCCATCCAGCAACCCAGAAAACCTCGTTGTCTGCGGGATTATAGCTGGAGCCGGCGAATAAGCCCGCCTGTGCGTTGCTGCAGAACGCTATGGCAGATGCAGTGCGAATAATAGCTATATCATTGTCATGAGTATTATGGTCGTAGTAGTAATGGATGACGTAGCTCGCCGCGCTCTAGACTGTACCGCTACTGTTGGCCCTGGCAGAGCCCACTCAAACACGCCATTTCTTCGAGGGCTTCTTGGCTATTAACGAAATTAATTTGTTTGTACATAACGCATGATTTATTTACTTTACTTACAGGACTATGTAGTCCTGTCCCCACACTAAGATCGAATCTTGTGTCGTGGGTATCAGGAACTACATGAAACTTTTCGGTCTCAAAAACACCCAGTCCCGAAACAAATACATTTGTCTCGGTGCGGGGATCGAAACCGCGGCCACTCGTTTCACAGGCGGCGTCTAAACAACTGCACCACGGAGGATGTCTTGAAATTATTGTACTTTAAAATTATAAAATCATGTTAGAATCACAGTAAAGTCGAAGAAAATGCTAATTATTTACTTTACTGAAATTTAGTTAATGTAAAATTTTATGGTATTCCTTGTGCTTAAGATGCTATTTCTACAGAGAAAAATAATCCTTATGATGGTGGGTATCGTAAAATGATGTTTTTTCATCACATGGCGGGTTCGATTCCCGCTTCAGACATGCGATTATTCAAAAATCTTATTATGCAGTTTAAATTGTTTTCAAAATTAAAATGATGTCTACAATTATTTGATGTATTTTGATCAGTTCAAAAATTTACTGCAAAGCACAACCAAGGACCCTAGTACGTTTGGTCAAATGTGAACAGGCACAACTATTGCTAACAGGAACACACTAATATGAGTTACTTTATGCTCGGCTATGTACTCGTATTCCTCGAAAAAGAGCTCACACGACACACAAAATTCCAATATTTTATTATTATAGTTCGTAACTTTTAAAGCAACACAGTAATTAATTACGATATTTTATAATATTTTTTCCAATAAGACTTACATGTGACAAAGGCGAGCCCGTGGGCTCCATCCATCCATCCAGAATCCATTACATGTAATAAATTCAAGTTTTAAAAGTCTCGATAGTAATATGAGTATTAATATACCTACTTCTAAGCAATCGAATTGACAATGCTATGGTAGACCTATATTTTTCCACCTTTCATCCTGAAAGTAACCCACAAGACCGAGTTACCGCTTGGCGACATTCCATAGTAATTGATACAAAGTATACATTCTGCCTGACTTATTAATAGCAGCCATTGTAAACTGCATTGTGGTGGACAAAAACCCATAATTATATGAAAGAAAAAAACATAAACATAACATAACAAAAAATGCAGATGGAACATAAATCATATATATAAATGTAATTTAGCTTGTTGCACTTTTATTAACTTTGAAACAACTATTAAGTGAATATTTAAGAGTTCTGGCGAAGCCAATCTGTGTAGCGTGAGACACGAACGTTGACGCCAGGATAGCGAGGATCCGCGCAGCCCTCTGCCCAGGAGCTGACACCGACGACGACCCCGTTGTGGTAGAGAGGGCCGCCGGAGTCCCCCTGGCACTGGTCGCGGCCGCCGACGTCGAGCCAGCCAGCGCACAGCATGTTGGTCGTTACAGTCGCTCTAATGACGCTGTACCGCTGTTGGCACACAGCCTGGTTTATAGTCCAAACTTGGACATGACGCAGCTGCTCCGAAGGGGTTCCATTAGGCTGAAAAATTAAGTCCCATTAGCAGATTGAAATAAACTTAATTTTTCTCATTCATATATTTGACCTGAAGGAACTGTTTTGCTATTAAATTTCGTGCAGTGAGTGAGATAGCAAGAAACCCACCAACGCTTTTCTCTTCCCGTCCTGTTCGTTCCCTTTTTTCTTTCCAGTTTGTGACCGGCAACGTATCTATATTTATTTATTCCAAGCATTGTAGATATTCATAGGCAGCAGTAGTCACTCATAATAAGGTAAACCGTTTACTGGTTTGCGAGACTTAGCAACAAAAATTTAGTACTATTCACAGATTGATTATATTTATCCCAAATTACATCGCTTGTAATTTATGAAACATTAGGAGAATAAAACGTTATGTGACTCACCAATGTGTCACCCCATCCAGCAGCCCAGACCACCTGGTTGTCTCCGAGATTATAGTTAGCGCCTGCGAAGAAAGCTGCTTGCGCATTGCTGCCGAACGCGATGGCATATGCGGTGCGTATGATAGCTACATCATTGTCAAGGGTTCTATGGTCGTAGTAGTGATGGATGACGTAGCTCGCCACGTTGTGAACTGCACCACCGCTGTTGGCCCAGGTAGAGCCCACTCGAACACGCCATTTCGACGCGGGGTCTTGGCTATTAACGAAATGATACATATTGAAATAGTATGTTTACACATTGCATGTTTTATTAACTTTATCCAGATATAAAGTGAAACTTACTAAAGGCAGTGAGCGGCTGTTAGAATATGTCTGTTGTTAATGATGCTACCGCCACATGCTTGCCAATAATCGTTATAGTTCCAGCTATACAAAAGTGCTACAATCGAGGGGTATTGATCAATGGTGGTCACGGAGCCCCCGACGATCCTCTGCGGTGTCCTGGGTGCAGCTGTCGAAACATAAAATTAGTCTTTTAATTGTACAAATCATACTACAATTGTATTGTACTGTACTTTATCAGCCTATATACGTTTCACCACAGAGCAAAGCCCTCCTCTATATTCGAGAGTACGATTGATATACACATAATATATAACTTATGCTTTTCTATATATTCCTCGGCAAAGAGCTCACACGACAAACAAAATTCCAATATTTTATTCTACAATCTAGTAAGTAACTTTTAAGCCACATAAAAATTGTTTGGGTATTTTATTATTTTACTAAAACTTACATGTGACAAAGGCGAGCCCGAGGGCCAACAAGACAAATAGTGTACGCATATTTAATAACACCTAACCGTAACTAATGAGTTCCAAACTACAGTATGAATATATATACTATACGATGTCATAAGAATAAATACTTTCGATAAGTAAAGATAAGCTACTCTTCATTTTTAAAGCCATGCTTCTAAATTACTCGTGCACGCTGTCAGTGGCGCGTAATTGAGCACTTATAAAAGTGTGCAACAATATTTTTTTAAGAACAAAGGTACACAGTTTGAATCTAATTGTTGGCACATTCTAAAGGAAATACAAAAAACATACACATTAATTTAGAACTTGTGTATGAACTTTGGTATTAAAATACTAAATCTGATTTACCATGTGCATTTTCGAGACCCCCTAAATTTTGATCCTTGATTTTAACAGCATTAACTGCAAAATATGATGATTATACTTGGCGATCAAAACTGCATTGTTGCGAAAGTATTCTGCAAGAGAGTGTAGACTTTTTAAAATTAGCCAGCAGCTAATTTATTATTTTCGTTAAAGCAAAATTAAACTCTTTGCATTATCTGATTCTTTGATGTTTGAACTCTCATACACTAACCTATAGAGATGACGCAAATTCCATCAAATAGGTATACGGAAATTAAACGTGTCAGTTTTTGCCATCTGCTGTGGCATTACCACAGCGGTATTTTGATGATATTATTTATTTGCACTAAACTGATTTTAACTTTATTCATAATAATGGCATCTCAATTGAATAAAAAGTGTCTAAAGCCCCATTTACACGGGAATAGACGATTATCGTAAGGTTATAAAAAAGTTCTATCATGTAAACATTTGCCAAAATACAATAGTCATATAGCAATTATCGCATGTGACAATTTCATACGATTATCGCCTGAAATCAAGCGAGAAACTCTCTAGGTGTAAATGGAGCTTTAGAACTGGAGACCAGGACATGAAACATCGTTGAAGCAAGCAAAGCAACATCACGTTGAAGTATATAATATTTTGATTTCTGTTTATGTTTAAAGCCATTGTCTACTCAATTTCTCAATTTATATTTGGCATTTATATTTGGGTCAACGTAGCAACATAATTCACAAGAACATGAAGGCACGACGCCCTGTTTTTAATATTATATCGAATCCACACCGTCTAAGCTTTGATTACAATTGTAGCAGACAGATGGGTATTAAAAAATACGAAGTAATTTTACGGAATTGCTCAAAATATATTACGTGCCACCCCGATGAATTTTGGCATGAAGATAATGTAAGAAAAGTGTACTTAGTATTTTGTTTTTGTTTCAGGTAAATGAGCGAAATAAATCTGATTGAATTGACGTCTAGTCTTGCAAAACATGAGGTAAAAAATATCGTTTACAAAATTGTGTAAATTATAATTATTGGGCTATTAAATAAATTAATCTTCACCTACTGATCACCTTAGCGACATGTGAAAAACTGTCTGCATCCAGTGCCTTTCTGCAACTCAAAATGGTATATAAGAAACATAATTTAATATAAAACAGGTTTCTCATAAGTAGGTACTTAAATATCTTGCAAGTATTTAGCAATAAAACTATAGATAAATTACAAGTACTTTTATCGATTTTTCTACTTAGAATAATGTTTTGTAATCAGCTTATAAATGAAGCAAGTGCCGCTATTGCCTAATTTGTTTATTTAATTTACAAATTATCTTTGTATCATCAGCTACCTAAATACGGTGCAATATCAATAGCACTAAACCAAAACATTTATATGATAAGCTATAAAAGCCTCGAAGATAGTAAAATATACCAGAATGGATACATAGTAATCTATACATACCTATAATAAAAATGTAAATGGTCGATGTCTGTACATGGAAGATATATAAGAAATTTTAACGCGAGGGGTCTTTATAACAGCAACAGAAGTCAAAACAATTTTTTTTAGAATTTTTGTCTGTCTGTCTGTCTGTATGTTTGCTTGCGCATCATGCAAGAAATACTGCACCAAATGAGATGCGGTTTTCACAGTTGTATTGCTGTAGGTTCAACTTAAAAACTGGTATATGTTGCATTTACATACAGGGTGTTTCTTTTTGTTTGCTTGCACATTACTCAAAAACTACGACACGAAATGAGATGCGGTTTTCACCGTTATATTGTTGCAGGCTCGACTTAATATTTGGTATATGTTTCATTTACATACTGGTGGTTTCTTTATATTATACCCATAGAAAATACAGGGAAATTGATTCAGAAACCTCTGGTAATATTAAAATTGTAAAGTTAATTTGACGTTTGTAGAATTACATACAGATTGTTTCTTTTTTATTCATACAAAACCTCTGGTAATATTAAACTGTTGTCTGCTGCAATTGTAAAGTTAATTTGACGTTGGTAGAATTACATACAGGTTGATATTTTTTATTAATACATATTAAACGCAATGAGACTAGATCTTAGGGTTATGTAGTGAAAACCGGGTGGCAGTTAAAAAAAATACTGAATCTTAATTATGTATAACATTCTATGGATTCAATTAATTATTTTCATTTATTTCATTGTAAAAAAAAACTTTTTTTTTAAATCAACTCTTTCCTTTAGTTTGCCATATACCATCACTTTTCAGAATTTGATCCTTATTAGTGACACTATTGAATGGTGTAATAATACATATTTTTTTTTATATTTTTTTTTTTCAAAAACTCGATAATTACAAATAAAGTTAATCACACAGACGAAGTTTGCGGGCATAAGCTAGTATATATAGTATTGGTCACATCCACACAAAATATTGGAGTAATCACGCCTACTCAAAATATTTGAGCAATTTTATGTTGGTGTTACTCTGTCAATGCATTTCATGTAGGCGTTTTTATAGTCTTTTGAGGAAATATTGGTAGGTATTTCATTCCACGGCCTGATTGTACGTGGGATGTATTTCCTCTAGAACCAAACAGTACACGATGGCATGGGTTCTAACTTCTAAAGTGTGTGGATGAAATAGGTGCCGATGGCGAGTATTTCGATGATAAAATGTGCGATATTGAGTTTTTCCGTTCCCTTCTGGGAAAAAGGCGTGAGTTTATTTATGTATGTATGTCATTAGAACACAGTCCATTATACAGCCTACATTATACCTTCGATTTGCCTACATCGTAGCTATGGCTGTATCGCTAAGGGGCCTCCGCGCCATGATCGAATCCCTTACTAGGGTTTCGCTACATGTAGGCCTTAAGATAAACATGGACAAAACGAAGATTATGTCAAATGCCCAAGTCGTGCCACTCCGACTGCGATTGGGACTCAAGACTCAAAGTTGTTTTCGAATTTGTCTACTTGAGATAAGTAGTCCGGTTAGGCAGGGCCAACTTCGAGAGAGTTGTCAATCGTCGAAGAGAACTTGGACCGCCGGCGTACGGAAAACTACAAGACTTCTTATCGTCCACAATTCTTGAGTGTCTATATGGGCATTTTAACTATTTTGTTTTGTTTTCTATGCCATATAATACCTTTTTTGCCGAGAGGAAAGCTGTTAAGCTCCCCTTTGAGTACCCAAGGGGAGGTCGAAAGTGGTATTTCGATGTCATCGCTTGCCACATTTCTTCTCGGTTATTGCCCAATTTTTAAACCAAATAAATTTTTTTGCTCAGCAGATCATAAATAATGCCGCGCAGGCCGCTCAAAACATAATCAAATGGAATTAAGCTTATTGCACTTTATTAGCTTTGAGAAAATAGACACATAACTTTATATCTTTAACAGCCTCCGTGGCGCAGTCGGTTAGATGCCGCCTGTGAAACGTGAGGCCGCAGGTTCGATCTCCGCACCGAAACAAATATTTGTGTGATCCACAGGTATTTGTTTCGGGTCTGGGTGTTTGTGAGACCGAAAAGTCTCTCGTAGTTTCTGATACCCACGACACAAGACTCAATCTTAGTGTAGGGTCAGGACTATGTATGTGACTGTTGGGTGTATTTATTTATTTAAGCGTTCTGACGAAGCCTATCAGTGTATCGTGAGACACGAGCGTTAACTCCTGGGAAGAGAGGGTCGGCGCAGGATAATCCCCAGGAACAAACATCGACGACCACGTTGTTGTTGTAGAGAGGGCCGCCGGAGTCGCCCGCGCACTGGTCGCGGCCGCCGACGTCGAGCCAGCCAGCGCACAGCATGTTGGCCGCGATGGCATCAAGGATGGCGCTGTACCACTCTTGGCACACTGCCTGGTTTATTGTCCACACTTGGACATGACGTCACATCACCACCTACAATCCTTTGGGACTTGGTTGGGACAGCTAAAAGTATACAACAGTTTTTATAAACATTTATAATATAAAATTAGGAAAAAATATATTTGACGCAAAAGATATGGTGTAATATCATAATATATAATCACAGTTATTTTATCACGTGTAGGTATGTTTTCACTGGCGAGGGATTATAATGATTAATAACCCCCACATTCATACAAATCCTGATCCTTCACTAATATAAGTCCTGTGTTATAGCAATCATAAACTACTAGAGATCGAACAAACACCCAGACCCAAAACCATTGACATAAATTAAAGGACATGCTGGAGCGCGCGTAAAGTGTTCCGACGTAAGTAGCGCGGCGCTCCAGTGAAGCGTCAACAGCGCCGCCGTAAGTAGTCATGGCAACGATTTTGATAATACTTACTTGTAACATGACAAAAAGTTAAGAAAACAATAGATAAACAATATTTATCGCCGTTGATATTAAATAAATTACATCAAGTTAATTTTTCTTTGCACGTGATTCCGAAAAAAACTAATAGATAGCGCCATTTCACTTAGTTTTTAATGATATCCTTAGTTTTTAAATCAATGCCCAATATATTTTAATGCTCGACGTCTAACCTGCAGTGTAGTCCCACTACAATTATATTATTTAAAAAATGACTTACCAACAACACAAGTTATCTGCTTTGGGCCTGTCTCCTAGCATCCTCAGATTAATCGCCGACTACCTGCGCGATCGCCAACAATATGTTCGCCATGTAAGAGTCCCAGTGCTATCATACGCGTTCGGGAGTCAGTCAGGGATCAATACTTAGACCTCTATTGTTTATACTAATGACAAATGACCTGCCAACAATAGGCGAGACGACAGTATAAAAAAATTAAAGATTTTATGTTTTTAAGGGAAAATACGTATTACAAGGATTTCAAATGATAATTCAGTTTTAATCTATACTTGGAGATTAATAAGATTTTAAATAAAATCAAAGTACAAAATATAGCAATCGGCCATTTTGACAAAAACGCTCTTCACAACGCATGATGTCACGCCTATGTAAACATGACGCATTCGCTGCGCATAGACCACAGATTTAGTAGTACGCAATGACATGTTTACCTAGTAGTGACATCAAAGCGGACGCCATGACACCTACTAGCGTTTTTTGTGCACTATTGAAAAATTATTAGAAAAATGGCTTAAAACTGTGTTAACCTTTGTTAATTCTTGAAATATAGATTTTTTCGTATATAATAAATGTGTGCCCATATTTTAGAATATAATTTGAAAATCATTCGTCTCGCCTATTGTCAAATATGCAAAATGTTTATTATATGCCGATGACATAAAACTATTTTTTGAAATTAAATCTCAGGAAGGCTGTGTTTTGCTTCAGCATGATATTGACTCTATTTACCACTGGAGTATTGAGAATAAATTAGAGTTTAATCCTGCAAAATGTTTTCAAATGAGCTTTGATCGTAAGCGATGCCCAATTGCATTTGACTATAAATTAGGTTCTGGTGCATTTCTAAACATGTCTATAAGGGAAATTGATTTGGAAATCTCTGGTGATATTAAACAGTTGTCTGCTGCAATTGTAAAGGTAATTTGACGTTGGCAGAATTACATACAAGTTGTTTCTTTTTTATTAATACATAGTAAATGCAAGGAAACTGATTTAGAAATTTATTATAGGGGTAGCTGACTAACTGACTGAACTTTTGATCCCGAAAAATGTTCCCATGAGATGAGGAAGGAATTCCAAACAATTTGTTACTTTTTTATACTCAAAGGGATGGGATGGCATTTGATTACATGCCTTGAGTAAGAATTACATCAATTGAAAACAAAGATTCACGCAGATGAAATTTGCGGGCAGAAGCTAGTTTTATTATAATATTGTAACTTGAGACGATATCCTTTTCGGTATGACGGCGAAACATCAAAATAAATTACTTTTAAACGTATCCGATAAGGCGTACTGCACCGGCATTACGAACACAGGTCACGAAGCAGACTGATTCATGTGCGGTGCATGCACCGCAAGTAGGTGGAACACATTGTGCGTACTGGATGTCTTATCTAGTGTAACATTAATATCGATGGTGTCTTATGGATTTTACTCAAAATAACTTGTATTGTTATCACTCTATTTTAAATGTGGGTATCTACTGTAAATGGCACACCAACCAAGTTTAGGCGTATAAAGAATAAAGAAAATAATTAAAACAATTTCTAATAAAATAAAATTTACAGGTTTAATTCATGTTCATAATTATTCAGAAACCAAATCTCTTAAGCGTTGCTTTGAATCCAGCTAGTGAAGCGAGAGACACGAGCGTTGACGCCGGGGAAGCGTCTATCAGCGCAGCGTTCACCCCAGGAAGTGACACCAACTACGACGTTGTTATGGTAGAGAGGGCCGCCGGAGTCGCCCTGGCACTGGTCGCGGCCACCGACGTCGAGCACTCCGGAACACAGCATGTTGGCGGTTATGGTTCGGCGAATGGCGTTGTAGCGCTGCTGGCACGCAGCCTGGTTGATGGTGAATACTTGAACGTGACGCAATTGCTCGGAAGGTCTGCCTTGAAACTGAAAAATTTACGCACAGTTTGTAAATACAATTTAATTATATATTTTGAGAACATTGCTGTGGCAGTGGATAAAGAACAATTAAGAAATGAAAATGGACAAGCAATACCAGCACAATACCAATGTGTAAAACTCACCGATGTGAGACCCCATCCAGCAGCCCAGACATGTTGGTTGTCTCCCAGGTTGTAGTTGGAGCCGGCTATGCGGCCAGCCTGAGCGTTGTTGTTAAACGGAATATTGCTGGTTGTGCGGAGCATAGCGATGTCGTTGTCTAAGGTATTTCTATTGTAGTTGGGGTGAATGCGAACCCTTTCCAAAAGTTGAACTGAACCTCCACTGTTGGCCCAAGTGGAGCCAGACCGAACACGCCATCTTCCAATTGGGTCACCGCTGTAAATACAATTACATATTTGATTTACAACTGTATTATTGGAATGATTAAATTCATCATCTTTAACCTTAGAAAGTCCAATGCTAAACATAGTCCTCGTCACGCTTTCCGGGCGGGTTGGTAAGCATAGAAAGTGTTTTTTGCTTCTAACTCTTCATCAACCTGTTATTTGACTACGCCATCTCCGCGCTAGTTCATCACTGCATTGGTTGGTCAAACATTAATGCTAAACAAAACAGAAATATCGATGGCAGAGGAGATAGCCAACGATCACACCGAACATTCATAAATAATAATCACACAACAGTCATACACAGACACCTAATCCTATAGCATGATGCTCGTCATGAAGTCATGTGTCGTGATTCGTGAATGACTCGAAACTACGAGAGACTTTTTGAAATCACAGCACCTAGACCGGAAATAAATATTTGTAGGCCGTACAAACATTTGAGCCGGTGCGAAGATCGAATACGTGGCAACTAGTTTAGCAATGCTTGGTTACTTTGTCGCGAAGTCTGTTACATATTTCTTTGTCCTCTCATCTAATAATACGATTCAAATATTTTTTATCAATTTCCCAGAATTATTTCACTCATAATGCTTCTATTGGCCGCCACTTCTTCTTAAATATTCTTGCGAATATGCCTCTGGTAGGCAAACTTCATATAGTTACGTTTGAAATGCGTCGCATAAACCTTATGCCAAATCGATGATAAACTCAAAAGCAAGTCAGAATTGCGAGCCAAAGAGAGTATATAAAAATATGCATTACTGAGGGCAGTGAGCTGCGGTGAGCACGCTTCTGCTGTTGATGATGATGCCGCCGCAAGACTGCCACCAACTGTTCATGTCACGACTGAACAGTAGCGCCACGATGGACGGGTAGCGGTCGATGGTCGTCACTGATCCGCCCACGATCCTCTGCGAGTTTTGGGGAGCGGCTATAAAAAGAAACACACTTCAGTCTTATACATCTCCAGCAGTTACTTTCTTGTATTCATTTTGAGGTCGCAAAGTGCCTCCAAAGTGTAGGGGACGTGGGGTTTTTACCCCGTAGGAGCTCGGCAAACAATTTTTGTTGTTAATAAATTGATGTACTACAGCTTTGTTAATTTTATTTTTACATAATTACATATTAGATTAATAATTTTAAATCGAAATTGAAAATTGAATTTAAATATTTTAATTTTTAGATTATTATTTAGATAAAGATATTAAAGATATTTGGATTATTACAACAGTTATTATCCAGCACACTACGCTATTTTTTTTAATTTATCCTTTTGACTCCACGCGTACACATTTTCTTCTCTTAAATTCATTACCAAATTTGTTGGATCTATTACTAAAGCTTACTTATTACTAAAGCATATTTTTTTAGTTTATTAGTCTATTATTATTTTTCAAAATAATAATTAATACGATTTACCTGTAACCGCCGCCACTCCGAGGACTAACAATGCAACGATGGTTTTCATCTTCGGCAACCACTGAACACTACTAAAAATTTTGCTTGTGGTCCCCATTATATACCAAGAGACGATTAAGAATTTGATAATAGGGATAATAATAAAGATAAGACAATGTATGACGTGTCAGTGCATTCAATATCGTCGTGGATAGGGGTGGCTTAATTCGATATATTTTGTTTACTGGTCGCAGGTCTCTCATATGTGAGAGGCCGCATGGGTAATTTTTTTTTTTATTATTTTATATATTTAATATCACCGCAATGTCTATTCCTCCCACCAAACAGCAGTGTACATGCATTGATGACATTGTAGCCAGAGTAACTACTGGACATATTGAGATTTAACTTCTTATGTCTCAGGATGGCGAGCGCAGTGGAATGCCAAGCATTACTTAGTAAGTCATGGTGTTGTTTGGTTTTGTTACTGTCAATGAGCAGTCGTATTACTTAAACTTACTTCGCTTACTATCAGGCGAATGGCATGCTCGTCTCGCCATTCATGGCAATAAAAAATCAAATCCATTAATTTTATATCAATACACAAAATCAAAACATATAAGCAGAATTTTTTTTCGATTGGGTAGAAAATAATATATTCAGTAGTCTGTGCTTTGTTGTGTATATATCTCCGTCTAATCATCATCGTTGTGGTCATCTTTAGCCACAGGACGTACACCAATATGCCTCTTCCAAGTTTTTCCACAGAGACCTGTTTACCTATATCCAACGACTTCTTTACACTTATGAGACCATTAGTCTATCCTTTACATAGACGTCGGACACTAGTGACGCCTTTAACAAGTACAATATTAAGACTGTCCTCAATCGACAACTACCCATCGAGTGCCTGGTAAAAGTAAAGTGACCAATCAGGTTCGAGCTAGAGGACAAGTAGATACTGCCAATCTCCGTAGAATAGGGACGTAACACGAAGGTAGAAGGTATGAAGGTAACACTGTCCAGTGTTACGAGGTGTAATGTAACATATTACAAAGCGAGCATTCGTGCAGCCAATAGGTGGCAACGAGTATGAAAATTATTACGAACTATTTAAGCGCACGGCGTTAAGGTGGGTACGACCGGTGCTACGCAGTGTAATATAACATTCGCAGCGAGCCTTTATGTTACGCCGTGTGTTAAAATCGTTAGTAAAAATACAATGTCCGTAATGGTTTCTTAGATTTAGGCGAATGTTACACATTGAAATAAATAAAAAATTACGGATTTTATCGCGATTTGGTTTAATTTTTACATTTTTTAACTTCCCGACGTTTCGATTACTTTACAGCTTTCGTGGTCACGGGGCGGACTGAGGTATTAGTCATGCGCTCAGTGACTGTTACAATGTCCGTGCTCGATTCCATGTACTGACCGCATGAATGCTCGCTTTGTAACATGTTACATTACGTCCCTTAACACCGGTCAGTGTCAACCTTTACATAAATGTGTTACATTACACTTCGTAATGTAACAATACTCACCTTTAGATGCTACGGAATGTTTCATTTCCGTGTCAACAAAATACCGCCATAATTAAAAAATTATGCTTTAAGGCTAGCTAGGTCTAGAATGCCTTAAAGCTATAAAGAAAAAAACAACAAATCGAATGGTCATGATTCGTCACTTGGTACATCGTAATGCTAAGTCGATGTTTTGATAAAAGCGATCACATATCGATCATCCTTATTGTATATTAACTTATCAAAATGATTTATTACTTATTTATTTAATTATCTATGGAAAATTGCTGTACTACCGTCACTGCAATATCAGTGGTAAGTAAGATTTTACATTCTTGGCTATGCTCTCGACTGTTATGGACTAACTTTCAAAACACATATTATCAAACTAGAGCAACTTTAAATTAGATTTCTCAAATAACTTGTCAATAAAAAGGTTTAAAATAATTGTAAAGATGATTATACTATATTGTTCAAAATCTGTAATATTTTATCCACAAGGCAAAAGCATATATTTTTATTGTCCACAAATCTTCATAGTAATCGTGAGCATTATTTAACTTCATGCAGCAATTGCCAAAATACGCGGTCTGTCACAGGTGGTAAGTACATAATACTAAGAGTGACAAACTACTATGGTGACAGAACAATTAAAAAAACGGTTAACATATATTTTTAACAGTCTGCCTCCTGAAATCAGAAATGATACGAAGCATTCAAGCTTCAAAAGAAAATTAAAAAAACATCTCATAATGACTCCAACTGTATACAATATTGTTTAGGTTTTTCTTTTTTTTTCTTTTTTAGTGTTTGATTTGTTATTTTAAGTTTTTTTTTCTGTGATTGTTTAATTTCTGTTTAATTTGCTTAAAGTTTAATTTTTGTTTAATTTTTATTTAATGTATAAGTGAGACTCACACTCAAACGTGATTCCACGGTCAAACCGAAATACGGTTTCGTGGGACCTATGCATAAACTTTTGTATTTCTTTGTATTTTAATAAATAAATATAAAAAAAAGAAAAAAAAAATCATGTACCATCGATCGATAATGTTTTGGACGGCCTTGTACTTAGTTACTTTGTCGAATCAGGAAAAAACATTTTTGTTATCAACAATCTTTATTTGCTATTGCCAAGGCCCACAACGTAACTCCTTAACGAAAATGAACAAGAATGTGCTATTTGTCTTTTTCGAAAACTATAATCGTAGAGCAATAGGTACTTAAATGCATACAATCTATTATCTACACTAGGAAGAAAAAAAGTAAACAAAATTAAATCCAACTTCAAGAAAGGACTAAAACCTAAAAAAAATATATGTCTATATTTTTTTTCTTATTGGTAACGTATTAATTTATTCGACAATCCATCAAATCCCATGTAAGATTTAATAAACAGTATGCCTTAAAATTCAACGACGAGTATAATTCGTCAACGGGAAATAGGCCGTTCTACGGCGACACAATAACAAAAAACAGTGTCCCGCCTTTGATAGTTCTCAGAACAGCCTTTATAGTAAAAATAAAAATCTACCTTAACGCTTTGTAGCAATGTCACCGGTGTTTTCTTTTTTTAATATATTTAATGAATGGCCGACGTTCACAACTGTAAGGTCAGTAAATTAAACTAAGGATATTTATTTAGTGGAGCTGGTGAGTCAGAAGGTTGCGTGTTCAAATCACGTCGGGGTCACCAATTTGCCGGTGGTTAAGCCAGGGTGGAAGATGGTAACACACTCGGGGTCGCCAATTTGCCGGCGGTTATGCCATGGTGGAAAATGGATACGCAAAATGTAGTGAGTCTCACTGTGACCCTGTATGAGACTGTTTATTTCAATGTAAAAGTGATACTTATGTTAAGGTGATACGTGCATACATGATATAATCTAAATCATTTGACATTGACAATTTTGCTGAATCTAATCTGGTAACGTGCGTGCGTGAAGTTATGTGCTTCCACATGGGCTTTTTGAATAAATGGCCCTATAATATAACTCCGCATGGCTTCTTGACCCAATGAATTCAACATATGTTTTCTAAAACTGTGTAATGACATAGAGTGTATATCGATGCGATTACTGTATTTATTATATAATCTACTCAATCTAGCTACTGGAGAGTTGGAACCAAGCACTGTCCTTCGAAATGGAGGAACGACGGGATGTATAGGGTTACGAGGATATCTTTTAGGCATTCTGAAACGGATACAACTAAGAAGTTGAGGACAGTCTGTATGATATCTTAGAATTTTATAGAGGTAAATTAAATCTAACAATTCTCTACGATTATCCAATGAAAACTATTAATAAACTATTATTATAACAGATTTTGCTTCTATAAATCTAAAAATATACATACAGAGTGTCCTACAACTAGACAATAAACCGACAACGTCACAGCAACAAAAAAATATATACCCCTATCCGAGATAGTTTGCAAGAAATAGCCATTCTAGTAAACATTCAATAAAATCTACTTTTACCCACACTTTGCGGCATTGCAACCAGTGATTTGGATAATGTATTACTTCAATTGACGTTTTGCAATGTTCAGCAGATAAACTTAAAATCTACATACCAACGTTGCGTCGTACTGAAAAAAATATGTTCTATAGTGTCCGTGGCAAATTTTATCAAAACTTGGCGCATTTAATCAACATTCTAAAATGCTACTACACTTGGTATTTTTCCACAGTTTTTTTTTTTATTTATATTTAGATTTAGTTGTTGTACCATGTTACATAATATACCATCTTTATTTATTTTAAAATAATACATCTAGAATCAACATAATCTATCACAATGATAGTATCTTAAAAATCTTTTGCCTGTTTTTTGTGACGCAGAGACACTCTATAATAATACATAATCATTTAAGCTTATTATTAATAATTATTTATACAAAATAACTTCTTTATAAATAAAATACTATCTTCGATCTACAAAGCAAGCCAACATTGGAATCGCAAAGATAATAAACTGAAATAAATCCGATAACTCTAGTTAATGAACATTATTATGATGAACTAGCTTCTGCCCGCAAACTTCGTCTGCGTGATTAACTTTAAATGCAATTTATTTTATTTGGAATTTCCCATCCCATCCCGTCCCGTCCCGTTATATTCCGCCCGTCCTCTCTCGTTCCGCCCGTTCTCACTCAAGGCATGTAATCCAGTCCTATCCAATCCTTTTGAGTATAAAAAAGTAACAAATATATCGGAATTCCTCATCCCATGGGAACACCAAATTTTTCAGGATAAAATGTAGCCAAGTGTAATGCCAAGGTGTCAGCTATCTCTAACTTTCATTGAAATCAGTTAAGCTGTTTCTGAGTTCATCGCGCACAACCGCAAAACCGCACAGACAAAAATTCTAAAAACCATTGTTTTGGGTTCTGTTACGTTGATACAGTTTTTTTTTTTCATTTATCTTCCATTTACGGACATCGATCGATTAAAGATCATCTCATCAACCCTTGTTTCCCCCCTCTAAAATGGTGATATACAAAAAACTAAAAAGCCGCGAGTCACCTCATGATTTGTTTGTGATAAGGAGGTATAATTCCAATTTTGAAGTTTATATTTTAAAAACCCGATATTACACAAATGGTTCTACCCCACCGTCTGCTCCCCGCACCCCTCCCAGAAATGTGAAATTTTAAAACCAATGAACCACTTCCGAAATCAATTACGATTTAAATATTGCTTTCCCTGTCCTGTTCGAGATCTGAATTATACCATCAGGCTGACATTTTCAAGGGATTTTTCTTACCTACGGAACCCTCAATCTTTTTGACATCAAAATAAATCGAAGAAACCTAATGAACACAGTCACACTCGTGTTATAATACCATGTTGAAAAAATAACCCAAAATTTTAAGGGTTGATATATTTTTTGTGCGAAACCCTAATTAGTTTTCCAAATTACAAGTAGTCTAAGTTACTCCCGCAAAAATTAGCTATCTTTCTGTGAAAGTCCCGTCAAAATCGGTCCGGCCGTTCTCGAGATTAGCAACAACAAACAGACAGACAAACAAAAAAGTTCATTTTCGGTATAGGTATCGAGTAAATAAAAATATGTACTTGAAGAAAAAAAGCAATTTTGGCTTTACAAACAGACACTCCAATTTTATTTATATGTATAGATGTATTGATATGACATCGTCAGAAATATGTAGGTATTTTAGAAATATGGTAGGATCCAACGAATGAGTAATTCTCATTATTGATTACCTTTGAAATATTTATCATGTTTGCATTGAAGCTTCGTGATAAGAGCTTTTATCTGTATATTTAAAAAAGATCTTATGACAAATTTATCGGACAGACTAATCCCAATAATCTGAAACGTTGACAGTTTATAGCTCTAATGAACACGTGTTATGTTTGTGTGAAGGAAACTTATTTTTTTGTTGAAGTAACCTAAAATATATTGGTCCTGCTGAATTTCCAAATTGATTGTAAAGTCAATGTAGAGCCACACCACAGGACAACTACTTTATTGTCGCGTTTCGTTCGGTGACTGAGATCCGGCAAGATCGCCTAATACCCCTTTCCTTTTCCCATCCTTTTTTCTTCCCGCTCCCCTAATAATATTTTGTATTTGTATTTGTACAGCCCATATACGTCCCACTGCTGGGCACGGGCCTACTCTACAATCGAGAGAATCGATTGAGAGTGGTTAGGCCATATAGTCCACCACGCTGGCCTAATGCGGGTTAGCGGACTTACATACCGTAGTAATTCTTTAAAATCGGTACGGTATGCAGGTTTCCTCACGGTGTTTTCCTTCACGGTTAAAGTGCGCGGCGATTGACTATCAATACACACCTAATAACATGGTCGTTAAAATTATTTAATTTCCTAATGTTCCGTGCAACTTTCTGAAATGAATTGAAAATATTTATTGAACCCATGAAATGTCATACATTATTTAGATTCAGTCACTTATTTCCACTACCACCCGGTTCACCAGGCTGTTTTCGCCAGAGAAGAACGGGCAAGAAACTCTAGCGTTGCTCTTTTTAAAACAAGTTTACAATACAGTATTTATACAGAGGTTGCAGCGCAGTTAAATTCTTTTTTTTTTCTTCCATAACATTCTGACAATAACAAACACAACAAAATGGAATTAGCGAAATTGGTGCGTTAGCCAAATTATTAAACAAATTAGCCATTCATGCGTGATACGATGACCAAGGAATAAATATGTCAAATTAATTATTTTACAATTATGCAAATAAATAAAAATCATCATAATTTTTCCGGTGTTCCTCTAATATTTTCCGCCGGCGTGTGTATATACAAATGCGCCGATACCGCTGTCTCACGGAATACTGACGTAAAGGAATAGATTATGGTGTAACGTTTTGTTTCCTAGGTTAGTGTTTCCAAAGCCTAATAAAACCGAGTTTTCTAAATCCTTAATTGCACTTATATTGAATCCTCCAAAAGCCATTCCTACTGAACCCTATAGTTCATCATGCAAAGGCAATAAATCATCAACAATCTTGGAAATACACGCGCCATATAACATCGTGTTGGGGTGTCCTGATGAATTGATACTGTTAATCTTTTTAGATAGGGATTTAGATATTATGAAACTAATACTGTTTTTAAACAATTATCTTTTAACTAGCTTCTGCCCGCAAACTTCGTCTGCGTGAGAATTGAAGCTTGAAATTCAATCAATCATGGTTGCCGGCAGCCCTAGGATGATATCGAAACATGATTAGGATCAATTACCATCTGTGTCCTGTGATGGTGTGACTGTCCCATATAGTGATACTTTCAAAAACCATGGCCTATATAAGGACAAGTCCTGGGGTCCGCAGCTTTGAAAACTTAGCCGTAAGGTTTCTGACTCCGCCAGGTCATTGCGAAGGTCACAAAAGGGGGCGATGGAAAACATATGGATTGAGAAGAATTTAGGGACCGTTAATATTGCCCTAATTAAAAATTGACATTATCAAATTGCTCATAAATTTTACGAACATTACAACTGTGCCCAAAACAGGTAATGATATTGTAAATATTTGGGTTCTTTTACAAAACTGATACAGTATTCAGATTAAAATACCCGCGGAAATTAAAACAGGATCGATGGCTTCCTTCTTTTCTTACATTTGCGTTATTTTAATATTGCTTACAGGAAAGTTTAAATTATACAAAAATATACCTATACTTCGAATGTAAGTATATGTACTTGGAAGTAGTAACAAACATACATTCTTTTTTAAAATGAATATCCTTTCGAACATCTATTTCGTAATAGATTTTATCTTACATAATGAATATATGAAACACTATACGCCTAACTTGTTACCTCAATAACTTGTTATTATTTACTTATCAAAAACATCTGCGATAATGATGTAATTTTAGTAACTATGACTGTATACTGGATTATCTTATGTTTCCAGATACGAATATCCAATTCTATTTCATATTTCGTCAATTAGTAAGTTGGGCAAAGTGTTAAATGTGTTATCGCTTTATAAACTTAGATCAATAGATCCAAAATAAATTAAACTTTTGAATTGCTCAAGTTCTATCTCGCCAGAGTTTTGGAGGAAAAAGACTACAATAGGTATTTAATAAAACATTTATTATAATAATATTATCAAGTTACATTCCAAATTTAAAAATCAAGCATTTGCTTGGATCCAGGTGGTAAAGCGAGAGACGCGAGTGTTGACTCCGGGGTAGCTAGCGGCCGCGCAGCCGTACCCCCAGGAGCAGACGCCGACGACGACCCCGTTGTGGTAGAGTGGACCGCCGGAGTCACCTTGGCACTGATCGCGGCCGCCGACGTCGAGCCAGCCGGAGCACAGCATATTGTCCGTCACGCTCATACCGAAGATGGCGTACCGAGACCGGCACGTCGCTTGGTTGACGGTCCAGATTTGTACGTGGCGGAGCTGCTCTGATAACGGTCCTCCAACCTGATAAAAAATTGGTAAAACTTTAACTGGGTACAGCATATTATTTATACTTATCATAGGTGCTACATCTATCGAGAAGGAGTTTTGTTTTTATAGTTTGTAGTAACATTGTGCTGTACACACAGGGAACTGTTTCCACGCTTTTTTCGTTTCCACAACTTTATTCCGACCGGAATGCACTCGTAATGAACAGTTCCATCACTTTGTCGAACCGTTATACGCTATAAGCAGTGACTTGTTCGTCACTCTGGCATTGTTAAGTCCCTAAGCGATGGCAGCTTATCATCGGACGGGGCTGCTACCTCATCTGTCAGCATAAATAATAAAAAAATACTAACGTAAGTGGTTCCCCAGCCCACAGCCCAGACCACTTGGTGGTCTGCCAGGTTGTAATTAGCACCGGCGATGCTGGCTGGTTTCACAGCGTTGTTGATGTAAACAATGGCAGTTGCAGTTCGAAGGATGGCGATATCGTAATCCATGGTGTATTTATTGTAGCTGGGGTGGATAATGGAACTATTGACGTTGTGTACTACTCCACCGCTGTTTGCAAACGATGAGCCGACGCGAACTCGCCATCTGATACTCGGGTCGGCACTGAAATGTTAAAAAATTAGATGAAGTTAAAATCATTATTCTCATTAAACTGATTCAAATCCTGGAACTTCTAGATTAAACTCTAAGTTTAAATAATATATCAGTTTGTAAGATGTTTAAATTCTAAGAACCTCAGGTACCCACTTTTTGATGAAAGCACACAGCTCTCATGGAATACATTATCCACAACAATTGTTCCTAGAATTTCAAGTGTTATAGATATTCAAATATCATCACATCATTAAAAAAACTTGCTTATTTTGCAAATACTGTTAAAGTACCATAGTTCATAGCCTAAATCCTTGGGAGAGTCCTTCTTTCAGCACTAGACTTCCTGTGGCTAAAGGAAGACAACACTTACCCGGGACAATGAGCGGCGGTAAGGACGGCTCTCGTGGTGAGGATGGACCCACCGCACCCTTGTGAATACACGTTGCTGTTCCACGCGTACAGAAGCGCTGCTATGCTGGGGTACTGACTTACGGTGGCCAGTGTACCACCCACGATCCTCTGCTGCCTTAGAAGATCCCCTGTCAAATTATTTATTTATTTAAAACTAGCTTCTGCCTGCAAACTTCGTCTGCGTGGTTAACTTTATTTGAAATCTCCCATCCCGTCCCGTCCCGTCACGTTACATCCCGCCCGCTCCGTCTCATTCTCACTAATGGAATGTAATCCAGTCCTATCCCATCCTTTTGAGTATAAAAAAGTAGCAAATATATGGGAAATCCTTCTTCATCCCACAGGAACACTAAATTTTTAGGTATAAAAAGTAGCCTTTGTTACTTCTAATACCTCCAAGAATATGTGTACAAAGTTTCATGATGATCGGTTGAGTAGTTTTCGCGTGAAAGAGTAACAAACAAACTTACATTCACATTTATAATATTAGTAGGGATGGTACAAACTACAACAGCATAACATTGGATGTTTTATACGTTTTGAGATACATTGCTTATATTGGAATCTATGCCCACTATTATTTACATACTATTATTAAGACTTGGCTTGGCTTTAACTTACTACTTCTTTGGGCCTGAACATGAAGTTTCAAGTAATATTTAATAAACAAAATAAAAGTTTTAATAACTTTCCCGACCTCCTACTTTTAGAGGAAGTGTTTAATAAATAGAAACCACATATTTCTATAGTTCAGATCAATTGTTGACTAAATTTAATTGATCTGTTCTAAGATGTAATTCTTATTAGAATACTAATAGAGTAAGATCCCAGGGCCCCCAGACGTTACTTATTTTCTCATAAAAAATATAAATGGGATAAAGTAGTGTTAGTACGTACTTTGAGTGTGTGCATACCTGCTAGCTTAGGTCGACGGCCAATTCATAGGTACCAGGTGCTAAAGGTAGATAAATACAGTACTGATTTTTCTTAAATTCTCAGTGCTGATTTTTACATATGTTTTAGATAATTTTGTTAAAAATTAATAATCATTATTGCCAGACACTTTCCATCGGCGCTTACCCCTACCAGACGCTTTAAAGATTCAAAAAAAAAAAACTTATTTTTACTTATAATCACACTCTTGATTTTTATATATGATACTTAGGGAACTATTTGAACACCCCTGGTAAGCAGCCAGACCAATTGGAGGGGTCAAACATCCCCCCAGACACATATAAAGTGTCGCTATGTGTATAAGCGCGAGGTCATTATTTGTACGCTTGAGTGTGAGAGAGATATCTATTTATCGATATCTTTCTTATACTTATTGTCGTCTCTAGGCTACTCTATTCAGTGCATCTGTGATTTTATTTACAACGTGTTGAAATAAAAGAAAGAATCGCTTCAAGAAGAATCAGGTATTATACTTTAACTTTGAATAATTGATATAACCGTGTAACTCTTTGATTCTTAATTATGTTATGTTTGTTACAGAAAATGAAAGTAATAAGGATGATAATGAAGATAGTCAATGCCAACATTGGGTTGATGATGACTTATCAAACTCAGACGATGATGACAGTAAAGATCACGCTGAATTGTAAAATGTTCAAACTACAAATAATCCGAAAGAAGAAAGACATGTATAGCTTTGTGTAATTTTAAGATTTAATAAACATGAATTTTTTAAATAGTAGTATTCAATTTTACTCGATGATAAGATATAAAACATAGGTTAAAGAAACTTATATTTATTATTTATAAAATTTTCTCAACTCAGATCACTTTAAAATACCTTGTTATCTTCAGGTTCGATTCTATTTTGTATGTAACGTATTTTAAATCTCTCTTGATTATATCGAACAGAGCAGAATTTTAGAAGGTATCGTTGTTCCAATGTGTTTACAATATTGATTCTGATAATAGTGCATTACACACCACTGATAATTTTCTTCTTAAATCTCAATCATTTTTATTACTTCTCTAACGGCACATAGATATCTCTCTCACACTCAAGCGTACAAATAATGACCTCGCGCTTATGCACATAGCGACACTTTATGTGTGTCTGGGGGGATGTTTGACCCCTCCAATTGGTCTGGCTGCTGACCAGGGTTGTTCAAATAGTTCCCTAAGTATCATATATAAAAATCAAGAGTGAGATTATAAGTAAAAAGAAGTTTTTTTTTGAAGCTTTAAAGCGTCTGGTAAGTGTAAGCGCCGATGGAAAGTGTCTGGCAATAATGATTATTAATTTTTAACAAAATTATCTAAAACATATGTAAAAATCAGCACTGAGAATTTAAGAAAAATCAGTACTGTATTTATCTACCTTTAGCACCTGGTACCTATGAATTGGCCGTCGACCCAAGCTAGCAGGTATGCACACACTCAAAGTACGTACTAACACTACTTTATCCCATTTATATTTTTTATGAGAAAATAAGTAACGTCTGGGGGCCCTGGGATCTTGGACTATAATTAACGGGTACTACCAATTTAGGGGCCGTCCATCAATCACGTGATTTTTGTAACGTTATTAATTGACTGCTCCTTATAACAAGTGATAATTATAACATTTGATTGTACTAAGAATTTGCGGTGTTATTGAAATTTACTGATAAAATAATAGTCAAGTAGGTACTAATGCTACAAACATTAGTAAACACAATTTGACGAAATCTTATAGATAAAACTTCTACGTATTACTTCTAATAGTCTTATGTCTTATCTATAATGTAGAATACGTAAATCTTATGGAGCATGTTTTGAGTGATAGCCATCGTAGGCAAGTACTTATATAAGTAGTAGCAAAGGTTTGTTCCCGGAATTTGAACTACTGCGTACCAAAGGCACCCTGATTAAATTACAAGAAAAGTGCTATAATTTTAAGCCTTTGAAGAAACAAACGAACATCGTCAATTTAACAAACGTCGTATTAATGTGACTGAGCAGTATAAAATATATTTTTAAGACTAACTTTCTGCACAAACGTCTAAATAAATGTTACATTTTCAACCACATAGAGAACAAAATTAATTAGAAATATACAAATGTAAAATATATTTTATTCGTATAAAGCAAATAATATAACGTGTTCACAAAGAGCTACATTTGTTACTGCTTTATTGCTTTTCAATTTAATTATATTACGTAGTGAAGCGAAATTGCTCATAAGCACACAAAAGCGGGCTGACCGTTCAGAAGAATGAAAAAAATAATCAACATTGTAGAGCTATGAAAAATGGAAACGAGCGGGATAAAAGAGCGCTCCATTTTCCCACAATACTAGTAATTGGACAAGAAACTATCAGTATTTGAAGCGAACTTGAAATATAAAGCGTATTTGCACTTGTGCGAGATTATATTAATAGGTCTTCTGTGTAATTAATCTTCTATCTTCTTGTATTATTTCGTAGGTCAAATAATATTATCGGTTGTAAAATTGGGATTTTCCAGGGAGATCAAATATCCTGAAAGGAGGAGTCTTAGTACAACGGATTCTGTGCCAGCTGTAGCGGATATTTACTTAAACATTTATAAGCTCACGATTATTTGAAATGGTAGGCAGAAATGCCATTTTATTATCCGTTCCACGATGTAATAGGGGGCGAGCCTATCACCATATCGGACACAAATTCCTAACTCCGGGCTAATAATGAATAGAAAAATATCACTGCCCGACCCGGGACTCGACCCGAGAACTCAGCTTCGCAATCATACCGTAGTACAACTGCGCCAGCGAGGACGCTGAAGATTGATAACGTTAATAACAAGATAAGTAAATTACTGTTGGAACTGGCTACGGCTCGATGTTCAAACACTTGCCGGCTTCACAACGACGCTTGGCTGCAAACTGCTTTACATGAGGGCTGCCAGATTTAACGCTAAGCTGGGCGTGGGATTATAATTTATTTTAAGCTATAGCGATTTTAAGCCATAAAGTCTATTAAACATAAGAATTTAATATGTTTGTCAATTCATTCGGGAAACATCACTAACCCAAAGTTACATTATGTTTATGGCGCCATATGCGGTATCTAACGAACCAAAGAGTCTTTTTTACGTTTCACATAATAATGACTATGATTTTTTTATTTTTTGTAAGTCAGGTTCAACAAAAATATCAATGACATCATTTTAGATTAGAGTTTCAAGGTTACAATGAGATTATTCAATACAATTATGATACAAATTATAAAATTAAATTTGTCACATTACACAGTAAGAATATATTATGTCAAATAATATCAATATTACCTGATGCCGCTGCGATGCATAAGCCCAACACAATAATAAGGCGAGCCATTTTAAAATTTAAAGGCTCCAAACTAAATAAATCTTCTCACTAACAATTCCCCACAGCAACTTCCTCTGGTAATTTATTACAAGAAGCAATAACCAGTCGTATTTATAATACTAATAATTGTTGCTATTGATAACACTGAAGAACTCAAGATATCAGTGCTTGGAAGACACTTGTGTAACTATTCATATCTATAAAGCTATGTAGGCCAAATCTTGCGTAGGTGATCTTATGTCTATTATCGAATGCCATTTATTTCCATAATAAATGTGGCAGAATGAAATAATTGAATTTAATATTAATAGGTCTCTCTTATGTGAGAGGCCGCCTAGGTGGGTACCACCACAATGTCTTTTTCTCCCGCCAAACAGCAGTTTAAATGCACTTGAATTCCGGCTTCAAGGACATTGTAGCTATTGTAGCCAGTAACTGCTGGACATAATGAGACTTAATCTTATGTCTACGGATGGGGAGCGCAGTGGAATGCCACGCATTGCGTTGTAATTCATCGTGTTGTTTGGTTTTGTTACTGTCCAAGAGCGGTCGTATCGTATACGAATGGCAAGCTCGTTTCGCCATTTATTGCAATAATAAAACACTGAAAATTAATTAATAATTATATGTGTTTGAATATTGCAATATAATCAATAAACAACGACGTCCGTAGTCACAACATAATCCTACATCAAAACTATGAGGCACGGACCCAAAACACTCAAACGCGGCACAAACACTGGTGGATCACAGAAACATTAATTTCAGCGTGTGAATTAAACCCATGGTATCTCGTTTCATATTCAACTTAACCAACTATGCTGACTGTCTAGAAGGATTAAATTTATCGCTTATCTCAAAGTAAATCAAGCTTAACTCATTCTAAGAACTACTTAGTTATATAAAACGTAAATTAATATAAATAAAAAACTAGCGAGAGCATGAAAACTATTTAATGATGAAATACAGGCTTAGTTAGAATCTTAAGAGTACCACTTGAGCCATTTTCGATCCATCACAGCAAGCTTATTCCGTTCCATACATCACGTCGGCAGCTGAAATTAATCACTTCACGAGAAAAGCCACTATGTTATTCATAGTCGTATCACTGATACGTTAGCAATACAATGACGTTTAATCATAAGTACGTTTTATAAATAGTTGAAGTACTTACGTTTTCACATTATATTTTCTATGTAAAATCGGAATAGCCAAGGATTGATTGATGTAAGCACTCGTATAAAATACGCAGGGTGATGAAAAAAACTATAACATAATCACTTATAAGTCAATCAAACAAGTCTGAAATTGTTCATTTAGGAATAATAATACGATTTTCCATACAAACATAATGAAAATATGTATCCTTAAGAAATGTTTTAAATAATGCTAAATTGCTTGGATTAATACATTTTACTTCTACTGTATGTTTATTAATATCGTTATTTTAACCGCTTTACATTTTGTGAACAGTTTTGAGGATACTACGTACAAAATGCAAACTTAAATAAAACACAACATTTTTATTTGCACAAGTTAACCTTCCTCTCCAGATACAAATACAATACAAATCCATGAAAGAAACATTTAATGGAATTAAACAAACTTAACTTCACGAAACGAGCATCGTCAAACGACTGTTCAATATCGTGAAATCTTTAAACAAGCAGCAAATACTGGGCCGAACAATACCAGGATGTTTAACGAAGCAACTTATCCCAAACAAACAATCTACTTTCTTATTACGTCCGAGAGGAACAGTTTTTGTTTCAAAAGCAATACAAAGTAAATGATACGAGCGAAAAGTTCTCATCCGGACCGCGCTGCGAGTCGGTTCCATTTGGGTCTTTTAATCTTGCGCCTCTGGAATTTAAATAGCTAACATTATGTACGTTGGGAATTAATTTACAATGTAACATATTATAAGAAATGTCTTTAAAAAGTTGAAGATGTATACAATGCCTGTTTAGGAATCTAATGTGTAGGGACGCACGTAGCATGGTGCAATATAACACCAACGTTGCACATAGGTATTCGGCGGTACATGCGGTGAGTCAGTCACTCCCCTCTCTCGTCCGTATATACTCGTATGTGATTGATTCCGCGGAAATAAATTCGGTTTATGTCAATATCTTTTTTATTGTGTGAACACGCAGAACAATAAATTGAGTGACATTACAAAATGTACTGTAATCCGCTTAATTGCACGCCATTGACATTGATAAGTATATCTTAGTAATATGTACAAAATAATGTGTAAAAATATGTCATATTTCATCATAAATCACTCCACCAGTTTAATTCCAATTCACCCGATAAAACCCACAAAAGTACCGCTTTAAAGTGGCAAAAGGAACGCTCCGCGTCTGTGAAGGAAAGTTACATCCATTTTACTTTGCAAGTTTCGTTAAGCGTTTGGCCAGATAAGGGCTCACCGCTGCAACTCGCCACCAAAGTGCTTTCAATATAAACTTCTACTCGCTATATTTAAATACTAACTTCAAAATTAAGCGAGTCTAAAGAAACTGTTTAAGATAAATATGCTTTCGTCCCAATCTTCACCGTAAACTAGAACAACACAACACAATATTAACTTACTTCAATATACCATCATTAGAGTCCAGATGTATAAAGGGCGATTTTGTTTACCTATACAAAACTTTACATTCAATGATTGATTCTCCTTCACTAGTGTCTAATCTAAACATAAATATGAATGTAAAATGATTTTTTGTTGCGGTGAATGGCGAGACGAGCATGCCGTCCGCCTGATAGTAAACGATACGACCGCTCATGGACAGTAACAAAATCAAACAACATCATGATTTACAAAGCAATGCTTGGCAATATAAGATGTTAAGTCTCAATATGTCCAGTAGTTACTACGGCTACAATGTCCTTCAAAACGGAACACAACAACGATTTACACTGCTGTTTGGTTGTACCTACCCAGGCGGTCTCTTACATATGAGAGACCTACCACCAGTATTATGTATATTCATGTTTTATTTGTGCCTAAACTAACACTTTCTGCCTTCAAGTTTTTCCCAGTAATACCTAATTCTATAAACCAATCATACGAATGTGTAGACAAAACAACAAATAAAATAAAATTAATCCACCTCTTGTATTTAATAACTATTTCAGATTATATACACGGCATATCCAAAATATCCTCAATGATTTATGAAGCAAAAATTACAAAACCTTACATTATTGTAATTGAGAAAACTCCCTACCAAACCAGTTGGATACGGTGTCATGAAAATTTGCTTACTAATTCGGTATGTAATTTAAAATAAGATTAATTAAATTGGAAAAAGCCATTATGTATGTGTTTACCTACGAAGTACTGCCAAGATATATAATTTGACCTGATGCAGGACGGCCATTCAAACATTACTAACTAAGAGGTTTCCATGTTTTCCATTTTAGACCATTATTTTCGATACAAATAAATTACTAAAAAGCTAATTACTTTTTTTATTTTAGAAAGCCTTACAGACTAATTAAACAGTAGAAATAAATGTAATATAACTAAATTGCTGACAACAAGCCTCCACCAATACAAATAACACATTAAATGATTACACATTCATCTTGTTTCAAGTAAAACTGTTCGTATAAATTACGTTTTGCGCTAAAACTCCAACGTGACTTAGTAAAGGTTTTAAAAAGTTAAGCGCACTCAATTTAGAAAAGGTGATTCTATCTCCTTAAAATGGCGTATAAAGGATAAGAAGGAGCGATAGCTTCGACATAATATTCTTATGTCGCCGTTTAAATGCATAGAGTAGATATAACCGATAGCGGATAGAGGATGCCACATCTTGTATGAAGCGTGGATCAGTTTTTATATACATAAACTCACGCCTTTATCCCAGCAGGGGTAGGCAGAGGCGCCACTAGGACACCCACATTTCGCCTTGTATGTTCCGTCCCATGATGTGATAGGGGGCGAGCCTATCGCCATATCGGGCACAAATTCCTGACTTCGGGCTGATAATTAATAGAACAACCCAATACCACTTTGCCTGACCCGGGATTCGAACCCGAGACCTCAGCTTTGTAGTCGTACCGTAATACAACTACGCCACCGAGGCAGTCGGTTTCATCAGTTTTTAACAAAAATTAATTGTTCATTTTTATAAATAACTAGCTTCTACCCGCAAACTTCGTCTTTGTGATTAACTTTATTTGAAATTTACTTTATTTGGTATTTCCCATCCCGTGCTGTCCGGTCCCGTTATATCCCGCCCGTCCCGTCTCATTCTCACTCATGGCATGTAATCCAGTCCCATCCCATCCCTTTGAGTATAAAAAAGTAACAAATATATCGGAATTCCTTCCTTGTCCCACGGGAACACTACCTATCCTGTCCTACTGTCCTTCAAACCGGAACACAACAGTGCATTTACACTTCTGTTTGGCGGGAGAAATAGACATTGCAATGGTACCTACCCAGGCGGCCCTTCACATATGAGAGACCTACCACCAGTGATTTCAGGTATTCGTATCCAGAAAGTCACGGTTCAGAATACATACAATGTATCAGCCCATATGTCCTACTGCAGGGCACAGGCCTACTCTACAATCGAGGGAACGATTGAGAGCGGTTAGGCCATATAGTCCACCACGCAGGCCTAGTGCGGGTTGGCGGACTTTACATACCATAGAAATTCATACAAATCGCTATGGTATGCAGGTTTCCTCACGATGTTTTCCTTCACCGTTATAGAATACATACAAGCTTGCTCTAAACCAGTGATTCCCAAAGTGGTCCAGGTGGACCCCCAGGGGTCCACGGGAGACTTGCTGGGGGTCTACGTAAGCGTGAACAAAATATGGGGGTCCATAAGATGTTAATGGGGGTCCACGAAAATTTATCTGCTTTTGATAGTAAAAGCAAAAATAAATGTAAGCATAGTTTTTATAAGGGCCTACCTACATTGTTTTAAGTACCTAACTAAGCAGATAATATTTTAATAAGGCAAGCGATTGTTACTTGTCCAAACTTGCGTATTCGATATTACGTACAATTTCGTGTACAGACTTGCAAAGCGCTATCCGCCCGACAATGCTTAATGCTTGTTCAGACATGAACTTGATCACCACTATAAATACTTGATGCCAAAGGCAAACTCATTCATTTGTTTCCGGAATTTCGAAAAAAAGTGTGAGAAAAGGAGAAGGGGCAAACATGTATGGACTCCAGCCTATTGACCAATAAGGACGAGCGATATGTCATTGGAAAGGTCTTTTCAGATGTTACAACTTCTTCTATGACAACTAAACCCAAATCGCTGTATTTAAGCTAATATAGCTACTTAAAGACAGACCGAAAATCACACGAAAGCGCCTTGACATAGTGAGCAATAACAACAAGCGATACGTCGTTGGAAAGGTCTTTTAAAATGCTACAACTTTTTCTACGGCGACAAGTCTCAAATCAGAGTGTGAAAAAAAAAATCGCTGCATAAAGGTAGCGCAAGGATGAAAACATGTATATGGACTCATAGTCTATTGTCCAATAACGACGAGCGATATTTCATTCGAAAGCTCTCTTCGTTTTCTACAACTTATTCTTTGGCAAGAAATCCCGATTAGCTGTATTTAAAAAAATATTTCGACCTAAAGATATCGCGAGGGCCATATGTATGGACTCCAGCCTATTGACCAATAAGGACGAGCGATATGTCATTGGAAAGGTCTTTTCAGATGTTACAACTTCTTCTATGACAACTAAACCCAAATCGCTGTATTTAAGCTAATATAGCTACTTAAAGACAGACCGAAAATCACACGAAAGCGCCTTGACATAGTGAGCAATAACAACAAGCGATACGTCGTTGGAAAGGTCTTTTAAAATGCTACAACTTTTTCTACGGCGACAAGTCTCAAATCAGAGTGTGAAAAAAAAAATCGCTGCATAAAGGTAGCGCAAGGATGAAAACATGTATATGGACTCATAGTCTATTGTCCAATAACGACGAGCGATATTTCATTCGAAAGCTCTCTTCGTTTTCTACAACTTATTCTTTGGCAAGAAATCCCGATTAGCTGTATTTAAAAAAATATTTCGACCTAAAGATATCGCGAGGGCCATATGTATGGACTCCAGCCTACTGGCCAATAACGACGAGCGATACGTCGTTGGAAAGGTCTTTTAAAATGCTACAACTTCTTCCATGGTGACAAGTCTCAAATCAGTGAGTGAAAAAAAATATCGATGCGTAAAGGTAGCGCAAGGATGAAAACATGTATATGGACTCATAGCCTATTGTCCAATAACGACGAGCGATATGTCATTCGAAAGCTCTCTTCGTTTTCTACAACTTCTTCTTTGGCAAGAAATCCCGATTAGCTGTATTTAAAAAAATATTTCGATCTAAAGATATCGCGAGGGCCATATGTTGTATGTCTTATAGCCTATTGTCCAATAACGACGAGCGATCCAATAAATCTTTCACTGTGTTTTACGTTCAATATCTCGCAAGATTCAGCAAATTGCGCTGTATCACAATCCAAAAATATGTATTTCCTGCATGTGTAATAACGTCCACCGTTTTAAAATGTAATTGTTAATTATTTACGCAAGACAAGGATTTTCAACATACTAGTAATGTACGTGAAATGACTCCTGTTTCAGTTTTGTGATATGATGAAATACCATTAATTCAATCCAGGTATTGGTCAGGAGTTGTCTAAGGAGTGTTGCGCGACATTATATACTCGTAGTTTATTTTTAAATAATTAGTAAAACTGTTTTTTACCGGTATTTGTACATTTGCCACTGGCGTTGATTATTGGCAATGCGTTTAATAATCCAATCCGGAGGGCTCTTAGAAACAACAAGCACAATTTAAAATAGAGAAATAAATAATATAAGGATATTATGTAGGTATAGACTGCCTCGGTGACGCAGCTGTATGACGGTATGGTTGCAAAGCGGAGGTTTCGGGTTCAAATCCTGGGTCGGCAAAGTGTTAATGGATTTTTCTATTCATTATCAGTACCACATCGGCACGGAACACAAGGCGAAACGTCGGTGTCCAGGTAGCATCTCTGCCTATCCCTCCTGGGAAAAAGGCGTGAGTTTATGTATGTATGTTTTAGTTTTGACTTATTTCTACGACAAGCTTCGTTTAGTGCCCAGATAGTCGTATAAGCTAATAATGTAAATGATATTTTTATTCCTAGTTTGTATAAGTACCATGTTTAGGTATTTTTTGATAAATAAATGAACTATTATTGTAATATATATATGAGGTCGTTATTTATCGTCGTTATTGGACAATAGGCTATGAGTCCATATACATGTTTTCATCCTTGCGCTACTTTTACGCATCGATATTTTTTTCACTCACTGATTTGAGACTTGTCACCATGGAAGAAGTTGTAACATTTTAAAAGACCTTTCCAACGACGTATCGCTCGTCGTTATTGGCCAGTAGGCTGGAGTCCATACATATGGCCCTCGCAATATCTTTATGTCGAAATATTTTTTTAAATACAGCTAATCGGGATTTCTTGCCAAAGAAGAAGTTGTAGAAAACGAAGAGAGCTTTCGAATGACATATCGCTCGTCGTTATTGGACAATAGGCTATGAGTCCATATACATGTTTTCATATTTGCGCTACCTTTACGCAGCGATATTTTTTTCCACACACTGATTTGAGACTTGTCGCCGTAGAAAAAGTTGTAGCATTTTGAAAGACCTTTCCAACGACGTATCGCTTGTTGTTATTGCTCACTATGCCAAGGCGCTTTCTTGTGATTTTCGGGCTGTCTTTAAGTAGCTATATTAGCTTAAATACAGCGATTTGGGTTTAGTTGTCATAGAAGAAGTTGTAACATCTGAAAAGACCTTTCCATTGACATATCGCTCGTCATTATTGGTCAATAGGCTGGAGTCCATACATATGGCCCTCGGGATATCTTTATGTCGAAATATTTTTTTAAATACAGTGATCGGGATTTCTTGCCAAAGAAGAAGTTGTAGAAAACGAAGACAGCTTTCGAATGACATATCGCTCGTCGTTATTGAACAATAGGCTATGAGTCCATATACATGTTTTCATCCTTGCGCTACCTTTACGCAGCGATATTTTTTTCCACACACTGATTTGAGACTTATCGCCGTAGAAAAAGTTGTAGCATTTTGAAAGACCTTTCCAACGACGTATCGCTTGTTGTTATTGCTCACTATGCCGAAGCGCTTTCGTGTGATTTTCGGTCTGTCTTTAAGTAGCTATATTTTTTTAAATACAGCTATTTGGGTTTAGTTGTCATAGAAGAAGTTGTAACATCTGAAAAGACCTTTCCAATGACATATCGCTCGTCCTTATTGGCCAGTAGGCCAGTATGCGCCTTCTCCTTTATATCAGTGTTTGCTAGTGCCGGAGAAAAGTAAGTACCTACCTTTTTTTTGTTATAGTACTTAAGTATTTTGTTTCCGTGTACTAGTCGGTTGATCACAACTGCTTGTATAGATAGGTAAGGTAGATTAGACGTGTATATAATCTAAGATAGGTAACTTAATTGTCCTCTTTCGATTTGAAGACAAACACAGCACGTTTTATTCCATTGTTTTTTCACGAGAGAAGCACTGCCTCTCTAAAAAGGCCGAATAAGCAATATTGCAGAGCAATTAATATTGTAATTTTTCTTGCAAATAACTACTAGTTTTATAAAACAGTAATTTCACAATCATTTTATATTAAATAAATAAATACACCCAACAGTCACATACATAGTCCTGACCCCACACTAAGATCGAGTCTTGTGTCGTGGGTATCAGGAACTACGAGAGACTTTTCGGTCTCACAAACACCCAGACCCGAAACAAATACCTGTGGATCACACAAATATTTGTTTCGGTGCGGGGATCGAACCCGCGCCCTCTCGTTTCACAGGCGGCGTCTAACCAACTGCGCCACGGAGGCTGACTAATTGAGGCTAATTGATTTTGAAGTAACTACATATTTTATCAAAATTATTCCTTTTCGGAAAAAGCGAGCGGTGCGCGGGCGACGGGAAAAGGGCGGGGCTTGGGCTTCGATGCCAGTTTGTCACGTTTTAATGTGCGTTTTAACAATGAAGCCGCAGACAAAAAATACGCAAATACACGGAGCGCGTGAACTCATTGATTTGATGAAATGTTAGTTATCGTTTTTATGGAATTTTGAGATTTCGACTTTTATTTTTTCCTACACAAATATGATCAGTATTCGATACTGAGTACACCAATTTTTATTAAAAATTAGTGGTAAATTAGGTACTTTAAAATTGATACCGTTTTGTGAAAACGTCTGTATTTGTCTTAGCGGTTTATTAGTTGGTCCCTTTACAAGCCGTAATTCTATTTCCGCGTGCTGACAAAGGCTGCGGTGTGATACCTATATTCAGAAAAAAACTTGGTTACTAAAACATTTTTTTTTACAGGTAAGGTAACTGACACGAAACATGGCTACAGCAAAGAAAAAATATCGACAATATAGTGTCGATTATTTGAAATATGGTTTTGTTCCATCAGAGGCAGACAAACAGTTGCCCATGTGCCTATTATGCAACAAAGTTTTGAGCAATGACTCTATGAAACCATCAAAGCTCGAAGATCATCTAAAAAGGTGTCATACTGATAAAATAGGTAAAGATTTAAAATATTTTCAAACATTGAAGGAAAAATATGAAAAGAGACCCACCATGCACAGTATGTTCGCTTCAACATCTCAAAGTAACGATGATGGCTTGCGGGCATCTTACAATATCTCATTACTTATAGCAAAATCTGGAAAACCACACACTATCGGAGAACAATTAATTTTACCCGCTGTTGAAGAGGTTTTAAAAACTGTTTTGCACAAATCTCCGTTTGACGCACTAAAAAGAATTCCATTAAGTAACAATACTGTACAAAGACGCATTGATGAAATGAGCTCTGATATCGAAAGTTTTTTGTGCAATCATCTGCAAAAAAATCATTTTTCTATACAACTGGACGAGTCAACGTTACCCGGTAATGAAGCATTATTATTGGCATATGTCCGATTTATTATGGAGGAAGAAATTCACGAAGAATTGCTATTTGCCAGAACTTTGGAGACTGATACTAAAGGCGAATCAATATTTAATGTCCTGAGTAATTTTTTCACGGAAAAATCGATTCCATTTACAAACATTATTTCAGTGGCAACAGACGGAGCTCCTGCAATGGTCGGGCGATATCGTGGGTTTATAAGTCATCTCAAAAGAATTATACCAGGACTTACAGCTATTCATTGCGTAATCCACCGACAACATCTTGTGGCAAAACATTTAAGTGACAGGTTGAACCAATCTCTTCATTTTGTAATAAAAGCTGTCAACAAAATCAGAAGCAATGCATTGAATACGCGTTTATTTGCTCAATTGTGCGACGAAAATGATGAAGACTTCCAACGACTGCTCTTACATACTGAAGTACGCTGGTTGTCGAAAGGTGCATGCTTAACGAGATTTTACTCTGTTTTCGATTCCGTATTAGAGTTCCTAGAAAGTAGAGATCCAGATTTAAAAGAAAACTTGATCAAACTCAAAGCAGACATTGCGTATTTGACAGATTTGTTTAAAAAATTTAATGATATTAACTTGCAGTTACAAGGGGACAGCCTGAATTTAATAAAAACAAAGGGGATAATTTCGGCTTTTCTTGGGAAATTGAAATTTATGAAGCAAAACATTAGTCGGCGCGAATTCTCTCAATTTCCAAACTTGTCGCAGGTAGAATGTATTGATGAGGATATCCATACCTACAGTCAACATTTAAATGCCCTGCATGATGACTTCAAAACCAGGTTTGAAGATATCCTGACGATGGATATACCACCATGGATCATAAATCCATTTGATGAAACGGAAGTGGCCAATGTTGTATTACAAGAGGAGCTGCTCGAGCTAAGCACCAATGAGGAGCTGAAGGTGAAATTTAGAAAAGGCTACCAAACATTTTGGCTGCAAGCAGAAATACCCGAAAAATATCCTGGACTGTGGGAAATCGCAAGGAAATTTTTAATAGCTTTTCCCTCGTCATACCTTGTCGAAAGGAGTTTTAGTGCCGTTACAAATCTCTTAACAAAAAAAAGGAGCAAATTAAACATCACAGAGCGGGGGGATTTGCGGTTATTGCTCACAAAAATAAAGCCAAACATTGATCGTTTGCTGACACTCCATCAAATACATCCTTCCCATTAATTAAAATTATGACCTGAACCTATATTACCTTATTATTTTTTTCTTGTAATTCTATTCTTTTAATAAATAAAGTGTTATAAAATGTACCATTTTTCGTTTTTATTTTACCTATCGGAATATAGGGACAGAACTCAGAAGCGACACAATTTTTATAGTCCGTGAGCCAGGTGCAAATTTGGTCAATTATTTCCTCTCAAGAGATAATTCGTGAGACGCATCAGAGTATAGTATTATAAAGCCTCGTGAACGTCAGCTGGCGCTCGGTTGGGGGGATGAGCGGTTGTAGCCTCCCACGCACGAAGAAAAAAAAAATACATTCACTCATTTCCTCTCAGCTAAAAATTTGTCAAACTGTAGCTTATCTAATATCTCAACGAAAAAAAATAATCAGCTGGTTCCAACATAGTGTATTGTACGTCAGCTGGTGCCTCGAACATGAAATTTTATTTTTTATTTTCAGTGATTTCCTCTCAAACAGTGGATAAATATATAGGTCAGCTGGCTGTATCTTGGTGAAAAAACCGTCAGCTGATACTTTGAAAGTTATTACATAGGAGTTAGGCAGGATCATCTACTGTCAATTTAAATGCATTGAATAATAATTTTGCATTTTTAACTAAAAAAATAAAATCAAATAATTAAGAAAACCATATTTTTTCATCGATCGATCGTAAGAATATAAGCTCATTTAAATGCAGAGACCATAACCAACTTTTCAACTGGTTTGCAATTAGACCTGCATATGAAAATAACCGTTCGCAGGGTTCAGAAGTTGCAACTATTGGCAAGTACTTTTTAGCTACACTCCATAGATAAGGGAAAATCTCTATCACATAGATTGCACTTAATTTTACTTTCGTTGATAATTTTTTCTGTAAAAAAGGCGAGAAAAAATCAAAACCATCAGAGAATAGAGAAAATATTTTTGAGAAGATAGAAGAGTTTGTTTGCCATATGTATGGATTTAATCGTCTAAAAAAGATCAATGAGGCAAGAGTAGCGTCGTTTGAAAAAACCATATAAATTTTTGGATACTGAAACTTTCAAGTTACCAAAAAAAGGTATTGATGGCTCTTCTTTACCACCATGCAGATCAGAGCTATATCAGCAATTTTTAAGAGCATGTTACATTGCTCAAATTTGGTCACATGCACACCTGAAGGTTCCAACTTCTGATGATCCTGTGGATTTTGGTTGGGCAGAAATCGACAACAAGTATGAATTCATCTGGTTTTCTGGAAGTCAGTTACCATCATCGATTAATGAAATCACTATCAGCCTGAAAAAGGTAACAGATGATGACAATGAAGACATAACAGCAGATAGCTCTGACAGCGACTCTGACGATGAATCGGAAAGAGAGGAAAGTGACTCAAGCCAGAGCGAAAACGAAAATGAATAAATCACATTGTTATTCTCATTGTCATTTTTCATCACGTTTATATAATAAATATTATTTATCGAGTAACTCGTTAATTTATACTAAGCTAATTGTTTATTTAATTATTTAAATATATCTAATATCATTTGATTACATACTTATTCGTTTCAAAAACATTGATACGGAATATTTATTTCAACTCAAATCTCATATTGAAGCAGCGCTATGTCGAATAATTAAAGATGCGTCATTTCCTCCCAGATGAAAATTTGTGAGCTAATTGTTAATATACTGATGCGATAAATAAAAAAAAAACAGCTCACAGTCGAGGAAAAGCTAGTCAGCTGATGCATTTAAATTGACAGTAGATGCTCCTGCCTAACCCCTATGTAATAACTTTCAAAGTATCAGCTGACGGTTTTTCCACCAAGATACAGCCAGCTGACCTATATATTTATCCACAGTTACATATAAGCTATCATCAGGTAAATTTTTGTTTGAGAGGAAAATACTGAAAATAAAAATAAAAAAATCATGTTCGAGGCACCAGCTGACGTACAATACACTATGTTGGAACCAGCTGATTATTTTTTTTCGTTGAGATATTAGATAAGCTACAATTTGACAAATTTTTAGCTGAGAGGAAATGAGTGAATGTATTTCTTTTTTCTTCGTGCGTGGAAGGCTACAACCGCTCATCCCCCCAACGGAGTGCCAGCTGACGTTCACGAGGCTTCATAATACTATACTCTGATGCATTTTATTAATTACCGCTTGAGAGGAACTTGGTCATGAAAATCTGTCGCTGGCTCCCGGACCATTATTTTTTGGCGACTTTAAGAATGTGGTAGAAATGTAGCAGCAGGGGGTCCACCAAAACCAGTAAAATTTTGAAAGTGGTCCACGAGAAAAATAAGTTTGGGAACTACTGCTCTAAACCAATGAGGGCGTTTCAGTCTAAATTTGTATTTAGATTGTGTTTAATATGCAGATAGCCCATTTATTTGGAGATGACAGTGAAATATTATGGATTCATAAATAATGTCAATAACTTTGGGTTCGGAGCGTATTTGCATTATTTATTTAAAGCACTTTGAAGGCAATATTTTGTTTTCAATATTACGTATATTAGGAAAACTAACTCTGTTGTTCGTGAAATCGTATTTTCTAATGTAGCAGAAGTATTACCGGCCATGTCAAAACTAATAATCAGTTTATTTTCAAAATAAAAGACCACAGGTTTGATCTACGCACAGAGACAAATGTTTATGTGTTTTTATTTGCTTCGGGGCATTAATTATAGCAACATTAATTTTATCATTTTTCAACATCATCAGCCCGTTGCAGTTCACCGCTAGACATAGGCCTCTCCCAAGGTACGCCACAGAGCCTGATCTGCTGTTTTATGCATCCAGTCGCCAGAGGACGTCCAACATTTTATCATTAACTGTGGGTATTGTTAGCCCGGATAGTCGCTCGTAATTTTTTTTTCACGTCACAATATATATATTTTAGTATGGCTCCAGAAGTTTATACTCAGGATCTGTAATGTGTATTATCGCTGGGGTTTATTTATTTTTTAATGGTCCGAGCTGACAGCATACGCGGATCTCCCCGTATAGGGCCCAGAATGCAACAAGGATAAACGGTTAATTTTATATTGATTATACTTTCACATCTTTTGAATCAAATGCTACTACTGCTTCTGAACGTTATTTTTTCTAGTAATAATATTAAATATTCACTTAAACCCATAACAAACATGAAATTGCAGTAATATCGTTAAAATTGAGCAATTTATACCCAGACTCAGAAGTTCTAATAAAATGCGGTGTAAAATATATGTGCTTATAAATAAAAATATTTCCTTTATACAGAGATGAGAAATGCACCTCGCTTAATCACGGAGTTTTTTTTTTCAAAGAAATTGTGTTTATGTTTTTTGCAAATACATTTTTCTTTTTTGCGGCGTTCAGCGCTCTGTGCTCATTAGGCGTTATCTTAAGGAAACTCTTGATGTGCTTTTTTCTTTGTCCATCAAAAAGCGAAGGTTTTTGTGATATCTAATATTTTTGGGTCGGGTAGTCGTTACCGCGGCTTCGGATACTAGTGACGAATTTTGGTATTGTTTTGTTGGATATAAGTTAAAGTGAAGAATGAAATAAGTTTCTGGATGTTGATAACCATTTTTTTAAACACTAATAAACTTGAACATTGTAAAATATGTTTAATTTGGAACAGTATTATGCAGTGATTGCCTAATAGGTGTATTTACCTTTTCAATTTTAATTAAAAAAGAACAACCGGACACGTGACCTTTCTTCGTGCCAATTTGCTTCATACTTATTCAATGGAAATTAAAGTTTATGTTTCATTTATTGTCGAGTGACAAAAGTAACGCCCGACTATCTATTGGAAACTACTATACTGTATTGTGTGTAAAATTATTTATTTATTTGTCGCCAAATATAATAATAAATACTGATATAGTTAATTAAATCCTGATATAGACAGAATTACGAACGTCAATAATATTTGGTTTATTTATTGATTTAATTCATAAAAATATGTTCATAAATAAATGGTGTGGATGTGCATAATTAATAATAAAACTTCCCGTTGGAAGCGGAAGCCCGAATTTCTACGTTTTTATTGATTAAACCTAAATACAAGAGAACAAGACACTGGTAACACTGATCGTATTCACTTAGTTACAACTTGAAAAACATACAATTTCATAGCAAACTCACAGACCGCCAACGAACGCGACTCAAACTTTCTCAAAGTATGAAATGCGACGTAATTAGGTCCAATTAGGTATTGTCCATAAAGTGGCCTCAACACTGGATCTTTACGTGGCACATTTCAGTTTTCCGAGTTTTTAAGAGCAATTTTTTGTTCCCTCACGTCCGTGCTAAATTTATGACGAGATGAGTACCGACTTGCGCATTGCGGTGTAATTTCGGTGTTTTTATATCACTTATGCTCCCTGAATATAGGGCACAGATCAAGGTAAAAGTTGGACTGATCGTAATGATAATTTACACGATATTCTTAAGATATACAATGGTAATGTAAAAAAAAATGCAACACTTTTTAAAAATATATACTACATTAGATAACTTTTATTGGATTGGAATAGGCAGTAACTATAGATTTTAAATTTTAATACATACATAAACATCACGCCTGTATCCCATAGGGGTAGACAGAGACTATGGATCTCCACTTTGCTCGATCTTGACATACTACTTTAGGTATAGGATATTTATTTATTTGTTTTTCTCTACTATAGATTTTCACTTCTCTTAATCTTGACAAACCACTATCGCTATAGATCGTCCTTTAATATATTATTGCAATTTCTTCGAATTGGCGCCAGATCCTGTTATAAAACATCGAAGCTTATATAATCGACTTAGACATCCACATTCGCCACGTGCAACCGTTTTCTTATTATCCCATCAACTATATTCTCTACATAATCAATTTTCCAAATAAGCACATTTCTTACTGAGTAACTGCATATATTCAGCTCCATTCGCGTTTCGCTGAACGATTTTGATTACACTTAAGCGCCATTTACACGGGGAGAATTTCGGCGGCGAGAATCGTATGCGATTATCGCATGACATAACCGCCATAGATTATCGTGTTCTGACAAATGTTTACACGATGCAACTTTTTAAATCCTTGCGATAGTCGTATCTTAAAGGCGAGAATCTCTCCCCGTGTAAATGGGGGCTTTTATGGTGCATACCACGCAACGCGCGGTACAGCACTGAATAATGAATACCGATGGTAAAAACACACTTTTCCTCATTTTAAGACTGTTTTCCGCGAAACTCGAAGACGGTGTGAGCTGGACGGATGCTTATGCGTCTCTATACAACATTAGCGTGATCTAAGCTAAATTGAATTGTATATATGTCATTAGGTCCTAACCCCGCTTGCCTCGGTGGCGTAGTTGTATTACGGTACGGTTACAAAGCTGAGGTCTCGGGTTCGAGTCCCGGGTCGGGCAAAGTGATATTGGATTTTTTTATTAATTATCAGTCCGGAGTCAGGAATTTGTGCTCGATATGGCGACAAGCTTTGTGGGACGGAACATACAAGGCGAAATGTGGGTGTCCTGGTGGCGCCTCTGTCTACGCCTTCGCGGATAAAGGCATGAGTTTATGTATGTAGGTCCTAACCCCACAATGCTCTATGACCACGCTATTCCACACTCGTTCACATTCCGCTTTTTATACTTAATAAATGTGTCGACGTTGCCATTATGCATCTGAAACCTGGCAAAAATCATCGATTGAAAATAAAACATAGACCGTCGTCGTCTTATTCTGGTACAAAATTAACGAAAACAGCTATTTTAAAGAAGCAATTTTATTTTATGATTCTAATACCGAAAATACTCAACTGCTAGGTTCAAGTCACCTTAAATGCTGACCTAGTTAGGGAAACACATTTTTTTCTTAGACTAATATAAAATCTGTCTAGGGTTATTTTTGTTAAAACTTTAAAATCTCTTTTAACCTTTCGCCATATCATTATTTTTTAGAAACAATACTACTTACGCCCTTTGAGACTTAAAATAATTTGATCAAAATACTCATAATCTCGTTTTTAATATCCTCGTAATTATTATCCTTAGCGGCAAGAAGTACACAGCTGAACATAGGCCCCTCCGAAGATTTCCAAAGCGATCTTACTTATTTATTTCTTAAATTTCGCCCAAGACTTCTCTCTCCCTATCTTTGAGCCCAGCTAGACCCTGAATTCTGAGGGCCATGACCACCACTATGTAAAATTTAGATGAAAAACATTTTAAGTGGTATGTCATCTATAAATAACATTTTATAATTTTATTGACTTTGAAGTAACCACATGTTGTATTCCCAGGCCGTGAAACATTCCAATAACTGTCTGACCGTGGCTTAGAATACGAAAGCCTTGAAACCAATTCCGCTGTCCTTGTTCGAAGCAGTGCTATAAATGGACTGTTGATTGCCGAAGCATGCATGAACTGTGGCAAGTTCAAGTAGAAAAATCGATTCAGGTGTTCGGCTAAGTCCGCCGCCGCTCGGCCGTCTCCGCTGACATTGGCATTCGCGGACCTGGGAAATAGAACAGTTTTATCCAATGCCGTGTTTGAAGAATCATTAATGTATCATTGAGAATATTTTATTTGAAGGTTGTTTATTTATTGGACGGCGACCGTGGCTTTTGATTAGCGGGTTTTGAAAATAGGTTATGTTTTCCTTTGGTACAAGTTCTACATATCGAGGGTTGATTCTTTAGTCATGAAAATTATTGTTCTGGGCTTGTACGTCCTTGCGAACGAGTGATAGGTTAACCTCAAAAGTGATCACTGTCGTCTTCATAGACATACGATGATTCGTAACAAAAAACGATGTAGTATTTTTTAAAAGGACACTGCGTCACAAATCCTGAAAAAATCCGATCAGACCGCACATTTTCATAAGACTAGTGTATTTATACATATAGTGAAAATGACCCAAATAGGTTATATAGTAATAAATACCCTAATACCCTAATGATCCTACCTACCCGGCCTACGGCCTACCCTACATTCACAGCTATCCTAACCGACTCTCAAGGCGTTGAAAATTATTTATCGCTAACGGTCTGAGCGGTGGAGAGCGGTGGAGAGCGATACGTCACGAGTCAGTCGGCGGCAAGTTTCCCGCACAACTTTGTTTTATTACTAGTGCAATTTGTTCAAGCTGAAATACAGTTTGAGGTGATGAAAGTAATTAACGCTATTTTACGGTTAAAGTAAGCATTAAGTATGAGTTCGCCTTGTATATTTTGTGGCAAATGTCTGTATCTCTGAGAGGTAGGCAGAGGCGCAGTTAACCAATAAAAAATATAAGGGATGAGCTTAAAGTCATGAACAATTCATACAAGTCTTTTCATACTGAAAAGTGGATTGCTCAATCGGATACTATCATAGTCATAGCACCATACCTTAAAGTAGACAAAGGCCATTACTCTTCCAAAAAATAAAGAACCTCCCTATAAACGTGATTTAAATTTCTTCAATTTTACGTATTAATTACTTTAAATAACAATTTATCCAAATTATATATCATTTTACGAATTACATAAATTCATTGGTTTAATAATATTCTTATAACTAACACAAAATATATCTCTAGAGATCACAAAAACTCTACAAACTAATCATACTCCCACTATAGCTCAATATGAAGAGCCATCAGACAGGCTTGTTAAACCTTTCAGCATACTAAATATGTCTCGACAACACAATTTCGTGTAAAGACAGGTTTGACGTCGCCTTTCGTTCAGTATCGCGTGAAAATTACCACGTCAGCACTCGCGATAAAATCCAGTTATTTTTAGTTTTTGCCGGTATTGTTAAAGAACACGCACAGCGAAATAGCAAAAAGTATTATTAACTGACATTAATTTTCATAATATAAGATAAGGTCCAATTATAGACTGATGTTGAAAAGTAAAGGGTTTGCACGTGCTAATAAAAGGGTCCAAGTGTTCGTCAAATATGGAATTAGCTTTGATTACTGTAAAAAAAATGTTGTAGTTACTTTATACACAGTGCCATGTCTATTTTAATAATTTATATTGAGCCTACTTTATCATTCCCTTTAAGGAACTTTAATAAAATATTTATAAACAATAGATACTATTATTGTTTTTGTGTAAATTCTTAATTGTATCTCTGTATAGTGCAAAAAAGTTTTAAATAAATAATATTCTGGTGCTGTTGTCTTCTTATACAAACACTTTACTGTTCATTTATGTTGATTCAACTTCGTACAGCTGCACCCAGCGGTAAAAACAAGCAATACTACTACGTTTTTTTTTTGTTCAATAGGGAAAGGTAATAAACTCCCCTTTCGGTACTTCGGGGAAGGCCGAAAGAGGTATGTCAGTGTCACTGGTCTTCCAGCTCGAAACAATGCGGATGTTGTGACCGAGCTGGGTCCCTAACAATACCAACGCCAGCATAATGAATAAAAACACCTCGATAACCGTCACACGCATTGTGGGCGGCACCGGAAATCCCAAGGCGAAGAGCCTCCTATGTACCGTTTCTTAAAAAGCTATTTACTAAAATCATATTATTAATATACACTCGATACAATGATAAAAATAACTTGAAATTCACCTTTAAAACAAACTACTCGGCAACGGAACACGACTACAAAGTTACAGTCTATTTTAAAAGCAATTCATTAGTAAAATCAATAACGCCAACTTAACTGCGGCGGGTCATTAGTTATTCACGTTTAATTAAGTAATGGATTTTATTTTTAATTTATTTTAAGAACGTGCAATATTTATAGTGATATAAAAGAAATGGATAGTGCAAATGGCTGAGCGACTCCGACTAAAACTAAGGTGCGACTTAGTTATTATTACTCGTTGTAAAATGAATTTAAAAAAAGAGCAACACTTGATTTTCTTGTCTGTTCTTCTCTGGTGACAACTGCCTTCCGAACGGGATGGTAAAGAAAAAAAAATGATTCTAAATGATGCATAAGCTTTTATCAAATGATAAATTATTTTTAATTTCAGTGAACGCCCAGTGCCTGCCCTAAGACAAAGACTCACTTTTGTTCTTACTAGGAAATTGTACATATTTATCTCAATATAATATGTCGTTACGTGAATCTTTGTAATACATATGTAACAGCAATAAATTAGAAAAATACCTACCATGGTTTTATCTCTCTTCAGCAATCAGAAGCCCACTGCTGATCATTGGTCTTCCGCAAGGATTTCTATAGTGGCCTGTTAGAAGCTATGCAAATATCTCTTCCTATTCATATTGGAACATCAAAGAACTTTTAGGATGATTACTTAAAGCATAAAAAATTACATTACTTTGCCAATCCTACGCAAAAATAAAACTAAATTAGAAAACACGTGAAAATCAGTGCCAATTAAACTACAGGTTGAATAATTAACGCATGTCTTAGCAATTGGTCAGTCCGAACAAACATAAAAGTTGGTCGGTTTGCATTGATCGTGCTACTAACCAGATAAGTTAAATCGGAACCTAACTTGTGTAGTTGTGAAACTGGCATCCGGCTGATTGCGAACTGTTTGAACTTATAACTAGGGCTGCCACCGTGCGGTGGGTAATTTAATTGTGGTTAGAAAAGTAATGCGTAAAAATCATTTTGTAATCGAAAATATATTTTATTGATTATTTGAATCATAAATACAGACAACTCTGTTTTCGAAAGTGTTGTAGCTATGGTGAAGAAACTTCCTGAGCAAGACGAACTAAGTTTTTTTTTTTCTTATTTTTAATGAAATATAAGAAAATTATAAGATCTACAAACTCACGCTTATATTTCAGTGCAAGAGACTGAAGTACCAAGTAATACAGTCAAACATCCCTCTTTTTTCGCCAAGTTATTAAAGTCTTCGCACACACTTGACGATACGACTACTCGTTGTTTATTTACATTAATACCTCTACCAATATATTGATAAATGTAATTCTAAAATTAGTTCATTAATAAAGCACTATCAGTATAGTTAAATGTACAAAAACCTAGTAAAATAAAGATTAATGAGCAGAACACCGAAGCTCTGCGAGACTCTTAGAGGCACCATGTTCAGTAGGGATATTAATCAGAACAAAATGAAATAACAAACGCAAAATAAGTGTGTCTTCTATTTTTAAAATTACTAAAAAATAAGTTGGTGAAAAAATAAACAAATATAAAAAATAAGCTTTTTTCTTTATGTAGTCGGTTAATTCTGGGCATTGGCATCCCTACAACGGCCGATCGTTTATAAGGGGCGGCACACACTGGCATCGAATGGCCAGTTGGCTCGCTGCCTGCGCGCTTATTACGCTCACCATTATTTAATTTTCTCTATAATAGATTGAAAAATGTGACAGGCTAATGGACAAGTGTTGTGGGTCGACTATGATTAAATGCTGCGAGGTGTGGACGCCCCTTATGATTCTGTATGTTGCCAAAAGTTGTTTTGATTCGTTTCGTTCTTTCTAAGTTTACTTGATGTCAACATTTGTGGTGCATTTTATGAAGCCGGTAGAAAAACGGAAGACCTCGAGTTCGATCTATGCATCGCTATGAACATTAAAAAAAATTGCATTTGTTATGAGACCGAAAAGTATCTCGTAACTACCGATAGAAACAAGTCTTGCGGCCGTATTCATAGACAGATTTAAAACCTATTTTAGTTACCAAATGTTTTGTCCCTTTCGAACGACTTTAGAATTCTGTTTGAGCGAAAAAAACAAAACGTTCGATAGCTAAAATAGGCTTTAAATCTGTCTATGAATAAGACCATTGGTATCTTGTTCTAACCATAACATTACTTTACATTGGTGTCAATAATGGTGATTCCCGATTGCAGTTACTTTACGAATCTATTTTATTATACCACAAAATAGATGCATCGATGTAATAGTTAAGACTATGGTCTTATTCTTCCCCCAACAAACTTCATTTTAACCATTTTTTTTAAATATCTATATCACTAAATAAAACATCTATGGTACAAAAAATAAATTCGAAATAAAAATACTGCGCGCTCATCCATATATTTCGGCCTAGATTTATACACCTGAACGAACTTCAAATGTCCATTTTTGCGATTTACGAACGCTTCTATGAATGCATACAAATGCACGTGTTGAAATATCGCTTGCACAAAAATCCCTAGTCGCAACGCATTAAAGCTTTACTATAAATCTTATTCCCATTTATTACTAGTATTATGATCTTACCGTCACCACTATTAGTGTTAATACATTAGATATCAATAAAGAAAACATTTTTAATTAATTCACTATTTCATTTTTTATCTCCGCCTGCCACCATATCACCATATCATCAACTTGTCGACCTTTTTCCTTAACTAAGTTGACTTTTACATTAAAACTAAATATTTATAAAATGATAATGTTTAGATAGGTTGCAGGAAGTCGGTGCGTGCAGGCTGCTTCCAACAGATCGATGTTGAGATTGGGGAGGCCTATGTTCTGCAGTGGACTTCCTGTGGCTGTAGAGAGAGAGACTGTTTTGATCAAGATAGGATGACAAAAAATATTCTAAATCTCTATGCACCTCATTCTTGTTGTATACAAATTCATCCTTATCCACAAAACAGCTCACAGAGTAGATGTTAGTACTGCGAAGCGTAGCGAGCTGTAAATCAAAGTCGCCCAGCCATGCCAGTTACTCTCATAGTTGACAGAGGAACACATTTGTTACGCCAGTTCATCTGTTTTGCTATGAGGAAACCATAGGCGTAATTACTACATTCTTTCCATTTTACAGCTTGTTTTAAAATGGAGCTTCTGGACAAGTGTTGACCATTGATTTTATTTGAAATGTAGGCTTAGATTTAATTTGCTATTTTAGTACTATTGCATGCTAAGTACATACAAAAGTCACGCCTTTTTTCCCAGAAGGGGTAGGCAGAGGTTCTCTTGGTAGCAACCAGGACACCCGCGTTTTGCCTTGTGTGTTCCGTAACTCAATTCTATCTTTGTACCCAATAAGTTAATATTCATAAACATTTAAGGCTTTGACCTGATAAGCGTACAGTAACATTCAAAATCAATTCACTCAATAAAATTACCCAGGGTGTGCGGGTAATTTCCAAGACCTTCGGAGCTAATCATTCGACCGCGATCAAAGCGAGTCTAGATTTTGCGTTAGGTAATAAGCCGGCCATAGGAATGAGAGCATTACACCTGCGGAATACAAATGGGCGGGCCGGCCAAATTGATTTATACTATACCCGGGAGAGAATATTTATTTTCTTCCTGCCATAGCTTCAAAGGGCTGCGGAATTCATCCGTAATGGATATTAAATTCTCACAAACATGTTCTCCAATTGAGTTTGTTTTTATCTGCACTGTTATTATCCTTAATTTTGGAAGTAATTTGGGAGTCTAAAACAGTTTCAGAATCCCAAAAGGAAATTTTGTTTTGGTATTCGATTCGATAAAACGCAATGTGATTACATTTTAGTAGAGAAAACCTTTTTGAAATCGAAAAGAGAGTAAAATAATTATTTAAGCGTGTTGCCGTGATGTCTTCATGTCTATAAATTGCATCTGTCGCCACTGGTCCCATAAAAGGGCACACATAAACAAAATACATAAGTTCTTATAGCTTCTATAAGAGTATTAGTACCCACTAGGATAACAACCACCGTAGAAGGAAGTTTGACACATTTCAAATAAATAATACAATTACTCGTATATTGCTTCCTACTCTAGACCAGACATGTCAATTAACTTCTAAATAATATTCAGCTCTAAAACAAACAGTAAGCAGTTTGACTTACCAGGTTTTCGTTTAATTTTCCTGCTGGTATATCTTAAAGCAGAATCCGTTTTACTCTTCCGTTTTACGACAAGTAATCTGGCAAAGATGCAACTGCACTTCATTTGTTTTATTGATATTTTGATTCGAGTTAAATTATATACATTCATGCATATACATATATTATTCTTCTGTGCGTGTGTATGTGACTGAACTCCTAAACGGCTGGACTAATTTTGTTGATCTTTTTGTGGTTAGATACATAAATTACAATTCGGTCCACTACAGAAAACTGTACATGTTTGCAATGGATAATATGCAACTTTTAGATTTCAATTCATTTAATATCTATAAAGATAATGAAAGAGAGCGAATGTTCCTTGAAAGTCATTTGAGACCGTTTACAATACTAGCACATGCGGTAAAAGTGTTGAAATGTTTGGTAATCTAGTTCACGTTCAACATTAATCAGTGATAGAGCAATAATAAATAATCTATTAGGTAAACAGAGTTCATCGTCGTTAGAACTCGAGTGTAGGAGACCAAAAAATATATTTATATCCCTCAGACTTTTCAGATTAATGTGCGTGTTGACAGTCAATTTCTCGCTTTTTAGGTGGAGAAAAATATCTAGAGAAAACCTGCATACCATAGAGATTTTCATAATTTTTTCTATGGTAGGTACGTAAAATCCCCCAATCCGCTATAATTTAACTAGTTAGCCCTACAGAAATCTTATGATATAGAACTTAACAGACATGTTTTTACTTAACATGCGGATTTTGTAATAAGATTACCAAATGTTTATTCTAGCAATGACGATATTCCACATTTACATTACTCGAACTTGACATTTTTTACTTTTACACCAAGTAAAATCTATTACCTTTTAATGAATCCCTAAATTTGTGCCAAAAAGTACTTACTATGCCGTAGACACACCAGCTCGGTCCAGCTGCAGGGGCTACAACATTTTAATTAAATTCCTTTAAAGCTGCGCAACTCAGCAAATAGCAATTACAAGACGGAACTCTATCCATCTCCTCACAGACGGATATTAATCCGAGCTAAGAAACTCAAACTTGAAAGTAGTCTGGAAATAACCGCAAATCCCATTTGAAATAAAACCGCGAAGGCAACTGCGTTTAAAATATTTTCGAAGCAAGCTCGCTGCATCCGAGCGGTGCAGTTGAGTGTCTCCATTGACCCCGTTTATGAAAACAAGACTTCGGATTTGCTAGCAGCGTTTAAAAACTTTTGTCTTTTCACACTTTATGTTTTGTTCGATTATAGCTTTTTGACTATCGTTTTTTTTATCATACTCGAATAAGAAACGTACGTAATTATAAAAAATAAACGTATATAATTAAATACAATATATGGACTAATGTGAAAGATGTTTTGAGTTGGTCTTGTTTATATTTCATAAGATGTGTAGTTGAATCAAGGCAGTGGATCATATTGTAGGGTCCTTTAATTTAGCCAGAACTACTAATTTCCAAGGAAATGGAAATTGGCGTCATTTTATTGTATTTTGAGTTCTTAATTTCCAATCGTCTGCAGAAGCCTAGGTTTTTATTAGCTTTACTACTTAGCCTTAAAGCAATGGTACAACATTTACTGCGCGTAATAAGTTGCCTTTTCTAAGGAAATGTAACTTCATAGTTAATAAGTAAAACTTTAACTTAATGCCATGCCCTCAAACTTAAACTAAGAAGCTAGTGTTACAAAAATAAAACAGAGTAATGAAACTATACTCTAATTACATGTTTCCACAGATAAGTGACACAAAAGAATAAAGAAAAAGCCATAGTATATACAACTTAGCCGTAGAACTTACAGAAGACCTAAAACGCCATTTTGGTACACGAGGAGAGTTTCTCGCCGCGAGAAACGTATGCGATTATCGCATGACATAACCGCCATATATTATCGTGTTCAAATGTTTACACGATGCAACTTTTTTATATTCTTACGATAATCGTATTTTTGAGGCGAAAAACTCTCCTCGCGTAAATGGGGCTTAATTGGGCATCGTTGACTAAGCGATGATGCAGATCTAACATAGTTAAAACAATTACAGTGTCCTTATATGCAATTGAAAACAAATCGCATAAAGTACCGTCTTATAAAAAATATTTTTAAAAGTACTAAAATAATTTTAGCGTCATTACAACTACTAATAAAATTAATATACATTAACAATTATTTACAATCCTTTGTTGGTTATTGCCAATGACAATGACATAAGCTGAGATAATTAAATGTGATAATCTGAAGTAGAACGCATATATTGCAATATGATAAAAACGGCTTAGCGCTCGGTACTAGATGCAAAGCATAAACAGTTCTTTGTGGTTCAAGTGAAAGCATCTTGAGAAATATTAATGAATGTGACGTTATTACTGCTAAATGTGACTTTAATGGTGGCAATATGAATAACGGTGTGAATGAAAATTCGTTGATTAACGAGTCGGTACCCTTTGTGTTTGCATATACCGGTAAGTATGATTTTCAATTGTAATATTGCAATTTTCATCATCGCATTTGAATTTGGACGGACTTCTGCTATATGAAGTTTGAATTATATACATTGATCAAATCTTCAACTATTAACGTAAAAAGTGATTTTTGAACTAGTGCACAAACCGATTTCGATGATACAGACTAAATTTGAACTAATATTAATATTTATCTAAAATATAATCTTAGTGTAAGTACTTAAAACAGCAAGTCGACGACAAACTGAAAGTTCTCAATGCATAGCCAAAGGAACTACATTTTAAATGTTTTACTGGGATATTCTTTGAAAGTGCTATTTCAGCAGCTCACAAAAGAATTCACGACAGAACGGACTGAGAAAGGATTGAATTTACGGAAACATTAGAGAATGCTAGTGTCGAACAACTGAAAATACGTCTGATAATTCACCGATCGCTTCGGAAATGTTTTCACATATTATATTTTAACAGAAATTCCTGTTCTGGAATATTATAAGTCTATTTGGTATGTGAAACTTGCTACTGATTCAGCTCTCTTCTTAATACTCCTATGTTTTTGGTTTAAAGAACGCTGTGATTTAGTCGGGTCTATAAAGATGATGATATCAATGAAAATAAACTAAACAGATCATCATAATTTTATGAGAATTTTATTTGAATGCATGTTCACTTATACTTTTCTATTCTTATTAACCGTATTTTGTTTCCTACAAAATTACACTACTACGCAAATGTATTTAGTCTTTTTTCTAAAATTTTAGAGATAAAAAAACATTCAGAAGTAGTCCTGTTCCGACATTTCTTAGAAGTTGTACGTATTCAGCTCGTTTTAAGTGATATCTTCCGCCCATTTAAAAGGGATTTCTAAAAACCCTTTAAAAATAGGATAAAACTTTACTGAAATGATGAAATGCTATTTCAAGTAAGAACGACCGAGACCGCCGAGTTAACGTCCTCTCCGAGGCATAGAATACCTCGAAATTATTACTGCTACCCGGGATCTTCTAACCGCAAACCTCATTTAAGCTCGCTGCCTACAGCTATCGCGAACACTGTCGAGTTTAATATCCAACCCGTCCATTTCAAAAATATTCCCATCTAAAGTCTTTATATAATTGAGAATTAAGAGAGTTTCGGTTTACATTGATGATAATCTGTAGGAAACAGTGAATTTTTGGGTTATAACTAGCCTGTGTAGAAATTCTACCTTAAAATTAACTTTATGTAAAAAAAAGTAATACTCGTAGTTACCCTGTAGCTGCTTTAAATCCTGACATTCCAGAACACTTTAATTTATAATATTTGGTAGGTATTTTTATTGCATGTAATTAATTTAAGTAATAAAAATATATGAACACTATTTAAAATATCATTGTATGTGATAACGTGTATTACCCAAACACAAACATATTGTATAATTTTATTGCACAGATTACAGTTAGTGGAGAGTTCAAGACCCTCTGGTACATAACTGAGCGGTCAGAATCCTTTGTCCACGCCGATTTATCAGTCACATGAGCTACGATAAAGGATAACCTACTTTTAAATCGTATAAATGTAATTTCTTAATACTAGTTGTTTATTTAGTTTTGGAATCGTTCTGTTTTCTCTATGGTTGTGAAAAATGCGGTTGTCTTCGGGACAAGACAAAGATGGCGGCGCGGCGGAAGTTGCTCTTAGAGGTCAGTTATGTGTATTTAAAATTGAAATAATTTAATTGTTATAAACAATTATGTTTATGATAAAGATTTATAATAAATGATTAGTTTGTTTATGTTTTTGTAGGAAGATTTTTAACTTCATAAATGTCAGCGCGAAGACACTATAAATATTATAGCAAATTGTGTTTACACAAATGAAATAACCAACAGGATATTTCGTTCATTTATTATTATTTAATTATGTTTTTATCATTATTGTTTACCAGGGAATTATACACAATTTACGCATACATTTATGCATAGTCATCTGAAAACAGCAACAAATTTTTAAACATAAAAAATAATATTTTTTTGTTACTATAGAATCACTCAATAAATGCTACTAATGATCTTGTGCAAAATATCATACATTTGGATGCTTTTAAAAAATATATTATTATTGACTGTATACAACAGATATTCCTCTTGTAATTAAAAAATTAATTCCCCAAAATAATAATAAAGTGAAAGCATTAGAGACAAAATGAAGGTGTACGTTCTCTCTTGTTCTTGTGATTAAGAATTTTGGTGTAAATAATATGTGAGAGGCCGCCTGGGTAGTTACCACCGCATTATCTATTTCTCCCGCCAAATAGCAGTGTTAATGCTCCGTTGTGTTTCGGTTTGAAGGACATTGTAGCCTGAATAAAGTTACTGGACATATTGAGAATTAACATCTTCTGTCTCAGGATGGCGAGCGCAATGGAATGTCCAGCCTTGCTTTGTCATTCATGGTTTTGTTTGATTTTCTACTGTCCATGAGCGGTCGTATCGCTTACTATCATGCAAATGGTATGCTCGTCTCGCCATTCATCGTAATAATAAAAAAAACTATTCTATATAATATTTAACTAGCGATATCATATCTTGTATCATGGTGAATGTCTCAATACCCTGTTATCTATAATTATTAGCTTATAGAATATATCAGGTGAGATATTTACCGTTCCAACGTTATCAATGCAATTGTGCCCTTTAACAATATTACTTCAATAGTGACCAGACACAGCGTGATTCACCAATTAGTAATAATTATAGAATTTAATAAAAACTCAACAATTATATACCAGCTGAAGGTCCGTTATGCCTTTTCTCCTCCCGTGTTCTTTTGATTCCTTTCCCCTACTCTTTTGAGAGACCAGTAACGCACGTAGATTTCCTGTGTTGTAGATGTCTATGGGCGGTGGTGATGACTTAACATCATGCCTTAGGCATTCTCTACCAGTCAACCTTTGAGTAATGCAGAAATTGTACTAAGTAGGTGCTTGTAGTTATTAAAAATAAATAATTTATAGTGTATAATTAAATATTATCTTCAGCCATCCATGCAATAAATGGGTTATTATTCTATCAGTCAAGAGCTCTTCAAATCAACGAAGCGAATTATTTATCATCGTTCTATTCTAGGTCATAATACAAGGTCAACGTCGTTATAGTTATACAAACACACAAATATAAGAGAGAGGTCAGAGACAGTATCGTAGGAATAATCTGTTCTTTTTCTATTATTTTGACCACGCTGTTTACATAATCCATTTTTTGAAGATTACTACTATAGATATTGTTTACACTGCCCTTAATTCTTCATAACTCCTTCATACAAATATTATTTAGTCACAATCAGAATACTTAGAAGAAATACTTGGAATGTAAGTGTTTTGGTCTTAGATGTACTGTTAACTTGCATTTTACTTTGAATTAATGAATAAATGAATCATTCCCGGTATCCATGTATTTAATGGGATTTCTGTCCTATCTGATTCGCATTACGAATAAGCGGCTTGTAGGCATATCTTGAACGGCTGAAGGCGCGCGTATGTTCAATATAATATTCCGGCGCGTGGGGACAATACGTTGATTGCTATCTGGTCGGCCGCTCTGCTGATTAATTACCAACCACATCATCTGACTGCGCTAATTCCTTCCACATAATTACACTAAACCCGATACTGACGTGACTATGACATTGTATACGTAATCACATTATATGGAAGATCGCACCTAAATATATCTTGAATGCATCAACGACAAAATACTGTGTATTGGATTGCAGATTTCAGAAAAGGATAAAGATTTTTGACGTACACTCCGTCCCAAAACAAGTACTTATAGGTCGCACAAAATATACTGTTCTCGACTCTCTATCCGGGGTTTGAATCCACGGCCTGTCGTTTCTCACTGCCGTAACTAACTGCGCCACGGAGGCTGTCATGTTTTGTATAGATGAGGAAATGCAAGTCAAACGCATTTCACAAAAAAACTAAGTTACACCTGAGCGAAGTCGGGCTGCGCCGCTAGTATACACATACATTTTCTGAAACATAATTCTGCAACAAAGCCCAACTTAATTCTATGTAAAACCTACTCTACATACTAAGGTTGAATGTAAACTCCAGCAGAACTCGAGGCGTTCTAATAAAATGTATAATTACGTGTAATAAAACCGGTAAAAACACGAGAATTTCCATACAGAACGCCACTATGCGATGTCATAAAACATGGAATTGTTTTCACGCCATAAAAACGTTAGCTTGCATAATATATTGCTTAATGCATTTACGTTCGTATGCGGGAGAATATCGTCACGTATTCTTTGTTAAAGTTACTGCGGATGCTGTAAGAACTTTTACGATTCTGCACAGAAAACAAAAAGATATATTGTTGTCTAAATAATATGATACCCTTCGTAGCTCAGTTAGGTATAACGGCTGTGAAACGAGAGGCTGCAGGTTCGATTCCACCATCGAGGCAATTTTTATATATTTCGGAACTGGGTGTTTGTGAGACCAAGTCCTTTGTCGCGGATACCAGCAATTACTAGATCTCTGGTATCCGCGACAAAGGACTTAGGAACTTACGTTTTAGGTTCCAAAATATATTCATACATATACATTTATAACAAAAAGTACAACAAAAACTAAAATACAAAAGGTGGGTATCGAACCGATGATCTCAGAGTGGGAAACCCACTACAGATTAAACCAATGATATGAGCGCCTCAAGAAGAATCTTTCATAATTTTATCTAATAAAAATATTTTTTTGTACCTACAAGTCAACAATCCTGTAACAGTAATGTAAGTAATCTAAGTGTAAGATTTATAGTCATACTAGACACACGTCGGGACATAAAGGTGCCTCGGCGTCGTACAACATCGTAAAAAACTCCCAGAATAGTAAATGAGATGATGCTGCTTAACCAAAATAGGAGTTTTTATCGACAGTACCCGTCTCGCCTGTGAATAATGTATTTGTTATGGCTACAATACTTTCGATGTTTCTTGTGATATAACATGATTGGAAGATTGTGGTAATTATTTTTTTATTCTATACTAGCTACTGCCCGTAAATTTCGTCTGCGAGATTAACTTTATTTGAAGTTTTCATTTCATTTCATTCATTCAAGTCCCATCCCATCCCTTTGAGTATTAATAAATAACAAATGTATTGAAATTCCTTCCCCATCCCACGGGAACAAAAGATTTCGGGATAAATAAAATAAATAAATAAATAAAGTTAAGCCGTTTCTAAGTTCATCTCGCCCAACCGCACAGACAAGCAGATAAACAGACAAAAATCATTGACAAAAAACTATTTAATAGTAGCTATGGAATATTGATGAAATTTATTAACCCTGAAAACATAGGTACTGATATCACCCACGGTGAACTTATATCTATGATCTATGATCTTATATCTGACCGTAATAGAAAGCGAGACTATCACCATGCATGAAATAAAACTCCCAAGTAACTCGTGAGTAATCAAACCAGAAAACAGACAAAATGGATTGGCCGATCGGGAAGTCTAAGCCAAAGCAGAGCGACGTTTTAGTATTTTCAAGTTATGTTCCGTGATACCCAACAAAGAAATTGTACGTAGTATTGTGTTACAAACTAGTTTCAGCCTCCGCTTTGTGAACAAGTTGTAACAACGATTCGTCTATTTCAGAATAACAAATAAACCCAGCCTCCATAAATTAATTAAGATATCCCAGCAAAGTTTAAAGTCTAATTTTGTGTAGCTCATCGTCATGAAAGTTAAATCATTAATCATCTGGAGTTGACTTCAGTTTAATATTTTGATAAGTTGTTGATCATGTCTAATTTTATATTAACAAGTTAGCAGCTGCTTATATAGAAACTCATTTTTAATAACGTCGTCGGGCGATCCAGTTTATATAAAATTTAAAATAGCAACCATCTAAACGTTTACTAATAGGTAATATTTGTTACTCAATTCTTCTTCAAAGTACCTTAACTATTATTAATTATCGACTATATCTTCACATATTATATGTATTAAAAATTTACCAATACATTTGTATTTATCAATAAATATCAATCAATTGGATATTAAACGAATCCTTTTAGTAACAAAAAAAACTTCCTTGTCAGGTGGAAACCAAACTATGAAAGACGTGCCAATGAGAAATAAAAAGAACTTTCTCCTCTATTAGAATATAATGAATATCGCCATTTATTATTATTGTCAGAAAGTACAAAATCTATTCTTTACAAATTGGTTTTCAGTACAAGAACAACGTAACAGATGAGAAGAAAACACGTTGTGAAGTGAAAATAACTTCAACACAAAGAACCTCTCAATAATAGTGAACCCGATACTACCGCCGACCATACAATAGACTTCATAGGAAAGTAGTTAGACCACAATAACGCGTTATATATAAGGGTAACATGATCCTTCTATATCTATCCCTATATTTAAAGCCTAAGACGTATGAATGAGTAAGTTGATTAACTACTTTTTATTTACACCTAACAGTCACATAGTTATTCCTGACCCCACATTAAGATCAATTAAGTCTTGGGTATCAGAACCTACGAGAGACTTTTCGGTCTCACAAACACCCAGACCCGAAATAAATATTTGTGGTCTCAGTGCAGGGATCGAAACCGCAGCCTCTTGTTTCACATTATAAGCATAAATCAGATCCAGCGTCTCTTTGCTGCGTCAGTATCTATACTATAAAGAAAGAGTTGCTTTTTCCTGGTACGCCAATATGATTATAGGCAAAATGATGCCGGCTTATTTGAAACTGAAAATATAGATTTTCTTCCATGTACTACAAATCTGTGGAACCAATTACCAACAGCGGCATTTCCGGACAAATACGACCTGGCGACCTTCGAAAAACGAGCATATTACCTGAAAGGCCGGCAACGCATCTCCATGCCCTATGGTGTTGCAGATGTTCATGGTGGTGATTACTTACCATCAGGTGAACCGTATGCTTGTTTAATATAAAAAAAAAAAAAACAGTAAAAACCAAACGCGACACACTTGCGTATACCAATCACTATGACGAATTTTCTGCCGTCTTGTATGATGATCGCTTAGCAGATGAATACGATTAATCTACGAGTACACAATATTATCATGTTGGTTTTTTGTAAAACAGTGGTAACTCATAATACCTTGGTAGGGGTGTCGGCGGAAATAAGGTTTGTTGTTTATTACCAATATATCAGGATGCGGGGAATCCAGTTTGCGCCTCTATAACACCTCTTTATGTTTTACATTTGATATAAAATAGAATTTCTTATTTCGAAGAGCTTGGAGTCGAGATATTTCGTTTTTTAATATGGAATTATTTTAAGTACCTACCCCGCATTGGGTATTGCTATAATATAATGTGAGTTGTATATTAAACTTTTCTAGAGACTTGTCCGAATGCTACTCCAGGCTAGGATCGACAGCGACATACATAGTTCCACCGAGCACTGAAGCTCGGCAAGTCTCTCCGAGTATCAAATTCGTCTTCAACCCCCAACCAAATACATCAAAAAGTGAAACGGGTAGGAATAACTGGAAATATAATATGTAAAGTTACCCTTCAAATAATTTTCACTCACATTAAAGATACATGAGAAACAGTGTAACATTCATTTTTCCAAAAGGCTAAATTTATCATATACCAATCCGCAACATGCACAAAATTCAAATACGTGTATTTATGCATGCCACATACATATTTGATTAACATTTTACGACCGGCAAAGGGAACTATACCTGAGCTTTTTGAACACCGGATTTTTCGGAATACCAGGCCTCTGTTTCTTATATATGAAAGTGGTATTTTTCAAAATCTTATACGTAAACAACCAACGACGAGCCAACTGCCAACGAACCATGGAGCGCAGTATGATGGGTCTAAAGTTGGTGGACCGCGTTAGAAACAGTATACTGCGCTCTAAAACCCAAATACTAGAGGTTGGCGAAAAATCAGCTAGCCTAAAGTGGAACTGGGCTGGTCACATATGCCGCATGCCCGATGAACTGTGCGAAAACAACAACACAATGGATCTAAGACTCTGAAACGTCGCGGCAGGCCCAGAAAAAGATGGCGAGATGAGTTGGACAGGTGGGAGAAAGACTGGCAGGATCGAGCCCTGAACCGGGACGAATGGAAGGAGGGTAGAGAGGCCTTTGCCCTGCAGTGGGACAATGCAGGCTGATGTATGTATGTATGTATAAACAACCACTCTCTCCTCAGTCACAGGTAGTCAGTCCACTGCTGAACATAAACTAAAATATAAAATGTGTAAAAAATATTAAAACTCTGTAAAACTAAGTAAGTAGTGTTACATAAAATGTGAGTCAACGACCCGAGCGCTAAAAGGCTTTCTAATAATAGCTTTCTGCGCTAACTGTGTATTGAACAAAGAAACACAGTCTTTGTATTAAATTCCTCAGGTAATACAAGGTGCTCTTAAAAAATAGAGAGAACAATGAACATATATTATAGTAAAATCATGTAGCCAGCCTGTAGCAGTTCATAATGGTTTCTTAGAAGTTAGACTTAAGCGAATGTTACACATTGAAATAAAACTAATTTTATCGCGGATTGGTTTAATTTTTACATTTTTGAAGTTCCTGACGTTTCGATTGCTTTACAGGTCACTGAGCGGACTGAGGTATTAGTCATCCGCTCAGTGACTGTTACAAGTTAACTACCCTTAATTTACAATTATTAAATTAAAATTATTTCAATTAAATCTGTTACTACAGATGAAATACTTTTCATTGATGAATATTCTCGGCCACCTTCATCCCTCCATGATAAAAAATAGTCATACAAATAAAATACAAATCAACAAAAATCATGATTAAATTAACAATGTATGTTTTAACTTTGACTTTAACTCTGTTCTCAATTTTAAATGTTGATAGCGATATTGCCCGTTTCAGATAAAGCAATTCCAAACTTTCATAGCTTTTATAAAATTTTATAATTTATAGACGCATTAAAAAATTGAGGATTCGCACAAGAATCTAGAGCGTGTTTCACGTAGAAATTGAACTCAACATTGACATCTCAAGAAGTAACGATTAAACTCACTCACACTTGGATTGAACCCGTGACTGCTCAATTCAGGGCCGGTTACTAACATCTACGCTATAAAAGCTTCCAATAACTCCTTGCTAAATGTCACTAAACATTACTTGAGCACAAAGAGCCGTTTAACGTGAACAAATTCTAATTATAAACCGAGAGCTATTTTCCCCGGGTTATATTAACCCCTCGGGGAACTATTTGTTTTCCCGGGATAGAAACTCTTATGTTGCTTCGTCACGTAATATGTTTACACAGACGCCTATTAACCATTGCTTATTATGTTGTGTTAAATACGTTTTTAATAAGCAAACTCGGAATTGGTGTTTTTTTTACTGGCACTACAACGAGATTGTAATGCACCGGATAGTAAATGCAGTGCAGACCAGTTAGTGAATTTCCTTTTTTTATTTGTTGCAATGAATGGCGAAACGAGCATGCCATTCGCCTGATAGTAATCAATAAGACCGCTCATGGATAGTAGCGAAACCAAACATAACTATGAACTACAAGGCAATGCTTGGCATGCCACAGCGCTCGCCATCTTGAGACATAAGATGATAAGTCTTATTATGTCCAGTAGTTATTCTGGCTTCAGTGTCCTTGAAACCGGAACACAACAGTGCATTTACACTGCTGTTTGGCGGGAGAAATAAATATTGCGGTAGTAGCTATCCAGACGGTCTCTCACATAAACTCAATTGGTTTTATTGAAATGAAATACAATTCCCTAACGTGCAACTCATTTTGTGCATGTATTATGGTTTAAAAACACTATTTTCATGATTGCCATCTGTTTCTGTATCTTTATCATCCCATATACTTCCCACTGCAGGGCACGAGCCTCATCTAAAATCAAGAGTGCGATTGAGAGGGGTTAGGCCATATAGCCCACCACGCTGGCCTAGTACGGGCTGGCGGACATTACATGCTATAGAAATTGGATGGGAATCGTAACCTCGAATTCATTTAACTTTAATTATATAAAATGATTCTCTTGAATGGTAGATTTGTTGATGATTTTCTTTAATCTTTATATAATTTTAATCTTGGTGTTTATATTTAAGAATGTTCAACTAGCAGAGCCAAATTAAATGGTAAAGCTTAATTCAAAGCTTGGTTTTTGTATACAAGCACTTCAATTGAATATAATGCACCTGTTTTACCACCAGCATCCAAATATGACTGATAGTTATAAGCAAAGTATTCCAATAGATACACCCAACAGTCAGTACATAGTCTTGACCCCACACTAAGATCGAGTCTTGTGTCGTGGGTATCAGGAACTACAAGAGACTTTTCGGTCTCACAAAAACCCAGACCCGAAACAAATACCTGTGGATCACACAAATATTTGCCTCGGTGCGGGAATCGAACCCGCGGCCTCACGTTTCACAGCCGGCGACCAACCAACTGCGCCATGGAGGCTGTCAGATATTGGAATATTATTATAAGTACTCAAAGACAGTGAGCACTTACCATTACTCACAATTAGCTCCTTGTCCGTTTGTCCAGCTTAAAATACACGCATAAAATAATTAAGAAGCATTCATTATACACAAAGGAAAGACAAAAGGAAAAAAGCCTTTGTTAATTCACACCGCTTTGATCCTGCGTTGTCATTAGTATTTATTACTATGTCTATAATCTTGAGATGACAACACTGAACACAATGGAGTAATATTTTATATGGACGCCAAGACGGTTTCAGTGATATTAAATTGGGATACCGCCGTTTTAAATGTTGCAAAATTTGTTTTTCCCCATTTGGGATATAAATTCTCGCCTTTTGTGGGGTTTATTGGAAATATCTGTGTTCAAAACAGGTTCAAAAATAGCAAAAGATTATTTATTTATTTATGCTTCTCTGTGACTCAGCATAGACAAAATACAACGTTTGTACTGGGATAACAAAGGCCTACTAAATGACGCGCATGACTAAAAATCTAATATCCAATGGCTTTTCGAAAAATCTTTGATCTCACATTATCACAAAAAAGAAAAGATTTCATAATGACAGGTCGATAATGTCAAGCTCACGCAGCGGTACCTATAGTATAGGAGCTAGCAACGTTTTCGAGAAAGAATTTTAGGTCAGCTGATTTTGTGATATGTTGTCTTACTTGCACTTTCGGTTAGAATCTGGGCTATCTGGCTGGCGGTAGCGGTTGCGTTCTTTAGTGCGCATCCTACCTGTCCAGGTAATAATCCTGGATTTTAAAAACATTTTAGAAGGCGTAATTTTTAATTTTTTGTTTTTAAATAAGTCTACCTGACATACTTTTTTTATTGCCAGACATTTTTGACAATGCTAACTATGTGCCATACGCGATTTATTTATTTTTTTTATAAAAATTTCAAAGTATTTTATAATGTCTGTAATTTTAATATTATGTTATTTAAAGATAAGAAAAACTTAAAATAAATTTGCCAGACATTAATTCGATTGTTAAGTCTTGAATTAAAATGAAAAAGTCATGAAAAGTATTGCAGTATAATGCTAGTAGTCCGACAGAGACAGCTGAAGGTGCGAGAGAGATAGACAACGACAGTGGCGCAATGATTATAGAATATAGAGGATAGAGCATAAGGTCACGTGACACGGGTCCCTTTGGTATACTGACATGGCGGCGGCTCCGCCCCTAAAAATAGTGATACGCTAGTACCGAATTTTCTATCGACATCGATGCATCAATAGTGGCATAAATACGACTGACAAACTTTGAATGTACATAAATATCAGTGTATGAACTTGTATAACTTTTTTAATTTTCGCTTTACATGTCAATTGAGTATAAACAGGGGATTTTAGGATTAAACAGTAAAGTCATTAAAAATTAAATCCGATAAAAATAGTTCGATGTTTTGATATTTTATTCATACTATGATTTATTTCATGGTAAGTTTTACCTGATGATTGGATTGGATTTGTGTCAAATAATACACACGTGAGATAAAATACAACTTTATTAATATTTGTAATTTGCTTGCTACTTCGTTTGCGTGTATAAGACAGCCTCCGCGGCGCAGTAGGTTAGACGCCGGCTGTGAAACGAGAGGCTGCGGGTTCAATCCTCGCACGGGGACAAATATTGATGAGGCCGAAAATTCTCTCGTAGCTTCTGATACCCACGACACAAGACTTAATTGATCTTAATGTGGGGTTAGGACCATGTATGTGACTGTTGGGTGTATTTATTTATTTATTTATAAAATAATGTGGACGTAAAATAAAACTACATGAAATCGCAACAACTATTTTATTGTTACCTCTTCTTAAATTTCTTACAAACAGCAACGTGCAACATAAACGTAAAATAATGCACCCAACAAGCTAAGGTCGTGTACGCTGTCGTCACATTGTGTTGCAACCTTTAGCGTCGCGTATCGAAATGATTAACGGCAAATTTAAAATATCACTTTTTAATTATTAATTTTACCAATTTAGAGATTATTAAAATTAAAAAAGTCCATAAGGTCTACATCAATAAAGATTACAAAAAAAAAAAACATTTTTACTTATTTTGGAGCCTCGTGCATATTTCCTATGGCCCAATTTGATAATTGTAACTGTAAAAGCGACGATTGTTTTGTTTTTTTTTTTTTTGGATCGTCGTATAAGGGTGGTAAATACACAGTTTTTCCTAAAATAATAAATTGACTGCCAAATTTCCGTGACAGTTCGTAACAATATTCAAGGTAGTTTCAAGTTATACCTATTTCTTTAGTGACGTTTGGAAATTTAAGAGAATAAATTTGTGCGATGTGCGCGCACACCGACATCGAAAAAACGACATCATGAAGTTTAAAGTACCAGGAAAGCATGAAGTTAGCGGATATATTTTTGTCCAAAAGAGGTAACTTCTTCCATTAATTTTTACGAAAATTACACAACACCATACACACATGTATTTTGTTTTATATCCCTAAAAATATACTAATACTTTACAATTATCGTAACTATTTTAGCCTCCACCATAATTTAAATATATGACCAATTATTTATTATTATTTTTTATTATATGCACAATGAAAAGTCATTTACTGTCGTAATGGTTCTCTGTATCATTCTCGACTTATTCTGCAACTGACTCTCTCGGACTACTAGCATTATACTGCAATACTTTTCATGACTTTTTCATTTTAATTCAAGACTTAACAATCGAATTAATGTCTGGCAAATTTATTTTAAGTTTTTCTTATCTTTAAATAACATAATATTAAAATTACAGACATTATAAAATACTTTGAAATTTTTATAAAAAAAATAAATAAATCGCGTATGGCACATAGTTAGCATTGTCAAAAATGTCTGGCAATAAAAAAAGTATGTCAGGTAGACTTATTTAAAAACAAAAAATTAAAAATTACGCCTTCTAAAATGTTTTTAAAATCCAGGATTATTACCTGGACAGGTAGGATGCGCACTAAAGAACGCAACCGCTACCGCCAGCCAGATAGCCCAGACTCTAACCGAAAGTGCAAGAAGGACGACATATCACAAAATCAGCTGACCTAAAATTCTTACTTTCCAAACGTTGCTAGCTCCCGTACCACTATGACTAATATCGCCCGCAATTCGTCAAACTTATCCACAGGCCCGATAAAGGCGCGGTCTGGGACAATCTGATTTTTCAAAGTGAAAATATCACACAAAGTTCATTCCCGACCTGGGAGTCGAAACAGGACCTCACAGTCCATAGCCCACACATGCTGCCACTAAACCAATTACCCAAATAATTATTACACATAAGGAATATCTTTAATATAACTCTGTAGAAACACCGTTATTGTTAAAATGACTCACTAAACTTTACACCGAAAAATACAAATACATTATACTTAATAAAGTTACTAAAAATAAAAATAAATGGTCAATTTTTTTCTGAATATTTTTTTGTATCATTGTGTCTGATGTCACTAATACTACCACCTGGCTTCGTTTTCGGTCGCAGTCTTGATATACCCTGTGTAATTCTTTATAATCCATTGCACCATATTTCAATTCCAAATACGTAAACAACCTTATACAAACCTCAACGAAACAAATATCCGAGTAATATAGTATAATTAATTGTTAATTAGAAATCAATGCAAAATAAGGTTTTATCGAAGTGTCATAATCAGTAGTAGGAAGGCACATACTCTGCGCGTAATCGGCACACGCACACACGCGCACGCCTAGGGGTTGCGTGATGACGTCACGAGAAAACGAGACACCCCATCCAAAATCCCGGTGGTGAGAAAGAGAAGGAATATAGGCCAAGCACCGACCTACCTCTGAGCTGATACAGTGGCACCTCGGCAGCTATGTCGCTCGTAATAAGGTCGACCACTTTGTATAGGCCTTCGAAATATTTCTTGTTCATTATTTTTATTCCACGTAATTAAATCTTTTACAGTTTTGCACAATGATTTTAAATAATTTTGACTATGGATACAAGTCTGCTAAAGCTCTTTCTGCTGTTACTCCTTGTCGTACTAATTCAGGATTCCATGCACCTCTTCGTCGAATTAGTAAAAGTTATATTGATTATTTTACCGACTTTGACCTTTTCAATATGACTTCTAGTGCATTTCGTAACGCCTTAATCCGCAACATGAAAGTCCAATATACTTTTTTTTAAAATATGCACCAGAAATTGATATTAAATTTGTTCGCACTCGCCAAATTTTGTTTTATATATGCTGTGAATAACGGTGCTGGTTACTCATTCATATGTTTGTTGTATTTTATTATTTGTATTGAATATTATGTGTTACTGTTTGTTTATCCTAAATAAATTAAAAAACAACGTCTGAAAGTTCGATATAGCAACACATAATTGTTTTTTCAGTTTGTTATGTTATTTAATTTACTACAATGGTATTATAGTTTTAGTTATTTATATACTTTCTGTTCTACTATTTTTATCAAATTACTTTATATAAATATTATTCAGATAGATTTACCGTAGTATTTCAGACTCAAAAAGATAGATTTTGAGCAGTGTTTAGTCAGCGTGAACTACGGTTCACGCTGCATTTGTTTTCATATAAATAAGTTTTGTGGCTCACAACTAGTTGATGTGATGAGATTCAAAATAAGTTGAAAATTTATCTGAACTTAAATTACTCGCCTCAAGAAATTCTATCTGTATTCCACAGAATAAAACTAAAAATATCCGTAGTTTTCTTTGTCAAAACATTAGATGAACAAAGGAGCTATGAGACTCACTAAGTGGAAATAATATTCACGGGCCATTAACACTCACGTTATAAAAAAATACACCCAACGTAGTAATATATAATAGATATCAGAAATTACGCGTGATATTTTTACCAACAGAAACATTAAACACACATACCATAAACTCACGCCTTTATCCCAGAAGGGGAAGGCAGAGGCGCCACCAGGACACCTACATTATGAAAAATTGAGAAATATTATGGAATTCAACAACATTTACCTCGTTATTGGAATTGAAGTCGCGGCCATTTATTTGACAGCCGGCATCCTAACAAAAAAGCTCAACGGAGGGGTTGAAATAAAACAATATAGCAATCTCGGCGACCGAAATATATATGGTTGATGGTAGGTCAAATGTTAATTCATTCGTCGATTTTCTATAACATAAGTAGTGGTGTCTCAACCGAGCATGCCAATTTAAGCTTCAGTCGAAATTCACAAATAGCACCACCAATTACCGGCCCGTTTCAATTTATATACAATAAATATTTTCCAATAATACGTACAGACAATATTGAACAATTATTGCGAAATACACACATCAGTTCACAAACAGCAAATAGGACGCAATATACCAACTTTCTGCGAAATTGATTCAGCCAGCTATCAATTATAATTTCAAAGTGGGCGAACATGTTCCGACAACAAAGAACAGCGTACAGACCGTATTCAAAATGTTTATGCCGATATAGTTTGTTTTGGTTTCATTATCGACATTCAGTAGGCTTTTTGAAGCGTGGGAAATGTTACACAATTATTTGCTGAGATATATTCTACGATTCTTGTTTACTGACCGTTTATTAGGGCTAGTTGCACAAACTAACTTCGCCCATAACTTTGACTTTGAAAACGTCATACATTAACAATGTCAAATACGTCACAATGGTATGGCGATGACATTGTCAAAGTTAAAGTTATGTTCAAACTTAGTTCATGCAACTGAGCTTAATATTTGAGTACTATATTGACTTTCATTTTTTTTCTGTCAATTTCGCTTGATTGCCATAATCGTAAACCACAAAAAGTCTTCTGCTGATCATACATATGTACGTCTCTCCAAAGATTGCAGGCTGCTTCAAACAGGCCCTTCGTATTGCAATAACTATGGTACAATTATTGTAGGTGGCTTGGACCTGAACAATCTACAATTTTCATTTAATACAGTGCTAAGTACTATTACAATCAACGTTCGATCCTCACCTAGACCCTTGTCCAAATAAACTGATGTTTCTGTTCACTTTTAATCGTCATAATGCATCACACGCTACATTTCTTTAGTTAATTAAACAATATAAACACAGTAGCTTTTATCAAAAGGAGAATCTACAAGTCACAAACCAAATCCATAGTAAGCAATAATAAAACTTAAAGCAACTAGCCAAAGAGCTCTCGGATAAGACAAACTAGTACAAATCTATGCAAAGAGCGAAGCAATCACTGCCCCAAGTGGATTCACGGTGCGATTTTACCGTGCTTTTGTTCGAACTCGACCCGGTGGGGTGCCGTCAAAGCCAACAGAAGCAAATAGCCATTGTCTGATCCCCTATCCATTGTCTTTGTTCAAATTAATGCAGCCGGCGGAACCGGCAGTTTTCGAATCAATATCATTTTAATACATATTATTTGGAGCCGGATAGCGTTCGAACTTTGTTGCTGGTGCGATTGATTTTTCAAATTTAGATTTATTGGGTATTATTCAATGTTCTTTATTGACCTTTTTTGCATCGTTGTGGTTGCAATCGAATATTATGATGGTCACAACGTGTCCTTACCCTACGCTACTGCTTTAATGTGAAAAATGAATTGTGAAAATGATAGATATTAAAATAATGATATTAGCTTAGGCCTCCGGGAGGGGCCCCCTGACCCTCTCAATCATACTTTCAATTGTAGAGGAGGCCCGTGCCCTGCAGTGGGACGTAAATAGGCTGATGCAGATACAGATAGGCCTCCGGGAATCTCAGTCACCTGTCGAGAGTAGAGCTATTGCTCCTCATCGGTTTTCCGAGAGATAGCGGTACCAACTAGGTCAATGTGTGTCCGACTATAGGCTAAACGCGTTCCAGGGTTTCAGGCTACTTTACAGTTTTCGTAGTCCACCCAGTGACTAATAAAACTGTAAAATTAAAAAAATTAAAAAAAAAGTCCGCGATACAATCCGAAAAAAATAGTTTAACTTAATTGTGTAACATTCTCGTAAATCTAAGAAACCATTATAAAATAATGTTTAAAAATAAGTTAACGGTATTATATTATCAGAACCGCTAAATCATCCATGAGATTGCTGAAACGACTCAACACGTGATACAACTTACGAGTGTAAAATAACAAACAAATCCGGGGTGAAACTAGTGTTTTCTTTAAGCACAAAAAGACTTGTAGGTTTTTGATATCTAAATATCTTTTAAAGGTGAATTATTTCCAAAGACTAATACAGCGAAATTAAATTCTTTTGCTCCACAAGCTTATTACCAAGGAAAAATATTGGTATCCAATAAAGTCCATCAATTAGAAATGAGCCGCATAAAACGGCGTTAGTTTAGGATCGGAAAATATTTTTTTAGGATCATCCGATAACTCAAATTAGATCTATTGATGACATTGGGTAAATAGCTTACTGTATTGAAGAAGGTATTAATCACCTACTTTGGGAGCGACTTTATAATAGCAATATTTTTAAAAACAGTGCTTGAAATAATTCAATACTATTAACGGAATATGGAATCTAGTAAAATACATCCACATAAAGCTTTATTTATGTTACGAACCATGTTGTTGGACAAGTTGTTTTATCAATAAGTCGTCATCCCAATACTCTTAAGTAACTAGTTCGGCCACTTAATATCCCTTTGCAGACATATACACACAACTTCACCCCGCATAATCCATTGAATGGAACACACCAAATTAACTTGATCCGGCTCAGAAGGACCAAACTTTCCATTTATGTTTCACTCCTAACAAGAACCATTTCAAAGGTGAATTCATGTGTCTATCTGATTCTGTCGTTAATGGACTTGCAAACAAGTCAGAAATAGCTGAAATTCCTCACACTTCTAACACGAAGCACCTAAGTGCATTTGAGTGTTTGTAATCTAGCAAGGCTGTTGGACGTTTCAACATTCGTGTACCTGCCCTGAGCCGTTTTATCAAAGCTTTGCTCAGCCAGAACACGCCTGGCCTAAACCCCTTTGATTCCATTATTCCGTATCTCCTGGCGACGTAATTGTTTCAGTACCTTGTCTCAGTACTATTCAGCGCGGGTCGACCCGTCCTATCTTTGACTTTATCTTTTGAGATAGGAACCTAAATCTCAAGCTGGAAATAGACAATTAATTTACTTTATAAGACGACAAAATAGATACCTTTTATTCTTTAATATTGTTGTTTATATATACGAGTACACAGCTCAGAACAATTTTAGCATTACATTTCTGTTTTGAATATAGGTGCATCATTTCAGTTAATATTTTTGCAATGTCTTCGCTAATTAAATTAGGGGAATGTATTCCCTTCACAACATGCCATCGCATACATACACAAAGCAAATATGAAAAAAAAAACACGAGTATCATTTTAATTAACGGAATTGACAGCAAAAAGATAGAAGTAAAAAGTTTCGGTCACAATGGCCACGCGTCCCGTCCACAGGGCAACTTCGACCCGGAATTCTAGTCACAAAGGGTTAATTTTATTCCAACCCTGTTTCATTTAGTTACAGCATATTAAAAATTCTTTTGACGGCTGCGTTTGAAAAAACAACTTAAAATTGATTTCAAAGTTATATAACGTAATATTTGTTGTATGGTATGTTCTTACTTAGATTTCGGCTAAATATATTCATTAGCAATATTGTCTCAACGTAACACGTGCTGGCAATTTGTTCATATAACTATACCCACTCAAATATTTATTGTCGACAAGCATTGGTTTCGGTTCAGGCATCGAAACGTGACCTCACATTTTACAACTAGCGTCTCGCCAACTGCTTCTTAAAGCTTATCAAAACTAGTATTCATAAACCCATTGACTTTACGATAATATCATCAAAAATTAAATTCTATAGGTGCTAAAACTAAAGTAATTCTAAGCCCGAATCGAGTTGGAGAGGGCCGATGAAAATTAATAGCTCCTACAAATTTTAATTGAAATTTCTATATTAGCATTACGAGTTATCTTTGGGTGGCGAGATTCGCGCTTGCACTGAATACTAACCACGTGATTATGCCAGCACCGAACTTTCGCCAGTATTGTTTTAAGTGAACGCTGAATTGAACATTCTAGATTAAGTTTTGTAAAGAGTGATTACAACATTGTGAATTATATGAATTATAATAGACACTTAGAAAAAAGTTTGTCGTAGTTTTTAAATTACCTACCTACCTTATTTATACAATTTCGTTCGTTTACGTCTGAATACGCAAACGCCACTTATATATTTTATTGCACTTAAGTCCCGCTTAAATGTACTAAGTGGGACGTCGGTAGTTAAGTGCAACATCATAATAATCATTCCAAGAAGTCATGAAAGGCGAGCTTATCGCCATACGGTGTAATTCATGAGACTAATCAAACAGAACAAAGTTGTCAAAATCCATGGTAGAAAAGGGGATAAACAAAGAACGAAAAGATAAAACCAAACGTATACACAAGTTAAAGTAGTAGCGGGCAAAACGTCTGAAAAATTTTCGAGTGGAGGCCATTACTGGCAAGTACAGATAGGTTAAAATCCAAAATAATTAAGAGCCATTTCACCTCAAATATAGAGGTGAAATGATATTATGAACTAATTAATAGGACGGGTTCACCTGTCGCCTAACGAAATGAGCAGCGTCTTTACCGAACGGCCAAACAAGATTATGTTGGTTTAGGCTAAGTTTGCTCCGTGTATTAGTTGATTATGCAATTGGAATATCTTCACTGCTTTTACATATCATTATTTTTAATTCAGTTTTAATTTATGTCGTATATTATTTATTTAAAACTTATTTATTTATGCCTATTATTTCACCATATTTATGTCTGTTTCTTTTTTGTTTTTGTGTTTCTTTTTTATTATTGCTTTTCTTATGTGGTGGTATAATAAAGAGTTATGATTATTAATTTATGAGCTTCAAATTATTTTTTTATTTGTTTTCACCCGGTATATTGACTACATTACACGTTATGATAAATACGAGTACTAAGTAAAGTGTTGTACAGATAAAGTACGAATACTATCAGTGACAGACGATTAGCTCACAGCATTCGCCACAATTATCTGTCCGCTATTTGCAGTTTACGCCCTCTTAAAGAACTAATGATTAATTAAATAAAGAAAAGAGCGAACGCGTGGATCGGCGAACTATAACAAACACGACCAAACAACGTTACATCATAATATGCCATCGCTTAATAACATTTTTAGAACTGAATTAATTCAAAGTTCCAATAAATCTCTAGGGTCTTTAAATTTTATTTAACTTTAAATTAGTAATAGATAAATTACATGAAAATCGTGTATATGCATAAATATTTGTAAATTGTAACTAACATTAATTATAAGTATATTAAACTGTACCATTTTATTTTCAGGTAAGACTGCGAAAAACACGACTTAATTAATCAGAGACACATATCATTACGTAAGTAACATTCAAAGCATTACTTTTTTTTTTGTTATTTTCGGAGCAACCCAAAATGAACGCTATAATACATCTCTGTATGTACTACTCGTATGTGCTTCTGGGATTCTGAATATCGTTGACGCTTCCACGAACACGAAATTCACATGCAAAAATATTCACTCCCTGAACAAATATTTATAGCCTGTAGCATTTCCCAAATTCGTGTGCAATTTTAAATATTTGTTATAATAATAAGCTTCTTAAATACTATTAGTAATCAAGTAATACAAAGAACAAACGTGTATATAAAAATCTTATACGAATAATTGCTACCTAAACATAGAAGCATACACACAAATCTTTGCACATCTTGTTATAACAAAACCGGTAAAATATTTGGATAAAAAACAGACGAATATATTACCCTAAGCATAAAATTTCAGTGCATTGCAGTTTCGAACGAAATAGCTACTGTTACAATCCGTAGAGGCCACAAGTGGGCCACAAGATGTCGAATATTTTCGGTCATATCGTTTCCCTACGAAAATGGGCAAAAAGGGAACCGTTACAGGAAGCTACGCTTATCAGATAATGGCCAATGTAAAGCCGAGCCCTATTTGTTGATACTGGAAACCGATATGTTTAACCTGGCTTATAATGTAGGTTGTAGTTTTTATCGATGCTAGTAAAATATTTATAATAAAATTTAATTATTGCCAAAATCAATGTATGAAACTTTCAGAGTGAAATGATTATCTTGTAAAACAATACTTGGAATCGTTGAAATTGTGGCGGTAGCAACACACCAACTTAGATTTAGGTTGTATATGCATTTGCTAATTAATTGTAATTTCAACTTTATTTAAACATGTATTTTTAATTTATTTACCTTACTGTATTGTGTAATTTTAGTTAAAAAGGTTCTATTGTGGTTGGTTGGTGGTCAAACTATGGTTTTTCCAATAGTCCCGAACAAGCCATGCCGGGGCAATAAAACTATATCAGTTCAACTATTGTTCCACCGCAATCCTTAGAAACAAATGTATCTTTATTGACCAATAGCACTTATGTTTGCGTACAGCGTAACCCCTTATTTTTTGGACAAAAGCCCAGATTTTTTAGGAGACCCTTTAGTTTTTGTTTAAATATTTTCTATCATCACCCCTTACATCCTCGTCCGGGATACATATAAAAGGGTCGTGTTATTTTAAAGGAGACAGAAGTGACTACATCGAGCACTCTTTGTGCCTAGGTAGGTATGCACCGCAATGTCTATTTCTCCCGTCAATCAGCAGTGGAAATGCACTATTGTTTTCCGTTTGAAGAACATTGTAGCCGGAGTTACTACTGGCCGTAATGAGACTTAAAATGTTATGTCTCAGGATGGCGAGCGCAGTAGAATGCCAAGCATTGCTTTGTAATTCATGGTGTTGTGCGGTTTTACTACTGCCCATGAGCGGTCGTATCGTTTACCATCAGGCGAATAGAGTGATCGTCATTGCAATTTTTAAAAGTAAATAAATATTATCTTACTATCTGTATTGTGTATTTGTTTATAATAATATATACTATAGTTAATTTCCTGGAGATTCGTGCTCATTTTAATACCTACACTTAAACACGCCAAAAAATGTATAAGAAGGATATAATATTAAAAAATAAATAAAAAAGTTCGTCGGTATTAAAAAATCTCCCATCATTGAAACAAAAGCCATTTAGCCGGATGAGTGACTTTCACCCCGGCTACCTTTACTCACCAAATTGTTTCTGGAAAAAAGTCAAGTTCACTTATTATTTAAAAATGAAACGTCACAAAGTGCATTTTGATTGGATTAACCGACGCGTGAAAGGCAGAAAGGGTAACCTTTAAAGAGAAAAAAAGGATATTCTATATTTGAATTAAGAACATTTTATCACACCAAAAAGGTTGCGAACACGAGGTATTTTGCAAAGGATTGATCAATTTCATCCTTTGAAAAATACATAAATATAAGAGAAAGAAATTGATTTCGAAATCATTAACACGGAACACTTGCCATGAGGTTATTCCATTTTAAATTGATTATATATTATCTATGTTTAGTTTTTTGTTAATCCAAATAAGCTCTGTAAGAGTTCCATATTATTATTTTATTAATTCATCAACTCCCATGACATATTGTAATGAATTTATATGAAAGTTAATAATCATGAATAAAGGATAACATATATGTCAAATTATAAAGAAAAACTTGAATTTAATCTAGTGCGTGCTTTATAAAACTGCTTTATGCATAAGCTGAAATAATTACAAAACACGTCAACGAAAATGTGCACACATTTTGCTTTTTTGTCGTAATATTTTCATATTGAAATTTCCCTTAGGTCCAATAGCGTTAGCGTGGTTCATGAATAATTCAATTTTTACCGCCTTAATTAACATTACGGTCGAAAGAATTGTGAAGGCATATTGCAAAAAATGATATTTCCGTATGGGAAAGAATTTGTGATAATTCATTGGGATATTTGTCTCCACAGTAACGAGATAGACTAGGGTTGCCATATAAACACGGTTTGATGCTAGTTTGTGCCGGACGTCCGGGCGAGGTTTCCCTAACCATACTTACGTATCTCGTACGAAATACACCCGCGTCCCACCCCGCGCTTTCCCCTCGTGACCCGCGGCCGACCGACCTCGACTGATGCGTTCCTCTCAGTATTTCAGTAGAGCAACGAGCTGATTCGAGCTTAGGTTTAAAATCCAACCAATACGAGCTGTTCTTTTCGTGTTTAATTAGTTGACAAATGACAATCCTAATCGGAACGATTTTTTAATTCTGAAATTTGGATAAAATTGGCAAAGGAACTATAATTCATACAGCCTCGTCAACAGTGATTTTAACGCTATGTGTCAAAGATCATATTTTATACTAGTAATGTTGTCACAATTATTGTTGAAATTATCATAGTGTGTATTTATTATGATTAGGAGTATAAAGACCTTGGTGTGCATTTTTCTGCTTTTTGCAAAGTGTGACAGGTTTTTTTGGGAAGATGTGGCTTAAAAAATGTTTCACCTATTATAAATAACGGAATCCAACAATCAGACTCATAATCCACCCACAATCAGATACAAGTATTGTTTCATGTGTATCAAATTATACTTTACCCTTTGGTCTTACGTCTGCCACGCCATAAAGGCGCCCCGCCACGGAAGCTTCAAAATTAACACAACCACCTCTTACGAACAAAACGAAATTAATTTTCTTTTACAAAACTTTTACAATTTTATAAGTAAAAGTAATATCATTAATAACCAGTAAAAATAAATAATATCGCACGGTCGGGAGAGCCATTAACAAACTTGGTGCCCAAGTAGAATCAATGCTCCGTATGTACTTTGAAAAGTTAGAGCACTTGGGAAGTTCCGCTAAGCGACCCTGGCCGCGACAGCTCAACAATGGGAGGCTCCGAGAACCAAGAATAATTAACTTTACGTTAAAGTGACGGATATACAAGGCGAATGTGGATGGAAATTTCGGTGCGATTCGACCTCTTGAATCGTCTTTTTATCCTGCCACAGATTTAGAAATTCTTGTGATGAACTCTCAAGTAAGCAGACTTACTGTTACCTCCGAAAGATGTTAAACGTTGAAGCAATCCATAACTCGTTTACCACTCTTTAAAATTCTTAAAGGTCAACGAAGAAATTGAACAATTTTCTTAGAACCACCATTTCTATTAAATTTCAAATTATCTCCCCCAAAATATTGTAAAACATTTAGTTATACGTTTACGGGCAAACCTTATTTGGCAACGAAATATAACTTTATCACTTGGGTTATAAAACGGAAGGTTATTTGAGAAAGTCGGCGATATTAATTTTGAGTAAACGAGGGTCTGAAAACCCTGGAGAACTGTTAGCCATGTATTAAGCAAACTTAATAAAGCCAATTTCACGTATTTTATTGACTGGTTCACGCGTAGATACGTAATTAAGACTGTTTCAATTATAGGTTTGTTATTATTGAACGTTCTTTGTTGTGGTTTGATATTGTGTAATTTGGTCGTGCGAACTAAATATTGTGCAGAAAATATGTGGTAATGGATTCATGAGTTACCGTTCCTATTAAATTTGAAATTTAATTATTAATTAGAATACATAGATTTTATTTTTAGTGTTTACGAATATATGGATTTTTATTGACGTCAGTACCTATAATTAAACTTTGACTTCAACTAAAGTGTCAAATTTATCCAATATTTCTATAATGTAGCAAACAGTTTAGTCGCAGTCCAACTAACAACATGCAGCTGCAAAAAACTTAACGTCATTACATCGTCTTTAAAGCCCGTTCAAGTGCGTTTGCGCAAACGCGAGTTGCACCAGTCTCAAAAAAAAAATTGGTACGAAGTTTGCGTAGTTATTTGCGTACACACGTTCCAGTACACTGATGCAAACGCAGACTTGCACAGCTATATCATTGCGTGTGTGGCGGCCATAAGCCAAAAATGGTATACACAATCTTTAAACATAATAACTTAATATTCACATTTTAATAACACTCGAGTAAAATTAAATTCGCAACTCGAGCGAAGAATCCGGTAACAATAGCGTTTCATTCTCATCAATTTCCCGTGCGCATTTAACAGTATACAAATGCACTATACAAGTTGCTAGTCAGCACGAAACAGTGTCTGAAAACAAACAAAGGGGCTCACTCGCGGCCATTGTACGCCGAGGCAGGCGCCCGTTTAACTAAATATATGGGCCTCGAATACTTTACACCACGTCAACAGTACGCGGGAATAAATATCAACATTCTGCCGTACCGTTCAAGTGGAGACTTTAACATAATAATCCGAATTCTGGAGATTTTATGATCATAATTTGTGATTGTTTGCTAGCTTACATTACCTGTTTTCTCGAGCAAAGGTATTTAAATAGTCTCAGTAGTTTAGAAGTCATAACAGTTAGGAAATGAGAAAAGAAAATATCGTCTGAAAATCCATTACTAAGTGGTTTCGATCATATTTCGAACATTCACCATTGTCGAGAAATGGACGCGCCAGACAGGGGAATTTAATACGTATGATTTGTTTACAATTGTTATAATTGGTCATAGATATGATAACTTATGAACTTGTTCACTAATTCTAAACTAGCACTTACAGCTGTCCGACTTGGAACTTACATTGCGACCTCTCAGTTCACAGCATACGCCATCTTAAACCGTGGCATATACCAGCTAAAACCCTTCCTGGAAAGACAAAGAGCAAGAAAGAAGCTCGGAAAAGCCACCTTACTAGTCGAGACTCGAGGTACACAAGCCGATTATTAGAGAATAAAGTGTTGTGCATAGAATAGACGCGGCTTTAAACCAGCTGCATATTTAACGAGCGGCGCGTTTACACGGAATATTTGATGGAAACATTGTTTTGCTTTAATATGGAATAAAGGATGAGTCCGCGTTAATCATTCACGATAGGCGACCATACTCAGCTAAATATTCCGCCAACGGCTTACGGCCTTAATCATAAATAGTTTTAACACGTATTTTAGTTATCGAATGTTTTGTCCCTTTCGACTGACATTTGAATTCAGTTTGAGCGAAGAAGACAAAACATTCGATAACTAAAATAGGTTTTAAAACTGGCTATGAATAAGTCTTTTATTGTTACGTTTAAGATGAGTATATAAATTCGGAAAATCATCTGCGTCATAAAAGTAGTATGAAAACAAATTATATAATAGGTACGCTTAGGAACAATCCGCGCTATACGTTTTTCTTTAATGTCAAAAAAGAAAACAGGATCTTTTCTATGTAGTACTGCGTGTTGGGTGAAAAGTGGTAGATATTACTACACTTTTTCCTTCATAGTAACTTATCTAGTTGATATTCTTAGGCCCAATTGCACAAACTTACTTTGCCCATAACTTGGACTTTGAAAATGTCAATCCCATACATTTGCAATCTTAAATACGTGTCAAATGTATGGTGATGAATTGGGCCTTAGACATTTCCTTGTTCTAGAGCTTCAAGTAGTAAATTTTCATTTCTTACATTTACCAAACCCTTCAATGATTATGTTGCAAAATTTAATTTATTCCCTAATAAGAATCTTCCGTATTAATCTGCCAAGACTTATTTGCGCTAAAATGTAATTTTATTATTAGTATCTAGATAGATAGATCTTGATAGTTTTCCAAAAATCTAACTCGATTGCGGAAGTACATAACTTTTTTTTTCAGTTAATATAAAATCTATACTGTACGCCCGATCCGCAATAATAGCCAATTTCACTACTAAAAGTATGTAAATAAATTTCTTAGCATTCAAATGAGTCCTAGAAAAGGATTTACGATTATTTGTGATTTATTCCGCCCAACTCGTTCGTCGGAACAAATTGCTAAGTTACCGAGCATGGCTTCCTCCTTAGTTCGTAACCTTAATTAACAGACAACTCGTAACCTTTTTATATTTAACGCTATTAGCAGAGGCTACTATAACTTTTCATTTATATTAAATTCATTTGCGAATAAGGTAGAAATGTTTTTATTTCTAAGTTCATTATGCCGCCGACTGTAGGTGATAATAACACCAAAAATAGGGTAAGAGATTGAACTCAAATTAATACTAACTATTAATGTATCTTAGTTCTAATTGTCGATAGTCCTACATATTGCCAACATTATATGACTTATGTATCGATGTATAATACATATGTATTAGGAACGCATTATGTTGCACAGAGGGTTGGTACCACCCCCTTTCAAGAATGTTACAATAAAAGTGTCACTGGATCGGATGCTGTCTCTACGCCTTTAATTAATCCGGCCCACTCAAAAGCCAAACTGATTGGCAACAAGATGAAAATCGACATGGCGACGATTATGAGGGGCCGACATAAAAGAGAAAATTATTCTCAGACGCGCCGGCGCGATTAGCCATCCGTAAAACGTTCAAAATTATCTCTAATTGAGCGCAATTTCGAACGGATATTTCAAGTATTAAATTCGTATATCCGGAAATTAATCGGAATGGAAATTGTTAATTACTTGCGGACTTCACAGCGGTGGCTAAAAACAAGGGTTGGTGATTAAGGATTGTACAATGTTATTTAAATTCCAATTGTTTGTTGGCGTGTATACTCGTACACGTGTACGGTGTAGAGCACGAAGTTAAACACACGTTGCGCGCTGGCAATGTTATGGGCTTGGCAGTAACAGTCATGAGTATTAATCTTCTAAGAGTAATCTTTGAGATTTAATATTTGTTTTCTTCGATTTTTTTATTAGATGATAATATTTATAAATATACAGAATACCTCATATTTTTCTTCATATATCTTAGTTGACTTAATATACATATGAATAATTCGACTTTCGCTGAAAGAAATCTCTGAGATATGATAAGCAATACATGGAGCTTATCTTTTCAGTTCTTCTTACTTTTGTAAAAGTAGACATGCTTAGAGGCAGTATAATAAAATATGATTTCATTGATATTTCGTTCCATTTCAAGTAATAATATATTATATCATTTGCATAAAATTCAGTAATTAGGTTCTAATTCATAGTATTAATACGTCCACTACAAAAACAAATAAAGACACTACTAAAACCAATCTTCTCGTTCCGCTTATTTGCATGCAAAATTCCAAATTTAATATAAGCTCTAGTGAGTGTGTGACTACCATGGTAGCGTAGTTGTACTACCGTACGATTACAAAGCTGAGGTCTCGGGTTCGAATCCCTGGTCGGGCAATGTGAAATTGGATGTTTTTATTCAGGAATTTGTGCCCAATAAGGCGATAGGCTCGCCCCCTATCACATTATGAGACGGAACATACAAGGCGAAATGTGGTTGTTCTACCTCTGCCTAGCCCTTCTGGGAAAAAGGCGTGAGTTTATGTATATACATACATAGGGAGTGTTAAAACGTTCTGTACAACCACATCTGTTTCAACTACGAATTGCCAAAGATTGAATTAATAATACCATAGACACGTACCTACTTAAATCATATGAACAGAACTCCGTTGGAAATTAGGTTATAAAAGATTCGCTCGCTTGGCTCATAACTCGGCGGTGTAATGGCAGGCTTATTTGCGACTGCGTTTTGGAAGCACGCCTCTCGTGTGTGTAAATTGTGCTTAAACTCCGTAGGTGGTAATGTATAGATACCAATGGTAATGTGTAGATGAGAATAGGAATCCTCACAGACTTCTAGTGCGTAATACTGTAAATAAATTATTTAAGATGTATTTTCGTGGTCTAACATGCTTAATTATGTTTTAGTGTTCATAATAATTATTTTTATATGTACAGTAATATTTTTTCAATCGTTTAATAAGCTAGAATGGAGTCGATAAGTTTATTCATCCGTCACTACGTGGTCCGAGGTATTCAAAGGGCCGTGGTTTGGTTTAGCCTTGACAGGTCGCTTTAGCGGGCGACCGCTTAATCTTCGCTTCAATGTCTTAATAGTATAAGAAACGATGAAAAATTATTCCGGATAGTAGCAATTTTAGGTTCGTAAAATAACGTGAAGGAGAAAACTTGAATCATTATTTATGTATAGAGTTACACAGGAAGTTAATGCTGGAAATATAAAGGGTATATCAAGACTGCGACCGAAAACGAAGCCAGTTAGTATTTCTGACTTCAGAGACAACGAAAAACCAATTTCGCAAAAAAAGTTAATTTATTTTTGAAAAATTTTACTTATCTGAAACTACCACCTGGCTTCGTTTTCGGTCGCAGTCTGGATATACCCTGTATATTAATAAAAAATACTACTCAAATAAAATTCTACACAGCTTTCCATGCAATATTCATCGCCGAAAATCAAAGTCTAATCATTCATTATACTATTATAATAATAATAATAACACACTCGGAACAAATACTTTTATATCATACAAATATTTGCTTCGGTGCGGGGATCGAACCCGTGGCCTCACGATTCGCATACACCCAACAGTCACACACATAAACTTGACCCCCCAAGATCGAGTCTTGTGTCATGGATAACAGAAGCTACGAGAGACTTTTCAGTCCCACAAACACCCAGGCCCGTATAAACGAATACCTGTGGATCACACAAATATTTGTCTCGGTGCGGGGATCGAACCCGCGGCTTCTCTTTTCACAACTGCGCCACGGAGGCTGTCAATGTAAATTATAACGGTAGTATGACTACAAGTACTTCATAAAGAAAATTACTTTGCCCCGGGCCCTGTTGTAACGCTTGTGTCCTTGTTTACTTGAGTATATTGCTGCTTTTTGGAGTGGCTTAAATTCAGCCAAATTTACTGACGTAGGCTTGCGTATATTGGCTCTTGTTGTTTTTACAACAATATAATTACATGTTTAAATTATTTACATACATACGTAAACGCACGCCTTTATCCCCGAAGGGGTAGACAGAGGCGCCACCAGGACACCCACATTTCGCCTTGTATGTTCCGTCCCATGATGTGATAGGGGGCGAGCCTATCGCCATATTGGTCACAAATTCCTGACTCCGGACTGAAAATGAATAGAAAAATCCAATTTCAATTTTCCCGACCCGGGACTCGAACCCGAGAACTCAGCTTTGTAACCGTACCGTAATACAACTACGCCGCCGAGGCAGTCTAAATTATTTGCTATGAAGTAATTTATATAAATGCAAAAATAATGCAAAGAGGATATAAAATACAAATATAATTCTCAGTCCATTCAGCCTTTTCGACAAACCGAGTTTAAATACCTACTTTTTACCTGACTGAGACAAAAAACCGAAATCATGGCCAATGTGTGAAATAAACTTCTGAATTTTAATATTAATATATTTTCGTAGCTCTTATAATGTTCATTCATCAATTCATTCACTAACAATGAAACGCCGAAATTTAATAAAAATACCTCTTATTTTCAAGAATAAACGGGCCACAACGTGGTCACATAAATTAAAAAGCATCTCGGCCGCCTGACATGCGATCTGTAGGGTCCACAGCAAGTACTCTCGATAATTTATCCCGTCGAAATAACAAAACGTAAATTGATTACCAGTGATTTCATTTAACAGGACTACCAAGCTTTTGATGTACCAATAATAAAACGTAATGACCATCGTAAATACAGCAATTGCTATTCCAACATTTGATATTTAATTTAAGCCAGATATTTGAAAGAGATACGATTGTAAAAGTCACGTGATCCCCCGAAAATACCCGTGAAATATTCTATAAATCATTACATTAATGTCACTCGTTTTTTATTATATTTTTTATTCGTTTTACAAAGGATCCGTGAATCATGTCTAAACTATCCATATTGCTCCTAAACAACTGTTATTAATCGATACAAAATGTGAGCGTGATTACAAAATAACTCATTTGCAAAAATTCTTACATGAGATTAATTATTTTACGAGTATCAATATAAATTATTTTTCCCAGTGTGAAAATTCACGCCTTTATAAGTGAACTAGCCATTAATTGTACCTATTCTTGTCAAAACCATGATTAAACCGAAACAACTGAGGTAATACTACGGTCTAACGGTAAAACGCCATTGAAGCAACTGTTTATTCAACAATAATAACCTATCACATATAATTAGAAAATTATGTAGACAATAGGACTAAAGAACCCATTTGACATAATAATATTATTGATCGTACTTTAGCGAACAAAATATTCCAACAGTGTAATAATACAAATTAAATAACATGTTGATCAATTTGAAACTCGCAAAGCCATATTCCAGCGTAATGTTATATTTAAGGGAAAATTTCGGCTCAAAGTCTTAGACGAACAAAGTTGGGCACAAAAACCGTAATTCAAAATTAATTTCAAAAGCTAATAATATACGAGCCTCTTTCGACGTCCTGTTTACTAACAATATTGAGTTAATAAGTCATGACAAATTAATAATTTCATTTTGTTAATGCTTTGCTTACGTCACAAATCGTATAAAGGCTGGTATCGAAATTGAGAGGCTGCCTCGCGAGGCGTGCCTCGCGAGCCAATTTGAGCGTTGCCGCGCGCGAGCATCGCTCGCGCGAGCTGGCTCGCTGTCGGTGGTTGGCGGTGCTCAAAGGGCGCTCAGTGTGAGCCGCTCAGTTGCACGGGACGCATTTGTATTGCCTCGTGCGCTCGCAACATAGACGTATACTGTGAAACGTATATTGACGCCTCGCAGGCTCGGCGTGGCTCGGCCTGACTGTGTAGACGCTAAACGAGCGCACCGCGAGGCTGCCTCTCGGCACACTGCTCAAACGAGCCGCCTCGCGAGCAGCCTCGCAATGTTGATACGCGGCTTAACAGTTACCCGCTCATTAATGATCTTGTTTTGTTCTTTATCCCGCCTTAAATCTGCCACTGCATCTCCCGTAAGCCAGGTTTGACAATAGCGCACATTCTTATAACAACGAGCATCTAAGTTGGGCGAGACTCTGGAAATGAACAAGTTGCCTTAATTTCGCAATGAATTATATAAAGGCAATTTTTTTTTAACTCGTCTACGAATATCATTGGAGTACCTTTATCGCATGAGTGATATATTGACTCAACTTTGTCAGCTTTGTAACGGAAGGAAATGGACACAATATTTCCAAATCCTCCTAATAATTTAACTTTATGATGGATTTCGTTGCGGGTTAAAGACAAGTTAGACTGAATGCTCAGTGTCATTTAAATGCTTGCCACAGTTCATCCTGGCTTACTGGAGGTGCAGTGGTGGGTGTGAGGGTGAGACAGTCTTCAATATTGTGTCAGCTGTAGAGACATTTATTTTTCACTAGCCTTAGTCCGTCTGTACATCAGTCAGAAACAGTGCCAGTAATTTTGCCATGTAAGTACAACTACTAGTTTGCCATATAAATGGTTACAAACTTCCTTAAGCGTTATTAAAATATTCTACGCAACTATACAATCCCATGAGGTCGTAACAATGATAACGTTTCTTATTAACATTTAACATTTTCTTTATGCAAGAGCACACACTGGCCCTTGCTACAGTAACCTGTTCACATATTTAAGCGACTCGTCTACGCAGCCTTGGCTCTGCCTAAAACGGTGAATATTTCAAATACTGAGCTCAGGTATGAGAATGGACATAAAATTTATTTTTAGCCTTGAAATTCTTAAGCATTTCGTCTAGAGCACTATATTTTTAAGTACTAGGTCGCTGCTATGCAAGGCCTTATGGACTACAAGCCTACGCTTGACAATCGATTTCATTTGTTTAGAGTTGGGATTAACAACCAATCAGTCATTATATTGCTATTGTATGCTATGCTATAATACTACAGTACCCATCAAAATTCTGATATTAATTTTCCACAGAGCAAGGGAAACTGTGGAAGTATTTGTGGTTGCCGAAAGGCAGGCCTCAAATGCTCCGTAGTGTGGTTCACTTTTTGTGGTGAAACTTGCAGTAGCATCATGGAAATATCTAAATTAATCGATGCAAATTCAAATAAATTTTGTTAAAAAATTTCAGTTATTTTTGTTTATAACCTTTTTATTTTTCATTTTACGAAAAAAATATAAAAAAAACAATTTAATTTGCTACAAATAATGTCTTATAAATTGTCTATAGGGTTACTAGTTTACGAGATACAGCGCGAAATCCTTTTGCACCCTTTTTTCCAAGATAGCGGCCGGGGGACAAGGGTGGCGACCCCACAAACTTGAACTTAAGCTTATACCAACCTTCCCTACACTTCAAAAAATTAAATTGCGTCCTCTGAAAAACTCAACCCAAATGTAACTTTTCAATGGACTAAACGCAGATGTCAATATTTTGTTATATCAGCAACAATCTTGGGATATAATAAAAACCATATAAATGTTAATCGATTCATGACTTTCCTTCAAAATATATAAATATGCATGCATTATCGAAACAAATATGCGTGATGGCTGACACAGTGTACAATTCCAAATCGGAATGAAACCGGTATTCTAAACAAAATACATCATGTTTGTTTAAATCACGCCAAAAAGTTTATGAAGCTGTTCGGGGCACATGTTTGGCTCGAATTACGCGGTACACTCATGAATATAGATGGCGTCAATGTGTTTGCCTGCCGCGACGCGACAGCTATCACGGCCTGACAGGAGATGTTCAAGATATAATCCGGGCAGGGCGGACGCGTGACGTCACTGCCTTCACCGGCCCGCTCCCAGTTTCTGACAGGCAATGCGCTCTGACGGATTGGGTCAATAAGTTCATGAACAAATGCTTTGTGACGGTTCGTGTTTGGTTTCGTTGTGTAAGAAAGTGATTCTTAATTCAAGATACTGTTTATTATTTCTTAATTGGTTCTTTCAAAGGAGAAGGGGCAAACATGTATGGACTCCAGAGTCCAGCCTATTGACCAATAAGGACGAGCGATATGTCATTGGAAAGGTATTTTCAGATGTTACAACTTCTTCTATGACAACTAAACCCAAATCGCTGTATTTAAGCTAATATAGCTACTTAAAGACAGACCGAAAATCACACGAAAGCGCCTTGGCATAGTGAGCAATAACAACAAGCGATACGTCGTTGGAAAGGTCTTTTAAAATGCTACAGCTTTTTCTACGGAGACAAGTCTCAAATCAGTGTGTGAAAAAAAATATCGCTGCGTAAAGGTAGCGCAAGGATGAAAACATGTATATGGACTCATAGCCTATTGTTCAATAACGACGAGCGATATGTCATTCGAAAGCTCTCTTCGTTTTCTACAACTTCTTCTTTGGCAAGAAATCCCGATTAGCTGTATTTAAAAAAATATATCGACATAAAGATATTGCGAGGGCCATATGTATGGACTCCAGCCTACTGGCCAATAACGACGAGCGATACGTCGTTGGAAAGATCTTTTAAAATGTTACAACTTCTTCCATGGTGACAAGTCTCAAACCAGTGTGTGAAAAAAAATATCGATGCGTAAAGGTAGCGCAAGGATGAAAACATGTATATGGACTCATAGCCTATTGTCCTATAACGACGAGCGATATGTCATTCGAAAGCTCTCTTCGTTTTCTATAACTTTTTCTTTGGCAAGAAATCCCGATTAGCTGTATTTAAAAAAATATTTCGACCTAAAGATATCGCGACGGCCAATTATGTTGTATGTCTTATAGCCTATTGTCCAATAACGACGAGCGATCCAATAAATCTTTCACTGTGTTTTACGTTCAATATCTCGCAAGAATCAGCAAATTGCGCTGTATCACAATCCAAAAATATGTATTTCCTGCATGTGTAATACCGTCCACCGTTTTAAAATGTAATTGTTAATTATTTACGCAAGACAAGGATTTTCAACATACTACTAATGTACGTGAAATGACTCCTGTTTCAGTTTTGTAATAATTCAATCCAGGTATTGGTCAGGCGTTGTCTGAGGAGTGTTGCGCGACATTATATACTCGTAGTTTATTTTTAAATAATTAGTAAAACTGTTTTTTACCGGTATTTGTACATTTGCCACTGGCGTTGATTATTGGCAATGCGTTTAATAATCCAATCCGGAGGGCTCTTAGAAACAACAAGCACAATATAAAATAGAGAAATAAATAATATAAGGATATTATGTAGGTATAGACTGCCTCGGTGACGCAGCTGTATGACGGTATGGTTGCAAAGCGGAGGATTCGGGTTCAAATCCTGGGTCGGCAAAGTGATAATGGATTTTTCTATTCATTATCAGTACGGAGTCAGGAATTTGTACCCGATATGGCGTAAGCCTCGCGCGCTATCACATTGGCACGGAACACAAGGCGAAACGTCGGTGTCCAGGTAGCATCTCTGCCTATCCCTCCTGGGAAAAAGGCGTGAGTTTATGTATGTATGTTTTAGTTTTGACTTATGTCTACGACAAGCTTCGTTTAGTGCCGAGATAGTCGTATAAGCTAATAATGTAAATAATATTTTTATTCCTAGTTTGTATAAGTACCATGTTTAGGTATTTTTTGATAAATAAATAAACTATTATTGTAATATATAAAGATATGAGGTCGTTATTTATCGTCGTTATTGGACAATAGGCTATGAGTCCATATACATGTTTTCATCCTTGCGCTACCTTTACGCATCGATATTTTTTTTCACACACTGATTTGAGACTTGTCACCATGGAAGAAGTTGTAACATTTTAAAAGATCTTTCCAACGACGTATCGCTCGTCGTTATTGGCCAGTAGGCTGGAGTCCATACATATGGCCCTCGCAATATCTTTATGTCGAAATATTTTTTTAAATACAGCTAATCGGGAATTCTTGCCAAAGAAGAAGTTGTAGAAAACGAAGAGAGCTTTCGAATGACATATCGCTCGTCGTTATTGGACAATAGGCTATGAGTCCATATATACATGTTTTCATCCTTGCGTTACCTTTACGCAGCGGTATTTTTTTCCACAGACTGATCTGAGACTTGTCGCCGTAGAAAAAGTTGTAGCATTTTGAAAGACCTTTCCAACGACGCGACGTATCGCTTGTTGTTATTGCTCACTATGCCAAGGCGCTTTCGTGTGATTTTCGGTCTGTCTTTAAGTAGCTATATTAGCTTAAATACAGCGATTTGGGTTTAGTTGTCATAGAAGAAGTTGTAACATCTGAAAAGACCTTTCCAATGACATATCGCTCGTCCTTATTGGTCAATAGGCTGGAGTCCATACATATGGCCCTCGCGATATCTTTATGTCGAAATATTTTTTTAAATACAGCTAATCGGGATTTCTTGCCAAAGAAGAAGTTGTAGAAAACGAAGAGAGCTTTCAAATGACATATCGCTCGTCGTTATTGGACAATAGGCTATGAGTCCATATACATGTTTTCATCCTTGCGCTACCTTTACGCAGCGTTATTTTTTTCCACACACTGATTTGAGACTTGTCGCCGTAGAAAAAGTTGTAGGATTTTGAAAGACCTTTCCAACGACGTATCGCTTGTTGTTATTGCTCACTATGCCGAGGCGCATTCGTGTGATTTTCGGTCTGTCTTTAAGTAGCTATATTTTTTTAAATACAGCTATTTGGGTTTAGTTGTGATAGAAGAAGTTGTAACATCTGAAAAGACCTTTCCAATGACATATCGCTCGTCCTTATTGGCCAGTAGGCCAGTATGCGCCTTCTCCTTTAGCGATATTATGTTCCTATTTGAAAAGTGTCGAAGGTATTTTAAAATATATTTTCATAAATAATGGATGAGGACCGTTTCTAAATCAAAGACACATGGTAGTGCAATAAACGGGGACAACACACAGTTTACCGAGGATTACGTTTAAAATTAGTACTCCTTACGAATCCCGCATACTTATAACTCCTCTACAATCGAGAGAACGATTGAGAGTGGTTCGGCCATATAGTCCACCACGCTGGCCTAGTGCGGGTTTTTGCATACCATAGTAATTCTTCCGAATCGCTACGGTTTCCTCGCGATATCTTCCTTCACCATTATAGTGCGAGGTGATTGACTATCAATACACACATGACTCCGGAAAGCCAGAGGTGTGCCCTGGGATTTGAACCCGCGATCACCGTAAATATGTTGGTAGCCGCATCTCGTTCGTTACCAACAGGCCACCACGCACTAATTGCATTATTAGGTAGCCTGATACGATAATTTATAAAGCCAGTTTGATGAGTCTTCAAGGCCATATTCACACGGTCCTCTACACAAACATGATGCGTGTTGTTTCCCGAAGTAGGCCACTGCACACGTACAACTCATCGCGACGCTAATGCGCGCAATATTTTTTCTTGATGACGGATATTATGGGCAGGAATGTTGCGAGATTACAGCGCGTGTTGCTGCAGACGATCTATTGCTTTTTCCTTCAGGGTATTGTATTTTTATGCTGGCTCGACGAACTTACAATGCTACAAATGGTGATGATATTTAAAAATACACTTTTAGATAAATAAATCAATTATAAATATTTCTTAAACAATTTAATAATAATATCTGAAGCTTAAGAGTTTGTATGGGCGCTCTAATCTCAGGAAGTTCTGGTTCGAATTGAAACATCCTTTTTGTATTGGGTAATCCAATTATTGAAGAAGGCTATAGGGCTACATACTTTTATCCCGGGATAATATACATATATCGCAGGAATTCCATCCCGGAAAAAACATTTTCACACGGTCGAAACCGCGAGCAATCTAGTCATAATATTCCTTGTTCATGAAACATTCTACTTACATGTATTATGTCAAATCACCCACGTCTCCTCAGGAGTATTCTAAAACTTGTAGTTGAACTCATATTTTGATTTACAATCTGACACGGCGAGTCAACGGTACGCCACTGTAATTTCCCCAGGCGGTACAAAGGGCAGGTGGGCAATATTTGTACATCTACTTTATCACAAGGAAATTTACTATCTGCGAACCGGAATAATAGCTTTATAAACCTATTTGAGTTACCTCGCGACTTGGAGTGGATTTTTATACAGCAGCTGTTACATGTTTACGAGTATTTTTTGGAAATGACATATTCGATATAATATCGTCATACATAATATCTTTCTATTTTATAGGCATAGTGAGGCATACAGGGCCTTTATAAACTAAACAGTGAATGAATTTATAACATGAATGCTGTTGATAATGCAGTTCGTTTACTACAAGAATTTCCTACGCGAGATACAGAAACTATTTAGTTTTTATGCAGTTAGTAGACTACACTAGAGACAACAAATACGACGTACCCTGAGAAATATTCATATTCCCGTAAGGAGGTGAGCAAATATACGACTAAAGTGGCTTATCGCCGCAATTTATGGCTCACATAACACGTTTATGTCACTTTGGTAAACGTATCGTTAAAGTCGCAATTTCGTAGCAACTTTTTGAGTAAACCTAAACAGCGCCCCTACCTGTAATATTCAAAACTTATTCTCATAAAAATAGCTCAGATGTCGAAAATCAGAATGCGCATATATTAAAAGCAGATGTTCGTGGTAGACCCCGTGTTTTATTGCTATTTTGAGATCCATTAAGATGATGACGCAGGTTTTATATCATCTCACATGACCATAAAGTCACGTTTACCGCATTTTGGGAAAACGAACGAGAACTTACGTGCGGAATTCAATCAATTGTTTTTAATCTGCAAAGCTCCTCACTTGTCACAATCAAACTGAAACTCACCGTTTTTTTTATTGCCATGAATGGCGAGACGAGCTTGCCATTTACCTGATGGTAAGCAATAAGACCGCTCATAGGCAGTGGAAAACAAAACGACACCATGCATTACACTGCGCTCGCCATCCTGAGACTTAATATGTGAAGTCTCATTATGTCCAGTAGTTACTGTGACTACAATGTCCTTCAAACCGGAACACGACAGTTTTACTGTGGTGTTACTGCATGCTGCTGTTTATCGGGCGAAATAGACTTTCCGAATCTCAACTGAGATACAAATACATCCCCAATGATGTAAACAAAATGAACAAACAAACAAACTTTACAATATCAATATGGATGATTACGAGAACAATAACGCTCGGGTACATTATGAACATGTCAGTTGTTTCATGAATAATTAAGCCACCGCGCCGGATAGGATCGGCTGTGCACGTGCGTCGTGCAAATCGCAATTAATAACGGGAAGGCTCTCCCAGCCCCATATTGATGTAATTATTACGGATAATATCGTGTTTCAATGCGGAAACAGAACAGCTTCGCACAATATTATGATTAATTTGTGGAATAGTCCGACAGATTAAATACATTTTGTTTAATGGTTTTGCAAAAGGCGTGATCTGGCGTTGTTGTAATTTAATTTATTAGTTTTTGCCCTCGTATTATTTGTGAGTTGATTTATTTTCTATAAATAGTCAAAGGTTTGTTACGTTTATGAATTATAATGTTAGCAGATTTGAGTATAATAACAATTACTCATTCTGGTATTTTTAAATGTTTACTTCCATATTAAAATTAAAAAGATTTAAAAGCGTAACATAATAAATGTCTCATGACAATGATACAGTAGGATTTTCTTCTTTATTCTTGGAAAAGCTTTTAACTTATTTTGGTACAGCTGCAATCATCGATCAAGTTATAACCCTCACTAAAAGCACAAAAAATGCTCTCGAAACGTCGTTAGTTATTTATGAACTTAATATAATTATGAATAAGGTCTGAATCCCATCGCTCTGCACCAATTCGCATTAGTGTATTGAAAAAAGCTTTTCAGTATGGAAGTACGAACGAATGCGTCCGAACCTTTACCTCACACAGAATAGTTATTTTGTATACTTACATACTTGAATAACTACGAAAGATGCGATTCAGGCCCAGTCAGCATTAAGCCCCTTGAAGATAATACTAATAGCTATCTTAAAGTACCAATAAATAATAATCAAATAATTCTTATTTTATTATACATTTTGAATATATTATATGCTGAAAAGATGTACCATCTTTCATACTTTGCAATTTTACTTCAGAAAACCAAACACACTCAACAGAACATACATGCTCTAAAATAGACAAGAAAATGTAGTGTAATTTCATGAATTGTGTTTAGTCAATTTCGAGTCCTAGCTCCATTTTCAGACCTAAGTAATGAAACCCGCCGCGGCACCCGCGCGTAATAAATATGAATTTGGGCGGGCACAAATCTTTTCCGTCCTCCACCGAGTAATCCTCGCTGCTGATGCTAATTTAACTTTGCCATTATACGAACACAGATTGTAGGCTCAAACGGAATTGTTCGACACGAGGAATTCCAACTTTGCAACCTTCCCAATTGGCGTTTAAAATATGATATAATTAAGTTAAAGTGAAGGTTTTTGCGAAGAATAAGGTGTATTTATACGTGTGTTCTATGTAAGTTAGCATAGGGTCTTAGCTTACACAACACACACTATTTTTTTTTATTATTTTTCATTAACAATTTTTTTTTTATTTAAAATTAAAAGTGCTTTGTCGCTAATGCGATTATGTCGCCCTGGTGAGAAAAATTACAATACTTGTTTACAAAATATTGTGCTTAAAACTAAATAAGTAATACAATTAACTTAATATCTATTGACTAATTTGTATAATTTTCTAGCTTCTATTGACAGCGGTTCGGATAAAATAATGTTGCAATTACCAACTTGAGAAAGATTTAGTCCACACTTACTTCTCTACTGAGCATTTTGGGTACAGGTCATCAATTAACAAATATAGATCAGGACAAAATCTAAACGACAAAATAAAAATAAAATGACTCTGTGATGACATTTAAATTTCGATTTAAAATGAACTTAACCTTCACCCGAACAGAATAGAAATCCATCCGCAAGATAACTCCTGGACCATCAATAAGATTTAATGCCTTCGATAAAGTTTTTTCGTCTAATTTATATTCAGGACAGGAACCCCCGACGGTACCGTGGAAAAATACATTTCAAATGCTTTCAGAATACAACGCACTTTATGTATAAGTAAAATGTTAAATGTTTTCCTTATAGACTTGTAAACAAAGCTTTAGAACTGCTTTGTCTTAATTTTAAGGAAAATTAAATATTTATACCAACCAAGATTACCGAGACGACAATGAAAATCTTAAATTCAAACAATAACAAAACTGATGCTGTCGAAATGTTAATTTATACACCGTTCGGCGAGATATTAAATACGATAATGTGTGTTTACATCTGTAAAGTTTCATAATATCAGAAGAATTAAATAAATCAGAGGTATAAGAAACTTTAAGGGGTTGCAAGAAAAACAGCGCAATCCTAAACAAACGAAAACTAAATGAACGAAAGACTTCAAAATCTGTAGGTTGAAAATGCTAGTCTTATAATTTTTACTGGTGATAAGGTCTTTCATATGTGAGAGGCCGAATGGGTAGGTACCACCGCAATGTCTATTTCTCCCGCCAAACAGCAGTGTAAATGCACTGTGTTCCGGTTTGAAGGAAATTGTAGCCAGATTAACTACTGCACATAATGAGACTTAACATCTTATGTCTCTGGATGACGAGCGCAGTGGAATGCCCATCATTGCTTTGTAATTCATGATGTTATTTGTTTTTGCTACTTTCCATGAGCGATCGTATCACTTACCATCAGGCGAATATCATGCTCGTCTCGCCATTCATTGTAATAAAAAATAAATTCGTAGTTCTATATCTCATCATCATCATCATCATCATCAGCCTATATTAGTCCACTGCTGGACATAGGCCTCCTCAAAATTGCGCCATTTCACCCTGTCTTCGGCTTGTCGCATCCAACATCAGTTCTATATCTATTTGATATCATTTGTTTCTCAGTATAAAAATTACTGTTATAAAAATGTGCGATTCGCCATGCATGCGTCCTTGCAGCAGTTATAAGTAGCAACTTCCTTATCACATTACCTAGCCAATACCTTTTCCTCCACCATGCAATACGCCATGTCTTTAATGCCAGTTCACTCCTTCAAATATTTAAATTATGATCTTGTATTCCCCTAAAAACAAACACATTTTAGCATTCCACTTTGAGTTAAGAATGTACGCCCAGCATGGCGTAGACTCGCCGGGCTACTTCATCTAAAGATGGAAATAAGCTCTGTAAAATGTAGGTACAACAAGTAACATTACTGCCTATAAGTAATTTCGGAGATTCATTCGCGACCGTATATATGTTCTTTTTCATAACAAAGAACGACGCTATTTGTTCAGCCGGTCGGAGATTTTACCCAATAAAACTGCTTTACAAATCCTGTTACTCTACAAATAGATCAGCGAGGTAATCAGCAAACAAAATATACAACCTTTAAGCATCGTAGTGAATAATCCGTAGAGATTTTCCGCCAAAGTATATGTTAGCTCCTCCTCCACGGTTAATGTGATCTCGGAGGGTATTAGTTACAGCGAGACTTGCCTTAATCTAGTAAATTATTCTGGGCAGATCGCATTAAGAGCTCGCCCACCTGCTCTCTGACAGTAAAAACATTTCCAGACTAACAAATTAATTCCGCTGTGGAACTACTTTCGTTTTCATCTACTTTCAACTACTTAAGTGTTGTTTAAAGTGTATTAATTTCGGAAACAATTTCGGCCTGAACTGTTCTCTCGCGGTTACTTAGCTCGTAGTTAGTTCAGAAATTGGCTTAAAAATGGAAATGTAGTAGTTTGTTTATTTTTTCTTTCACAGAGACTTTAAATTCTTCTTTTTATGGACGTCTATACATATCTTACCTGGAATTACAATATTAAAGGAACCCCAAAGAACACCCTCCGAAGCATGAGCCTGTGATGCACGCGATATCTGAATTCAGCTCGTTCTCTAAATACGGATTTAGTAATATATCAACAGTAAATTCCTATAAATTTATAATAGTGATGAAGATGACTGTATCATTCGTGTACTTTAATCACAGACAATATGAAACAATGATTCAAAAGGTTATTGTTGCAAACAGTCGACAGGTGCAGATAATCCCCTCGATTGCCCGACACAATGTAATTCTAACAACAAACAACGTTGCCGATTCGCACGTCAGCAAACTTTGCTAGTTTACAAATCCCATTTTCAGTTCCGATCAGTTTTTGCGTCGTGTCGTTGTGGACTTGTGGTACGCACAGTACACAGTGGGTTTTGTTTTCTTTCACTGCACGTTATTTGCTGAAGTATTTGTTTTATCTGACAAATAAACATACGATTAATTGAGTTTATTTTGCTTTGCGCAGGCCTCTATGCCTTAGTAGTTAGTACATTTTTTTTCGTCACTACGGTACAAATGTGCGGGTACTGAATAAAATGCACTTTTGTGGCGTTGAATAAATTTTGCAAAATAAACGTCTTTGTTTGAGGTTTATTATACACCCTCCTATTTTACATTATTTTAGCACTATTCATTCCGAACGATTTATTTACTTGATTATATGATTGTTTTTAAACTACTTGTTATCGACCTAAATAAAATAGAAAAATGTATAATTTAACAATGTTATTTACAACAATTAATTCCAAAAGGGAATACAAAATAAGAAATAAGTAACCGCTCTGTCTTTTTAAAACAAAACAAAAAACGTTTGTCGCCAGCACTATCCTCGTATTCACAATAACTACATTTTTCTACATTCGTTCTCGTATTTCACAATTGGAACATTCAACTTCAAAAAGGTCCTCTAAAAGGTAACATTCTCATATGTATAGCCGCTACCTGCCCTTATCCCACTTCTACTTTGGGGTCGACGCGACATCATTTTTATGTGTGGCAAAATAACATATATTTTATGAGTGACCGATGGCCCCGTCAACCCTTTCGAGATGTTATAAGTTAAAATTCATATAATTTATTTTTGCTCGCCTAATTCTCTGTACTATTGTCAGTATTGAAATATTTAAAAAATTTCGTGGTCAACAACTTCTAAAGCTTCACGTATAAACTTCAAAGAAAAAATCACATTGAACGCATTCAATATAAATATTAATTTAATACAATATATTTCCATAAAAAATATTGCCTCGGTGGCGTAGTTGTATTACGGTACGGTTACAAAGCTGAGGTCTCGGGTTCGAGTCCCGAGTCGGGCAAATTGATATTGGATTTTTCCATTCATTATCAGTCCGGAGTCAGGAATTTGTGCCCGATATAGCGATAGGCTCGGTCCCTATCACATCGTGGGATGGAACATACAAGGCGAAATGTGGATGTCCTGGTGGCGCCTCTGCCTACTCCTTCGGGGATAAAGGCGTGAGTTTATGTATGTATGTATGTATTTCCATAAATCCATACCATTATTTTATTTCCAAGCTGGAATTTCAAATTCTATTTTGAAATACAGTCAGCCCGCAGGCCTAAATATACGGGCAACGCGTTTCATTGTGAATTGTCGCAGTTTCTATAGAGATGCCTAACTCGCAGCCACGACGGAAGGCCTCTTTTATTATCTTCCTTAAAAATTGACTGGCTGTAAAATTGACTGGTATTTTTATTTTAAATTTATTCAGCTCCAGTTAGGGTTTGTTTTATTATTTTTGTAAATCAATTGTCAATTTCTGGTAAATGTACAATCCGCCATCGCGTACTGAAATGGTGATGGTCTCTGGCCGACGACGTCTGTCTCAGTCATATTCGATTGAGGAGAACTTCCGTACTCAGCAATAGGAGTATAGGCTAGGCTAGGCTATAGTATATAGGCATAAAATACATAATATGAATTATATATTCATTCATTTATATTTTCATATATGCATTCATATTATGTATTCCATCTAATCGATTTAAAAACAATAAGAATCGAGTTAACACGTCATGTTTTCATTCACACCGTTTACATTTACGACATATTAATGGGCGTCATATAAGAATTTTAAGAGGAAGTTAAAGGGATCGTCGGTGTACACGTTTATCGGCTGTCCCATCTGGTCCAATAAAATGGCAATACAAGTTTACGGCGCGGCACGGGGCCCGGGGTTCGGAAGCGGCGCCGTCACGTAACAACATCAATTCGATAGCTTCACACTATTGATACGTTTGAAGATGACATTTGCCCTGGAAGACAAATATATGTAGCCACAGAGAGATATAGGGAGAAATACGTGCGTTGAATTCCCTAGTGTATGTTCGCGCGTATTGGCTAGCTAGTCAAGACCCTAAATTATACGTTTTAGTAGTCAGACAGTGTCGGATTGGTTTTATTTTGATGAAAGACCGACTAAAGCTGTCCTAGAATTCACCAAAAAGTATGCGGGTAACTATAACGATTCGTCATACATTCTCACTGAACTTTGAAATAGCACAAAAAAACAATACAGGGGCTTAATTTTTTTTATTTTTAATATAACGAATATGAGACGCCGATCATCGAAATAAAAAAAACTGTCTCATAAATTTAAACCAACCGAAACGAAACTAATCTCAATCATTAATACATACATACATAAACTCACGCCTTTATCCCAGAAGGGGTAGGCAGAGACGCCACCAGGACGCCCACATTTCGCCTTGCATGCTCCGTCCCATGATGTGATAGGGGGCGAGCCTATCGCCATATCGGGCACAAATTCCTAACTCCGGGCTGATAATGAATAGAAAAACCCAATATCACTTTGCCCGACCCGGGATTCGAACCCGAGACCGCAGCTTTGTAGTAGTAGTAGTACAACTACGCCACCGAGGCAGTCTACGCCACTGAGGCAGTCCTCCAGTCAATCATTAATATAAGTAGGTACATTTCTCGGAATCTTAAAAAACTGTTATACAAAATATTCATTTTTCTGATGTCAAAAACATCGCTATAAAATATGAATCCATCAAAAACAAACTCAACACAACTTTCAACTATTATTTAAACAAAAAGAAACTTTCATCGCAGTCAGCGTGAAATAACACTAAGAATTCCTAGACAATTTATCAGCCAGCTAATCCATTTGCGTACACTGAATCCAATCAATCTAGCTTCACAGTGGATTTACAAAATACCCCGATTCGAAAACCTATTTTGTCCTGGGACTGGATTGTACGCAAAACAGCTTGTAAATTCGTTTGGTCCAGAGCTCGCCATGAAACGGTATCTCATTAATTTGTGCAATGAATTATATTAACGTTGGTGAGTTAAACCAGGCTTATAATTCAGTAATGATTAATAGAAAGCAACAGTAGGTAACTATATACTACATCCGATGGTTGTCTTTATTAAATAAATAAATACACCTAACAGTCACATATATAGTCCACTCTAACATACAGTAAGATACTCATAATCTTGTGTCGTGGTTATCATAAACAACGAGAAACTTTCCGGTCTCACATACACCCAGACCTGAATCAAATACTTGTGAATCATACAAATATTTGTATCGGTGCGGTGATCAAACTCGCGGCCTCTCGTTTTACAGCCGGCTTCTAATCAACTGCGCCACGGCTGTCATTTATTAGAAATTAACAATCTGTTATTTAATTATAATCCCATAAGCCCAACATTTCTATGATTTTTGTTGCTAACACGTAACATTTGTTTAAAAAAGACGCTTTCGGCCGTAGCTTCTAAAATAACAGATCTATTCCACACTCTGCTATAGAGTCTGTTATATAAAAGCAGAAATTACATACTATTGAACAAACATATTCCCGCTCAAAGCCCCCATGCCCTTTACTCGACCACGGCGCAAAGCTATGTGGAGGACAACGATAGGTCATCGGTCCACAGAACAAAATGTCATATCAAGGGATATTGAACCCCACTCATATGTAACCTTCATTAGTGAAGGCCACAAGTCGAGAGAACACCCCAATTGTATTGCAGATAGATTACTATTAAATTAATTTTATATTCTAAAACTATAATAACATAGAAGTTTTAAAAATTCTTACACAAAAAACTTATAAAAAAAAGTTTCTGAACATACGGCAATAGCTATTTGAAATCTCTTTATATTGAAATAGACAGTTATTTCAATAGAAAAATGAGACAAAGTTTTAAATGACATGCTCGTTTTTTATTCAAGAAATGAACATTAAGCTGTCTAAGACCTATCTTTTCTATGACAGTCACGTGTAGTAAATATAAAATGTTAGATTTATCGGAGTACAGATCATGATTATGGAAATTAAACGTTAAAGCACCCAACTTGCATGGTCAACAACTGCTCTTTGGTGCTGGTTGGTTTGGTGCGCTTTGACAGAATCGGGTTCTCAATTGCTCGTATAATTCATCCAAATTCTATTGGAATGTGGCGAAATTTGGTACTACAATTATTATTAAAATATCTATTCAACGTATTGTTTGATATACATATGTTTTCATGATATAAGCAACAAGCATTTATACTCGATGCACTATACTCGGTGCACAAAGTATACTACCGACAAATATTCAAGACTTTTAATGAAAAGGCTTTATTTAATTACTCCGTGCTATATACCGATTTCATAATTCCGCGTAGCATGGAAATAATGAAAGCTGCATTTCCAGTTATTGTGTAAAGTTCAGATTACAACTAAATTAGTTTGTGGAATGAAATTCGTCGGCGGCGCGCGGAAGTAATAACCTTATTGTTACCGCATAGTTTGAACATGTATGTGAAATAATCAACTAAATATTGTTATATTATTATATTGAAGATGATTTGTAAAGATAGCTCTATTAAATGGTAATGCAAAGCATTTTAGAGAAACCTGCACACATAAGAAAGAATGCAATTTTACAAAGGTGATGGACCTAGACAACACCTCCTCCCAATCGCAGAAGAAACCTGTGCTGATACAGACTGATACCTACTATCCTATTACACACAGATCTACCTAATATTCATATAAAATTATCTGTCTACCATTTTTTCCTTATAATTGATGTATATTTACAAAACCTTTTATATGCAAATATTTCCATGAACAATAAGTCATATAACCATTTTCCGCGCGGTGTCCCGTATGGTCTAAAGAGCCAACTGAAACCTGATACACTGCCTGTACTAATCGTAAATAATCGACTGTATTTATGTAGTAAAACGCCAACCCAATAGGCCTAACAAGTAGTAGCTGTGTTCTACCACATCTCTCTCCACAATATTAGATAAGGGTCCTAAAATGTTCTTAGACATGTCTGTTACTATTACATGTTGGTAAATGGACATATAAGTATATCTTTTGAGGATTTACATAACATCACTTTATATCACGTAAGTAATGATACAGCAAAATTTTAAGTTATTTAATAAAACGCTAATACACTTTCAGCCCCGACGTGACGACGTATCAATATGTAATATGTGAAAAAAGACCACAAATATTTTTAAGCACATTTTTTTATAATGGTTTCTTAGATTTACGCGAACGTTACACATTAAATTGAAACTATTTTATACGGATTTTATCGCGATTTGGTTTAATTTTTACATTTTCTAACTTCCCGACGTTTCGAATAATTTCGTAATTGTAACAGTCACAGAGCGGATGACTAATACCTCAGTCCGCCCCGTGACCACGAAAGCTGAAAAGCAATCGAAACGTCGGGAAGTTAAAAAATGTAAAAATTAAACCAAATCGCGATAAAATCCGTATAAAATAGTTTTAATTCAACACATTGTTTTATATAAACATAACAGAAACCACACCTAGCTCGCTTACTCGGCAAACCTACATCGAGGTGTACCAGCAGTCTGTATTATATTGTCGCTGTCGCACACACGCCCTGTATTATAATATCAGAATCAATCGAGACCACACAACAGCTCACGGCGTATTTGAATCACTTGAGAACGTCAAAAGGTACTTCGAACGCGACCCTTGTACCTTTCATATACCAGAGCCGGCTTTCGCGAGATTCGAGAACAGGGCACGCGGCTCCGAGCCTTCATTAAACCCGATAAGACACGGTGCGCCGCGCCTATCGACATCTGAGCCATTCTGCTGAGAACCGACACTTTGCCAGTCTCGCTGGGAAAACAACGCGACGGCCTGGCGGATTTTTTACACTAGGTATTAAAACAGCGACCGAAAACGAAGCCAGGGCGTAGTTTTAGTGGTTATAGACACTATGCAACTAAAAATTTCGCAAAAATTGCGACAGTTTTTTTTTGCAATTTTTTAAATATCTTGTTTGGATGGTAAAGACCTAGTTTTTCCTAAAATTATAATTTAAACGCTTTCGTACCATTGTGTCTTTAAAAATAAAAAGGTATACGTTATTAGTTTAGGAAAACTATGTATTTACCACCCAAATATGACAATAAGTAAAATATTCCAAAAAAAAATTGTATTTGCATTGTGTTTGAAATTACTAATACTACCACCTGGCTTTGTTTTCGGTCGCAGTCTTGATATACCCTGTATATTTCTTGTGATTGTACAAACTGTTACATGGAAATACTCGTCGCCTTAAATAATGCATAAAATATACGAGGTGTTTTTAATGTTAATTTTTCATTAGCGAACCAATTATGTAACGAAGGTACAAATTAATCAATGAAATTAATTGAAGTGAAGATAATGTTGGCATCAACTGTTACTTAGTCTCTGCATACCCCTATGGGACAGACGCGTCATATTTAGTGCCTGTGTTGTTTTTGCTACGGTTTTACGTAGTTAGTAGGTATACAGTAAACACGTATCACATTTGATCAGCCACTAATTAATATGAAATAAGATATTGTAAGCAAAGGTTCGAGATATACGAGTACATAAACTCAATAACAAAGCTATTATTGATACAAAAGATATTCATTGGAAATATTTATTGTGCGTAAAAAAACAAAATAAATAAGAAACACGCTTCCGCAGTTATACTGTAACACCCATTTATAATTGAAATAGTTGTAGTAAGTAAGCATTTTCTTTCTTCCAAAGATAGATTGCCGGCTGCCCAATTTATCGTTAGTAGGATATTGGTACTCGCCTTGTTAGCGACCATCGTACACAAGGTCCAAGCCAGCTATAATGATCCACGTAAGTGCATCGCTTACTCGGTTGACCCTGGATACATCCGGTTAAAAAAAGAAAAAAATGTCTCGATTGAATCAGTACTCTACTTTAAATTAACTGTACTTACCACCAGCCAATTAGCGTCGTTTCGGTCTCTTTGCCTTGTCAGTATAAAAAAAATCGCCCCATTAGTCTAATAACAAAGTAAACGGATAAAAAGGAAGTCTTAAGCTCAAATCCCAGATGGGGATAATCGCTTTCTACGTCTCCATAAATATGACTTTACTGATATTCCATAATTTCCCGATAGGATTCACATCAAACAGGCGATTTTTATAAAGAAATAGGCGTTGGTAGAAAAAATATATCAGTCGTTCGTAATATTATTAAATACGAATACCTAATTTTCATAATTTATGAGTTGAAATTTAAGGCCAGTGGTGTAACTATGGTGTAAGTCGTCCAAGCTACAATGCAAATAATTCAGTTCGACCGGGGTGGCGTAGCTGTCACATTGAAAATAGGCGTCAAGTGCTATTACTGTTGCGTTTCATTCGGTACGGGAGATTATCAAAGACTTAACAACAGGAGATTGAATTCTAGCGTACAAGCAGATAACGACTATCATACAAGAAGGTGGAAAACCCCTTATAGTGAGCCACGCAAATGTGCCCCGTATCGGATTTAGCTTTTATACATGCGGTTTCGAGAACTGACAAAATCATTGTGTCTGCTCGTGACCGACGACGAATGAGTGACGACAGTATTATTCCTGTAGTAACACAATTTGAGTTAAATTTCACTCATCATTGGATGAATTTAGACACGTTTTCGTGCCGGTTAAAAAATAGCGTAAACAGCTAGTTTAGAAAATTCCGATTCAATATTAAAATATTGAATCGGAATTCAACTTGCTAAGCCAGATAAAAAACTATCGCAGATGCCCACCCTACTTAAGGTTGTTCGAGGCCCGGAGCCGTCGGTCCCCGGTATTGTTAATAGGTCAATCGAGCATGTGGTGTGAGAACGAACTCAAACTTTATCTTATTATAGAGGCAATGTGTCCAGATCAAATCCTCACTACTATCGGTTTTCCTCGTTACAACTCAGCTGAACATCCCACTTGGTTATAAAAAAACTATAACTTCACTTACAGTTTGTTACCACATCATAAGTGTGCAATTCAGTTTTTTTTTTTATTCAATAAAGTTTAAGGGACTTTGTAATTTAGTTTGAAAGCAAAAGAATTAATTGCTGTAGTACGTATTCATTGAAACCCAGGCGACGTGTACCAATAAGCCTGGATAAGCTTAATCATACAGTTACGTCTGTGGCTGAATACATAGTGGCGAGATTTACATATCATTAGATTACAATTTCTACTACGAGAGAAATGTATGCCCGACCTAGTTTGTTCCGAGCACCACAGATATCGCATTCGAAACCGATTCCACCAAAATTGAACTTTTGCTCCACAAAATACCAGCTCATTCCCTCAACGCTAAGAGAAGTTGAACAATTTCGCATCATCGCTCGTTACTCTTAAAAATTACGCAGAGATAAGATTTGAAGTACATTGAAGAGACGACGGAGTCGACGAGACCTCGAGAACTTATTTTTTCATCGACGATGTGACTCACAGATACCCGATGCCAATCTCGGAGAAAGATAAAAAATATTATTTTAAGATAGTACGTATCGTAAATCAGTACGGGATGAAGAGGGAATTGAAACGTCGGCGGCGATGTCGGTGGTGTCAGCGGTGCCGGCGATGGCGGCGGCGCGGCGGGCTCGGGGCGCGTGCGCGGGTGCGCGGGCGGGCGGCGCGGGGCGGGCGGGCGCGGCGCAGCCTCCCAGCTGCTGCACTCCACCGCCGCCCGCCGCCCGCATCGATCCCGCCCGGGCCGCAGCCTCCGGCGAGCCGGGCCTCATCGCGCGCGACCCGCGACCCTCGTCCCGCGTCCGACCGCGCGCTGCACGCCGCACGCGTCTCGCGACTCCTCCGAGCTCGGCGCGCGTCCCGTCGCTCGCTGCGAGCCCTCAGCTGCACGCGCCCGGCACCGCTCGCGCCATCAACAATAACAACCGCCAGTGTTTCAGGTTATGCTCGTGGCTTACGTAACGGCCCTCATATCGTGCGTACATATCGTCGGGCTGCGTGTGTGGACGGCCGCAGTCCTTCGCACTTCTCCTCATCACTCACCACTCTTGGCACCACTCACGCTCATCATCATCCGCGGGCGACAGGCGCTCCAAGTTGGGGCGCGACAATTTCTGTGACTATCATTTATAAGTTCAGATATCACCTACATTTATATCAGTGTATATTTGTGACTCTGCTACGCACTCATTGTCTCGTTTCTACGCGGATCGTAGTTTCCATGATCCTTACAAAGAAATTACGACCGTAAACTAAAGAGAGCAAAGTCGAGAATTCAATGTTAAACGCCGGTTACGCGGCCCAATTGTACGATTACAAATAGAACTTCGGAATTCCATGTCCTTCACTTGATAGTATTATATTAGTTATTAGTGATACAAAATTCATTCATAACTTCGCATATTATTCAACCTTTCGTGTTCATGAATGACCTTTTAAGACGAAAATCCTCGCCAAAAACTTTATGAATAACCTTTACGCGGCCATTAACTTTTAGGACACCTTAACGCACACATTACTGTCGTAATCACCATCACCTTTCTATTCCTTGTCACACTTAAGAGCTAGCTAGCTTAGAGCTAAGAGGTCGAACAAAAAATAAGTTTGAACAACAAAGCCGCATTGGCTTTACCGAGACAATGAAACTCAAATAGTACGTGAGCTAAAATAAGCTAGCTGTCATTTTCACTTTCAGCCGTGGGCCGAGACCGTGGCTCGCCACTCGCTCACATTAGAACGGAAACATCTATTGTATTTATTGTATATCGCAATCCATTAAGCTGAACACACATTGATCATGCCACTTGGACAGTTATAGTTTATATTTCATCATTTAATTGACAATAGTATCGGTATCAGAACTCGTATCAGATGTATTTTTTTATGTCACAAAGCAAAATATTTCGAAAGCGCAAAAATAAATTGTATTTCGCTTTTCATTATTACAACAATCCCTTCATTCATTGAATGAATCAATATAATTCATATAAATTTAATTTACAAAAATATAACGACATTATTAGCCACATGCGCGTTGCAATTTTAAAAGGCACCATTTTTTTCATTTAATTGCTTAATTAAATTGAAAATATATATTACAGTTAGTCTGAGTTCAATTTTAAAAAGTAATATAGTCCGCCAACCCGCACTAGGCCAGCGTGGTGGACTATATGGCCTAACCACTCTCAATCGATTCTCTCGGTTGTAGAGTAGGCCCGTGCCCAGCAGTGGGACGTATATGGGCTGATACAGATACAGATACAGAATATTGTATTCATCAGTAAACCCCATCATTATTGACATCAGATCAATCAATGGTAACATTCAGCAAAAGACAAGTTTAGAAAGCGGGTACCAGACACCACATCGAATGGGTTGTATACTCCAACGTCAATGTAAGCATCTGCCAGTTAAAGCCCCATTTTAATATATCAATGAGCCCATCACATACTTAAAGCAAATACAAAACCGCCGGTTCCGATAAATCACTCATCTGCTTTTCATATTTAAATATATTCATCCATATTTATATTTCCTAGTAAAACATTAAATATTTGATATACTCGGAACATATTTAACATGAATGTGTTTACCATCCACGCTCTCATTAAATTCAAAATAATATGATATTGGCGCATATTCCGCGAATTCAGAGAGAAATATATTAAACATTTCCATTATATACATTCAGTAATCAATATTTGACTCCGCGCTGCTGAAGCCTACACTGCGGATAACATTTCAATGTTAACAGCAGAGGTATAAAATATTAAATTTTGCCTGTCACGTATATAAAACGTGAATTAAATATCTTAAAATATATCACACAATGTCCCAAGAAACGATTATTGAATAGGAGACGATAATTAATCCGAGGGCACGAATAAGGAAAAAATATGAAACTAGTTCATTCATGTCATATTTCAGTAACAAAGGATACTTTGTAAATCCCTATGCAAACACAATTTGACCTCAGCCCAACTTGTTAATTAGTATGAATATTTATTTTGCGGTTAGCTCGTACTAACTATTTAATTAAAGTTGTAATACAGAGTAAATGGTCCCAGTACGTCTTGTCCTACATGCCTGTGCAAATCGTGATCAAGCATCAATTAATAAATCACGTCTGCGAATAACATAAAAGTGCCTCAGCAGCACCACGACAAACATTAGGCCAATCACTTCATCCACATCCGTCGCGGCTATTTACTGTACACAAATATTTGGACTAGTACGACTCCGCGTTAATTTGCCCACTTTATTTGAATTTTTCCAAGTAATAGTAAATATGTTGGCTATTTGCGGAGGTATTTAATGATCTAAAATCAGTCATCGTTCATTATCCATCGGCCGAGGCGGTGTGGTCGGGCGCGGTCGGACCGCGCGCGTTTCGCGCAACTAACGCATACTATCACTGTCTAGTAATGAGCGGCATCGCGCCTGTATCGTGAATTCGGACGTCACCGGTTAGTGTTGACTACGCAGCATGGCTTCCGAAAAAGAGAAAATGGCTGCCGCCGAGACCAAATCCCCCTCCAACAAGGGCAACTGTACGTCGCCGGGAAAGAAAGGTAATTAGCACAACGAAACACTACAAAACACTTATTTGGCTGACAGCAATGTTGTACAAATGTTCATTGTCTCCGGTCTGGCTGTTTGTGAGACCGAAAAGTCTTTCGAAGTTTCTGATACCCATGACACAAGACTTAATTGATCTTAATGTGAGATTAGGACTATGTATGTGACTGTTGAGTGTATTTATCATTATTATTGATATTATTATAAAAAAAATGGGCCCATACACATCACACTACAGGGCACCTCCTTACAATTGAGAGGGATTTAGGCCTTCATTTACCTTACTGGCCTAGTATGAGTTGGCGAACATCAGATACAAATTATTTTTCTGAGCTTTCAATTATTATATTATATTTCCTCGCCATTTTTCCTTCACCGTCCTTAATTAAGTACAAATACATATGTACATAATTTCGAAAGTCTTAGATGCTATGAGCCAGTATAAGCAACCTAAAGATCGTCATACCAATCCACTCTCAACAATTCTACCTCTCTAAAATTAATATTGTTGCTTTTAAATTGTTCTCCTATTTAAGTACGTTTAGCGAGACGCGGGCGAATACAGTTTACATTTTATAGACTGTTCTCTAATCCCTCAACAGCATTGACACTACATTGTTCATAGGTGTCGTAGCGAGCACATCAGCTTACAATGTACTCCTTTATTATAGTACGCCAGTTTTTCTGGTTTATACTGACACTATTCCTTCGGTTATATCTTCCAGAAAAATAAAGTAACTCCTTATTACGAAAAAGAGGTGAAACAAAATTCACCAAATTGTTCTTCGCAGCATTGAATTAAGTTTGATGGAAAATTTTGTCGGTTTTATTTTTGTGAACATAGTAAAATTGTTCATTTATTGATAAAAGTGTATTGTTTAAGGTTCCATTATTGTAAAAACATCACACCTTTATTATTTGGCGAAACTTGAATAAACACTTTTTATTATTGGTAAAACCCCAGACACGGTGTATAATAATCTTGTTCCAATAAGCACTCCTATTGCTAATCCTTATCTCTAGTATTAGTTTTGAATGACGAACTACAAATACAAGTATTAAAATATTTGGGTAACGAATCATAAGCATAGGTAAGATTAATCTTATGGTATTTCGCATTCATATTTATGTATTTATCAGAAATACCTCGATAATGTGTCAAGAAAACCACAGGAATGATTGTCGACCAAAAAGTTGTTGGCTTGGTGTCGTCAAGGAGAAAATGAGAGCCAATGATCTTACAGTCAATGATGCTAGATCACCTAGAAAAACAGCGAAGATCGAGGAGAAAAGCGGAATATGGAACTGGCCAGGTTAACGCTAGGCAGAAATATAGAAAGGATTTACAATGAATAACTTCTACTCCAGTCAGCTTATTAAAATATAACAATCATAACAAAGTCGTGCATGCAAGCCATATCCGTGCAGAATCGCCAACCAAATACATTACATAAGCCCACTCACTATTTATATACAGAGACAATTTAATGATTTATGCACAATTTATTGCACCAATACAATTCACATTGACACTGTCCTTAGCCACCTATCAACAATCATTATGTATAAGAAATCAATACCAACCTTGAAGGCAATCTATGTTTATAATCGACGAATGAAACGTAGGGCTATCTTCGTAAGATTTTAAAACTTCCCATATTTTTTATAGCACCTCAGAACTCCTTGATATTTTTATCGTAATAAAGATTTTTGTGGGTACTCAAAACTAGGAAATTAAGTCAAATTCTGGGCGGCAGATTACATTAATAATTCCATTGTCAAGACAAGAAAAATAGTGTCAGGTAAAAGATGTTACACATTGACCTTAGTGCAAATTGCGTAATAGACAAGGCGAAGGAAAGGCAGCGCGGAAATAAACTGGTAAGTGGTCACTTGCAGGACTTCACACCTTGGTGTCGAAGCCGCGGAATCGGCTTAGTTCAAAGTCAACGTGATTGCAGTTGTCTGCTTGTTTTTCTATAAATAACACGTCCTGGTGACCTTCTGTTTGTAACGCACGCGGGAGTGCCAGAGATTATAGAAAATAAATATGATTCTTAGAATTTGAGATAAGATATCTATAGTGTGATTGTTTGGACTCATTAGGCCTGAGGCAATAATTAGCACAGCCACTATGGAGCCATAAGCAAGAAGGTGGCTTTAAAAGAAAGTCATTCGATCTCTGATACTCCAAACATAATATACGGGTACTTCAACGTAGAGTCGGAGCAATTTAGAGCTGTTCTTTTTAAAATTATCCTAAAATAAATGCTTGCAATGGTTATATTAATAATCGACTCTTCTTTTACATAATTATTTTAACGTAATTACAAAAGAAATGTTGATGACTTAATTACGTATTTGCGTCTAAACAGGCGCAATAATGGCGCTCTAGAGCTTAGTTTTTTCAACACATTTTCAACCATGATGGATATTTTGCATTCCACTTATACCAGTCTTTTCTAAAGGTTTGTTCTTTTCTAAATTATGGCGTTCTGGCTTGTTAATGCCTTTTGTAAATATTGTTCACTAATATCAAATAATTTATACAAATTATTCTACAAAAGCCAAATAATTGTATCATCCTGGGTATTCTATTTTCGTAACACATTTAATTACATTGATATTACTGTTGGTAATTTGGAAAGTAGATTTAAGTAGTAGGAGGTAGCGTTTAGCCGTGGGACCAATAAACCCGTCTAACGCTAAACTAAAGCCGCTTTGTTCTCATACAAAGGTCAGCTCGGCTGAATAGAGCAGTTTTGGATAGCTTTGACGCTCGCTACAATCGTTGCGGTGAGGGCACCGTACACGTTTCGGGCGGTGCTTTACTATACAATTATGGGGTTATTCTCGTATTCTATTGGTATTATTTAATGGACATCTATAGCTCATTTGTATAGTGAAAATTGACAGTGTATTATTATATCTATAACTTAGGTTCCAATGATAATTTTTCGTGTTCTTTATGCGCTCATTGACTTGGTTTGACTAGATTTTTTGGCAATAATAAAATAAATTTGTAGGCAAAACAGTATCATTTTAAATATTAATCATTTCCATGAATTAACATTGTTATTTTTTGTTGCAAAGCATTGTAGCCAGAGTAACTACTGGACGAGCACAATGTGGTGTCAATAGTTATAAATATTTTATTGACAGATATGAGTAGAGTGATTATCATTTCGATAATATCTTAAAAAGCACCCCACGCTTTTTTTTAAATAAAATATTTTTTTTTTTATTCACACTATTATTAATTTATATTCATTGAAATTTTTAACACTATTTTCTTAATTTAAATTCATTAAAATTTATTTTCTATTTTTTAGTTCGGTTTTCTCTAAAAAGCGTGTTTTTTAGTTTTTTTAAACTATTATTTATTTTCTACTTTTTAGTTTGGATTTTAGTTTAATTTTATCAAATTAGTGTATTGTCATCGGTCCTCAATAAATCTACAAAGTTTGAACGAAATCTGGCCGTTTAAAGTGGGTCAAAATCGCGCCCAAAGAAGTCGGTTACAAACAAACACACAAACATACAGGTGAAGCTAATAAAAAGCTGATAAAAAAGCCAATTTTAGTATAATCCCTACTAATATTATAAATGCGAATGTGTATATTCCGTTTTCACGTTTTAGAACGGGTGAACCGATAAATAAGTAAATTTGCAAATTGTCGTCGACTAATGGCAACTGGAAAGTACATAATTAAATAAGAAGACCCTTTTCATCTATTAACTTTTTGCCAACTTATCTCTGGGGTACATCGTTACGAGAGCGAAATTGCGCAATTCGGCTATCTGGAGATTATTAAGTTTTTGCTTTCTTAATGTCCGGCTGGGACAGTCACAGTTTCAATCGCACATTTAATGGATGGGTCGGCCAAGTTGGCAGTAACGCTGTAAAGTTTTTAAATTAAATCTGAATCCAGCGCCTCGTTGAAACTTCAGCCTCGGACTTACTTCTCTACATAATAAATAAATCTCGCCCTTTGACCGTTGACCTTTGAATTTTAACGAGCAAATTTAATTAGGCGCTTTATGACATTGAAATGTGCTGTACGAGCATTGAAGTTGATACTTGTTATACTGTTCTTATATAAATCTGAACATCTTATACTGTTGGTATAAGATGTTCAGATTTCACAATATCTATACCTCCGCAGGTTTAATTAAAAGCAAGACCTTTAAGATTCTCAGCGAGTCTGTTCTAGTGTCTTTTGTAAGTTGAAGTTGCTTGTGTCGGAATATAAATAAGATTTTTGGGGTTACGATGAACATTTCATGACAATAAAATTTGGCTTAGCTAATTAGGTTTAATGTTGGGCTACGCGTAGATAACGTTTTATTGAGATGAGCTCGAGTTTAATTCTTAAACCGTATTATCATTTTTTGTACCACCTCATGACCACAATAATAGAACATTTAATTACCGTTCATTCAATTTACTACAATGTATGTATTAAAATCATACACAAAATTACAAGCTAGACTTAAAAATTCCAACATTAATATGATACTAATATAAAATTATAGAAAAGTTTTTTACAAAGAGAAACTCATATTATGTATTAAGTCTGTTCAAAAATATTGACAGAACAATAAAAATGAATCCTGTTGTACAAAAATCACTTATTTCATTTATTTCACCGACCATTTAAAATGGTGTGTAAGCGACACATTTTCGCAAAGATCAAACGAATTATAAAGGGGCAGCTTGAAGCCGAGGTCCGGGACGCAGACTTGGCGAAGCATTGTTCTCTTGCTAAGTAGACATGAGCAAGTCCTTAGCGTAGCGCTCATTACTTTATTTCTAACGGTGCTCGGCGCCGCGACTCACTGGAACTGTGTGAACACACTAAACATTTAAACCAGGCCTTGAGAAGGATCCGTATACATTTTGTAGTTATTTAATTTACGTATTTTCAAGTACTGATTTTATTTATTCCATACAGGACTGACGGCTAACAAGAAAACAGGCTAAAGGAAAGTAAATAATTTATTACCGCCGAGTCTGTATATTGGAATTTCTTGGATCCTAGATGTTTTACCTGCCTCTCAAAAAGGAACCCTTTTGTTAAGCCTCCAGAAATCACACTCACCGAATGAAACACGGTAGCAAAACCGTCGGCTTCATTTTGACTTTATATAAGTAGCAATACCCCAGTTTGGCGAACGCATTTCTAGAGTAGTCCAACGCAGAACTTTTTAGCCTCATCGGCCATCATAGGCAATACAACGTGTTCCTAATTAAGTATCACTATCAAATACGTCATCAACGTATAATATACGTCATCATTATTTAAGTATAGTGGAGACAAATGTATCTCGTGCTCCGTCTCCTTTAAGAGGCGTGGAGAAGTAATTAAACCGGTCAATGTGGTTACACAACCACTCGATAATCGATATCGTTGTACGTACTTTACTAGTCAGCAACTATTTCTCTGGCAAGTCGTACTGTAATGTTGACTGGTTTTTTCTATTTGTGTCAGATATTAAATAAGCTTTTTTGTTGGAAAAATAATGTGATAAATCTTAAATGCAATTCTACAAGGAAATATTGCAGTTAAAAGGTTATAAAAACAGGTTTGAGATAAAAATATTACGCATTGCTTAAAAAAGTGATTGTAAAAATGTTACTGTGTTAAACCCAACATCTCAAAAGTAGTATAACTTTAATAAAATATAGGTAAACGAAACAACTCAATGGGCAGTCATAGCTGTATCGAATGGCGAGAGATAATCTCCGACGCCACTCGATACTTCATCTGCTCTGTAATGCACTTACAACCAGGCGCTGTTTCCACTTCGCTGGTCTACAAAAAAATAAAACCAAGACCTTTTCGTTAAACAATTGCGAAATAAAAATATGTTTTTACAAGATGTTGCAAATTTTTCCAGTTCTTAATTTTATGTAGATGCGAGAGTACTCCAGACTCTTAGGTTATATTAAGTGGCCAAAAGCTTTTAGCAGTTTAAAGTGAAATTAATTTAAAGGCTGCCTTGTGGGGCCGGAAGCGCGGTCAAATTTGCATACTCCATACAGGACTGACGGCAAACTGAAAACTCCTGTGTATAATAAATGGGAATTTGAAAATTAGCATATTTTCGCCCATCATAATATGCCATGTATTGAGTCAATTTATATTTCCCTTTTAAACTTAATTTATTTGAAACTTAGGTTTTAGGCAACTTGATTTTTATGCGTATTGCGTCATGACCTGGTCGATAAATTTACGATAGGTCGCCTTTTGGACATAAACTCTTTGTTAAAATTAAATATGTAGTGTCTCTGTGTATATATAATAGTAACACGTTGGTTCTCCCTCTTTGCAGAAATAGGTGAGACTATATTATGTTATGGTGAGATTATACTATGAGAGATCGTGCGGCGAGCAACATCATCGTTAGGACATAAATCATCGTGACCACGACCGCTCTGTCAAGAGTGTAACGACGAAGAAGATATTATGTTTGCAATATCTATGTATGGTATTCATCTTCTAAGCTAATCCTATTTTAGAAACGATATACAATCTGAAGGAGACGCTAACTGCGTACGCACTGCATATTTAATTTATTTCTTTTAGAATATAGAAAATATGCTGTAAGGGCTGTATTAATGTTTTCGCCTGAGTTGGCACGAGATGTGATTAAGTGCCATTTGCGTGTAACATTTTGCGACGAACATTTTACGGATTTTAAACGAGAGTTGTAACTTAGTTATAGCGAACCGCCAGAGGCGCACTCAGTTAGTAATGTGACCAGGTTTAAATAAAACATACATGTATGTATTTGCGTTATGTATGTTAAATTTTCATATATTTTTTCTGTACTTTTTATTTCAATGAGGGATTTTGGATACATGGCACCTCACGAAACGTTGAACATACACGAAATGCTGAACAATTATACTTTTATTTTAAAATTATATACATATTTAATACATAAGCTGACGCCAGTAACCCTGAAGGAATTGGTAGGGAGGACATTATTACCACCCAAGTGTTCATTCATTCGTTGTAGTTCGACAAGCTTAATACCATCACAAGATGTGATAATACTCCGTACCTCGGTACCAGTGATTAAACTATTTAAAACGAAACAAAATTTTCGAATGTCAATTAAGAACATTGTTGTACAGATTCCTATGATTATCGCCTACAGCCCCACCCCACGACTTCTCCATCACATGAATATATAAGTCCCACTTTTTATTTCCATTTGTCAACAAAATCAAGCATTCTCTTTTGCGTGTTAATTAAAAACGTTAGTGAAAGCGCACGTAGTTCGAGTTGAAGCGCATTAAATATGTTATGAAGGCTGGCTCCACGGTAATCGCCTCGCGGCCCTTTGTCGCGGTGCACCCGCGTGGAATAATGACTGCTGTCATTACTGTAATATCTCGTTCTGTCTTCACTTTAATATGCAACTTTACTATTATTTAAATATATACGCATATATTTGTAAAAGTTTGTAGGAGTCTTGGGTTCTCCATTTTCTTGGGTTTTTTACTTAGTTGTTGAATATGGTTTGACATTACTCAGCCGATACTCAGCACGATTTTATGAACCAAATACGTTTTTTAAGTGAATATTCTCTATTGCTTGTGATTTAAAATTTTATGAAACGTAAATGCAACACGGAAAAGTCTACCAGAAAAAGTTCTTACATATCAAAGTGTAAAAACTTCTGTTTAAATATTTTTGTCCGATTGGTCTCAAATTCGATATCTGAGGACCTTTCCCCTCGATAATCTAAATTGATGGTCAGAATTGAAAATGATCGCCGCCATTCTCAACTTTTCATTTATCGAACCGGTCGGTCTCAAAACCGATATGTGAGGGACCGTTTGCTACGATAATCTAAATTCAGAGTCAGAATTGGTATTAATAACAGTACAGATAATACAGGGTATATCAAGACCGCGACCGAAAACGAAGCCATGTGGTAGTATTAGTGACTTCAGACACAAGTAAAAATTTCGCAAAAAGAATCGACAATTTTTTTTTGTAATTTTTTACTTATCGTCGAATTTGGGTGATATTTACATAGTTTTCCTAAAATAAACATGTAAAAACCTGTTTATTATTAAACACGCAATGGTACGTAAGGTTGTTAATTAGTATTTTCGCAAAAACTAGGTATTTACCACCCAAACAAGACGACGAAAAAAATTCTAATAAATATCTGTCGCTGTTATTGTGAAATTTTTATTTGCATCGTGTCTGTAACCACTAAAACTACCTCCTAGCTTCGTTTTCGGTCGCAGTCTTGATATACCCGGTATATATTTACTCGTAACTATACATGTGTGAATTTGATTTTAAATTATATAAGTGTTCATCATAAAAAAGAAGTATAACTTGTTACGTGCGTAAGAATATACGTGCATAGGTACATGCATACTTTTTTTAAAGAAAGAAAATGATTAATGTTATTTTATTTTTTGTTTCAGGTACTATTTTTTATAGATGAGGGTGTAGTGATTTCTTCGTCCAATAGTTCATATTTGGTATGTTACTCATCTTGCTATGACGAGTTAACCGATAGACTGTATTGCTTTTCTGATATACATATATATGTACGTCTATACTGGCTATATAATTTAAAATAGGTACATATACATGTAGGTACACAGGAAAATTGTAAAAAGCCTAATATTCTGTTGTTAATATTATACCAATACGCAAAATTGTCTGCGGTTGCCTATTTCTTTACAAAAGAACGATTTAGATTGGCTGTCAAAACCACAGACGCTTTTGACTCCTTTTAACAATAAAGGAACATCTTTTACTTGATTTAACATGTAATTTTATAACGAGAGGCCGCTGGTTCGATCCCCCCACCGAGACAAATGTTTGTGTGAACCACAGGTATTTGTTTCGGGTCTGGTTGTTTGTGAGACTGAAAAGACCCTCGTAGTTTTCGATACCCACGACATAGGACTCGATCTTAGTGTGGGGTCAGGACTATGTAGGTGACTGTTAGGGGTATTTATTTATTAAATGGTTAAATTAATTCCCTGTACTCACATTTCCAATAATATAAAAGCCTTTGTAAGAATAACAATTTCTCCCATAAATAGATGAGCCAAAAATAACACGTATAAGGGGTTGTGATTTTTTATGTGTACTTTCCAGGAAACCATATAATAACAAAGCAAAGCCTCTGTACTCCATTTCTTTGATTAATACATATGGTTATTGAGAAACAAATTTCATTACATGTACGCCTGGGTTCCATATAGTTGTTAACTACAAAGGGAATGTATGTTGTCTATAAAGTTGGAAGTTCACAGCTTCATCTCGGTCCCACGTCTTGCTAACTTGTTGGTAGTTATGGCCGTCGGGAACGTTGTGAGACATGTTGTACAGATGAATGTCCTTGTTAGATCACTAACTAATAACATTAGAGAATATGCTTTTCAGTGTACTTTAAATGTTTGGGGAATGTACGAGTACAATTTGGCGTACTAAAATATATTAAACTCGTTCAAGTTCTTTGTCTCATCTCTTCAACATCCACTCTTCAAAGACTGACATTTCTTTTGTTATGTACGACATTCAAAATAAATACGATATTGCCAAACCGATAACACATTTGTCTAGTGTATTTCACTTTCCACAATCACATTAAAAGCAAACTGATCTCGATAAATGCCCACATATTTTAGCGCAAGATATTACTACAACGATCTCAAATCTCAATGTAATCTATAGCACGAACAGTTATTGTGTATGTGTAGTGCTCGTGTGTAGGCTGAGTGTAAAATCAGCACATATAAGAGGAGTTGAGGGGCAGAGGGAGCCACTCTCACTGATAGACGCTACGCTGTACCCCGATGAACAGCGCTGTAACGTTGTTGATTCAATCGAATGTTTGAAGAGACTGTACAGTGTACAGCCTCGCTAGCCAGCACCAGATAATAGCCTGAGACTCAATAACGAGGCCTATTGAATTCAGAATGGGGCTTTTGAAGCTGTGGTGATTTTAGGTGGCTGGCTACCGAGTTTTGAAATGAAAAGGAAATGTAATAAAATAGATTTTAGGCACAGACACTTTTTTGTAACTTGGTTATGTGTTGTTTATTTCATAACTCACTGTATCTGGTCTACTACTGGTCATTCTGTTACCTGAAAGGGAATATTTTTATTCCCGATGTTTAACCCTATTCATATATTTAATGATTTCGTTGTTAGTTTCTATTGATTTGCCCTGTGATTGACTTTAGATTTCGCATACCATCCATTCATTTTGGGCATGACAGAATAATTTCCTGTTAGAATTAATATCCAACAAATCAAAGCCAAAGTCAAATACAGTTTACCTAGACCCCTTTGACGGGTTTTCTACAATTTAAGGGTCAAATATGCCAACAAGTTTTTTGAGTTCGCTAGGACCAAACCTTATGGCACAGCGCTGTGAGCGCAACTTAGGTATAGGGGGGGTTTGTGAAGACTAAAGTCCGTCATACAGACATACAGCCTCCGTGGCACAGTTGGTTAGACGCTGGCTGCAAAACGAGAGCTTGCGGGTTCGATCCCCGCACCGAGACAAGTGTTTGTGTGAGCCGAAAGTATTTGTTTCGGGTCTGGGTGTTTGTGAGACCGAAAAGTCTCTCGTATTTTCTGATATCCACGACACAAGACTTGATCTTAGTGTGGGGTCAGGACTATGTATGTGACTGTTGGGTGTTATTTATTTATTTATACAGCATACCAGTGTAGAAAACACTTTTATTTTTCACAAATTCACTTGTTACTATCGTCGTGTGTTACGTTCGTCTCTGCTCTCCCCTACATCTATTGCTGCGTGCGCTGATTTCGCAACGAACAAGACAATTACTTGAAACCCTTTACGTCATCGGTTGTAAAGAAGTTTTATGTAACTATGAAGTGAGCATTTGGCTTTGCTCCAAACTGTGTGATATTTTTTGTTTTAGTATCACATGTATGGATTATTTGGATGGTATTAAAATCAGTTGCTCTGGAAAGAATGGATATGAATGATAACTTAATGTTACCGTAAATGGATTTTAGTGAGAACGATGGCATTACACTATACATATTTATAGTTTTTATATATATTATGTGATTATTTAAAATAAATGGCTAGAAACCATACTAGACATCACGCAATAATCAGATCTTTTCCGAAGCAATATGATTAGTAGACTTATCGTTTCAGTATTTTAGAGCATCAAATGACTAATTTATATCAGGCTACACGCATGTCAATAATCTCAAGGGTCTTCGAAATTCAAAGAAATTCCCTGTTTCACCCAAAAAATTCTAACATAATTACATATAATAATAAAAAATCCAAGATCATAGCCGTCGAAAAAATGACGTAATTATGAGGTGTGCAAGTAATTTAAACGTCTTTGGCTCTCAACGTACATAATGAGTAGTGAGGGTCCTCAGTCATCGCGGGTCAAATAATTTCATCGGGAAAGAAAATTAGGGCGCGACTAATGGTCGAACGAAGTTTGGATGAGGGCCAACTGTTACGGTCCTGGGTTCGGGGACAAATCTTCGGAAAGCCGCGCCCTAATCCCGATGGAAATTCAGCAGATATTGTTTGAATTGGTTTTTACGGTTTTTTTCCCGTTGATGACATTGAAATTATTAATTAATTGGAAAAATTAGATAAGTTGATATTTATTTTTAAGGGTTTATGTGGTTATAATATTCCTTAATTAATTATCTTTATTAGTATTTGAGAATAATAAAAGTGCCCTGAGTAGACTTCATGAAGTTATTGATGTAAAGTATGGCAAAGTCGCAACGAATATACCTACTCTGGGCTAGGGTTTTATCCCTACGAAAAACCAATACAACTCGTTAAACGAGAACACCTATGCGAAACAAAATAGTTTACCGAATAACTACTCTCAATAAATCAAGCTAAGTACCACTGCCCGAGTCTGCAACGAATAGATCCTTTTAATCTCAATCGCCCACCTCGTTTGCTGTAAAAAAAACCGCAATCCAGCGTCAATCGAGCGACCGACCGCTCTACAATCACCAGCAAGCAGTCCTGATAGCCGAGCTAACTCGCAATTTGCCTTCAAGTTGACCGAGATAAAGTGATGTGCGAATTATAATTTCAAATGCGGACTCGTTGCATCCTAACTCGCCGTCTTGTCATGCAAATCTTGTAGATGCCGTCGCGTTTCTTGTGCGCCAATCGATTCGAATATCCCCACGATTTGCATAGTTCGCCCCGATTTTGCTATTGTCGTCGGGAATAAATTTACTATTTGGTGAGGTTTTTCATAAGTGGCTTGTGCATTTTGCTTAACTTGTGATGACGTGTGGTTGGATGACGTCATATGGTTAAGAAATAATATTTAACTTGCTAAATATTATAATTCAAGAATATTTATTTCGGGCCATAGAAGTGCCTATACTAGGTTCCACGAATAACAAGTAGCGACTCTAATAACAACATTTACAATATTTTACATTAATTAGTATTTTTCGCAATAAAACGAAATATGCGCTTGCACTATTAAAAAAAATCCGTTATCACTCATCAGTTTTAAAAACAAATTAAAATACCAACTGTAACGTATAAACTGATGGACGCAAACAATACGTAAACGAAAGATAAACGTTTCCCCGACAGCCAACAGTACGTAAGTACTTAAAGCGTACGCATTTGTGGGTTTTCTCAAAAGAGAACTTATCTACTTAGCCGTTTGTCTCCGCACAAAGGTCATTGTTTACCGGACAAGAAATACGCAGACCATTATGTGGTTGTAAACTGTGCGAGTGACTATTCAAGCTACTTGCGAACTTCAAACGATACGGATTAACAGACAAGTTATTTTACAATTTAAACTCAGCCTTCCTAAGTAGATTTTAGTTTAACCGGGAAGAGCATTAGCTTGAGATTTAATAAGTTTGTCTTTATAGGAATTTACATACGCTCACGCCTTTTTCCCAGAAGAAGTAGGCAGAGGTGCAACCAGGACACCCACGTTACGCCTTATATTTTCCGTCCCACGATGTGATAGGGGGCGAGCTTATCACCATATTGGGCACAAATTCCTAACTACGGGCTATTAATGAATAGAAAAATCCAATATCACGTTACCTTTGCAAACATACAGTAGTACAACGGCGCCATCGAGGCATATGAATTTATATGGTATAAAAAATTTGCCAAGCCGCAATAGGCGCGTTTGAGCATGACTTAAGCCATAGTCGCAGAGGAGCCTCGCATCAGTACATTGAGGTGTAAATGGGCTGAATATTATGAAGGCACTTTAACACCTTTGGCAATTTTGTCATGTCATAGCAAATTTTGGTGAACTCGCTGTTCTCCTTTAATATGTTTTTCCAAATCATTGACTTCCCAGTATTTTACTACACCTATTTTTTCAAATACAATGAACAAAATTATATTCGAATATTATGCTTTCTAAAGTTAACTCGATTTATCAAGCTCACAAACTGCGCTCTGTATGAAACTTTGGCTTTTAAGCAATGACTACGCATATTAGCGCCGGCTCGTCGACGTTCGTTATAACTTTAATGACCACTTATCCGCTTTTATTGTTTAAAGCAGCATTTTTAGATTCCCACTTAATAATTCCTTTGAAGATAGGTTGCTGAAGAATTTTTAACAAACATTTATTCGTGAAACATTGACCAGGGATAATAGAATAATGTTTAAAAAGTAATATTAATAAATGTTTATAATTTATATTATTAAACATTTAAATTTTATGAATCCATATTTCATAGTATCATCACCAGTAGATACAATGCTCATCTTTTCTTCAACCATCAATTTTTTGAACCCAATAACGGAGAGCTCTTTGTACGTTTTCAAAACCAATTTAAAATTTAGCTTTATTGATCTGTTCAGCTCAGCTTATTTTTTACAATTTCCATATATGAAATAAAAACATCAACATCCACACAAAACATATACTTACAAGCATATCACATATTCAAAGCGATGTTATCTCAAACTAGTTTGCTCGGGTTATGATTACAAACAGGTCATGTACATTATGATCCATTTGGTAAGATTTCATTAGCAGAGCACACACCCGCGGTGTTTACCTGCGCCCATCGCGTAATTAATATATTATAGTGTGCCCGTGATTACCGCTAGAATCATGTCCCTTTTCTGGACTTACACGTAGGCCCGTGTAACTTGTTTAACATTTTACTTAATGTGCCTCGTATTTCAGGTTTATATGTTGGTTGGTACTTAAGCGGGACGTATGTTTTACGTTTGTACGATAAGTACTTGTATGGTCGTTTGCTGGGTGTCCTTCGTGTTAAATTTATGTACTGCAATGTGTTGGTAAATTTTATGTAGTAGTTCCGATAAATGAGGTAGGAACTCAACTGATGAACGCCCAAAACATTGAGGTATAGGTACAGGAAAGAAACTGAAGGTTTGTAGCACTGGAATATGTAGTGCCGCCCATTATGATAGGCGTGACACCGGAGTGAGTCCGTATATTAACGTAGGATTTGTAGCCTATGACATACTCCTTTAGGTTTCCTCTCAGCAATCCGAAAGGATGCTTAACCGCGTTCATCGTAAAAAAAACGGTATTAACTATTCCTTTCAAAACATTTTTTCTCAAGGATTAAACCTAAGGGAATAAAATTATAAAACACAACTTTATCTTAATACAAAATCTTTGGAGCCATTTCCGAGAAAATGATTTCATGCACAAATTGCCCGCTTGCAAGATAAGAGGGATGAATGTTGGTTGGTTTGAACGTGAAATTCGCATGACTGTCGCCAGTGCAACTTAGAATTTTCTGGCTTCTAACAGCGTTCCTAGTAAAAGCTAACGAGGCGTGCCATTCAGCGACAACCGCGTCCGACTACTTAGCAAGCCCTAATTCTTGCACATATTTAGTGTGGTTAACTAAACGTGGCCGCTCTCCATTACAGTTTTTATTACGCTACAGAACCGCAGAGTAGCACAATTACTGTGTTACAGAATTTGTGATAAAGGAACTTTAGTTAGATAAAAATACATATGTTTATGTGTAGGTATGTATAGCGTGGACGTTATATTTATATCTGTGACAAGGTGATCTATAAATATTAATATTATATCTTCTGTACCGTCGTATATTATCTTAGCTACCTTCGCGTCTTCATTAATAAAACCAACTTATTTGAAACAAAAGTCTTACGCCAATAGGCCCATTATAAATACAATTTTCATAATTATGTTTCTCTTTACTTTTTTTCAACAGCTATTCACATAAATCGCTACATCACCCCAAAAATAACTAAAATACGACTAAAACTATCAACACCAAGGAAAATCATTACAGATATGAGAGAAACCCTCACACGATGAATATAATCATGAACGCAATGAGCGCAATAAGCATGAGTCGTTACCTACAACAACACCCCTTGAATATTGTATGAGCAACAGCTGGAGCAAAAATGCGTTCCCTCACTGCATATTGAAATTAAAAATGGATAGCTCACTCCGAACGGCGTGTTGTTTGCTTTCCTTATTACTTAGTAACTCCGAGCTTAGTCGACGTAGTGACGGGACAGCTACCTCGTTGCGACACTTTTCTCAATAAATACATTTAAGTTTCAAGACAAATAAGTCTTAACGATTGTTAGGTTGCCGCGCTTGTCTCTGTCGCGAGGGACGGTTTCCAATTAGTGCGAGTATTTTACAAGTTTAATGCTTTAATTTAATAAATAAAGTCACTGGGAGACATAAACGTGTAGTTTTCTTTTACATTGTTTTATCAACTATTTCTTAGAACTAAATAATCAAATGGTACTGGTAGACTATTTCTTGAGACTCGAAAACTCCTTCGAAAAAATAATAAAAGGTAAAGTTAGTAGAAGTCTAGAAGTTTCGTTTAACGAGTTAAAGACAAAGAAGGTTATCAACGGCTGTCAGAAAGTTAAGGAATAAGGAGATAATAGAAAACCGTAAAAATTTATTCAACGTAGCGAAGGAAGTTATACGATAAGAATACGTAAGTTTTGCGTGAGGATATAGCCACATAATTGAAGGTAGAGTGATTGGGTGTGATTTTTTTCTTTTTTTGGCTGTTGGCTCCCTAAAAATTATTTTTTTATATCGGAATTTCATTGACAGTACTTTACTTGTTAATACCTATAGATTCTAAATACATAAACACATAACACAAATATTAAATTTATTTTAAAATGAATAAATTTCACTTCAAATAAATTGGCGATAGGCTCGCCCCCTATCACATCGTGGGACGGAATATACAAGGCGAAATGTGGATGTCCTGGTGGCGCCTCTGCTACCACTTCGGGGATAAAGGCGTGAGATTATGTATACATGTATGTAAATTTCAAAATGGATTGCTTCTTAAACAACAACCCATAAAGATACCAATTTTATGGCATTGCACTGCGCCACAATTTCCTTTTATTTTTATATTTTGTTATGAATTATTGTATAATTCAAAGGAGTTGATGTAAAAACAAAAATGAATAGATAAACAGCGACTCAGCGCCGATAAAACATTGTTCAGATTATCATAGTCTAAATCTAACCCATCTAAATATACCATAATTGTAGGTAGAAGAACGACGAATAGATTGTATAGCACAATTATCCGCAACAGTACTGACTTCGTGTTATATAATCTAAAGTAAAAGTTATATAAAGAACACGAGCGCAGTTTCACAAGCCACATAACCAAGTTGTGTGCAAGCAACTTTGTGTGCTCTCCCTTTATTCTGGCGTCTTGCTAACTCGCACTCTCTGGTTAACTTATGTATTGTGTAATGTTTGTACTTGAAGTCATTAAAACGTCTTTGTTACCTGTTCTTTTCTATGGTCCCTTTGCCACGCCTTGACGAAACGCGCCTGCTTCTATGTTTTATTATCAAGTAAATACTAAAGTTCTTTAGTCTAGAAATCTTTGCATGAATATCAAAGGCAGCTATGAGAAGTCCTTTAACCCGAACTAGACTAGAATAGTGGACTAAAACTTATACCCTTCTCAAAAGTAGGGGAAACCATGCCCAGCAATAAGACTAATATGGGCTGATAGTATAACATATACGAATAAGCGGACTAACGGCAAAACTCAGGCACACATCATAATTACACCTGAAAAACCGTTAAACAGTCGTTCCAAAACACTCTCATGCCTCAATTACCAAGCCGCTACATGTGTTGTGTTATGTGTAAAACTATTCCTCAACACGAGCCAACACGAGCCAACTCTCCAAGTATTTGAAGGTCCTACATTAGACCCCTATTCTGAACGCGCATTAACCATCAATTTGGAATAACACGCCGCTATGGAGGAGATAAATCGCACTCTTACGCTCACAAAATCCTCGAGTGAAATCTGTACGAATACCCGTGGATATAGAACTATGTAAATACAAACGTACGAGGCTCATATTGTAAAGGCGCTTTGGCAAACATAAAATCCATAGAATATATTACTTTTTTCGACACGTCAGTGCCTGTATTGAATAGGGTTCGCCGCTGCCTAATAATATTTTGTATGCAAAATATAAAATCTCTTTGTAGGAATACGTTAAGGGATTACAATGTGTTGTTTGTACTATTGTACTGCTTTTAGCATATATTTGATTACGTAAAATGCGAAATACAGAACTTTTTGATATTAGGAACAAAACATTCAGTCGTGATTACCTACATACGTAATCTCACACCTTCATCCCCGAAGCAATAGGCAGAAGTGCTACTACTGTAATCCACTATCCGCTGAGATCATTTTTATTGTAACTCATATTTTATAAGCGGTGATTATAACCCATACACATTGTCACTAGAAACGGTGCTTGAAATATTTACAATAATTATCACAATTTAAATCCTTACGACTGAAAATTAATTACATTTTTAGCATTTTCTCAAGATAGAACCTCAGTAATAGATTCATTGGCGCATTTACGAAGTGAGGCTGCCAAAGAGTCTGCCAACCGCAGCAAGTCATTTGACAGCGCGATGTCAATGAAGGGGCGCTGTCAACGAGAGTTTTAGTGGCGCCCTCTGACCCTCCCCAAACAAAACAACCACCGCCGGACTAACTAACAAGGACATCTCTAATTAAAACTTGGCCCAGTTAAGCTAACGGAATTACGTCCCGAAAGTTTTTTGACCCTCACAAACTACCAAGATTCAATGGAAAGTTATACGAAATTAAGATATATTTTATCAAATAAATTTTCTTGTCGACAATGTTTGCTGGAACCGTGTTTTCTGCCTTTAATTAATTTCATCCTTTTAGTGTTAAATATAAATTATTATTAGAAACATTACATGGCAGAAATTAAAAGTTACCCGAATGGCTTAACACCGCGCTACGCCTACAAATATTTTCCTCAGTTGTATTTAAACGATACCTCCCAGGATTAATTAATTAATAGACTCGCCCACTCCCCAGATTAATAAAAATATGATAGGCAAATGAGAAAGTTGTTAAAAACCATAAAGTTTCGGTCAACTCCGCAGAGGGGAGTTGTGAGCATCACACACAGCTACTTAAGTCTCCCAACCGACGCCTCTTACATCAGTTTTTGCTTTCACAAAACTTTTCCCGGTGCGAAATGGAAATTTCAACTGTCCCGGATTTAAGAGCACCAACGTTGGTCCCGCACGGCACACTTAAATGAAGTCATTGTGAATGCGGAATTTTGTCCCAAACACGATGCCTCTTGCTGCGAACTGTTCCACTCACAACCATCACACACAAGTCTCATTGAACACGCTTACTTGCCTTATCAATTCATGCTTGATCTCAAGTAGCTTACATCGTGACAACGGGTATCTACTTACGGAGATATCATCCATATGCAAATATGACACGTAAATCAATGTACTTTATAGTTATATTTATATATAATACATAACTCCAGAACAGTTACAATAAAACAAAAGGAAAACACAGATTATCTCCTTATCATTACGAACAAAGAGGAAAAATAAATCTCAACCAGTTCGCGTAAAGCTTGTGAAATTTAGGAACAAATATACGATGAAAATAACAACGATTTATTTCTTACAGACGATTTGCTTTTAAATCTATAACAAGCATAAAATAAATAATCTCCAGCCTTAATCTGTAATAGTGCGCCGTTGTGCCGCGGGCTCGGAGGAGCTCGGTGGAGCTCGGCCGGGCTCGGAGAGGCTCAGTGGGCAGGCGACGCGGCGGCCGGCGCGAGCGTGCTCACGTCACCACAATTTATGAGCGGTTCCCCGCTTCTCCACTCTTGCTGTGTTCTTGACAGCGATATATTTACTTGCGAGTGAACAGCGCTTTCACAACAAAGAAACGGACAACTTTTATTGTTGGCCGACCTACTTGTGCTAACACGTGTACACAGACAACTGAACAAAGTAATCTCGAATAGCGCAATCGTTTGCCCGTATTGAAATCATTTGATATTGCGTCTCGAAACCCGATTCAGCGTGCGTTAACACAAAATGGATTGAAAACTGCAACGATAGAAACTTCAAAGCAATCGCTGTTCGCTTTGGATCCCCGAAAATCCTTGACAAAAACATAAATTGATACAACGACGTTGTATGTTATTGTTGATGCTTTTTCTTTTGTTATTTACGACAACAACTAAGTAATATGAATATCTCGTCGATAAACTCGTTTTATTGTATTACATAACACAAGTATGCAGTGCCCTGTAGATACATACTTGGTCGAGACAAAACTATCCCTTTTTGGCTCGCCGCCAAAATGCGAAGCCGGCGTATTGTCATCAATAAAAGTGATTATCCGAGCTCCGCTCCACCACATTTACCTAAAAACCCACATCTGGTTTCTGCCTTGTTACCCGGCATCGGTTTAGATAAAAACACACATTTATCTGTACCCAACACTTTAATAGGAACACCGAATTTGACCAAAAATAATATTTCTGTAGTAAAATACATTTTATGACTATAGGTACAGCTTTAGTGTAGTAACGTAGATATGCCTTTAAAGTACTAACATTAATGGTTTCATTGAGAAAAAATATACAGTTTTTTATAAATAGAAACAAAATCTATACAAGGTCATATTATTCTCCTTTGAACGAAAACTTAAACAATTTGATTAAGCAGCAAACTCAATAATCAAGTAAACATGAGAACCCGAACCCGGCGAGCAACTTCGATAATATCTTTAAGGCAACAAATTTATTTGTAGCGAACACAAGTTCACATAATTACCTACATAGCCTAACTTTTTTCAAAGCTTTTGCTACATTCACGAGTCGCGAGATGGATGACTTTTCACTTTCCCTCTAACACCCTTTGAGAAAACGGATGCGAAAAGATATTACGGATCGCTTCGTGTCTTCTTTTGGCCTTTTAGAAACAGTTTGGGTCACACGTCAGTAAAAGTTATCGCGCAGCCTCTAGATGTATCGATTTAGGCCTTGCTCTGTAAATATTATACTGCAAATTGAATTATTTTTATTTCGCTTGAAGACGATGTCACGGTCCTTTGGGTTTAAGCAATAATAATAACACCAGTACAAGCTTTAGTTTGAAACTTTCAAGAAACATGTTTTGTCTACATACTCGACGCCAAAGACGACATACAATAATGTTATGGTCTAAGGTAATTAGTTCAATAGAATTATCATGGCTTTTTTTTTAAATTGAGACAATCTACATAATTTCAATCACAAAATTCCCCGCAAATAGCGTTCCATATGACTTTACATCGATGCAACAGTAAATATTGTGAAACGTCAATTTCTAAATCGTAGTGGAAAATTTCATGGATATTTTCGTAGCGAAATATTACTGGTGATCCGCGGTGTCGTGTCGCGCAAAGATTGGTTTAATCGGTGAAGCGTACAAACGTTCCGACCCGTGAAATGCCGCGGTTTACGCCTTTACTGTAATTTCGATGTAGACGTTTCGAGAGAACATTTTTGAGATTGAATATTGCAGATTACGTCACGATTTTTATTTTTTGTAAGTAGTAGTGTAGTAGCTATGCGATTCGTTATTATAATATACAAAAATAAAACCGCAAATGAATGAAAATAGCAATCTAGAGATGAATGGTGCATTAATATGACTCTCATTTAGCCGGTCAAACAAAAATAAACTGCCACCGAGTCCCTCTGTGTTCAATTAATTGAATGCCATTGAGCCGATCACGGCGGCATTAAAATATTAATTGGATTCTGTATGCGGACAGTTTGCTTAATCAGATTTTGTTTGTTGGACGTGTGTTAATGAATACGTAATTGTTCATATAAAAATCTGTTACTTGTCTTTAATTTTTTAGGACTGAATTTGTTATGATGAACTCTGCCAACAAAATAGATTGTATTTAATATTAAACATTTAACATAATAATTAATCCCAATGCTACAATATTTGTGTGAAGTATTTTGGAAAAGCGGTTTTACCTAGTCTTAAGGCGTAATCCAAAGAACTGTGAGTGTTGTGTAATTACAAGTGACAGTAGTATTATTTTCTGGTGTAATTTTAAATTTAATAACTTGCCAAGTTTATTGTATTTCATGTAACAAGAATACCTTTTCTCCTTACAATAGCCACAGTGTGTTAATTCATAGCACCAACAGAACAAAACATTGAAACGTCCATTGGTAATTGGTAAGGCGTCGGCGCAAAAGGAGCTTAAAGTATTTACGTAAACAAAGACGCAATGGGTCAACATTGTAATGAAATCTCCGAGGCTCGCATGAATCAATTGCGAGGCTTCCTTAACGCGAGCGGTATTGCCACTTTGTCTTGTACTCTCAATCCCTCGTGATTAATTTAAACAGCTCGTGGGAGTAATAGACCGCTTGTTTTTCCTTGTGTTCATTATGTGGATTAAGCACTGGTTTGCATATATGTTTTTGGGTTTGGCTTATACCACTCTTTGATGGATTTGTTGACTGTTTTGTTATTTGAAACATTTCTAAGATGTGTGGATAAAAAGCTTATCGCTTAAAGCGATACCCTCAGTACAACCTTAACATTTAGTTAGTTATTTAGTTTAGTATTCCTCTTAATTATTCATGAATCAAATTCAATGTTCTTGTAACATAATAATCATATTATTACTGAATGGTAATATAAAATAAGACCAGCCCACTAAATATAAGCACAATGGTCCTTGTTTTCCATGTAAACAAAGTGAATCATATAATCTAACACCATTATAGATTCAAAGAAATGGTACCTCAAAGCTTTCAGAACACAATTGCAGGACTGTAATAACGCGGCGTTCCTAGTACGCGTATGAAAGAGCGTGCGTATTGAAAAAGTTTCAATAATTGCGCGGCGCGTGCAGTATCTACTATGAATTGGGCTGTTGCACCACTCGGATTGCACGTCCGGCCGTCCGCGAGACAAGCCGGCTTACACGTCACCGAGGACCCAAATTGAAAATCGGTGAAGCGTTTAACTCCACGCTTTGTATAGACCGTTGTATATTCTTTAGAAGTTTCTTACGGGTTATTTTGTGTTATAAGTAGTAAGTGTTGCAGTGTATATTTTACATATTTAAAAATAAATGAAAATACAATATGGTATTACAAATTTCAGAGAGATTTGCGCAATGATAACACAAATGCTTTCTACCCTAAATTTTGTTACATATCGTGGGTAATGCATAAAATACATTGAAGATGGGTTAAATGTCAGCGTTGGAATACAGGTACACTTAACTTAAAAAGGTTAACAAGATAACTCGCAAATTTTCCCGACAATGTAGGTATTCGTGCATCCATTTACTGTCTATTCCCGTCACTTTATTCACCCACCTTAGAGCGTTTTACATGACATCAAACAATTTTCAAATTGACTTCGTATGCTGCATGCTAACGCGTTATTCATATTAAAGAAGCAATAAAATGCATTCTTAAGACATGAAAGTTCTTCGAATTTTATGATGTAATGCCATATCATACACGCTGTTTTTTCCTAACATTCTAGAAAAGGGCGACATAAAATACGGTTTTCCTTTTTTGTACACAATATTAATGGTATTTATATTTGGCAGGTATGTTTTTATAATAATAAAATATAATACAATAAGTAAATAATGATTAATCTGTCATTGACAGTTATCGTGATCGTCTCACAGATTATGTCGGTGTCAGTTTTCAACACAGAAACCGCAACATAGTAATGTGGCTCGAATGGACACGCGTTAAGTCCAATACACAGAATATTTGGTACATCTCTGCATTGCAATAAAATTAAGCAAAATTTGGCTAATAGAGACCTTACATTAATTAAATCGAAATTCCCTCTTACATTTGTATATAAATATTTGAATGTATTTCAATATAAAATCTTAGCATAATTGATTTACATTTACAAAAAGTTATAACTTTTCCACCCACGGCTGCATTAGTGAAATCCAATAAAACCATACCGCGTTGGAGATGGGTAAATTCTGAATTCCCTAACAGAGCAAATCTTCGACGCAGTTACCTATGAGTTTACCGCAAGTGAATTAATTACCTACTCGTAGCCGAACTGTTTACCCGGCCGACGTGACGGGAGGCTCTCGTAATTTGCTTTCAGTGTTTGTTAACCACTCACGTTTGCAGCGATGCTCGTGTTAACATATCGGATTTTGATGTTATCATAATCGTGAAGCTCTTAATGACTCGAGTTTTGACACTTTCGTGTGAAATAAACACATTATTGAGATATATCTTGTGCTGTCGTTTTGTGGAACTACCAAAGCCTTTTTGGTCTTACTACAAATCAGGACATTACATACATTCATAAACTCACGCCTTTTTCCCAGGAGGGGTAGGCAGAGGTGTTACCATGACACCCACATTTAGCCTTATATGTTCCATCCCACGATGTGATAGGGGGCGAGCCTATCGCCATATCGGACACAAATTCCTGACTCCAGCGCATAATGATGGAAAAATCACTTATCCTGACCCGGGATTCAAACCCGAGACCTCAGCTTTAGAATCATACCGTAGTAAAACTACGCCACCGAGGCAGTCAGGACATTACATAGAACGAACTTTTGTAGATCACACAAGCATTTGCCTTGGTGCGAAGTACGAACCTGCAGATTCTTGTTTTGCAGTCAGCAGTGCGATTCTGTAAAAAACAAAACTCGAATCGAAACTCATTTCCGAACTCACTCTCACTTCGACAGTCACTTTAAGTGAGAAGGTTTTGGTATTCTGTAACATCGTTCAAGGTCGCGTGAAGTGAGGTGAGTATCGAAATGTTGTGTGAGATCTTCCATAGCGCTAGTGTCGACCTTTTGAAGTTACGGTTTTCAATCCAAGTTACCGATTGAATTTTTGGCGTTTATCTTGCACGAATAAATCTATTTCATGGTTTTTTATGATAAATATGTGTTGCGTAATCAGATTAATATGTTTAAAAAAATAATAATCAATAAATAAAGGAAAAATAAATAGAGTTAGGCTGAACGCAATATGCCTTTGCCACACCCAAACATTCTTTTAAAACTAGAAACGTAACGTCATTCGGCGGCGCGACGAAATTTAAAACTTCCAAACAAAGTGTATTACAAGATATTTTTTGAAGTGTTGTTATTTAATTCAAAGTATATTTAAAACAGTGATTATTATGGAGTGAGTAATGTATAATTACATTGTATTGGTGTGGTCTACGTCATAAAGAAAGAAATTATGTGCATATATTGTTGTTTTAGATCAATTGATCGCGTTTCCCATCCTACGTTAAACCAAGTTGAAGCTTTGGTACAGTATTTAGAAGAGAAACCCCATTTGGCTAAAGGGTTTCTCAGAAATCAAAGTGCCAAAGCTCAAGCTCACAAGGAATGGGAACTCATTGCTTTGAAATTAAATAGCATTGGAGGCACTATAAAAAATGCGAAGAAATGGATAAAGGTATGTCAACATTTTTTGTTCATTCGCAGACCACTTAACGTTTAGTCATTGCATGTGGGGACGATCCTTTTATGACACTGAGCGTTTTTGCTTTTTTTTAGTATTGGGCTGACAAAAAAAGCGCAGTAAAAAAAAAATGTGCTACGAGAGCTGCTGCGAGACGTAGGACTGGTGGTGGAATGGAGGTGGTGCCTGTTTTGAGTGAGGTTGAGGAGAGGATTATAGCACTAATGTGGTGGTGGTGATGGGTTTGCTACTGGCGATGCACATTTAGAAATTCAGGTTTTTGATGTAAATACTCTACATTTCCATCATCTTTAAAAAATATGCTAACTTATAGTATGTAGTTAAAAGTTACCGTAATGTTACAGGAGACACCACCTAATTTACATACTAGCCCTTCAATTTTAATTGAAAATATTGACCAGCCAAGACCGAGCACAAGCCAGAACTATGCCTACCAAAGCTCACATCAAGTAGCAGTTGATATGGTAAGAAAAATAAACAGTAATTTACTTTATTACAAATAATTTATATGAAACAATCTTAAAACTGGATAAAGCGTAGAAGCAACTCAGTTCACTTGAAGGCTGAGAGAGAGACTTCATTACAATGTATTGGAATGTTATTTATTAAATTGATGGCCCTCATGAAAAGTATTGAAACTGTAACTACTTTACAGTTTCCTTCGAAATGTTTCAAATATAATAAATAAGAAAGAATTGACTATGCTAAATAGAATCTAAATTATTTTGCGCTCATATGTTACTATGCATTAAGTTGGTGATAAATTTTATAATCTTTTGTAAACCATGAATTCATTCTATCATTCTTAAGAAACATATGTAGAATCTAATTTTGCTTTCAGGAGGCAACCACTGTAAATACATCCCGAAGACCCAGTGGTAATTATCAGCCACCGTTAAATCATCCGTATACTCCACCGACCACTGCATTCCAGACCTCAGCCCCAAGAGAGGTATTATAGTCATATTTATATTTTAATAAGAATCCTCTTTTTTATTTTATTAGTGACAAAAAATTATAATCATACATAATTTATTTTAGCATTCTCCAATGGCTACCTCGAGCCCTAGAATTGTTGAGGAAGGGAATGCTACACCACAGCATACCATTGCCAGTGCAGTTTCAAGTATGTGTGATACTACATGGATTTTATTATGTCATCATGCAAAAGTTGAGTATTTATACAAATTTATTATTACAGCTCCAAGACGACGAAGAGTGCGTCCAAGGCGGTCACCTCCGGCCCAGCGACGATCACAGTTTCACACTATTCTTGAGAAGTTTTTAAGCTTGGAAGAGCAGAGAGTGAGACTTGAACGTCGCATGGTAACCGTTCTGGAACGCAACTCCGAAACTGAGAGGTTAATGGCACAGGCAAATGTTTCTCTTGGAGAGGGACTTAAGGCTTTGGCAGAAGCAATAAAAAAAAATTAAACAATACTGTTGATTTATTTTTGTCAGATACACACTGAACCTACTCTTAACTATAATTTATACTTCATAAAAATACCGATAAAATTACTTTAGTTACACGTTACGTAACAAGCCTTTATAAGTGCATATAGCTTTACAATTTATGATATAAAAACAAAAGCACAACTTAATCTTAAACAAAACTTAGTGCTTAATAGAAATACAATAAACTAGAGACAATTATAGCATTAAATGGTAAAATATTTGAACAATGTAACATAGTTAAAATTAAAATTACAACATTTTGTCGGAAACTTATATTTTATAATTTTAAAAAATGTATCTATATATATTATTATTATTATTATATGTAGTTTAATAATTTAACAATGATAATTATTAATGTGCAAATATACCACAATTTTTACAGATTACAAATATCCAGATCCAAACTTAAATGCGAGTGAACAATAATAATAATATAAAATCTATAAATACATATAAATTAGGTTCTACTTAGCCATAAACTATTTATCAAATTCATTCTAGACCTGCGGCCGGTTTCCAGCTCCAAATTTTGTGTATCTGCTTGTGCAAATAGTAATCTTTCATTCAACACAGTATCATCTCCATGTATTGGGGAAGGTAATCCCGCACGATTACAAATGTTGTGGAGTACACAGCACGCAACTACTATCTTAGCGACAGTGTCAGGATGGTAATGTAATACCCTATGTGCTAGGAGACACCGAAAACGCCCTTTCAATATTCCTATTGTTCGTTCTACTGAATTTCTGCCTGTAGCATGTAGTTTATTGTAATAACCTTCCGGGGTATCACCAGTTGCGCCCGCGACTGGAGTCATTAAATAAGAGCGCTGAGGATAACCGGCATCTCCTAAAAGCATTAAAAAGTTTATAGTTATATTATCTTTACATAAGTCAGTCATAATCCAGGCTGTAGCCATCTTATTTTGCAGTATTTATTACATATTAGATTAGAGGTGTAAATATTTTATTAAAGGCCCCTGCTGTATGAGACAGGTCCATTGATTAACTATATTTAATTAGCTATTTATTTACATATAAGGGTTATATTAGTTGGGCAAAATGAGAAATGTACAACATGTATTTCAGCCGTGCGACAGTTTAGTCCGTTGGTATGCCCCGTAACAAACAAGTTAATATTTATACTCACCTAATAAATACACCACTTCACCCGAATTGGTTAAGTTTTCTAAGTGGTCCCTAATGACTGAGTGGTTAAATACGAAACTATCGTGCGTCGCTCCGCCATATGACGCATCTACGTGTACTATATTAAGATCTGCATCATTAATCTGCAAAATAAAAACATATTCATCATAATACTTATATATTGCGATTGGAACAATGAAATTGATAATGCATGTAAAAAAACTTACCAACATAACATTCCGAGCGTGGAACCCCTTGCGGCAAAAATACCTTTCTTCATTATCACGCGGCCTCACCATAGCGACGAAAGTGCCATCAATACACCCGATCACCCCGGGAATACGAAATTTTTCATAAAATCTGTAACTTATAAATTTTTAATTACGTACGTTTGGCAATTATAAAATTTGAAGGGAAATTTAATAGCCACTTACCGCTCTGCCAATAATTGTCTTTCTGAACGATTTTGTGGAAATCTTATATACTTTTTTACAATAGTAGGGTGATTCATCGCTTGTACTATCTCTTTAACGCACCGGGATACGCAAGTTTGTGATATTGTATGTTTCTACATTTTTTCCTAATATTCTTTGATAGCTCCCACTTGCAAGGAATGCTAATGTGCAGAGAATCTAAAAAAATATAAGGAAATTGTAAAAATTATAGCGGTATCCTCCATCAACAAATATATGAAAAAAAATTGCTCAAGTACCTTGCACCTTGTTGAAAGCGCTCGACTAGGTCGCTTAGTTGGTACTAGTAAAGGGCGTAATTGATTCTCTAAATCTTGAATTAAGTCCTCCGAAAGTCTATAGATGTTAATAAAATTATCGCTGCGACTAGTAAGGGGCAAATTTCTTATAATTTGAGCTTGACGACGATTGTTTCTTACTTCTAATTCGTAGGCTTCTTTAAGAATACTTAATAAAATAAATGATCGAGCCATCTACAAACAAAAAATATACTAACTGCAGTAACTAAGTAAAAGTACAGTAAATCATATTCATAAAGGTATTTCTCGACATTTCGAACTTACCTTGATAATAAATACTTTTGTAGCCCCTTTTTTTACTAATTAAATCACAATTTATTTTCTTTTCACTCACAAACTCGAACACAAAATAGTAACTTATGATTTGACATAAAGGATCGAGGTGAGATTCGAAGTGAACATCGAAATCTTTGTTTCAGAATACCAATCAACGTCAAATAAGTAAGATCTCACCTAAAAATAGTTCACTTCACTTGAGTTCTCACCTTATGGCGCTAGTGTAGATTTCATACAAGTTACAGAATGCCAAATGAGTTTTCACTGCGGATTCAGAAGTGAGTTCGGTCGTGAGTTGTTACAGAATAGCACGGCAGGTCAACCGATTACGTCACAAAAGCTGTCAAATAAGATTTTATATGCAGTTTGGGTAGGCTGTATAGGTTTTGAGCCTTAGCCAGAACTTTTATTAAATGTATGTAATATTGTGCTGTATTCTGGTATAAAAATTATGTTTTTAATTATATTAATCATACCTTAGGGGCAACATTCAGTAGAAGTAAAAACAATATCAACCTCATTAATTGAGACAGTGGTATTCTATTGAGTCATTAATGGATTTAAAGTTTTTTAATAATAAAATAACAATGGATTTCTATTTTAAACGCTTATATTATACGTTAAGTTTATCAGCTGTCTCACCTTTGGGTCAACGTCCATCGTAATATAGATACGACAGCTTATCGCGCTCCCATCGAACCGCCGCGCCGCTTAGCTTCCTACTATTCTACTTTATCACTTCGGCAATAGTTTCGATAATCGGTTTCGATACGAAGATTAATTTCATTCATACAAATGTTTCACCATTATCAACAATCTTACACATTTTAATAGGATTTATAAATTTAAACCCTTTATTAATTGTGTTCTTATTTGCTAGTTCGGCAATCACTGCAGCAATCATCTGTCATAATGACAGATGCTGATGATGATGATGACAAATATTCGTCGTACGTTGAATATCAACGTAATAATACGAGACAATAAAATAAAATTAAAACTACTACTAATTATCCCAAACAATTTAATTATATGAAAAACAATAAAAATAAATAGCATTATCATTTACGAGTATAACATTACTTTAACAATCAACAACTCAATGAAATCGCATTAATAGCTTCTAGACGTTAGCTTCGACCCAGTTTGCAAACCGAGACACACGAACATTAACCCCGGGATAGTATGGGTGGTCACAATCGTACCCCCAGGAGCAGATGCCGATAACCAAGTTATTGCGGTAGAGAGGGCCGCCGGAGTCGCCGTTGCACTGGCCGCGGCCGCCGACGTCGAGCCAGCCGGCGCACAGCATGTTGTCGGTGATGGCGCCGTTGTAACGATATCCGCAGAGCCCTTGGTTAACCTTCCGAATTTGGACATGACGCAGCTGCTCGGAGGACGTGCCTAGTTCCTGAAAGTATTGCTGATATATAGACAACCTCAGCCACAATTCCACTGCTTGACTCATGCCTCCCCATAGACTAGAAGACGCTAAAAAAAGAGAATAAAATTTATTCTCTTTCAGTTGGTAATGGGATAATTTTATATATTCGCATACAAACCATCGTACATATTGGTGAAAAAAAAACAAAAAACAAAACAGGGTGATCACCTACACCCACAGTCATGACGACGCCGGTATGTCGAGTTCCCCGGTCAATCAGTGTACATCGGGCTACGCGCATTCCGATTTAATTATGTCAAAAATAACTTTGCGATAAATAATAAACCAACACTCTCTATAAGGCGCAATATACCCACTTGGCAAACGGTATTTCGAATGCATTACTGTAGTTATAAATCTTGAACTCACATTAATGACTCCCCACCCGGCGGCCCAGACGTCCTCGTTGTCAGCGACGTAGTGGTCCGGAGGCGCGAGAGTAGCAGGCTGCACCACGGTGCTATACACGACGTTAGTGCTGGTGCGCAGGATGGCCAGATCACTGTCCCGCGTGTACGGGTTGTAGTCAGGGTGGATAGTGATAGAGCTGAACGTGTGAACGGTGCCACCGCTGTTGGCCCAGGTGGAGCCAACTCGGACACGCCATCTCCAAACTGCGTCCCCACTTAAAGAAAGAAATGTGGCAGCATTAACAAATGTTGAGGATGATTTAGCAATCACTGACATATTTTTTATATTAATCCAAGTATCATTTCATGTTTAGTCTGTTTTTTGTTGACAAAAGCCTATCAATTATAATGTGAACTTATTTTTTAATGAGACTATGTGGTTATAAGCGGTTCTGTACTATCAATCTGATACTGTGAGACATAACGCTGTGAGCCCATCGCCATGCCAGGCACAAAATATCGTACCCAACTTGGAAATTAAACCCAGGTTCTCCTTGTTCACAGATTTTATAAGCTACTTCTTGACCAATAAAAGAACTTGAATAAACCAATATTACGTTTTGTTGGTAAGACACTTCCACGTCCGACATTCATAGGAAATAATAAAGATTTTCTTACAATGTGCAGTGGGCTGCACTTAACATCGCCCTGTTGGAAATGATAATCGCAGCACACTCTTGGAAGTAAAATATTCCATTCCAAGAGTAAAGTAGAGCTGCCATATCCGGGTAGTTGTTGATGGTGGTGACGGAGCCGCCTACTATCCTCGCCTGGCCTGTTGGCACGGCTGAAAACAAACACACATCAAAATAATGTCATGTAAAGCATAATAAAACCTTACTTGTCACTACAAATATACAGTTACATACAAAGACCTGACCCGCCATTAAGATACGCATTTGGTGTCAAGCGTATCAGAAATCGTTTTAGTCTCACAACATGACCACACCCAGACCCGAAGCAAATAATCGTAGATAACACAAACATTTGGCTCAATGCGGGATCGAACCCGTGCCCTGGTAGTAAAACTACCAGCGTTTTACCAACTGAACCATGGGGCTGTCCAAATACCGACACATCTCAATTAAATTACATTTAAACAGCAATATTATTAGAATTACAAAGAAAACGAACAATCAAGACCACAAAAGATGTAACTGTTGCGCAATAAAACTTACCAGAGGCGACCGAGAAGGCCAAAGCCAAAATAAGGAAAAACATTTTTACTGGCACTTTCAGAGAGAGAGTAACGTTACAAGTGTTCTGTTGTATTTATAGCTTGGTTTAATCAATTGATGATTATCTTCTACGATATTGTTATGATTGATAAAAATACACAGATAAAAGTTAATGATGCAAATCTGGGCATTGCCATATTAATACAGCATTGACATTTGTGAAAGTCATTCCAACAAGAGATTGTCTTTTAATCCCACATCAAAACAAGTTGCCTCGCAGTGCGTTAAATCGCTGCCGAGTGGCTTGATACTACAGGCCGGGTGTTAATAAACGCACCGTGTTTGTATGATCCACAAGTTATTGTCTCGAGTCTGGATGTTTGTATGGCCAAAAAATCTCCCATATTTTTATATAAGTAAATTAATCCTGAAACGCGCCATCCTTACATGGACTATTATTGCGGGTTTCATACCTTCATTAATATCTATAGTTTCAAACTCCCTTCTAAAAAACAACGACCAACTCCGTCCATATATTACGAAGTTAATACAATATTCAAGACCATATAAATCACATACACACAAGTTTACGGCTCCCACGATATATGGGACGGCGCTAAGCACACTCGCTGCGCCAATGTTTGTCTACAGTAACTCGCATACATAATGACAAACAAGCTGTATAGCTTGCACGGGAATTATGCTCCACTCCGACAGATATGACTCGTTGTTATAATACTTAAATATTAAGGTCAAGATGGCCTCGTAACCTGACAGCCAAGTCGTTTGGGTGTTCGAAACCTATGGCCCATATATGACTATTCCCAATTTTGTGTTTTGTTCAAACAACCACCCACTGTAAAAGTATAGGAAAACAGCGCTAGGGAACCTCTTCGATTTTTATTGTGTACCAAACCCGCTAACCCATCTGAGGATAGCACGGTGTACTAAAATATTGAAATAATGCCTGACTGTTCATGTTAGGTTATACGTGAAATGGGTCTCTGAAAAGCGTATTGGTGTACAGCTGTAGGTTCCTGCAAAGAGACAACACTTCGCTTTTTGATACGATAGTTCGCTCCTTATCGGCGAAGTATATGTTTAACAATGGATCTTTTGGATTAAGATAAAATAAATCATATTGGAATAAACATTTATACAACTTATCGTACTTTATATTTTCAAAGTCATTGCAACTGTAATTTAATATACAAGTAATAAACAGCTACTCATTAAAGAAATGTTGGTGGTGCTTCTACACAATCGGCCAACTATCCCACTAGTGAGCCAACTGTCGCTGCGCCGCGCCGGATGCTTGCCCCAGTTCACTATGATGTGGGTATGGAGTTAGATGGCTTAGCTGTTTCATTTTGTTGGACTAGTGAAGCGTAGTAAGTAGTAAGTTTATATGTATAATCATCTTTTATGAAGAGTACTCATTTAAAATTAAATGACACTCGGTACAAAGGAAAATAACTGGAAACTAACAAAAAAATAGTTTTCTCGAACATTTTTACGTTTATTACATTGAATAATATTGTCGCGGGCGCTAATCATCAACACTGAGAGATATGACATTAGAATATTTCGTTCACATATTATGTCGAGCATATAAAGTACTTCATGAAAATTAGGACTTGTGGTTCCCGCTCCACCCGAATCCAAATAAAAACGTGAATTACACAAATGTTTGTCTCGTTGCTGTTATAAAGCCCGCAGCCTCTCATTTCTCAGCCGGAGTCTTATGTTATATTAATATCAGATGAATAAATACACGTACATCACATCACATCGTATTAACCTTCAGTATATTTAAACATAAATAAACCAATGTTACATGCCTACACCGTTATAATATAATAAATATGTCGACACGGCGAAGCCTAACAACATAAGTAGTTACAAAAATACGCTTGTACCCCCTCTATCGCCGCCCCCGCCTCGTGGGAACATCCCCACATACCCCACGTTCCATGTACGCAAACATAATGTTATTTAGCATTGTATGAGCAACTTAACAAATTACCGCTCGCGTTCCAGCGTTTCGCGACTAATTGTGTTATGATACCTAACATGATAATTTTATTCCAGGTGACACCGACGACCATGGCCTGCCCTCAGAGAAGAACAAGGGCTGTGACACCAATCTGTATCTTTATCATGTAAGTATTATTCCATTATTACCAAGTATTAGGATGTATTATTATGAACCGTAGACTATGCTTGAATACATTTCCAAATTATACAATATAGCTGAAAGGAGATGAGGGAAAATAACTTTAATTTAAGACTAAATTTAATGTATTGATATTGGCTGTAATTTATGCAATAACATCAGTCTATAACAATTTCTCTACAGACGCTTAGAACCTTGAAAGTAGTTCTAATTTATTCTAGCTAAGTCACTCTCCTAAAATCCGCCCAATAAGAGGTTTCAGATCAGCTTTGTCAAGTGATACACAAATTATATACATTAAACGACACCTGTGGCCTACAGAGTCTATGAAGGCTGGTATAAATATCTTGATGAGGCTTCCGATTAACGTCCTAAATTCGTGGCAAGGGAGTTACTTATAGCACGCTATTCATTGCTGGGCTAAGACTATTATCTGTGGGATTATGCTCTGCCAGTTGGTGAGGCGATCGCCGGTGAAGCGAGTACAACGATTACTTTATCGTTTATACTCACTGCTTAGTGACAAAAATAAAAAGATATTTCCTGCTGAAATTGCATGGATTTTGACTTGAATCTACCGTATTTATTGTTGTATCTTAATTTAAAATTCATAGTGAGATAGATAATAAAAAAGAACAATATGGATCATAATTCGAATCAGTCATTTTTTTAATAATTAGTAAGACTCAATAAAAAAAATATTATAGTCCATTTCTATACAATATTTTTGAAACTAAGCGATTTATATACCAAACTTTGCGTAAATATTTCTCATTATTTGTGAAGAATATTTCAAAGCTATGTAATCTAGACTTAATGAATTACTTTGTTCGTGTATTTAATCACGATTATTAATATTCCTCGAGCTTTAAGTCAAAATGTAGATAGCTTATTGTATAGTCAAAATCTCAGAGCCGTAGTGAGTAGCGCGGATCAATCAAAGCATCAAGTCTTATACGTCAGGTCAAAGAGCTTGTATATTAACTTGTCATCACACGACCTCGCTGTTATTAATGAACGGGATATTTACTTACTTGCGATACATCATACATCTTGGTTAAATTTTGCTAAATCTTGGATCACAAGACCTTCATTCTTTGAGTTTCAGAGACCTTTTAAACAATCCCGTACGTTATCTTCATACTTAAAAATGCATCCGGCATTTGGTCAGCAAGGTTGATTGAACCAAAATTCTTCAGATGATCTCGAGAAAGATAGTGTAGTTTATACCAGTCAGAGACACATAACCCTATCTCCAGTCTAAATAATCAAAACATATACCAGTAATTTTTGTCGCTCGCTGAAACAGTATTTTTCTTGCCTTCTCTATTTATTTGTTTAGGTCTTGGCGCTGTGAGACCGCAAAGTCCTTCGTATCTTTTAATGCCCACGACACGTATATTTCTAGGTATAAGGTCTGTGTCTGTAGGGTGTACATTTTATTATTTATTTGTTATATTCGTTTATTTACGAGTTTGTTATACCAACATGTCTCTGTGGGTCCATATTAAAAGTAGTAAATACAGACCCAATAGCCCGGAGGCTGTATAAAATACAGTAAATATAAATACGTATATTATGTTTACTGCAAAAACAGTTTGAGGGCGCCTCGTAAAAGTCTTGAGCAAATTATGGCAACAGTTTGTAAAGGGCCGGGTTATTTTACACCGCAGAGCTGCGACCTTACACGTGCCGGCGCTCTTGAGGCTAATAAATATACCGTTTTGTTACTTGCTAGTTTCGGGAAATTATGTGGGAACAATTTTTTATCTTTTATATCCAAGCCACACAGTTGTCTTTTGGTATTGGTATAAGAAAAAAAAAGTGATATTCTTTGTACATCCTTCATTGCAAATCGTTACAACAATTTACATACTGCAATTGTTATGGCTTTGGAATAACTTAATCTTAATGCAATAAATTTTGGTTTGTTAGTATCTGCCATGACCTCGTATCTATCAATAATTAATTAATGTTGAATTAATTTTAGTCATATATCAATGTTAAAAAATCAGCTATAGTAGTATTTAAAATATTATACAATACTTAATTTTCCAATTCGTAACAACTTTAAGCATTAAAACATAGAATAGAGATATTCCAAATTAATTAATTCCATCATCGCACTTTCCGTGGTCATAAAATTTGCATATTATTAAATTGTACAACTCCTTTAACGGCTCCTATCCTACAACTAATCTGATAAGGTTATAAAATACCCACAGAATAATTGATTTACTTAAATCGAATACCTTTTAGATTTCAATTTTATAAAGTTCATACATTATTACACGTAACGCTTCCGAGCCAATTTAGGGTTCACATTTGGAGAATTTCTTAAAGGAAATAAATCCAGCGCCTTATTGAAATTGAGTTTGGAGCGTATTACTTAGGCTACGAACTTGAGTGCGGGCACGTCTACGCGAACTCTCGATGACCCGTATAGATCGTAGCTTTCGTAGCTCGTTCGTAGCGCTCGCGTAGCTGTCGTAGCACTTCAATTTCTTACTCTATTGGCTCGAGTTTCATGTTATTTTCCAGATCATAATATTATTTCTTTACATGTGGATGCTGGATAGCATTTTGAAATATCGTCATTATTTTAAATACAAAGAAACGAAAAATGTTCTTCAAACATATTATATAATGTAATTCATATTCGTAATAAATGTTACTACAGCAATAAAGCTTGCTTATCTTTATTACACACAATTTAATACGCGAATATTAATTTACATAAAAGTACAAACGCGCGCGAGTCCGTGTGGGTAAATAATATAAAAAAAACTTTGGCTTAAGTAAATATAGGTTCCACACCTGCGGCGCTGGCTCGGTGGGGCCGCGGGCGGGAATAATCCGGGGGTGTAATCTCGTATATAATTCACGCACCATTTGCGAGCCTCGTGACTTCTCGCCCGGCCATGTATATGGATGGCAATAGGCGAGACGGGATGGAACGTTTTATAAACACGTTCCGCAAACAACTTATGAGGTAATTTGCGACGCTCAACTGCCGCTGTTCAGCTCAGATGTGGCCTATTTACAGCTATAAGTGTGTGATTCATTTAATTTGGAGCTACTTCTGTGTGTGTAGCTTAACTGTAATATCAGGGTAAGTTTTAAAGAGGCTATAAGTTGAATTTCCTTAAGACAGAAGTGGCACAAGTGCGGCCAACAATTAGCCAAACCTTTATCTGTCCCAATATGAGGTGTACAGCGAAAACAATATAGGAATTACCAGTCATAAGCTATGGTTTGCATGTTGTTACGTTTTTTTAAACTATTCAAGCCTAATCAGATTTATTATTCCATCACTAAGGATAAGTTTTAATTCCGACATCATAATATAGTAAATTATATGATACTGGAAAATAAATAGAACAGATTTCTTACGCATGAGAATTCCTATGTCTCAAGATGGCGAGCGCAATGGAATGCCAAGCATTTCCTTGTAATTCATAGTGTCGTTTGGTTTTATTTATTTATTTTATTTATTAATCCTTTATTGCACAAAAAGAAACATTTACAGTAAATAAATGGCATAATAATATGGTTTTGTTGCCCATGAGCGGTCGTATCGCTTACCATCAGGGGAATGGCATACTCGTCTCGACATTCATTGCAATAAAAAAGAATCTATTAACGTATTGTTTTGTGACTTGCATTATTTCTGCATGACAATGCCAAAATATTCAAAATTCATTTTTATTTCTAACAAGATTCTACCAACAAGTATATATTACAATTTTTATATTTATGTGCATTTTTATCTGTTATTTAACATCAAAGCTCAGTATAAAATGTAAATAAAAATTTGCTACAACACAATAGGAAAGTAACAATATTTTTATGAGCGCGCCAGGCTTGCAAGGACCTTGTGTATTCGTTAAGGCCATTCATAGAGCAATGAATCCCTATAACAAGCGCCTCTGATTATATTATTCATGTCTAATAAAACCTTATTTTCTCAGAACGAATAAGAAATATATTTAGGACAAGCCTAATGAAAAAACTAGTATTATTGCAATTGTCCGTATTTATGCAAAAAGGAACCATGCAGCAAAAACGCACTTCTGAGATATCAACAGATTTACAAAAACATGTGCAGCTCTGTTAGATTAAGTAAAATTACTATTTATTTTATTTAAATTTAGTGATAAATTACTTATTTAACTATGTGTATATAAATTTACTCTGAATACTCTTAAACTTTCTAGATATTTAAGAAAATGTGCATGTGGTTCCTTTTAACATTTACTAATTGATAGGTTTTCTCATATGCAAAAAAGAACCACAACGCAGGGACTTCCTGATATAAATGAAACTATGTATTTATATTATCGTAATGAAGCTTTAATTCACTAAAAATAATACATATTATACGTTTAATCGACGTTATCGTCAAATTGGATTTCGAAATCCACCGTGTCTAGTCCATCTATGTCGTCTTCTATTGCATCATCACTAACAAGACCATTGTAAAAACTCAGTGCATCTTGTGGAATGAGATGTAATATGGACTGAAATATCGCCTAGTGGGGACGCGGCTTAATGTCACTTCAAAAAGTATGTTGTACATGCGTCTTGTATAAAAATCATGCAAAAAAAAACTTGTTATTTTTTTGAATTGCGCGGGCTAAGGCGTATCTAACCTTGTTCTGCACAAAACAGCGGCCTCATGAGCAGGGCTTGTTAACGATACCAATTCACATTAAAAGTATCGGTAAATACCGGTATTTTCATAAAGATACCTGTGTATCGTTAAAATTAAGTAGCGTTAATTGAGTATCGTAACGAAACACAATCGTTATGATACAATAACGTTAACAAATATGGATTTTTTTTTACATGGATAACGTTAAAAAAATCGGTAATTTCGTATCGTTACTTTATGCGACGTTGCTTGTAATTTAAATCGTGAAGACTGCCCGTTATTTATTTGGTGCTTATTTAATCACAAACGCGTGCTGACTGCCGCCACGCTCTTCGTATGAATGTGGTTGGTTGGCAAACGTTGAGACTTGCCGAGAGCGAAGGTAACGAAATACACTCATAACGTTAAAAGTATCGGTAAGTTTGAGCGAAGGTAACGAAATACATTCATAACGTAAAAGTATCGGTAAGTTTGGTAGTACCGGTATTTATGTTAAACGTTAAAATACCGTTAAATTGGGTATCGTTACTTATGAATTTACCGATACCTGCTTCTAGCACACTTAACGATACCAAACTTTTACCGGTATTTCAAGCCCTGCTCATGAGCATTAAAATCGAACAAATAATTAAATAGCTATCCCGGCACCGCGACAAACCACAGACAATTAGGTGACTCACTCCACAATCGGGAATAAATCAAATGTGGATAAAGCGTACAACTCAGATTCATTAAGTACTTAAATGCACTAAATAAAACTACTTACCTGTTATATGTTCAAAATTATCTTCGGAGTTCATCTCCAATGCTTTATTTACTAATTGCTTGCTTCTACTCAACATTTTCACACTTAATTTAATAAGAAGTTAATAAAAACAATAGAACTTCCTTCGCGGAGAAAAAGAACGGTCGTCACTCATTCGAACTATTTCGTTGAATGTCACCTATTTTGACAGATGTTCGACGTTTTACTTTAAAACTTTGAGTTATTGCACTTTAAGCCATATAAGCAATGGAATAAAGTTAATATTTCGTTGTTTAAAGATGAGAGGCATGTAACAAATCATGTCATTTGGTACCTTTGAGCGATGATGGGTTTCAAAATGTTATATGCATAATGGAATCACATGCTAGTGGTTCTACTGTTTTACAATATTTATTAATAAATGATAGAACCGAATGCTCGTGATTCCATTTTGCATAAAAATGTCAGCAATTAAAATATGAATTTATTTTACGCATAACCATATCACAGCAACTTGGTTCCATTTGGGGTATTAAAAATAATTGTTAATAATAGAAATATGTGTAACGTATAATGGTACCAAGTATGTGTGGATCTGTTTTGTATAAAATGATATGGTATTAATATCGTTTATATGTTTGAACAATCGAGTTCCATTGTGTTGTGGTTCGGTTTGGCTTTATGTATAATGTTTGTTTCTGCTGTTGGTTCTATTCAGCTTTTAGTATACCTTGTTTTTAAGGGAAAAATCGTGTGGTTCTTTTTTGTATAAGAATTTAGAGCACGTTTAAATTAGTATTCTTCAAAAAAAGTAAAAAACGATATTTGTCGTGTGGTTCCATTTTGCATAAATACGGACAATTGATCTTATCTTTATATAGCTACAATTTATCTTTAACTTTGAAATTGGTTCCACAGCTTTGCATAAGTTTTATTTGTAGAAAGGATTTGTAAAGTAGGTATATAAACTGTGTTTAATTTACCAAATTATAACATGAAATATTACTCAAAAAATTAGTCAAATTTATTTATTCTGTTATAACAGCTTAAAGTAAGTTTACCGCTGTCCAACTTATTTAAATTATTACAGTTTACATTCGTATTTATTTATAATTTATTTTATCGCAATCGCTATACTCGTATTAGAAAGCAGAATCAAGATTCCGGCCAATTTATTAAACGCCGCCCACGATATAATTTCTCGGCGGTTGCTTTGTATTCAAAATGTTATGGAGCGTATAAGTTTATGCGAAGGTAAACTAGGCCTCGTTAGGCAATAACAATTTACATTTACAACTGCGAATTTTAATTAGCGCTACATGCTTAGCTAAGCGTGTTTTTGCCGAAACACATCATGTCCATATCCGACGGATATTGGTCTGGGGAGCTTCCTCGATCTATAACGGAGGTTCTCAACACGACCCCAATCGTCCACTGCTCTGCGCCAAATGTAGGCCAAAATGTAAGTACAAAGTTGTGGTGCGTAAAAATATCTTGGATAATAACAAGAAAACTTTAGTTCGTCTTGGCTCTGACCCAAAAAATGTTGAGAATGTCTGCTCAGTACGTCTAAACGATCGAAGACCACTCGAACACACTCCACAACAAGGCCGACTGACACCGAAAGCAATGCTTTGCTTTTAAACAATTTCATGAAGGTCAAGAATCCTCGAGATGTCGAGAGGACACAGCGTGGCTCGGAATTATTCATGGAGTATGAGCTTGAGCTTTGATGAGCACGCTCAATAACTACCTCTGGAACGTTTCAATGCAAAAAGTCTATTTAATACAGATATTTTAGAACAGTCCTTATCAGGATATTATAAGCTAAGGTAACAGCTTCCATTAGTATACAATGAACGATGAAGTAAAGTATTATATTTAATTATTCATTCGTGTAACTTAGACATAACATATTAAATCCCACTAGTTACGCAACATAACATAAAATAAAGCTATATCGTACGTTGCCTACTCGCTTGTATAAATAGACGTGAGTTATAATTACACGGTTTATTAAATAGTCATGAAGCGCGCGAATGTGAATGAATCTACACAGAATCTCAATCTTGCTCGACGCAAACCACACAGCCAACATAAAATGAACAAAGGACTTCATTACGTTCATGATTTCAACAGCGCCGCGCCGCGCCGCGTCGCAACCCGCACCGTCCGGACGCCAAATAAACTGCCGAATAATGGCGACTGTACAAATGAAAACAAATAGGAAAAGCGGCCGGTGATAAATTACTTGTGTTGTGCTTCTTTATTTTACGGCCGAACATAATTTACGACGCTGTTTAGAACAATCATCGCCGCTTAAAAACGCTCTGCTTTTACTAAATTCAAAGGTTTTTGTACTAGCGCCGTGTACAGAGCACAGCTGGATTTATGACCGTGCGACTCAGTTGTAATGCTTTGTTCCAGCTTTTAGTGCACGTTTTCGTACACAACTTTTAATGCATCACGTCGCGACGCTTTTATCACAAAAAGTAATTACAAAATGTAAATTAGAGTTACACATTTTAGAGCTTTCTCGTTTTCATTTCCTACCTGACTATTATTATTAGCATTTTGATTACTCGGAGCGGAAAAAAATTACATTATTAAACCAATCCAATACTCTGTCGCGGACGCGAGGTTTCGTTTTAAATTTAAACAGCTAATCCGTTCCATTCCGAATGGAACGCGATTCAAATCCCTGATTTACACTTGCATTTGGGAACGGGGATCGTGTGCTCGGAGTGGCGTCACATTCTCGGGAACTGAGTGACGATTACTCGCTTCGTTTGAAGCTATATACGGTGAGTGTCGAAGCGATGCAAATGGCACGTAAATAAAATACGAGCGTCGCGAGCTGACTTCGTGGATCTCATTCGAGCAGCTCTGAGCGTGTGCTCCACCAACGGCACATGTACTGTGTGGTGTGTGCCGTCGAGTGCTACATATTAAATAATGAATTGAATGTCGACACTTCGCCTTGCTTCTGTACTCCATTTTGTAATTAGTTCACTTTACTATTCGACTTTTAAGCGTACAACATTTCTACTTGCGAGGAACTTGTTTGACAGCCTCCGTGGCGCAGTTGGTTAGACGCCGCCTGTTAAACGAGAGGCCGCGGGTTCGATCCCCGCACCGAAACAAATATTTGTGTGATCCACAGGTATTTGTTTCGGGTCTGGGTGTTTCTGAGACCGAAAAATCTCTCGTAGTTTCTGATACCCACGACACAAGACTCGATCTTAGTGTGGGGTCAGGACTATGTATGTGACTGTTGGGTGTATTTGTTTATTTATTTATTTATTGTCGTTTAATTTAATGTTTTTTTCTTCTTACGCAACTGCAGCAAAAATCGAAATTAGTATTGAATCAAAAGTTTATTAATTTGTGACATTACCTTAGGATTCTAACAGACATAGACAAACAGAACTACCTATGTAATACTAGATTTGCTTCAGTCAATATGCCAACGATAGCAATCAAAAGCTTACTTATTTCCTACTTTTTGATTTATGTACATCTTCATCTCCAAAATATCCAAATAGTAAATACATTCGTTGCGAAAACATGCCAAATTCCTGTTAATATTACATTTAAAAAGATATATATTATTAAAAAAAACATTAATATTTAGACTTCTAAATAACAGTGATTATTTAATCAGTATGCATTAGAGCTTTCATTTGATTAAGTATTCTCACTTCACTAATAAATCAAACAGATTTTCAACAAGCGAAGTAGATTGCATTATGCAACACCCACTCGAGTTTGGGAACGCAAACTTGTAACTACACTTAGAGCAGTTACACACGCATCAAAAGACGCGACTGCAATCCACGAACTTTCAACAATCCCATGATAAGTGGCTTGCAAAGTTACAGTTATTGGAATTATGAACTACTCGTACTAGTTCATGCTTAGTTGTTTATGTGTATCTGTATCAGCCCAAATACGTCCCACTGCAAGGCACGGGCTTTCTTTATAATCGAGAATACGATTGAGAGGGGTTATGCCATATAGTTCGCAACGCTGGCCTAGTGCGGGTTGGCGGACTTTACATACCGTAAAAAAATTAAAAATCGCTTCATATTCTTATCGCTTACAAATGCAGGTTTCCTCACGATGTTTTCTTTTACCGTTATAGTGCGTGGTAATTGACTTTCATACAGTTGTTGAACTACAGTAATTACTTAGAAAATTGATAAAATAGGAAAGGTAATTATCATGTCAAAGCTTAATATAGTAAAACAAAACCTGATTAAAATCAAATTTGGACAAATAAAATTTGCTTATGACGCGCAATTAAAGCATTTTCAATTGTAATTAAATTTTAATAAGTTAAAGTCAATATACCCTCAATACACAAAAAGGAACACGTAATAAGCCCAAAATAAATTTCTAACATGACTGGGCAATGAACAAAAGTGCAGACAACGGCTTCAAGCTCACACAGTGCTCATTCAAAAGCTTAGTAATATTAAACATTTTAATAAAGTTTGTTTTCAAAATATTTGTCAATAATATGGAACTAATAAAGATGATGGTTTCTTAAATTTACGCGAATGTTACACATTGAAATGAAAACTAATTCTATTGTCAAACTAATGTCCGCCCCGTGACCACGAAAGCTGGAAGCAATCGAAACGTAGGTCGGGAAGTTAAAAAATGTAAAAATTAAACCAAATCGCGATAAAATCCGTAAAAATTAATTTTATTTCAATGATAAAGATGAATTCTTACTAGACGATTTCTACGAATTAAAAAAATCGGTTATAATATGATTATAATAAACACCCAATAGTGTATCTAACTCCACGATAATGGAATATCAAAAAATAAAATACAAATAAGCTGGTTAAAATGTAAAATTGGAACACTTACCAGTATTGATCAATTTATTATTCATTGATATAGTACAGACTACGGCAGTCCCATAATTTTACAACAAAGTTATAACAATATAACCAAAAGCGCACAAATTTCCATAGGCCCAAAGTAAACAATTCCATTAGCGTTCTATAAGACAAAGGACTCTATCTAACCAACAATCGTGTTATCACAAAGAGCAGTCTGCGTAACTTTATGACGACTACCCTGGAGAGATCGCGATAGGACTGGGGCAATTACGTAACAGACAACCCTGTGCACGCAGCTTTACATTGTAGTTTGTACCTTTTGTACCGTTCACTTTTACGAATGGCCGACATATTTCACATCCGCACGATACGTGATTCGAGTATCAATATCTCACGGCACTTTGCTCAAGGACCCTCCCAACAATATTAAGATCGCGCTGACTACATCAAACGTTACAGTGCCGTGTTGAATTTCACATGACATCAAAAATGTATCTACAATATACCTACATGTTTTTTTTTATATTTGCTACGTATAAAGTATGGTTATGAATAAAATATGTCTCGTAGGTCGCTTTTATATGTGACACAGTTGACAAAGGCACAAGGCAACATGATCAAAGATTTGTTTTATGATTTTACGTACAGATTGCATATGTTTATACTTCATAGGAAAAGGACTGATAGGGAGAGCAAAAACATTGTGAAATAGAGGATGTACTATAATTTCTTTAAAAACGTTATTTGGTCGGCCATAGGTCAATATCAAGTTATTTATACCATCAGTACATAAGTATAAACCTATTAATGTCTTATTGTCTCAAACCTGAGGAGTTTTACCCGTAAGATCATAGTTTACTTTTTAGGCTTGTTAGATTTCTGTACACGCACTAATGTTAAGTGTTTTATTGATTGTTACAGGAAGAAATCGAGGACCGTCCGAGAGCGGCCACGTTCCTCAGCTCTCTGGCGGACTACTCCAACACCATCCCCACGGCGTCGGCCGCCGACCCCGACGCGCCCAAGCCAGCGCCCCCTGCCCGCATGGGCACACTCATCGGCGTCTACCTGCCCTGCATCCAGAACATCTTCGGCGTGATCCTCTTCATCCGTCTCACGTGGGTTGTAGGCACCGCCGGCGCTATCCAAGGCTTTCTTATCGTCCTCACCTGTTGCTGCACGGTAAGTTCCCTTGATGCCTTTGAGTACTTCAATACATCTACTCAGGTAGCCTCCCAAACTAATAGCCAGGCGTTCTCACACTTTGATCTCAACTTATCTAATTAACGTTATCCGCAGATAACTAGGAGCATATATACAAGTAACTAGAAACGCAACGATCCCATTATTCTGTCGCTTATCTATCAGGCCCCATTACAGTAGCAATGCAGCCGCTCAGATTTCATCTTAGTTTAATAATAGCGTAATAGCGGCATCTATAAAATCGATTCTGTCCAAAACTGACAACTATTTAGATAGGTTATTGAGATAATGTGTATAAGCCATAAAATATGTCGGCAGACTATGCTCACCGCAATATCGATGTCTGCTATCGCTACGAACGGCGTGGTACCGGCGGGCGGGTCGTATTTCATGATCGGTCGCTCTCTGGGGCCGGAGTGCGGCGGCGCGGTCGGCATGCTCTTCTACACGGGCACCACCCTGGCTGCCGCTATGTACATCGTTGGTGCTGTCGAAATTGTTCTGGTAAGTCTCATACATGAACGTCGAGCGTTGACTACCCACTACTACTCCACCGCCCACACCCTACTTTTCTAAACAGGGTCAAAGGCAAACGTGCTACAACCCCGCATTCATAAAATGGAGAGCGTCTCGCAGTGTGAATAAAATTATATCCAAGGTAAATTGCGGCGCTTGCCGTCTGCTCGTACTTCAAAAGCGTCAGGCCGGTCAGCTCTCCAGGGACTCACGGTCAATTTACAATTTATACCGACGCCGCTCTGCCAGTTTTATTGCTGTATGCGGCCTGAAAAATTGCTTTCAAACCAAATAAATGTTTATAGCGACGTGCTCGCACACGTTCCTTGTAATATTATTGTTACTAACCTAATCACTTAGAATATAAGTTCTCTCGCTTATGTAAGACGCATAATTAAACATTTGTGAAAGAATAAGTCTTAAATGTTTAATTTAAGTAATGTTTTTTTTGTATTTCTGGGTAAATTTAGTATAATTGAAGATGTGATTCAAATACAATTAAGATCCTTTAAGCAGTCAGCCAATATTTTACCTACATAAAAATTAAGATATCTCATATATCATCATAGATATCTCATATCATAAAAATTAAGATACTCACGCAAAGTCCAAAGTTGTAAAAAATTAAAGTTTGCGATCAAAAACAATTTAAGTGAAAAAATGATGATACTTCGTATGTAACATATTAAGAAATTGTCTTACCAGCAGAGGTCAGCTGAAATAAAAGAATTACGTAATACAAATGAAGTAGAATTTAGCGAGGTTAAACCCAGAAATTTTTGTAGGGTAAATATAAAAGGTTATTGGGTCCATTATGAGGATAGCCAGTAGCAGTAGTAGGTATTGAATGCGTGTGGGTTACGATACGGCTCACAATGCGAACGACGTTAGCGTAATGATCGCTTCAAATTGGCCATACAGACCGACCCACTCTCGATGCCCATTATGTCCGGAGAGACTCAATTTCCTCTAAAAGATAAGAAAATACTTTAATAAAGGAGCTTGTCGGTTGTACCTTCATAAGATCATAATTCAATTACCGGCATTTTCTGATCACATCCGCGAGCCTCGACTCGTGTGCTGAATACTGCTCCTCCAAACTTGGGAAACGTCCGATCTTGTCTAAAAGTAATTGTTAACTGCGCTCGTGCCCACAATACTAATATTTTATCTTCAGTTTTCTTTTAACATTTATTACTGCTATAAAAATCGCAACATTGTTTGCTGAAATTGATTTTGTTACTTTCCTCATTGTTATTTTCTCCTTAAGGATATATTTTGCAGTCAGTGTACCGTATTGTTTGTTGTTTTATGTCGATTTCAACATGCAAGTTACTTTCAATTCCCATTTAAAGTAATGGAATATTGGTATTTTTAGCAGCTTATTTATTGTTACAATGAAATTTGAAACTGAAATCACTTAATATATAGTTTTTTCACAAAACGTTTTTCTCTGCTCCGTTTCAACAACGTTTGACTTCTCGGTATATGGAAGGAATGTACTAATTATGACATTCTACATATTTAATGAAAAAATACCTCTATGAATAAATTAAAAGCCTACTCTTTCAGAAATTTTTCCTAGTAGTCGTACGCTCTTGACATACTGGTCGTGGTCTTGTTAAGACAATAATACAGATACCTACCAATGTTATTAAATGAAACATATTCAAATAAAAACTAAATAATTATCTATACTATAAAAGCTTTTGAGAATCGATACATAGAAACAATGCTTTGATTTTACAAAACTTCGCATCAAGTCGTATTCAGAAAAGCTTTCTCTATTAAAAAGATTGCTCACACAAAATGTAAAATGATATGCTTGCCTCCTCATAAGTTTTTTTAATACTTCAGACAAGGCCATACGCCACGATTTATCCACATTTAATTTTACATTAATCAACAGACATACATGGCTCCCTGGATATCGATCTTCGGTGACTTCACCAAGGACCCCGAGGCGATGTACAACAACTTCCGCGTGTACGGCACGGGGCTGCTGCTCGTCATGGGCATGGTGGTATTCGTAGGCGTCAAGTTTGTCAACAAATTCGCCACCATCGCCCTCGCCTGCGTCATACTGTCCATCTCCGCGGTGTACGCCGGCATCTTCGTCAACTTCAACGGCAATGATAAGCTGCAGTAAGCAAATAATATAATACCATTTCTTATTTTGATCGGCATTACGATGCTTACTGCCAGATAGTTTATTAGGCATGTCTCTTAAATTTAGCAAATTATATTCACTATGTTTAAGTACTCTTTAAAGTAGGTTATAAGTAATATTTTTAACAGGAAATATTTTTGAGAGATGCCTGTGTGGCAATAAGTGAATTTAATAATTATTTCTAAATATTTGTTTTAATGACATAAATTTTCATTCTTGCATCAGTTATTCTGCCTTATTCATTGGAAGTAATTATTGCAATATTACATACAGACATACAAATTAAGTTGTATTTAATAAACTTTCCCAATTTAAGATTAAATACAATTTCAGAATGTGCGTGCTCGGTCGTCGTCTCCTAAAGGATATTCATATTGAAAACTGCACGAAGGACGTCACTGGCGAACTGCACCAACTATTCTGCCCCAACAACACTTGTGACCCTTATTACGCCGCTCACAATATCAGCATTGTTCAGGGCATCAAGGTAAGAAGAAGCTGCTTGTTTTTGTCTTTTCTTTCTAACATTATTAAAACAATTGGTATGCGGAAACTAGTAATCTTATATAATTTCAGAGTTAATTAAACGGAAATCTTACAAATAACTCGTATAATTCAAGGCACGTTATTAATATTTCATCATTTCTTGTAATGCAATTGTAGGGCCTGGCTAGCGGAGTGTTCTTCGACAACTTGCAAGACTCTTTCCTTCAACTGGGAGAGTACATCGCGTACGGCAAGGAACCCGATGACATCGAACAAATGGAGAGACCCACCTACAACCAGATCTACGCCGACCTTACCACCACCTTCACTATTCTTATAGGAATCTTCTTCCCATCGGTGACAGGTAAATACAATTAACAGTTAACTATATACTTACGGCCGTAATGTTTTGCCCCTTTCCATCGACTTCGGAAATCAGCAAGTGTAAAACTAATTTCAAGCAGGTGTCCATAATTATGTCAGTTGGAGGAACAAATACTCGTAATTGCATTTGATTTTATTTTGTTTACACTTTACATTTACACATTACATATGTTTAAAGTCAAAGCACAATTCATTAAACCATAATATGCCTCCTCAGCCTCCGTGGCGCAGTTGGTTAGACGCCGCCTGTGAAACGAGAGGCCGCGGGTTCGATCCCCGCACCGGGACAAATATTTGTGAGAACCACAAGTATTTGTTTCGGGTCTGGGTGTTTGTGAGACCGAAAAGTCTCTCGTAGTTCCTGATACCCACGACACAAGACTCGATCTTAGTGTGGGGTCAGGACTATGTATGTGACTGTTGGGTGTATTTATTTATATATAAATATTACAATTTATTTATATAATTATTTTGTGTGGAGGTATAATGGCTGGCTCTAATCGTTCCGGCGATCTGGCGGATGCGCAGAAGAGCATCCCGATAGGAACCATCTGCGCCATCCTCACAACCTCCACTGTGTACCTGTCTTGTGTATTGTTGTTCGCTGGCACCGTCGACAACCTCCTGCTTCGGGACAAGTAAGTCATTCTTATTTGAGTATTTTTGGTAATTAGACTACCTACTACAAATTTTGAAAGTGAATTATAAAAAACTGATGACTTATACGAATTAAATTCGGCAATATTTTAAAGGAATTCTGTGTTTGAATGAATTTTGATTCTTAACTTCTGAGACTACCGATTTACTTCTTTAATATTTACAATTGCGTATTCATCACTATCAATGTTTACAATTTATTTTTAAATGTTTCCAGATTCGGTCAGTCGATTGGTGGCAAGCTGGTGGTAGCTAACATGGCCTGGCCTAACCAGTGGGTGATCTTGATTGGTTCGTTCCTATCGACCCTCGGTGCCGGCCTGCAGTCTCTCACCGGAGCCCCGCGTCTACTGCAAGCGATCGCCAAAGACGAGATCATTCCGTTCCTCGCCCCGTTCGCTGTGTCTTCTAGCAGGGGTGAACCTACCAGGCAAGATCTTAACGTTTCATGTTTACTATTTTTACACAGATTGTTTAAGATATAAATCCTGCCTTCAATTTATTCTATATAACTCCGTGTTAACCTTCGTATTCCACATCGTAAATTATGTAATTTTGCATTTCAACTGTAATTAGACTTTAAATGTTTCAGAAACTATTTCGAACCTCATTAACAAAGCATTTATAAATTCTAATTTACAAAGTTTGTCGCACTACAGCTGTATTTCTCTACACCTAGAAAATTGTTTGACATTCTTAATAACGATTTTCGCAGGGCTCTTCTCCTGACGATGGCTATCTGCCAATGCGGCATCCTGCTCGGCAACGTCGACATCCTGGCTCCTCTGCTCTCCATGTTCTTTCTCATGTGCTACGGCTTCGTCAACTTGGCCTGCGCTCTCCAGACTTTACTGAAAACTCCAAACTGGCGTCCTCGCTTCAAGTACTACCACTGGTAAGAATTTATTTGTCTAGTGTCAGTGACAAATTAGCAAAACGGACTCCAACACTGAGATTATTTCTAATTTCCTAAAGTGTCGATTTCGTTTGCAGACCAAAATAAGCATTAATTATAAATTAATTGCAGGGTATTTATACATACGAAATTAATCCTTTTGAAAACTGTTACAATAAGATGTATACAACATTATTATTTTTATTTACAGGTCTCTGTCACTCGCTGGATTGACTTTATGCATCTCTATAATGTTCATGACTTCCTGGTTCTATGCTCTGATCGCCATGGGCATGGCCGGTCTTATCTACAAATACATCGAATACCGAGGGTAGGTTGTTATGAGCTTTATAATTTTACCTTAACACTATGCAACTACTACTTTTAAAGATCTTTCGTAACCGACGATATTTCAATCATTATAACTGCAGATATCTCGTTTTGACGTATTATCGATGTTTTCAATAATACATCTGCAAGTAAGATACTCCATTACTAAAATATTACTGGTAGATAAGATACCAGATTTAAGTAAGGAAGGGAAATAACTAAAAATTGCTTTCCCTAGTGCGGAGAAAGAGTGGGGAGATGGTCTCCGCGGTCTGGCATTGTCGGCGGCGCGCTACTCGCTGCTGCGCCTGGAGGAGGGGCCGCCGCACACCAAGAACTGGCGCCCGCAGGTGCTGGTGCTCGCCAAGCTCAACAACGAACTCATGCCCACCTACCGCAAGATGCTCTCCTTCGCTAGCCAGCTTAAAGCCGGTAAAGTAGCATTTAAAACAAGATGTGCTGTTCTTTTGTATCTTACTTTTTTCTTCGTTATTAAACAGGAACAGTCACATTTGAGCTATATTTAGTAGTTCAATGGTATTTGATTTTACTAATATAGAATATTTTCTCGATTTTTCGATTGCCATAACTTTTGATTATACTTTATAGGTCTGATATATATTTAAAATATTAATAATCTCAAATATTTAACAAATCTGTAGTAATAATTATGTTGTGTGACGCAGGCAAGGGTTTGACTGTATGCGTGTCGGTGCTGGGTGGGGAGTTCCCCAAACGTTCTGGTGAGGCTGGCACCGCGCGCCAGAACCTCCGCCGCTGCATGGATGACGAGAAACTCAAGGGCTTCGTCGACGTACTCGTCGCGCCCAGCATACCCGATGGACTTAGCCACCTGTACGTACTTCCGAAACCTATTTACAACATGTTGTGTTTATTTTTGTTTTTATTAATACAACTTTAAATTTTTTTGCACTATTTACTATGTTAAAGTAAAAATATATATGAAATATATAATAAAAATATATTACCCCAACCTCTTAATTTAATTGTAATCCTCGAGCAATTGTTCTCCGCTTTGTACCTTCTCGCTGTATTTACCATGGATCATCGATGTCAGATTTACAGTACTTTCCATCTAGTGCTGTAATTCGTTTTAAACCAACTCATCTATAACTAGCATCTCTACAAGGTCCAACATCATACACATCCATTATATCAAAATCCCCAGGGTGCAAACAACTGGCCTGGGCGGTCTGAAGCCGAACACGGTGATCGTGGGCTGGCCGTACACATGGCGCCACTCGGAGGAAGCCCTGGAGCCACGCTGGCGAGGCTTCCTGCACACCGTGCGCGCCGTCACCGCCGCACGCATGGCCATGCTCGTGCCCAAAGGAATTAACTTCTTCCCTGACTCTTCTGAAAAGGTATACTCTTTCTGTAACTCTTACGAAATTTATAACTAATAGTCATTGAATCATTAATTAAACTTGACAAGTAGAATATGAGTGAGCGAAGTATAGTTGATAGTGGAACTTACTACTAAAATACAGGCTATGAGTAAATCCTCTGAGCATATACGGGCCTTAGCACTACCTCCTTTAACTTCGAAATTAGGTGAATTGAGTAATTATTTTTATTAATAATAGTTCTCCATAGTCTTTAAAACAAAGCTACCCATCCCAGTAAGCAGTTATAGAAAAGCGTTGCAAAAATGATAAAACATATTAGATAAAGTAACTCTTCATAATACACAATATAGGATAGAAACCTATCATAAACCGAAATTAAAACTTTGATACATTTTGTTTGCGAAACAGGTATCTGGCAACATCGACATCTGGTGGATAGTGCACGACGGAGGCATGCTGATGCTGCTGCCGTTCCTGCTGCGCCAGCACCGCACCTGGAAGAACTGCAAGATGCGCATCTTCACCGTGGCCCAGATGGAGGATAACTCCATCCAGATGAAGAAAGATCTCAAGATGTTCCTCTACCAACTGCGCATTGAAGCCGAGGTGGAAGTTGTTGAAATGGTAAACAACTTTTTTAATCCTAGTTAGTAAATCAATGAACAATATGAAAATTCGACAACATTCGATTTTTTTAATCATACGAACGTCATCTAAATAAGAAAAGTTACAGTGCGCAAAAATGTTTTACCAAATAACACCAATTGAATACTTTACAGACGGACAGCGATATATCTGCATACACATACGAACGTACCCTGATGATGGAACAGCGCAACCAAATGCTCCGCGAACTAAGACTCAACAAGAAGGAAACACTCGGAATGGTATGTAAAATAAATATTGTATAACCTAACCTGAAATAATATACGCAAAACCTGTAAGCATCACGCTAGAAGATCTAATTAAAGTTACAAGTGGTACTGTCGACTGTTACAATGTCTTGTTACCCTACGTATTGTAACCCCGTGTCTTTGTGGAAATTAATGATTATAAAGTAGTGACGGGAAGAATTAACAACTATTTCGATACCGCAATGATTACAATTTGGGCCATAAAATGGCCAAAAATTATAATTGTGGTTGATTAACTTGTTAATTCTGTGGGAATATGGGATCTGTGGTAAAACTAACTACTTATCTTTTACTCATGGATGAATTATTTTATTACCAGATATTTTATTTTCTATGAATTAATTTGTTCATTAGTCACCAGTCTGTAGAATACCATCAGTCAAACTTTTGATAATTTACAAATGCTATTATTTTGGTACCATATACGTATTCTACCCGAAACATGAATAACGAGTTACTTTAATACTTCTCCCAAAATTGTCAATTGGATATTCTCATTTGGATAATTGTGTATATTAACAGATATTTACACCTGTGACTGCTTTCCACTATGTGTGCCGAGCGCGTATTGTACAAAGCTTTAACTTTAAATGTGTATGAACTAACATGTTTGTCTGTCGCTATCGGTGCAGATGCAAAATTTCGTGGACTATCGCGAAAATGCTGATGAGAAGTTGCCTCTGGTAAAACGGACACTTTACCCTGAGTCCACACATTTAGCTATACATTGATTTCTTTAATTCGTCTGCATTTTGCACTCATCTACACATTGACTAATTTTTGTTTTCTCTTCTTTACTCATACTAACTGAAGTTAATATCTATATCGTTGTTGTAGTTGGTATCATATCTAGTATAAAATTGAATAACAGTTGTATTTATAGTAGCATATCTACAAGTTAACAGAGCAATGTGTAAATGAAATATTCTTTATAGCTTTTAATTTTTACGTAATGTAGATAAATGTCGTGTTCCTTATCTGTGTGGCAATATGACTTCTCACTCACTACTTCAGTCTCATTTCAAAGCATTCCAAACAATTCATCAACAAAAACTAACGCATCGCAATGTTTGCTTTTGATGTTAACTGTTACTTATATACTTTTTGTCACATTTTCTTTTTACACTGTTTTCTAGTTTTAAACTTACTTAGTTTAGCTTAAAATTAACAAACACACTTAATACACTTATGTGATTTCATTTTAAGATAAAAATTGAATCAAGCAATATGTTTAACACAAAGCACAAATTCATAGTCTTGATCATCGTTTGGTTTTACTAATTTTGTTACATCAATCAAATCACATCGCTGTAAATACTAACTTACTATCTTCTTTCTTATTCTTTAATCACTCTTTTGCTTTGGTATTCTTCTTGTAAGTTATGATTAAGCTATGATCTTTGTAATTCATCTTCAAATGTATGTAGCAACTTCTCCTGTAACTCTCGATACACGATCTAATTATGACTGATTTATTGGAATAGCAAGGAATAGTTGAGTTGAATAATATTTGTGATGTAGGTGCAAGCTATAGTGGATCACCACCACGCGGACGTGAAGACGGCGAGCAAGGTGCGCTTCGCGGAGCCCGGGGGGGTGGGCGAGGGCGCCGGGGAGGGCGCGCGCGAGGGCGACGCCGAGCCGCCCTCCCCGCCCCTCACCGACCACGACGACAAAGACAAGGACGATAAGGTGAACATATCCCGAGTAATTGCAAGCTTGATGCCTGTTGCAGCATTCCATGGAACTTAAACACTAAAATATATATTTTTGAGTTTTGAATTATTACATGAAACTGTTTAAAGCAAAAATATGGGTCAATATTACACATGTTTGCCAATTATTTAAGATTTCCATGGAATGGATCAACTTTAGTGGAATAAGACAGATTTTAAATAAATATAGCCAATTAAAGATTAGTACGCTTGGTTTCCTAAAAGTTTCTGTCCCAAATTGTACAAAATACGACCCCCAGCACTAAATATTTTATTAAATACTACTTGCACTGTCTCTATGAATTACTTTATTATGGATGTATGGTATGATCTTTACCAAAAATAAAATAATCTCTTGTTTAACAAGATAAAAAGTACATCCACCTATCTCTTAGAAAGATTAACTTATAACCGCAACTAATTAATCAACATTTTGTTAAAAATGCAAGAAAGACGATGTCGTTCTTACACCAATAAGTAATTATGGCGGACAAACCACTGTAATTGGCGAAATAAAATCTAAGTTAAGAACCATAGATGGATCAATATTCTTCAAAATTTGAACGTGATTTATGTGGGTATTCCAACGCGGTCTAAGAACGACGTAAGCGAAACGCCTACTTCGATGTCACGCGTTGCTACTGCACTTGAAATCATGTAAAACCATATTTATTTTGATATTTTGATTGTTTTTCTCATGTACATAATCTAACCATGTGCTATCACCTACGAGTCCTAGCGAATTTACACACGGTGGTCATATGTTTGCGACTAGTTCATTCACGATTGATTTGTTCACTTTAGTTTGTTTCGTTCTTCACATTAGATAAGAGATTGGATGTTTGAATGTCCGTAGTGATTTGTTTTGCAATTAAAATAATATATGACATCCCGTGTTTCATTCGCCTTGAATCCGTCATGTGCAACTGTCGGTTCGCGATCCAAATCACAAATTACCAAACGCAAAAACCCAATTGGAATGACGTAGGACGACTTTCGAAGTAGTTTGTTGCACATAATCGATTCAATGTGGGACTCGCCCGATGAACGGTCGCAGTGCGAGGGAACCAACTCGCCGCCCGCCGAGAACCACCACGACACCAACCCCAATGGAGACGCTCTCAAGATGAAGCCCAACATGTCCGACATCACCCCGTGAGTTTTCTTCCATATAACAATCAATCAATGCTTTCAATATAACAATTGCACTTTTTTGAAATCTTTTAGTTCCTATTTAGCTTACTCGCCGAGCCTTATTGGAGGCCCTAAGGTCAAAGCCTTAAGAGATCTCTGCTCAAAGCTACAAATAATAACTAACGAATTATTAAATTGTGCTACTAAAAGTTAGCGTATCAAGCCTCTAAAATTGTAACTGCAACTGGAAGTAATGCGAGAAATTTCAATAAGGAGTTTTCAAAGAGTCACAAAATATAATAACCTTACATATTTTGATGTATCGGAAAACATAGCGAACATTATTGGACACTGCGCTTATATACATGTATATACAATTAATATAATCGACAGGGATGAAGGAACTGTGCGGAGGATGCACACAGCGGTGAAGCTGAATGAGGTGATTGTAGCCCGGTCCCACGACGCACAACTAGTCATACTCAACTTGCCCGGACCTCCACGAGACACTACCTTCGAAAGGGAATCCAACTGTAAGATTTTCAATTTCTTATTGAAACTAATTTCACAATAAAATTATTGAAAAAATCGTCGGCTTAAATAAGAAATGCTGTAAACAGTTAAATAACATTGTGTACATTTTACATTCTTTGTAAAATAATTTGTAAATTCCGTATTGATGTATAATGCCGGCGCGTAATATTATCTGGTGTTGCCGCAGACATGGAGTTCCTGGAGGTGCTGACGGAAGGGCTGGAGAAGGTGCTGATGGTGCGCGGCGGCGGACGCGAGGTGATCACCATCTACTCGTGAACGCGCTGCCTCCTCCTCAAGCTCTTTGTGATTCTCTCCTAACTGTTAGTGCTATGTTTTGAACTTTTGATTGGTCGCAGTTCGCGTCTGATTCATCGTTTTTTGATGTGATCAGGAGATCGATCCCGGGCCGACTCGCGCCCGCCTGCGGGTCGTCGGCTCACTTCTATGACGGATGTTTTGTTAAATTTGCTGTTCTAGAGTGACGTTGTTTTGGAATTTATTCACTGTTGTGTAGATATTATGTACGTGTGGATCCGACGACGAGCCTTAAATCTTAGGTCTTTAGCTCTAAGTTTGTTTGTTTATTTAGTTATCTAAGTATTTCAATGTTGAGTTGACTGTTTTCGAAGTCTCTCAATTACCGTATGCCATATCGTTTTTATTTTAAGTTAGTACACATAGTATGCGTAATGCGTTTGTTTTGTGACATTTTTTTATAACGAATATTTTAGTTCAATTGGTGTTGAAACGACGTAGATACTTTATATGCGTATACATTGGTGACTATCATGAAGATTTTTTAACTATACAAAGGGTATTTTGTAAATAATTATTCTGTTCTAAGGTTTTTACATCTGCTCAACTTAAAACTTAACGTGGAACTGATTCGGGATTTTATGTGCCCGCGTGTACTTTTTGAATTCACTTTGACATTCAAGGTAGAAATGATTCATTTTAATGAAGAATTAAACCAAATCTAGTCACTTTTTAATGTTTTTAAGTTGAAAGCAGACTTAACTATACCAAAAACCGTTTATACTTAGACAAGTTTTATTTTTATAGTTCATACGGTCTATGACCTATATAAGGTCTCCTCCGGGTTTTATGATGAGTAGATTCGTTAAACTATTTTCCTTTTTTTAATTACACGAATATATACGAAATTACCATACAATTATTTAGGGAATTATTTAAAATAATTCGGCGATCCGTGGGAGATATTTCTCGTTTAAGTTATTAGTGTTTTACTCTCCCTTGATGTTAACTTTAGTGAGTTGGGAACTTGTGCGCACATTCGCGTAGTTAGATGATTTCTTACTGTGATCATTGTTATAATGTTTCTTTCTCAAGGTAATGTTGACTAAGTACAAAGCAGAGAACGACTATTGACATCTATCTATCAACTTTTGCATAACTGTTACAACACATTTATTGAATGCACTCCCAAACACTAGATATATTGAAACTCTGCAGTTTCATCTGATAACAGTGTCAACGGCGGAGTATTGATAAATTATATTTGCAGTCGTGTTTTGTCTTCCTATGATTGTAACTTTAAAGTAAGGACAAAACACAATCATTGAAGATAAAAATCAAAAACACCAACAACAAAGAGACCTGCTCTATCATACCGAGGAAGCGATGCGAGACGATCTACAGAAATTTTACCTATTTAGACCCAGTTGCATAAACTAACTTTTACGATAGCTTTATTTTGACAATGTTATCGCCATACATTTGAGACGATTCGAGACATATTTGACATTGCTAATGTATGGGATTGACGTTTTTAATGTCAAAGTTATGGGCAAAGTTAGTTTGTGCACTTGGGCCTAAGAGTCGCATTTTACCAGCGTTATGCCTTCACATACGGGTCCTGATAAGCAATTTTAAAATATGACGGCTTTTAAAGTCGTAACGATATACCAGAAACCTATAAAGTCCTCTAGATAGGAGCATCGCTTCCTCAAACAGTTCCAACAATTGTAAAATCGCAATGTTACTCGTATAATAAAATTTAACTTGTCAATTTTTTTTCCCAAACACCGTAAGTCTAAGGTACTATTTTTAATTCATATAAAATGTTAGATAACTGCCAAATAGGAATCGGTGTTGTAATATATCCTAGTCCGTAAGCTACAGTTTACCTACTTACCATCATTAAAAATGCATTTTCATCAGGATAAAAACGATACATTGTTAATGTAAGGAAAGTTTAGCGAATTATATCACTTTTTCGATTATTACATTAGAATGAATAGTAAAGTACATAGTAGATAACCATATAATAATCATTTTAAATTCGGCGTTCATAAATTTGCAGCGACTTATCTTGATTCTCTAATGACCACACCTACGAAGGGTGCTAGTCGATTTTCCCGATTTTTCCCGACCTCTCCATACTTACACGTTGCATCCGGTGTGCAACAAATAGTGTGCACGGTGTACTGACAACAGGAAAGGAACAATGCAAGTACCTACCTGCCTATCTAGCTGTAACATTCGTTTCAACATGGTTGTAGTTGCCATAATAAAATAAGTAAGTAGATATTAGCTAATAGTGTGTAAGTGGAGTGTCGAATTACCGTCTATGGTCTATGAACATTTGAACAAGCCAGTGTGCACATACCAATGTCCAGCGGGTACCGAGTCCAGGTCGCCTCGCCGACTGTGTCGGTGAGTTCAAGCTCGCGTGCGCTTGAGTACCTACCTTCATCCTCATATTGAAGCATAGCGAGATTTTAAATTATTCACTTAATAAAATTAAGTATAAAACATTCTAAATTATGCTAATTGATAATCCAAATATTAACACGGCTGTTTTTAAGTTCACGAACGTGTTCTTTATCACTTGGTGATATAAAATACATGGAAGTATTAAAATAGTGATCACATATCTTCCTTTCCACATAGAAAAAAATATGTATTTAAACGTCTTTATGCCTATTAATAGGTACTGATTTATTATTTATTAAAATATAAATTTATTATATTGAATTATATACATTATCCAGTTTTAAAATTATAATGTATCTATTTATGACTAAGTCAAAATTACGCAAAGTATTATGAGAATTCTGAGAAGAATAATTGTTTATCTATGTATGTTTATTTTATTCTGGACAATAAATGATTTTATAAATCGCATGTGAATAACGTCGCACCTGAACATGTTTGGTAACACGCTCTAAACATAGATCGGTGCTCAAATATGTGACCGAATGGTTCAAAATAAACAAATACCAATTAGTACTGACAGTGTTATGCTATTCATACCTGATAAGACCACAAGGAAGATACATAAACTGACTAATGACTAAAACTTCGAGTGACGATCAAAATGATGTCGCGTATGTGCCAAACCTCATTTTCATGCAGCATAGATTCTACAGAAATAAGAATCGCTACAATCATATTATATTAAAAACTATCAATAACTTTGTCATCTTATAACTAGCTTTCGGAATTACATTGTGTGTTAGAGAAGTCACGTTACTAACATAGTCGTAATTCAATAAATTTGCACTTAGTTACCTACTTACTTCAGATAGATTAAAATCGTGTTCGTATTTCAGTCGTTACATATTAGCTTTACGGATGTCATAAAATTTTAAAAGTACAGTCGCCACTGATGATGCAGGCAATTCGCAATCGTCGACTTGCCATTCGCGACTACGCTGACGCATCACACGACACGGCGACTGTACATCGCGTGTCAAGTAATTATTGAGGTAAAATTATAAATCTACTTTAGATTTTAGGCTGTGAGTCAGCATTAACACAATTCTTTACAATTTAATATTCAAGCTAGAGTTGCTGTGATACACGATTATGGCTAAAATTATATTGTAGTCATTTCTGGCTATGGGTATCGCGGGGTGGAGACGTCAGACGTCCGCGAAGCGACGTTTGTGATGTGTACTCTATCTGTGATTTCACTGATGTGTAGTTGCACCCGTACGTACCCGACTTGACGAACATTTCACCACCCATCGGCTAATTTGACTCTTGGGTAGGATTAATTCATAATTCTTTCGCCTCGTTTATAAACTATTTTACTATTAATAACGTTATAAAATTATAATAAACAAGGCTGTCTGTACTTTGAAAAATATTTTGGAAATGTATTTTATAGAATCTTAACTATCTGTAACAGCCAGAAACGTGTCTAGCGTTTTCTTCTGACATTAATAGAAAGTCGATTGTCTTCGAGATAAATTCCAAAATAAGAATTAGCCTACAGGAAATGAAAATGTCTTATTACAAGGCGCTGAGCAATAACGAAACATTAGATAGATGTTGCTGAGGTATGCTAGTTCTTATAATGTTTGAACATTTGATCTGGAACGAGTTTTTCATAGAAAACAATATTTCAAAAAGTAAAGTTGTTTAAGAAATTATTAAAATATTCAAATAATAACTCTAGTGAACTAGTGAGTAAATTTAAGAAAAAGATGTTATGAGTATAATGAAATAAATTAATGATAAAATAAGTGGGTTGTATTTATTTTTCTATTATTTAAATTATCTCCAATATACCCTCTCCCAAAATCCTTAAAATAATAAAATAAAACAAGAGTTTAAGATATTATATTTTTATTACACATATATTGTTTATAAGACTAGAAAAATACTTTGCTAAATGTTTACTTACCTAATTAGTCTTAGACAATCACATAAGTATTTTATATGATGGCACATTATAACTGAGTCATGCATTTGAATATCACCATAGTAATAACCACAGTACAGTACAGTAATATATTTCTGTGATAATAACCATTGTTTTTTTTTTCATATTAACCCTCCGTACGAAAAGAGAGACCAAATTAATATGGACTTGTTTTAAGTAAAACTAGATATTAAATACTGCTTACACTTCAAAAGATCACATCTCAAATTAGGCCACAGTCACACATTTTTTTTTAATAATTATATTATTAAAAAAAATGTGCTATTATGTATGTGTATTGTTGGGATTTAAACCATATTTGAATTTAAAAAAATGGAAGAATTTATAGTCAGCTTAAAGCAAACACAATATCTAAAGCTAAAAAAAGAGCAGAACAATATTTAAAATGTTAGATATTCGATTCAGGGTCTGCCACATGTTTTAAATATCTTAAATCTTAATCTACAAAATATTTAAACACATAAAATATGATATATTGATATTTGTACAATAGGTGCTGGCTAAATTAAGTCCCTCAATATAATTTCAAACCATTTTCTAGTCAAAATACCAACAGAAACATAGTAGGGTGTTCAAGGGTCTGTGATATAACAAGGGGAAACATTGTTACTTTGAGATTTAAGTACATGGCTCAGCATTGTCAATGCTATCAATTAGATATTGCCTCATTCCTGCAGTATTGTAAGATGTATAAAACTGGCTAAGGATTGAATACTTCAAATTGACAACTTTAAAGCCCAATATTTTCAAATGTTTTTTTCTCATTAGCTGAGGGCCAATTAATCTTTCATTATCAGAACAAAAATGATCAGGCAAATTAATCAGTATTGCAATGTTTTCATTTCTGGTAGATTTTGATTTCCAATCAGCATTTTTGCTGACCAAACTTCTTGGATGTATCATAATATCAACTAAATATGTTTCATCAGAGCAAAAATGTGGAATTAGAACTGAAGTTGATAGCTTATCGACATCTCCAACTATGTTTACAAAGTGCTCCATAGTTTTACTAATAATATTTTTGATGCGGTGGTCTTGTGCTACTGGTTTCAACCACTGATCTTTGGGGAGTAAAGGCCCAGCATAGTCAGGACACTCCAATGAGAGAGCTGTATCTATCAAATGAAGCTTCTTCATTACAGCTGGGTCATTTACTTTTATAAGATACTCTGCAGTGTATATCCTTCTGACCAATTTTAATGGATATTTCCCAGTATAAATAAACGATAAAATAATGGAGCAAAGATCATCAGCAGTAATTTTTTCAAATTTATCATGCAATATCTCTTCAGTAACTGTCCAAAAATTCAAATTTGTTGGATCATAGTTTAATACTCCATATGGATAAATAATAGATTTCAAGAAACTAGCTGGCATGTTGTGTCCTTCTTTTATGAAATACTCACTACATGCATTCAATATTTGCTCATTTCTTATTTGAAACTGCATAGTATAATTTAAAATGCCTACGATCAAAATGTGGTTTTTAATCTTATTACATTTCAAATTCATGTATTTTTCCACTGCCTTTTCTATTTGATCATCAGTGTAGTTGAGTCTAGTGAGTTTAGTTATAATATCCAACATTGAATCATCATCCAAAGCATGTATGCTGGTGTGCAGCCAACGTCCCACCACTGCAAATGATTGCATTGACAAGTATTTCTCCCGTACAAAAGTATCCAATATTCCTTGCATACTAGAAATATTGATTTTATACCATAAATCATACAGTCTTTGTTCCAATAATGTCAATACAGTTCTCTTGCTTGATTTCAAACCATATAAAATGGCAAATATATTTGATATATTAGTCTCATTTATATCTGCTTGTCTCTCAACAAATCCTACCCAAAGTTGATCAATTGTTTCTGAATATTTGAAATCAGATTTATTTTCAATGAGGAATGTTAAGAATAGACAAAGTTGTTCTACAGAGAGCTTATTGTCTAACACTCGGAAAAGAAGTTCATCAGTAAACTTGTGTTTGTAAGGCTTCATAAATGTGGACACTGTATTCAGTATATTTAAAATGGTGTTCGTATCTTCAGTCTTAACAACAACTTTCAAAAGTTTATCTAAAATAGCACCCTTAGCCAGATTGATATGAACGCTTTTAGATTCTAAATCAATAGCCAATGGTTCTTTTTCCAAATCATATATTCGTTCTATAGCCCCCAACGCGATATTCGGCGTAATCTTTGTACACTTAGACAAGAGGGAGAACACATCACGCAGATCTGCGCACTGCTTAAACTCCTCCTTTATTAAATGATAATTATGTGAATCGTTCGCAGTTTTCGTTGGCTCTACCGGAGCCTTGTCGACGATCTCGGAGAAATCTTTTAATTTCCTTACAACAACTGGTAATTCCTGAACATTGTATCCATGTTCCATCATTATTGTAGTACTGGTGAACTGTGGGTTGCTGCTAAACTTATCATCACTGTAATTTCTCAAGTGCGGATGAACCACTGGCGTCACATTAACACAAGTAGAACATAATAAATTGTTTTTCGCTTTCATGTATGATCTCCTTAACGCTAAAGCCATTTTTATGGCATATACAGAAACTTAAACATAAAAGTAAAAGGAAAAACGCAAAAAGAAACAATATTACTATTCAATTGACAGTACTGACCTTGCTTTATGTCAGTATCAAACATGGAAGTATAAACAAACAGGACTGTGCACTCGCGAAATAGTGTTGCCCTGAAATAACACTTATCCCTGTGGCATAAGATTTGCTTTGATTTGATTTATTTTTGATTTGCTATGATAAAAGACATGGAGGCAAAACGAGCCGAGCGAGATAATACATGCAGGTGTGTGTCTCTTTTCTTTCGCTACGGTGACTAAAATAACACGCTTTTATTAGCTTCACCTGTATGTATGTATGTAATTGATTGATTGACTTGAAATTTTGCACACTTGTCAAGGACCGATGACAATACAATAATTTAAAAATTATATGAGGTTATCCTAACCAGAACCTTCAGAAATTTAATTTTGTTGAAAAAACTCCGTGGCGCAGTTGGTTAGACGTTGGTTAAACGAGAGGCCGCAGGGTCGATCCCCGCACCGAGACAAATGTTTGTGGAGCCCATAAGTATTTTTCTCGGGTCTAGGTGTTTGTGAGACCGAAAAATTCTCTCGTAGCTTCTGATACCCACTACACAAGACTCGATCTTAGTGTGGGGTCCTGCCATGTATGTGACTGTTGGGTCTGTGTGTGTGTGTGTATTAAATTTATTATGGTCACCCTATTAGAGCGGGACACGATCCTCCACTCAACATCTCTCGGTTGGCTCGTTTTTTCGATCAGAGTGCGTAGTCCTGTTTGTATTATATGTCCATGTCTTTGATACGACATCTGTGATCTGTGGTTCTTGTCTATTGGTCTGTACTTGTTAGTCTGTGAAAGTCAAACAAGAACCGTTTTGCGAATGAAACGAAAATGACTTGTTTTTATTAAAAGTATATTGATAGACGTTATTTCCTTCTTTAGCGAATATTTTGTAAATGCAGTAACTACCACATCATATTTATTTACAATAATTGACATCATAAGTATTACCACAAACCCTGTTAATCTGACTAGTCGGACATCATTTATTTTGTCTCTTCAGTGATCAGTCAGTCAGCTGACTTGGTACGAGTGAGTATCATTTATTTTTGAATTTTATTGTAATTGCTTGTTTAGTAAATACAAAATAATATCTGCAATTGCATACAATTTGTGATTTATACCTATATCGTTTTTTATTACTAAAATTGCATTTTCTTTTTGTAAACAAGTTAAAGTTCAATGTTTTGAAGCTTTAGCGACAAATACCTACCGTATAATTTGCGAAAAATCCTTTGCTAAGTTACGACGAATATAATATTATCTCTGTCGTGATTTATAAACTGCTTATGTGATGATACTGTTCTATTGCAGTAAACATTAAGATAGCAACTTTATATATAAAATCTCTGAATGAAAATTTTTAAATTTAATTACTAAACAAGACAAGGTATCCGACCAGTAAATAACAGCTTATCAAAGATTTTTTGCGTACTATAATTTATGAAATTACAAAATGTTTCAACTTATTTATCTGATAGTCTGACTGTACTTGTATCCAAAATGAGTGTGGAAAAGGTCAACTACTTTTACTAATTTATTATGGCCAAAATCATTATTATTGCCATGTCTTCTGTGTCCAAGCACCAGAGGGTTAACCACTACAAATGGAATTAATTACACAAAGTGCTAATCATAATATATGGTGAATTATTTGCATGTATTATGCTAATTTATTTATAATGCCTTTGTTAGATATTGAGGGAAACCCATAGTGTTTATTTAAAATACATATATTAATACGATACTGTTTTTTTTAAATTGAATAAATTAAGATAATTCCTTAATGCATAACATTTTAACCACAGTAACAATACATACTACAGGAAATTATTTACTATAACCAATGTTTTACTTAGAAATTTATTAAAAAAATATCATTATTCAACAAACATTATTTTTTATATTATGTTTACAAACTCTGATGCTGAAATACAACCTCACATCTTCCCCATGCTTAAAATGATCCTTGACCCACATAAACTAGTTTAAATATGTCTCCAATTGAAATGGCATTGGCTGAGGCACAACTGTTTGTTTGTATACAGGCTTATTAAATATTTAATTAATAACAGTTATTATGTTCCTCAGGTGGCCTTTGTTGACTCTACACCTCCTTGGTATGGTAAAATAACTCAGGATTATATAAAGTGATCTACAACATGCCAGAACAGACTGCTGATGTAAGTAATTAGCATATAAATTGATAGTATTATATATGTATATCCAACACATAATATGCATACTCATTGCATATGCAAGTATATGTAACAAGTCTCTTAATTTATTTCTGCCTTTTGACATAATTGATGGGTGTTGTATAGGCAGATGTTGCATTGTTCTTTGTAGTTTAGGGGTGATGGATAATATTGCCAGTAGTTCATATCCAGGTAGTGTTAGTCTTAATTTATAAAGAAAAATCTAAAAGTATTATGATGTCCTTTTATTTGATTTGTACTGTCACATAATTTCGTAGCTTTCATCCAGCATTGTTTAAATTACTGCAAAAAAATATCAAACCTAACAATTAAGACCTTTGTGTATTCATGTCTCTATAGGACTCTATGCTCAATGCTGTATGCATGTAGCTATGGAAAAATCAGCATAAGTAATTTAATATGTTAGAATGTGTATAAGAGCTTGTAATATATCTTCTGTGTATTGGTATATGTAATATATAAATAATATACATAAAGCATTAGCGCTCGTTAAAGCATATTGCGCGTGTGCACGATGTCGCTCGGTGCCGGCGGCTCGTTGACACACAGTCATGTTTAACAATCATCAATCAAAAACGTTACGTGTATCAGCGTGTTCACAAAGGGATCACAAACAAACAGATATTTATACGAGCTAATAACTGCCAATCAACACGGTTGACCCATGGAAATGTTCCATAATGCTGTATAAATACAACAATGCATGTGAGATGCTCTCATTTCAATTAGTGACTCAAAGTGGCTAACGTAAATCGGACTCGACGAGGACAAATCAAGGTACGAGTGGAAAGAAAACTCGCGATAACGTTTGCGATATTTTTTTCATTTTCGGTATGATTATCTCTCACGATAAGTGTTAAACATTTTGATGCACTGCTATGTTTGTCCGGCGTTATCAGCGTTTTGGAATACACGGTCGTTTCTTTTTCGTAACTTAATCACAGTGTCGTATTACAGCGGCGCCGGCGACATAAAATATAACATTTTATTGTAAAACAAACGTAGCGAGTGACGCTCATTGTGTACATAATTAAGCAACGTGATACAACATATACAGGCCAGATAAAGGTACCTACAGTTCTCATATTTATGTTACATTTTCCTTCCCGATTATGTTTCTACGACAAAGAGTATTGACAATATTGAGATTACCGCCTAACGGGTCATAAAGGTTACCAGGAAATATCGTCTAATTCGTGTCCAACAAAGCGAAGACAAAAAAGAATTGCAACTTCGATTTCCTCCTTGCAATTGATTGTTTGGAGTTGTTCCTGTATAAATCGATTGTAGGTATTAAACAAATATATTAGATATATTCAATCTACATAAAACAGAAGCAACCCTACACAAAATAATTATTATATAACGTCGCACGCAAAAGAAAACGATAATATGATAAACATTAAACCACTGTGACATACAAAATATAATGAAAATTCCTGCGCTGTCATTATCGTGTAATCCACACTAATGTAATTTTTTTATATATTTTATAGTTTAAAATATCATTCAGAGAGGGTTCTCGTGCTTTCAATTTTATGTAAAAGTATAAACTTTTGTATTTAGAGACATAGATATGAAGTTTCTAAATAGGGAGGCAGGCAAATGCCTTCACTGCATTACTTTACAAAAGGTATCTCTTCTTGATCAAGTGGGGGAGGTTGATGAAATCAACCTCCCCCACTTCATTATTTTTACAATGTTGTTATAAAATATAATGTTAACACAACAAATGTTTACATAAAATAAGTTAGGTAGTTCTTTTATCATAATGTTGCATAATTTAACAATCTTAATGATCATTGATAACAAATTTTGCATATCGGTATTGATTCGGTAGTATGATATTGCTGCCTAAATACAATAAAATTATCTTTATAATTACGGCTGGCGACCCGGCCTTTGCGATCAATGTCAACATCTACATGTATTCAATTTCAATCAGCACATTATGCCCTTTTGTAAAGCTTTAAAAACAGTCCATCACCTTGATACATCATACAATGATATCTTTCGATACATTTAATCGGGCGTCAAATATGTATTTCATGCAAAACGATTCGTTCCAACAGCCGAACGATTGTTAATCTTTTTTAAATAACATTGGCCGAGACCCTGACTGACGATCGCTCGGATATTGATCATGTGCTGTTTTTGTTTTGTAGATTATCCTTGTCAGTACTGGTCATTTAAACGGTTATACAAAATGTGATACTTAATGTAGTAGCTTAGATCAGAATTATCGTACTTTTAGCAAGTAGCAATACAATACGTTCTATTAGTTGTTATGTTTTGACTGTACATTGTGTGGCACAGCAACGTCTATAGCCTCGTTCAAATGCACGTAACATTTTCCAGATGGTAAAGCAGTTGAAATGGGGCATAGCAGGGGTGGGCATGATATCACACGACTTCCTGACGGCGCTGGCCACGCTGCCCAGCGAGCAGCACAAGGCGTACGCCATCGCCGGCAAGGACCTCGACCGCGTGCACCGCCTGGCCACGCTCCACAACATACCCACGGCGTACGAAGGCTACGAGGCGCTCGCGCGTGATGACTCTATAGGTAATCGATTTACCGCTTTTACTGCCCCATTGTTCACAAATAACATAAGTAATATCACATGAAATATCAACAACTGTTAATATGAGTTTTAAAGCGTTTAGTATTAAATATTTTGGACTGTATAAACGCCTACTGGAATTACATATATGTAGAAGGAAAATCCCAATTTGTAAATAGTATTAACATTTACCTATGCGCATCTTATTCATTGCCTTATGTATTATAGCATTGACCCAAATGGAACCAGAATTCTTACTATACAAAAATTACTTGTAAATTCTGTATTGCCAATACTTGAATATAAGCAACATTAAATGCGTATCTACTACAAACAAAATACGTACGTAGATTGACTAGACGTTTTCATTTGCAGACATCGTATTCGTGAGTGTTCTCAACTTGCAGCACTATGAAATAACAAAATTAATGCTAGAGAACGGCAAGCACGTGCTATGCGAAAAGCCAATGGGCATGACTTACAAACAGACCAAATCTCTAGTGGACTTGGCTCGCGAGAAGGAACTCTTTCTACTAGAGGGGATGTGGTCGAGGTTCTTCCCGGCTTACGACGCTTTGGACAAACACATTACTTCTGGCGGGCTTGGGGACATCTATCACATCAGCATACAGTTTGGGGTGCAAATTAACGACATTGAGAGGAATCTGTAAGATATTTTCGTTCACGCTGTTGACTAATGCTTGGTCCATACTTCATACCCGCTTGTGCATTGTCAACGTTTGTCTGAATATGTTTTCATTATGCTTTCGTGGATACATAGTTTTGGTGCTTTATTATTGTTTGTGTGGGTGAAGGATTTGTGTCCAAGTCAAGGTTGAATTTTGGAGTATTTATTACACTATAAATTATAGTTTTATAGATACTTAATGACGGAGGTTGACGGGAAATATTAATCAATAACAAGTCGACTCATGTCTAATATCCAGCCTTGACTTCATCAGACGCATCGCACAGTACATGTACTATAAAATCCAGTTGGTCTTGGAAACAAAGAACTCTTAGTGTGCTGTTTGTGTGGTAGCCTTAACCTGCATCACATGTATCTTTGACGCAATTGAAGCTTCGCTTATCAGACAATATTAATCTACCGTCTGTGTATTAATACAATAACCAACAGTATATTGACTTTGTACATAGGTGTGGCTCCTGCTCGTGTTTTTCCTTTTAAAGTACACAAAAACATTACGTACAGAAAACAAATATGTATACGTTTTTGGTATGGAATTTTAGGTGATGAATTCAGGCATAGAAGACGAACTTTCCGAATTATTATTATATTATTTAAATATGTATTTGTGTTCATTCAGACAATGAAAACAAAATCATTATTCAAAGACTATGAATAGTCATCAGCAAAAATATACATAATATATCCAAATTTTGTTTCGTGTAGATGTTTTCGTACAGTTTTTAAAGAAAAACACGCACAAGAGCCACATTTTAACCCGTAGACTGCGGCTGACACAAACGTATTTTTAACCGACGTGTATGCGGCGATCACACTTCAGGTGTGTTATTTTCATACAAAATACGCCGTAGTCGCACTGGTGAATAAATATTGTTTTGTAGTTCAATGAGTTTATCGTATTTAAGCGCAGTCAACGCGTTAATAAAACTTTATATTTAAAATTTAAAGACCTGATTAAACCATTCCAGGATGAAGGATTTAGGAGGTGGTGCGGTATTAGACTTGGGCGTGTACATGGTGCAATTGGCTCAGTTCGTGTATAAAGAGGCGCCTACAGACATAGTATGTACGGGACACCTCAGCAAGTGTGGGGTCGACGAGTCCATATCGTGTGCCCTGAAGTATAGAGATGGACGAACCGCCACGATCGCCGCACACACGCGCGCCACCATGACCAATAGGGCCGAGATTATTGGAACCAAAGGGACAATTGCTGTGAGTAATTTATGAATATAATATGTGTACATTGAATCAGATAATGTTCTATCTATAATGCATTTATTCGTGGGGTCTTGACTTGTTATGAATATAAATAACACGTATGGTGTGTTATAGCCGCACACACGTGTACAAAAAAATAGCCTTATCAGAGTTAAGTTAAAATACTCACTGGAACTAACAACCACTCACGTAATACGGACCATATTATGGTCAATACGAAATAACAGATATACAGGTATCAGATGCGAGAGACTTTTCGTCTCGCAATATCTAGACCCAAAACAAATACTTCTGCATCACACACATTTGTTATGATTTCAAGCATCGAATCCGCAACCTGTTATTTTAAAAACAGTTTCAACAACGGAGTCATGGTGACTACATTAAATAATTTGCACAAACTTTGGTTATATTGAGATTTTACTCACACTAATAGGTACCTATACCTACGTCTTCACGGACATTAAGGATTTAACTCGCAAGGTAAACAACCGACGTAACTGGTAGTATGTCATTGCATATTATGAATGTTATGTAATCATTCTCGAATCTGAAATGGGTAATCACGTTTCAATCTGAACACCTTTACGCATTTTAAGATAGGGCCTCATAACCAAAAAATAAATAACAATAATTCTTATTTAAATATTGTAAAATTACTGCGCAGTTTCAGATACAGTTTAAAAGTTAACATACAAATTGTAAACTCAATTATCCCATCTGACAGCGTAATTTAAAAAGTCAAGTGGTTCATTTGCATATCCAAAACGTTTTGTGGCGTAAACATTCGTTACCGCTGATTTTATGCACGTTACAATGTATGAAGGAAGGAGCGTCAGTAATTCGTGACGAATTTTGTAAAATCATTTCACATGTATTTAGTATTATTTTATGGACAATTTTCAACATAGTATACTGAATAATTGCTTCTCTTACACATGCTGACAGACAATGTTCTAGATATATGATCTATGCAAGGCGCAAAAAGAGATAAGTTTTATTATGCTGCGATTGCCAAGGACATACTCAATCGTGCCATTGTGAGTGAGTTTTCCGACTTGATAGATCTCATATAAGTTGCCCGGTATATTTTGTGCCTGACCAAGCCTTTGGAACGTGATTTTAGCTACATAACTACTACGTTACAAATCGTTTTTGGGATTTAGTAACAACAAAAATATCTTCAGAGAGTGCGCCAAACATATAAACATTATTTTATGAATGAAATGACGCGGAAAATAGTGTTTAAAAAGATAATGCGCAGTAAAACATGTTGGCTTAACCTCGGTGCTCTTGATAACACTATCCATTGTTACGAATTAGCATTATTTCCTTATCCCAAGTAGGAAGTGGGCACACTTTGGTGTAAAACGTCATTAGCCTTAAGTCTTACGGGAATTTTGTTGTTACATATTCGGGTCAGAGGTTAAGCGTGGCAATTTGCACTTGTACAACGTCACGATAAACCTATAACACAGTACTCACGAGCGGTACTATGAATTAAATAAAAAAATCACATCATTTCTTTAACTTTCCATATGACCTTACTATGTTGAAATACAGCCCTAATTTTATTTGTTTGAGGTAGTTCATTCGTGGTAGAAAGATAATCCGCCTGCAAGGTGGACGGACGACTCGGTTTACGTTGCAGGAAGTCGCTGGATGCAGGTCGCTTCTAACAGATCGATGTGGCGATCCTTGGGGAGTCCATGTTCAGCAGTGGACTTCCTGTAGCTGAAGAGAGAGAGAGATCGTTTATATCCTCTCAGATACTAACCACCATATACGATGGTGGAAACCTCAAAACAGTGTGACAAGTAAATCGCATTGCGGGTTCAGACTTCAAAATCTGTGTATATTCTATTAGGTCGGCATAACTGTGTGAACTGGCTAGAAATACACATCTGTCACCGGTGGGCAACCTATTTGAATTGCACTTATCATCGGGCACGTTGCCCCAAATCCTGTCGTGCCAGAAATAAAAATATAAAACAAATTTTACGGATTTTTATATTTACCTACCTTGATATTTTAACTCACTGACGTTTAGAAGACTTTTAGAGTGCGGCCTAACCCCGTAACGACGAATGCTGTAATAAATAAAAAAACCGCAAAATTAGTTTGATTCCAAAGCGTAATATTAGCTTTAACATCAAAAAAATCTAGAAGACGAAGTATTTCAATACTAGATTTTATATAGAAGAAATGTATTGCTCCAGTTGGACTACTTCTGGTGTCCGACGGTTCTGCACATATCGGCCGCCAACAGCACGGAGTGGACGCTGCCCAAGGGCAAGTACAAGTTCCACTTCCACAACAGCGCCGGCCTCAGCTACGAGATACAGGAGTGTTGGAACTGCATCAATGAAGGTACGCGCCTTTGTACTCATATGTATGGCAACTTTTGGGCGAATCATTCTTCAAAGCATACTAGTATTGAACGTGAGGAAAATAGACATATGTTTTTATAAGGGTACTGTGCACGTTTTAATGTGTGTTATTGTCTACTTTGTTAATTTGTTCAGTAGCATTTTATATTACCACCATAAGACAGCACAATCCTTGGAGATTAACATCGCTTTGTAATAGTAACCATAGTAAAGATTAATGCAAACTACGAACGGAAAATTGTTGATATATTACGATATCCAAAAAATTAAGAACATAGAAGAGAAGAATTACTGGAAAATTATTGATATATTACGATATCCAAAAAATTAAGAACATACTAAACATTAAAAACAAAGTGATAAGTGTATTAGAATACATGTGCATTAAATTCTATCCATATAGAAAAAACGTGTTTTATCTGTAGACGAGTTGGAGTATTAATACAACAAATAAACGCGAACAATTGATATGACGAGCAAACAATAAGGAATTTCTTAATACTCGTGATGTTGACGTGAATATAATATATTTTAGTAATAAATTCAATGCCCTATCAGAATAATTACGTTTTTAAAAAATTAACTAGTATATTGACCTAAATTAGCTTATGGAAACATATATTATGCCTTGTTACGTGTAATGCTACCTAGATAGAGTGTTATACATACCGGCTCATTTTTTAAAGTATGATTAAAGGATACGATTTAAATTTGCAGGCCCATTCGTCCAAGCAGAGAATCTAAATCGTATAAGATTTCAATTGTGAAATCAAAATACATTTTTATTAATACTTTCTTTCTCACTTTCTTGCTCTCTCTCTCTTCAGCCACGTGAAGGCCCTAAAACAGTGGATTTAGATTTTAGAGCAATCAACATAAATTAATTATAAAAATAAAAATGTCGTAATTATTTTGTTACAGGTCTACTAGAAAGTCCCAAGATGAGTTTAGACGAAAGCATCCTGATATCAAAGCTGACTGACACGATAAGAGCTCAAGTGGGGGTGCTCGATGCGGGATCATAAAACTACTCCACTACACTGCGGCGCACTACTCCATATCATTTCACGAGAACAATCTAGAAAGGGGTCTGTGACTTCTATGATACTAAGACCTTGTTCAAACTAGGCGAATTCGCGACAATGACTTAAATTTTCGCGAGGCGATATTGTATTAATTTCGCTTAAATGCTGCTTAGGTATTGAATAAAACTATCTACATTCACGAATTAAACACTTATAAAAGCGACGAGTATTTTAAAACTACATTGAATTGTCTACCACGGCATTAAATTTGCCTATTCTGGACAGGGTCCAGTAGTAGTAGTGTGGCAACAGTGCATTTAAAGACAGTATTTAAAGCCAGTATACACTTTATTTATAAGAAATGTCGTTTGGCATGTAGTTAGGGAAATTATATAAAATATTGCTTACATTTATGCAATGTCAGTGTAACGAATGAGCTTCGCGTTGTGATATTTACATGTTTATGTCTATTATATACCACGGACGTTGCCATTTTGCCTTTATATAATTAAAATAAGTGCATAGAAAATTTTATGAAAATTTATTATGACTATTTTCGGTTATGAGCGATATTGAGATTAATTGAAGAATGTATTGTTATTACCTTTGTGCCTTTGTTGAGTGTCCCGGTTGTTGCTTGTAAATAAATATTTCCATTGATGCAATGAAACATGTTTAATACGGTTAGTGCTAACTCCCACCGATTGTTATTTAACTGAATTAGAAAACTCCGGGTAGTGAATTCGTCGAGACGAAATTGAAAATGTACGCGTGCAAAAGTTTTAAAATTATATATTGTAAGTTAATTATGAACAGTATTTTGTTATTGAACTGGTGCATACTGGACCGATATTATTTGCTATCGTTAAAGATCAGTCAAATCTGGACTCAGTCAGTCAGTCTGTCAGTTTACCAGGTCAAGCCATTTGGTTTATTCCATATCTTAGACTTGCATTTTAGGTTATTGCGACTGCTCAATTTTGTTCATATTGTAAAATGGATATGTAATTCTTAGTTGATAATTTAATACGCAAGCCGCCCGCTAATTGCCAGACTTCTTACACCTTTTATGGTATGGATAACTCAGTCATGCTGGTTTCCTTACGAAGTTTGCCTTCGCTGTTATGTTCTTCCATAATTCAATGCTACGACCGCTCTTATAAAAAACCGTTGTGCTAATAACTACACTGTTGCTGAATATACAGATTTTTTTAATACATGTCATGTTTCGCTGCATCAACAATAAATTAATATAGATACTTTTTAATAAATGACATTTTGTAAGTTAGTAACGGCAGCGTAGGTTCATTTGTTTACTTAACTTTTAGTACATATTTACCTCAACTAACTGTGATTCCGAGTGCATTGTGAGGCATTTGTTATTTATTATTTAAAATACAGTTATTGTAACACAAATACGTACTTTAAATTCGAGCAATAAATATATTTGCGAAATTGACCAGTACCATTATTTCTTATTGAAGTTGTATTTCTTTAGCACTGATTTGAAAATTGGATGAAAGGAAAAGCGACACCAAAAAGAGACAAAAAGTACGAGGGCGACAGAGAGGGAGAAAGGAGCTTTCGTTAAACCTATATATTATGTCATCAATATGCGCAATATATCTCAGCGCACAAAAAGTACTAGGGCGACACAGAGAGAAAGGAGCTTTCGTTAACTATGTCATCAATATATCTACGCAATATTTCTCAGAACACAAAAAGTACTAGGGCGACAGAGAGATAAAGGAGCTTTCGTTAAACCTTTGTCATCAATATGCGCAATATATCTCAGAACACAAAAGTACTAGGGCGACAGAGAAAGGCAGGTTTCGTCAAACCTATGGCTATGTTGTCAACAAATGCGGAATATTTTCCAGAACATAAAAAGTACTAGGGCGACAAAGAATGAAAGTGGTTTCTACCTACAGCCCGACGTCTAGCCGCAATTTTATATCTATCTGCACTTACATACCCCTCACTTAGAATATTCTTTCATGAATTCAGTGACCCGTCATTGGATAAGAAGTGATATCATTTTGCATTCAATAAAAAGTAATTTTTGAGCTTGGTAAAAATATTATAAAAATAATAAAAACCTCATAATGGAGAATGTTACTAGGTATGCCAAATCGCTTGAAATGTAGTCTCAATAAAGCCTTTATGTATACAAACACACTAGTTTTTGTTCTAGTCAAAAATACCTAGTAGTTTTGATTTTATAGGTATTCAAAGTTTTGAAAAATATCGAGTCCCGCTACAGTCGCGTGATCGCTTGTGATGTCATTTCACAACGCGCCGCACGGGCCACGACTCGCTTCGTATCAAATCGCCAGCGATTATAGTAGTTGTAATAGCTTGCGCAGTGTTTTATTGTTGGTTTTCGTTCGCGTATTAAGTTAATAGTTTAATAATAGTAAATATTATTCGATTAATAAAATGGATGAAGGATTCGAAAAAGGGCAATCGGATAATCTACCTAAAATAGATGGATTAATGGTTGCGCATTACTTATCAACAAATAGTGATTTCGTTGCCGCCGAAATGTGAGGAATAAAAATGCAACGGTAAGTGAAATTTCCGTGCTACTACTTATGCTTAATAGTTTATCTGTTCTAAATTGTTTTATCAAAACAAAATACCCAACTAATGTCGTAATAGAAGAATGCAACTCAAATAGTAGAACTACCTACCTACTATTAAATTTGTAAATTAAAGACAACAAATATGTATGCATTATAGTTTTGTAGCTATTGGTAGGCACGTATGTATAATATAGGTAGGTAACGCTCTTCTTAGTAAATTTAAATGAATACATACATACCTATATTGATTTATTGCAAACTAGCTTCCGCCAGCAGCTTCGCCCCAGTTTCCCTCAGAAGCTGTACATTTTCCCAGTATTAAAAGTAGCCTATGTGTTATTCCAGACTTCGTCCAGATCCTTTCAGTAGTTGTTTTTGTGAAAGATAACAAACACACACACTCACAAACTTTCGCATTTATAATAATATTAGTAAGAAGTAGGATAGGTACATAAGTAGATGTAGTGGGTTGAACGTTACAGATGTACTAAATTTGTATTTTTTTACTTACAAAATACGTAAGGCCATTTTAATCTCATTTTTATTGCAAATATAGATGTTTGAACAGATGTACTAAACCTTTTTTAGTTATTTGTTTTTTTCTACTAATAAAATACGTAAGGCCATTTATTTTTATTTGAAACTTATTTCAGATCGGCAAGAGACAGCAACAATAAACTGTACTTTTATCTCCAAATGAATCTAACCTCTTCATAGCCTTTATCCATTTTTTTCGCATTTTAATGTCCTTTGGAACTATAAAATACACCTTTTCTGGCGAATTGGTAGTTGTGTTTGTGCATTTAGGCACAACACATGATTTCCTAGTATTTGGATTGGACATTGTTAAAAGTCTTTTGGCATAAACGTAATATTATAGTACTCTGTGGGTATATGGGTATTCTACCCATTTTCAAAAAGTCTTTTAAGTTGTTCCTAAGATTAAGACAAACTATTTAAAAAAATATCAAATTTTTATTCTCTCGGCAAGTCCAATAAAAATCCATTTAGAATTTAAATTTTAAATTTATGCGCGCAAATATGTGAAAACGCTAGGCGCCATGTTCCTTTAAAATGATACGTCACTCAACCAGTAAACAACCTGTGTTTGTATGAGCTCTTGGACACCGACACCGGACACTCTATTCTACTTACGGAATGACGTAGAATCGTTATCCATCATGGCGGCAGCCGTTTCACATATTTTTAGGACAGATAAAAAAATTGAAATTTTCAAAACGAATTATAAAATTTATTCCTTGGAAATAAAAACTGAAATTAACATATACTTATTGCTTAATGCTCTACTATATACATTTATAGTTTTTAGATTTTTTCTTTCTTATAGTAAAATACCCCATTCAACGGCACGGGCGCGCGACCACGAGCGGACTGAGTGAGCCAGTGAGCGTGTTGTGCTATGACGTCACACCGTAACCGGCAGCCCGGGTCGAACGGTTACAACTTGTTTTACTTCTAAATCGGAAACTAATTGACATATCGAAGTAATTCTTTCACTAGTATTTTTTATTTTTGCCAGAGAATATGGAGTAGTGAGTAGTAGAGTCAAAATTAGTTAACATTCTTCATTATCCTAATACCAGGTGTATCAGGACAGCTACTCTATATTTATCTTGTTATCTCGTAGGCTACTTTTCTGAAGCTTCATTTCTGCCGTGTGTGTTTCACACACACTTCTTTTTTAAATAATAAAATTCCTTAGTACTACGATCGTCATTATAAAATATTTAATTTAAAAAATACGGTAGAAAGCCTTGGAAGCCTTAAAAATATTTGTAGAAGTAAATTAATCCTGTAGAATACCGTTCTCGAACTCTCTCGGGATGATTAGGGATGTTTATTGTAGGGGTATTACAGAAATGGCTATGTAGATATCCCGACAAGAAGAAATTTCCAAAAATATGCTTCATTTTCATATTGCACCTCCGTATGTCTCCTCATGGCTGCTGATCGTGGTCCCCTGGACATGGAGTCAGGTTTGTTTTGATTAGGCTTCCTCACCTGTTCCTATTTTGAGTATTGCACCAAATAAAGTAATTAATTGACGACTGCGAAATAACGCTTCACAGTTAAAGTAAAAGAAATATCTATGAATAATTATAATTCTAAAAAAACGAGACTAATTAATTAAACTCTTTATCGTATTTAACTACTAGTTCCTTCCTTAAAAGAAATAACTGTCCATGTCTACTGCAATCATTGCATTACTCGTATTATTGTCAATATTTCGTTGCTTATCACTTATCAGTCAGCTGTCCAAAGGGCGCTGACCTGTGAAGCCTGGCGCAATCATAATACATGTGACATAAATACACGCAATCTTCACGTAACTAAAAATAAACCTCCGATCTGATTAGTAATTACATATATTTACTTATTATAAACAAGTTGAATTAACATAAGGCAAAATTACTGAAATTCTGCAACTGTACAAAAATCAATACATAACAAGTAACAACTATTGAAAAAAAAATTAACAAATATTTAGCAAAAATAATTATTTAGCAAAGCTTTGGAAGACTTTGGCGATGATGGCGGCGCCCTCCTTGACCTGGTCTTCAGTGATGACGAGTGGAGGAGCCAGCCTGATGGTCTGGCCGTGCGTGGTCTTCGCCAACAACCCTGCGTCGCGCAGTCGCAAGCAAACCTCGTATGCTGGAATACCTGGAAATATTAACAGGTTAGTGTAACTTTCATTAAGATTGCAGTCGGCAAAATTTGCGTTTTTATTGTTAGGTTGTCAAAATTGGAAAGAAAAACGATAAAATCGTCAAATTGGTAATGTTATGCAGCCACTTGTATCTTATTCAGATAGAGAATGAAATTCGACACAGAATTAATTCACCATTGAACAAATTATGGGTACCATGCTGCAGTGGTTAATTTTAAATATGGACGGATAAATTAATTTTACGTTTACCTAAAAAACAAAAGCATAGTTAAACTTACTGTCATCAACAACAATGGCACACATAAGTCCTCTGCCACGGATCGTGTTCACCATCGACTTGGGGATTTTTGCTAACTCCGCGCGGAAGACGTGACCTAGTCTCTCTGCGTTCTCACTTAACTTCTCTTCTAATAATACCTGCATAATAAATTATATTTTAAGATGTTTAAATTTAAATAGCCTGTGGTCCAGTTCGTTAAATTTCGGCTGTACACAGCGACAAATGTTTTTGTGCTCCGGACCCATTTGTGTCATCTGTCGAGTCTGGATATTTATGAGACGCAGTCTCTCATAGTTTCGGATACCTTCTACACTATATTGTATCAGCCCAGTGCAGGGCACGGGCCTACAATAGAGAGTACGATTGCGAAGAGTTAGGCCATATAGTTCACCACGCTGGATTTTAACGCGGGGCTATTAGCTAGAACGCTGTATGTGGCTGTTGGGTGTGGTAAATTACATCTTAAAATTATAAGATAAATATAAATATTAATTTAAGTTACTACAGCACTCTCTGGACGTACCTTTATTGCTTCCGTGGCAACTGCACACGCCAAAGGATTCCCACCGTATGTGGAGCCGTGTGTGCCAGGTTTAATAACCTATGAAATAAATTATACAATCTTATTTTTTTAACTTTTTCACTAATCACTCATTGCACTTTATGTGCGTAATTTATGACATTGTGACCAGCCCAAAGGTTTTTAATGTAGATACCTATAGTCTATAGAATTATCACTAGATAATAGTTACCTAATTTATCACATCGTACAATATACTGCTGTATAAATATCTTAAAAGAATGACGTACACCTCTAATATAATTTTACAATATTGGCTAACATAAAACCGTGAAGTGTCAATTATTGCCATAAAGGTATTTACTCATTTAATACTGTTATCATGGACTCAGAATGTGTGTGTCCAAGTGTGTCAGTCTATTTTTGTAGACGTAGTAGGGTAGTAACCAATTTGCAAATATAAATGATAAGATGATATGCCCATCTCACATTAGCACCTAACAGAGGCACGTTGAATCAGAGGTGTCGCACTAAGTACGCAGTGGTCAGTGGTCACGTCATAATAATAGTTGAATGAGAAGTTTAAACACTATACTTATAGCCTATAGGTAGTATTGACGAGCTTATGCAAATAAAATAATATATTACGACCATAAGTAGGTATTGGAATTTTCCTCGCGCAATCAAAAGCCATAAACCCCCTGACGTTTATTTGAGAGAAATTATTTAATCTTAATATTTTAATGTCCACTATCTTAAGCTTGTTAAGGGATTTTTTACAATTGCTTATTGTCAAACCATAAAATACTTATAGTATTACTTATACGCTGCGTCGAACGATATTTTCCATTGGCCACATCTCAGGGACTGTTCAAGTTCGAAATTGACTAATTCCTATTCAAACTATTATCTTTTAATTAACTCCTTTCTTGAATGAATTTCCACAAATAGATTTCAATTACGCTTCTGTATCATGTATGTTTGCGTTATCTATAGTAGTTGGTTGTTTCTCAAGTCAGTGTCGGCGTTTATTTAAGTAAATAATTAGGGTACTTACAATACAACCCAGTGAAGTATTTTAATAAAAACCGCACAAATATATATTAAAGTTTTTTTTTATTGCGATGAATGACGAGACCAGCATGTCATTCACCTAATGGTAAGCGAGGTCGTATCGCTTACCATTGTCATGGATAGTACCAAAACCAAACAACACCGTGTATTACAAAGCAATGCTTGGCATTCCACTGGGCTCGCCATCCTGAGACATAAGATGTTAAGTCTCATTATGTCCCGTACCTAGTTACTCTAACTTCAATGTCCTTCAAACCGGAATACACTTTACATGCATTTACACTGCTATTTGGCGGGAAAGTTAATAACTCACCTCCATAACACTGTTATTTGCCAATACAGCAGACACCGGCATCACTCCCCCACTGAGAGCCTTGCCAAGGATCAATATATCGGGCCTCACGCCCTCATGGTCGACTGCTAACAACTTCCCAGTGCGACCTGAAATTGTATCGAATTATGATAATTGTTATTATCATATACATATATACATAGTACAAATATGCAAATATATTATGCATATTAACAGTGACAAACCGAAGCAATACGATAAGCTAAATTATTCTGCATCATGGATGAAAAGACACGTTGAGCTTTTCCTATTTATGTTAGTGTGAAAAAACGACATGTAGGAGACGAAATAGACGTCAAAATCACATTTTTTTTAAATTCTTGTTGTAACTAGACAAGACGGCTATATACATATATAAAAGCGACCCGTCCGTTTATTAACTAGACAAGATAGGTAATATTCAACTCACCTAAACCAGTTTGTACTTCGTCAGCTATCCACAACACATTGTATTTCGTGCAAAGTTGTCTAACTTTTTTCAAGTAACCGTCATCAGGTATTATTACACCGGCTTCGCCTTGTATTGGTTCTACCATAAATGCGGCTACTGTGGGATCTTGAAGTGCTTTCTGCAAAGGAAATTCAATTAAATTCAATTGAGTATTGACTGCCTCGGTGGCGTAGTTGTTGTTGTATTACGCCATTACGCCGTTATTGTACGGTTACAAATCTGAGGTCTCAGGTTTGAATCCCGGGTCGGGCAAAGTTATATTGGACTTTTCTATTCATTATCAGCCCGGAGTCAGGAATTTGTGCCCGATATGGCGATAGGCTCGCCCCCTATCACAACGTGGGACGGAACATGCAAGGCGAAATGTGGGTGTCCTAGTGGCGCCTCCGCCTACCCCTTCGGGGATAAAGGCGTGAGTTTATGTATGTATGTATGTAAATTCAATTAAAAATTAATAAGATTTTTTAAAGCTAGGTGTGACCACTGACTGGTCAATAACTATATTATTTAAACACATGTAGATGTTTTGCAAAATAAAATCCCCTACAAAAAGAGAGCTGAACCCACTAGTGGGATGTCTTAACATTATCATCAGCTAAAATTAAATTAAACATTTATCGCACCTCTAATGCTGGAATGTCGTTGTATGGAATGAGGATAAAACCAGGCATGAACGGTCCGAAACCGGCGTAGCAAGAGGGGTCTGATGATGCGGAAACTGCTGATAATGTTCTCCCCCAAAAGTTGCCTTCTGCGAAAATAATCTGAAAAATTGTTGGAAAATGAATAGTGCTGTAAAGTCAAATCAAGAATTCAAAGTTATTAATTTACGTAAGCCATAATAAAGATACATTTATGCAGTATTTTTTCAAGACTAAAATATATTTCCTCATTTATATTTACCTTTGCCTGACCGTCTGGTATCTTCTTAACTTCATATGCCCATTTGCGAGCTATCTTACATGCGCTTTCACCGCCCTCGACGCCAGTGTTCATCGGAAGTAAACGATCAAATCCGAATATCTCAGTCATAAACTTTTCAAAATTTCCCAATTGATCCGAATAGAATGCCCTAAAACATTAAATGCTTATTAAAGACTGCAACGACTGCCTCGGTGGCGTAGTTGTACTACGGTACGACTACAAAGCTGAGGTATCGGGTTCGAATCCCGGGTCGGGCAAAGTGATATTGGGTTATTCAATTCATTATCAGCCCGGAGTCAGGAATTTGTGCCCTATATGGCGATAGGCTCGCCCCCTATCACATCATGGGACGGAACATACAAGGGGAAATGTGGGTGTCCTGGTGGCGCCTCTGCCTACCCCTTCTGAGATAAAGGCGTGAGTTTATGTATGTTAAATTGTGAAAGAATTTCTTTCAGTATTCGCGAAAGACTCTGAATTATTATCCTTGTGTTTGATTTTAATGAATATTTCAAACTTTATCCTATAATTTATATTTATTAGTTGGATTATTATACTATATTACTGTATCCTAAGTTGGAAATGTTTGTTTTCCCAAACAAGTTTTGATTGAGAAGCTGTTGTGTTATTATATTTGTTAGTTATTGTGTTTATTGTTAAGTGTTAATGTTTGTTTATGTGTGTATTAGTATCTAGTATGTATGCAGTATCTAGTTTATGTGTTAGTATCTAGTATATACTTTATTGCAGCAACAAACGCACATGTACCAAATGAAAAATAACATATGTATCTAGGTACAGCTTGTTTCGGCATTGATTCAAGAAACTCATACATACATACATAAACTCACGCCTTTATCCCAGAAGGGGTAGGCAGAGGTGCAACCATGCCTATAATAACTTAAATACAGAGCCTTACCATAAGCCCGACAGACCTACTTAGACATACATACATAGATAAGTACTTATTTTTATGGGACTCAAAATGTATGCGATGACCAAATTATAGAGATAGTCAGAAAGTTAACGAAAAATATGATTCACTTTTTATAAATTAGTAAATACAGTAGGCAATAGGAGTACCTACAACAAAACTCTTCAATTATAGTAGTTGTTATTATTAAAGGCGTGAAGTTTTGTTACAAAGCCATTTATGTGCCTAATTATCACATTAACGCCAGTATAACAATGTAATCATTTTATGCACTTATTAGAAAACCGGAACCCATAAATTGACCGTCGCCGCATAAGCTAACACTTAGCGGGTAACCTTTATTTCTCAGAAAATAAGTAACAACGGACCTGGCATCGTGCATTACACAATCAGTAAGAAGCTACGTCGCAGTTACGAGGCCCTTCTTAAATAAATAAGTCCAAGTCCATAACATTTCTTTTGTATGCTAAGCACGGAATAAACATGATACATTTTAGAAAAATAAAGCGGTCTTATTACCAAACGTAATATGCATCTTGCAAGTCAATTTTAATTCTACTTTTGTTCTGTTATATTCATATAATAAAAGTATTAAAAACCAATATAAAATTACCTGGATACCAATGTTAGTTTGTCAGCTTGCTTCTTCAGTGCATTCAATATTCTTGGATGGCAGTGTCCTTGGTTAACGGCTGAATACGCGCTCAAAAAGTCATAATAACGCTTGCCTTCCACATCCCAAACAAACACACCTGTAACAAAAACAAATTATAGAGTATGAAAACAATTTAAATATCCGCAAACAACAGTGTAAATGCACTGTTGTGTTCCGGTTTGAAGGACATTGCCAGACTCCTGAGTAATTATGGGACATAATGAGACTTAACATCTTTAGTCTCAGGATGGCGAGAGCAGTCGAAAGCCAAGCATTGCTTTGTAATTCGTGGTGTTGTTTGGTTTTGCTACTGTCCATGAGCGGTGGTATCGCTTCCCGTCAGCCGAATGGCATGCTCGTCTTGCCTGTCATTGCAATACAAAAAAAAACAATTCCCGGTTTTTATGTCATTTGCTAAAATAATAAATGAAATGATGGATTGATTATCTTCCTGCTGCGCACAAAGATATATATTATCAAAGTGTAATTGTAGGTAGTGATAACGATGAAATAGTTTCATCCTGGGCTTAGGTTTTATAGAGCTTATAAAGGAATTACGCGACTGTAAAAGACACAGATTAAAGACAATGGATGACGGACTACGATGCTACCTTCTCTTATGAAGCGAATATTTATCTCACAAGACCATAAAGAGTATAAACAAGTCGTAAATAGGCATGTTTCGTAAATAATTGCAGTTGTACTAGGGCATTTACAACTTAGAAAATAAATGTTATCTATGGAGGTCTCGCTTAATTGTCATCGTATAAATGGTAATGTTTATGTTTTAGAACTAGGTAGGTAAACAAATAATATAATTGCAACCTTCATCTATTTTTATGACTTAATAATCTGGTTTAATTGCCCGCAATAAAGTTGCGAACGTTGTATAAACAATGCTTTTTCTTGGTTCTTGCGTTTCAGCTTTTAATTTGAGATTGTGTTATCATATTTACCCATTCATCGATTGTCAAAAGATACTCATACAATTTTATCTATTTACCAAAATGTTTATCGACTCAGACATCAGTAAATAGCCGGATAAAACCGCATATTATTTATTAAGGTAAATTACATACATACATACATAAACTCACGCCTTTATCCCCGAAGGGGTAGGCAGAGGCGCCACTAGGACACCCACATTTCGCCTTGCATGTTCCGTCCCATGATGTGATAGGGGGCGAGCCTATCGCCATATCGGGCACAAATTCCTGACTCCGGGCTGATAATGAATAGAAAAATCCAATATCACTCTGCCCGACCCGGGATTCGAACCTGAGACCTCAGCTTTGTAGTCGTACCGCAGTACAACCACGCCACCGAGGCAGTCTAAGGCAGGCAGTTAAGGTAAATTAACTTAATTAACCTAGATATAAGTATAAAAATGTAGGTAAATAACATATCCATTAAAGAATGGAACTATTCCTACACTCCGTCTTCAATGCGTTAATTAAGATAAGTATATTGAACAAATTAATTGTAATTGAAGCAGTGGCACAAAAACCCATGTGATAAAAATAATTTAAAAATTGCGAAGCGGCGACCAAATATGTAGGTATGTATATTTTTATAGTATACAGGGTATCTCAAGATCGCGACCGAAAACGAAGCCAGGTGGTAGTATTAGTGACTTCAGATACAATGCAAGTAAAATTTTCGCAAAAAAAATCGACAACTTCTTTTTTGTAATTTTTTTACTTGTCGTCGTATTTGGGTGATAAATACATAGATTTCCTAAAATAATGATGTAAACCTCTTTATTTTTAAACACTCAATGGTACGTAAAGGTTAAATTTATTATTTTCGCAAAAACTAGGTATTTACCACCAAAACAAGACGATTTTTAAAAAATCTATAAAAATATCTGTCGCCGTTTTGGTGAAAATTTTATTTGCGTCGTGTCTGTAACCACTAAAACTACCACCTGGCTTCGTTTTCAGTCGCAGTCTTGATACACCCGGTATATAAATACTACCTACTCCTTGGATACAGGTCTGTTCCACCAAGTGGTTGCGAAAACCTTTGAAGAAGACCTTCGTTCATTAGACTTTCTGAGTCTGAAGATAACAACAGCTGAATGGAATGATACGATATACATATTGTCTATTTATTCAGGCCAAGGCAATATTGGCTGGTTGCAAATTAAATTCATCATTATAATTACCTGCCGCTGTATCACATGGTTTTACTAAATTTATTATGATAAGAAAAATCAGGTAATCCCTTCATGATGTGCAACACAGAAACTACTCTATGTTATGTATTTACAAAGCGCCTACGCATAAATAAATTCGAAACAAAAAACTGGATGGAACTGGCGCAAGCGAATAAGTGAGATAATCGTAAAATATCTACGTGATCATTACAAGGACGGAAATATATTAGAAATCGAAAAGATAAATAAAAACCACAAACATCATCTCGGCTCGGAAATCGAACTTCCTAATTTTCACAGGCAATTTATTTACCAACTACGCCATGGACGTCAGAGACGGCATTACAATATGATGTTGTTTTTTTTTCTATTTGTTTCGGACTGATTTGATATATTTTTAGGGACAAATGACACAAATAATTTAGTCGAATCTGCCTAAAATCGTCCTGCGATACCAAAAACTAAAAATACCTAGTATAAGTGTGACTAAAGAGTTATTTTATTCCGGAAAACCGAATCGTGATATGTTCTAGAATGTCGGTGGATTCAAGTGTAATCAAATTCTGTCAATTGAAAACGGACAGATCCAGTAATAAAGCTCAATTCACACGCGGTATTCTAAGAGGTAGTAAAGCCAAATCTATTGAGACAGATGTTAGACCCGAACTTGCCTTAAAAACCTATAATGAACTACACTTTTAAAAACCTTCCTCTTTTTTTGGAATCAGTTAAAAATCTTACCTTCTCCGCGACACAGAGCCACAGGAAGGGGGGCGTAGTTTTGACAACCATACTTGTCCTCCAGCGCGAAAATCTCTTTCGATGACAAGTTTTGTGCAGCCATTCTGTTGGAAATAAATCAATATTATTAACATAATGGGTACAAGAATTGCATTAAATATAAATTAAAATATAATTCGATTAAGTATCAGGCTAAAATTTACAACGTATTTCACCTTACAGTTCGTCTATGAGATGTTGTATCAACAGTGGCTCCCAATTTGAATCGATTTCTTATATACTGTCATTACATCAATAAAGATTGCGAAGCGTATGAGATAAATTAATTATTTGTTTTGAATGGAAAGCATTATCGGAACTAATGGAACTATAAACAGTATTCATTGCATCATTAATAGTTCATGCAAATTGTTTTATGAGATAAAACATGAATACCTATATTGAAAATGTAAACATAATAAACCTTAGATTTTTTTTATTAAACCTTTAATCAAAGAAGAATATTGCATGTTGTCAAGATTTGGTAATATTCATTAATATACACAAAAATAATAATTAACAAATTGAAATAGTTGAAAAAATATGACGTTTCGTTTAAAAAAATACTGAAAGGTATCGCCTTGTTTATTTTTTCATTGTATCAAAACTCAAGATTTTCTAAGACTACCTTAATTAATAAAACTTATTAGGCCACTGGCTAATTTAGTGTCTGAAGTTTCAAGCCCCACCACGATTCCGAAATGAACTAACGTGAAGTGTCATATAAACCCACGTTAATGTCCTATACAAAGAAAAAAAAACACAACTTTATTACATCCCTAATCTGAATTCAAACCCACGTCTCTCCAATGCAATGATATCATGGATTTGGCACTCACAACAAAGTTATGAGTACCTAGTATCAATATATTTTTATCTATCATTATAAATTGTGTTACATATTTTTTCTTTCCTAAAAAAAACAATAAAACACTAAGAAACGCTTGTTGAAGTTATAATTCATAAATATAATAGTTTCACTCGTGATATTTCCTCTGGATCAATTTTGAAAATTACTAACAAAACTAGTTTAACTGGTGGATTAATCAACATTTCAATTGGTACCTACAAAAATGGCCAAGAATCTACTAAATAATAATATTATATATGCAGTGTAACCCACCTGACTATAAACGAATTATTGCGCTATGTATGCCGTATGCGTCGATGTGACTGATTATACGTAGTATCTTCTTTGTGGTCTGTGGATCGATTGTTTGGCGGAGGTGTGTCTGCGTCCAAATATAAGTGTCGACTGAATAATTGCGATATGACGCGAGACCATCGGAAAAATACCACAGTTGATACTTTACTGTCTCTAAAAATTACGTCACATATCTAATTCAAATGGAGTAATACCATTGATACACGGATCAATTGATAAATAATATGTATCAATGTTCACGAATCGGCAAAGATATTGCGACTAGGCGCGCTGTATCTATGTACCCGTATAAAAATAGGTTTCAGCTAAATTCCGTGTAGATAATGTTTAGGCTAAAAAAAAGAACTACGTTTGGTACTTTATGGATAACCAAAAGTATTTCCACGGATGAGGTTTTATTTTAAATTTAACAGGTTTTTAGTAATTGGGTATTTAACTATCATCGAATTTTTGTATTCTTTTGCAGACAAACACAAGTATATTCGACGGAAATATCTGTGAACCTGAATAATTGACGTCATTGGAACATAAGTTCAGCAAATTCAAAATATAGGTTAAACAAATTGAATTAAAATAGAAAAATAAAATAAAAAATAGAATTCGCATCCATCTCAAAACGTTTTTAATGTAAAATAACGTAGTAGATAAGGGAAAACAAAAAAATGAAATGTGAACAGCATCCCAGCTAGGTTCACAGTTATTTCCGACAGGTTATACCATTAAAACAAAGCATTTATGTGAAAACAGTGGTAAAGTAGCTTGTAACATGAGGCAAATATTAGTATTTTAAATGAAAGAGTGGGGAAGTAGTGGGGACATCTTACCGTGTCTTTCACACCCGCACACTATAATGCATATTAAGAATAGTGACGTCACAAATTTTGTTTTGCATCCCCTTTCTTTTACCCCCACTACAAGATTTAAAACGTTTCTAACTTTTTAAATTTTGAATGGATTTACAAAATTCTTTGTTTGCTAGATTTTGGATATGGATACTTTTTGACGAATACAATAAAAAAAATGAGTCAAATACCCAATTGTGCTAATTTTAGGCACATACCTACAATGTCTTTTAAATATTTTTGCCTTCGTTATTGAAGTCAACTCAGTTTCACGATCTACGGTCACAAGGTACCTACGAAGATGGATTACCTATCATTTAATTAAGTAAAGCTATTTTCTTTACTGCTAAAATCATAATTAGTTTTAACAATACATAATATACATAATACATATATACCTACATATTATGTAGGTATATATGTATTAAATATTCCCATATTTTTCTTTTCCTAAGTTCGTGTCTAACCACTGGTATGATCTTATATTAACAATAAGTGCGAACTGATGCAATTCACGTGTTTTATTACAATAATAGTCTGAATACTATTTATAGTTTTAATTACTTATATGAAATGTAGGTAACCTACCTACCAAACCTACCAAAACAACTCAAATAATTCTGACAACGCATAAAAATATCGTTTACTGGATTTTTCTCTGTAAATTGATTATATAAAACGACACCTATTAATAAATTTATTATGTTTGCACGAGCATGTAATGTTTTATGTTCGTAATTGACGTGCAGTCCCATAAAACGGTCTCGGTCGCATTCATAACACGCATATTCTGGTCAACGTCCTAATAATAAGAGTTATCTAAGTAATAAATATAATGAACGAGAACCAATTAATTATATTTAATTGTATTCTCAAAGAAGTTGGGTTAATTACACAGACTGAGCTGGTTTATTCTGGTCAAAACAATGACGATCAGGAAGTATGTTAGAGTAAACTTAACGGTTTCGTAAAGTTTGTTTCCTTCTTCGCATTGCTGCATTATGTTTATACAAATAAATGTAATACAATGTTTTCCTCGTCTAATAAATAATGCTCGACAGTTGCTTTTCAAAGCCACACTTGAAGGATTAACGGAACTTACATTATAACAATCGTAATATAAATATAATAAACTGGATATCTCTATACACATGTAATACTCTAGCTTAACGTTACAATGTCCTCAACAAGCACCTAGAAATAAGAAGTGCCCACTACCTAGTCGTTCAGCAGATATCTTCACTTTAGCATATCGTATATTAGGTAGGTATCTACATGATGTATCCCGAACGACTCGACCATGGTTGACTATGGCCATTCCCTCAAGTCTCAACTGAAATCCTGATTGCAAAGGAGTTTCGGGCTCACAATTACGGACTCCACTTACAATATGTCTATAGTAAATCGAACCAGCACGATGGCTTACAAAATACAAGGGTACATACAATTATTTACAAACAGACATACGAAACAGAATTTTTTGTTTTGTATGAGGAAAATACTCCATTATTCTATTCATCATCATCATCAGCCCGTTGCAGTCCACTGCTGGACATAGGCCTCTCCCAAGGTACGCCACAGAGCCCGGTTTGCTACCTTACGCTTCCAGTCATCCATCCGAATTATTATATTAGCTAATGATAATTGACTAAATAAATAATAATATATATTCGAGTCAACAAAATATCACATGTTTAAAAATACCTATCTTATTATCTTATATGAAATACATAATATTATTCAAATCGGTATCTGTACGGGCCCAAATATAGTACATCTCACTGCAAGGCGCGGCCCTCCTCTACAATCCAGAGTGCGATTGAGAGGGGTTAGGAAATATAGTCCACCACGCTGGCCTAGTGCGGGTTGGCGGACACATTATACGTAACAATAAGGAATGTATTTTCCTCTTACTTATGATTTCTTTGTTATCTTTCTACGAGAGGCTGCAGGTTAGATCCCCGCACCGAAACTTTTTGTGTCAACCACAAGTGTTTGTATAATTTGTGACTGTTAGGTGTATTATATTATTATATATTTCAGATGAAAGTTAACTAGTAAGTACCTTATCATTTATGTAATACATACAATATATAATGGGTACTACATAAGTAAGTGATTTTTGCGCCGAATTATTGCGAAGACCACGTCTTGTACATGTGTTTAAAGGGCCAGTTATATCGAGATTGATAAATCGCTATTAACATATTATATATACTATAATTATATATATTATAATTTTATATACACTCCAAAGGTTATCAGTTTGTATAAAATAGATACGTGTATACCTACAACTATTCGCCTAGACATGTACCTATCATATGTTTATCATTTTAAGACAAAAAGTCCACGGCCTATTTAGGTTTCCCCGACAGATTTCCACAGTGACCTTGCCCTTGCAGCGGCATTCTGCAATTTTGATAGAGAGATTTCTTTACCATGTAAGTACAGAGTAGAGGTCCTATGCAGAGCCTGCTGGTACTTGAGAAGCTATGGGTTTCATCAGCGTATACACCTACCGTGACATCTGCCATTTCAACATGGTAATACGCGGTGCCTTACCAGTATCTTTTGTTCACTTAAGGATCTACACATTTCTGATTCGATCCCATAGGGGATGATGAATAAATATTTAATAAGTAATTACGTAGTTTTTTTTTTCAGCCTCCGTGGCGCAGCTGGGCTGCCATGGGCAGCCGTGGACTATGAAACGAGAGGCTGCAGGTTCGATCTACACCGAGTCAAATGTTTGTGTGATCCATAGATATTTGTTTCGGGTCTTAGGGTTCGTGAAATCGAAAAGACTCTTGTAGTTTCTGATACCCATATCACAAAACTCGATCTTAGTGTGGGATCAAGTCTAAGTATATGACTGTTGGGTATATTTATTTACATACCTGCCTCGACTTCCTACTTGTTCTAAAAATTTAAAACTTTATGTATTTACCTAATATTTGTTATTACCTACATCAATTTGACCTTGGATTAATCTAAACCTCTGAAAACCTTGTTTGTTTTGAAAACCTTGTTTGTCTTGTTTTTGAAGAAATCAAATCTGGAGGTTTCATCGATAAAGTATACGACATAATATTTATTCGGTCGTTTGAGAAACCGTAATAATGAGTGAACTGAGTATTATTTGCAGGTGTGTAATAAAATATTTCTTTGCAATGAAATAGTATATTAATGAACTAACTCTAAATCACAGGCTGTATACTACTAGTCTAGCAAGCACTACACAGAACACTATTACATATTAAACTCACTTCCCAAGTGAAGACTAAAGCAACCTTTTTTGTGTGGGGAAAAATATATATTTTCCATAAAAATAAATATAATTGCGACCCAGGCCCAGAATTCTTGGAGAAATGAACTTGAAGTTCAGTCACTCTGGTAGCCCTATTTGTAGTAATCGCTGACGTATAGTAAAATTTGACGATATTTACTTTATTTTATAAAAATCTGTCGCCCAAGATAAAACAGAAAAACATTTAAAGGCAAACCATAAAAAAAGCTATAATGAATTTTAAGCATTATCTGTACCGGGGTCAACAATATTTTTTATTAATACCATGAATGGGCTTTCTTCTTTTATCTGAAATTACTTGAATCTATATAAATTTCCTTCACATAATCATTGGCTGCATATTCTTCACTTAACCTGGTGCTTACAGCACTAAAGTATAATGTAAACTTAATTGATGTATCTTTCTTAAGAACAACCAAGCCCTATTAGTTTGAAACTGCCAAGAACACTAAAATGTATCTATTAACAGTACTTTACATAACAATTTCATAAATTTATCAGAGAACTAAATAAAATTATTCATGTTATTTTTTTTGCCATTTAGGATGGTTCTCAGGATCTCCTGTGTGGTACTCGTCATAAACTGGAAAGGATTGGGCACCCTTTTCTGGAACTGTTGGAAGGGAACCTCCTTCTTGCAACCTCTTTGCTTCAATTTTCGCTGCATTTTCTTTTTTCAGTTTTGCTAGAGCTACATTCTTTGCAATTTCTTCTTCAGTAGGTGGCTCTTTCCTGTGAAAGAAATAATTGGTACTAAATCACAAAAACATTAGATACCAAAAACCTGCTTAACATAAATGATTTTGTCACATTGACTTTATGGCACAGTCTTGTTATGTATGGAACCCCAGACATGGTTACTATATGGAGTCAGTCAAGCCGTGAAATTATGTACAAGACCACAGATCCTCTCTTCAACCACTTGTAGGTCAGTTTTTAATGTATTTGTGTGGTTGTATTTAAATGTGACATGACTCATGAGCTTGCATATTACCTTCTCATACGAAGCCAAGACTCCCACTCGGCAGGGATTGGGTCATGGAAATCCTGACCTTTCGGTGGATCATACCACCTACTGGGCTTCCTCTTCCCAACACTGGGGTCAGCTGGTATTTCATAGTACACATTGCCTATGTAATCTTTACCTGAAACATACAAAATAAGTATTTAATTATTATTTTTTTATTTCTTTGGATTAAATATGTGCATATGAAAGATGTTATTTGTAACATGAACTATTTCCACCAATATAATATTGCCTAATAACCAAGCACCAGGTTCATTGTTTTATAAGAAAATAAGAGGCTTTTTGTAAGATATTTATCTAATCTTATGGGTTGTTTAATGTTTGTTATAGAACACTTTCCTATTGTTTTAAATAGTAATAAGGCAACAATTTTTGACTATTTAATGCATAGTATACTAAAATTGACCAAAATTAGGAAGAAAAAGCATTATTGGCAAGTTAAAAAAAATAATGCAATTAGGAATTGTGCCACAAATAAGGATATGAAAACTACAAAGGCAGAATAATGTTACAACATAAAATAAGTATTTACAGTAGTCTATAAATATTTATAATTCATTTCAAATTAGTACAAATGCAACTAATGGTATTATTGGTAAGAATGAACAAAATCATGTTATGATTAATAATAAAATAGAGATACATGAATGGAGTAACCAATGTTAATAAATGTTGTGAGTAAGTAACTTACCAACCTATATTATTTCCTTTTATTTGTCTTGGTTTAAAAGAATTTATAAAGTTCCTAATTACGATGCGCCACACGTATCTATACTCTCCGTTGGACATCTGAAAAAAGTTTCATTTAATGAATAAAATATGTCTATTGACAGCGTCCATGGCGCAGTTGGTTAGACGCCAGCTGTGAAACGTGAGGTTGCGGGTTCGATCCCCGCACCGAGACAAATACTTGTGTGATCCACAGATATATGTTTCGGGTCTACATTATCGTGAGACCATACTGTCGTAGTTTCTGATACCCACGACACAAGACTCGATCTTAGTGTGGGGTAAGGACTATGTATGTGGCTGTTGGGTGAATTTATTTATTATATATTATTATGGATCAAACTGTAACATCCAACTGCCTATATCGCGATCCTTAAGTACAGCTACATTATTCAATTCTTATGCTGAATAAACTCATGTGCCGTTACATTGATATATGATTGAGTAATGTATTAAAGTGTACCTTGTGGGTTGGATTTTAATCGAATTCCTATTTTATCAACGAGGATGAAATTATTTTCACGAAAACATTATTTGACAGTATCAAAATTCAAATGTCAATGTGACAAAATATACGCCAGACTACGAACAATCACAGATAAAAACACTGTATGACTGAAGTGTCGTCTGTTTTCAATCAGCATCGCAATTTCATATTGGCTTGATATGACTTGATAGTGTGAAGTTAACCTTTGTTTGGTTAACCTTTTTTTAAAGATGGTCATCAATGGTCATGATCAAAATAGTCGATTATAAGTGAATGATAATGTACTCCACAAATTAATTGTTTACTCTTTATACGTTCTCGAACAAATACTCAACTCCAACCTCACTCAACTTTTTACTCCATAGTCTGTGCTCAACTTGTAGTATCTGTTAATCACTGTTAATCTGTCACGTACTTGACTGCCTTTAGTCATAGTGATCCACAAATATACGAAAATAAACGAGGATAAACAGTCTTCTCCGTCTGTACAGACTATTGGGTATATTTAACGATAGCTGTTGATAAAACAAACAGTAACCATGGCGAAGATGGCATTTCAGCACCAAGCCGGAACGGCTATGGAGTGCTTGAGCGTAAGTTTCCCAGACCACTCCCAGTAACTTGTTTTTATTTTGTAGTTGTAGTTTTTACTGTATCTATTTTACAGATACCAATAACACTGCAAAAAGAAGCTGGTGTAGACGCCGAAGGCAGAGAGGTGATGAAATGTGGTTTTAAAATAGGCGGCGGGATTGATCAAGACTACCGTAAGAGCCCTCAGGGGTACACTGACAATGTGAGTGCTTTCTGTTTTCGACAATGCTTAATTACCTACACCAATATGTTGATTATGTTAATGATTAACTGTAGAGATATTTTCTACATGTAATATTTACTGTTGAGGGTATTATAAAGTAAGCCCATAATTTTATTTGAGAAGTGTTTCTTAATATTCCAATTGTCAATATTTACCATTAGTATGATATTGTCGATACAAAATATTGTACCAATTTATCAAGACTGTAACATAAGTCACTGGACTGATAAAACTTGTTATCTATGTGTTATTCTTTCACTGCTTATTTTTTTTTTTATCACAATTACAATTTATTAAGCTACATCATCCTTTTCCTTGTAAGTCAATAAAAGGTCATAATTAATTTTGTTTTCAATAACATAATTTGTATAATTGATAAAGTAATTTAACCTGTGAAATGAATTCCTTGGATTATATTGACTTTATAGTGCTAGGAAATTGATAATTCAAAAGACCTCATGAAGCTGATCAATTTATCTGATGAATATTCATCTGATTTGAAATTGAGGCATGTAAAATGTTGTTTGTATTAATAAAACAATTTTATTTACAGGGAATATATGTAACTGAAGTGCATGAGGGCAGTCCGGCAGCAAAATCGGGCTTAAGAATGCATGACAAAATCTTACAGTGTAATGGCTACGACTTTACAATGGTAACACACAAAAAAGCAGTTAGTTATATAAAAAAACATCCTGTTCTAAACTTATTAGTTGCAAGAAAGGGTGTAACCTCCACATAAAACTGGTTGATGCAGTACCATGTTACTTATAAACATTGGTTTGTATTTAGGGATCTTGTGACTGTATATATTAATATGTTATGATTGAAAAATATGCATACAAAAATGAATGAAGCAGCTATAATCCCACAAAAGTAAGTAAGCTTATTATATAAGAGTTGATTTTAAGGCTAACTTGCTCTGAAAATCCAATTTATATAATGAAACAAACAATACAAATTCACTGCCAAAGTACAATATAAGTAAAATAAAATCACAGGGTGATAATTATACTAATAAATGAATTTTACATGTCATTTGACAAAATTTTATAAGGGTACATAAAACTTATAAATGAACTATACATTCCAAGATTATTTTCACCATTAAATATAATCATTTTACTTATATTTTTTAACAGTAAAATTATAATTTTTTGTACAATTGTAGATTGAAGTATATTAATTATAATGACTTTTAATATTCAATTTATAATGTATTTCTTATGGATTATTGTTACAAGTAACACTTTTTAAACTAGCAGCATTACATTATTAATATATCCAGTCATAAAAACAAATGACCTCTTTATACACCTATGGAGTTCTATTAAAATAATGCTCTATTTATTTTCAATGTCTATGCCATGAACTAAATCATGCATTTAACGAATTATGCTTAATGTTGTGAAAATTTGATATATGTAAGACATGTAAGACATAAAAAGACCTTATCTAGAAAGTTTAATGAAATGACCACAGTGTGTGAAGTTTATAAGTAAATTGGTATAATATGTTCTTTTAAGAGTCTAAGCACTGAGTTAGAAAAGTATTATATTACAATGAGTGATTATTATACTGTTATTTATTTTTATATGTAAGAATTTAGTTAGTAGTTAAATGATGAGACCATGCAGTGAGTCAGTGAAATTACAACACATTTACAAATATCTGTACTTGAATGTGCAATGCATGTACAAAATATACACAATTATTTTTATGAGTTACCAATAACATTTTGTATAACACTTTATATTTTTATACTGATCAGACTAGTTTCTCAGTACTAGGATTATTCACGATTTTGTCCGACGCTGTCAAATTTCATTAGCTCAAATTATGATATGAACTTTGAAGTTATTTGTAATTGTTTAAATATGAATTGATATTTAAAATTTATTAATTAGTTATATAAAAAGGCATTCACCACAATACTTGCTTCAATTTTAATGATACAAAACCACTATACATAAAACAACACCATGTCATAAATAATTATGGAATTGTATACCTAGGAAATATTTCTATTTATTAAAAAATAATGTCTACTAAACATTAAATTTATGGAATTGCTTATATAATTTTATATTTATAAGAAAGGCTTTTCTAATGGTAATGCAAATCAAAGTTTTTTGATAAATGTGTTCAGTATTTCACACTATCATATTTCTAAACAATATTAATAAATAATTTACTTTTTACTCCAAACTTAAATATGTAAGTGTGTGAAGTGGTGAATGCTAAATAATTAAGTGGAACCTTATCTTGTTATGGATCAGTTAATTATATTATTGTACATTGATATTGTACTTAAGAATTTATAACTACCTTATCTATGAGATTTGTCATTCATACAAATAAATGGTTTATGCACAGTGCCAAATAATATTGCATTTTATTGTACCCTTTTCCCTATACAAGTTTTGTGGTAAGAAGCAGTAGAGAAGTCTACTTACAGTCTTTCTGTAGTACTGAATTACTTAAAACTATTTCTATTAATTACAGTATTTCAATGTATTGTAACATTTCAATTTATACATACACTGTCTAGTGTTAATAAATAGGGTCACATTTATGTTAAAAATTTGACTTTTTGACTTCAGATGGCGTTAACTACTACATCTCATTTTGTTGATTGTTTTCTGTGGATCTCGTGGATTTCTTGTGGTTCTTGGATAAAATTCCCAATATCATGGTGGACATAATATAAATAAACTAATTAGTATGCTTGGGTTTCTAAGTGGGGTTTCTGGGGTAGTAATTAATGATTTTCACATTCAATCATTCTTAATCACGAAATCTCATAATTTACTTGATGAAAAGATAAATTCGAAATACTTGTTCTTGAACAGCAAACATGTTAATTGTCTATTTTCTTTCAAATGGGATCTAACTAATGCTCTTAAAATAAGTTTGCCTATATTACCATTAAAAAAATCCTCAGTGTACATGCAACTGAGTTGTATGGCTCATGGCTCCTTTACACTAACCACCCAGGTATGTAAAACAAAGGCGAGAATTGAATCCCTCCTGGATTCAATTCTCGCCTTTGTTTTTGGTGTGCAAAATCATATTGAGTTTCTTGAACTTGTGCTTGGCATTGCCTTGCATTGAACCTTAGGATGGAAATGAAATATAAGTCAGGAAAATGTCAGTGGCACTAGTGGTACTTCCACCAACATCTTGGGGTATGAGATACACATATTGTGAAATAATTTATTCTGTTTTATTAATCAAGAAATAATGCTAAATAATTCTCACAACTTGTTTATCAATTAAAGACCCAAATTTGATTTTTATATTTGAAATAAAACAGATTTATGCCATTTGGAATGAATTGAGATAAATTTTCATGTAAAAGGTATTTGGATAACACCTTTACCATGGCACAGAAACAATGATTTATCTATCAGAACAGCATTGCCAGATGTGCGAAAATAACTTGTCAACATGTCATAGTTGCATTATGCAATCTGCATAAAAGAAGCACAATGTGTGTAAAATATCAAATAAAACAGGTTTTCAACATAAAAATTACAACATCTATTATATTATTTTACTAAATGAGGGTGAAAATAATTATGCTTTTGCTGGGGGCCAGTCCCATTGTCCCTTGGGAGGTTTTGCCATAAGTGGTTCCCATGGCTTCCAGTTAAGCATCTTCCTAGCCAGGTTCAATTCATTTTCAGCTTGGATAATAAGCTCCTCTGCTTGCCCACAATTAATTTTCTGCTCAATTTCATACACCTCTTTAGTCTGAAATATTAAAATCCATTGTTCTGAATGCATGGATAAATAAAATAATTATTAAATAATTCAAATATACAGACATTTAGTAAAATATAAATAATAATCATAAAATAAGAATAAAATAAGTAAGTACAGATATGTATACTTACTTCTGTATCAGATACAGATACAGAAGTAAGTATACATTTGTTTTATAGAAGCATGCACAACAACCAGCATAAAGTAGAAAGCCTCAAAAATAAGGCTGATGGAAATTATAAATATTTTTCATACAGTGTAACATGTTCACCAATAACATCCTAGAGATTCTATGTTTTATATTTTTATAAGAATTTCTTTAAATTTATAATACTGAATATTGTAGATATAAAACCATTCATTAAAACCCAGATTTCGAACAGTTTCTACATTACAAAAGTTTTAAATAGCCAAGTCCTACCCCCTGGAAACTATCAGTTAGAGTATTCTCCTTATGGTAGTTAGGGACATAGTTGTGCTAAACCCCTGGCACTGCAAAGGTCTGTAAGCGGCAGAGAGTGCTTACCATCAGGCAGACCTTGTACTTGTCATAGGCTAGGCTCGCAATATAGGCACTCGATAATTTTTTAACAGTTTTCTAAAAGTATTGATTTTGCATGGTGGTTTAATCATGCACGCATTCTTACGCTGCCTCGTTCTATACGCTAGGATGAATAAAATACGAGGAAGCTAAATTTGCCAACCTGTGTCAAAACTGCAGCCCTTTCTCGCACAATTTGTTCAGTATATTTTCTGTAAACTGAAGACTCGGGCATACGCTGCAGTGTTCTCAGGATTTTACCGTATAGCGCTCCGAGCGTGTGGTGAGGGTTGGCAGCCACAGCTAAGCCGGTAAGGCCTGTGGTCTGTGCAATAAATAAAACGTTACCAAAATATTGATTGAAGGTTATCTGTTATTATTTTAGAAAAAAACACTAAGTCCTTTCATGAGCTTATCGAAAACACTTTCATCACATTTCTTATATATTTAATTTATGAATTGTCAGATATTTATAATAAAATTAACCTTTTTTAATATTCCCATTTTCAGTCGATTAGATAATCAAGCGACAAGCAGTTGACAGCTGACCACAGACTAAGGAGTAAACAGCTGATGATTGACAATTCGTACCAAACATAGGTGCCTATCAAACACAACAAATGTAGTAGTTTAGGGTCACCGAACTTGACCGAAGCGAAAGAAAAGAGACACAGACCTCCATGTACTATCTCGCTCGGCTCGTTGTGCCTCCATGTCGTTTATCGTAGCAAATTAAACATTATTCCACAGGCATATGTGTTATTTTAGGACAACACTATTTCGTGAGTGCGCAGCAGGGGTTGGACACTTCGGTACAACCTTAGTATTTCGTTTTTTTTTTTAAAATAGTGACATCTGTTAGCGTCCCCTCAAAAACTTATTTTTTTTTAACGGCAACACTCTAACGCCATAAAAAAACGACTGGCAACTACAACTTCATTATTTTTGTAATCACTTTGACGGTTACATTTTGCGCGCGCGCATCATTGTAATTTTCGTTCATTGTGTCCATATTTTCTGTGATAAATTTACCATCTGATCAGCGTTGAGTTGAGAACCTTACTCCTCCGCAGTGAAGTGTTTAATTTATCCAGAATTTTTTGTGTGAACTTGGAGTTGAGCTTCGTTCCTCCATTTTCTGTGTGATTCGATATTTGCGAAAAGACGCTTTTAACTTATTGTGTGCCTGCGATACACAGACGATTTATAGACGTGTGTTTTCTTTTAATTCTGTGTTTAATTTGTGATTATGCCTAGGCGATGTGAATTTGGGTGTACGTACAAGAACGGTAAGCCAATTCCTTGTTTTTTTGTCTTGTCCACTAACTTTTCTCTGAGAAACTTATTTAAACTGTTGTTGAAAGAAAAATACAGTAAATAACCCATCTTACACTGTTATTTTAACAATGCAAAGCTATACTCTGTTACTGTAATAAAATGCTGTTTAAAAAGAAATTTAAATCTGTGCGAATCCATCATAATGTCACAAAACATATTCATAGATCTTTATCTTTAATTTTGTCATATTAAACATTAACGTCATCAATAAAATTCATAACGAGGATACATAAGAAGTTGAAGGCAAAAAATATTAAGTTGTAATTTTAAATAGTCAATAATTAACTATGTATCTTTTTTGACCGAGTGAAAATTGTTACGCTTTAAGATTAAACAGTGTAGAATTAACATCAAGGGTCTTCGGAAAATCATGAAATATTGTTACATTATTGTCATTAAAATTTTCAGGTGTTACTTACCATCGATTCCCACACCCTGAAAAAAATCCTGAGGGATTTAAGGCTTGGGTAAAGCTAATAGGAGGGAAATTGGAGACGGCAGCTGATGTTGCATTTTATAGGGAGAAGGTCATCTGCAGTTCTCATTTCGCCAGCCATTTTAGGAATCGAAATAATCGTTTAAATGCTTTGGCCATTCCTACACTACATCTTCATGGTAAGATTTATACTATTCTGTATTTTAACATTAATTACACTAACTTCGGCCTGTCCTTGCGTTTGTTAACTTTCTGTCAGTAATTATACTGATATATGCAAAAAGATTTTGCTAAATCAATACTTACATAATTTGCTCAATCAAATAAAAAATATCCAGATATAAAAAGTGTGTATAATACTTAATTCATAATTTAACACTTAAAATACTAAATGAATGTGAAAATATATTTGTAGCAACTTGTGATGTATCCATCATAGTATGTAACTATTAAATGATTAAATAACAAAATTATGCTATTTTTAGGTGTATCAGGCATTAATGCACCAGTTGAACCTGATCCTGAATTAAATCAGCCATCAACATCAAGAATTATGTCGACTGAATGTCCAGGTATTTAAAAAAAAACAAACACAATAGTTGTCACCTTGAAATGGTCTTATAATTATTGTAATTGGATTATTTTGTATAACTTGAGATTATGTCGTCAATTAATTAGTTACAAAATGTTCTTATGTTGCCTTCTTGTGGTCAAAACCATATTTAGATCCCACTTCACTTGAATGGCATATAATGCAATACCATTTAGAAATTAAAATCAGAGTAGCTCATATTTCAATTCATCAGTAATTCAGTAAGTGGGGGTTATTATTTAAGCTGTTTGATCTGAAATAGGAACATAAGGCAGTAAGCAATATTATTTATTTCCCACACAAACACATATTGTACATGCTTATGTTTCATTTTTGTCATTTCAGAAGCAGTGGATAATATATTATCTTCAAATGCCTTAGCTACACTAGGTTGCCCATCTGCCTCAAGACTATCGGTGACAGGTAAATATCACAGTGGCAATAGCAAGTACCAATTTAAGTGACTTATGCAATCTTAGATTTATGTTTTATATGTGTTTGGTAGTTATTTGGTATTTGTAACAAAATTTTTATTTAAAGAATTGGCTGCAGATGGTGGACTGTAAAACATCTGTCGGTTTTAAAATTTATTTAAGCGAGGATTGTAATTTAATGTATTGTGTAAGTTTAGTTTAAATGTGCCGTCGTAAACTATTGTTTTCTCCGCCATCTCATAGTCCGGAACATGCCGGCGCAATAAAACCTTTATATTTAAACTCTTTGTTAACAGCACTCCTTTGTTGGAAGGAAATATAAAACAATGTATCTTTACAGCACAGATGTTTGGGTAGATCTTTATTTAGTTTCTGAATATATTCTATTGTCACACTCTAATCCTTGTTCGGAGCACCTATAAAATTTCTTTATATTTTAAACAAAAGGAACTACTACAATCTTATCGTAAGCACATTTCCTCCAAGTTGCATTATTATTAGTATTAGTATTAGCTACTACTTTACTCGGTATTCGTATGTGTCTAATATATGATAGTTAGTTTCCTGAAATTTCTAATTTAAACACTTAAATCCATCAAACTATCTTCTTTGTATACAACTTGAACCACGCGGCGACGAATGGGCACATGCAGTACAAGAAATTATGCGCGGTCAAGCGAAGCCTTATTAATGAAATGATGTATGTACTGTTCTAACACAATTTTCACTTTTTTCAGCCATGCTGCCTTCTCTTCATTTAATGGCTGAACATAACTATGCAAATGTGAAAGGAAAACAAAGTAAGTGTCATTATATTTATTTAAGCTTCTTACAATAAAAAATGAAAATGGTATTACATTATTCCAATTGTTAGAGATAACTGAACTTTCAGGCACTATACCTAGATCGTATTATATATGATATATTAATAATGTAAAGATTGCGATAAATAACGACTCCATACATCATCATTCATACAAAGCTTAAAATATGACTGATGTATGATGAATCAAATTTTAAAAAAGAAGTTTAGAATTTATCAATGTTTATCAACAAGAATGAATTGAAAAATGTTTTTTGCAGCCATATTTCTGCGATAGAGTTACAAATTTAAATTGAATCAGAGGCCATCATATTTATAAACAAGTGGAAAAGTGTGTAAAATAAAATATTGCGTAGTTGAATTACCTTAGTTTTGAAATCAATCTCACTTTAAAGACCTGAAACCATTTCAGTTTTTATCTACAAATAAATACTGAGGAATAATATAACAATTAAAAGAATATAAATCAAATTAAGAATAATAATTTATTCAGGTGATCTTAATATACTAAAATTGTTCGAAATTGTATTTACTAGTTATAGAAAAAACAATTGTTACAAACTTCATATATCGTTGAAAATTTTATTTACAAATTAAGATTAAAACCACCTTTTCCATTGATTGCATTATGGGTAAATAAAATATGAAGGATAATTATTTGTGAAAATTCTTTGATTAAACTTTATTATTTAAGATAGTTCTGAAAGTTTATATTTAATTAAAACAATTAATTATTGTTAAAGTCTAGCCTAGAAATGTGGTATGTCAATATCATGTTCCACATCAGCAATATTTTTTATTCTGCAAATGTTACGCAAATATACTAGAATATTCACATAGATTTTTTAGTTCTTATAAATTATTTTCGACATGAAATACACCAGCTTTAAACATTGCGTTACCACTTTCATCACTGAATATATTCATGGCACTTAATTTCGTTAATTCTTTTTATAAAAATACCACAAGTCTTGGTGATAAAAATATAATATATAATATATGTGGGGGACCAAAATATCCCCCACATTGCAGCGATATTAGAAAATGTTGACAGCTAGTTAAATAAAAATATGATACCTACAGTAGCTCGAATCTTTATCGAAACGACTATATTTTGATTCGTATGCCATTTATTAGCTATGGTAAGCAAGAGGCCCTCTCACTGATAAATAAAAATCATAGATATATTTATTCCTCTGTCTACGATTATTGAAACTGATAAATGATAGAACTCATATTAGAGTTAGCAATTTTAATCTCTAGAAAAAGACAGTTTATCGATCCAGGCCGTAAGTAGGGATAGAACACTTTATGTAGGAAAGGTAAAGGGAGTGTGAGAACAGAGTTGTCCCTTGCTCGTTCAATTTATATTAATACTAGCATTTTCCGCGACTAAAGCGCTGTTGCGTAAAAATCAACGGTTAAATTAAAGCCTTTGCATAGACTGCTTACAAAATGAGTTAAAGATTATAAAATGTTCGATAACAATTATTATTGTAAACACCCCTCGCCTTTAAAATAACAATAGCAATTGATGAAGAAATACTTAGGAAATTACATGGCGTGGTTTCGTTACAAGTACGTACGTATGCATTTTTCACAATCGGTTACCTAAATGGCGACAACCCTACCAGATTTTCCTGATTGGGTGTTCCTTCTACTCCCCTTCTTTTGTTTCAGTCGAAATGTCCTACATTTGAACGAAATGCATAAGTAAAAATTGGTCCGACTCGCCCCATTTAACGATACTCCTAAGCAGAAAATATTGAAAATGTAATAATAGTACTCATTCAATCAAAATAAACTCTTTAGTACTAGATCCTTTCTCTATTGGATCATCTAATTTTATGAAGAAAAATAAAATATATCAAATACACAATTTGATGTTAAACCACTATTTTCTCATTTCAGACCAGAAACAGTTGAAAAGCATTCCTTCATTGGTATTAAACCAAATAAAAACTACCAGAAGTCAGTTGCAGGGACTGAAGAAAGAAATCCGAAGATTGCAAAAACAAAATTTGTCTTTTAAAGCGAGACTCTCCAGTATTGACAAAATTAACCAGGAGAATTGTTTTCAAAAACTGACAAAAAACATGACAGCGGCTGCCAAAATATTTACCAAAATGCAACATGGACAAACTACGAAGAAAAAAGGCGGTCGAAGGTTTAATTTAGAGGAAAAAGTATTGTCACTCTCAATTTACAAGCGGAGCCCTAAATGTTACACGCTATTAAGTAAATATTTTTCTTTACCTTCAGCCAGGTGCTTAAAGCGGGTTTTGGCTAAAGTAGAAATTGAGACTGGACTGAATAAGTCTATTTTTATTAAAATGAAAAAAACTATTCAAGAGCTATGTCCAGAAGATCGCCTATGTTGCTTAATGTTTGACGAAATGTCAATATCACCTCAAATTCATTATGAAGCCGCAAGGGACACGTTAAAGGGATTTGCTTGGCACAGCAAAAATATTGCTGACCATGTCTTAGTCTATATGGTTAAGGGAATAAAAAGAAACTACAAGCAGCCAGTGGCTTATTACTTTACAAGGTGTCTGAGTAAAATCACTTTAAAAAATATTACAAAAAACGTTGTGAAATACTTAAATAATGCAGGGCTTAAAATTATTTGCACAGTCTGTGACCAAAGTGCTGTCAATGTCAGTACAATCAATGAGATTATTGACGAAACACGAAAGCAATTTATTAAAGAGGGAAAAAATTGGAGGCACGAAATAATACAAATAGGAAAAGCGCGTATTATTCCGCTGTTTGATGTTCCTCATTTACTAAAAGGAATACGAAATAACTTATTGACCAAAAATTTAATATACTTCGACTTCGAAGAAAATTTGGAAAAAACTATTAAATGGGAGTATTTCCAAAAGGTTTATGAGTGCGACAAGATATATGGAGAGTTAAAATTGTTACACAAATTAACAGACGAACATATCTATGTAGATAAAATTAAAAAAATGAAGGTCAAATGTGCCGCTCAGATATTTAGCCACAGCGTAGCTGTAGCTACAGAGCACCTGTCAGGAAGAGGAGACTTACCAAATGAGTGCCGTCAATTGATTAAATTTACGTTGATGATTGACAACTTATTTGACTCCATGAATGCTAGCACCTTCAAATCATATAATGGGAAAATTTATAAATGTGGTGTTAAAAAAAACTCTCCTCACCATGAATTGTGGATGAAAAGCGTACGAGTTTTAAAAACTGTAAAATTTGTTCAAGTTAAAAAAGAAATTAATGATAAAATCCGATTAATTGAATCACGTGCTGTACCTTCTATCAGAAATTTTATTCGTACAATTGAGGGTATGCAACATTTATGGACAATTCTGTCCCAAAAGTATTCATTTGACTGTATGTTAACACGAAATTTTAACCAGGACCCACTGGAAAATTTCTTTGGGAACATCAGAAGTTATGGGGTGAGGAATACGTCACCGAACGTTTTAGCATTTGAAGGGGCTTTTAAGTCCCTTCTCCTTAATAATTTTAACTCACCCCACTCTCTTCACGCTAATTGTGAAAATGACAATAATGAGTGTTTGCAAAGTTTGAATTTCTTTTTAGAGGAAAAAAACACTTCCGATGTTCCCAATGATGAGGCACTACAAATTCAAAATGAGCAAAATGATGAAATTGTGGTGCCTTCCATCGATCTTAGTCCTAAAAATGTCGACAACGGCCAGGCAAATTATGTGTGTGGGTGGGTTCTGGCTAAATGTTTACAAAAAATATCAAAAAATTGTAAGCATTGCAAAAATGAAATAAGCAATAATCAGTCCAACTCAAATGACTATATTAAAGCAAAAGAGTATAAAAAAGGACAGAATTGTCTATTGCACCCATCAAAGGAGGCGGAAAATACGTTCCTACAGTTACAGAACATAACACAAGAAATTTTAAAAAAATATATACCCAAAAATAAATTAAAAGAAAAAATTAAATATTTTACTAGCATATTTGTTGATTATCCTTTTACATGTCAAAAACATAAAGATGAATTAATAAAATATTTTGAAAATACTACTATCAATGTGTTGATTTATAGTTGGTGCCGATCAGTTAATCGGATTTTAGCGGGTAAAATACATTATAATGGTGAGGATGACGAAATAAAGAATGCTGCACAACTGTTTTATAATAAAAATAAACATAAAAAGTAAACAGTTTTTTATTTATTGAAACTATATTATGACCCAACCCGGTGAACCCTTTCTGAATGAATACACAACATAATTTAGGAAATTATTAAATGCGCAGTCCGTTTTCAATATCAGATGTAAGAGATTGTTACACTTAAGTAATTGATAATCGCCTAGTTATATTACAGACAAGTTTCAGTGTAAACAATTGTTGGCTGGTCTTTAAATAAAATAAAAAAATATCACAATATTTTTTAAGCACAAGGAATAATTCTTGTCATTAAATGAAACACCCTAAACTGTTTTTATATCGTCATTGTGCATCCAAAATTATTTGTTTATCCAAAATTCCGTTCTTTTATAATTATTGCAGAGTGATTTTTGTAAGTTATCATACTAATAATAATTTGGAAATGTTTTTATACAGGAATTCAATTTGAAAAATTAACGCGGGCTTTTGGATGCGCACGAACGATAATAAACCTACCTACTTCTCATGAAGGTCAGTGACCTACGCAACTATGTACTTCAAAATTAGTGTCGGCGGACGATACCAGATGGAGCTTCAAATGACATTAGGGATGCATCAAAAAATCTTTGAGTGGCATCTCTATACCCAGTGTATTACTATACTCTATGGTGCGCAGTCCTGTGCCCCTAGCCGGAACATTTTGCAGTGTCGTAATAGAATCAATAGTAATAGTTTTGTCTTAATCTTAGGAACAACTTTAAAGACTTTTTGAAAATGGGTAGAATACCCTATTGTTCAAGGGAAATGAAATGAAATTTTAAAAAGGTTTTTTTAATATAAATATTGTCGCTTACTTTTAACAATGTAACTGTTAATTTAGCTTAATGTTTATAAAATTGAATATCTGTAAATAAAACGATTATTGATTAAAATTCCAAGATACAATTTAGTCGATTTTCTAGTAGTGGTAGCCGATACTCTAGTACAATGTATTGTTGAAAATTGAAATATCAAATATGTCTATTTCATGTGAGTGTCTTGTGTGAATGTGTTTATGATGCGTTAATAAATTACAAAATTTTTTCATTCGTACTACGCTAGTGCTTATTTTTTTCTGCCGGAATATAAGTCGTTTAATATTCGTTCTCGTGTAAAATATGTCTTTATTTAGATTAATCGTCGTTGAGAGTAGTAAAATTAAGCTTATTAACATTTGTAATAACAAGACATTACCAGCGTGAGTGATCGAATACGCTGATACTCGCCCATCACGTCACATTTACAGAGAAAACTGTCAAGATCACATAGCAGTGCGAAAACTAGGATATACATCTGTTTATTGGACATCCTGGATTTTTGTGAAATACGGTAATGCTATAGATATTTTTTAACATTACGTGACGTCAAGTGGTATATACATCGACTGCAGCAGTTCGTTATGAAAATTGAATTGCAAGGGTTCCTTCTATTATTAATTTGCAATTGTGCGAATGTAAAAATATGTTTCATAAAGGAAGTCTTTAACGTTGTCACCTCCATTTTATAGTATTGTGATTGAGTTTGAAGATATATTGGGAGTCAACTTTAACCTTATCTATTCGTGAATACGAAATATATTAAATTAATCATTCACAAAGTATAATAAACATTCGTTTTTCTTGGAATCAGTTTATGCCACATCCAGGATATTCAATTGAGGTACCTTGCTTTTAAATAGAAATTAAGTTTTTTACTGAAATTGTTATTTAGAATGAAACCTTTAAGACCAATATTTTTTTACCAAGAAATAAACAGAAGCTTTAAAGAATGTAAACATGCCCAAAATGAAGTGTGTCTTCAGAACATAACTTATTAGACAGAATCTCACATTCTTTTCATATTTGAATGATTTTAAATAGTTTGGTTTATTATTTTTACTACAAACATGATATTTTGAAAAATTCTTGTTCTATTTAAAGAAACTGCTTTTACAAGATATGATTTCTTGTAACTTATAACATTCTTGAAGCAGAGACTGAACAAGCTCATTTGAGAAATATTGTAAGTATCTGAAGATTCCATGCATTTCATAAACCTCTGGTTTAGTTCACTTTAAAAAATCTCAATGGAAATTATCTTAAATAATAATATATTGATGCATGCAGGTTAGTTCTAAACCTTCTGGTTGATATGGATTGATGTGTATAGTTTGAAAAGTGTTTTACTATGAAGCAGTCATTAAACTAAGATCTTATCTCATATTTCAAAGAATTGAAATGTTTATTTCATATATATTTCAGATTTTTTTACAATAGTGAACACTGGTGAATTTATATTTAGTGTTTAGAATAAGTTGTTAAAGATTACATCATATTTTGCAATATTCAAATGTTAGGTACACATATGGGATAACATTGATTGTGAGAGTGAAATGATGTGATGATTGATTTTTTTCTGAAGATATAAGGGAAGAAACCAGGTGGTAAGTCACCTATGATTAATTACAGAATAATTTATGTTGGTCACAATTGAATTGTATCAAAGTGAAAAATATTCATCTGTGTTGTTTAATTTTACTTGCGTAAATATTATTGAACTTTGATACAAACTATATCACTTTTATTACATGTAACTTAAATATGTAATTCAGCCTATTTAAAGCCCAGTGCAAAGTACTGGATTACTCTACAATGGAGAGTGTTTAGGTCATTATTCATCACATTGCCCTATTGCAGTTTTCTTCATAAAGCTCTTTACAATATTTGTGGTATTCATGTCATTTATTTATTTTTTACTTCTTTATTCTGACTGTTTCCTAACATAATTTAAGTATAGTAGTTAGCTCTGCTATATTTAAAACTGTAATTTTATAGGTTAGGCTTTTTGTTATTGGTTAAAAAGCAATATTAGCTAACATACTTAGTTTTTCAACATCTTGCTTTATCATGATTTAATATACTACACTGAACATTTATTACATAAATAACATGTCTTTAGGATAAGACATGATAAAAAATTGTTTTGTTTAAATGTAATTTGAACTTTAGTTTTTGTATTGACTCTTAAAACTCAAAGGATGGTGACTATAACATCAATATTTGGAATAAGATGACATTTATTTAAAACCAGTTGATGTGCTCAAGAAAAATGAAGATTATCTCTATGGGATATTGCTATTTTTTTTAAACCTTACATGGTTTGCTAAAACAAGGAATGCCCACCTGAGTTTCTCTAAGTCTAGGCAAGACTATACCATAATTAGTCACTCTAGTAAAAGATGAATGATGATAGACAATGCAGAATGTCCTGTTAATAGATGTGAACATGTGTGGACAATGTCTGGAGACATGTATAAGTATTCTGCTTTGTAAAAAGTGGTTGTACAAAGAGCTTGTATATCTATCCATATATTGAAAACAAGCAACAACAACTGGACATATTGAGACTTAACATCTTATGTCTCAGGATGGTGAGCCCGGTGGAATGCCAAGCAATGCTTTTTAATTCATGGTGTTGTTTGGTTTTCTACTGTCCATGTGCAGTTGTATTGCTTACCATGAAGCACATGGTATGCTTGTTTCACCATGCATCGCAATAAAATAAAAATTAATAATACATCAACAGTTGTATCATCTTCCCAGTGACATGTTCCAATAAAGATAGGACATGGAGATAGCGGTACAGATAGGAATAGTAATTGATGAATATAAAAGAAATTGTTTAGATTAGTGTGGAAATCCCATCAAAGCAGGTGAAACCCAAAAATTAATTATAATTATACTACTTTAGTTATGAACCCAATTTAAGTATGGTAAATAAAAGCAGAAGTTTAAACACAACCACACATGCAACATACTGGTTGCACATCGAATTACATTTTTAAGGTTGTGATTAGTAAAAAGTAGTGGTAAACAAAATTTTCTCTAGGATGTAAGCTGGTCTGAAAAATACAAGTATTTATAAATAAATATTGATGGTACCATGCAAATGCAATCAGCAAATATGAATATTTCTGGCCAGTTCATCATCTAGCCTGTTAGCATGTTGGATTTGATTCCAGGAATAATAATGTATTTGCTTAATTGACCAAGAATAAGGATGAATAATATAATATGATAATATAGTGAACATATTTTATGTTGTTATGTATAAATACAACTTGTTTTTATCTACTCAGTTTATTTTTTTTGTGTACACGTTTTTTTTTTCTAATCAATTTTTTTCGTTACAATTAGTTCGTTCTTACTCATTGCCTTTGGCGATAGTGGGGTCCACTATTAAGCATTCTGTTTCATTTCTTGTGCACACGCGCATGGTCTCTTGCTTAAGTCTAAGTAGTACCTATCCGTCTTCGGATCGTGGTCCGTGGTGTCAAATTCAGGAACAATAACCTCTAAAGATTACAAAAGCGGAACAATATTTTGTCGTGAACAATCGCTAACAGCCGAAATGATTAAACAATTCCAATTTCTATCTAAAGATTGATTCCGAAAATTAACTAATCGAAATATGTCAATTGTGTGTCTAAATCTTTCACCCGATCGGTCTATTTTTTTAGATCGATCTTTACATAGAGACCAAGTTCGTTTATTAATTTTGGCCGGTGAACCAGGAACATTCGAATAAGATTGGTTCTCAAGTATTGTTTGTATTACGTATATTTTTATTGATTATTTAAAAAATATATTTCAGGAGCCATGGAGTCGGTACCTACGGTACAAGACGATAGTTCAGGGGCGAATCCGAGTAGCGTGAAGAGCGATGGCAGTAGTCCTCGCCACGACGGCGGCCGAGGCTCGCCGCCGCCCAACTGTGCTATATGTCTCGGCACGTGCAGAAACAAATCATTCACAGACTCATGCCTTCACCAGTTTTGTTTCAAATGTCTATTAACATGGAGTAAAGTAAGTGCACTTTGTTGTTGTTTGTTTTTCAGACTAAAAATTACTACTTGTTGTTATGTTACTGGGTTTATTAGACTGAAATATCTCTTGTAGATAAGCTGAGCTGTATTATAATGTGGGCTGCAATGCAATTATGAGTGTGATCACATTTTAACCACGGGTTCCTGGTTCCGATCAGGCACGAGGGACTAAAATGATGCACCATCGAGCTTTTAATTAATTTTATAAAAAAATAATCATTGATAGTAATTTATAAGTTAATAAGTGATAAGTGATAACTTAGAGGGCTATTAATGATAAAATGATAACAACTTTATTGATCTGAATGCAAACTAAATCAGATAATGATATTATTGTGAATAATAGGAATTTAATCTTCTCCTTGCCTAAACAGAACCACGCGTCTTTGCTTGCGAAGCCATAGCCTGGTGGTCCTAACAACAGTGCGAACTATAAGGTTCGCGAGTTATTTTTTGGGCCGCACCGTCAGGCTGTGGAATAGTTTGCCTTCACACGTGTTCCCTCCTTCCTATAATCCTGTTTCCCGGGTCCTTCCGTCGTAGTGTGAAAAAGCGCTTTAGCAGGCAGGCATAATAATTGTACCACCTTTAAGGAAGTCACCGAAACTTATCAATAAGAGACTAACGGCCGTACTCAGAGACGTTTTATATCAATTAAATTGTTACTTATTATAGATTCTCTTCGTAAAATCTACACTAAGAAATGATTTAATGGACATTAAATATCTCTTGAGTATGCCAGAGTGTTTCTACTTTTGCTACGTGCAATGAAAAAAATACAGACAAGAGAGTATTTTATGTTATATTTGAACTAATTGTTAAAATTGGTGGCGTTCTAGGTAAAAGCGGAATGTCCATTGTGTAAACAAAATTTCAAGTCGATAATACACAATGTGCGCTCAAACCACCAATACGAGGAGTACATGGTGGAGCAGCAGCAGGCCGAGGAGATGACGGCGCGCAGCGACGTGGACAACCTGCGCAACGTCACCAGGAGATTCAGATACAGGTACCACGAATGCCGTTTATTCTCTCATCTTCAGTGCTTGGTGCCATTCAAATAAAATACAGTATATACATAAATGGAAAGCTTTTTTTCTATGCCTGTTGGAGATTACAGATTTACTTTCACGTGTAAAGAATTCTGACATTTACAAGTCGTTAACGCATATTTCGCAGGCCGCGGAACATCCGTGAAACGCAAATGTGCAGTTTGTTGTGAATTATTTTTGTAGTAAAAAGAGTGCTTATCGTGTAAACATGTGCTCTGCGCGTGGACGCCTTCATATGTTTCAATGTCTAAGCGGTATAAATAGGCGTGTTGCTTGTATTCTCGCCATTCTGCTTGGCGAGCGCCGAGCGTCAAGTCATAGGAAATGTCTTCCAGCTCAACCTAATGAAATCTCCAAAGTTACAAATATTGATATAAAAACATCTCATATCGCGACTGGATTAAATATAGGCCTTATTAGATATGAATTAATTTAATTAATACGGATTAAATCTCAATAATTAATCCTGGCTAGCAAAGCATCTTACCATGAATGATCTAAGCATGTTTGCAACGTACCGATATTTGTCCCGGCGTGTGTCTGGCAGCACGACGTTCACTCTGCCGCGGCACGAGACCATCGCCATCCAGCAGCTGCTCATGCACTACCCGCTGATGGCGGGCGTGCTGCCCCCCCCGCGCCGCCGCCGCTCCCCCGCCTCCTTCCGCCGCACCGTGTACCGACACAACCTGTGGGCGCGCCCGCTGCCCGACTTCACCGGCCGCTTCCGGGACTCCACGCCCGAATTCTACAGGTATTATAGCCATACTTCACTCGATACTAAGTAGTAGTACTAGTAGACACACACGATATCCACTCAATGTTCACTCTTTATTGTTGTTTCCTAACGTATTTCCGAGATTTAATAATACGCGTCGACAGGTACAATGACACACAGATGCATCGGCTGGTTCCTTGGCTGAACAGGGAGCTGTCGTACCTGTTGAACGACAACGTCGGTCACATATCGTACGTGATGGCTCGAATCTTGGAACTACTCCCGCAATACGGCATCACGTCTCCAGAATTTCGGGAAAACTTGCGCCGCTATTTCGGAGACCGCACGGAGCACTTCCTGCACGAGCTGTACTGCTTCGCGTCGACGCCGTACGACATGACCGGCTACGACCGCAACGTGCAGTACACCACCGACTCGCGCATCTCCACCATGGTCAACGAAGTCATCTCCAGCTCCGAATCAGATGCGAGCGTCGACTCAGACATCGTCATGGTGTCCAGCTCCGAGCCCGCCGACACGCCCGCCGGACCCTCCGGCGTGCCGCCGCCCGCCGCCGACAACGTCATCCCCATCGAGACCATCTCGCAGTCCGACACCGACGACGACTCCTCCGAGGTCATGGTCGTCGGCTACATCAAGCCGCCGCAGGACCGCACGCCCGAGGTCGTCGACCTGCTCGGCTCCGACAGCGACGTGGTGGTGCAGGAGCCGCGCGCCGAGCCCGCGCCCGACGCCGAGCCGCGCCCCGCGCCGCTCGTCAAGCTCATCCTCAAGCGCCAGCGCGCCGCCGACCGCTCCGACGACTCCGACGACAGCGACGACAGCTCCTACCGCCCGCCCGCCGCGCGCCGCCGCCGCCGCCCGCACGACGCCGCCGACTCGCGCCCGCACTCGCCCGCCACGCCGCCCACCGCCGCCGCTGACGCCGTGCCCGCGACCGCGACCGCGCCCGTCGTTTCCGCCGCCGCGTCACGCGCCCCCGTCGCCTCTTCGCCGAGCGCCTGCTATTCTTCCTCGTCGAGCGATTCCGACGAATTCTCCGACGACGCGTCCGAGTCGGACGAGCGTCGACAAAAATTCGTACGCAGAAAATCCAGGAAGAGAAATTGCAGAGAAGCACCCGCCCCACGGCGCGAACGGAGGCGCGGTGAGCGACGGCCATCGCGGAGTCGCCGCGCCGACAAGAAACTAGCACAAGAGGCGCGCGCCGACAGAGAGAGGCGAAACAAAAGGAAATCGCACTCGGGCAAAGGCGTGAAATCGTCGAAACGAAGAGAGTCAGTGGCGACAGAGCGCGCGGCGGCGGGCGCGAGCGAGCGCGGCGCCGAGCCGGCGGACGCGAGCGCGGCGCCGGCGGGCCCGAGCGGCTGCGGGCGGCGCCGACGCTCCACGCGCGACGCGCGGCGCCGGCTCAAGAGCGTGGTGAAGGTGATGCGCGGCGGCGGCTCGGGCGCGTCGGGCTCGGAGGCGGAGCGCGCGGCGCGGGCGCCCGCCAGGCGCTCCTCGTCCGACTCGGACGACGACTTGCCGCTCAACCTCACCGTGCAGAAGACGCACCCCGTCGCTTAAGTCTAGCGGAGTTTGGAATATTATAAATATTGTGATAAATTATTATTTAATTGCGAAGGCCGACGGGGACCCGGCGTTGGTTCGATGAGCGGTCGTTTCGGTTCCGTAGTGTGTATGTATATATTACGTCGTGAGGAGCATTTCGTGTGATTACTTGTAATTGAGACGATGATTGTGTATTTATTTCGTTTATCGAATTACGTTATTATTGAAGAAAGACTTGTAGTTCGGTTCGTAGTTGATATTTAGTTGTGCATGGACGCCACTGTTGTGGATATCTCAGTAAGACGTGCATCTCGCTCGTCGTATGGATTGTACAAACTGTAAATATGAGAGCGAGTCTGCCCGTGTATGAGCTAGTGTAACAGAGCCCGGAGTTCGCCAAGTGGTAGCCGCATTTATTTGTTACATAGAACTTCTTGGTTTCATTGCTATGTTCACACATCACAGTTTTAAATTATTTGCTACTGTAGAAAGCCGATGTTCAGGATTGAAAGATTGTACCATTATCCTGTTGGTCGTGTGACTTTATATACGGGTATATTATTTAGAGAATTACATACAAGCCATTTCTTTTTTAGACTTGATTGAATTTTAATAAATATTAATGAAGCTTTTAAATGAATAGGCCTAAATATATTGTTTTTAAATTGCTGTATTGACGTTGATTTTAACTCGTAAGAAGGCAACGTTTCGATGATTCTGACCGTCGAAGTTGATTATTGCAGAATATGGCGCGATCAGTTGGAACTGACGTAGCATTACGTTTGTATATTTTGTAAATTACAAATCAAGAAAGGATGTATTAACAATGTATGAAAATTGCTCGTGGCATTGGTGTAGCCCGAAATAAATGATAATGACAATGTGTTTTCTATTTTTTGTTGTTTCAAGAACCTTTACGAGTTGGAACTTGGTACGTAAGTGATCAGCGCTGCCCATACACATTCACAATACTTAGACAGTAAGTGCATCGCCGGTCTCTCAAAATAGTATATAAGGGAAAGGAGAGAACAAAGGAAGTGGGAGGAAAAGGGTATTGGGCGTCCAGTAATCTCAATCCCGAAAAAACAAGAGCACAGTTGTCGCTTCAATTCGGTTTTATGTGATAACTTGGTACTAGCCCGGTCGAACCAAAGATACTTAAGTGTGGCTGTACCATTTAACGACTTTTGAATTCATTTTGAGCGAAGAAGACAAAACATTCGATATTTCAAATAGGTTTTAAAACTGTCTAAGAATAAGGTGAAATGACGATGAATGATTTGAATGTCTGCTTTTCTGTTAACTTACCTAAGTTGTAATAATGAGAGTACTAATGGACCATAGTTAAAGGGATTCGCAATTATCTTGTTTGCCCACCGTTTACGGTGAATACTGATATTAAGTCATTACATGCAGGTTTTCAGTCATAAAGTCATATGAAGAAACATGCCTTCAACCTGTGCAATAAAGAACCGGTTAGCAACAATTCTTTGATAAAAGAAACAATACAATAAATCCAGTGGTATCGTAAAACAGAGTGAATAAAGACGCAGGGACGATAGTGATCAAAGGTCGTATTTTACTCAGCGAGTTATTGATTTTGTCGTTTTGTATATTGGAAAATATACAAAAATGTTACATTTTATAGTTTAACACTTAAGTCGTGTAATTTTATTTCACCCAATTTTACCTGTGATTATAAATAAAACCACTCTTGTAAAATCTATATATTTACTCAAATTCTAAACTCTTACAACTCAACAATAATACAATATTGTACATAAGAATAGATCGCTTATCGGTAAGAAATGTGTTCCTTACTTGCTTACAATACGAAGATAAAATGGCAACCAGATATAATTGTACGTATGTAAGCAGTCTACATTCGTGTCCGCACTACGCACCAACACAAACTCCCCCACACTCAAGAGCGCTTTCACACACACATCTATTAGAAAAATCTGTGGTAAACTACAACTATTTGAATACATCTCGGCATATTTATTTATAGAAATACATATGTTATTTTTAAACTTTAATATTTACAATGTAATGTTTTTACTGACTTTACGCAGTGACAGTATCTTTTTGTGAGAATAGTATTTCTATGGGATCAAGGTACCATAATATTGTGAAACAATATACAAACGCGTAAAGAATGGGTGCATTAATACCGGGTAAGATTATAATTGACATACCCTTTCCTGACCCATCCTCCAGGGCTTGCATGAGGGGACCGATAAATAGCTTTCATTCGTAAAAAAATACATACTTGTATTTATTAAGCTCGCTTACATTACTGACAAGAGTGAATGACTGACTGTTCAGTAAATCAAAAATTAACCAATAGCAAACGATAGTGATGGAAAGCAAATATAATAAAATTTATTGCTGAAATTCCGTATAGTATATTATAGAATTTTTAGCGCCATTATTACAAGTAGAAAGCACACTACTATTCTCAGCAATATTTATACCTATACATAATCGCTGAAGTACCGAAATATTTCATGATATGTCACAGCGTAAAAAACTATATTAATATTTCAATTATCTTGAGAATTTTGATGTTTGCCTAAAAATAAATTCCTCAAAGTATAGGCCGTATCGAAATAGCTAAATAAACATAATATTGTATATTTTATGTACTAATTATATTTGCAAACTAACCACGACTTTAGTTCAATATAAAAATACAAACCGTAAATACTTTTCTATTATTGATAGAATTTTTATGTAATCTGGAAATGTATAATACATATTTAAGAAATAATGCCGCTCTTTTCGATTTCAAAATGTAATATAATATAGTTGCGTATTTAATTATACCATTTAAGATATTTACCTAATTTTAGCATAGTTTACAGAAGAAAAAAAAAGAATTATTCGTAGACAAGTTAAAATTACATAAATTCCGGTTATTTCAGCAGTGATGGTGCGTTTTTTTTAGTCTGATTATAGAAAAAGGGTTAGTAGGTCGGCCATTATTATGTCGAATGGCGTAAAATAATCATTCGCCATGTCAGTATTTAAAAATATAGCTTTGTAGCATTTAGTGCCCATAATCCTACAATATTGTTTAGGTTCTCGTGTAAACTATGCTAATTTGACTTATATGTAGGTACTTCAAAGCGACGAAAGCCGCTTTAAAATATTACAACCGTTGAAACTTGTACTATACATAATTGTAATGTATATAAATAAATAAATAAATTAATAACACCCAACAGTCACATACATAGTCCTGATCCCACACTAAGATCGAGTCTTGTGTCGTGGGTATCAGTAACTACGAGAGACTTTCGGTCTCACAAACACCCAGACCCGAAACAAATACCTGTATAGTATACATAAGTGTAATGGATATTATGAATGGAAAGCGCTCTCACTACGTGAACATACATGAGGCTGAGCAATGAACGTCACATGATGGACGGCTAGTCAAGTCTTACACTTACACTCGTTGTACACTCCACGTGCTTACAATTATATTGCAACGCCAGCTAATAACTACTTACTTCGTAACATTCACTGAAAGGATTATACAAACGATAAGTTTTATAACACACTGCTTCATTACACAAAAACTGTTTCAAAGTTGATACCTTTACCATTTCCAATTCAAATTAAGCATTTGGTAAATATTTTTATTGTCATATTATGTAATAATTTTTGTAGGTGTACGAATTGGTGTGCTAAAAATCAATATTTTCTTATATGGCGGAATCTAAAATTTCCTTTCAGTTCAAGTTACTACGGAATAATTTACAAATAGAACCTTATAGGAATATTGATAATAGCAAAATAATTTGTAGCACCAGCGCATAAAGCCAATTGAACTGTACGTACTTATCTTGGATTTTGACATGTAATGTCGTGAATTAAGGACGAGTCCAGCTGATTTCTAGGCCGTGTTATATCTGAGGCCTTTCTATTTTTTGCTTTGATATCACAATGGAAGACTGAAATAGTATTCGTTTAAATTGTACAAGTTTATTGTAAAGTATTATAATAATGTGATCACAGGATCAGGCCCCTATTAATGACTTGTATGAAATTTACATTTTGATATATTTTACGGGGTGTAAAGAGAATGCTCCTGAGATCGAAGGCGAAGAATATTAACTGGTTATGATTTTGGAAATTTGCTATTTCACACACCTGCAATATACAATTACTGTCAGATGGGCTTCTTTGGTATACCATCTTCTTGAAGAAATATAATTTATAAACAATCTTGGTGTTTGTTTAATCGAACATGAAACGAAAAATGCGTTTTGAATGTCTTCGCATATCAGACATCAGAGCACTCTTTTCTACGTGTGCAATATTTAATTCACATAGCCAGTACATGCGATGTATCGTAACAAAAGAATTAACAGTTATCTCAATAACTACCCTGATACGTAAAGACATTATCCTATCAATGGGTTATCAGAAATGTATACATAATACATATTGTTATCTGGACCCGTCTGTAAAGCCAGCGCGTGTTTATAATGCTTCAGACTGTTGCAGCTTATTGTATTGCTTCTGTATACTAACTTACAGTAACATTATAGACTAGTTTCAAGAATATTATCATTTCACTCTTAAGGGAACTATGAATACTTAGCGACGCTCCATAGCAACCAAGTCCTTACAAGCCGTGGAGATATTCGGCCCACGTCGTCACAATTCATACTAGTTCATCATTCTATATGCAGTGATAAAAGCTAGTGACATCAACATTTATGTTTTAAAATTCTTGTGGGACACACGACCCACAGATTGTGAATATATTAACACAATATTATGACATCATATTGTTTTACAAAAATAAACCCGCCTTCAGATACAATCTTAAAGATAGAACCATATACGTATAGTATTTTAATTAAAACAAAGGATTATTATTTATTTGTGGACATCATTTAGCAGAAACGAATCGCTTTTGTGGTACTGACTTTTGATAATTCCGATAGGAGTCTCTAATTCTCAATTAAACTATGGATTTCTTTGAAGACATAATTTTATAAAAAAACGAGCCAAAAGTCGGATCAAAAGTAAATTCCAAATTTAATACAAATAAAGGACCCAATATGTGTCCGTAAAGTTGAAAACATATCTGCTGAACTTCACTTTTATAAGTATTAGTTTGTATTAATAAGTCGATGATAATATTATAATGTCGACAATAGTGTGTATCGATTGTTTTCTGCTAAATTACGTTTATTTAAGACACTGGCCTCATACCTATGGATACTAGGAGCCGGGTTTTGTTTAATACTTATAGTAGTTAGGAGGGGGTGACCTCCACCACGGTGTTCATGTGCTGCGGGTGCGGCTTGAACTCCACCACTTCCTTCCACACCAACTCTGCAAACATACAATTTACATACTTATTATACAGAGTAACGGACTTACATACCGTAGAAATTCTTTAAAAAAGGCCAGCGTGGTGGACTATATGGCCTAACCACTCTCAATCGATTCTCTCGATTATAGAGTAGGCCCGTGCCCTGCAGTGGGATGTATATGGGCTGATACAGATACAGAGTAACTACTGGACATAATAAGAATTAACATCCTATGTATCACGATCGCGAGTGCAGTGGAATGCCAAGCATTACTTTGTAATTCATGGTGTTGTTTTGTTTTGCTACTGTCCATGAGCGGTTGTATCGCGTACCATCAGGCGAACGGCATGCTCGTCTCGCCATTTACCGCAATAATAAACAAAATGATTATGATTTGAAATGCCGAACTGCCAACACCTCCTATTTGTTATTTTCGTTCTGATTAATTTCGATGCGGGTTGAAGATAAGCTAGTGTCCCTAAGAGATTCGCCGAGTTCCGGAGCTTCGAATCGGTAATCTTAAAAACTGTCGAGATTGTTGTCGCGTGTTTTAATCCCACGGTATCTATCTATCTATCTATATCAGCCCATATACGTCCCACTGCAGGGCACGGGCCTACTCTACAATCGAGGGAATCGATTGAGAGTGGTTAGGCCATATAGTCCACCACACTGGCCTAGTGCGGGTTGGCGGACTTACATACCGTAGAAATTCTTTTAAAATCGCTACGGTATGCAGGGTTCCTCACTATGTTTTCCTTCACCGTTAAAATGCGTGATGATTGACTATCATTATACACTAATATAATAGTATCCACTTGTAAATTTCGTACGTCATGTGAGTCTTATTTTATTGAAATAAAACCACTTTTACGTATTATTTAGCGGTTTTTTTTATTGATCTTGATTTTAATTACCCGACGTGACGTTTCGGAGACTTTACAGCTTTCGTGGTAAGGCGGACTATGTATCCGATAAAATCCGTAAAATTAGTGGTATTTCAATGTGTAACATTCTCGTAAATATAGAAACTATTGTTTTATATTAGTCAATTATGACTCCATTTATTGGCAATGAAAAGGAACTGAGAGAACCTGTTTACTATAGAGGTTTGATAAGAATTTCTATGGTGTACGAACTACGAAGGCCAGCGGCGCTTGGCTCAATCGGAGAGGAGGGTCATGTTCTGAAGTAGGACGTATGTAGATGAATTTATATCAGTCCATATAGCACCAAAAGGCCTGGGCAATGTATGATGTAGGCAATAGTAAGGTGTGGGTTACCTTTCCACTTGTCGACGGGCAGCTCCATGTCCTCGAAGCTCTGGTCGTAGGGCGCCGACACGGGCTCGTCGGTGGGGTCGGCGTACTGAGCTAAATACTCGTGTGCCAACGCTTGCTCGGCGGTTATACGCCTGGGAATAAACAATACACATATACTAATACAATAATTTTAATAATTTTGGGAAAATAATTGTACGTCCAGGATGGAATAATTAAATCCGGTCCGATTCCTGAACCGAATGCTTGTGTGATTCACAAATATTTGTTTCTGGTATAGGTGTTGTGACTTGTGAGACCGAAAAATCCCTTAAAGTTTCTGATTACCATAAGTCTTGTATCTTAGTGTGGGTTTGAAACTGTGTGTGACTGTTGGGTATATTTATTTATTTCACTATATCGTTTCCCTCAAGCTCAGTATGTTTCTCAACAAACATGTCTTTATTAACATAACTTCTTATATATTGGTTAATGTGTTGGATAAACATTCAAGTTTGGAGGAGAAACTATTACATTGGAGAATATGTCTTGTTAAATATAACCGGTAACGGATATACGTCACAAACGTTAAAGCGTTGTTCTAGATAGCGACTCATGAAGCTTGACTATCACGTCGTGCTCCAGCGGCCTGCCAACATGTCCACACCATTCAATAAGTTAACTTTGTGTACCGCTTTATCATTCCACGAACGTCCGATATCGACCACCCACATCAAATATTAATAATTTGATACGGTGAACTTGCTGTATTCTTTGGCTTCTTTTAGACTGGAGATCTTCAAGTTGTCATTGTCCATAAAAAGTTAATTTTATGTTGTCGTCAGGCTTTGTGAAAAGTTCATATTCATTCATATATTTTACCGAAGTATAACATTTAGTTTCTCATATACATAAATGTATTTCACATGCAGGCCCAGAATAAATATATTCTTTAGTCCATGCTGATAAGTATTTTTCGGTGCGAGGACAGCAATAAAATGCCTACGTTTAATCAACGTACACTTAAACAATTAAAGAGCATTAATGATAACTTATAATACATTCATAGATATTGAGTATACATCGATCAACTAAAGGGAGACAATTCTTACAAGTATCGTTTAATCCGGACATTAGATTATTTTTATTTACGCAATTTAATATTTTAAATTAATTCTCTAATAAGGATCAAACCGACAACATTGAGCGCAATAAGCTTACTCGCTACGCTTATCGATACTCTAATATTATGATATAGGAAGGTTACAAGGGTATTGCCAAGAATAAAATATTAATTTCCATGTGATATTGACATTCATATAAGCCCATATCGGGCCATTATTGGGCTCTGACCTCTCCACTATATTAATTGAAGGTCTTACGTCCACCACTGCCATCAAGCCAAAGTAGGTTTTGGGGATAAATAATTTATTAAAATTTTATCTATATGGTACTATTATTTTAAAGCCAGCTATAGTTTCTGAATTAAATTTTATTGTATTGAAAACAGGAGCCTCATAATGATACCTGTTATTGTTTTTTTCCTTTCATCTCTAAACTGATAATAAACAATGACTGAAATGGCAATAATTGTATGGGAAAGGAGATCCTAGCACCGCCCTAGTTATTGCTATAAGTAAATAAATATAAAGAATATTTTTAACTAGTTAAGAATGCAATAACATTATTTAGATTCTCTTTAATGATATTTTAGCCCAAAATAAATATATATGATCGATGATAGAGTCTCAAAGCAATTTAAGGCGATATCAATCAAAGCGACACTGCATTATCAACGGTGCCAAATTCCCTGATAGCACAAGTTCATTCGCGTTTTGGCATGGTTATTGGTTATATTCATTAGTAATATTCGTGATAATAGCACAGATATTACAATTATTTACGTCGTCATAAAAGTTTTTGCTTATTAGACAGAATCCTACGAAGTACCAACAGAACATTAGAATATAATAAACCGGAATACAACATATGGAAACTAGGCGTAAAGTTTTGTCAATATGGTATAAATAACAGCTCGCATTCTTATCTCCGGACGATACCGACAACATAATGTGATAACTAAAGTTTCGTATGCACTAGGAACACTTTCAGTATATTAATACTATGCTTTTAATGCCCTAATAAGTCGTAGCTTTATATTGCCTCGATAAAAAGTCAATACAAAAAACATACACTCAACAACCACACAACACCAGACCCTACACTAATAAACATGTCTTATGTCATGGTTAATAGAAAATATATGACTTTAAAACACCCACGCTAGACTTTTTCATGTATTACATAAACGTGTTTGTTTTTAGTGGGCACATTACCATTTGCGTCACGGCAACTGTCAAATTTCTGATTCTGATTTTCTTACCTGTATGAAGTGATAAGAATCTCAATTTCAATGTATTTAATGATAATTTCATGATTATTCCAATCAAATAATTTCATGTAAATGTTTTGGCATACGCTGTAATTTCACATTGTAGGTATATGTTTTATATACAAATAAGTGAAATAAACGTAGTCCTGACTCTACACCAAGATCGAGTCTTCTGTCGTGGGTGTCAGAATTCAGAAACTACGAAAGACTTTTCGATCTCACAAATACCCAGAACCGATACAAATACTTGTGGATCACACAAATATATGTTTCGATGCGGGGATCGAACCCGCGGCATCTCGTTTCACAACCGGCGGGGCGTGTAACCAACTGCGCCGTGGAAGCTGTCAGAACAGTGAATTAGTGAGGAAGAATAGTGAAGAGATATCAGTATATTGAAGTTGATATAACTTGGTACTGACTTGTCAGCGTCCAGCTCCAGCATGAGCTCGAGCAGGTTGACGGCGAGCGGGTTGGCGCCGCGGAACACCTCGCGGAAGTCGCGTCTCCGCAGCGTCGGCAGCGACTGTATGTAGTTCCTGGCCTACAATGTATTAAAACAGTACAAATAACACGTAATAAGTAGATCCCTATATTATCATGTCCCCAAAAGCAATTATTGCGAAGTATTCGAAATTGAAAGAATAGAGAAATGTAAGAAGTAAAACACCTTAAAATAATTTGAAATCACAAATCAGGATGCCGTCGTTTATACCATCATAGCAATATTTTCAATTTATCCATTCTAGAGGAGCAACAGTATTTGCGTCTATAATATTGTACTGTTAGTAAACTAGCCCGAAAAACGCTAAAATGTAAAATCATCATACTTGTTAACGATCGATTACGACATCACGCAACCGCGAACCTCTCGGATTTCATACAAAATGAAAACAGTAAATTGACGGTCATTTAGAATCGAACGATGGGGCATGTTTATTTAAAACGCGTATCACAGATGAGCAAAGCTAACACTCTTTTTACAATACACTTACTAACAAACAGGGCCGACGTCACAAAAAAATCATTTACATGACAATACGCGGCGCATATTTTGTATGACTGTACAATGTTATTTGCATACATGAAAAATTAATGCAATCGTCTCCAATTAAAAGTGGAACACTAAGATATGCATCATAAACTATGAGGCGTAAACACTTGAGCAATTCTTTTTATTGTATTAGATTAGAATCATATAGTGGCACTAGTTCACTAGAAATATATTTTGTGGCTTAGCTATTATATGTTTCATTACATAGCTCGGTTATTATTATTCTTAATATTGTTAGCTGAAGTGCAAAATCCACGACCGAAAATCATATTCAAACTTGCATTTATTCGTCGCCCTAACTGTAGTAGAGTTACGTCATTAGTGCTCTTACCTCTTCGCTTATAATTTTGTCAATAGTCTCTTGTTCAGGGTTGCCGCACAAAAACAATATCCTGGTAAGGTGATCAATATCTGAACGCACAGAGGTTAAGGTTACACAAGCACCAAACTGACAAGCGGATACAGAGAACACAAACATATTCCACAAGCAGGTTAACGCGAAGCTGGGTTATTGCCGAGGCTCGCACGCTGCCATACACATGTGATACATACTATATTACAAATATACCCTGTCTGCACCATGTACATATTCCTCAAATGGAAATCTACTTACAGACTCAGAGGAGATTTTCTGCATGAACTCGTGACTGGGCGTTCCAAGTACCTCCATGATCAAGTTCAATTGATGAATATCTGTCTTGTGCATTAAGGTTTGAAACCATATAATATAATATCACCTACAAGCTAAGCGGTACATTGTATAAATCCGCCAATATAGAATATAATAATGGACAAAGCAATGGACATCAGCGCAAGCATTTACCTAATGGTGATAATAATGGAAAATATAAATACATATTGTATAACACAAGTCCTTTTTTTACAGGCAAATAGCAACTTATTCAAACATCCACTTCATATTGAATATTGAATAGTATGGAACTTTATATATTGATTTTGAGCACAACTGACAGAAGATTAAGAGGTAAAAAATATACATTATTTTGACTATTATTGTGAAGTAATTTTCAAGGTTCAGTTTGAATAAATTACTGATGTAAAACCGCCCTAATACCTTACATTACTCATAGTCTATGGACACACACATCTAAATGAGTCTAATTAAACACAATTAATATGTTTGTTGGTAGCAATATAAATATAAATATAAATACCTAGAAACACCATATAATGTAGTAAAACATTGGAAAAGGATACGGTCTGTACCAGGGAACAGAGTTCTGCCAGTGAGCAGCTCGGCCATAATGCAACCCACCGACCAAATGTCTACAGTTTGGTTGTAATGCATCCAATTGAGCATGATTTCTGGAGCTCTGTACCATCTACAAACAACCAATATTCAGCTAATGTTATAGACATTGATATTCTTGGACAATCATAATGATTTTTCTATGGTCTCAAAATAAACAAATGTACAACAAAAATGTTGCTGAATAGTGCACTCAATTTCTAAAGATAAGAATATAGCATACATTCAAGCTACCAATCAATTGCTGACTTTTAACATGCAATACTACTTTTAATAATTTATAAATAATATTGGCTACATTGAATATTAAGATTAAAACATTGCTTATCAATAGATCATAATATAAACAAAACAGCTGATGCACAATGCACATACCTGGTTGCTACATATCCTGTCATTTCAGTTTCAGTTGGTCTAGCTAATCCAAAATCTAATATTTTCAACTCACAATCTTCATTGACAGCTATGTTAGAAGGTTTTAAATCCTACAATATTAATAACTTATGTTAATTAAACCATTCATGTAACAATGTATTAAATAAATGAATTTTCATGCAGTCATATTTTGAAGGTGTTTTGATAAATTGTATATCAAGTAGTAAGTATTATTTTTTTTCTAAACAATAAGATATTGTAATTCTATTCTCAGTGATTAAAACTATGTTAACTTATTTATTTTTTACTTTTTATAAACTCACCCTGTGAATAATTCCGGCAGAGTGAATGTATTTGAGTCCACGTAATATCTGATACACCAAGAACTGGACATGGTCATCAGACAGTCTCTGAGTGCGCACAATGTTGTTCAAGTCTGCGCCCATCAAGTGTGTAACAAGGTACACTTGCTGAAAGTCCTCTAGTGATTTTTCTGGGCTGAATACATCCAACAACCCTGTATCAAACACCAGACATGTTTTATTAACCTCGATCCTGCATGATTGGCTAGTTTATTGTGGGCCAGAATCGTTGTATTAAGCGTTAACACAGTAATATCTGATCTAAACTTAATACTGAATAAAAGAAAAACAATCTTCAATATATTTTTTAAGCAATGCTGTATGAAAAGACATGTTTCGAACTTAATATATTCAGTAACATGAGTGTTCACTTTTTCAATATATTTTTTCATAATGGTGTGAAAATTTAGGTATGTATTTGCTTGATTGTTGAAACTTATTGTTCAGGGACTAATCATATTTAAATAATAAGGAATAATGCTAGTCTTTTTGGTCATACTTTATATTAATTATTGCTTACTGGTAACTAATGCGAATACAAATGCATATATTGTACAATGCATGAGTATCACAGAAGGATCTTACTGAGTTGTTCTGCCTGTTCAATTTTTTTCATGTATTCATACCCACCAATAACATTCTCATGATTCATGTGTTTTAACATCCGAAGTTCGCGATACGTCCTCTTAGCATGAACGGCCGATTGAAATGGTCTGGCTAACTTTTTGATGGCCACTTTCATATTATGCAAGGTGTCTATGGCCGAACTGTAAACAAATGTGAATCCGTGAATGTAATAATAGACGCACAACTAAACCTGTTCCGCCCACGTACGCCCAGTGTACCTCTCCACCATTACTTTACAATTTACCGCTCCATATGTCTGCTCTCACAAAATTAATCATTATGTACTTATTAATAAATACTGGCATGTTGCCTGCCGCGCTTCCTAATCAAATACATACCAAACTTGACCGTAAGCGCCGGAGCCCACTGGTGTCAGCATCTGATACCTTTCCGGCACATTCCATTCTGTTTTGTTTATTTCTACCTTATGAAAACGAGGCATTTTAGGTTTTCTATAAAATTTATAGTTTTTTAATGGGAAAATAACACAAATTATAATAAATAACACTGGAAAAAAATAGGGAACAACTTATCTGAACAGATAACAGAAAGCCTTTTGACGTTTGCGACGTATTGACGTCATTGTTTTTAAATTGTTAATTTAGAAATCGTGTCTTTGTGCCCATTTGATCAATCATTCAGTCCGTAGCTACTAGCATGTATCAGGATTATTGATGCTTTGTTACAGACTTTATTTAATTCTGAAGCAGTGCTGTCAAAATTTTCAGTAACTCGTTCACTAAACCGTTCATTCATGTTCATTACTATACTTCTTAGTCTGTGGTCTGTGCAGTCATCTGAAAGTTGAGTTACAAAATTGTGAAATAAAATTTTCCAAACACCAAAATGGCTCAAACAGCGGGCGTTAAGCCCATGGCCATTGCTGGCCGGGTAATGATTGAAAGGGAAAGATGTCTGGGAATGACTGATGCCGAAAGAGCTTGGCGCAAGCAGTGGTTAAAAGACCAAGTTTTGGCTGCGAATGAGCCTGTTCATGTCGAGGAATATTGGAAAGAGCGCACGAATCCCATTCGCCGGTTCTATCGGAAACCTCTGGATGTGTTATTTGCAAAGCTAACCCCAATGCTGGTAAGGTTACATAACAATAACCTAACCCCAACTGTCAGCTGTTTGTGTTGATGTATACTTATTTTTCGTTATCACTGATCTCACCGATAATAATTGAAAATGCTCGTGATTTTTATACCACTCTCATGCATATTTCATTACAGTAATCATTAAACTATATTTAACTACTGATGTTTTTTTTATTCAATCTAGCTACATTAATTTTATATTTAGTTATAATAGTCTTATTTAAAAAACATCCATGATATTGTGTAGTTTATAACGGTCATAACCATGTTATCAGCTGAAATAATTAAGAGTTATTTATTTCTTTAAATTAATATATCTTATTACCAGCAAATCTACAATTAAAATGTAGCATAATAAACTGAATGATAATTTCAAAATATATTTCAGGGTGCTGAACGTGCCAGTGTGTACAGATACTTGACTGGGAAATTTGCTTTGATTGGGGCTACTGTATTGGGTGCACACTATTATTTCAAATATAATGGCAATGTGAGTATCTGGATATTATAATATACAATGAAACAAGATTTAGTGAATTTTAAAGTGGGATGTGAACCTATTTCTTTGTCCTAAAATTTAAATTAATCATTCCTAATTATATGCTTTTCAAATATGGAATATATAAATTTGCATTTACAATGATATTGTTAATTTCAGAACTGGACCAAGAAAGGTGGTTGGAGAACTATGAGAACCAAACCCATGGTGTTACCGGGACAACCTGGGTTCCCCTACAAATCAGAGCGCTGTACTGGTGCTGATTACGCTGATCGTGGCTTCAAGAATGCAGTCATATAAATGAAACAAATTAAACTAAAACTGTGCATAGTATCTTCTTTATTTTAAATTAAATATAGTTAATAAACAAAGTGTTATTAAAACTTTATTTTCTATGGAATTTATGGTTTATATAAATATAAAACTTTAACAAGCCTTGTTTTTCAGAATAGACATCAGACATTTTCAAGTAAAGGTTTTCATAATTCCAAAAGCCTTATTTAATATGGGTTGGATTTATTTACATATAGCTTTTATGCAAAGTGTATGCCTTCAGAATTAAAAGCATGTAACAATTTCATAAAGTCGTCAGCATCCATAGTTCTAGCTCTCATCTGGTCAGCTTCACAATTGGTTAATATGTCTTGCACTTTTTGTTTAATATCAAAGTCCTCTGGGATATCCTGGAAACGAAAGTTGTATGCATAATTTGGAAAAAAATATCATTATATACATTTAAATACTGCTCTGCTACCAAGAGAAATATGAAGGCAACATTTAGTGATGGTTATAATAATTAGTATCAACAAAATACAATTATAACATTGAAAAAATGAAAACTTACTTTGTTATGTAATGAACAGTGAACTCTGTAGTTTTTTTCTAAAACTGCCATTGTTGTTCCATGTTTGAATGTGGCTGATAAAGTCTTATTTTTCCTCACAAATGCTACCCTAGTTAATCCATCCCATTCAACAAAGTTTATTGGTGGTGGCGGATTTCTTGGCTCTATTCTGACTACACTTGATTCCACTTTAGGTGGTGGCTTGAAGTTATTTTTTCCAACCTGTTAATAAATAAAAGATTTGTAAAAAAAAATGCATATATTTACAATAAGTGAAATGTGACATTGTTTCTAAAATGGTTAAGGAATATTATTTCTTTAGTTAAACTCGCCCATTACTTCAGCCCCGTTCCTACCAAAAATAAAATATAAAAATTAAATAATTAGTCATATTTAGTATGTTGATTGCATACAATTACATCTATGGTTAATTGTGAGTCATGTTGCTTTAGTATTATGAATAACAATAAGTGGAGTTCTTACCTTCATTAACATGTCAACTCGTGCAAGCAATTGTGTGTTTATAGATAGCCGGCAATATAATTTATCACCTGGCTTGGCCACTAATCTCTGTGCAAATTCCTTTTGAAACATGAGCACAGCACATCTGAAGAATGGTCTGTGAAGTAACAGTTTGAATACCAATGGAGAACTTATTTGGTATGGTATATTAGCCACACATATGTCAAAGAAAGGTAATTCTGTTTTTAAGACATCACCAACAAGGATTTGCAGTTTTGCTTGATATGGAGTTCCTTGAACACGCTTTTGAAGTTCAGCAACCAGTCTAAAATCATACAGAGAATTTTCTATAATTCTTGATCATATTCTTGCCGTGGGTTAATAAATTGTTATGCCATTATTATTAATAATACATCGCTAAGGCAATATTTGCGTATGAATAATTTGAGCTCTATGCTGTTGACACTATACAATCGAACATCAATATTTACACATGGTCAATAAACCTACCTCGTATCGATTTCACAAGCTACTACTTTCTTAACTCTGTCCAGCAGCTTTACTGTCATATTACCAGTACCAGGACCAATCTCAAGAGCTACATCTGTTGGCCTAAGTCCAGATTTATCCAGCATAGATGTTATTATGAGTGGATTCTTTAATATATGTTGACCAAAATCCTTGTTGAATTGTATACCTGAAGTAATTTTACACATCAGTCATTCATGTAGCAGTATTTTCAAAGTAAAATAATGAACTATGTTTATATTTAGCACATAAAACCATATCATTGAAAAATAATAAATCATGATAACTATATCGGAAAAATTAAAGTACCTTGTTTTGCAATTTCATTATGGACTCTCGATTTTTTTTCAGCTTTAATTTTCGGCATCTTTACAAAGTATTTTTTATTTCTATTACCATTCACGAATCACTTTTATGCTTTTAGGTTATATTTATACGTCAAAACAAAGTTTACATTTTTCACGTGGTGCGCAAGGCCCACAAGGTGTGTTCTATAATTAATGCTGAAGATAATGCACTAAGCACTATTATTACTCATTCTTTACAAACGATTGTATGAGACTCGACTATATCTGCATGTGACACATCACTTGACAATTAATCGATAGTTAAAGGTTTACTTGATTAAGATTTTTTTGCACTGGCAATCGCAAGATTTTGGCATGGTTGATCTTTACGGGACCGAGTGAAATAAAACCGTTTTGTGAAATTATTATGAAAATGGAGTGGAAACCTGAACAAGAAGGGCTAAGACAAATTCTAACGCTTCTCAAGGAGTCACAATCACCGGACACAGCCACACAAAGAGCTGTCCAACAAGTATCCTTTTCATAATTTTCACACCGATGCACTTATCGGCGTGGATATTTTTTATTACTCTAACCGCTTTATTTTTTGTTTATGTGTATATCACTCACTACTTTTTCTAATTTCATTGTACATATCATATATTTTGGTCGCAAGGCTCATTTATAACATTGGCGTTTCATCTCGACGCTTACGATAAAATCGATTTTTCCGACATGACAGTCATTGACAACCTTTATTTTCCTAACAATGTAATCTCAGAAATTGGAGGAATTGAACAAATATCCGGACTTCAACAATTATTTAATCTTCGTTTTAACAAAATTAGTAACCGAAGAAGAGCCCACAAGGTCTCTGAGTGGTTTAATTTTGAAAAACAATGTAAAGGCCCACTACAACAGCTTCTTGCCTGAAGTGGCGGAGTTTATAAAGCGGGAATGTTTGTCTGCGGTGGGAGATCCTTCGCCGCTCATCCGCGCGACCGTCGGCATCATCATCACGACCATAGCCAGCAAGGGAGAGCTAACTTCATGGCCTGAACTTTTACCTGCACTGTGTCAAATGCTTGACTCTCAAGACTATAATGTTTGTGAGGTCAGTTTCAATTTCATTACTACATTATCACTAAATCAACATTGTTTTTAGGTTATAGAACATCTTACTCAAAGCAATACAATAATTATTATGATTTATTCAGAAAGTTACTAAGTGGCAGATATCAAATGTTTCTTTTAAATACATAATGCATTTTTTGTTCTAATATTAGAATACAAATGAACAATTATATTAACTGCATGTCTGTTGAACTGAGTGATTATTGTAATGGGTTTTAAATAATAAATTCCACAATGTTAAAATGTTGACTCTTGGCTTCACATTTTTATAATGATTATTTGTTCCTACATATAATATTCGTTCTACATTCCTATTAAGTGCATGATGGTCTATTGGTTTACGGACCTGATGTGACTGCCAACATGTTCATGGTGGTTGCGAACTCAAATCCCAGGGAAGACAATCACCACACACTATGATGGTGAAGGAAAACATTGTGAGAAAACCTGCACAATACCATAGCTATTTGTAATAATTTCTATGGTATGTAAAGTCCTCCAACCCACACTAGGCCAGTATGGTGGACTATATTGCTTAACCCCTCTTAATCATACTCTTGATTGTAGAGGAGGCTCTAAACTTGCAGTGGGACGTATATGGATTGATACAGTATAGCAACAGTGTGTACATAATATGTGCATTAGAATAATTAGTGTTAATAATTTATTCCATTTATTGATATCTTGTACAATATAGTTATAATTAAAAGATATCAATTTCTATCTAGCCTTATCTTATTATTAATTAGCTAACTATTAAATAAGTGCATAGGAGCAAGTTGTACATACTGCCTTAAATGTTTAAATGTCTTTAGGAAATATTAAACCATTATGAGATCATATGATTAGATATTTATAAAAAATGTATCCAATAAGTTTTATTTGCATGTGGTCATATTTTGCCAATGATTTTTGCTCGAGCACTATAGAGACTTCACCAATATTTTTTTGATACCTGCAGCCTTACCATGACCTCTTAATGCGACACAATTCAGGACCTATTCTGAACCGCTTTGTGTTTTCGTACCATGACATCGTTTTAGCCGATCAATTTAGGTTAGAGCCTAAACTGAATCGCAAATGGTTCGCAAATCACGTTTTCATTCATTCAATTCGTACCATGACTAAACTTCAAGACCTCAGTTGAGTCGCTGATCTGTCAAAACTTGCGATTCAAATAAAGTTCTTTATTTACTACCGAAACTGAACCGTTATTGAATAAAATAGATATTTCAGTGAAATGAATGCATTAGGAAAGTAGGTAACGTTCAATAGTGATTTTTAATTATATTTCTAAGTAATGTACATTGAATAAGCATAATTTATATTATTTTAAATGTCACATAATTTATTATTTTTCGAATAGTTGGAGTGTGATAATGAGGATAATACCACAATAATACTTCACGTCGTAAAATTAATAAAACAACAACAATTCAATACTATTTTAGCATAATCAAAACACCCGCGTTCCGAGAATGTCACAATCTCGAATCTCATATGTCATAAAGAAACGTTCATAAGTTTGACACACTATTCTGCACGTTGACGCGTATAATATACATATTATAATAATCAATTAAAAATTGATATAACGTCACCTAAAATACTATTCTGTGTCAATATGCAACATTCACATTGAAGGTAATCTTAGCCAAAAGTTAATACATAGTACAATAATACAAATTATCAATCGTAAATATTATCGTAACTTTTACACGATTAAGTTTCAGAACGCTGCTAACTAGTGCGGTGAGAAAGAAACAAAGGATATGATTATTCTATAGCGCTGTCTCTTTCTAGCTTTACGGATCAGAGACTTATTCGTTCACTCATTTGGTTAGTTTGCGACTCACTTGCGATTCAGTATTAACATGGTCATGGTACGAAATAAAACGATAACCTAAAATGAATTGCATCGCAAATGAATCGCTAATACAACGGTCATGGTAGGACTGCTGAGATAATGCCAGATACTACAAAAAAGTAAAGGGCTTTTGGATTATTGCACACATTAATTTTATTGTCTCATTAAAAATACAAATGTGCTTAAGGCAAAGAGACATTGTTTAATAAACTATAGATAACTTTATTTAAAAAAACTGTAAATACATTGATACAAGTTTCAATTTATCTTAAAGTACCTTGTTTGTTTTAGGGGGCATTTGGAGCACTACAGAAAATTTGTGAAGATACAGCAGAGATACTGGACAGTGATGCATTGAACAGACCTCTCAATATTTTGATACCAAAATTCCTGCAATTCTTCAGGCACTCATCACCTAAAATCAGATGCCATGCTATTGCATGTGTCAACTATTTCATCATGGGCAGAACTCAAGCACTGATGATGCATATAGATGCATTTATAGAGGTAAACAACTTTTTGAAGTTATCTTTCAAACCCCTTCACAAAAACAAAGAGTTGTACTGAAATGGAGATTATGTTGTTATAATATCTTATCAGTGAAATATTTGTTTTCACCTTTGTTTACATAATGCAAAATATTGATTTTTATTTTTGATTTCCCAGAGTTGGGTTCCAGCATTATTTATTCATATTTATTTCCAGCATTAGAGGTATTGATGTAAACATAACAATAGTTTTGTTAATATTATGTCACATGTTCTAAGATTTAATAGTAATTAATGTCAATGTTGCCTTTGTTAATAAATAACTGCTGAAAATCATTCAATCAGTATTTTTATTCTATAAAAGAATATTGGCATATAATCTTATTGAGCACATAATGGTAAAATGTAATTTCAATATATTTTTGTTTTTTATTAACTATGTTGTTATGTTTTTAGAATCTTTTCCACTTAGCAGCTGACGAAGACCCAGACGTGCGGAAGAATGTGTGTCACGCCCTGGTATTGCTGCTGGAAGTCAGGCTCGACAGGCTCATCCCTCATCTGCCCAATATTATTGAGGTACACAAAAATTTATATTAATTTGTCAATCCTATTTCTGGTTGTGGGAAGGTGATGGTAATCTGATATAAAAATCAAGCATTTACCATGCACTAATATTTTCTTTTATATAAATTTTCATATTAGCCATATCATCATCATCATCATCATCATCATCATCATCAGCCATTTATTGTCCACTGCTGGTCGTAGGCCTCCTCCAAATAGCCATATAGTGTTAATATATGTATTTATTACTTATTGACAATGTTTTTACACAGTATATGTTGGTACGCACACAAGATCCTGAAGAGGGCGTCGCCTTAGAAGCGTGCGAGTTTTGGCTCTCACTCGCCGACCAAAATATCTGCCGTGAGGTAAGTACTTTTATCATCTGTTATTAATTAGTTGTCTATTAGAACAAAAACTCAAATTCGAGTGTGTTGTAGAGATTGATAAGATTTTCCACAAGTGTTTTGTGTGACACAATAAGTTTTATTACTTCAATCACTTGTAGCAATTAAATACGTCATTATCAGTTAGCATATATCATGGAGGCCATGGTTACTGTGTACAAGTGTTCTCAAACCTCATTCCAATTTTCAAGGCAATTGAGACATTTAATTTAGAACCTTTAAAGTTCATTGATAGTTTTATGAGATCAAAATGATTTTTATTGCAACAATGTACCTATTGACCTTTATCTTTGTTCAATTTAAATAATTTCTTAGATGCAGTTGATACCCTAAATTAAGACCAAGTCTTGTGTCGTGGACATTGGGATAGACTTTTTTTTTCAGAACATTCATAGAAAGAAATATTGTTGATTTGAGTAATTTTTTATAGGCCTGTTTACCTGAAATAAATGTGTTTTATTTATTATTTAATATTTGTGGGCTGATGGCTGCATAAATATGATTGTTGGTGCGGAATGGACGTGTATAAAGAGGGATATGTGTGTGTGTGTGTGTGTGCAGGTGCTGGGGCCGCGGCTGCCCATGTTGCTGCCGGTGCTGGTGCGCGGCATGCGCTACTCGGAGATGGACGTGATCCTGCAGCGCGGCGACCGCGACGACGACGCCGACGAGGCCGAGCCAGACCGCGACTCCGACATCCGCCCGCGCTTCCACAAGCCGCGCTCGCACACCATCAAGCACAACGGTACCTTGCTCCTACTATATGCAAAAATACTGTAATCTATGTTTTATTTCAGCTAATATAAATGTTACCAACTCGAAACGAAATACGCTAGTGAAACCGTTTGGGTAACATAAATATGTGTAAATACGTGTGTGCAGCGGGCGCGGGCGACAGCGCGATGTCGGGCGGCGGCGACTCGGACTCGGAGTCGGAGGGCGGCGGCGAGGCGGACGACGGCTCGCTGTCGGACTGGAACCTGCGCAAGTGCAGCGCCGCCGCGCTCGACGTGCTCGCCAACGTGTTCGTCGCGGACCTGCTGCCCGTGCTCTTCCCCATACTCAAGGAGACGCTCTTCCACGACGACTGGGTCATCAAGGTACGCCGCACTCACCACTCACCACCTGCACACCACTGTTATACACTCAATCAAATATTTCACAACGACATTAAATTTATTTATTGCGACCAAATCTTAGATACCTTTCAGAATAATAGATTTTAGGTGAATATGGGATTTAGTACTGCACTGCATATACATAATCATAAAAAGTTTTAACTTCAAAAGTTTTGATATGAGTGTGAAGAGTTGTAATGAGCCTTGTGTGCAGGAGAGCGGCATCCTGGCGCTGGGCGCGGTGGCGGACGGCTGCATGGGCGGCATGGTGCCGCACCTGCCGGACCTGGTGCCGTACCTGGTGTGCTGCCTGGGCGAGCGCAAGGCGCTGGTGCGCGCCATCACGTGCTGGACGCTGTCGCGCTACTCGCACTGGATCGTGTCGCAGAGCCACGACCTGTACCTGCGCCCCGTGCTCACCGAGGTACCCGCCGCTGCCACCGGCCGCTACTGAAGTGTTTACATTCATACTTCACATCTAACACGATCGCTTCCCTTGCAGCTGTTGAAACGCGTGCTGGACAACAACAAGCGAGTGCAAGAGGCGGCGTGCTCTGCGTTCGCGACCCTCGAAGAGGAGGCGTGCACGGAACTAGTGCCGTATCTCGGTTACATTCTACAGACTTTAGTGTATGCGTTCAGTAAATACCAACACAAGAACCTGCTCATATTGTACGACGCGATCGGAACGCTTGCGGACTCGGTCGGGCACCACCTCAATAAACCGGAATACATCAACTTGCTGATGCCTCCACTTATAAACAAGTGGAATGTGCTGAAGGACGAGGACAAAGACTTATTCCCGTTACTTGAGGTCAGTACTTCACATTTAATTGTTCGAAATATGTTTAGACATCCTCATTGACATCACAGTTTGATTGTCTTCAACAAGGTGTAATTATCATTAATCAAAATTAATTGTAGTTGCCAGACGATTTACAATAGTATTGATAGTAATAAAGGAACAAAATTACTGACTTTTAATAGCGGCATATTGATTCTATATTATTTTACATCATATTTTATTTAAGGAATAATAATGGCTACGAATGTAATAAAAGAGGGTGTATATTTGTTTTCAGTGTCTATCGTCAGTGGCGACGGCGCTGCAGTCTGGGTTCTTGCCGTACTGCGAGCCGGTGTTCAGGAGATGTGTGTCCCTAATAGAACAAACATTAAACCAGAACATAGTGAGTGTTTACACATTGTCTACTGCCTTATCGTGCGTTCACATGTTGTTATACATACAAATGGATACCGTGCGTGGTTTTTGCGAAGTAAAAAAAACCCAGTTAAAACGTTTTTTTTTGTCTTAAATCTTTTGACATGTAACAAATATAATTTGGTATTTTTATTGCACTGCAATAAATTAGTGATCGGAATGCACCCAATAAAACTTGTTTGTACACTTAATTGTCTTTCAATGTATTGTAAAATCCTAATAATATGGTGGCCTTTATGCAAAAAGTGTATTAATAAAATAAAAACAACTATTTAACAGCATTGATTTTCGTCTCCAGGCAAACAGTCAAAGTCCAGAGCAGTTTGAGGCGCCAGACAAGGACTTCATGATAGTAGCTCTAGACTTGCTGAGCGGATTGGCAGAAGGACTAGATGGTCACATTGACCACCTTGTTTCAAATTCTAACTTGATGCAGCTCTTATACCAGTGTATGCAAGACCCGATGCCTGAGGTATGCTATACACATTGTTCTAAATATTTCTAATAACTTTGACTTTAATTAAGAGTTGTTAAATTACGGACTGCCTCGGTGGTGTAGTTATGCTACGGTACGATAACAAAGCTGAGGTTTTGGGTTCGAGTCCCGAGTCTGGCAAAGTGATATTAGATTTTCCTATTCATTTATCAGCCCGGAGTTAGGAATTTGTGCCGGATATAGCGATAGGCTCGCCCCCTATCACATCATGGGACGGAACATACAAGGCGAAATGTGGGTGTCCTAGTGGCGCCTCTGCCTACACCTTCTGGGACAAGACGTGAGTTTATGTATGTTAAATTGTGTAAGAATTTCTTTCAGTATTCGCAAAAAACTGTGATTTATCCCTGTGTTGGATTTTAATGAATATTTCAAACTTTATCCTATTATTTATATTTATAAGTTGGATTATTATACTATATTACTGTATCCTAAGTTGGAAATATTTGTTTTCCCAAACAAGTTTTGATTGAGAAGCTGTTGTGTTTTATTATATTTGTTAGTTATTGTTGTTAAGTGTGGATGTTTGTTTTGTGCCACAGGTACGGCAGTCATCGTTTGCGTTATTAGGCGACTTAACAAAAGCGTGTTTTCAACACGTGCTTCCTTATATACAAGAATTTTTACCCATCCTCGGCATGAACTTAAATCCAGAACTTATATCAGTATGTAATAACGCAACGTGGGCGATAGGCGAAATTAGTATTAAACTAGGTAAGAAAACATGTTCAGCTGTTAATACTAGAATGCCCAATTTGTATATGCTTTGAACAATATCGCTCCTTGGGATACGCACAGTGCTCATCCAGTGAGCACAGGTGGCACTTATGAAATGATATCGTCAGGAGCGACCGCATGGTTGAAATGAATGTTGTATTTCAGGACCGGACACTTCAAAGTATATACCTCTAGTGCTAAATCATTTAGTTGAAATCATTAACAGGCCTAACACTCCGAAGACGCTCCTGGAGAACACAGGTAAGCTCGCTCACACTTTGTCAACACACCTCACTCACACAATACATATGACACACTAATTCTAAACAGTGTCCTCAATAATATGTTGAAATTACATATAAATATATGTATCATTTATTCTTTGCTAGAATATTATCCAATAACAAATCTTGGTGGCAGTCATGTATGCTGTGACTATATGGTTTTATTTGTATTATATATATCTCCCCTTCACTGCTTCATATTGATTTACAGTTTGTTCGTGTCAATCGTCTTTAAGTTTTTAATTTCTTTTTTTTTATTTTGTAGGGCATTTCTAACAAGATGAGCATGTCGAATGTTCTACATTTCGGTTTTTATTTGAGTTCGGCTCATCTGGCTTAGAGGATATTAGCTCAATGTATTTGAAGCTTGAATTTTTTCACCCAAACAAAAAAGAGATATTAGCTATGAGAAACGCTTTTTATTGAAAGGATGTAAAGAGATATTGACGTAGCGAGAGTGGATATAATTTATTTAGAAGTGTAATTGTAAATAAGAACACTTGTGTGCCTAATGCCTATGTCGCAAGATGGCCGGCGGCGCTGCGCCTGCCGCCCGTCTTGCGGCTGTACTCGTATGCATATATAATTTAATAGTATTACATAGCATAAATATGTTTCACGTTTTTTCCATTTGTAACACTAATTTGCTGTTGAATTATGTAATTTAACTATGTTTTGAATGGTTTGTTGATTTGTTTTCTTGGTTTTGTTCTCGGTATGTCGTGGCGTGTAGCGATTACTATCGGTCGGCTAGGTTATGTGTGCCCCCACGACGTCGCACCCGTATTACATCAATTTGTACGCCAGTGGTCTGTAGTCATTTTTTTTATTATTACTTTATATTATTATTACGATTACTTTTAATATTGAATAAGTTATTAACCGATATTATTTCGATCGTGGATGGTGTTTGTTCATGGCTTGTTAATATTATTGTTTGGTACTACCCGCTGTTTGATTTGAGTTCACCCAGCATGATATTGATAATGTTCGATAGGACCGACTGACCGTGACTGACCGTGACTGACGGGCTGACGGAACGGACTGCCACACAGACTGACTTGTTCATTAAATGTCTTGTAGTTTCTGATCATATTATTTTCAGTGTTGTATTTTATATGTGTTGAACACCATCCGCTTTCTACAAATATAACCTGCTAAATATGTAAATTATTATTAAACCAAACTGCAAGACAAGTACCAAATGCCACGAGATCAAATACTATTTATTCACTGACTAATTTACGATTGTGTTGTCAATAATTGTTTTGTATCAATCGACATTTTTTGTTTATTTGTATCGCTTTGCTTACAGTTTGGAATATTCATAAGTACCAAAACTCATACGAATATATTTAATCGTGTGCAAGTCACTATCAATATTTCTCCTTGCTTCGAAATTACTCTATGTATTTTGTCGCACAAAGTTGCACTTTCTTTATAGCTAATAATTACAAATGCAGCGGTTTTTGTTTTTCACGATTATTTAAATTATTTTACTTTAAAATATGCACTAATCATTCCAGATATCCATTTTCATCTTGCCGTTTTTGTTTCAATTTACAGATTAACAAAAGTTGTGCGGCATTTTACATGTGTAATGTTACATACTATATTCCAATTGATTGGTATATTCGCTTAATTGAATATTATTCACACATTCAAAAATCAAATATGATATCGGGTTGATATTTCGATACAACTAGTAAATAGAAAACAGCCACCATTTCTCATTATCGAATAATGACAATCGAAACTGATGTTATGAATCTGTTGCAGATCTGTCATGAAAGTGTTCGTCAGTTCAAGCCAACATGTAACAAATATTTAAAGGCGTGTAATTTCTCTATGCTTTGATATTGTATATTGTTATATATCTAAATAACTTCTTACAAGAAACTATATGAATCACATTCATGACAGAAGTACTGGTTTTTTTTCCATTTTTCTTGACGATTATAGTACTCATTAGCAATAATGGTTACAACCGTAGAAAACATGTATACATACATATATAGTTCCTAAGGAAGTTAATATCTTAATCAGATAATTATATACTCATTATTTTGAATCGTACGTTAACAGTATATTTATCAATACAGAAGGTTTCGATTGTAAATATAAATTCCAGTTGGCTATTATAATAAAAGTAGTAAGAATTTTATTGAGTATACGGAATATCACCTGAGAAGCAAAGTAGTTGTGGCATGGGTGTAACGCGCAGTTTGACGCAGGTGCACGTCTCTGCGTAACATTCGAGACAACGACGAGAAGGACTCTGCGTTCCGCGGCATCTGCCAGATGATCCAGGTGAACCCTGGCGGCGTGGTGCCCGATTTCATGTTCTTCTGCGACGCCGTCGCCTCCTGGTCGCATCCCAAGGAGGACCTCAAGGAGATGTTCACCAAGATCCTGCACGGCTTCAAGAACCAGGTGGGCGAGGAGAACTGGCGCCGCTTCACCGACCAGTTCCCCGCGCAGCTCAGCGCCAGGCTCTCGGCCATGTGCGGCATATAGGCTCCGCTCACTCGTCAAGGTGAGTGTCGCCGCGCGTGTGTGTGCGTGTGTGTGTAGCGGGAGGAGTGACGGAGTGTTGTTTGTTGCAGGGGATTCAATGTCAGCACGGGTCGGGAAGACATTGCGGGTGGGTCGAGCTGGCCGCCCGAGCGCGTAGGGACTCGTCATCGATGTACGCCGGCCTCGCTTCTGCCGCCACCATATGTGCCAACACCTGTCGCCTCGATACATTAGCGAGGATATTTTTCCGATTTGTACCTAACGTCGAACGTGTAGCCTAGATCGTGAATTGTTACACTCATTTTCCGTTTGTACCTGAAGTTTATCTGTTCGCTTTCGATGGATACTTGTTAGCGGCGATTGCACTTAACGCTGCAGTGTGCCGGCCGCGTGGCGCACTGGCACACGCGTGGACACGTAGGTACACACGTACACTCGTACACTCGTACTCGCGTACTCGCCACTCCGCACGTAGCAGGTCGCATGCCGCAAGCTTGCGTGCGCGTTTCTTTTGGACATCGCAACGAGTGCAACACATTTGGCCTGTAGTTGTAGTGTTCGCTCACCGATTATTTATCGTGGTGATACAGCTACGTGTGAGACCTACATGTGGCAACTTGTTAAATAAATTTAATTGCATGCAACTTAGTGATAGTTCATAGTTTGTAAACTCGGAAATTGAGACTTTTGCGTAGTTTATTTTCGATTGACCATTTTTTATTTGTAGATAAAAATAATCGGATGACTAATCTATAAATCTTCACGTGTTGAAGTAAAATCGGCAGTATTTAATATTTAAATTTTCGGTCGCGTAATAAAATCTGGAATAATGAACGCTTATTTATGTATTATAAACATGGAGGTGTAAATCGAAGCGACATGCGAAAAACGATTGCGACATTTCTCCACATGTACCATTCAACCTTGGATATTTTTATTAGTCTATTGCGTATACAATTATAGCAATAATATATTGTTGTTAGTCGCATGGCAGAATGATCAGCACCGTTAAAACTTGCGTTTATGTGACAACAGTATATTTGAGAGACAATATGACACAACGGAATTGTTGTAAGTCAGTGAGTGTTCGTTGTCGGAGCTGCAGACTATCGCTAATGTGCTTACCGTTCGCAGTCGCCATACAATATTATGTCAGTTAGCATATAGGTTAACCGATCCTGTTCACTGCTCAATCTCACAGCACGTGTTCATTTTGGAATTTCACTAACACTTGCTATGAGACAACTGAATGCAACCTGTGCAGTTCTGTTCACGAGTCTTTAACACGTAACACAAATGCAGTTCTTTGACAGTATACTGTAGACATGTTTGTCAAAAAGCATTTATTTATAACTCCACTAGAGCTTTTCAAACGTCTATTTTGGTAGGTGTGTAAAATTTATGTGTTAACTATTATTTTTTTATAAATTACAAGACTTAGTGAAATCGAGAATTTATGTCAACTGTGATTTGTGACTGGTTTTTTTTTACTAATATATGTATGTACGATTACATGTCTGTCTGTGTACATATGATATATACGGCTTTGATAGATTTTATGACGGCTAGATTTCTGCTATATAATATACCAAATAGTATTTTTATGTTGTATATTGTTTAATGGATTTGTACGTGTTCGTCCGCGCTGGTAACGAGCGCGCCCGCACGGCATCGGTCCAATCCACGCGGACGACTTATTTCATTGGTATAAAGTACTATTTACATGTATATTTTAATGAAACTAATATTATGTATATGTAAATACATTTGCGATGTATATTATTATATTCAAGTAAAATTGTTATTTTTTGTTTATAAAAGCTAAAAGTCTGACTATAAACACTTGTTATAACGTCATTTAGTTGTTCAGACAATGGGGATCTGAAATAATGTAGTTCATGTGAACGTTAGTCTACAAATTGCAATCGTAGCGTTAGGGTTCAGTAATATTATGGTTTTCGGGGACATAAGAAAATATTACATTCCGCTATATCGAAATTTTATTTTTGGCAGTAACGCAAGTTTTTATTGATTTTCGTCGTGTTCTATTCACTGTTGAATGCTATATATACATATTAGCTTTTTGGCATCGATTTAGCACCAACGATGTTGAATGATAAGTTGTTTGTATGAGCAAATACCTGAGTACCCTAGTTCCCTGGGATCCCGCGCAGTTCCTGTCCCAAGTCCTGTCTAGTCCCAATCCTTGTCATGTGCCAACGAAGCCCTGATGGTGTGCAGGTGAATGCTTACCATTACCGTCGCAATCCGGGACATGTAATGTCTGCCGGTGCTGGCGAATTGAGTTTCATCCAGTTTTCGGTACCCGTAGGAACAAACGTAGGTAAATTATAGTAACTCAACGCTGGCTTTGGACAAATTTGAGAAATATTGTTTATATTTTAAGTAGAAACCATTTTTACAAATGTTACGGGTGACCTCGTAATGTATTTTTAAGGTTAGTAGATTTTATTGTCTTGATTTTTTTATTGATAATAGTTTGATTTTCCTAAAAAGAAGCCGTGATAATAGTTCGTTAAGTGATGCGTGCATGATTGTGTGAGTGAGGTGGCATCGTGAGGCACTCCCCTCCTTGAGGCACTAGGTATATTGTGGAATTATACTTGTATGCTACGAACGAACATTTGTGATGTATTGTCGATATAATTATAGGTTGTTTGCGTCGCATGTAGCTGTCATATTTTGTGTTGTGCATATTATATTTATTATATTCGATATTGCATTATATTTATTGATTAAATCTATTACGTTGTCGATGTACCTTCGCGAACCTAGTTTTGATACTCGAACATACTTTAGTAGTAGATAATGAATAATGTTTGTTACAAAAAAGATTTAATGCAATAAATCGGTGTACAATGTTTTAGTATAGTCTAATGTAACTGCAAAATATATACGTGTTCATAGTGGTAATATTCTTTGAAATGGTTGATTATGTAATAATGTAATATTGTTGAAACTTCTCACCCCATGGTTATCTGTAGCAGTGAACATTTGTGCAGGCATATCGACAATGAAACACCCATTTCATCACTCCTCAACAAAATATTCTTGTATAGTAATGTCATTTTTTGAATAACGTATATTTTTATTTTAAAACATGGAATTATCAAATTATACAAATGTATATGTATATATCTATATATAATGATAATTTAGTTAGTGTTTACAAGTCACTTCGCTACCATTCTTATAGTTCTGGTTGTGTAGCGCCCTCGCACTGCGCACTCGCTCTCTCCCGAGCGCTTCGTCCGTGTTTGAGCATTGATCACCTCGTGGAAACTTATCTCGTGTGAAGGGTGTTACGGTCACTTCATTCACGAACTCGAGTCTTCAACGTGTCGATATAATAATTCTGTTTCAAATTTTTGTAACAACAACATAATTTTCCTCTTTTGACAAATTATAAAAAATGAGTTCACATTGTACATGGATATGTAATTGAGGACCAGCAGACTCCATCTGATTGTAGGCCTAAATCCTTGTCGATATTGCGAGTCGTTGCAACTTCAATCTCGGAAACTATACTTACTAACATAATATTATTTCATGTACTATTTGCACTCATTTTTTAAACATAGATATGTCGTGCAATTATCGAACAGTCGTTTATCATGTTAAGTTCTGGTTGTAATACATTGACCTCACGGTAGACATTCTTTTACCATACATTTCGTTAATAAAGCACTCATTGTTCGAAAAAGTTTATTATTTGTTACGTACCTACTCAAATCTCAGTTCCTGATTTTAAAACATAATGTGAAATGAAACATTAAAAATGTCAAAGCTAAATTAAAGAATTGAACATTTCATGAAATAAACTAATATTCAAAGAAATGATGAACTATGACTTATTATTATTATTATTATTATTATCAGCCGTAAGTGTCCCACTGCTGGGCAAAGGCCTCCTCCCTTTCCTTCCAGATTTGGCGGTCTTGCGCAATTTGGGGCCAATCCTGTAGAAACTTGTCGATTTCGTCTCTCCATCTACGCCTGGGTCTACCACGACGTCTTTTTGGGTGTTCCGGACGCCACTCAGTGCAGATTTTTGCCCACTGCTGTGGTTGTATACGGCAGACATGACCGGCCCACTGCCACTTTAATTTTGCGGCTCTCGAAGCTACATCCATAATTTGAGTTTGTGAGCGCAAATGGGTGAACTAAGACTGCAACTATGACTTACCGTACATAATATTTAATGCCGCCAACATCAATGGTATATTAGATTATTTAATTACATTTTCATTGCTACTCTCGCCGCTACATAAAAATCGTCCAAATCTACATATAAATGAATAGCAGGCCGCTTTAGACAAAACAGCATTTTAAACACTGGTACCAATCGTCCCTGTTTGATTTTTACAATAACTGGTTTTTTTTTTCTTTGGGGTGTGACAAAAAATAGTAGTCATTTGCTAAAACTTCAACAAACTTACTACGAAGAGTACTCTTAAATTATGTTAGTAAACTGCCTTTACACTCAACATTTTTTGCGGTAATTGCAGCTATACCAGATTTATCCAGACTACGACCTAAAACGAAGCCATGTGGTAGTTTTAGTGATTTGCAAAGTCAATTTGCAAAATGTTTAGTTGCATTGTGTCTGAAGGCACTAAAACTACACTCCTTCTTCATGTTCGTTTGCAATCTGGATACACCGGTATGAAGCAACGAATATTCGGACTTTAATTTGAATTTGAAAAATGAACTTGGGACAGTGGACTGATGTTATTTCTTATACAAACATACAAATATTTAACCATATTATCAGAACACCAACCGCACGAGGCTGGTGAGGAGGACTAACCAAAATCCCTCTCAATAACAGGAAGATAGTACCCCGCAAATGGAAATTCGGCCAGGTTAGCTCAGAGATTTCGTTCGTTTGTATGGCTTATGGTAAATAAAAGCTTTACTGGCTCATTGTACTCCAATTATTGACTCAATGGAGAAGGAGAGTTTCTGTCGCTGCGGCTGTATCGGCACCGGAGCGTACGTGGTGAGGAGCGCGGCCAGGAGGTTCCTGCAGAGCAGCGCGGCGGGCGGCGCGGGGTGCGCGGGCGGCGGCGCGGGGTGCGCGGGCGGCGGCGCGGGGGGAGCCAGCGGCGCGGCCAGCCCGCGCTCCAGCTCGGCGTCCGCGAATGTTCTGCGGCGACGAACACGCTCGCTCCACGCCGGATCGCTTGCAAACGCCTTGTCGTTTCCTGTCAATTTTTTTTTATTTCGTTACAAATGATGCCAGTATTGGCTTAAAAACGATATGATAACATCTGTCCCGCCCTCACACCCGCCACTGCAACTCCTGTAAACCAGGATCAACAGTGGTACGCATTTTAATGACAGTTAAATTAATAGGAGGAGTTGGAAATAAAGATATGATAACATCTGTTAACAAAAGTTATTTTAACAACTTTCGATACTTGCAGCGCTGTGCGAAATGGGAGCTCTAAGTGCTCGGTTCGGAGGTTCTCGTCCCGGTAGGGTGCATTTGTTTATACGGTCCATAATGGGGACTGGGGAATTTAGGACAATTTTTATATCTGCTAATAACTTTATAAATTACATATTATTATTCACGTTATAAAGGCATCCCTGAAGGCCGCAAAGTCCCAGATAATAATATTCTTCGAATGCAATCCGCCGGCTCATGTAATCAATTTTTTAATGGTCGAGAAAAAGAAGACAACGTATGTACCAATATGATTTTAAATTATACGTAAATTATGAATTCTTATGATTTGCTACATACATACACTTGGCCTAGATAAAAAGATACAATAAAACAAAAATATTGGTGGTATGAAGTATTTGGCACCCGCTGCGCTATCACTCAGCAGGACGGAAAGACATGTTTACAGTCAACAGTATTACTGTAACGTGACACGCGCACAAAGAGCCGCCTCCGCCTTCTCTTGTAAAACAATCTTCACACTTTTTTACTGCCCATAAAAATAGTTTAAAAGAAATTTTAGTTTTTTTTGTTTTAATAGACAGTGAAATGTTGCCGAGTGTTGGATGACAGCTTTTGTTCTGTAATGAAGCGAGGACATTTTCAACTGTCGTTCAATTTTTTTATTACGCCGGTAGTGATCTATTTTTACTCGTAATCGTAGAACATTTAAAATTGTTTCACGACAAACATTTTCACATCAAATTAATACACATACTTATTAAACTTCGTAACATTTCAAAAAATAGATATTTTCAGTTGAGATATTCAAAATTAAGAATGGTTTATTATGTTTTGTAAGAGTTCACACAATAACTGCTCCTACTAAATGCAGAAAACTGGCACATCCTTACATACCTAATTTATACGCTTAGGCAAGGATTAGATAAAAACTAGAAGTCTAGTCGAGAACTCATATAATATTATATAAAATAAACAAAAGCGTATTGGATAATTAATCTCCTCTTTAGTGCATATTTTAACTTATTGCAGGCACAGGCATCAATATATCCATTAGTCACAAACGGAAAAACGACAACCAGAATTCGTCGAGTACCAACATAATAAACTTGAGCGCCTTTAATAAGTAGGTACCTACTTTACCTATTAATTGGCCTTAAAGTAGGGTCAAGAGAATTAGTGTGACTTTTGGACGTATAAAATTGTAATGGAGCACATTTATGCCGGTAATAAATTATTAAGATTGGCTGATTTCCTTAAATTACAGCAGTTATTCAGTTATTCCATAACGTAAAACTGAGAGCTTGTGCTTTAACACCAAACGAGATGATATCGCCTAGGTATCCAAAAAAAATATTTAGACAACACTCTCTCAAAATATATAATTTTAACTCACTCCCAGTGTTCCAATGAAAATATTTATCCAGCTAATTCGCATTTAGCGTTTCACGGATGAGAAACGAAACACTCGACAGTGTCGGCTCGGTTACAACAATAACAACAACGGGTGGAGTGGTGTCGACGACGCGACGCGACCCGCTCGCTGCCGGGAACAGTATTACACCGATATGTGGAAGGATTTATTTATATCATGCTAATGGATTGCCATTGTTATTGCAGACACTTGGTAGAAACTACATAATGGTTAATAAACACGTTATTCTCTTTCTCTGTTTATTGATGAAGAGTTAATTTCGCGGTCGCTTTTATTCTTGCAGCGTATAGTTTATTATCATCTGCCACCAAAATATTATACGCTTTTTAATGTTACGACTACATTATAGTCTATTATTTTATTTAAAATTTTTAAAAGGCATTTCTAAACCGAAAGGAAAGTACGCGGTGGCCTTTTGGTACTGGACCAGACGCGGCTGCCAACATGTTTATGGTGGTGACGGGTTCAAATCCCAGGGCCAACCTCTGACTTTTCCAAATCATATGTGTATTGATAGTCAATCACCATGCAATATAACGCTGAAACAAAACACCGTGAAGGAACCTGCATACCATAGCGATTTCTAAAAATTTCTAAGGTAGATAAGTAGAGTACCTAGGTACTTCAACCAGCACTCGACCAGCGTGGTGTACCTACTATATGGCCTAACCCTTCTGAATCGTACTTTCAATTGTAGAGAAGGCCTGTATCCTGCAGTAGGATGTATATGGCCTGATATACTAAACCGATAACTGTTTAAAACTTCTACCTATTTAGGTGAATTTCTCTTACCTAACTTTAAAAACGTTTTTTGTACCTACGTGTGATACGTCTCTCATATGTGAGAGGCCCCCTGGGTAGGTAACACCGCAATGTCTATTTTTCCCGCCGAACAGCAGTGTAAATGCACTGGTATGTTCCGGTTTGAAGGACATTGTAGCAAGAGTAACAAGTGGATATGAGACTTAACATCTTATCTCTCAGAATGGCGAGCGCAATGGAATTCCAAGCATTTCTTTGTAATTTATGGTATGGTTTGGTTTTGCTTCTGTCCATGAGCTTTAGCGCTTACCATCAGGCGAACCGCATGCTCGTATCGCTATTCATCGCAATAAAAATAATTTTATCATGCTGCTTTCATCACAGCAACCTTTTTAAAAAAATGGGAAGAAGTTACAAACACACCTACAATTATCGGCTTCGAAAAGGCTTTCGAAGGCCCGATCCTGTTATAAAACCCACAGAAACCTAAGATTAGTGGCAGAGCGAGACCAAAGAGTGAGAATCCTATTCAGATTCTTGTAAGCCGGCGATATTAATTATAACGTTACAATGATTTATAGTTGTCTCGGACTTTAACAGTCTCCAGTGCATAACTATGTTACTAGTTATTATCCAGGAATTAAATGAAGTTTCTAAAACTTCAATGCGTAGTTATAAGCTCACGTTTCGTGGGGTCGTTAGCGGATTGATCCATTGGTATCTCAAGCCACAGGCAACGCCTAATTAGAGAACCCTTGCAATATTCTTTATATAAAATTAATATTTTCAAATAAAGATTTTTCTTTTTCATATTCATTAAACCGCGTCTGTCTAAAGTTTTGGTCTTGTGATCGAAACGCAGAACGCAGGGTTATAAATGTTTCTTATCGCTGCTGGCTGCTCCATACTGTGGTGGAACAAAAGACGATTCTTGACGTTTTTCACACTAATCCATTTCGGACACCGCATATTCCGACACATTATAAAGTGTTGCCCAGTTAATCAAAATACGGAAGCAACAGAACCAAGAGATGAATATCTGTTGACGTACCATAAACCGAGGGTTGCACGGTGTAGTTCCTGGTCATCTGCATGCAGCGCAGGCGGGCGCGATAGGCTCGCTTGCGGGCCGCCAGCGCCGCCGCCTCGCCGTCACGCACCTCCGACGAACCCGCTCCTTGCTGTCTGCGGAGCGCCACCTGTACCAAACAAACACGCATACATAACGTTAATTATTATTTAATTTAATGCTGAAAATGGCGCAGTTGATTAGACGAAGGCTGTGAAGCGTGAGGCCGCGGGTTCGATCCCTGCACCGATACTAATGTTTATGTGATTCACAGGTATTTGTTTCGAGTCTGGATGCTTGAGACCGAAACGTCTCTCGTAGTTCCTGATACCCACGACACAAGACTCGATCTTAGAGTGCGGGATCAGGGCTATGTATTTATGTGTACATACATTACTCACGCCTTTTTCCCAGAAAGGGTTGGCAAAGGTGCTATCAGGACATCCACGTTTCCCCTTGTCTGTTCCGTCCCACGATGTAATAGGTAAGGGGCGAGTCTATAGCCACATCACGCACAAATTCCTGACTCCGAGCTGATAGGTACCTATTAGTAATATTTGTCTATAGTAGAATCTAGACCTTTGGGTTTAAGGAAGGAATGCCTGTTTATTAATTACGTCTAGCCCTGGAAAAAGTTTAAAAAAAAAGAAAGAATATTTAAAAAATCCGTCAACTTTTTGCTACAAATACTTATGGAGAGTAAACGTTCGATGCGATAAGATAAACTTGTTTTTGTTTAATTATGTAGTAACTACCTGTCGAGTGATAAGTAGGTAATTACTAATTTGTGGTAGAAATTAATAAATATCTAGGTAGATATTAAAAATTAAGAAACCTATGTAATAAATAGGTTATATAATAGGAAATCTAATAAATAGGTAAGTAGTATTAAATAAGTTTAGTTCCCTAGTAAGGCCTGATATTTCAGTCTTCAGATAAAAATTATTCATAAAATAAGATAGGTAATAGTATTACATTTATGGATACGTTTGTTACATTTAAAAAAGCTAACATTTAGATAGCTATCTAATAGGTATCCAAATGTAGGTGCTCAAACTGGTTCCTGACTCTTACCATTTTTATTTATTATTTTATGATCGAAACAGATATGAAATTCGTATCAGAAAAAGGAAAATTAAATTATAGATGTAAACTAGTGCTGTTAGTACTTAATTAAGGATAATTATAGTCAATTACCTGTGCTGCCATGACGCGTTGACGTTCAAGCACCAACAGACATCCCGGACAACGACAATCCCGCCATCGACACAGACGTTTGTGTCCTTTTAAGCAGGATATGACTCCGTGATTGCGACATCGGGCACATTTCGGCGTCCTTAAAGCTTTGCGACTCCCATTACTCTCCAATTCCCCACAAGCTTCACTTTGCATGGCGATTGTCCAATCAAATCTCAACAAGCACTAATACATTTTAACTCGAGAGCCGAGAAGCGACCGATCATAACACTACATAGTTCGTCATAGAGTCATGTTGACGCTGAAATATCTTTTCACAGATTGACTAGTGTAAAGCGGGCAACAAGTTTAAAATGTTCAGCGGTTGCAGACGCTCCGCCCAGACACAATCTCTATTGGCGGAGCGCGATGTGGGCGGGCGGTCGCACGCACGTCGGCGGCAGTCACAAGCGTTTGTATTGAAAAAGTTTTATTTTTCATGGTAAAGTGATACATTACACGGATCAAATTTTACTGTTTTCTGTGCAAGTATGATGCTTTTGATGTGCTCAATCAAAGAAAAACAATTTATGACTGATTATAAATAGTTTGTTATTATTAGCATGCGTGACTATAGTTTCGGTTAAAGTAAATCTTTATAGTACAGGTTCCCTGGTACAATCTTCATAATTTATTACTAACAAGCTGATTTTTCGTGAGTAGCTTCCTTTAGACTAGACGCCCAACATTTTCCTTACAGTAATGTTAGTAAACGGTAGCTTAATGGGGTAGCAAGGATAAAACATGTTGATTTGACGAATTTTAAAAATTGATTACTAACTGAATTTTTCTTTGTTGATTATCGAGATAATTATCTAAATAACGTGAAAAAATATTTGTCCTACAAAATATAAGGTTTTGTTAGGGAGTCCCCCCTCTCCAACATGTATCATAAACAAGGTCATGAAAAATAATTACTAACCAGCTGATTTTTTTTTATTGTTTAGCTAACATTTGCATTGTTTACCACCCACATTGTCCTACAAATTGTGTGGTATGTCATCTTGGTCCTACGCTCAAAAGTTGTAGTACTTATACTTAATGTAAAAATAATTACTATCAAGCTGAATGTTCGAGAATAGCTTCGTTTCAATGAGACGCCCAACAAATCTTGTACGAAAATTCTCGATTGTGGTTTATAACTAAGATAATAGGAATGAAATATGTTGATTTGACGAATTAAAAAAATGTATTACTAACCGAATTTCGTTTTGTTAATTATCGAGATAATTATCAAAGCAATGTGGAAAAACATTGCCCTACAAAATATAAGGTTTTATCAGAGAGTCTCCCCTCTCCAATACCTATGTATCATAAATAAGGTCATGAAAAATAATTACTAACCAGCTGATCTTTTTTTTATTGGTTAGCTAACATTTGCGTAGTTTACCACCCACATTGTCCTACAAATTGCGTGGTACGTTATTCCAGTCCTTAAAGTTCTTTTTAGTCAACCTCGTATTTTATTCGTCATTCGAAAAATAATTTGAATAGTAATCTGTGCAGTAAAATAATAATGGAGTGTTTTTTGGTGTAATTTATTACCAGAAAACTCTAATTTTCGCGAAAAAAGAGAAGATATAAAAAAAATTATAGAGATTTAATTTAATCTTTCTTGTAAGACTTTTTTATCTGCTCGAAAGCATTATAAACACAAATATTGTGATGCTATATTGCCTGAAAGTTGGAGTGATTAAATAATAGGTTATCAAAAAAACAATATAAAAAAAAAAACAATGGACTTACTATTCATAAGACAAATATTTAGATTTTTCTCTAAATTCCTTGTAACAAGAGGAATGATAAATAAAATAAATACACCCAACAGTCACATACATAGTCCTGACCCCACACTAAGATCGAATCTTGTGTCGTGGGTATCAGAAACTACGAGAGACTTTTCGGTCTCACAAACACCCAGACCCGTTTCGTTGCGGGGATCGAACCCGCGGCCTCTCGTTTCACAGGCGGCGTCAACCAATTGCGCCACGCCAATTATAGAAAGTATATTTTTCATATTTTCTTCAAAAATTTAATTTATAAAAAAACTATATTTGAAAATTGATAAAAATTTATATATTTATAGATATATTTTTGAAAATAGTAAAATTTGTTTCTACGTGTTTTCAATTTACCCCATTTACAGTCGGAGAGTTCGGTTATGCTCGGAAAAGCTCGGTATTTCTCGAAAATGCCAGTAAATTAAATTATCAATTGCCATTCAATATATTTTATATTGCATAGAAAAATAATTTAATTTCTGTATGATTTAAATTTATATTCTTATCTATATTTTACTAAGAATTTATTTAATGTAAGTTCAATTTTCAATCGCGATGACGCTCGCTGATATTTATGTAGACATTATTTAATTGTATGATTATATTATTTACCTATATACATATATTTCCTTTCATTTGATATACTCAAAAATTACAAGTCTTGTAGGACTAATAAAACATACCTTTCTTTTTGTAGGACATTGTTTTATTTGGACGAAATATATATTAACTTATCACGTGATACCTTTGTCCTACAGTTACTAATAAAAAAAAAAGTCCTGCGGTTTTGACAACTTTTGAGCGTAGGACCAAGATGACATACCACGCAATTTGTAGGACACTGTGGGTGGTAAACTATGCAAATGTTAGCTAACCAATAAAAAAAAAACAGCTGGATAGTAATTATTTTTCATGACCTTGTTTATGATACATGTTGGAGAGGGGGGACTCCCTAACAAAACCTTATATTTTGTTGGACAAATATTTTTTCACATTATTTAGATAATTATCTCGATAATCAACAAAGAAAAATTCAGTTAGTAATCAATTTTTAAAATTCGTCAAATCAACATGTTTTATCCTTGCTACCCTATTAAGCTACCGTTTACCAACATTACTGTAAGGAAAAAGTTGGGCGTCTAGTCAAAAGGAAGCTACTCACGAAAAATCAGCTTGTTAGTAATAAATGATGAAGAGTGTACCAGGGATCCTGTACTATTAGTTCGACTTTCAACATTCATTCAACCAATTAATTTGACAATTCGTAGATACTCTCGTATCAGTTAAGATGCAGTTTCGCCGTATATTTACCTGCCTATGTTAAACACACACACTGAAACTTCATGCATACTTATTCATTGGCAGACAAGACCGTCTGGGAATACCACTGATCACCTGGTTACTTGAAGCTTGTAGGTATAAGTAGGTACATACAATATTTTTTTTAATGTTTGTATTTCTATTGGTTAGAGAATAGGTAGATACTTATCTACTTATTTTAATTTCTATCCGTCTTTAATCTTTATTTGATAGTTATTTACACGAAACCGGCAAAAAATGATATCTTAATGTGTGCGTATGCATGTGATTTATTACGTTATAATATTATTTAATAGTGAACACAGTTTTTTTACTCACATAAAACATGACATAAACTATATTACAATTGAATCTAGGATCTTACGGTTTAGACGCCGGCTGTGAAATAAAAGGCCGCGGATTCGATTCCAGCACCGAGATAAATAGGTATCTGCGGTACCACAAATAAGAACTTATTTACCTTGATCGAAAAGTCTAATAGTTTCTGGTACCCAAATAAAAAGACTTGTTCCTATCTTATTAGGATGTCAGGACTGTGTATGTGATGGGCATATCATAGATACAAATAGTCTTATCCGTGGCCTGTCCCACACTTAGTTAAGGTTAGCTGGTTTTCGTAATAGCAGAATTGGCGACGTACGTTTCGGCAAAAACGCCAGTCTCCTAAGTTTAAATTGACTACACTGAATTTCTAACAACTATTGGAAATTAAGTAATTTACTCAATTATCACTTAGGTACCCACAACCATTCGTATCTACCACGCAAATCGGTACAAATGGCTGTGAGGGAGGGTCCCATCCGTCGACTCTCTACATTCTTACCATTTATCAATATCCATTGCTACTTATTGGAATGTAATTTTGTTACAAGAGCCGTGGATATTTATTATCAAGCAATATGTAACGGATACTTATCCAATCTACAGTGGCGATTGCCAATTAACTCTCCGATTTCAATCGCCTCTGTCCACCGCCGCGCCTACTGTTACCTGAGAATTTTCCTATAACTTGGCTGCTGCTATTGGAAGATGGATATAAATATGATAATTATTGATAAATTAATTTTTGGCCCAGCGACTTAAAACGACAACTTGTTCAGTTTTGTTTTCATGTAGGCAATCAGTAAGCAATAAGCACAACTATATTTATTTTCGAAAACATTTAAACATATTTAAGTAATTCCTTCTATATCACCTTTCATGTATGTAGTAGAAAAAATCAGTCCTTAAATTCAAGTCCAATATTATCGTTATTTGTAAAGGGCAGAATGCCCTTTGAGCTCGTTCCAAAATATATTTAAAACGACAGATCTGGGGCTACGTAAATGAAGAAAGAGAGACTTGAGACATTGTATTTGTATCGCAATGCGAGCAAACCATTGCTCAGTAGCCAATACGAGTTAAAAGCTCGCCTCTGTCTCCCCTAATTGTGTTATTAGATGGTATAAACATAAAGCATACATTAATCGCACACGATGCGGCGTGGAACAAACGACCACTCTGTCGTCTCATATTACTTGGATGCGCGCTTTTGATTCATTTTGTGGATGAGTAAGTTTGATTGTGCAATATCCATTGCTAACAAACCGACGCGTGCTTTAATTATACTTTATTTAAACCTATAACAAATTAAAATCGATTACGATTTTCGTGTAATTAATGATAATAATGATGAATTTTAAATGTAAAATTAAACCCAATTCGCGATAAACTGTACCTATACTTTATCAGCCCATATATGTACGTCCCACTGCAGGGCACGGGCCTACTCTACAATCGAGAGAATAGATTGAGAGTGGTTAGGCCATATAGTCCACCACGCTGGCCTAGTGCGGGTTGGTAGACTTACATACCTTAGAAATTCTTTAAAATCGCTACGGTATGCAGGTTTCCTCACGATGTTTTCCTTCACCGGTAAAGTGCGTGGTGATTGACTATCATTACACACATAACTCCGAAAAGTCAGAGGTGTGCCCTGGGATTCGAACACGCGACCACCGTGAACATGTAGGCAGCCGCGTCTGGTCCGTTACCAACGCACTTTGTAAAATCCGTAAAACTTAGTTTAATTTCACTTAAAACTCAGTGTAACATTCGCGTAAATGTAAGAAACCATGATGAATTTTAATTTTTAGACAAGCGTTGGCTATGAATTATACTTTATTTAGCTAAATCCGAAAATAGTGAGAATTCCGATAATTACTAAATTGTTATCACTAGTTTCTTTAAAGGAATCTGAGTCAACCGAAGGGCGAAGAGAGCGAGCGAATAGGCATGGCGGTTAGATAAATGTTGTTGGAGCAAAATAAACTGCCGTATTTGGGCGAATTAAGTGATATACATTGATATTCATTCGGATTTACCGAATAGACCCTATATTAACATTTTTAAATTTGTCCATTTGTACTTGCGCTGGGTACAATAAAATAACTTGTCCTATATCTAGTATCTAGAGGGCAAACTACAAAGGTAATGTTTTTTAGGCTGAGTATAGGCATGGTTATAAACAATTATCATTTTCATTAATATTTTATAGAATGAATGTCGAACACTGAGCAGCATTGCTAGGTACTAGGTAGCTAGTAACATTTATACCCAATTACCAATTAGCACGCAGTTTAAAGATGAAGAAATACACCGTGAGGTTCCCTGCATACCATAGAGATGTTAACAGAATGTTCTATGGTACACGTGTAAAGTCCGCCAACCCGCATTAGGCCAAGGTAGTGGACTATAGCTACCCTCTTAATCGAACTCTCAATTGTAGAGTAGTTCTGTGCTCTGGGCGATTATGAGCTATAATTATACATTATTACATAGAGCAGAGAAAGTATTTTATACTCTAAGACAATTTTTTAAAAACTCTTAATCATAGGTAACCTTTGTTTGGATCAAGCAAATCCTCAAATTTTGGCTGTACTTTTGGTTCTGCACATACATTTAATGTTTGAATATATAACTATAAAACACATACATAACTTTACTTTTTGAAGTACGTTCTTGTTGTCTTGGATAGGGGAATTTAAGGTTGAATTGGAATATTCCAGTGGACATATTATAATAATATCCCAATGAAAAAAGGAATTTGTAAAAAAATATTTATTTAAATAGTTATCAGTATATGAGTTTTAAAAAGTTACAATAAATATGGATCCTCTCCGATCAACATTTCTTGTGCGACACACTTTTCCAACCAATCTTCGGATACTATTACAGCATCCTTATTTTGGTCTCGCAATTCATTAATCTCTTCCATGCTAGACTTTTTACCAACAACAATATGAGTCAAATCACAAGTAGAAATATTACATATATTAGCGCCAAACATTTTGCTCAGTGTTTCATTAATGCTACTGCAATTTACAAGATGTAAGAAACAGGGTCGTAAAAATGAATAAGGATTAATGTCGTCAAATAACTCTTTGTCTAATTCTAGCATCTCTTGCATTGTGAGGTAAATATCTGGTTCCTGGAAAGAAATGTAAAAAGATTTAACAAAACCGATTGTAGAGATTCTTTTTAAACAATTCACGATAAGTTGGTTTAATGTTTTCATTGTTTATTGTCCATAAATAATAATAAAATAGAATACATGCATTCAAAACTGTAATTTAATTCCTGAATATTATAGCAACATTTAGTCAAGTATAATTAAGCTGCATGCAATGAATGAATAAAAAATGCACTGGCATCTACACTGCCAACAATACTCACATCTCTGTCAATTTTGTCAAAACATTTAGTTAGATAATCTTGATCGACGGGTTCAGTGTAGGAGTCCCCGAAGGCGTCGTATCGTGCAGCCAGCGCGAGCTTGGTGGCGGGCTTGGCGGCGAGCAAGTGCACTGGCGGCAGGGCCACGCGCGCGTCGCCGCCGCGCAGCGCACGCAGCCACGCCGCGCCCAGCACGTCCGCCCGCCGTGACGTCAGCACGGCGCGCGCGCTCGCCGTCGCACGCCCCACCACGCAGCACCACGTGTCCGCCTCTACACACAGGTGCCTACCTTACTTATTTCATTTATGCTTTATATACAAAGTTTGTATAAAGGTACTTAATGCCCAAGACATTCTCTTCCAATCAACCTTTGGGTGTTACAAAGAAATCTAAGTAGGCTTATATACTAAATAATCATACTAAAATAAAAATTATGGTGAAAAGGAAAAGGAATTAATATTTAAAGCTTACCTAACTCTACTCGCCTTGGAACCTCTCTCAGAGAAACTCGGTTGTAGATATAGAGTACAGTACTCGTCTTTGATTACATTTAATTTAATAATCATATATTGCACCTAGATAATTTTGCTTATTATGCTATGCTAATGTACACACTCTCACCAGGATACGCATTTTATCAGCATATTTGACATTCAAATTCTAATTCTAATTCAAGGGGAATCGAATAAACTTAATTTAGTTTGATGTTAACACCTGAGGTAATCCCTGATTTTTCGGAGTTACATACGCATTCGTACTTAAATATCACTTTAATGGTAGAAAATATCTCGATGAAACCTAAAAACCTGAGAAATCTAGCCAGCGCAATGGGCTAGTCTTTTTGTGTTGACGTAGGGAAACCGAATTACCGCTACCGCCCCACCTCGGGAGAAAGTGGAGCAATTATGTTGGGTTCACCGGCCTACGGCTTATGAACCAAAATCCAGCATGGTCTTTCTCGGCGCATTTGGAACGGCCCTGGGAACCAGAAGCGAGAAACGCCCCAGTTTCTATCGGAACCATTCCTGCACACTACCATATAATTTGCGGCCCGTAGCCTATGTTACCCGTAACTCATTTGTAATGACGCCCTAAGCGTCTAAGGCAACAGGCAGTTGTTTTCACCTCTGGCGATGGACTTAAGCCTAAATCTCCACTAATCTTTGAGGAGGGTCATGTACTGCAGTGGAACCTAATTATATTAATAAATATCTTAATAATAATCACCATATTGGATCACAGTTTTCCCTCCATGCATCGCCACGAGCTTTATGAGTTCCGACCTTGGGCAGTCTTCATCGTCCGACAGTATGCAAATTTTCCGCCCCGCCAATGCTTTGGACGTAGCCACCACATCTTCGCCTGTATCAGTCCGGTATGGCTCGGCAACTTGCACCACTTTCACTGCACGTTTTTTGGATGTCTTGCCTTCACTGTCCACTATTTGGTCTTCACTTATCCGTTTCGAAGCAAGTCTTACTATTTCACCTTTGTTCTGTTTGACAAAAATGTACATTTTTATAAGTACAGACTGGTAATGCGACATTTGGCTATCTATTTTTATTTTATTTAAAATGGTACACCGACAGCATAATACATTAGATCTCATTTTATACATTTTGAGATGAGACTACAACATGATCGGTGCAAGGTAATCAAAATAGGTATTCGGGGATCATTAAGATGTCACATCATAATTCACATTTATATACATACTTTAAAAACCCAATAGTTACAGAACTCACAATGGTAGGTCGCAGATATTCCTGGAGAGTCATGGTGTCGCTCACGGGCTTGTCGTCGCGCAGGTGCATGATGCGCGCGAATCGCATCGTGTACTCGGCGCCGTACCTGAACGTTTTCCGCAGCTCTGATGCGCGTATCTACAAAAATGGTTGGAAGTATTTTATATTAATTTTTCGGCGTTTTTTCATATTTCGGCCATTCAATGTCCATATTTAGCAAAAATATATAATTAGTTTGTTCATACGGCATATTGTGTATGTGTTATAGATTACCTCTAAGACAAAGGACTGTTCTGGTGGTATCCAGAAATCCGGCTTGGCCTTGTTGAAAACTATGTTGGGATCTGGTGGAAAGTCTGTTGTCCGCTTCATGTGTTTCTCCAGGAGTGCAACGAGTCGGTTCCTCACATCATACTTGAGCCCCGACGCCACGCAGCCCACGCACACCCAACGCTTCTCTGCTCACACAATACCGTCGACATTATATAACACATACATACATAAACTCACGCCTTTATCCCCGAAGGGGTAGGCAGAGGCGCCACTAGGACACCCACATTTCGCCTTGCATGTTCCGTCCCACGTTGTGATAGGGGGCGAGCCTATCGCCATATCGGGCACAAATTCCTGACTCTGGGCTGATAATGAATAGAAAAGTCCAATATCACGTTGCCCGACCCGGGATTCGAACCCGAGACCTCAGCTTTGTACAGGGGCGTGCGCTCCTTGTAGGCAGAAATGCAGTGCTTTACTTGCCATTCACAGATATTTTAATAAAACGTTCTTACGTTTTAGATGACTTTAATTAATAGTAAATAAATGAATAAACAAAATATAATAAATTAAAAACGCCTAATATTTTATAAATAGCAATAGCGCTGCAAAATAATGTACCTAATCAACCAACTCATGCCGTCGCGTCCCGCAGGAGATTTGTTCGTATGTGTGTAGTAATTTTGGTGTCCGTGCACGGTTCGCAAACGCACACACCCATGAATATCGAAAGCCGCATTAGCCGAAATGAAACCAACTCCTGCGGCAGGCTACGGAAGTTCGGCAGTTGTCGGGAGTAATCGGAAATGTTCGTTGCCTATAACCCGAGTAAAAATAATAGACGGAAATCTAATACATCACGTATGCACATTATGCATTTCGGTTTAGTAAGGTTTTATTTGTTTAAATAGCAGAAATGTTTTGTGTTTCGCGGGGGCCATTTTTGATTTTGTTTTTTTCATGTGATAAGCATTGTTTACTATTTTGTTTGCGCCAGTTTATTTATAGTTTTCATAATTATAAGATTTTTTATTTTAACATTTAAAGTGTGCACATTTAACAGTTTATTACTGAGTTTCTATAATAATTGTAGTGATTTGCTTTTACTAGTGCGTTTGTTGATTTTTTTAAAATGTTATTTGATTGTGAGGTTTGTGTTGAAAATGTTTGTTTATTAAAAATAACAAGTTCTCACAGTTGTGATTCAGTGAAAAGATTCAAATGTTGTCTAAAGGTAGGTGTGTGCCCGAGTAACAACAATTATACCAGCAAAAAGTAAATGTAACTCGAAAGTTTCATGATAAAGTTATGAAACGTATAACTATTATTTTAGCTTATTATTTTACTTATTAGAATTTCTTCCACCGCGACGATCGATCGCTGTTTTGTCTGCGTTGCCGTAGAAGATGTACATGAATAGTAGTACATCTAAGACTTGTTCTGTTCAAATGGTTTTCGACTTAGGGATCCGTCGCGTGGCTGTGGCTATGCTAAAAATCTATTTAAATGATTTTTTTTGTGACCTAGTACTCCGCCGCATACCCAGTGTCATAATCCTGTGCACGCCGCTGGCTTTGTAACCGTACCGTAATACAACTACGCCACCGAGGCAGTCACTATATAACACACTGATCTCTTATTCCCATCTTCATATCAACTAACCGTCAAAAATATTGTAAATCACCAACGTCAATTTTACCGAATAATGGACTTGTGTGTGATTTAAGGAGAGGATTTTTTTATACGACAGGGAACTTTATAGGTACCTACCAAGTTTTTTTAAAGTAGTCAATTAAAAATCTTTGTACCTCTGTAAATATGATTTATGGATTTTCAATATATTTGTCCTGTTTAGATACTACTGATATCACAATATGCAAATTAATCTTGCACATAAATGAATAATGACAACAGCTTTATTTGTCATTTTTATATCCTGGCATTTTTGCACAATTAAAATATAGTTTTTAAATAGTCCATTACCTGTCCCTGTGTTATCTAGGCAAGCAACATAAAAGCTCTTCGCTAGACCTTGCCTTTTGTTGGTTGCAAGATCAATTCCCACTATGACTAAATCTAGTTCTGGCATGGCACCATCCGTGTACTGTAACAATATTTTATTGATATCTTAAATTATACAGGGTATATCAAGACTGCGACCGAAAACGAAGCCAGGTCGTAGTATTAGTGACTTTGGAAATTTTTGTTTGCATTGTGTCTGTAACCACTAAAACTACCACCTGGCTTCGTTTTCAGTCCCGGTCTTGATATACCCGGTATACAAGGGGGGGGAAATCAATGCTTATGAGTAAGTTAGTACCTAGTACTTATTACTATTAAATCCTACTGGCTCTTGGAAAGGTAACTTATCATAATTATGACGCTATATGGCAATGATAAAGTCGACATTTGTAGATGCCGCAAATAGTGTGTCAATGAGGGCATTATTCATTATTCAAAACAAAAAAAAAATATAATGTTACATAGCATCAATATTATATTTTTCATCAAATTCCGACAACTGTAGAAAAGTAATGGCGGTAGAATTCGCAGCGGCGCGGCGATGGAAGTATTAAAGGGCCCCATACATTGGCGAAGGTTTGTGTATTATCCATTACAGTCGCACAACCTCCGCTAGACTCTATTAATTTTCAACTATTGAATTTTTCAAGTGGGCGTGGATGGCCAAATTCAAAACTATGAGTAATAGTGAAAAATGCTGAAAACTAAATTTGCATACTTAGATTTTTGACAAATCAATATGCCTAGCTAGGAATCAAACCCGATGATTTTGAAGGTGTTAAGCAAAATAATATTTCGTGACTCCATTCAGCATTTTTCGCTAATTATGATGGTTTCGGATTTGGCCATCCACACCCTCTTGAAAACTTCTTTATAATGTATGTTTATGTAAATCAGTACCTACAGAAGAGCTGTATCTAAGGGTATTATATACTGCGGACTGCCCAAGATAATGTGCAACAATATATGAAACTCTAGTTTAGTAGGCACCTGCCCACATACGTTAGTTTTCCATGTGGTGACTGGTATTTAAATTATAGCGAAAACTAATGTTTCAAAATATCTACGGATAAATTTATTACGCACATAAAAGTTTTTTCCATCTTCAAAACCGGCTCTAGGTGTAATGTATTGGTAGATTAAAGATTTTATTTACATGTAGTTGAACTTAATCAAATATAATATACCTCAGGTTTAAGTTTGTACCACCCGGCGGTACGCGCGCCGGCTATGTAGTAGGAGTCGACGTCTTTTACGACGATTCCTTCCTCCTGGTTCAACATTGCTGTGTTAAGCTCCTCCAATATTTCCGTTCTAAAAATTATTTTCTAGTTCAATTACGAAGTTGTTTATTTCATTATTAAGACGATAGTTAAGTAAATATTAAATATGCATTTAATCTTATTTGATAATTCACAATTCTTTAGGTACCTACGTTAAGAAATAATAATGTAATAAGATATATAAATACCTATTTTGAACAATTTTCGTTTTACTATGTTGAATAACGCCCGGCACGTCTGTGAACATTTCATCCAATATTGCAAGTCGCTTACTAAGAGGCAAGCCTCCCTTTTCTGCTGTACCAACAAGCGACTTGTCATTATAATATAGTAAATCAAAGGCACAGAAACACGCTCTATATGGTGATTTCTCCTTTATTTCTTTTATATCGTAGGGCATTCCTAAAAACAAAACGTGTTATTTTGTAGGTGCTGCTAGATAAATATAACTAAGGTTATCTAAGTAATGTGCCGCAGAATGAATACCTTTACATCCGAAACACTGATCTACTTTATGCCAACCCATCATTTCACCGTCTATAACAAAGTTTTTCACGTTATCCTTAAAACATCCCTTCAAAAAAGGCGTCAACGCACCTTCTTCGTAGGTTTTTCCAAATGTTTTGACAAATGGGTATCCATTTCTCGAAAAGTATGCGAACTCTCCATCCTTCATGTGAATCTGATGAAAAAAATAAGTACGAAATTTATTACAAAATTTACAGTAAATAATACATTATTTACTGTAAATTTTGTAATAAATTACAATATATGGCTACGTTCTAAGGGTATTCTTCTTTTTGTTTACATAAACTCACGCCTTTATCCCAGAAGGGGAAGGCAGAGGCGCCACCATGACACACACATTTCGCCTTGTATGTTCCGTCCCATGATGTGATAGAGGGCGAGCATATCGCCATATCGGGCACAAATTCCTGACTCCGGGCTGATAATGATTAGAAAACCCCATATCAGTTTGCCCGACCCGGGATTCGAACCCGTGACCTCAGCTTTGTAGTCGTACTGTAGTACAACTACGCCACCGAGGCAGTCGTTTTGGAACTTAACTTTTACAGTGGCGTTTAAGTCTGTCTATACACACAGATTATTCGTAGCCACAGCTAGTCATTAATAGCGATGTAAATTGGAAATTACAATAAACTTAAAAGTAGGCGTACTCACCTGGAACCGCTCACCATCAAACTTCTGCTCCAATTGAAAAGTTTTATCAGTGGGCAGAAATGACACCTCTGTTACATTGAGTCGTTCAGATAACATCGGACTCGCTGGGCTCATTACCTTAACACCCTTTTCCACAGGCAAATTATTGGCATCGTCTAAATGCTTGCAAACCTTAAATTAAAATACTCCTGTCAGTTTCCATAACGCTTTATGTTCCTGCACTATATTTTTAATGTTTGTGCAAGAATTTACAGAAATTATAGATCTAGGTAAATAATTACATCTTTGCCCTGTGGTTCGGGGGGTTGCCAAAATTCCGCCATGGTATCCCTGCCCGTCGTAAGAGGCGACCTAAAGTTGCCATCGGGGTCGTTGGGCAAACTGCAGGGGCAGTGCGCCCACACTTATAACGACTCCGAGATGTGTGATAGAGCGCATGGGCTAGTGTCTCCGTCGTGGACGCCCACAACATCTCAAATGGGCTTCCAAAAACAGTGGTTAAGTTGGGGCATTCAGGGCCCCACAATAGAAGAACCAGCAATGGTTTTGCGCGGGGCGGTTACGCGGACGTGAATCGGGGCGCCTCTCGCCCTGGGATGTCCGGTGCCGCCCATAATGCGTGTGACGGTCACCAAAGGGTTTTTAGTCAGTATGCTGGCATAGGTGTGTTAGGGACCCAGCCCGGTCACAATTCGCAGCGTGCCGGTCTGGAAGGCCAGAAACACTGACATACCCCTTTCGGCCTCCCCGGGGTACCGAAAGGGGAGCTTAATAGCTTTTCCTCTTGGACAAAAAAAAGGTAAATAATTACATCTACTTAATAATAATAAAAATATTGGATATTCCTTCTACCTTGTAAATTGACTTCAAAAGCAGTATTTATTATGACATACAGAATTACGTGAAAATTTATTAATACAGACCCACTCAACACTCTTTTAGACACACGTAAATAGCAATACAGAAGTAAATATTGTGAAAAGAGAATCACATATCCCAATCATCAATGGAAAGTACTCATTTAGCCCTAGGCCCATATATGTATAGGTAATTAAACTGGTAGGGAAAAATCGAGCAGGTGGAATATACAAATGTATCTTCAAATAATAATAGTCCATACACGTCCCAATGCAGGGCACGTGCTTCCTCAACAATGGAGAATTCGATAGAGAGGACAAAGTCGGAATTGCAACCCACAACCCCGGCTGGGCAGGCGAGTATGCTACCAACTTAGTTTTCGGTCACTGATGACTTTTGTATGTATGTAGCTATTAAATTTACATTACCTATGTTACAAAATAGGAATACCTCAGCAATATTACGACAGTTGTTATGTTCTTCCTGCGCGTCTGGATGAAAGCAATTAAGAACGCTGTTATCACTCATGCCAAGCTTTAAATCTTTCAAAACTATCCGAATGAACCATTGCATTTGTACAGCGTTTAAATTTCTTCGAGCACAGCTAAAGGCTTCGTCAAGTGCAGCTAAAATTATTATGTAAGTTATTAAAATCCAATTCAATATTATGAATCGATTATCAAGAAGTAATGGTTGAAAACGATTATCAACACTCACGTCCTTTATTTCCAACCTCGGCCGTCGCAATTTTATCAAGTATATCGTTAATATCTTTTACAGTTAAGTTGCCTGTTTTTTCATTTAATATTTTTTTGGCCACAAAATAAACTTTACGGCCAAAATCCCGATCACGGGAAGCTGTACTGTCACCTAGTAGACTGTTAGCTTCCTGGGAACCCTTACGTAACGGCAAAACCTTCACCAATACTTCGCCAAGTCTTCGTTCTTTCAAATTATAAGCGGCTCTTTCCCTTTCCAATTTGGGAACCAGAAGCCTCATAACCGGATATAACGTAGTATCCTTAAAAAAACAATTTACTCACACTAAAAAAATCATATACATAACAATAAATTGTTATAAGTAAAGCTATAAGTTGCATTGCAAAGTATCTACTGAAAAAAAGCAGATTTACCTTTTCTCCTTCAGTTTCACGTATTTTTGATTTAAGCTCCTGAAAGAAATCAGCCAGTACTTTGTGGCGATCTCGTTTTACTTTCTTGTTATATGCTTGCTCTAAAGCGCTACAAACTACTTCAAATAAAACTGACTCAGCCGGCGTCGGAATCATCTTTGATGAATTTCTATCAGTCTGTGGAAGACACAAAAAAGTTACTTTATTAACAGAGTACAACTGTATTTGCGAAGGATACTTTATGGACATAAAGCTGTAATACCCAGCATACTTTGCATGTACACTTCGTCAACAGTATTTCCTACCAGAATATTAAATTGAGGTGACATAAGTTTGGTCTATTTAAAAAATATGTTTTACCAACCGAAGAATTCCCAATGTGAGTTCTAGTGGCATAAATTGTTGTCTGAAGGCAGCCCTGTCATCAAAAATCTAGATCTTGCAAATATGGATCATAAGCATTACATCAGCAAAATAAAACAATATGTAAAATTGATAATTTTATTTCTACAAGTACATAGTTGGTATTTATGGTTATTTAAATCTTATTCTATTACAAGATACGTGAGCATGTATTTTCTAGCTACTTCCGGAGAGTGATCTTTATAAAGAATATACAAATTAAAAGCTGTCTCTCTAGTTAGATCCACACTGCCATGTTTGTCACATACTGTGATGGGTTTGCAGAGCAGGGCTCTTTCATAATATTCTATGGCCAAATTATTAATACCAAACATTTGAAAAGCTCTACCCATATTGTAATAAGTTTCCTGTTCACACTTTCTTAATTTTTTATATGTCATTAAATAAGACATTCCTTGTAAAATTAAATTATGATGTTTGTCAAATGTTCTTTGCGCCGCCATTACCAAAATTGTAATGGAAATCAATAACGCCGACAATGGCTCCTGACATTGGTCATGGTATTCTAAAAAATACTTTAATGCCACTAAATATCGTCCTGACGCTAGGAAATTATTTCCTAGAAACAAACTTTTAACAACATTATAATCCTTCTGAAACAGTCTTGTCAAGAATTTGGAATGTGTGTTCTCTTCAACCGAGTTAATTACAAGATTTAACAGGTTCCAAGTTCTAGGTCCAGGATATTTTTGTGCAAATTCCCTTATAAACCTGAATGCATTTTGATAATCACATCTCATAAGACAAGCCTGCAGGCAGTAAAATTCTATTTCTGATCGATGGGGTAATATATTTTTTGACATTATTGCACCAAAAGATAATCTCTGCATTGTAAAATATTGTTTGTGCTGACAAGCAATGTTTAATAACTCCACAAATAAGTTCCATTCTTCTACAGGTGACAGCTTAAAGTTTTCCTCTTCATCAAACTGAAGATCATTCTCATGATAAGGATTTTCACCACGCATTGTACGGAATTCGTGTATTAAGTCCACACCGGCTTTGGGTTTATAATATGCCAAACTGAATTCTTCTGGACGTCTGAACTTTACAAATGTTTTTGACAATAATGCTTCACCAACTTCCAGATATTTTAACATGTTGTTGTACTTTTTTAATGCAACACATTGATGATAAAGTAATTTTGCACTCACTACATCTTTATAGTCTTGTTGTAAAGAATTTAATGCTTCTGTGATGCGGCCTTTTTTTTCAAGTATAGTATATAATTTGTTGTGAGCCTCTGCATGACGTGGTGCATGCTTTAAAACTTTATAATAGGACTCAATAGCATCATCTTCTCTACCTAAATTGAACAAACATTCTGCATGTTTTAACCAAACTGCACCCAGGTCAAAACTAGTATTTTTGACTAAGGGATCTAAGAGTTGCATAGCCATGTCATGATGCCCAACGGCAGATAAGGCTTCTTCAATATCCATATATAAATCCCCAGTTTTTTCTACATCATTTGATAGAAAGTCCTCTAACAAAGTTTTTACTAAATTTGTTGCTTCTAAATGTATGAAACACACAAGTAGTTTACTCTTTAAATCAATCGGCAAACCATTAGGTATGGAACATTTAACATAATTTGTATGCTCACCTATAGAGCAATCAGCATTTTTAACTGTTTGGATCTCAGCTTCAATTTCAACCCCTACATGAGCTACAAATATTTCCAGGCAAGTTGTAAACATTTTTTGTGTAATGAGAATTTCAAGGAAAATATTTATATCTTCCATTGTAAATGATGAAGCACACTTCTTGTAGGCTGTTGACATAACTTCTAGCACTCTTTCAGTCTCATTATTGTTATGGTATATAGTTGCAGCCAGTTTAGCATACTTTAAAATTGTTTCACTCTGTGATGAAGGCAGACAATTCACTATTCTGTGATAACATCGAACCTTGCTCACTTTCAAAGTATGCACCGGGTACTTGATTTCCTCAAGTTTAGTCAGTAATTCAATTCTTTTCAAGTGTAAATCTAAATTATGTGGATCTGCAGTTATTGCTTGAGTATAACAAATCATTTCTTGCTTTACATCATTCCGTTGATTAGAAATTCCAGCAAGTCTTATCCACTCATTTGCATCATTAGGACTTAGACATGCAGCCAATAGCGAAAACTGTAAAGCCTTTTCTACATCATTTTCATGTATCTGTGCCAGTGTCTGGTACGGTTCTGGAGCTCCTGGCGCAAGTTTAATAACTTCGTAGCACATTTTCTCAGCAGTTGCTTTATCACCACGAACGAAACGGAGATTAGCTTCACCCATAAGACCGAGTAAAGCCGGTGATAGCTGTAAGCATCGACGACGTCTTTTCAAGCCTTTTTGTTGCGTAGTTACTAATACATTAGTTTCAGGATCACCGTCCCTATCTACATCATCGATATCTTCTTCGTCGTCTTGATCGTACCATTCATTAGAATAATCCGCAAAAGACATTTCTCCACTTAAGAACTTGTTTGTTAACTCCTTTTCGCGATCTATTTCGCCAATAATATTACTTGAAGAACATGCTTCACTGGGTATATTATCCATTTTTATCTAAAATATGAACTTATATTAAGCGAAAATCAATAATAACAACACTGTTTTCGAAAAAAATAACCTATAATAAACATTATAAATATTTTTCTTACAGACGAATATTTAATTTAAGAGCAGGCGATAATTGAACATTATTTTTTTATGCAGAGAAGAAATAATAATATACTTACCTTCGATTAAATTATATAATATAATCAATTCCTTAAAACTTTTTCCGTAATTCGTTTTTTATTTGCTGTGAACTATCGGCAAAATAAATAAATAATTTACCACCATTTTACCAATAGACAACTTTACTTTTTAGTCAGTGGAAGTAATACCTGACAGCCTTGAGCCTAAGCATACTGCAGTCTACTGGACAGTGGACACCTGTGGTGGACACATTATGATTTGGCATGTCAGGAAACTTGAAAAACGGCTTGACCAAAGAATAGACCACTATACAATTTTCAGCTTATTATTTTCAGCTTTAATCTGTGACTGTGATTATTGCCAAATTCATATGACACTTGTGACTTGTATATTTTTGTGTTTTGTTGAAGTTTTAAGTAAAAATAGAGTAGTTGTGAGAATTGTGAGATCATATGTGGTTCCTTAAACTATTTTAAAAATTATATTACTACACTCAGACGGTACTCATTTATTTTATCACGTATAATAAACCAATATGATTAATTTTGTTAGAATACACATGATTCTTTGTTTAGAAAATGTTATCACCAATATAAAAAAAATATTATAGCCACAAATATTTTGGTATTTGCATTAATAATCTTAAATGTATATTTATGTAGAAAGTCAAAGATAAAAGTCTAATAATAATAGATTTAACTATAAAAGTATAGGATCAATGATCCCTTCTTTTGTCTAGTTTAATCTAAAATCTAATTAAAGGTCGTTATGTTTCTCTAGTCTTTTGCAGCTTAAATTAGGCTGATGCCAATGGTCATTGTGTGGCTGAGAATATAAAGTGGAGAATTACTTCATATTGGATAAATGTCCTCTTATAGTTACACATGAATAACAAAATACGATTTTCTAGGTAATACTAAGAGTGCTGATATGTGTGATATACTCCAGTCTGTAAAGGATCAAATATTGGATATAGAAAATGATACAGTGGCAAAAAATGATAGCAGTGAAGAATATGACGCAGCTACACCTACTCTACTTGATTTACCTGTTGAGGTATATTTCCAATTCACCTTCTAGCTTTTAGAATTTAGACAAATACACTTTAAAGTAGGCAGCATAAATTAAGTGAGTTGGTTTGATAAGTAGCTAATAGATTGTAAACTAATAGATAAACAATATATTATATCCAACAGTTATAGATAAACTTGTAAGATTTTTCTTTGTGCACAGAGCAAAGTTTTGATTACGAAATTACATGTTAAACATTTTCTTCATAATAATGTATATTTACATAAATATTCTCCTTTCAGATAATTTTAAAAATTTGCTCGTTATTAGATGCCCATTTTTTAAAATCGACACTTAGTAAAGTGTGTCAAAGGTTTGAAAATATTTTAGCTGATGATCACTTGTGGAAATATTGGGTGCATAGTAAAATAAAAGGATGCTACCCAACACTGCCTCAACTGGAAGTATGGGAGGAGGAGCCAATAGATTGGGAAGAAGTATGTGTTGAGATGGATGTTGAAAGAAACAAATGGACCAATGTAAAGGATACAACAAAACACATTGTTGTAAAAGATGTCCATTTTGCATCAGTTGATACTGTGTTATTAGTTAATGTAAGTCTTGCTTGTCAGTATAATGATTCCCCTCATTATAATAAATCACAATCAACAATTGTTTTGTTTTGCTATAGAAAATGAACAAGCTTCAAACAAGTTTCTGTGGAAACCCTTGAACAATGCCTATGTTTTGACAATGAAAATAATGATAATGATGGAAAAATTGTATCTACTAGTGTCACTTATTTATCACACTGTAGAGATTTTCAGAATTAGTAGAATGAATATGCAAATCTGTATGACATGATGTTAAACATGTTTTTACTTTTATTTTTTTTAGAATGGTGAAATGTGTATATCAGGAGGTAGAGATCGAGGAATGGCCTTGTGGAATGTGTTGGATGTTTGTCCACATGATCAGAGTGATAATATCACAACATTCACAGACACTAAACCAAAACACATAAAACATGATGCACATTCTGGTTGGGTGTGGGATTTGGCTCCAGATGACATCAAAACAACAACCAAAATATATTCTGCTTCATGGGACAACACTGTTAAAGCATGGGACTTGGCTACTGGACTTGAGTGTATACAAATCTTTAAGTAAACATTATTTTTATATTTAACTATTTTAGCTGATTCTCTTCACCCTTATTTTATTCTTAGTTGACATGTAATCTTGCTCTGTGGTTCCCTGAACGTCGTAGGAGGTGACCAAAAGTGGTCATCGGGGTCGCTGGGAATAATGCGGAGCCGGCGCGCCCACACCGTTCGGGACTCGGAGATGGGCGACAGAGCGTGTAACCTCGTCTCTGTCATGGACCCCCGTAATATCTTAAAGAGGTGTCCAAAAATAGTCGTAAGTGGGGGGCATCCGTGCTCCTTATAATAGAAGAACCAGTTATCATTTTACGCCGGACAATTACGCGGATGTAAATCGGGGCGCTTCTCGCGCTTGGATGTCTGGTGCCGCCCAAATTGCGTGTGCTCGTCACTAAAGGTTTTTAATCGGTATGCTGGCGTATGTTTTGTTAGGAACCCGGCCAGATCGCAGCATCTGCAGCTTGCCGGGTTGTGAGGCCAGTGACAATGACGACCCCATAAGAGACCACGAAAGTGGTATTTAATTTCATTTTAATGGGTAATGAAAGGAAAGTCTAATAAGAATTCCGCCACGGTATCCCCTGCGACCTAAAGAGGACCTTCCGAATCGTTAGGCGTGCTGTGGTTGCGGTGCACCCTCACTAGGTGGGATTCCGAGATGGACGACAGAGTGCGTGTCCTCGCATCTACCGTGGATGCCCATAACTCCTTAAACGGGCGTCCCAACATGGATGTAAGTAGGGGACAACTTTGTTCCTCAACGAAAGGGACCAGACATGAGTCGGCGCCGGGCAAACACAGGGAAGGAATCGGGGTGCTTGTCGTCTTGAGATATCCAGAGTCGCCCAAAATGCACGCGACGGCCACCGAGGGGTTTTAGTTGGTATGCTCGTGTAGGATTTTTTGGGGACCTGGCTCAGTCGCATAATAATATACCGGGTATATCAAGACCGCGACCGAAAACGAAGCCAGGTGGTAGTTTTAGTGGTTACAAACACGATGCAAATAAAAATTTCGCCAAAACAGAGATAGACTTTTTTAAAAATCATGGTGTTTGGGTGGTAAATACCTAGTTTTTGCGAAAATACTAATTTAAATCCTTACGTACCATTGCGTGTTTAAAAATAAAGATGTGCACATCTTTATTTTAGGAAAACTATGTATATATCACCCAAATACGACGATAAGTAAAAATTACAAAAAAAAAGTTGTCGATTTTTTTTTGCGATATTTTTACTTGCATTGTGTCTGAAGTCACTAATACTACCACCTGGCTTCGTTTTCGGTCGCGGTCTTGATATACCCTGTATTATACAGTCGAATTGTTTTTATTCCGCTACAGTTTTTGTGAATTGCTGAGAAATTAGAGGATTACTTACATAATTACAACTGCCTCGGTGGCGTAGTTGTATTACGGTACGGTTACAAAGCTGAGGTCTCGGGTTCGAGTCCCGGGTCGGGCAAAGTGATATTGGATTTTTCTATTCATTATCAGCCCGGAGTCAGGAATTTGTGCCCGATATGGCGATAGGCTCGCCCCCTATCACATCGTAGGACGGAACATACAAGGCGAAATGTGGGTGTCCTGGTGGCGCCTCTGCCTACCCCTTCGGGGATAAAGGCGTGAGTTTATGTACATATGTATGTACATAATTACAACACAGGCAGAAGGTAACATAGTTTACTTTTGTTAGGGATTTATGAAACCCCAGATTTGTAATTCCCCCATTTATGGCATAGTTTAGATTTATTTAGCTTATATGACTTATTAAGAGTATTAAGCATCCATTTTGGGTATTTACAGATGTGGAATGTCAGCATTATCGTTGGTGACCATTGGCAATGAAGTTATGGCTGGATTGTACTCAAAAAAAGTATTATCATTTGACTTGCGTGCTGGACCAGGACCAACAAATACATATAAACCACATAAAGGCCCAGTATTAGCTCTGCATAAATTCAACAATTTAGTTGCTTCTATAAGCGAAGATAAAACACTTGCAGTGTGGGATAGAGTGGCAGGAAAACTATTGCTTAGTGATGTCAAAATACCCACAGATAAAGCATACCCAGTGTGTATAAGTTGGAGTCCTGCTGCATTATACATTGGAGACTCGAAAGGAAGCTTGCATCTTTTCAACCCAGAAAAACAGACATATTTGAAAACAAATGTGATGTGGCCAGAACCACCTATAATAAAACCATCTAGCAAAATAACAGGTTGCTATCAGAGCAAGGGAAATATGATTGTATGTTCAGATAGAGGGGAAATTAAGTTTCTTTATAATTCTGATCCACCACAAGAATATGCCAATGTGAAGAGCAGTACTTATGATGTCACACAAGTAAGTGCTGTCTTGAATACCAGACATGGAATGCATGCTACTTTAACATTATATTTTGATGTAATATCAATTTACGCAGACGAGTTTTTTTTTTTATTCTTTGATGATTTTTTTATTTTCTTAAAATATGTGACATTAACAACAAACAAAAGTATTGTTTATACCTGCATCTATTATAGATACATCTAGATGCCAACATTCAACACTGTGTTATGTGAAGTGTTATTCTCACTATACTTTACTATAATTGGTTAAATCATAAAGTTGCACTGACTTAACATGCTCACCTACACATTTAACCATTTATAGCAATAACCAAGTATTATTTTAGAGACAACTTATAAGGCAAGTAGTTTATTTTTCCAGACAAAGCATGATAATTTACTTATTAAAATTCAAACTAAGAGTTTCTTTTTAAGTAAAAAGTTTTAGCGTATATGACCAATAGGGCGCGATTTATACGGCGCCCTTTAAGTATTATACAAATCCAAGCGAAAAGCAGTAAATCATAGATAATACACTACAGGTAACAGTAAATCCCGGCATTCGGCGCCCTTTCGGCACTTGCGCCCTAGGGCCGTCTCCCAACCGAGCCCTACCCTAACGCCGAAAATGGTGTTGGGTTTAATTAGGGAAGGTATTGAGTATTTGATGTTCGACTCAAGCCTATAAAAGACAAGGTGCGTTGAGCTAACACCGTAATACAATTAAGGAAGTCCGATAAAATATAGGAGTTTATATGTTCTTACCCCCACGAACTACAATTACGGTTTTACCTTAACGTACTATACGGTAATAAAGTTATTTTCGACGAAAGAACGAATAAAAATAGATAATCAACTAACACTAAGCAGATAGAAAACGATCAGTGGTCACTAGTAAACGTTAGTCATCACGTGGTAACCGCTTCGCCCTTTTTGTTTGTGTGCTGCTACCGACCGCCGCCGACTACGAGATGCGCAGGCGTATAGCCGCCCACAAAGGTCATTGCGTGACCATTACGTCAATTCATAAGATCACATTCAAACAATTCGCTAAAATGGTATCCACACTGCGTGTAGCTTATGCCATTTTTTTTAGATTTTTCTTTATTGTTCTTTACTGTTATATACGTATCATTTAATTAGTTAGTGCAAATATAAAACGTCGCTTGTATAAATATGTTCCTCGTGTAGCATCACACCTTGCAAAAAAATCTGTCAACAGATATAAATAAAATGTTATTTATTATTTCAGCTGCGGTACCTAAATGGCGTATTAGTTATCGGCACCTGTGATTCATCGCTGGAATTTTGGGTACCTAATGAAAGGTATCCAGATCTGTGATCTGAGCAACTGACACGTATTTAAGACAAATAAAAACAATAAATGTTTATAATAACACAAAAACTATTATAATAACTAATAATATTTTACTTGTGTACAAGGCTTAATCTGTAATATAAATTATTTGATTTTAATGTGTACTAAAATATTTTTTGTTTATTGCATACTTAACAAAATGAATAAGTTTATAATATATTGCAACTATTGTGTATGTTTAAATATTATTACTGACATAAAATTTAAGCAAGTTTACGAGACATCGAAATATTAATAACGACATGGGGGTTACTCTATGATCCGAAACGCAGTTCGAATGTTCGAACGTTCGACGTCCGAAGTAAGTTATAAGTTATCCACTTCTAAAAATCAATACTATTCTCTATGACACTTATCATTAACTCCAATCTTAGTCTAGGGTTACGACGTACATTAGAGACTTCGAACATTTTGTGGAGTACCTAGGTACGTCCGTACAGTTTTACGTACGACGTTCGAACATTCGAACTCCGTTTTCGATCACGCGTAACCCCCACGACCCCGTGTGTAATGTTTCAATAATAGATTTTGGAGAGGTCGAGATTCGAAGTTTAATTTTTCATGTAGTACAAAAAACACAAAAAATAGTACATATATTTAACGAAAATAAACCGTATCACTTTAAAATTAACCTAGTTATTAAAAGTGTAGAATGGAATGATTTAAAATTGTGCATATTACACATAAAATTGTTGCTACATTATGGCTTCCAATGATAATGTGTATTATTATGTTATTTTATATAATTTAAAGCTGAACTGACATATCTGATATCTATGTAAAAGAGTTTCTCAACTGGTCGCATTTACTTATATCATTGAAGTGAAATTTGGAATATCTTGATATAGGTACAGGGTATATCCAGACTACGACAACGACGAAAACGAAGCCAGGTGGTAGTTTTTTAGACACAATGCAACTAAAAATTTCGAAAAAGAAGCGACCTATTTTGTTACAATTTTTTAAGTATTAAGTGTTTTGGTGGTAAATACATAGTTTTTGCTAAAATAACTATTCAAAGCCATTCCTACCTTTTCGTTTTTAAAAATAAACTATTATTTTAGGACTAGCTTCTGCCTGTAAACTTCGTCTGCGTGATTAACTTTATTTGAAATTAACTTAATTTCAAATTGCCCATCCCGTCCCGTTATATCCCACCCGTTCCGTCTCATTCTCACTCAAGGCATGTATACAATCCCATTCCATCTTTTTGAGTATTAAAAAAGTAACAAATATATCGGAATTCCTTCCTCATCCCACGGGAACACTAAATTTTTCGGGATAAAAAGCAGCCTAAGTGTTATTCAAGGGTATCAGCTACCTCCATACCCAATTTCATCAAAATCTATCAAGCCCTTTTTGAGTTCATCGCGCACAACCGCACAGACAAACAAACAAACCGACAAAAAGACAAAATTTCTAAAAATCATTGTTTTGGGTTCTATTACGTTAATACAGACCCACCATATTAGTTTTTCTCATTTATCTTCCATGTACAGATATCGATCGGTTACAAACATATTATACAGGGTATCTCAAGACCGCGACCGAAAACGAAGCCAGGTGGTAGTATTAGTGACTTCAGATACAATGCAACTAAAAAAATCGCTAAAAATATCGACATTTCTTTTCGTATTTTTTTCTTATCGTCGTATTAGGGTGAAAAATACATATTTTTTTCAAAATAATGATGTACATCTTCTTATTTTTAAAGACGCAATGGTACGTAAGGATTTAAATTACTATTTTCGCAAAAACTAAGGATTTACCAACTAAAAACGATGATTTTTAAAATACTGCAAAAAATAATCTGTCGCTTTTTTTGCGAAATTTTTAGTTGCATTGTGTCTATAACCACTAAAACTACCACCCGGCTTCGTTTTCGGTCGCAGTCTTGATATACCCGGTATGTATAGATAAACTACGTATTTACTACCCAAACACGACCATAGGTAAAAATATCCATAAAAATTGTCGTTATACGACGATATACCCTGTATGTACCTATCTATACTTAATACTAGCATTCCTTTGAATCTATGTTCCAGTTATTTATGATAAAAAATGATTCAATAACGTCCACATCATTGACTTATATTCTAATTGATATCGATGGTTCACATTGTTTATGTATGTCATGATTATTGTATTAGTATTCTGTTCGAGCCTATAATTTTCAGAGGTGTTTGGACCTCTTTATCTTTGGTTATTTATTCAAAGACGTTTAGCATTTAAAGCATGAGCAGAAATTATCAGTTATGAAATCAATTTATTGTGATGGCTTCCAATCATAACCACAAATCTTATAGCTTTTTTATAATAGTACCATTTATACATGTTAACCCCTCAATCTAACCCCTCGAAGACACAAGTTTGCGCATTCACTGCTAAGAACCCATTTATCATGGTGCCGCAATTCCAAGAAGTTACTCTCCAAAGATCCGAAAGTATAGGGATCTTCGGCGTCGAAATATCGAGCAATGTCGACTTTAGGAGTCATTTGGAGGACAAAGCAAAACTGGCGAGCAAGAAGTTGGGTATCCTGAACAGAGCCAAGCCGTACTTCACGTCGGGTCATAGATTGACGCTCTACAAAGCATAAATCCGGCCCCACGTGGAGTACTGCTCTCACCTCTGGGCAGGTGCCCCAAAATACCAGCTAAACCCACTTGACTCCTTACAGCAACGAGTTTGTCGATTAGTCGATGATACCAATCTAAAATCTTACGGACAAATTGGAACCATTAGGACTGCGGAGAGACTTCGGGTCTCTCTGTGTGTTCTATCGTCTGTTCCATGGGGAGTGCTCCGAGGAATTGTTTGAGATGGTACCAACGTCGCCCTTCTACCATCGCACCACCCGTCACCGCAGTAGAGTTCATTCCTACCACCTGGAAGCGTACCGCTCCCGAACGGTACGTTTTCAGCGTTCTTTCTTATCACGCATGTGCAAGCTCTGGAATGACCTCCCTGCATCGGTGTTTCCTGAGCGCTATTAACTGTCCTTCAAACGAGGCTTAAAGAGAGTACTCTCCTTAAGGTAGGCAGCGACTTCGTTGTGCTGGACTCCTGTCACTGCGAAGGTCTATGGGCAGCGGTAGCCGCTTACCATCAGTCGGGCCGCTAGCTCGTCTGCCTATAAAGGCAATAAAAGAAAAAAAAAGTTACAGCGATGTACCTGCGCCAATTAATTTTTAAATCGCGAGTATATAATTTATTTCATTTACAATTCACTACGCGCGTTAATTAAGACTGACGTTCTAAATCTACTGTGTAGTTACATCGTCAATTACTACATAGTACCAAAATAGCACGGATTTGTCGATTTCAAATCTATACGAAAGGAAAATAAATCCTATATTTCTGTAACTTTTACTTCGTGAAGATTCAGTACTATGGATTTAGAGCAACTATTTCGAATTTGGGTTAACATATTTATTTATTTGTGAATCTGCAAACCTTAATATCGTTTTAAACCTATGTAAATGTTTATTTACCATATTATTGTTCGCAATATGTATAATATTAAAATTGTATGTATTATGTTATATAAAAAATATTTATATAGAAATGCGTCTCAAATTAGTTGATCTAAATAAATTTATGGTTTTTCTATAAGATTTATGTATTCAAAGGCTGTTATTAATTTTATTTACATAAGTCTTAGTCAATATTTATTGGCCAAGATTGATTAGGTATATTGTTTGTTATAGGTATCAGTTTATTGAGAAATTGTAAAACAATATTAATAAATGGTCGCAAATTGTATTAGCTAATAATATTTGCGACTCGGAAAGTGTTTTTAAAAAACCTTAACTAATAGGTATTGTGTAAATAAATCATAAAATCAAAATTTAACAAGACTTCAGCTGTCAGGTTGTCAATATTTTTTACATTCAAGAATAGGAAATTGCTATGCTTATGTTATGCTTATTAATTAAAACTTGCCTGCGTTACAGCCGCTACACACGTAACAATATAACTGTGCAAGTCTGAGTTTGCACCAGTATACTGGAACGTGTGGGCAAATAACTACATAGAAATTTTCGATTCGAGACTTGTGCAAAGTCGCGTTTGCGCAAGCGTACGTTGGCGGCTATAAGTAAACTGACACACAAAGGACTGACGGCCTCATTCATAGACAGTTTCAAAACCTATTTTAGTTATCGAATGTTTTGCCCCCCAAACGACTTTTGAATTCAGTTTGAGCGAAGAAGACAAAACATTCGATAACTTAAATGGGTTTTAAAACTGTCTATGAATAAGGCCGTTAGAGTTCAGCCGCAAGGCTCTTATATATTGTTAGTATACCTAATTTACTTAGGCCACGAAAACAATGTAAACAAAAGTGATCACGTGAACAAGAAGCGGTCAACATTTTAAACAATAGTATATACACAAACAATGATAAAGTAACAAAAATAATTTACAACAATTAATCCTATTGTTTAAGCTTACTTTTAGGCTTGAGTACTGAAAAAATATAGCCACAATAATCATTGTTTGTGGTAAATATGTTGATATTGAAACAAAAAAAACCTTACGTGTTCCATAATTGGAATACATTTGTTATAAAAGAATCATTTATAGAAAATATAGATTAACACTTTATTATGCAAAAACATTACCAGTAATGTAACTTTATTGAACAGCTGTGTAATGCATAAAACTTTTTCATGGAATGCACCTGATTTCTGGTCCGGGGGAGAGGGGGTTTGCAACTAATCAGATATTTTCATAACTGGGTTGACCCGGTTTAGCTAACTTATTTAGTGCTGCTTTACCGACATAACAACAAAAGGTATGCTGGTGTACAAAATCTAGGATATGGCAACTCCTCCCTCCCCACTCTTCCAGGTACGCCTACGTATATAGCTCATATATGTAGAGTAGTTTAATACCTACCTACCTGCTGTAATATCCAACGCTACTACATTTTTTTACGATCTCTGTTTTTATTAACATCTTTTTAATAAACTTTTTATATAAATCACTATTTAAGCGTTTTCATATTATTTCTTATATATTTTATACCTTCCGATTTGCTGTCGAGGCCTTATTGGTTACGCTCGACTTAAAAATATATTCGTTATCGACGCCATGATATTCAGCCACAAGAAGTTAAAAGTTTAGTCAAAAGTTGAGTCGTCTTTATTTGTATATACTCGTATGAAAAACCCTTTACGTTTTTCCATTCTTAGTACTCTTGGTATTTTTTTTTTTGCTGACCAATAATAATAGCTCTGATAACAAATAAAAAACGAATAGCAATTAGCACATTTCGTAATGTGATTAAATGTAGCAAAATTATTATACCTCTATTAAATTATGGCCTAAATATTTCCGTTTGGACGAACTATTCATTTTGAATATAATATATTTTTTTATAATAATACTGTTATAACGCTACGTTAAATTTAACGGAACGTAATTAGCAAGTTTTCACTAATAAATAAATAAATACACCCAACAGTCACATACACCTGACCCCACATTAAGATCAATTAAGTCTTGTGTCGTGGGTATCAGAAGCTACGAGAGACTTTTTGGTCTCACAGACACCCAGACCCGAGACAAATACTTGTCGGCCTCACAAATATTTGTCTCGGTGCGGGGATCGAACCCGCGGCCTCTCGTTTCACAGCCGGCGTCTAACCAACTGCGCCACGGAGGCTGTCAACATGTACAGAACATGCTAACCCACAGAACAATGAGGTACACATTGTACATGGACCTCATTGTTCTGTGTGCTAACCATACAAGCGTAATGGTAGTACGGATAGTACTACCCCTAGTCGTTTAAGCCCAGTTCCGTCTCGTATCATTGACTTATATTCTACCGATCTCGAATTCTTATTGAGATGTAGGCACTAGACACCTTACGAAATCATAAACCTAACAATACCTTAAACTTTATGTGATTATTGTCTCAAATCATGTAAAAATAGAAAGAAAGAGGAGACGAAGATTATAAGAAACATTGTACCTATACTTTTCTTATATCTCGTCCTCTCGTAGGCTAAATCTTATTTATAAATATGTTTATCTCGTTTATGTGCCCATTTTTCAAACTCTACATTTATCTCGTTCTCTTTGTAGACCTTCCTAAGTTTCATTTCTGCCGTGTGTGAATTGCACACACATACACTTTTTTAATTGCTTCTATTTTTTATTGTACTGCTATTGTAGTATTGACAATAATAATGACAATATTTTTGTTGTACAAGATTGCTTGTAATTTACAACATTTTTAGTATGGTTACACTACCGTCATGGCTGAATGAAATTGTTGACGACCTGTCAGTTTTGTGAAATCTTTTATTTTCGCCATGATCGGTAGTTTGTGAGTTGTGATTTACTAATGGATCGTGTTCAATAAATTCTAATGAGTAATTAAATCATTTCACAATGAACGGGTTAAGTTTTAGTGAACTCTGTTGCCTGTTTTGTTGTCCGCCATGCCCAGGGAAAATCGCGGCTAAGCTCGCATTTCTACCTCCAGAACCTACGTATGCATTCACACCCGATGAAACAGGGTCCAAATTTTCTCTGACACTCACTGAACGAGCAGAGTGGCAATACTCCGAACGTGAAAAGGAGAATATCGAAGGGTTCTATTCGCGAACATCGAGAGGGAACAGAATAGCTTGTCTCTTTGTTCGATGCAGTCCTAACGCACGTTTTACGATATTATTCTCGCACGGAAACGCTGTGGACCTCGGACAAATGAGCAGTTTTTACTTAGGCTTAGGGACTCGTATAAACTGTAATATATTCAGCTACGACTACTCCGGGTACGGTGTGAGTGGCGGGAAGCCATCGGAGAAGAACCTGTACGCAGACATCGACGCTGCTTGGCAGGCGCTCCGGACGCGCTACGGAATCAGCCCCGAGAATATCATACTGTATGGGCAAAGCATAGGAACAGTGCCCACAGTGGACCTGGCGGCGCGGTATGAAGTGGGCGCGGTAGTGTTGCATTCGCCACTCATGTCCGGAATGAGAGTGGCCTTTCCCAATACGAAAAGGACATGGTTCTTTGATGCATTTCCCAGGTATGTCTTGAATATGTACATCATTTATCAATATCCAATAATAATGAATTGAGAGTCAGACATACAGTCTATAAGGAAATATCTAATTCAATAAATTAGACCATAATGAATTAGACCATGTATATGGTATAAATTTATTTCTCAGATATTTGTACATGTAGGGCACATCACATAGGTATATAAATATTTTTTTACTTTCGGATGTGATAAGACTACTATGTTTACATAGCAGATCTTAAATACCAATTGTTATAAATATTGTAATATCAACAAAAGATATTTGTTGCAGATACATATTTGTCTATTGTTAACAAGTTTTTACAATAAGCATAAAAGCAAGGTTTTTGGCTTGCACTATACTTAACTAAGGTGGGGTCCGCTATAATATAATTAATTATTGGTACATACATTATGTTATACATATTGCAAACAATTGTTATAATTAATTACATGCATATTCAACTGTGCCATAAAAATACAACACCAGCAACTGCTTTCAGTAAAGTTTCGGAACACATGTTGCATAAGAATCATCAAATTTTAACTTTTTATAATAATCAATGTGAACTTTAAATAAGTTAACATCAGTGCAACTTAATTAATGTACAGCTACAACTAAACTGTACACTATTAGCAGTGTGCAGTAAGGTGAGTGTCAGATTTGAAAAGTCATGGTTTATAAATTCAGTGAGCTGCTCCTATACCAAAAACAAGTTTAAATACTATTATTTCAATACATTAAGTATCTATTCATATTATAATTAAAACATAGTCTGATTAATATATGCATTACTGTTAGTGATGACTTTAAACTAGTTTTGTTACAGTCATATAAGAATAATTAGAATTTAACTTTGAATTTACTAAAGAAGTGGATTACTTCTTTGATCAAATAACAGACTAATAAAATATTATAATTTATTTAATGTCATAATGGTTTCTTTGATTTACGGGAATGTTACACATTGAAATAAAACTATTTAATACGGATTATCTTTTTCTGTCTGACCCGTGATCATGAAAACAGTAAAGTAATCTAAAATAGACGTCAGGAAGTTAAAAAAATTAAAAATTAAACTAAATTCGCGATAAAATCTGTAAAAAAATGTTTTATTTCAATAACTTAATATCAGTTTATTATATCACAAAATATGATGCAGGGGCAGTGTGTTTCAAATAGATTGGACGTCGGGGAATCCAAATGTAATTAAAAATTTGTTAAATTATTTAGTAAAAGCTTTATTATAACTGATCCAGGCAATGCACTTCATAGGTGCTAATACAAACAGGCAACTTCTCTAGATCTATTTTATATCCAGTGTTTATATGAAATCACCAAAATAATTGAATCAGTTTGCTTAATGGGAATAATGATATAATTAATATAGGACAAGGCCAAACACCCTATTTAAAATAATAACCAAGTTTTGTCATTCTGTGTGGGTTACCTAGGTTACACAATTTTTTTTATAAACTCAATTTAATTTAATGATTTCACCTTCATTTTTATCAAGGTAATGAATACATATTCTTTTTTATTATCATCATTATGTTATATTGTATTAGGAAAATTGTGTGTACACTTTTTAGACTCAAGGCAGAAATTTTAGATGTAAGTTACCAAAGCATGACTTTGCAATAAAGAAATTTACATATTTAAAACATTAATACACACACTATTAAATTTGATGAAACAAAGCATTACTCTTTTTACAAACCAGAAAATTAGAGCAATAAAGAATCACTTTATCAATATTCCAATATCAGATATATATCACACACTCAGCAAGACAAACATAGCTATTATCTACATTTAAGCCATGGTATCTGTTTTCCATTAGTTCCATATCAAGCTTATTACCAAATTCACAGATTTAATTAAAAAAAAATGCATATGTTTTAATAACGACTTTTTAACATTTTTGTATTATTTAAAGGGATTTTCTTCCTCCCCGGTATTATTTGCTGTTTGGTAGAAACATTTTGCAATGCACAAAACAAAATGTTTAACATATGCAATTGTTACTTTATTTTCACATACTATTATGTAGATATGTAGAAATATTGCCTATTGAATTTCTGAAATATTGCTCATGGAATAATCAGTCACATGGCTATAGTTAGTAAATGAAATATATTTGTTTGAATGTGAATCGGAATATCAATGTTATGTTTAAATAACATTGTTAAGTTTAACCTTACAGTGACTCATTAATTAATGTTGTTTTATTCAAGTTATCAATACTGATGTTTGTCTTATATAGTAATGATATCTGCGGAAATTATTTAAAAGTCTCGAATTATCGATTTATATTTTAATGTTTAATTAAATAAAAAATCAACTGTTTATCAACTGCTCTAATATAATTAGATATGTATGCGTGGTGGCCTGTTGGTAACGGACCAGATGCGGCTGCCTACGTGTTCACGGTGGTCGCGGGTTCAAATCCCAGGGCACACCTCTGATTTTTCGGACTTATGTGTGTATTGATAGTCAATCACCACGCACTTTAACGGTGAAGGAAAACATCGTGAGGAAACCTGCATACCGTAGCGATTTTAAAAGAATTTCTACGGTATGTAAGTCCGCCAACCCGCACTAGGCCAGCGTGGTGGACTATATGGCCTAACCACTCTCAATCGATTCTCTCGATTGTAGAGTAGGCCCGTGCCCTGCAGTGGGACGTATATGGGCTGATATAGATAGAAAGATAGATGTATTACATAGTTATTTGTGCTTTGCATTAGGTGCAAAACAACAGGTCTGACATTTTACAGTAGCTAAACATACTTAGATATGTATATTATATGTGATACTATCACCTACCATATTAAATTGCTTTCCAGCAACGGTGACTAAAGTATGAATTGATATGAGCTTATAAACACTATGATACAGTATGTAGTGCCGTCAAATTAGATATGCTGGATTATTATTTTTATTTTTGCACAAATCTCACTAATACATAACATGTTTACTATTATAACTAAAGATGATGTAATCTCTACCTCTCCCACACCGTGTAATGACCAATTTATAAAATATTATGATATTAGTAAAATTAATTATTGTACTTATAATAATTCAGTTTTCTTCCGATATTTATAAGCTTATTAGGTGTTTTCTTAAGTGAGTATTTCCTGAGTTGAACAAACAGATGAAATTTGTTCGCCCCTAGTTTTCTTTTGAAACTTTTCACGTCGCATCAAATATGTAGTTAATAATATAATGATCGTGCGTCTACCATTTTCAATTCTTTTAAAGTACTGCTTTTTGTCATTCTCAGTTTCAAATACTTTATCTTTTAATCCCATTACAATTAAAATGATTTAACTTAATATGTCTACTCTTGTCTATAAACTTTTTAACAACAGATCTTCTTTCAGTCCTCTAGTTAGTTCGCAAGAAATACAAATAATCGTGTGTTGCAATATCTCTTTGTTCGCAGATGCTAACGCGCGTAATGCACGGTGTGTTTTTTTAAAATACGTTCTATGTGATAAGCTAATAAAAATCTACGAACGCATATTCCACGTTAGAGATAACACATTGGTATTGTGATAGTTGACGTGCCCGGTGCCACGTGCCACGTCCCACATAGTTATGAGGACTCATAATAGTTATGACTCGTCTAGCGGCTCCTCCACGGTTACATGAATGAACTGAATGTTAATATGCTCCGTACATAATATAACATAACTTCGCGCTTTCTCTATTTGGTTATTGTTACCGAATTATTATTGCCCGATTCCAAACGAACCCACTTTATCGTGGAAAATGATTTATTCATTAGTTTACTTCAATACTGTAATCCTTTCAGAAACGTTATTATATTTTAAATAGTCATATTTAAAAGTCATTGTTTATGTCTTGTACGCATTTACAGACTCGTTAAATTGTGAATATGGGTTAAATTAATTAAACAAGACGGTTTCATTTTGGTGATTATATCAATCATACAATCTCATTACAGGATTTGTTACATGTAGAGTTGAATGATTAGATAAATTACTTTGGCTATTTCACTGTCTTGCATACCACCCTTTTTATAGTGCGCAATGAATAATTAATGTATTTGGTCAAATACCACTAACTTAACGTAACCGCATTCTACTACAGAATATTTTTTTAAGATAACTTTTTAAATGGTAACTTAATTAATAGATGAAAGTTACAAACGAACAGAACTATGACAATTTTCTAAAGGAGCCACGCTTAACGCTACAGTCCCTTATCATCATATTAACAGTATTAACACGTTTACCACGGCCGATGGCGTCAATTAACAACGAACTATCCCATTGCGGCGCGGCGCGGGCGATTTATATTAAACTTTGTTTTTGGATTCAAGTCCACCTACAGTATATTACAAAATATTGATATATATGTTACCGGCCAAACCCCATTTTAGGATAGACTAGATTCACCTAGGCCAAACCAGTGTTACAAGTACATATATTTCTTACGAATTCTATGCAATTCCGTAATGATGCTAGGTCATACATAAAAATGAATGCTTTTCTGAATACTTAAAGTAAATATAACGCAGTAATAAACTGAGAATCAAAATACTCGACCGAATAACGATACATAAATATAAATAAACGAAACAATCGTTAGGTTAGTTTATTTCAATGTTTAAATATATTTTATTTTATCTACTTTTATTCTTGTACAATTTATCTCAATCCTATCCTAACCATCGTTTTGTCTAGACCTCTGTATTTGTACTCATTGAAATCCAAATCGTCCGATTTTAGGATAAATAACTGATTTATTAAGGTGAAAATGCAATCCGGGCGGCTGAAATTGTGAATGGTGTTTATGGTACCGATACTGTAACAGCTATTTACGTGCAATTTTGGTTTTGTCGATTCCGTTCAGGTATTTTTGATGTTAAAGATGTACCTCGCACCGGCAGGCCCGTCGTCGAAAATGTCGATAAAATCACAAAAATAATCGAAGTTGACCGGCGTGATAATAGTCGTAGCATCGCCCAGGAGAGAGAAAAAGAAGCTCGATGTTTGGGTGAATTTTACGCAAAAATAATGGATTTCTTTTTCCCTAACCTATTATATTAATATCTGAACGGTCAAACATTGCGCGTATTTTTTTTTGCCATACTATAAGTATAGGCTTAAATTAAGTTGTACAGTCATAAAATTGTGCCTTTGGCTTATGGATTTTTAAATTTCCTCTTTGGATTAATTAGTAATATAAATAATAAATCTCACCCAATATCACATTATCTCTGGAACTTTATATGTGTATGTATTATAGATAAAGCATCTCCACTGATAACCTACTTCGCAGATGTAACAATACTCGAAAAGCCAATTTATAGCTATTTCATTTTCTCATTAATGTTGGCACATGTCGATTTTGAACCGTGATGACCTAATAACAAGATACTTAATTAAAAAGGATTACTGCTTACGTCCTTCCGAATAACAGAGTAACATTATTTAATAAGAAGAAATCCAGACAAAACCCAAATCATAGTAGCATTATAGCATAATATATTGAATACCAGTGGCCCGGCCCAGCTTCGCCCCAATTAAGATACTTGTTGAGTCAATTCCACGTCAACTCTTACCTTTAAGCGAAATTGGTTCAGCCGTTTCCGAGATAACGGTTCACAAAGGCACAAACAGGCAAAATTTCTAACAATAATTGTTTTGGGTTCAATTACGTTAATACAGTCCCTCCATAATAGTTTATCTCATATATCTTCAATGTATAGACATCGATCAGTTAGAAAATGATATGTATGGAATGTGACTATTAAAATATATTTCAATTTGTTTTCAGTATCGACAAAATACCTAAAGTGACCTCGCCAGTTCTGGTGATACACGGAACTGAGGACGAGGTAATAGACTTCTCCCACGGACTGGCCATATACGAGCGCTGTCCGCGTGCTGTGGAACCACTCTGGGTTGAGGTAACATCAATATTGCTATTCACACGTCTAATGTCTAGCAGTCGCATTTTGTGATTTTAAATGATTTTTAACACTCCACCAAACCTATGAGTGTGGTGCTGTCTATAGTTGGTGAGGTCCTGCGGTCGAATCCCAGGCTAATTGTACTTTACTTATTTGAATTCGAATTTCAAGAGATGCACGAGATTAGATTATTTCACAATATTTTTTACCTTATGAAAGCAACAGGCGGCTGCTGATAAAATAAACATCCAATTTCCTTCCACGACATAGGTAAATGATAAAAGTGAACTAACCCGCGCCTATGTAAGTGTAGGTAAAGAGAGTATAGATTAAGTCTATGTTGTGGCTTGTTACAGGGTGCTGGACATAATGATGTCGAACTCTTCAATCAATATCTGGACAGACTGAAACGTTTTGTATCTGTAGAATTGCTCAACTGACAAAGACTGCCGGCCACGGGCCAGACTACTCAAGGTAAGTTAAAATACTTTGCTTACTATGAGTGTGTATATTACGGGACAGATGAGTCATATTTTGAAATTATTTTTTTTATGGAGCAAAAGCATGATAAACCATCCTTTTACAAAAAAATGTTGTCTTCTGCTACAGCAAAGTTGGTGCTTAAAAGTACTTATTTCATAACGACGTGTTGTAATGCTCTGCATCCAAGTGCTTTCTGCAATCATCATTAGGGCGTCCTCACAAAAAAAGTGTAAATAATCAATCGTTTTTCTTTCTTTCTTTCTTTCTTTCTTTCTAAATCAAAGTAGGTTTTTTAAAATGTATACTAAAATTGTTATTTCTTGAAAACTATCATTTTTTTTTGTTTGGGCGGTGGCTGTGCCATCATAGTTTGGTCTATCTCCCGTTACTGGTTTATCGTCTAGTTCTTGGACATCCTGTATTTGAATTCCTAACAACACAACAGTCCAAGAACACTACATTTTTCGGGATAAAAAGTAGCCTATGTGTTAAGTGTGTGTAAAGTCCGTCAACCCGCACTTGGCCAGCGTGGTGGAGTATATGGCCTAACCCCTCTAAATCGTACTTTCGATTGTAGAGGAGGCTCGTGCCCTGCAGTGGGACATATGTGGGTTGATACAGTACATTACAGTACTATGTGTTAAGTGTTAATTCAGGGTGGCAGCTAACCCCATAACAAATTAAAGCGAAATTGGTTCAGCCGTTTCTGAAATTAGCGCACTCAAAGGCAGAGACGAACAGACAAAAATTGTAACAATCATAGTTTTGGGTTATATTACGTTAATACAGTGCCCCATAATAGTTTTTCTCATATATCTTCCATGAACAAACATCGATCAGTTTCAAATGTATTATATGATACATAGTAGTGATGTAACGAATGTTCGCATTCGCATTCGCGAATCGCGAATATTCGCATATTTTTTGGCATTCGCATTCGCATTCGTATTCGCAAGAAACGAAGCGAATGTTAAGCGAATGTTTTTTACAAATAAAAAGGAAATTTATACAAATTTTGATGGTTCTGGAAAAATAATACAACTAAACTCATTTGCAAAAAAAACGGGCACCTAAGCAATGAACCATTTCAAACGTTACTATTGGTTTGTTTGATAATTATAGGTAGTTTTACTTTCACAATTTTGTAAATTAATAAGCAAATAATCGTTTTCGTCAGTATTATCATAAAATTTTGATAAAATTTATGGGTTTTAATGCTAAAGTTCACTAGTAGTGTATGCTCGCTAGTAGTGCATATGCTCGTGCAGTAAAAGTTAACAAAGATTTTTGTTTGTTTTTTCTTTAATAAAGTAAAAGCAGATAAATGTTTAGTATCGAGTGTGACCCCCTCTAGCTGAAATCACAGTTTGAATTCGTCTGGGTATGCTAGCGAGGATATCCCGGATACTTGCTTGCGGAATACGTTCCCACTCCGCGGTAATCACATTCTTCAGCCCTCTGATGGTCTGCGGAGACATGCTCTATAGGATTGAGATCGGGACTTCGAGCTGGCCAATCCAAACGACGAATGCCGACCTCTTGCACATACGCTTCCACATCGCCAGACCGGTGGGCGCGAGCGTTGTCGTCCATAAAAATTGAGTCTTCGCCTAAAGCGGCCAATGCGGGTTGTGCATGAGGAATTAGAACTTCCGTTATGTATCGATGTCCAGTCAGTGAGCCGTTTTCAATGAAGACTAACTCTGTACGATCCATTGAATTTATTCCTGCCCAAAACATAACAGAGCCCCCACCATAAGGTGTGATTTCTACAAAACAAGCCTCTGCAAAGCGTTCTCCTCGTCTTCGTAGCACTCGCCGACGTCGATCTTCACCGAACAGAGATATCCTGGCTTCATCGGAGAACAATATCCTATTCCAGTCTTCTTGAGTCCATGACTCACAATTTCGAGCAAACCTAAGCCTGGCAACTCTGTGCTCACGGAGTAACTTAGGGCCGCGGGCCAGGCGATGACTGCGTATATTGGCCGCGAGAAGCCTCCTCCTGACCGTCCATAGACTAATATGCACATTTCTTACTTATTCGAGGTTGTTCTTAAGGTCCACATACGAAGACTTGCGATTTCTCAATGCGCGACTCACAAGAAAACGATCATCCCATGGTTGGGTACATGTTTTTCTTCCAAAACCAGGCCTTCTCTCGACGGAACCGGTGTCTTGATACCGCTGCCAGGTCCTTTGAACCGTCGAGCGACTCACACTTAGCCTCTGAGCCACGAAGCATTGGCTGCAACCCTCTTCGAGCAGCGCAATAATTTTGGTAGGTTTTACCACTTTCTCTAACATTATTGAGACAGCTAAACAGCAATAAATGAAGCTTTGACAATTAAGAATATGAAATAAATTCATAAAAATTGACTAAAAGTTATGAAAACCGATATTATCTTTTGGAACTTCGCACCAAAAATGTAGGATAAAAAGTAGTTTTCTGTAAAAACGAGCATCAAACGAAAATTTGAATTTAGAACGTACTGTTTTAAACACCACGGCATTTTTAAAACCGGCCAGTAACATGTACAAATGATTGAAATCATTTTGGTACCGTATTTTTTTTAAGAAGAATTAAAATCAATACCGCTCGTTTTTTTTGCAAATGAGTGTATTATAATTAACGTATTTCTTAATTATTTATAATATTGATAATATCTACGTCTCGTAAGTCTATACAGTCTTACAGTTATAAAAAATAATCAACCAAAATTAAACATTTAATATCCAAAATGTTATATTTTTAAAACCTTCATTTTCAATTATTTTTCAATGCAATTAATAAACATACTCAAGAAAACAAAATAATAAATACCTACTTGTAAATAAAATTACAATTTCTTCCTTACAATTAAGAAAACAATATTTATTTGGTTTTAAACATACAAAGTTTTAATGTCTACATTGATAATAATTAAAACAAAATAATAAATGACTGGCCCGAAATGTTGCGCGCCAAATTTGAAAAACAACATTCGCATTCGCATTCGTATTCGCGAATGTTAGATATGAATATTCGCATCCGCATTCGCATTCGCGAATGTGAGAAAACTAACATTCGTTACATCACTAATACATAGGTACTTTGAATAGGAACCAAACCATATCGCGTTTAAATTCGATCATGCACCATTTTTTAACAATTTTACTAACTATACGGTAGCTTGTGTACTTTTTTTAGACTGTCCCGCCCTCACACCCGCCACTGCAACTCCTGTAAGCCAGGATCAACAGTGGCGCGCATTTTAATGACACTGGGCATTGAAGCTCAGCGAGTCTCCGGGAATGTCTCACTTGTCTTTAACCCGCAACGAAATCAATCAAAAAGTTAAATTAATAGGAGGAGTTGGAAATAAATTATTGTCCACTTCCCTCCCTAATAAAGCGGGTGACAAAACAATGAACTAAAGAGGTAAATAACCTCGCATAAAGACATATACAGCCAGAGAAGCCAGCTGTAAAGCACCACGGATTAGTCATTATTACATTTAAATGGGACCTAATATGTAAGCTGTTATACTTGATTCCAATAATAGGTATGGCAAAGCTTGTGTACTTGTGTGCTACTTAAGCTATTGCTAGTTTTGTTTCATATCAATAATGACTTAGTTTGACTGCGAGTACAGAGTGCGGAGCTTATTTGTCGAAACGCCTATTGAAAGTATTTTTATAATAATAGGAAAACTATTCCCATATTTTAAACTTAAATTCATTTTTTGTTACAACTTACAGGTGACGACCAAAATCCGGCTTCGACATTGAGCTCCGGCACTTCTAGTTCGGTCACAGAGAGACTCCTCTAGCTAGCGGGGGCCGGGCCCAGCCGGGCCGGCCCCAACAAAAACAATAACGCCAACAACGGCACCGCCACGCCGCAGCGGGACCTCGCACCCGACGCCGCGTCCCCCGCGCCCCTCGCGCCCCTCGCGCCCGCGCACAACATCAGCATCAACGTCACCGACACCGACTCGCCCAATGGCGCTCGCCGCCGCATACACCTGCGCTCCCTCAGCGACGTCACGCCCGCCAGCCGCACGCACACGCCGCGCGCGCGCTCACACTCCGAGCGCCCGCGCGCCTCGCCCGCGCCCTCCCCCGCGCGCCCCCGCGCCGCCCTCGTGCCGCGCCAGGCGCGCAGCGAGCGCTCCTCGCCCGACGCCTCCCCGCTGCCGCTCGACGACGGCAGGCGCGTGCGCGAACGCGCCGCCTCCGTGCTCGCCGACCCATGGCGCAAGATGAGCGAACTCGACTTGGCCGCGGCGCGATCCACACGCGACCCCTGGGTGCGCTTCCCGCCGCGCGTCGACGACCTTTCCGCCGCGGAGCCGGAGCGAAGGCGCGATCCGCGGCGGCCCCGCCTCGAAAGGCGTTCGCCCGTGTCTTGCGACTCCTGCGGCAGCGAAAGCTGCGAGTGTTGGCGCGCCGGCAGCGCGGCGGTGAGCGTGACGGCGGGCGGCGCGGGCGCGGGGCCGCGCGTGCGCACGCCGCTGCGTCGAGCGGGCGCGTCGCTGGGCGCGGCGTGCGCGGTGCAGTGCACGTGCGAGTCGCGGTCGGCGCGCGTGTCGCCGGCGCGGCGGGCGGCGCGGGGCGCGGCGCGCGCGCTGTCGGACGAGGAGGATCGTCCGCGGCGGCTGTACAAGTGCGCGTCGCAGCGCGTGGTGAGCTCGAGCTCGGAGCCGGAGCGCGCGCGGGCGGACCCGCTGCTGGAGACCACGTGTTGATGGTCTCGTGACTCGGAGCGCGTCGTCGCCTTGAACGTGCGAGTATTATTAGTGCGAATTTTGTATCCCTTTAGTTGTAAGAGTTCAAAATTGTATTTGTATCGTGTTGGATAGTCCGTGGAGCGCGAGGCAGCCGGAAGCCGCGCGGTGGGTTCGCCGGTTGTGTGATTGTTTTTCATTTATAGTCACGTGATGATTATCGCAATAGTCTAAGACGCGAGTAAAGCGATGACCCGTCTGGTTCCTGCGAAGTTGATTTGTACTGCATGCTATGAAATTAACGCACAAGTAAGTATGTGAGGATATCCATTTCCATTTTATTTCCTACAAAATATTACTTTATCTTATACGATGTGTACTTCCATAATATTGTAAATAATTCTAGATAATTATGATATAAAGTAAATCATTGTTTAAAGTCGTTACCATAGTCCGACATATAATTAATTATTGCTATACCATAATGCAATAACAAATAAATTTGTGTGATTAATACGGTAGGTCCGATCAATGAGTCATATACGCGTACATAATACATTCCAAGTCTTAATGTGTGCGCCCGTCACCTGAGCGTCGTCGTCACTCGTCGCCGCACTTTGCAGCATGGGCCCCAGTGATCCACCGGAGGGGCGAATCTCTGTGTTGTGAAATGTTTATACATTATATTTGTCTACGTTCTCAGTAATTATATGCCGTTTAATTGTTACTCCTCTGTGATTCTTGGGCCATACATGTGGTGGAATTGAGTGCAGTGCCAAGCAGTAACAATAAATGACCTGCGGTGACGGCACATGTTCTGATGTACAATTGTTGGAAATAATAATACTATGGAAAAAGCTGTTATTGCCATTCAATAATTTTCATAATATTGTACAAGTTATGAAATACATAAAATAGCATTTTATACTTTTTTATTTGTCTGATTATATTTTATTCAAATTCGAGTTTACAACTAATGTTTATTGTATTTTTGTTACGCATTTCACTATTAAATGTATGTATTTTAAAATGATTGCTGTCTGCTGTATAGTATGATAATTCATTGAAAGAGTTTCTGTGAGTAGTAAGCGTTTTCATTAAACTTAATTAATATTCGTGTCCGTTTTCTGTTTTGTAAATGCTGACCCATTGATGACCTTTTTGTTCATTTATTTTCAGTGCCATTTACAATTTTATTATTGTTTATCAGATACTCATTTTATATTCGTTCATTTTAATTGTATGTACTTATTTTCAATTATAATTGTAATAAATAAGATGAGATGGTCTTGTGTGGTCGTATTAACTGTTATTTACTTATTATTACAAAATATGTAAAATACTTATCTCTGACGTGTAATATAACAGGTAATTTTTATTAAATTAAAGTGCACATATCTAAATAATTGTTTATTACTGATATTGTAATATGGTATTTTATTATTTTAACCTCATAGAAAAATTGGTAGTCTTGATAAAATAATTTATTTCATGCTAGCGACGGCTAGATTTTGTAGCTACAGATCATTCGCGGCGGGCATCGGTATCAGATGTGGGGTGACGTAGTCATAAAGTTGCACGACCGTGTAACCTTGCTGAGATTTGTATGATTATAAAATTTAATGCGCTCAATGTCTGCTATTTAATGTCACTTTAAACATTGCTGGGGCCTCTGGAGGAATTGTTACATTTATCTTCCAACAGAGCTTATTCAAAAAACAATAAATGCCGAGCCTGCGCCGCTCTTTCATCTGTGGCGTCGCGTCGTGCCCTTACGCTGCTACCACAGAATACTGCTACTGTTCGTAGATCGCCTGTTTGCTTCATACCGGGTATCAAGACTGCGACCGAAAACGAAGCCAGATGGTAGTTTTAGTGGTTACAAACACAATGCAACTAAAAATTTCGCAAGTAAAGCGACAGATTTTTTTTGCAATTTTTTAAATATCATCGTGTTTGGGTGCTACTTACCTAGTTTTTGCGAAAAAAGGAATTTTAACCCTTACGTACCATTGCGTCTTTAAAACTAAAAAGGTGTATCTTTATGATAGGAAAATTATGTGTTTATCACCCAAATACGACGATAAGTAAAAATCTTCAAAAACAAAATTGACGATTTTTTTTGGAAAATTTTTAGTTGCATTGTGTCTGAAGTCACTAATACTACCACCTGGCTTCGTTTTCGGTCGCAGTCTTGGTATACCCGGTATACAATTTAGATCCTATCTTTACGAAGTTCCTTTCGACACATTTTTTTTACTACCTAAAGGTTTTTTTCTAATATAAGGTCGCACATAGAACTTAACCTTCCCCTCCAACAACGCCCTCATACCTTGCCTCACAGTCTCCCCCCCCATCCTTTCTCCACCAATACCTGAATTGTTATTTCGCGGTCTTCACTGATGTGTAGCATACCAAGCACAAATTCTAGTCACAGGTAACAATTATAAAAAAAGTCGCTATCGAATAATCACAAACTGATGAGTACTTGCTATGGGTTCGAACCCAGGACCTCACTGACCCACAGCCAATATTATGCACGTTAACAAAGTTCACACGGTATCGAACGACACCGACCAAAAACATTTAGAATAACGAATTCCTCACGAATAAACTATTCGTGATTGAATCATTCGTGAATAATTTTGGTGCGAATAGTCATTATTACAATAATTATGTAGAGTTTTTATTCCAATAATGCCCAACTCTACTTCGAGTCTATGTACATGAATCGAGGGGTACAAAGGCGTTACGATCTGTATTATTTTTATGTATTCCAAGCGTAATACAAGCTCGGGCCCCACGGGATGGATGAGGCGACTTATTGTAATTTCTATCAAAATAGTTGAGGGATGTTGGATCTTGTTAATGTTGTGAGGTACAGTTATAAAACAAAGCATTGCCACTAGTTTTTCGGTCCAGCTCGAGTGGCCCCGCTCGATCGAAACACTCATGTCGCTTCTGTACAAGTTTTTTACAGTCTGCATTCTGTAATAAGCTGAATGCTCTGAAAAGTTGATTAATTTAATAAAACGATGTGTCGATTAGCCAAATACTACTTTATGATGTCATCGACCGATAAAAGCCATAAGATCAAATCACAGTAAAGAAACTTTTCCAAGCATATCCTCGTATCCGACATAGCTCTATCAGCTGGAGTGTAGAAGGCAGCCAATGACCACTTCACATTAATGAAACTTCATCTTTTAATTCAATTTTTATTTTAATGTTTTATCATATCAATATTATCTACATACGTAATCACGCCCAGAAAAGTGTAGGCAAGAACGTTACCAACTTTTTACAAGTAGGTATATTAGTATCTGAATCGGAAATATTTTCTTCAGACAGAACCCCAAACCAATAAATAAACTTCCCAACAAATAGAATCTAAGACTTCACAGTTCAAAGCATGCCAAAAAGAATGATTTGGTACATAACACAAGTACAGGTACTTTAAGTGATAAATTTTTGGTAAGTACCAAACTTAGATACTTTGTACTTATACTATAAATATAAAAAAATATTTTTCAAAAAGTTGCTTTATATTTAATACACCAGTATGTTAAATAATAAAAACATTTACCCATATTATATTGACGCCTCGTTGCTAAAGTTCGAATACCCATGTTTTCAGGTTCTCTTTCTAACTTAATTTTAGTTTAATATAATCTGAAACCATTTCAGCTACAATTTCAGATGACTTTAAAACAAAAGCATGGTCAATTTTTACTTTCTTCATTTGAAGAGATGGTTGGAAACTTATTAGGTCCTCAATGTAGGATACAGGTGCCCAATCATCATGCTCACTGTATATTACATTGGTTATATGTTTTATTTTATTTATAATATTTGTGTTCAGTGATTTGACTCTGTCCATTTCATCATAAGCTAAAAAAAGGACCTTCTCACCAACAATTGGATTACAATATTTATATATTCTCTCTTTATAGTGTGGCGGCAGAGATTTAAGTTTTAAATAAATATTGACTAAGAGAGATTTAATTAATTCTGGTAAAACATATGCGAATGTAAATAGCAGCAACACAGCCATATGAAATCTTCTTACAAAATTATTTAAAAATATTCCATTTTTTGTCTTAGCCATATTTTGTATAGTTGGAAATAATAAATTTATTGATGCAACTCTTTGTATTAAATCAGTGTGCTGTTGTAATGCTTCCAAAATAATCCATGAGCCAATGGAATGTCCTATTAAATGCAACCTGCTATGTTTGTCAATGTAATTGCAGATAAGATCCAATTTGTGTTCTATTTGACCTTCTAGATTAAATAATTTTTCTTGTCCTTTTAACTGATTTGATTTTTTGTCTGGAACTTCTTCATGACCAGCATGACCTGTAAAAGTGAATAAACTTTCAACAACCACGATTGCTAAAAAAAATCTTACCTATATAAGTATTTACTATGCTATTTACCTATGTATTATTATCACCAGCTATAGTATAGTAATATTCTTCAGTTCCATAAGCATTTATTCAAGTAATTAGTTAATGAACTAATTTATAGCAACCAGAATGGTCATAAAAATTGCAGAGAATATCTGCTAGTGTTTCATAGGTTTTGGTATGAAAACATGATACTTACCAACGACACAAACTGGCACTCCAGTGCTTTTATGAAGATTTGTACCAAATTCGATGTAAAAGTCTGTGACACCAGGATTTCCAGTGATACATATAATTACATCTTTCCCATTACAATCAAAAGGATCTCCCCACGTTATCAAATGACTTTGAACAGAATTTAATACCTTTAGAATATTTGTCATCTTCCAAACCAATAACTAAAAAACAACTATGTCGGCTGAGATACGTTATTCTAATGTTTAATTAAGTTCAACCAATTTGATAAAATTTTTCAGCCAATGTATTAAGTAAAAGTATAAACTATAAACATTAAATAGTATTTTGAGGTGACGTCAGTCTAACTTTAGAGCACAATGACTATTGACTACTGTATGTGTAGAACATTCAACATGTGATAAAATTTATTCATTACAACGCGGAACGTATATAGAATAAAAGTGAAATTTCTCCTTTCAACTTTGAAGTAGATCAACATTTTTATGTAATCTAAAATGTAATTAAGTATTTTCAGTAAGTATATAAAATGTACTCTGTGTTAAATTGGTTAAGTATAAACTACTATTTATGTATATATTATCGGCCTTATTCATAGACAGTTTATAATCCTATATTAGTTATCGAATGTTTTGTCTTCTTCGCTCAAACTCGAATTCAAAAGTTGTGCGAAAGGGACAAAACATTCGATAACTAAAATAGGTTTATAAACTGTCTATGAATAAGGCCGTATTAGTAGAATAATACCACGGAATCACGGATTAGAAAGTAAACACGGTATAGAAAAAGCAAGTGGACTGTGGAAGTGAAACTCCCATTTCTATGAAAACGGTTGCCGCCAAATTCACACTTATACAAAATAAATAGTCTATTGCAACACATAAAACACAAGCATCTCCTCGATATTTGATTGCAGTATTGTAAAGAAAATCGAAATAAAATTCATTATTATAACTTGTCGGAAATATCTGTGAACCTAGCTGGAATGCAGTTCACATTTCATTTTTATGTGTTACCCTATCTACTATGTTATTTTACATTAAAAACGTTTTGAAATGGATGCGAATTCTATTTTTTATTCTTTTTTCTATTTTAATTCAATTTGTTTAACCTATATTTTGAATTTGCTGAACTTATGTTCCAATGACGTCAATTATTTCAGGTCCACAGATATTTCCAACATTTAATACCTTTAGATATTTCAAACAAGTAATCTGTGTTTCAATTTTCAAACAATGAATTAAAGAGGATAGAGCGTAAGGTCACGTGACACAGGTCACTATGGAATACAAACATGGCGGCGGCTCCGCCCCTAAAAATAGTGATACGCTAGTACCGAATTTTCTATCGACATCGATGCATCAACGGTGGCATAAATACAACTGAAAACCTTTGAATTTACATAAATATCAGTGAATAAACTTGTATTACATTTTTAATTTTCGCTTTGCATGTCAAATGAGTATAAACAGGGGATCTTAGGATTTGACAGTCTTCACTGTATCATCATAAAAATTAAATCCAATAAAAATAGGTCGATGTTATGACATTTTTTTCATGCTATGATTTATTTCATGGGTAAGTTTTACCTGATGATTGGATTGGATTTGTGTCAAATAACACACACGTGAGATAAAATACAACTTTATTAATATCTAGAATTTGCTTGCGACTTCGTTTGCGTGTATAAGACAGCCTCCATGGCGCAGTAGGTTAGACGCCGGCTGTGAACGAGAAATTGTACTTCTCCATTTCTTCTTGCTTCGCTATCGTCGGGTAAAAACTGTGGGTTAGTATATAACATTATGTTTGAATAGTACCATTTTTATTTTAGATTCGCCACATGTCCCGAAAGGAAAAAAATATGGGTAGATGCAACATGTCGAGGTGACGATTGCGACTGATGACCTACAAAAAATAGCGTAATTTGTTTACGACATTTTACCCAAGAATGTTTTTTACCGATGAAAAATTGTCGTCGTTTAATGGATACTTCTGTACCGACAGAATATTTAGCGTTAGAAGTTATAAAAGCGGCCATAACACGTTTAACTTCCCGGCAAATCGAACTATCGATACTTTTTATTTTATTTATCGACTTAAGCCTTAACTCTCGAGCGAATTCCACGTGACAGCGCTGCAAATCGCCCACCCCCCGCACAGTTCCCTTCGTTGGCGTTTTCAGTTCAAAACAAAACTATCGTAATGCGGTATCTATTGGGAGTGATCTGTGATAGAACTACATTTGTGCGTCATCTATATATATAAAAGAGGAACCTGATTGACTGACCTATCAACGCACAGCCGAAACTACTGGACCTAGGAACTTGAAATTTTACACAGGGATTCCTATTGTGACGGAGGGTAGCACTAAGAAGGGATTTTGGGAAATTCTACCCCTAAGGGGGTGAAAAGGGTTAAAAACTGTTGTATGGAAAATCTAAACCATTGAAGTTACAATTCTCAAACTTGGTAGTTTAATAACTCATTTAATAAAAAAAAAATTGCATACTTTATTTGTCTAAAAATTAACATTAAAGGGGTTAAAATAAGGGTTGAAATGTTTAGAAACTGGGTGATTTCCTTCCTACCCGATCAACGCACAGCCGAATCTACTGGAGCTAGAAACGTGCAATTTTACATAGGGGTTCCTATTGTGACGTAGGGTAGCACTAAGGAAGGATTTTTGGAAATTTGACCCCTAAGGGGGTGAAAAGGGTAAAATACTGGTGTATGGAAAACCGAAACCCTTGAAGTTGCAGATATCAAACTTGACTTTTTAACTACTCATCTAGAAACAAGAAGAACTGCATACTCTCTTTTCTTATAATTAACCCTAAAGGGGTGAAAATAAGGGTTGAAGTATTGTAAAACCGAACTGCTGGATCAACGCACAGTCGAAACTACTGAAGCTAAGAACTTGAAATTTTACACAGGGGTTCCGATTGTGACGTAAGGTAGCACTAAGGATGAATTTTTGGATATTCATCCCCTAAAGGGGTGTAAAGGGTTAAAAACTGATATAGGGAAAATTTTAACCGTTAAAGTTACAATTGTCAAACTTGGCACATAAGTTATTCATTCTACGTCAAAAATAATTGCATATATTGTTTATCTAAAATTAACCCTAAAGGGACGAAAATAAGGGTTGAAGTTTTGTAGAACCGAACTGCCGGATCAACGCACAGCCGAAACTACTAAAGCTAGGAACTTGAAATTTTACACAGGGATTTCTTTTATAAAGTAGGGTAGCACTAAGGAAGGATTTTTGGAAATTCAACCCCTAAGGGGGTGAAAAGGGTAAAAAAAATTGTATGGAAAACCGCAACCGTTGAAGTTGCAGATTTCAAACTTGACATTATAATTACACATCTAAAATAAAAAATAAGTGCGTAAACTGTTTACTTAAATTTAACCCTAAAGGAGTAAAAATAAGGGTTGAAAAATGTGTATAGAAAATAAAACTGCTGAAGTTATTCTTATGAATATTTAACTTTTGTCCCTTTTGAACGACTTTTCAATTCAGTTTGAGCGAGAAAACAAACATTCGATACCTAAAATAGGTTTTAAAACTGTATATGAATGAGGCCGTTTATGTATTGATCCGATTGATCTCAAAATCGATCTGAGTTCCGATAATCTAAATTTGTATTCAGAATTGAAAATGTTGGCCGTCATTTTGAACTTTTTATTTATTGATCCGATTGGTCTCTGAATCGACAACTGATGGACCCATTGATCCGATAATCTAAACTCAGAGTCAGAATTGGAAATAAAAAATGCTGCACGTTGATTTTTGTTAAAAGTTTACGTAAAGGTTATAATGGCATAGTTTTAGCGATATAACGTCTACATTATCTTAAACATGCAGACGAAGTTGCGGGCAAATGCTAGTCCTCTATATTCTATAATCATTGGTTTATAGTCGTTGCACTTGACTTGACACTTGACAATAGTGATGGGTAGGACACGTAAAAAAATTGAGTTTGTATGAGTTACTCATTATGTCAAATGAGGTTGGACAATGTACCACCTCATTTAAGGGGATCCTCAAGTGAATGAGTAGTATGTACAAAATAAGTAATGAGGTCTTTTCTGAAATTTGAGGTAGATGAGGTTTGTATTAGTACATAGCAAAAATAATGAACTGAGACTTAAGCTTGAAGATGCAAGTTTCTGTTACTCGAGTGTGACATAATAATGTAAAAAAAATGTGTGTGTGTATTAGTGTACACACGTAAGAAGTGAAACTTCTTTATGACATCATTTTTCGAAAAATGATCTACTATTTACAAATTTACAGAATTGGTAAAATAAAGCTAAATTAAATAAAGTTTAAGTTTAGGAGGGGGGAAATTTTTGAGGGAATTTGGGATTTCTATCGGGGCCAATTTGTAGCCCTCACCGAGACGGTTCCGAGGATACCAAGCTCGGTGGGTCCACGACCTTTATTGGCCGAGATAGGTTTAGGGGGGGTGAGGTAAAAATTTTAGGTGGGGGTAGGGGCGGGGGGGGGGGTTAGGTTTCGTGGGGGGGCTATTGGGCACCTTAAAATATTTTTGGGTGGGGAAAGTTGTGGAGGGGGAATTCGGGAATTCTGTTGGGGCAGGATTGTAGGCCTCACCGAGCCGGTTCTAATGAACCCAGGGTCGATGGGTCTACGATGGATATTGGCGGAGATAGGAATAGGGGGGGTGACGTAAAAATTTTAGGTGGGGGTAGGGACGGGGGGGGTTAGGTTTCGTGGGGAGGCTATTGGGCACCTTAAAATATTTTTGGGTGGGGAAAGTTGTGGAGGGTGAATTCGGGAATTCTGTTGGGGCAGGATTGTAGCCCTCACCGAGCCGGTTCCAATGAACCCAAGGTCGGTGGGTCTACGATGGATAATGCCGGAGATATGAGTAGGGGGGGTGAGGTAAATTTTTTAGGGTGGGGGTAAGCGGGGGGGGGGGGGGGGTTCGTGGGGAGGCTATTGGGCACTGTTTTGGATTTGGGGTGGGGGAAGGCCAGAGGGGGGGTAAGGATCAAATTACAAAAATGTGGGTGGGACTTAAAATTTTGGGTGGGGCTTGGAAACGGTTGGGGGTGTGGCTTACTGAAGTGGGTACAGAATGTGTTCTAATGGTATACACTGTATTATGTCCAAATGTGGGATGATACACTAGTGTGGGATTCGTACTAAATACAGTTACAATACACAGGATTACTACTAAGTATTACTAATTTACTAAATAAATAAAGATGGCGCGTAACGCAAAAATGTGACTTAGAAATAAAGATGGCGCGTAACGCAAAAAATTTTCCAACCCCGATAAAGAAGTTTCACTTCAAAAAGAAAAAAATGTTTTAAAAAAAATGTTTTAAAATAATAAAGTATTTATTAAAAGCAAATTTACATATTATAATTTAAAAATAGCAACATATTAGCTTTTTCCCCATCAAGGCGGTTTCTTCGTTCCGATATCATCCGACGTCAAATGTTACGAATGTCGTTCCATAATACATTCACTTCAATTTCCTTGTTGTTAAGCATACGAAGATTGAGCGAGACTGACTTCAAAATACTACGCATACGTTTGCTCACTCATTCTTGCAAGAGGTAGCGACCATTACAATTGCGAGACAGCGACATTTTCACTACGTACCTCATACCTACTCAACTATTTGAGCTGGTACAAAATTTGTGTTTGAAGTCATGGGACAATTTATTCCTTTGTGTGGGACATTTGAGGTGCTTCATGTATGAGGTACCCATCACTACTTGACAATCACCAACAATCACAAATCAGTGACCAAGTCTAAACACAAGAAGGTAGCAAAACAAGAGAAATAGATTTAATAATTCTGAATACATTTTGTTGAAATTAAGTAAAATGGGGGACGAAAAGAAAAAAGCTTTATTTATATGTCTTGGTGAGTGACGAAATTAAAGTAGATAAACTTTTTTTTTTTAATTATGAATTATCATTTGTCCGCTTCGGGTTATAGTTGCTGTGGTTGCGATATAAATATTGGGAAAAATAAACAAAATTGGTCGATTTTTTTATTGGAATTATAATTCCGGCTAATAAATTGGCAATAAATTTAAAAAATCGACAATTAACCATCGGAAAATTTTCTATTAATTTAACGGACTGTTTTTTTAGACACTGTACACAGAACATATCAAAATTTAGCAAGTGGTTCATGGTCACTGCGTAAATTGTTAAGAGGTTGCCTATGTTCCACAATTTGGACTTTCTAGTTCCTGTAATTGAAGATGAAGACAGAGACCCCTGTTAGACTTTATTTTTTACACAATGAATTTTAGCTAACGTTGCACTTACCACTATCAATATATAGCATATATCAATATTTATAACTAATTTAATATATAGACTGATTGCTTAAATAAATATTATAATAATGTAACATTTGTAGGTAATATTTGTCGTTCCCCTATAGCTGAGGGAGTATTCCAGAAAACTGTAAATGACATGAACTTGGGTGATCAATGGGAAATAGACAGCGCAGCAATAGGTGGTTGGCATGTGGGCAACCCACCAGACTGGAGGGCATTGGACACTATGAAGAAACATGATGTATCTTATAGTAACCATGCACGACAAGTGAGTTGCATTGATTATAATATGATTGTGTAAATAGTTATTGGTGGAGAATGGAGAAATAAAACAAGCAATATCAACAAATACAGTCTGGCATCAGCAATTTGTACACCAATAAATTCTTAAATTACATTAAATACGAATAAATTTATACATAGAAGTTTCCATAAGATACAAATATTTGATTTTCGAATTACAATAATTTATTTTATTTTAGATAACACCTGATGATTTTAATTACTATGACTACATATTTGGAATGGATGAAGCCAATATGAGAGACCTTAATAAGAGAGCACCTAAAGGCAGCAAAGCAAAACTGCTGCTTTTTGGAGACTTTGATCCTCAGGGTGATAGAATCATCAGGGATCCTTATTATGTAAGCAGATAAAATGAAAACATGTTTATAAAATACACTCTATATAAGACTCAACAAACCTCTTTTTATGTATACTGTTATTAAATTTTAATAATACTTGAGCTTCATTGTTAATACAAGATTTTTACTACTGAATATTGCCTTGTAAATATCTGCAGATAATATTATTAGTATCAGGTTTAATCCAACATCTGATCTTGGTTGATGAAACTTGTGTCTTGTGCTATTTTCACGCGTATCAATTGTAGTTGGTAATAAAACTGCAGTCCCAGTGACTGTTGCTGCACTGTGTAATATATATTTTTTCTTACAGGACAGTGATGCCAAGGGCTTTGAGAAATGTTATCAGCAATCTGTGAGGTGCTCTAAAGGCTTTCTAGACAGTTTAAATAAATAATTATAATAAATTCTATTAAAATATTTTCCCTTGTATGTATCAATATATAATATTTTCCCTTGTATGTATGTATGTATATTGTATGGTTGCAATAAATAGTTTATAATCATGGTGTTTTTTCATACATTACAAGCCAATTCCACAGTTAGTGATAGTATAGTTTGAATAAGTAAACTGTCATCTTTATTCATTTCTTTAAAACAATAAATAAATCACATTAATTTAATGTGCTTATTTGGCATACATAGATCAATTGTCTCATTTCATTCTATTTAGGTAATGCAATGCCATACAAAATATAATATTTATCAAGAATTTATTGAGTGAACTCATACTCACATTGTCTAATTCATGGAAATTGATAATTCATAAATGGTAAAAAGTCACTTACTTATATTCAAAAACTATTTTTTTATCACATTTTGTACTTTTTTGAGAAAAATAGTTTACATAATCATTTCTTGATTTACAATACTGATCATCACTGGCTAGACAACTCGTCAAAAAGTTGTAGTTGGATTGCATATCTTTGGCTATCGTGAAGTTTATAAACCACAGTAGTGTATCATCATTAAAGACAGTTCCTAAGACTTTAATGCAATATGCATCTTTGCGACTTAACACTCCTCTATGTAAATAACTTGGGTGATTTTCTTTGGATTCTGTGTTTTCGAGTTCTTGCTCCGAATCAGAGACCTGCTCGGATGATAGGTGACTTGAGTACTCAGAAGTATCATCATCATCTTTAGTCAATAAATATATAGCCTTCTTCGAAAAACGATTGTCATCTTGGTAGGCAGGGGTGACAGCAATATCTTCATATGTAACTGTAAATACAAATATTATGTAGCAAGTTGAATATACAACTACACTTATTTTTGTGTGGGTGTGTTATAGTTAATTTCTATAAGTACAACATCCAAAGAAAAAGGAAATAATTAATACGGAAGATTTTAAGTACTTTACGCTTTGTTATATTTAATTACAATACAATTTTGTTGAAACATGTTTATGAAATAAAGTATTTGCAAATGATTACATTAAATTATCGTCCCTACACAAATAAGTTCATACAAATTAGTTCAATAACTTTTCGATATGAAAACAATGTTTTTTGCTAAACTTACTAGGTAACTCGTCGTCACTGTCTAGTATATCTTTTATTTTCCTCCGAGAGGCCATTCTACTTTAAAATGTCTCCACAATTTAAAATAATTCAATAATTTATCTGCGCAGCACCCGCACAAATTACTTCAATATATTTGTTCTAGTGATTTTCCAATTAACCACAGCAGAGATAATATAAGTATGGATAGGTGATTACTGAATTGAAAATCACAGACCAATAAACAAGAAAATACCCAGTCAATTATATAAACTCGGAAGTCAGCACAGGAAGTCAGACCCACAGTGTAAATGTCAGACCACAACTATCAATAATCAAATTCAGTAAATAATTATGACGTGTGAAAATAAGTCATAGGTGGTGCCATCTCTTAGTATTTCCGCATAACTATTTCCTTTATTATTAGTAATTAAACTGGATAGGTCATAGAAATATCGGAGTTTTAGATGTTATTTTGTAACGATTTCTTTAATCAAGTCTATTATTGTGTTTTAGCTTTTAAACTTCCGTCGGTTTTTCAGTAAAATGTTTCATCCACTTGTATTTAAAATAAAAAGAATTTGATTTATTGGGGTATCAAAATACAGATAGCGCAGTTGTCGATTTTGAATTAAACAGTTGCACAGACTACTATGAAAGAAGGTCTCTTAGTTAGCTCATGTACATTTAACGGGTATTCCCCCTTTTTATATAAATCACATACATGGCTTATACTTTAACTGGAATGTAAAAAAAGGATTTACAGAATAATGAGAAAATGGTATAAACAGGGTTAGTCACAAAGGGTACATACAGCCTGTAATGTTTATATATGTGTTCACTAATTAATATTGTATATTGTCTGTTGTGTGAGGAAACTAGGTTTGTAGAATGAAAGGTGGTGAAATATGCACTACGCAATTTATATAATATTACTCGAGCGTGTGCCTACGGACCGAGCGTCACAATGACAGACTTCTAGTATAGTGATTATCTATGGACTGACTCACTGACTGGCGTCGCTAACTAGCTTGTTGCTGAGTTGATTACCTGTGCTCCTACTTGCCGAAAGGATTTTTTCTTTTCTCGATTTCAGGGTTGGACCCATAGAAAAAATTTGTTGATTATAATGAGTGTAGCATCCCCATTACAGCTTTACATACCCTTTCTGACTAACCCTGTATAGCCAGTGTAAGTCAGACTGTCTCGGTGGCGTAGTTGTACTACGATACGATTACAAAGCTGAGGTTTCGGATTCGAATCCCGGGTCGGGCAAAGTGATATTGGATTCTTCTATTCATTAGATATCAGCAGTGGCGGCTTAAGGTAAGTTGGCACCCTGGGCGGTTGTGTATTGAGCACCCAGGTACATAAAATTTAGCACCAAATACTTAACATGCCTACCCCGCACATTTCGTGCTCGTATAAGATCAACGTTTTTTTATGCAATAGAAAAGCTATTAAGCCCCCTTTCGGTACCCTGGGGGCGACTGAAAGGGGTATGTCATTGTCACTGGTGTTCCAGCCCGGCACGTTATGGATGTTGTGGCCGAGCTGGGTCCCTAACAAAACCTACGCCAGAATACCGACTAAAAACCTCTCGATGACCTTCACATGGCACACGCATTATGGGCGACACCGGACATCCCAAGGTGAAAAGTTCGTGTTCTACGCTCACCTAAGCGCCCCGTCCAAAATCGTTGCTTCTATTATATGGGGCCCATCTCACTTAATAGCGTTTTTGGACGCTGGCTTAAGATATTATAGGCGTCCACGACAGAGAAGAGGCCATGCGATCTGGCACCCATATCCTAGTCGCTATGGGTAAGGGCGCCTTTAGGTCGCCTCTTACGACGAGCAGGGGATGCCGTGGCGAAATTCTTGCATCCCCACGACAGGGTAGAGGCGCCAGGTTATAGCCCGGCGTCCCTTCTTTACTGGCAGCGGCGAGCGCGATTGTTCGATAACGTTCGTCGCGATCCCAGTTCCCGCTTTCCTTCTGCGTGATCTTGAGCATTGCCTGTATCGACCTCCGACTCTCGACCATGGAGGGAATCATGGCCAACATCGAGAGATACGGCTAACGGCTGCACGGAGTATTCTGCACCCGTCACCCCAGGCTGGGCACTCCGAAAGAGTGTATTAGTTCTCACAATAGTGACACATAGTGGTTTCTTTCTTTCTCGACCGCTTTTACCCATCACAGGTATCTAACGAAGCAGGCGTGCCCCGATATGACCTGTGTCAAATGGATCTCCAACACGCCGCGTGGCGCCTTTTCGGCAACTGGTAACGAACAGGACGCACTGCCACAATAGTCCACTCACTCCCTCTCTCTCTATCAAAGGACTGGTAGTTCCTCTTGACGAAACGCTTCCTCCCGCCAGTAATAAACCGACGAAAGGGCTTTGGCGTCAATTTCCCAGGGAAGGAAACCAGCAAGAACGCCTCTTGGGCGACAATACAATATCCCCTGAATCGTGATCATCCGCTTCGCCACCACTCGAAAGAACAGCGCATTGTCTGCGCAGAGATTATTTTGATTAGTGGGCTTAACAGACCGAGGCGATATGTAACGTCGGGTTATCGTCTACAAATTTATAAGTCGCAGGTTTGACCCCACGACAAATATTGAAAATATCTTTAGGCACGGGCACCTCAGTAGGTACCAACTTCTCCCTCTCGACCAATTTTAACGTCGGGCAGCTCGAATCCTCGACGACCGAGTTGTTTCCGAACGGTTTAATCATTTTGCTTGGCGTAGAGATGTAGCATCGTTCTGCGTTATTTTTTGCATATCTCTCTGCTGCTAAGTGCCGCCACCGTACCATGTGTCAAACCTCTAAATACCATCCACATTACCTCGGACGTTGCAAATCCACTACGGTATCCTTCTCCCGACATTTTCTTCCACATACTACAAATCTCGGGAACCAATTGCCAACAGCAGCATTTCCGGACAAATACAACCTGGCGACCTCCAACAAGAATCTGGTGATTTTCAAAGGTCGGCAACGCATCTCTATTCCCTATGGTGTTACAGATTTTAATGGGTGGCGGTTATCACTTACCATCAGGTAAACCTTACGCTTGTTTTTCCATTTAATATAAAAAAAATCTGTAAAAGGCCATCGATCGCACGACTCCCGCGTACAATCTCCGACAAAGGATGCCGGGACCTTCGAGGTTGACAATGACAATGTTCCTGTTGCCTTAACTAGTTTCGGTCTTAGGCTTTTTAGCATTGATTGTGGAACAAGACTATTACGGAGAACATGGTATTTAAAATTTGTTACGTGTGATTCTTGAGTCTTATTTATGTCAGAGGAGATATTTTCGATAAGAATTAAACAGTTAATTTTAGTGAAATTTCAAATAAATTTCTCGCCAGGGCTGCCGTTATGAACTATATTGTTTTCCGAAAACAGTAGGTACTTAGCTCAGTCTGAGTTAGAGATAAATAAAATATGTTTATATAAATCAAATGTTTTATTAATCTTTTGTATACTGAATAATTTCTAGTTGTCCATCTTTATTGAGTTTCAATGTTTTTAATCGTCGCTCTTTGAAACGACCCTTCATTATTTTTACTAAGCCATACTCAATGACCTCTTCCAATGGAGCTCTGAGGTAATTAGGGTACTGCCCTATTAAAGAATAGCATATTTTGTACAAAAACCTATGGGTAATTCCATCCGAATAATGTATCAGCAATTCTTTCCATCGTATATCAGTCCACACCTTGTATGATTCATATGTCTTCAATCTGAAAAATAAAACTTCGTGTAAAATAGTTTTTTTTCATTCGGACCACTACCTAAGTGCATTACAGTATATATAGGTAAGTTCAATACCGTCCAGATAACGTTTTGATTGGCAAAGACGGGACACAATGTACTGGAAAAGTATTTGGCAACCGGTTCGTTCAGATAGAGATTATTGTGGACATTAAAGTAAGGCTTGTTTTTTTATTCTTCCATATTACATCAAAGAATTTCATATAAAATTCGTCTTGATACAGATGGTAAAACATGTTTAGCGAGGGACATCGCTCCAAAACTATAGTGACTCTTTAAGTTGATTCACGATGCGGATCGCTCATTGCTGCAAACTATTCAAGGGATCAAGAAGTATTGATAGGAACCGACTCAAAGGGCGAGCAGTAATGTTATTACTGCTCGCATCCGGCCGTACATGCGTAAGCGACAACCTTGACTAGGTATGAAAAACCAACGCACCTTCAACGTTCAGGATTGTGGCCTTACGAGAGATTGCAAATATTAGACTTTCGATGTGGTGTCTTGGATTCAGATTTCAACGGATATTCACAAAATGTAACCGATACGAGTATCAGGCATTGTGACATCAGAACAAATAACAATGTAAATGTGGGGATGGTTGGAAACAACAGTCTTCGAATCGAGCATTACCACCAAAGAAATTTGTCAACAATGTGGTTCTTGCAGCCTGTTCAATTATCCAAACTGGCTTCTCTGGCTGTAAATGTCTTTATGCGGGGTTATTTACCTCTTGAGTTCATTGTTTTGTCACCCGCTTTATTAGGGAGGGAAGTGGACAATAATTTATTTCCAACTCCTCCTATTAATTTAACTTTTTGATTGATTTCGTTGTGGGTTAAAGACAAGTTAGACATTCCCGGAGACTCGCTGAGCTTCAATGCTCAGTGTCATTAAAATGCGTGCCACTGTTGATCCTGGCTTACAGGAGTTGCAGTGGCGGGTGTGAGGGCGGGACAGTCAAAAGTTATCGGGATGCTCGGCATATCCTAGGGACGCGCTGGCAATCTGAATTAACAGAGACTTTCTCGGAGCTTTTGGCGCCACGGTTACAGCTATTAATCGAAACTTATGTGGAACTTAAAAACTCCTTGTACAAATAAGGTTAGCATAAGTATAAAAAAAAAAACAAGTATTTTATCTATTATTAAGTTCACATATTTCTGGATTGCGGGCCACAATACGTCGTGGACCACCATTAGGGAAGATATTTCATTAAAAATACTGTGTAATGAAATAATAGGTATCCTTAATACTTACAATTTCAGTGTCTTCTTTCTTAGTTTGTATAATTTAATATCCTTCTTAACAAATAGTTGAACATGCAAGTATTTGTACCAAAATGATTGCAAGTATTCATGTGGGTGGTCCATATCATCTTCAACTTTCGACCATACTGATTTATCAATTTTTTTGCATTTCAATTCATCCACAGACATTCCCGAATGTTTCATCAATGAATTTAAAAATTTGGAAGCTACAGGTAATGTCCATTTTAACCTCTTCCTTGGTGGTTTTCCTGGAGACAACATGCAATACGAAATTTTTATCAACACAATCCTTTTCGAACGACTTTTGAATTCAGTAAAAGCGGAAAAGACAAAACATTTGATAACTAAAATAGGTTTTAAAACTCTATGAATAATGCAGTTAGTGATTTTTAAAAATTCAAAAATCATTAGGTATCAATTTGTATGGTAGGAAGGTTTACTAACTGTTGTAAGATACCTTTGGTCATAAATGTAAGTCTTTTATAAATGCCTCTGGGTTCTCTGCATAAAATTGTAGATAAATATGTAACTGCTGTTGAAGGTTTGTGGTGGAAACAAACTTTCATTATTTTTTCTTCCTCTGGGGTGTAATGTTTTGTGACTGGTTCTACCATATGAGATGTTACATGTCTATATACTTGATAAACTGTCCTCTGCAGCCCTCTTGCCAAATATGCTGCAACGAAACGCCTCACCTTCTCGTGTTTAGTATTCGGATTTCGGGATCCACTTTTATTACGCCATCGAGCAAAGCTTATAAGCTTATCTGGCAAACTATATTTCTGTAAGTATAATATGTATCTCATCATATGTTATTGTGGATTGTATGTATAATATGTTATTGGGGAATGTTACACAATAAGCTGTTTCTCAAGTGTCAACCAGCAATATAGTGATAAGTGGAATATGATAGTGATTCAATTATGGTTTGTTGGTTATTATCAAGTGTTGCAGAAAGGAATTTGATACCAAAATCACATGTACAAAAGTGTTGATACTATATCTGGAAAGGGAAAAATCAAATCAGCATGCAATCTGAGTAGAATTGAAATTATGTAACTATCCAATGTTTATTATTTACCAATTATTATTTATTGGTATCAAATTTACTGAAGAGTATTTTTTTCTATTAACGTTATTAGAAGAAAAAACAACACTGCTTACCTTAATAAATTTTCTCCAATTTTTTTTAATCTTTTTATCTTCTTCTTGTGTGATAGCATCGGTTTTGTACTGTTCTGTCTCCTTTTCATTTGTTTCTTGTAACCGACGAGTGAGGCATGTGGATGTTTGGTACCAAGGTTGCTCCCACAGTACCATCTCATCTTTGCAAGTATCAAACAGCAACTGGAGACATTAAAAAAATAAAAACAATATGCCCATCAGTCACATACATAGTCCTGGCCCCACACTAAGATTGAGTCTTGTGTTGTGGGTGTCGGAAACTATGAGAGACTTTTGCTCTTACATACATCCAGACCAAACAAATACCTGTGGATTACAAAAACATTTACCATTTTAAACATTTGGATACCAAATGGGGTAGAGTTGAAACTTGCAGAATTAAATAGTCTTACAGCACATACTCTCAAAAGATCATCCAGATATTGTTCTAGTGCCATTTTAGTATCCTTATCAAATGTCTGGCCTTTTGCCCAACCAATTCAGCCAGGTAAAACAATAAAATGAATTTGAATTCATTTTCTAATTTTAAACCTATTAACATTGCATTATTTTTACTCTTTAGTTGGATCTTTTACTACTGCATGTGTTTTAATTATTATTTTTTAAATTATGTTTGAATAGGAAATTATATCGTTTTCAATTGAAAATAAGGAATTATAACCTATGTTTCTATACCCATGTTTTCTAATACAATAGGTCTGCCAAACAAGCAAACAGGTCACCTGATGGTAAGTGGTCATTGCCGCCCATGAACACACACAGCATCATAGATGTGTTGCTGGTCCATGAAATCGGCAGGGGGGGGGGGGGGGTCAGGAAGGAAAAAGGACGGGAAGGGGAAAGGGGTATTGGGAATCTGGCAATCTCATTCAACGAACGAAACGCGACAGCCAAGCTATCGCTTCACGTTCATCTCCTGTGGGACAGTGGTACCGCCCCGGACAAGCCTGCCTGACTCATGACTGACAACTGCGTGGCTCTACCATTTCGCAAAGATCTTCGATCGATGTTATCGAACAGTAATCGTACCGTTGTTTTGTTCAAATAAATACTGTGATGTGTAAGTTATAAATATAAAAAACAATTTAAAGCCTTATCCATTACGATAATACCCGAATGTTTAACACAGGGAACTTAATGCCAGATGTTAATAATTCAGAAATAAGCAGTACCTCCATAAACTCGCTATCCTCTTCATGAATTTGGTAAATATGGAATAATACTTTATCAATGGCTGTGGGGTCTGAAATATCCTCAATTTCGGCTGCCAATTTTTTTAGGTCCGTAGACATATTGAAATTATGTTCTACGATGTTACTGAACAAAATTAAAATATTCTTTTATTCCTTTGCGCTTCTTTGATCATAAGGTTTCAATGAAATTTCTCATGTAAAGTTCATTCCATTCACCATTGCAGGGGTTGGACACTTCGGTACAACCTTAGTATTTCGTTTTTTTTTTAAATAGTGACATCTATTAGCGTCCCCTCAAAAACTTATTTTTTATTAACGGCAACACTTTAACGCCATAAAAAAACGACTGGCAACTACAACTAACAACTTCATTAATTCATTATTTTTGTAATCACCACAGATTACTTAGGTCACTGTAATCACTTTGACGGTTAAATTTTGCGCGCGCGCATCATTGTAATTTTCGTTCATTGTGTCCATATTTTCTGTGATAAATTTACCATCTGATCAGCGTTGAGTTGAGAACCTTACTCCTCCGCAGTGAAGTGTTTAATTTATCCAGAATTTTTTGTGTGAACTTGGAGTTGAGCTTCGTTCCTCCATTTTCTGTGTGATTCGATATTTGCGAAAAGACGCTTTTAACTTATTGTGTGCCTGCGATACACAGACGATTTATAGACGTGTGTTTTCTTTTAATTCTGTGTTTAATTTGTGATTATGCCTAGGCGATGTGAATTTGGGTGTACGTACAAGAACGGTAAGCCAATTCCTTGTTTTTTTGTCTTGTCCACTAACTTTTCTCTGAGAAACTTATTTAAATTGTTGTTGAAAGAAAAATACAGTAAATAACCCATCTTACACTATTATTTTAACAATGCAAAGCTATACTCTGTTACTGTAATAAAATGCTGTTTAAAAAGAAATTTAAATCTGTGCGAATCCATCATAATGTCACAAAACATATTCATAGATCTTTATCTTTAATTTTGTCATATTAAACATTAACGTCATCAATAAAATTCATAACGAGGATACATAAGAAGTTGAAAGCAAAAAATATTAAGTTGTAATTTTAAATAGTCAATAATGAACTATGTATCTTTTTTGACCGAGTGAAAATTATTACGCTTTATGATTAAACAGTGTAGAATTGACATCAAGGGTCTTTGGGAAATCATGAAATATTGTTACATTATTGTCATTAAATTTTTCAGGTGTTACTTACCATCGATTCCCACACCCTGAAAAAAATCCTGAGGGATTTAAGGCTTGGGTAAAGCTAATAGGAGGGAAATTGGAGACGGCAGCTGATGTTGCATTTTATAGGGAGAAGGTCATCTGCAGTTCTCATTTCGCCAGCCATTTTAGGAATCGAAATAATCGTTTAAATGCTTTGGCCATTCCTACACTACATCTTCATGGTAAGATTTATACTATTCTGTATTTTAACATTAATTACACTAACTTCGGCCTGTCCTTGCGTTTGTTAACTTTCTGTCAGTAATTATACTGATATATGCAAAAAGATTTTGCTAAATCAATACTTACATAATTTGCTCAATCAAATAAAAAATATCCAGATATAAAAAGTGTGTATAATACTTAATTCATAATTTAACACTTAAAATACTAAAATGAATGTGAAAATATATTTGTAGCAACTTGTGATGTATCCATCATAGTATGTAACTATTAAATGATTAAATAACAAAATTATGCTATTTTAAGGTGTATCACTAATGCACCAGTTTTACCTGATCCTGAATTAAATCAGCCATCAACATCAAGAATTATGTCGACTGAATGTCCAGGTATTTAAAAAAAAACAAACACAATAGTTGTCACCTTGAAATGGTCTTATAATTATTGTAATTGGATTATTTTGTATAACTTGAGATTATGTCGTCAATTAATTAGTTACAAAATGTTCTTATGTTGCCTTCTTGTGGTCAAAACCATATTTAGACCCCACTTCACTTGAATGGCATATAATGCAATACCATTTAGAAATTAAAATCAGAGTAGCTCATATTTCAATTCATCAGTAATTCAGTAAGTGGGGGTTATTATTTAAGCTGCTTGATCTGAAATAGGAACATAAGGCAGTAAGCAATATTATTTATTTCCCACATAAACAAATATTGTACATGCTTATGTTTCATTTTTGTCATTTCAGAAGCAGTGGATAATATATTATCTTCAAATGCCTTAGCTACACTAGATTGCCAATCTGCCTCAAGACTATCGGTGACAGGTAAATATCACAGTGGCAATAGCAAGTACCAATTTAAGTGACTTATGCAATCTTAGATTTATGTTTTATATGTGTTTGGTAGTTATTTGGAATTTGTAACAAAATTTTTATTTAAAGAATTGGCTGCAGATGGTGGACTGTAAAACATCTGTCGGTTTTAAAATTTATTTAAGCGAGGATTGTAATTTAATGTATTGTGTAAGTTTAGTTTAAATGTGCCGTCGTAAACTATTGTTTTCTCCGCCATCTCATAGTCCGGAACATGCCGGCGCAATAAAACCTTTATATTTAAACTCTTTGTTAACAGCACTCCTTTGTTGGAAGGAAATATAAAACAATGTATCTTTACAGCACAGATGTTTGGGTAGATCTTTATTTAGTTTCTGAATATATTCTATTGTCACACTCTAATCCTTGTTCGGAGCACCTATAAAATTTCTTTATATTTTAAACAAAAGGAACTACTACAATCTTATCGTAAGCACATTTCCTCCAAGTTGCATTATTATTAGTATTAGTATTAGCTACTACTTTACTCGGTATTCGTATGTGTCTAATATATGATAGTTAGTTTCCTGAAATTTCTAATATAAACACTTAAATCCATCAAACTATCTTCTTTGTATACAACTTGAACCACGCGGCGACGAATGGGCACATGCAGTACAAGAAATTATGCGCGGTCAAGCGAAGCCTTATTAATGAAATGATGTATGTACTGTTCTAACACAATTTTCACTTTTTTCAGCCATGCTGCCTTCTCTTCATTTAATGGCTGAACATAACTACTTATGCAAATGTGAAAGGAAAACAAAGTAAGTGTCATTATATTTATTTAAGCTTCTTACAATAAAAAATGAAAATGGTATTACATTATTCCAATTGTTAGAGATAACTGAACTTTCAGGCACTATACCTAGATCGTATTATATATGATATATTAATAATGTAAAGATTGCGATAAATAACGACTCCATACATCATCATTCATACAAAGCTTAAAATATGACTGATGTATGATGAGTCAAATGTTAAAAAAGAAGTTTAGAATTTATCAATGTTTATCAACAAGAATGAATTGAAAAATGTTTTTTGCAGCCATATTTCTGCGATAGAGTTACAAATTTAAATTGAATCAGAGGCCATCATATTTATGAACAAGTGGAAAAGTGTGTAAAATAAAATATTGCGTAGTTGAATTACCTTAGTTTTGAAATCAATCTCACTTTAAAGACCGGAAACCATTTCAGTTTTTATCTACAAATAAATACTGAGGAATAATATAACAATTAAAAGAATATAAATCAAATTAAGAATAATAATTTATTTAGGTGATCTTAATATACTAAAATTGTTCGAAATTGTATTTACTAGTTATAGAAAAAACAATTGTTACAAACTTCATATATCATTGAAAATTTTATTTACAAATTAAGATTAAAACCACCTTTTCCATTGATTGCATTATGGGTAAATAAAATATGAAGGATAATTATTTGTGAAAATTCTTTGATAAAACTTTATTATTTAAGATAGTTCTGAAAGTTTATATTTAATTAAAACAATTAATTATTGTTAAAGTCTAGCCTAGAAATGTGGTATGTCAATATCATGTTCCACATCAGCAATATTTTTTATTCTGCAAATGTTACGCAAATATACTAGAATATTCACATAGATTTTTTAGTTCTTATAAATTATTTTCGACATGAAATACACCAGCTTTAAACATTGCGTTACCACTTTCATCACTGAATATATTCATGGCACTTAATTTCGTTAATTCTTTTTATAAAAATACCACAAGTCTTGGTGATAAAAATATAATATATAATATATGTGGGGGACCAAAATATCCCCCACATTGCAGCGATATTAGAAAATGTTAACAGCTAGTTAAATAAAAATATAATACCTACAGTAGCTCGAATCTTTATCGAAACGACTATATTTTGATTTGTATGCCATTTATTAGCTATGGTAAGCAAGAGGCCCTCTCACTGATAAATAAAAATCATAGATATATTTATTCATCTGTCTACGATTATTGAAACTGATAAATGATAGAACTCATATTAGAGTTAGCAATTTTAATCTCTAGAAAAAGACAGTTTATCGATCCAGGCCGTAAGTAGGGATAGAACACTTTATGTAGGAAAGGTAAAGGGAGTGTGAGAACAGAGTTGTCCCTTGCTCGTTCAATTTATATTCATACAAGCATTTTCCGCGACTAAAGCGCTGTTGCGTAAAAATCAACGGTTAAATTAAAGCCTTTGCATAGACTGCTTACAAAATGAGTTAAAGATTATAAAATGTTCGATAACAATTATTATTGTAAACACCCCTCGCCTTTAAAATAACAATAGCAATTGATGAAGAAATACTTAGGAAATTACATGGCGTGGTTTCGTTACAAGTACGTACGTATGCATTTTTCACAATCGGTTACCTAAATGGCGACAACCCTACCAGATTTTCCTGATTGGGTGTTCCTTCTACTCCCCTTCTTTTGTTTCAGTCGAAATGTCCTACATTTGAACGAAATGCATAAGTAAAAATTGGTCCGACTCGCCCCATTTAACGATACTCCTAAGCAGAAAATATTGAAAATGTAATAATAGTACTCATTCAATCAAAATAAACTCTTTAGTACTAGATCCTTTCTCTATTGGATCATCTAATTTTATGAAGAATAATAAAATATATCAAATACACAATTTGATGTTAAACCACTATTTTCTCATTTCAGACCAGAAACAGTTGAAAAGCATTCCTTCATTGGTATTAAACCAAATAAAAACTACCAGAAGTCAGTTGCAGGGACTGAAGAAAGAAATCCGAAGATTGCAAAAAAAAATTTGTCTTTTAAAGCGAGACTCTCCAGTATTGACAAAATTAACCAGGAGAATTGTTTTCAAAAACTGACAAAAAACATGACAGCGGCTGCCAAAATATTTACCAAAATGCAACATGGACAAACTACGAAGAAAAAAGGCGGTCGAAGGTTTAATTTAGAGGAAAAAGTATTGTCACTCTCAATTTACAAGCGGAGCCCTAAATGTTACACCCTATTAAGTAAATATTTTTCTTTACCTTCAGCCAGGTGTATAAAGCGGGTTTTGGCTAAAGTAGAAATTGAGACTGGACTGAATAAGTCTATTTTTATTAAAATGAAAAAAACTATTCAAGAGCTATGTCCAGAAGATCGCCTATGTTGCTTAATGTTTGACGAAATGTCAATATCACCTCAAATTCATTATGAAGCCGCAAGGGACACGTTAAAGGGATTTGCTTGGCACACCAAAAATATTGCTGACCATGTCTTAGTCTATATGGTTAAGGGAATAAAAAGAAACTACAAGCAGCCAGTGGCTTATTACTTTACAAGGTGTCTGAGTAAAATCACTTTAAAAAATATTACAAAAAACGTTGTGAAATACTTAAATAATGCAGGGCTTAAAATTATTTGCACAGTCTGTGACCAAAGTGCTGTCAATGTCAGTACAATCAATGAGATTATTGACGAAACACGAAAGCAATTTATTAAAGAGGGAAAAAATTGGAGGCACGAAATAATGCAAATAGGAAAAGCGCGTATTATTCCGCTGTTTGATGTTCCTCATTTACTAAAAGGAATACGAAATAACTTATTGACCAAAAATTTAATATACTTCGACTTCGAAGAAAATTTGGAAAAAACTATTAAATGGGAGTATTTCCAAAAGGTTTATGAGTGCGACAAGATATATGGAGAGTTAAAATTGTTACACAAATTAACAGACGAACATATCTATGTAGATAAAATTAAAAAAATGAAGGTCAAATGTGCCGCTCAGATATTTAGCCACAGCGTAGCTGTAGCTACAGAGCACCTGTCAGGAAGAGGAGACTTACCAAATGAGTGCCGTCAATTGATTAAATTTACGTTGATGATTGACAACTTATTTGACTCCATGAATGCTAGCACCTTCAAATCATATAATGGGAAAATTTATAAATGTGGTGTTAAAAAAAACTCTCCTCACCATGAATTGTGGATGAAAAGCGTACGAGTTTTAAAAACTGTAAAATTTGTTCAAGTTAAAAAAGAAATTAATGATAAAATCCGATTAATTGAATCACGTGCTGTACCTTCTATCACAAATTTTATTCGTACAATTGAGGGTATGCAACATTTATGGACAATTCTGTCCCAAAAGTATTCATTTGACTGTATGTTAACACGAAATTTTAACCAGGACCCACTGGAAAATTTCTTTGGGAACATCAGAAGTTATGGGGTGAGGAATACGTCACCGAACGTTTTAGCATTTGAAGGGGCTTTTAAGTCCCTTCTCCTTAATAATTTTAACTCACCCCACTCTCTTCACGCTAATTGTGAAAATGACAATAATGAGTGTTTGCAACGTTTGAATTTCTTTTTAGAGGAAAAAAACACTTCCGATGTTCCCAATGATGAGGCACTACAAATTCAAAATGAGCAAAATGATGAAATTGTGGTGCCTTCCATCGATCTTAGTCCTAAAAATGTCGACAACGGCCAGGCAAATTATGTGTGTGGGTGGGTTCTGGCTAAATGTTTACAAAAAATATCAAAAAATTGTAAGCATTGCAAAAATGAAATAAGCAATAATCAGTCCAACTCAAATGACTATATTAAAGCAAAAGAGTATAAAAAAGGACAGAATTGTCTATTGCACCCATCAAAGGAGGCGGAAAATACGTTCCTACAGTTACAGAACATAACACAAGAAATTTTAAAAAAAGATATACCCAAAAATAAATTAAAAGAAAAAATTAAATATTTTACTAGCATATTTGTTGATTATCCTTTTACATGTCAAAAACATAAAGATGAATTAATAAAATATTTTGAAAATACTACTATCAATGTGTTGATTTATAGTTGGTGCCGATCAGTTAATCGGATTTTAGCGGGTAAAATACATTATAATGGTGAGGATGACGAAATAAAGAATGCTGCACAACTGTTTTATAATAAAAATAAACATAAAAAGTAAACAGTTTTTTATTTATTTAAACTATATGATGACCCAACCCGGTGAACCCTTTCTGAATGAATACACAACTTAATTTAGGAAATTATTAAATGCGCAGTCCGTTTTCAATATCAGATGTAAGAGATTGTTACACTTAAGTAATTGGTAATCGCCTAGTTATATTACAGACAAGTTTCAGTGTAAACAATTGTTGGCTGGTCATTAAATAAAATAAAAAAATATCACAATATTTTTTAAGCACAAGGAATAATTCTTGTCATTAAATGAAACACCCTAAACTGTTTTTATATCGTCATTGTGCATCCAAAATTATTTGTTTATCCAAAATTCCGTTCTTTTATAATTATTGCAGAGTGATTTTTGTAAGTTATCATACTAATAATAATTTGGAAATGTTTTTATACAGGAATTCAATTTGAAAAATTAACGCGGGCTTTTGGATGCGCACGAACGATAATAAACCTACCTACTTCTCATGAAGGTCAGTGACCTACGCAACTATGTACTTCAAAATTAGTGTCGGCGGACGATACCAGATGGAGCTTCAAATGACATTAGGGATGCATCAAAAAATCTTTGAGTGGCATCTCTATACCCAGTGTATTACTATACTCTATGCACCATTGTGATAACCTTAACACAGACACCCTATCAAACTCAAAACAATGTGCACTTGACATTTCATTTTCTTACTAAAAAAACAGGACTGCGCATTCTGATTGAAAAGCGAGTCGAGCCGTCGAGCGAGAGATGTTGAATGGAGGATTGTGTCCCGCGCTAATAGGGTGACCATATTAAATGTAACACACACGCACAGATCCAACAGTCACTTAAATGGCAGGGCCCCACACTAAGATCGAGTTGTAGCGGAGCTACTTTTTTTATATATATTTAGTTTAACTTCTTATAAAAATCATTATTTATAATCATTAAAATTAAAAACAGTTAATAAAAAATACATTCTGATCATAATATAGCATTCCATAACATTCACTTCTGTATTGTAGAATTATTAGTATTAAAAATAAATATTGTTCGTCGTGTGACGTGGGTATCAGATGCTACGAGAGACTTTTCGGTCTCACAAACACTCAGACCCGAGACAAATACTTGTGGGCTTCACAAACATTTCTCTCGGTGCGGGGATTGAACCCGCGGCCTCTCGTTTCACAGCCGGTATCTAACAAAGTTGTCAAGGAGTATGTCTACCTCGGGCAATTAATGCAATTGGATAGGTAAAACTTCGAAAAGGAAGCCGATAGGAGGATTCAGTTGGGCTGGGCAGCGTTTAGGAAGTTGTACCACATATTTTCGTTGGATATACCACAGAGCCTGAAGACGAAAGTGTTCAACCAGTGCGTCCTGCCTGTAATGACGTACGGAGCCGAGACGTGGACACTGACTGTGGGGCTAATCCATAAGCTTAAAGTCGCTCAAAGTGCTATGGAAAGAGCTATGCTCGGAGTTTCTCTGAAGGACAAAATCCGGAACGAGGTGATCCGCCAGAGAACCATGGTGACCGACATAGCTCTGAAAGTTAGTAGGTTGAAGTGGCAACGGGTTGGCCACATATGTCGCAGAACAGATAACCGCTGGAGTAAGCATGTTCTGAAGTGGAGACCGCGTCTTGGAAAACGTAGCGTGGGACGTCCTCTGGCCAGATGGCGGGACGACTTGCACAAGAGGGCCGGCAGCGACTGGATGCGTAAAGCACCATACCGGGCTCTGTGGCGTACCTTGGGAGAGGCCTATGTCCAGCAGTGGACTGCAACGGGCTGATGATGATGATGATGATCTAACAAAATGCGCCACGGAGGTGCCGAAAAAACGTCTATCTAGGGCTATCTTATTAAAGAATGGCAGCTGCGTGCAAATTATAAATTTTTATTGTATTTTAACAAAATTAAATTTCTGGATATTCTGGTTAGGATAATCTTATATACTTTTTAAATTATTTTATTGTCATCAGTCCTTGACAAGTGTGCAAAATTTCATGTCCACAGATTACTTATTCATGTCAATCAATCCCAAATACCCAAATACACCCAACAGTCACATACATAGTCCTGACCCCACACTAAGATTATTACGTATTATACAAACAGGACTGCGCACTCACGAAATAGTGTTGTCCTGAAATAACACATATGTGGAATAAGGTTTAATTTGCTGTGATAAAAGACATGGAGGCCAAACGAGACGAGTGAGATAGTACATGGAGGTCTATGTCACTTTTCTTTCGCTACGGTGACTATAATAAAACCCTATCTTAAATCTTTTTTTAACGCGCTTTTATTAGCTTCGCCTGTATGTATGTATGTAATTGATTGATTGAATTGAAATTTTTCAAACTTGTCAAGGACCGATTACAATATAATAATTAAAAAAGTATATGAGATTATTCTCTCCAGAACCTTCAGAAATTTAATTTTGTAGAAAAAACAGTTAAAGTTGGTAATTTGCGCGCAACTGCCATGCTTTGATAAGGTAACCGTAGATAGATGTTTTTTGGCAGCCTCCGTGGCGCAGTTGGTTAGATGCCGGCTGTGAAACGAGAGGTCGTGGTTTCGATCCCCGCACTGGGACAAATGTTTGTGAAGCCCACAAGTATTTGTCTCGGGGTTGGGTGTTTGTGAAACCGAAAAGTCTCTGGTAGCTTCTGATATCCCCGACAAAAGACTCGATCTTAGTGTGGGGTCCTGCCATGTATGTGACTGTTGGGTTTCTGTGTGAGCATTAAATTTATTATGGTCATCCTATTAGCGCGGTACACAATCCTCCACTCAATATCTCTCGCTCGGCTCGTTTTCTCGATTAGAGTGCGCAGTCCTGTTTGTATAATACGTCCATGCCACAGACAGAGAAGTATGAAGGAGAATTTAGTGATTATCGGAATTCCCCGACATTCTGATTTAGGCGAATCGATTATACATTGTTGTTACCATAGATGTAGTATATTGTTACCTTGTAGGTACTTACTAAAACTTTCAGGCACTATCTTAAGTTGTAATAAAGAATGTCCAGAAATGAATATTTAGGTATAAATGTATACAAATATTACTTAACATAAACAAAAATATTTAATTATGTATAACGATGAAAACGATTTTTAATGTTTATTTTTAAGTTCAAGAGAAAATTAAATTTAGCTTGTAATAAGCGTATATTATGCGGTATGCCTGCAGTACGCCTAGGCGGAGGATAAAAACTATTTTAAAAACCTTAGCTACATCTCTAGTGGTAGCGGTAGAAGGTAGTAAATTCTTTCTATGTAGTCTGTGCCCTGTGGTAGTAAAGTCAAGACTCAAGTCATAATTTTGTGATTTTGCACATAACTATCTTCATGGGTGATGGGTAATAATCTTCTACAAAATGATCACAGGGCGATAAGAATGAGATATTTTCCAAATACACATTTTGTGGTTCATTAATTTCTGTACTTATCCAATGAAAACCATATTATTATATTTTATTAGGTAAGTTGTTATCTGTTCTCTTGATAATCTAGTTTTTGGTTAGTTTTAGAAAATCATAGACATTTGGTCCTTGTTTATATTACAACAATACTATAAATACCTTTTACCATTATATATTGCCATCATTTACTATCACGTTTTGGAAAATATGTATTTTGGATAACTATAAAGTTGATGAATTTATGATAGCAAAATATTATTATTAAAAGATAACTTTTCCTAATTTTGCAGTCTGACAATTTCAACCATTAAGAAATAATAAAAAAAATCGCTTCTGATTGATTTTTTGGCAATAATACCAACTTCATATACTATAAATGTATACTGCATAAATACTGAAATATTGATACTTATATATTAGAATATTTGGTTATCTGCATAAATAGTTACATATTGTATCATAATTTACACAGTGTATGTAATAAATTGTATGTATTTTTGTGCCAGCATATCTCATATTGGTTATTTTTTTACAGAATTGTATATGTGTTTATTGTTTAATGGGATGAATAATATTATTCACTGATGGGGGCATTATTCCCATTCCAGCTTTATGTTGCCAAACAGACTTAGATTACAGGAATTATGTTTGTTTCCCATGAACAAAATGCCAGTAAGAAAAAATACCAAAAACCAAACATACTCAGGAAGAGGCCAAAAGTATCGGTTGCTAGGCCAGCCATACCACAAAATGAATCTCCTACAACCACTAACATACAATATCATAAATTAGCTGCTCAAGCTGAAACAGATCAAAATAACCAGAAAAATTTGAATACAATCTGTTTTGAGAAGATTACGTATAAACAAGAAGGGAATAATGAGCTTCAGGAGAACTGCACAACTAATTTTGGATTTGATTCCACCACAAGAATTGACATTTTCAACAATAAACAGTCATATAGTGAGTACATTTTAATTGTTAAGGTAATTATCACTTATTTTGAAAGACAAGGAAAACATAGTGAGAATTCCTAAAAAGATTTTATTAGAATTTTGGGGTAAGTTATGCATAACAACGGCATAAGGTCAGTGTAGTAAACTAAAAGGCCTGCTCCTGAAAACAAATACAATTATTGTAAACTAAATTACTCTGCAAATTAGGTGAAAAGTTGTTGAAGTGTTACATAAGGAGAGAGTAAGGGGAGATGGAATAGTCAGATCAGAACACCTTGTGAATATATTGTGATTGAATTGTATGCTATGTGATTGTAAATTATGACATTAATATTGTAATACTTATACTGTAAAGAAAAATGCAAAAGGGATTTCTAAAATCACATCAATATGCAGTTCCTGCACATTTAAATACAGTGGGATCCATTTATAATGACAAAACATTGTTTGTGAATACGGGCATTACTCAATCCAGTCAATGAATTACCTTGAACTGTAATCTAGAATATTATGGAACTCGCAGAAGATTATAACTGTTTGTCAGATAATTAACAAAAAAATTGCAATATTGCAATTATAAATTGGTATATAAACTATTTTATCCTAAGTTGGATCAAACTGCACACAGTGCGCAAAATTTGATTAAAATCAGTTCAGTAGTTTAGGAGTTCATCATGGACAAACAATGTGACACGATTTTTTTATAAATCAAGATTTTAACAGTAACCTAACTAGCAACTGCCTTAATCATTGGTTTTAAAACCTATTTTAGTTATCAAATGTTTCGTTTAAACAAAATTCAAAAGCAGGTTTCAAAAGGTCAAAAATTAAATAGCTAAAATAGGTTTTAGAACTGTCTATGAATAAGGATGTGAACATGTGAATATTCAACATATTAAGCAATTATTATTGTAATTATGTCATTGTTGCGAACAAACTAGAACAAATTATGTATAATATTAAGATATGTTATATTCAATATTATTTGTGACTATGTGAATATGAGGGAATCATTTCAAAAATAATAACAGTACACTTTAAAGAATAACAGTAAATTATAAAAACTGACTCAGTGGTTGGGTTTGCAATATTGAATGTCAAGATTATCACCGTTTAGTGAAAATAGCTCATGTTATTTATAGCAGCTGTTGGTAAGTGCTTAGTAGAAGGATCTCATATTCAAAAACTGAATGAAAAAATGGTGGGCTTTTTCTGTTTTCCATCATTGTTATTTATGTGTTGTTATCTACATTTTTAGATGTATTTTTCAATTATTTATATTGTGATTAATTTTCGTATTCTTTACAGGACAAAAAAATATAGAGCAAGTGTCATTAGATGTGGAATCGTTTTTGAATGGTGCTAATGAACAGGTGTTAAATTAATCTAATAAAAGCCTATATTTGGATATGTTTTATGTGGGATAACTTAATTTTATAAATACGACGATTATTCCAGGAGGAGTCTATACCATCATTAAAAAAAGAGGTTACTGAAACAGAAAATGGAAATTGGTGTTTGAGTTTCATTGACTCCAAGAAAATAGTGCATAGCACTTGTAAGTATTCAACTGTGTTATCTGCAATAATTGAATATTTGGCTTTTATAAAGGATGAATTAAGTAAAGTTTTCAATATTATTTTTGTTAGATGATGGACCTCAAGAGAGCAATGGAGAACAGAAGATGGATTTGGCAATCGAAGAAGTGCCTTCTACTCTAGTGTCATCCTCGCACGAAGAAAATGTACAAGCTCAAGACCCGCTTTTAATAGTCGAACCTGCTCAAAATGTCACTATTGACTGTTTTACCAGTAGAGCTGTTAATTTTAAGGTAAATATTTAAATTTTTGCCTCAATCGTTTTCCACATTTATAATACATACTTACAAGTAAAATAAATAAATAATTTTAGTGTGACGAGCCCAACTGCAATAAAGGGTTTTGGAGTGAGCTAAGTCTAAAGAAACATAAAAACGGTCATAACAAACAAAGTCGAGTGCGAATTGCGCCGGCCGTGTCCGAGTGTCCCGTGAAGAAGGTGACGGCGGCGGGCGGCGAGGAGCGCTGCGGCCGCTCCTTCCCCGCGCGCGAGCTGCTGGCGCGCCACCTGCGCGACGACCACTCGCCCGACGACGCGCTCTACCGGTACCCACTACACACTAGTCACTACATACTCTCCACACACTACACACACTGTTCTAGCTACATTATGCAACACACATTAATTACCTTCTCCGCTCTCCCTATTCTACAATGGTAACTGTTTTATAAATTTATTCAGAAATAATCCATACTTTCAAATTTGGTGGTAGAGTGATTTATAGCGAAAAAAGGATCAGATAAAAATTATTCAAACACAACAATTTACACTAGCGGCTCAGCCTGACTTCGACCGGGTGCAGACGGTTTTTGAGTCCAGTCCACATCAACAACATATTATTATAGTTTTCGCAGCACACGCGATGTAAAGAATATTTTAGGTAATTTTGTTATACATTGACAGTGTGCTTACTGATTTTTTGATATCAACATAGGTTACATAGGTCTTGTAATATTTTATTTGAAAAAAATAAATGGCACTACCGTTTCACATATTTGTATGACAGATTAAAACATTGAAATATTAAAAACGAATTATAAAATGTATTCTTTTAAATTGTTAATTGAAATTAACATATTTTGATTGGTTAATTACCTATATGTATATTGCATAGATTTATTGTTTTTAGTTTTTCTCACTTAAAGTGAAATACCCTGTATAGCCAGTCAGTACAGTACAGTGTGTTGGTTGCGAGAGGAGATGCATGTGCAGTGTGTGTGCAGGTGCGAGCCGTGCGGGCGGCGCTTCTTCTGCGCCGTGGAGCTGCGCGCGCACCAACTGTCGCAGTGTGCGCGCGCCACGCACGCCTGCGCCTGGCCCGGCTGCACGCGCGTGTTCCGCCAGCCCTGCCGCCTGCGCGAGCACGCGCGCGTGCACACCGGCGACCGCCCTTACTCCTGCCCCTTTCCGGTCAGTTGACACTCGACGCAAGTGCGCTATTTATATGGCGTAAATTCGTTTCCGTCGTGGCGGCTCCCGCGAGAAAGCGAAGAGCCGATTCGCGCGGACGGCGCTTCGGGACGGTACGCTCAATAGTTATCGTTTCAGGATTGCGGATGGTCGTTCCGGTCGGCGAGTAAGTTGCAGCGACACGCGCAGCGCCACACGGGCGAGCGACGCCACGCGTGTGGCGCGTGCGGCCGCGCCTTCCTGCGCCGCGAGCACCTGCGCGAGCACTGCGCGCGCCTGCACCCCGCCGGCGTGGCGCCCGCCGCCCGCGCGCCCCGCACGCCCCGCGCCGCCCGCGCGCCCCGCGCACCCCGCGCACCCCGCCCGCCCCGCGCACCTCGCGCGTCACGCCGCCAGCGCGCCCCGCCTGCCGCCGGTGACCTACGCTCGTCTCTCCTATATTCAATGAAACGGTTACATTAGTATACAGTAACTATAATGCTGATGTCTATTTTTACAGACGGTGAAGTGTTTATAGACGGCGACGCGTACGACCTTAGCGTGCAGTGCGAACTGGAAGATCGCACTGCGGTCGTCGAGACCCCACATCGAGACGATACGCTGGTGGTGAGCGGCCGTTGGCTTGTTATTTGGTACCGCTTAAACAATGATATGTCGTAACTGAATATAATTTATTTTGACTCACAGCTGAACTTGGTACCCGAGACTAAAGCGGAGAGTGCGAGCTTGACGGAAACGATGGCGTGCGCGGAGTTGGAGGGCGCGTGCAGCGAGGAGGCGAGTGTGGAGGTGGTTGAGGCGGGGGTGGCGGGGGTGGCGGACGAGGTGGGGGAGGTGGAGGAGGGGTGCGGCGCGGCGCGCACGCACTGTCCGTGGCCGCTGGCGCCGCAGCACCGCGCCGCCTACGTGCTGCAAGAGGAGGTGCGGGTTTGTCGCCTGTCGCCCCACTATTGTATCAGTCTGCGCTCTGCGCCACTCGGCACGCTCCACTTCTCATTGTGTTTCGTCACACATAGTAAACCATACTGTATTAATATTTCTTTATTAGTCAAGTTGGTCCCGTATTGATACTTATTAATATTAATTCTGATTAGTGTACAATACTTGATAATATTCATCAAAATTGTTTAAATAAAGAAAAGCTTGATTGAGATATGTTTCGTATGTCCCTCTCAGGCAGAGCAGTCGGAGGCTTCTGAGAACAACATATACACTATACGCAGCGACCTCTTCCTTCACGGGAACGTGTTGATCAACGAAGACAGCGAGTAAGTAGCCATCATGTTGGCCAGCCTTATTAACACTGCCATTAACTTGCTTGTTTACACCAGGTAACTTTAAAGTTGCGAGTGAGTTAAATGCAGTAGCCAAAGATTAACGGGCGGAACCCACGCCGTATGGCCGGACAGACAGGTGCACAGTGCGTTCTTCATGATGGATGATCACAATATCACATCTTCTAAAATACTAGGTTCATCAATATCTGGATGGATAGGAATATCCCAGAAAGCTGCTGAGCTTTGTTGAGTTTTGTAGCGAATAAGTAGTACCGGCGATGTGTTGTGCAGGTTCGTGGTGCGCGGCGAGGCGGCGGGCGCGCTGGACGCGGCGCTCGACTACATCGACGTGCACCCCACCATCGACCTCATGCCGGTACCCACTGCTATACACATACGCACTCTCTCTCCCTTCCTCCCTCCTGCTTTCTCTTTAGCCACACCGCCACATGGCATGGTTATAACACATACTATATGGAAAAATATAGCATGTGTTATTTTTTTGCAAATTTATCGGGTTCGATTCCTCGATAGGAATATTGATTTATCAAAAATCCAAGTATGCCGTTTTCGTTTTCATGAAAATCGGGCTCGTGACTCCTTTCAGTATTTTCGCTATTCCTCATAATATCGGATTTGGCCATCCACGCCCACTTGAAAAATTCACCCTGTATATTAACTACTCAATATTCAATACAATGCTGAACATTTTTATTTATTTATTCTTTCTTACACGGTTATCTGTTTACGGATATAGTTAATTATGTTGAACTCACTGTTCTAGTATAAAACGCGATCCTAAGTTCAATAAAGCTCAATATTACCTTGTATAACATTCAACATGAATACCAGAATGATTGAGTAAGTGTATTTTAAAATAAAGCCTCAAGTCATGTCACCATGTATGATAATAACGGTATGAAATGTTTATTCAGGAGGAGCTGATGTACGCAGACGCAGCTGTGGACGAATCATCTTTCAGGGTGTTTCTGATGAACGGTGAAGAACTCACTTAATCACCTCCACTTTATATGTATAACCCATTTAAGTTAAACAATGGTGTCTTGATGTGGGATGAGTCTATTCCCGCACCCCGTATGTTGTATTTCAAATTCTATCGAGTTCTCGACCAATGTAAATGAGGCATAAGGCTGCTAGAAACGGCTCATACGGTCGATTATATAAAAGTATACTATGATACACTGCGGACGTGAACATTTCACTCTGCTATTACAAAACTGTGCAAATTGTACTGTAGCTGGTATAGTATCATTGTGAATTGGCAAGCCAGCCGTTATTTTAAGTATATCAGGTGGAACTGGGAGGTTTAAGTGTAACTGAATGTTTGATAAATGTTTTTACTCATATACTTTTGTGTATATAGGTGTTAGGGGATCAGCAATTTTTATTGAATGGATTAAATCAGTGTAATATTGTCAGTATTTATATATAAATACTAAAACATAATGAATTGTAAAAGCGAGCTGATCGTTCAGTATTTGTGCATGCGTTTGAAGCGGAGTCAATGCTTTGTTGGCTTTATTGTTGACTAGAAGTGAATGTTAATGATTATTGTGGCGTTGAAGGTGCAATATTTATCATTTAATGAAATATACTATTCAGTCAATTTCATAGTTGTTTATATGTTGTTAATGTAAGTAAACTTAGTTTTAGGCTCTTGACTAATGTTCAAATTTATATATAGATGTGTAGTTGTTTTGGAAACACACCGACGGAACAAAATCATATTTCCACTATTTGGATGCCTGCGATCATCACAATATTCTCTCCAGTGGTAGAGTTTCTATTGTAAATATTTAACTTGTAGTGCAAACATTTTCTCGATACTAGTAGCAGAATTTTGAAACTTTACAACTATGCTGTAACATTATTTTAGCTGAATTGATGTTATTGCCGACGCTTAGTCACTGACCAGTCAATTGATAACTGTTACATTTTGGTTATTACATCGCCATACCTGACGTGAATAAGATGACAATTAATTAACGCGAACTACACAATAAAGCCGCCGACCCAGCGAGACAACCTGGCGGTCTATAAGAAAACAATCATATCGACAATGAGCACTCCCACGTGTTGCCAACATGTCGTTGACACAAGCGCTCAGCTATCGTTAAAATGTTGTCAACATGGGTCGGCGGGTCGGCGGCTTTGGTGTCTCGTACGCTTATCATTTACATTGTACATATCAATTTATTCACAGCAGGTGATCCCGTGATGATTATTGTATACAGGGTATCTCAACACCGCGACCGAAAATAAAGCCAGATGGTATTATTAGTGACTTTAATTACAATGCAACAAAAAATTTCGCAAAAAAAATTAGCATATTTTTTTAATTTTTTTTTTCTGTTCGTCGTATTCGGGTGATAAATACATATTTTTACTAGAATAATAATGTACACCTGTTTATTTTTAAAGACGTAATGGTACGCAAAAGTTTACATTACTATTTTCGAAAAAACTAGGTATTTACCACCCAAACACGAAGTTTAAAAATTTACAAAAAAAACTTTTCATTGCATTGTGTCTGTTACCAATTATTCTACCACCTGGCTTCGTTTTCGGTCGCAGCCTTGATATACCAGGTATAGATGCAATCAGTTTTCGTCAGTATGAATTAATTCATTGTCAGTTTCGGAACTGTGTCGATAATATGCGCGCAGTTAAAATAGCAATAATTGTAATCGATGCGTCGACTGCACATCATCGAGCTTAATTATTGATATGTTGTAATCGCTATTAACTTAATTTAATAATATATTAAACATGGTAAGCGTTATTTTTAAGTGACAAACATATTATAAATTGATATCCACAAGACATGATCTCTAGAAATGCCTTTTAGACTTAAGGTTGACTCAAAGTATAGCATAATGTTTAATATTTGTGATATAGTTTGATACATCGGTACGGTACAAGTTTGCATGTAATGTGAGGTCGTAAGTGTTAGCTTATATAGTGGAGGGCGTGTGATGTGAGGGAAGTGGGTAGGGGGGCAACTTAAAAAGTGAAACGTTTTGTTATTCCTTGCGAAGGTGATACTCGGCGCTAAGTAAATTTATTCAAAATTTATAGAGCACAGATCTCTGTTTTATTAATATGATTACATAAGAAATATGATTCTCTGAATAGAAAATAATTAGCTCGGTGAAAATTATCAAATGTATAGTTTCGTCGTTTAAGAACAATCTCTGCGTGGTTTTTAGTTAACTTTGAGACAATATTACTCGTCAACTAGTTTGTAAGAGACATGTGTTGGAGGTCGAACTGACTGCAAAGAATATGTGGTAGTGTTGTATGTCGATAAGTGGTTTGCTCAATGACTTTTGAAACTGTTGCATCGTGTTTCTTAAGCGTCGAATTGTTATTATAAACATATTACATAAGGGGTATATACGTAGCGACACGTGGAGTCGAGCCTGAGGGGCTACTATGAAACACGACATTCTATATATAGTGCGATTTTTCGTATTGAAATCTACGCCTAGTGGCTTTGATTTTACTACGATGTCGATGAATATTCTCTATGCGTTTCTTGTCAACTCTGGTGAATCGTTCAACAGTCGCTATAAGTGAAAACGAAGACACTAGGAGAAGAACACGCGGAATCGCACGATATATCGAATATCGTTGTTTGTAGTGCCCCCTGAGGTAGAGATGTGGCGAGTGTAAAGCGAAGAGGCTGGGGCGCGCGGTACACGACAGTCTGTGTGTACTGTATGTATGGCGCGAGTTGTCGATGGCTAGATCTAGTTAATATAGTACATAAGAGTATTAGACTAAAATTTGTATAGAAGAAATTATATTTTTGGATATACAAGGTAAGTTGTAAGATAGCTTATTTTTTGAGACTGTTGTCCAAATTATGATCATTATATCGTTTTGTTGAAATTGTATACCTGATGGATAGATGTATTTCAAAATTATTTTTATAAGTGAGTTTTATTTTGGTTGTTGTTTTGTTGACGCTTTCGGTATAAGAGAAATTGTATATCCGCACAGTATACAGGCTGTTGCAGAAATGTGGTATAATGCTAAACCAACAAGCGAGGAAGGCGATATCTAGCATAAGATTCAAAGTGAAAAAGAAATGGGAAGTATTAGGCTACAAAAGGCAATACTATATTTTATTGAATTATTTATTTTTACCCGTTACGAAGTACACTTAAACACTCGGACGCTGGCGAGTTTCCTTTAATAGAATTGTGCTGGCAAAGGTCAGTCGATGCGTGTATTGGTATTCTATATATAATGTTAGTCTACAAGGCGTTTACGAACAAGGATTGATTGCTTGCGGTTTCGGTATTATACTTCATTTGTGCCACACCGGGTAGATACGCTAAGTCAAACTTAAACTAGGTGACATATCGTAATTATTTAGTTTGTTATTAATCATAATTATTTGGTTGCTTCGTGTTTAATGCAAATTGCTATAATAGTACCTAATAAATGTTTTCTGTAATGTATCGGCGTTTTATTTCACCAATTCATTTTACCGGTAATTGATAACAGGATTATAAAACAAAATATCGATATTATTTACTGTTTTATTTACACTTATCTAGAGATTAAAGGAATACTTTGATGTATATTTACAATATACGGAATGTTTCCAATCTCATGTGGAACACCTCTCATACAATTCAATTTCTTAAAAATCGTGTGAAAGGCAACAAAATACACGTAAGTGTCAATTATCCAGGAAGGTAAATACCTGTATCTTTTCTGAACTCTCAGTAATAGGACTTAAATTATTAGGAAAAACCATTATTCCATCGCCAGGGATTAGTTAGTGGGCATTAAAACCCAGATAGAATTAGTATTTTTTTCAAAGAAAAGTCAATTTTGCGCCCCTTATACCAATAACCTTTGGCGAGGATATTGGTTGAATCGCCTTAATACTTAAAAGGTATTTTCTAGTGATGGTCATACGATCATGTGCCTATCGGGCGGCGTAGCGGGCAGGTCGTGACTCCGGGTCCTTATCCACGAGGTGGATACCTTATCCCTGCAAATCCCAATGCCCCACAGCAACACGTATAAGGTTAGTAACCCGACCATGGCTATTGCTATGGTGGTGCCAGCGCGCGCGCCTTGCCGCCAGTCGAGGATTTCGTAGATGTATGGCTCATCGTTTCTGCAAAATAAAAAATATATACCTATACATAAACGTCACGCATGTATCCTAGAGTTGTAGGTAGAGACTAGTTCAGGGTACTTTTAACCTGGCCCGTGCCTAAGGTGCCATCGATCTGGTTGAGTTAGATCCAATGGGGTCGACCCCTACCGACTCTTCCATTCACACTCGCCTCATGTACATTCATATCGATTTTTTTAATCGCCTTGTATGCATCCTCTACGTGCTCAAACCATGAAACTTATTGGATTAGTTTATCAAACCCATAAAACACATTTGTAGTTAGTTATCTGATACTTTGCAAGCCTAGTAATGTGTTCCATAAAAGTACATGCATAATATGTGATAAGCTTGACATTGTTATTTGAAGGCGATAATTATACCTACTGATTACGTAGGAATAATAATAATATTAGAGAAATACTTCCGTTCACGAGTTGCAGCAGTATATAGAAACAGCTGTAACTCGTAACTGCCTCGGAGGCGTAGTTGTACTACGGTACGATTGTAACGCTGAGGTCTCGGGTTCGAATCCCGGGTTGGGCAAATTAATATCTAGGTATTCAATATCGGCTCGGAGTCAGGAATTTGTGCCCGATATGGCGATAGGCTCGCCCCTTATCACATCGTGATGGAACACATAAGACGATATCCTGGTTCCACCTCTGGGAAAAAGGCGTGAAGTTTAAATTAAGTATCTACTTAACAACCGACGGTAACATTTAACGTGTTTAAGTTTGATGTATTTGGGGTGTTGATAAGAACGGTTACGTGTATGTCTTATGTTTAGTTACTATGGCTAACGTTGGTCTAGGCATACCTACAAACGTACTTGTACCGACATACCTTCGATCAACAATGCCACTGATCGAAGTGACATGCAGATAAAAATGATGAATGACCCACGCCCACTCGCTGAGTATGTTTTTTTTATTTATTTCTATATATCTTGCCGTAAGTGCGTTTACTAACAAACGTAAATTTTTAAGAACCCCGACATAGAAGACATTTCCCTAAACTTTGTACATGTTATCGACGTACAGTATAAAAAAGAAAATGTTGATTTGTGCGGGGATAATGTTGATTTATGCATCCGCAATTTTGTATTCCATAAAGTTGGTTTACTGTGTGAAATGACTGTTAGAATAGTAGAACTTGGCTTAAAGACTTTATCACTTATTGAAACGGTATATGGTTTTTAAAATTATAAAACATGACTTACACAAGACCTCCAGCTGCGTAGTAAATGGCCGAGAAGGCCGCGTACCACAATCCAACCCCTAATGGCTGGTATATGTGCATTAACCAAACTGGGGTGCGCGATATTAGCAGCTCGGCGACCGCTATGCAAGAGTTAAACCCATGTGTTGCTAAGTCAAACCAGAACGGAGCCGTCCTGTCGGGCTCCTCGGGCTCTGCAAATACAATATTTATTGGTAGATATAAATAAACACCTTCCCTGAAGTAGCAAGTCTGGAGTTTTAAAAGATATTTTAGCCACGAAAAAAGGATTTCAACATTAAATTAATGACTGCTATCGTAGTATATAAACTTGATTTGCAAATTGAACTGCTTCAATAAATAAACTCACTTTTACTATCATTTGTTTCGACATAACTTTCTGCTAAAAACCTGTTAGGCCTGTAGTCCTGGAGAAATTTTGTACATACATACATAAACTCACATCTTTATCCCCGAAGGCATAGGTAGAGGCGCCACCAGGACACCCACATTTCGCCTTGTATGTTCCGTCCCACGATGTGATAGTGGGCGAGCCTATCGCCATATCGGGCACAAATTCCTGATTCCGGGCTGATAATGAATAGAAAAATCCAATATCACTTTGCCCGACCCGGGACTCGAACCCGAGACCTCAGCTTTGTAACCGTACCGTAATACAACTATGCCACCGAGGCAGAAATTTTGTAATATGGAGATAACAGATAAAATATAAAAATAAAAACATAAAAGTCCCATTACAGGGCACAGTCCTCGTCTACGATACAGATGGCATGAGATGATGATCAGGATGATAAAAAGTTTATAATCAGGACAGCCTCCGTGGCGCAGGTGGTTCAAAGCCGGCTGTGACAGCGAGTTGGATCTCAGCATTTAGCAGCCCATAAATATTTGTCTCGAATTTGGGTGTTGTAAGACCGCAGTCTCTCATGTTTTTGATATCCACGACATAAGATATGTATCTTATCGTAGAGGCAGAACTGGATGTATTTATAAAATATAGGTGTGTTACCTGGGTCGTACAGCAGTATCCAGTAGAGAGCAGTGATCAGCACGGCGATGGTGAGCGCAATGTTGAATATTAACCAGTACATGCTGACGTACCAGGGCAATTCGTTTCCATCTGCAAACAACAAGATCGAATAATTATAGGTAAATATTTATGTTTGGCAGCCTCCAAGATGTAGTTAAGACGTCGGTTATGAAACAATTCCGTGGATTTTGTTACCAATCCCACAATATTTGTATCGTTCTTGAATAGGCTTTGGAACCAGGTGTTGTGAGACCGAAAAGTCCCTTTTTCATTAGTCTTTGATATTCTGGAACTACTACACAAAACTTGTATCTTTATGTGAGACCGGGTTCATGTTTCGACTGTCGCGTGTATTTACTATGGTTTAACAATTAGTTACAAGACATTTAATTAATAGAAAGCTATATTTCGAATATTTATAAATTGTATAATATCCTGGGAACCCCCGTCTGACTATTGTTATTATTGAAATTGCTCTATCGACATAAAATAACTTTCGATTGTAGAGAACTCCCGTGCCAAGTAGTGGGCGATTATAAAATAAAATAAAATAGATATGGCTTGATACAAAGTTATGTTGTTGGTATGCGATACTGCCATTTCAAGTTTTGGATTATATTTTTTATTTACCTATTGGGTTGTGCATATACCTACAGAGGCAGAATTTCCGTGCTGTTAAAGGTTACACACGAATGTATTGTTACTATTTAAAACAAACAAGTTTTGAATTCCGTTTATTGCACATGTAGCCTGTTAGTGGACCTGCATTCTAAGAAAATATGCCAATAAATTGTAAAATCATTGTTTAACGGATTAGATATCAAAAAAATATTATTAGTAGGTGAGGTATGATATAATATCTCAAAAACTCGCAGTGCGTACAGGACTTTAAGTCCTTGATCCTTCATTAATATAGTACCAATGGCGAAAAATTTAATGTAGTTATTATGGCATCAGGCCATATGGAACGAAAACTATAAAAAGCATTAACCGTATAATAAAGCTGCGTGAAAACAATCAAGGTTCACAATTAGCTCAACCGACCGTAACTTAAGGCATATTTGAATTTTGAACAAGATATTTACCTCTTAAAAGGTGTCTTATATTAAGGTGGATTTGATTCAAATCGCTTACGAGTAAGCTATTGGCATGGAAATAAAATAGATAATATTCTTGGAATAATAAATAAATCCGGGTGCATTATCGTTAAATCACGATTTGAAATCAATATAATCCGTATTTATTTTAGGAGCCTAAAATGTGTGTTTATGAAGGTGTTACATAATAATACAAGCAATCGTTATCTTTAATAATGTGTTTTGCATTTAGTTTTGTAGTAGAGGTTGCACACGTGGTAGCTTTAATCCAGATCATCGAATTTCCGTACTGTTAAATGTATATTGAGAGGTGAATTCGACGTTGTATGTAACTCGCAAAGAAACCTATTAATAAATTGTCCATGACCTATAAATACTCACATTACCCCACATAAGTAAATAATACGTGATGAAAGTATGATTACTAAAGAGTGCGTACTTGTGCATGAGTAAATATGGCTATGTGGACACGCTTCCTCTTTCGAATTTAGATGAGGTGTCAAGTGTTCGCCTCTGTAGCTTTTGCAATTATGTATTTTGAATATTATAACCCCCGTTCTTACAGCCCAGACTTTTCAAACAAATACTTAAGTCTAAGATAAGTGTCAAAGATTGTAAAATTTATCACGCGGATAATGTCGTTAATTACTTAATCGTAAGCAATATGGCAATTGTTTATTTTACCTAAATAAATAAATACAAATTCACTAAAGGCAAGGCAAATACAAGTAGTAGTTAGTACTACATATGGAGGTGTAGTACAATACTAAAGACATAGGTACCACTATGCGTTTTGAGTAAAACCAAGGATCAAGTTCATGCTTTAAATAATTACTATGTAATAAAGCCGCAGTTTGAGTATGTGAAGTCCATACTGTAAGTGATATCCATACGGATGTCGGATAAACACGTTAATAATTAGTTATGTAAGAACTAACTTTGACGTAAAGTTACAATGTGACATTGAATGCAAATTAGGATTTCGGTAACTATTTAGTCATTGTTGGTAATCAATAATCATATAATAAATAATTAAATTAATTTTATATCTGAGGTGGAGAAAAATGTTTTTTGATAGCCTTTTCTGATAGCCTGACCATCCGAAAGTCTCTGTGATTTTTTTTAGTGTAGGTCTAAGTTCGGTAGTTAATTTGTCTTGCAGGGCAAAAACGACTTCTTAGCCTCATGTCACTTGAATTAGAAATCGAGAAGCTCTATACACTAAAACAAAACAGGCAACAACACAAGTAAGAATAGGAAAGGAGAATGCTCATTCATGGTATCGTTAAAAAATATCGTTGACCCCTATACCGATACTGCTTAAATTTATTATAGCATTTTTTATAGTTTTTTCCTTAAAAGTTTTCCTGTTTTATCCCGGGTGACAGATTTTTATAAAATAAAGTGATTATCATCTCATTTTACGATACCTACGTCAGCCATTACTACAAATGCGGCTACCAGAGTGGCTGGACTTCAAGTTCATTTCTCCAAGAACTTCGGGCCTGGGTCGCATTTATGTTTAATTTTATTGAAAATATATATTTTTCCCTACACGAAAAAGTAGGGTTCATAGAGGGACAACAATTCTCGCACCGGTCCAAAGTTTGATAATAAAATGGGCATTCTCCTTTGATAATAACTATGTCAATATTCTTTGCCTTAGATTTTCCCTGTATCAGTTAATGTTTCCGTAGAATAGGTAGTGTATTTGTGTAACCTTGTATAACATCTTGATGTTGCGCTCAGAACCTTTTTTATATACGTTAGCTCGCGAACATAATATTACGTGTATGAAAGCATTGTTTAAGACTTCGTAAATGTAATTAACAAGATGAAACAAAACATGGAAATGGCATTCCCACGTGTCCCGTCGACTATAATTGATACTACACGTGCATTCAACTAATCGTTTTACTAACAATAAAGTATAACAAAGGACAAAATGTCCAAATATTTAGATTTGACATACGAGGTTACCGACATGTGGGATGTCGATTCAACAATTATTGTCCCGATTGTCATCTCTGCTCATGGGTTGATACGAAAGAGCCTTCACCAACATCTACAGAGGCTCTCAATTGGCTGTTGGACCAAGAGTCAGAAGGCAGTATTACTGTACACGGCACGCATTGTGAGGAGGTTCCTAACTTTGTCTCCTTATCCGCCGGTGGCTTGAGTCTTGAGCTTCACCACCGGAGGGTATATCTTTTATTTTGCATTTTTATTTTTTATAACATATATTATATAACATATATAAAGAGAATAATAAGTATAACAAATAACATGGGCCCGATAGTGGAGTAATACTATGCTTCATCATTGTTACGTAAAGGAAAGGTACGACAATGTTTCTCAATAATGTGTGTCGTGGTCTAAGTCCGACGTCAGTGAATAGGTACATTGAAGCGCACGTATCTAAGAACTTATAAATAATAAATAGTATCTTTATGTGTATTTATACCTTTTATTGCTATTACGACTGCCTCGGTGGCGTAGTTGTACTATGGTACGATTACAAAGCTGAGGTCACGGGTTCGAATCCCGAGTCGATCGGTGATATTGAATTTTTCAATTCATAATTATCAGGCTGGACTCGAGTCAGGAATTTGTGCCCGATATGGCGATAGGCTCGCCCCCTATCACATCGTGACACGGAACATAATGGCAAAATGTGAGTGTCCTTGTAGCACGTCTGCCTACTCCTTCTGGGAAAAAGGCGTGAGTTTATGTATGTATGAAAAATTGCTATAGAAATTTTTGGAGAAGGACTATGTTGAACAAAGGATTTTTACGGCAGATAATGATAATGATGACATATAAAAATCATTTTAATTTTAAACATTAAGGTGTTTAAAGAGAATTGAACTTCCTAAGAACACATGCGTCATTCAAATCATTACGCTTAGCCAGGATAACTTGGTAAGGCTTGCTGAACATAATGTGCATGAGTAATAAAAGTGTAAACGTAAAATTTGGATAAACCCAAGATTTCTACAGTGATATATTGCATGTGGCCTTCGTCCTAGCTACATCGTACGAAATTTTAGTTTTCTATTTGTGGCCTGCGTTTCTGGGAAGTTAAACTGCCACTTGAGACCATTCTGGTTACCCCATCGACCAGTGGTTCTGCGCCTCGTTCATTGTTATGTCAACTTGCTAATCTACTGAGCTACATCGGTACTGCGTTTTCTACAAATTATAAACTCCATTTGGTTATCATATAACGTTTGTGTTTTAGTAAATGTTTCTAGGTTGCACAAATAATGATTATGACAGGATGTAGCTATGTTACGCTACGCTAGGGTAATTCGTTTTCTTCGTGAAATATTCCAGTTAGGTATAATTATATATCTGAATTAGTAGTTGGTTAACCTTGTCACCGCAAATTACAGGATGCATTTTTAGTTAGAAAATTGATCGTTACATTTTGAAATTTGAAAGTGACATGCGTGTAGTTACTCAACACGTCAAACTACGTGAGCTATTTGGTAAAAAATGTAGTAATAATATTATTTTAATGGCCCTTGTTCTCTACAGTATCGACTTTTTGTAAGTAATTTAATGACACTGGTTTCATTATAGCGTTTCAATTGAACTTAATGAGTGTCTCAGGTGTTCCGTCGGGGAAGTAATCGTTAACATTATATGCTAATAGCTGGACCGGTTCCACTAACTGTTGTTTTCTGCGGCTTCACGATGCACCAAAAAAAAAATAATGCAGTGTATACCCACCCATTCTTTTGTCGCACACTGCAGCGCAGGACACCAGCAGGCCGCTCAGTGTCATCATCGCCACCAGCACCAGGCCCCAGTTGGTGAGGAACACCAGAAAGTACGGCGTGGGCGATCTGGCCAGCGACCACACCAGGATGCCCACCGACACCGCGGCCAGGACGGACCGCGCCACCAGCAGCGGGACCGGCGAGTCCCCGCGTTGCCATGACGAGGCGTAGAAATCACTTAACTTGTCATTTGATGACACCCAAAGGTCCGATAGCAAAATACCCTTCCTATAACATTTCACCATTTTTGTCACGAAACTAAATCAAGTTCATACTTGCGAAAATGTAAAAACAAATATATTCGAGTGTCTGATAAATATTCGGTATATGAGATAATACTATTTGACAACGCGCACCACGGAACAATGAAGATATGAGAAAAGAGCACAGGAATCGTTATTGACGAGTACCACTATCGATGGCTTAATCTAATATGACCTAATCTAATATTACCTATATCTACAAATATATCTGCGAATTGCAATTAGACATAACCGGAACCGCACATTTTACTTTTCGGTGGTCAATCGCGGAAGTGATTAAAACACATGTTTAATTTAACGTATTGTGAAGTAAACGAAGAATAAGTATGAACAAAAGCGGCGAGTGTCGGCACTCGCGCCGCCTCTGGCGCAACAACACGCGCACTGCACCGCGCGGACAAGATGCGGAGTGGTCCGCGGCGCGCGTGGCCGGCCGAGCCCGCCATGCCCGCGAATCCGCAACACTTCGCTCTGAACTTGCGTAAACTCAATCTAGCTTATGTAATGGTTTGTTCACCAAACTAAAAGTGGGCTGTGAGCGGATGTGCCAATATTTCGTAATTAAACAGCTTCTTATGCCCCTTGAGGCGATAATATGGTGGGTACCTGAATTATAATTTTCCTATAAAATTTTCCTTTAAAATTCATCTCAATCATATATTTGTTGAATGGTTCGATAAGTATGAAATGAAAGGTATGGCATGACTTTAAAAATTGTGTCGCGTTCTGGGATATACCATATCCGGTTCCGACAGGCTGGCATAATTATGTCGACATGTGAGTGACAATCACTGTTTGCCAGTCGATTCTCTGACTGAGCTGCGCTTCATATTATGCATTGTACTTTGTCCTTACAATAAAAACAAGAAAACAAATGTTAATTAATGCGACCGCGATTCTGCTATAGACACTAGATATGACTAAAACAATACTACCCACTATTGTTACAATAAATTCATAATTACTGATGGCCACTTGCTATTTGCTAGTGTGCTCGATTTGATTGCCTTAACCCAACCTTGGCGTGGTTAAGACTCGTGCCAACCTCACTCAAACAATAGCTGATAAATTGCACAGGTATTCAATACTGGAAGTAAACTATAATATGATTGTTTCGTTTAATAGCTTGTAAAATTGGAATCTAAACGGCTTTTTGTTAATCAGAAGGATTTAACTCACGCGTAAGTATCGAGACTTAAATACATCGTGGATTTGATATCGTGTTGTCTTAGAATTGTAGTTTTCTATGTCGCGGCGTATAAAATAAGCTAGGTCAATGCCGATTGCCGGCGAAAAGATGTCAGTACGACTTTGTAGCTGACAGACGTTAAAAAGTATATAATTTGTGAGATTTTATAGATAAACCTTCATGCTGGGTATGAGGTTCGATTGCATTCCTAAACAAAATTATATGGCAAGCAAGTTCAGCAGGTAGCGCTCACAAATCCTCAAAATTGAGCTGGATAATTCCATCCACCTACTTCGGATATTGTCAGTTAGATGTTTGTAAATATCCTCCGTGGTGCATCGGGCGAGAGCTGGTTTTGAAACAAGATGTTTCGAGCTTGATGTGAGCACAGAAACTATATGGATAAAATAAACTTATGAGCAAACATGAAACAAAATTCGTAAGACAATGTTGTCATGTACGGAGTTCTTTTAAAAAATTTGCCTAGTTAAGTATTAGTCCCCCAAAGGCTTATAGAGTGGGTGGTTGGAGGCAGGTTTTTTTTTTTATTGCCTTCGTAGGTAGACGAGCATGCGGCTCGCCTGATGGTAAGCGATCACCGCCGCTCATGGACCTTCGCAATACCAGGGGTCCAGCACAACAAAGTCGCTGCCTACCGAGGTTACATTCAGCATCTCTCTACCAGCTCTATAAGCTGTTTATTGATTTACTTGATATTCAGCTAGCTTCGACTTGAGATGTGCACTCAACTGTAAGTTCTCATCAACAACAATGACGTGCGCGTTTTTAAGATTTACACATGCTCGATGTCTGAATGAGCGGAAGTAAGGAAAATTACTAATAATTCAGTAATAAAATACTTCTAATATATGTTTGTGTTTGTGCTTATAATGATAAAAAGAAGTAAGTATTAATGACTCGGCCAATTTTATATTCGACTACGTATAAAAATAGATTGCATAATTATGTCTCAAGATTAATGTTAAACTGGCTCAATATGAGGCTTCTGTGGTCCTGATGGTTATTGTAGTGCTTTCTAGCTATACTATCCAGAGACGATTGATGGCTACGTAGGTATACCTGATCATTATCATCAGCCCGTTGCAGTCCACTACTGGACATTGGCCTCTCCAAGGTACGTCACAAAGCTCTGTCTGCTGCTTTAAGTATCCAGTCACTGCCGGCTCTCTTGAACAAGTCGTCCTGCCATCTGGCCAGTTAGGAAGTTAGGACGAAAACAAAATCCTTTTTCATACAGATAAAATCTTCAAAGTCATTTTTTTAATATTTGGGATAAGAATCGGTTCAAAATTCTTATATTAGTAAATTTTATGGTAATAAAAATAATACCTCATAATTGGATTTGCGAAAAAAGGTAAAAAAAAAACACATTAGCCCGTGCCAAATGCGGGCTAAATGTAAACATTCCCTTATCCCATATCTCCTAAACGGGACCGGTTGGGGTCAAGGTCAAAACTTTTATGGCTTGGTGTGAGTCCAAGTTATAATCCCTGAAAGTTTCAGCTTTACATCTTGATATAAAAAAAAGTTAGGACGATAACAAAATCCGTTTTCATACATTTAAAATCTTTAAAGTCATTTTTTTTAATATTTGAGATAAGAATCGGTTCAAAATTCTAATATAAGATAATGTTATGGTAATAAAAATAATACCTCATACTTGGATTTGCGAAAAAAGGTAAAAAAAAAATTGAAAAATCCTATGAAAGGGAGCCCCGAAATCCGTCCCACTCGCGCGGGTTCGATCCCCGCACCGAAACAAATATTTTTGTGATCCACAGGTATTTGTTTCGGGTCTGGGTGTTTGTGAGACCGAAAAGTCTCTCGTAGTTTCTAATACCCATGACACAAGACTCGATCTTAGTGTGGGGTCAGGACTATGTATGTGACTGTTGGGTGTATTTATTTATTTATGTATTTCATAATACCAACAACCAATTTCATTTTCTTCACTAATTTATCTTGGACAAATACGTTACGTATACGTACAATATGTTAACATACATATTTTGAATTTGAAATAGCAGTAAAGACCAATATTTTGTAATTATTGGCTTGATGTTACTCATCTGTTTATTAGTAAAAGGTAATCATCAGTTGCAATAATATAATATACCTACTTACTCTCGAATCTCGATTACATACTTTGTTCACTAGCCATGCTCGCTTATAATATTATTCGATCCTATGTATATCACTCAAATGCAGGTAGAACCGCGGTTTAGGTTTACTAAACTGAGCTGCAAGTCCATAGGGACTTGCTGTAAATAGTTACAGCAGTGGTTTTATAGTCTTGTTAACTTCTTTATTCAAAGACAGATTGAAAACCTAAGATATTGAAAGCGTAATTTAGTTATCGAATGTTTTGTCCCTTTCCAACGACTTTAGAATTCAGTTTGAGCGAAGAAGACAAAACATTCGTTAATTAAATTAAGTTTTAAATGTGTCTATAAATCATTTTATAGACAGATAGTTTATTTATTCCTACCGCCAATGGGCTATGTTGCCAGTGTCTTTTTATAGTTCATGTTAAATGGACTTAGCTGTAAACGGTCTCGAGGACCACACAAGACGTTTGCATAAAAAGTTCAAATAAATTACCTACTATATTTATTTGACGCGTAATATCATTTGCATAGTTAGTGGTGATCAAGCGCCACGAAACTACCTTAAAGTAACATAGTATGACCATCAGAGGAATATTATAAAATTGTCACCTAAGGCACTAATTTAAGTAGCTCTATTAAAATTCTTCTTGGTAAAAAAAAAATCATATACATAAATCATAGTATGAAAGTTTTAAAAGTTCTGTCTAAAAATAGTTTCTTAGAAAAACAAGTTTGCTATTTGAATGCTGATGCCTCCATCTGTTTTTTATTGCTGTTTTATTCATGAATCTATGGTTACGGTGGTTACGGTCACCCGTGTGTTAGCTTAAATATTTATATGGTTTTTTTATTGTATAATTTTAAAATGGATTTGTCTGTTGGCCCAAATAAATGCAACAAAATGATGCAATGAGTAGGATTATACTTCGGCTATAGCACGACACCTACGGAGGTTATTTCGTTTGGTTAGTCTATAGTAGTTCATTTTGTTTGACTGTTTACAATAAAGGTATGATATTATTAGACCTTTTATAGTATATACAGGGTATATCAAGACTGTGACCGAAAACGAAGCCAGGTGGTAGTATTAGTGACTTCAGACACAATGCAACTAAAAATTTCGCAAATAAATCGTCAACGTTTTTTTTTGGTATTTTTTTACTTATCATCGTATTTGGGTGATAAATACATAGTTTTCCTAAAATAATGTTGTACACCTTTTTATTTTTTAAGACGCAATGGTATGATAGGGTTTAAATCACTATTTTCGCAATAACTAGGTATTTACTACCCAAACACAATGATTTTTAAAAAATTGCAAAAAAAATCTGTCTCTTATTTTGCGAAAATTTTATTTGCATTGTGTCTGTAACCATTACAACTACCACCCGGCTTCGTTTTCGGTCGCAGTCCTGATATACCCGGTATAAATGCCTCAATACCAAAGGCATTCTTACTTGTGGCCTTGGGTGATGCAGAAATAGTACAATGTGTGTACTGTGTAGGTGGCTAAAACGATTCCAGCGACAACGTGAAAACACAGGAAATGTGAAAAACAGCTAAGAAGCTGATAGGTTAGCTGTTAAAGAGTAGAGAGTATTTGGTAAGCCGATTTAGTGAGTTTATTCCAGTTCGCGTTATGTTTAAAAATTGCAAGTGAAACAAACTTAAAATAATCTGTTATTTTTTTATTATTGCAACCGAGCAAACGGGTCACCTGATAGTAAGGGATCACTGCCGCCCAGGAACATCCACAACGCTTCGATCATAGATGTGTTGCCGGCCCATCAAATCGGGAGGGGAACTGGTAGGAAAAAAGATAGAAATAGAATAGTATTAGACATCCGGCAATCTCAATTAACAAACGAAACGCTACAGCGAATCTGTCGCTTCACCTTGATCTCCTGTGAGGCAGTGGTACTGCTTCGGATAAGCCTGCCCATTAATGCTGACAGCAGTGTGGCTCTACCACTTCCAGAAAATGATTATTTGATTTTTTTAAAAATATCTTTAATCTATTGGCCGCGGCTTTGTTAACTTCCTAAAGTATGACTTGCAAAAACATTCTAGACTTTGGCCTGTAACTTCTTATGGTATGTCAATACCAGCTCTAATGTATTAAATAAGCTCATTTAAATATGCTCTGGGTCTGAGCGGTGTTGGTAAACAAAAGATTTAACACTTATGCTTACAAATAATTTATTTACAATGTAAAACTTATCTACAACTACAATAGTCACGTTTACTATACAATTTACTTCTTACGCTTAATGCAAATATGAACACATTTCATAATAACTTAATGATAATAGGATTTCTTAATGACCGTAATAAATAAAAAAATATAATACTAAATTAATGTGGAAAACGGAGGTATTTTTCAAAATATTCGTGGCATAAAAATCACGTTTCTTTTTATGGGTGTGTTGCATTTGTCCTACTTATTCTCACATCAATACAATAAAACTGCACTTTTCCACATATTGTTCTTCAAAGCCCAAATACCTGGATTTATCTTGTTGTAATTATTAAATGACATTTATGGTATAATAATTACTATTTATTATCGTCATGCAAGATTATTCTCTCAACCAGAAACAATAACACTATTTCCTAACTATGAAATTATAATTAAGTCGAGTAATATTAAATTATTTCGCACAATTTATGTAGCACTAAATCTAGTTAAAGCAAAACTATTTGGAGACTATGATAAATGGACAATTTCAATTAATGCTAATGTAAATATACATCAATAAGGTCTAATAATAAGCAAATACAATGAAGGCAACATTGTTAATGCCATGCTCTTAAAGTAATCTCATGAGCTGCCTTCAAGGCCTGGTATTTATTACGTGCTTGCCGGAGCTGTCTGTCGTAAAGGCACTTCTTCAGCTTTAATGCCTAAGGAGATTCTGACGTATTTCTCAGCAACGGCATTTCTGGCATGGGACAGACCGACGATCAGTAAATGCAGCAGAAGAAGTAGTAAGCCGGTGATAGCTACCACGCCGACTGTCGGTCCTGGGTTAGCCCAATTCACAACCGGGTAAATCCAAGGGTTTCCTTCCCTGAAACACAAATGTTCGCTTTGTAAATTACGCTAGTTAGAAGTATGTTTTTTTTCCTGTTTGATTATTAATTGTTTAATTGGTTTAATTGCAATTGAGTGTAAACGTTTTGGTTTTCTATATGCATGATTGTAAATATTTATTAATTGTTTTGCAGTAGGCTCCTTGTGGCTCGAAACGATGATTTTAATGTTCATAAACGATATCTTTAACTTTTTTGCGCAACACAAAACATCCACTAACACGTTAAGTTATTCTTAGTAAAATTTTGCGAACAATGATGTGACTTATGCAAAAAAATATTTGCGACAGGCATATTTTAGCAGTCCTTCTTGGAATAAAATGAACTTACTGTTCCACGCCGCCGGCCAGGTAGTAGATGATGCCGAATGTGACGTAGACCACGGAGAACTGTAACGGCTGGTAGAAGTGAAGGATGCGGCTGGGCTGCGCCGCGCTTGCCATCAGCAGGAACATCACCAGGGAATTGATGCCGTGGATGGCCACGTCCAGGGAATGGTTCAGTTCCTCTTCGATACCAGCTGGATACAAAAGATGATTTTACAATCATTGAAGTGGGTGCAGTTTTAATTGAGGGCGTATAAAGAATATAGAACTATAGAGTCAAAATTTGGTAGATGATAGCTAAAGTTTCGCGAATTTGAAATTAATCTTTGATTAAAAATCAGGTATTGAGAGCAATAAGTTTTGATTGGGAGTATACAAAAATTGATACATTTTAAACTACAGCTCATAAAAATTATAACAAATACACCGCTTGATGAGGTTAAACGGTTGTTTTTCCTTCTATTTCATTTCATTGCCAAGGTCTTAGGTTTAGTCAGGCTTTTACCTATGTAGTTAGTGTTTATAATAACCAATGACTCACCTTCATAGAGTAGAGACCAGTAGAAGATGGTGATGAGGAAGGCGAGAGGTATGCTGATGTTGTAAAGCACCCAGTACACTTTAATGTACCAAGGAAGTGTGAATTCAGCGCCTGAAAATGATAACATAGCAATAAATCCATTTGTAAAGACATAATTAATATTTTGGATTGAAAAACTAGTAGTCTTCTTGGATTTCTTCATGTAATATTTTTTTTTTATAAAAATAAATACCAAATGCTCGGCACTATTAATAAAATATCACTACAATCCATTTAATTTTCTAATTGTAAATCTGCAGGTTTCTAGTTTTCCTAACGATTTTTTACTCTCCATAAATTGTGCGAAAATTATTGTTTGATAAACTATGGATGTTGGTAATTTGGTACACGTAATTTAGAATTGAAATGCCCGAGGTGGGGTTTTTGAGCATGAAACTTTGACATTTGTTTTGATAATCCGGTGCGCTGCTAAGCAGGCTATCGCTCACTTCCTTATGAATATAATAATATTATCCAAAAATATTATAATCACTTACTTATTGGTCCAGAAAAGTATGATCGTGCAGAGATGAAAGCAGCGAGTCCAGTAGTCAAGGAGTTGACAGTGAGTCCCCAATGCGTCAGATAAATGAACCAGTAGCCGATTTTTCCATTAATAACGTAGTAGGTCATAGAAGAAGTGACAATAGAGATAGACGTCAGGAAGAGTAAAGTCCGCCAGATCAAAAGCGGCACGGCCGAGCGCGTCGTCTGCCAAGCGCTCAGATAAAAGTCACTCGCCTTCGGATGGTCCAATCTCAGCATACTCAATTGTGTTTCTTCTTTAAAATACTTTTTGAATCCACTCATCTTGAATAATGTTTTGGCCACTGAAGCACTAAAATACAACCCAAAAATTACTACGAACCGTTATCGATATCACAGATTACGATTTATCTATGGATGACTAACACAATGTTTATCTATAAAACTGCTGCCAATTTGCTCTTTTAAATGAATGCTTACTGATTTTAATTTCGTACAGTTAATATACATAGGACTTTTGCCAGATTATCTTGAAACTCTATGGTAAGACGTTTAGTTATCGTTTAACAAAACTACTATATCACTATCACATTTTATTTACAAGATTTTAATACATACCTTTTAAACAAGAAGTAGAATATTTCACCCCAAACAATAGTGAAAATGATTGACAGCAGTTGCTGTAAGGGAATTATTAGGGCAATCATTTTGAACTATTTTTTTCACTACAAACACAGCACTGTATCCAAGACTGGTTCACAAGGATCTGATGAATCTATTACCTCAACTGGTGGTTATATACTAAGTAAACTACAAAATGAAATGTAACATCCTTTTCACATCCAGGCAAAACCCAATGGACAAGGAGAAAAACAATAATAATAACTACGTCATCCCATTCATGATTACGCGTAACACTCTGCAAAATTATTTAACAGTTTTGTAATATGCGTCACCTTGATTGTATTTTTTTATGAAATAAGGGCCAATTTGGAAGACGGGCCTGGTCACCGACGCCCATGAGTACCCTGAAAAATAAAGGAATCGGCGATGCATTGCCTCTAATATTTGCAATATTAAAATTATAATGAGCGAATCATGCTCTATAATAATGGGGGCTACTGCAAATATAGTTGCGTTATCTACGTTAATGTTCATTTTTGTATAAATTATGTTGATAATTTATACGAAATATCAAAAAGTTTCAAGGACCATGAAAATAATAACAAACAGTTCACTTGGTGTAATTTTTATTTAATTAATAATTATCTTATTTAATACCTTACGACTACCTGAGTACTCACATCATCACTAAACTATGTTAGCAATTGGAGTTCATAAATTCCTGTATATCATTACTAGGATTGTACTGTACTTAATCAGCTCATAATTACCAACGACTTAGTACGTGACTCCTCTACAATGAGAGGTCGATTGAGAGGGCTTAAGCCACTTTGTGCTAATTGTAAAGTTAATTATGAGCCACTGAAATTTCCTAAAACCCTCATCACTAAAAATATTGTAAAGTGGAATCTATAAGTCAACAAATAAATCTACTTATAAAAAAGTTTTACAAAAATAAATACCTAGTAACAAAATATATTGTTTTTAAATAAATACACATTATTTACAGAAACACAAAGTTTACAGTTACTTTGTCCAGTACGCCCATAGGCGAACCTGCATTACAATATTTTCACGAAAAACTCATCAACAATCAGCTATAGAGAACCCAAATTATACAAATAGGTATATCATATGCGGCTACTACTACTATACGATTTTGGATAATACATGAATTATCCTAAATCGTATAGTATGTTTTGAACTTTTGTAAACTTAGTAGTTTTTAAATAAATTGTCTTGCGTACCTACAGCTTTCATTTCTCATGCATATGGCAATGTGTAATTTTCCAGCCGCTACAACTTCGATCAATCGCTACAATAATACACTCGATATCTCTTTGTATTAATTACTATATATGTCAATAGAATCATTTTTAAATAATCGTTTGCCGAGTTTGTCCCTGCTGAGAGAAAACAGCACTACAAGAATGTGTGCTACTATGAGCAGGATAGCTGTGCCCACCACAGTAACCATTGCCTCACCGGGTCTCGCCCAGTTTAACATTGGATAGATGGAACCATCACCGAATCTGAAAACAAAATTGGTTATTTTTTAAACAGCATTTGAACGTTGACTCACTTTATATTTAATAAGTAAAGAATATCACGAGCTGGATACACAAGAAAACATAAAAATAATGTAGTTCTTCTCTTTTCGGTATTAAGCAAGAAATGTGGTCACCAATCATTTCCACGAAACTCAGATTACGAGCAAGCTACAATATACAGCAGATCTAAACACCATCTTATTTGTCACAGCCCACTGGGCTTTAATTTGGGAAGAACAATTTATCAATTAAGCCTACAACTATCTTAGAATTAACCATACAACCCACTGACAAAGACATGGTTTAGTTCTTTTCAAAATCCTATATTCATATGTTCAGTAATACTTACGGGCCCAAACCGCCAGCGAAGTAATAAATGACGGTGAAGAGAAGATAGATGATAGCCAGGGTCAGTGGCTGGTAGAAATGCAGCAGACGCGAGGGTTGGCGTGAGAACAGCAACAGCACCAGCATCACCACCGAGTTCACCGCGTGGATGAACACGTCCAGCACTTTGTTTACCGCGAACTCTTGCTCTGTAGATATAGGAATATTTTTAGGTTGCCAAAATATCACCGATACCCGAAATATTGTAATTATTGAGCATATTTGGATTGGATTGGGTTTATGGAAAGCGATTCAGATACGCAATTGGAAGATTTTGGGTGAACGTCTACAATTTTCATTATCAAGGTATAATGAAAATTGTATAGGTATAAGAGAGCTTTAATTTTAAATAAAGCTTTTGAATGTCTACAGACATTACAGGACTGACGGTCGAGGTAATCAAAATATTTGCTTTTAATCACTGAAATAGTATGGCATTCGTTTGTTAAAATGATAACAATGATATGGTATTTTTATCATTTGTATCTAGGCAGGGTAGATATTATATTTCCTCCATTTGATTAGTCATAATTATTAGTCATAAGTTTCGGATATTTTAAGAAGATTTTTCTTTATGATTAATAGGGCTTGAGGGATTTGCCTGCTCTGCTCTCATTCTTATGCAAGGCGTAACCGCAACGTGACGTATTACTAACAACGCAGTTACGAGGATATCCCTGATGTGTGATGACATTTGTTTTCATATTGTTCACCTAAGTATATTGTTATTGTTTAGGAGGAAAACGGCATTATTCGCCCACGCACAATATCATATTTCCGCCGTGATGGATGCTGTAAATTGTTAAAAGGTAATTACGATGACGCTTGTATAAGTTTTGAACGATAAATTATAGTGGCCTTATTAGAAACTAATTACTGTTCGTGACGTGAGATACATAATTTCAATTTGGAAATTAAAGCAAAATACGTCATTTAGCGTTTGTAATATTTTGTTTGTGTTATAATAACTTGATAATCCATGATACGAAAGGAGTAATGAAAGGATTATAAAATTTTACATGCTAATAATGTTTTTATCATTTTTAAAATAAATCTATTGTGTTCATATAATTTGTTATCAATTATAGTCTGTAATTATACAGTCTCGTATTCATTTCATATACTAATAAAAAAGAAAGAAATGAGATGATAAACATTTGGATATACTATGCGTCAAGTCCTCTCTGCTGCTGAGTTATCTCGTTTTATTCTCCAACTCTGTATATATGTACATCTATCCATCCATCCATCAGCCAAAGGACGTCCACTGCTGAACATAGGCCTCTCCCAATGATTTCCACAGTGACCTGTTGGAGGCAGCCTGCATCCAGCGAAGTCCCGCGACCATATAATTAATTTACATATTAATATTATTAATATACATATTAATAATACATTCATAAAATTTCGGCTGCGCATTGATTGATACGTACCCGTTTGAGTGAGAAATGCCCAGTAGAAGACGGTAATCGTAAATGCTATAGGAACAGTTATGTTGTAGAGCACCCAGTAAGTTTTCGCAAACACCTGCAAACTAGATGATGATTCTGAAAGGAAATTATATATATACTTTATATGTCACATTGTATAAATAAATACACAAGAGTCATATAATATGTACATCGTTCTGAGTCCACACTTATATACAATTATTCTTTCGCAAATATCAGAAATTACGAAAGACTTTTCGGTGTAATAAACACCCAGACCTGGAACAAATACTTGTGGAGCCAGGAACATAAACATTTGTCTCGGTACGGGGATTGAAACCGCGGCTTCTCCTTTCAGAGCTAGCGTCTAACCAGCTGCGCCACACTGTGTAATTGTTTATCAATTGACTTTTTTTTTCTAATTTACGATGTGTCTAAGTTCTCTTTTTACAAATATTTGTTTGGGAAACACAAGGCGTTAGTAACATGCCAATTTACTAGGCATAGTTATGTTCTTACACGTTTTCGTAATTACGTTTATCGGGGCCGTATTGTAGGTGGATATGAAGTAGATATCAATACAATTGTAAGTAGTTCCATTTTTATGACTATTGACATTACAGTTTAACGGAAAACATTGGGCTGTCCTACGTTTTATGAACGTAAGATAGTAAACACGAATGTTCTGTACTTTAGTATAGAACTTTGTTTTCTAGAAAAATAATTGTAAAATATGTTCCAACGTTCAATAATACGTGTACTTGATCTCTTAAGCGTAAATCTATTTAAGCAGGTTTCTAACAAAAACAGCTGTATAGGCATGTAAAACATCGTCATTAACCAGTTTGTCCACAACTGGACATAAGTCTGCTAAAATATGCCACTGAGCTCAATCTTCTGCCCTTCGCATTACTGCTAGCCCTCTGTCCATTTCAGATATTTGAGCACAGTTGTATATCTTTTTATTTACAGTTGTTGCACTACTAAGGGTGGTTCATATAAATTGGAGCGCACATTGTGTCGAATAGAAATTAGCAACGATCAAAACTCAAAAAAATTAAAGCACGTACTTACCGAACGGTCCTCCCAAATAAGCTTTAAGCGACACTAATGCGGCACTACCCGAAGTGATCGTAATTAAAATCACTCCCCAATGTGTTAAAAATGTCAGCCAGAGTCCAAACGACAGCCACTGAGTCGTCAATATTATACTCGCTATTAAGAGAGCCACACATCCTAGGAACAAAAGAGTTCTTAGACACAGCAGAGCGATGGGAGAACGGCTCCCTTGGAAGGCACTCAAATAAAAATCCGACAGGTCCTCGTGTTCTATGTTGAACATGGACAGTCGAAATTGTTTCTGGAAATATTTTTTTATTGCAGACATCTTTCGGGAAAATCTAGTACGATAAGTGGCAACGAGCGCCCGCGGCACCGGCTCGACCGTTGTAACCTTATCTCCGATGGTGCGTGATTGTCGGTCTGACTCGTCGATATCCTTTACAGATAAAGTATATTATGTATGAGTCCTATATTTAACTTAATATTACTTAAAAATTCATTTTCAGTATGTCTCAATGGTTCACTGAACTTGTTGATGACGTAGTTTTCATCTCTACTGAGTCAATAAACACAAAGAATTTGCGTTCTTGAAAATATCCTTATTGTTGTCTGGTTTAAAAATTTCCCCTTTTTCTTTATTGAGACTGTCGAAGGTTAGATTGCATTTTTTCTTTATTGGAGACACTCATATAATTGAGTGCCATTAATTTTGTTTTTGTTAGCCTGAGCCTTAGTAACGTTATAAGGAGGAAGGCTTAAAATATTGTTTTGATATTCTTATAATAAGTTCTTAAAGTGAAACCAGAATTATTGAATTTTAAAGTCTATGATTATCTTCAGCACTGTTTTACCATACAAATAGAGAAGTATTTTAATATGTAAAATGTGGACAATATGAACTATTGCGATTATAACAGAACAGGCGTAATGACACAGCCTAAACAATATCAATAACATTATTTTATCCCTATACCATGTCAGTATTCCAACTATAAATTATATGTTATTGAATTTGATATTACGCAGAGGTCAAAAGATTTAAACGTTAATCTCACGATAAGAACGATAAATAACAAGATAGAAGAATAATCGGTAAAGTTCTTGTACATATGTACTTGTACCTAGGCCACATGGGTGGCTACTAGAAAACAATGCTGATGTTATAGGTAAGACTCGATGCCTGTGACTAAGATACGTGGATATCGCTTGATTCAGTAACAACCGATGCGGTTGTTTTATTATTTTATACATCTGTTCCTATCGGAACTTACTACCTTATCAAGGTAATAAATGTGTAGCTGCTATTTCCATTAAACCATAAAATACGAGTATTATCTTTTCTTTATTATAGTTAATTATGGTCGTTCAATTACCCTGACTTGAAGTTAGTTTTACGAAAAATTTGCGTATTTTAATAAGCATAATTAGCGAATAGGCTATTTACTAGTTTCTTTATATATCATGGTGTTATTACGTCATACAGAACCCAGAATTCAGAAAAAATATAGTTTAGGATGCGTGTAGTATTGTTACCTACCCACATATGATGCAAACAATTGTTAATGTTCTTATGAGTGATGAGCTTGTGCCTTGTGCCGTGGTTAGTATGTTCGTTTTATCACATTGATTTCGGCTATATACATATCTATAAATCTTTTTTGATAACCTCGGATTATAAGTTACGTGTAATGATAAGAAGAAATGTAATTAATTGATCGCACTCGTTGATATAATTAATGTTTTATGTTTTGCGAGTCATTAATACCCACATATCTCATCAATATTTGTTTTGCAATATAAGGTACAATGTAAACTACAAAAGTAGTTGTACACTAGTCTTAAAATTCGTTTTTTTTGGAATTCGTCTTGTTCACATAAAAATCCGTTTTATTACATTATGTTTTATTGATGATGTCGCCTAAGTCACAATAGAGGTAGCAGGTTAACGGTCCTGGTTGTTTCGCTATGTTAAAATAAAGTTTTTTTTAGTAAAGATTTTTGAAATATTTTTCTTCATGAGAACATACGTGCCTGTCGACTTATTTTCGGGGTCTATCGTTTGTTTCAAAAACAAGTGCTGCAATCGTGTTTGTCGGATTTTAATTAATTACTTACTTTATTTTTATGATTTTTAAGCTTATGTTTGTTATGTTCGATTCTTTTATTATATAATTAATAAGTTGATTTAATTTTAACATGAATGTTGTTTCACACCTGTTATTGGTGAGTGGACTGGTCCTTGAATTGTATACGTTTAAATATTATGCATGTTTGGTCCATAAACTGTTGGTGTGTCATTTAGTAAATAAAATAAATGAGGAACACAATTCTACGTGAAATCGAAGGTTATAAACTAGTTACAGATAAACGGCCTTATTTACAGATTAAAAATTTATTTTAGTTATTGAATGTTTTGTCCCTCAAACGACCTTAGAATATAGTTTGAGCGAAGAAGGCAAAACTTTCGATAAATAAAATATGTTTTAAATCTGTCTATGAATAAAGCCGAAAGTATTTTAGTTGATTAGGCCATATCGTGAGTTTTACAGTGAGATAGATTATTTGGCAATAAATTGATTATCGTTTGGTTTGTTTTGTAAAATTCCGCAATAAATGTTGCTGGGTTAATAGGCCACGGCCCTATCTTTGCTATACTTTTTGTGACGTTTTAAGAAGTATGTAAAATAATAATATTTTCTTTGTTGATATCTAATGTTAAGGCAGTGTAGGTATGTACTTATCTTCAGCTGCAGAGCATTAGTAGTAAAAAACAAAACAAGAGTATAAATATCCCAGAAATGTAAGTTTAGAAATTATAAATTTGACAGCCTCCGTGGCGCAGTTGGTTAGACGCCGCCTGTGAAACGAGAGGCAGTGGGTTCGATCCCCGCACCGAAAAAAATATTTGTGTGACCACAGCTATTTGTTTCGGGTCTGGGTGTTTGTGAGACCGAAAAGTCTGTCGTAGTTTCTGATACCCACGACACAAGACTCGATCTTAGTGTGGGGTCAGGACTATGTATGTGACTGTTGGGTGTATTTATTGTATTTATTAAAATTCCGTTGATAAAAAAAAGTTCTTGTCAATGCGCTTTTTTAAATAGTTTTCCAACACTGCATGTTTCTTATGTAGACGATATTCATTGGTACGTAGGTAATGAAACGGAATACATTGTAATCAACTCTTATGCTCTTACTTAGTTTAATCTTTTATTGACCAGAATGATTATAAATATTAAAATTTATTCGGTTGTATCATTCATATTAATGTTTTCCCCAATAGTTTCTCATCACACACGTGGCAAGTTGTGCGTAGGTCATCGTGGGATTTCTCCTTATTTACCGCAAAGGACAAAGAAAGTCTTTCTAATTGTTGTTTATTTCTTTACTCATACCTATATTATTCATTAATTGCGCACTTTTTCATCATTTTCTAAATAAAATAAAAATATTTACAGTATAAAAGTATTTGTCGTTCAGATGCTTTTACTAAAGTAGTATCACAAATATTTTCTTACAATAATACAATTATTGGACGTTTTGATGTACAATGTCTTCAATTATATTTTTCATTTCTAACATTCTTCAATAACACTTTTAAATTTTCATAATAAAAAATGAATTTTGTGTACATCAAAATATGTGCTTTCGATTTAAAATCTGCCACAACTATAAGATAATCATAAATTTCTACACGTACATACTTAAAGATTTACAATAACTTATTGAATGTCCATCGCAACAAGTAACCATTACGAGACCCCATCGAACTCGGCCCTACTTATTAAGTACATTTCACACCTTCGTGACCACTCGGCGATCAAATATCACATTCACGCACAAGGCGGTACTATCAGTACTATTCTTGAGTATCAAACTACTTTCTTAGTTTTGTCATGTTCTTCAGTCCTGAAGATATCCAGGGTTTTCATTTCAGGTACTGGTAATCACGCTACAAATCCATCGTTGTAGATGCCGGTGGAGTGTTTAGTCCAGGTGCTGGCGATAGCATCCCGAGCTGCTGCAATGCCCACAGTGAAGGCATGCATCATAGCGAGGAACAGCGCCGTCAGTGTGATCACCACCATCGTCTGCTCGGGCTTCGACCAGTCCACCACAGGGTACACGAACGGGTTTCCCCACCTGTAATAACAATTTTATTGGTTCGTTTATATGGTAAGGAAATATGTATTCTATCTATCTATTCAGCGACAGGAAGTCCACTGCTGAACACAGGCCTCCTTCAAGGATCTTCACATGGATCTGTTGGAAGCGGCCTGCATCCAGTGACTTCCTGCAACCTTAACCAGGTTGTCAGTCCAACTTGTAGGCGGGCATGAATATGTATCTATTATAACGCTCTGTATAATAGATAAAGTTCTCGCCATTACGAAAGATTTCGTGTTTTTTATACTAACAATATACTGACTACAATGCACCTGGATGTTTGTAGTGTAGTTCTATTACGTAAATAATTGTGTTATTGTTATTTGTGTTTTCATCATAGGTATTACGGTGTAACTCGTATGACGTATTAGCAGGTAAATGACTTCTGCAGAATTCACGTTTATTTGGAGTGTCCATATTTTAGTGTGACGTAGTTGAATGACAACGTGTTTAGCTTGTATGATAGCGGGGTAATTGCGCTTGTTAGTAGGTATACCGAATGATGCGAAAAGAAAGGTTTGTGACAAAATTCCCGTCTTAGTGATTCAATTCACCTGAATACCTGCGCTTCGGGCCAACATTGGTGTAAATATATGTAATTAGGTACTGTTTCAGTAAATAATCGGATTTAAGTCCTTTCCTTATTTCGGCAACGCAACATAACAAAGCTTAGAAGAATTTAGTAAGAGACCAAATGTTCTTGACTTCTACATACTTACTTAACTTCTAGTGCTAAATGTAAGCAAGGTACGTAAATATCTTATACCAATAGGCTCGCTTCGCTTAATCTAATTTACGTAAGATTTACACGTGTTAGTAACAATATTAGCTTTGATAAAGAGTTTAAAACAATATCAGACCGATTAATGATAATCAAATTAACAAAAGTATAAGTTCGTTTACTTCTGTCTACCCTTATATGAAATATGCGTGTGTATACAAAGCCATCAACACTAATTGTGTGGTACTTGTATACAAGTATGAATACAGTATTTTAGAGGCTTAATAATTAAATGCCAAGAAAATGTCAGCCAAGTTTCGTAATGTTCTTTTGATATCGGTTGTCATTGTTTGGTACCACTATCAAAGATATAAAGAAACTACGCAACGACTATGTTGAAACTTATCTTCTTGAGATGGGTTATTTTTTCGTCGTAAATGTACAGGGAACGTACTTTTAAACGTTTTTTTTAAACTAGTATGTGAGGCTTCATAGGTAAGTTTCCTTAGTTTTAGTTTTTTTTAAATAGCTATAAGGTATATGTGAAATAAAACATTGTTCCTAATGTAGATATGATGGTTTGAACACTAATTCCTCTTTAAATGTTGAGCAATTGGCTTGGTGTAATTTTTTTAAACTTAAAAAGTTGATATGTATGTCACATCGTGGGACGGAGCATACACGGCGAAATCTGGGTGTCCTGGTGGCGCCTTTGTCTACCCCTTCTGTGATAAAGGAGTGAGTTTACGTATGTATGTATGTAAAAAAATTAGTGCGGACTGTAAAGACACCGAGATAACATTATACCGTTCTTCGCGTAGTAATCAATTAACAGTCATTGTTTTATACGTTATCAAATTTCCTGTAACTGATTGCTCCGACGACATTACTCGGTTCAGGTTGTATTGTGGTCGCTTCAAATTTTACCTCAAACCAAGTTTCATACTTATTGAGACATAGCGCGGAATTTAACATAGGGATTTAGCCTGAGTTCTCTGTAAGTTTAATATTATGCACTTGATTTGCAATATGAATACTTAAAACTCAAAACAATTGAATGTTACAAGCAAAATAATAATCAAAATAAAATGCATATTCCGTATGAAGCTAGCATGGAAAAGACAAATATTTAATAGTATGTTAGGCTGTACGTATTGGAACACCTGTGCTATATAATTTTGATAGAAAATAATTTAGACGGGAAATGAAAATGACGAGTCAAAATATCATTATGTACCCAGGTATAGAATAAAGAGTGTGCTTGATCATAAATTATCATTGCTTTTATTCGCTATTATCGTTATAAAAAATGTTTCACGGAATTTATGAAAAAACTCAAGTAACGTACCCATTGACTTTCTAATCCATAAGTAGGTATGTAATAAAATAATATTACTTTGGCCATAATGTTATCAGACTTAGTTTTATAAACGTCAAAGAACAAAAAAAGGCGTGGATCAGGTTGTAAGTAAACTTGCTTGTTTTTATTAATTTTTTAGTCCTTGCCAGTCGCTTCAACCGCCTGTATAAAATGTATTAAAATGAAATGTTTGAATCAAAAGCAGCCTGTTTATTAAATAACAATAGTTTCCATATACAATTACCAGACCTAACGTAATAATTGAGTAGCCAATAATGAAACAAAAATGAACAAAGATTAAGATGTTCTTTTGTTGATTATGCTAGGCACGAGATCAACGATGACGCTTACAATCGAATACGGTGTAAGCTATTTTGCGATTTGTGCGATATCTAACCGAAAACAGTTAAGAGCAGGATTCATGTCAAGGGCAGTAGTCGAGAATCGTTCGGCCTTTAACCCGATAGCTTCGTCACCAGTTTACACATTGTCATTCTTGCGACATACACTGGTCTACTGCTATTAGATCTACCATTAGATCACGCTAGGCCCTTGACTTTAATATTGTGCGCATCTTATCAAATACAATTTTATGAATGTATATGTTACTGTAAAAGCTCGAACTGCAGTAAATCCTAAGATATTCCAGTAAAACCTAAGATCTACCAATTCCTAATGGTAAATGTCCGAAAAGGTTTGCGATTCGAACTCTTACCACCATTCCGTTGGTAAATCTTAGGATTTACATTAATGGCACGGTAAATGTTGAAAAACAAAACATCCGCCGATCCGCTCGCCTCAGTCGCTTGTTTGACACGTTTGAACTTGCACGATAATTTGATTTCTAATTGTATTTTTTTTGCAAACAAGAAAGATAATTAGGTTAGGTTAGGTTAGGTTAATGTGTTTTTTCAAAATAATTTAAATAAGTTGGTATGAGTTTGTACTTATTACTATCATATGATACCTTTATAATACTATGTACCTGTTTTGTCTAATAGTTCATTAAAGTAAATAATTAAGAATTACTCATTGTTTTATTCCTAAAACCAACATATACCAGCTGACAGTGGTAAAACCTAGCATATACTGAATTCGAATGGTAAAAGCCCGAAAAAATCGTCGTATTTTCAGAAATACTTACATTTACCAACTCATGTCGGTAAATCCTAAGACTTACACGTAAATCTTAAGATTAACCGTAGTTCGAGCTTTTACAGTAACATATACATAATTTACGAAATATAATCTATTAATTTAATTTATTTGATCTTGAGGATTCTGTTGCGCAAAGTGACGAATTTGTATAATTACATAAATTACGTCGTTATTATAATTCATAAACGTGTTTCTTGCATTCTTCTACCTTTTATTGGTAGTGAAAAGAATCATGTTAAACTACATTGCTCTGAATATACAACTCGGGAAAGCGTCGCGTCGCGTCGGTACGTCGGGGCAGACGTCTGTTTATTTGGGAAGTTTGGCGTCTTCAGGTCTCGACGTCTCGGCGCCTTGTCTTCCCTAATATCTAGTAGATATAATCTTCTGATGGGCTGATTCGATAGTGTTATGTCAAATATTTACCTTAGATATTTCATGGCAAACCGTTTACTCTACACCCAACTGACAATAAACCCAACGTAGTTCATAACAATAGAGAATAATATAAAGTGTGAAACAATCGTAAATCTTTCGTCATCACACTTATTCACAGGGTGTATGTTTATTTAAACATGTCAATGAATGGAGCATTAGGCAGTAGTCTTTTTAAAATATCTTTGATGAGTAAATAAAATATATTTTTGTACTAGCACATTTTCATGCTAGTACAAAAATATATTGACGACTATGCACGATAAGAGTAGAAAATTCAAATAAAGTATCCACCATCAGCGAAATATGTAGCTATCCCAAACCGGGGACATATAAAAAGATACAGACACGCGACACATTTGTGCAGTTCACTATGAAAGGTTTTCTACCACCGTTTCAATGCTGTGAAACTTATAATCTACCAGTCGTTTGCTAGGATTTGTAAACAAAGCGAGACTCACGGATCAACGCCTCCAGCGAAATAATAGATGACCGTGAACAGCATGTATGCGCCGCTGAAGTACAGTGGCTGCATGATGTGCAGCAGTCTGCTGGGGTGGGCTGAGCAGACTAGCTCCACCAGCATCACCGCCGAGTTGACGCCGTGCAACATCACGTCCAGGATCGGGTTTGGCGCGAAGTTCACCATGTTTGAGTCTGGAAGGTGGAGTTGGATTGTAAGGATATTTTATTAATCTAATTACTGATTAGTTACCAATTTTTTTAGTTACTTCTTAGATACTAGAGAAGAATTATAAGTATTATGGTATTTAAGAACGGCCGTTGAATTTGTCATGATTTGAGTATGGTTTTCGGTTTGCATAATATAGTAAAGTATTCGCCGTCTTCTCCTGGATGTAAGCATCCCCAAGGTAGCATCAACCATCCCGATCTTGAGCAGGCCGTCTCCCATCCCTAAGGTTTTTGTTACTATTTGGAAAGAGTATCCTTTGTAAGCAATGGATAATTACATAAAGAATTTTTTACGATTCCGAATATTACAAAAACCAACTTACTGCAAAATAGTTTATAAAATAGTTCTAATTTAAAAAGTTCACGCCCACATTCCAATAATAGACGATTGAAGATTCGTTATTTTATTTTTTTACGATGTAATAATGATTTACTTACACGTTCTCAAAATGCCCCAGTAGAAGACGGTGATGAGGAAGGCTACGGGGATGGTAATGTTGTACAGAACCCAGTACGTCTTCACGTACCATGGCAGTCCAAATGTTGCGTCTGAAAAAACACGTTACAATCATTACATTTAGTTCATTATACCGAATTGAATATTTATAAGAAAAGGTTTGCAGTTTTGATAATAACATATTAAAAAGATTGATTAAAGTAACATTTTAAATTTATTTTCAAAATCATGCATTATTTAGAATCAGGCATTGCATTATATTAAAGGGGGTTTTTATGAAAATAAATAATAACTATTAAAAATTTCCAATGTAATTATTTATCATGTAAACAAGGGTTAAACATATATATTTGTTAATTAGATATTTCCATCCAGTTTCGATAACCTCTGATATTTATATGAAATCACGAATGGATAAAGCGTTAGTAAACAAACTAGACCGTGTTAAGAGACGCATGTTTGTTTTGAACTTTGAGTAACATTTGTATGGCAAAAGTGTGTAACATTTACATAATGATACCGTGGAAACATTGTTTACCTTCAAATCAGAGTAGATTGTGATGTAAGTTTGTGTGAAACAAATATAAATTTATACGAATAAGATGTATTTATTCAGATATAACAATATGCTATGCAGAACATTATTTATTTTTAATAGCGCAATGTTACCTAACTTGATTTTAAATTAAATTACGGAGATGAATTATATTTGTTACGACATAAATCATAAAGAATCGTTTTCATTGGTCGATGGAGCCTAAATGCATCCACAGATTTATAAGCCCTAAATACCCTGAACTAAATATCCTGAACGTTGTACACAATGTTATACATGGATCAAGTTATCGACCAGTGTAAATTGGCTATTAAAACGTACAAACATTTTGACGTCACATAGAGCAGACCCAAAGAATGTTAATTAATTTACCACTGTAAACAATATCGAGGTCCTAGACCTCTTTTGAATAGTGTGGAAATATTTATGTCGGCTGCACAACGATTAATTTAGCTGTCTTGGTGTGTTCCCTTATTATGTTTGACGTGTATATAAATATAAGATAAATTCTAACGAGCGTAACAACTGACGACCTTTCATCGACTTCTCTATTGTCCTTACAATTCTTAGACGAACCACACGAACAGAATGTCGTGTTTCCTTGACTTTTGCTAACAAAAGAAAATTATTATTGGCATATTTCACTCTACAGCTCGGTAGAGATGTGCCACTGATGAAATGAGGCAAACAAAGTGTTGGAGGTCAAGATAACGACCGGCATTGGACGTGGTCTCTGCTTAAGGAACGTGTCTTTTAAATTGCGCTGACAAGTCTCACAATGCCAGAGGAATTTATGGTATTCTTTGGTGTCGCATTTTTATATAATAATGTTAGGCACTGAAGTGAATTAAAATAAATAAGATATAACATAAAGCTAAAACACATGCAAGAAGATTAAATGCGTACCAATTGGTTTTTTAAAGTAAGCATATGCCGAAACAGCGGTAGAAAATGCTTCGGTAAGAACTATTAGTAGGAAACCCCAATGTGTTAGATAAATGAACCAGTAGCCGAAAGGTATGTCCAATGTCAAGGGCAGCAAGACCATAGACGCGAGGAGCACGCACGCTGAATACAAGAATAGTACACTTCTGAGGCAGAGTAGCGGCAGAGTGGAGCGGTTGTTTTGCCAGCAGCTCACGTAGAAATTAACAGGAGAGGCGTGTTCCAGCATACACATCCGCCATTGAAACTGACTCTTTACATACTGGACGCACCGCATTATTGTTTAGCCACAAATATGTACGCGCACTGAGTCTTGCACAATTACTACGGTACATATAATCACTTTATAGCATTATTTCCTGATATGGTCGCCCGACGCGAGCTCGTATCCGTACTGATCGCACTGCATAACACGACGATATCGATAATTTTTATGACGTGAAATATAACGGCACTAAGTAGGACTGATCGTCTGTATTGTTAATAATGAACTGAATTGCGAAAATTGCTGGTTGCCAGTGAAGCGTGAAAACGCCTGCATCTGCAACGAGAGACCGACTGAACTTGTTCTTTATGTTACTTCAAGGTCTGACACCACGTTTACTTTGCTCGATTGTCGACTGCTTCTAATCTACTGAACTTATCTATGTGGCGTATATTTAATTTAAATGTAATTTTTCTAACAATTTTCAAACAAGGTTGAATACTTTACTAATGAAGTGTTGAAATTAGTTCAGTTAGCTATGAAATTAGGTAAGCCGCATACTTCACGTAGCGATGGTTATCGCTCCAGTTTCGGTCCTTCCCACAGTACAATAACGTCTTTTATGTCGTCACAGAAACATTAGGTATACATTGCTTATGAGAATTATTTTGTTATTTGATAAAGTAGTTGGTTCACCTTTGTCTACACATTAATCACGGCATAACGTGTGAACTTGACTTTGCGGAACAACGCACAGGAATATAGTTATCAAGAAAATCGTAGGTAATTAAGGTTTTTCTTTGTATAATTAATTACTTCGATAAAATATACTTACAATCATTGCGTATAATTGCTTTGTAACATTAAATATAGGGGGTACTTAACTCTACCTCTAATACATAATTAAAGAAGAGTATGATTGTGGTCAGTGTGCGTCTCAGTTATGAAAATGCAGCTTATTCTTGCATATCTGATTCGGACTCAAGTATTTACTTAGGTACAAGCATGTGCTGAAGACTTGACAGTGACACATCCACCGGCTGTGGGCGTGTTGTCGTTCGAGTAATTTGAACGTTCACAGGATGCAATATGAAACAAAGTCTGTGTAGCAATAACAATTAGTATCGCAACGGTTCGGATGAGAGTCATTAGTGAACAAGTGTACCTGATGACTGGCCTTGAGGGTTCTTGACAGCTACTGCGATGCCGAATAACGACTCCACCACGATTAACACCAGTCCCCAATGCGTCATGTACAGCAGGAACTTCTGTGTGGGACCCACGAAGAACGCCAACGACAAAAAGGTGACGACGGATGCCCACAGGAGAATGGGCACTCTCCAACATAGAGGTGAAACATTTCTAAAACTTGATGTCCTGAATTGGTCTATACTCTCGTTTCCAGAACCAAGTAAGCCGGTGATGCAGTAAATGCCATGTCTCCGGATTCCCTGCACCATTGTGTTCGCGTCTGGTAAATCGGGCGATGTTTGAACAGCTACGTCGTGTCGTGTAGAATCATAACCTGTGGCGTGTTTGCAATCGCATCTGTGGACAAGTACGTCAATAAATAGGAAAAAATTCAAGGCACGTCCATGGTTCAAGACTGCGACGACGAGTATAAACTTTTTTGGCATTAACAAGTTGTATGACCTTGTAAGGTATATTAGCAAAAGGATCGAAAAATGCGTTTATGGTTAGTAAGGTTAAATATTTATGTCGTGAATAGGTGCTGGTCAGTGTTTGAACACCCATAAAATCTATGTACGGCGAGTATACATTTGGTTTGCTTGTGATGTTTGCCCCGCCAACATGACCGTCAATATAAACTGAAGGAAACCCTTTAGAGCCAGACACGCGTACAGTATGTATAACTTTTAAATTGTCACATATAATTAGAAATAAAAATTCTATGAAATATTGAAATTAAATTGAATATTCCCACTATTAAATGTTATTCAAATGTCTTAAATTAGGGTATTAAATTATAAATAGGTAATAAAATCTTAGTAAAATGATGGGTGTTCCGCAGATAAGAAGGGACCAAAAATATATTGTATTTTATTTATGGTTCTAACGGACGTGAGGTGACGGATTGCTATGACCGGAGGCCCAATATCCTTTTCCTCCTCCCGTCTTCTTTCCTTCCATTTTCCTTCCCATTTTAAGAGGCCATCAATGCATCTATGATGCAAGCGTCGTAGATGTTTACTTACCATCAGGACGTGAGCTGTTCGTTTGTTCGCGAGACTATATAATGATACAAAAAAATAGTGGTTCCTTTATATGTATTTTTATAGCACATTGCTTTGTAGTTTAATTGCAGCTCAAACACATAAACTGCTTAGTGTTCTTGTGTTATTATGAGTTATGAAGGAAGTTTTATTATTGAATATTGGCCGAACACCAATTGCGATGTAGGTGCATTACTAATATTTATAGCATTCGTTAAAAACATGGTAAATCTTTGATGTCATATAGTTTACAGCTGTGATTAATCTGAGCTGATGTGCTTATTATACAAAATATACTATTTATCAAGGAAAATATATATCGCAATATAATTATTGTGTTCCAATAAACACGTGAATCACAAATACATACTTATGACTATCAAAACAAGACGCATTATTTATTTTAATTTGGATGAATACGTTTAATTTGGTTTCGAATGTATTTTAAATTACATAATATCAAAAAAGTCAAGGTAACAATCGAAGATTTTCAAAATTAGCGAGTGAAGTTATTAGATATTTTACATTTCAAGGTTGAGGTCATACTTCTATCATTTTATCATTATGTTAGTTAATGTCGTGGATTTTAATATGATAATTGGGACAAAATATTTTTACTTTATTAATCATTCACCAATAAAGTAACATCAATATTTATAGTTAGACTTATTTAAGTTGATAAGCTAATTAAGACAAGTTAAATAAGTTGATAAGTTAATTACAAGATCGTGATATTGTGAACAATGCCATTCTACAGGAAATCTACAGGAAATCCTGAACAAAAGTTTTCCACAAGCATTTGCCTAAGTACCTGTTGGAAATGGTCTGCATAATATTAAAAAAAATTACCTAAATTATGTTATGGAAAATATTCACATCAATGTATAGGAATTCAACGTAAAGGTTTGTAGTTAATATTAAATGTTTGTAATTTTTTTATTATATTTCTAAAAATAATAAGTTTATAACAATTGTAATAGGTATTGCGTGTACGTGTCTAATTTCATGGTTACATAAAATATATTTTCCACACACCCATGAAGGTTGACCCTAAACGACTTATATGTCACTTTAATGGAGTTATCAATTACGGTAGGCCACATTACGAATGTAACATAAAGAGTAATGAATTATGTAATTGTCATACCGTGTCATTTTTTTGTTTCTGTTTTAGCGAAATAATATCAACATGGTATAACATCATCGAACATTATTTATGAAAAAAAGATGTTATCTTTTAGTCCCAACAACTAAAAATTAGTAACAGAACCCTTTTATTAAAAACTTTAAAATGGGCCAGCATTAAGCGCCTAATTCTGAAATAATATAAGATTATTAATGAAATGGACAAGATTTTTAATTAACTATAAAATATTATCTATGCTTATCATGTTTGTATGTTAAAATATTTTCTGTAAAGATTAGTATACACTAATATATCGATATTTACTATACTATTTTTTTCCACAAATATAATTTGTAGCTTGTCCTAGGTTCAATGCGTTGTCCGGAAAATTTACTTTGATTGGGTTTTTCTAAGTGAAAATGTTGATATAAGATCCCAAAAAGGGAAGACCGCCGGTATAAAAGTTTTGCTATAATTTAGTTAATTTATTACAAGTAATAAATAATTATGATTATGATTATTATGATTACCGAGTAGCGGATAAGTGTCCTCTTTGGATTTTTTCCCATGGGTTTGAAAATTGGAAATGAACAAAATATTGGGCACCCTTTGCACCCTCATTTTGTTCTGGATATTATATACTAACGTAAGCGATCGATTATACATTTTGTTAAGATGAATTTGTATAGAGGATGGGACTTGGCACGTCTATTGAATTTGAATGCACCTGTTTTAACTGACGACTATTTATAAATTATAAATTGTAGTCCACGTACGAATGTCATGTATTTTCGTATGATGTGTGTTGATCTGATATTAATTCGTTACATTTTTTCAAAATAATTTTTTAAATTTTTATCGAGCATTTTATTTCCTCAATATCGTTTGGAAACGTAATTGTCTAAATAATCATTTATTGTCATTTTCGATTGTTATAAAATGTAATATATTTTTTAATTGAAAACGTGATCAATTAAACACATAACTGTATATAACGTTACGATTTATCGTGAACACTAGGCTTATACATATTCAAGGGTATTAGAAAACGAGGAAAATGCGTTCTTATTATCCTGACCTTAAAGACGTACTGAGTTCGGTACAAGCGAAGGATTACCAACTATAATTAAGGATATATGTATATCGATTGTGTATATAAATGGTTTCTAAACATCCGCCGTCGGCCGGCTTGTATTGTATAGCACTCGATATCATGAAGTTGGTTTATGCGTGAGACGTTGAGTTTTCTTTTTGAATCTATTTTCTCAAAGATTACCCGCCAACCGTTGGATTTTTATGTCGAATTTATAATACGTCTACTCCACGTCTAATCCACTATCTAGGATAGTGGATTTAAGTTCTGTGCCTCGATCTGACCCTCCAAGGGTTAATTTATTCAACGCCTACCTTGATAATGTGGTCCTTCGGATTCGTTCATTATCGGTTGTTCGCACGTTGATAATTATATCTAGCTTAATTCAGTTTAGAGTTCTTGGGTTTATTTTCTTCTCTTACTGGAATAACCTGCTTAGTTCGTGCACTTGGCATTGATATTAGGATCAAAAACATGATTTGGTGCTAACATAAAAAGAAACAATTGTGCCAGCAAGAGTTAGGTATGTGAACACAAAAAAGATAGCTTAAGTAAACATGTTAACCTTTGCAATCTGACTTTTTAATTCGAATCTAATAAGTTTTTTGCACACCTCAAAAATGTTTCTTTACCTACATAATTGTAACTACTTCAGAATACTAAAAATATAATGGATCGATTCACAGTTCAATCACCTTTCGGAGTTCCTGATGGTATCGCGAACGGCATTTGAATAATTAATTTTTATTTTACGCACGATTTTTTGAAGGGCCGGGCTGTAAAGTTAGAATACTTGTTCAAGTAACGTTCACTTAATGACATCTAAATTACTTACAGCGTTAACAATGGTTTGCAACTAATTACAGACATCGTGGACCTAATTGGGTTTAGTAACGTGAATGGTGCGTGTAACTCGGTGAGATAGAAAGTGCAGAATCTATTAATATTCATGGATAAGACAACACTGTTTGTCCTTGTATTGTTGTAGATCTATAATAATTCGAACGGGTAAAATTATCCCTTATTTACTTGACAGGGGGCTAGAACATAATTTTATGTAGATAGGTGACAATTTATTCATAGACATCTTGTCGATGAGTGTTCGCTTTAGTATTTTGCCAAATGTTGGATTTATAAACGATATATTTTCTGCCAATTAAAATGTGATAAGTAGTAGGCATTGATATAACCGGTACCGATTCAACCCAAAATAGTATTGTTATTTATAAATTATAGGATTTGAGGATTTACTAATAAAATAACAATGATGACTTATGGAAACCATTAAAGGAATAATCGATATTTAGAAACAGGTATACAATAGACACACAATAGGTACATTTACTCTAAATTACCTATGGCTATAGAAATACGCATTTATTGTGATGGAAAATACTGATTTATCTATCTATGTACAAAGAAAATAATTGTATACATTATTTATTACTTATATAAATAAACCTGTCAACACATCATATGCAATCTGTAATTATCCTTTACCCTTTGGTAATTAACATAAGGAACGAAAATAATTTCTACAATATGCAACTCGAGCATTTAACTCATAAAAAAACTTAAGTAATATACCTGGTATTTACACACACGACACTGTTTTATGTGTTTTTAAATTTAATTTAGTATATTTTTAAATTTCGCGGTATCGAGAGCGAGCGCGTGTTTACGCGCGCGACTAGGGCGCGACTAACGTGGATGCTGCGTGTGGCGCGGACGTTCAACCAAGGCGATCTCAAGGCGCTGTGTGTGCCATTATGCACTTGAACTTGAATAAACTTGTTCACTACAAAAAATAATCTTTATGAACGCTATTTTACCTTTCTATGCGTTTGTTTGTTTAATATTTTGTAATTTAATTAAATAAATATTGACTCTGGCTGTCGCTCGTCTCCCGTTTTTTTAAAGACTTGATGTTGAAATTCCATATAACATTGCATTGATCAAATCTTAGGGAAACAAACTAAGTTTATATTTTATATCGATAGTATGCCCAAAACTACAGTACTACTACTGCTGTAAAATTAATATGTATAATTAGCACAACTGTAAAAATTAATTGGAGTTAGGTAGAGGTTTTTGCTTTACAAGGTAACAAGTAAGTAAATAGGTATGTTAAATAATAGGCGCAATTCGACAGGAATTACGAAAATTCTTAATCCGATTTTCGGTTTATTTATAGTGTTATTGTGTGTCTTTATAACATTTAGTTACTGTAGTATTACATATTAAGTAAGGTCAGATGGAGTGCTAAAATTGTCATGGCTATATTAACCAACTTATCATCATATCGATTTTAACTTCATTCAACAAGCTGTAAATACATAGTTTTATGTTGATTTTCTTCATTCCGTATATGCAGGTGTTTTGACGACTAGTAAACCGAATTTTTATATTACGCGCATGTTGTTTTGGGTATTTCAAGACCTTCTGAAAGCAGACTGTTCAAATCGAAAGAACACACATTGCCCAGTCCACTATTTAAATATACATACATATGTACGCCCTAACAACATTTTAGCGAGTACGTAACCATTCTTATGAGCATTTTATACTATTAGGCTAAATTATATTTTGCAAAAATGACGTCCGGTGTCTTGGACTAGTATGTTTTAATGTTTTTTTTAAGTTGCATTCTTTTTATTTAATGCAGAGCGAATAAAACCAGAAAGCTGTCAGCTACAGATTACATTATGTTGACAGGTTTGAGAAACTCTTGTTTAAATACTTTTCAATCTTAGAGTAGAGAAGAATTAGAGAAGATTTTTAGATATGTTTTTTATAGAGATATAGTTACGATAATAATAGCTTAAGTGCGATGTTAGGTGCACATACTAGGGACCGGTTGTTGATACGTCAAATAAAACATATTCGCAGAATAAAATCAACACGAACAAATTTAATAAGGAAAGTCTTAAGAAAATCTTCCGATTATATTATTTTCAATATAGTCAGGTTTTAATTTATTTGATGGATAACTATTATATGCATAAAAACATACATAAACTCACGCCTTTATCCCCAAAAGGGTAGGCAGAGGCACCACCAGGACACCCACATTTCGCCTTATATGTTCCGACCCACGATATGATAGGGGGCGAGCCTATCGCCATATCGGGCACAAATGTCTGACTCCGGACTGATAATGAATAGAAAAATCCAATATCTTTGTAACCGTACCGTAATACAACTACGCCACCGAGGCAGTCGAACTATTGTATGATTATTGAAAAACCGGGCGTTGTAAGATTTCTGCATAAATAACTGCAGCCAGTGGTATAAGGAAGTTTCACCTTCGTCTCCCCAAATAATAAATCTATTAATGGAAGCTCTTAGCTTAAAAACACGTCCACTTTATACTTGACCTTTTTAAAACAAGTTCTCTAATTGATTTAATAGAAATAATATATATTTTTTACTATTATTTAAATATTAATTGCGATTTAGGAACCGAAGTGCGAATTCAAACTCTTCACGTAGAGTCACCCTCCCGCGCTTTTTAATACGTGAAAGAGCGCCATACTCGTGACCCAATGTAAATGGTACTGATTTGAATTGTCACATAATTTTTGGGGTGACGACGGTGTAGAACTAAGAAAACAGATTTTAGTAGTTATTTTTTTTTAATTCGTGCTTTATTTTTATTTAAAAAAAAAACAGCGCAATAATAGTGTTCAAAAATATCTACTCAAAAGCTCGCATCGCGAAACATAAAGTTCAAGGACTTTATATTTTGTACCATGTATTAGACTAGTGAATGTTAAAAAACGAGATATACGAAAAATAGGTATCATTTGGACAATTTTAATTTAGCTAATCACAACCTGTGGGTGCATTAACGTTTGATTGGTAAGAACTGAATTTAGTAAAAGAAAAAAAACTCACAGCTACGTACAGTTAATATACGCTCTCAGTTTTATATTCAAATCCGAGTCTTGGAATGCAGTGATATTACCAAAATGCGATCTACCAACCGACTCTGAACAGTCGTATTACGTTTGCAAACAATAAAATAATCCTCCTTCTTTCGCAGTCGGGTCATTAGCTCGTGTCAGCTCTAGTATAAACCTTAGTGGTTTTGCGATGCTGTTCATGAAATTATTTATGTATGATTATTATTTTTTTACCGCATACATAAATTAAAAATATAATAATGATTAATTAGATTTTATACATATAGATCGATTTAGCTTCACGATTGCGACTATTATTTTCAGCGACGGAAAGGCCACTGCTGGAAATATTTATGCATTATTGTTATTGTTCACAACAAATATTATTAAAAATGTGAAGCGCTTACCAGCGGGTGCAGTGCAGTCACTATGCGGTGCCTGAATATTAATAATAAAAAAAAAACAAACTGCAGTCTTATCGCTATCGCCGATTTCTTCCAGGCAACCTTTGGATTAATTGAATTGAAAAGAAGCAAGGAAGAAATGCCTTTTCTCTAGAGTAATAAGGCTGCCAATTGTACCTACTTTAAATATAACTAGGTATATTTTTCTGGTGTACAGTAAATAATACTAAATAAAACACTAGAAAAAAGAGAAAATACACACAAAAGTTAATCTAATAGAATTGACGTTTTTCCCCAAGGATTTTTTTCTGCGTCCTTTTGGCAGCAGCCTGCATCCAAAAGATTTTTGCATACTTTATTGGGTCGTCAATCAGGTTATTGATACTATTTGATTATACGTATATTTTTCTAACTTAGTATGTACTCGTATAACGACATTACTTTATAATATACTTTAATCATAGATTACAGTAACGTTGTATTAAAATACAAATTAATTTGCATTAGTTAAGGAAAAATAAAGCAAGATGACATTTCCGGGGATTTTATTTAAACGTTTTATTCATAAAAATACGTGAATAAATGAATTAACATGACTTCAATGCCAAGTACTACCTACAAAAAAGCGAAGTTATATTTTTGGATATATGGATTTTAATATTTGCCAATTTATTTAAAGGTATAAGGGAAAGTCCTACAGTACCGGCCAGTTACAAATTCTCTAAATCTATAATAGATGGCACTGACAGTTTTACGCTATTAACACCCATATTCTAAGACGTTTTCTCAACTCCACTTGACGTTACTAGAGGAAATCCGTATTCTTAGTAGAAAAAAATCTCCTCCACTCAACGTCACTCAAAAAAATTCCTGTCTCGAGGAAAGGAATCAACTGTCAAACTCAAGGTACGTCGCGACCTACCTTAAGGAAGAAATAAAAGAAATAATCCTACTTTAAAATTGTAATTTAAAGGAGAGAAATAAAGTTTACCTTTTAAAATTCTTAAATACCTAAATATGCCAACAATTTTTTGAGGTGGGTGCATCTACACGATTTACACGTTTTCGTAGTGAATGATACAAACATTACTCTTTATTTCATTTAATAAAAGATTTTTGGTTTGGAAACAGTGTTTATTATTTTAAACGAGTTATTAAAGATTTCCAGCAGTTCCTGTAATACTTGTACGATACTCCGTACGAATATCCCGAACCACGATTCATCCATAAGAATATCCTTCAAAATTTCCGGGTTGGATGGTATGACCCTCCTCCTGTCTGCATGCGTTTTTTTCTCCGACTCACTAAATATTTGTCTTCCAGTCACAATCCCGAAGATTTTGAGTTCAATAATTATTTATTATTCTATGTAAACACTCTGACATGACATTTGACTGTCACTTTTCAAGTGATCATAGACTATTTTCAAAGGTTTTTTGTTAAATCTCTACTTTATCTATACATCAATGACGTAATTAATGACGTTTTTCCTTGACTCAACCTCACTCGAGGAACCTTTAGTAAAGGTATATTTTTAACTAAGCATACCATTTTCGAGGGTCCCTCCAATTCATTTGTAAAGTCACCTCGACTAAGATAAGGTTGAGGAAGATTGGAGGACACGTCTTAGAATACGGGTGTTAGTGCGGTACCCTCGTGCAAGTATATGCCCCACGCGGCGTCTACCTGTCACAACCGGTTTACTGTCAGTGTAAAGATTTCTGTTGCGCGCGATGAATGTATGCTACGTAATTAAAATTCTGTAGGTGATTTTCGAAGTTCAGGGATTCAATTTAAAAAAAAATATCCTGGTAAGTTTAGTATGCTTATATGGCTATTAAAAACCGAATATTATTTCAGCCTTTGTACGTTTGTTTTCATCTGAAATCGAAACTCTTATTTTTTCCGTTTCCTCCAGTGCCGGCCAGTACGCTGTCCTGCAGTACCAGCCATTCCTTAAATTAGTTTAAAAGGTTTGCATTACTTGCAAAAATTACTACTTAATACACGAAAATGCCAAATGATACAAATGATGGTCGGACGAGGCAAAAAAGGGCGCCTGAGATCCGGCAGATATGCATAAAGCTGTAGAAAAGGTACTGAATAACAAGATGAGTGCACGTCAAGCCGCAGAAAGCTATTAGATACCCCGAAAAGCGCTGAATGACAGAATTAGTGAAGAGAAAATGAAGAGTTACTGCATGAAGTCGTAAAGCTGAAATAAGTGAAATTATAACGAGTTTTCCGTACAAAAAGATGCTGGAAGGGAAACAAAATAGACAAAAAAAGAAATAGTTTTCAGATTCAGGAAAAGGTGGTAATAGAAAAGGTAAGACTTTACTGTCAGCAAGAGATGTCAGTAAGAAAACAAAAAAAATACAATCGAAAACCTACCTTCTACTCACAGACCGATTGAAGAAGAGACAGTTTGCCCTTTGTGTGCTGAATGTCATGAAGAAGGTTGGATACGGTGCGGAAACTGTAAAATTTGGGTCCATGAGGCTTGTGCAAATATATCGGAGCTATCCGATCAGTATATTTGCGATTTGTATTGCCTAAATGGTTACATTCTTAGTGGCCGATACTGTAGGCCTATTTTTTTTAGTCTGTATTTTCTTATTCTTGGAATTGCAATAATAAAGCTGATTTTGTCTAAACGATTTGGTTGTTTGTTATTTTTATTAATAGCACAATAGTTCTTTGAAATATATCAGGAGGTATTGAATATTTAATATTAAGAACTTTGATTTTTTTGTTGATAAACCTTAAGGTGACGGTACTGTAGGACTCTCCCCTAATTATTTTGTACAGAAATAATGACCGGAGACGAGCTCAATGTCCGTAATATTATATAAAACATATGAAAGGGTTTATTTTAATTCAGCTATTTGGAGTCATTGAAAGATAACATTGCATGCAGCGTTTACAAGTTTAGTTTGAAGGATAAGGTAATTTGGGTAATAAATTTGCACAAAACACTAAATAAAATAAGCAAATGCACCAAAGTATTATTTTTATTTATCACGACATGACACTGATTATTCATATCAAGGATTGTATATTATATCATGCAAGTTTAAAGATCTTAATCCAATATATTCAATATTGTAGCGGTAAACATTATATCTTCGACTAAACACTTATATTTAATATAAATATTTGAATGTTAACAGGATTTGAAACAGATATATTTATGGCATCAAGATGGTATTTTAGTAACTTTAAAGAATCGTATGTACAATATTATCACACGGGAAAATAAAATTTATACCATTGATCTAATGCACACAGATATGATCTATTTTTGAATAAATAATAATTCGTACAGCGTCATCACGTTTGCTCTGTACTTCGAGATGTCGCTGTGCGAACTTCAAGATGGACTTTACACCAAAGTCAATATAAAGCAATTTTACTAATATAACTTATCTTATTTACGACACTGAGTACATATGTTTCTACTGATATCGAATTTGAATACAAGATATGTTTTAAAACGTAAGAATTACATAGTTATGCTCTTTATAGTAGATATTTTATTGTTTTACTATACGTAGAAAAATAATAATTTTATTTTTGTGTGAACTTGATGTAGTCGCATACGTTATGTTAATAATTTTAATTTCACATAAATTGATGACTCTAGAATATTCTTGATATGATCACAGTTTAGTGTCATGTTTTTGATATAATCACATTTTTGTGTGTTTGATATGATCACATTTTCGTGTCATATGTTCTTGATATGACTTACGCGAAAGGGGCATTATTTACGTACGATACACTATTGATGTAGCCAATATTAAATAATCTTTGTGCGCTGTGTATTGTATACTTAAGTGATGAACTTTATCAGAACAGACATGGATAGTAAACGCTCGTTAGCAAATTGTATTTGGTTGATCACATATTTTTTACATTATTACTTTTACACCACTGTGAATGCAGACCAACCCGCATTGTCGGACTAAAGAATCATATTCATATTTAATTTTAGAAGCAAATTGGCTACATCAACGTATCCTCTAAACGATAAATACACTATACTTAAATAAATAATACGAGGAACGATTGCCTTAAAATTATTCTTAATTGTACAATACAGTACAGAACTTGCCTAACCATCTTTACGTCGCATCCATAAATCCTATATTAAAATATATTGATTTTATCCCTTCCAATGCGCTTAAATTAGACTAGTTCTGTACTTTACACTTATAAAAATATAAATGCAGAATTGCCTAAGCAATTAGGCAGTATAAACATGAAAAACAATCTAGATCGGGAAAATTTACATATTTTTACAGTTCATGTACCTATCATTGCAAATCTCTGGCAATAATACTTATAATTTTATAAATTGTATATATATACAATTGTATATATTCAGTGCAAAGTGTCTAATGTTTATAAAAGCTACTGAAAACAAAAACAGCTGAATTTTGTTATTAGTCGCATTATTTCGAATTTGTTTATTATTAAGCATTTCTATTATATGGGAGGATTTTTCTTTCGTTTATTTTACACAAACAGCAAATAAGATTTCAAAGAAAAGAATTTAAATATGCCAATGCCATTTTATACGCTACATACGAGTTATGAAATATTAATCGGCAGCTCGGCAGTTTTTTTTTAATTAAAATAACATACAGACTTTAATGTTAAATGTAGTTATTATTGACAGATCTAATGTTGGTCACTTTTGGGTATATTTATCATTTTTTTTATTCTATAGCACTTGATATGTATGTAAAACATATGACGTTAGTAATGATGGTAACCATGTACATCATACATGACGCCTGACATAATTCAATAGCTTGCATTTAGGAAAATAACTCTTATGTATATGACAGGAGCATCGTAATAAATCTACCTGTTCTGCGTATGTAAAAAATATGTAATCGAATGACCAAACCAATATAGATAGTAATGTAAATTATTTCATTCAATAAATTATCTTAATTTGTCACACAGAAAAAAAATCCTTTTACTAAAATTCTAAATTGACAAAGTTCCAAAATTAACATTGACACGAAACGTATATATTTAAAAATTAATAACGTTAATTTACCAGTATATTAAACTGATTACATGGCAAAATTTGTAATTTTTTATATGTTCTTTACATGCAGTAGGTACCAGCTTTATTATAGATGAGATAAGATGCTAAATAATATATTTATGCAGTATTGTGCGAACTTAATACAAACCGTGAGCTTTGTATATTTAATAATCATAAAGAAATAGTATTATATAATAGGAAACAAAAGCACCATATAAATTATTGATACTCATACATTTATAATTATTAATACTCGTTAATTGCTTATAACTTTCAACATCTAGGAATGTTTACTTTAAAACGTAAACCTTTATATATCACAAAAGTAATCAATACTCTTTGTTATTGCTTAATTCATCAAGTCCACAGTTAATTAAAAGTATTTTAGCGTTACAACTAAAATAATATTGCTAATATAATTTCACATTATTCGTAGTTATTCTCATAATAAGTTCACAATCATTTAAAATGTAATTGTGATCAATTAATTTTTTAAAATGTTTGGCGTTTTATAAACATTAGTTGAGAAATTATTTTAATATATTTTTGCATTATAAACCACTGGAACATATTTTTACACACACGAATATAATTTTGTTAAATATTATTCTACTTATGAGTAACAACACCATAGACATCAATACGATACATGACGTTTAACATCACAATTACTTAATAATAATGTTTTATCTATTTCACTATCAATGAAAATGTCACCGATAGCCACAATTACGCTATAGCAGATACCATTAATCATTGCCGGAGTCGTCAGATCAGCTGAAAAATTAGAGCAAGTAAAACATAGATTCCCCAGTCGAGTTGGATTTTAAACTCTTAATTAAAAGGAACTAGCGCTATTTAACAGCAATGCGTGCGAACTGCGATGTAGCTATTATTTAATGATCCATTAATATCATAGATGGTATACCAGCTTATCTCAGATCTCTCAATCCCAATATGGGTAAATTTATATAATATGAATGAGATATAAGAAGTATTTAAGTTGAAAATAATAGTTGTAAATTCTTCGACAAAGGTCTGAGACGGACAAGACCTATCTGATATCTGATGGAGTGTTAGTGGCAGAGAACAACCAAAAAGGTCTTTTACACCATAGAATGTATTATAGTATTGCAAAGAGGAGAGTTTACGAGTTAGCGATGTTTGCGGTGGTCTCAATGCGTGGGTAAGGTGAGGCGGTCGGATTGCGCGCGCTGGGTAGCCATGCGCCTGGCGCAGCGGATGCGCATCATTACAATGCAGGTCGCCACGCCGTGGGCGCATATCAGCACGAAAGCACAAAGAGCGACGAAGCCGAACGCAGGGCCTGCAAAAACGAATAGTAAAACTATAAAAACGTATGAACCGCATAAATGTATGAAACATGGCACAAGTTCTATGCACAGAGGTTGGTGATCAGCTCGCAATTTTTGTGATGGTCCATGAGCTGTGTGATGAGCCTGAATGTCTTTGTTCTAGTAATTGTGTGACGGGTGTCAATATTGACCGGTAAATTATTATATCTTGTACAGTCTATTAAAGTGCCCCTATTGTTACGTTGGAGGCAATTTGTTCCAATTGAGCGTGATTTTTGTCACAATTATAAATAACGTACATTTATCGTGGCAATTCTTTTTGGCAGCATTTGATCATCACTTCTTATGTTTTCATACGAGTTTTATTAGTCTGTTTACGATGTACCTATACAACACAACTCAAGAAATAATTCATCAAGTTGTAGCCATTTGTTAGAACTGATGCCTACACAATAGTTTCGATGAAATCGTCATTAATTACAGGCACTAAATTTCTTATTACTACAATCTAACTCATTGGCACGTACCTGGGTTGTTCCAATTAAGAGCCGGGTAGATCGCGGGCTGTCCAATCCTGTCGGTGCCGCCAGCCGCCCAATACAGCGCGCTGAAGATGCCGTAGGCCAGGCCTGCGCCGGCGCTGTACAGCGCGTGCGCCATGCGCATGGGGTGCGCCGTGATCAACAGCTCGAAGAACATTATCACAGAGTTGCCGCCGTGCACCAACAAATTCAGGCCGTTCACCTCATGAATTTCTGGAAAGAATGCACTTAATACTTTAAAAACATAACATGTAGCATTTGATATATTGCAGAAGTCTGTTCGTAGAAAACGACGGCAGTTACTAAGAGTGGTTCAGCTTACAAAGTGCACAGGGCAATATTAATTGATGAAAATTGATCGTGAGCTTCATACTGGGTGTGCTTCACTGAATGTTAATCCTTCCACTTATATGAAATTATAAAAATGTTATCGTCGTGGTGTTGTTGACTTTATAGTATGAATCACTTAACACGTAGAAAACCAGTAAGAGGTAGGTAACTACGTTGCTGTCATGTTTAAAACTGTAAGTTAATTTCTGGAGAGCCAATAATAGTTTATCTTTTTCCACTGCGTTTTTTATTTATTTTTAAAAGCAAGCAAAGCTTTTTCTTCTTTGTGCAGGAAACATTGCGTTTATTTAAGCTGTTAGATCACGTGGGACTATAAAAAATATTTCTTAGTACATTTGAAAAAAAAAATCCTTTTTAGATTAAATGGTCTCACGGCCAATAAAAATACATCTGACGACATTCTTACATCAATGATTATAGTATCATATTGTGCGCTCCGATCCATTAATATATTTTATTGAGCAACGTGGTAGTAGTTGTGCAAGGATAAATGCTCCACATCCTGATTTATAATAATAGATAGGTACCGGGATCATGCACGAGAGTCCAGTAAATGAGCGAGATGACGAACGCGAGGTCCGTGGCGATGTTCTGAACGAGCCAGTACGCGCGGCAGAGCAGCGGCGTGCGCGTGCGCCGAGACACCGGCATCGGGATCTCATCCTCGCATGCTGCAATACATTCAATTAAATTAATAACAAAAAGCAATTAGATACAGAAACTAGATAGAAAAAACTTAGAGACTGTAGTTATTCATCAACTATTAAATCATTAAATAAAATAAAAAAAAACAATTAAGAAATCTTATTAGTTATTTAGGGACTATGGTTAAATTGCATACACGAATTGGTAAAATTAGACCTATGAAATGTTAACAATTCACATAAAGTCATCCGGGATTTATTTAATTATGGAATGTCACATATAAATATGGAAAGTTACTTGTGTACTGAAACTTCATAACTTAAAATACAAGCTTAATATCATTGAAGTTAAATGCCATGGGACGTCTTGAATAAAATAGTTTATAAAATAACTACTAATGGTAAAACCCTTACATTAATGTTAATAATTTTAATTTCCAAAATAATTGTTTATTTTTCACCTACCAAGGATTGGTACGTTTTATAAAACTAGCTTTAATTTTAAGTTTTAAGTCTACACTTCTGTCGGCGATCTTCATGATTGTCAATCTTTTTCTTTACTAAATCGTCTATGATCTTGCAGTATATAAAAAAGCAAATTATGAGGTCATCTTTTACAAGAACAAATTATTTTTTATTACAATTTAACTACAATTTATAAAAGAGTAATTCAGCAAGTAGTGCTTATAAGAACTTAGTGCTTTCTTTTTCGATAACTTGTCATGAATGGCTTGTTACTTTTTCTTATATTGAAAGTTTGAATACAATATTACATTAACCTACACCATCATCAAAAATTCAGCCACAGGAAGATCAGGGTAGCAAAGAAGCTCGCCTTCAAAGATTTGCATAGAAACCTGTTAGAATTCGTCTGAATCCAGCGACTTCATGAAACCTTGATCTGTCTATGCTCCAAAGTATTTCAAAAGCATCATACATTCTATTCACAATAGCGACAGAGCCACTTCCCGTTAAAAGATTCTTGCGATTAGTTTTTGTACAGTATCTCAAAGGTCGCGACATAGTTTGATGGCCACTTAGTTCATTGAATGAAGCGCACATTGTCGAGTTAGCAACTCAAAGGCAAGAATGAGGAACCAATAAGGATAATTTGTACCACAATGCATAGTGCCGCTCTCGGCTGGGATCTTAATTGACGCGAAATTGTAACCAATCAACCGTTCATGACCCGCACCGTACCCCACCCGATAGATTGAATGCCGAAAATATCACTCCAACTGGACATTTATGGCCTCATCATTCTACGTTTTCAACTAGTATTTTGTACACTATAATTTATATTAATGACACTGCCCAATTTGCGCAATTTAAAATGCACATTTATAGAAATGATGGTAGACCTGTAATGGCTATAATTTTTCGTAGGTATACGGGTGTATGATGCTAGTGTATGGTCTAGACGTCGCAATAAGAGCTATTACGGATGGTAGGAGGACAAAAAAATCTCCATAGAACACGTGCGTATGTGACCTGCGATGACCGTAATTTTGATGTTGACGACAACACGCGACCGAATGATTCAGATTAATTGATTCGCGTGAGGCGTTGCGTCGCGCTTTGAAACTATTGCGTGTAATAGACGCACCCACGCGAAGCTCTTGACATTGTTAACAATATTGTTGCCATCTTTGATGTTGCCTAAACATAGAAATAAATACGAACTTCTATTTCATCATGACTTGTAAAGCTGAAGTGAGTATGTTTTAGTTGGAATACTAATCGCTTTTATCTATAAGTACTATTTAGCGAGTAGCGTTATCCTAATTGGTGCCAGGTCAGCTTTTTTGCGCAGTCTTGGCCTTTGCGGCGTCTTTATTATACTCAAAGAATCCTTGGTTGTTTCATGAGCAATTAAAATTGTACTTACGCAAGCTGTAGCACTTCTCAGCCCTGTAGCGGTGCACCACTAGCAGAGAGAGCATGGACTGCAGCACGATCAAAATGAAGCCCCAGTTGGTGAAGTAGATGAACCACTTGAAGTAGTTCACTTCAGTCTGAGGGCCCTTGTACATGGGCGGCAGGCGCTGGCAGAGGAAACTCGCCCCGGCGATCAGTAGCGAGATGATGAATATTATCCATCTGTTGAATAAAAACCTCTATGAGTAGTTATTCGAACAAGTATTAGTAAGCGAGCTAGGAAAGGTAGGATGTGTCTATCAGTCATGGGTTAAGAATGGTTAGAAGGTTAGGTTTAGAATAATGGTATCCCCTAACCGTTGTAAGAGGCGACTTAAAGGAGTGAACGGAGTTGCTAGGCACACAGCATCCTCCAAATAATAGTGATTTATACCAGATGATTATCGAGGGTTTTGGATTTGTTACCTGTACACCACATAGTTGAGTGAGGGCACGTATCCGGGCTCCCACTGGCAGCAGCCGAACACCTGCGGCGGGGAGTGCTCGAGGTTGAGCGCGCGGCGACAGGCCAGCCACACCCGGCCCAGCATGGCCGGCTTGCAAGTCTTCTGCAGCGCTGCAACAATAACATCATCACATAATGCTTCATAAGTATGAAACAACTTTTTTAAGCATCCAGTATGTCTGTGATATGTTTGTATTTTTATTGGGATCCCAACCCCGTGGTGAGTGCTGTGGATTTTATTATTTCATACTGTTTTTATACGTTTTTTAATTTCTAACAACAGTTTCTTAATTTTCATGACGGGTTGTGGAATCTCAATGTTTTTTCTTCTCCTGTAAATGTGCCTATAAAACAATATAATTGTGATTTAAGTGATGAAAAATCGCATTCTACAGTTTGCCGCACAAGCATTGCGAATTCAAGTACTGGTGGTTGGTTTCGCTGATGTATTATTTATTTTATATTATTAAAATACTTACACAACTGTCAAGGCTTGCAGTAAGCCCAGGGTCTCGTCGTTGTTAGTTAACTGTCGCCTAACAAGGGTTGCGTAATTTTGCAAAGTGTCGAGGTCTTACGAATTAGGACAGACTGTACAGAGTCATTAACGTAATTCTAAAATTATGAGTGAGATCATTGGTACTTTAACGCGCTTTAGCTATTCTTAACGAGTCTTCAGACGATGAAAATATTCGGAAGATAAGTTCTATTTCAATTACGGACGAAATTCTATGTTTTTCTTACTATGAAGAGCTTTTAGATTATAATTTATAGTTTTTTGGTCCAGAGTGCTGTGAACCGTCAACAGGTTAGGTTCAATTCCCAGATCGGGCAATCGGCATAGATCTTCAGTCATAGCCGTAAGATATTACGTCATTAATCTTATATACTTATTTCATTAATCTCATTGAACCAAATGCTTCTGAAGTATTCTATCTTCAATGTTTAGGCTATATTCAGCCTTTTTTACCAGCTAGAACAAATTAACTTCCCAGGATTCCAGCAACTTGAAAGCTTCGAATGTTAGAAGAGCCAAAGTTTTCAGTTCCGTCGGCTTCACAAACCCCTTTGGTCTAACGTGAAGAACTAAGGCAAAAATCTCTTCAATATAGGACAGGCCAGTAGTTACTGGTCCTCATCAAGCCTGATATAGCCACTGACCGTATCTGCATCAAGTGACGTGACATTAAACTAACTGTTTTGCACGCGATCAATAAAGGCACTAATTAAGAGAACGTTATGCGTTCCGATGTAGCGATAACAGTTGGCAAACGACAACGGTTTCACTGTGCTGGCGTCTAAATCATCGCTAACATCTTCCTCGTCAGCTCAAAGTCATATCGATAAGGCCAATGAAAGTAAGATTGATTTCAGTGTCACTGTTTTGTTCAATCAGAACACTGCTCTATTGTGCTACGTGATTGATAAAAATGCGTGGACAGTACCACTATTCATGCGTGTTACGATGACGGCTGTGTAAAAGTCGTCTCGTGATTTACTTTAATAATTATAGTACTGTCCTCATTATCATAAGTGCTGACTTATAATTTTGGCGTTATAAATACTTACATAGTATTTACCAGTTTTTGAACAGTTTTATTGTAAGATGTGTGTAGTGGACTTCAGAAACTGAGGTGGTTTTTGGTTACAAATCTCGACGACAAGCAAATATTCGTTCAGTCCACAAATTTCTGTTTCACTTACAGGATCTAATTCTCGGTTTTTTGTTTTAGAGCCATAATTTGACTTACAGCTGATTCGACCCCATAAACACATACGAAGGTGCGTCGCGTTTTGGATTCCAAAAAGCTTACGTGTTTGTCGACTTCTAGCTGATACAACCGTATCAGGTGTTCAGTAATTACATTCATCTCAGTAACAATAGTGAAATATTTAACTGTGTGGCAATTGTATTGTAGGTTGCGGGCTAAGTATACATTTTATAAATGGTTTCTTATATTTTAAAAGAACTCATTTTATTATCATGCACGAAAGATTATATTAGTAAATAAAAGTATCATAAACTTAAAGGGTGGATGCCACAAGTGCAATAACTTTCTCATAACCAATCGAACTCAATTCTGTAACAGACATCGTTATTGAATGATCAGCGAATGCTTTCTCCGCTCGTTACTGTCGAAGAATTCCCTACTCGACATTTCAATCATGTCAATGAACACAATACGTCTCGATGGCCCAACAAATTGCGAATCCAGACAGTTTAAGTGGAGATCAATGTTTCATTCCAGATTAATTGATAGACAAACATGTTCGCCCGCTAAGTGACCATTTGTTAACAGTTGTGGACAATTGGCTGCCACCTGCAGTGGACTCATAACAAAATGCCGCGTAAAATGTCGTTTTATAAATGAAAATGGAGCGGCTTTTCTGTAGTGTTTCAAGTTTGTAAAAGAATTTCTGAGACGCCGCTATTCACACGAGTGTTGTTAAGAGGAGAGAAAACATACACGTGAGCTAAGGTTATGAAAATGCTACGAGAGGTGTATGCCATTCGTAAACATAAACTGAATTTAAATGCTAATTTTTTAAGATAAAATATATTTTTTTTGCATTACAGCCTCCGTGACTCAGTTGGTTAGATGCCGGCTGTGAAACGAGAGGCCGCGGGTTCAATCCCCGCACCGAAACAAAGATTTGTGTGTTTTACAGGTATTTGTTTCGGGTCTGAGTTCGAAAAAGTCTCCCGTAGTTTCTGCTACCGCCAAACAAGACTCGATCTTAGTGTGCGGTCAAGACTATGTATGTGAATGTTGGGTGTATTTATTATTTATTTAAGTTCAGACAATCAGTTTCATAAGTCATTTTTTTATGTACTGAAATCTTCATATATCACATTCCTTTCTCGAAAAACATTCGTGCAATTTTACACGTGCATGATTTGTATGTTGCAGTAATTATGTTACATTCATGACGTGACTAATGCATTATACGAGCGTATCGTTTTCGTTTCATAAGTCGCCATAGCTGTACAACAATATTATGCCATAAATATTATAAGTTAATGAAAGAAAGAAGTTGTTAGATAAAGGCAAGGATTACCCAAATACTATCCATAATCCAGCCCATGTTTTGCAGTTGACTTCGTGTAGCCAAAATGACGATGAAAAAAATTCGGTGTTCTTATTTAGTTATAAGTAATGTGTTAACAGTTGATATTTAATTTGGTATAGATAACTTTTTTATCTTTAGAAATCCAGATAATCGTAAACTGCAGGTACATAGGTAAAACGTCAAATTGCATCAGTGAGATATCCAGATTTATGTGAAACATCGAACTACGGCGCAACGCACAGAATGGATCGATAGAGCGCTGGCGAATAGCGGAGAGGCTGGGCTTCCTATCTATAAACATGTAGCTGTGGCTACATATTGTTTCTCCGTATAAATTGGACCATGGAAACACATTCAGTCTATGGCTAATTGTCATTAACGTTTCGCTCTGCTGGCTTCGAATACAATTTGTCGTTTTGCTGTGTTTGTAAACAGACATTACATTGAACAGGTAAACGTGGGGAAAAATGACGGCCCTACGACAGATCTATGTTTGTTCATTGTATATTTTAAAATAACTTAGTTTTTTGCGATCCAAATCAGTGCGAGTCAGTGAGAACAGCGGGGCATCTCTCAAATATTAACTTATGTTTTGTTAGCCTGCGATGTTGCAGTAAGATAAAAACATGTATGATGCATTAAGTTTATTTAAGCAGGATATTTAAATTCCAAAATGTTTTGACCATTTTTTGTTGATTCCAGATGATAACAGAACAGATTCCAAGGCAAAATTAATTTTGGTGGGTAAAGTATTCGTTGGTATTTGTTAGCCAGTTACTTATTTTGACACTTTATATTATAGCTTGTTTACAGCGTATCTTTTAAACATTATCAAAAATTATATCAAAATAATGGAACAATGGCGATACAATAAGCTTTTAATGGATACGGAATAGCTGTGTCTTTCTGATCTACTCTTAGCTTCTACTAGTTATACTTTGCCGTACGTAACACTTATGCGCGGTAAGCGCAACATGACTTTTGTACATGTTGCAGACATTTTATATTAAAGTTATGATGTTCTTTCAACTACTTGCTTTACTGCAACCCATTTCTTCATCATTTCTTTCACTCTTTATTCCTATCAAATTTTCCAATTGGCAAGAAAAAATTGACAGAAAATCGGTAGAATATAAGTCAATGCAGAAAATAATGAAATCTGTTATCTGAAGTAAAATATAGTATAATACATTACATTGTTTACTCCTTTTCCAATACCTGTTGAAGATATACAGACATATTTTGTGCCCAACAATATGTACATGTGAAATATAACTCATTATTTATAGCTTTTTTATTAAAATCACGAATATATCATGTCAAGAACTGTATGACGTTTGACTAAGACGGTTGACGGGTGATATTTTCGTCATGCAAACTAATCAAATAATTCAATAAGCCGTGAAGTATTTTAGGACAATTTTGCAGAATATAATACGTTTAATTAATAATAACGTATGGAAGTATGACAAGTCAGTCATGAATCTTAAAATTGCCTAGTAAAATGTAATATTTACGTACGGGTCTATTACGGGTTCCCATAATTTACGTAGTATTAATAAAATTTACCTCCTTCCTCCTACTTCCGCAGTCTGCTATCGATAATTATTTTTGTTCGTAAGATGACGTACCCGTATTTCCCAATGCATAAAGTAATATTTTTAAGTTCCTTATTAGCTGGCGTGGTAGACTATTTCCTAAGCCCTTTCAAACGAACTGTCGCATGAAGTCCCGTGCTTAGCTGTGAGCATTTATGGGTTGATTCAATATAGTATGGAATAATTTTGTTCTTTAGATACTATTTTGCTTGCTCACGCCACAACAAGTACTGTTAGCCAAGATAAATAGTGGTACGCAAATATTTACATCTTGGACCGAAATGCAGTTAATCTCTTAAGGAGATCGTTGGAAATGCGAAGAATAAAATTAGACCTTAAATTCGCATTAAACATTTTTAATAATGCAATAGACTGCCCTAAACTTTTAATGAAATTTAACTTTCGTGTTCCTCGTAAGTACCCACGCAAAAAGATCACGCCGCTTTGTCCTCCTTTACGCCGAACCGTTTTCGGTGCTAACTCGCCGGTCTCTAGACTGTGCAAATTAGTTAATGAATACAGTGATATCATAGATATTAATATGGACTCTCCATCAAAGTTGCATAAGATATTTAATGACACTCAACCATAATGGTTAGTTTAATACAGTAATTAGTAACGGATATGTTTTGGTTAGCTCATATTTTGTATATATAATATATATTATATATGTATAATATATTGTTAAACATTATAGTCATTGGCTTCTGCTCTGGTTCTGGTTTTGATATAATTTGTTTTGTGTTTTTTTTTTAATAGTTTTAGATAATATACTGCATTGTTTTGAATTTATAAGATATTAGTCATATAAGTAACGCTTCTATTTGTGCTAAACTTGTTATTGTGTTACTTTTTTTTTTAATTCTTATGCGCATGCTGTGTTTGCCTATAATTGTTTGTTACATTTATTTTATATTCATACTATGTATTTTTATTCTTATGAGTTAATGTAAACAAACGTTGGCAGACCTAATAAAGAGAAAAAAACAAAAAAAAAAAAGGAATTTAAGTATGAGTCATGTTACCGCGCAACTAAATTAAAAATTAATTGGCTCTTCATAAATTAGCTTTCGAAAAGTTTTATAGTAATTTTGAATATCTGACTTAAAGGTGGAATGTTTAGCATAAGCCCCGAGTCCAGGGCGTTGCGGCTCGTAGAATAGTGAGTCAACAAAATTCGCAATACGATAAATAATTTGAAGTATTTTTAAGTGTCACTTACTTTCTTGAAACGATGCGTCATGTATAATGTGGCGTCGGTACCTACGAAGTCCCTAACTTGTTACCTCCCGATTTATTTCTAAGGTTGTTACGTTTGTTATGACAGCCTCCGTGGCGCAGTTGGTTAGACGCCTTCTGTGAAACGAGAGGCCGCGGGTTCGATCCCCGCACCGAAGCAAATATTTGTGTGATCCACAGGTATTTGTTTCGGGTCTGGGCGTTTGTGAGACCGAAAAGTCTCTCGTAGTTTCTGATACCTACGACACAAGACTCGATCTTAGTGTAGGGTCAAGACTATGTATATGACTGTTGGGTGTATTTATATATTTATTTATTTATGTTTCAATGTTCCTCTTTCACACTCATCGTCGTTCAAGTGATGTCTGAATCCCTTTCATGTTCATAAATGCTTTTATAATTTAGTAAAGCATGACCGCCGTTTCGGTTAAGTGGCAGCGTACATATGTAACGAAATGGGAAATTTTGAATTCAATCCTCTGGCCGAGTAATTCTGTTTAAACGAAATAACGAAAAGTTATTGTAAGCACAGATGTGGTATATAATATGTATGGTACAACGTCTAGTGGGAGTTTATATGTAAGAATAGTAAAAAGCGAAAATAAATTTTACGACTGCATGCTGCGAAAACATACGGGACTTTTAATCAAGGATTTTCTACAAATTAACTCTAAATGAAGTCGGTTAAAAATAATTCTTTTCGCTAAGAAATTCAAGAACAAATAAATATAATCGTCGCAGATTTTCTAAATATTATTTTAAATAGTGCATAGTGGCAATGGTCTCAATGACGTGGAACACTAGACCTGACCTAGATTTGCAAATAGAAATGTAAAAAAGTCGCGCAAGTACACACAAAAATACAATGCGATGACGATCTCAAATATATTCGCTCATTAACGACATAAAATTAGTATTAAGCTATGAAATACTATAAGCCAAGAGCCCGTGGCCACAAAATTTTCGTCATTTCATAAAAGCTAAAAGTTTGTCGGCGCATGCGTCCCTTAAGATATTGTAGTATACATAATTTTGCCAGCTTTATAGTATAAAAGCTGAATTTTATATATATTGTTAAAGCATCTATCAAAAGGTGTTTCCTTGGTAGTCAGACACTTTTGATGGTTCTTTTTTCTGGATGCATGTTGACAGACACATTATGACAGGAGTGTCCTGACACAAGCATGAAAAAAACGTTAGGAAATCAGCGTCTCTTGGCAGTGCGGAGTAAGGACCGACACACAAGAGCAGTGTGACAAGAAAACGCAAAATTTACCGAATTGTATTCCAGAAGATTGCAAATCTATACATTATTATGATAAATTTGTAACCGATCGATGTCTGTACATGTAAAATGGATGAGAAATACTAATACGGGGGGTCTGTATTAACGTAATAGAACCAAAAACAATCATTTTTAGAATTTTTGTCTGTTTGTCTGTGCGGTTGTGCGCGATGAACTTAGAAACGGCTTAACGGATTTCGATGAAATTTGGTATGGGGGTAACTGACACCCTGGATTAACACTTGGGCTACTTTTTATCCCGAAAAAATAGTGTTCCCGTAGGATGAGGAAGGAATTCCGATATATTTGTAACTTTTATTAATTTGTAACTTTAATTAATAACACGTTTAATCCTGCGAAAATAATAATTACCGAAATTTATTATTAAAAAGCTTTTGCTAAAGATTTTCCGTTCGAATTAACTATTTAACCTGGTACTAACACCACAAATGTCATATTATCCACATCATTCAGCGGGAAGTGCCTAATATGGTTCGCTGGCATAGGAGTACATTGCTAAAGAGTAAAAAAAATATATAGGAAAATCATTAATCAAAACATGGTGATTAATTTTCTTTTAGAAATTTACATACGTGAAAAATTACGTCAGCTGTTGGATAAGGAAATTCATTAACTAAAATGCACATTCTGTTTAATTAATTTCTTGCTGATGTAGCTAGATAAATGGCGTACCTTGGGAGAGGCCTATGTCCAGCAGTGAACTGCAACGGGCTGATGATGATGATGATGATGATGATGATACATAAAGCGGTTGGAAAAGGTGCTACCAAGACACCCACGTTGCGCCTTGTGTGTTCTTCGTCTCACGATGTGATAGGGTTCGAGCCAATCACCATGTCGGGCACCAATTCTTGACTCTGGGCTGATAATTAATTGAAAATATACTATCACTTCGCACGACCGGGGATTCGAACACGAGATCTCAGCTTTGTAATCATACCGTAGTACAACTGGGCCACGAAACTGCTCTCGCATTTTACACTTTATTGGAAACCAAAGCCTAATGTTAAACCTACACCGGAATACCCACCAAAAGGCTAGAGTACCTATCTTCCCACATTATAGAGAGACCGTGGTGTATAATTAAGCAAAAAGCGGCTTGATTTACTTTCCAGCCGTCCTATTCGATTTCGTGGCGTAAATATATCAGTCGTCTCGGAATTTTAATACCCACCTCCAAGCATTTTTATAGCACGTCAAATTCAGCGTGGTAGACTATATGGCCTAACCACACTCAATCGATTCTCTTGATTGTAAAGTAGGTCCGTGCCCTGCAGTGGGACGTATATAGGCTAATACAGTACAATACAGTCATTTTACTGTATTAGCCCATATACTGTGATGTATTTAATGTATTACTGTCCCTTTTCATATATTTGTGTTTATCTAATGGCAGCGAACACGGGCTATCGAAACTTAAGGCTCGGTTCTACATGGAGCAATCTGCCTATAATGTATGTACTATGTGCGTAAAATTCAAAAATAAAAGACCAACATTGCATTACAAGGATGGACGCCCGACAAGGGGACGGTAGTAAATTTATAAGCCAAATTCTTTCTGAATGGAGTTTGTAAATTCTTTCTGCAACTTCTTTAATTAAACAAGTTGCGACCACAAAGTAGTTGGTGTGAAAGAGAAGACAGGATGATGCGGAATTCGCCAAGAGATACCGCAGTCCTTAGCGCCAATTTATTTTATGTTCCTCAATCGATTACTGCCGATCTAGATAGAACTGAACTAAAAGTACTAGTAATTCCTAATGATAACGTTTCATAGCACGAGGTTGCGACCAATATGTTTTGTATTACGTGTATCATTTTTGTACTGGTATATTTATAAATATACTTAGAGATTGCAGAAGTTTTGAGAATTTATTGTAACTTTAAAGAATAAACCAGGGTACGATTACAAAGCTGAGGTCTCGGGTTCGAATCCCGGATCGGGCAAAAGTGGTATGAAATTTTTCTATTCATTATCAGCACCGAGTTAGGAATTTGTGCCCGGTATGGCGATAGGCTCGCCCTCTATCACATTGTGGGACGAAACATACAAGGCGAAATGTGGATGTCCTGGTAGCATCTCTACCTACCCTTTCTAGGCAAAAGGCTTGTGATTATGTATATATGTAAATTTGAGACCTATACTGATAAATGCAACGGGTAATCAATAAACCGTTGGTAATTGAAAACACAACGTTTTTTGTGTTCAACTATTATTCGCTCTTAAGAAACCGTGTAGCACGTACTTATTTCAACTGAATATAAAGATTTAAGTTGATAAATTATAAAATTTAAAACATTAACGGCCTTCTTCAAAAGCAGATTTAAAACCTACTTTAGTGAGGTTTTAAACTGTCTATAAATAAGGCCTTAGGACATTACGTGGCCCGTGCCCTGCAGTGGGACGAGGGGACGAATATCGGCTTGCATTATGGCATTCCACTCGTGTAAAAGTACCTTCATATAAAAATAATATATTGCATATATGTATTAGGTAGGTACCTACTTCATAAAAATATGAAGTGTACAGTTATAGGACGGCGCCGCGCCGTTATAAAAATAAATAAACAAATCCTACTGGAGGAGATACATCGTAGTTATGATAATCCTCTAATTAAAATCGTCTTATTTTAATTAGTATTAATTAAATGCCTTGCGGGCCGACATTGTAAATACTTATATTTTTATCTACCCAGGTCATTTTAAGAGACGCTAATGAAGTATTCGTGTATTTAGATACGTAGCTATAATAAACGAATACATTTTTATTTATGTCGCTCAAGATGATGATTTTTATAGTGTTTTTATGACCAAATACATTATTAAATAAAGACTAGAACATTTGTTAAATTATAAAAGGCTGGAAATAACAATTAGTTATAAATTCATTATTTCTGTGCAATTATTGTGCTTTATATTTATTTGTGTAATCTTTCGTAATAATATTTTAAGGCCGGTCTATTTAATATATGCCTACGTGTATATTATGAAATTAATTAATTTTATAAACATTTTAATTCCGCAGATTTATCTCGTTTGACGTACCGCTCATCCAATAGAACAATGACGTAATTACGTCTTAGCTATTTTTCAGGAGAACTTTTTAAACGTTTGAGATTTAAAATATAATGTATTTCCAATCATTCTGATGAAATTATTTTAATATTAATGTAAGTAACTGTCACTATCAATGATAATTTACAATAACTTCATGAGAAACTCAAGAAAACTTTTCAATAAGACATTCAAAAGTCATTTTCGACTTTTTGTAATTACGTCGTTGTTCCATTGGATGAGCGGTACGTGATATGAAATATAGGTCGATATAGTCACTGCCATTTCTCGTAATCCACATACATATATATATATTCACACGTTGCTAAAGTTCATTTCAAGTGTCACATTAGCACCGACATAATTCACGTTGCAAAACAATTAAAAAAATAAAAGGATAGACTTACACAGATCCAATTTCGGCAACTTCATCTTTCTCGCTAAGCCTTTTCGAGCGTGACAATTGCGGAGTATCAAAATACGTTTTATTATGAAGGCTTGATGTGTTCAGTTGTTCACATTACGATGTTTTTGAAGCGGCGTGTTGCGTGTATTGTGAGTTTGTCGCGATGTTTTGAGGAATGCATTCGATGTGTGCGTGTGGTCGCGAGCGCCGCGGAACACTGCGGCTGCGCCCGACAGCGCTGCGCCACTCGTTCTACGATTGCCGTCAATATTGTTAATAACATCGTCCTCATACCATCTCGATTAAAATTGATAGCGTCGCTACTCGCTTCCAGATCCCTTTCCGCAATCACGATCGATAGCCATCACACAGCCCAATATACAGCCTACTTATACGATTACCAATTCGGTTAAATTTGCGTTTCTTGGATTGATTATCGATTAATAATATGAGTTATGACGCATGACTTACCTGTACCATTAAATAGTGTTACTGAAATGAACTTCGACATTCGTATAAGTTCGTATTGAGTCAATATTTTTCATTATCTTTTATACCATTAGTGATAACTCATTATGCTTCAATACATTTGTTTGATGATTCGGTGTTTTTATTTATTAGTTATACATAATAGTGTTTTTGAAGTAATATAAGAAGTGATATTAAAATTATTCAATGTTTTATCTACCCACGTTATAGAAGAAGAGGATAATAAATCGAATATAGTAAAGAAAATAATTACATGAACACGTGAATAAACATAAAGAAGATAAAGTTATTAATAACGTTAATGCTTGTTATTGTTATTATTAAAGTTATTAAGAATTTATTTATAACTTAATCACTGCAGCCCATATTATTGACTTTCCCGGCTTAGTGAGACAAATGACAATAATTAATTATTTATAAAACGAACATATTTGGCGGCCTCCGTGGCGCAGTTGGTTAGACGCCGGCTGTGAAACGAGAGGCCGCGGGTTCGATCCCTGCACCGAGTCAAATGTTTGTGTGAACCACAAATATTTGCTTCCGGTCTGGGTGTTTGTGAGACGGAAAAGTTTCTCGTAGTTCTTGATACCCACGACACAAGACTCGATCTTAGTGTGGGGTCAGGACTATGTATGTGACTGTTGGGTGTATTTATTTATTTAGATTATCTATAAGTAATGCAACCGACTGCACATTTTACAAAACATAGCGAGAACTATGCTGTTTGCTGTTTTTTAAGTTGCAACTAAACCAATGGTTATATCAATTTAAGTTATATGTAAAAGTATTTTCAAAATTAGGTGTCCTGGTCTCACCCCTGCTTACCCCTACTGGGAAAAAGGCGTGAGTTTATGTATGTATGAATGTATTTTATAAAATGTACTAAGTGTTATAATTAAGATTTTTACAGTTAAATCTATGCAACGTTATATAAAAATAAGGAATTAAAAGTGAATTAGTTCTAGTAGATGTGAACGGAACATTACTACTCTATGGTTTATATAATCAGCTTGTTAGCCTTAATAGGCTGCATATCGCTTGTCAACGGTCTAATACCCAGATGGACAAAGGATGATCCGACCTTTGTATGGGTACACAGAATTGAATTAACCTAAGGTTTAAATGCAAAACTTTAGAGCTCCTCATTATACCGAAAATCTGTCCAAGCTTGGTTTTTGGTATTTTGGTAGCTGTCATGAGGAACATGGAAATCATTAGGAAATGTTATGAAAATTACCACCGCATAATTAAAAAATCTTTCAATTAATTAGATCATAAAATAAATTAGATCATAAAGTTCAAAGTGCTTAACTTGAATACAAAATTATACCAATGTCACTTTCGGAAGTAGGAACTTATTCAACCAAAACTAATTTTTACTATGGGGAAAATACGCCATTATTTCGAATCGCTGATAACCGCTTTAAACAAATGACGCGCGAATTGCGTGCGATTGTTTTCGCCGTCGTCAACTGTTGCTACCGATACCATCGTCGATTCGATTCCTGACTGGCACATATAACTTAACCAACTACGTAACGTGACTGCCTCGGTGGCGTAGTTGTACTACAGTACGATTAAAAAGCTGAGGTCTCGGGTTTGAATCCCGGGTCGGGAAAAATGATATTGGATTTTTCTATTCATTATCAGCCCGGAGTCAGGAATTTGTGCCCGGTATGGCGGCAGCTTATTAATTAAAGAAATCCCTTAAAAATGTCTGGCACTTACCGTTACTTCCTTATTTAACAAAAACTTAAGTCATTACGAGTTTAGGTAACGGTAATGCCTCTGTGTTTGTCATTAGGTACATGTCAAGGATTTAATCTCAAAACGGTTATATATTCAGCATTCACAAACATTTTCTTGCCTGGTTAATTTTATGTTTGAAATCGTAATAAACACCCTATTTAGTGGCAATATTCATATTATGTACGTGTAAATCACTCGCATTCGCTATTTTAATACAATATAATCTAGTTCATTCGCAATATATGGAATATCCACTGAGTAAATTCATCGCAAATTCATTGTTAATGGCAGTGAAACACAATAGAAATTAAAACAAAAGCTCCGGCATTATAAGCGGCATGTACTTGTGACCATTACACAGCGTTTATTTTCATTGCGCGTATAAACTTTGTACTATAAAGCAGTCAGTCATTATACTAAGCAATCATAGCTCACGTGTCTACGACATTTAAAAAAAGAAAGTTAAAATTTACTGAAACATGACATATTATAATACCTGGTTCATATTTTAGCCTTGACCTCAAGATGTGTACACAAATGTTGGCAAATTATTTTTTCAAAGCCATACAAATGAATCCGGAGGTTCCGCAAAAATATAAACAATCTGCCGTGCTTCCAAAGTCCTCAAGCCTATCCGGTGTATCACACGGGAACCTTGTTCTAGCCAAAAAAGCCGTTCATATTTGGGGGAAACCTGTGTTTAGCCGTGGACTTCCTGCGGCTGCAGATTGTAAATATGATAAAAAAGCCTATAGAACAAACAGAGCCATAAAATATTATGTATATGCTACAAATTAAGTCGACCCATTCCTGCGTGAAAGAGAACAAATATTTTCGTACTTATTATATCAGAAAGGTGTGCCATAGTTACGTAGATAGGTAAAAATATAAGCAAAATCTCTAAAGAATTCAAAACTATGCAGAAACTGTTTATTGATACGCTTGAAACGTTAATATGCAGCGTGGAAGTGCAGAATTGCTTCCTATATCGATCGGGAGTATCCAGGCGAGGGGAGTTCTGTAGGTCACGGTCAGCGCACGAGTCTGCCACAATGTTTACCATACATCATACTCAACTACCAAACTATTTTCTAAACAATTTTCTGTATACGATAGTTGAGCACACATAACAGCTGATTCAACTGATCCGTGTTTGAGCTAAAATATTGACTTCTTTTTTGAATAATTGTGTGTCTATGCCTCGGGAAAATAATTTGTGTGTGATTTGGAGTAATGTAGATCAAAATGTCAGATGTGGTGCGATCGAATTTTGAATTGTTAGTTCCCTTTGTTACTTAATAGAGATCGTTAAAGTAGTATGAAATATGGGTTATCAGTGTTTTTTTTCTGTTATTAAGTGATTATGTCACATTCGAATGTGGGTGTTATCAGTGCAAAAAGATTTATCCTAATTGAACAATTATTTGGTTGCCTTTCATTAATCTCTTTGGTAATTATTAAGTATTGGATTAATCATATATTATTATTAAATAAAAATTAATTAATAATAATAATGTTGATTAAGTATGTTTTAACGGTCCGGATGCCAATGCTGAGATGTGGTTGCGGGTTCAACCCTAAGGGGACACCTCTGACTTTTCTGAGCCACGTGTGTATTAATAGTTGAATTACATGCATTTTAACACATTTTAAGGAAAGATACGTGCTGTGGAGATGTTACAAGAATGATAGTGTGAACTCCGCTAGCCCGGAGTAGGCCAGCGTAGCGGATTATAGCTTACCCCTCACAAACGAATTCTCCATTGTAGAGGAAACCGGTGCCTTTCAATGTGACGTATAATATGGGTTAATAATACAATAAACCGATCAATTGGGGTCGTGTTAATAATTCAAAGAACAAGAAGTATTAACAATGTTGTAATATCTTATCAATTTCGATTTTGAAACACAGTACACAATATTAAGGGTAATTTTATGTCGTTGCACCTATATCGAAAGAATCTTAACTATTTGCAACCTGTTGAGCATGGCGATATTTGTTCCTCATTATATTATGTGTTATAATTTTGATCCTATGTTCGATTTCAGAATAATTATTGTCAATTAAGATAGTTATTAATGTAAATTGAATTCAAACGCACTTTAGCCTAAACAGGAAAGGTAAAAATCATCCCACCTCAAACATATCGACTGGGATGCGTTTGCCTGTATGTACTCATATATCTAGGTATCTAGGTATAGTCTGAGCATGCTCAGTTGCATCCCTCCCAGCCGGGATGAGTGGGAGGAGGCTGTATTGACGTTTCGATAATTCTAGACTTCTAGGAACTGAGGCTCGAGCCCGGGCGAACGTTGTTATTACTCGTATATAAGTACGTAGCTATGTTCAAGCATTATAATAAAATAGGATTTACGCCCATATAAGCTTATGGGTTTTCAGTGCATATACCTTTACCCGTTAAACTTAACGATAAATTGTTAATTAAATTATTCCGTCAGTTTATGTAAAATCCCATCTAAAAGGATAAATAATGTTTGGTATTTCCTGATGTACATATATATCGTTCTTCTCAAAATTTTCAATTTGTGCTTTTAAAAGGAAATTTAATTTTTTACTAAAATGGGCAGTTCACAAATATACAATAACATATTATTTAAAAAATGTATTAACCTTCAGTATGGTAAAGCTAGATACAATGCATGAAGTCTAGGATATTGATCGGTCCAGATGCGTACAATTAACCTATAAACTAGCGTCTGTTTATATACAAATATTGTGTACATAATTAATTACATTCATAATCAATATTGATATACATACCTGATTCGCTCTTCTTGTTAAGAAGAAGCACGTTTTTGCACATTTTACGCGCGGGTATTAAACTGGGATCATAAACAATGTTCGCAATATTTTACCGGGTATTTAATGTGTTGTGATATACTCGAGCGGGTGTGGGCAGCGCGTCGGGCGCGCGTTTGCCATCGACTGCAGTTGGTCGCAGGTCGAAATCCGGAGTTGCAGGCATGCGCGCTCCGCCCGGTAGCCAGTGCTAACAGAACGCTAAGCCCAGGGCACACTCAGCGCAGCTTTTATACGCTTCATTATTATTGTTTTATATGTGTAATATTCCGTTAGATTTTTTTATATTTTATAGAATCATTAAGTGTAACATTGCTGATAATGTAACGTGATAATGTATGATGCGTTTTTGTGTTGCTCTTTTGAAAAGTGTCTTGAGAATTGGCATTTTTTTGTTCTCTATAATAATTTTTATTGTTGAAATATGTACGATTTTTTTCCTACTTTACAATGAAGTGATAGGGGCACAAAGTTTTATTTATGTATTTTATGTCATAAATCCGACAGATAATGAACAGATATGTGTCTTATGCCCACGTGGGTATGCCCACGTGACAAAAAATGATCATCGCCACTTGTAAACACCCACTTCGTATAAAGAATGTAGGTGTGTTGTCGACCTTTGAAAACCAATTGGAAGAGGGAGAAAGAAGGAGAGTAGGGAGGGTGTAATTATGGGCTTTCCACATCTCACTAACTCAATGAAAAAGCATAAGTCACAACAACGTTCATATACTTACGTATTTTTTTGTGAGTTGAAGGACCACCCAGGTCAAGTCGATGCATTTATATTTTTATGGCATAGGTCCGGCAAACGAGCAAATGGCTCACCTGGTAGTAAGAAATTACCTCTACCTATGAAGTTCTACGACACTTTCACTTTATATGCGTTGGCGACCTCTTAAAATGTGACGGGAACGGGAAGGAAACCGGACGGGAACAGAAAATGATCATATACTGCTTTTGACAGCCTCCATGGCGCAGTTGGTTAGACGCCGCCTGTGAAACGAGAGGCCGCGGGTTCGATCCCGCACCGAAACAAATATTTGTGTGATCCACAGGTATTTGTTCCGGGTCTGGGTGTTTGTGAGACCGAAAAGTCTCACGTAGTTTCTGATGCTCACGACACAAGACTCGATCTTAGTGTGGGGTCAGGACTATGTATGTGACTGTTGGGTGTATTTATATTATTTTTATTTTTTATTGGGCTTTTGGTAATCTCACTCACCGAATGGCACAAGACAGTAAATCTATTGTTCCACATCGGTTTTCTCTGAAACAGTGGTGCACGTCTCAGCTCGCCGATTTCTTCTGTACGCTAAGTTACTGCAGTGTGGCTCTACCACTATAACATTGTAGTATAATATAGTCTGAACGAGTAAACGCAAAGCTTTACATCTTTTCTAATGATCGGCGCTTTGAAAGATCTCACCTTTTGTTGGTAATACAAGTTATATATCATACAATGTATGGCTTTCCACAGAAAAACTTTTGTAGAGCATAAAAGAGCAGCATAACATGCAGTTGGTATTACGTATGGTTGGTTAAATTAACTGCAAGAATTTACACAAATTCGATTACAGGGAAGGAAACAAATAACTAATAAATAGTATTTGCAAATATTAAACACTAGCTTCTGCCCGCAAAATTCGTCTGCGTGGTTAACTTTATTTGAAATCTCCCGTCCCGTCCCGGCCCGTTATATCCCGCCTGCCCCGTCTCATCCTCACTAATGGAATGTAATCCAGTCCCATCCCATCCTTTTGAGTATAAAAAAGTAGCAAATATATCGGAATTCCTTCTTCATACCACGGGAACACTAAACTTTTCGGGATTAAAGTAGCCTATGTTACTTCATATACCTCCAAAAATATGTGTACAAAGTTTCATGATGATCGGTTGAGTAGTTTTCGCGTGAAAGCGTAACAAACAAATTTACATTCACATTTATAATATTAGTAAGGATTAGTAGGGATTATAGTTGGGGTGAGTGTTTTGTCAGATTTTCCTGTTACAATTCAAAATTATTTTTGTGGTAAGGAAAGTAACGAACTTCTCACGGCATTTGGTAACGGTTATAAACTTTAAAAACAATGTGGGTGATTTATTATTCATTTCATAATTATTAACAAAACTTTTGATATACATATTATTATTATTTTTTTCTCGGCGGTCTTTTGAAAGAGACGAACTTTTGTGCGTACTAAGTTTATTAATAAGTTTAAATAATCTATCTATCTATAGATAGATAAACTTTTGATATACATATTATTATTATTATTTTCTCGGCGGTCTTTTGAAAGAGACGAACTTTTGTGCGTACTAAGTTTATTAATAAGTTTAAATAATAATAAGTGTTAATTTATAACTTCTTATGGCTAATAAGCTATAATAGTACCTCGTCTACAAACTGTGTACTCCTACCACACATCACTGCACGACACCAAGAGTTTTTCGCACTTTTCCTTTTCAAACCGTTACACTGCTCTGAATTTGATTAGAGATGGATGCCGCAAGTTTCAAGAACACCTTAGAAGACCTAATGTCGACTTTCTATGAGCGAATGAACAGTTTTGAGGGAAAACTTCAGAAGACTCCTCCAACTCCTTCAACTGAATCACTATCAGCTGAGTTTGCCGCCTTCAAGTGTTTTATCGTCGCGTCTGTTAAATCTCTACAGGCGCAAATTGAGTGTCTCGTTAGGGCCACTGACAAAATTGAGATGCGCAGCAGGCGGAAGATGTTGTTGTTCCATGGAATTCCGAAGAATGCCAAACAAAGTACTGAAGAGGTGGTTGTGAAGGCCGTTGTATCACAACTTAAGCAGCAAAAATTTGTTGTTGATGATATAAGCCGTTGCCACAGAATGGGGCGTGCTGGAAATTCTGACAAGCCCAGGCCCATCCTCTGCAAGTTCCGGGACGTCGTTGTGCGTGATAAGGTCTGGTCTTCCAAAACTTTCCTCAAAGGATCTGGAGTCACATTATCGGAGTTCCTGACTAAAACTCGACATGATATTTTCATGGAGGCGCGGGACCAGTTCGGCGTCACCAAGTGTTGGACTAGGGAGGGTTTTGTTTATGTTCTCGATCCCGACGGTGTTCGCCATCGCCTCAGCTACCGGAGTGATCTTGATGCGATTACACAAAAGGTGAAGACAACTTCAACAGCCAAGGAGACTGCGGCGCCAAGCAGGACAAGGCGTGCGGTTAGGAAGTAGTGTCCAAGTTTGATATGTTAGTTTATACACTGCCAACTTCCAATTACTAATGCTAAAATGTCATCGATTATTTTGTTAGTTTTTTTTTGTACCGTCATAAATTTAATATTATCGTAGACCGAGAATACCAAATAGTCATACCTTTGTCACTTTCTTTCTTATACACTTTACTTGTTACGGTATATTGAATCTTGCGGTATGTTTAGCATACATTTTTTTTTTCTTTGTTTACCTTTTGTTAGTATAGAAAACTGATGTTGGTAGTTGATTACTTATTAGTTATAATTAATTATTTGTTACTTTGTCTATACTTTTACATTCTTTTATTATTGTTTAATTGTTTTTTCTTTTTGTTGTTTATTGTTAATTATTTGTGATTTATGTAGTGATGATAATTACACTATTAATGTCAATTCACACAGCTGGTAGATGGATGGTACTCATTGGAATGATCTATAATTTTATTAGTTTAGTTTTTATATTTTAATTATTTAATTATTATAGTTGTTTCTTTGTATTATATTTAATGCAGTGATGGATCTTGTTAACGTGTTTTGCGACAGTGATGATTTTGTATCCGTCTGTTCATCTGATCGTAGCAGCTCTGACAGTTTTATAGTGTTCCTACCCTGGAAAATACAATTGAATCGTTTTTAAATGACGTTCCGAACAATTTTAATGTTCTTCATATTAATGCCCAAAGTATTCCGGCTCACTACTATATGTTGGCATCTTTTCAGCATAGTAACATTCATGCCACACTTATATCAGAATCCTGGTTAAAGCCATCTCTTCTTTCTACTTCGTTCCCTTTACCAGGATTTCAGTTGATCCGTAACGATCGTACTGGTTACGGTGGTGGTGGTGTAGCTATTTATCTCCGTGCGCATATTCCCTATTCTGTTGTCAGTATGTCAGCACCACCTCCACCTCCCAATGCTGGAGAGCATCTGTTTATAAATGTCACAGTATTCCACGCCAGGATTTTACTTGGTGTGTAATATTGTCCCTCATTACGGATCAATATTTTCCCCACTTTAGAAAAACTTTTAGAAGATTTTTCTCCTTCGTTTAATCACACTATAATTATGGGTGACTTCAATACCTATCTTCTTAAGCAAGATTATCGTTCTTCTCATTTCAAATCTATTATCAAGGCTAGCAACCTGACAATCCTTCCCTCAAATGCCACGCATTATTTTCCGAATTCCACACCTTCTCTTCTTGATTTGATACTTGTTTCATCATTATCCAATGTTACTAAACACGGTCAGTGTGCGGCGGACGCCTTTTCGTTTCGCGATTTGATTTACCTCACATATAAATTACGTCCGCCGAAAGCTAAGCCTAAAGTTCTTCTGCATCGCAATTTTGGTGGCATTGATATGGACAATCTACGGAGTGATGCTCGTAAACTTGACTGGTCTAACGTTCACAACGCTTTTAGTATTGACGAGAAAGTTGCAAACTTTAATAGCACATTAATTAAATTATACGATATTCATGCTCTATTACGACCTGTTAAATTCAAACATTTACCTGCGCCATGGCTAACAACTGAAATTAAAGCCACAATTAAGAAAAAGCTTTCAGCTAAGGCGAGGTATAAACACAAACCTAGAGGACTACAACAAATCAAGATATAACGAATGCCGGAATCACTGCAATAAGGTGTGTAGGGACGCACAACGCCGACATATACACAATTCCTTAGAAAATGAAGACCCTTCCAAAATATGGAAGTTTCTACGGTCCTTAGGTGTTGGAAAATCTCGTCAAGACAAAAAACCAAAAGATATTGATATCGATAAGCTGAATCAGCACTTTTCTTCTTCTACCAATTTTGATGGTCCCAGAAAAGCAGCTACTTTGCGTTACTTGTCCTCAATTCCAAGGCTTGACCGCTCTCCATTCATTTTTAAGCCATTTACCGATTGTGATGTTAAGAAGAACATTGAAGCTATATCCTCAAACGCGGTCGGCAGTGATAGTATTAGCCGGAAAATGTTACTTCCTATATTAGATGAATTATTACCGGTCATCCTACATATGCTCAACTTTTCCATTACCTGCGGCTGTTTTCCTTCTATTTGGAAAGAAGCGCAAATTATCCCTCTTCCTAAAAAGCCCAATCCATCCTCATTTTCTGATTTCCGTCCTATTTCTATTCTCCCTTTTCTTTCTAAGCTCTTAGAACGTCTCATCCATCAGCAACTATCCACCTTCCTCATATGTATTAAATCCTTTCCAATCCGGCTTCCGTCCCGGCCACAGTACTGTTTCAGCGCTAGTCAAAATTACTGACGACATTCGTTATGGCATGGCTGACGGTAAAGTAACGATATTGTCACTGCTTGACTTTAGTAATGCGTTTAATAATGTAGATTTCGATATTCTAGTAAATCTCTTGCATTCTCTTAACATATCTCCAACGGTAACTGACTGGTTTCGTAGTTACCTGTATGGACGCCGTCAACGCGTACGCCTTGATGATACATTCTCAACTTGGTGTTTTACGACTGCCGGTGTCCCTCAGGGCAGCGTTCTATCTCCTCTACTTTTTTCACTTTTTATTAATTCAATATCTCTACAATTGACTTCTTCCTACCACTTTTATGCAGATGATTTACAAATATATACACAGGCACCTTTGGAACATCTCTCTGAGGCCATACGAAACACTAATGATGACTTGCGCAAAATTACTGACTGGAGCAATTCATATGGTCTCAGAGTTAATCCAGCGAAGACCCAAAGTATTACTATCGGTAGCTCGAAGATAACCTCAGGGATTGACTGGCTTAATCTCCCTCAAATAACATTCAATGGAACTTCTATTCCAATAAGTGATACAGTCAAAAATCTTGGCGTTGTTCTTGACCGAGATATGTCATGGAGGCCGCACCTTGCTGAAATAAGTCGTAAACTTTATGCTTCCGCTTTTAATTTAAGGAGACTTCGTAATTTTCTGCCTATCACCACTAAGATTGAGCTTGCACAATCTCTCTAACTTCCCATTTTAGTCTATGCTGACGCTACGTATCTGGATGTAACCGAAGAGCAGCTGAATAAACTTGAACGCTTGCAAAATTTCTGTATTAGATTCATTTTTGGTCTACGCAAATTTGATCATAATATATCTGAATACCGTAGGAAGCTGAAATGGTTACCTATCCGTCTTCGCCGGAATACACACATCTTGTCACTCATGCACAGTATACTCTTCAATCCTACAGCTCTCCAATACCTCAAAAACCGTTTTGAGTTCCTCCAATACCTTACAACTTAAAACTCCTGCCCATTCCTCTCAGTTTTCCCACCTATCCTATACTGTGCAAGCAGTTCGACTTTGGAACGCACTGCCGATCGAGATCAGACGAGCAAAATCTGTATACCGATTCAAAAAACTTGTTAAGAACCATTATCTTAGCAAAATCACTTAAAAATATATTTATTTTTCTTCCCTCTTCTGTCTGTACATTCTATCTTTAGTATATTATGTATTTGTTTATTTGTATTTATTTAAGTATTAGGATATTAGCCTTATTATATTATATAGCCTTATTATATTTTCTTTGTTGTGTACCGCCACCAACTTCTGATACTATCCATACAAAGGTTGTCTGGAAGAGATCGCTCCAAGCGATAAGACCGCCACTTGTAATACCATTTTTGTATTTTCTTTTTTTTTCTGTGATTTGCTTCTATGTATTGGTTTACAATAAAGAATATTGTATTGTATTGTATTGTATAATTATAAATTGATTTAAAAAATCAGTTACCAATTATTCATCATGTGTTTGGCTGTTTTATTTAAAGTAATAGTTTATAAATTAGGGAAAAATGTGTGTAAATTCTGAAACGACTGTGTTGGTCAATCTAGTAATGAATATGCGACTCCATAATTCTGTAGCGGTAAGGGTATAGGTGTACACACAGAATAAGGAAATAATAACTTAGTGCATGGATAAAATTTTGCTCTTTACTATCAGCAAAAGCAGGTTTTCCTTATAGGAAGTAAAGTAATTATTTCTGTTCTTCCTGATTTCTGTAAATTCCAATATGTGAAAAGGATCACATTGGTTGAATAATTAATTATTATTAATATAGGTTTGTGATTACTTTTTTTCAAATAAAACAAATCAAAAATGACGTCCGATGGCGCTTTAGTAAGCCAGGAAGTATTTGATGAGCGGCGTTCTCCTTTCCTTCATTTTAAAACCTGTATAAGATATGTATACCTACCTCAAGAGACCACTTTATATTTATGAAATCTAAAAAATATATGACAACTTGTTGAATAATAAGGAAGTGCATAAAAGATCTCCCGGTGTGTGGCTGGCGCGTGGGGCGGCGGGCGGCGCATCTGGCCACCCTCGCGCACCCCATCACGCCACGTGCTGCCCTACCTGCACAACAAATCATCTGCCGTTCGACGGTTATAAGCGTCACATCCGCACCGACATACCATTATACGTATGTCTCAACCGTGGACGTATTTATTCCCCGCACTCCATTATTACCTTCAAAAATAGACTTGAAGCGCTTTATTGTGCTTTAAGGGATAGCGAATACGGAATATTTAAAACTGTTTTGATGCTAGAATACAATGCCACATTTTTATATAGACCGGCTCATATTTGTTTGTGACATTTTTTGCTGACTCCAGTGGAATATTAACATGTGAAATATGAGAATTGGCGCCACGAGTTTATAACGGCAAACGTCATGTTCAATGACAGGACGCAGCTATTGTACATTTTGATGGAAGATACCGGATAATATAAAAGGTGTTTTGGTCCAAATCACACAGCCAGGGTTCGTGTTCGTTGTTCCGATTATCATTCATGCGCCATGGAACTATTTTAATTGTTCAGTCATGTTTAATTATTATGAGCATTTATTTGATATTTTCACGGGTGGAATTCCTCGGGGAGGCCCATGTTTGGCAGTGGATTTCCTGTGCTTTAAATTATGATGATAATGATCAATAATGTATTATACTATTATGTCACATATACTATCCTATAATAGTATTTTTTATGGTTCGCGAAACTCAGCGGTTCATCTGTTTACGAGTAGTCAATGTCATTCTTGAACATCCATAGCATCTATGGATTCATTGATGTTGAAAGCCTCCGTGACGAAGTTGTTTAGACGCCGGCTGTGAAACGCGATGCCGCGGGTTCGATCCCCGCACCGAAACAAAAACTTGTGTGATCCAGTATTTGTCTCGGTTCTGGGTGTTTGTGAGACCGAAAAGTCTGTCGTAGTTCTAGATACCCACGACACAAGACTCGATCTTAGGGTGGGGTCTGTATTATTGTTATTGTTTGTGAATTTACTATTATTATAGACTGGAGGGAAGGGAAGACTAAAGAACGGGGTATGTATTGTTGGGAATCGATGTCCTTCACTCCAATACCAATGTATATTATCATTCGCTCATCATTGATATTGAAATATGGTGGTAGCTCTCCTTTGTCACTTAAATTTCATTATTAATATCTTTTTTCAGTGATTATTGATTTTTTTATTTCATAGGGGGAAACCGAGCATAAGGTTCACCTGATGGTAAGATATCACCGCCGCCCATGACCATCTGTAACACCATAAGGCAGATATGCATTGTTGAATGGGAATACGCTCTTTTTTTTCTCATTGGTAGAGATGCAGTCTAATATACACGTAATTGAAACAACAAACATAAAAAGATAGGTGTTTCTGGGTCTAATTGTAAAAAACACATCGGTGAACGCAATTTATCATGATATAGTAAAAGATTCGGCGTATGATTTCACAACCGATTCCTCAATGAAAGTTAAATATAAAAAATACTCAAACTGAGAAGTGATTTCACGTTTCACAATTCATTTTCGTAGCTAGTACCTACTAATGACTAGCTCAATGGTAACATAGCACTGAAAGAAGCCAAGGTAATATATTAAACGTTTACTCATATTTCTACTAGATGGCGCCACAAACTACGGAGAGCAGATAGCGACCAGGATAATGAAATCGTATAAATTAATTAATAAATTAATCTTATTTTTTAATTAAGGATCGAGGGTATTTCTGTTCATAACACATTGACGTTATTTTTATTTTTGCCAATTATAATTAATCGAAATAAGGTACATGTACAAATAAACTTACGCATGAAGGCAGGCAGGTAGGTATACCTGGAACTAGTGGTAACCACAGATCTCTGAGTCATACGACACGACAAATACGTTAATACATTAGACTTCTTGTCTTGCTGCCTTTATCTCATGCTTACGTGGGGACGGCGTAACGTAACTTTATATTTTACGTTATTTTGAATTGCGAGTCAGTCTTCGCCGAGCTTAGCTATCGCAAAGTGACAAAAATAAATTAATTTATGATTATAATGGTATGGATTGATATGAAACTATACTTTAAGTACATACAACATCAGCTTGATGCTTTATGTTTATGTCTAAATCGGAGATCTAGTTGTTTAATTTACTTCAAATCGTTTTCATCTAAGAAATATCATAATATTGACAACTTTTCAAGAGCACACGGTTTGATTATTACGACGATTTTGGTAAAGAAATAGCCATATAATTACTTATATCATCCTCCAACACGCACAAGATCGGCGTGGCAGACCAAATCTCAGAACGTCAACTTTAAAATACTTTAAAAGGCATCTAGATGAAAAATCTGATTGATCAGAAAAAAAAACATTCCTTTTTAATTGTTGTCTAGGATTTGTTTTTCACTGTGTTTTATTTAAAAAATATAATATTTTTTATGTTCACGGTGGTCAAGGATTCAAATCCCAGAGTACAACTCTGATTTTTCGGAGTCATGTGTGCATTAATACTCAATCACCACATACTATAACGGTAAATAGGTTTAGACTCTGCTGTTAATATGATACCCATGGCTTCACAATTATTTTATCGATACAGCAGTAATAGTGGATACTTACATCAGATTGTTTTTTTTTTTGTAGAAAAATTGCCAACGTGTTTAATTAAATATTTCTTACTCCGTTAACTATTTTGACTATCGCAGGACGGTATCTATACAATAAAATGTGAAGGTCCAATTGCTCAAACTAACTTTACCCATAACTTTAATTTTGAAAATGTCACTCCCTTATATTGGCAATGTCAAACACGTCACAAAAGTATGGCGATTGTCAAAATTAAAATTATCGTAAAAGTTAGTTTATGCATTAGTGTTGGTTAATACCTGTCAAGTGCAGACGATCTAGTGATCATCTAAACAGCACTCTATATTGTTTTCGGCGCACTAAATAGAACAATGCGCATGTCAATTATTCGTGACGTCACATCCAAACTGTCCTCTTATGCTAATGAATAATTCACATGTTTGCGGCAGGACACGCGAAGGGTGCGCTACATGTTCAATATTTACCACGATTCCGTTTAGCATAATGTTTACCTTAGAACAATTCAAAACAAAGCATATTTTTTATGCAGGCAGTTATTCAGCGCCTTTGAATCGTCAAGTTTTTTTCATCGAGAAGTTATTTTGTACTGTACATAAAAGTTTCAATACTACTGCGAATTGGGGATCAAAATACTTGGCTTTGGTATGTAGCGTATCATAGCGCTTTGTAAGCGACCGCGGGATGAGGATTAACTATTTTTAGAATTCCACCACGGTATCCATAGCCTGTCATAACAGGAGACTAATGGTATTCGCGGGCTCGCAGAGGTCTGCTTGCGTAGCGTCCATTAAAAGCGACTGCGAGTTGTAAATGCGTGAGGTAGCACGTCATCGCGCAGGAGCGGTTCCGGCGAGGCTATGGCGTTTTGCCTCAGGATGCCGCTCCAGTGCGCTGAAGAGGACTTCCGTAAGGTTTTTACTTGGTATGCCGGTGTAGGAATTAGGTAGGGACTCAACTCAACGACCGCCCGGATGGTAACAACTTTCCCGGATGCCTCAACGTTGAGTCGTAAGATCGTTGAAACCAACATCATCGATCCCCCCCCCTCGCCCCCGTAGGCAGCGGAAGCGATAAATCGTTTTTCCCCGCGAACACATTTAATGTTAATTTTGATGATCTCCGTTGCGCAGTTGCTTAAATCATCAGCTGTGACACTAGAGGCTCATCACTCGATTCCTGCACTACATTAATATTAGCATTAACTACAAATATTATCCTCAGTCTGGGTGTTGTGGGAACGAAAAGTCTCTCTTTGTAGTATCTGATACCTCCGACACAAGCAAAAGTTTCATTATATTGTGGTGTCTGTACTACGTTTGTGACTATTGGGTATGTTTTTTTATTTTTTTTTATTCACACACCTTATTTTCGCTTTCATTCCTGATCTCATTTCTGCTTCTGTTTCTGTTACAAGTAACGGAGGTGCAATAAACTTTAAAGATATTTTTTCCTTCATTTCTATACTATTTCTTGTTTAATCAATACATCGGTAAAAATCGACATCAGCGCCCCGAAAATAGATTCGCCTTGGCTTTTACGTTGTTCGAATGTAATTTGTGGTCCGTTTCGAAATTACAGATTTGTTACTTGTTTTTTTTTTCGTTTGTTCGTACCACGGTAAAACAGTAAACACTAAAATATATTGAAAGATGAGAAAATATAAATATAAACATTTAAATAAGTATCTTGTAGTAGAATTTATATAATATGTAATGATTACATGCTAAAAGGTTAAAATTTCACGTAATTATAGCAGTGATAATTTAACATTTTCAACATCTTATTTAACGTTATCCACACAAGAAGCTAAATCTTAAACATTAAACCTCTAATATACAAAAAGCCTAATGGGTTTATTGCCAGGTTAAAGTAACTATTAGTTATTAATATCATGTATATGGTTTGACAAATTTTAGATCCTGTATTCGACCTTGTTGTGCTTTTATTATCTTTACTGTTAGGAAAATTTCACAAAATAATAAGATGCGATGAATGAGGATATAATTATATACATGTTTTCATGGTCAATGTATCTACCAGCTGGCTCATTCACATTGTAGTAAAACTTGCTACATCGTAGCTCTACTACATTAAAGTCTAGATTTATCTGGATTGCTAAGATTTAAATGACGCGCGAACATTTGTTATATTGATGTTAGATGCTCTCTGCGTAGATTGAACTAAGAATTAATACAACACGGATACATCCGCCAGATAAATATAATACACGTTTATTTTCTATGAGAATCATTTCGGGATATGTAAGCAATAAACGGGTCATTGAATTGCGAATACTTTTGAAGTTTGTGTATTGGTGCAATGTAGTCAAATGTAATGAAAGTTTGATGATTTAAGTTCCTAAAAAAATATTCGGAAGAGACTGATGTAACGTTACTGGTGGTCGCGGATTCAAATCTAGGGCATTTCTCTGACTTTTAGGAGTCATTTTTAATAGTAAATACAGCACACTTTAAAGGTGAAGGAACACATCTTTAGGCAATTCGTATACCATAGATATATTTACTAGAAATATGTGAATTCCACAATAGGTCAGCAAGATGAGCTTTCACCATAGCCCATTGAATTGAGCTCTCGATCGTAAAGGAGCTCCGTGTTAAGTAGTGGGCAGTTAAATATGATATTATAATCATTATATTGACAAACAGAACGGCATTAGGATGTAAAATGAAAAGCATTTTTTCTGCAACACGCATAACATAAATTCAGTTTGATTGATTTTCTCGCTTGGTAATTATTTTCACTTAACTCGTAGCCTTTAATTTTGTATTCGAAGTTATCCCGATGTAAAGATGTTATGAAAATATATATTATTACAACTGAATTGAAGGTCCCTACTTCATCCGAGTATACGAACTATATCATCCTCATATACGAGTGTACGATTGAGTTTTGAATGGAAAAGGTCAGCTTGCTATCAGCAGTCGGTTTACTGTCGGGTGAGCTTCTTCAAATACCAATTTGGTTCGGTTGAATCGGGATTGAGATTTTATTACAGATTCTCTAGCGCGCTGTAATCGCTGCTCGCCAATTACAGCTGTTCTGGGATTTTTACTGTCCTCAGTATGTATATTACATCCTTCTCAGCAAAACCAATTAATCATTGTATTTTCTAATGAAAAGAACTGCAATTAAAGAAAATGTCTTTTAACGTTTGAAATTGCGTCACCACTGTCATATTCAGTCAAGTAACTCACAAGGAATTGTTGGTAGTGGTTGCGTCCAGCCACTTCCTGTAATGTTTATGAGGCCTTCTTTTCACGCTAGGGGTTTCGATAATATTATTTAACATTTAACTTTGATTCATTCGTTAAAATCTTACAACTTTATATAAAAGAATCAAATAACCATTTCAGAACCCCAAAGTAAAGTAAGACGACCTAAACTCGTTACAACTTCCATTTGGCGAAGATATTTGACACTTTAGGTAAATTTTCCCTTTGAGATTTCCTTTTAATTAATTAACCGTGATTACTAAGCGTAAGCGAGGTTGATCGCGACCTGTTTTATGGCGAGTTGTTAGGCTAAATGAAGTTTGTGGACCGGATTACAGGGATGACGGGAAATAGGCTTCCTTTTGATGTTAGTTAGAGGCTGGTCTTGACAAGGAGGTTGCTATTGTTTGTCGTGATTTGCTGGCTGGCAGAGCTTTGGTGTAAAGCTCCCCTTAACACAATTGCTTAAGAAGGGTAAATAAATAAAATAAATAAATGGGTTTATAGCTCAATATCTGTATCAACCTATATACATCCAGTGGGACGTTATGTAAGTATATGTCCCGATATGGCGCATATGTACCCTGGCACTGCAGGGCACGGGTCTCCTTTACAATCGAGAGTACGATTGAGAGGGGTTAGGCCGTATAGTACATCACACCGACCTAGTGCGGGTTGCCGGACTTTACATATCATAGAAATTACATATTACAAATCGTTATGGTATGTAGGTCTCCTTACGATGTTTTCCTTCATCGCTATAGTACGTGGTGATTGACTATCCATTCACGCATGACTCCAAAAAGTCAGAGGCGTGTCCTGGGATTTGAACCCGCGACCACCGTGAACATGTTGGCAGCCGCGTCTGGTCCGTTACCAACAGGCCACCACGCACTTTTAGCTCAGTAGGCGGACTGCATTTTCATCAATTTTCTACATGACAGCCGTTACTTGTTAAAATACTTTTATCCAGGGGATTTAATCCTCAGCCATTCCCAAAAACTCGCCGAGTAACAGTGCTCGGTGCTATTAAAATTTGTGGCGATGTCGATCCTGGCTTAAAGGACATGTAGTGACAGATGAGAGAATAGATAAAACCTTGTCGTTTTCGTTGAATTTAGAGAATGTTGTGACTAGCTGTAGAAGATATTTCGGCAATATAATGTGTCAAATAAATGAAAGACTATATTTTAATTCAAATTTAAAACTGTTCACAACTATGGCCCATTGGAGGTTGGTGTACTTCAAAAATCATAAAAATTATTGTAATGATTTCTATGTTTCCTCACGACTTTTTCTTTCACCATCAAAGTGCATGGCAATTTGCATAGCACCGAAAAGTCAGACAGCATAATAGATCTACAACCCGGGAAGAACACAAAGTTCCATAACTGATAAATTTAGTTAGGAGAGTCAGGCTGGAGGCTAAATCTGTCTAAAATAAGGAGCTCTATTATGCAGGGTTCGTCGACGGTGTTGTAACTTTTCCAATTTGAACTTTACCATCGTGTGCATGTTTTCGAACAGAAGCACTTTCGTAACGCTACAAGTACAGATAGGACATAGAATATTCATTTAAGTGTACGAATATTCAACAAGCATGCATTGGATTAGATTGTTAATTGTAAATCTAAGAAATCCTTTTAACCTTCAATTTATGTTAGCCGACAATTTTCAACAATAAACCAATTTACACAAGAGCTCTGCAGTAGATGACTGCATTGAACTAACAGGAGAAAATATTCTGTGCAGTGGCGCCTTGTAATAAAATTGCTATTGTTATACTAGCTGATGCCCACAACATCTTCTGAGTGGCTCACTTTATTAGAAATATATCACATGGTATATAGTGTTGGTAGTAGTTATTTAACTCTTTAGTTAATTGTTTTGTCACAAAAAAAAATCCAACTACTATTAATTTGACTTTATGATTAATTTCCTTGCGGGTTAGAGACAAGCTATTTCATACAGCTGCATTCCCGGAGACTCGTTGAGGTCCAATGCTAGGTGTTATTAAAATGAGTGCCACTGTTGATCCTGGCTTACAAGAGTTGCAGTGATGGATGTGAGGACGGGAAAGTCTCCAACTAGCGTTTTTCTAGAAATCAGCGTTAGAGAGATTAGTAATATTATTCACCGTAAGAATTTTGTTAATATCCTTCAAGGTTTGTTTTTTTATTTGTTTATCGCAATGCAGCGGTTGCAGATATCATGGCTGCTACAAATATTCTATTTATTTGAGGAATCTGGTTAAGTGATGGTGCAAATTGATTGTATTTTTGACATTCCGATTTTTAAAGGTTAAAAGTAGCTAATATTCTACAACCAACACCTTTCGCGGCCCAAACAATCTTCACATGACGATCACCCTGCTTGCTAAAGAAACAACGATCACTTAGGCGGCGCAGTTAAATAGCAGGATACGCCCTGCGCTCCTGAACCATCTTCCTTCACCTAAACCATTATATCAAATGGTAGAGCCACGCTGTTGTCAGTCATCGCTCAGCATGGGCAGGCTCGTCCGAGGCGGTACCACTGTCTCACAGGATATCGACGTGAAGCTTTGCTGTCGCGTTTCTTTCAGTGAGTGAGGTTGCCGGATGCCCAATACCTTTCCCATCCTTTCTCCTTCCCGCTTCCTTTTTCATGATCTGATGTTCATGGGCGGCAGTGATCAGTTACCACCAGGTCACATGTTTGCTAGTTTGCCTGCTAATGTCAGCCAGCGGCGTAGTGTCGGTAATATATAAAAAAAAACAAGAGTGGTGGATATGGGTGCTTCCTCTTCTCCATACATTGTGGAAGGCCAAAGTTCAGCAGTAGTCTTCCTGAAAATGAAAATGATTTTATTAAAGTTATTCAAGCGGGCATCTATGTAACGAATATGTGAAGCGCTAATCTGGCATAATATCTTACATTTCTCAAATACGCCACTGTTTGTGCCTTACATTTCTCGAGGACCGCTTATGAAATATTCACCCTTGCCAACCCACATTGAGAATGCGAATTGTCCGCTCAATTTCAACCGAAGACGCCAAAGACAACCTTGTAGATTGAATCTGACGTAATTAAATAGGGGAGGATTTACCCTGACACCCCTTTCAGATACAACTCCGTAGGGTGGGTGATTGTCATCGTATCATGCCTAAGCACTCTACCTTCGCTTACAGTGTCAGGTTTCAGTGGCAACATGATAATGCCTGCTAAAATATTAATTGTAGAGACGGCTGTTTGGATTAGCTGTTTACAACTTTGTACTGGCATTAGAATAAGTACGTAACGAAATAGAAATATTTTAGATAAAAAAGTAGTAGTGTAAATACGATTAAGTTTAAGGATTCAAAATTCTAATAATTTTATGGACGGTATATAGCCAAGAGTTAAGAACATAGTTATTTTGCTGTTTGTTTTCGTAATATTAGTCTCTGTTTTTGACGCAACAAACTTTAAGTTTGCACAAAACTCTTTACAGCTGAATCAACAAAACGATTTTAGAGTAAGGTAAAATTGCTAATTATTTTGATCCATTTATTTCTTCTCATACTCATAACTGGTTATATTTGCATTTAATTAATTTGTTACAACATTAGTTTTATCCATCACATTATGTCTTTATCCCTCAGATTCACATAAAAACCTCATTTACTGCACTAAAAGCAATAACCCGTGGACATAACACAAATGGAGCATAGATCTGGTAGTGAATACAAAGGCTTGAGACCTTCAGCTCGGGGTGTGTCGCCGGGTCGGCGCCGCGCCGCCGCCCCCGCGTCGCCGTCTTGCCCTTGCTCATTACTGCTTAATGCTAGTGTACAGGGATAATGCGCTTTATCGCTCCGGGAATATACTGCTAGTAAACTACATGTTTGTTTAATCACTTTAGGTTATGAAATTTTAATAATTTGGATTGAGTAGTTTATTGTTTATACAAAAGGTTATGTGTGAAGAAGGGTAAGACATAGGTGCCACTAATGGCGCTGTTTACAGAGCGTAATTCGTCTGGTGAGTCTTGCGTCATCGGTCTGGGTAACTCATGAGACTTTTCAGACTGCAAAACAAAGTGAATAGTAAGATCCGGCAGTCAAAGGAAGGGGTCAATGATCTGGTAATCATTGAAGGGAGGTGATTACATCTTTTACTTTTAAAACAATGGTAAATATGTTTCTGGTATATTTTCCTTCTGAATAATTAATACGTATAGATATTATCCGTAGATGTAAAATTATATTTCCTTCTGAATGATTAATACATTTTGTCTGTAGAGGTAAAATGTTGGACGGTGAAAAATACTTTTCTTTTTTCCTGATAATTTTATGTTCAACGGACGCCTTTGACTAATGTTTGTGTGTTGGTGTTCACGGGCGTCGGTGTTCGCTGCCGTTATATGAACCGCTTGCTCGTTTTGTCCGTAGTATTAATCACTTTTTGCAGGTGTTTTAGTACTTGTGCGATGGCAACGCTACCTGTATTACAGTATACCAGTGTACTGTAACAACTAAGTATGGTAGTAGAGACATCATGACAATACACTAGTTCGACAACATGATGGCTATGAGTCAATTTAAAAACATACATACATACATAAACTCACGCAGAGGCACCACCAGGACAACCACTTTTCGCCTTGTATGTTCCGTCCCACGATGTGACGGAGGGCGAGCCTATTGCCATATCGGACACAAATTCCTGACTCGGGGCAGAATTTAAAAACAAAAGGTATTAAAATAAGCTTTGCATCAACATAAAAGAAGATGGTATTTGAAAAGAAACTAAACTAAACTAAAAAAACTAAACAATGTACAGTGACTCTACCGTTGATTTAAATTTAGTAATTATTGGTCTAAAAACTTTTTACATCGATATACTGTGTATACGATTTCAATTAATTAAACCTAAGTCCTAAAGAATTTGTTTAAAAATTTAGTGTTATAAAATATATCAACACTATAATGTTTATAATACAACATAAAACAGAGTTTGTCCAACCGAACATTCAAGCGATAGATTTTGCTAAAAGCGTGCTCAAGAGTCTACTCTTCACACAAAACGGTTCTTTTTGTACAATTTGTTTGATGAAATATGTTTGTCCGCGCCCATCGAGGTAATTGAAGGGGCCGTCGACAGTGGCTGTAGTTGGCAGGGCGGCTTGTAAAAAACATCATACAAGTCCGGCTGACCTAATGAACGGCCCGGGAAGTTTTGAAAGCTATTTGTAGATTATTGTAAAGTGTATTTACTGGATGTTTTCTTATAACGTGGTCTTTTAAAATAATATATATTTAGGGACGTATTGTATTAGCTCACGATTATATACCGGTTAGATAAACGTCATTTCACTATGATTATATTTTAGACTGATAAATATGTTTAGTGTTTTTTGTATCAATATTGGTTGTTTCTATTTTTTTCAAATTAATGATATGATTAAAGTTATTTTACATCATTAAAGTTATTTAATAGTAGGCGATATTAAAGACTTATGGTAAGTTGTTACCGTCACGATTAAGCCAAAAGCTTTTATACGCATTTTATACGCCTAATGAAATTCTTTGCTACATTAATAGCTTCTTAGTTCGTGTAAATGTAGATTTACAACAGCCGGTGATCATTAAGAAAAATATACCGGGGGGAGTAGGCAGGGATGGCACTAAAGGCACTCACATTACGCAATAAATAAATAAATAAATACACCCAACAGTCACATACATAGTCCTGACCCCACACTAAGATCGAGTCTTGTGTCGTGGGTATCAGGGACTACGAGAGACTTTTCGGTCTCACAAACACCCAGACCCGAAACAAGTAATTGTGGTTCTCACAAATATTTGTCCCAGTGCGGGGATCGAACCCGCGGCCTCTCGTTTCGCAGGCGGCGTCTAACCAACTGCGCCACGGAGGCTGTCAAATCACGTCGAGCTTATTTCCGTCCCATGATTTAATAGGGGCATATTGCCATGCCAAGCACAAGTCCCGAATAACTCATATGAAAATTCGATAATAATATATTCCTCTGAATTTTCTAATAAAAGGTTTCATGTCACGAAACGGTAATTTCTATGCGGAGAGAGATCCGTTGAAGTTTTAGTATCTATCATGCATATTTAATAAGCGGCGGCGGCCATTATCATCGCTTTCAACGTACGGTTACTGTATATTATTAACACAATACAAATAGCCGCCCTTCTAACCATAAAGCTAAGCATTAAAGTAACGAACTGTACTTTACAACAAATGTGAAAGTCACGCGTTTAGTCATGGCAGTGATGTCACGGACTACCTGGTTAAGGTCGCAGGAAGTCGCTGGATGCAGACCGCTTCCAACAGGTCAATGTGGATATCCTTGGGGGAGGCCTATGTTCAGCAGTGGACTCCCTGGGCTGAAGACAGAGAGAGAGAAAGAGTGGTGTTAAGGTGCAAGATTGACAGGGTAAGGTATATCTTGGTGTGGAACAATATATGAGTTTTTTAAGAGATTATTTTTCAAATGGAAAGACTGCCTCGGTGGCGTAGTTGTACTACGGTATGGTTACAAAGCTGAGGTCTCGGGTTCGAATCCCGGGGCAGGAAAAGTGATATTAAGTTTTTCTATTCATTATCAGCCCGTAGTCAGGAATTGTGCCCGATATGGCGATAGGCTCGGCCCCTATCACATCGTGGGACGGAACATTCAAGGCGAAATTTGGGTGTCCTGGTAGCACCTCTGCCTACCCCTTCTGAGAAAAAGACGTGAGAAAGTGAGAGTTTACTTTTAAAATATCTCCGCAGCAAAATAATATTCAAGTATCGTATACGTATTTTTAGTATGAAGAATGAAAGAGATGGGACAGGACGGGATGTAACGGTAATGGGAAAAGCAGTATAGGGGACGGTAGTCACATTGAGTTTAAATATAAAACAGAACAAAAATAATATGATTCTTATGTGGACCGGAGTCAAAAAGTATCTGCACTTGGGCTGAGCCGGGCCGAGCCGCTAATTTAATATTTAATATGTACTTTGGTATACTTAATGAGAATCAGTAATAAAAATAACATAAGTACCGCTATATTTTGAAGAAAAGAAAGTGAACTCAATTCATCACGGGTTTATCTCTTTCCCCGCTTAATGCTCACGCATTTCCATCAATAACAAGGCTTTTGTGTTGCCGCCCTAATTCACATAAGTGGGCCGCGAATTTCCGCGCTTTTCGTTCCTGTACTTACGTCGTTCGCAGAAGTAATTGTAAACTTTCTTATACTTAAAACCTTGAACGAATTTATAAATAATCGTCTAAATTAGGTAATAAGTATTTGTAAAACTTTCTTTTATTGTGGAGGCTGTTTAGACGTAGCTCTCAGTTGTTGTAATTTACTATGAATATTACGTTCTCTACGTTAATATTATACACAAGAGTTCTCTGCAAAATCTTGAAAAGTATTTACGCGAAGTTTGCGGACTGCATTAAGTCTGGTAGAGTGAAAGGCTTACTCCCTGAAAGATTCATATTGCGGCTATTCGTAAAGCTGTAAGTCAAAATCATTAAATTGTATCGAAAAGTCAATATGGGATGAGGATGGCAGAAGAAAAAGACTGGCCAATAGCCAAAGGTATAATGACCTGCAATGTTAAATTAGTAAGGACATAATTCACAAAGTGATTGTGTGCATTCCGGTAGCACTTGAATAACATCAAAGCGTTATTATCGTCAATACTCAAGTTTTTAAGAATTAATTTTCATTGCGGAGCCAGTAGCTTTGTGTAGACAATAACAGAATAAAATTGGCTTCCAAAGTCGCGTCCAGGGCTGCGGAACCGTTGGTAATATTTAAATATTTATTAAGGCATAACGAAGTGTGCGATGTTGCGAAGGTTTAAATTAATCCATTTAGGTTCGGAGCACGCCCCATGGCCTCCCCGACGGCTCGGTTAACTGCCGGCGAATTCTCGTATGGCTGAAAATGTTTGTAATATATGAACGAGTTACGTAACTCCGCTTGATTCCAATGCTGGTATTATTTTACGTCGTAATCGTATTTTGCCGCCAATAACTTTCATATTTCAGAAGGGTAATAAAAATGCCAGAGTTCATTCTGAGCGGGTCCAATTTTTTTTATAAAATTTGTTTGTAAATATAAACGGTACAATTGTATTAAAAATTATACAGGGTATCTCAAGACTGCGACCGAAAACGAAGCCAGGTGGTAGTATTAGTGACTTCAGACACAATGCAGGTAAAAATTTCGCAAAAAAAAATCGACAACTTTTTTTAATATTTTTTTTACTTATCGTCGTATTTGGGTGATAAATACATAGTTTTCCTAAAATAATGATGTAGACCTCTTTATTTTTCAACACTCAATGGTACTTAAGTGTTTAAATTATTATTTTCGCAAAAACTAGGTATTTACCACCCAAAAAAGACGATTTTTAAAAAATTCTAAAAAAATATCTGTCCTTGTTTTGGTGAAATTTTTATTTGCATCGTGTCTGTAACCACTAAAACTACCATCGGGCTTCGTTTTCGGTCGCAGTCTTGATATACCCGGTATGTATTATTGTATTAAAAATCCTATTTTCAGTCCCTTTTCATTCATTTACATTATAAATGTCTACTTCAGGTTTTTAAACCGTCTTGAATGGCGAGCCTTGATGCGGCGTACTCAGTTTGCACAACTTGTGCTTCACCCGTGTTTTTATAATGACGTAATCATACTTTGCAATCTTTGCATCATGGCTTAGAAATGTGACGTAATTTTTTTTTCTACTTTTTAGAAAGGTTTTCGTATTATTTTATTCATAGCGGGTGCAACTTTATTTCATTACATCTATTGACTTCAAGATATTGCTGTCGCATAATATTACATCAAGTTAGTTCTGAAAATAATCTTGGAAAAACCTAAAATCAATAATTCTTCGGTGAATAATTAGTTTCCATCGGAGACGAATCTGTAATTTCAATTATTAAAGCTCGGATACAGAAGTTTGAATACCTACCTTAATGTTTAATGAGTTGAAAGATGTCATTGACTATTCCTTAGAATTTCTGGTATCATCTTTCTAAATTCTATTGGCGTGTGGCGAAATTTCGAACTACAAATAACATTTAAAAATATCTATTTAGCTCGTTGTATGGGATATGTTTTTATATTATTAACATTAAGCATTTATACTCGTAATCTAATAATATTAACATTTCCAATGTAATAAAGAGTGAAGAGAGATAAATTATTCTTACTTTTTTGGCAAGAACGCATTCGCACGCCAAAAAAACGGAAACTACATAAGTTTATTCCGTTTTCTACCGCCCGTATTGATTTGCTATGCGTATTTTATCGGGACATATCTTCATCTAGTTTAATATTACTATCGATTTCTGAAATCTGAAAATTTATAGAGGAATTATATTCTTATTAAAATTGTTTACAATATAATATTGCATCTTGTGACAATCTTAATAAATAAAACACATCGTGCGGTAAATTGTTAAGGTTTTACTTTTAAGATTTAACATTGCAAGTTTCAACTATGTATATACGAGTATAGTTAATGTACTGAAAGAATAAATAATCCGTTTGTTTGAATTCCGTGATAATTTATAGTCCTTTTAAGAGAAGTAATGATAATAAATAGCTTTTGTTTTTCCACTTTTTGTGTAAATAACGACCGGTATTATTATAATGTGATTTGGCGAAAGTATACAATTCTTTCCCTATTTTATTAAACTCCCAGTTTCAGTTTCCAGCTCATAATATCCTCAAATTGGTATCCTTAAGTGCGCGAGGTCTCGAAAATTACCGCGAGGCATTTGAAATGAAAACCTACCGTAACGCTGAGATTTATGGTTCCCATTTTTCTTACAGAGGAAACGATTCAGGGTACGTAACTTAATTGAGCGGGAGTCGTGACCAATCAAATCACAACGTAAATTACTTTATCCGACAGATCTGCCCAATTCAATCTGCGGGGTTTTCAACATACTCGCTGATTTATAGCTGCACACGCTGCAGCTGTTTGCCTATATGGCACTTGTATGATATATTCATTTTTATATAAATTCACTTTTACAGTTTTTATTGAAGTTGAGGTGTATGGAAGAGAGCTCTCTAAAGACGTAAAACTTTGTCAAAGGACTCCATTAATGCAATACAATACCATGAATTTCATTTAATAATCTAAGAGATATAAAATATTGTGTAATAAAAAATATTCGTTAAAACCGCAAACAAACGTATAATGTGTAAAAAAGAGTAATAATTTTTTTTATACGTTCTGTACATTTTTTAATTTAATTTATGCCGTTCATTACTTAGACCGAGCTTTTTGATATTCAAAAGGGATTGTGAGCGTGTTTAATAATTTCATGCTCTATTTGATATTCTGACACCCGTATTCTAAGACGTTTCCTCCAATCTTCCTCAACCTTATCTTAGTCGAGGTGACTTTACAAATGAATTGGAGGGATCCTCGAAAATGGTATGCTTAGTTAAAAATATACCTTTACTAAAGGTTCCTCGAGTGAGGTTGAGTCAAGGAAAAACGTCATCAATTACGTCATTGATGTATAGATAAAGTAGAGATTTAACAAAAAATATTTGAAAATAGTCTATGATCACTTGAAAAGTGACAGTCAAATGTCATGTCACAGTGTTTACATAGAATAGTATGTAATTATTGAACTCAAAATCTTCGGGATTGTGACTGGAAGACAAATATTTAGTGAGTCGGAGAAAAAAACGCATGCATACAGGAGGAGGGTAATACCATCCAACACGGAAATTTCGAAGGATATTCTTATGGATGAATCGTCGTTTGGGATATTCGTACGGAGAATCGTACAAGTATTACAGGAACTGTTGGAAATCTTTAATAACTTGTTTAAAATAATACACACTGTTTCCAAACCAAAAATCTTTTATTAAATGAAATAAAGAGTAATGTTTGTATCATTCACTAGGAAAACGTGTAAATCGTGTAGAGGCACCCACCTCAAAAAATTGTTGGCATATTTAGGTATTTATGAATTTTAAAAGCTAAACTTTATTTCTCTCTTTTAAATTACAATTTTAAAGTAGGATTATTTCTTTTATTTCTTCCTTAAGGTAGGTCGCGACGTACCTTGAGTTTGACAGTTGATTCCTTTCCTCTAGACAGGAAATGTTTTGAGTGACGTTGAGTGGAGGAGATTATTTTCTACTAAGAATACGGATTTCCTCTAGTAACGTCAAGTGGAGTCGAGAAAACGTCTTAGAATATGGGTGTTAGACCGCATCACCGCTGCAGATGCAACGAAATTCGTTTAAATGAGATACGCGCCATCTCTTAATATAATTAAGAACTACGCAAAATATGCTGGCAATAGAATCCAGCTGAAAGTTAAAAAAGTGCACTTTATGAACACCTATAATTACAGAGTATTATGAAAATGATATAGGAAGAAATTAGGTATCGGCCGGTGTAGTCGTTCGGGCGTCCGACCTAGATCGTGTCCGCTCGATGGCGGCCGGTGGAGGCGCTCGGCGCGGCGACGGACGCGGCGGACGGCGGCGGCGGCGGCCGGTGCGGCGGGCGCCCGCCCAGAATAGACGCAGCACGTGCGTCGGTCGCGATACACGCCGCCCGCGCTCGCTCGCCCGGCGCAGCGCTCGCTCCCGTCGCCACTACGCTCAAACAAAAACTATTCGCCGCCACATCTTCGAACGCAAACCGATCCAAACTTACAGCACCGCCGTGAATCAATGTGAACCGGCGTGTCGCCGGTGCCACGCTCCTCCAAACTAGATCTAAACTATTAATAACCTCGTTACGGTGAAAGTATTTAGTGACTGAAGTCTGAATGTTTACTGTGCTTCTCTATCGTAGTGGCCTTGCACGTTATCTCGCACCGGTGAAAGCTTTATCTTACGTTTCGGTCCACTTGTATGTTGTCATAGTGTAGTGTGATAGCGTTATCGGTGATATATTCTTTGTGATGATTGGTAATTAGCCTTAAACGAGTAACAAAACACAGTAACGATGTGCCTTATCCTCCTGTAATATTCGTGGGTTCCGTGACATCCCGTCGTAAACTAGTAGTCGGCGTGAGCGCGGCTGACTCACCGGCGGGGACATGCGATGTTTCAAGTTTGCTTTGCTCTTGGCACTGTTTTTTGTCCCGGAGCCGGCTCCCGCCTGGAGAGCTGATATGTAAGAATCTATTGGACTTTACGCTAGCTCTAACAATAGTTCACGAAGGGCAGTCCGCGCGGCTCCCCGGGGAAATGAACGCTTAGCTTTCTACTAACATACCTGCTCTTCAATTTATGGGTACGCTCTGATATTTACATATTCCCAGTTTCAATGTAGGGAGCCAACCTGTGGTTTTCCACATTTGTATATTACACATTCTTTATTCGGTTTGCGTCGAACTACTTGCCGAGGGATTGGCATTCGCAGTTCCCGCTTTTAGTTTATGATTAGTGCATATTGAGACTAAAATATTACCGACTTCATTGTTGTGGTAACGCTTATGAATTTCGAAATAACTTCATTATGTGTTGTACACACACTAACGCTTTGACGTGTCGTGACGAAGTGCCAAAAATAAACTAATTTTATTTGTTTACCGTGTCCTAATAATCCAGTTTCAGTTAATGGGTTCTATAGTGTATACTGCATACTCTGTAGTCAGTGAAAAAGATAAATTGCTAAAGTAGTAGTTCACAGGAGTTTATTTTATGACTTCGTTTTTTATATGTTATAATCCTATGAGTACGGCGCAACGAGATTTTGAGCATATTGCAGTAGGAATTGCTCCTATTTTTGTGATCAATCTTCTACATATTCTTTAGTAGTGTTACTAAGTAATTGCATCTTGATCAAATCAATTTCAAGTTCAAGGAATTGAAATAAGGACTGTTCAGTGAGCAGCTGTTGTAAGCTACCGCTGAACGACGCGGCGTAAAGAGGCTCTAACATAAAATTGAAATGTTCACGAGTGATAGGAAGTAGGGACATAATTTTTTCATGTGTGACACTTCTGTATTTTAGTGTAAAGACATGGGCGCGCACACTTGGCGACGAATTATGGAGACTGAGCGAAGCCCTCACCAAGTCAGATCAAATCAGAAACGTAAGTATATAACATTTATTTCTAAACGTAGAAACCAGTAGGAGTTAGCGATAAATTTAATGAGAATAGGTATCATTTCTTAATGCCCTGGTTGAAATGCTAACATAGCTTAAGAGTTCTACCACCAAGTGAAGTCGACTTCCTGGCGATATTCATTCAACCTGATAAATGTCGCAGGAAGTCGTGGGATGTCGGTCGCTTTCAACAGGTAGCTTTGAAATCCCTTGGGGAGGCCTCCGTTCAGCAGCGGACCTCATGTCGTGAAATAATGAATGCTCAGCTTTTTCACTTCTTTATAATTAAATAAATATTGCTGAAATGATAACAAACATTCCTTTTGTCTCGTAAATGGTTACGAGTTTTTTACATGGCTGGTTCTACGTTTTATTAAACATTTTAATAACATCTGGACCCTCGGAAACCTTGTTTATTCTCGTAATATTCTGTCTCATTAGGTGGCATTTACATGCAGGAAAAAATGCCCGCCTTCGTATTATTGACGGTGAAAATTTGCCCTCACGTTTCAGAGGTGTAATCAACTTTAACATAGTCATAAATATGTATGTACATGAAGACTGCAGTAAATATAACATAATCCATAAAGAAATATGTATTTATACGTAATATTACTTTGGTAAGAAATCCATAAAAGATGGGCAAATAAATTTTGTTTCCATTTTGATGAAAGTCACGTTAAATGTAGTGTTGTTAAGCGTACTTGAGTTGTATCTTTGTAATAAGTATTGCAGACTACCTACTTCTATACATCCAACTGTTAAGTATTGTCCTTATAAAGCCAGAATGTAGGGTAGAATGGTTTTAAACCATAGTTGTCACAGTAGCACAATGGGACCTGGTGGACGAGTAAATTTTACAAGTCTAAGAAACAGTATATTATTGTCAGAACAGTTGTGTTTGATGTTTCTAAGATGGCATAATGATTGGATCAATCACAGAAACACATTACAAATTCGATGTAGTTATATTTATAGATGTAAGTGGGTTTGAATAATGGAAACCGAAAAGGCATAATATGTGGCTTAGCCTATAAGTATTGTCTGTGGTACATATACCTAATAAAATAATATACAAACCAAACAGCCGCAAATATTTAGAAAGGCTAAACGGCCAAGAGCTTTGCGACGTATGTTAACATTTGTCGAACAACCTGACTTGGACTACAACTAACTTAGTTATTTAAAGCTTTAGTAAACATTTGAACAGTGGGCTTGGCACATAGCACGTAGGACTGAAGCTGCTGGAGCCGAAAGGTTCTATAGTGGTGACCACGTACAGGCAAGCGAAGTGTCGGACGCCTACCCACAAGGTGGACTGACGACCTGGTTGCATGCATGCATAAACTCACGCCTTTATCCCAAAAGGGGTAGGCAGAGGCGCCACCAGGACACCCACATTTCGCCTTGTATGGTTCATCCCATGATGTGATAGGGGGCGAGCCTATCGCCAACGACCTGGTTAAGGTTTTTAAATTACTGTCCCGCCCTCACACCCGCCACTGCAACTCCTGTAAGCCAGGATCAACAGTGGTACGCATTTTAATGACACTGAGCATTGAAGCTCAGCGAGTCTCCGGGAATGTCTCACTTGTCTTTAACCCGCAACGAAATCAATCAAAAAGTTAAATTAATAGGAGTTGGAAATAAAGGTTAAGGTTACCTGGTTAAGGTTGCAGGAAGTCGCTGGATGCAGGCCGCTTCCAACAGGTCTATGTGGAGATCCATGGGGGAGACCTATGTTCAGCAGTGAACTTACTATGGCTGAAGAGAGAGAGAGAGACATTTAAACAATTAGTGAAGCGTTACATGCATATTTATAAGGATTTCGGAGGCCATTTAAAATACTTGAAATTCGAGTTGTCTAGTTTGTATCTAGAGAATTTGGCTATTAAAAGCAGCCATTGATTTAAGTGCTTTTTGCTAGAGAGCCCAACTTTACATTATAATCGAAGCGATCGTAGCGGAAGCGTCGGACGGATTTAACAGAATCCGTGTAAAAAACGCGAACTTTCTCTGTCATCCGGTGGGAAGACATTAAATGAGTATTTTTAATATACTTTCACGGTATTCAGGCTGGTATATTTTTTTAGTCATTTTGCCGAGTTCGTAGTATAAGTTTTTGACGATCAATCGCAAAATTTGTGTGTTGGTATATAGCTTGTGTGGGTGCTAACATACCGTTGTTTTGAAATTTCTATTGTTTATGATATAAACAGATAATTTAGAAGAATAAAAATGTTAAATGTTTTACAATAACCTTTTTGGGTTCTATCTGTAAATATTACTCTATAGAAATTCCACACAATTATACATTTTCATTTACAAACAATACTTACCGAATTATTCGCTATTGTTACCGAAAGTTTCAGGTAACGTAGCTAAAGATCGTAATTGTGTTCCAAACTCTCATAGTAAGTTATCAAATAGAAGTGTATAATAAATAAATGTATCACAATGAATACAGCGGAACGGGGAGATCAATCAAAAAGTTTTCCGAAGGCGTTCAACTCTTACTCGTGGTAAATAAATCGATGTCTAGTGTTAGACACTCACAACTCACTGAGGGCTTTGTATACGGGGTGGAGGAAATATTTTTATACTACGCTACTATGAATCAATCAAACCTTTTCGGACTTTTCGGAGTTATGTGTGTATTGATAGTCAATCACAATGCACTTCAACGGTGAAGGAAAACATAATGAGGGAACCTGTTTACAGTAGCGATTTAAAAAAAAGAAATCTACGGTATGTAAGTCCGCCAACCTGCACTAGGCCAACGTGGTGTACTTTATGGCCTAACCACTCTCAATCGATTAGGCCCGTGCCCTGCAGTGGGACGTATATGGGCTGATACATTACAGTACTCGTACCTACATTATTAAAAAAATCATACAAATAAATGTGTGGAATATATGTAAATGCACTGTTGTGTTCCGGTTTGAAGGACATTGTGGCCAGAGTGACTACTGGACAAATTGAGACTTAAAAACTTATGTCTCAGGATGGCAAGCGCAGTGGAATGCCAAGCAATGCCTTGTAATTCATGATGTTATTTGGTTTTGCTACTGTCCATGAGCGGTCGTATTGCTTACCATCAGGCGAATGACATGCTCGTCTCGCCATTCACCGCAATAAAAAAATAACAAATAAATGTGAAAATTATGTAGGTACTTATCCTATAGAACTCTATCTAGAAAATCGGACCTAATGGCTTTACCGGCGTTTTTTTTGGGTATTAACTGTTGACGCGAAACGTTTATGATTTCAATTATTTTTATTTTCACTATTAGGTATATGACGACACATCTGGTCTGATGCCTGTAACCACTACTAAGAAAAGACCACCAACCACGTTACTTAATGTTTATATCTACAACCCTAGGACGCCTAGTGCATTTATAATATAGAATTTTCTAACCCTCTTTCCCTAAAATACTGGGTAATTCGGTCTTTATAATCGAATTTTCCACTTGATCTATAAGGATGAATGATCTTATATCCAATAGGCAACGTGTAAACAGCTCAACGTATAATACGTTGAGTTAAGGCACAGATACTCGACGTGGTCATATTACCTATGTGTTTCAATAATAATATAAATATAAGATCCATCACCTTAATATTATAATTAGGAACAGTACATCTGGAAGTAACATTCTTTACATGAAATATAGTAACTTTCCATAGATAGTCGAATATAGCAATGTTTCAAATATTTTAGTCCAATGAACTTAAGTGGTTTTTGTCACGCTTCGTTCGATCAGTACTACTGGCAGAGGCTTAACAAGTCTTATCCATCCCTCCTTTGAATTCCTCCCCCTCCCCTCCATGGGTGGGAGTTCTAACTTACCATCAGGTAAGTCGCACGAGTGTTTTCCCTCGCTAAAAAACAATCCATATAAAGCAGTTGGGGAAATTCTTTTCATTTTCTAAATCATGATTTTCGTGTTTACGTATAACTTGGCCTCCGTTCGCTTTTGGATGGTTATCAGAGACGTCGATTTAATGAACTCTTTATGGAAGTAGTAACTATAGCAAAAATGTTTGCTGCGAAAATGCCGCAATTTTTTCTGTTTCGCTTACATTTTTAATACAGAAGACAGATTACGTGTAGTAAAGATTTAATTTAGCATCAATAAAATATGAAAGGGCCTTTTTATGAAAAATAAATGTTCGAAGATTTTAATAAAGAAAAAATAAAGACTATTTTAAGTTTACTATCCATCCGATGCTTAATTAAACGTAAGCCGTCCTTTTCATAAAAAGAAAGTTAGTCATATTAAAGGCAAGGTTTTTTATATGTTTGTGTAAGATAAAGGCTTTTAACCCTTAACCTTATAAACCTTATAAACCCTTTAGGCTCTAGCGATGATCCTATTAATCTGCTCAAAGTATTGATATCAAAATTAATTAACGAAATCCTTTTAAAATTCAACCGAGAAGTGGAATTAGTTCATGAAAGCCCTAAAAGTGAAACGGTAGCAAGAACTACCTTACGAAATAGTTTGATCTGGCTACGAGCACATTAATATACATAAACATTTACATTTACATTAACTTCACCAAACTAATAATTAATTTTACATGACTAATGGAGTATGTTCTAAGAATCTTGTCTTCGCGGAACACAGTAATAAGTAACTGTATATAATTAATTAGATTATCACCTCATCTTTATCCTTTCATAACTTGGAGCAGATGTATACCTACATATTATATTCATGATTATTGCAGGTATACTTAGGTATTTTAAAGTTATTGCAAACAAAAAAAATCGACTTTATACGAGTAATAGAATGCCGCCGGTCAAAAGTAACCACATTCATCATCATTCACATTCATTTTTTGCTAAACGTCACTTTGAAATGATTTTTAAGGATAAGGATTATCATTCGAAGAATGTTATGCGTTACTTCACAAAAATAATCTAAATACGTTATCAGAACTCAATAGCTTTAATTCATTATAAATTTATCTATAAAAACTATTAAATTATAAATAACGTTGCATAATAAATAAATTGTGTCGAAAGGGTCAACGTCGCGTGCTGGTCGTCGCGTCGCTTTAATTTAATATATAAATAGTCTAAACAAGTGCTAACAGTTCTATGGAAGGCGTATTGCACAATAAATTGTCCACTGTTATTTTTGTTATGTAGGTACTGTACTGTATTAGCGTATATACGTCCCACTGCAGGGCACGGCCTTCTCTACGATCGAGAGTAGATTGAGACGGGATAGGTCGCCATATAGCCTGACTTATGACAAGTATTTATATAAACAATTATATAAACAAAACCTCATACCTATTATGATTACGAGTATATGGAGAGATCATGGAATTCAATTGTTTTTCTCTAAATATAGACTACAACGCCTTTATTTGTTTACGAGTGTAATTAAAAGATAAAAGCCGTTTTACTTCAAAGCGTCTATTAAATTTAATGGTGTCGCCTCGATTCCTGTTAGGTTCCTCAAACGAACTCGTATATTTCGGTGTTGTGACACCAATGACGGGCAAATGAAGTAATATCGGCTCTACATATGTATGTTTAATATACTCGTAATCCGAATAATTTCATTAGACGTCGATTGGGGCTTCAGGAGAAATGTTATTAACGTCGTTGAGAGCGTTTGGTGATTTATTATTAAATATTTTATGTTTACGGATTAGGAAGCTTTTTTTTTCAATATTATCAAATAACCTTAAATTATTTGAGAAGATGTTCTCGTAATTAAATAGCTCTAATGAATATCAGCATGTTGTAATTTCTGACAAAAATAAATTAGTTTTCCTTTTTCTTAGTTACCTGTATTTTCATGTGTTAACAATACATGTGTGTTATATCTCTTTGCGTTGTTGTTCTTTTCATTACATGGGTTACTATGTAAATGAGCATTATAAATGGCCCCTTCATGTCAGAATTGTTTATTTTATGTCATGTAGCAGTTTATGTAATGAATGTAATGTGTAAACGAAATTCAGTTATTAATTGTACATAAAAAGAAGAAATACGAGCACGCAATGGATTATCTTCACGAGGGTTAAACAGACAAGACTGTTAATCGGGCAGTTAATCTGCTTTAATACTGCGTATATAGTTTGTGGCTGTACGTTTGTACTAGCGAAATTAATCTTGTTACAAACACAGAAACAGTGTCAATATCATAATATGTTTAAGCCAATATCGATTAATATTTGTATATGAAAAGAAGAAACACCAGCAAAGGATGCGTGTTTCGTTGTGGCGTATCAACATCACGCAGAGCTTATTAGATAAAACTGTTAATCGACACTTAATCTACCTTAAGACTGCGTCTATAGTATGTTGACATTGAACAGTATTAGCTAAATTAATCTTGTTACAAACACATAAACAATGTTAATGAAGAACCTTGCCTGTTGGCTGTTGCCACAGTTCAGTCGGCTACAGACGGATGTTACCATAGGTAACATATTTAAACATATGGATTATTGACTAATTTTATATAGTAAGACGAAAACCAGTAAAGAATGCGTGTTTCGTTGCGGCATGCTTGCGGTGAATTAGTATCAGACAGATCGTAGTAGACAAGTCTGTTAATCAGGCTGTTAACAGGCGTATCCGCGTTCCGTGCGCTGTTTGGCTCAAAAACAGTACTTTTCGAACCAGTTTTTATCCATCAAAACATTACTTAGAAGAAAAATAATTAGTTAAAATTTCAGTAAGTAAATGTTGCTAGATTAATAGATAATTTGTGGATACTATGAGGATTACTAAACAGGTTTTCTCCCTTAAGAAGGAGTATAGATTCTAGCTGAACATATTGAATAGTATTAGCGTAATTAATCCTGTTACGAATTACGAACAACAGTGTTAATGAAGAGCCTAGTCTGCTGCCACAAATCAGTCGGCTGCAAACAGAAGGACCGCGGTCGAGGTACATTCCTTTAATCCGCTTACTCTCAATACGGCCATTGTTTGGGCTCGAAAGCTTTGTTTTATTTCACGCCGACGCGAAGTGTACCTAGCGTGTGGGAATTTGAATTAGAACAGACCTTTTTAATTGAATTTTTATTAAGTGTGTTTGTCGGTATTATTGTTTTTATATTTAAAATACGCTGTTTCGGTATGTTTGTAATAATTGGAACAATAAACTGGGTTGGTAGAAGCGTTTGGTTTTTTGCCGTCGAGCAACAATGTGTAAGGATTTGTGTATTTCGGATAATGTCATTATAGCCAATGATTAGTAGACACTCAGTGACTTTAAACCTAATGTCTTGGGGTACTCAGCGCATTGCTATGCAGAGTTTAAAAGTAAAATTTGTTCTGATACATGTTGGCTTGTACCAGGGACGATTGTTATCATCAGGTGAATGACCTAATCGTCCTGTTATTCTGGCTGATATAATAAAGTAATTGTTGTAAACATAATATTGCCAATTTTATGCTGTATCTGCAATTTGTAAAAAAAATACAGTTACTTACTTGATATTTTTTTGAAACCAGGAAAAATCTACGAATCACCAAATAAATATACATACATAGAATTTGTTGTTGATTCGTTTATGTACGTTAAAGCGATAAAAACTTCGCTATCTTATGCAATCTACAGTATTAAAACGCTGTTGTTGATTTAGAGCCGGAATACCGCCTCGGTATGTTTTCGTTTTTTCAATATTTCGTAGGATGCTCCAAAATGTAATTACGAATTTATTTTTATGCAGTCGATAAGAAATGTTACGTATGTTTTATAAACATAAATGAAAAAGCCTAAAAACCGTAGATCAAATAATCTCTCTGAAAGCATTGTTTATTCAAGCATATATACGCCGAGTCTCACCGCTCGAGGTACTCAGATACAACGTGTACAAACTAATAATTTTATACAGTGAACGAAAAAGATCAAAACCTTCGAGAAACTTGAATAATATTTATTTGGATTTCATTTTAAATGATTTGTCTTATACTATTCTGCTTTCGCAAAAGAGTAAACGCCACGTAGAGGATTGAATCGCAATGGATAATTATCTCCCGCCATTCGTCACAATTAGGTTGGCTTGGGTAATTGCTTCTTCACGGTACGGCGGAAAGTTCCGGGATTTTAGAAAGGAGGTAACACGTAGACCGTTCCATTATTTCACAGCTTAATAGTGCGTTAGAAATTTTAACTAAAAACCTCTTGTTTCGGCCGAGGTGGTCGAAACCACGAAGTTGTGATTGTAAGCACGCACGTGTGTATTGTTTTAGGTTTTTGTCATAGGTTTTTGTAAAGAGAGTTGAGGAGAACTTGGCGATTAATTTTTTTTAAGCAAGCTATACAAATAATTGGGAATAAAATTTGTTCTTATAAAATGCCTGAATTAAAAACAAACCGTGCTCATTGAAAAGCTTGCTGGATTTCACGCAGGGTGTATTTTTTTAAATAGTAAAAAATCTGTCACAAATATCTGAGCATACAAATATTTATTTATGCGGCGATCAAACCCGCATCTTTTATTCAAAAAAGTCAGTTCTACCAATACTGTAATAAACTTGGTAACAAATTAAAGGATTCTCGTACCTTGACAGGTTTATAAATAAATCTATGCGATTCCCGCTGGTCGTAATCAACAAAATTTAATTTCAACGTAGGCAAACCCTCGTTACTTTGTGGGACGTTTATTAAAAATAATTTCAGGGCTCCAATGAGGAAAATTTAAACGTAAAATGTTACCGTAAGTTGATTATTTTTAATAACCTTTGTAATTATTTCTTGTGCAAGTATTAAATTGTAGGTAATTACTTCATAATAGTACAATTTCTGGTTTCGTATGTTTTACATGTGTATTCAAAGAAAGAACGTATTAATGTTACTAATTTGCATATAAGAGGAAACAAAATTCGTATCACGAGCCTAGTAATGTATAAACATTACTCTTTACAAGCGATGTTTCCTTTCATTTAATGGTTTCATTCGGGAATCATCAGTCTATAAGGCCATTAGGTAGCCTTAATTATATACATTTGTAAGTTAAAAAACAACATATCGAATGTGTTATATTGTTTTTCAAATTTACAAAATAATTTTGAAAACATTATTATTCGTTTCTCGAATGTTTATTTGGGTGAACGTCGATTTGTACCGTTAGGTGCGGACTTTATGATGTTTATGATTGGAAATGAACGCTTATGTTAAAACACCACTTCAATATCTCAACACAGAAGTGTAGGCATTTCATGCTGTGGACTTGAAGGGGAGTGAGGGAGTTTATGCGTTCAAAGGTCTTAACCGATTGCAACTTAGGACACTGCGATCATGCTATACTGTATCAGAGAGAGATAAGTGTTATTTTTATAGATTACAATGCAATGCTACGCAATAGAGTTGAGTTTTAGTTGTGAAACTTTTAAAATTTTACAGGGCCCTTCATAAGCATTAAAACGAATTATTTTGTTGCAGAAATACAAACAAATGAACGCTAGCGTGAAGAAAAAGGATGGAAAGCAAATATTGGAATCGTCGCTACAATCTGTCAGCACAATGCTCACCAGAAAAATCAATGCAGTCAAGGTAACCTGGCCTTTACGGATGCCAAACTCTTGTTTATTCTCTTTGAGCACTGCTCTGTATTTATTAAATATACAGTACTTTTCGTTTGTAGCTTCTAGTTTAAAACCTAGGCCGTGTTTTCGATCAGACACAGGTTATTCAGATCTAATAAAATACATTATGTCCGAATATAAAAGACACATACCCATATAAATAAAGTATCACCTTTAATTTGCTCATGTTGTACTTTACTATCAGAACAAATCATTTCATTTGAAGATTAAAAAACACTCTATAATACAGTCATAGATTAGATCTATGAATAAGAGTCCGTGACTGCCACTTTAAATAAAGGAAAATAATCAGTTCAAAGACACTGCAGTACGTACCTTAGAACTTTTGGCTACGGTCACAGGGTTTTAATCTGGTAGCGAAGAATTTAAAATACTTGTTTCATTTATTTCTGTTTGTAGTGCATTCGCGCAACTGCAGAAGAATTGGCGAAGAATTTCAATTACATAGTAAATGCTAGCAAATTGACAGGCTTCGACTATTGCTCAGCGAAATATTCACATTTCTCCTATGAACGAGAGGAAGATATACCAGATGTTCCAGAGGTAGATATCCCTGCATTCGCCAGAGATAACCCTAACTATGTAAACGTATCGCTAGAGAAAGATTCACATTTTTATAATATTAACGTAAATACAAACATCAGCTGCGTGCACGTGCCGACAAATATTTTTTATAGAGGTAAGAATTGTATAAGTCTCGTAATTACCTATGTGAAGTTATGTCACTTGGATACTGCAATTTATAGTTTTCTCCAGACGATGGATCCTAAAGAAAACTTTATTATCTTTATGTTGCAGAAGCTGATGCACTTAACGCTATTTTATGGTCGAAGGGACTTAATGAGATATTTAAAAAGAACTATCAGTCTGATCCGTCCCTATCGTGGCAGTACTTTGGAAGTTCTAGTGGAATATTGCGTTTTTACCCTGGCATGCCATGGAACCAGAGGGAAGTCGATATCTATGACTGCAGAGTTAAGTCATGGTACATTGAAGCCGCCACTTGCTCCAAGGAAGTTATCATCCTCTTTGACGTGTCAGGATCTATGACCGGCTTCAAAAATTACGTCGCAAGGAGAACTTTGCGTTCCCTCCTTGACACCCTGTCTAATAATGACTACGTTAACGTATTCACATTCAAAAACAAGGTCAAGGAAGTTGTACAATGTTTTCAAAATTTAGTGCAAGCGACACCAGAAAATTTGAAGACAATTATGGAAGCACTAACCCCCAGTGAAGATGGGAAGGTTGTTAAAGTAAAATTGGAAGGGAATGCTAATTTAACGGCAGCGTATATTAAGGCTTTTGATACTCTTAAACAGGTAAGTAAAGTCGTGGACGGAGGGTCTAAATATTTCAACGTCCCTTTTACTTATTACGGTAATGATAGGGATATTTGTACCGGTAATTTTGTATGAAGTGACGAGTATATCAATGGGAACAGGAAGCAATAGCTTAAAGCTTTAGAAACGGCAATATAATTGAATGCTTTATACATTTGTTTACGTACAAAAGATATTTTTAGGCAAAGTATATCAACGTTTTTCTTCGAGAATCTTTTACACGAGTAATGAATTTTCGTGATTGTAACGTTCTCTCGGTCTCAAATCCCTTAAGAGCCGCGCCGGTACGTCATAATGTTACGATTTATAGCTAACCTTTTTATAGCCACTGAGTCTTCAGTCTCATTGTTATTTCATTGAGTTTAGGGACATTTCCTTAGCCGTATTCATTTAAATGAATTTAAATAATTTACCGCATTCGAATATAATATTAATATTTTGCAAAAATAATTGTACTTTTTATTCTTAATATTTGAATCTAAAATACAAGCTATCTTCTACCTGCTCTTTATGGCACGTAGATTGTAAGTTTATAATTTTACGTCTGACGTCAGTTCAGTGTCAATCTTTACTAAAATATTCCATTGATATATATGATGTCATAATTATTCAAAGTATAATCACACGATCCTAAATTGCCGATAAAGTATGTAAGTTTGGAAACTTCTTCAATTAGTTATGTCTACTGAATTGGCTCAACTTTAGTATGGCCAAAATTACTTTTAAATTTTGTTCATAAGTTCACGTCGATGCTTCGAGCGGCCTGGAGGACTATCAAATAAATCTTCATTATTTTTTTACTTCACACTGTTAAAGTCGATAAATTTATTCGTAGGTATAGTTTTTTTACGTAAGTATCAAAACTAAATAAAGTAAACTGATAATAATAAAACATGATTATCGCAGTAACTTTTATTCAAATGATTAAAATGACTACGACTCAAAATTACCAAATTACGGTGCCAAAAATTGAGAGTAGCGTTGAAATTTGTTAATGAATCTGAAATCATAACACTCTTGACCCAATTGCGTCACCTTTACATTCCGAACTTCCATTTCCGACCGCCACTTTAATAAAAAACGATACACTTTCAGGTGGAAAATTTCAAACAACTGCTTTAACCGTGTTTGGCACGATGCTTAAATTTATTTCTCCCTTTTATATTACAAAAACATCTAAGCATTATTTATGAGAGTAATTCTAGTAGTTAATTGTTTTAATTTGTGCGAGCAAAATAACAACTTAATTAATACGAAAGTCAATAAGCAATTACTTAACTGAACGAATATAACATTGAAAGATAGAAGCAATTATTCCTTGCTCGTTTGTCGTTTCGCATCGTATAAACACGACAGGCATTTTTGAATGATAAAGATACATATTTTAACCCTTATTTTCTTTTATCTACCTACTCCTAAGTAGAATGTATGTAGGAGCGCTTTAATCTTTATAAATGGTGCGCAAAAAGAGCTTATTAAGCTGTTGCCTACAAAATAACAATATCTACTTCAAAGTATCCAATGTTAACAAAATTATGTTTAACAAATAAAAAGCTCTATATAAAAACATTTATTCTACTTAGACATCCAATCCAGTAACGCCATTAGAATAAGAAACATTACTACAAAAACTGACAAATATTGCTGCTTGCAGAGACGAACGCATTGCAACGTGAACAGCGCTCAAGGTTGCAATCAACTGGTGATGGTCATTACCGACTACGTACCTGGCAATCTCACTGAGGTATTCGAAGAGCACAACAGAGAAGTAGTTGACGGGAACACGTATATCCCCGTTAGAGTATTTACATACCTTATTGGTAAAGAAGTGACGAACGTTCGAGAAATACAGTGGATGGCGTGCCTGAATCGAGGTTCGTGTTGCAGTTACGTCACCTGTTAGGCCCTGATTAACCTCGTCACGAATAGGCAAAGCTTGAAAAAATATGTTTGTGAAAGTCATGCAGAATTGATTTTTTCTTTATGGTTTTTAGTCCTTCTATTAGTAACTGTTACAACGCTAGTTCGGTTTCATTCGGTCGATTCAGTATTCGACAATATTTGGCAGTAACATTTTGTCGGACTTGTGTATAGAAAAATCGAATTCAATACATGTATTTTTTTAGTACTACTCGTAAAAGGATTATTCATTTATCGGATCAATCTTTCAACAGTAGAAAATAAAATTACAAACAGTCTACGAGGCCGAATACGGTCAGATATATAAATTAATTTATCATAATTTTAGTACAAAAGAGACTAGAGTAACTTGCGGATTGTAGTTACAACGATCACTTTTAGCTCCTCATTATTTGTAGACTTGTTAAAATTCATATGCCAATGCTGTTTAGTGTTTGTAGTGACAAGGCGTCTATTTCTATCCATATACCCAAAGAGAATATATAACACTACGTTACATATACCTAAGCATAATTATTTTTAAGTGCAAGTCTACGACGTACTTATACTTTTATCGTAAAAAAATCCAATTGCTAGGAAGTTTCCAAAGTTATACTTTTAGATCGTGAATACATCAAAATCGCTGCTCAAGTGGGATTGCCGAAAGTTTAACAAATGCGCAATAACGAAGTGCCGGGTACAAAGTAATCTCATTTCCGCGTATTTCCTTTGACAATGCTTAGCGAGGCTGGTTTTATCTGCTGCCACATCTGGGACCTGTCTTCAACTGGCTTTATTTACATTTTTCACTTCTTCAAAAAGTGGTTATATTTTTGAGTTTATAATTTTCATAATACCGGATTCACGGAAACGCGATGCAAAATTCAGCAGTATCTTGGTCGAGGTTTTTATGCTGGCACGACAAAGTGTCTACAATGAAACTAATCGCCACCGGTCCATGTGTAATATAGATGATAAAACCACCAGTATAAAGAAACATCAGCAAAACTTGTCCACTCATAGCCAGATATACAAGCTGAGCGCGTAAAGGATGCTTTGTCTAGAGTCTGTCATGCTGAAGTTATAACTGGCTACAGCTTGATTTTGCGAAGTCTATAATGTGATCTTATTTGTTTAATATTGTGTTCTACCCTGCACTTCGTGATACATATGTCAGGAAACCATGTTTTACCCCGAATTATTCAGATAGCTTTGTTAAAATTATCGGAATAATTCTGAATGTTACTAATTACTGCGTCGCGTGCTTTTCTAATTTGTATCCATAAGAACTGTTTTGCGTTCCTACTCGCGTTGACATAAGAAGCTTTGCTTCTTTGATGTATACTAATGAGTTTCAACTTCCCCTTTTACTTTCATGCGATATTTGTTAAGTTTCTAATAAAACTCAAAGTGTGATAAGTTAAGGTACTTGAGTACGACATGTCGTCACTCAAATATAACAATAAATCGCAGGTATTACGATATGGGAGTACATATATATTATAGGAGGTCTAGGATATGGTAGATACTAGGCAGATCCCGTAAAGAGTACATACGTCTGCTTAGAACCTATTGAATTGCTATATATTCAATGTATAGGCACTTACTTACCTTGCGCTGTAAAGTAGTATTATCAGTGAAGTATGTATATGTTTATTTTTGAATTATTTTAGGTAAATACCTTAACCAGATTAAGCCATAAACTCATATTTTTCGTCCAAACAAATGATAATATACGAACAATGACGTATGTACTAAAAAGTCACCGAAAACTTAATAGTAGTCGTAACATCCATTTAATGATTAACAAAACCACATCACAATAATATCTTCGTTCTGAAAATTATGTAGACGGTAGACCTTCATCTACACTTTATACATACGTGGAATCGTATTAGGGATTCATTTAGTTTCCTTACCGTTCGGAACTTTTATTGAATTCTGTCGAATCAACGTTCTCGTCGCGTCGTGACAAATATTTGCGCGATTTGCCCTACGAGTTAGTACGGTGCGGGAGCACGCCGCGTCAAATGGCTGCCATACTACTTGAATTTTTATGTGATAGTATTTTCTATGCATATTTGACTTCGTATTTGGTTTATAGCCTTGCCTTATCTCTATATATATAGAATATAGATGTACATTTATATAATATATCTCTCATTGACTGATGACATGATAACCTAATCGGGGTGAGTCGACGGATTTTACTTTATTTCGGTAATCGCGGACGCATTGTTTATTTTTTTAAACCGGCCATGAGTTTTTTCAATGTATAACGAGCGCTGCGATGGCGAAATTGTAATAACCAAGATAGATACGTTAAGCAATAGAGTTAAGGCATAGAGTCTCAAGATTAGTTTCTCATCTTTCTCGCTTATTAACCTATAATATACAAATCCACTTGAGCGCAATTGCATCATTAAAATTACTTCTACAAAGTGAGTAAAAATCTAAATATAACCAAAATGTTATCTAGATATATTAATAGATGTTTATTTATATCAGGATTCTTTCTTTGTGGTTCTTTCAATGCGCTACGGACAATGAACTCTCTGATATTAATATTATAGTTTGTGAGCCGACTGCATTTGTTGCGGAAATCAGTTCCTCTAAAAGCGTTGTCACATTATTTCGACTTGAATATAGTGAATGAATTCCCCAGCCGATATACACGAAATGTTGAATATGGATCTCTTCACTCCCCACTTCAAATCTACAATATTTTAGAATAAATATCCACCATTCTCGGTCTATTGTTGGCTGCGTCTAACACGTCTTTGTACAAAACCTTTAATTTAAATTAATTTACATATATTAATACTTTCAGGCTACTTTGTCCACATACATTCGGTGGAGGAGGTACAGCAGCAGGTACTGAAATATATTAATGTGATCGCCCGCCCGATGATATTAGCAGGGAAAGATCCGCCGCCGACCTGGACTCACGCAAATATCGATTATACGGTAAGTTGTTTATTTTGTGCATGTACATAAACCTTCGGATTCTTCACTGTTATACACGTTGTATAATCTTTTGTGCTAATTAATTTAAAACTCTTCAAAAATGGCATAAAAATGTATCGTACAATATTATCAATTATTCTACAATAATTCCTGTCGTTGCTTTAAAAATAAACATCATATTCATTGAGTTTTCTTCGTATATTTCACAATACTCCAATAATTCTCAATCTAATTTCTGATAATTTATTTTTTTAATCAAAATAAGCATTTTGATAATTTAAGTTTATTTTCTATGCAAATAATAAAGAAACTCATCTGCTTCAGGTGCTAATGTCACCTTAACAGGTTAATATTCGCCTTGACAATATCGTCCCCTCACTTAAAAGACGGGGTCGGGCGGGACATGAGCGTTTTATATTCCTTTGAAGCGTTGCCAGGTGTCGTCATGTCCGTTGAGTACTCGGAATTAAATTAAAATACGACATTACTTGGAGTACAGAGTTCTGTTAAATGCTATTACGAACGCGAAAAGATTTATTTTCTCCTCAAAATAGTAACGGCATATTACCTATGTGTTGTCGAGAAGTTATGCTTTTTAGTCCTATTGTATGTTTATAGAATCTCATGTTCATCTATTTATAAAATACGTACAAAAATTATATACATACACTAGCTTCTGCCCGCAAACTTCGTCTGCGCAATTAATTTTACTTGATGTTAACTTTATTTGAAATATCTGATCCTGTCCCGTCCCTTCCCTTCTAATTATTCGGGATAAAAAGTAGACTAAGTGTTAATCCAGGGTGTCAGCTACTTCCATACCAAATTTCATCGAAATCCGTTAAGCGGATTCTGAGTTCATCGCGCACAACCGCACAGATAAACAGACAAAAATTCTAAAAATCATGTTTTGGGTTCTATTACGTTAATACAGACCCCCCATAGTCCATATTAGTTATCCTCATTTATCTTCCATGTACAGACATCGATCGGTTACAAATTTATTATATGTATAGAATATATGTATAACAACAAAATGGGTAACTATTGTTGTAATTATTGTAATAAAAATAGTTGTAATAAGTGATTTTTTTTGTTATTTCATTTTTTTATTAATTCAAACAGCAAGATAAAATAGTTGAGCTGTGAAGCTAATAGAATAAATCAGGAATTTTTAATACTTAATTTGTTTTATGTAAGTTATAAAAGTAATTACCATAAATTTATCTCAATATTATAAATTATTCATCATATCCTGTCAGATTTGAAAGCGTTAATCAATATTCTGTAACTAGGGCAAATCGAATTTTCCCAGAACAGTTTTCCAAGGCTGAATAACAGAGCTTGACTATAATTTAATGACCTTTGTAGTTGAACTTTATAGTTGTTGTTTGGCTAAAACAAGATTTATTTAACGATCCTACAATAGTAACATTGGGATATAAACTTTTATGCACAAAGTTGATTGACGTGGATACAGTAATGGGATGTACATTTATTACTCACGAATGCTTATAGTTGTGTGACATTGGGATTTACAATAAATAGTATCAAATACTGAGGCGTAACACATATTTTCCCATTCTCAAATAATCACGTTTTGGAGGTCTCTGCCGACCACTGAACTAAAAACAAAGAAGGTTCATGTTGCTGAGAGAGTTTCTTCTTCGCGTTACGAATGGTGGTCGTTTTATGAACGTGTCAGATTAAAAAAAAAACATTGTATGAGTAATGAGTATGAGTGACTATGGAACTGTGCCCACTAGAGCGTTGCGTCACCGTTCAGGGACGTTCCGTATTTATGCGGTAAGCTACATTGTAGTGTGATTCTAGTCAGGAGACTACGGTAAACTCTTAACCTTACATAATTTCGGCGGTTACAAATTATCATTTAATCTTTACTAGGGCAGAAAGTTTTTACATCAAGATTAAAAATCTATATTTAATATCAGCCCATAAGATTATACATAAGTTGTCCTAATTTAGAGTTACTTTTAATAATACAAGAGACCATTTCAGTTTCGTAATTAAGATTCAACTAAGATTAAATGTTATAGTGATTCTTCAATTAATACTTAATAGACGGACTATTTAATATATAATTCAGGTTTTATATTTGTTTGTATGAAACACGAGAAACAACTGGTTTATTTAAACCGACCTTCGTGGGTACTTATATGTATTATTTTGGTTGTGTTTCGTCGGGTTTTATTAGCTGATTGTAATTTGGCACAAGATCGGAAACTGAACGTGAGTTTACTCGCGCTCTGATGAATTATACAGTTTATTTATACGACACGACACTAATATGTTTATTGTGTTCATCAACGTTTAACATGCTTCATTACTATTTCAGAGAACTAAAAACTGGGGCGTAAGCGGCGATACTGATAAGGTGAGTTAGTTAATTGGTTTTCAGTTTCATTTTCATCGAGTAAAAGTAAAATTTAATTTATGCTCACACCTGTATACACAAGGGATAAGCTGAGGTACCACTTGTGCCACACACACAGTTTACATGTGGTTTGTGACCTGCAGTCCAACGCAACTTATGTAAGAACGCCCGACCTGGGAATCGAACCAAGGACCTCATAGTTCAGAGTCTATATAAGCTACTAATTTACTGACGAGGCGTTGTAAAATTCATTTGTCATATGTAAAATTGTATGTTTAATGTTTCATTTCAAAAACCTTTTTTTTTTTATTTATCATGGTTACAAAATATGAAGTATAATAATTCAGTAGTTATTTTAGCATTTATGAACCACAAATATAACTCGTATATTCATAATCAATGTGATGTATTCAGCCCGATGAAGATAAATTGGTGACATCGGTGGCAATTCCCGCGTTTGACTATGGGAACAATCAGAAACATAATGACGTCATACTTTTGGGAGTAGCGGGCACCGACGTGCCTATAGACAGCATCGCGAAGCTTGCGCAGCCACACCAGGTAAGTGACATTGATAGAAATCAATATACATCGCCAGTAGAGTCTATTATTATGTCCTTCCGCCGTTATTCGAGGCCTTTAAACAATATTTGAGATGGCGTTCTTCCGTTTCCTGCCGAATTCCATAGTAAATAGTCGGTAGTTCCGCTAGGTGGCGCTAGATCTGCAGTGTTTACCAGGTTTTGCTCTTGCACATATTTCTTCATTGGCGTCTTAAGTTTCGTACCGAAATCATCTAACGCTGTTAGCGTTCGAAAGTATTTAATTTAACATTAAAATATTAATATTAATAAGTTGCGACTATATTTAAAGTAATTCTCGAATAGAAAATGAGTGACGATAGTAGTTCGGAATATTCTGGTTCGTCTTCATCGACGTCCAGCGACGAGGATGTTCCTGTGGCGGATCCTGCGGCAGGCGAAGGAATCACCAAGAAAAGAAAACGTGCACGTGCTTCAAACAAAGCTGTCCATCGGAAACGGTCACGTAAGGACAAAAAAAGGTTTGAAATACCTTTTCAAACAGGTCAGTGAAATCCAAAACTTTTTGGCTAATGTGTACCCGCCACCGGGGTGGTATCCGCCTGAACAAAGTGCTCATAGTGTAACTCCTGACAATTATAATTGTGATGACGATTTTATTAATGAAGTGCCCGCCGAGACGGCTCCATCCTTTGACTTCAATTTGGCTACCCACGTCAAGGAGCCTACGTATTCAAATGCTTCGCAAGAACATTTGAAATTATTAAATACCCTACAATATTTTAATACTGAAAACTGGACAAATGTTCGATATGCTGAAATTCAAAAAATGTACAATATTCGACCGGGTTTTATCGATTTGGAGATTAACGACGAAATAAAACATTTAGAAAAACATAGTAGTTTAGTGGCAAACGATAAATCACTAGGTGCTATAACACGTGGTATCATAATGCAAAGTGATGCTATGAAAAAGGGTGTAAATGATTTAATACCATTTTGTCAAAGTAGTGACACCATTAATAAAGATTTATTGTTAACAAAAATCAAAGATATTTTTTCGGGAGATTTTCAGAAAATCTCTCTTGATTGTTTACAGCTGATCTGTGGTCGTAGGGCGGATGTAATTGAACAAAGAAGAGAATTATTTTTAAATTTAGTGAAAGATAAGTTTATTAGAAATAGTTTAAAGAAAGTACCTCCATCTTGTGAATATTTATTTGATAAAGAACAATTTTCTGAATTTGTGAAAACGAACGGGGGAGTTAACAAAATATTTGCTTTTGGTAAAACCTCCTTCTCTGCGCAAGAGAAGAGAGTACCTGGGTCTCGGGCTGCGCAACCTGGACTCAGAAGTAGTAGTAGTTATTTTCATAATAACCATTATGCTCAAACCGGTCGCTCCATGGCACCGTTTGATACCAATGATTATAGACACACAGCCCAGAATTATGACTATATGGCCCACAAAAATAAGGAGCAGTTATTTCGATCTCAATTTAGACCACGAATGCCCACAAATAAAGGCGCACCTGGCCCTTTATCACAACAAGCCCCAACGTTCCCTAGGAAATTCTATAGACCAGGGCAATTTAATCAGCCTTCCACATCTCGTGGCAGTGGCAGAGGAGAAAGAAAATTTTGACTCAGAGATGTTTCAGGGGGGGAGGTTAACGAAATACGTAAACGTTTGGTCAAGCAAAGGCGCACCCAGTACTTTAGTACAAATATTGAAAGGTTACAAAATCCCTTTCGTAAAGAAACCGCCTTTGGTTCTACCACGACTAGTCAAAGGTCATTACCTTACTTGTCCTTCTATCCAAATGGACCAAATTATAAACACAATGTTATTGGAGAACACTTTAGAATATGCCCCCGAAACACCGAGTTTTCTTTCAACTCTTTTCTTAACTCCCAAAAGCGATGGATCCATGCGCCCGATTTTCAACCTAAAAAAGATTAAATCAATTCGTAAAAATAACGAAGTTCAGATTAATTCCGGTACATCGTATTCCGGAATTTCTACAACCGAACGATTGGATGGTAAAAATCGACCTGACACAGGCATACTACCACATTCCTGTGACATCAGCTCATCGGTGTTTCCTGAGGTTGATTTACAGAAATCAACTATTACAAATGACCTGTTTGCCATTTGGGCTTGCCACAGCACCCAAGGTTTTTGCATCCCTTTCCAATTGGACCGCGGAAATACTGCGCGAACAGGGTATCCGTATAGTAGCATTCCTGGACGATTATTTGATTGCTTGCCAAGACAGGTCGCAGTTGCTGTCCCAAGTACAGATTGTACGTCAAACTCTGCACGAGTTGGGATGGAAATTGAACCTGGAGAAATCCATTCTGGTCCCCCAAACATCACTACAATATCTCGGCTTAGTTTGGGACACATGGCAAAACCGAAAATACCTACCAGTAAAGAAAGTGCAAGGCATTCAAGTAATGATAGCAAATCTTTTAAAGTGTCAATCGGCGGCCCTTCGAGAAATTCAGAGCCTTGCCGGAACCTTGAATTTCGCTCGGCTAGTTGTTCCTCAAGGGCGCATCAATTTTCGTTGCCTGTTAACTTTTTGCAAGCATCTGCTTCAAATACCCTCGCAAAAGTTTCCACTACCGTTACAAGTAATCGAGGAACTCAGATGGTGGATGGTGAACTGCACCAAGCACTCTCGGCTTCATCCCCCATTAACAACACACTTCCTTACAACAGACGCAGCCGACACGGGCTGGGGAGCGGAGTTAAACGGGGTCCAAGTGAGGGGCAATTGGTTAACAGAGGAAGAGCATCTTCACTCGAACCACAAAGAGATGCTAACTGTCCTGAAATGTTTGTACGAATTCGGTCCATTTCTGAAACAATCGTCAGTTCTTCTGCAGTGCGACAACAAATCCGTGGTAGCGTATTTAAGAAACGAAGGGGGATGTCAATCTCCAGATCTTATGAATCTTACTTACCAGATTTTTCAGATTATGGACCAATTCGACATTCATCTAATAGCTCATCACATTCCGGGCAGATACAACATTGTAGCCGATCGATTATCACGGAAGTCGAAGCTTCCAGAATGGCACTTATTGCCAGAGTTGACCGACAGAATATTCGCAAAATGGGGTGTCCCGGAAGTAGATCTGTTCGCATCGGCCAGAGCGCATGTAGTAAACAAGTATGTGAGCTTGGATCAAAAAGATCAAGCAGCTTGGAGACACAACGCGTTTGCTTGGGATTGGGAGTTCGATCTAGCTTGGGTCTTTCCTCCCCCAACCCTGATGCCACGAGTCCTGATGCACCTCAATCGGGCCAAAGGTACTTTCCTGGTCGTAGCACCCAAATGGCCACAAGCCTTTTGGAGGGCGGATCTAAAGAGCCGAGCAATAGCACCACCCTTCACGATCCAAAATCTACAATGCAGGTTGATAGACCTATCAACTCTACTTCCGCCACCGAAAGTCAAAGACTTAACTCTAGAAATTTGGAAATGTGGGGGTGGTCGGAAGCGGTAAAATCATGGTCACAACAACAAAAAACCCTATTGCGATCAGGGTGGAGAAAATCTACCTTGAATACTTATAAACCTGCTTGGGAACGATGGGTTAAGTGGTGTGAAAAGGCGAATGTTCAAGCTACGAGCCCCACAGGTTCGGAGTTGGCAAAATTTTTGGCTGACCTACATCTAGTCGAAAAACTATCATATAGGACCATTCTGGTACATAAATCTGTTGTTTCGACGCTTTGCAGTGCTGGCGAAGGGAAATTGAGCTCACATATTTTAGTTAGGCAAATTATAAAATCGATAGCTAATTCTGAACCAAAGATACATCCGAAAAACATTTGGGATACTAAAATATTAATAAATTATTTAATAAAGAACAAAATTAATGAACACAGTTTATGGGAAGTATCAAGACGTTGTGCTGTGCTGTTATTGCTATGTTCAGGTAGACGAGTTCATGATCTAACCCTTTTATGTGTTTCAGAAGGTTCCTATATTGATAATCAAAAAGATAATTGTTTGATTTTTTGGCCCAAGTATGGCTCCAAAACAGACTCTGAATCTTATGTTCAGTCAGGATGGAAGTTGTATTCAAATTCAGAATGTAGTAATATTGATCCCGTGTTTTGGGTCAGAAAATTAATTAAAGTTAGTAATGTTAGAAGATCTCAGGCAGAGTTAGATAATTTATTTATCACAGCGCGGGGTAAAGCTATAGCTGCATCTAGAACTATAATTGCGGGTTGGGTAAAATCAGTATTAAAAGAAGCCGGCGTGGAGGCCACACCTGGTAGTATCAGATCTGCTGTTGCTTCCAGAGGGTGGTTAGATAAAGAGCCTATAGATAAAATATTAGCTAGAGCTAATTGGAGGTCTGAAAATACATTCACAAAGTTCTATAAAAAAGAAATTATATCAAATTTAAATAATAAGTCAAAAAATTGTTCTTTGACCAAGCTTTTTGAACCATTACAAAGTTAGCTTTATTATATACCTACATAGTTATAATATTAATAATAAAGGTATAAATGATCTGATTATTTTGTAGTAGGTTGATTGAAAAGATATGTACATTAATAGCATAATTATAATCAATTTTCACACCTTTGTTGTAAAACCTGATAATTTTTAATATTTTTGTTTTTATTTTGTTACAATTTATTATACAATTGGATATATTCTTTTATTATTTTTACATCTTCTTATCACATTGGCGTCTTGTTTACCAGGCGAAAACAAACAATGTCTCAAATATTGTTTAAAGGCCTCGAATAACGGCGGAAGGACATAATAGAGGAGTTTTACCTACCATTAAAACTCATATTATGTCTGGAGCCTTATTCGAGGCCTTACATTAAGTTCTGCCTGGTATTAAGTACTGTACAATATGTCATTATTATTATTATTATTTTTCAATATATATACATATGAGAACAATAGATTAATTTGAGACTCAATGAAGAAATATGTGCAAGAGCAAAACCTGGTAAACACTGCAGATCTAGCGCCACCTAGCGGAACTACCGACTATTTACTATGGAATTCGGCAGGAAACGGAAGAACGCCATCTCAAATATTGTTTAAAGGCCTCGAATAAGGCTCCAGACATAATATGAGTTTTAATGGTAGGTAAAACTCCTCTATTTTACCAATTACCAAATTACAAATTTTACCAGAATGAACAAGCACCTTGATGGTGAGTGATCGGCGCCACCTACCTGTATTTGCAGCCTTATACGTCCCACTGCAGGGCACGGGCCTGCTCTGGGTACAATCGAAAGTACAATTGAGAGGGTTTAGGCCGCGTTGTCCACCACGCTGGCCTAGTGCGGGTTGGCGGACTTTTACATACCATAAAAATTCTTCTAAATCACGTTCAAGTCATCTCACGATGTTTTTCTTCACCGGTATATTAATACTACTTACCACGCTACCTATAAATTCGCACAATCCTTGAGGATTATATAAATGTTGCCGGTACTTTATTATTGATAAGTGACGGATAAAGTATGGAAAACTTAATTTGATTGAATTTGGTGCTACAGCTGAAGGAATAGAATATTACAAGCAATATTTTGCTATAGGTACTAACGTTAACTGCAAAAACCATCTCTTTGACTATATCAGTCAGATATAAATCTAAACCCTAGATAATGGAATTTATTCTTTCATAGATAGATTTCATTGGTGGTAGATTTTTACTGGTGGTAGGTCTCTCATATGTGAGAGGCCGCCTGGGTAGGTACCACCGCAATGTCTATTTCTCCCGCCAAACAGCAGTGTAAATGCGCTGTTGTGTTCCGGTTTGAAGGACATTGTAGCCAGAGTAACTACTGGACATATTGAGACTTAACATCTTATGTCTCAGGATGGCGAGCGCAGTGGAATTCCAAGCATTGCCTTGTAATTCATGGTGTTGTTTGGTTTTGCTACTGTCCATGAGCGGTCGTATCGCTTGCCATCAGGCGAATGGCATGCTCGTCTCGCCATTCATTGCAATAAAAAAAATAAAAATATTACAATAATACAGTCGTTACAAAGAACATTGAAGAAACAAAAGTGTGCGCAAAGGAATAAATTCGTTATGCGTTTTTGTTTCAGCTCGGTGTCAATGGTTACTCCTTCATCGTGAGCAACAACGGATATTTATTGCTACATCCTTTGTTGATTACAACTGTAAGTTTCATTTAATTAAACTTTTTTTAAACCAGCAGATGCAAAGAATAACGCTAGTTTATTTAAGTGGGTAAGAAATTTCATATACAAAGAAATTACCATTCTGCTTAAAAATTATCGTTATAGGCTTGATGAGGATTGATCCTAGATAAATAATATAAGTAACTAGTATATAATCCTGTCATATGTCTACAATTTCTGTAAAATGAGAAAAAAACTATAGGAATATCATCAAAGAAATATGTTTCTCAAAGACGGTTGGTGAAGAATGATCTCATTCACAAATGCTTGTTATTGTTAGTAGTTTTATTTACTTTTATAACAATGGTTTCCAGATAAACGGCGTGATGCAAGACAACTACAACAGCGTGGACTTCGTGGAGGTGGAACAAGTGGACGATGGCAAAGGGTCCCGTGAGCTGGGCGAGCAGATTCAGCAGCTCCGGTGGAACTTAGTAGACGGCATAGACGGCAACATGACCGAGATCAAAGTGCTCTACCATTATGATAACATGAGGTCGGTTTCTGTTTGAAAGGTGCTAATATCATGATTCCAATTTGGCTGTTAGTTGTTCAATTACTTTTTGTTGTTTGAATATTACAAGACGACATTACGAGAAGCATTAATTTTTTCCCCATTATACTTGCTATATTTATCTCAGTTTAAAGTCATGAAAATTTAAAAGGAAAGGTATTTGTTGAATTTATAGCCACAAAATAAAACAGTTTTCTTATGGCTTTCTCTCTTTCTTTTCAGGCGAATAGCTCGAGTGCAACACGATTATTTCTTCAATAAGTTAGTAGGTACGCCATTTTCTATGGGCATTTCACTGCCTCGAGGATATGGAGATACCGAACTTTTGCTCAAAGACAATCCACTTGAAGCGAAACAAGGGAAGGAGCTGACAGGAATCAACGTAACTGACTATTTTAGGTTTAGTTACAGAATTCACCCAGATTGGTAAGTCTACTTTTTATATCCAATGAGTTCATAAGAGATGATTTTATTTCTTATTGTATTGGTAGGCTGGTGTCAACACTAGTGATAAAGCCACTGACCACCTAGGCTGTTAAATTATTTTTGAAGGCCATGTCATTGTGGTTAGGAAATATTGTTCATAAGATCTTTAGTTTCATTCAAAAAAAGCTTTACATTTTTCAAAGAAACGATAGTTTATTTTCTTATACCATGCTATTCGCATTTATCATAAATCCTATAAAAATATTACTGAATAAATCGACCTGTTTAGTGTTCAATATTTGTTTTACCAGGTCATCTTTTTACTAACTTTAATAATTTTGTTGTAGGGTGTATTGTAAATATCACTATCTAGAAGGACACGAATCAGATAACCCAGAAATTGAAATGTGGAAATTCTTAGTTCGCCTTTCGCGTAGCGATCTAGACATTACTGTAAAGCAATACATGGAGGAGGCTGAAACAGATGACGCTAGCTGGAATATGGAAAGTAAGTACTTAAGTGGTATTCTGGGCGTTAGTAAGTGGTATTATTTTGTAAAAAGCCTTTGGTAAAGCCGATGATCAACCCAGGGTTTCTGCAGCTGAGAATGATGATGAGAGAGAAGATGATGGTTATGACGCTTACACTGATGATATGGGATGTAAATGGGCTGATACACATACAGATACTGATGATAGATGATTACACGTGATTATGATGATTTCTACGTATCCATCAGCAAACTTAATGCCTATATGTCATAAACTTTTTGGGCGCAATTCATTTCAATCTGTTGGAACATTGTTGCATGAAATTTATATCTAAGCACTGATATATACATTACAATTGTACAACAGTTTCGCTTAGAGAGTATTTCACACGGCAATTCTAAATGTAATTGGAAGTCGGTAGGTAATCGAGTTGTACTCGTCTCCACTTCACTTAATTAATTTTGTTTGTCGTAATCACATTGAGCCGCGTATCGAGGGTTTAAAGAGAAAACGTACTAAAATATATAGATTATAAGTAGTTCATCTAAATCATTAAAAAAACTATTTGAAGTCACAGAATATTTCGTTTTGTTAGAATTCGCGAGTAATGGCTTGTGTTTTGATTGTTGTTTAGTATGAATTGAGTATGAGGTATAGTCTGCTTGAGGATTTAATGCTTTTTTCAGATTTTACCTTGCTAATACGTTGTTAGTATATATTTACGTGCATTTATAACTACTTTTACACAAATAGTATTTGTATATTTTTTTCTCTATTTATTATACGTATACAAGTTTAAAGTATTCAATTAAGGTGAACAAATGATCAATGTGTTGTAGTTATTATTAAAAGATATGACAATTGTTCTTGCGAAGCTTTACTTCTCGAAATCTCTAACAAAATTTTGTCACAAATAAAGAAAATAACAATTTCGATTGGTATTTATTTATTCTTCTTATGTATTTTAGCCCACTGTGGCAATGCTACGAGAGAGCTTGGCAAAGACGATTACTATTGCAACGAAGATTTAGTAAAACAACTAGTATTTGACGCTAAACTATCGACACCGTACTTTGAGAAATGGGACGCCACGGAGGAAGAATGGGAACTTGCTAGAAAATACAATGTGAGCGTGAGGTTTATAGCAACCGCTAGTGGCATGACCCGATGGCATTACATATTTGATCCAACTAAAAATGAGAAGGTCAACGACACCGGCTACAGAATAAAGGATTATCCTGGGAAGTAAGTTACCAAATATTTAGACATAGTCCTGCCACCATGGGAACATAATAATTCTTGTGTTGTTAGTGTTAGAAACTGCGGAAGACATTTTGTTCACCCAGATCCAAAACAGTGGCCTTTTGTTTTATCGCCGAACCGCGCGTTAAGAAACTATACATACTATACTATCAAACTAGTACAATTCTTTCATTATAACGGTACCTATAATTGTGGCCTTCAAGTTGACCTTAGTTTCCACCCTTGGAAATCCAACAGCTATTTCCAATTTGCCCTAGTAAAAACAAGTTATTTTTGCAGAGTATTCGGAGACATCTACTACAACGCTATAGAAGAAACGTGGTACAAGGCGGCAGTACTACAGCACGTGATAAGTAAAGAGTCCCTAGTTATTTCTACTCCTTTGCCGGTACTGGACGATATCATAGCAGACAAACCTCCAATAGAGAACGAAGACGGTGATATCACTATAACAGCAAGCTACGCAATTTTTTACAAGGACAATAGATTTGCCACACCAGCATCTGTCGTGGGCTTTGAATATTCATACTTGCAGTTTTACGAGAGGTTCATGGAAATTACTAACGTTAGCTGGAGTGGGACTAAGGTAAAATGGACAGGAATAACATCTACTTAGTTATTGTAAAGCCATTTAAGTTACATGCAAGTAACTAATTTAGGCCTATTATGTAACATCATATAAAATACCATTAACGTTTTGATCTACACCCTTATTTTAATTAGAACCTATATACAAGGTATAACGACTGGAGAAATGACGTCGTTTACCTAATTAATGTCTTCAATAGTAATCTATATTGAACAAAAGTATACACTGACTTTTGTACATTAATTTAAATACTTGTTGGTGTACGTAGTACTGACGTAAGGTGTCGTATATAGTCAAATTAATGTTATCCTATTAGCTCAATTCAATATAGCCCACATGGAAATTTTATGGCTATACCAATGGAATTGTCGGCTATAATTGATCAAATATGGTTTGGTGTACGGATAAATGTTTGCTATCCAACCATCTAAATTCCTGTTTCTTCCAGGAGTTGTCATGTCACGGAGAGGACTATGCATGCTACGTCATCGATAGTTCTGGCTACGTAGTCCTCGCAAGAAACAAACAGCAAGTGGGAAGTTTCTTCGGCACCATCAATAAATACGTCCTACAAACATTTCTAGATAAAAAGATATTTGATCACGTAGAAGTTTTTAACTACCAAGCGTTATGCCCGCACTCGATAGCGCCACAGCCAAGCCACTCTTGGACTTTAGACACGGTATGTACGAATTAATTGGGTAATAAATGATGATTTTACTAAGCAATACCAAAATGAAGCAGTTTATTTAAAATTTCAATTAAAATCGCCGTATCCGTTTAATAGAAGTATGTATGGGCTATAAATCCTGTCTTGTGACTTCAAACCCAGGTCGACTAATTCATTTTGTTTGGATGTTTTGGTTTGAAGAAAATCGGTACCAAAAATTGTTTCAAATTTATTTTTTCTAGCTTTCATCTCGTAAATAAAATCACAATAACTGAATAAAACGCCCCAATTATTTCGAAGTTTTATTATACAGCTTTTTGGTGTTCTTTCAGCCATTCAACATAGTGGGAACTTTTATAAAATGGTTGTTGGCTGAAGCATTCTTATTGGTTTCAAACTTTTATGGATGGAATCAATTTTCGTACGCATCGCCGATAGATGATGGTAAGACACCGTATAATTTAAACAAAGCCGTCTTTTAAATATTTTCCGAATAACATATTTTTTAAGTCAGCGTTTGTTTCTGAACCGTATTTATTCCGTATTTACTATTTAAATCTGTTGGTAAGTGCAATCTTGACAAATACACAACGCAAGTATTGACGCAATTATGTTGGCCTGGTGGAAACGGATATATACTGATTGAAACCGAAACGCGACTCACAAGTCTCACTATGATGGGTGGGCAGATGCAAATATTCTACTACCAACTTTTGGGTTTTGCATTTTTCAACAGTTGAGCAAAATCCAATTTCAGCAAATCAATATTTTTCCGATTGATCCATTCTAAATAATATAAAACAACATTTATAAAACTATTCAATATTCTTAATGGCAAGGCGAAAATCATGTTACTATATATTTTTTTTATAGAATATGTATAAAAATAAATTCATAGAAAACTGTAGCAAACGTTAATGCTTTAGATGTCATCTAATCTTTACTCCTTTATAGGACCTAATATTAATTTGCTTTTTACTAGTAAATTCCAGTGATATTCGTCGTCGTAGCGATGTGTAGCAAGCAATACGCTTTGCGTGGCTTCCGCCATTCATGTATATGCTTTATATTCAACCAAGGTAACGAGACAAAACTAAAATATAGACAACCCTTTCTTATAATACAATACATCGTCGCTCAAGGAACAACGTAGTCTAACTTGTTAAAGTCCAATTTCCTTAGCATTGTGAGATCAGTGATAGTTTGCTCGAAGGAAATGAAGTTTCCGGTGATAACTATATCGACTGTGATAGCGTCCTTGTCCACCAATAAAATGCTCTTAACTTTAAATTTGTTGTTATATTATTATTTCTCCTACAAAAAATATAAATTATGTGGGTGAGCTTAAAATCTCACACAAGCATAACACTCAGATATGCAACATGACAGCAAATAGATCACGTATTTTGACAGGATGTGCATCAAACTACGAAGTACGAAATATCCCTTGTTATAAAGAAAATATACCATACACTTGGCAATTCTTAAGCGACGATGTTCATCAGTAGACAGTCTCCGCTAGCACCTGTGTACAGGACCTGCACTCTAGCCCTAATACTTCCGCTTACATAACAGCATGGTCGTTCCCTCGCAGACTATCTCGATGCACTCAACCAAGGGCCCACAGGGGAGTCCACCACGATGCCGCCGCTGATGGAGAACAAAACCATCCCTGCTAAAGAAGACAAGGACGACAGGCCGTTCTCATGTGACCACAGCATTAGGTTGTTCATGCTCAACCAGGAATACTTCCTATCTACCACCGGGGCCCAACCAGTAGACTATGAGGATGAAGCTGGTGATTGCCATCCACCATACTGGGCGGCGTATGTCCCCAACACTAATATGCTGCTAGTGGTAATTAAGAATGAAGACAGGCGTTATAGTGAAGACTGTAAGGAACCGCCTGATACAAAACCCCGGCCTACTATCAATTCCACGACCAGTTTAGAGCCGTGTCATAAGCTGGAGCTGGGTGGGTTGCACCGGCGTCCTTTGGAAGGCTGTTACACGTATCACGATGAGGTGGGTTTTATGTACGATGTGAATATTGTTTCGCAACAGGACACATCCATCTAGTGGGTTTCCCCCGTCCACTTTACATCAGGTGGCATGGAGTTGAGTTCACTACTTTATTGGATGGATGGATTATAAGGGACTGTAGTATTTTTAAGGCACTCTGTGCATATTTACTGACACATTCCGTTTTCAAATTAATTCTACAAGCAATGAGGACAGTGGTTCCTTATCTAACTTTTGAATTCATGCCAATGTGCAACTCCGTCATCTCAAAAATTGGCGTTTATCTAAGAACCTCTACTTTTTTACATACATGCATAAACTCACGCCTTTATCCCAGAAAGGGTAGGCAGAGGAGCCACTAGGACACCCACATTTCGCCTTGTATGTTCCGTCCCATGATGTGATAGGGAGCGAGCCTATCGCCATATCGGGCACAAATTCCTGACTCCAGGCTGATAATGATTAAAAAAACTCAATATCACTTTGCCCGACCCGGGATTCGAACCCGAGACCTCAGCTTTGTAATCGTACCGTGGTACAACTAGGCCACCGAGAATAATAATAGATAAATAGTATTCTATCTAGGCTAGATTTTCTTCGAGATATAAACTTGGACTTTGTTTAACAGGAGAGGAACATCACAGCGTGCGGCTTCGGAAACAAAATTCGCAATGACAAGACTATGTTGATGATGTCAGCTGCTGTGGCGGTGCTGGTGGGAACTGTTCTGTCATGATTTCATTGAAAGTGATCACTACGTTTGTACCTTTGTTACCTTGGCAATAAACTCGTTGCACCCGTGACTTTTTTTATTTATTGAACAATAATCACCCTAACGATATGGAAGGTAGATGAAACGAACTGCTTCTGCCACGTACGGGCAAACATTAAACATTTATTGAAGCACTGCCGGACGTCTACCCTTAAGGTGGCCGGAAGGCCTAATTAAGTTTCTAGGGAAACCGAAACTATGATGAAAATGATAGATAGGTCCTTGATTAACTATTTTCTATGTTCGATACCCTCAATAAGCAATATACTTCTTGAATTATTCAATTTTAGTGCTTAATTTCGCTGGGAAAATGATTATCTCATAAGTACATTATTATTGAACAAGACAGGCGGATGTTTTTAACCCTCTTAAACCGTGTAGTCTTGGAAAAATAGGTATATATCAACAACAACCAACGTTAAAAAAACGTTCTACTGACTTGTGAACTTATTTTTAATACTGATATTAAACTAAGAATAACATAACATGGATTTGATCTGCAATATTTTTATTACTTTCGTAGCATGTAACACAGTAGCTACGGAAGTGTAAAATATCTACTTTTCATAAATACCAAATCTCATACAAAAAGGAACACGATCAAACATGCGCTTTATAAACACGCGGTAGATTAAATAATTGATGAAAATATGTTGACTTATTTTTAATCAGAATTTGGATTATTCTTAAAAACCTAGCAAGTAGGCAATTCAATTGTAGTGGAGTGTCGGCAGTCGGTACCCGACACGGTGACCCACTCCCGGCCTTTACAAATCGATGTACCGCGCAGGTGGCCAGGAGAATCCACAAGTTACGTTAATACACGCAACGTACACATACAACCAGTGAAGGTGGAGGTCGCCAGTACAAGTGCGAAACTCGCCGAGCGCGCATGCTCGCCCGGGCCCGCGCGGCTGCGCTTTACCGTCACCATTATCAATGTTCAGTGGACACTAACGCATACGAATTCTCGCCACTAAAACATTACCAATCCTTAAAACCGTTAATAAGACACGATGTACGTCCGTCATTAATAAGTGGACGATATTCAAAAGATCCAAGTGTTTCTCATGTGCAAGTGTACTTGTTTGTCGGTATTGTTGGTGCTGTTCTTGTTCCTGGACTGCAGGGACTGCTCAGCCAGTGCACAAAATGATGCCCCTGGCAAGATATCGCTTAACACGTAAGTGCAAATTGCCCGATAAGGTTACCAAAGTCATTAATTCAATTATTTAGTGTACATTCTTTGGCTTCGTATCCGAATGCTAGTATCGAGAGAGGGCAAATAATTATCATAAGTAATCATTGTTTGTAATTGTAAATACCAGTGTCAAGAGAGATAATTTTATTATAGGGTGCAAGCGTGGGCGGTTAAATTCGGGACTGAGTTATATCATTTTGGAGAATTTATTACCAGGAAAAAAGAAGTTCAAGACGTAAGTCGACTGCTAAATTATTTAAAAGGTGTATATATGTTTAAATTGATAGAAAATTAGGATAATAAACATTCGTACTTCGTTTCCCTTGTCTAGAGCTTTAAATCTGCACAAATCGAAGCACGAGATGGAGAGAAGTTAGTACAAAGTATGTCGGACGATATTCGCGCTATGATGGAACTTAAAATAAGCGCCGTGAAAAGAATTGTAGAGGCGGCCGAGAATATGGCATTCGACAAACAAAATGAACAAGTACCTGAAGATTTTCAATTCTACAACAGCAAAGAAATGGAGGAACCCTACGATGAAGTGTCGATTACTACCACACCAGAACCAGAGTTTAATTTAGAAAATTGGATTGTACGACCGCCGACGAAAAATGCTCATTTACAAGTCAATCCACATTTTTCAAATATACCTGTTAATATTAACTTTAGTAGCGTACACGTTCCGACTAATGTTTACGCGTGGGGTTAGTAACTAGTCATTAATTACAACTACTTATTAGTTTAATAACCACTTTGAGGTATAATTATATTATTATAATTTCACAGCATCTGAAGTTATCAAGGGGATACACTGGTCGGAAGGATTGGACACACATTTTATAAACAATTATCAAAGTGATCCAACGCTTTCGTGGCAATATTTCGGCAGTTCTACTGGTTTCATGAGACATTATCCTGGTAATTGTTGAAAGTATTCTGTGAACTAGTAAACATATTCTTTCTTATACAACATCGTAAACTTTATTGCGGATCTTCGCTCGGATATTTTTATCTTGTTTTTACGATGCAGTATTAGATTAATTTATCACAATTATCGGTCGTCTTGGTACTTCTTATTGAACTATTTATTTTATTCTTCTGATCATAATCTGTTATATCTCTTTGTAGCAATGAAATGGAGAGCAGATCCGGTAGACATTTATGATTGTCGTACGCGCGCATGGTACATGGAAGCTGCTGCCAGTCCAAAGGATGTGGTAATTTTAGTGGACCGGAGCGGGTCAATGACTGGTCAGCGGCGTGACATTGCCAAACATGTGGTCACTAACATTTTGGATACACTTGGAAACAATGATTTTGTTAATGTAATGACGTTCGCTGATACCGTGGAAGAAATCGTACCGTGTTTTGAAGATTCTCTCGTACAGGTACATCAATCTTGCGAGCCAGTTCATTATAGTAAACATATATTCTATATTTATGGAATGTGATGAATCATTTTTATATACACTTTTCTTAAAGGCGACGTTGGGTAACCTCCGTGAGTTAAAACTGGCGCTGGATAATTTTGAAACAATGGAAATAGCAAATTTCTCGGCGGCATTGACTCGCGCATTTGAGTTATTAGAGATCTATAGAAATAACAGCGGTGGGGCCAACTGTAATCAGGTACCTTTAAAAAAAACTAAATTATCCATATATTTACTATACTTACAAGATAATCAATAATATTAATATTTTTGTAGGCTATAATGCTGGTCACAGATGGGGTTCCGTACAACTACAAAGAGATATTTGAGAAGTATAATTGGAAGTATGACACTCCGGTGCGAGTGTTTACATACCTGATAGGGCGCGAGGTAAAGGTAGTACCACTTCAGGTATTACTGTGTGTCGTAGTCGTTGTGCTACCTGCATAATACCTTCCCTTTCGTACGTACCTACCAGTACACCTAGAATGTGGTACTCTTCTATTGTCTGTCTGTGGTATTTTGGATTTGTTGTCGGAGATTGGATAATATGCAATTTGTTTGTCATCACACTTCTCAAAACACGTTCCAGCTGTTTTAAGTACTAGCTCAATATTAATTATAGTTTACTGAAGTGGATTTATATTTCGTATTATTCAATTTCTAGTTCTTGTAAAAGCCTATAGACTCTTTTAGGGGATATTGCGTGTTTTGACCGATATATCAAAATAATGCTGTATCCATTTTATCTTATGATTGTTCATCGTTTTATTTTCGATTTGGTTATTACTTGTATTGTCATAACTTATCACTCGAGTGGAGTAATGTGCCTGAAAAATGAAAATAAATGCCGCACTAACGGACTTTAATAAATGTGCGATATAAATATTTATGTGTAGTCAATTTGTTTGGCAACGAATCGCTCCTTGTGAAATGGGCTTTTACACTAACAAATGAGTCTAATGTTTTTCCATTTTCATAACGCTTATGCTTGTTTGTATTGTTAGTGTTTTTTGTATAGCCAGGGTTTTTAACAATTGGTGATTTTTATTTAGTTACAAACATATTAACTATAGTTGAGTGCGCTGTGTTATTGTTGTTTTAATTTTATTTCTGAATTATACTTTCACAAAGCAGCCGACGTTTATCATCGTTTCACATTTAAAAGAGTAAGGTTTATGAGATTATTAACAGCACTTTTATTTTATTTGGCGTTCATTGGTCTTGTGGCTTTGGGCTGAATAATATCTAGAGGTATATTTCTAGGTGGCGGATGTTCGTGAGGTCAAATGGATGGCTTGTGCGAATAGAGGGTACTATGTACACTTGAGTACGCTAGCGGAGGTTCGGGAGCGGGTTCTGGAACATGTGAATGTGTTGGCGCGACCACTCGTGCTACAGAGGGAAAAACATCCTGTCGTGTGGACACCTGTTTATGCTAATGTCACTGTGAGTTTAAATTATTTTGATTTCTGTGATATAACTATGGATATAGAGTAAGAGCAAAGTATTAAACGAAATGCAGAAGTTACCGATGAATTTATTGAAGTAAATAGAAAATAACGATAATTTTACAAAATGTATTTATGTCTATTTCCAATAGGACCCGAAAGTGGCAGATTACTTATGGGAGCAACGGGAAAGAGCAGAGCAAAAGGAGCGCTTCATGAGCCAGCGAAGAGACAAGGCGTTGTTCAACTCAGAAAAGGAACAAGATCGTCGCTGGAGAATCACTCAGGTATTACAAACAATAAAGCCCAATTTACAAGGAGAGGGTTTCTCGAGGTGAGAATCGTATGCGATTATCGCATGACATAACCGCCATAGATTATTGTGTTCTGCCAAACATTTACACCATGCAACTTTTTTATATTCTTACGATAATCGTATCTTCGGATGAGAAACTCTCCCCTTGTCAATGAGGCTTATCTAGATTTTATTCGTCCACGAAGACAGTCTTAATACTTGCATGGTTTGGTTTATCTGTTATTTATTGCTACTTTTACCATGCAAAAATTGTTAACCAAGAGTTTTAAAGTCGTTTGTAACAAATCTATTTCCAGATGAAACAGGGGCAGTATAGCGAACTGGGAAATTCGCAATACCAGTTGATGACATCAGTCTCAATGCCGGTTTACGATCTACGACACAACGAGGTGAGTCCGCGTTTTCGTATCGTTCGCAATCATACCTATCATCAATATGATAAGTTTCTTCAGAATAATCTACATCTTATGTTAGAAATTGAAGAAGAGAACAATAGTTTTCAAATAGACTTCATATAAGAAAATTGTTCTCTTCTCCATAATTATATATATATGCATATCCATTTAACTTTAAATTTCCAAAATTCTAAATTTGATATTGTGCATGAAAACAACTCTAGAATCTATCTATTTGTTTCTCCACTTCGGGATTATGTTTACAGATTGGTTATTCCTTTCCTACTGATTGGACGTAAGCTGTCTGTTCCCATCTTTGTATACGTTATTTTATGATCACTCGCATCTATTCGTTTAAATTGTAAATGTCTACTAATAACTCCGTTTTGTTTGATGGTTTCCCCTCAGAACATCACAGAGAATGTACTGATAAATGAAGCTTACTGGGTATCAGTTACAAAAGAGGTACTACACACACTTAGAGTTTTGATGATTTAATGTAAAACTTTTTGCAAGATACGAGAGAGTTTTTATGATTTAGTTTTTTGAATTTCAGTAACGGTAAAATGTTATTTGGCCCCGTTAGCGATGCATCTGTCCTCGATAGATGTCGACTGCGCCCGGCGGCGGCGCGGTCCTCACTAAGCCGACTGTTCAATGTGTTGTTCGACCCTTTGGCTTACTGTAGTGTGCTAGTTTTCTACTAGATCGTAGGCGTAGACCACTAGGGTGTTGAACGACTTTTCTATAAATACGTAATCGAGTTCATTTTTTCTATGCAAGAGTTATGATCTTACATCACACACACTAATTAAAATCTCTTACAGTATTTTGCCTGAATTTAGTGATGTCTTGGTAGAGACATTTTTTAACGATTAACTCGTATTATAAAGAGTAAATGTAAATATTTTTACTAAGATTATCGTGCAGCCCGACTCATGACTCCAACGGGGCTTTTGTTACTTGAGTTATGTGTTCACTTGCAATTATTATCTTCTTTAAGAATGAAAATACTTTTAATGTAACTACAGACAGTTTTAGTAATTTTTAAAAGAGGAAACATTTGATTTCTAGCCAAATTTGTTACAATGCATTTATCTGTATGTTGTTATATTTTATTGCATTCCTACGTCCACAACCAATCGCAGTCCGTAGAGGAGAACGGGCAGAAAGAGGTAGGCCACGCTCCACACAATTATTCCCTGCCTCAGTGCGTGAACGACTGCCGAGTGCCTGGTGATGGATGATGGCTGTGTCTTCTTATCAGTTACTGGCGGTTTGCTTCAATTTTGTTTTAACACATTTGAATTGAGGATTCCAAACTCACACAAAAATGTGTGTCTCACAAAATTAATGGAAATTCTTTGATATTGATAAATATACTTTTTCGATGTGATTAATTTTAAAATGTCAACAGATTCATACATGGATTACATACAAGTGGTATCCATTTGCCTTCCTACAACAATACGGTAGTGGGTTTCAAGTTTACGAGTGTAAAGTGTAGTGTTTTAATTTCATATATTAAAATGGTATTTGTTGTAGATTTGCTTGAACCTGTAATATTCAGATACATAAACTAGTATCCTTTAAATATATCAGTTCTATATTGACTTATAGAACTAACTAACGGGGCTTAGATGCTAAAAATAAAGTAATTTTGCTAGTTGTGAGGAGGATTGATATGATTTCATATAACTTTGTAGATTGTGATGGCAATACAGAAAGCCACGTGAAATAGTAGCTAGATTATTGTTGACCTAATAATAAATAACAATACAAACGTGTATACATTTTATATTTTCATTGCAATGTTTGATAATTTTAAGTAGAGTGAAATGGTACGTAGATAGATTAGTTAGACTTAAAATCGATTTCATATTACACATGAAAATAAATTAACAGCATTAGAAGAGACGAAGAAAACTACATTTGTGAAGATACATACGATATGATTTGCTAATGAAGAAACCCGCTAAATGATTTAAGACGATGTTTAAATAGTAAACAAATAATTTCAGATGCGTATAGCTAGACTGTTAGGAGTAGCGGGCACTGACGTGCCTCTCTCCGAGATACAAGCATTGATGACGCCTTATAAGGTAAATAAATGTGGAATTTTGGCTGAAATACTTGCGGTACATCCAATATCAACACTGTAAGACAAAAAGTTAATTATTTTCAGATCGGAGTAAACGGATACGCCTTCATTGTCACTAACAACGGTTATATTCTGATACATCCCGATCTCCGCCCTGTGGTATGTGATTAGTGCATTACTTCTCACTGCATGTATTGTGACGTGATTAGATAATTAATCAGTTAACATGGACAGCATTTATATGAACATCGCTTAGATAAGTCTTTATTATGTTTTTTTTTTAGTTTCAACAAATCCTGAAGCCAAGTTACAACAGCGTGGATATGATCGAAGTGGAACTTTTCGATGACGATCGCGGTCCTAGGAACTTTTCAAAGGATTTAACTGCGGTACGAATTATCAAAGTACTAAATTGAATATTAGACAATTTCATAAGTGTTTAATAAATTAATGCTTTTATTTGTCTACTTTAAGCTCCGAAAAGAAATCATTGATCAGAAGACCGGAAACAAGGAGATGAAAGTGAAGTATCATATGGATGACATGGTGAGTGTAAATGTTTTAGTGCTAGTTTTAGTATAACCCACATCTAAGAGTTTTACTAGAATTTCAAAGGTACGTAAACATTAAGACCCATTATTAGCTCAGTTTGATGGACTAAGCACTAAACCCTCTAAACTCTAATTGCTTAGTAAACTTTAGCATTTTCGTTTGGTTGCCATTCAGAAAAGAGTGTCGCGCGCGAAGAAACACTACTACTGGACTGGTATCAGCGATTCACCGTTCACTCTTGTGGTGGCGATCCCCGACAACTACGGTCGCCATCGCATCACGCCTCCACCTACTGACGACATCCACCGCCTCTCTCTCACCTCCAAGAACATCTCTGCGCGACAGTACCTATCTGATAAATGGAGTGTACACCCGGACTGGTAATTTTATGCAAACTATTGTTCTTTTTGAATGTCGGATGCCCGCCTACAAGGTGGACGGACGACCTGGTTAAGGTTGCAGGAAGTCGCTGTATGCAGGCCGCTTCCAACAGGTCGATGTGAAAATCCTAGGGGGAGGCCTATGTTCAGCAATGGACTTTCTGTGGCTGAATAGATAGGTAGATAGATATATTGTTTTAGCTTATTTAATTATATGTAAGGTTCGGAGCGATGTTGCTACTGTGACTGCCAGACTGTGACTTTTAAAGAGCTTATTTGATGTGAATAGAAGTGGAATTGGAACCATTTTATTACAGATCGATCTAAAGTGCTGCTTGATACAATTTTTTTATTAAAAATTCTACGATTTCAGGCTGTATTGTCGTCACTACGAGCGCACTTTCTCTTCTCCCGAGGACGAGCTCCTTTACTTTTTGGAACGAGTTGCCAAACCAGGATGGCGCTGGCCCGCCAAGCCTCGCCCACCAGAACACCACAAGAACAAGCAAGGACACGAGCGACACAATAATGGTAATCTATACTCACTTACTTTTAACCGACTTCAAAAGAGGAGATTATTACATCTTGTTTTGACATATCCAGCTATAGAAGGTCTACTGCTGTATTTAACCTGCAATTTCTATTGTGAAGAATTCCTTTTGTTCCTGTAAATTAATACTGTGTTAACTGTGGTCTCAATAAATATTCAGCTCCACAGTCTAAATCTATGATTAATATGGTATATTACCACAATAGAACAGATACTCTCATTTGACAGGAACACCAGAGGCTAAGGAGAGAAGCAAAATGTCCAACAACACGCCGAGAAATGAGTATTACTGTAAGTAATTAATGCTTTATTATTAGAAAAAATAAATATTCAAACAATTTATGTTCTTGGATTGTTTCATTTCACTTATAGTTGGCGATGTATCAAAAATACAGACTTTTATTTCAGAAAAGTATTGCAATTATAGTTTAATATGTTCGTTTATTATTATCAGGTGATCACGGATTAATGCAGGCTTTGGTGTACGATGCCAGAAACACAGCGTGGTTTAACAAAAGCATCTCGGATTCAGCCTCTGACGACAAAGCGTAAGTATTAAATCTGCCCTCCATAATTCATTACATTCAGCTCTTGTAAAAAAAACTTATTTCATTCTAAGACCGTAAAAACTCATTAAATACAGTAATTTATTATGTTAATATTTTAAACATGTGTAGTAATGTCGGTAAAATACGGCTATAAAAGTTGTGTTCGTTAACTAAAAATACATTTTTATTTTAGGAAATTTTATTGTGTACCATAGAGGAAGTGCGCAAATGAATTTTTGCAACATCCGACGCAACTAAACTCGTTTCATACAAAACTGAACAAGTTTACACGTAAAAAAATAGCTTTCTATACTCTTAAAACACACAAAAACAAGCAAAATTAATGTAATATTCAGCCAAGCAGTTCATTCATCTTCTGAAACGCCTACCAGTAATATCATTTTTTCTCGTTTTAAGAGCTTAATAATTAATTACACGTTATGGGCAGCTTGGAAATTGCCATTAATATATCCATTTAATAAACAACTTGTGTGTAGTCTATGGAAGGTATAAACTGTTTAAGTAATTAAATGATGTTTAATTAATATTAATGTGTGCTTTAATAGGTGTTACTCATAGTAATAATTTTATTAAAATGTTTCTTTAGCTGTCTATGGGATTATTAGCTTAATATATTTTATTGTTGATCATCAGTTTTAATACAGAATTACTTACTTTTACAATTAATTTTGTGATTGTCGCCTGGATAGCCCATTGACAAAAGTGATTGGATTATTGCCGAGGTAAAGTAACCACGATAGGAAACATTGTTATGTGCATGAATAAACAAATCATAAATGTAAAGCCAAAGTTCAAGTCAAAATTTATGAAAAATATTGTCGAGATATCTATAGGAGGAAAATATTACAGAAATACTTTGAGACAATGAAAATGTTTTTGAATATTCGAGTCTATTGATTTATCATGTCATTGCAACACCATATTTGTAATAATAAAACGCAGCAATGGATCGGTTGGTATGTGCACTCATTTGGTTAGGTTGAAATGTTTTGCAGCAAAGGATTTTAGTAAGTATATTAGAAGGATGCAGAAATAGCGATTAGTTAACACAAATAGACCGAAAAACAAACGTGAAACTTGCTATACATTAAGAAATTATTGCAAAATAATACAACTTTAATTAACAAAGACATTAGCAGCGTTAAAGTACGGCGCGATTGGGTGCACGCCAAGAGCGCTAGAAAAGAAAGGCGATGCAGGCCTAATTTATGCATGTGTTTGGCTGACAAATACGGGACGCCTTAGCAGAGTCACCCAGAGGCCAGAACGTCCTCTATATGTTATCTAGGGATGTCTAAAAATCTCACTCGTGGCAATTGTAGGAAAAATTTCAACACTGAACAAAGGTGTGGCACCAAAATGTTCGATACAATTTCATTCAAAACATTCTTGATCGGTAGAGTTGTATTATTTTGTAGTCGCATAAAGTAGTTTCTTTACCACTGAGGATGTTATGTTTGTGAATAATTGTTAGCGTCTGATCTATAAATTACTCGAGATGGATACAGCAAGCCATCGGCACTAGGTGCGGGCAATATTTTATAACGCCATAAACATGTCTGACGGCGCATTTTACAAACGTGGCATCCGCTCAGAAGATGTATTCACGTTAACACCTGAGGAATGTTGTCGTTTACCGCCGTTGCTTCTAAGAATAGTGTTACAGATAAAGCAATGCAAAGCAAACTACTTATTCTTACACAAAAATTTGGATAAAAAATAATCTATCTTACAGGCCGTACTGTAGTTTGTAAACTATGTTTTTGCAATTATTAGGTCTACTCATTGGTGTACTTTTGTGTATAAGCATCAGAAACTAATAAAGCATATTGATAAACTTGTATTATTAATAAAAAATATTATATTATTAGTAAAAGATTGTGAACGATGAATTAGCAATTCTACAATAACAAGTAACACTATTTTTGGAATGCACAGCCCCGGTCACGCCGGGAAAGGAAACCTGTTATAGTTTAGAGACAGCATGAAAAACGTGTACCCCTTGTTCAAAAATAATGTCGCGTGGTATTATAATACGGTTTTAATTGGTGGCAGGCCGGAATTCATTCAACGTTTCGGATACATCGTCGCGTTCTTGTCGACGCACAGCGGCCTCACTCGATGGCAGACACACCCGCCCAAAGAACACGACAACGAAAGGTATAGACAAGCGACTATCTTACTATAGATTAAGGCGAAAATGTATAAACGATTCTAGTTCCTATCTAAGTGTCGATCCCGAAAACAAATCAATCGAGATAAGTGAAATGTAGGCATGTCGATATCTCTTTCTCCTGATTGGTCTATTTTCGAAAACGATCTTTAGATAGAAATCAAGATTGTTTATTAATTTTGGCAGTTACTGTTGTAGAATTGTTGTGAACTATGCTCAATGTAAACGTAAACAATATGCTAAGTGGTTTAAAAATGTCCTGACTTAATTGTATTAAATTATTATAAGCAGGGTGACATATTTGTATCGTCCGGCGAGAGATACGTTAATTACCGTACGACAATTTAATAATTATCGCTCGACGATGGATACTTCATCTTGATTTCGCTGGCTCGCGATCAGAATTCGCTGTTTTTTATAGTCGTTTAAAGTAGTGTTTTGTTTTCAATTTTGATCCAATAAATATTGTATACCGACCTTTATATTATGCACCATAATTTGTGCCTTCGGCCTTATAACCTAATGCGCACTACACACCAAAGCCGTAGGCCCGGCCAAACAGCCGGCTGACACAACCCGGCGACCTTTATGAAAAGAATCATGTCGGCAACAAGCGTTGCCCGCCGACATGTTGGCGGCCAGTCAAGCGCTCTGCTGACATAAAAATGTTCCTCATGTCATGTCAACCCGCTATTAAGTCGTCGCCAAAGTTTTTGCAATCTAACTTGCAATGAGTGAAACCGCCAACTAGCTCGCCAACAAAATGTTGCCGACATTGGCCGGCAGCTTTATTAATGTTAAATATGCTTTATTAATAGATAACATATTCATAACAGGCACTATAGTTCCAGCCTTCAGCCTTATCTATATTGATCATCAATCTTTCAATCTGTACTAATATACAGGGTATATCCAGACTGCGACCGAAAACGAAGCCAGGTGGTAGTATTAGTGACTTCAGACACAATGCAACTAAAAGATTCGCAAGAAATAGAATCGCTTATTTGAAATTTTTAGTTGCATTGTGTCTGTAATCACTCAACTACCAATTGGTTTCGTTTTCGGGCGCAGTTTGGATATACCCTGTATTTTCCACAAATATGTAGGTATCTAATGACGTAAATCGTAGTTTTAGGTATTTCTCATTTTAAGAGAAGAAATGGGGGTGAAATATGATATAGTCGAGTACCTTTCTTTTTTTAAATTATTTAAAACATATTTCAAATAAATAAAATGAAGCAAACGAAGTTTTCAGGTAAAAGCTATTGTTAATCAAGACTACCTACTATGATAAATTATATTTATACCAGAAACATTGTTCCTGTTAGCACATTTTATTTAAAAGGATATGTAAAATGAAAAACAATAACAATTAAATCCATTCCAAATACATTTCAGTGCAAAATTCAGGGTAAGAATTAAATTGCTTAGGCCTTAGTCTATCGTAGAATTAAATATGTACTAACTTAAAATATATTCCAATAATCGTAGGTAATCTTAAAAGTTAGGTTATGAGATTTAAATTAAACATCTTCTTTACTAACTAAATGAAGTACAAAGAGATAATTATTCAAAGGCGTGTGTGAACTGAATGACTACTATAACGTAAGTGGTGCAGAAGTAGACGAACTTCAGAGGCAGCGTCATGTCCATCGCGAAGGCGCGGAGCACCGTCATCTGCATCGGTCGTACTGTCATGTATGTTAACGCATCTTGAATTTTACTGTAATGGTTTCCATCTGAAATACATACATACATAAACTCACGCCTTTATCCCCGAAGGGGTAGGCAGAGGCGCCACCAGGACATCCACGTTTCGCCTTGTATGTTCCGTCCTCCGATGTGATAGGGGGCGAGCCTATCGTCATATCGGGCACAAATTCCTGACTCCGGACTGATAATGAATAGAAAAATCCAATATCACTTTGTCCGACTCGGGACTCGAACCTGAGACCTCAGCTTTGTAACCGTATCGTAATACAACTACGCCACCGAGGCATCTGAAATATTCGTATATTAAAATAGTATGTTCATCTCCTTTAACTACGAATTTGCTTGTTTGAATACTTTCTAAATACTCACCTTGGCATAACAAAAGTTCCTTTATAATGAGCAGTTTCATTTGATTAATTTCCTTCTTTATACACCCGGCAAAGAACACTGGTATTAAAGTTATAATACAACATAATGTTATCACACTACATTGCAGGGAAAACATCTGTAAAGAAAAAAAGTGATTGATATTATTGCATGCATTATTGGTACCTACGGATTATTCTGATGTCAAAACTTTATAGATGCAGACAAAATAAATATTCCGTTATTATATTTTCCTGTTAAGTTACAAGTTGTACGATGTACATAACGTTAATGAAATGTTAAATGAATACTCACCAACTTGGAGATAAAATACTTTGTTGAAATTTGTAAGTAAAAAAAAAAATATTGTTGTACTGAAACGTGCAAACAAAGACGCCAACATCTAAAATAAAGAAAGTCATCGTTATAACTGTCTCGGTGGCGCAGGTGTACTACGCTATGATTGCAAAGATGGAGTCTCGGGTTCGAATCTCGGGTCGGGCAAAGTGATATTGGATTTTTCTATTCATTACCAGCCCGAAGTCAAGAATTTGTGCCCGATATGACGATAGGCTCGCTCCCTATCACATCCAGGAACGTAAAATACAAAACGAAACGTGGGTGTCCTGGTTGCACCTCTGCCTACCCCTTCTGGGAAAAAGGCCTTAGTTTATGTATGTATGTAAGTCATTGTAATAATTCAGCTATTATCAACTACATTACCAGGTTGCTGTAGGTGTACAACATTCATTTTTGTGTATAACAATAAAAATAAGTTTTTATTGTTATTATGCATATATACATATTTTGGTACGTAAATTGCCGGATTTTGGGTTTGTTACCATATTTTACTAAAATGTATATTACGGCCTTATTCATAGACAGTTTTAAAATCTATTTTATTTATCGTATGTTTTGTCTATTTCGCTCAAACTGAATTCAAAAGTCGTTCGAAAAGGACAAGACGTTTAATAACTAAAATGGGTTTCAAAACTGTCTATGAATAAAACAGTAATGAAATAAATTCTAAACAGCTGTTATTTTCCTGCTTACCGTGAATTGGAAAGGTGTCTCAACGCGTTGCAGTATCGTTAAAAGTCTTTGATATGTCCTCAAGTGCTTAGTCATTATTTCACATTTCGATTGTCCATGTTCTATATTAATACGCGCTGTTTGTATTAAGTCTATTTTTAATGCCTTTCCCAGAGATTTCAACTGCCAGTACATCAATTCAAATGTTATAATACGATCTAACATAGCACAATTCCGACATACGAATATTATGTCTATAACCGCTAAATAAATAGACAATTTAATACTCAATTTATCATCAACACATAGAGTGCAATAATAAATTATGAAGGTATAGACTATTAAAGAAACGAAGACCAAAGCCGAAATAGGTATCTTAAAATTTGAATGACGTAATTCAGCGTCCAAAGAACGAATCTCTCTGTAATATTGTAAAACATATTTCTGTCCAGTAACGACGCATACGAGGACACAAAACGCTAATTCGATATATTGTGTGACGATGTTTATGACCACAAAATAATAAATACTGGCTGAGATATAGTAACTAAAAAGCATCATTAGCGTTAATAAAGATAAGGCATAAAGTCTGCCCGCAACCACAGCACTTTTATTAGTTGATAAATCGTAATAATAGCCGAAAATGAAACGTATCCTCATAAGGATGTTCACAGCACAGACCGATTGGCATGTTTTGATAATTTTCACGATTTTCTCATACATCCTGGACTGTATGCACAACCGGCTTTATAATCGAGTTGAACCTATGCAACGCAGTGGAATACTGCTCTTGTAAAGTTTATTGGTTATTCTGACTGAAATTGATCGGCGGGTTTATTTTAGGACTCTCGGTGGCATTTTAATTATACAAGATCGGTACATTAAATAAAATTGAAGTGTATGTTTGTGAAGTCAAAACAAAAGGCTATTTTAATACAAGTTGGTTTTAATTACTAACACGATAGGTATCTAAGGAAAAATCACTTTAAGTTTTTGTTGTCTGTCTGTCGTTCTGTTTGTTTCGCCTTTTCTCAGGAACGGGTGCAGGGATTTGGACGGGACTCTAACAGATACACGTGGCAGATGTACCTATGGGGTTCACAGGTTTTGGAATTTGATATTTAATGGAGCTCTTTCCCTTGCTGGGCGGGGGTGAAACATTGTATGTCAATATCGTTTTTGTTTAAGGTACAATACAATACAATTTATGGTTTGTGGGTTTTCACATTTTGAAGGGAAACGGGCTGAAATAGTGTAACTGAGTACCTTTCGGTTTTTCAAGTATATAAAGCATATTGCAAATAAAGTTGATCACGCAGACTAAGTTTGCGGGCAAAAGCTACAACCTAATGATATTGTTTCTTTATTTTTATGAACTAAGTAGATCATAGGATATAGGAGGAAGCACTACAGGTATTATGAATTCTCTTTAGTTCAAAATCCGGTAACTATATGCAGGTTAATGCACTTTACACAGGACTATACCATAAAAATAAAAGTAGGTAGGTACCTATAACTTGTTGGTTGTATTCAAGGAACTAAGCCTGTTGTCGACACTGATATACTGGCGATATTTTTAAAGCAAAATCATAAGTCACGATCATATTATGATATAATCCGGTGTATTGGGCATGTACCACAAAACAAATTAATTATAGTAGCTAAAGTTATCCATTAATGAAATTAGGTCCGAACTGACTTCGATCAAATATTTGATCGAAGCGAACTGAATACAAAAGTGACACGATTGAACAATAACTGTAATTTTTAATTTGTTCATATTAAATTCTATCTTTAATAATTAGTATGTAATAAATAAAAGGTCAACCTTCAAATATATAATTTCCACTATATCTAATAAGTAGCACTTTAATTAAAAAATAATTAGATATAAAACTTAATCATACTTGCAGGCCAGAATTAAAAAAGAACTGGATACAAAACAGCCTTTTTATAAATTTCAGGACAGAATTCGGCAAGCAATGGCCCCGTTCGATCAACGAGGTGTGGTATCGTCGGGCGGTGGAGCAGCACTACGTGGACCCCTTCAGCTACGTGTACAGCGTAGATCTTAACACTGACAAGTACCCGCTGAATGTCAGTGCTGCCATGGTCACAGGATCTCACGCGGTCTTCCACGGAGATGGACATAGGAAGGCACCCGCGGCGGTCGTCGGCTTCCAGTTCCGACACGAGAGACTCAGCGAGTGGTTCGAGAATATTACTTCTTCGGTAAGTTTAATTATATTATAGTAAATGCGTAGGATGGCAGTTGGTCCAAACATGAAATCATATTGCGCACGGTTAAAAAAACATTACATCGATTTCGTAAAGTGATGAGAGTAAAAGAAAGAAATGGATATGTTATAAACACTTGAAATATCAATAACGATTACGACGGCTGATAGTCCTTGTCTGTACCTTGTCTTAAAGTCTAGAAACAGATCCTAATTCAGTAATAGTAATTTACCCATTAATTTCAGTGTGAGCATAACAAGGAGTGTGTGACTTGTCTGTCAGACAACTGGGATTGCTACTTGGTGGACAATAATGGCTGGATTGTGGTAAGCGAGGATGCTAACCAAACGGGACAGTTCTTTGGAAAGGTAAATTAAACACAATATTTTATTTGAATGAATTCAAAACATGTGTGATTCCTACGTACTGAGCTTCAGCGTTTATTTTTACCCATCATTGAATAATCTGCCGTTTTTGTAGACGAAGTTAGAAGGCGACCGGTCACCAAATCCTTATGTAAAATCAATACAGTCACATGCATAGTCCTAACCCCACACTAAGATACAAGTCATGTGTCGTGGGTATCTGAGATTACAATAGACTTTTTGGTCCCACAAACACCACGACCTGAAACATACATGTGGATCGCATAAAGATTTTTTTTGAGTCGAGTATCGAGCCCGCAGCTTTTCAAAGCCGGTGTCTAACCAACTGGTCTCTGGCGACCGTCGCATGGATAATATGCTTAAAAACTAGTCGAAAGGTTTTTAATGGTCCATGGGGAACAGCAAAGCAAGAATCCAATGACGCATAGTATATTCTTCTTCATAAATTACAGATTAAACCTGACATCATGCGTAAACTGGTCGAAGATGGAGTGTTCAAAGCAGTCCACGTGGTAGATTATCAAGCCGTCTGCTTCAGAGAGAAGAAAACTACCAACCCGGCGTCCAGACTGTTGACGGTAGTGTTTTGTTATGAAAAATTTACTATTTCTGTAAATTATATTTTAGAAGCTCCTTTATTATATGCTTAGTCAGCACTATTTGAAATCCTGGGTTCGATTCCCTCTATGGGAGTTTTTCGATTTTACCAGGGACTGCAATTTGTGTCCGAAGCAATGTGTTAAAATTTTTGATAGGCTTACCTCCTATCATATCTTTGGACGTAAATAAGCTCGGCCAACTTCTGAGACAGATCCAAGAATCTGTATGAGTGAAACATAATTGCTTTTCTAATTTAAGGTCAATGGGTTGGATATTGCTACTCGTGCAATGTTTGTTTAATTGCATTATTAGCATATTCACATCAATGACTACATTTATTATCTTTCGTGTTTTAGCCGTTGGAAAATTTAAGGATTGTCATGTCTTGGTTCCTGGCGACGTCGCTCTGGTTCTACAACTTCATCGCGACGGGCCTGGCGCAAGCTTCCAGCTATTCCTTTTACGACGGTGAGTTCCTGCTCCAAGCGGTAACTATGCCACTATGCCCGGTATACCGTGTGACTTGTTAATTACTAATCTATATTGTGACAGCATCACTAAAACTATCAGCAAACTGTGATTGGTGATTCAGTGTTGTGGGACGACCTTCATTCGATGTTGCTACGTCGTCGGGCATGCTCTGTGCTCATGCATGCAGCGTGCACTGATAGAACAATGACAATGTAGCATAACAATATCCATAACTTCATATTTACGCTTCAGTGTAAACTGACGTCTATCTGCCGCAGACAACTGTTTCGCTATCTCTATGCATGAAATGACTTGAGTCAACTGATTTCGTTTGTCTGCAAACGTTCGATCGGAAATTAACACACTTTTAAAATAATAGAAAGATACCGTAGCGTTAGTCACAAACGTAATAAAACTAACAACTTCTCTTTAGCGTTTCTCGGGTACTTGATATGCTCAGTACCGCACAATGCACCGATCTTCACGAAAAGTAGTATGAACAAAATTCAACCATGGAGTCAATCATTGGAAATAGTTTTCTTATGAAAGTAGTAACGACTCCATTTGTTTTCAGAGTATGTTACACCCACCGGTGAGTTTTAGATAGAGCACAGTAGATAGTCTCTAGGCACCATGGCACATTTTCCTGTGCCTCATTTTATATTTTTTTAGAAATCTCTATAGTTCAAATATGCATGTACGGCTTACAAATGATCAGTTTAGACAAGCTCTATTTAGCATTCGGAAACGATCAGTTTTTAATCGACTTCAATAAAAAAGGAGATTTTTTGTGGATAACAATCTTGAAGTTTTTAGAGTAAAATTTTAAGATTTATTATACGCTTAAAAAATAAACTGTCGTATTGCGATTGTCAAGTAAAGCTGTCAGTTTATATTGATCGTGTGTAGCCGCATTTAATAAAATCTTTGTCATAATGCCTCTTTTATAATTAGTAATTTTTTTCTTAGGTCTTTTGCAAAGAATTTCAAATCCTAGCATGTTACTTAGATATTTGGAAAAATAAAAATTGTAGGTACATAGGTTATTTCCGGAATTCTTAGTATTATAGCTGAGTAATGATTAATTTTGATAATAGGTACATATAAGCAAGGAGAAAATTAAATAAATAAGTAGATAAATATACTAAGGAAAAATGATAAGCGCATGATGATACACCATAAACACATTTTACTGTATTTGACACACTGCCACGCCACGATATTCTTTTACTCGATTATTTATTTCATTTAAAATATATTTTTTTTAATATAGTATAAGCATATTATTTAATTAATTTGTTTATTTTAATAGCTTTAGCTGACACTCGCACAAAGACCAGTGATTGTACCTACATTCAATAATTACTTTGTACAAAATATTAATATTCGCTTGTAATTCCATTCGCATGGAAGTACAGAATTCATAGGCGTATTGCCTATTGGATATGCTTTAGTTACTAAGCCATCGCCAACACTAAAAGTAGTTTTGAGATTACTTATCCCTAAGTAATCCACCATATTTCCCCATTTATTTACATTAGCATACAAATGTAGACTCCAGGAGTTTGTCAGCATGTCCATTGAGCAAAATATTCTTTTGTACATAATTTTGAGTTTCTATTCTCCTGCATGGCAGCAACATTATCATTACCCATGTTTAACACATTTATTTTCACTGCAGTGGCGTACCAGAGCTACGAGAATGACGAAGAGACTGACGATCCTTATATGTCTAAGCCTGCCAACATGAAAACTTTAGAGAGGGACTTCGAGAAGCTGGTTCTAATAAACAGGACTCGGCCAACGCCGTGCGACAGGGAGATGTATCTCTACCAACTGGACTACAATAATTTGGCCGTGAAGATGAACAAGCCGTTGAAGGATTGTGAGCGGCCGTTCTACGTTCAGTTGGTGAACTATACGAACATGTTGCTCGTGGTGGTGGACGCGACGTGTGCGAAGGAGGACGTGCCGTCGATGTCGGTGGACGCGACCGAGGTCCAGTACAACGAGTCGCTGCCGTGCCTCAAGCACATGCATCCGCTCTATAGGAAGCAGCCCAACTCGTGCATTAGGAATCATACAGATGTGAGTTATTTACCAAGAAATACATATTACCGGGAAACTCTAAGCTGTAAAAACCCTAAAACATAAAAAAACCGCCATTGCGTCGGCTTTGTGTGTTACATCCACGGCTTCGAAGTCTACAGGATATCGCGACCCAAATATTAGAAGAATAATTTTTAACTTCTAAAATTCCTATAGAAGAATATAATCACTATACACACATTTTTATACACTATACACTATGTATGTGACTGTTGGGTGTATTTATTTATTTATTTTATTATTTCAATTTTCAACAATCAAATTAAAAGTCCTTGCAAAATGTACGTTGCCCAATTGTACATTCAATTGGGATTTTATGAAGCCTACATTCCGAAATATTTCGTCAAATTAAAATAAAGCATTTAAATTACTAAGGAAATCTATGGGGAAGGCATCAGCAGTGGAATTCCTATGGTTGAAGATGATGTCGATTAGAATACCTTGTTTAATTAATTTGTTAATTTTTCAGGAGAGCAACATCGACATGTGTGGCCGAGGCAATACTCTACAATTAGATAAATTACCGATTCTGCTTTGTGTGATTTTATCTCTTAAATGGTAAGAAATGAAACGGGTTTTAACTTTTAACAATCAGCTTCGTTATTCATGAAAAGAAATAAAAGTCACCATTGAAAACCATATTATAAAAGGAGTGTAGCCAGAAATAATAAAGATATCACACGTATATATTTGTAAACTTTAGTACTTCGCATGCATAATTTAACAATTCTGCTCTTTTCTTACTAATTATTTCATACATACAGTAATAAAATCATAATTCTTGCATAATAATAAAATTGTTACTACTTTCAATAACCATAATATGTATAACCGAAAACTTTTCAAAATGTATGTAATCGGAGTTGCTTTCCATCCCGATTTTCCCAAGAGTATCCCAGTTCGATGAAATTGTCCTGCTTCCCCACAAGTTTATGCTATCACAGCTCACGCGACTGTAGCTCAGTTATGTCGCCTGATTAGCATAAAACAAAACACTGAAATTTTGAAATATTGAGCTCCTTAACAACAATCTTGCTTATTTATTTATCAGTTGTCACAGTTAGGAAAAAATAGTATTCTTTGACTGGCTACACTCGATCCTTATAGATTTATCAAAGCTGTTTACCATTATGAGAATTTAATAATAGTATTACATAAGATTGTTTTAACTTCAGACTTTTAAATACATAATATATTTTGTTGTAGCATCAGATGTCTATTAAATATTAGAGACGTATACCTTTTCGTATATAATACTTTTATTTATATGATAGAAATATATTTTGTCGTTTGGAATTATAACATGTCATTCCTACATATCACAGAATAGTATAGAATATATTCCCTTGGTGCCACTATTAGGAACCATAGTTTGTTCATATCAATATTAATTTCTAATAGCAATCGCTCTTATCTTCGCTATTGTGAATTTAGAGACTAATTAATAACAGATATATATAAATCCGGATATTATATACATGCCAAATTGTACCATATTAGTGAGCATTGTAAAATATTAGATTTGGTGCAATAAATTATAAAATTCAACCAGCCTTTATGAAAATATTTCTTGTACAGTCAGTAATTATGATTACCTAATAAAAGTACCTATAGTATAATTTTGACGCTGTAAGTAAGTTAAGGGGAAAATGTACCTGCTGGAAGGTTCGTAAGGTGTGTAGCTTTTTCAAAAATGGCTTTATGCATTAACGCATTTAAAAATATTGATGTGGTATTCAGTTTCAGTTTATTGATTTAAAATAATATTTTACTCCGTCCTAACAAGTATTCTTTTAATTTAAAATTGGATGGAGATATATAAAAATGTGGAAATAAAATAAAATTGTCTATGTAATAACATTTAATTTACCAAATTACTTTCTTATTGTTACAAATTATATGAATAAATATTTTGAGTCTCTGTCATTTTGTGTAATAGATGTAAAATATTTACTTAATAAAACATGATTATTTATTTAGTACAAAATAGATTATTATTGAATTGATTCCAGCCTTTTATTATCAACAGGTGTAATATAGGACAATCAATTTGTTTCAACATTGTTCTATTCTGTCCCTTTACTTTCCTGTAGTCTATGAACAATGTTTATAATGCACTCTTTACTTTTTGTTTCTCAACTACAAGCCCAATATTTTATTTAATGTTTTGAAATCAAAAGTGGAAGATGGGAAATACCTTCAAAGAATTTATTGTTCCTGGTAATAAACTAATTAAAAGTTGCAAACCATTTTAGCTACTTCCGCTAGTTTCAGTTTTGTATTTCTTTACAAATTCATTGATCTCCTCCATCACGGTTTGATATCGGTGCTGCTTCAGAAGTGACTCTTGTAATTGTTCAAGCTGTTCCCCACCTTCCATAAAGCCTTTCAGATTGTGGATAGTACCTCCACCCTCTCTATGCTCCGTTACTCTATCTTGAGGGTAATTGTATGTCCTAACCTTTTCATTTCTGTTGCCCGAACCAACCTGAAAATTAAACAACATTTATGTTTTAGGATTTTTCATGATGCAATTTGTTAAATAGAAATTAAGATATAAATGAGACCTAATGAATTCTCATTTAATGTGCCCATTATTAACTAAGCAGTATAAATAATTGAAGAACAGTATAATTTAAAATAATTTTAATTAAGAATATGAAAGACCACTAGAAAGGTGTAAATATTAAAATATATATTCTTAAAACTTGTAAATTGATTCATCTAGTTTGTGAGCAATTGACATGATTTAATATATTACAAATCAAAAGTAAATAACTTCTTAACAAACCTGTGATTTCCTCTCACTATGTATTTTGTTAGTTTGTTCTTCCAATTGTTTCTCTAACAATAGTGTCCGTAACTTTTGCATGGCAATTTGTTTATTTTTAATCTGAGATCTTCCTTCCTGGCACTCAACTATTGTCCCCGTTGGTGTGTGAATAATACGGACTGCACTGTCAGTTGTGTTAACATGTTGGCCTCCGGCACCACTTGCTCTCTTAGTTTCAATTACAATATCTCGGTCAGGAATGTCAAGTTCCACTTCAGTAGGCTGGGGAAGTACGGCAACTGATACAGTACTGGTATGAATACGTCCACCTTTTTCAGTAGCAGGTATCCTCTGCACTCTGTGGACTCCAGCCTCCATTTTCATCAATTCTGGTACACCGTAACCTTGTATTAACATTGACGCTTTCCTTACCCCGCCTAAGTCAGTTTCTTCATATGACGCTATATCTACTTGCCAGCCCTTGTATTTGGCATAGGACTCGTAAAGTTGGAAGAGTTCCATCGCAAAGAGCATGGCTTCTTGCCCGCCGGCTCCGGAAGAGACTTCTAGTAAAACACCACCCTCTGACAGATTGGGCTCAAAAAGTATTGATTGAAGTTCACCATCGACTTCTTTTATACGCTTTAAGTAAATGGCGGCTTCCTCTTTGATCATTTGCTTCATCCCAGAGTCGTTCTCTTTTTTGTTGAGCTCTTTGAGGGACTCGATGCTGTCGTACAAAACAATTCGTTGGTCAAGAACATTCACCACGGGCTTTATTTCGTTCAGTCTTCTCGTTTCTTCCGTGTTTCGACGAGCTTTTGAATGTAATTGTTCGTGTTCTAACACTAATTGTTGAAAGTAAGTTTGTATTGCCGGATCCGATAAATTTACTGCATTTTGCGCGTAACGTTTACTAATTAGAAGCGAAACCTTCTCGGTATTGACTAAAGATTTGAAAATTAAAAGCCTTGCTAGAGACATGGTTGTTTTTATTTCAATCTCACTCTTTGATTTTGTTTTGATCCTTTCCTTTTTTAAAGAATTTAGAGGTTATATTTCTATCAGCTCACAGCTGTTTGTCAAAAAATATTTGACATTAGACTATTGCCATTTAAAAAAAGTGAATATTTTACTTAATACCGCCCTCTATTGTCGAATAGTTAATTACTAACTAATGATTCAGATACTAGATGGCACTAAGATACTAAAACGCGTGGTGCAGTGGTGCTGTCCCACGATAATTTGGACCATGCAAACATCGGACTTTGGGGAAACAGAGGTGAGAACTTCATGTCTTGATTTGATATGTGTCACACATAATATCCTGGCCCCATACTAATTTCATTTTTGATACCTAATTCTGTAAATCAGTAATCAGACAGAAAACAAACATTACAGATACATTACAGATCACACAAGCCCTAAATTGAAATGGCAGTGGGCAGGCCACATATCGAGATACACAGACGCCAGATGGACAATCAATACTACAATGTGGAAAGGGCCAATTGGGAAAAGAAGGGTAGGAAGACCGAAAAGACGATGGGCTGACGATATAACCGAATTCATAGGGAAGGACTGGCAAACTATCGCCAAGGACAGAGATGAATGGAAAAGACTGGAGGAGGCCTTCACCCGAGGAGGGGTCCATATCCAATAGCAAAAAAACTAATTCTTACTAACAATTAGACAATAAAATAAGCAAATAAATAACCAAATATTAACAAACAAATATTCTGCCTGTACTACGGTATTATTGCAAAGCTGAGGGCTCGGGTTCATATTATTCTGACTCGGGCAAAGTGGTATTGGATTTTTCTATTCATTATCAGCCCAAAGTCAGGAATGCTTGCCCGATATGGCGATAGGCTCGCTTCCTATCACAGCGTGGGATAGAACACACAAGGCGAGACTTGGGTGTCCTGATAGCACCTCTGCCTACACCTTCGGAGAAAAAGGCGTGAGTTTATGTATGTATGTATGTACAATTTTTTATAGCGTGGAATAGCGCTTCTTGGTTTTTTTCGGAAGGAAATACATTCAGTTCAAGTTCAATGGATTGCTTTAAACATTAATGCAAGTTTGTAATTAATATTAAAGGTAATTAGCTAACGTACCTCCTAACAATACAAGCCTACAGGTTCCTGGGTAGTAACAATTCGTATAACAAGAAATTAAAATTGCTCGCTTCCAACACTACAAACCGCATTTAAATTGCTTGTCTGCAAGTTTCCTGTGTCAATTGTTATACATGAGTGTAATGGTTGCATTCCAAACATTTCCTACAGCCGCGATTACCACATCGACCGCAACGATGCGCCTATTGATAAAATTATTGGGCTTGGGTTGCATAAAGAAGTTTCCTACTGGTGCCGGCGAGCGGCGACCACAAGGATGTCACTTACGTTATTCTACATTCTTCCAGCGCTGTAGTAGCGTATGGAGTTATTAGTGCTAATGACGAATGGACAGACGGACGTGCTGTTACGTCGCCGCCAGACCGCATAGCTTCCTTTACTTCTTCGGGATGCAGTGTAAAACATGAGCGGTTTGGAATTATAGTTTTACGAGAATAGATTTTTAAAGATTTTTAATAGAAAGAAATTAAGATGCTCATAATATGTGTATCATTAAATACAGTTACCTATGGAAAGACCATAACAACAACAAATCCAGTTCCTCGAGCAAGTAATGCGCACACAACTCATGATATTTTGGTGTCGATTAAACGCTGAATTATAAAATTGGTGCGTCTTTATTACTAACTTATAAAATTCCATAGTAAAGGCTTCTTGACGTGTTTATAAAAATAACAATTGTTTGTTTGGAAAGTAGGTATACGAGTAGGTTGTGAATACGCTAGATACACTGTCGGGTCAAGAGTTTAAAAATCTGTACTCCATTTTTATGATAACACTACGAACATCTTATATACTTGTTGTCCAAACAACAAAAAGGCCCGTAACTAAGTTTCGTAGATATATAGTAAGCAAAGTTACCGCTGTAACTTATAACTTGGGTCATATGTTACGAAATTAGAAGCCACTTTGGGTCCTGACCACGGCGCTATTGTGCTAGTCTCTCAATAAATTAGAATTGTTTGCTACCTTTGTGCGAACGGAACATTAGTCACGAAAAGTTCACTTTCAATTTATTACACACGCTAATTGTAGAGCCGTTATCATACTTAAATAATAATAAAGGCCCGGTTATTCGACATTTTACCGCAGAATCTGACATTAATATGGGTATTTCATTTTTCAAAACTTTTCTTATCAAAGCAGTTGTTTGAATACAGTGGGAAAATTATGTCTAGAATAAAATATTATTAGAAATTACTAGAGTAAAACTTAGTATTTTGTGGTAAAACACAGTGGAAACTGAACAGTCCAAACTGAAAATCAATGGTCCATCCATTGTATTCTTACTCTTGAAATTTTTGTTTTTTTTACGTGATTGTACTTATTAAATATTTTATGTTCTAACTGGCATTATATCCAAAGATGAAATTTGTTAATTTAATTAATTAGTCAAAATACCTGGAAATCATAAATGTTCACAATGGTGAGAAATCCATTCTATACCTATCGATAGAAAAATATTCCTAGAATCCAATAAGAAATTAATGTCTACTGTTATTTGCCAAGGCATACGTCACATTGCGAATTTTAATACTATTTCGATCATGTCCCTTCGATTTTAATAGACTTATGTGTGGCAATTTATGCTACAACTTCTTAGTAATAGGTAGTCACGGACACTGTACCTAATACCCACTCGGTTCATATTTTATATATGCATCTAGTATATACTAGGTATATTATGTATAAAATGAAATGTATAAACAGGCTTAAGTAGCCCCCTGTGTGATTTTGATTTTGATGAAAGCATCAGAAATTTTCATCATTATCATCTTCAGAGCAATTCAGTCGCAAATACTTAAATGCTGAGAGTATGTTTTTTCGAAGTAATTACAAAGTAGATATTTTTACGCAATTAAAATGATATCGTAATTCGTGCGTTCATACTACATTAATCCATGATTCTTAACGTGCGATCAAATGTATGGGAAAACAGTTTTCCAATGTTTATTCCGAAAATTTCACATACTACCCAATATTTTTTGTAATCTTTACTTTCTATAACCCACTACTCTATTAAAGATAAACTTCAACCTTCATCCAATATTCTGAAATACATTAAAAACGCTTTACACGGCAATATAGTATTTAGTAGGCAACACCGGGCAGCACAGTAGCTCCCTGCGTCACCGGCAGTTTGCACAAACGGCATTGAATTAAATTGATAGCATACCGTACGCGATAATGGGGGCTAATGTAAGGTAATTACCTCCGACAAGCTCGCGGCATCTACTGCCAGTAAAAGTCATTCATTAAATTAATGAATAAACACATCGGCCATACAAAGTAGCGTCGTCAATTAAAACACGACGCGTATGCGATTCGCTTTATGAGTACGAGAATGTTGCTAAATTTTATTACCCAACGTGATTTTGACTTTATGTGGCCAGATTGTGTGATTATTATAATTTGTGACCTCTTGTAATCGTTTAATTAATACGTACGGTACATTAAATCTTATATTGCGTATGTTTTTAAATTAATGAATAATTGTTATGATTTGTAATTAGTTCAATCACTATCTTTACTCACGTGAAATCCGTCGTTATTCGTGGGCCTTTCAAGAATTTTCAATCCATTAATGATTTATTGCAAATAATTAATTTCAGTAGACAAGCTATCATTCAAGCATATAAGCATTAACTATGTACGTATTTAAAAACAAATTGCACTTCCTAGTTCCTTCTAATTCGGTCTGAAACATACATTATCTATTGCCTTATCCACATTTCGCAGTGCAACGATTGAATATCAAACAAAATCGTAATGAAACAGCAAGCTGCGAGTTTAGTTCAACATTCATACAAGTTTGCATGTCTTCAGTTCCAAAGCGCGCTGTTATTACCTTGTCCATGGCACGATTCGATGAGCAGACGTTGTGTACTTACCAATAAGCAGCGGTTCACTGCATGCAACTTGCTTAGTGTTATGGCGTATTAGGAATTGAATCGACGACAGCTGTGCTAGTTATTAGCAAATTGCAGGTATGCTAGCGCTGTTTGATTCGAATGGTTTATGTGTTTGGATTCCTTGTTTGTGGAATTTCTGTTTTAATTTGAAGTACCTACTTCAAATTAAAACAGAAATTACTATAATTATTCAAGCTTACATAAAAAGCTTTTAGAATAAATTTTGTTGTCAATGAGAGCCATCGATCCAGATAATGGGAACAAAACATTTGCCGAGTTTCACGATAATAAAATTCAACGGCTCATTTTTTTTATTGCGTTGAATGGCGAGACAATCATGCCATTCGCCTGATGGTAAGCGATATGAGCCCTCATGGACAGTGACACCATGAATTACAAAGCAATGCTTGGCATTTCACTGCGCTCACCATTATATTCGAACCATATTCGAACTATCATGGAGAAAAAGTAGTCAACATATCCTCTCAATTTAGGTAGGTATACCTAGGCCACGGAAGAAAATATACAGCTTCTATCATCCATCCTCAGTCACTGGCTTTATGAGGGTTACCTCTTTAACTGCTTATTAAATATTACCTACAAAAATGAACATAAATTCTGTAATATACATATCGACAAGTGAGTGGAAATTCCGATAGAAATAGTTACATTGTATGAAATATTTCGCCTTAAGTAAAGCAATCGGGCAAATTGGCTCTTTTCCTTTATCGCCCACGGAGGGTTCCGGATCGTTCGCCGAGAGTGAGCGAACACATTCCTTAGCTACCAGTAAATATTGGTTCACTAAAGTTACGACGCCAGAGAACCTTCCAATTTGTTTTCTAATGGATGAATTGTATATGTATGTGTACAATACATACTTACATTTCCTGTAGGTAGGTGTAATCTGTATAATTTAGGAATTTCAAAAATAAAGAAAGCTAGTGGCTTGCTTTAAACTGCCACACTGAGGAAATTACAATTGATGGCTTTGAAGATCTAGGTTGGAAGATCCGGAGGTCTGGTGAATATAAACCCTATCTTTATGGTCCTGCAAGCTCACTTACTGGACGATAGGCGACAAAAAGCTTTTACAGTTCCTAGTTTTTTGTGAGACATTAGTACCGTCCCGATAAGACTTCGTTGCAGTAGCCATGTTACGAATCGGCATTTTCCGGGGTAAATAGTAGCGTAGGTCATTCAACGTCCTTTAGATAATAAAGGTATGCATGCGTTAATGTTATTTCTGTGACGGATTTATAGATAGTAGGTATTAGTTCTTTAAGCAGTAGTGTTTTGTGATAGTCATTTTTGTAGCGTCGTCAAGAGAGGTCACGTATGTATAATATGTATCTGTGCGAAAAGTTATACAGCACGTTCAATACGTCAAGTAACTAATAATTATATTGGCTCCACCTCAGTTGAGTTTTTTGCAGGTATTTTATTTTATATTAATTATGTATAAATTACAAATCCGCTTGCTTGAGATACTGTGCTAGTTTAGCGAAAAAAATGGTCTCAATATAATTTCTTACTTTCTAGCATGTTTTCTAATTTCTGGAGTGAAGTCTGGCGCTACACCTAGTTTTCACCACAACATACGAAGAAAAACCAGCGTAAGTTGAAGTCCTTACGAGGATTGATGTGGCGCGGCGGGCGGGAGTGGGAGCCGGGCACTACGTACACATTAGTTTTGGGCCATTTCCGGGCGGAGTGCAGTTTGCCTACTCTAACACACTCTTAAATAAATACGGCACGTTTGCGCGATAGCCGCTAACAACACTTTACACTTTATTTTACGCGAGCAAGACATTTATAGCGTGAGCATAAATCGAGCTGATTTATGCGTGCGTACAACACAATTTCTCGCGATTTCAGCGCTGATGGGCTCTATTGTGGATTGATGCATGTTTTGTAATCAACGTTGATAGTTAAAATGGTTTAGATATGTACATTCTGTTTACTTTTACTTAATTCCATAAGTCAGCAAATTTATTTATTATTTTACTACCTATCATTCACGGTGGTCGCGGGTTCAAATCCAAGGGCACACCGCTGACTTTTCGAAGTTATGTGTGTATTGATAGTCAATTACCACGCACTATAACGGTGAAGGAAAACATTGTGAGGAAACCTGCATACCGTAGCGATTTTAAAGAGTTTCTATGATATGTAAAGTTCACCAACCCCTCTCAATCGTTCTCTCGATTGTAGAGGCTTGTGCCCTGCAGTGGGACGCATATGGGCTGATACTACCTACCTAAATTAACTTATTAGGTGCACCCTTAATTAGAGCTCCAATTAATCGTGCACAATTATTCCAAATCATTCGCGAAAACATATTCCAACAGCACCGCTAAAGCTGGCAAAATAAAGGTGAAGATAGAAAAGATAAAGAGAGGGCGCATTAATATAGACAGCGTAATAGGTGCGCGTAGCACTTGATTATAATGATAGTGTGTCCCTGGTGTTATCTGCAGGCTTGCGTGTACCAGTGTTGGCATAGTGAGGCCGGACTAATGGCCCATTAGCCGGGCCGAGCAAACAGCGCGATTGTTTTCTGTCGTGCTCGTGCTGTGCTCGCGCTGCCGGGTCGAGTCAATCAACGCTCACACGAGCAAATTGATTTTTTAATTTAATTAATCTTTTTTGTGCAGTAGGCGATTGGATTTGGATTTGATTTGGTTTAAGGCGCATTGATTGTCTTTCCTATACAGGTTGATGCAATATTACATACGAAAACCAGTGTAGGTATTATTCGCTTACTTAAACGAAAACTTGGAGATAAGCAAAAGCTTCGGATAGATTCCCTTTAAAAACATCTCAAAATTATATCGACGACAGATGCGTGGGTACTGCCTAAGTAATAAACTATTATAGGTAACAATTTCGAGAAAGCTCTAGGTGTCTATTTAATTTTCATCACTGAGTCGTTAGTAATTGTTTACGCACGAAATGTTCAAAGGATATCTGACACAGCTCTCGAATATTAGCTTTTACATGACTAGGAGTCGAAGTCATAACCTAGGATCAGTCTATTGTCAACCCCTTAAGTCATATAAGAAATAAATATTAGTTGTATTACTAGTCCCGCAAGTATTTTGAAGTCATGTTACCTACGTCATGTTTATAAAATAAAAAAATATTCCATGTTATTGTTATCTAGCACCGCAACAAACATTTTTAATTTATTAAAATGCGTGAAACTAAATTTGTCTCCGCACCGCAGGATGCTATTCAATTTATTTATGTCTTACCAAAACATTTACCCTATTATTGTTACGTTGTTATGGCTGTATTAAAAAGCTATAAAATTTATTATGCTTGCAGATTTGTTGACAAGGGAAAAAGAATTCTAAGTAAACGCATTTAAGTTTGATTCTGCTTGTAGTGTATTTTATGCGGGGTTGGATGACAAACGCGACACGGCCTCTTCCCCCTCGATTACGGCGGCGAGGAAGCGAAAAGTCTCCACAACAACGAGTCAGCATATTGTTCGAGTTGCATTAGTAGCTGTGTGGGGACAAATAATGATAAAGGGGTACATACATGAATAGATGTTACGGGCCAAATTGATTATGGTTTTGTGTTGTACAACATTATTCATTTACAAATTTGAACGCCACAAAAGAGGTTCGTTTTAATTCGCGTTTGGGCCGCTCTATACTAGATGGCGCTAGTTGCAGGCAGACAATTTACACATAAATTATGATTATATAATTTAACGAGTACCTTTTGTAATCAAATATGACTTAGGTATCATTTGAGATTAATTTAAATTTAAAAGCTGAAAAAATGCTTTAGGGAACTGACTGCTTTAATAAAATGTTACTCACTGTACGGGACGAGCTTTAGTGGTATTCTCTCTTAGTGTGTAAAAATAACTAGGTTTTATATATTAAAAAAATATACAATATCAGCGCAACCGTTACTTTGATTAGATAAGATTACGATTTAAAAAGTAGCATTTTGATATAAACTTATTTTTTATCGCGGCTTCCAATATTTCTTAGTTAGAAACGATACAGAATATTAATTACCTAATAAAAACAACTTAAAAATACTATTAGATTCCAACACCGGTACAAATGAGGTAGACCCGCAGCTAATCAAACAAATTTTCGGATCCCATCCATCATTTCAAACGGGTAACGTTAATCTAAGAACTCATTAGGCCGATGAGCGGGGTCAAGCGAACGAATCTACGATTAAAAACCTTGTTTAGATCATGTTTTGTCTGATATAAAGAGACTGGGCGGGCACGACGTTTAATCGACGAAGGACTGGGTTTTATGTACCTAGCTTGTTACTCAAGATGCTTGTACATTTTATTTTTAACGTTTTTTAACTGTATTTTTTACTGTAATTAATATTTTAATATCCCTACGCTTAAAATATAAATAAATGCAGTTGAGCACTCTCAATGGTAAAGAGTAGGTAAGCCAGTGCTTTTACCATTAAGAGCTCTTGGACCATAGGTATGCTTTGATACTAATTTTGTTTACCAAAAAGAGTCTACTAGAACTGAAAACTAGAACTCTAGATCATTTATTATTTTAGAATTGTATGTATATAAGGCAGCAATATTAATAAATTTGTCCAAATACACGCATCTTTTACAAAATCAAAGCAAAAAAAGTTTAATTAATAGAAACGCAGTTTTCACACAGTTCATAATTCGTGTAATTAAAATATAAATTTCCCGTTGAACGTATCGACGGAAAATGTTTACGGCTAAAAATAAATCAACACAAGACTTCGCATAAAGCTTTGTCCATTCGTCGTCTCCCTCGCGCACATACCTCCGTCCCTGTCCCACTGCGCCGGCTCGTCTGCAATGTACAGGCTGTTAAAAAAGCACGACCACGTCTCCGTTCCCAATTATCCACTCTTTAATTTTAAGAGTACTTCAGCTAACAAGCCTCTTTAAATATCATAAAATATTGTGTGGAAATGGACGTCTGTTTGTAGGTTTCAAATTAGCTAAAACAATTTTAAGCGCTCTTTATATTTGATGTTGTTTTTATTGTTAACTTATTTTAGTTTTAGTGAATTTGTGTTTAACGTGGAAATTACAATGCAATAATTATGACTATTTTTATAATTAGATGAATCTTTCCATACGTCATAAAACAGGGCATCTCAGCCGGGCATTTTCATTTATTTTAATTTAGGGCATACAATACTCATTAGTAACCATATCCTTGACATTCGTAGTGTGGCTTTTTATACTCTTTACCCAATCTGAATCCTTTATGAAATTCTTAAAATTCAAGTTACCTTAAAATAGAATATAGTACTAAAACAACACTGTCAATATCGACTAAAATCAAAAAACAAACAATGGATAGCTAACCGATGTGTTTCACCGTCAGGCGCTAAAAATCGCCGGCGAATGCGGCCCCAAGGCGATGTTTACGATGCAGTTTAAGTGAAATAAATAAATCACTAGACTAGCTCCGACTCGTACAAATCAGTATGTAATTTTTGAGAGACGCCCGTTGAGCCGCTTGATATACAACCGCCGCCAGTACTGTTTAAGCAAAATTTCTCGCTGCTTTATCGGAAAAATTACTTGAGAGCTTTGGTGGATAAATATTTTGTTTTGCATTGGTGTAGGTTAGTTTTAAGGTCGTTGAATGCAGGTTTCCTTTGCAGGCGGAAAATAAAGATTCAAAAGAAAGAGAAACGTCTCTGGTACTATGTAGGTACTTTAACACGTAACCTCTCTAAATCGACATCACTAAATTTCAGGAGTCAGGTTCGTGAAAAAACATTGGGAATCTTGATTATCTGGTGCATGTACGTTTATCACGGAGATCTATCATAAAATATTCAATTGCTTAGAAAACACGAATAATTAATTATTCGGATGAAAATTATATGATTTATATGAAAACACATTATTACACAAAAACGTAAAATCGAGCGGTATAACATTTTTCTTGACTCCAAATTAAAAGACCTACCTTGTGTCATAGCTATCCAACACCGTTTTAAAGTATATTACAGCCTACATTTAGGTAATGCTACCAGTACTGAGTGGAGCAAAAGGATATAAGTATAAAAATGTCTTTTTTATCTGAAATGTGAGCATACTCCAAAATTAAGTAGATAAACTTGCCATAGATCAATAAGTATCACTATTCCCATACACAATGTCATTGCATGCACCTACTTTTCATGATAATGATAGACTTTCTGATGCCATGTTTCGTACTCCCGCAATAGATACCTACTTCAAGCATTCAGCAGCGTAATAAACTTGGCATAGTTATCTAAACAATTTCAAATAAAACGCCATAACTTTTAAACAAGTGCTTTTACTATATCATACAGTAATTTCATGCGTTGTAGTGTGATTTTTCACGTTTTCTCCCGAGATGCTAACGTGACCCGAAGCGGGCTCCATTTATGATCGGTGCACCGAAATGGCCGACAAATGGCGGCCAAATGAGAGGCTTCGTACGCCGATGCCGGCCGCTACGTTGGACTGACCAACTTTTAAAAATCGATTTCGTTTTTACGGCGTACACTGCCAGTTTTGTTAGGGCATTGTAATGCTGTGCTTTGGGAAAAAAAGCGTTGTATGGGCTGCATTAGAAATGTTGTCGTGAGCGGGCTCGGTGTTCGTTGCCCGAGGCACATTTGATTATACGTTGAGAGAGGGCTAATCGCGCTCGACGGGCGAACACCTCGAGATCAAACACGAGGCGCGCCGCCAGATATTTTTGTTTCTATTAAACAACACCCGACGTAATAATGTTTAACAATCGTGGAGCGATAATTTGGATACAACAATGTGTGGAGTAGTGTTATGATTTTTTTTTTATATTAGGGAAATACACCGATTCCACGTGAGAACAAAAATTATTTAAAGTAATTTTCACAGGAACTCGACTGCCGAACGTAGACCTTCCCCAATTTCCATTAAGACCTCTTGCATGAATTGAATAACCACTACATCATCACCATCCAGGGACTTCCTGTTACCACAGCACATTTAACTACATTACGCACTGATCGAAATAATCTTTTATTATTCTATTATCGTAATCTATTTATACGAGTATTACTGACATTTGATCAATCAGTTGAATATAAAGTATGTGCTAGTGGATAGCAGTCCAGTTAAATATCGTACATTATAATTCAAAAACTTGTAAAAATACCGTAAAATTCTGATTTTTATATAAATATTTTTTTTTAAATAGTACCTAATTTCAAAATATAATTTAACGTAACCAGAACATAACATTTGTTTTGTTTATTTAGTACCGCTTCTGAAAACCTTAAATAAAAAAGTTCTCACAACCACTCTACAGCTTCATTGTTCTCTTTGAACAGATAAATGGCCATCTGAGAGGATCTCGGATTGTTATTAAATATTTGTGTTGTGGTGCAATTAGCAAGCGGCTCACCGGCTAATTTATCAGTGGAGTCGCTATCGTACACGCTCGCCTACTCGACGGTTTCACTTGCCATTCGTTATTGGGTAGTCATCATGACTCGGATCTTATTGGTGACGAGGTTGACGATGCTTAGGTTTTACCACTTAGCGGATATAAAAATAATTATTGTTTTGATTCGATTTTGTTTTATTGTTTGTGTCATGTTCTGCAAAATTTCAAATGATCAGAGGTTATGTTATATTAGTCTAATATAGTTCACATTTCTCAATAGTTCTATTGAATATAACATGACATTAAGATTGAGCTTTTCAAAATTTCTAAGTCGAGATCCTAGAGTTTTATTTAAACTTACCTATATATTCCATTATAGAATTCCCAGTATCTTCTAGGAACGTTATACTTGTGAAATTACCTATTGACAGTTAGGTTAGGTGAAAAAGTGAAATATATTAATACAAAAAAAGCCTTACTTTTACAGATACACCAATACAGTCAGTAACTATCTTCTCATCGAACAATCGAAGAGGTTATCCGAAAGTTCGCACAAGGAGCAAAAAGTATCAACATCATGCTCAATTGAGCAGATCCATATATCTCGCGCAAACCGTAGCATTGTGTTACATAAATAAAAGCGTTAAACACCAGCCTCATTGTCTATTAAGTATTACTTTTCTCGCGGCGAGTCTGAGTCGGCGGCTGTACAATGAGCCGGCACCACAAAGAGAGATGCTTATCGCCTATGGATACATTAATACGCAACGGACACGCCCCTGATCACGAAATACTAGATCCGTTTATGTTGTGCTCTTTATTTTCATGCTACATTACCGGCGATGTTGATTGGAAAGTGATGCTTTGCTTGCAATGTTGCTGATGGAATGTGATTTTTTTATGTTTTGTTGCGGTAAAGGGTAAAGTATAGTTCAGTAATCCCTGGACAGATGTCGCTGAATTAATGTTTTAGTGTGCGTCCGGTCTTTCAGGCATAGATTTGGTAGAGTACGATTTGTTTTTAGATCTACGGAATTGAAGCTGCCGGTAAAAGCTATCTAGAGAGATAAGTGAGTTTTTCTATGATTAATTAATAAAAGTAAATTAAACAGAAGATCTTTTAAAATTAAATGAAAACGCTTTTGGCTGACCGTAGCCTAAGTCAAAATCCAATAATGGCGTGAAATTGTGGTGTCCACAAGGCGAATGTCGTCCGGAGCGGCGGAGGCGACGCGTTCCGTTCTCAATTATTTGCATTACATCGAATCGGAAATTGACCGTATAAGCAACACAATAAATCGACGATGAAATTACTACGTCCGCGGCACTCATGAATTGTGTCCCAACTAAATTACGTAAATAATACCCGGACCATTGCAATTTGTTTTCACCTGTGCGCCGTCTTCGTTCCGTTTATTTTCGTAATCGGTAAATCAATATGTAAATTTTGAAAAATGCTGTCCTTTAGTGTAAAAAGTCAGTTTATGGGCCATGTATATGTAAAATGAAAATGCATTCCAAAGTTCCGCCTTCATTTCTATCTTCAATGCATATTCAAAGTATATTATTTGGTCACCGCTCGAAATTGTTTTTTTTTTCAGACTTTATTAACATTGCAAGCCCTTTTTTTAAGATACAAGTCTTGACCTAATTCATTCCTAGGTTTTTATTTCTAAAAAAGTAAATAAACAGTTGCCAAATAATCGGGGATCTTAGATGCATTACTAGCCTTTGGAAACAGACAGAGAGATCGGAGAGGTACGGAATTTTGAGTTTCCAGGATTCTATGTCACCGAATGACACGCGGAATATATTTTTTATTGTTTTTTTTTTGATACTACAGTATTACTCCGGTATATTTATTTCTTTTGTATTGTACACATTTTTCCTCAGTGTGATAAGACCGCCATTTGTACTTAGTTTTTTTATTGTCTCTATACACCTATTGATATAAAATTTATTGTATACAATATAACATGAAGAATAAAAATAAAATAAAATAATTGCGCATGGCTAGGCTCTTCGACTTGCACATATATTGTTTTTATGTTGTGTTAAATCGATTAATAGATAAAACAATATTTATTTAATAAACGTACTGTGATGGACGCTGTGGCCCATTGTAAAAATATTGAGTCATAAGTCTTCATCACTCAAAATGAATTCACGAGGGTTTCTTGACATCTCACCAATCGTCTCGAATATAGAGGGGAAAATGCAGTAGTGGGCGATTATGGGCTGATGTAGTATAGTATAGTATAGTATAGTATAGGCTTAGAGTATCTATAATTAAAGGGAGTACTAGTACTTCAAAAACGTAGATAAAAACAGAGATATCGGGCCACCATCATCTACCTTCCTATTGGCTGACATTTGGCAGGTTGTCCAACATGCACGAATTATTTGATATTATTGGCAATTGGATTCCATTCAAACTCGTTTTAGATGGATTACTAAATGCATGTACGTTCGGTTACCAGCGGAATTTATAGGAATTTGTTGTTAAATAATTAGTTTAATTTTCACTAATATAGCAGCGCTACCAACATAACGAACAAAAAATCTACTATTTTGAAGACATAAATGTATGACAGCGCTCCCTGAGCCCTTTATATTATAAGTACTCTAAAAGCGCTAGTTAGAAAAAGTCCTTCATTACACACTGAAAGTGATTGCTATATCTATCCAAAACAAGGAATAAATTGTTTGCAAAGGATTATGTAAATTTTTAGTAATTGCAATTACTAATGAACCAGGCTGTCCTACATAATTTCGGTCGGTCATTCAACACAATTTTTTTCACGAACAGTTTTACTGTATAATTGGTACCTACACAATAAACATCAATGAGCGCGCACGACATAGTTCCCAGAACTTGTGTAGTAAATTTGTAAACGATACCACAAAACTTCTGTATGGGGGAAAAAACTTTTACAACTTTGGACATTGATTTAGATTTACGCATACATTGCGCGGTAGTAAGAAGTGTGTGTTATTTGGAAGTATATTTAAGCAGCAATGGTGTTCGAATTAAGAGATTTAATACATTGTTTTTAGTGTGTCATAAACGGAGCAGCACACCTGTGCGCCGACCGGCAGTTTATGAGTTTATAGCATAACACCTCGCGGCTTAGGATAGACCCTGCAGGTAATTGCTTCATGAATGCCTCGTAAAAAATGGAAGAAACACAGATCGCATATAATGAGTTACAAATAGAGCTATCCTCATATCTTTTTTTATTTGTGGTTATTAGGGATCCAACCGAACACTGTTTAAAATTCGAATGTGTTCGAAGATTTAAATTCATTCGTGTGTTTTCAAAGAAACTCATTTTGTACCTTTCTTACGACCAAAAGGTTAATTGCGAAAAGTGACATCACATTAATTATGCTGCCGTGAAGTTACATAAATTGTTATAAATTGTTATTTATTTTTATTACATCCATTACTTATATCACGCGAAAAGTATTCAATTGCAAAAAACTGACACAAACAATTGCGGCAAAGTTAAACAACACCATTGTCCCATTCAAGAATTCACCTCTTTATACTAACAAAAGGCTCTCCGAAATCATAAATCCCATTATTTGACGAAAAGCAAATAGAAGAAAAACCATTTTTTGATGTGGCCACACCGACGCTGATTCTGACAATGGCCACAATGTCGGCTTTGGGTGAAGTAATCTTTTGGTCATTAATAAGGACTCTTCACACAAGACGCGTTAACATGACAAATGCCATCGGAGATATAAAGGGAAGGCCGAATAACGCGCAGCGGGGCGCCCTGTTCGCTCCCGACATTTTGCCGAACAATTTGGTGTTAGAATTGGCCCCTCAGGATTTGATCCTTTGAAGTTCTTACTTTATAAAGTCAAGATAATTACAGCTTACCGATTGTGGATTGATGTTAATAGTACCTGCGTTTAATTGGAAGATAATTATTTTTATTAGATAAGCTTTCAAAATGTAAATACAATTTCGATGACTATCTCTAAAACTAACTCTTTGAGTTTATGTTTCTACAACAACTTTTGCCTTTTTATGTGAAGCACTAATACCTAGTAATAGATTCATCTGTATTAATATTATTTAGTAAATAGCAATTGCAATGCATTTTTCATTAAGATGCTTAAAATGACACGATACATCCGACCTATTATAACTTTAAAAGGATCTATAAAACATTCATTATAATAACCATTTCCTAAATGATTCAATAAACAATTTATGCGTCCATTCCTTATAAGGCGTTCCATTTCACTTCGCTACCTAGCATTAAAAAGATAATGAGTTTATGTAAATGCGTGACTAGTTTATTCCATCAAAGCTTGTCATTCACACGAGTTGATTACGTTTTTATTAAACGCACGTGTACTAGCACTCCCCATTTCCCTATCTCCGATTCGTTAGTGCGATGTCGTGAGTCGGCTGTCTGTCCCGGGGCGCGCTGCACTTACTGCCAGTAGAAAATTAAATTAACACACACGCACAACGTGTAACTCGGGGGAGGGAAGCATCCACACAACGAAGACCCGTATTTTTTCCAAGCTGAGCCTTTAGGTGTACACACCTCAGAATGGTGGGTACCTTCAGGGAGGTCATGCTACGCTGGTAGTTCGGTCAGCCATTTTGCCTCGTCCACTAATTGCAGGTCTCCGTTTTCATCGCTCGCTCGCAACGTCTTTGTACTTATTACGGTGGTTTGTAGTTTTCGAATTAGCACTTCAATAGTTTCCGTTGTTTCTGTGGTCTATTGTTATGTGTCATTACGGGTTGGCGCACATGCTAGCTGTGCTACTGCACTTGACCTTCGTCATTGTTGAAGGGTAATTTAAGTAAAATTGTATGGAATCGTTTGAAAGCGCGCGTGTAATTGCAATTTTATTTTTAATAACACAATCTTAGTGTTACGGGTGTGTTGTTAGTGCGGTCTTTTTGTGGCAAAGAAAGCCGTATTGTTAGGATCTTCTACATTTTTGTTATAAGGACTACAAATAAAAATTAAATTCTAACCTAAAATGAAATAACAATAATTATTCTTCTGTTACTTTGTTGTTCGTGATACTAATTTCAAGTCACAAAAATATTGAAATGACAATTTATTCGCCGCAATTTCTACCTACTATATTAATAAACCCAATAAAATGGCGCATATAATTCAACAGTCAAAATAAAACAAAAAATTCCAAGAGAGGTTAATACAAAAACAAAACTTAGTTACCCAAGTAAACCCGCGAAAAGCAACTAGCACAAAAAATAAACACAACATAACCAATTAACGTAAAGTTAATCTGAAACAAAACGTAGTTAAATCAAGAGTACGTGCCTATCACAAACACAAAACAAAAAACAGCCTAAAGTGTTGGCTAAAATTGAGCGTGGCGACCAATATCTTTTTCAATTCGGCACCAAATATTCCATGTATTTTTTAATCGGTCCCGTACTGATTGGAACCAATCAAATGATGTAGTTTATAGGCAGTGTTTATACGTGTCTGACGGTCCGTGGAACTTGACCTTGACCCCTTCAAGTTAGGTGGTTGGGGAGCTAATCCTTCGTGACGAATGCGCCTCCGCTTCGGTGTACCGATCTGGTATCAATAATACCACGGGCAATAGAATGCACTCCCAATAAACTACTTTAGGTTAGGTACGCTCGGGATATGGGGGTGTTTTTTGGAATTTTAAATTCCATGTAAGGGTGCTAATTCCGTATCGAAATACGAGGTATCGTTATTGAGGTCCTGATTTAAATTGCTAGATCGAACGAATTTAACGCGGATAATGGAATTTGAAAAATATTTCTTTGTTACATAGGTCCAACGAAGGAGCAAATGGCTCCTCTGGTGGTAAGTGCTTAGTGCTTACCACCACCCATGAATATCTACAACACTTGGACCGTAGGTATATCGCCGGCCTTTGTGAATGGGAGAGGAAGGATACGGACGAAAGGATAGGGGCAGGAAGGGGGATTGGTTCATTCCTACATCCAATGTAACTCCACTGTGGCTCGCCACTTAATTTTGTAATAATTTTTAATTTGTAATCAAAATAATTTGAGTATTGCATCAAATTGCTATATATTTTTCGTTTTTATAGACTTGCCTTGGATGAAATTAGGTAAAACCATAAGTTATACAACAAAAAAATCAAAGAGACATGGTAAAATAATCCCTCCAATACGGAGAGTAAATAGTTTATGACGGAAGATACAAAGACGGGCAGGACAGTGCAATTTACTCGTTGTCTGATGAACCATTAACACTGATTACATTATGTAAAAAGCTAAGAATTATTTAAAACCACAAGAACTATTAGACGCATATTTTAGAAAGTGTATTATTGGTGTTAATGTTGTGCAAAATTATATCTAGCCATAAATTGTTTTGCTCCCGGGCATGTTTATTTTAAAATGGTGTTTTTTTTTTTTATTGCAATGAATGGCGAGACTAGCATGCCATTCGCCTGATGGTAAGCGATACGACCGCTCATGGACAGTAGCAAAACCAATCAACACCATGAATTACAAGGCAATGCTTGGAATTCCACTGCGCTCGCCATCCTGAGACATAAGATGTTAAGTCTCAATATGTCCAGTAGTTACTCTGGCTACAATGTCCTTCAAACCGGAACACAACAGCGCATTTACACTGCTGTTTGGCGGGAGAAATAGACATTGCGGTGGTACCTACCCAGGCGGCCTCTCACATATGAGAGACCTACCACCAGTAAAATGTGTTAGGAAACATTTTATTTTTATGATATTGATTGATTAAAATAATAAAAAATAATACTTTGAAAATCCAAACATATTCAATTCACGAATTGCTGGCAGTAGCAATTACGAAAGAATTCATTTAAAGAATAAAAAGGAAAAAATTAAGAATCTAAAAAATTACTTATAAATCTTTTTTCGAAATCAAACCTTCATCCAAGTTATGCAAGCCTAAATGAGTGAATATTGCATCTCCCTTACTCTTAGAACATTGGATCAATAGATGTCAAGCCATCTCAGCCGTCAGATATTCATATACGCCCTGATAACGATCATACACCATGACGGAAAACCCTTAATAGTGACCCACGGAAATGCTTTATATATCCGGAATGAGCAGGTCGGCACAGATATATCTGTCACGTCGGCTTTCGGTGAGTTTCCAGTATATAAATAGTTTTTAATTACAGTTCAATTTTGGTCTATTATTACAATTACAATAATTACAATATTAGTCTACTCAAATATTTTTTTAAACTGTTTGTCCTTTGTTGTATTTAGAACAATTTATCAACTTTAAAAATATTTTTATTTATTTATTTATTTATTTATTAATCCTTTATTGCACAAAAAGAGACATTTACAGTAAATAAATGGCATGATAATAGTACAAGAGGCGGCCTTATCACACTAGGCAATTTCTTACAGGCAACCTTTGGATGGATATGTAAAAAGGAAAATGAGAGGGCAGTCTAAGGTGTTTATTAAAATATACGTATATATATAATTAAATATAATAATAATAATATACATATATAAATAAATATGATAAACAAATACATACAAAAATATATTTAAAAACAATAATAATAATACACAGACTTACAATACATACAATATACATAAACATAAACCTATCCTAATATTTATCTAACATGCGAATGGACATAAGATATTCCTCAGCTACATACAATTTAGAGATAGGAAATGGTCTTTAATCATTTTTTTAAATGACGACAGTGTTCGTGCCCGTCTTACCTCAACTGGGAGTGAGTTCCACAGTCGGACAGCTTGGACAGTAAACGATTTGTCCATGAAAATCGTGGAGTGCACGGGCATTCTCAGTTTCAGGCTCTCCGACGACCTCAAGGATCTCGAATGTGAGTCATGGAGAAAGATGAATCGATCTTTAAGATAAGAAGGCGTGAGAGGATTAAACAAAACATTGTACAGAAGTGAAAGAATATGAGTATTCCGACGAAAGCGGATAGGTAACCACTTGAGCTTAGTACGAAATTCAGAAACATGGTCATATTTGCGAAGACCAAATATGAATCTGATACAGAAATTTTGGAGACGCTCAAGCTTATTAAGTTGGTCCTCGGTGAGATCTAGATAGCTGACATCGGCATAATCAAGGATGGGGAGAAGAAGGGTTTGGGCAAGTGAAATCTTCGTGGCAATGGGGAGAAGATTGCTTAACCTTCGCAAGGACCTTGCCGAAGCAAACAGCTTTCTGCTAAGTTCACGAAGCTGTGGGCCCCAAGTGAAGGATCTATCAAGGAGTAAGCCCAGATTCTTAACCGTCTCGCTGTATGGGATAAAAGTCCCATTACAGGAGACGGATGGTAGTAGGTTCCAGTTTATTTTAGAAACCATCCTGGAGCTACCAATAACAGTGAGCTGGGTTTTGGATGGATTGACCGTTAATCCGTGGGTCTTGCTCCACTCACAGATGAGTTGCATGTCAGAATTAATTTGTGCAATAGCGTCAACCAACTTGTCCAAGGGCGCCCGCGTGTAAATTTGGAGATCATCAGCGTAGAGGTGGTAGGAGGAGCAGAGATGATTAGTAATGGAATTAATAAAGACTGCGAAGAGTAAAGGAGAAAGCACGCCGCCCTGTGGAACGCCAGCAGATACAGAGCACCAGGAGGAAAAACTTTCCTCGACACGGATGCGTTGCCGGCGTCCAAACAGGTAACTACGAAACCAATCAATTGCCATTGGAGATATGTTAAGAGAACGTAGTACACCAAGCAACACATCAAAATCGACAGAGTTGAAAGCGTTGCTGAAGTCTAGCAGTGCTAGGACTGTCAGCTGGCCTTGCTCCATGCCCGATCTGATGCCATCCGTAATGTGAGTCAGGGTGGTAGTAGTACTATGCCCAGAACGAAATCCCGACTGGAGAGGATTGAGGAGGGCGTTATTAGAGAGGAAATCGTTAAGTTGGGTGTGAACCAAACGTTCGAGGACTTTGGAAAGGAATGGTAAAATGGCAATAGGACGAAATTCAGACAGTACAGCGGGCTTGGGTTTCTTAGGAATGGGGATAATGTGGGCTTCTTTCCAAGCAGTAGGAAATAACCCTGTGGAAACGGAATGGTTCAGGATATGGCAGATGACAGGAAGGATTTCGTCTAGGATAGGAAGAATCATATTACGGCTGACACAGTCGCTTCCCATGGCATTTGATGATATAAGCGTAATGGTTCTCCTAACATCACAAGTGGCAAATTGTTTAAGTACGAAAGCTGAACATTTAGGAGTCTTAATGGTAGAAAGATGCTTAATAGTATTATCTTTGGTCATCATGTCAAAAGAAGATGAAAGTGATTGTTTAAGGAATTCAAATCAATGGATTTTGGAATTGAGTCTTGTGTAGGTTTACCCACTCCTAATGTCTTAAGAAATTTCCAGACTTTAGCTGGGTCTCCGTTTTCAACTGAGTTGTGAATATGTCGGCGTTGAGCATTCCTACACACCTTACTGCAGTGATTCCGAATGGCAACGTACTTGAGCCAGTTTGACTCGTTAGGACGACGTTTATACTTGGACTTGGCTGACGCTTTTTTACACAACAGCTCTTTGATTTCCGCAGTGAGCCAAGGTGATGGAAGGTGTTTTAATTTAATTGATCGAACAGGAGCATGTTTGTCAAAAAGATCTGTTAATGTCTTTGTGAAAAAATCAACCTTGGCATTCACACAATTCGACTGGAAGAGAGCACTCCAGTCAATGTCACTGGCATCCCTGCGAAGATTAACAAGGTTTATATTTTATGTGCAAAGAAATCAAATAAACCTTGTAATTTACGTTCAATTATCATGGAATGTACAAAGCATATCCATTGCTAAAACGCACTCACTTGCTGTATCGCATGTTTCAATTGAGTAATGTGAAACTGCTTGCATATCGTAGCCCCTGGGTACGAAAGACCTTCGCTATATCTCACAATGCTGCTAAATGTGCGTTATTTTCAATTATACACTGCAGTAAGCATTATAAACAAGCTCTTATTATGTACACGTTCTTGAAGAGACAGCAATGTAAAGCAAATTATCATTGGTGTGATTAATTTGGCCATTTTCCATACTTAATTGGAGTACATTGCGATACATATAAATAATCTCATTGGTCAATGATTTAATTTCTAGTTGGCAAACCACTTTGCTGTGGCCTAGGGCGAAGGGGTAGTTTATAAGGTATTGCAAAATATATAGACTATAGACGGTTTAGTATGAAAAAATCAATCTGCAATAGGAATTAGTTTTAATCGGCGTTGGTTATTTAATCAAACATCGCTATTATAGATAGTAATAAGGCCGGGTAAAGATTTTCTAATACCCAAATTATTTCCAGCACAATAGCCAGAAATAAATATGTCATAAGTTAATGTAGATATTTATAAAAAAAACAATTTGGCGTTAAAAAGTTTTAAGTAACTTTTTGCTTACCAGAAAAGTTTTACAGAGCTGCGAATCAGATTTATAATTATTGATAAGTCTTCTCGATTTAGAAGAATAAAAAATAATTAATCAAAACTGACTATTGATTACGCTTTAAAAATAGGCACAAGTTCCAAAAATAAAACTTGCAAAAAATCCGCTACTCCACATAGGCCTTTGCATCTTATAATTTTAAACAAGAAATTTCATTCCACATTAAACTAAAACTGCACATACATACATCGAATGAAGTAAATCTTTTTGCTAATATACAAAATCCACTTTGTGAATCAATTACAATGCAATTCGTACAAACTGTATCGTAAAAAAATAATGATAAAAAGCCGAAAGTTGTTGATTAAGCCGATAATATCGTAAGATTGGCCGGCGCGTCACAAGCGCGGTCGCGAGTGCCAGCGGGGCGGGAGCGGGCGCGGGAGCGGGCCAGATTGTTTTATACTTAATCAGCTGTTGCGGTGTCAGAGAAGCCATAAAGCGGCGATTCGGCCAAGATGCGGGCAAAATGTGATAGAATTAATTCTCAAATTGCAGGTTCGCCTCTCACAAACCCGCGCTGCTTTTTTATTATTATTTGAGCTCGGCCGTACTCTGTTATTTGGACATCAATTTGAGGTGTATTGCACCTGCTAACCTCTTTAAATATTTATTATTGCGCGGACACATCGACGGTGAATTTGTGTGGATAATTTGGTAACTATTTTCGTTCAATATTGGAGCAATTTTGTTGGAACTTTTTCAATTATGAGTACGGTCGATTGTTTTGGAGAAAGTTTTTTGTTTTTCAATATTATTTGATTGAAATTAGCTAAGCTTATAAGAGATTCGATCAAATAAGTATATTTATGTTGTAAATTGGCAACTACGTATGCATTTTCATCTTATAAACAGCACGCCATATTACTGTTATGAAGTTCCCTAAAATTCACCTACAACTTATTTTTTAGCATTTACAGTTTGCCTGATTACCACCCCCCACGTCCACATTCATAGTAATAGTGGTGTGTAAAATAATAATGGTTTAATTTGGAGTGGTAATATAATTTGCGTGGCCTGCGCGGTGCCGCCCATACGTTTTGTAGCATTTTGTGTGGCCCCTTCATCCGGTCGCACATTCGGGAGTCGAGTCACAGGGGAGGTCGTAAAAACACCATTACCGAGGTAAATAATATAATAGTTTTATTACATACCTCATTAGTATATACATTAATAATAGTTAAATAAAGCATTATCCACATAATCCTCACCTCCCAATGATGATGATTACGATGAGCCTTCTTAATGTAATTACGTTTTGATAGTTCAGTAGTACATAGAGATTTTTTATTTTGAAATGATACGCGCGGTTATAGAATAATTTGATTAGTCAAATTTTAAATGGTGTTCTCTAATATAGACTTATAATAAACTTAGGGATCGAAACAAGCCTACGAAGAAAATCCGGAAGTAATTAGTAGGTCATTTTTATGTAGACAATAATTGATCTCCAATCTCCTTTCAGACGCTTTTAGCATCTTGTTTTGGAATCAAATAAATATTTTAATGACTTAAAATTCCTTTATACGAAAAAAACATATAATGTGGAATTAATACTCGATACTGCAATGTAAAAAAGACAATTTTCATTTGTAAGATCCGCTCCGCTATACCGTGCTTAAATATCAGGTACTCAAATCATGGCTGAAACAATCTCAATCAAAATTTGTTCTCGTCCATCGTGCGGAAAAAACCGTGATCTACGCGCATGAACAATTGACTTTTAAAGTAACATTTAAAATTTGCATAGTAACGTGTCTTTGATTAGTCACTTTCATGCAATAAGAGTTTAAAACATATTGTTAACACGACTGAAAGTATGCATTGAACACATGAAACACTGAATGTAATTGATTATCCGTGTAATAAAATGTATTTCGAACGACATACACTAACGAAGAGCATTACAACACGCACGTAATTTGTACGGATAGTGTGCGCTATTGGTTGATTGCAGAGGACACGGGATGCGGCGGTGTGGCGGCGTGTCTGCCGATGTGCAGGCTCTCGGCACGCGAGCCAAACAAAACGAACTCATTTAGACGATCCAAATGATCACCACGATTGACTAAAACCGAGCGGAACAGTGGAGAGGCATGAGGCAGCACGCGTCCGCCGCATCCGCCGCGCCCGCGCCGCCTCCATTACCAGCAAATCGATTCGAGCAGCGCATAAGGAACGAGCAAACGCTCAGCCACAATTACCCACACCCGTGCCATGAACATTCCACTATTGAATAAAACGTTTTTGTTTAAATCCGAGACGAATCACAAATTTGAATACTGTTGTTATTCGGGGCCGTCTTATTTACGGTTTTTATGAAGTTTTAACATGCGACGGTGGCGGCCGCGGCCGGCCGCGCAGCCCCCGATGTGTTTATTGATTCACGCCGTCTTATGAATATTCAGTATTTCACACTGTAATTACAACATTTGACGGAACATATTGGATTCTGTTTATTAGAAATTACCGTATTGAGGGTTGTGAAAAAAACAGCGAGTGCGATGGCGTAATTATATTTTTTCACGAATACGCGCAGTTTAAATGTTTTACGATTTCAAGTTTCCATTTTTTGCAATAAGTAATCGATTAATAACGAGACATTAGACCACAATGCGCTCGTGCTGTTCAGCCGTCAGAAATCGCGCGTGAATTATTGTGACGGTGAAATCGCTTTTCCCAAAACGCGATTTGCTTCACGGCGCGTTACAAAATCATAAAATAAAATGAAATAATGTTTGTTGTGACAGCGCTTCCCGCATGACAAAATACACCCATTTATTTTAGACAACAATGTAGTGAACATCGGTTTAATGACCGTGTCATGCAACAGAAATTACCCTTTAAAATTCGACTCTGACTTTGTCAACTGCTGCGATTATCTGGCGCACATCGCGATCGCGGCGGCGTGTCTCGCTAATGAATCATTTGTTATGTTAATAACTAGCCTTAAATAATGTTTAAATAATGCAAGCATCATTCAATCTCCAATCTAGTATTAATTAGATTGGAGATTATCTTCTTACTGAAGAACATATAGTTTACAATCATCAAATACAATAAAAATAATGAGAGTCATTAATACTGCCGTCGCATTTAAACTGGTTCTTAATTTTATTGATATCAAATTGTATGCAAAATTTCAGTGGCCAAACGTTGGCACATTCTTAAAACAAAGTAAAAATAAAACAATTGCGATGCTGCAGGTGGAATAAAACAACAAGCGATACAAAAAGAGTGGAGAGAGACGTTCCCGTCACCCGCATAGCGTCCCGCGGAATTGTCACGCCGTGAAATACTGGCCAAGGACTGCTCGCAATTGAATTTATTTTGCCCCGATGCGGTGTAACGATCTAATAAATCTAGAGGATGCGGCCGTAAGTCTGGGTTCACCGCAGAGCTCGTAATTCACGCGCGCAATGTGCCGCGAAATCAATAGAGCTGACAATTCCACCGCGACACGTTGCTGTTCCCTCCACAACGGTCTGGAAAAACAAAAACTCGTACATTATTACTCTTTTGAGGGATTATAATTCCTTAAATTGGGCAGCAGCCGATCTGTCATTCGCTAATATTGCAGTACCTTCGTTTTAGTGTCCGTAGGCACTGCCCTTGCTGAAGGTACGGATAATTGAAACTTTATTGACGATATAAACACATATGATCTAGCCAAATTCAACCATTTGTTAACGGCCACGTATTTTAACAAATCCAGCCAACAAGCTATGTACTTGTCACACTCTCAATAATATATAAAACCTATTTGATTAGCAATTAGTGACTAAAGGGAATTATTTTTGACCATAAATAACATCATGTCATGGTCCATGGAAATGTCCCGATGCGGGTTCGAAGATGAATGGATTTTATTCAACTAGCCGCTAGAGATACAATTTTCGAACAATGCTGAACTATTACTACTGTCAAATTGCAATAACTAGAACCTGTCGAGGACGCTAAAGTAAAAAATGGTCCATGCCACTTCTGACGCGTAGAGTTTGCTCCTGTGCTGGAAAACCTGTCTATTATAGGCAAAGAAAGTAAATAAATCTATAATAATACCCCAAAGTACCCCTGGCTTTATACGAACATCGATGAAGAAACTCTAATAAAATACTCTAACTGACTGCCTTACAGCTGTAACACTCACAATTTTGACAGCTTCCTTGGCGCAGTTAGTAAGGCTGTGAAACGCGAAGCCGCAGGGGGAGCTATATATTTATGAGACCCACAAATATTAAGCTCCTGTCTGGGTGTTTGTGAGACCTAAAAATCTCTCGTAATTTCTGATACCCATGACACAAGACTTAATTGATCTTAATGTGGTGTCAGGACTATGTATGCGACTGTTGGATGTATTTATTATTATTATTTATTGACGTCAACCTACAACAAAAACACAACCACAAAAAAACTAGACAAATGGAAAGCAAGCGGTAGGCGTCATAGCATCATTACTTACAGTGTTGGAATATAATCTGTCAATACACAGGGCAACGAAGTTTAATGGAACGGCGCAATCAAACGCAGGAACAAGCATAAATTTATTAACGATGCTGAAATATCACCACATAAATCGCTATCTCAGCCGTCAGTTTATCGACAATTATTCTTAATTGGATTATGAAAGCGGTGCATGCTGTGTTCGGCGCAAGGTGTGGACGCTAAGCGGTAACGTGCTGCACTGGCAGATTAGGGAGGTAATTATAGTTGTAATTGTGTAATAAACTTCAAATATGTGTGATTTAAATTGTTCATACCTAATATGCATATCAGCTTGCTCCTAACACACAACAAAACTTGTTTTATAAATAGCCCATACATTTTTCGATGCGCTTTATCGAAAGAAAAGTTAAGCTGTGCAAGACGGCCTGACGAGCTCATCATTGAAATAAATGGTACAAACTAGCACCTGGATAGCACGATGGACTCAGGGCGCGGTTTAATTTAGTTAATAGACGTACGTATAGTAGCCGAAATTGAGTATATTAATACTAAACTAAATAAACTCTACAAATATCACTTGCCATGGCTTGGCCACCACAATTACAAGAGGACGTTGGCAGGGTATACATAAGTATGTATCAACACAATTAGGCTGTGGACGGAAGTCTTATTCCATGTCATCACGGAAGATATGATAGAAGATTCGATAACGCTAAAAAGTGGGCATAATCGCGGAGGTAGAGCAGGAAAGGGGGTCCCGGTTCTGTCCAAAATAACATTAGTTAGAAAGAAGAATTGTGTAGCTAATTAATATCAAGAACCAATACTTCTCCAGCCAAAAAAAATCCATTGCAGAATATAGGCTCTCCCCAAGAACTTAAATTAAGTAAATAATTATTATGGCCTAAGCCCTCCTAATCAAACTCTTGACTGTACAGGAGTCCCGTGCTTAGTAATGGGCCATTGTGGGCTGATATAGCCACCGAATTACTTACTTATATCTCAATCTGTAAAGTCCGCTATTCGCTCATGCCTCGTCCCGCAGCATGAATACAGCGGGCGCGAATCTCGTGCTGATCTGCTGGAGACACGGCAGGGGCTCCGGATTGGTCGGGAGAAAGGGGCGGCCCTCGCACCGCCTTCCAGCTAACTAATCAACTAATGTACTACACACTACTTGTGTCATTGCAATTGAACTATTTACTCATAGTTGTGTGACATTAATTCCATTGACGTCTTAGAGCTATTATTAATTTGACTCAAAAAATATAAGTATTATTCCGAGTCCATGATATGCTGTGGCTATCTCAGTTTAATCAAAATTCGGTCAATATTACAGAGAGACGATGGAAAATATAGAAACCAGTAGAACTAATTTATCAGTCGAAACCAATATTAAATAACCGTGCAGAGAATGTAGTCCAAAAATCAATGACAAATGAGCACAATGAGCGAGTAGTTGACTAGGAAACGACGGTTCATGGGTTGAATCTTGGCGACAAAAGTAATATTTGTTTCAAGTAGTGCTATGGTAACTGAAAAAAACCTCTTAATCTCTAAAATCCACAACACAAGGACTTCTACTGGACGCGACTGTGTTTGTGTCTGTTGAAAGCTTTACATTTTATACAACACATACCAAGTTTGAGAATTGAGATATAAAAATAATAAGTTCAGATTTCTTATCTAGAACCAAAAGAGATAAGTAATTAAGTTGAAATATAAAGTTAACTATTCGACACAGCAACAAAGCGATTACAGAATGTCAACTAATTAAGACAATTTGTCCAAAAGAAACACAAGGGGCAGTTTCTAATGTGGGAAAAGGATTTCAAGATAAAAGACAACAATATCATACATTATCTTAATGTCCCAAACAAATCTTTTTACCTCAATTGAATGTAATTAAGCAACGAAAATAGTTATTTAAAGTAGGAAGTAATTTGAAACAACTCATTACTTATACATGCAAAAATACCCGCGCGCTCTTTGAGCTACTGTAATCCGTTTTAATTGCGGAAATTGTCTTAAACAAATAACTTCTTAATTTTGATGTAATACTTTGTATGCTTTAATTTGACATTATTTGATGAAATACTGCCGCGGAGATATGATAAAAAAGATTAATCGCTTTATTACTTTGAATTTAATGTGGCACGCGGATGTGGGTAATTTTATTCATTAGCGTCTGTAGCAATTTCTGTTGTGCGTTGCCACGGGAAAGTGCCATTTTATTGCTCGCTTACTTTGCACCGTTTCTTCAACAAATTACACACAAGATTATTAAGAATTTAATTATGTTATGACCTCATGATCGTCGATTATTCATGCATACCTTAGTATGTAAATAGAATTTAAAAGTTTTAACTTTTAAACTTAAGAGTCAGGAGTGTGATATTCAGAGAAAAGTATTGCGATTAACATTATAGGCAGACTTTGATATAAACATGAAAATTGAAAATATCTGTGGTCATGATAAATAATTAGTATATTTCATTTAATTTATAATATCTACGTAAAATACGAAATAGTCGTGTTAAAAAAAGTACAACATTTAAAAATAACGGATTATGTTATTTAAATTAAACATTAACATAATTAATTACGCAACATTCATATTAAAATCTGAAGCATAATATGTAAGCAAATTGTTTGAGGTACACATGTTGTCGATACTTGCCAGTCGCCACACACTCGCAGCAAATAAATTCAGTCAAACACAAAATTAGACACCGGATTTCAAAAACATTAAATTATTGATAACCAATAAAAATATTAAAATAAGGTGAGGGTTCTTTAAGTCACGTGTGACGAAGTAATTGAACAGATCGGCATACTTAAATGTGTAAAATGTCGAGACTATAGTTTTGCATAATTTGACACCGTATGTGAAAAGTATCGTGTTCATCATTAGATGCAGTGCACTCACTTTGTCAAGCCAGAATAAGAATACATACTTGATAGTGGGTACTTTGTTGTTTTTTTTAAATATTAGGTACCTTTGTAAGGTGTTCTAATCGACCTTCGGATTGACGCGGAAAACAAAGAGTTTAATAAAATTCTTGAGAGGATTGTTCTCAATTAATAGTGAAGTAATAAAACTCAAAGGCTGCCGGCAGGGACATAGCATTAACCGACTAATGGCTTGTGATTATGATATTTACAGCTACATGCGATGGGCTTAAGCTGCGGTCTCGCCAGAGCGTTTCTGACTCAACTCTAAACATTTGGAAACGGGACTTTATGCCGATTATGGGAATACGTAAAAGTGAGGTTATTTTAGGTTAGGAAAACAAGTTTCCACGGACTTTAGTTATGGACTAAATATCTTGTGTTTAGTTTTTAATTTTAAAGTTACAAAGTATAAAACCAGTTTCTGTTTTTGTAGTGGGATAAATGTAATATATTATTATGTTAATTTTCTAAATAAGATGTTATTAAAACAAGCGACTCTTATTAATGACTCGGTGTTGAGTATAATAGCGGAGTAAACGCGACCATTTCGAAACGAGACCGCACCTTATGCAAATAAGGCGGCTCGGGGCAAAGCGTTGCCTAAATATTAGTTTAATATTTGGGAGATTGTATCACGGACTTAGGCGAACAACATTGTAACTCGTATTATGTGAAGGTGATACAGTTGGGTAGGAGTTGTTCAAGCCTAAGCCACTAGATGTCGTTTTTATACGATATTAAAATAAGTTTGCCGTAACAAAACAAGATTTTTTATTGAAGTGAAACTTCTTTATCGACGTATGGGAGAAATTTTATGTCAAAAATTGTAACGTTTTTGTGTTACGCGCCATCTTTATTTCTAAGTCACATTTTTCCGATACGTGCCATATTTATTTATTTAAAGCTTCATATTTGAAAGTGTAACGATAACAATAATAGTAATAATTCTATTATAATTAATGAAAAGCTATCATAATCTAAGTAGCAATAAGGTGAAATAATTGTATTATATGTATCCTTGTCTATGATAATAAAACTTTATTTAATTTAGCTTTATTTTACCAATTCTGTAAATTTGTAAGTGGGGCATTTCACGTCAAGCGGACAACCAAAAAAATATGAGGTTGTGAATTTTGTTTATACTCTGGTCAGTTCTACTTCTAGGGGACGTGAATGAGTACACACAATTTTTTTATTGTATGATGCTTAATTGCTGAGTTATGAGCTGTTAAAAAATGACTAACAATGAAATCACGAATTTTTGGATATATATTATGTTTATCAATTAATTCGTAAAAAACACTAAAAAGTATTGTTTCTTATAGTTAAAAATTTGAAGTTTTTATTTTTTTATAGAATTCTAAATTTGAATTTTTTTGAGTATAGTAAACCGGAAGTGAACATTTCAAATCGATTTTTGAGTAACTCCGACACTTTTTTTTTAAATATTTTATCCTTGAATTAAAGCTTTAAATGTACTTATTCTTCACAAAAAAAATTAAAACATGATCTCCAATAGTTTACGAATTAGAGCATATAGAGTACATACACATAGCTATGACAACTTTCTAAGCAATCGGGTTTATGCGCTAACATGCTAAATTACTACGCAATTAGTATTTTATTCCTTCATTCTAACATGGATAAATATAAAAATAAACGATTTCTTTAATTCTTCACAAAAAAATTGCCAAATGTTTAAGGTTTCCACCAAGACCATCACATGGCCCTTTTCCATGAGCGGTGGCATGGAAGTGTAATTGCGTTTCTTTCTTAAAATCTTGTTTGAAGTAAATTAGGATCACAAATTATCCATCCCTAAAGGAGAAATTCTCGTTCAATGTGATTTTGCCGAAAATTATAGTTTTGTCGTACAAGATTCTGCCCAATTATTTCATTGGAATAATGATCAAGCCACGCTTTTGACATCTGTTTATTATTGTAAAGATGGAAATGACATTAAACATGGAAGCATCATAATGATATCAGACGATTTAAAGCATGAAGATTTTAAGAAAGAAGCGCATTTACACCTCCATGCCACTGCTCATAGAAAAGAGCCATGTGATGGTCTTGGGGGAAACCTTAAACTTTTGGCAACCCGTGAAAGTTTACAGTCTACGAATAGCGCTATCACTACAGTTATAAGATTATATGAATGGCCCAATTCATAATTAACTGATACTTCTATTTATTGCTGCTCGAAGGAAAGTATTCAACAAAAGCGAGATTTCCTACGAGTCCGTTTTGCTTCCGCTATCACCGTTCCAGGAACTAAACAAATGTATGCTTTTATTCCAACCAACGAAGGCTTATGTGTAAAGAGAATTAGTGCTAGTGCGAATAGTAAAACTGTGAAAATTACAAAATAAATCTCTCCATTTTATTTTATACTATTTCAATCTCAATTAGTAAAACCGCTCTAAGTCTTAAACTATTGGCGATCATGTTTTAATATTTTTGTGAAGAATTAAAGAAATCGTTTATTTTTATAATTTTCCATGTTAGAATGAAGGAATAAAACACTAATAGCGTAGTATTTTAGCATGTTAGCGCATAAACCCGATTGCTTAGAAAGTTGTCATAGCTATATGTATGTACTCTATATGCTCGAATTCCTAAACTATTGGAGATCACGTTTAATTTTTTTTTGTGAAGAATAAGTACATTTAAAGCTTCAATTCAAGGTTAAAATATTAAAAAAAAAAGTGTCGAAGTTACTCAAAAATCGATTTGAAATGTTCACTTCCGGTTTACTATACTCAAAAAAATTCAAATTTAGAATTCTATAAAAAAAATAAAAACTTCAACTTTTTAACTATAAGAAACAATACTATTTAGTTTTTTTTACAAATTAATTAATAAAGATAATATATATCCAAAAATTCGTGATTTCATTGTTAGTCATTTTTTAAAAGCTCATAACTCAGCAATCAAGCATCATACGATAAAAAAAATTGTGTGTACTCATTCACGTCCCCTAGAAGTAGAACTGACCAGAGTATAAACAAAATTCACGACCTCATTTTTTTTTGGTTGTCCGCTTGACGTGAAATGCCCCAAGTAGTAGATCATTTTTCGAAAAATGATGTCATAAAGAAGTTTCACTTCTTACGTGTGTACACTAATACACACACACATTTTTATTTTTTTTTGTGTGATAAGTTTTTTATTTTTATTTTAAACGAAATAAACCTTGTCGCACGGAAAGCTATATACGAGAAATATAACTGCTTGAGTATCACACCTCAACAGCGATTTTCCTTTATCAATTGTGTTGAAAACTCATATTTGTACAAAGCAATTTTTTTTTCAGCATACTACTTTAAATTGGCACAAACTGTAATAACTGGTAACAATGTTTGTGTTTAGAACAGGGTATCTATATCACACCGTGAACCCAAGGTCAGTTGTTTACAAGTTAGTTTGTAAGTTGCAATACTTGTCTCCGGTGATGAATAAATTATATAAATAGTACGAGGCGGGCTCTCGCTTTCTTGTAAATGATTTGGCGTTTTGCGTCTAATGGCCGGTTTGATCCACACACCCACATCTACATATTAGTGCCACAAATTATTTAATTGCTGTTTAGCTTTGCCGCGGTTACACGCAACCTTCAACTCGCGATGAAAATAAGCTCCAACAATGGAACTCAATTTTAATTAATTTCATACACTTGTATTTTCCTGATTTCGACACATTTGATGTTAATAACGAAGAAAAATAAGTATATTTTAATTGTTAAATTAAAATGTTTTATATAGAGTTGGTATATTAGTTTTGTTTTTATTTAAAAAAAGTATTATTTTGTGAATTGTGCATTATAATTTATTACATCTTAATTTAATTAATTAATGTTATCAAAAAATTATCCGCCATTTATATGTACGCCACAAAGTATGATAATTTAATTAATTTGTGAGAGATTGTTGAAGTCTGCAGTGTGGCACTCGGCGCGCGTATCGCATAATAAGTGCAAATAGTCGGTGATCAGTGCACTTTTTCCACGTCGGCCACCGCGCGCTTTTCATCAAACACGCCAGCCGTAATGTTTCGTTAATTTTGCTGACGGAACGATTGGCCACGGTCTCAAAACCGAAATCATTAACTTCACATTCCGGCCGTGGCGAAGAAAAAGAAAACTCGTTGAGGCCCGAGGTGCAAACAGGGCGGGCCGCCACTTTACTCACCCACCTTGTTCCGAAAGTAGTGACAAATGATGGCGGCATCTTTCATCTCCTCGCATCCATCGCCTTTTAGCATTCGAATATAAACCCTCTGATTATATTTTAAAGCATTAACTGCCTTGATGTGTTACCGTGATTAACAAAATGATAACGCAATAATGAAATTCGAAAATAATCGCAAATAACTTTCGAGCGCCTCGAGGGCGGTCCGCATCTACCTGAATTGAAAAAGGCATTGAAGTATTGCAAATAAATTAAATGTGTTCTCTCCGCGGATCTGCAGCTCGCCGGCACATCATTGGCCCATATAATTAGCTGACACAACCTATGGAGCAATGGTAAACTAGTAGAAATCAATACAGTCGTACAGAAAAGTTCATAGCATTATTGCAATAAATTAAAGAATAAGTACAGTTCTCGCTACAAATAAAACCGCTACATCCGAACTACAGAGTATTTTTATTTGACAGACATAATAACAAGCTAATAAAACGGGCTCAACTCCTCACCGTCCGTCGCACGGTAAATTAATGTCATAATAAATTCATCGCATTTCTAACCATTACACAATGGGTATGGGAATCGTGGCCGGCTCATGCATCATTCATGTCGATATTTTGCGAAATTCGCGCAAAATAATATGTGCAATCCAGTGGCCATTGTCTAAGGCCGATTATTGAAACACGACGCATTAAATTGATGGGCCATCGTATGCGGTAATAGAGCCTAATACGAGATAATTACAGGGAAGGATACTCGCACGGTAGTATGAACATGTGATACTTGATCGAATTAATGCATGCGTGATGCATCGCCGTGGCGCACTATTAGACGACCAACAAATAATGTCAGGTTAAATGCATTTGCGTACTTCCCACGTTTCTTGGAATTAAACTCTATGTTCAAAATAACTAACAACTGTAGAACTTACTTTGGCATTAACTTTCTTGAATGTTATTTTTTTAATTCAATGAATGGCGATACGAGCATGCCATTCGCCTGATGGTAAGCGATACGACCGCTCATGGACAGTAAAAAAACCAAACAACAACATGAATTATAAAGCAATGCTTGAAATTCCGCTGCGGTCGCCATCCTGAGACATAAGATGTTAAGTCTCATTATGTGGCTACTATGTCCTGTAAACTGAAGCACAACAGTGAATTTACGGTGTTGTTTGGCCGAAGAAATAGTCATTGCGGTGGTGCCAACCCTGGCGGCCTCTCACATATGAGAGGCCTAATGTTGCACTCTATTGTTGTTACCATTTAAAAACATACTTTATCAAACATACTCATTAAATCGCTGTGTCATTAAATAAGGCAATATTGAATGCCTAAAATGATGCATAATATATTCCACTTTTTAAGTAAAAAATACATACAATACTGGTTATTACAAAGCTTATAAAACATATTGCATACCTGTATGCGTACACGTAAAACCGTTTTAGAATGGGTACCTCAATAAATATATTCATTTGTGTAACACGAACCTTGAATAGGATTCCAAATGTCGGAATGGAAACATAAAGACATAAATTAAGGGATTAAATTCATAAAAGTATTTTTAATTATCAAGAGCGTAGTGCGTAAAACCAACCTATAAAAAGTGATTTATTCTTAATTTTTTTAATCAGTCTTCGTAATAAAAGATTAAATAAAGATAATTATGATTTTATAAACATTGCATTTACGTATGCGCGCACGGAACTATTAAAACGGTGGGTAATTAGAACATGAAGACATTCATCTTCTGTTTATTGCACTATGCTTAGTTTGTTTTATTAGGTAAAATTCATATTATTTTTTAACAGAGTAATCAGTAAAATACGATAAAAAAATATTAGTTGACTAAATTATTGCAAGACATTTATATAATCGGGCTTATGTGTTTTATAAAATTATTCTAAGCCGGAAAAATACGTTAATCGGGCTTATGTGTACATTTGCACAACAAGCAGTTTCAGATAAATAAATTAGACATCTTTTATTAATTCTAGAAAGTAAATCCAAGATTTTGAAATTTCAAGTTGAATTTTTCTATTACATATTCCTGTGTATACTTGAACCGATCCAGATGAGAAATTAATAAGTATGTTATTGAGCGGATCCTGTGTTGCATCGGCAATCTCGCCGCGGTAATTGCTGCTTAACGCGTCGAAATTTTAATTAGTTTGTGAAAATAACCGTCACTCCATCGCATATCGTTCAGTACAGATAGCGTCCAGACTGAATATTGTTCAGTATTCCGCATATTAATTAATTCCTTATCTGTTTAACTCTTTTGTGTCCTAAGCGTGTTAATACTAATAAGCAGGTGCCCGGCTGCCTCCGTGGCGTAGTTGTACTACGGTACGATTACTGAGGTCTCCGTTTCGAATCCCGGGTCGGATAAAGTGATATTGGATTATTCTATTCATTACCATCTCGGAGTCAGGAATTGGTGCTCGACGTGGTGATAGGTTCGCCCCCTATTGCATCTTGGACTGGAATATACAAAGTGAAATGTGGGTGTCCTGGTGGCTCCTCTGCCCACACCTTCTGGGAAAAAGGCGTGAGTTTACATGTATGGGTTACCTGTGGAAATGTCCATGTGGCTCCTCATAACAGTCACATCTGTGACGACGCATCTACTGTTTCAATGACAGAATGAAAAATCCATACTAAGTATTACTTCACGTCAATCTTATACAATAGTGGAACTTCCCTCCTCGAGGCGATACACATATACATACTTTATTCAAGACCATATTGTTATATTTAATATTGATGTCTAACAATTCTTATATGACCTAATTCGAAACCTCTCATAAACTACAATCTATACATATAATAAAAATGTAAGTGGTCGATGTCTGTACATGGAAAATATATAAGAAATTTTAACGCGAGGGGTCTTTATAACAGCAACAGAAGCCAAAACAATTTTTTTTAGAATTTTTGTCTGTCTGTCTTTCTGTCTGTCTGTCTGTCTGTCTGCATGTTTGCTTGCGCATCACGCAAAAACTACTGCACCAAATGAGATGCGGTTTTCACAGTTGTATTGCTGTAGGTTCAACTTAAAAACTGGTATATGTTGCATTTACATACAGGGTGATTCTTTTTGTTTGCTTGCACATTACTCAAAATTTACCGCACGAAATGAGATGCAGTTTTCACAGTTATATTGATGCAGGTTCAACTTGAAAAGTGGTATATATTTATTTTACATACAGGCTGTTTATTTTTGTTTGCTTGCGCATAATGCAAAAAATACAAGACGAAATGAGATGCGGTTTTCAAATTTAAATTGGTGCAAGTCCAACTTAAAACTGCTATATGTCTTATATACATACAGGGTGTTTCTTTCTATTATCTATACATATAATAAAAATGTAATGAAAGATAAATGAGAAAAACTAATATGGGGAGTCTGTATTAACGTAAAGAACCCAAAACAATGATTTGTAGAATTATTTTCTATTTGTCGGTTTGTCTGTGCGGTTGTGCGCGATGAACTCAATAATCGCTTAACAGATTTCGATTAAATTTGGTATGGAAGTAGCTGACACCCTGGATTAACACTTAGGTTACTTTTTATCCCGAAAAATTAAGTGTTCCCGTTTGATGAGGAAGGAATTCCGATATATTTGTTACTTTTTATACTCAAAGGGATGGGATGGGACTGGATTACATGCCTTGAGTGAGAATAAGATGGGACGGTCGGGATATAACGGGACGGGACGGGACGGGATGAGAAGTACCAAATAAAGTTAATCACGCTGACGAAGTTTGCGGGCAGAAGCTAGTATATTATAAAATTGAACCTTTCTAGGTGCAAAGCCAATTTAAAATTAACACTATATCCACTGTCTTTTAATTTAAACACACGTTACAAGCAACTGATAAGCATATCATGTTCAATACCTCCATTATTATAAATTTATTTAACACCACGTTTAATTCACAAAAAGGTTTCAGGTTCTATTGGAAAGTTAATCAAATATCAACTGGATGTGGGGGACAAATGTTACCTTTCCTTTAAAGGCAAGTCTTTGTACCACGTCATAGATTCAAACGATAACTGCTAACTAGACAGGCCTTTATTGCACGTATCAACTTAAATATGCGTAGTAATTAATTTTATAAGTTTTGCGGTGGATTGCATCCGCGCCAGCTTGTGTTGCAGAAGTACCAATGACAGTGTGGAGAAATTGAAAATCTATTTGTAATCTCTGGGTTTTTTTTTAGTGTGAATAAATTATTGACTTACATTCTTCTTTACTTTTCGTTTAAGAGAGGAAAGCCATCATGAACCATGCTTGGTGCGCGAATGGAAATAAAACAGACACTATAGCTTGATGTTAATCGTGCTCAACTTATTTCTCAATTTCAGTTCGTCTTCTGCTATATTTCATAGGATGAAAATTCAGAAAACAATGATAGCGAAACATCTGCTAGGATTTAAGGTCTGTAACTTGTCGCCTTATCTCGTACATGATCAGCAACTACGTAGTTTAATGCACAAATCAGCTCCACTTTGTTGAATCTTCTCTTCATTGCCGGGTAATGATTATTTTTGACGAAAAAACAATTATATTTATATGTAACACTAGCTTCTTCCCGCAAACTTCGTCTGCGTAAGTAACTTGATTTGAAATTATCCTTGTTTGTAATTCCCCATCCCGTCCCGTCCCGTCCCGTTATATCCCGCCCGTCCCGTCTCATTCTCACTCAAGAAAGCAGTATAAACCAGTCCCTTCCCATCACTTTGTGTATTAAAAAGTAATAAATATATACCGGATTCCTTCCTCATCCCACGGGAAAACTAATTTTTTCGGGATAAAAAGTAGCCTAAGTGTTAATCCAGGGTGTCAGCTACCTCCATACCAAATTTCATCTAAATCTGTTTAGCCGTTTCCGAGTTCATCGCGCACAACCACACAGACAAACAGATAAACAGACAAAGAGACAAACATTCTAAAAATCATTGTTTTGGGTTCTAATACATTAATTCAGTCCCGCCATATAAGTTAAATAAGATTTAATGAGAAATCATTTATCTTCCATGTACAGACATCGATCAGTTACAAATTTATTATATATGTATAGATTTTGTGGTTGGTAAAGCCTTACTAAAGCTAGCTAGGAATATAGCTTGATCGAGGTGGTACCATTATCTCAGAGAAATTCCGCATAAAACTTTAAGACTACAACTTATTAAAGTGAGATTATACCAAATTCCTCTCTCTTTAATTCTTCTCTATTTAATTGAATTGCCTTCTTTGTCTACATGCAGGAATACGTTTCTTCCCCCAAAGGTTTAAGCAAAGGTGGCACAAGTATCACTAACAGTTTGCCTTTTACTAACAAGAATTTACGGACACTTCGGGTAATTTTTTTTTTTTTTATTGCTATGAATGACGAGACGAGCCTGCCATTCGCCGGATGGTAAGCGATACGACCGCTCATGGACAGTAGCAAAACCAAACAACACCATGAGTTACAAGGCATTGCTTGGCAATTCCACTGCGCTCGCCATCCTGAGACATAAGATGTTAAGTCTCGATATGTCCAGTAGTTACTCTGGCTACAATGTCCTTCAAACCGGAACACAACAGTGCATTTACACTGCTGTTTGGCGGGAGAAATAGACATTGCGGTGGTACCTACCCAGGCGGCCTCTCACATATGAGAGACCTACCACCAGTAATTTTAGTAATACAACATTCTTACATAAATTGGATTGGCCATCCTGAGAATTGAATCCAGGACCAAAAAGTTCGCAGCCTATTTTCATTGCCATGTCAACGCCCTACGTAGTGCGAATGTTCATATAGGATCGTGATCACCAACCAGGTTGCTCGTTTGATGGATAAAGATACAAAAACAAGTCTATAGCCTTGACGTATAAAACATGGCAATTAGACAATGGGCCTTGTTACAGCCAACAACCTTAATGTGAACGAATTATTAAGCAGACACCGTGTTTAGAAACGTAACGATATCCGGCGGATGCTAGAACTGAGTGAGGTTTGATGAAGCAGGATCTAGTGACTTGATTGATAAAAAATATTTAATTCATAATAATTCTACGAGTATAAACCATTAAGTTTAACTTTTACAAATGTAAAAAAAAGAATATATTTAAATGAAGACACAGTTTACATCTTACAATCAAGAAAAGTGCTAAGTTCTCTGCCACAAAATTTATCCATGAATACACAATTAGTTTAAGCACTCTATCATACAAAATGAGCGAAAACTAATCTGTTAGCACATTACACTTACATCGGAATTTCCAGTGGTATTAAATGCTTTATAATTAACATTTTATAACCACCGAAATCATTGATTGCTCGAAAACATCCGCGATACGTGTTTTGGTAGCGCGAAATTAAACGAAACAAACAAAGTAGACGCCATTCGTGGGGCCATTAAACAGTGCTGATAATAAGTTGATATAAAAACCAATCAAGTTTTATTGACTATCAACAATTATGTATATTTACAACTAATTATAAATAAACATCATTTCGTAATAGTACCAATGTAACACCGGCCATTCAATTATTTTCGGTTAATTGATACAATGTCAGATGAACGTTGGAATCGTTATAAAACATCGGAGTCGTTAAAATGTATTGATTGATGGACATGTTAATTCGATTATAAAACCACATATATATTAATCCTTTAACATTTACATACATATTGAATTATTGGCATTTTGCGGAATCCGTTATTATTTATTCAAATGTTATGGGATTAATGTTGGCCGCAATTCATGTATTTTGTCAGTCACCATTGATGGGATTGCCCTATTGACATCAAATGTGCTACTGATGTCTTCACACATTCGTATGCTATGAATTGGTAAAAAGCCGGCATGGCGTATTGATATTATTGATTTCACATCATTAATATTACACAACGAACAGCAGCATACCGTGTGGTCCTAGATTGAGTTCTCATGTTATTTCGAAGATTAACTTGTGACAACTTTAAAATTTTTAAATAGCACAAAATTATCTAATATTCCGGTTGTTGGATTATTTTTATTAAACAAAATTATACCTACGTTTTAGTCTAGAACATACTCCCCACTTAAAAAACACAATAAGAACGATAATACAAGGAATCTTTCATTAATTTTATATTTTACAATTGATGTTTACGAAAATATGAAATTTTATAATAAAATATGACTGTCACAGAAAATATTACAAGTGTAACTAATTATTAAGACCTTGAATATTTTATCATTGTTAACGTCAAATAATGAAATACTTCCATTGCGGGAATTAATTTAATAGACAAATAAATTATTTTAATTAAAATTAATAATGCAGTCTCTATTCATTCTGAATTACTCACAAAACATTTGTTTTATACTTTTCTTGTTTATTTTTGTATCTTATAGTTTAGCCTTTGTTTTTACGTGCTGTCTTTTTTCTTTTTATCATTAAATAAGATTTTATTGCGCTCTCTTATTTATTAAAACCGTCACTGGGAACCATTGTGCATGGAGCCTTGTACCACCTCTAAGGCAAATTACTCAGATATGCATATTTTATCTACTCAGTAGATGGACATTCAAAGCTATATTTGCCATCAAAAATAAAAAATGTACCTCTGATGTGTTGTTTTATGCCAAGCTCGATAGCAACCGCATCAACTGTTAGCAGGGGGAGACTATATGATCCGAAACGAAGTTCGAATGTCAGGATGTTCGACGTCCAAAGTAAGTTATAAGCTTCCCACTTCTAAAAATCAATACTATACTCTATGAGACTTATCATAAAGTTCGAACTTACTCTATGGTAACGACGTACATCGAAGATTCGAATATTTTATGGAGTAACTAGGCACATTGGTACACCTTTACCTATGACCTTCGAACATTCGGTTTCGTTTTGGATCATAGAGTAACTCCCCGGTATCTGGACATATGTACTCAAAGGTAAGTTGCGTTCATCAACCCATAAATCGATTCTGCAGTGCATAAACGTATCATGAGCTATCTTCTCACCGCTATTTTTTATTCATTAAACCCCAATGATGCCAAATACAGCTACGTTAATAACGTCAAAACCAGTTGATTTTCACTTGATTGAATAACGCGCATCGTTCATGCATATTAAACATCAAATTGAATTTGATATTTAATGATTGATTTCGGTTTATCAATATGCGTATATGTATTTGGTATTAATAATGATCATTAAGCAGCGGGTGTTTTAAATATAAATGATTGGTGAGGCGCCTTTGTTAATGTAACTTTCAATTCATCAATCTCTTGAAAACAATGCTGTGGAATAATTACAGCGCAACAAATCGCTCGTGCTGCCAAGTGAAGTTGCCGGTAACATTCCTTAACACGCATCACACTTCAAACGAGCGGTTCACCAGTCACCACTAGCAAGCCTCTATAACTGTATTGTCTTTTAAACCAATTTTTATATCAATTTAAGTAAAACTTTAATTGGTAAACGTATGATATGGTACTTTCACGTGTCGCGGTGTAATGTCGGAATGAAAAATGCATTTTTTATGTTTTGTAGTTTGTAGCATAACAAATCACATAGTCAGGTACTTACCAAAGGTATAGGTTTGGCACATATTATGTGAATTAATATTATTTTATATTAATTCCGTTTGTAGAATATTCGCGGTCTATCATTCGGACCGTAATCTTAATTATTTTTCTACAATATTTTCATCAATTCATCCATCATAGTTTATTATTTTTATGAAAGTAGTCCATGTTTAACAATTTTGTTAAACCCCTAAACATACATGAGTGTCTTAAAATAACGCTAAATTATAATGCCTTTGTCATTCTTTTTGGCATAAGGATAACTGTCTACTACAGCGTAGCATACTATGACGTACTATAAACGTATCGGGCAAAAAAATCCTTGTATGAGCCTTCATAAGGATCATTTTTGCCTAATACGTCATACGTTTATAGACGGAACCTCTGGTGGACAGTTTTTTTCGTATTAGTTAATAGTCACAGATCTATGACGTTTCACAATAATAAAAAAAAACTTTTTTGTCTGTATTACTATACGATACTTCAAAATGTTTCGGCTAGGGGCACTGATCCTTTCATAGCACGTTACCATTGCTTTTTACGTTGTAGTTGTTAAAGACCCTAATGATGTAATAAGCGTCATCCTAAGGCTCAGTTGCAAAAAGTAACTTTGACTATAACAATGTCATCGCCATACATTTGTGACTTTTTGACATTGACATTTTCAAAGTCAAAGTTATGTGCAAAGTTATTTTGTGCACCTGAGCCTAAGACATCAGTTTTGTTCCCAGTTGTGTTATTCGAATAGTAATATGAATATAGATATTGTATAGTTGCCCAGCCTTGTCGCGGCTCTATTCAATGTTCAGTGTTCAGTTATTGTCGGTTAACACGAGCTTCCCGTAATTTGTTGTGTAGAGGCGTTCGTATATCGACAGTGCCACGATCGGCAACGTTTATGCCTCGTCTTAATTAATATGATTAATGGCGCGAAGCAGCGGCGCGTTTTGAACTCGCCTCGCCGTTGTAATCGAGAAATAAATTAATTTTATGAGTAGTCCTCTTTAATAGAATAAGGGCAGATACATTTGCCGCCCGCTCCCAAACGTTCGGATCTTTTCCCGGTTCGTTACGTTTCTATAATTTAAAAATTGGGCGTTAAAACTAACCGATTATAATTTAAATTTATGATATTATGCATATAACGTGTAGGAAATGTGACGGTTTATAGGCTCCACTAACTAGCCAAGCGACTGCACTGCCCCTAACGACTGATTATAATAGTGCCGACTACACCCGCTTTTTCATTCACCTACCTTATATACCATGATCCAGATATAAATAGAACTAATGGACGTATTTTATAGTCTATAAGTTTATAACGTTTAGCATGTGGTTATCCTTCAAAAATATAATTACGATGAGTCATGTAACAACAATTTAATCAAGTCGCGTTAAAACAAATATAATTAATATATATCGGTACCTTTTCCGAAAACAGTATTTATTTATTTTCCCATGTTTCTAACTAAACTTTAACAATAATCTTAGCAAGGTGTTATGAACTTTATGGGGACAAAATAAGGTATAAATTGAGTTTAGCGCGTGTAGTGTCGGGATCGCGCCGCGGGCTGAGATCGTGGCAGAGATAATTAGAGAGCGCAGCTCTGTGGGAGCCATAAAAACGGCAAATTGACCGGCGGGATAACCAGAAAGGCACAATGTGTTAGATAATAATTTCCAAATTACAGGTTATGTTGGTTCGCGAGCGAGACTCGACCAGCTCTTTTTTCCCGAACGCCGACTGAGGTGCTAAGGGCAGGCTAATTATTATTTGGGTATCAGAGCGAGGATTTTAGTGCAGCTGCTACCTGTATAAATATTTATTATTAAAAAACTTTAAACGCCAATTTTATTGGAATCCCAATTTATCCACCCAATTATAAATTGTTTTAAAAATAACAATCAACTACAAATAATGAAACTTGTAAAAAATTGATTCGAGGAAGTTCGTCCCAAGTCTTTTATTAACCGTGTTTGAACATTGGATACATATCATAACAATATTGTTTTTGCGATCGCTCTGAATGTTTATTTCTCGAACAATTGCTCCATATTTTATCGTTAAAATCTTCATAATTAAATCAGGAATTCATAAAATGTTTATTCAAATTAACTCCACATTGTTCCAATTAATCCCTCGTAGACATGGTACGATAGTAGGCGTATCATCCCAAAAGTCATTGACAAATAGGATTTGTCAACCAATCCAATGACAATGGCACAAAGACAATGGATGCGGAACGGGACACCTGCTGTGAGGGGCACGAGCGCATCTCGGCTCGGGGAGGCATCGGGGGGCTTTGGGGGGCGTCGGAGGGTGCCGGGGGCGTAGGGAGCCCCGGGGGGCGCCGCCACGCTCCCCCATTGGCCCGGGTCGCGAGGGCGGGGCGCGCGCACGCCTCCGCACCACAGCCTAGATTGATACAACGTTAAAGGGCAAATTATCTCGGAATATGTGATGAAATATGAGACGCTGTACCCTGATTGCAGCTGCCAATGATCTGCCAGAACATGCATCATGTTTACTAAATGATTGTAATGTTAATTGATATCAGGAAGAATAGCATCCTCATGGGTATATATTAAAAAGCTCTCATAATTTAGTTTATTTAATTTTTTTAACACATCCAACGGCTAGTAATTGAATTTGGTTGTTGTTAAAATATTAACTATTCAAAATTTAGTAAAAAATTTATGCAATATTCATGCAATTTCGCATTACGCAAAAAGTTCATTCTACAAGAAGTACAATATCTAAGTTAAATCGCTAAAGCTTCTGACATACCTTTAAACTGTTATAAAAACCAATAATTTATTTGTGGACATCAAATGCGCTTCAAGGGGGATAAAATACATTTAAAATTACATACATTTAAAATATTATTTAAAATCTTGTTAGTTTTATTGATACTCAAATATAGTAATATCGTTATTGTTATAATCGAAACCAAAACGCACTTTGAATAACGGACCACTTTTCAGTTTCGTAACATCCAGCAGCAATTTACTTTTAAATGTAAGTCCACTAGCATTGAAAGAAAAATACGACCCAGATTTTTCATAAAATGAGTAATAGAAATTCAGATGCAGACATTTCCTAGCCCTTTTTAAAGATAAACAGAAAATTTAGCGACAAAACTGCTGTTATAACATAATAATAAAATGCTTTCCTTAACTTATTAATTAGCAACTTAAGTCATGAAAACAAGAAACCAGACAAACAGGGATCACTACAAAGGCTGTTTCTAACAAAAACATTTTTTTTTAGTTTCCTAAATATGGAATATGACAATGGAATATGGAATATGGCAAACTTGCACACTTATCTAATATAATTTGAAACAAAACTATCAAAAATCTTTTGTTTTTAATTTATACATCTTGCCTGGCTCTGTCATAAAATATATTTCAATGTAAATATTCCTCGAAAAATAAATGAAAATTGGAACCGCAGCGCGGCACATTAAGTTAATTACGGAGCCAAATCGATTATTCCCAAACCTGCAGGTAAGGAAGCCCCGAGCGCTATGCTATCAAAATCTGAATTCTTTGATTGTTTATACACCAATTTCTCGAACCGTGTCCCAATACAATTGTATTTGTCAATGATAAATGGTCTCGCGCGGCGCTTTTCATCTCCTGCGGTCAAAGGCGCCGACCGTATTTTGCGACAACTTATTGTAGACTCTATTTATTATAGTGTAGAGTCTATTTTAGTGTACGTATTGATAATTACAACACAGGACTAAATGATACGGTACTAATCAAGGCATGGAATAAACGCGGATAATGCGGTTTAATATCGTTTGAAAGGAGCCTTTCGTCGGGTAGTCGTATTTACACATAATGAGTTTATTCAAGGGTCTAATCGAATGAATCGCGGTGAGTAAATAGAGTTTGAGTGTGGAGGAGGATAGAGCTCTCCCCAGGGGGCTTACATTCGCCTTTTCAACTGCTTTTGTTGGATATATGTAATTAAACAAATATTTTTTTGACTCTGGGGTGTAGTGTTAAATGGGGATTGTTAAATGATATTATTCATTTTTTGTGTAAAACATTTTTAGATTAATTAATCTTTTGAAATATCAAATCCTTTTGTATTGTTGCAATTTACAATTCTTACACACAAGTAATATTGGATTAGGAGACATCAAAAGACATTTAAAATCACTTAGTGATTCAATTAGAACCAGTTAAAAGTTTCTGATGAATTTCTCTCACGACTCTACTCTCGGTAGAGCTAAAATTTAATGTCATACGGCATCAACAATAATGCACCGCATATACCTACACTCCAATTGTAATGTGTTAAAATATAAACTCGAATAATAAAAATACAATGGCTAAGATTTGAAGAGGTGTGGCGACATAAAACGCTGTAGGGTTTTATTCACGATCCTTCGATATTTAAGTTATATAATAAATAATGACAAACGACATTTTTCAAGAAAACGATATTACGTAAGAAGTAATTTAATAGTAAATGAATAAGACTTTATTAAAATATCACAACGTATAGCATATCTAACAATAAATTAGAAGGAAAAATAGCAAGTCGCAAATAAAATGTTTTCTAAACTATTTCGCCTTCTTTTATTCTATTCCACTGACCTAATAATATTTGTAATAAAATAGAATTTCAATTCCATAAATCATATTTTTTTAAATACTATTGAGCATACTTTTTCCAACATTTATTATTCCTTAATTTTACAGTTAATAAATAATTTCCTATGTCCATACCATTACAGCTGTACAAAAGCAAACTAGTGAACATTACCCAAGCCGAAAACCGTCGACATATTGTCTACAGCTTCTAAACCGACGGCACCACAATCGAAGTCGAGATTCGTCATGCCGAAACCCATAGACATCCGTGACATTGCCACAATGAGTGCATACAGCACGTTAGATAAAAGATTAACGACGCAGACCACCTCAGCTGAGACTGTCATTTATTTTCAATAAGCTTTCACCACACACCTCGCTCTGTGACTGCGCTTAAATATCGCTAAGTCTACGTGCAGTTAATCTATGTGTAAAGGGTTTCTTAGATTTACGCGAATGTTACACATTGAAATAAAACTATTTTATACGGATTTTATCGCGATTTGGTTTAATTTTTACATTTTATAACTTCCCGACGTTTCGATTACTTTACAGCTTTCGTGGTCACGGGGCGGACACAGTCCGAATCGCGATATAATCCGTATAAAATAGTTTTATTTCAATATGTGTAAATTGGTTATGTAAACCATAAGTGATTTATATTGAAAACATTATGTTATTAATTTAAGTCTAAAATCTCTGTGGTATATTTTGACATAAATTTAAAAAATCCGCGATAATAATGTTGTTAATTAACCAAAAATATTTCGATAGTCATTTTTCTACGGTACAATATAAAATTATTTACTAACGAAAGTTTTATAACTATAACATTGGTATATTGGACTGAAAAATAACATTCGTATTTCGTTTTCGTTCATTTAAACAATTATCCAAGGACCGTTAAACGCACTCTATACGAAGGACAGTGGAGAAAATATATTGTATTTGTAATTTCCAATCACAGAGAAATCATCCATTAAACCAACCCAGAATTTCACAAACTATCGCCCGACAATAAATCATAGGAACAAAGGTCTCGTTCCGCACTCATTGTTTCTCTAGATCAGTTCGTCGTATGATTAGCAGGAGTAATTTAAAGTTTCAATGCAAATTGATTGCTTGACGTCGCTGCCATCCATCTACAGCCTTTGTTCGCAGACACAGCACAAGATAAACGGAGGAGATGTGACCGCGCAAACTTCATAATGCCGTTGATATGCAAACGTAAAATTGAAGTAAAATTTATAGTGGTGCGTTAAACACGCGGTGGCCATGTATGTCGGTTTTTATGGGTAGTCGTTTGTTTGAACTATTTTTGTTATTTATGGTATGCAATTTATTTGCACATTGCATTGCATATTGCATGATATACATTATGATGTAGTAAACGTAACAGTGTATACTTGTAAGTTATGTATTTCTTACACCCTTTTATTCTATTCAACATTCAAGGATGATTGATATTGATAATATCAATCCTTTTATCATATTTTATTATCCTATTATTTTTAACTTTGTCAAGTAAAATTAAAATTTAGTTAAAAAAAAGTTACAACATTAAGACACAATTGTTATTTGTTATCAACTTCATTTTTAATTCTGAAAATATTTCTCTGCATACTTAAACGTCTAAACTTCGGCATCTATGAAAATAAACCTTTCACATAAAATCATACAAGGTCACAATAAAATAAATTTTGACAAATCGTCCTGTTTTTGCCCGCAGAAGCTTGGTGATTATAGTTAAAGGTGGGCACACAATGGGGCGGCCCGGTCGCGCGTCGACCGGTCTGCGGTCGCCGACAATGCGGGCGCCGTTCCGACCAATTTTACACTCGGCGATTATACTTTATCGATATTTTATATCGAGACATCGCGTAATTAATAAACATTGTCGCCTCTTAAGTTAAGTCATTTCGTGTCCTTTACGCACGCACGCATTGAAATATTACCTCTATAATTAAACCCATTAAACAAACAATGAAAAATGAATGTGCATTTGCCGCAGCTTCTACTGTCTTGCTGTTCAATTACATTCATTGACTATAATTTAACTTTTATACAATGTATATGTGATGGACAATTAATATGTTTAATTGTTTAAACTTATGTTGTAATGAGGTCTGCTTGACAAAACTTCATACATTAAACAGAACTACACAGCTGGACACAAACCTTTATAAAAGAAATTCTAAATCAATTCGAGCTAGTATTAACTTTAAGATGGTGTCAGGCGGTATGTAAGTACGTGGCCCTCTAGCCATAAGACATGATCTGAAATAGGCAGCTAGGGTGCTGGCAGTATCTAAATGAGGCGAGCTAACAATCGGTCTAGCTTAGAGCGCCTCGGTTATGACGTAATGATGCAGATGATATCAAAAGAGGTTCTACTGAGTCTGTATTTTGACCTCATTTGTGAATAAGTGCACAGATACTTGGGGTATAATGGTATTGGCAGTCTGATGCGCGATATAAAGTATATGAGCTAGTAGCGTTTGCCGGGGGCTTCGGTGGTGTAAATATACGCAAAGTGTCGTCAGTTCAATACTAGCTAGAACTTTTGACGAACAGCAACTGAGGTGAGTACTTAACTAACATTCCTCAAAAAAATGTTATTGCTTTAAAAAACTTTACTTATTGAATCAAGTTATTAATCAGTGAAAAGCTTGTGAAACAATTGTGTGTTATAAGCTTACTGAATACGTTTTAATAAAAAATTTAGAAACCGCAATTATACGAGTACCCGAAAAATAACAACTTCATAAGTTTCACTTAATTACAGCTGTCATTGGCAGCAATATGGCGTCTGATTTTATAAATGTAAAATAATATAAAACTGAGTTAACCCTTGTAATTAGGCGTCTGTTGAGAAACCACCGCGCCGCCAAATGGTCTGCCAGCAATCAATTAAAACAATATTTGAAATAGTGCTTCTAAAAAAATTAAAAGGAAGCTCTCAAGCCATAAACATTCCGTATTATGTCCGAAAGGGTATTTCTATCCCGCTCTTCCCTATAATTATGTCTCTTTCCCTCTGCGCCGATGCGTCTACGCGTCCCATATTACCGACGAGGATGCGCGCTTGGATGAATTATGACCGGGCCGCTTTACCGCCAAAGCCTTGTTTGAGAGAGCCAAAAGTAATTAACTTCGACTTAGTTAAGATTATGACTTTGAAATTATCTTTAAGTTCTCAACAAAAACTTTAAAAATTAAGTTCGTAGCGCGTAGCGTTTGTGCTACGTCGCGCCGTAGCTCAACGCAATTAGTGCTAGGGTATATCTTGAATTGTACATGACGATGTTGTCTGTCGTAACTCATGTTTTAATCAATACCAATAGATAAGCCAGAAATAACCTTTACGTGCGGTCTAAGTGCTAACTTCAATAAATAAATAACACCCAACAGTCACATACAAAGTCCTGACCCCACATTAAGATCAATTAAGTCTTGTGTCGTGGGTATCAGAAACTACGAGAGTCTTTTCGGTCTCACAAACACCCAGACCCGAGACAAATATTTGTGGGCCTCACAAACATTTGTCTCGGTGCGGGAATCGAACTCGCGGCCTCTCGTTTCACAGTCGGCGTCTAACTGCGCCATGGAGACTGTCAACTTTAAGATAAGACTCGGAACTTACTAAGACTCGGTATAACTTGAATTAATATCATCGAAATATTTGGACTAAGACTACTCCACCATAAGTCATCTGAACATAGCAAGTCTTACATATTGTAAAATGTAATCTATTTATTGACATATTTTAACTACAAAATTACTACTGAAACACAGTTTGATGTATTGTTTCATAAAACTTTCTGAGTATTTTTTTTTTAAAGATAACTTTCATCAATTTAAGTACTCTCCAATGTTTTCATAAATAAATATCTCGAATTTAACGTAACAATTGTTCTACGTTTCAAACAACTTTTGCTACAAGTACTAAAAATGAAATAATTATTGCATCGCCGCGCGCTCCTATCTTGTCCCGCAGCCCACGTAACCACTCGAGCCGCTAATCGAGTTTGTCGGCCGATGTTATCTCTAAACACACGTTAATAGTACGACGCCTTCGCCGACACTTCGCCGCGCCGCCCGCCGCCCGCCGCCCGCTCCGCTTGCTAACTGCTCCCAACCATGCGCTTTACCGGCTATATATGAATCCTTTTTTGTACACGATTTTATCTATTGATTGCTCTAGTTTGGTTTTAAAGCAATGTTTTGAATTTAGAACGAAATCAAAAAGAACTTGTATATGAGATTATCGATGTAGGTAAGGTTCACAACGTTTTTATTCGCCACAGTAATTTATTAATTTCATATCGTTTCGTTCTGTTGCTGCCCTCAGCTAGTATAGATTATTTATAACATGATATTTCCGGTTAATTATAACTTTTCTGTTTAAAACTAAATACAATTTTCTATTTAGGTATACATGTAATCTAATTACCTAATTATTTTTTATGAAGCTATCAATGTTTAATTCACTATTGCGTGTCAAATCATAAATAATATTAAAATAATCATTATTTTATCTAAATACTAGCTTCTGCCCGCAAACTTCGTCAGCGTGATGCACTTTATTTAGTCCCGTCCCGTTATATCCCGCCCATCCTGCCTATTCTCACTCAAGGCATGTAATCCAGTCCCATCCCATCCCTTTGAGTATAAAAAGTAACAAATATATCAGAATTCCTTCCTCATCCCACGGGAACACGTAATTTTTCGAGATAAAAAGTAGCCTAAGTGTTAACACGGGTGTCAGCTACTTCCACACTAAATTTGATCGAAATCCGTTAAGCGGTTTCCGAGTTCATCACACACAACCGCACAGACAAACAGACATTAATTGAAAAAATATTGTTTTTATTACGTTAATACACATATTAGTTTTTCTCATTTATCTTCCATAATACAAAAAAAACACCCTGTATGTAAATATGACATAATATACCAGTTTTTAAGTTGGATCTGCACCAATATCACTGTGAAAACTGCATCTAATTTCGTGCGGTAGTTTTTGAGTAATGTGCAAGCAAACAAAAAGAAACAGCCTGTATGAAAATGCAACATATACCGATTTTTAAGTTAAGCCTGCAGCAATACAAATGTGAAAAACGCATCTCATTTCGTGCGGTAGTTTTTGAGTAATGTGCAAGCAAACAAAAAGGAGCATCCTGTATGTTAATGAAACATAGACCAGTTTTTAAGTTGAACCTGCAGCAATACAACTGTGAAAACCGCATCTCATTTGGTGCAGTAGTTTTTGCGTGATGCGCAAGCAAACATACAGACAGACAGACAGACAGACAGACAGACAGACAAAAATTCTAAAAAAAATTGTTTTGGCTTCTGTTGCTGTTATAAAGACCCCTCGCGTTGAAATTTCTTATATATCTTCCATGTACAGACATCGACCATTTACATTTTTATTATATGTATAGATAACATATATGTATAATATATTTAAAACGAATATAAAATACATGTACAAGCTTAAAAGATGAAACACTAGTGTCTGATATTGGCAATAGCTATGGTGCATCATCAAGAGTTCTTCAGTGTAACTTCATGCTTACCTAGTCCGACTTTCAGCTACCAATGCTATTATAGAATAGAATTGAATTGCATGACTACACATCATAATAAGAAGTACTATTCGATACGCAGAATGACCAATGTGACTTTCTTTGAATAGCTATTGTAGTTATAATAAAAATCAAACTAGCGGTCCACAGTTCACACCATTGCTCTTTGCTTGAAGGTTAGTAATTATGAATGGTTTATATTATACATACCTACATAAACTCATGCCTTATTCCCAGAAGGGGTAGGCAGAGGTGCTGCCAGGGCTCCCACATTTCGCCTTGTATGTTCCGTCACATATTATAAGCGTGTTTTCTTCAGTTATTTGTTATAATTTTTATTGCAATATGACGGTCATTATACCGAGCCTTAATATTTTCCCTTTCTAAAATCCTACAAAAAATCAGCTGAAATCTTACGATTAATTCAGTGGGTAAACTTTAGACTCCTACTCTCCCTTTTTCATTTTATTCCTCTCCCCTTCCTCTCCCCTTCCTTTCTCCTTGTATTAATTATCTTCAAAGACTCTCATCTCTTCTAATTTACAAAACGATATAAAACTACATTTGTGACCACTAGACTATATAAAATGGAGAGTACACACTACAAGAAAAGCAGCTTACCAATTAACCACTCCTATATAATAACAACTAAAATTCCAAGGACCATTTATTCACAACACAAAGCAACTAAAGCCATTGATAGCATGTATCAACATTAAATAGGTTACCGTGTCATGAAAATATCAAATCGCCTTGATTGCCCGGAAGCAATGCTTTACTGTTATGGCACAAAAGAGTCCATTTGCTTTGAATATAATGGCTATTGTTCTAACAGCCCCCCAAATATAATCGCGGGAAGTTACCTTGATTTATGATGGCCGAAGTACTCGTGTTTCCTATTTGTTACATCTTGTAACTTTCATCGTCAAATATTCTATTTGGGAAACCATATCTTGTACTGTCTAATTTTAGTAAAAAAGAAAATTTTAATTTTATGTTTCTGTTATTTCAGCTTTAAAAATCTTTTTGCGTGGTTTATGTCAAAGGTAAATTTGTGAAAATACTCACATAAATTTGATTATTACTTAATAATAAATTCAACTAAAAATAAAATCAGTCAGAAGTATCGTCATATCCCCTCATAATTTAATACCTATGCTCAATTGAAATAGGTGGAAACTCCATAAACCATAACTCTACAGCCCAAACACAACTCTAACGCTCGAAAAGCGGTTTTCACTAGAGAAGAACGGGCAAGAAACTCTAGTGTTGTGCTTTTCAAACCCAGATTATTACAAAAGTTACAATTTGGTTTAAATCAGAGCAGTTCATCTGTTTCAATTTTCAGTTTCAACGGCTTTTATTCACCTTTGGCAACCTCATCGACTAGAACTATTCTTTATTTAATTTATTTTCTAAAATACTCTAATCATTAGCCTAATGCAATCTTCCCACATAGATCCAACGCTTTCTTGCAGACTCTGCTACCCGTTTTCATATAAAAATCTTGCGATATTCTCCTTTTAATTTAATATCAGTATTTTTTGTACATTTTAATTATACAAACTGGTCGTTTATAATGTCATATTACACGAAAAATTATATAAGAAATAAATAAATTAACATATTTTATTACTCACTAACAATTTTGTTTGATTGATAGAAATGTGTAATTTAAGTGAATTCAATATTATGATGCCATTTTATTATATAGAAGGTTTAAGGAAAATCCGTCAAATGCTCGCACAAGTTGTATAAATACTTTTTTATCTCATAGATTCGCAACCAGTAACCGCAGATTTTTATCAAAAGGATCCATAATTTAGTAAAAATCCTGTCATACCCGGTAAGGGTACAAAACAAAACACTCTAAAATGAAAATTGCGAACATTTCCATATTTTCCTTAAAACATAAATAACTGGAGTTTCTCGTCACGTACGCAGCCGCTGAGTAATGGCCACTCGCTCCCTAACACAACTCAACTCGGTACATCCAATATTTTCTCACTCCGGCGTATTTTTCTTGAAATATTTAAATTTTGATTGTTCCCATTCTTTTAGCGTATTATTGTGGGGTGAAAAGGAAAATGGCTGGATGATGTTGCCGCTTATTATTCATTGTTAGGGGCGAGCCCTGGCCCCGCTCGCCTTTCTTCACAACGTGATTTAGCTCATTTTTTAAGTAGCAAAACAAGTACATTATAAAAAATAATGCGCTTTGTAAGAACTTCTCAAAAGTGACATTTGATTGTGCAAACCTTTTAGGGTAGAATACAGTTGGTGAAAGCTATGACAGTTTTATGGGCGGTGAAAAATTACATATTTTATGATAAGTAGTTAACTGTTCTGTCTTAATGTCATAGAAAAAGGCGTCATATTCATTACATTTCAATATATACCTATCTATTTAATTACAGCACAGAAAAACCCAGTATGAACTGCACCTACTGGTAGCTTCATAATTATTTCCCAGCAATCAATCTACGCCGACCGGATACAAGTAGTGTTTTATTATTCACAATGCATTGTTCGCGCCTTTCTAAATGAGAGCACTGATATTCAATCGCATCAAAAGCTTTAATGAACCTCGCCATATTTAATCCAAACATTCAATTCAAATGTAAGAGAATCGATCGGCCACGCTCATAATCGAAACGCCGTGATGCAACAAAAAACTAATTGACAACAATCAACACTGTTGCAACAAAAAACAATATTTTCTATCATTGTCATTAATAATGGTTAGAAAAAATGTGGTTCACACCTTTGCCGCGCTAACATGACAAATGCGGCGGCGGGCGGCGCGGCACAAAGCGGCTCGGCGCAGCGCCGCGGGGCGCCGGCTCGCACCTAAATATTAATTATCTACAACACTACGAACACCTTTTAGGAGATTATCGCACTGTGTAGCGCAATGTACTATCTTCACATCGAGATAGCGCCTAACCAATTCCACGCGGACATCGCCGGACGGCACTGTCGCCCGCGCTCGCCCAGAAAACTACCAGCTTGTTTACACTAATACGATTACTCTATTCAATACTGAAAAAAGCCTGTTTGCTCTACTATCACGCATAATCGATTACAAGCAAAAACCTCCTAAGATATTTTTTTTATGAAAAGCATGTATCCTTTTTATGTGTTCATTGCCGCCTATGACTCGACATCAGGTGCACCATTCATCATCATCATCAGCCCGTTGCAGTCCACTGCTGGACATAGGCCTCTCCCGAGGTATGCCACAGAGCCCGGTCTGTTGCTTTTCGCATGCAGTCGCTGCCGGCCCATTGTCTCGATTCATTTTCCTAAATAGAAATATAAAATACACTTATCTTATTTTTCTATGTCTGATGTATACTTTAGCAATTACTTAAGTATTTTCATCAGCGATGAATACCACTGTCTTCAACGCACTGAAATCACATAGAATATTTTATACATAAAACATCATTACATTTAAGCCATCAATCAAGAAATAAAGCTTTATTTATTCGAACCTGCACATACTTATGCAAATTATTATCGCGTGCAAGCGCAAATAATTGAAAAGGTGTTACACGTATTTTATTTGTTGCGGCCGAATGTAGATAATTACAATAGTTATTATATTAAAATGATAGAGAATTAAATGTGTTTTGTGGTGCGTTGCGTGGCCGCGGGCGACAGCGCCATGTGCGCGAGTTGCGGCCGGCAGAGGGACCCATCACCCACGGTAGCCCCAATAAAACCGTTTTCTAACTATGTTATTAGTCTTTTATTCAACATGTAATTTAATGTTATATGCACTAATGTGCCAATTTTATGCGATGTTTGGTATATACACGCTGAATAGCGAATGCAAGAATAGCGTTTGACATAGGGCATTGGCCCACGACAAGACTAAAATGGGGATGAAAATTTAAGTTGACGTAAGTAAATGGTAATGGAAGCATGGAAGGAAATTGCACGAATAATTAGGTTTTTTAATTGAAGAACAAGATCCATGATATGAAGGGTTACGTCAAATTACGTATTTTATTTAAATTTACAGTTATAACATATTTTAGAAAAAATATATATAAGAATAATAGATTTTCAACATTATGTTGGCAGTCTCACTCTTTTACTTCTCTACTATCAGCCTCATATGGATGATTTTTTAGTTTTTTCGCAATCGTCTTCAACCTATCTTTGACTTCATCAGAACCATCAGTCATTTCGTTATAGCACATAAATTGTGCGTGTATTTTTGATCTACCAATATAATTTTAAATTCTTATACTTAACATCCAACATCATTCAGCAATAATATTTGTAAATGCTAATTTAATATTCACAAATATATTAGTGGCTAGTACAAGTCGTAGGCAGGACACAATAGTTGTCGAGCGCACAATGTAAAATAATGGTTGCCGCCCCCGGCGATCGAGCGATTATCAAGCCGGCCCATTGTACCTCCGAATGGCGATTAACGACACAATTGTACTTCTACGTGACTGTTAAATATTGACCGAACCAATAAAGGTCAATAAGTGCCATTGTTGCATTCGATTGCGATCGTTTGTAATACTTTATATTAATTTCTCGCGAATTGCCCGACTTTGATATTTGATTAAATGTTGAAGACTTATGAATAAAATAGGACGAGACTGTGGTCGGTTTTTAGAGTATAAATGGGCGGGTTCGACAGAAGTGGTATTAGTATCACAAAATAAATGGCGTTGTTATCGTATTTTGTTTAGAGATTGCTGAAAATATTAATATATGTATCTTTATCTTGTACTATGGGTGGTAAAGCTAGCTTATGGCAGTGCATTTATGTCACTAGATAGTAGATACACAGAACACTTAACTGTTATATGATACATCGTAGTATTTATATATCCACAATATTGAGACGTCTGATTCACTGTTTGAAATATTTTACAGAATTTTCTTTTACATTCGCCAATAATACTCAATATTTCAATAAGTCAATTAACTCTCAACTGTAGTGCAAGATAGATTATGTGGTTTACATTTTTTTCCCCTAGGTTGTCACATACCATAAGTTAAGAAATTAACCAACTATTAATCTCAAACTCAACATGTTCGCGTAAAGGTTGAAATTCTGGGTTCGATTCCCAGATCGACTATGTCTATCCTTTCGAAAATGTAGAAGTTAACTTACTCGTATGTATTTACTGACTCTTAACATACCTATAAACTTAAACTTTCCTAGGTCCATAAACCGCACTATTCCCTTTAATACCACTGAAAATTCAATTACCAAAACGATATAAAAGGCCTTTTTAATAAACTAGCCGTGGTACACGCTAGCTTCCAGGCCAATTACGACTACATCAAAATATTATTGCAAAACCGAGAAACCACCATAAATAATTGCCAAAGGATTTCATTATGCCCATATCGACACACATAGGCAATAAAACGTATCGTTTGTTGGTATAAATGGTGTAAAAGTTTTAAAATACACGTGCACTTCTGCAAATTACTTTTAATATCGCACGGCCTTGTATGGCGTTGTTGCCGGACTGCGCGTTGATTCGAACGAATTAAACGTAGATTTACACTTATAACGCTGATGGAATAATTAAGTTTAAGTTATGAACTACGTTTGTCATCAAGGAAATCGCCAGTGTGGAATTAACCTGGAATACTGCGGTCTAAGAGAAGCAAATTTTATAGAGCGCCCGATTACATTTCTAACTCTCTTTGTACGGGCGAAGGAAAATGTAGATTCCAATGGCTTTACCTCATGATTATTTATACAAAGTCACTTACAAAATAGATTCTAATACAGATGATGTAAAATGGATATCATAGAATAAAAAACTCTCATAATATTCCTATGTAGAGCGAGTACGTTATATAAATTTCCAGACAAATTGTACAAATTTTGTATATTCTATAACACAATTTAGGTGGATCATAACATTCACGGGCACACGCCGGAGCCGACTGAGCGGAGCAGCACAATCACAAATGCATAATTTATAGCAGATTATGCATTATTCACATAAGATTTACCATTTCAATTTGATGTCGGGGATCAATGCCACCGTTGGTAGAAGTTGCCGCCGACATAAGCCACGACAACCACGTATAAATAACGCTCCACAACAAATATTGTAATAACCGAACTCACGAGATGACACCGCCGAGCGCAAACCAAATAAAAATGTGTCCAACCATCGAGCCCCTTAAGGACTAATGTCGCGCCGCATTATGAGCCGGCCAGTATAAAGTTCCCTTAAACTCCGACCAAGTGATATATAATTGCGCGAAGCAGATCACTTTAGATTCTATCCGTACCACTTAAGAATCAATTTCGCTCACCGTCGAGAACACGTTAAATTTTATGAGAACATTAAAGTTAAGTGGGAAATCCGAAAAGGAGTGTTAAAATTCAGGCGGGCAGATGGCGGCGCGGCGTTGATACAAACTCAATTATTTACACTCAATAAAAAGGACGTTATACGAGTATTAGAAAATAACCTGCTAAACAGTGAGATGAGCGGCCGCGGCGGGAACGTTTACGATACATGAAATTACTTCAAACTATAGCCCGTTAGTGCCTATACAATTTACTGGTATAACTCCCAACATTAGTATGCGCTGTGAGAAAATTAATCTTTGTTTTGTCTACTCTTCATACATGGCTATGAAATACACAGGCAAATAAAGTAAATAGGAGTGTTGTAGTAAGTTTTTATTGATTGAAACTTACATTGGAAAATCATTTTGCATATTACTGCTTCTTACAAAATACTTACGGCCTTATTCATAGACAGATTTAAAACCAATTTTAGTTATTGAATGTTTTGTCCTTTTCGAATGACTTTAGAATTCAGCTTGAGTGAGCTTTTTTTAGCTAAAACTCAAACCCTAGTAACTTAACCTGACAAATTGAAAAAATAAAGCAACACAAAGAAAATAATATATTTTAGAAAACTATAATATTGGGGTTCATTTTTTACTTGTCCGTAGAATAACTCCTATTTTCGTACAAACAGTACAGTTCTGATATACATAGATTCCTTTCTTGATTGCATACCAAGTCAAAACAAGTCGTAAAATGAAATGTCCTTTCACGACATCCGCTCATATTCTTGCTCTTACATAAATTGAAAGTTAGTGCAATAGATACAGCATTAAATAAGGATTATTTAATTATATTTTTATGATCGTTTACTATAATAACGTAATAAGACTGTCAGTATTTGTTGTAGAAAAGTTATATTTTGTACCATAACCCGTACGAACTGCAATTGATAGATTTTGATTGTATTATGATAAAAATCTGAGCCGGCAGATAATGTTCATTGGCAAAATACCTGAGCAATAAATTTTAATCGTGAAAATCCAAAGTGATTAAAAAATTAGTTTTTAAACAAACTTCTTTAAAAATAATTGTCTGCAAAAACATCATATCCTCTGCCTCATGTGTGTAACGTGTTTTATGATGTAATGTTTATTTCCTTACCCAATTCTCATGGCTCACGCAGATTTGCAATATACAAATAAAACCATTACTCTAATACCAAAAGCCCACACATTAGGCACCCAAAAAAAGGCAAAATGTTATAACCTTCACAGATTTCCTACTTTAATTTAGTTTAAATCTCGTTCGATCCTTAAACTATTTGAAAAAAGCTGCGTGCTTTACTCGTTGATTCACCGTGCTTAATCTTTAACAGCTTTTATAGCATCCTTGATTCAGTCACGGCAAATATAACGAATGTTTGTAAAAAGCGCAGGTAGACGCAAATATTTGTGAACAATTTGTAGAATTCACACTTAATAACAAGGTGAGGGCGTTTAGGCTTTTTTCTCAGCGTCCGAGTGCGGGCGGCACTTCAAAGGATAATCATTAGGCGGCGCGCTATGATTGACTCTATGCTGTAACAGGTGACACTCGTCTCTCACTTCTGACGGACCGTTGAAGCAAAAATATTATTTATTTAAATCATATTTTATTTAAATAACGCTGTACAAGGATTTCAAACGTAAGTAATTGTACTGTTGCGGAACGTGTTTTAACTGTGGAAGAGACTGGTAAAAAAGTCTTCAACAAGCGTATTGTCAAGTCCTAATTAGGTAGTCATTGTTAAGTTATTATTCTGAGAGTCAAGTGCTTATTTATTTAAACTCTACGTTTGTGAATTTGCAAAGCATTAATAAAACAGCGATCGTTAAATTGGTCGGTAAACTGTGTTTCTACGAGTAAATGCTCCGTGTGATTGCCTATTTAGATTGTATTGCACTTACATCAAACGCTTACAACCACTTTGTTGTGTCATTATAAAATGTAAACAAAAACGATTAACATAGATTAACATAGTGAAATGGCACACAGTAGGAACACGGTGCCCTATCGATACTTATTACTTCATCAGCTGTTATAACCTTATTAATGGATGCATTTAAGTGATGGTATAAGTTTTTATAAATGATTAGACAGAAATTTACCCCCTGAAATCTTTTCTCCGTTAATGTTAGGATATATAACCTAGTAATTGGTTCCGTCATTGGCATAATCCAATGATGAGACGTTCTAATATTGTGACCAATATTTTCGGAAAGTTACTCAATCCTGATTATTTATTTATTTATTTGATTGAAATAGGTACACCAACGATATGTAAATTAAACAATTTCTAGGCAATACATTCATGAACAAACTACTGATATAGACATCAATTAAAAGTTTACACAACATTTGTAGTAGTACATCATCACATTAAATTAGAAAAGAAATTAACAAAAATGAGAATAAAAATAACAAAGTAACTCAAAATAAACTTATTAATTATATTAAATCATGATCCATATCAAATACAAATCAGGAGCTTCCGAGGTATAAGGTGGATAATTCGAAGTTTCACATACTGAAACATAATAAAGGTATCTATATTATATATTAGTATGATCCACAAGTATTTTCTGTAACATGCTCGGCACAGTGATTGCACAGCACCCTATGTTGTGCAATAGCGTCCAAAAAGAGAGCTGATTGACATTAAACCATCATCTTTTGCTTATCGACTCAATTACGTCGCCTTACTTAACTTTTTCTTTACACATTGCCCATAAGGTCCCAGGATTGTATAAAGGCGAAGAAACACGTGACCCCGTAAACTGTTCCACAGCTGAATATTCTCTTTGAGACTGGATAATGTGAAGCCGAAGTCTCTCTTCGCTTATGATACTCATGACACAAGAATAAAACCTTAACGTGGAGTTAGAACAGTGTGTGACTGTTATTAACCTATTATGTACTGTACTGTATTAGCCCATATACGTCCCACTGCAGGGCACGAGCCTCCTCTACAATCGAGAGTACGATTGAGAGGGGTTAGGCCATAAAGTCCACCACGCTGGCCTAGGGTGGGCTGACGGACTTTACATACTATATAAATTATTACAAATCGCTATGGTATGCAGGTTTCCTCACGATGTTTTCCTTAACCGTTATTTACTTATTGTTACAGAAAAACTTTCACAAAGTGACTCGCTCAATCCAAGACATTACAATACCCAGCTCATAGTGCATACCCGCTGTCTTTAAACTTACATCCAGTATTTTAATTCATATCAATTAACACAAGCTGTAACGTTAAACTTGATAAAATTAATTGTTATTATAAATGGCAGAGCCGTGTACTTTTTTTGTGACACAAAGTTTACGTTACAAATATTTAATGTTACAATTAGTTATCGTGGTTAGACCGTGTAATTCTGCGAGACGCGTCATCTGTGACTAAAAGACTCCACAATACATTTGTAATTGAATGCGATTCCCCTAGCTGTAAACTTTATTTAATTTATAGTACTATACCGATACAATTCATTTGAAAACATTTAAGTTCCGCTAGCGTTGTGACTGCGTTTTTTAGACAGCTCCCCACAGAATTGCAAGCGTGGAGACTGAACTCATTGGTGTATAAATAATGATTCTCTGTGCACTATTTTCTATTGAATATTATTCAGTGTGGCGTAGGATAGGGTGTTTTAAGAAACATATTTTGAGTACAATATTAAATGATTCTAAGATTGTTTATTGCTTCATATGGTTGGCATGGAGGCACGGCTCACTTGGTGGTTAGACTACCACCCATAAACATCTACAAACATAAATAAATACACCCACAGTTGAATACATAGTCCTGACCCCACACTGAGGTTAAATTTTGTGTCGTGGATATCAGATACAAATTACTATACGAAAATTATTACGAAAATACCCGTGAATCAAACACGTTTCACGGCCGTCTAACCAACTGCGCTACAGAGGCTCTCAATGAATATAAAAAGTCAAATTCAATTACACAAGGTGGTTCATACAACACGTCGTTTTAATTATCTGTTTCAAATAACGCCAGGAGCCATCAGTTTACAATCGTTGAATTAAGCAGTCAAGATTAGTTTATTTGAGCCTAATTAAACTGATAGGCAATGCTTATTCCATGCGTGTACAACTTAAGTATGGGTTATAGTTATTGAATGTAATGTTTATTAAAACGTTTAGATTCTAAGTACTTTTTGCTTATAATTCCACCATATCTTAGATCTTCCTGTTTTTTATTGCCGTTATAGGCAGACGAGCTAGCGGCCCGCCTGATCGAAAGCGGCTACCGCTGCCCATAGACCTTCACAGTGCCAGGGGTCCAGCCCAACAAAGTAACTGCCTACCTTATTATAAATTATAAGTATATGTATATTTAAAGACCAAATCGCGTTACATTTTCTTAAAACTAGTTACAATACACGTAATTACAATAACTAATAGCAAACTAACTAATTGTCAGTGGTTCCCAAACTAGGCTTAGCCTGTTTCTTTTCCTTCTATTATAACAGAATACTTTTAACTATAGATACAAACGTACCTTTGGAGGTAGTCGGGAGCCTTGATGGCACAAAGTACAATAAAGTGAGCAGAATTGGCATAACAAATGAGCTCATCTGTATTTCCGAATGAAAGGACAGAGGAATCCAGAGTTCATAAAGATCCAGAGATTATAAAATGCGATAGGTGGTATTTCCAACTCCTCCTATGAAACTTTATGATTGATTTCGTTGCAGGTTAAAGACAAGTTAGACATTCCCGGACACTCGCTGAGCTTCAATGCTCAGTGTCATTAATATGCGTGCCACTGTTGATCCTGGCTTACAGGATTTGCAGTGGCGGGTGTGAGGGCGGGACAGTCTCCAAAAAAAGGTGGTAAATCTATCGCCATCGCGGGCTGAAACCGACTCAGGCAACCCACATGAGATTTCATACAACGTTGATAGTTTAAATATATCTTGGTTAAAACCCAAGATATCTGAGTAAAACGTCATCGACGGAACATTCACTATTTTCTTAAATAACTTAAGACCTCCGTACTTTCAGTAGGACTGCTATAATGCGCGGAGATGGATTTATATAAAGCACGTGCAGCAAACTTACCTACGTATTGCTACACAGAAACACAGGAGTATTTCAATTTCTAATTACAAAAGCCGATTAAACACTGGTCACTTCGCATAAAATGTCCAAACACCGCTCAAGGCGAAACGGCAATACCAACTTTATTTCTAAATATAACATATAAGCAATTTTCACATTTTATACCTGAACGCACGTAGACTGCTCATGCACAATAGGGACGACAAATTCGGAATACAAATGGCGGGCACCCACCTCGGCCTTGTACCTTAATACCTCTAAATTATATAGGAGACGGATAAGTGACGCTTCTGTCTTCTCCAGGCGCGACCAATTGAATTTAATGGAGCTATTTGCGCAGACGCCGGCGATTTAGCGAGACGTGGTCAGCCTACAGATCGCCGATGGTGTTACCCTATTACATCTAGCGGCGACGATAAAAGAACCTCAGAGCTGATGGCACGCTTATTTATACTCAAATGTAATGACGACGTGCCGGAATTAACCGATCAAATTTTATAAGGTATATTACGAAATAAATACATAGAAAATACAATTTTCTTACCTAGTTTACTGAAGAATTTTTAGTACGTGAGCTGGAGCGTAAGGCACTGACAGAGAGTATCATGTACGTCTATAACACCTGGCAATTTGTAAATGCGTCAAGAGCTTTTGAAGATAGAGGGTGTATGGCTTAAAGTTAATAAGTTTGCTGATATCTCACAGATAATCCAAAATGTGACACGAAAGCGCAAGTCACGTCGGTTTTCTACCAGACAATGGTATCCCAGACGACATATGCGTAAAAAGAAGGAAGCAAAACAGATTTACTTTTCGCAATTCAAATATGACATACGTAATACATGCATTGCTAACTTTCAGGTTAAAACCTTTAAATATAAGATGATAATAGGCAATGTCTATTTCTTCCGCAAAACAGTAGTTTAAATGCACTGTTGTGTTCCGGATGGAAGGATATTGTAGCCAGAGTGACTACTTGACATAATGAGACTTAACATCTTATGTCTCAGGATGGCGAGCGCTGGGAAATGCCAAGCATTGCTTTGTAATCCATGATGTTTTTTGGTTTTGCTACTGTCCATGAGCGGTCGTATCGCTTACCATCAGGTAAATAGCTTACTCGTTTCGTAATTCCTTGCAATAAAAAATATATGTCATCACTATCTTCAAACAAAAGAATTTCTGTTGGGAACGAAATGCATCCAACAACTTCTTGCAATCTTTATAACGTCATCTGTCTACCATAGTAGGAGATTGGACGCCGCGTTTGCCAATACGTGGGTTCTACTCGAGAACGATTATAAAATAAGTACATATAGATCTACATCTATGTAGTGAATTATCCAAATACAAAACCAACAAAAACCCCGCGAACAAACTTCTAAGAGATACCCGACTGACCTAAGGGTAAATCGACGCTGATTACTCGAGTACGTAAATAAGGAGTTAAACGGTGGTACAGCTCTCCTAGTCACGAAGCCGAGCTGTTAACACATCGTCGACCCTCTGCGTCGGCTCTAAGGAGGAATGTTTTCTGTAAGCCCCAAGCAGTATGGTTTGTCTGGGGTAAATACTTGGAAACATATCTTGGTAGTCCATCATTGCGTTTAAATATATAATTTGATATTTGTTCTCAAAGTACATTGGCTTCAAGTTTAATTTCATTAATCAAATTTCCATAAATAATATAATTAAACTATTCTATATCGTGCATTAGGCAAGCGTGGTGGACTATATGGCCTAAGCCCTCATCATCATTGCGTATGGCAAGAGTGGTCGTATAGCTTACCATCAGGCGAACGGCATGCACATCTCGCCATTTATTGAAATAACAAATAAATATTAAAAGTTGCTAGTGGATACTCTACCTACGAATGTATCTTAAATTTAAGTGCAGTGATGTCTCTTCACTGAGCCAGATTAAATAAAAACAAATTTATGTATGTAGGCTAATTCATATTATTGGTACATACCCTATAAAATAACATTAGTTTCCGTTTTTTCTAATTTATCTATCTATCTATCTATATCAGCCCATATACGTCCCACTGCAGGGCACGGGCCTACTCTACAATCGAGAGAATCGATTGAGAGTGGTTAGGCCATATAGTCCACCACGCTGGCCTAGTGCGGGTTGGCGGACTTACATACCGTAGAAATTCTTTAGATTCGCTACGGTATGCAGGTTTCCTCACGATGTTTTCCTTCACCGTTAAAGTGCGTGGTGATTGACTATCGATACACACATAACTCCGAAAAGTCAGAGGTGTGCCCTGGGATTTGAACCCGCGACCACCGTGAACATGTAGGCAGCCGCGTCTGGTCCGTTACCAACAGGCCACCACGCACTTTGTTTTTTCTAATATCCGCCCTAAATGTTGAATAACCTATTCTTTTTTATTCAAATATATGGAATGCAGAAATGGTTTGTCAGAAAATGTTCAATCTAATTTTGGTAACTTCAAATATTTTGGACGATTAGATAATGAACTGATTTATGTACCTATTGGTTTCATCATGTCATATATTTAAATCATATTTTAAAAACGACCTGATGAAAGGTTTCGCGACATGATTGACATGAGATATCCTTAGGCAAAATAATTTATAACTAGAAATCATAATAAATCAGAATATCGCTAAACGTGCCAAATAATTTGATGGGTATCTAAAAAATCATTTTAAACAGAAATAAAATGGATAAACAAAATATTTAATTTCTGCCATTAATTGTTTAGATAAATACTCATAATGCTGTCAAAATCTCCGCCAGCAATAGTTTCTTCCATTCTATCACAGGGTACTGAGAAAGCCAACTATATTGTTCACTAAGTACTATTCAACAATAAACACTAGACCTCGAGATCCACACTTTTTGCACACTGCACTATCTATATAACTATCTATAACATACTGCACTGTATATGAAACGATCAATCGATTAAAAATCACATAATACATGACAACACAACAATAGCTAAGTCTGATTGTAATTGATTTGATATCAATTCATATTATGCTAATTTATTTCATACTTATACCATGATTCAAACATGACAAACTCTACTAAAATATTTCAGAAAATAATGGTATCAATGCTGTAGGAGGTAATCATAATTTTGATGTGATTGTAAACGCCCATCAGGAAAGCTAGTAACGATAATGTAATTCGAGGCGGGCACGCCGGCCGGTTACGATTCTATGAATAGCCCGCGTCTACTCACCACTGATAATGTCCGACCAATCATTTTTAAATCTTTCTCTCGCAGCGCATCAATAACCATACCTACTTCTTTAATCATTGCAATTTCGAAACAAGCTCAAGTGTTGTCGGTGTCGAATAAATTTTGTATAATGTAAACGTGATAACAATTTAAATTCCTCTGTAACGGGTCCGGAGCCGACAAAAACAACAAACAAAGTGTGAGGCACGCGATTGGTCGCGCGGCGGCAGGGCGGCGCAGGGCGGCACCGGCGCGGCTGCGGCCGGCTCGCGCGCCACTCCCGCTCGCGCAGTCTCGCTCGCTCACCCAGTCCTTATCTGCCACTCCGCTGCGCGAGACGTGTCGCCTCACGCCTGAAACTTACACCAGTGTCGCACCCGCCACAGCGCCACATCGCGCCGAACATGCCGCGGCCGACACGTGCGTCCTACGGAGATCAAAAACCACCCTTCTCATACATTGCTCTCACTGCGATGGCCATCTGGAGCTCGCCGGAGCGCATGCTGCCGCTGTCGGAGATCTACAGGTTCATCACGGACCGGTTCCCGTACTACCGGCGCAACACGCAGCGCTGGCAGAACTCGCTGCGACACAACCTCTCCTTCAACGACTGCTTCGTGAAGGTGCCGCGCCGCCCCGACCGGCCCGGCAAGGGCGCCTACTGGACGCTGCACCCGCAGGCATTCGACATGTTCGAGAACGGCTCGCTGTTGCGGAGAAGGAAGCGCTTTAAGCTGCACAAGGGTGAAAAGGACAGTTTGAATGCAGAGTTAGCAGCACTGGCGAGTTTCAACAGAGCGTTCCTGGCGCGACAGGCCGGCGCTCCTCCAACAGCGACGAATCTGTCTGGTGGTGGTCTGTACACGTCTACCTCAACGTTTATGTCAAGACCTAGTCCGGAGCCCCTGGAGCCGCCAGACACGGCGGCGCTGCTGCCCGCGGGTCCGCGGCCGCGGCGCGCCTTTACCATCGACGCGCTGCTGGAGCCGGATCCGCGGCGCGCTTCGCCGGCCGCGTCGCCGCCGCCGCCGCTGCAGCCGCATTGCCCGTTGCCGCTGCCGCCCCCCTACCTGCTGGCGGCGCAGCGCTACCACGCCGAGCTGCTCGCCAGCCTGCAGCAGTCTTGTCTGCCGCCGTTATGGACTTGGCGGGATACAAGTCAATTTTCACATTACACACTTAATTCATGAATGGTAAGTTCTTTCATATTACTTTTGAATGCTTATAATATAGCTTTTAGTTTATAAGTTAAGACTTATCTGTGAGGAAACTATAAATTGTCATAATAATCGGCAACAGGTTTTGACGTAATGTTCGACATAAAGGCACAGCGTATTCCTCTTATATATGAATCCATCAAAACAATGCGTAATATCGTCATAGAGGTAAATCGTTAACCTCACAGAAATCAATTGATGCGCCAATAGCATCCTTACTGAAAGTGCCAAAATGCTATACTTTTAAAATAAAAAATATGTATGTTTCTACAGCGACCCTACTTACATATAAACAGTGGTAGAACCTTCACTAACACATAGTTTATACTCTACCTTAATAACATGGGGATAAAGTGCAATATGTTGTTATGACTATATACTCTCTCGGCTACATAATAGCAGACTACAAGCTATCCCAATTCCCATGTATAGCTTGACTGGCTGACCTAACAGTTAATTGACATCCCAATCACACGATCCAAAGGCTAAATATGGGTACCGGAGCAGTACAATGCAAATTTTTAAAAAATGAGCATACGTCACACAGTAGCTTCAAATTGGAATATTAATATCAAATTAGAAATAAACTTCGCTCTTCAGTTCCTCTCCAGTCGTCTTATTATTTTCAAAAGTCATAAATAATTTTGAACGTATTGGTGTTCTATACAATACATGGCTGTAAAAAGTGGGAACTCTACATTTCATGATTATCGGTTGAGTTCAGATATTCTTATCAACAGGCGAGAACTGATTATCTCGCTCCAACTCATACAATTAAGACGACCTGCCCGAAACCGGATGTACGCAGGTTCATCCTGGAATGCGTCACAATAGCGGTTTTAAAACTCGCTTACCTTACATATTAAAAATGTGAGAAGATTCGCATAACATTCCTTTACTGTTCGTCCATTAACGTCAGCCATTTCAGCTTTTTTTTATACTCAAACTATTTTGAAATAAAACTATTTTATACGGATTTTATCGCGATTTGGTTTAATTTTTACATTTTTTAACTTCCCGACGCGACGTTTCGATTGCTTTTCAGCTTTCGTGGTCACGGGGCGGACCAGCGGGGAGTTTTATCTCAATGTGTAACATTCGCGTAAATCTTTTTTTTTTTTTTTTAAACTGGCACGGCATAGTGACTGCATTGCACCTGATGGTAAGTGCTAATGCCGTCCAGATAGAGTATCGAATGGTATCAGACGGTAGTCTCATACCATTCGACACAATCATGCCGGCCCGCTGAGATGCCTCTTCACGCTACGGCGGAAGGACCCAGGATTATAGGAAGGAGGGAACAAGTGCGGTGGCAAACCGTTCCACAGCTTGACTGTACGGCAGAAAAAAGAATTAGAGAACCTTTTGGTTCGCGCCGAAATGGATTGAACAGTCAAGCTATGACTCCGCAAGCTAGCACGCGTGGTTCTGTTAAGGAAATCTAAGAAACCATTATTCAAACTATTTTCTTTTTTATCAATATAAAGGCACACTTAACTGTTACGTACCCATATAGATCTTTACTATATCCCTTTGTATTGAGACTTGGGATCTAACTTAGGCTCCCACGATTCAAAATTAATGTAGTATTCAAAATATTAATTTGGTATTAAATACCATTCTTCCCTTTATGTTTTGCTTACAGAAAATACAAACACATCAAAAAGATGCCAATTATTTTTATTAGGGTTTAGCCCTTTCATCTTCAGGCCATTTTATATCATCTGCGGTGCCTTTTTTACTAAATGTTTACTGATAAAATCACGCCTATATTATGTATCCTATGAGTTACGCAGGACTACAAATGCCCATATTCTTTTATTCAGGAATATTAAACTTTCATCCACTTCAATCAATCCCTTCATGAAACATTTGATTCGATCAATATGCTCCTGATTTGCCCTTAGATAAGGGTGTCAACGGTGTGACCGCTACTGACTCTTTATTCTGCACTTTCTTTGGGAAGCTCTTATTTGCCCTACGACCGCCATGGGAAGAAAACTTGCAGTATTGCTTATTTGGCATTCAAACATTTGATAAATATTTATCTTAAAACTGATTGATCCTCTTCATTCGAAACACCCGTGAGTTCAATTGCGCCCCGCTCGAACACACTTTAAACTTTGAGCACCCGTGTCATAATTATTCTACAACTCATTGTTTGAACATGTTCAAGCCATTTTACTTTAACTCGGCAAAATGACTGCCCTGCACCTGATGGTAAATACAGTACCGTCAAGTTAAAATAACGTCTGGCGACAGACAATTATCTGTCGCCATTCGACACTATTATGTCGGCTCGTTTAATTGCTTTTCACAACTCGTTTATATATCTTGACATATCTTTCATAATTCGCACATACATCCTCTTTCATCCCATATATGATAGAGTTAAAATACCTTCTCATAAATTACACCCTCTGTATTTACATATTGTTGTATATTTTAATACATAAAAACCCGTTTTAATAAGTAGAATAGAACAATTTGAGAAGTATACAAGTATTTAATTTGCTTAAATTATTCTGAACGTTAAATTAAAATTTGAGTATTTATCGCATTCATCAACCTGAGTATGAATAGAGTTGTTCGTGAGCGGTCACCCATAATAATATATTGTGCGCTTCGGCATAATATGTATTTAATGTTCAAGCGTATAACAAAAAATTTAAAATAATTTATAAAAATGATGCTAAACAGCAACGTAAGCATGTTTAATTCGTTAATTTTTATAAACTTTTAAAGTTTCTAAATCTTTGTCATTATTGACTACTTATCTTTCTGAAAAATATAACAAAAATAGCTGTTTAGTAGCATATGATTGAGTTGTATATTCGCACTACATTTTTATAAATGGTTAATTCGTTCAATCGGATACAAATGATCTAAATAATGATTAAATGTTTTTAATATCTAGACATACCCTTTACTAGAAATGTGTAATTTATCAATAATCTGTCAACACGGTTTGTCGACTATCATTCGCGATAATGCAGAGTGGGCGTGGCTAGTTCCTTGACGGGATGTTTAATGGGAAACTCTCGGCACCGAGCCAGCATGCAACATTCTATGAAATCATAACACATTTTGACAATACTCACATACATGCATAATGATACCGCCTTTTACCATTACAGCAAATATCATGGATGCTTAATTTTTTATTTATAATTTCAATTTCCATCACCTATTTTAAATAAGATTTTCATGTTTGCACGAGGGTGACATACATCACGTATTTCTAACCTCATAAGTTGCATATGGATCTGCGTTATGATATAAGTTCAATTGAGGATTTATTTATACAAATCATGAATAAATTGATCTTTAACCTCACCCCTCTCCATTTTTTCTCATCTGATCTTGCATACTCGAATAAATTGATAGCACGGCCTTTGTGAGGAAATTCACGTTTCATCAAAGATCGGATATACGTAGTATACTTACGTTATCAATGTACGAATTGAAAATTAAAAGTACTTACATTACTACAAAAGATAATTCTTTGCTGAGCGCGTATTTTCGCAACAATGTAAGCACCTTTGAGGGTCACGTAATTAATAGGTGACCCTTAATAAACAAGACTGTAATTTCGAAAAAAGTATTAAAGCTGGACGAACATGTTCAACTGTAGGCCATACCCCTTCCATTATTGAAACACTGAGCCTCACAATGCGTCGTATATAAGCCAATTATACCACCAAGTCATTATTTAACCAACGTGCACTGCATATTTTCAAGTATACTGGCATAATTACGGCAACTGGCGAGTTACATGTCTCGTTAGTCGATTTTGATTTGGGCCTGCACTATAATCATTATCCAATACACTGGACGCACTTTGACGACGAAAAATAAAACAAATGAAGGCCGGCGAGCTAGATTTATTGGCGCAAATATGGAATAGAAATATCAATTTTATTGACAGGCGCCTAAAGTTCTTTTTTGAGCCATTGGGAAAACATAATTAGCACGACTAATTAAATTTATTTTAAGTTGCTTAATTTGCTGTTTTTAGAAACTTTCAATTTTAATTAACTTGTTGAAAATGAATTTACGTTGTGTAGTTCATGGCTGTCATTTAGGATGTTGGATTGGTTTCATTTAAGGTACAGAGATATATTTCTACTACTACTTTAGCGAAATAGAAAATTTAAATCAAATGGAATAACTTATAATAATTGTTCTAAATTTAAATTAGTAGAATTAAATTAAAATCGCAAAAAATGTCACGTACATAAACTCACGCCTCTTCCCCAGAAAAGGTAGGCAGACGTGCCACCGGGACACCCACATTTCGCATTGTATGTTCCGTCCCATGATGTGATAGGGGGCGAGCCTATCGACATATAGGACACAAATTCCTGACTGTGGGTTGATAATGAATAGAATTCTTATTCGGCGCCATAATATCGTTTATTTCGTTTTCGGATAAAGAATAATTATACTTTTACATTTACGTTTACATTAGGTAAATATCTGTGATGAATACGGTTCAGTGTACATTTATAATTTATGGGACCTATGAATGGTAAAAGCAATAAGCTATCTTTTAAACCGGACATGCCTTAGAAAGAAAAAAATAATTTCTAATGAATTAAAAATAACATCCATCTTATTTACCATCTTCATAATTAGCTAAAGGATGTCCACTGCTGACTAATTTCTTTATTACCTAACCACCCAGCGACTTGCAAACTTCAGTAGATCTTCTGTTCGCTTCATACACGCATGTTTCTTGCCGCACCCATTTTAGTCAAAACAGATTTAAATACAAACCAGTAACCGCTGTCATCAATTTTATGCCAACTTATTGACTCACTGTACTGACCCCACAGTAAAATCCGAGTCTTATGTCGGGTATTAAAAACTATAACTGCCTTTTTAGTGCGACCCACACCCAAAAACAAATATTTATGGATCACAAATATTTATCTCCAAACGGGGATCGCACCCGAGACCTCTCGTTTTACACCGTCTGCTTATCTATTACGTCACGAAAACTGTAAAGACTGTAACATTATTAAATTATGACGTCTGCTTATGACACATTTATCAAAGATTTTTCCAATTTGCAAGAATTATTTAAATAATTATCTCTGAGGGTTTTTTTTTGTAATTCAGTTTATTTATCCAATTGTACTTATATACGTATTACAGTACCTATTAAAAAAATGAGTTTAGAGCTAGTTCTAATTTAAAGTCTAAAATTAACGTAGCGGAAAATTAATAGGTAGCATTAAACAAGTACATAATTATGTTCAGGAAACGAACAAATTGAAGTATATATTAATATGTAACATAATGTTCCTTACGTATTTAATTTCAAATGCACCATCGCGCGATCATACAGCAGACTGATATCTTAACTATTAATTATGAATAAATAATTTTATTGACACCCAACAGGCAACAGTCCTTAATAAACTTGCGAAATTATGAACGAGTCTATTTCCTACAATAATATTTAAAACTACATGAAATATATTTATAAATTGTATTACGATTTTCTAAGCTGTCACTAGAACTATAAAATACGTTTAAAATGCAAAATCGTTTAATATTTTCCTCATATTTATACCAGTGGTGAAACGAGCACTCAGTACAGAAACTATTATCCCACATTGACATATTAAATATACCTGTTATGAATAAAATGTCAAATAAAAGTAATATATCAGTAAATTACTTAAATTCATATTTCCTATTGGTTTACTTCCGAAATTCTTGAATGATGAACCGTAAGGTGGTGGCTTGGATACTCAGGCCAATCAAATAACTTTTTCATATTGAATCATATGGTCCGCTCACGACTCGAGAGTTTCTTGCAAGAATTGACGTCACCGAATTATTTTAGACTCAATCTAGATGAGTGACTTTGGGGGACGTTGATTTTTAATTTAGCGTTTCTAAATTGAATGGTAGCACCAAAAGTCTCATGCCTGTCAAAAACATTTCGAGTGACCAAACATCGCCTGTAGCAGTGCATTTGCGCTTTCGTACAGTGCAATTTGAATTTATCAAAGTGCAGGGCCGCTCCAGTACTAAATTCTAAGGCAATTTTTATCGTAAAGAGCCTGCAGCACTTCGGATTCAAAATATTAACTAGTGACTACCGAGAAATTTAGATCAGTAAAATGACAAAGTGTTTCTAATTTACTTTTCCTTAAAGGCCCTAACGTAACTAATTGAATTTCACGCAAATTATATCAATAATCGTTATTATTTTTTTATAAATAGAAAGTTTAATTACCTATCCGCTCTGTGATAAAAAAAGGTGACGAGTTGATAATCTAAAAAAAGTTAATTGTACTAGAAAGCATGTAGATTGGCTGATAACATATTTAAACGACTTGCATAAAGGTTGTATAACTGGATAATCTAATGGCTAGCCACAGCGGTGCATTCTTCAACACTTTTTCGTTTATTTTAGAGACTTTAAGTCTAGTCAAAATAACAAAGAAATGAGAATTCTTGTATAATATCGTATAATTTTAATGGTGGAAATATCATTTACCATCATTTTTATGTTCGTTGTTGGCGTCATATTGGACAAATGTAAAAGATACACATTTAAAATGGAACAAGGATGTAAGGAGCCAATCAATTTTCATCGACTCCAATTTCGAATAAGGATAGAAAAAGAAAAAAGAAGTTACAGATTGATAACATTGTATTAAAATAATGATTAATAATACTATTTGTGCATATATATAACTTCAGTGGACTTCCTGTGGCTGAAAGAAGGGCTGAAAAGATGGAAAGAGAAGGGAGACAGTAGTAGTAAAGACTAATGATTTATGACTACAAAAAATAATATTTATGAACGTCACACACAACTCAATCAATATAAATTATCATATTATCACAATAACACCGTAAAAGGACAACAATGTCGATAAAAAAATACACATAAATGTATTGCTGTTCTAGAACAATACCTAACAACAAATATGTACCTATTGTTTTCTAAGTAAATATGGAATAACAATGCGGCTGTCGACAAATGTCGTTAGTTGATTGACATCTCATGAGAAATTGAAAATGATAAATAAACAAGTATTTATCAATATTCAAAACTTACGTGACGTGGTGAAGTAGAACGTGCCGTGGAAAACAGTCAAGCGCGAGCGAATGCCTCGCGCCGAGGGTTTCGTAATTACGCCACTAATAAACGTGATGTAAAATAATTTAATAATTAGATACTTACACATATTTGATTTCCAATCAATACTACTTATGTTACAATGTCTCAGAAACTATTTGTTTTACTTAATAATACTCATTAATGTACAATCTGAAATCTATAAAATTTAAAGGAGCAATTTTGCAAAAATGTCGATGAAAAAAAAATTAGGCACACTTTTACCACCCTCCTAATTTTATCCGAGTAGTCTATTTACAAAACCAAATGTAGTCTACAAACATGTAGACTACAAATCGTTCTATAAGATGTATAGTTTCATCTTAATATTGAACCCCAAAAGATAATTTATCTATTGACAATGCTTGTCACTATTAGTTTATTTGTTTGCGCAACTAATTGCCAACACAACCCGCGGTTCGTGTTTCGCTCGTAACAAATAAATTGTATATATTTACATAAACAATACTTAGGTATAAATATTAGTAGGAGCATATCAGCTACATGTAAAGTATCGGTACAATTTTCACTACTAAGTATTGTTATAATTAATAATAATAATAAATACACCCAACAGTCACATAAATATACTGACCTCTAAATTATGAGAGACTTTTCGACCCGGAACAAATAGCTGTAGAATACACAAATATTTTTGTTTCGGTGCGAGAATCGAACCCTGGTACTCACGTTTCACAGCCGGCGTCTAAACAATTGCGCCACCGAGGCTGTCAAAAATTATTAATCAATGGCTGAATCGCCTGAATCACATTTTTTTATGAAAATTGCATCCGCTGCGCTATCATAAAAATATCAACCACTAGATTTTATTCGCGGCTTCGCACGATGCTTGAGATAACTCGATATCAAAGGTTTATCACAGATGTCAGATTATCTACCAATATAGTACAGATCACTACTTATGTCATTCAGGCAATAAACTACAAATTAATCACGTACCTGCGCCGAATTTTTGACCAACGTAAAGCAATGTAAAAAAATATATTTTCAGACGACCGTCTATTATTTATTTTTCCATCCCTCGGTGACAAAGATACTTGGTTTCTAGTTGAAAATAACACAGTATCCTTTTTCTTATGTCTTTCCTCCTCACTTCAGGAATCTAAAATTTCATGTAGATCGGTTGAGTAGTTAGGCGTGAAATCGTCACTCGTATTCGGATTTATTGAAAACTTGAAAAAGATAGGTTTTATTACAGAAATTAATACTTTACACTTTTTTACTGTACATACCTAAAGCCGGGCAAGTACATAGCTCAACTTATTTTAAGTAATTAGCGCCGAATGATTATAATTCCAGAGAAATAATACTCGCCTTACCGAACATTACGGATGATGTAGGCTCTTTTGTTCACTACCCTTAGGATTAATTAGTTTAACAGAGCTTGTACATACACAATGGTGACTAATGAATTTCATTATAGACTAAAATGTATAAATATAATAGAAACAATAGTTTATCGTAATTTTTACACCGCATTTTCATTTCCGATATTTGGGTAATCAAGAACTTTATTCGCAAAAGATGAAGAAATAAAATACTTAATTATTAAACTATAATTACAACTTCGCCTAAGATCGCTTTACCTATATATAGATATCAAACTATGACTGAAATATTTAATAAAATAACATAATAGCTTGCAGATTAAAATCACTTTCACAGCGTAGAATTTAGACGTCTAAAGATACATATGAATAACATGCAACATACACCCAGTACGCATATAAACAGGTTCCCAGTTATCACAATGGGGTAATATTTCTCCTCGACTAGCAACACCTCCGGGCTCCACTGTACATACATACAACTACACGTAGACTCGCTATTATGCGGATTATAAATCGTCTTTTGAATCGTTAACTATATAGGGATGTTCAACGAGGTGTATCAACACTTCTATATTCTGAATTTGAAATAAGAGAATGGATTGTTATTTGCGAGAATGCATGAAGTAATTGATGAAAGTGGATGAAGTGAAAGTTATGTCAGGATCGAGCAAAGTGGCGATCCATAGTCTCCGCCTACCCCTATGGGATACAGACGTGACCATTATGTATGTATGTATGTAATGTTATTTAAATTTATATGAATGTCAAATACAGGGCGGTATAGTTGTGGCTAAACATAATAATACCCCTCGTGGTCGCTGGTCGGTTAAAACTGTTTCCCGAACTTTCCGACTTCTTCGAAGAAGGCCTATGTTCAATAATAGATTGTAGCTGAAAATGATGATGATAATATTGAATATATTGGCCTATATAAATATATACGTCTTACTGTTCTTTACGATGAAGAAGAGTTCGCGTCCTAGTCTGCCATAGGCGCTCAATCCGGATTGGTTTACTTCACATTATGGAATTCTTATTCAAAACTCGCAGCTACATAAGTTTCCTCACAATATTTCCCACGCCTTTAGTGATTAATGAAAATCATTAACTAATACACGCGTAACTGCTAATAGTCAGAGGTGTGCATCTTGGGTTTGAACCTTCGATTTTTTACCCCAATCCGGTACTAAATTAGCTTCAGCCCACTTCATTGTATTGCATTGTATCGGGCCATATACGTACACTACAGGGCTAGGGCGTCCTCTATAATCGAGAGTACAATTGTTAGGGGTTAGGCCATATAGTCCACCACGCTGGCCTAGTGCGGGTTGGCGGACTTTACATACGATAGAAATTCTTGCAAATCGCTACGGCATGCAGGTTTCCTCAAGATGCTTTCCTCACTTATGTAATTAATATAATAAAAATATTGTGCCTACTTAATGTAAGTAATAAATACAATAGAAATATTAACACAACGTTTGTTTGTCCACAGGTAATATTAGCGTCAATGTAAAGACAGATCTCAAAGTAGCTCTAGTTATAAGGAAAAATCTAGAGACAGTTCGTATTATGCAATTAATTAATTAGATGATTAGTGAAGTGGCGAGTAAGTGACGACGAGACTCATGCGCTTTTACTGCAAACAACTATTATTTATAAAGGTGAGTTGTTATTTATATTTATACGAAATTACCATATTTTTATGTATGTTTAAGTCTTAAATAACGAGCAAGAGTGAGCGGGTCCCCTCTTGGTAACTGCGGTAGCACAAAAATCAGCAATGTCTAATTTATTATGCCCGGGTTATTAGAAGGAACCAAAGTTTTCAAAAACTGGGAATATAAAAACGTAGGATAACATGTAAACTGATAAAAATTTAATCTAGAATAAACTTTAATCTAGCTGTTAATATTAAATTATGATATTACTATCGAAATTGCACTAATAAACAAAAATACATGTATGTTTTCTTCGCACTGTGAGGTATTCAGTCAGAGGATACATTAATATCCAGACAGCCTCCATGGCGCAGTTGGTTAGACGCCGGCTGTGAAACGAGAGGCCGCGGGTTCGATCCCCGCACCAGGACAAATGTTTGTGAGGTCCAGAAATATTTGTCTCGGGTCTGGTTATTTGTGAGACCGAAAAGTCTCTCGTAGTTTTTGATACCCACGACACAAGACTTAATTGATCTTAATGTGGGGTCAGGACTATGTATGTGACTGTTGGGTGTATTTATTTATTTATTTATATAGTATAATTTTCATGAAAGTAAGCATATACTGCAAATAATATGATATGAACATAACATTCTCCGAATTAAAGCTGGATCTAAACTATTATAAAGAGAAAGATTTGTTGTTTGTTTTGAATGGGCTCTGAAACTTCTAGACCGATTTGAAAATTTATTTCACAATTAGAATCCTACATTATCCCTGACGAACATAGGCGATAGAATATTTTCATAAAAGTCCATCTGCACTCGGGCGGAGCCCAGCCGGGCCGCTATTATAAATAAATTGCGCCTCTTGATCTTAAGGGTAACTATCACAAAAGGTATTTAGGTGTAACTCCAAAGGTAAATATAATGTACATGTTGGTACAGATAACAGAAGCTCTTCTTTTTTTTATATCAGCAGTTTCTCTCAGCCGTCCATTAATGTGAGTCACAAATAATTTTGAATAATATTAATTAACATAATTTGAACTCAGTAATAAAGCATTTTAAAATATATCCTTTCTAATCATTAATTAATCTGAAATCGTATAAAATTATTTATTTTATAGCTTAATAATCATATGTCCGACAATTATTTTTATGTGGATATTTAATGTATGTTTTTTTTTTTGAAAGTCAACAAAAAAGTTGTAAATTGGAAATTTTATTAAAAATATATTCTTCAAAGATCTCAAAGATACGTAAGTAAAGAGAAATTTTATGTAAATACATATACCACGAAACAATTATAAATAAATTAATATCAAGTATATATATACATACATACATACATAAACTCACGCCTTTATCCCCGAAGGGGTAGGCAGAGGCGCCACTAGGACAACCACATTTCGCCTTGCATGTTCCGTCCCATGATGTGATAGGGGGCGAGCCTATCGCCATATCGGGCACAAATTCCTGACTCCGGGCTAATAATGAACAGAAAAATCCAATATCACTTTGCCCGACCCGGGATTCGAACCCGAGACCTCAGCTTTGTAGTCGTACCGCAGTACAACCACGCCACCGAGGCAGTATATATATACGTATAATAATACTATTCTATTATACATTCCAAAGATTTAAATGATTACTTCAGTCAGCAAATATCGTAGTTTTTAGTCAGCCTTAGTTAATGACTTCCATAAATAATTTGATTTGTCATAAAATAATGATGTATAACTTCGTGAGACGTTGAATGCTGGTTTACATTATTGGTTTCAGTCGAAGTCTTAGGGCATCTGGAGGCCTATTTTAAGCGGTTTAGTCTGCCACGCTGACATAAAGCGGCTGGTAGATTCTACCTTCGACATCTAAAGTACTCTGTGTATTCATTCTGTCACTAAAACAGTTGGAGAAAAATAAAAAAAAAAAGTTTTCAATTTAGAAGACCAGTAAACCATAATAGCTTTATGATTCATCTAATCGATTTGTCATTCTAAATTCATATTGTAATAATTACTTACAATAATATTAATAGACCAATGATTTTAATATCACAACGCCAAATTAAGTAATTCGGTGATATTATAGGTACTCTGACACTCATTATTTGCGGTTTCGTTAACCGCGAAATTTATGTGGTGGCCGTAATTTGTTAAGGATTAAAATACCTATAATTGACAATATTGCTACAAAGCCGATAAACTACCAAATCTCCTGATTGTGTAAATGTATGTACATGGATGAAAACGGTTAGGTATGACGCATATTTGTACACTGCATGTGACGGTTATCGAGGGTTTTTTGGTCAGTATGCTGGCGTAGTTATTGTTAGGGACACAGCTGGGCCACAACATCCATTGTGTCGAACTGGAAGGCCAGAAATACTGACATACCCCTCTTGACCTCCCCCGTAGTATCCAATAGGGGAGATTACTAAATTTTCCACTTAAAAAAACCTTCTGTAATAGAAATGCATACTTACTACAAGCCAAAAAACCAGTAAGTCAATTGCCAATTTTCAAAGTCTGCTCTAAAATACCATTTCGATTACCATTCGATTAGTAAATACGCCTGTATTGATGGGTGACGGAACCGTTCTCTAGGGCGCTTGTCAATTGTGCTACCTACGAATTTATATTCGCCTTATATTTATTTGATTGTACTGTTTTCTAATACTTAAGACAATAGTAAAATCTCTTTCTGTAAGGTGAGGACTGTGTGTGTGACTGACGGGCTTCTGTGTGCTTATTTTTTTTTATCTAACTAATTTAAATTTACACTTTGTTTCAGGAACGGTGCGTGTGTTACTGAATCTCTCATTCGATAAGCGTCAGCTAATAAAAATATAGTTTAATCTGTGATATTTAGTGTAAGCATAGACTAAAGTGTGTATGTACATATCTACGGACTATATAGTGCTATGTATAATAAAATATAACGAATAATATTAAATTATTAATATAGTCAGTAGTTGAACAGAATATAGCGAAATGCGTTAACTGTTTTCGTTTGTTTCATTTAATATATAGTTCTTTTTATAGCAGTGAATGGCGAAACGAGCCTGCCATTCGCCTGATGGTAAGCGATATGACCAATCATGGACAGTATCAAAAACAACACCAATTACAAAGCAATGCTCGGCATTCCACTACGCTCGCCATCCTGAAACATAAGATGTTATGTCCCATTATGTCCAGTAGTTATTCCGGCTACAATGTCCTTCAAACTGGAACACAATAGTGCATTTACACTGCTGTTTGGTGGGAGAGACATTGCGGTGGTACCTACCCAGGCGGCCTCTCACATGTGATCTCTCACATGTAAGGGACCTACCGTTAGTGAGGTAGTTAGGAGATTTATTCTCATTTGTTATATTTATCACAATGTTATTAGAATTATAATTAGAATTAGAGAATGTTAGGTTTCCGAAGACGACATTAGAGATAGAGCGAAGTGGGGAAAAACAAACGCTTGCCCCACCACCATGCGATATTCATAAATTGGAGGAGAGAGAGAATCAAATATTACAAACATAAAACATACATTACTTGTAACCAAATTACATGAATACAACCCTTATTAAACAGGTTCACACATCAGCAGCACTAAACCGAAAATACAAGGAAATGGACGATAACTTTATTAACTACTTCTATTTTTACTATACCTACAGTACAATACATAGAAGCGGAATATTTCTACAAGAACACATTATATAATACTACAATAATCCATTAGATCAAGGCCAATAAAAGAAAATTACTATAACACTGGAATAACACGCTATATTAGCTCTGGAATATAATGGGTTTCTAGGAATAATAATTTACGACAAATGACTTCATTTTTATTCGGGGCTATTACTAATACGGGGTTACTTATTATCGTAATATAATTAAGAAATTATATTCGTATGTATAATTTCGGTTTAGTTAGACAATGAGGTCATGGACACCATTGACTTTTATTTTGACAGCCTATATGGAGCAATTGTTTAAGACGCTGTCTGTAAAACCAAGGGCTATAGGTTCGATTCCTGCACCTACACAAATGTTTATTTGATCCACAGTATTTGTATCGGGTCTGAGTGTGAGACTACATTCTCTTGGAGCTTCCGATACCCATACAAGATTAGGTATGATATGTATGATCTATTATATGTATTAATAACTGATACTTCTTTTTGGTAATCATAATATTATAATACAGGGTATCTCAAGACTGCGAACGAAAACGAAGCCAGGTGGAAGTATAAGTGACTTCAGAGACAATGCAAGTAAAAAAATCGACAGCTTTTTTTGTAATTTTTTAATTATCGTCGTTTTTGGGTTAGTACTTACATAGTTTTCCTAAAATAATGATGTAGACCTCATTATTTTTAAACACTCAATTGTACGTAAGGGCTTAAATTATTATTTTCGCAAAAACTAGGTATTTACCACCCAAATAAGATGATTTTAAAAAAATTCTAAAAAAATATCGGTCGCGGTTTTGGTGAATTTTTTTATTTACATCGTATCTGTAACCACTAAAGCTACCACCTGGCTTCGTTTTGGGTCGCAGTCTTGATATACCCTGTATAATAGTATTGGCATTTTATTGTTTCATACAACAGTAAGAACAAATGTTATAAGGTCAAGGATAGAACAATAAGAAGACTTATGATTGTATTACGCTGGAACGACGTGAGTTCGAATCCAAGATGAAGATGACGCATCTTCTCCTTCTTCCTGTCTCTATCATATTTACATTTACATATTTACTCACATCCAAACCCAAAGTTTTTATTAATTTATATTTGCATATTCTATTAATAAAACAGGATAACTACAAAATTGTTGCCATCATAGAACTTTGTTGTTTAAGTTTCTGAAACCTTCTATTTAAAACTTTTAAAATCCCAATATTGTATTTTATGTTTATACCAATTTGAAGTAAATAAAAATTCAAAAGAATATTTTTTAGATAATTCCAAATAAAATATCTCTACTGCAACGTAGCCTCAGTCAATTAAACTTATTCAATTAGTGGAAACTCAAATGGGCCCAATAAAATTATAATCTACTATTTACTAATTAAGTTTTGAAACCTGTTGAGGCAATCGCAATTACGATTCGTTTCCGCGAATTAAGCCATGCTTATCGGCATAGCGTTTGAGATACGTAATCCGGCTTTAAGTCAGTAATCTCCTATAAAACGTCCAAATAGACTTCCGTTAACGCCTACAGGCTTTTAGTGGTCTGTCAATAGCCATTAGAATATTAATATGTATTTTAGTATCGAAATCGAAGCATTACACCTCCCACTTGAGATTAACTCGAATTGTATAATACGAAGCTAACACAAATAAAATTATTTTTATAAATTGCGTCAATTTTACCGACTCACTAATGTTGTAAACAAAGTAGAGGCGACAAGTCTTCAATCCGATTTTGAGAACCGGTATTCAAAGTTTGCGATTTTATCCAAAACATGCACGGTCAGTACCTGACAGGATTGCCCGTAGGTAAACTTGAATTTTACAGGTAAACCGGAGCATGTTTACTCTATAATGTACAACTGTTCAAGTTTCTACACCTGGTTAGGCGAAATAATTGTATTTTTATTTTCATAATATTTGTTCCCGCGGGTATACCCGTGCAATTAAAACTGAGCTGTTTGCTCTGAAGTAACCGCGCTTTGTCACGGTATCCTCGTTTAAAATTCCTTCTCTTCAATAAAACAAACAATAAACCTATTATTTTTTATTTATTTTATTTTATTTGGGAACATACAGTATTAAAAAAATTGACACAGAATAAAAACAAAGCACCAATTACATGTTTCCACAGTTATAAATATAAAATATGTATAGAAAATGCCCTAGTTATAACATTACATGGCAATTTACACAACATGTATAATATAAAGAACATAGAATAAAAAAAAAGAAAAAGAAGAACAATAAAAGCACTCGAAATTACCAATTAAAACACTTAACAAAACCAATTAAAAGACTTAAAAAATAAAAACAAATTGAAAGACAAGCAAAAGCACGAATTAGAACACTAAAAAGGACCAATCATAACTCTTATAACTCTAGCTAAGAGTTTGTACAGATTAACCTCTACGTTAATGTCCTCTACAGGTTTAGTTTACGTAAAAGGTGTAGCTGTACAGGCAAACCTTTCAAGTCCAATAAACCGTGTATGGCTAGCTTTAGGACAAGCTAACAGTAGTAAGGGTTATATAAGGAAAAGCAAAAGTCGGTTAAAAAACGAATAGTGTAATAAATTCTCCTTCTTAGCTAAGCTCGGCGGCTTGCTTTGGACTGTTACTATTTACCTTTGTTTTGCAATAGAACAATATAGGCTGATGTTAGTGATGACGAATAATAATAATCATCTTTGTTCTAATTAAAGTTTAGAATACAGATATAACAGAGTAGGTACTAATCAACGTCACTAGGTAGGTACTCTCCTTAAGGTAGGCAGCGACTTCGTTGTGCTGGACCCCTGGCACTGCGAAAGTCTATGAGCAGCGGTAGCCGCTTCCCATCAGGTGGTCAGCTTATTTTTTTTTTGTTTCGAGATGAAAAGCTATTAAGCTCCCCTTTCGGTACCCCGGGGGAGGTCGAAAGGGGTATGTCAGTGTCACTGGCCTTCCAGCTCGGAACAATGCGGATGTTGTGACCGAGCTGGGTCCCTAACAATATCTACGCCAGCATACTGACTAAAAACCCCTCGTTAACCGTCACACGCATTATAGGCGGTACCGGACATCCCAGGGCGAAAAGCGCCCCGATTTACGTCCGCATAGGTGGTCAGCTAGCTCATCTATCCATAAATTAAAAAAAAAAGTCATCATCTTCAATCACAACAAGTCCACTGTCGAACATAAGCCTCGAAGATTACCACAGCGTCCTGTTAGAAGCGGCTTGCACCCAACGACTTCCTGCAACTCAACATTCCTGTAACTATACTTTTATTTAAAGTACCAATATTGTAGCATAATGAAAATGTATTGAATATTTTGAAATAATGCTTGCAGTCTGGTAAATCTGACTCATGGAGTTATAGCTACATTTACCTTATCATAATTATAGGTCCTGCACAAGATTTCTTACACAAAGCATAAGTAAAAGCTTGGTATTTAAATAAACAGTTTGACACCCCTTACATTGACCTTATTCATAGACAAATTAAAAACCTATTTTAGTTATCGAATGTTTTGTCTTCTTTGCTCTAACTGAATTGTATAGTCGTTTGAGAGGGACAAAACATTTGATAAATAAAGTAGGTTTTAAATCGGTCTATTAATAAAGTCGTTAGTATATAAAATATTAGCTGTTATATAGATCATGAGTTCTATATAACAATGTTTATACAAAAAAAAACCCATTTGAAATATATAGGTCTGTAATTCATTTGCAGTTTTTATTTCCTGCATGTTACCCTTCAAACAAAGTATGTTTTCTGTAATAACGTTATTACAGTATGTCTTGTGGAAAATAACACTATGTTTATGAAATAAATTCATTTCGTGACTGGGGTTGCTCGAGTATATATTATTCACGCATGGCAAATTGTAAGTTATAATTACTCGTTTATCTGTAACTGCATATCAACATACCGCCGCTTTCGACTAATAATCTGCAAACAATAAATTAATAATGAAATATAATTACAATAATTTAACAGCTACGAATTGTGTGAAGTCTTGATTAACAATCAATTACTCAACCGTTATTGGATAGTAATTATTATTCGTGAAGTTCAATTTCCACATTTATAAATACAGTTCGCATAGTGCGTTTCAATTAAAAATATAATTTATAAAATGAAATATCAGGACGGCACCGCATAATAGCGAAATTTATTCATCTGCCCACACGCGCTCGTTTTACCTTCAACTCAATATTTTTCCGTAATGAGACAGGACCGGAGTAATGATATTACATATTCATATATCATGAGCATCGTGAGTCTTTTCGAGTGTGTAATTTCTTCACATGCTTACATAAAACGCGAGAACAATGGCGGCGAGTGTGGCTAGGTCTTGTGTAATTGTTAACGCGACCCTCCTTTACATACGACTTATTCAATGGCAACAAAGCTCAGCATCATAAAACATGGTAAGTGATGGCGGAGCATCGTCGGCGGGCGCGGCGCTGGACCGGCGGCGCGGCCAGCAAGCTGCCGACAAACGATATGTCACGGCACGTAGTACAATGCAAACAGTCGGCGTCTGTGTCGGCGCTTGTGAAGCTCTGTGCTGGTGTCACAACAGTGCGCCGCGGCACAACGCGACCGACCGCGGCGCCGCGACTAATCGCCACACAATGCCGCACTCCGCACCGCTATGCCAAAAGCACCGAAAGAAAGCTTCGACCGCGCCGCGCCCGCGCCGCCTGCCACACTAAAATAATAATCTTATTCGGAATCATTCTATTTGCCTAAATGGATGCGAGCTGGCGATGGTTATCGGTATCGTAACACAAGTAGTTTGCCGGCCGTGGCGGCACGTATCTCTCGATACATCAGCGCCGCGATTGCGAATCGAACTCAATCAAACGTCCACTTTTTATAAATCTATTCTTCATTAGGAGCCGGTGTCTGATCTGCCCGCTTTCAATTGAAACAATATTTAATGCTTTGCCGGCACAAGAATAAAATAAAACGGTAGAACCATAAACATTCCACATTTATATTCGACCTTTGACGGGCGTCGGGCGCGGGCGCGGTGTCCCTGTTCCCCTCGCGCGTATAGCTTCGTCCCGTTCCAACTGCGCCGAAGCGTCTGCGGGATCCGCGCTGCTCTCTGTTTAAAGATCCGAGAGGGAGATAAAAATCGTATGGCTCATAATGTTTTAACAGTCTCATCGTTTGAGCGCATCAAGCCGGGGTCCAATTTAATTTTCCTGCTCGGGTCAGTAATAATTGAGTCGATTCGTTCTATGCGGCGAGGACTTGGCTCAGAAGCTGCCCGGTGCTCCGAGTGCGCATGTTTCAGAGCTCCGATTAATCGATGCCTTTTAATTGATTTTTTGGTCCCACGCATCTGGCCAGTTCGTAAGCAAGTGTCCATAAAGGGATTAACAATTTCCATAACTATTACACCCGAGAACGCCGTTATCCATATAAAATATTTTTTTATTTCGTACCTACGTACTAGAATTGATCATTAAAATATTGGTTAATAACACGTACATTTACCACAGTTATACATATACTATACATACATCTGCTGAAAACGTAATGGTATTCACTTTTTATTTGAAGAAACCGTTCGTCCTTTTCATATTATAAACATAATAAAGTGAATTTGCGATACTATTGGCTTTCATACAAGGATTGGTCACAGTCGCTCACAATGGCAGGCAGACGCGCCGCGACGAGCCACCTACATCACTCGGCGACCGGCGGCGACCACAAAGCCTTCAGCGTATACAAATAAATAACATCGGAACAACAAATATTTTAATAACCACGACTAAAGAATTGTTCGACGCATAGTGAGAAATAAGTGTATGCGTCGCACTGAATGTCGCTCGACGTCTGAACCACCTGCGCGCTCGTGTCACCACACCTGAGAACACACACAGAAGAATCATCCTTATTCGAGTAGCTATACTGAATAAAATCCTTTAAAATTCGTAGAAGAGTAATGCTCCTTGAAGGTTCGCTAACGGCATGACCAATGCAGAAGTATAGACAAACTGCGACGAACTGTCTTTCCGAAAACATAAACTTTTATAGCGAGCTGAGAAAGAGCCGATGGAAAATTGGAAAGGTAAGCGTGAAATGTGGCAGATGTGGGGTCATAAAACGAGCCGCCGTTGTTAAAATCAAAATAAATATCACAGTAACTGAAAAACTGTCAGTGGACGTCCGCTCATTATTTATGTGGTTGGATCAAAGGTGTTCTTATGTTGATATGGTTTATAACGGTACAATTCAGATGGAGTCATGCAGAATTGAATGTATGATCGCAAGTCGTTTAAAGGCAAAACTATAAAGACTCTCCATGAAAGACACTTTTGGCCATCGTCTTAATAGTTGTGATTAAGCAAAGGCAGTAGTCTCTATGCCAAGAAATTTAGACATAGTTTTGGTACCTTGAATTTTTCATATTATAGTGGATAACAGTCTATTGAATTCCAACCCTACTAAATCTACAATCGCACTGATGGCAGACTAAAATCTAAGCCCATATACATTATTAATTAAATATTAAAGTAACACCTGTGATAACACGGCAGCACTCATCGATTATAATTTCATATTTATATAACCTATCAAATATGCGACTTCTGGATATGCATCTGATTAATTTCGCCATTCATTAATTGCATAAGGAAGGCATTGGATATCGATTAATAAATAACCGTCTAAATGATTTATGTCCTCGATTATAAAATTAGGTGTCGCTTGATCATTTGCCGAGGAAGTATCAACCTCTTTACGTTGTCGGGTGAACAAATATGCCAGACAAGAAAATATACAAACAGGTCAATGATATGCATTAAACCGTTATGCGTTGTGTTATAATTTTTTTAAATTATTTACATGGTTGAAGTGGAAGGATATGTACAAACACACGCTATCTTTTTAACAAAGAGTTCGAGAAAAATAACTATGAACTTAGTTGTTGACGAAATGTTCAACAATGAGTGGACATATCCCAAGCACTAATACTTTGGCTAATCATATAGGTAAAGGTATACTTTAATCGTCAAGTATACGTTTCAGAATAAACAACCATGGTTTAATGTATCCAATTGATAAAACAGATGTGAATAATGATTTAATAGCATCCGCAAAGAGCGACTCTATCATATATAAATTAGGTATTCAATTCCCCCAGCAACGATCGTTATGGACCCTATTCATATTATTATATTACCATGCCTGTTCTATGACTTATATAAGGGAGGATATCTAAGGGCTACCAAAATACTTAGCTCTATACTTGACGCCAACCCTTTCAGAAAAATATTTCTCTCTCTGTTCAGCCACAAGGATCAAAAATATTTAATCAAGTATAATTTTTCATATTATTTCACTCCAAAAATCGATTGTTCGAACCAGGGTTTCATAATTCGCACCCCATAAAGCTCACATTTTTAAATTCAATTTTTTAATCCGTCAAAAACACTTTAATATCAAAAAATTGCTTGAAACAATTCCCAGGTGTTTATTGTTCGATTGTTGGGTTTTATAATTCGCACCTCATTTTATTTTTATTTTTTATCGAACAAAATACTTTAATTACAAAAAAATATCTGAAACAATTCCCAGGTGTTTGACGGCGAATGAAGCTGATACGTGCGGGAATGCGTTTACGACGCCTCGCAGGACTAGACGGGGCGGCTGCGGAGGCAGACATGCGGGCACCGGCGACCACTCACCGCCATTGTTTTATATCAAATTGTAGTGTTTTATTGTCACCTATGTGAATTTTATATTGCTTTTGTGAATGTTCAGATAGGAGCAATGTAAACTGTTAATGCTTGTATGTGTTATAGTATTTTTTTTATATAAACTTCAATTGCATGTGAAAATACTAGTTAATTTTTATACACGTTATTGGTATATATAAAAATACATAAACATTTACAATATCAAGCAGAAAGTGTGTGTATACTGTATAGATGTTTTCGGAACTCTTATACCATAAGGAAATATTTAACTTGAGTTATGAGGAGATATCGGAATTTACTTTTACAGTTACATTAGGTAAATACTGCAGTTACGCTGGATGCAATTTATTTAAGTTGCACATACAATACTTGACTCATAATTAATAAACATTAAAACTCATAAAACACCACGTCGACGTACGTGTTGCAAATGACGCCAACATACTTATAAGACAATAGGCGCACATAATAGCCTCGCTTACTAATATTGCCCACGAAATGGACCGCTTTCATCTCGGCAAAGTTTATCGCGTCTTTTTGGCCCCGAATCCATCAATTCTCGTGATGGATGGACCATTGGACCCGGTCGGGCAATCGAAATTCAAATTCGCTAAAACTTCCCACACAGCATCGAAAACAGGTCGGGTCGTTAACAGTGTACGCACCGAGCCGAGCGTTGTTTGATTTTTTTTGTTGCCGGAGATATTCGCCCCGGAGCGGGGTGTTGCGGGTGTGAGGTGAGGGGCGAGGGGGTGGAGGCTGGTCAGAGATGCGTCGGCGCAGACGCACGGGCAGCACGGCCGTGATTACAGGCCTGTGCGCGGCTAATCACTCCCGCAACACGGTCCAGCCGCGCCGTAAACAGGTACGGCTGCAACGAAGTTATTTTCTAATATACTTCAATACGATAAGTTTTATTAGAATTACCATACGAATTAACTACCTTCTGCACAACATTGAGTCTAGTCGTCTATCGTAATTGTTTCAAAAACATTCAATATAATCTGTACTCTCAAGCACTATGTCCAGGTATAGGTAATAATTTTATAAAATTTCTGAATATTAAAGTGGACAGCCGATGTTTAAAATGTTGCAGGAAATCGCTTTGAAAAGATCGCTGTGAAAAACCTTGATCTACGATTACTGGCTGACTAAAATCGACAATTATATAATTATATTAAAAAACATTCTCACAGTATCAGTTTTTACATTATAAAAATCAAATAAACGCACAGAACTCACAAATGTGAGAAATAATAACATTATTGGCCTGCAAAAAATGAATAATAACTCCAAACAATAAGTACGCTTGCAAACCGAATACTAAAAGTGGTAATGTGTATCTCAAGGCTTATTAACCAATTACCATCGAAATAGTAGCTTAAAATCCACAGCAGTCAGACAGTTTCAAATACACGCTACAAATGATTATCTGGCTTCTATCATTCGCCAAAATCCGTTCATTATGTAGAGTCATTCTACCCACCCCGAAATAAGCAACATACATACATACATAAACTCACGCTTTTATCCCCGAAGGGGTAGGCAGAGGCGCCACCAGAACAACCACATTTCGCCTTGCATGTTCCGTCCCACGATGTGGGAGGGTAGGATAGGGGGCGAGCCTATCGCCATATCGGGCACAAATTCCTGACTTCGGGCTGATAATGAATAGAAAAATCTAATATCACTTTGCCCGACCTGGGATTCGAACCCGGGACCTCAGCTTTGTAACCATACCGTAATACAACTACGCCACCGAGGCGAAATAAGCAAGGCGACAGCAAAGTGAAGAAAACGTCGTCAAGAAACTTTAGTACTCTGTACAAGTAGTTAAAAGGTCCCATCAAGATCAACCCACTACGAGAGTGGACTAAGGCGAAAATCTCTTTCTACCGTAGAGGATATTGGTCCCATTTAGTGGACGTATTTAGAATAATATGGTAAATTTACTCGCTCCCGTACCCGTGCGCACCGGCTCATTGTTGTTAATAACAAACAAGACAAAAGTCTCGCCGCTAACAACACACGTTTCTCCATATCCCGCGTTTTTACCGACACCGACAACCTTATAACACGTGGAAATATGATGTGCCTTGTCCCAGTTTGACACGAAAATTGCTTAAACAGTTTTAAACCGCCTATCACATATATTTATGCCATTGTGCACCACTGTACTGGCCCTCTCGCTTCAGCTTCGCCAATTTCGTTCCTCGGATCTTTGATGCGGTATCCTGCCGATTTTATAACGTGCAGTGCTTTGACTTTTACTATTGAAAATATTGCACAGCCGACTCGGTTATTAAAACTCAATTTAATTCGGTTGTTTATTATTTTTTTTTTCACTTCTTTAGTTATAGTAAGTCTAATGGCCCTGGGATGCCTCTTTGCCGCCCACAATGCGTGTGACGATATCAAGGGGTTTTTAGTCAGTATGCTGGTATAGGTATCGTTAGGGACCCAGCTCGGTCACAACATCCGCATTGTGTCGAGTTGGAAGGCCAATGACACTGACATACCCCTTTCTGCTTGCCCCGGGGTCCCGAAAGAGGAGCTCATAGCATTTCCTCTTGAGAAAAAGTCTACTGATGATCATAAACCTCTTTCGAGGGTTGGTCAGCTCTGGTCTTAGCTTCTTGCGCAGCTAACACTGCCTTCCGACATCGGCGTGTTATTTGACTTCGCCATGTTATTGTAAAATTATCAGAAATTGTAGTCTTATTAATTAACTCCTTCGTTCCATCCACTAAATATTGTGACGAAATAGTTATCTTTTTTTTACGTCCTTAATAGAATAGAATTTAAATATATTTCTCAGGTCTCTAAGGTTACACATATGAGTGGGCCTGGCCGTTGAAGATTCTCACAACTAGAGTCAGTCTCTCCTTAACTTTACCACCGTCAATTTAGTCCTCATAAATTATTTATATAACAATATCTTACTTATAGTGCGATATGAAGATAAGTGCTGCCTCGGTGGCGAAGTGGTACTACGTTACGACTACAAAGCTGAGGTCTTGGATTCGAATCCCGAGTCGGGCAAAGTGATATTGGGTTTTTATATTCATTATCAGCCTGGATGTATGTATGTATGTATGTATGCGATAAGGAAGCAAAGCAAACACACTATTTTAAAGTCAATCAATCTGTATCAACTAATATACATCCCACTGCAAGGCACAGCCTTCCTCTACAATCGAGAGTCCGATTGAGAGATGTTAGGCCATATAGGCCGCCACGCTGGCCGGGTGCGGGTTGGCGGACTTTATATGTATATCGTATAAATTCTTCAAAATCGCTACGTGTGTGCCATGGAATTTGAACCCGCAACCACCGTGAAACAGTGTTGATCACTTCGTCATCGTCATTCTATGTAAATCAACAAATGTCTTTCTTCTTCTTCTTCTTCTTCTTCATTTTATTGTGTATTGTTATGACTCCAATTTGTATGAGCTTCCGTTTTAATCCAAAGATATTCTTCCTCTACTTTAACATATCATAATAACTTAAACCTAATTGCTATAAATCGGAACACCGCCCCTGGCCACGTGCCCAGTTTGACGTGTGCAGATTCAAATGTATTTAATTTCATAGCAACAAAGTTCTTTACTCCGTAATAGAAGAATAAATTTTATTAAACACCACTTCAGTTTTTAAATATTATCGTATTGCGTCTAACACTAATTACTAAATGATTGCTAGCGTAGATAAAAATATAATTAATTAACTTATTTAAATACGTTAATTATATTAAAATAGATATATTAGATATATAAGATAAAACGTAGATTCGACACTCGTTAAAACTAATTTTCCATATCCAAAGCTGCTCAAGTATGAGTTAGACTCTCGCATCAAGGGTTCCGCACCATCCATCATGTACTTACATTTGGTAATAATTCATACTTTTCATAATTTTAGACACACATTCACTTTAAGGATCAATCAAGTTAGTCTATGTATTTTTTTACAAGGTATTAGATAGGTTTTTGATAGTTTCCTTGAACATTAAAATAAAACTATTTTACGGATTTTATCGCGATTTAGTTTAATTTTTACATTTTTACGACGTTTCGATTACTTTACAGCTTTCGTGGTCACGGGGCGTAAATCTAAGAAACCATTATAGTTTCCTTGAACTTTTGGATACAGACCCCTAAAAAGGCGTAAGATTTTTGACAATGCTTGTGATAAATTTAATTATGCTTACTTTAACAACTCATCCCAATTTTTATAAATAATAATTAACGGCAATATTATACCATATTATTGAGCACAATGACACGTTTCTTCTAACAAAGCCTCGTTGCGTTTTCATGATCTTGTGGCGTGTATCCATTCGCAACATGGCAGGTGTCATTTGACATCGCGTCGCTCGTCGCTTGTCGCTCGGCGCGCCTCTCCGCTCGTCAGCACGACGTGCGTCAGTAACGCTTGTCAAACGTCAGCATTTTAAAGCCGCAATATTGAAGCAATTTTAATTCAATCTAGTGACATTTTATTCACAAACGGGCGGGCTCGCGACTCCTATACTCATTACGACTTTATTTTGTTACAACAATGAGTGAGCGCGGTTTGCGTTTTATTCGTTCTGAAATTGACAGCGCTATTGTGCCAGAATCTATCTTGTGTTGTTTGTAATGATGCGAAATCTGTTCCGGACGACAAAGAAGCTGCTGCTGGCTTGCGACGTTTTTGCGAACGATTCAATTGCATTAATTCTTTTGTAGTGTATAATAATATTTGCATTTAAAATGGAATTGTGTGGCCAAATAACTGAGGCAAAATTTAAAGTTTGAAACGCATTATTCCGTTTTAATATACATTATTTTATAACACAAACATAAATATACTAATTAGAAACTCAAAATATATTGATTTGATTGATATTTGCACCTAAAATAACAATAGATTCACCTCCAAAAAAAAACTTAACCACAAGAAGTAAGAAAAATTGGACGTAAAAAGACAAATTTCAGTTATCAGACAGTTTATCAGGACAATAATGGTGTCAAAGTGTATTTTAATATTAGTCCTTAAGTTTTTACTGTGGCCCTGTATTGACACACTTAAAAACTAATTTGTGTTGGAACTAACTCAGGCGCCGACAAATGTGTAAATAACGATAGGGTGGGAAGTGTCTGCCGCGTGTTATTTGACAAGCAAACACTGAGGAAGCTTATTACAACAAAAACACATCGATTTTAAACCAAATGTTTGGGTTTTGTGCCTCGAGCACAAACATTCTACAATCGCGTTCGTAGGTTTGTCAAAATATCAATTAATTCAACAAAAGTATGAGTTTGTTACGCGTTGGGTAAAGGCACTGATTGTTAATAAAACAAGATTTAAAAAAAAGTTATAATACATAAATATTATTTCTGAGGGTACTTGTTTATTAGTCTTATTGATCCATCAATTCAATAAAAATGCCTTGATGATGATTTTCTAGCAACGAGTAACGTCTTATCACTGGATACTGTCATTTTTATTTTGAAGTTAAAGTATCTTACATTCAAATACTATTTCACAATATTTCTTACCATCTAGTCGACCAAAGCTAGTGCTGTTTCAAAATATATTATTAAGGTGAAAACCAAGAGCGCGGGAAATTCTCCAAGTTTCACAAGATGGTCCAAAACATTAGATAAAGTTCACAAAGGTAGTCCAAATATAAAGTGTTCCCAAACAGACGGCTCCTAGCCTTATTAAGCTGTCATTAAGACGATAACTTTAAACAAAATAACAGTAAATAGTTAATATGCAAAGTTGTACTGAATAGCGTAGAATTAAATTTCGTACATACTATCTACCTTGTGCGCCTCATTCAATGATTAATGATTTCAATCAACTGTGCTCTTAATTAATTGCAATAAAAGTTTAATTAAATTAATCACTCGAAATCTTGCTCAAGTGCGCCGAAATTAATTGATTACATTTAATAATATGCAAACGTTTCTTTTCAGTGATTGTGTTCGCGTGCGAGCGCAGAATAAATCGTTTGGTTTGAGCATGACTGTTGTTACCAACAATTTGTCTAATGGATATCGATATTTTACTTCCTTACATGAAGTATGACGCTTTTAAAAGTTTTTAACACGAAACAATTACAAATAAACGGTGAATTGAATTAATTGCGAAGAAAGAGTTCGTTTTGCGTGTCGTTTATGAATAACACTGAAAATTTAGAAACTGTAATTCGACGTCTTGAAGGTTAAAGACATTGCTTCACGAAAAACCTCGTGTGGATATCGCAATTACTAAAAATCGAATTTTCTTTTGTAACATGTACTTTCTTTGTAACACAATTCATTTCAGAAACAAAACTATTAAGCCATATTTCTACTATCTATCTAAATCAGCCCATATACGTCCCACTGCAGGGCACGGGCCTACTCTACAATCGAGAGAATCGATTGAGAGTGGTTACGGTGGCACTTTAACGGTGAAGGAAAACATCGTGAGGAAACCTGCGTACCGTAGCGATTTTAAAGAATTTCTACGGTATGTAAGACCCCAACCCGCACTAGGCCAGCGTGGTGGACTATATGGCCTAACCACTCTCAATCGATATTTCTACTATGTAAAATTAAATTATATACTCTTTCTTCATCCCTTCGCCTGCTATGTGCAGTGCTATAAAATAATATTAAGAATGAATTTTTACCTTTGATTAACAATACATTTTTGCAAATCCTCATCGCCCTAACAAGTTGGCTAATCCATATTTTATTAATTCCATATTATTTAAGCTTGCACACAACTTGCGGCATATTAATGCTAATTGGGCGAATGGTCTTACCAGGTCTTACCGAACTGGAATCAATTATGTTGGATCAGTAACGTGGATAAAAACTTTGTATGCAAACGCGATCAGTGGCCGTAATGACCTTAACAATCACTTAAGATGCTGAAAACTCCGCGGAGTCTTTATAGGGGCCGATTTATCGCAAGGCTAACCTGATCATTTTGAATTTATAATGTTGTAAATTCGTACTTACGTGGTGCATAGCGGTTTTTATATCGTTTTTTTTAACCCGCATCCAAGTTTGATGGATACGTGAAAATAGTAATTGCAAAGTTTATTTATTGAACTTTTATAAGATCGTGGTTCTCAATTGTATGTTGTGGGCTGATTCTGGATAGTGCAGAATTAAGATAAAGAAGAGTATATTAAAGGTTGGGTGGCAGATAAGTGGTAGAGTGGTAAAAGAGGTAGAGTCATACCTATTATAGTTACCTTGGACTACAGTTAGGGTGGGTATGGACATTTTTGCACTTTTCAACCAAGCAAAAAAAAATGAATATACCGGGTATATCAAGACTGCGACCGAAAACGAAGCCGGGTGGTAGTTTTAGTGGTTACAGACACAATGCAAATAAAAATTTTTGCATAATAAGCGACAGTTTTTTTTTTGCAAGTTTTTGAAAATCATTGTGTTTGGGTAGTAAATACCTAGTTTTTGCGAAAATAGTAATCTAAACCCTATCGTTCTATTGCGTCTTAAAAATAAAAAGGTGTACATCATTATTTTAGGAAAACTATGTATTTAACACCAAAATACGACGATAAGTAAAAAATTTCCAAAAAAGTTGACTTTTTTGCGTAATTTTTAGTTGCATTGGGTCTGAAGTCACTAATACTACCACCTGGATTCGTTTTCGGTCGCAGTCTCGATATACCCTGTATATACAGATAACTTCATAAAGATACGTGTATCCACTATCCTGGGATGTAATTTATATCGCTTCCAACTGCATCATAGACAATGTACCATTTTATCTGGTTATTTCGTAATACTCACACCAAATAATTACTTTGCAAATAGGCAAAAATAATGAGTAATAATTTATCAATGATTGCTTTTGGAAGCACTCATAAAATACACGTCAATACAGGCCGCGACAACCAGCTCGACATTTGCATAACTCGCAATACGAGCAGTGGAACGTCAAATAAATAACGAGAACAGATACATCTCCAGTAAATAACTAACCAACTACTAATATATTTGATCTTAACTTACTTATTTATGCTTGTTTACATAACAAATAAATAATGTAAACATTTTCCTTAGTACCAGCAATAAAAAAATTAACATAAGACAATTACGTACTTTTTGTGTTTGTTCTGTATTTTATAATAACAACTTTAAAACAACAAACTAAAATCCTCCGGGTCAAGAAAATGACAAACAAATTAAACATACTTGTTTTTTGCTCAAAAAATTAACATGAAATAGCACGGTCAGTGACTGTGCTAATTGAGATAACTTGCGCCTTCTTGTTGTATTAATTACTAATTTTGTTACTTTAATGTTCTTAATTGTTATTTACAAAGCAATCCGACTGAACGATAACATCTCTTGAAAAATCCGAAACGGATACGACTGTTAACAATGATAACTAAACAACGTCGGCTCCGTAACAATTTGTAACAAAGTTGGGAATGTAATAATAACAAACAGGACTGAATTAACAATAGTTACCTACGTGTCAAGTCCCACACACTCGGCATTACAAACATCGGACAAAAAAGAGGTCGCATCCTAAACGCACCGTACAAAAACTCCATGATACAAAACGGTACCCGTCGGCGAGTTCAAAGCAACGGCGGCCACTCATTTCACACCATCAGTCGGGCCATCCACCCAGACGTGACCTAATGACAACACCGATGCTGCGCAATACGTAACCACCATCACAATGCCAGGGCATTTTCAACCCTATCAATATAACATAGAGTTCATTACAAAAGGACAGCACCCAGACGTTAAGCTGGGAAAGATGGACAGTAATGATATGTAAGGATGGTGGATTCGCGCAAAAAATGTATGAGGTAACAATTGGTGCTAATGTTTTAAATACGGTCGAAACCACTACAATAGGCGCAGAACAAACTGATTCTCGTTATTTTTTATATGTTGGGACGGCACAGTGACACCATCAGGTGTAAAATTATAATAATAGAGAATCGAACGACGAGGGAAGATTGTACCGACCTGCTCAAGGACTACATGACCTGAACATATGAACATTTAACTTCATAAGTGCACTGACGGTATGAAATCATGTTTTATTTATTTATTCAAATCTTTATTGTACACAGAAAAATAACATACAGAAACAGAAAAAGAAAAACAAAAAAAGTACAAATGGCGGTCTTATCGCATAAAGAAATGTTTTCATCCTTCGATCAAATATATACTAGATGTCGGATGAACACTTCAAAAACGGCCCGAAAAATTGAGCCACAATGTCAGTGTGGCTCTATTTCAATTTAGTATGCTTCAATCATCACCAACGGCAACGTGTAAACATGCCGCAATGCACCTTTCAAAATTGTCAAAATAATCACTTATAATACCACAAGAGCTTAAAAATCGGAAATGCCAGATAATTTTGAAGCTCGTGTGGTATTCGGGGGATTATTTTTCCGTCCCAAATGTCGGCCAATAGAATTGCACCATGAGACGAAATGTACAGTTAACAAATAAGAATTAAATAACAAATAACAAACTCCAAATCGACTCATTTTCATGCAAAATCTCCAATTTTCACAATTGAATTCAACCTGTCAGTTTGACGTGTGGTTAATTTGACTGGATCATGTTTTGTTTTTTATATATAGCAACTACCAGAGAAAATTTTCAAAAAATTATCAGTATAATACCATGTAGGTTGTACCACGTGACGTCGAATGGTGCAATTCTATTGGTCGATATTTGGGTCGGAAAAATAATCAGTATAATACCATGTAGGTTGTACCACGTGACGTCGAATGGTGCAATTCTATTGGTCGATATTTGGGTCGGAAAAATAATCACCGTAATACAAAGATTTCTGCGGGTAGGTATATCTTTTTTTTCGATAAATATGTTTTTTTTCTTCAATGACATAACGTCTTGAATGCAAGTATATTCTAAGATATATTAAATCTTATTTCAAACAATTAAAGTTTATTCTTACTTAAAGTTGTTTATATTATAAGACTATTTTTCTACATCTCGTAGTTCGAAATACAAATGTATATGTATTAACAACATCGGCCACTTTTGGCATGTGATTTTGTTCCCGACACTGTATCTAGTATATATTTGATCGAAGTTTTCATCATAATTAAATATTAAAATGTACAGTTCTTGCGACATAAATGTTTAATTTGTAGCTTTTACCTGCATGTTCGTCCGCATGACAGTTCGTTCCAGCATTTATATTAGTAATAAATATTAGTAAAATTGCTTGTTGGTCAATTTACTGGCACATTATGTAACAAGCTCATTTCCTGCTATGATACTTACTTCCTTCGCAAGTTGTCGCATTAGGATGTCTTAGAAGGCAAAAACCCCATATAAGTTTCATACAAAGAGGAAACGGAAGAAATATTCATTAAACGTTTAGACGCTGCTTAATTGATTACCTCAAAATTTAAAGGTACCTACTCCTTACTGTTGCCTTTCTGTCTCTCTCTCTCTCTCTCTTCAGCCTTTAGGAAGTTCACTACTGAACATAGGCCTCCCCCATGGATCTCCACATACACCTGTTGGAAGCGGTCTGCATCCAGCGACTTCCTCCCTTCCTGTTGCCTTTCGCTCTTTCTAAATTCCAATGATTGTTAGACAATTCCTACCTTAACCCCTTCGACCTTGCGTAATTTTCGGACTTGAAAAAATATTACAGATACGGTGTGCATGCAATTCTGGTGATGTCGTTCAACCACTTTTCTCTCTTTTACTTCACGAATTGCTATATTTACTATAATTTTCTCTTCACCATAATGTAAGGAAGGTATTTTCAAACATAGGCGTCCTTCAACACATCCTTATTGAAAGCGGTTTAAATCCAGTAGCTTCATCGTCTGACCGAGTTGTGTTTAGATTCTTTGCTCATTATCATAATATATTGTCATTCTAACCCCTCATTATCAAATAAGCTTTTTAACATATCTTCACAGTTGTTGCCATTGGCAAATAATAAAAAACATCGCATTGAATAGCATAAATTGATTACCATAGTTGCAACAAGTTTATTGGACATTAAAATATGATCGCTCCTTATCCCGCGTAACCATGTCACTTAACCTAGCGTAACCACATCATTTAAGTCACCCTAGACATATAATTAACCAACTCATATTCTTTTAATTACAATCAAATTGATGAACACTTACGACGCGTAAAGCGGTAGTAGACGGTATTTACGATTCAAAAAGCCTTCAATTATTTAACGGTTGATGAAGGAAGTTGCTCAAGCCATTGTAAGGGACAATTGATTGGACGTGTCGTTTTTTTCTTTAACAGGCGTTATTTTAAGGGCTTTATAAAAAAACTTCAATTTCCTGTTCGCAATTCCAGTGGATTTAGTTAGTCAAAGAATGCAAATTTTTATAATTCCAGTTTTTTGCTAAACCATATTTTAAAGTTTCTTTGGCAAGATGGCGTAGCACATTTGATTTTGCAAAACGTAGTTTCGCATAAAAGTAATGTTAATATCACAAACGTAATGCATATTTTATAAAAATAACACATAATGACATAATTTAAAGCGATCTTTAAAACGTAATCATTTAATTTCCTTAAAACATACTACCGATACATAACATCCTCCTGCTCTTTTACCAAGCATATGAATCAAAGGACAATCTAATTAACCGTATTTAAAAGAATAATAACAAATCAAGTTTAGGGCAGCGAGTTCGACCGGCGCTGGGCGGGTCCCAGATACAATCGCCGGAACAGCTCCGCGGGACGCAACGCTTTGCTCATTCACCGTCGACTGGCGCGTCACTGCTCGTGCTTGACAATAGCGAGCTCGCCGACATTTGATCGCCGTGACGACATTGTTCCTCTTATCTGGCAATTGATTTCATATTTTTTGGTGTTTTAATTAGGTGTGAATCTGGTAAATAGAATGGAGTAAGTAGTGGGGCAATGGTAGTTGTTGTAAACTTGGTTTTTGCTTGCTATGGTATGTGTAATTTAATTCTTTAAATCTCCGTCACTTCTGTATGAGACTTATTGCGTCATAATATCATGCAGATATTTTAGTGCAGCATTCGACATCCTCACAAAAGGTAGTTAGACGTCGCAGGAGACCACTGAAAGCAGAACGCCATGGAAATCTTATTGTAGAGCTTTTTTAATATTATGATAAACCTCTTGAGTCCTATCTAAAAGGAAATATTATAAGTAATTATATATTGGACGATTTAGTAATAATCAATTTGTATTGTTATACAATTAAATACAAGTTAATACATAGAATATACCTAAGAACTTTAATTCTTGTCACATTATAATCGAAACGATAAACATGCATACGCCGTGGACATTTTAGGAAGTTCCCTCATAAATATTCCTGAAAATCAGCCCAAAATATTAAGTCGACAAGTGTTTATAATCCGAAAATACTATAATACATTATTTAATTATAAATAAATGCCAATATGAATCTGAAAAAAATAAAATCGTATCCGACATATGTCTCCGAGAGATTACTTCGACGAACCTTTAGGGCGATTAAACTCCCAAACGATATTAAATTCAGATTTGTTAAACCCTTTTCAAATAAATACGACCTTTATCATGTTCTCACAAAGGCTGAAAGTCGTTTAAAGTTAAATATATTTTGGACAGCCTAAGGCGATAGAAATAATTAGCAGTTACGGTGTCAGAAAGGCCATAAAAACGGCAAATCGAGGGACGAACGGATAGGCACAATGTGTTAGATATTAATTTTGAAATTATAGGCTATGGCGTTTCGTGCAAAGGTGCGCGGGCAAAAACACCAACAGAAGTGCTAAGAGAACGATTATTATTTAAGGTCCGTGTAATAGACGTCCTACACCTGCCTTAACAAATATTTATTATTTGTTGTGCGGATAAAGGGATAATTTATTTGTTTTAATTTATCATCGGGCAACAAATTAGATCAGATTAAAATTACTAATGAACGGTCTAAATACATAGTAGTGCGTCTTTAAATACAGGTGATAGAGTGCTTCACGGTAAAGTAGTTATTTATATTTTCGTCTATATAACATTGTAGCCATGTTTGCAAAGCTTCATTAGTATAAAAAGACACTAAATCAACTTGCCTCAAGTCTACTAGAAACGTAAATAGCCTATTAGCATTAAGCTTCTCTATTTTAGTCACGAGTTCGAAATCTAATTATGCTTTACGGATTCTTTTACAAAGAATACATTTTGGCCAGGCTTGGCTTTCTATACGAAGCATAGAAAGGGAAATGTGTGCACCCATAAAGCCTCTATCTCCTCCCTAGAGTAAATACGAGATTGTATTTATTTATGACGTTCGAAAATAAAGAAACTTTTATTAAATATGTATTTCAGAACGCTTTTATTTTGTAATGACAGCAAACTCTATTAAAAATATCTGTATTACAACTTATTATAAGAGTAATAATTATTTCATGTTATGAGTAAGCTTCATCTAACATAATAATTATAGGGTATTTCTATTCGTTTTTAGGCTCGGCCACATTTCTGTATGTAGTATTTAAATTTTAAGTGCAAATAATATTGTACTTTCGATCGTAAATGCTAATGAAGTTTTAACTCTCTAAAGAAATTCATGACAAATGAATTTCAAATCTCGTAACCATCATTTCTTTTGTCTTTAATATTTGTTGGGATGTATTTTTAATCAAAGTTTCTTTTTTATACTTTTTTTTATATATGTATAGGGGTTTAATAAAATAATATTATATAAAATCCTGAACTTGCATGCCGAACTGCTTATAGGTAAGTTGTTTTTGGTTCTCTATTTCCTATTTAAATATTTAAGATATGTTTTGGCGACCTAGAAACAAATATTGAAGCACGGAATATCAATTTTATTCATGAAACTCAGGAGTTAATTTAATATTTGGTATAAATGCTCATTAAGCTATCGTGAATATAAGTATGATTAAGCAATTAACCATACCAGCATAATTCCGTCGAGTTGCGAGAAATGGTAGTCGAGAATAGGTCTTTCCTTCCCATTTTGCTCGTATTTAGAAGAAAAAAATAAATCAGTATTATTCGTCACTAACAATGAAATCAATACTCTATAAGGACAACATTGCATTTACTATAACGTGCAATAATATTTAAAAATCATGTTCACATCACTGCAATAATATTATTGGTAGGTTTATAAATATATAACACGTTTACTTTTCTTTCAGACTACATATAAGTCCTATACAGTATATACTTATGTGAAGTATCAATTTTTTATGCGGGTGCAACTGTGCAAATATGTATATTTTGTATTATAATTGTCTCGTCAGGAACTTTGGGGCACCTTGTATGACGCTAGCTGAAAAGAAGACTTCTTTGTGAATTCTGTAGACTTGTATTATTGGAAAATCATCGTATCTGTATGGAAAATTATTTCATTTTGATAATATGTAACTAGTTGTGCGACCAATAACAATATAAAGCTATAACACCAATTTACTTACCGTATATAAGGGCGTAATTTCCATTGTGAAATGCGTAGATCAATATATAGATCAATATAGTAAGAAGTGCTTTTAATACTTATGATTCGAAAACAGAGCAGGGATCATGGCTATACGAATAATTATAACTTCGTTCACACTCATTAAAAAAATGGAGTGAAATAAATTGAAATTTTCACACTTTTACTTATATGTGTACCCAAGAAAACTACGTTTGTTCAGTAACAACAGATTAACACCCATGTATTTTAATTGATTACATTATACTTTCTATACAAATAATTTTCAAAATTGTTTTACTCCGTGAAACGCATCAGTTAATTTTTCACTTTACAACATTATAATTTTCAATTACTGATTCTGCTGTCAGAATACATTTGATTTAAAAAATATAACAGAATAAATTACATTGCATCGTTTGAAATGCGCAGACGCACAAATATGAATATATAATACAAATATTTGACTTGTAGCCGGATCTTGAATTTTAATAGACTTTCCTTCATTATAAAGTTTAAAAAAAATTGTTTATAAAATTATCAACACATTACATTGATTTAAAATGTTTTTTAATTCACTAATTTAATAATGAAATAATCATTGTCTAAAGTTTAGTATTTCTACAGTCTATGTATTACAAATCATAGGTAATAAATTTGTTATGTTATGGTTTTTTCTCTCTAAGCCAAGTTTATTCAATATACGAGTGTATATTTTTAATAGTTATATTTTATGACTTTTATACTCAACACATCGAATATGACCTCCGCAGTTTGAACTTAATAAACCCACATTTGTGACACTACAAGATGCCGGACCTCATTTGGGCTGAGACCATAGCTCACCGGCTAATTCCTAAGTCCGTATTTATCTCAAACGAGACGTGTTTCCAGGATGAAGATAAAAACGAATTGATATTACATTATTATAGTATATTATCTAACTTGATATGTACAATAAAGAGTGTAAATCAATATTTTTCTTATAATTTTTGTGGCTAATCGTTCCGCTATTCTCCAAGAATTATTTGACACATAGATAGAAAGACTAAAAAACGCGACGCAGTGTTCTAAAACTAGCTCTCGGATTTCCTTGGTAACGTTTTAAGGAATAAAGTTTTTGTCTCAACACTTCGAGGTCAACGGCAACTTTCTTAGCTCTTAAACATGATAAAAACCATAAAATTTGTACCAAAACTGCTTAGTCAATAGTTTTTATTTATTTTTAATTACGTCGTAATTTTATTTGAACTTTTTTTATTTATTGCGCACCTTTAAAATAGGTAGTTGATTTATTTTTGTACACGGACCGGCTTTAAGGCTCGTTGGATTTAGTAACAAATCAAAGTATATTTCTCTAAAAGTGTTTCGTAAATGTCCAACGCTCACTACTCCGAGAGAGGAATCACTAAGAAAAACAAGCTGTTCTTTTTTCAAATAAATTTGCTTTTTTTTCACTCATTGAAAATAACGGAGTGGGGAGCCCCAAAAATAACAACAACCAAAAGTCAACAACACATACCATCTCGACCATTTAAAGAGATGAACAATTTCCGTATTATGTATTTCTTCTTCTGTGTGCCCTTATCGCACACTAGATCATAATTAAGAATTTTCAATTTTCAACCATGTTGCTGAAAGAACTGGTTTATAATATTTCCATTGATTGCCTGTTTCACATGGTCTCCGAGTAAGCCTTTTACACTACCACGTTGGCCTCATGCGGTTGGAAGTCACGTACCATTGATATTCTTGTGCAGAACTCCTAGTTTTGTTGGTTTTCCTCGCGTTGATTTCCTTTAACGATACAGCGAGCGATAGTTATTAAGAAATACACATGGAAACTAATGAAGCCCACAAGAATGTGAAGAATAGCAGCTACCTATTTAACAGGAATTATGTAACGTCCCAGTTCTCAAATTGTACATTTATCAATACACAGTTTTATTTCCACAAACCCACCTTCCTAGCCACTATCCCAACCATGCTTTAAAATATTTGCAATACTGTATTGCAGTTTTTCCTCCTATAAATATCCATCCACTGCCCCGGTGGCATAGTAATTGTACTATCATACGATTACAACGCTAAGGTCTCGGGTTCGAATTTTTATATAAACGTTTTACAATAATTTAGTAATGTAATATTTTTTTTTATTTTTCTAATAATGTCTCGAGTTCGAATCCTAGGTCAGGCAGTGATATTGAATTTTTCTATTCATTTTATCAGCGTGTAGTCAGGAATTTATGACCGATATGGCGATAGGCTCGCCTCCTATCACATCGTGGGACGGAATACGCATGGCGCAACGTCCTGCTAGCACCTCTGCCTGCCCCTTCTGGAAAAAGTTGTGAGTTGTTTGTATGTACAAATATCCCTAGACCACGGATTTAAAACTTCTGACACCCAAATTATACATTATTGAATGTAAAATAATTTGCATCTATGTTTATAACATAGCTGCGTCTCTAACACGAATATTTAATTACACATTAGCAACACGTCAAACAAACGGTAAACGTGTTATTTACTCTAGAAGTTTTATTTGTTGGCTCATCGTGTACAGCTATCATAAAAGAATATACGTAGGAACGCTAGAATGCCAGTCATATTATAAGTTGTTTTTATCCGTTTCGAGAGCTCGCAGGTCATAGCATTTCCATGGTATTGTACGAGTATGACCTTTATTTCTATATAGCATAGAGAGCACTATGATAAGTCACAAATCTTGAGTAACTCCATACCCCTAAAAACCTCAAAATCGACAAGTCCACAAAACAACCTAATCAAAAACGTAAATTGTAATAGATATGATGATAGTAACAAAGAATTAATGAAGTTATGGTTTATAATACTCGTAATAATAAATGGGTACCTAATAAATAACACCTAACAGTTCTGACTCCACACTAAGAACGAGTCTTGTGTCGTGGGTATCAGAAACTACGAGAGACTTTTTGGTCTCACAAACACCCTGTGGATTACACAAATATTTGTTTCGGTGCGGGGATCGAACCCGCGGCCTCTCGTTTCACAGGCAGCGTCTAAACAACTGCCCCACGGAGGCTGTTTATTATAAGTGAAGTTAATGTATGTACTGCATCAGCCCATATAGATCCCACTGCAGGGCATGGGCCTATTCTACAGTTGAGGGTACGATTGAGATGGGTTAGGCCTTATGATTATATGGCCTAACCCCTGGTGGACCCCGCTGGCCTAGTGCCAGGCTGGCAAGTTAATGTATACAAACTTGCTAAAGTAGTATTTTCAAAAGTCATCATTGACCATGCCTTTTGTACATTCCGGATGCAATTAGCTAAATTATTTTTAAAATAAAATATTATGATTGCAATTAATACAAAAATACAAAAAATGTAATGTTAAAACAAGAATAGCGTGTTACTAACAAACGAACAATTTGCACAAACAGAACATTAAACTTCAAAGTAAAACAAAGAAATTAACAAATCTCTACGCTGAGGTCACCCTAATCATCATATTTATACATACTTACAACGTTCAATTACCAGTATTATGACTTAATTTGTCGGCTACAAAATAGAAAAATCATGTTCTTAGTGCACATTTTATTTTATTTTTGTAGTTCTGGTTCTACTGGCTGTTTAATTCTTTAAATTTGAATATAATAATGGAAATTTATGTTTCCCTACATAAAATTTGTAAAAACTTCAAAATTTACATTCTTCTTTAGATTTAATTAAGATTATCCAATAGCTTTAACTATATGTAAAATAATCTTTTAAAGTATCTATTAAGACAGGGTGAAATGGCGCAATTTTGAAGAGGCCTATGTCCAGCAGTGGACTAATATAGGCTGATGATGATGATGATGATTAAAGTATTTTTCTAAATTCACTTATAGGGTTCAAACATCACGATTTCCTTAAAATTGTGATAAATCTCATTATTTTGCAAAAGATCACCTGCTTCACACCAAAATATGGTACATGTTCAAAGTAATCAAATTTTGTAAAGAAAAAAAACTAAGGCCTCAAACGGACCTGGAATTCGATCTTTTGATTCCACTCTTAATAGCATACATTCCTACCAATAAAACACCCCAAAATATCCTATAAAATTAATAAAACAATTATCAAATTCTCCACACATTTCACGGTAAACAAAAGATTACAATCTGTAGCGGAGTTTTACCAAAACTGCTGTTTAACCCTTGCAATGTCACAGTTTAACAAGGGGTGGATGACTGGCACTGGGAGGCAATATCACGAATGATTAGGGCACAAACGTGGCCGACGCGCCACATTACACCGTGAAACAGACCACCTCCAACACCATTTTTTACCACTTACCACCGCGGGTTTGTCGTGACATCACTCCGCCCCCCACGAAGACTCGTATTTTAGTATTTCCGAAAGTATTTCTATGAAGCTATGGTATATCAAAAGGTATTGAAATTCGATAACAGTACTGTTTAATTGTTTTGCCTTTAATCGCAATCTAGTTAACCCCAATTAAGTTAACTTATAGAGGATCAATAGAGATTATTTTTACAAGAATGTTATGAAATTTGAGAATCTTGACATGTAAAGTCTGCCAACCCGGAACCCGCACTAGGGCTATTCAGTGGACTGTCGTTAGCCCTCTCAATTGAACTCTTCATTGTAGAGAAATGCGGTGCTCAACTGTGGTCTTAAAATTTGTTTATAGCTGTGAATGGCGAGACTAGCATGCCGTTCGCCTGATGGTAAGCGATACGACCACTCATGGATAGTAGAAAACCAAACAACACCATGAATTACTAAGCAATGCTTGTAATTCCACCGCGCTCGCCAACCCGAGACATAAGGTGTTAAGTCTCATTACGTATGGACAAGCAATGATATTTTTTTTAAACATGGAAGGGTAATATACATTTGTGTATGAAATAATTTATATTTTAACAGTTGAATATCGCTTTGTTGAATAACAAGCAGTGATAAGTCTCGAATAGACATATAAATACCGTCACTGGATGGTGCTTACCCGCAACATGTAATTTCAATTAGTATTTTTTTTAATATCATATTATATTCAACCACAACCCAACTTTACCCACTGTTGGGTTGTAGGCATAAACATCACTGCACCCGTTCTCATATGTAAATCCCGTTTTGATGATACGAGTAATATTTCATCAAATTCGAATCATTTTACGAATAAATAGGGCGTTATAACTACAATTTGAAACGTATAAATTGTTTAAGAAATACCTGAATTGTTGAATATGAATTAAAAATGACATAGATATGTACATAACTATCAAGCCTGCGTCATATAGGGATAGGTAGAGATAGTACTCTATACTATAGTCTCCACATCAGTCGATCATGTTATTATCATTATAAAGGCAGATGGGCGAGGGAGGATGTGGGAGCTGCATTTCATCTATCTATCCTCGTTGATTCGACTATGATATTTAATTCGTGGGTAACCGGGTAGGTAGCGCTTTAACTAAATTTAAAAAATCATAAAATTTAAGAATAGTTAATAAAAAAGTGTATTGTTTGTTGCTCTTTAAAAACAAATAAATATATGTATATAATTATGTTAACAAGGAACATATTACATAACATTCGCTTCGTCTACTTTCATCAATCACTCGATGTCAATTAGAGTCGATAGGTGATAACCGAATTGGACCTACATCAACTAAGTCAGTGGCGCCGTAAACAAGGTCCCTGTCAAAAGCACCCTGAACCTTGGAGAATACATGAACATATTGTTGAAAATGGACGAAACGACAATTAAATATCATAAAATAATATTAAACTGGCTAATCACCTGTATGATAAACAAATAATGATAACACTGTTTTCATCAATAAAATATTATTATTGCCTTTAGTCGTGTTTAGCATATTTAGTAAAATAAATAAGTGGACTTCCTAAGGCTGAAGAGGGAGAGTCAAATAAATAAGATCAGGCAAACTAAAAACATTCTGTTTAATTGTAACTTTTTATTTAGTTTTTGCTAGATGACTTACGCCTCGTTTACCGCAGTAAATAGCGCCAATCGATGATACATTTTACTAAATTTGGTAACTATGTATGCTTATTGCCAATTCATCTTTGCTGTAAATTCCTTTGGTTTATTCTCAATGATAGTATTTGGTGTTTCTGAAGGTTAAGAAAAGGGGACATTTCTCGAATAAAACTATTTTATTAGTTTATACCATTTAATATTCCTACTAAAATGTCGTAACAATATTTACAAAGACATAAGTACAAAAATGAACTTGAAAATGAATACTTAATTTTCAACTTTAAAATAAATAACAGTTTGTAATAATCATTAGACAACAAGAGCTTTTCTAACATTTGAAATATTGTGTACCTACTAGAAATATTTACAAACACATGATAAAAATTAACAGTTACCCCTCACTGCCTCCTTCAACGAACAGCAAGCATTTTGCCGTCTTACACACTCCTCGATCATCATTAATAATAAATTCTCTATTAACATGTACTTAGATAATTGATCGTTGCATTATACATTACACGGGGTGAAACACTTACTACGCATACTTTCTAATATTTATCATATTTTAGAATCTAATTAAATATATTAACTAATTTAATGCGTATATACAAAATTCTATAAAGTGAGATCACCAAAATTATAATGACCCTTCCACGAAAGAAGTGAATCATTAACGGAATGTCGAGCGGCACGCCGGACATTTAGGCCTCGATGTCCCTACCCAAACGTACACAACAAAGGAAATAAATGCAGGACACTTATAGTCGACCGCGTAACAAAACTTATTTGATTAATCACTTTTGACCGAACGTCATTTTGTCGGCGACGGATCCGTCGGTATTCTATATCAAATTGTCGTTCGGTACTGATGAGGTAAATTATTCCTTTTGTAATGTCTATCACTTTACTAACTCATATAATTATTTGAGTACTTACAATCTAACATTGCACATAATGTGAGAGCAGCTCGCGAGAGCGCGTTGATGTCACGCGACGGGCAGCGGCGGCGGCGGCAGGTAGCAGGGGCGCAGCGCGTGCGCGGCCGCCTGCAGCAGCTCGGCGTGGTAGCGCTGTGCCGCAAGCACGTACGGCGACGGCATCTCCAGCCGCGGCAGCGCCGGCACCGCCTGCAGCGCCAGCACCGGCTGCGGCGGCGATGGCGACAGCCGCGGCGAGTCCGGCTCCAACAACGCTTCGATTGTGAACGCCCGTCGTGGTCTCTCACGCTGCAGCATCGTCACCGTCGCAACTTCTGGCAGCTCCGCGGGCTCAGGGCTCAATTGTGGACACAGGGGCGGCGAGTACAAGCTGGCAGTCGGCATCGCCGGCGGCGGGACGGGCGCGCTTGCTTGACGCGCTAAGAATGCTCTGTTGAAGCTCGCCAAAGCCGCCAGTTCGGCGTTCAAGTTGTCCTTCTCTCCTTTCTGCAGCTTGAACCGTTTCCGTCTCCGAAGCAGCGAGCCGTTCTCGAACATGTCGAATGCCTGCGGGTGCAGCGTCCAGTAGGCGCCCTTGCCGGGCCGGTCGGGGCGGCGCGGCACCTTCACGAAGCAGTCGTTGAAGGAGAGGTTGTGTCGCAGCGAGTTCTGCCAGCGCTGCGTGTTGCGCCGGTAGTACGGGAACCGGTCCGTGATGAACCTGTAGATCTCCGACAGCGGCAGCATGCGCTCCGGCGAGCTCCAGATCGCCATCGCCGTCAGGGATATGTACGAGTACGGTGGCTTTTGATCTCCGTAAGAGTCGCGCGACGGTCGCGGCATTGTCACTTTCCCAAGGGGGAACAAGGTAAATGTTATCAAAAACCAAAATACGCCGAGTGTGCGGTCACGTCACTTCGAGGCGAGGTGTGCAGAGGAACTGAGGCGCGGCGCGCGCGGCGGCTGCGACTCGGCCCGCCCGCCCGGCCGCGCCGCGCCAGCTCCTCGCGCCGGCCGCGCCGGGCCCACGCACGCTATTGGCGCGTTCGCCGACCAATCATAGAGCCGCACTTTCAGGTATGATGTCGGCTTTCGCTCCACTAACAAGGAATTTAAATTGATATTATGTTTATATTGCCTCCAAATATCTTTTGTGATGACACCGCTTTTTATTTAGCGTATGTAAATTACGATGATACAGAAAAAAGATTTGAATTATACACCAGCTCGACAATGGATAAGAATTATTAAAATCATCATTATAATATGAACGGCGAGATGAAACGCGCTTGGATATTCGTTCCGTGGGCGATAGCCCAGACACATAGGCATTTAATTAAAATGATTCTTTTGTACTAAGTTGCACATAACCAATTATTATTTAGTAATAAATAATCGTATAAGCGTTTAATATATTTTATTAATCCGTGTGAAAGTTTGCATCATATAAATAAACAAGAATTAGTAATTCATTTCTTTCGACTAACTAAATTATTTTTCTTACGCCCATACTAAACTGTAGGTAGAGAAATATGAAGTCAAAATTGCATTAGAATATAAGGATATCCGATATTGGTGAACAAATTGAAAAGCAATATAAAAATTTTCACTGTATTGTGATCAAGTTTTTATACTCTTACTGCCATAAAAATAAGAAATTCAGGTTTAAGTAATAACTATATTACATACTATTATTTTCATAGAACTCGGTATTAAAACATAAACACATACACACTTAACTCATTCGATATATGAATCCTAAAGAAAACGTTTCTACTGTGATCTACATAAAATACTAATTAATTACTTTTCTAATATAGAAATGAGATAGTTTTGACGCGATACGAGCAGCCTACCGGTTCAACTGCTTTCTAACTAATCAAAATTATGTCGAATCTTTTTCCTCTATTGACTTTCTGTTGCTTATTTGAAACACATTCATTAGTGAAGTGAAAGAATTTTTACGACTTTCAAGTTATTCAAAAATCAGATATGTATACCTATCAACTATCGGTTATGTAAAAATTTGATAAATATTTTTAAAGAATAACAGCACAAGGGTGCATGACAAAAATTCTACGATTATAAATAGACATTAAATACACTGAATAATCCCACACATAATTAACCTCACAGTAATGTATCTTGTAGAGGAATCTAAACCTATGATAAACCAATCGAATCATCATTCATCATTAATATTTTATTTATTTATATCTGTACCCATGTACAGGATCGACAACCACTGCAATACAAAGGCCTTTTCAGATAATATTCCAGAATTGAATCTGACGGCCTCCGTGGCGCAGTTGGTCAGACGCCGGCTGTGAAACGAGAGGCCGCGGGTTCGATCCCCGCATCGAGACAAATGTTTGTGTGAACCATAAATATTTGGTTCGGGTCTGGGTGTTTGTGAGACCGAAAAGTCTCTCGTAGTTCTTGATATCCACGACACAAGACTCGATCTTAGTGTCAGGACTATGTATGTGACTGTTGGGTGTATTTATTATTTATTATTATAGAATTCTAGACCCACTTGATCACCCTCTACGCAGCAGCTTCCAAAGCTTCCATCAATTCGTTTGGGATGATGACACCAACAAGTAATGTTGATTCATGATTACACTAACATTTGTCTCATCGACGTGTACCGTATGATAAATAAGACAATTAAGAAATCTTAAATACGGGCGAAATGAAGAAGAATTACTAAGAAGGTAAACCAAGTGCCGGTCAGAATAATGTCAAGTCGAACAAACGAATTAACACACCGTTTGTAATTGAAAATAACTACTGGACGTAATGAGACTTAACATTTTATGTCTCAGGATGGCGAGCCCAGTGCCAAGCTTTGCTTTGTAATTCATGGTGTTGTTTGGTTTTACTTCTGTCTATGAGCTTCTTTCCATGAGCGGTCGTTTCGCTTACTATTAGGGGAATGGCATGTTAGTCTCGCTATTCACTGAAAAAAAAAAAATATAGAAAATACATACGAAGAGACCATACGCGCTATACAGACGTGTAAGATATCCCGTAAATCAGGTGGTAAAAACCAATTTGTTATCACAACAATTCGTGTGATTTCGGATGGAGTCTCTTTTGTGTAATCTACACCGGTCTTTAGATATTGATCGCACGATAGTTGCTAAGGTATGCGGTCTATCTTATCATAACCGTCTTCTCACTCACAGCGCCACAGAGCTTGCTAAATTATATGTTGCCAGATGCCACAAAGCTACAAAAACACTATGAATTTTAATTTTACTTCTTACAATTTTACTATTCCAATTTCTTACACTTTCAACTATTTCCACCAGTTATTAAACGAAATTAATTTTCATTTTATAATATCAATGTTTCCGGTTCACCGTTCACGGGCGTCCGAAGCTCCCATTCCGTTTAGGTACATTTTCCAATTATACAACGAGTATTGACTTTTTGAAAGCAAAAACGCTAACAGGCGCATCGATCACGAAGTATCTCTTACAGGTTTTTTCCTCGATACCGTTTATCAAATCTCGCTTTGTGGAAAACAGTAGAGGTTGGCGAACCTGCACAAAACCACATTGAACGGTAAACGACGGGCAGCTCCACTAAACAACTATATGATAAAATTATAAATAAATACACTCAACAGTCACATACATAGTCCACACCTGAGTCTTGTGTCGTGGGTATCATAAACTACGACAGACTTTTCGGTCTCACAAACACCCAGACCCTATACCTGTAGATCACACAAATATTTGTTTCAGTGTGGGGATCGAACCCGCGGCCTCTCGTTTCACAGGCGGCGTCTAACCAACTGCATCACGAAGGCTGTCTACTAGCTTACGTGCTTCTCGTATACTGTGTTAAAGACACTTCAGAAATGTCCTACTTAAGATATAGATCTAGGTGCCTCGACAACAACCTTTAAATCCAATACATGATCAGCAAGCTTATGATATTATTAGGTCCAAATTGAAGGCGTATACATCTTTCATTCGCACATCAAACAAGCCATGTTGTTCTTGTCGCTGGATGCAAGCCTTTTACAACTGTTTAATTTAGATTTGTTAAGAGAGACATTATTTGAACATTGTATATTCTAACATATGTGTGTTCCTATTAGTTAATGATTAATTATATTTATTCCATTACAAATCATTCCTACCATAAAACTATAGAGCAAGCCAACTCCGCTACATATTAAATTTAGAAAGAAAAAATAATAGTCCTAGGACTACACTCAATAAAGAAAGGAAAGTAGAATGGTTTCCTAGATTTACGCGAATGTTACACATTGAAATAAAACTAATTTTTACGGATTTTATCGTGAATTTGATCCGCCCCGTGACCACGAAATCTGTAGAGTAATCGGAACGTCGGAAGTTAAAAATGTTTAAAAAAATTAAACCAAATCGGCGATAAAATTAGATTTATTTCAAGATAGGAAAGATTTTTCTTTTCACAATCATTCGATAACAATGACCTATAACTTTAAATATTTCTTAAAATAAGGCTCACGGTTTTAATAACATCTTAACAATAACATCTTTCTCTAACATAACCTAAAACTTTTCAAAGGTTTCCCATAGTTTTTTATTGTCTAGAGTAGAACTGTTAAGTTTTCTGTTCCATAGCCTGGTGGAGGCCGAAAGGGGTATGCCGTTGTTGTCCTGCCAACCCGACATGCTGCATACCTGCCATAATGTATGCACAATTAAGACTCGAACAAAAATCACCAACTTCCTAGAAGTGTATGCGGCGTTTATTTTGGAGTCAATTCAATTTCACCAGATTTGCACCACTATCTGAAACATATTATATTATACTTCCATAACGTACAAATAATGCAATTTTTTCCTAATATTGAATAAGAAATATTATTAAAAATTTTACAAAGCAATACTCACTATGCATCGCTGTCTCATAATATTTTTACAATAGCCTCGCCTTTCAGCTTTTCGGTAATATCACCGTACAAAATAAAAAAGTTAAAAATAATAATGCAGTCTTGAAATTGTATCGATGAAATGCATTCCTTTCACAAACAAAACTGCTAGGTAATTTAGCATTGGAAAGCACTGCGCAATATCTACAATATTAGATAATTTGTGTCTTATGGATTAAAGATATTTTTACCGCCTGGTGGTTTTGAAATTAATATTTAGCCAAAGAGCAAAAATAATTTTGATCATTTTATTCAATATCGGCTCGTGACCTAGAATTCGAGACGAGTATATTTACATCTGAGCTCTTAACAATTGACACTGGTAATATTTATGAACAGACTTCAAGTACCCTATAGATGTGTAATATGTGAATTATGACTTCGTTATAAAACAAAGCTTTTCACTATAGTGAAAACCCCATGTCCAAGAACCCAAAATTATAGTGTGGTCGCTGAAAGCTAATAACAACTTATCCCTTAATAACATACTCAACCACGTATTGATAAAAAATCACACAATGATTGAAAACACATCATCTTGGAAATGTGTCATCAAATGAATAATAAATTAAATAATGTACCGTAACCATGCCGCTGAATAATGAAAGGTCAAGTACATCATCTCACCACAAAAAGGAGAAAAACACAACAAATTTTGTAATTAATACCCCGTAACACACTGTAATAAATTAAACATTTTACTTACAAATTTCGATTTTAGCCAAATTTTAAGGTACAAAAACCGAAATGAACTGATAAACTACAAGCGTATTATAATTGGGAATTGTATCGACATGAGGCATCGTCTTTGTTTTGACAACATCTTAACCACCGCCACTTCTTTTAATATATTTAAGACTTTATTTTGTAACAGGTAAGGTATAAAATTGTTTAAGTTCATTATTGAGTGTTGCAAGGGTACGCCTGACTCGTCGGAGTGGTGCGAATTCGTCACGGATGGTTATCGAGGAGGCAGTCGATAAAGGCGGCTTGTCGATGGTTTATTACAGGCCCGGCAGTAATCATAAACGGACGTTCTGCTTTCGACGAGCTCTGCGCTCATTAAGTGCTCGTCTTTTTCGACCGTTATGAATATTATATTGTTAATTAAATTTGTGGCCTAATTATTATTTGGGTTGGTGGGATTATGTTCAATCTAAAATATAATGGCGTGTTGAGGGAGATTAGCATGGACATATAAATAGTATTATTTGACGGTTTGAATGGCCATATCCATATAGTTTACAGCTCGCCCTAATGAACCATGTAAATTGACTACATTCCCATTGCAGTACATAAGTTCCAAGTGAAATTATTTTTGATAATTGATAAGTATAAAACAAATGATCTGGGAACAAAGTAAGCTTGTTATTCAATGATTCATTGATGGAGACACGAATTTTGTGCTACTCGCACGAGTAGGAATGCAAGCAATTCTTACATAGGACATTTTTAAGATGCTTCAGATCTAAGAGACGATCTACGAATTTACTGAAAAAAAAGATTAGACAACTATATTATTAAATCACAATGCACATCATTCTCAATTTAACAGGAATTTTACGAAGACAATTCTGCGAAGATAATTATAATGACTAAATACTGTATTTATGTTTATATTTTACTGTAAGGATAGTGAATCGAGCAAAAAATCAGCAACATAACAGTAGAGACTAGAGGTGCTACGGACGTCGTAGCTCTACGATGCCATAAAATGCTACGAGGTGTGATAATACTAGCCGTAACGTTACCACTGTAGAATAATGGGAGTAACTAAATATAAGAAAGAACTTTTAGTTGTTAAAAGACCCGTTCTTGAATTCTTTGATATATCAATTGAAATGTATGACAATACAGGGTATATCAAGCCCGCGACCGAAAACGAAGCCAGGTGGTAGTATAAGTGACTTCAGACACAAGGCAAGTAATTTTTCACTTATCGGCGTATTTGGGTGATAACTACATAGTTTTCCTAAAATAATGATGTAGACCACTTTATTTTTAAACACTCAATGGTACGTAAGGGTTTAAATTATTATTTTCGCAAAAACCAGATATTTACCACCCAAACGAGATGATTTTTAAATAATTCTAAAAAAATATCTGTCGCTGTTTTGGTGAAATTTTTATTTGCATTGTGTTTGTAACCACTAAAACTACCACCTGGCTTCGTTTTCGGTCGCAGTCTTGATATACCCGGTATACCTATCATTTTATTAGTAAAGCACATTCTAGTGATATGACATTAAAAATAAATAATCTCTATCAACACAAATCAATTAAATATTTAGTTGCATATAGAAAACACATTTTTAACTATACCACTGTAAACCACTATATAAACCTTTATAAAAAAATATTTTTTGCTCAATAAATTCCTATCGAATTTATCAACTAATCATGACTATTCACTGGAAATAAACGGCACAATACGTCGCAAAAACTGCCGAAACACTCAGATGCAAATCTCAAGCCAAGACGCAACATCGTTTCGCTATTACAGAACACCGCCGCTCAATAATTAATTCTAACACCGTCCGAGGCGACTCAAAAAAGCTCTCAGGGTGCGTTCGTCGTTACTTGCATATTTTTTGTCGGCGCCTCGACACTCGCGCCCCGCGACTCGCCACGGGGTGATTTATCACAAAACTTACAATAAAATGCCAACGAGCCGTTTCAGCGCTTTGTGGATGCCGACGCAGAGATAAGCTAATTAACAAACGCTATTCATCACCGACACAGTGAACAAATAACCATATATCCATTAAACGATTGCGGAAAAGAAAACTTCACACGCGGACCGTCGCGTATTCATGAGAGCTTAATTGGTTGTTATCTGAGCATCGACGAGGTCGCAACTTAACTCCCAAATAACTACAAATTGTTCCGCAAAATACTTTTGCATGTATAATTTTAATCAAAATACATTTGAACTCGTATTAAGGATAAGAGAATTGCTTTAACACCTCCACAGTGAAGTTCAATTGTAGAATATGAAACATTAATATAAATCACAATTCCATCAAGTTATACATACGTGGCTAATTTTGTTTTTGGAACGAGTTTCGAGTTTTTATGTTTGAAATTAATTAAATTTTCAATTTTATGCCGCTGCTTCCGTGCCGTTTAGATGCTTAATTTTAATTAAAAGCCGTATAGCGCTGTTGTGATGCCTTGAAAGTCCACATCAAAGTATAGCTTCCGAAGTATTAGAGAAGCGAAGAATGCTGTCGAATGCCAGTTCTTAAATAAGAACAGCACTTCTTTAAACTTTTCAATACATTTATTCCAGACTAACCCCGATTCGGCTCAATATGCCTGTTTATCCATCTTATATTTGACTTATTTTTAAAGACTTAGTTTGCCTTACATCAAACCTTTTGAGATAAGCCTAAGTGGTTACACTGGCCGCTTGCAGACTTACAGGTATCCTGACAATATTATTTTTACCATGAAAAGCACTGTGAAATTCGCAAACAGGCTAGGAGTCATGTTTCATTATATCCAATAGTTATACAACATGTTCACACCTCTTCACCAATCCCCTCATGTTGACACGTATTGTGAAGTACAATCTTAAAGCCTTATACGGAATTTACCGGCAACATAAAAATACATCCACGCTCACATGATCAAAGCCAAAGATACCTCATGCTACTTAGAAAATTGCAGATTAACTGCACAAGCCCCCCAGAATAAACTAATTTAAACTTTATGACATAGTTCATTAAGGTCCTATTTCATTTGACAAAAGAACGCTGTTGTGGTATTGATAACAGCGTGCGAGCGCGACTCAACGTTAAAGAGAATCCGCTTATTGTTATTGAATTACATATCAGAACTCGCGACTGATACGTCACAGTGTAAGAAGAACAGTAAAGCAACTGAAAGTACCAATGTTTCTTATAAATACTTTGATAGTTGAAAAGCTAGATAAGTAGATATACCTAATATAAAAGAAAGTCCGATAATACCTACGGAAAATCTAGATTTGACATAGAATTACAAGCGAATTTATGAAAACCGTTAGCTGACTTTAAGCTGTAGTTTTTACTGAAAGCCAAAATTCAATTTAGAGTGAAAAGAAAAATATTGAAACATCGTGACTTCACAAACACAAAAACAGGTTTTTCAATTCGGGCAAAATTATCTTCGCAAAAACCGATGGCACACTAAATAACAAACTAAAGTCACTGGTCTATTAAATTTTTAGAACATGACCCTGTCGAGTAGCATACATTACCTAGAACTATTTCTTTATACTAATTTATTATAAGTAGTACCTACGAGTAGAGTATGTTGGCGATTTAATTAGGGCCTACATATAAAAAATGGGCTTATATTTTATTTATTTGCCACCATGACACAAACGATACGAATTACCCACACGAAAAACAATATATCTTTCTCATAAAATAATGTCGCTCAACATCGCCGTACTGTATAACAAATGCACTGTGGACTCGAAGGCGTGGGTGAGCGTGGCGTGCGATACTTTCCACCTGCACCCAAGCTTACAGTGACGACTGACGGCACGTTACAGACAACCGCTGCATAATTCACTGAGACCTTTGTGAGAGCCCGGTTGCCGACACTCTGATGTATAAATTACGCGTCTAATAATAGTATTGAAAGCGATATGTCAGTCTGACATGATCGCCTTTCGATAATAAATATCATTTCAGCTAAGTTCAAGCCAGATCGATGAACTGTTGGCACATTTGATTTTATTTTAAATGCCAATAAAACCAAATGTACAAATGTGTACCCTTTTGTTTCATACATTTTCGTGTTAAAAATGTAAAGCTGTTTGAATATTGTACGAGGGCGGAATGTAACTCAAACGGACAAGTGGGAAATAGCGGTGTATGTTAGTTTTACTTAAAGCACGACCTGTACAAACGAAGTCACGTCAAGTCGCTGCAATCACGCTCATGCAACCGAACACCTGCACTCTAAATGAATCAAATTCTTATTTACAATCCATTGCTGGCACTATGACTGCTCTTTAACAAGTTGTCTTATAGAAGAGGCGATGTACATGTAAGTGGAAGTAAAGTCGAAGTAATGTAATGGTTTTTAGTGAAAAGCAAAGGAAACGGAAGCGCCAGGTTGTAGTGGTAATGAATTTGCGAGGGACGGGCGCGGCCCTAGGAAAATAAATTGCCGCGCGCTTCCCGTGTTTTGTTTTAAAAGCTTTGCTTTGATTTGAAAAACTATTTGATGAAGGAGCGGAAGTGGTTACCAAAGAATAATAAAGGTTGATTGCTTTGTATTTGATTGTACTGATTTGAAAATTAACTTTTAACTTAAATGAATAGTTCTTGCAAACTATTGTTTAGCGTTAGATTTACTGTTCTTTTTAAATACTTCAAGTTGTACTTACTTATTCATTAAAATAAATAAATTGCACTTGAATGTCAAATTTAACCAAAATTTATTAATCGCAGGTAACAAAAACGCAGTAATTCGACACGATCTAAACTAATGAAGATCTAAATGAAGCGTATTACGCAAAAAGCGCAATAAAAAGACAAATTCAAAACTTCAATCAAGACAAAAACACAGTTTCATAAACCAAACATTTGAAACACATAACTCACACTAAACCGCATTGGACAAAAAGCCGAGCAACCGTTACACAAATTGAATTTGAGACAAGGTCCGTCACACAAACATACCAAGCATTGCCCAAACGCTGGCCAAACACTGGGCCAAGTGAATAACAATTATCGTGTTGATTACACCGTGCCGCGTCTAATAATTCACTCTATGGCCTAAACTCTGTAATTACGCGGATGGAAACGTCGGCTCACCGTTTGAGATAAAAATCGGAGCGGTCCGCCGCGTTCTGCCGGTAATTGTGGCTGTTTCTAAACATAAACATTTATTTTTGTAATAAACCACTGAACGCACTTCATGCAAATACAATTATGCTTCGCTGATTGGAACGATTCATTTTTGACTTACCAAATTAGTTATCTATGATTTAAGAATCAAATCTGGCGCCTGGAGTCGCTGTCTGATTTATTTTATCGTCTTTGAATTAAATCAAGATAACTGACTAAAGTTTAAAATTACATCTAAAGTAAGTTGCTCGATGCAAACCACTTTCAACTGTGGACTTCCCATCGCTAAAGATAAGTTTATAAATCGATCTCCTTTAACTTCAATCCGATTTCGTTTAAAATTTTGCAAATCCACTATCAGTTGAGAACCGTAATCAAGTGGAAAACTTTGTGATACCTACTCGTACCATTATAAGTGAATTACTCTTTGACAAAGCCACTATCGACCGCAACGTTAATGTTTAAAGAAGCATGAAGCAGCTCGATTGTTTTACAATGGTTCTTAATACAGAAAAGTGGTTTGAAATAGACAACGTGTAGCATTTCCGTGAACTGCTCTCGGCGGTAGTGAAATTATAGGGCCAAGATACTGCGCGCCGCTGCGGTGCCCAAACAATCGAATTAACAGATAATGACCTTCATGCCGACGCGAGCCGCACTTTATTTTTCAATTACGATACACTACTAAGAAGGTTTATTTACATCCTGAACAGTACTAAATTAATGCATATACGCTTCCGTCTGTATCCTCTAAAAAGTAAGCACAGACGAAACTATTGCAACCATAGTGCTTCGCCAGTGCAACTCCTGTACGCAAGGATCGTTACGGACGCATGATCCTTGACATGAGGACGCAAGGATGACCGAGCACTGAGCTCAGCAAGTCTCTAGAAATATATTGTAAGAGTTGGAAAGTAAAGCCAGTCTCTAGTACCGCCTACAATTCGCAGAGCTTTGACAGCCTCCGTGGCGCAGTTGGTTAGCCGCCGGCCGTGAAACAAGAGGCCGCGGTTTCGATCCCCGCACTCAGCCAAATGTTTGCGTGATCCACAGGCATTTGTTTCGGGTCTGGGTGTTTGTGAGACTGAAAGGTCTCGCGTAATGTCTGATACCCTCGAGACAAGACTCGATCTTAGTATGGGGTCTATATGTATGTGACTGTTGGGTGTATTTATCCTAATTCAACAGTCATACGCCTGCCCCGTACTCAAATACATATTGTGTCTATTGTAAAAAAAGTTTCCAACTCAAAATACCGTAACTAATTCAAAATATCCGATGTATTTGTTTTTGTGAATAAGACACTAGTCTTGTTTATGTTTAATTTTTAATAGATATATAGAGTTCTTAAGGTGGACGGACGCCCTGGTTAAGGTTGCAGGAAGTCGCTGGATGCAGACTGCTTCCAACAGGTCGATGTGGAGGTCATTTGGGGAGGCCTTCGTTCAGCAGTGGACTTCCTATGGCTGAATAGATAGAGGTATTAATATTTTATGGTATCATTAACCATTTTTATTGTATTTTACCAATACATATTGTTAAGCCTTTAACATACCAGCAACACGTTTGTGTTTAAAATAAACAATAATATTGTATGTACTACGATTTTGTTACTTATAATGTACCAAAACATTCAGTTCCAAATGCAACAATAAGAGCGTAAATTAAAAGGTGTTACGTTTCGTTTATTTAACACATGCATCATTCAGCGCACATTGTACGGACTGTACCCAATCTCAGTGATTAATGTTCCGAACACGACCAAAGTCAAAAATAAATTAACGTCATTTTAATACGGCTACTCCACCGCCGCGATATACTCGCCTATAAAATATCTTATTAGCCGTCCGAGCGAACCCAAACATTAAACAAAAACGTAACGATACCGACCTACATAAACATGCCACACTCACGTTCGCTACCAATAATTACCGTTTATTATAAAGGGTGAAACAAAGCGCATTCCAAACAAACGCTCCGGCGGCCGCCTATCGAGCTCTCCACGCAGTACGGACCGGCGCAGGCGATACATTCGGTAGTGCGTGTCACAGGTCGTGTCTAAACTCATCAATCTTGGCTCCATTTAATTTTCGAATAGAATACGTGAGCGGTGCGGCGGTGCAGTGTAGCCGAGGTGTGTACAGCGGCGCGCGTGAAAAGCCGCCGTTCACGGCGAAACAAAACGCTAGCGTGCACAATGAACGAATGAACAAGAACGATGCCGCGCAAATGGAATACGGACCGGAGACGCCATTGTCGATTCACAAAAGAAAGGCAATCATTCGACATGAATAAATATCTTTGAATAATGGCGGTCTCGCTGCCTATAATGAAATGTTTTATGTATCGGTATTATCGCGTATAAATCGCTTTTATACCTCGCTACACTTCCATGTAAACGTTTTACGCTTACAACTTTGAATTTCGTAATTCCCTCCGTCGAAACACAGGCGGAGTGATCGTTTTTATTCACTCTGTTCGGCGTGATAAAAACTGGCATTGTATACTTTGTGGCAGAAATGAAGTTGTATGTAGCGAGATTAGTGGAGTGAGCAGTCAGCAAAGCGTGCCAAACTAATTGAGCTGAACGGACTAGCGCGTTTATTGTTTATTGTTCCTTATTATCTCGTGTTTATCGACTTAGAGCCGGCTTTAGTATTAGCTTAATTACGTTTCCGAGATTAATTAAAACCGTAACACTATAAATACCTGGCTCATTTCTATAAACGATTTCCTTATTAATCGCTCGTTGCGTCACAATGCGGCCATTAGCCACAGTACACACTACGCAGGAACAGATTATACAATTCGTTAATAATTGAAAGGTACAAACACATATCTAATTATTTCCATTAGACAGGCGTTACTTCGAACAATAGTTAATTACATTTTCACAACATAAGCCTTCAAATTGCTTCGCAGAGATGAATTAAATGCTAATTGTTTTTAAGAGAAATTACAATTCCTTCGAGATATTAATGAAACTTGAGCATTTATTATTACAATCTTATTCATAAAATTTATGCAAATGATTTGATTAAACATACATGTACATACATAAACTCACGACTTTATCCCGGAAGGGGTAGGCAGAGGCGCTACCAGGACACCCACATTTCGCCTTGTATGTTCCGTCCCATGATGTAATAAGGAGCGAGCCCATCGCAATATCGGGCACAAATTCCTGACTCTGGGGTGATAATTAATAGAAAAACACAATATCACTTTGCCCGACTCGGGATTTGAACCCGAGACCTCAGTTTTGTAGTCATACCGTAGTACAATTACGCCACCGAGGCAGTCTTTGTTTTTAAAATATTTTCATATTAATCCGCTTCCAACAGGTCGATGTGGAGGTCGTTGGGGAGGCCTATGTTTATTAGAGGACCTCCTGAGGCTGGCGAGAAAGAGAGGCTTAAAAGACAAGAAAAGCACTCAAGAGACAGATCCTCATATTTTGCACTACCCCGAAAATGTATTAAGGTTCTCTTTGTCTCTTTAATGTTTTCCAACTTCATACCAATGTGTTTCATTAATATTTTTTACCCAAAAGGAAATCACGCTAATACAACACCACGAAATTTAAATAACATTGCAACATATTAATAGTCGTGAAGACATTTCTGAACGGAACAGATCAAGTCCGTTCTCTCAGCGGTGTTCCCGCTATGATGGGTAATTTTTCCGGTTAGTTTCCGAATCGAATGGCATTAATTAAGGCAGTGGCGGAGTACCACCGCGGAACGAACCGCGCCGACCCCCCGCGGACCCCCCGACCTCCCGGCCCCCCGCCCGCGACCCCCAGGTCTCTGAGGACGAGGGCCTCACGCTCCTCAACCAATAAATCAATTTAATCTAATTTAATTTGAGCCAAGCTTCCTCCAACGTTTTCGTTAAGTCACGCAAGGCTTATGTTTTGAATGCTATTATCTTCTGTTACTTAGTCTATCATTTTTATGTAGTCCTTCAGAACGGTCTCTTAATTAAACAGTAAATTTCACGATATTGAAATTCCTTTTGTGAGATAATATTATGTACCTACTTGTAGTTTTCTCAAAATTATTGTTGTAATACATCAATGATTACTTTGTACAGGATGCAATGTAAATGTCGTTTCTGATAATTTATCTCATTGATAAACGTTTATGATGAAAATACACCTATCATGCGTAGTTCAATGATTTTCTGTTTCCTCATACCTGCATGTATCCAGTTTAATTAATGTACTGTATCAGGGTTAGGCCATAACGTCACCACGCTGGCCTAGTACGAGTTGGCGGACTTTACATACCATATATTTTTTTACAAATTGCTTTGGTATGCAGGTTTCCTCACGATGTTTTTTCCTTCACCGTTATAGAGCGTGGCGATTGACTATCAATACACACATTACTCAGAAAAGTCAGAGGTGTACCCTAGGATCTGAACCTCCGACCACCGTGAACATGTTGGCAGTCGCCTCATAACCATTAGGTACCAACAGACCACTCGCACACGCATATCTAGTTCCATCACTGAATTTAAAAAATATGTACATTAAAATCTACATCACGTGATAATAGAAATGCTATACTACTAACCTTAGCGGACCCTATATGAAACACAGCTTTGACGATATTTCTAGGTACTGACAAAACAACAACTGTAATTCAATTTCCATCAACAAAAGCGAATTTGTTCTACAGCGGTATATCCAACAATAAGTATACCAATAAGAAACGGGGCAAATACCAACAGCGTACTAGGCTTATTGCCACCGAGTAGGGCCACACAGATCGCCGGTCACGTTTCCAATGAGATCGGTGCCGCGATGACACCCTTGAAATGTTTTTAATAGCGTGATTTATAGAGCAAATTAAACATTTGACTTGGCGTGAATTCTACACTGAGTGGATCCGTCACGCACGGACTGTGCGCCGGCCGCGGCGGCGTGCGGCGCGCTGTGCAGCCCTGCGGACACTCGCTTACAGAACGCTCTGGTGGAACTAACTATATCTTTATCATACATACATACATAAGCTCACGCCTTTATCCCAAAAGGGGTAGGCAGAGGCGCCACCAGGACACCCACATTTCGCCTTGTATTTTCCGTCCCGTGATGTGATAGCGGGTCAGCCTATCGCCATATCGGGCACTAATTCCTGACTCCGGGCTGACAATTAATAGAAAAATCCAATATCACTTAGCCCGACCCGGGATTCGAACTCGAGACCTCAGCTTTATAATCGTACCGTAGTACAGCTACGCCACCGAGGCAGTCTATCTTTATCGGCACATACCTATCCTACTGCGTATGGGTTATCTACTATGTTTATATAGGAGCCAGACCTTAGTCCACCACATCAACAGAACTGTGTTCTATTGTATCAAAAATTGTTGCTTCATAATACATCCTCACACGTCCTTTATTTAAAGGCGAGCGGTGCATACTACTCCTTCAATTACGTGGCTATTCAGGGATGCCAGTCATTACTTCTGTATGATCAGAAAAACTATCTCCTCGCTTGCCTAGGTAGTTAAACTCTATTTTATAATATCACCGACTGCCTACCAAGTACGGCACAGTTTCAACTAGTGGATTTAATAATAAAGTTCAGTCTCTATGCTGTTTACAACTTTTTATACCAATTTACATAACATACCTACACAGATTTAACATTTAACATCACACAGAAACACTAGAGGAAAAACCAATGGATTTAGAAATATTATAACTCTTGTTGGAGTTACTTGTTTAATTTGTTTGTGTATCAAAAAAGTTATTTTTCTAAATTGAATATTTTTTTTATATGCCGATGAGCGAGACGAGCTAGCGTCCCGGCTGATGGTAAGGGGCTACCGCTGCTCATGGACTGTAAAGCCGGTGCCCACAGAGAGGAGAGAGAAGGAGGAATAAAGGATGGTAGGAAGAAGGGACAGGTAGTTGAATCTCCGGCAGTTATTTGACGCCTAACAGCAGCGCTGTTATATGACGTCTATGTAAGACAGTGGTGTCGCCCCGGACGAGCCAAACCATTCATGCCGTCGGCAAATTACTACGGCGTGGCTCTACCACTTTTAAATACTTATACTAGTAAATAAAAGTTTGTATAATCACTATAATGTTTGTGTAAAAGTATAAGGAGTATGTTTTTAAGTAATACATGTAGAGATTGGTATTTAGGTTATTGAGATGTCTTCAATGGAAAACTACAACCAATCCAGAAAAATTACAACAGAATGTCGCTTAAAGCTTAATGTAAAATTGTAAACAGATGAGTGTTGTAAGAGGTGCTCAAACACTTATGTATGAAAGTGTCCATAGTGAGTAGGTACATTATCATCGGCAGTCGCAGCTGATTAATAATACGCGTCGCTACCGTGCTGGACTGCCCGCTTTTTATGAAGAGTGGCCACTACGCGCGTGTCCGTGAGAACCGATTCCAACCGAGTTACAACTAACGGTAGCACCACGATTCACCCAGAGATCCGAACGCCGTGATTTCTATGAAAGTTTCATTGTCGAAAAAAGCCAGTGTACCATGAAAGTGTAATGCACTTTTTAGAATAATTTGCCAGTTATTTGGACTTCGAGCGGTGACCGGAACTCGGTTATGAAAATGTATTTTAAAATATTAATGAAAGTTGGTTCAAACGGTGCGCAATAAATTCAAAATAAAAGCCATGACTTTTATGTAAAAGAACATACCTACCTACTTTTTTTTATTTTTAGACATATAAACTTACAAATAGTCAGTCGGTTGGTAAATATTTTTTTACTAACAGAAAATAAAACAAGAGGGAGAAAAAAGAAAAAGCACACGAAGTTTTGGTCCCCGTTAAGCCCATTTTGTATCAGTATCTTGGATCATAATCACTGAACTATTGACATTAGCAAACTTGTTATTTTTCGACAATTTTCTCCCATTGAAACCACCTGGTTGAATTGGCACTTTCATAATTCAGTCTAAGCGCTTCCAATTAAACGAAACACGCTGACCCAGCATAGTTAATATGCCTGTGTGATATGCCTACTTCTAATAAGTTTTACTAGGAAGGAATGTTAAGTGTCGGAACGAGTTATGTGTTAGTGCTGGGTTCACCTAATATTTGTTATAGACGTCGACGCCGCAAGTATCCATTGTATGACACACGATCGCCGCGAAATGTTCTTGTTACGCTTCCAGCACTCAACAGTCGTCTACAGGGGGATACATTTTAGCTTTTACGAATCACCATTACAAGTTTTATTATTTAAATTGTCACATACATCGTCCTGAGCTCACACTAAGACCCAGTCTTGTGTCGTGGGTACCAGGAACTACGAGAGACTTTCGGTCTCACAAACGCCCAGAACCGAAACAAATACTTGTGGTTTACACAAACATTTGTCTCGATGTGGGGATCGAACTCGCGGCCTCTCGTTTACCAGCCGGCGTCTTACCAACTGCACCACAAAGGCTGTCATTTATTCTGCTTTCAAGTTATTTCAATGTACTTACATAGCGCTACCTCGGGTAGTGTTTAAGTCATTTGTTGCTCAATCTTTATCATTTCCTCCAAGTTTTAGGCTCCTAGAATGTGATTTACAAAGTACTAGTGGAAATAATACCTAAAGGATAAAGAAATAAAACGTTACAAAACTAATAACTTTTAAAGCTACTAATCTAAAGCTAAAGCTATCATCTTCGACTTTGCATAGAGATTTGTCTTATTTGCTGTATTCAATTTTATCTTTAAATTATCTAATGTGGTAAATGTATTTGAATAAACTTAAAATTAAAATTATTTATAAAATAATTGTGTGATTTGAATACAATTCTGTAAACCCATGGGACGAGGACATACATACTTTTCAACAAATGCCTGCACGTTATTTCAGATGGTTTAAATACATTAGGCACTATGGTGGTACTGTAGCGGCAGGAGTTTATTGAATAATTATAAAGGAGAACATGTCAATAAACTTCTTTCTGGAATAATAAAATAGAAAGCACAGAACTTCTACAGATCCTCATCTATTGTTGAACGTAGTCTTTTCCTAACGATTTCCACAGCCTTTTGTTGGAAGCAGCCTGCATCAACGACCAGACCTATAATGGTTATGAGATTGGTACAAATTACAATGGATGGGACCAATGGATAGGTTACTTTTCTTATTAAAATACCCCACACTTTAATAATCACACTGTACATATAAATTAAGTCCTATTTCCAGTGAAATCTCATCGTCAACATAATGCACAATTTAACAAGAGTACAGGCGGTATTGTTAGCTCGCAACACAAATTGTTCCCGGGGCTATTTCTGTCCGCTGCCGCAATGATAGCCAATTGTGCCCTGCTCGCTTAACCGGTGACAATGTTGCAAATTCTGATACCGAGCTGCAGTACCTACATGCTTTCATTATCCCGACCAGCGATTCAACTTATAGAACGCTATAGAATGGATCTGCTATACTTCAGAGCTCTGAAAAATTGATAAATATATCCATTTCGAATCGATTTATTTGTTATTATAATTACCATATTAAATTCTTTTTTAGCAAAACTGTGTCCTTTAAAGATCTTTCATAATTTATCCATGGGAAGCTTGCGATTCTCTACAATTTACTTTTTTCCTAAGTAGTTTATTCTAAGAATTAGTAAACAAATTAAGAATGAAATCGGTACCTACAATTGATTAGTCTCAATTCGATTAAATAAGCCATTGTTCATAACGATCTAAATAATCGATGTGGTGATCATTTAGGTAGGTACCAAGAATTACAATAAGAAATGTGCCTTACTACTTGGAAATGAGAGTTGGATATATTTTTTTTTATTTTTTATTACAATGAATGACGAGACGAGCCTGCCATTCGCCTGATGGTAAGCGATACGACCGCTCATGGACAGTAGCAATACCAAACAACACCATGAGTTACAAGACAATGCTTGGCATTCCACTGCGCTCGCCATCCTGAGACATAAGATGTTAAGTCTCGATATGTCCAGTAGTTACTCTGGCTACAATGTCCTTCAAACCGGAAAACAACAGTGCATTTACACTGCTGTTTGGCGGGAGAAATAGACATTGCAGTGGTACCTACCCAGGCGGCCTCTCACATATGAGAGACCTGCCACCAGTAAAGTTGTATGTTATGTTAGGTACACAAAACTAATGTTGTAACTTGATTTATGAAAATGCCCTTGCGTCATTTCGAGTTTATTTATTTCGAAACTAATCTTAACTAGGTATACCTAGTAGGTAATCACTAGAATCTATGTTTCAACTAAACATTATCTGGATAAAAGAGAGTAATTTAATAATTTAAATCTGATGTTCTTTCTCAAGGTAGAGTCACTATTTATTTCTTAAAGACTATTATATAATCATAAGACAATTTTTCATTGGTATTCGTGAAAGGTGTTCGCGCCTACGAATAGGAGGGTGGCCCCAGGATAAACGGCACTCAATTTAACCATTTCTCTATATTAATTATATCAAAACAGCCCCTGCGCCATACATAAATAACAAAAAATGTGTGCGCACCCCGATACCCCCGTCACGGACCTTGATTCAGACGATTATTTTAACATGCCCCTCTGAAGCTAGGAGTTTAAGGGAAGCTATTCATCAAACATTTTGAATTTTACGTCTCATGACTTGTGATGCGCCGTAAAAATGGTTCATAATAGACTTCGCCCTTCCACCTGCCTGTTTTACATAAGAAGACTTGCTGTCGCTTGAAAATTGATGTGATTATGTCGGCGTTATTGATTAAGTATTATTATAATTAAAAATCACGTTTATTGAATTAGTGTCGCGTACTTTTTTCGTTGATGGAATTGGAAGAACTATGAATATTTTAATAATTTTTTCTCCTGGCATAACAAAATGCCTTCAAGATAGATGATACTTTGCACCCTAAAATGAAACATTACTTACCTATCTATAAACAGAGACCAGATTATGTGCATTTGCATTTTCCTATTTCATCCAAAATTTTGTGTGATGATGCATTTACCTACGCTATATTTGCAACATACACATAGATATATTTTAATTAAACTTTTTTAAATTGTTATATTAATTACGATATAACAATTGAATAATAATGTAACCCTAAAAATGTAAACCTCATAAGAAAGAGTGGTGGATATTAATTAAGCGCATTTTATACACTTTTGATCATCATAATTTATTTTTCTACAATAATTCTTTTAAATAGTTTGCTAAAACAATAAAACACCAAACTAAAATTCTTAGGCATATATTAATAAAATAATTTCTCCATATCATATCACACGTTAACGTAGAAATATGGCCAAGCAAATGTCTAATAAGAAACGCGGCATCCTGCGAAGTTGTCGGTGCGGCACGGCGACGGGCGTGGTGCCAAGGCGGAGCCTCGCAGTCCCCGCCCGGATCTGCTCGTCTCCACTCTCGCCTTGCCTCTTACCTCCGCCAAATATGATAACGAGGATGCCACTCGACGACCGCATCTCCCTCCACCACTGTTATTAGCGGCGTGATTGACTGCGCACTTACCGCGTGTTGGTTTACTACCTACGCACTACGCATGTACCTATTTAGCGCTAGTAAGGATTTGACAGGTATGATAACTTTTAACGATGATATAAATATCATTTTTGGCTTATTGCTGTATGATTGTTTATGTTTTCTATACTTAATTTAGAAAATAAAACTTAAATGAAAACTCGTAATAAATGGCGAATGGTTAACAGTGCCATCTGTCGGAGAGTAGCAGAATTAATTAACATTTCAATTTATTACAATTAATTAATATAAGTAAAAACTATAGGAATTACATGTGTTCTCGGTTTATAGCAATAGCATTTATATCAAATTTAATGTAGTTTACTATACATGCTGGATATAATACTATCTTTTAAAATTTTGAGTACATTCATGATAGTTCTTGTTTTTCTACAAACTCCAAAATAAAACATATTACATTCATATTACAGTGACATTTTTAGGGCCTAAAATTTGCGTACATCGTAAAGGCAGTATAGACTTGCCTTATAACATTTGTGACGGAACCGAACCATCAGTACCATCAAGCAGCTCCGCATACTGAGGATGACACTACTGGTACCTCTACCATATTCTTCGGGAATCGATAAGCTCATTAATTTAAGTAATCATGGGTGGCTTGGTACAACGGAAGCACAAAACAGCATTCCATGGAAATCAATAAAAACAACAACTTGTTAACAAACTTTATTCCTTACAATATCCAATAGACATGATCATGTAGACTGTAGTATAATAATATATTCTTATAAATCTCGGGAATTTGTATACAATATAAAATATATTCACAATTGTGCAACTAACAGGACTATAACGAACCACTTCACAACTTCGACGTCAACTCTGGCACGGCCTTGAACAAATCCGCGACCAAACCGTGGTCGGACACCTGAAACAAAACAACCGACATTAATCCTCATAATTGCTCATTTGTACGATAATTGCTGCTGTAAAACTTGAAATGTCTAAAGATGAAGTAAATGTTTTAATTAAACGCTAGACATGATACAGCGGACATCGCAAACAAAATTATGTGTAGACTTGTGAATTGCAGTCTAGAGCTAATTCAATCGGCCTTGACAAATTGAATACCGTTTATTGAATTAAAATAATGCACAAATTACACCATCGTGTTGAGAAAAATTGATAGCATGGCCTAACTAAATCAACGACAATTATTTAAGAGAAGCTCGTCGACAATGCCGTTCATCTATAAGCCTGGCAATCTCATCGACATACATTTGTGACGTATTTGACATTGCTAATGTATGGGATTGGCTTTGTCAAAGTTATAGTTATCGTCAAAGTCTCGCACCTCACTGATTGATTCCTCGTGTGTATATAGTACGCGAGCACAGATTTCGTTTGTGATGTCTGCTCTAGAACTGTTATTTATCTCTATTATCTTAGGTCTTCTAAACAAGAATCAACTAACAGTTTTTGTGTCGCACTTTAACAAGCTGAGATTTTTGGAGCCATTTACAATTACTATGGTTCATCTGACTTGGGACTTTCGTATGCTTAAAGGTAACGTTAGCCACTTTTCATGAAATGAGCAGCTTGCTCGTGTAGCAGCAGCCCTAACAATGAAATGGTAACTCTCCAAATAAAAAAATAATGTTGAAAATATCGCACATACAAATAAACGGTTATCGAAAACATCAACATTTACTAACTGGAAATAAGTCATTGTACTCAAATATGCGCATTTATTTCCCTGAATTTCCATGAACTTCATTACCCAGTAGTTAATCGAGTGCACACAGCAGATATAATGAACCGCATCAATTTCCATATTAATGTTGATTTATATATCGCTCATCCAATAGAACAATGACGTAATTACGTCTTAGCTATTTTTCAGGAGAACTTTTTAAACGTTTGAGATTTAAAATATAATGTATTTCCAATCATTCTGATGAAATTATTTTAATATTAATGTAAGTAACTGTCACTATCAATGATAATTTACAATAACTTCATGAGAAACTCAAGAAAACTTTTCAATAAGACATTCAAAAGTCATTTTCGACTTTTTGTAATTACGTCGTTGTTCCATTGGATGAGCGATATTTTAAAATTACCATACAATTCATTTCCAGTTGCAAATATTAATACAATTTCCGTTTTTTGGACCCGATACTATAATAATTAATTAATTACTTAAATTATGATTACGTGCGATTATATCAATATTCACTCAAAGGCGTTTCAGTTATCTTAAATGAGATTTTATCTTGTACTAGCGTTGCGGACTGACGACATAACTCATAACAATCGAATATAGATAAAAATTAGATAAACCAAAAACATTGAACCTATTGACTTTTCGATAATAATGTTAAACTGCTATTCGTATACACATTCCGTAAAGTATAAAATTAATTTCATTTTACTCATTGTGATGAACTAAGCATTAAGGCAATTAGAAACAAAGTGAGCAAAACCTGAGGTTCGCATACATCATTAATTTCGACATTAATATGCAAGGAAAATCCCACATCACTATATCAACTAACACAAGTTTATAAAACAGAATAGAATTATTGTCTGCAATTAAAACAGCTCACATTTAAACCATCTTTGAACTAAAGATTTGCTAAAAGTTAATTTAGCAACAAGAATTAATAACTGGCAACAGATGTAATTGTTACACATAAACTCACAACCTTTATACATAATATTATAATAATTTGACTGCCTTTTGCTGATTAAATAATAATATTAGGTTATTTTCAATTAAATAGTTATTTACCTGGAATATGGGCGCTTCAGGGTCTTTGTTGATAGCGACAATGGTCTTGGAGTCTTTCATGCCAGCCAAATGTTGGATAGCACCGCTGATGCCGACGGCAATGTATAGATCCTGCATACACAAAACCAATAAAACTAAAGTAATTAGTCCACTAAAGTTTGTAGACAACTGGTAGTGTTGTATTATCCTGTGAGTAATTAATAAATTATTATGTCAATGATGCAAATGTTGGTAATTGATTTTAAAATAATTATGATAGTTTACATCACTTATTAAGTTAAAATTATTAAGACTGTTGTATGGTGCAGCACAACGCGTCAAAATATTCATTAAACCATTTTGTATGACGTATATCGGACTTATAGTGCGCTGCACTCTGCAGCACGGCATGGTTGCCTGACGCCTCATAGAGAATTTTGTAAGACGAATCGTCCAATCGCGAAACAACCCTCATTTTTGTACTTACCGGAGCGACAATTTTTCCAGTCTGGCCGATCTGCAGGTCGTTGGGTACGAAGCCGGCATCGACCGCAGCACGGGACGCTCCCACTGCCGCGTTCAACTTGTCCGCTAGATCATACAGCAACTTGAAGTTGTCTCCCGACTTCAAGCCACGACCTGAATGAAACAAATCATAGTCATATTAGACTTCCATTGTGCGCAGTTGGTTCGACCCTGGATATAGAACGTGAGGCCGCGGGTACGACCCCCGCGACGAGACAATATTTGTAATATGATCGACAAGTGTTTGTGTTGGGTTTGTTTCTTTTTGAGACCAAAAAGTCTGTAGTAGTTTTTCTCGTAGTTTCAATATCCACGACATTTAATTGATTATTAATTTAATTATATTTCAATAGCAACATATCTTGTGACTGACTATTGGATCATAAAAAAGCCTTATCCCAATGTTAAATCTTTGTACCTACAAAACATTTAAATTTAAAAACGGCTATTAATTCACCTCCAGACACAATATTCTTAGCGCTGGTTAGTTCAGGTCTATCAGACTTGGTCAGTTCCTGTGACACAAACTCAACCAGGTCACTTTTGTAGTTGCCATCCGGAGCCTTGTCCACAGCAGCTGATCCTCCCTCCAGAGGATCTGCAGGGAATGCTGTGGCCCTCACTGTGATCACCTTGATAGGGTCCTTCGCTTCCAGGGTAAGGACAGCATTACCTAAAGGAATAAATGTAATAGATTGATTAATATTATTTATCTACAGAAAAGTAATAACATTTTCCACTTTCCACTAGCTTATTCCAGGATTTATTTAAATTTATATTTACACATTATCAATGTTTGTAAGGCAACTATAACTGGAATGCCTATATGTATTAGGAACAATAAATCTTGTATGTAATAAACATAGTAAATCATATTATTTACTTGTTACCAACCTGCATAGATTGTTCTAATAAATGTATTGGCATCCTTAACACCTATAATATCAGTTATTGGGGAAACATCCAACTTGGCTGCTACCCTCGGCAACACAGCTTTGCCAAAAGCAGTGGCCGGTGCCAAGATATGAGTGCAGTTGAATTGTTTTTGCGTAGCCAAAATTAAAGGAGTTAAGCTCTCCGCAGTGAACCCTTTGAAAGCATCACTTTCTGCTACTAGGACTTTAGATATTCCACCAGCTTTGGCTAACTTCTCTGCAGCCTGAAATACAAAATTATTCAATATTCTCTTGTGTGGTGTGTTGTAAATGTAGGTATTAAGTATTTATAAAATTATTGATTATTAAGGTCATATTAGTATGATTCTGGCGAGATATTGTTATTGATTGTCTATCTATTCTTTTATATTATTTTTCTAGGCTTAACCTTCAATCAACCTTACTCACCGGGCCACATTTGGTACCCGCTACAAGTACGGAGATCTCTCCACCGATTTTCTTGGCTGCAGTCAAGGCATTCTGCGTGGCTGGAGACAGAGCCTCATTATTATGCTCAGCTAAAACGAGAGTACTCTGCAGTCGTCGCAGCTAAAAAAATACATTACAATTATTCTTAGTTTAAAATATATTACATTTAAAAAATAATGCTACTGACCAGGGTGTAAAAAAACAATTGAAGATCTTAATCGCGACAGTACCTAAACTATTTGTTTACTTATTTAAATGCTTTATGGTTAAACTAATAATATTTAATGTTTAAGTTATGAGGAAAAGAACTGGGGTATTCAAATCTGATAAAGAAAGAGTAGACGTAAGAGTTTTATCATATTTTTCATTGAAGGTACCATGAACGATTCAGTTAATAAAATAATTAAACATACCTGAGTAGACAAGAACAAATGCCTACTACTTGGCGAAAACATTATTTTATTATTTTTCAAAATTCCTAATTTATTGAATAAAAACTTTTCTACAAACAGATAGGTTACAAAATACAAATTACAAAGTCCAACGTAGGTACAAATCGAACAATAAAAAAAAACAGTGTTGCCACGTGTAGTATTATCAACAAAATTCAACAGTTAAGTTTTAAACGTACAAGGACCGAAATAACATAATATAAATAAATTAAATTACTGAAGGATTCTCAACACACATAATAAATATTAAAAAAAAAAACCACGCAACTTTTAAATAGTTTTTAGCCCGAATACTGCAACACTGTTTCTAATTTATTGGAACGCTTAACAAGCAACATTGAGATATAGAAATAGTGTTGTGCCGTGTTATATCGATTAGACAACTAAAATAGTATATATATTTTTTTCATCATGTTTTTACAATTATTTTTATTGTAGGATATAATAATGCTTTGAAATAATGACAAAAATAAACATGAAAAACGCGGGGCATCGGAAGTTGTCTGTCAAACTAAGTGACAGTGACGCGAAGGAGTGAGTACCTAGCTAGATTTTAGCTAGCCCTACACTAGATTGTGATTTGCTTTAACGATGAATGGTGATAAAATATTGATAACAGTAATCGAGATTGAACTGCCCTAGCATTTTAAACGTCAAAACAAAACGATCTTTGTTTAGAATGTCATATTGAGACTGGTATTTGATAAACGTTTTAAACTGGAATCAGTCATTGATGATACCAGTCGTCTATTCAACTCTACGTGATGCTAATCGACACAATATAGTACCAGTGATGAAATAATAATAGCATCAATTTCTTTTTAAAGGAATTGATTCGTGGCTACTCTAAAAATCGCCCCACCCGGCTCTTTGGCTTCCTTTCCCAAAGCAAACCACTGTTCGGGTAGTTTAACCACGTACACACATCTCAAGTTCTCTAGAACAGCTGAAATCATGTCTTCATTACCCATTGTGTCAATAACTCGGCGAGAAACATTCAGCTCGTGCCATAGACTCCACAGGTGAGTGCCACACAATACGAGTTGAACTTTTCAAATAAGATACATATTATGTCTTTTTTTTATAAACCGTCTCGGAACATGGGCCTCAAGGCCCTGATCTTTAGGGTTATCAGAGCTTTTAACAATGAAAATGTAATCCTATTTGTTAAAGAACATTTTTTGTTAACTATTTGTATTTATACATGATTTACATAATTATATTTTACTAATTACATAAAGTATGAGTAAAAATTTTATATCTATCATAATATATTTAAATAAATTAAATCTTGTTTGTTACATAGAGCATATTGAAACTTTGTAAAATCTGCAATAATGTTGACTCAGTTCTAAAGGCCAGAGGTTACAATCACTTGGCTCTTTGAAACAAAGGCAATAATAAAATATTAGTTATTTAATTAAAATGAAGAAAAGATACATCACTGCAAATTATGGATATTTAAGCAAAATAATATTATTTAGTCCATTACACTTGTGTTAAATATTGCAGTAATCACTTATCCTTAAAAAAGTGATCAGTATATAATTCTTTTTATTTTAATATTACTATTAACCTACCTAAAATGTATTTATGCTACCTATAATTTAATTTTATTGTTAAATTTCTTTCCAGCCCATTCTTAAATGATGAAGAAAATAAGAAACTGTATGGAAAATGCAACAACCCCAATGGACATGGTCATAATTATGTTGGTAAGAAATGTGAAAACCATTATTTCAATGAATATAAATATTTTTTTTTGGCATGTTATTACTTCATAAACAAAAATTATTATAATTCTCCTGCTAAATTAGTTATCTCATATTATGATTACTCTTTTTTTATTTTTGTATACATATATTAAAGGGTTTGGTGATATTCAAGATTTTGTACAGAATCCCAAGGATATCAACACCCAAGTACCGAACCTACAAAACCACTAATTTATTACTTCTACAACAATATAATGAAACGCAAGGTCCCTGTCTATAAAATAAGAACACTTGTAAAAACATTTGTGATATCATCATTGAAGTTAGATTGCATAATTGTTTTTCAGTTCTGGTGACCGTGAAGGGGCCGGTTGATCCTCAAACAGGCATGGTGATGAATGTTCATGATCTGAAACAGTATATGCAGATGGCTATAATGGACCCCTTGGACCATAAGAACTTAGATCAAGATGTGCCATATTTCAAAGCCGTGGTAACTATCTTTAACAATTATAGCACTTCAAGTAAAACATTTAAAAAGATAATTATTCTAGTTAATGAACTTTTAATAGAATTGATAAAGATTGTGTAACATTGTAGATAAGGAATGGAAACAATTAACGTAATAGACTTAATTGGCTAGTACTTGGGTTACTAGTCAGCGGAATAATGTATGAATCAAATTAATAATGAAACAATATCTTTATTTATGAATATGATTTAAATAAAAGATCATCCTATTTCATAATTTTACATGTGTAAAATAAATGAACACTGTGTTGTAAATCCATTTTATCTATTTGTCTTCAAGTATGCTATAATATATTTTGGTAGTATAAGATATAGCACATTAGATATTGTAGAGTGTGTATATTCAGGTTTTTCTAGTATAAAAATAATATCAACTATACATTCTTACATTATTTTACTGAATGCGCTGTTACTGATTATTTTCCAGGTAAGCACCACTGAGAACTTAGCAATATTCATATGGGATCAGCTGCAAAAGGTAATGGAAAAGCCACAGTTGCTGCATGAAGTGAAGATATTGGAGACAGAGAAGAACCATGTGGTGTACCGCGGTGGTACCACATACCCTCGCAAGAAGTACAATTCGTCCAGTCTTCACCACAACCCAAACCACCACGACGTGTCATCTGACTCCGACTGATACAACCACTTTGATATCGCCATATTAATCATAAATATTCTATACGGCTTCATGTTCTACTATAACAAATAAGGAAAGGTAGGCATTCCATAAGCATATATTTTATAAGTGTCCTTATTTACATATTTGTCTAGTTGAATATTCGTATTGATGTTTGTAATAAAGTGTAATATGATGACAATTTGATTTTATAATTCACAGCTTGCACATACTGTCCCTATTGATTAATTTCAAACCATAACTTATGTAGCTCTTAGAAAACTTGCTGTTTTGCTTCGTAAAGTATGCATCATATAAATTACGTCAGATGCAGTGTTGACACGTTAATTGCAGCTCACACGTCTTTTGGGACGTAACGTTTATGCGACTATTACAAGCCAGGCGTGTAATTTATATAAATAAAGGCGGAAACATACTATTGAAACGCGACGCGTATTGGGTCAAATCAATTTTCTTATTTCTGCCATAATAGGTCAAGCCGCACTAGTGGATGATGTATTGAGCTAAACGACGTTCACATGTTTAAGACCTTTAAAGATACTAGTCCCTCGCAAGAAGATACTCATTGTGGATTGTTACTACTGTAGTACTTACCATGGTTCGCAAAAAAAGGTAAAATAAAAATAAACAATGTTTCCCAAAATAAATATTTAATTTCTCATTTTCACTACAAATACTGTTTCACTGTAGTTCATGTTTAATCGTAGCGACAAGCATCTAATTTGTACTGGCTACAATTACATATAATCCGTTTTATGCGTCGCGAAAAATTCACTTTCTAAGATTATTAATAACCTCTACTTTGGCTACTTTTAATTTATTTCAATGCAAAAACCGCTTCCAGGTATAAAATGTGCTTTTACACAGAAATAGATATGGTAAATTAATCTATAATCTAAATATCGACTCATTTTGTATAAAAATATCACAAATAATTATATCCAGCGCTTGATAAGCTGCTTTCGATAAATATCGCACGTTTAGTATTAAAAAAACCGAATTCAAAACGAGCCATAGATTAGTTTGATATGAAAATGCCAAGAATATTTAACGCCATGCGTGGTGTAATATTCCACCGTATTTTTTATCTTATAGATATTCAAACATGAGTACCATGTCACATTTGCAATTTTGTCCATTTAAAGTATTGATAGCAAAATAATAATGTCTGGTTAAACATTTTTAATTTCAGATTTCAGACCACTTACTAAGCGTGCGATATAATTTATAATTAATACAATCTACATTCTGCAAACATCACATTCATCTAATATTGCCACTTTAAGTAGAAATCGATACAAAATACTAAACACATTATATTTTAAGTAGCAGTATAATTTAAGTATCATACATATTTTAAATATAAGCAATACATAGGTAAAAACAAACAAGAAATCAAATAAAATACCGAATTTCCACATCACTATCATAAATGTCCAAGCATTACATTATATGTAGGAAAAGTATAAAATTATCCAATACACCGACTATAGTCATAAAAAGTACCTACATACACAATTAACACATTACACGTGACATCACAGATTAATTACATCTAAATGATAATTTATACAAACACCGAGTAGAAATCATATCACTTAATATCTTTGCTTACACCCGTATTCACAAACAATACTATGAGGACGCATAGTGTAGCCAAACGCACAGAATTGTCAATTTGGATTCAAAAACAATACTTGAGTGATGAGTGATACTATGCGTTCACTTATGGAGGCCCTCAGGTACAGAAACTCAACAGCTATTTTACGCAACGCATAGTGTCGATTGAAGACGTAAAAGTGACAGTTGTGAATGTATATGCCATTTCAATTTATGTGTTTTGCATTAGGTTTTTTCTATTTTCAATGCGATGGACTAAAGCAGCGAGGAGGAGTTCGACAATTATATTAATAGTGTCCTTACCGAACGCAGGACGATAAGTACAAGAAATATTATTCGAGATTTTCAAAATCCTTTTGTTTTTTTACAATGATGAAGAATTTCGAAGACGCTATCGATTTGCTAAAGATATTGTTCTTCATATACTATTGCCACTTGTCGATTTAGACCTGACCTAATTTACGGCTTAAAAATGTGGGAAGGAAATTTTATAAAATATTTGGCATGTAAATATTTGAAGTTGTCAAAGGCGCTTTACACCAATGATTAAAGAATATAAGAGGATGACGCACAAATGTAGTACTATATAATAAGTTATAGTTATGTTAGGAGTATCGACGCGGAATTGTACATTTATGTATCTGTCTCATTTACACAAAGCTAACTTGTCCCTTAATGAAAGAGACAAATAATAACTCCATTGTTCCGAATATGGCAATATTTTGTTCACTAACCACACTGGGACCGCCCTTGGCCCAAAATGACGCCATTTTTCTTTCCTGTCAAACTGTGGCGTTATCTGTCATTATGAGTAAACAAATCTGCACAATCAAATAATTTCGATTTTTTTATTGTTAATCTCGTGTCTTAAGTTTGTTAAGTTTGCTTATTAGATTAATTGTAAAGTTTTTAAAATTCCTCGGTGTTATGTGAAAGGATGCGAGTCGAGTTCAAGCAAAAAGGACCCCAACATTTCTTTTCATAGGTTAGTAACTGTTTTTACGAAATAATAACAAATATGTGTCTAAATTTACATTTTGGGTTTGTTTTTATCATTTATAATTGTTTAAGGATCTTGTTGATTAAGTTTTAGACTCTTCTAAGCGTTATTTATACAAGTAGTACGAATAACAACCGTATTGTTTGTTTACACACAAGTTTAGGGATGTGATACGAAATTATTCATATCGATATTATCATTTTTAAATATTTTGATGTTTATTTTTCAAAAAAAGAAATAATAGGATATATATATTCAGAACGATAAACAAAGTGAAATTAAAAATATTTTAAGATTACCTATAAACATACAAACCAGGACAAAATGGATACAAAAAATCGGAAGACACTATTGGAACCCTCCAATAAATACATTTATTTGTTCTTTACATTTTGAAAAAGACTGCATCATGCATGCATAAAACAAATTAATTTACCAAGACTAAAAGATAACAGCTTCCCAACAATATAAGTGAAATTGTAATAATTATGATATTTTACCTAATAATCCTATTAATAATAGAACTGTTACGCCCGAATACTGGAACGACATTCAAATAATAAGTTGCTCTTAACAGCGCACGGCTCACTTACCCAGTACATTTAATCGGGATTAACGTAGTTAAGCGCAAGTTATATTTAAGTTGCGTTCCAGTATTTGGGCGTAAATCAACAAAAATGACATGCAAGATAATTTTGACAATTGGTAGTATATTGTCTAATGTCCTGAAGAACCTTTTAATGAACAGAAATAGTTTTATATTTTATTATTAATTACTATAATTGTTTATCTTAACCAACACTTTCATATTCATTGATTGAATTTTAAGTGAGACATAATGATTTTCCTCGTCAAATAATAGCAATAAAAATCTACCTATGTTATTTTATTTTATTTAATATGTATTAAATGTCCTGATAGGTATTTTTGATTTTAGCAAAGAATGCTGCAACTGCAATGGTGCAAGCAAATTTTAGATATAAATAAAGTTGTATTTTATCTCACGTGTGTATTATTTGACACAAATCCAATCCAATCATCAGGTAAAACTTACCCATGAAATAAATCATACTATGAAAAAAATATCAAAACATCGACCTATTTTTATCGGATTTAATTTTTAATGACTTTACCGTCAAATCCTAAAATCCCCTGTTTATACCCAATTGACATGTAAAGCTACAATTAAAAATGTTATACAAATTTATACACTGATATTTACGTAAAATCAAAGTTTTTCAGTCGTATTTATGCCACTGTTGATGCATCGATGTCGATAGAAAATTTGATACTAGCGTATCACTATTTTTAGGGGCGGAGCCGCCGCCATGTTTAAATATCAAAGTGACCCGTGTCACGTAACCTTATGCGTTATCCTCTATATTCTATAATCATTGCTTTACACTCACACGTAATTCGCGGGAGAAATTAGCAACAGTAATTGACCAATCACTGATCCGCATTGGCCACTGTGCGTTCCCATAGTAAAAGGGTGACTCAAGTATTGTTTATGAATAAAAAGGCTGAGCGGAACGATCACTATGAGAAATGTCTTACTTAGCATAGGGTTACTTCAACACTGAGTAAAGTATTGTTTGTGAATACGGGCCTTAGTCTTACTAAGGTCTTTATTTTTTAACTATGACCAACGTAAAATATCTATAACTATTGTATCGACATAACACAGTACACACAATCAAATTTAATTAACTTTGGAAAAGGTTTATTTTAGAACAATTGTTAGGCAAAGTTAATCAGATCAGCCTTTCAAAATGTCATTACTAGCGCATCGCACAAGCAAATAAATTACAGCTTAGATTGCCATATTTACATCGCGTCGACACGGATGTTTTATACTTATGTAAGGAACACCTAATTCGAAGTCGTTTCGCGGCCAATATTTGAGTTGCGGCTTTTGTTCGGGCCTTTCCTCCGAGACGTTGAAGTAGGCGAAAAGAACTACAGCTGTGTAGCTCGCGATGAATATAAGTATGTGCCAGACTCCGTGCATGTAGGGGAAGTCGATGGAGAGCCACGCGTCGCAAAACATGCGGTCCATGACCCAAGAGAAGATCGCCAGTAAGGAGATAGCGACGCATCGTAAGCCAAGTCGGTACACGCGAGCGCATTTCACCCTGCCAAATACAAAAATGTGCAAGTACCTAATATAATAATGTTAGACGCAATAAAAAAGCAGATTAAGAGAATAGTCCACAGAAAAACAAGTAGTTAAACAAAGCGCGATTCACATTTCACAATATAAGCAATTAAAAATTCTCCTAAGAACAACTAGGTGAGAATTTAGTGTTGAGTAGGACATACAAGAGGTAGTACATTTGTCCCGTACATGACGTCAAAATGTAAGAGCGGCTCAACTTTTTAAAGTGTACTACTTCATATTTTGTGTCCCGGTACTACGTCAATTACATGATCGTGCTTCAAACGAGGGAGAGAGGAATATTTTACATGACGGAGAAGCAGTAAGCGTCAGTACGCCTCGCTTCAATTGAAGTGGGACATTGTACTGGCTCAGTACAAAAATGAGGCTACTCTTACAAACTCTTTTTCAAGTCATGTCCTACTCAACACTAGGTGAGATGCTCAATATGCTGTTAGAACAACAATTATATGTAAATTCTAGAGAGTTTTTAACCTCGACTATCTTTAAGCCAGATATAGAAACATTTAAACTCTGATTTGTACGGGTTTTGTTACAAATCGGTTGAATCACAAAATCGGTGTCACAATTAACATCAGTGGATTTCTGCACGCTTTTAGACAGGGTATATCAAGACCGCGACCGAAAACTAAGCCAGTGGGTAGTATTAATGACTTCAGACACAAAGAAACTAAAAATTTCGCAAAAAAAAATCGTCAACTTTTTTTGGTAATTTTTTACTTATTGTCGTATTTGCGTAATAAATACATAGTTTTTTTAAAATAATGATGTACTCCTTTTTATTTTTTAGTACGCAATGGTACGTTAGGGTTTAAATTACTATTTTCGCAATAACTAGGTATTTACTATTTACCACCCAAACACAACGATTTTTAAAAAATTGCAAACAAAAATCAGTCGCTTATTTTGCGAAATTTTTATATGCATTGTGTCGTTAACCACTAAACCTAACTACCGGTTTCGTTTTCAGTCGCAGTCTTGATATACCCTGTATAACATCACAAGCTTTAAATTATATAGTAGTATTAAAAACAGAACCACTTTTTACAAATTCCGTCATGGATTGAGACATAAAGAATGTTTTTCAAATTTATTTTATATTTATAATTGATAAACTAATCAGTCAGATTAAATTTAAATTGCGGAATTCTTGGGAAGTTTATTTTTCCGGATTGTGTTGTCTCCTTGAATATAATTTTTTCTACGATTTAAGGTAACCCAATTTATTAAGCGCTTATGTATATAGATAAGGGACAACCCAAGAATCGTCGAAACGCCATACATATGAAAATAATGTTGACCATATTTACCTATTTAACTCTTTATACATTATTCCTAGCGTAGGAAATGCCAGTGTCATCAGCGCGAAAGCATTGGCAGCTGGGTGCATCACTAGAAAACCCGTAGATACTATTGAGATGACGCTGCTATACACAGCTAGTTTCCTCCTGTAATAGAAATATAGCCAGTAGTTATAAAATATGTTTTCACAAAAAAAAATAGACTGATTATTCCGTTCAATTTATATTGTATATGCATTGAACGCTGCATGTTACTTATTCTGAATACCTCTCCAGAAGTAGTCATCTACAGTTTGTTTGTGCCTACGTGTTGGTAAACAATATCAAGCAAAATTAAAAAGTTTAGAGACAATATTTTATTAATTCAATATTAACTTTATCGATATAACATAAAGTTCATAACATAATAAATAAAAAATATATAAGTACGACGAAGGCATAAACGCATGACTTTATGATAAACTTGGTGTTTTGTTTTATCTTTATTGATCCTGAAATCAATTGCTTTATTCCATATTATGTTATCGAACGCAACAAGATTTACGAATGTGAACAATAAAATACGTAATAAAATCGACGTCAATTATAATTTATGCCAATAACATAAACATAGTGCCTTGTGTTTTAATAACTATAATAACACCGTGGCCTTAATAACAAATTATAGGTTCATTAGGTTTCGTATAATTTTAATTGGAAAACCTATAATAAAAATTCCTATAACCCTACCAATATTATAAAAGTGATTATTTGACAGCCTCCGTGGCGCAGTTGTTAGACGCCGGCTGTGAAACGAGAGGCCGCGGGTTCGATCCCCGCTCCGAAACATATATTTGTGATCCACAGGTATTTGTTTCCGATCTGGGTGTTTGCGGGACCGAAAAGTCTTTCGTAGTTTCTGATATCACATAAGATTCGATCTTAGTATGAATCAGGATTATGTAGATTTATTATTTATATGTATATTTTCGTACGTTTTATTTTTGGATGTTGTTTCATTTATGAACATTACATGTATGACATTAATGTATCGATAGCAAAAGTATAACCAGGGCCGCAGTTTAAGATACTCCCAGGCAATTTTGGATTCGGAAAATGCACAATTTGTCTGCGATATAAACAATTTAAAGTATTTCAGGCTGCGAACTACATACAATAACAAAAAATATCCAGCCTAATATCAACTATTTTTATAAATAATCTATATTAGAAATAAATTAATTAGCATTTAAAAACAAGAGACGCTTGATCGATTGAACAGATAATATATCGCATTATGCAAATGTACATTTAAAACATGTAAAATTATGACAAGTTCAATAACATGTTCGGCGGAAGCGACTGGATGCCTAGCACTGACATAAATATTAGCCATCTACATATTTAGGCTGTTTATAATAAACACATTACATAAATCAGAAGCTCAATTAATATTCATATGTAACAAAATCTTAAGAAAGAACAAATGAAGATATCCTAAGTATATTTCATTCTAATTTTTTCAACGTTCTTTCCCATCACGTTTCAATGTAATATTACCTCACCTTAAGACGATTAACAAAAACAACTTTAGTGTATTTATAGTTTAATCGTGGCTGGTTCATCTTATTTTGGGTAACCGTCCAGCCAATCGTGTTGCATTACGACGCTTCTTAGGAGAGTATCATCGAATTCATGACTCACCTCCGGGTTCAGGCCTTTCACCTCTCTAAAGATCGGACAGGTGTATTATCTTTTATTATTTCGTATTATAATAAATGAATGAATGCTATCCCTGTATTACTTCGTTGATTCATTTTAGAATAGGTTCATATGGTTAAAGGAGCATAACTTTTTGAAATACCTAAAATAAGAATATCAATTTTGACCTAATATCCACCTTTGTTATTAACCTTTTTTGAATTAAAATTATTTATTTTTAGTGGAGGTTGAGTGTCTAAAACCTGCAATTTATTCAAATTCTTCTTGTAAGTACCTTACACCTATAAAATGGATGCGTGTATGGTACACTTGTAAAATAAGTAGGTACCCATATCTATCATCATCCATTCCTGCACACAAGCATCTCACAAAGATTTCCACAACAATGAGCAACCCGTTATAAATCGCGCGGCAATCTATATCTATTTCTTTATTTGTTAAAGGCTTATCTATTAGCAAACCTGGTATTTGCTACTGCAGCACACACTTGACACTTGATATTGATATTTTTAAATAAAAATTGCTAAACCAAATATTCAATAACAACATCTTGTTATGTTGTAATAGTAGAGGTATAATCCATAACAAATTGAAACCGCATACCACCAATTAAGGATATTAAAAATTAAAACTGATTAACGTAATAATTGTGACTAACGACGAGACAATATTACAAAATTTAGAAACATAATTCTGCGCTTGCTCTCTCTCTACATTATACGAAATGGTTTGGGCCAAGTGCATCACGCTGTTCAAATGCGACTTGGCGGACGAATGAAGTTTAATTAGATAGTGGGTTATATATTTTCAAACCACCTTTAGACAACACTTCATGCCAAATGGCAACAATCAGACCATTCTAAGAATCATAGACAAATGTGCAATCTAATAGTGATGGATGGAGGCTCTCGCTTTAGGTTTTACTACAAAAAGCAGTAACTTTTTATTAGGTCCCACGTACACCACTCCCATCAGAAGTACGTTTTGCTAACTCTAACCGAATATTTAAACAGGTTTTGTCCTACAATAAAAAGTAGACACTGTCTAGGTATATGTGTCGTCGGATTCGAACAGAAAAAGATGTCATAAAGATGATATTCATGATAATGCTAATGATAGTGAAAAAAAAATACCTAAATGAAAAAGGATTGTATCATTAACATCCTTTTGACCGTGAAAACAATTTGAATGATATGATCATCCGTTGTTGTATATTGTACAATACCAATCAATCACATATCTATATTTTATGATGTTTATTGTTTTGTTTCCTTTTACGTAGTGCACAATAAATTTCCTTGTTTCCGATTGAAATTTTCTATACATTTATCTTAATTGTTAACTAACTTTCGTATTTATAATATCAATCTCCTAACTTTCTACTAATGGACGCGGACCTCTTCCCACATAGGAGCTTTACCTTTCGCTTTTTAAATGACCACCCTCGCTTAATGGGTGCTGCTTTAAATATAAATGATGAATTTTATTCTAATAGCCAATCTGGTGTCGAAATTTTAAAGCCACGAATGTTTTTGATACAGTTTACCAACTGCTATCAATACCAGACCATTCTTTGCGGGGTTGGAGGATGTCAGGGTTCCAACCGCGAAACATGTCAATACTTAATATCACTTTAGTACCTAAACCCACATAACTCGTGTGCATCAGTATTTCAAAAAGACATTGAAACAACTGCGCTTATGGACCTTGAACTGCGCGTTATATTTTTTATTGTATTTGTTTTTATTACCGCGCAGTTTATTATCTCCGATGCGTCAGTTCTCAGTAATTTATATGCAGCGGATTAAAGAACATTATTGTTCGTCACGCGAATATTATTCTCGTTTGTTCAGAGATTAACGGTTAACTTCCGTAGTTAGTTTTTATGTGGTTTTAACTACCTTTATTCAAATATGAAATTGCACGGTTCTTGAATAATTGTTTAAAAAATAAAAAAAATCTTTTAAACTTATTCTTAAGTCCCAAAAGAGTAGTATAAGTATGAATCGCGAAAATGAGGATAAAAAAGTTAAATTATATTTAACTTGCCGATTGTTCTTAACTAACTTAACTTCTAACTTCACTTCATACGCGCGAAACGGTTCGCGTGTAGTAAATACTTATAAGAAAATTTAAATCCCATTGTTTTTTATAAGTACATTCAGTAAGTGTTGTGCAATCGAAATAGGGTTTCCCCTGTCGAAAGATCATCTCTCTTTGGTCAGCAGAATTATACTCGAAACCCAATATGTACACACTACACAGGCTGACCCCGAAATACGACACATTTATGTGTGTAAAAGTGACGGATTCTCTACCATCATAAACTGTATTCGCTATCCGAGTGAATATTAATATCCTCCCACAACTTTCGTCAATTTACCTAAACGAGCAAATAAATAGGTAGGTTTGCATTATTTGCGCAAATGGCATTAATTAAACAAGTCAAGCATAATGTAATCGTACGAAACTATTCTGAAATCAACCATATAGGTACCTATTAAGTACTAGTAACTATTATTATTAACACAGTGTGAAAATGCGGATTTTTTTGGGTGATTGTGCAATTTTGCTCAATAATTAATATTTCCTATAACTTACATTTTAGGTCTTAACTTGATAGATAGATAGATTTCAAGTAATTTTGTTACACAATATTTCATAACATTAATTAATTGGTGTAAAACTAATCTAAAAATAAAATAAATTGTTGGGTTTTTCTTTGTGTGACCAGTAAGTGATAAACCCTCTGGTTTACTTCAATTTTTAGTAGCATACAAATGACTGTCCAAAGATGAAAAACTATATTCAATTCAAATATGAATATTATTTTATGACCTACTTTATTATGTACTAATTGATTGTACTATCATTTGTTTGTTTTTTTTAACACACTGAAATCCACATCCACATATATTAGCATGTGTCCTACTTTTGAAACCACATTGATAATACATGTTAAGTATCTAAAAATGTAAAGAGAATTCTTGTGTAATACATTTAAGCAACATGAAACGCAAAGTTGTAATATACTCAGTGATTAACAAATCAACATTCTTGTGGTAACTAACATGGCATGACTGAGTTACGCTAATTTCATTCTTAGACTTCATTATACCAATTACAGGAATATCAAGGTTGAATCAAAAGGCTCCAATCATAATTGTATTTGTTGATTCTAGAAATCAAACAATGCAAGTTTAATTTCATTGTCAATAGAGTATGAAAAATATTTAACAACACTCTATTATTGTTCTTTTCTTGTTCTTATTGCAAAGTAGTTTACTTGGTTTTGTTTCAATACTCACACATGAAATGTAGCAAAACAATTAATTTAGTTTAAGCCTCTTGAGGCTTGACAAATTGTTTGAATCCAATAGAGCTTATTATTGACAATCTGACAAAAAAAAACAACTATATCTTTGACATTCAAAGTGTTTTGCCTTCTCTTGATATAGGCTCATTTTTTTAAAAAGATGTCTTTAGTGCAATAGTATATGCTAATTTACTCACCTATTGCCGCCCATGAATTTTGGAAAATATCTCTTTGGAAAAAACATGGCAAAAGCAGCCATAAATACCCAAAGTATTGCAAGTTCATCTAGCAGCTGGCCTGGAAATATACAAAATACTGTCTTTGTAACACAAAATCAAAACAAAAGAATTTCATATTAAATTCTAATAAGAATTTTGAATTACCATATACATTTTAGTGCATGTACACAAATCATAATGAAATAAAAGCAATTTTATTAACATTATTTTTATGTGGCTTTGATTGATAATAATATTTTATGTTGTTTTACTAATTTATTCTAAAATAATTTATTAATCATTGTTAACTTATGTTTGTTTTGTTTCTAACTTTGCATTTTATTTTATTTCCAAGTTGGCAAATATGACTTACCAACCAAGCTGAGTGTTGCGTGAAAGTAAGCTGAACTCAGTCCAACAATCATCAACAGAACCCACAGGATGTTTATACCAGGATTAAAAAACCTTGAATACTCTTGAAATAAGTGTATCAACACTGGTGGGAATAAGAAAAATAATATGTTGCTCACCTATAACAATAAAATGAATTATAAAGCATTTTCTCGCTGAATATTGCCATATTGGTCATATCATCTAAAATTATTTGGCCCTATTGAGTATTTTAAATAAAAAGATAACTATGATGTTAATAAAAACTAAGTGAAATTCTTTAAAACTAATACAAAATTCAGCTAATGCGCAAGCTAACTCGGTCAAAATGGATCATAAAAGCATGTTTATGCAGAGAATTAACAGCGATTGCCACATTCGCTCAGTACCTTATGAATTTAAATATCATTTAAAACTTACTGTATTAACAAATTCCGCTATCACAGGTGAAATCGAATAGTTTGATTCACACCAATCCACCGGTGAACTTCCACGTTCTAAGTGCGACCACATTTTTTTGTTTTGAGCCTTTGTTTGTAACTATAAAATACGCAGTAGTTATATTTGTACACACTATACACGATAGGAAATCTGTCAATATTAATTCTATGTCAATTATTTTACGTCTACAAATAATACTGCAGCGTTTAATTTTTAATAACGTGATTTAATGTTAATACACCTCGGAATTTTGTATGATGATCCAAACAAAAACACGTCCACTACAACACGTCAATGCCTAATATATGCACAGATTAAGGAGTGAGGAGTGAAAAAAGGTAAACAATAAATTTTGACAAGGTACTAGTGTTACCAGGAAATAACTAATGAAATCCGAAAACAAGTAGTTTTTCAGGATTTTACTAATTTTATTAGTATTATGTATATGTATATTATGTATATAATGTATATTCATGTATGTTTTTTTTATTTAATAAATAAAATTTAATTTAGTGTGAATAATGGCCATCTTTGAGTTGTAATTACTGTGAAACATCGTTTTTCAACCCTTGTATCGTATTTAGAGCTTGTTTTTTTTATGGATTTTACATATTACAATATATGGTTGCAATGCATTGTGTTTTGCATAGATGTAGTATAACATAGATCGGCAATGTGAAAGAGATAGAATGATTTATATCCAATGATTAAAGAATATAAGAGGATGACGCACAAATGTAGTACTATATAATAAGTTATAGTTATGTTAGGAGTATCGACGCGGAATTGTACATTTATGTATCTGTCTCATTTACACAAAGCTAACTTGTCCCTTAATGAAAGAGACAAATAATAACTCCATTGTTCCGAATATGGCAATATTTTGTTCACTAACCACACTGGGACCGCCCTTGGCCCAAAATGACGCCATTTTTCTTTCCTGTCAAACTGTGGCGTTATCTGTCATTATGAGTAAACAAATCTGCACAATCAAATAATTTCGATTTTTTTATTGTTAATCTCGTGTCTTAAGTTTGTTAAGTTTGCTTATTAGATTAATTGTAAAGTTTTTAAAATTCCTCGGTGTTATGTGAAAGGATGCGAGTCGAGTTCAAGCAAAAAGGACCCCAACATTTCTTTTCATAGGTTAGTAACTGTTTTTACGAAATAATAACAAATATGTGTCTAAATTTACATTTTGGGTTTGTTTTTATCATTTATAATTGTTTAAGGATCTTGTTGATTAAGTTTTAGACTCTTCTAAGCGTTATTTATACAAGTAGTACGAATAACAACCGTATTGTTTGTTTACACACAAGTTTAGGGATGTGATACGAAATTATTCATATCGATATTATCATTTTTAAATATTTTGATGTTTATTTTTCAAAAAAAGAAATAATAGGATATATATATTCAGAACGATAAACAAAGTGAAATTAAAAATATTTTAAGATTACCTATAAACATACAAACCAGGACAAAATGGATACAAAAAATCGGAAGACACTATTGGAACCCTCCAATAAATACATTTATTTGTTCTTTACATTTTGAAAAAGACTGCATCATGCATGCATAAAACAAATTAATTTACCAAGACTAAAAGATAACAGCTTCCCAACAATATAAGTGAAATTGTAATAATTATGATATTTTACCTAATAATCCTATTAATAATAGAACTGTTAATCAACAAAAATGACATGCAAGATAATTTTGACAATTGGTAGTATATTGTCTAATGTCCTGAAGAACCTTTTAATGAACAGAAATAGTTTTATATTTTATTATTAATTACTATAATTGTTTATCTTAACCAACACTTTCATATTCATTGATTGAATTTTAAGTGAGACATAATGATTTTCCTCGTCAAATAATAGCAATAAAAATCTACCTATGTTATTTTATTTTATTTAATATGTATTAAATGTCCTGATAGGTATTTTTGATTTTAGCAAAGAATGCTGCAACTGCAATGGTGCAAGCAAATTCTAGATATAAATAAAGTTGTATTTTATCTCACGTGTGTATTATTTGACACAAATCCAATCCAATCATCAGGTAAAACTTACCCATGAAATAAATCATACTATGAAAAAAATATCAAAACATCGACCTATTTTTATCGGATTTAATTTTTAATGACTTTACCGTCAAATCCTAAAATCCCCTGTTTATACCCAATTGACATGTAAAGCTACAATTAAAAATGTTATACAAATTTATACACTGATATTTACGTAAAATCAAAGTTTTTCAGTCGTATTTATGCCACTGTTGATGCATCGATGTCGATAGAAAATTTGATACTAGCGTATCACTATTTTTAGGGGCGGAGCCGCCGCCATGTTTAAATATCAAAGTGACCCGTGTCAAGTGACCTTATGCGTTATCCTCTATATTCTATAATCATTGTTTATATCATACATTAAAGCGAGATGCATGATGCGACCATGCGTTTACACGGAGAGCTAACTTTAGCGATTTGTGTGAAAATATGTCATTTAAGCGAACGACAAATTTCGCTTATTTTCTTGATTTATTTAATATTTCAGTACTGAGCTACTTTTATTAAATGTAATTTATTATGGTGAGTTGTCCAGTGCCTGGATGTGATTGATTTTAGTGTAAAAACCCGAATAATCATAGTTTTTCATAAGATCGTATCACTTTTTTCAATGTTGTTTAGTGACAATATTGTAGATTTGTAAGACAAACCTTGTATGTATATCGGTAGAACAGAATGTCCTTATTCATTATTTAAATGCATAGAAAGCATCCATTGCCTATAAAAAATGATATCATATACGTGAATTTATAATAATTTCAACCAACATTTGCTAGAGATTGATTGACAGTTTCGATCAATAATATTATGTCGATAAAAATAGTCAATGACCATAGAGGTTTCACTTCATTTTATAATCTCGTAGTATAACATCAATTCTATAATAACAGTTATTACTTCACTTTATTTATTCACTATTGATATTTGCTAAATATTAATTAATATTTCGTGTGCGTAATTTACCATTTCTGAGCCGGTTTCAAATTAACTGTGCCACGGAGGCTGTCATTCTAATAAAACAATAGAACATTAGATATTATGATAAGGAATGCTTTACAAAACTTGTCAAATAAAATTATTCTCAAATATGACGATTTATCTTTATTTACTTGTGTTTACGTATCTGTGTTGAAATAAACACAATCATTATTTTTCTGTTAAAATACCATGAAATGTCTCATATATATCTATAAAATTTAATTTTATTGGTTGGGCCGTTAGGTATATCGATATGATAGTATCGACAGTACATGGCGCAGCATTATCTGTCACGCACACATGCAAACTTCACGCACACTATCATATTCTCGTTTTGGTTACACTCAAAATGATACATTGCCGATCTATGTTATACTACATCTATGGTGTTTTGCATTCATTTTATTCTAACTACTTATTCAGGAATCGCTGGAGGAGCTGCAATAGATGCTGGATGGCCTGGCTTCAGCCTTACAGCAAATAAGTCTTTAAATTAACGTTAATAAACCAAAGATATGATAACCATCACCTTTATCCAAGACCTGTCGCGGAATGTGGCTAGCAGCTCCAACTTGTTGCCGAATATACATACCTATCTTGGGTGAGACCTTCAACTAGATAGAAACAACTTTGAGAAGGAGGCTAAAAGGCTACCTTCATACCAAATTTCAACTTTGATCCAGCAGTTTCAGCGTGAAGATGTCACAAACGCACAAACTTTCGCCTTTATAATATTAATTAATTTATTTAAATTAATAATAAGTAAGTAGGAAGTAGGGTTTTAAAAAAAGATTGATAATTGCTAAAGAAAAACATAAAATCCTCGGAAATTCAAATATTTTGGTAACACTGTAGTTGGGTTGTCATTCTCGAGAATCTCGAATTCTCGATTAATGAATCGATGGAATAAAGCGGTTCGCAAGTGCAACGTACTTTAAATTACACCTACTACCTATTTTTTTACTTACATGCAATGACTGTCTTAATAATTGCATTGAGTCACAGTTAACAATACCTACTTAGGTAGTTTACTGAACTTGTAAATATTTTCGAAATGTTCATGACCATCCTGATATTTTAAAGACGCATGCATTCGATTTAAGCATTTATACCAATGCTCTATTACAAAATTTTTGTGCCAAATTTTCTAAGTATTAAAGAATAATGCACCTATAGTCAAGTATGAATAATATGTATACGGCTTCCGGTAAGAAAATTTATCAAAGGTTGCAAAGTTAATCTGTTGTTGTCTTTGTTTTAGTTTTATATCTTTTGCAAACACATAGCATTTAAAAATTTACCTACTACTTGGATGACTTATGACTAAGTACTTACTGTAGTACCTACATCATACCTATTACGATAGCATTAGGTATGTATTTCTTGTTGCCAAGTTACTGTTACTGTAAGAAATTGGATGCATTAAAAATCATCAGTAATTAACATACAGGTAGTGAAGACCTCGTGCAAGTACCGTCTTTATTGGTACCGGATAGGGTATTTGGATCTATCCTGTCTTCCAAGTTCCAGACAGTCCCTACTTTTATGTAGAGCCAGTAACTCTGGGCATGGATGCAAGACAGAGGTCGCGGGTTCGAATCGCAGATCGCATGATCAAAGTTACGCGTGTATTCTTAGTTGATTACCACGTTTTTCAAAGAGATTTTCGGGTCTCGCAATTCTCGGCAAGATTTTGGAAAATATGCGAATTCCGTCAAACAACCAACGTAAACCCTTCTGAGAAGAGAACGATGCCTTGCAGTGGGACTCACACAGGCTCATACAAATTAAATCTTTACGAAGTAGGAAAATTTTGAAATATACAATATTATATGTCGAATTGAACATTCAGCGTTGCGATTATGGTTGCGCAACGACGGCCGTAGCATCTGCTATCTACGTGCGTTTCGTACATGTTTTGCATTGGGGATCAGGCTCTTTGGATGGCTCTTTGCCATGTTTCTTCGTACTTGCGGTCGGCAAGGTCGACGACGCCTGTCCTTGGACTTGTATTATAAAATCACGCACTTGATATATATTCGGGCATGTTCATTGAGCATTTTTGTAGTGCACCTATATGATGTGAACATAAATCATATAGCGAGATTCACGGGGCGACTGGCGATTTTACAAATATTAATTTAGAAATTGTTCTTAGATCATAAACCATGGTCTGTTAACATCGTTTAAAAAGGCTACTACTCATACAATATGTTATATGACCGATATTTTCCTATATTGTTCACGTTACATACTGTATCACAGACTAGGTAGGTACTAAGAAATAATACTACATAGTGCACCCACAGCCCTATTGCCTTCTGTCTTCAAAATTGCAGATATGGTTGATGCTATATTTTGTTACAGAATTCTCCAGTAAAAAGGACAATTCGGAAGTGAATTTACTTTCAGCTCCCAGCGGACTAACTGAGTGTACAAACTACTGGTCAACCAGCACCTTAGGAAGAGAGCTTTTACAAGGCTGGAAACTCAGAAATGAAAAACCAAGATATCCACCACTGCAAAGACAATATGATTTAGTCAATATCGATTATTTAAAATCGCCTTGTAATGGCCAACGTCGCAGGTACACACATTAACCTCAATTAAATATGTTACGGCTAAGTATCTGTACTTGACCTCAAACTAAAATTAAGCATTACGGTTACTAATAACCAGCACAATAAAAAACATAGATATTAAATCAAATTAAACTTGATGTGTACAATAACGTGGGGATGGATTCATTATGTATTTGTTTGATAATATAAAACCTGTTTGCATAATGCATTAGTATATGAAGTAGGTAGGTACTTAAATTACAATAATACATATTTACGTATCTCTTAAGATCCATTGCCTAATCATTCGCGGTCCCAATCTTAGGTACCAATTATGGGAAAAATAAATCCATCTAATATCGTGGGTTCTAATTAATATGTCTGTTTGAAAAATACCGCGATTTCCAGAAAAAACCAGGAAAATCACGTCAAAATTATTTCAATGCCTTGATCTACGTTTTCAGATCATGTATGACAAAACCCTGTCCAGAGTGTAAAACAAAAATATATACATTTAAATCGACACATAAGGAAAGAAAAAGCCGTCGGCGTTGTCCACTGAGGATAGCGGAATTAGCTGTACCATCCAAAAGACATTGCATAGACACGTGGAGAAATAATTACGCCATATTGCCTGATTACATGGTGAGAACTCTATTTTTCTATGTAACACTATAAGATTAGCATATAAGAAGCAAGTGTAAAAAGTATTAAGCACCTATACCATTGGCTATTTCTTAAATATCAAAAATTGAAGATTTGAAAATTCCAAAGAGTAACTATTGTATTAACAAGCAGCTTGTCGTCTTATCAAGTCAAATATTTTATTTAAAAATTAAACTTATTAAAATACCTATCGTAGGTGGAAAGGTTGAAACAACAAGTTTTTAATCAGAAGCCAATTGTGCAAATATCTGATGCGATATACTGTTTCAAGAGAGGAAAACATTTCCAACGGAAAAGGTGAAATAAGATTATTAAAAATAATAATATTGGCCATGTTTTATAATTAAATCAAATGTTAATATTCAGGAGTAGCAAAAAACGAAAAATAGAATGCCCGCGGAAGTATTGCGTTACAGACACGGAGGCCCTTTGTGCTATATTTGGGCACAAAATAGCCTTGCGTTTAAATAAACCTATGGCTACAGTGTTGACTCCACGGTAAGCCAACTGCTATTACTTATAATTAAAAAAATGAATTAAAATTTATACCAGCATTTTCTAGCCTTCAAATGATGTCCGATGTAATTGCGCACGACATGACCAACTTAATAAAAAGGAAAATGTGTATGAATAAGACTGTAAATCAAAGAATTCTTAGGGAAATGGCGGGTAAAGTGAGTAACCAATATTGTGTTAGTATAGGTAATCGTGAACTTCGTGTATCTAAACTAGATCACAATAATTTCAGATAAGTATTTGGGTAGAAATTATTTTAGAAGAATCTAATTACAAACTTCAGGAAGATCAGCTATCCGGTAAGAAGAAAATTTTAGTTTTAGAATTTATTGTTATTTACTAACCACGTTTTAGGTTATTTTCTCTGGAAAATAAATGAGTCAATATGGAGTCAATTAAAATTCATTAATTATTACGTAACGTTTTAAAATTAGCTATTATACGCAGTATGGTGGCGTTAAAATTTGCATTTGGTATATTTCAGATCTAGAAGAAGAATTCGGACCAATTTTGGACTTTGTTGACGCGTTAATGGAAAATGTATTGGTAAATAACAAAAAAAATATTACCATCAACATAAAACATGGAACTTAACGATCATAAAGTACTGAATTTATTAATTTTCAGCTTATTTGCACGCCAGATTCATTAGATTACATTCTGAGTTATAACCGTGAATCGAAAGAAAGTGTTGCAGAGGAGCAATACGAGGAAAGTAGTTCTTCTGGATTGTCTCTTTCAGAAGAAATAAATACGTTTGAGGAGACCGACGAAGTGTTGGATGGATATGATAAAGTAGGAACAGAACAAGAGCAAGAATCTATTACTGAAGAAGATAATGTACTTGAAGACTACGATATTATATCCATATCAAGTTACTTTAGAAACGAAATTAACGATTTGTTAAATACTATAGACAAGGATCAAGAATTAAATTTAGATAAAAAATATCAAACTGATGTAGATATACTAGAGCATGATTTTTTGCCTGAGGTTCAGATGCCAGATGTTGATAAAGACCAGTTTGTAGATAGCTTAGAGTCTCAACCTGAAACGGAAACTTTAGTACAAAACCCAGAAGATACCGTTGAAATTCAAGATAAAAGTAGAGTTGATGAAGATATTGTTCCTGATGAAGTTCTAACTGATTCACCACAGGAAGATATTCTAGAACAAAAGGAGAATACAGATGAATCTGTAAACGAAAACGTTGTTGAGATGCCTGAATTATTTTCTGAAGAACCAGAAGATGACGCGAATAAAAAAGTAAAGTTTTCAGTTATAGAGACGGGTAATTAATAACCTTGTTTTCCGCAGAAGCTTTAATAATTATTATTTATACTTATCCAATTTACAACTAAATATACATAATGCTCACCTCTTCAAAACTATAATTTACTATCTAAGTTTAATCAAAGTTTCTTGAATTGTTTTAGGACCCGGCGGACAACTAGAAATTCACAGGTAAAATTAAGTGTATTAAGGAGGTACTGAAATATAGTAAAAACTTTATATCTAATCCCTTATCATGATTATTTTATTTCCTAACAGTAAAAACCGTTTATTGGATCCAGATTCTGCAAGAGAACAAGCATCCCCGAAATCTTCAACAGAAAATATGAAATCAAATATAAATTTTGCGCCACCAAATGAGAATTTACTGAGTGAGTACTGAGTATTTTACCTGGGCAAAATTAATTCTTTAATTCTGCTAGGGGCAACGGTCTTGTTAAATGCCATTAATTTATCTTGCGTATTCCTAATTCAATATAGCGCAATAAACAAAACGTTCTAATTGCGAGTTTTGAAGTGTAATTCGACGTTCAATAAGGTCATTTGGTTTCACGTTGGGGTTAGTGACTAGGTTTGGATACAATTGGACAAAATAGACAAGGTACACATGTCGATATTTAATATAAACGAATAAGCTTACTATGATATTTTAAGGCGATGCAGATGAATCTTGGCCGGAAAATATTCCGTCTCCTGGACTAAAACCTAGTGAAAGCATAAGTCGTTCCATAACATCTTTAGGTAAAATATTAGAAAGTGACGAGAAAAACCGCATATCTTCTGAATCAGATGAAGCGAAAAAATATGATGAAGAAACAGAAAAACCCAAAGACAAAGAGGAATTAGTGGAAATCGATAAATCAAAACCTAAAACAAAAAAACAAATTAATATAATGAAAGGCGTGAAAAAGGAACCTGAATTACAAAGTTCCAAGATAGAAAAAGGCTCCGAACCCCACAAGCCACGAAACCGTAGTCCTCCACGTGATTCTTCAAAGGCACAAGATACCAGGAAACCATCTTCTCCAAAATCAACAAAACAAAAAGAGAAAAAAGATGCTGCCTTCATTTTACCAAAAGATAAAAACAGGCAAAGTCGCGACAAAGATCATCGGCACAAAAGTGATGTTGGTCAATCGGAAAAGGAACGTCCTAGTAAAGCAGAAAAACCACTCAAAATTGACAAATCTAAGAAGAAACTTACATCGCCACCAGAAGAAAAAAGCGATAGAATCAAAATTGGTAAGAAAATAATTGAGAGTCACACCCCACGTCCTAAACGGGATTGTCGTAAGTATATATTTTTTAACTAATTACCTACATTTTGTTGCGGTCGGCGCAGTTTTTTTTTTATGTAGGTACCCAGATTAGGCATATCGAAACTTTATCAGCATTAAGAGTAAGGCTAAATGACGCTTAAGACAAATCTCTAACTCCTTAACAATATGAAAAGCAATCCAGATTGTTAAGCTTATGTATTTGGCACTTTGTGATCACCGCCGCCCATGAACATCGGCGACACCATAGCCCATAGGCTATATAAATTGGTGTATTAATAAAAAATGGATTTGTAATAATTATGTAGATAAGTTAAAGAAAAAAAAACAACAACCTAGCCTAGTTCTTTAGACCTTGTGCAGGTACAGTAGGTTTTTTTTTAAATCTAGCCCAAATGCGTCCCCGATCGACTGATGGGAGTCGATAATCTATTGATTAGGCCATACTCTTTACATACCACAGACATTCTTGAACATCTCTATGATATGTACTTATAATATAATTATAAATTAATATAATTATTTCCGTTCACTGTTAAAGTGTGTGGTAATTGATTATCACTATTACACACATGACTCCGAAAAGTGAGAGGGGTACCCTGGGATTTAAACCCCCGACCGCCGTGTCGTAGCCGCATCCAGTTCGTTAATTTAGATTGTCAAATAATAAGATAGACGGGATTTCATTGCCCTAAAATATTATTTTATGCCTGTGTTTTATACACTTCAGGAGTAAATGAGCAAACAGCGCCCTCGTGGTTGCAGCGTAAACGGATAGAATCCCGCAAAGATCGTACGTATATTATAAATATTACAAACTCTGTGAAATGTATAGAATATTATATTATTATTTCGATAGAAAATAATATTGTACTTTTGCAGTAGCACATGAATTAGATCAGTACGAAATCCGAAAATGGTGTAAAGACTTACACCACGAATATTCAAGATTTGAATTATGGAACAACTGGTTAAATTGCACGTGTAGGAATTTCACCCGTATGTACCAAAGACAAGGTAAATAAAGTAGCAATTTTAAAAAAGTGTTATTGAATAGTTCAACTGCTAAATCGATTTTCTCAGGCATGTCTAGAAGAATTACGCTATGTGATTATAAATTGTGGCTGAAATTGAAGAATAATATTGACAAAAATATAGCTACTTGGACCAAACTACACAGTCGTGCACACCACCAACTTAACAAAACTATATACATTTGTGTGAAAGTATCAGAGGTAAGCCATTTTTCGCATATGGTAAAATTTTCTAAAGCATTGACCCGTAAGCAGAAATCCCCACGTTTGAAGGACGTGTTAAAAAAATGTGAAATGCTTAGACTGGCATCGAATTTATATTGTGTAGGTCATACAAATATTATCTATAAAAGGATATCTATAAAAGGTCTATAAAAGGATTGTAGGTACAATGTACATGCACCCCTATAGGCACAAAATCAACCGGTTAGCCACTACACTTACTGATCATCAAGGAGCTGTCAACGATTAAGGGTAGGTAACCACATTAAAACATCGGCATTATTGGGTTTGCCTTGTGGTCCGGGGGTGCGAGAATCCCGCCACGGTATTCCCTGCCCGCCACGGTATTCCCTGCCCGCCGTAAGAGGCGACCTAAAGGGGTCATCGGGGTCGCTGGGCACACTGCGGGGGCGTTTCGCCTTCACGTATAACGACTCCGAGATGTACGATAGAGTCTCGTCTCTGTTATGGATGCCCACAACACCTTAAACGGGCGTCCAAAAATAGGCGTAAGTGGGTGTCATCCGCGCCTCTTGTATTGGAAGGACCAGCGATGGTTTTGCGCGGGGTGGTAATGCGGACGTAACTCGTGGCACTCTTTGACCTGGGATTGCCGGTGCCGCCCACAATGCGTGTGACAGTTATCGAGGGGTTTTTAGTCAGTATGCTGGCGTAGTTATTGTTAGAGACCCAGCTCGGTCACAACATCCGCATTGTGTCAAGCTGGAAGGCCAGTGACACTGACAAACCCCTTTCGGCCTCCCCCGGGGTACCGAAAGGGGAGATTAATAGCTCTTCCTCTTTAAACAAAAACAAAAAAAGCATTATTGGGTACAGAATACGTAATTCCGTTTTGCAAGTAATGAGAGCAAAGTAATAAGGATTTAAAATCCATGCAATACTTTGATAATATATAAAATAATAATGCAAAGTTAATAAATATATTTCCTGGCCAGACCCCAAATATGTACCTACAACCCTTCAGTTTTCCTAAATTGTAGGTACCTAATTGCAATTTGAAATAAAAAAATATAAATAGCATTCGCGTCCAGACATATAAAATGACGGTTATAAAAACACATTCTTCTAATAATATAAAGTATTACAATTTAAATATCTTGTTCCACACTTATTTGGAGGACGACGCAAAATGTTTTTAGGATTCATGCAACAAGCTGCAGATAAATTTGCATTATAATTTTACGGATCGCCGCCGGTCTGACGTCAATCTTTTTATGGAAATAATAAATACAAGCCATATTTATTTTTGGAACGGACTTATACCTACGACATAGATGGTTAATTACCTAAAACCATATGCTGAAGCTTAATAATTACAGTTCAAAAATCATAACAAATTTTAAGAGACGAGATATGAAACATGTAGAGATAACAATCTATCAGAAGAACATTTTATTTCTTGATTGGAAACAAAATGTCCTTTATATTCTTTGTGATCATTTTGGTTATGGGTTAAATACAAATTAATGTCATTCGACAGCCTCTGTGGTGCAGTTGGTTAGATACCGGCTGTGAAACGAAAGGCCCGTGGGTTCGATCCCCGCACCGAGACATATGTTTATGTAGCCCTGAGCCCATAAGTAGGTACTCATTTGTGTCGGGTCTGGGTGTTTATGAGACTGAAAAGTCTCTCGTAATTTCTGATACCCGGTATAATTACTAGTCAGGACTATTTATGTGACTTTTGGATGTATTTATTTAGGCTTCCAGTCCAAGACGTCATTCTATCCGCTGCCTTGGCGGCAACGCGAAGAGTACGCAATCCACTCCACATTGCAGCACGATTGGAAATTACTAAAACCTAGTCCAAAGGTTGGTACCTATATAAAGTAGACACTATATTTTCATGTTTTAGCGGATCTAAAATACTTTTTTGTCTTTGACATTTAAATTTGGTTAATTTTTCCATTCAAAGCTTTTTCCTGTAATTTGATTCATACCTAATGATTACGTGGGAAAATTCGCAACCACAAATGTTACGCTTATTGTACTTTGGATTAAACATACATACATACTTAAACTCACGCCTTTATCCTCGAAGGGGTAGGCAGAGGACACCTCCAGGACACCCACATTTCGCCTTGTATGTTCCATCCCACGATGTGATAGGGGGCGAGCCTATCGCCATATCGGGCACAAATTCCTGACTCCGGGCTGATAATTAATAGAAAAATCCAATATCACTTTGCCCGACCCGGGACTCGAACCCGAGACCTCAGCCTCGTAACCGTACCGTAATACAACTACGCCACCGAGGCAGTCTATAATACAGTGGATTAAATATTGTTTTTATTGTGGAAATTAATATTCAATTATTTATCCTGCAATGCAGTTGATATTATTTTAATAATTATGGTTTAGGGTGAACTAATTTAAAAAGAAAAATGGAATTTTGCATTGCCATTTAATTTACCTCAATTTCGCTCTTTAGTCTTCATAGCGTTATGGTTCTTGCGTTTGAGGTTTTTTGTAATAAGAAAGAACTAGGTACCTATAGTTAAACCGCATGAAGGTTAACATGTTTATCAAATAAGAAGGAAGCATATTATCATAGCAAATTACTTAATTATCACCCGAAGGCGGATAATGTTTTTCGGTTGTAGTACCTACGTAGTTTTTTGGTGACTACTGTCCATATAGTTTGACGGATTTTTAAATGTGAGAAGTCTTTAGTCTTATTCCCAGAAGTAGTATAATTTTGAGCTTACTTTCACCTCCGTGGCCCAGTTGGATATGACGCGGGCTATCAACCAAAACGCCATGGGTTCGATTCCCCCGCACCGATACACATGTATGTGCGGCCTACAAATATTTGTTTCGGGTCTGGGTGTTTGTGAGACCGAAAAATCTATCGTAGTTTCCGATACCCATGATAGATGCCTTGATTGAACTTCATGTTTTTTTATTTATACTTTGGTATCGATAATATTAAAGTTAAAACTGCCTCTTTCAAATTTGCCGCAAGTGCCGCGCGGGAGTATCATTGGAGCCGCGCGTTTTGTAACTCCGTGCATTTTTTTCACAGAATGACAAACCACCAATTTTTAATAAAAATTACAACTTTTAATAGTCATTAATAAATGAATAGGTATTTAAACACAAGCGTTACATTACATATAACAAGTTATATTTTAGTAATCTTCTATTAATAAAAGAATACACACTTCGAGTAGGTATACAAAGCCAAAACTTTCTTAGCTTCACAAGTATTACTAGTTAAGTCAGTAACATGGACCAAAATACATCTATTGAATTGCACGTGTCACGAATAGTACTTGATATCTACTTTCTATTAGACTTACAATATTAGTATTAAATTCGCAAATGTCATTTAAAATGAACATTTATTTGGTTGAAGTCGTATTTTCTTACAACAGAGTCTCTACACGCAGTCATTAGCCATTTTCCATTGAACGCTATATCTCTGACTCCATCGCAGTCTGGACCAGTCAGTTGCACTCTCAGCGATGTGTGAGCTTCTAGTAATGATAACACAGTGCATGTACCGTCTTGCCGACCAACGGCGAACATTTGGTTTGGCAGTGCTGCCAGGCTTAACACTGGACTGGCAGATTCGTGCCATTCGCTAACAACTGATCCGTCTTGTAAATGTAGTTGCAAAATCTAAACAAAAAAACACGAACCATTAGAAAACATTAGCAGATAATAGAATGAAATAATCATTGTTATGCTATCTCATTTAATTTATTGTTACCTGTCCATTACTGCATCCAACAATAATACTTTCATTTACAATGATGCATGTATTGCAGGCTGACTCCAGTTGTTTACTAAACAGCTCTTGTCTTTTTGCCACATGAGCACATATCACCAAACCACTTTCACAACCAACCACTAGGACTTTGTTACTTGTTCCCACCTATAAGCAAGAAATTCATATTTTTTGATGCTGGTACAAAGTTGCCAAGAAATATGGTTCATTAATTGTAGTCAATAGGATTATTTAATTTATACTATGGTTTTAGATAGCATACATTTAAATAATTTAATTATAATTAAGCTGCATTGAAAAAAGTTATGAGTATTTGTAAGGTTTGTCCATTTATTCGTTTATAATTCTAATTATATTCTTATAGGTTTCTGATTAACTACATCTCTGGCAATTACCTCTCTTTCATTTTCAACTTCAACCTCATCTGATGTTGTTCCAATGGCACAGCAGTTGATTTGTCCATGTCCATCAACTACATTATCCAGACATTTGGACTCACCAACATCCCAGAGTTTTGCTGAGCCATCTCTGTAAGTAATAAACACTTAGTTAGTAGGTAGTTATGACAGTTACCCCTTTTCATCTTGTGTCTGGTGTATTCCCTTATACAGCGTGTATTTTTAGACGAATTACCTATTTAAACACATGAAAGATCATGCTTGCGTTCAACTAATAGAAATATACACAAAGAATAATAGTAATAAATGACAGAGTAATACTCTTTCTTTTTTTCCTAAAAAGTCTCCTTACGTGTGGGTACCCTTGTACTAGATTCTTGTTTGAACTATCTTATCGGTCATTGCATATGAACAACAACTTTTATGTATGATCCGTTTTCCTTTTATACTTCCATCCTGGGTTAGGACAAGACTATGGTTTTCCTACTAATGTAAATTCTTACCAACAAAGACAAGGTAGGTAATTATGACAAAGACAATTATGCAACTTAGTATTTTTGGCGTATTTAAAAAATGGTATCATACCTATTTACAACGTTTAATCTGATGATTTATTATGTACACACTTAAACTAATCTTAATAATTTCTCGAAATGAGCACCACCTCGCGTAATACATAGTTCGGCACGTTTACGCATATTGTCTTTGATGCGGTTAAGTTCGAATGTGTCATTTTTAATTGTTTCGAAAGCATTTGTAATACGCACCTTTAGCTCTTCCCTATTAGCATATTCTGTAGCGTATACGAGTCTTTTCACGTCACTTCACAAATAAAAGTCTAAGGGTGTGAGATCGGGAGAGTGGGCCGGCCATGGCACAGGGCCTCCACCCTATCCACTTATCACCAAAGTGTCTATTTAGGTATTCCCGCACTCGCCTCTCATAGTGCGCGGGGGCTCCGTCATGTTGATAAAATAAATTGTTGAGCAAGATAACAGGCACATCGTCCAACATTTCATTAACAACACTGTTTAACCATATCCCAATATTCTTCGTTTGAATATCGGTAAAACATATTAAATATGCATGTACTAACTGACACAGCACTTATCACACGCGGGGTTGTCGATACGGACTCCGATACGCGCCGAACGGGAGTAAATTAGACATGCGGAAGTGGCGATGTTTTTGCACAGACTGCGGACGGAGCGGGGTGCGCGGGAGTGCGCTTTGTCGGCGCGGCGCGGTGCATCAAAACAAAAGAAAGAGACGGGGCTTGCGAGCCGGGTGTTTTTTATGGAAGAATCGTGCTGTTACATGTTTTGCCGCGCAGCGCGGTTACTCATTTTATCGTTTTCAAACTCTATGGCCTAAAATAATGTTTTTAATGGAAATTTCCCGCAAAATGTAAGGTCATATATTATATATATATTTGGGATGAGAATCGAACACTGAGTGACCTCCTTAAATAGGTCACTCGACTAACCGAACATATTGTATAGGCTAAAATATATAATATGTATTTTTTACCATGTTGCAGATTAATGGCAAATTTAAGTTACATGAATATTAATGTACCTACTTTCTATATTAGCTAGGCTAGCTTAGAAGCAGAATAAATAAACAAAATATCTAAATAACAATAACATACTTGCTAACTGATATGACATTTCTCCCTTTTTCAACTATATTGACATCTGTGATGGACATACTGTGTCCTATAAGTGTTACGGGATTTATTCCAGTTTCCGATGACCAAATCCGACACGAGCCATCAGCGCCAGCTGACAAAACTACCATGCCAGATGGGAAGAACCTGCACTTGTATACTGGACCCCCATGGCCTTGCAAGTCGAGAAGTACTTCACCTGTAATTAAACATATTGTCAAGACTACATTTCTTGCAATAATTATAATCAATTATGTAAATCAATTAAATATTATTTTTCAATATTTTTTTAGCTTTATATATTTTTTTAAACCTTACCAATCAAATCAAATAAATGATGACTGGAATCAAATATCTGTGTTGATTAATCTGTATTCAATGGTCCATGTCACACAGTAATTTATTTTATATCTATGACTAATACAGGGTTACATGTACTTACTAGTTCTGCTGTCCCACACCAACAATTTATCATCTTCACTAGAAGACACTGCCAATGCATTTTCAGCTGTGGATATGGACAGAACTGCTTTGCTGTGTACTTTGTGGTCTTTGGTTGGTGCAACAAAAGCAATTTTCAAGCCAGAGTTTACATGTTTAACAACCAAATTTAAGTTCCCATGAGATATGTATTGGTAATGTTCTGAAAAATTGATTTTTATTTTTCCATCAGCTTTGTTGATTGATGTGGTTAACTTTTTGTGAACACTGTTTTCATTAAGCTTTTTTGAAGATATCCATGCCTCTGCATTGGGTAATCTGAAAAATAATAATATTATGCTTGGATTAATTACATCACAGTTATTTATCAATTTACAAGTGTTGAGAGAGATTTGACTGCAGAATATTGCAATTAATTTTGATATTATGCACTGTACTGTTTCAGATCATCTATTGTAGAGTAGGCCCATGCCCTGCAGTGGGACGTATATGGGCTGAGACAATAATACATACCACTGCAGGGCAAGAGCCTTATCTACAATTGAGAGTATGATTGGGTTACGGACCAGCACGCTGGCCTATTGCGGGTTGGCGGACTTTACATACAATACAAATTCCTGCAAATTACTATGGTATGCAGATTTCCTCATGATGTTTTCCTTCAATATTATAGTGGGTGGTGAATGACTATCAATGAGCATTAACTGAAAAGAAAAATACTTCCACGGAGTGAATATCAATTCGTAACGAAATTCCGATAATACTATCTCAATTTAATGTTAATTAAGTATAGTAAATATTTATTTTTAAAAATTAAGTATAGTAAATATTAATTTTTAACAGATATGGTGACACTGTAAACTTTGGTGTTAAACTTATTACATTTTTCAACAGTTAACCTTTCCAATGGTATATAGCCTATTATAAAAAACAAAACATGGGAAAACGTAGCGTGGGACGTCCTCTGGCCAGATGGCGGGACGACTTGCATAAGAGGGCCGGCAGCGACTGGATGCGTAAAGCAGCAAACCGGGCTCTGTGGCGTACCTTGGGAGAGGCCTATGTCCAGCAGTGGACTGCAACGGGCTGATGATGATGATGATGATAGCCTATTATAGACAAGAGCTTTTGAATAGGAATTGTATGTTAAATTACCTAATAACATCATTCCAATCACATTGAATAGTTACTACCGGCATTTGGTAAATCATTTTTATAGTTTATGAGTCCTTGTGGTAAAATCACTAGTTAAAAAATTATATTTAGACCACGCACTTTATTACACGTTCGCATATAGAATAACAGTTACACAATGAATATGAAATTTCACGAATTTACAAAACAAAAATATTCCTCTGATCAACTTCAAAAATCAAAAGTTCAAAATCATCCACAGATCAATGTTTTTCATTGCCACAGACCAACAACAAAAAGTATCTGTCCAGAGCTGTCAAAGTCAATAGTCAAGTTCATATAAAAGCTGACATTCTAGCCAGCTAAACTGATATGTTTATAATTTAATCGGCTCTAAATAGGTATATCTTTTAGCCATAAAAACACTATGTATCAAAAGCTATCAAAATGAGGAAGTATAGATATTATTTCTCGCATTGGAAAATAATTGGAGATCGTGTGTATCGACAATTTATTGCTAGTTATATATTGTCAACGAGAAACTCTGGGACAGACCGCCCACGGCCGCGGAAAAAGTAGGTGGGTGCACTCGCAATGATATCTGTAAATCTCGGTAGTCCTATCGGCTTTTGGTCGCTTCTTGTTCTTTTGTGCCCAAGTCAAAGCCCCTAGTATAAACTGTAAGTGCGGTGCTGAACATGTTGATTTTTAGGAGTACATGTATTATTCAGTATTCTGCAAATTGTAGAACAACAAAACGTTAACTTTGCTACAAATGGCTGATGACCATAATAAATTTAAAACACACAGACCCAACATTCACATGTATGGCAGGACCCCACACTAAGATCGTGTCTTGTGTGGTGGGTATCAGAAACTACGAGAGTCTTTTCGGTCTCACAAACACCCAGACCTGAGACAAATACTTTTGGGCTTCACAAACATTTGTCTCAGTGCGGAAATCGAACCCGTGGCCTCTCGATTCACAGCCGGCGTCTAACCAACTACACCGCGGAGGCTGCGGAAAAAACGTCTATCTACGGATTTCTTATCAAAGAATGGCAGCTGCGAGCAAATTACCAACTTTTATTGATGTTTTTTCAACAAAATTAAACTTCTGAAGGTTCTGGTTAGGATAATCTCATATGCTTTTTAAATTATTGTATTGTCATCGGTCCTTGACAAGTGTGCAAAATTTCAAGTCAATCAATCAATTACATACATACATATAGTCGAATCTAATAAAAGCGTGTTAAAAAAAGATTTTACATAGGGCTTTATTATGGTCACCGTAGCGAAAGAAAGAGACACATACCCACAGAACAATGAGGTACATAGAAAGAGCCTGAAAATTACTCATATACTTATCCTGTTTTTTCCAATGGGCCAAATCATGGGAGAGAATGAGACAAGTAGTATGTGCTAAGGACGGCTCATGTTCACTCATGAAACGTCAAATTGCTATGTTTGGTATGATTACGCAGCCGAATTAAAAAGTGAATTTATGTCGAATTTACAAACCGGCAACGCGCCAACACAATTTTGTTACGTTATACTTTCGTGCGCGCTTGACATAGTCGTCTCCCGATTTTTTTAAATATTTTGTGTTATTCTAATAATTAAACAGTGCCTGTGTACTTTACAATCAAGCCAAGCGAAATACCAATGTCTTGCATTATTGCAGGATGCAGATCGCGTTCTTCGCGCACTCAAAAACAAGCTGAAATCATCAGCTTCCATTTGTGAGAAGACAATAAACAAATAATATTTGCTAAAAACTTATACAGGGTTGCAAAATATCTAATTAAACTTAAACTTTATTATGTTGGTGTCATATTCTAATAACCCGCAGGCCATTCGATTCAGTAATTTTTAAATATTGTTCATTTTTACCAATTTGGTAGTCATGTTCAATAGTGATGTGGTGCACATTTTATCGATAATATAAATAATGTATATTTTAGTTTACTAGCCATGTTACATAAGTTGGCTTGTACTTTAAATACTTACCTGGTAGTGTAGTTGTAAAAAGCGCTCGGCCACTGCGCGAGACCTATGGTCTAAAATGCCATATGATATAATCTTAGTGTTTCATATTATAATTATTTTTCAATGCAGATTCCCTACAAATGAAGCTATGAAGCAAAAGTGGATTGATGCTGTCGCACGAACAGATTTACAATTGAAAAAACAGCACCGTATTTGCTCAAAACATTTCACCAGTGATTGTTTTATTAACAAAAATCATAAATGGCGTAGACAAAAATATAATGCTGTCCCGTCATTAAATACCAACTGCCAAGGGATGCCGTATAAAAGGCTCAGTGGCATCTCCATTATGTTTCTAATTTTTTTGCTAAGATATAAAATATTTTCTAAGAATAAATATAAGTCGTTTTAAATATTTCAATTATTTGTTTATCATACAAAGGTATTTCTCAGAAATGCCTTTGTAACCATGAAACCATGCGCCCCACAGGACGTTTGCTGGCAGTTATTTTGTAGTACTGTTATCGGATATACTTGTTAAGTATATCTGGGTGAATAAATGCGATTTTCTTTATAAATATAAATTCTATTTTTTCTGGCCTTATTGTATTCGTTATAATGAGTCGCTGTGATCATCTTGTTAATAATATAATGTAATACCTTGTTATATGTCAGTAAAATATTAAACACAAATAGAAAAATATTGAATATGTTTTAATTTTTTTCGTTAAGATTGTAGGAAGTTACTGGATGTAGATCACTTCCAATAGTTCAATGTTGAGAGCCTATGTTTAGCAGTGGACTTTCTATGGCCGAAGAGAGGGAAAGAGAGAGACATAATAATATCCCAAATCAGCATAAAAGTAGGCCGTATAGTTTTACCAATCCAATAGACTGCATATTATATTCTTTATTTATCTTTCAATACTTGTTTTTATCATCCTTATAATTTAAAAAAAAACATTAATTTTCATACATTTCCTTAACGACCTAATCGCATTTGTTTAACGTGATTAGCTTTTCTCATTTGCCTGGACGACTCTTTTCTCTGCATTAATTTATTAGTGAAAACTACTGTATTCTCTACAACATTTATATGTAATCTAAATGTGTAATTTTCTGTTTGTTTCCCAAATAATAATAAATAAAAAAATTAATTATTAATTGTTTCAAAACATTCCTTCTAGCTACCCAACAACCCACACTAGGCCAGCGTGGTGGACTATATGACCTAACCATTCTCAATCGTATTCTCGATTGTAGAGTAGGCCCGTGCCCTGCAGTGGGACGTATATGGGCTAATACAGAATACAGAATTCCTTCTAGACACTACCTTCCTTTCCCCAAATTTATGATCAGGAGATAGTTCTCCATACATTTATACACTTGATTTAATAGCATATCGAGAACTCGCATTGTTTTGCCAATTTTACAATTTTCGTCAGAAGTACCCACTAACATGTGAAATGGTACCCTACATAATGAATAGCGAAATGACAGAAATCCGTTATTAAATATTAAGTGTCAATAAAGAAGTTCCCACCTTACTCTTCACAAATTTCGATTTCATCATGTTCCTTGCAAAAATTGACTCTATAGAGGCTTTGCGTACTAGCAGAGTAACGCAATCAAACATGTATTGTTTTTTTTACATTTACATGATTCATGTATGAATATCTACCGATGTGTTTTATATCAAATTAAAGTTTATTTTATCATGCCTACGAATTTGCTATAAATAAAGTTCATCTATCGATATCGATAACTATCAGACGAGATCACAGCACAATTATTTCTAGTTGTCAAAATTAGAGTGTACGTTGAAATGTCATTATCGTTTCTTCTATGGACCTCATTGTTCTGTGCACATACCTTAATAATACTATCTCACTCGGCTCGTTTTGCCTCCATGTCTTTTATCATAGCAAATTAAACCTTATTCCAGAGGTATAAGTGTTATTTCAGGACAACACTATTTTGTGAATGCGCAGTCCTGTTTGTTTAATCCACAGAACAATGAGGTCCATAGAAGAAACGATAATGACATTTCAACGTACACTCTAATTTTGACAACTAGAAATAATTGTGCTGTGATCTCGTCTGATAGTTATCGATATCGATAGATGAACTTTATTTATAGCAAATTCGTAGGCATGATAAAATAAACTTTAATTTGATATAAAACACATCGGTAGATATTCATACATGAATCATGTAAATGTAAAAAAAACAATACATGTTTGATTGCGTTACTCTGCTAGTACGCAAAGCCTCTATAGAGTCAATTTTTGCAAGGAACATGATGAAATCGAAATTTGTGAAGAGTAAGGTGGGAACTTCTTTATTGACACTTAATATTTAATAACGGATTTCTGTCATTTCGCTATTCATTATGTAGGGTACCATTTCACATGTTAGTGGGTACTTCTGACGAAAATTGTAAAATTGGCAAAAAAATGCGAGTTCTCGATATGCTATTAAATCAAGTGTATAAATGTATGGAGAACCATCTCCTGATCATAAATTTGGGGAAAGGAAGGTAGTGACTAGAAGGAATTCTGTATTCTGTATTAGCCCATATACGTCCCACTGCAGGGCACGGGCCTTTTTTTTTTTTTTTTTTTTTTTTTTTTGCTATGAATGACGAGACGAGCCTGCCATTCGCCTGATGGTAAGCGATACAACCGCTCATGGACAGTAGCAAAACCAAACAACACCATGAGTTACAAGGCATTGCTTGGCATTCCACTGCGCTCGCCATCCTGAGACATAAGATGTTAAGTCTCGATATGTCCAGTAGTTACTCTGGCTACAATGTCCTTCAAACCGGAACACAACAGTGCATTTACACTGCTGTTTGGCGGGAGAAATAGACATTGCGGTGGTACCTACCCAGGCGGCCTCTCACATATGAGAGACCTACCACCAGGGCCTACTCTACAATCGAGAATACGATTGAGAATGGTTAGGTCATATCGTCCACCACGCTGGCCTAGTGTGGGTTGTTGGGTAGCTAGAAGGAATGTTTTGAAACAATTAATAATTAATTTGTTTATTTATTATTATTTGGGAAACAAACAGAAAATTAAACATATAGATTACATATAAATGTTGTAGAGAATACAGTAGTTTTCACTAATAAATTAATGCAGAGAAAAGAGTCGTTTTGAGCAAATACGGTGCTGTTTTTTCAATTGTAAATCTGTTCGTGCGACAGCATCAATCCACTTTTGCTTCATAGCTTCATTTGTAGGGAATCTGCATTGAAAAATAATTATAATATGAAACACTAAGATTATATCATATGGCATTTTAGACCACAGGTCTCGCGCAGTGGCCGAGCGCTTTTTACAACTACACTACCAGGTAAGTATTTAAAGTACAAGCCAACTTATGTAACATGGCTAGTAAACTAAAATATACATTATTTATATTATCGATAAAATGTGCACCACATCACTATTGAACATGACTACCAAATTGGTAAAAATGAACAATATTTAAAAATTACTGAATCGAATGGCCTGCGGGTTATTAGAATATGACACCAACATAATAAAGTTTAAGTTTAATTAGATATTTTGCAACCCTGTATAAGTTTTTAGCAAATATTATTTGTTTATTGTCTACTCACAAATGGAAGCTGATGATTTCAGCTTGTTTTTGAGTGCGCGAAGAACGCGATCTGCATCCTGCAATAATGCAAGACATTGGTATTTCGCTTGGCTTGATTGTAAAGTACACAGGCACTGTTTAATTATTAAAATAACACAAAATATTTTAAAAAATCGGGAGACGACTATGTCAAGCGCGCACGAAAGTATAACGTAACTAAATTGTGTTGGCGCGCGTTGCCGGTTTGTAAATTTGATATAAATTCACTTTTTAATTCGGCTGCGTAATCATACCAAACATAGCAATTTGACGTTTCATGAGTGAACATGAGCCGTCCTTAGCACATACTATTTGTCTCATTCTCTCCCATGATTTGGCCCATTGGAAAAAACAGGATAAGTATATGAGTAATTTTCAGGCTCTTTCTATGTACCTCATTGTTCTGTGGTTTCATTTGTCATACAACTGTCGTCGCCCGTTGGGAATCACTTGGCAACACTGGGCAACACTGTGTGACGTGTGTCTGTGTGAAGCCGTGTTGTATGTTTTGTGTGTCTGTGTTTATGAGTATTTGTGTGTAATATGTGAACGAAAGTGTTTTGATGCAAGAAATAATACAAAAAGTGGGCGAGCTTAGCAAATGTGAAATAATATAGCGGCAAATACTGCTTTATGTGAAAATTTATAAAAAGTTATGACATACATGTGCATTTCATAATAAAAATGCATTTTTCCATACCCGATTTGCAACAATTTCACGACGACAATGGGATATCTTACACGGTATTTATCATATTTTCTACTTACATTATCTAAATATTTGTATTATTAGTTTAACAAAATTCATAAAAATAAATTCTTGACTTAAGTAAACAAATTAACAAAGTTAGAAGTTAAAAATGATAAGACATCTGGTATATCAAGTTTGTAGGCACAGCTGCAATATTGCTAGTATTTATACGTTATAATTATTGTGTAGGGCTACAACATATACATCGATGGGTTCTTCCATTGCACGGCGCGTTACAAGCAGTTGCTTAGCCTGCATGAGCAACTGCAGGCACAGAATCCCTATATGAAAATGCCACAGTTTCCACCCAAAAAGCTGTTCCTCACCAGCTCACAGCTGGAAGAAAGGAGAATCCTGCTAGAAAAATATATTCAAATGGGTAAGTTGTATAAACAGAAATAAAGTGCCAACAAAGTAATAAATAATTCCTTATAATGTAATCTTTGTATCAAAATATTTTTTACAGTAAAATATTGTGACAGTCTTAAGAAAGGATATGATTCACTTTAGATAAAACGAAGTATGCATTATTGATTATTATTTATCAGAGTTATATGTCCTATCAATTATTGGACAGATTATTGTGCAGGTGTTCATATTTAAAATTATAAAATTATTTGTTTTGTCATTGATTGAATAAATTTATCATTCCATTTTTTTAAACCATTCACTGTTCTAGGTATATTACGATTGGAGTCAAAACTAATGTAAATTTTCTGCACCTAATGTTTATGTTAAGGAAACCTGACAATTTTTTTATACAATGCCATAATTTATTTACAGTTGGACAAAATCCCGTATTGGCAAATTCCGATCTTCTAATAACATTCCTATTCTCTGCCCAACAAGAGACTCATGGTGTGAAAATGCATGAAGTGGATATAGAAATATCATTGATGAATGGTTACCGAATACCACTGTCTGTATCTTCCACTGATTCATCAAGCACCATATTAGATATTGCCTGTAATTATATTAATTTACCGAAAGAGTTGACAAAATATTTTTCATTGTATTTATTTAATTGGAGCTGTGCTAAAGACGGTCAACCGTCCCTGAAAAAGTTGGAGGAGTATGAATCTCCATTCATATCTCAGAAGTATGTTAGACCAGAGGATAAAATTGTTCTAAGGAAATGGTAAAGTATGTTCTTTATAATAAAAAAATATTGCATGTTTGAATCATAATGTAGCACTTATTTAAAAGCATGAACTTGGAATTACATTGAATTTACTCTTTACAGTGCTAGTGCAAATGTTCATAAAATATATGTTTAGTATAATGTGTATGGAAGCCTTTCCATATAAACCTTTAGGTATTCATGTAAAATATAATGTTTATGTTGTAATTGTAAATATTTATTTTCCCTGTTGAGCATGGAACTCCCCTTTCAATTGAGAATTTATTTAAGAAGACACTAGTCTGTTGTGTCTTAAAATAAAACACATTCCATAAAAAAAATACTAACTTATCATTTCACTTTTAGCTACTGGGATCCGTGCTATGATGTGGATCTGATGATTGATAAGGTCTCTCTAGATCTCCTATATTTACAAACCATTGAGGAATTGGACCTTGGATGGATAACAGCTGATGCTCAAACTAAAGATATCCTGTCAACTTATGGATCAAAGAAACAGAAGAGAGAGGTAAGTCTGCTGATTCATATATTTTTAATAAGTGTATACATTTATATTTTACTCTTTGTTGCATATTAAAACACACCATTACAAGACAAAATGCAGTCTTGTCGCTCTAAGCGATTATTTTCAGAAAACCAAACTTATGCTTAGTTCTAGAGAATAAATCATGACATAATTGGTTGTCAATTGCTTGGAATGAAGAATCGTCCATACAATCGTGCCCTAGATATTAACATGCGTCCGTAATTTAAGGTTTTAAGTTCTGAGTAGCGATATACGACACGCAACATCACACCACTCGTACACATGGTGCCTAGTTAATTAATAATTACTTAGCAGAATCAGATATATTTTATATCAGTCCTCTACATAGATGTGTGACTTTTAAACAGCAGTAGACATTTTTACTAGATGGAAATATGTATAATTTGTGTGTGCTATTTGCGTCTCACATGACATGACATCAAGCCATAAAAATAACGACATAAACATAAAAATAATGCAGTTAATGACGCTAGTTAAACTTGCATCTGTAATTTCTATCTAATCTCGAAATGAAATTATTCCTCAATGAAGATTTTAAACAAAACTTTAAAAGTTATCCAACGAATGCATTGCATTACTTGGAAGTCGAAACGAGTTTTTTTAATTTTAGCAGCTTGATGATTTATGTATTTTGTAATGTATAAAACAGGTAAATTGAAATAGCTATACCAAGACCTTAATCCGGTAGAATTACTATATTGCGGTGCGAAATAATTTAAAGGACATGATATAATAGTTATGGCAAAATAAAATAGTTTTAACGCAAATGCGTTCGCATTATATCATAAAGGTTACCATTGAATATTGATTTATTATACTAATTTCCAGTTGCCTATAACAGAGTTTAACGGCCTTATTCATAGACAGTTTTAAAATCTATTTTAGTTTAATGTATTTTATCAACTGTGAGATTTATGCGGAATTTTCTTCCCGGCACAACCTCATTGTGGAACGATCTCTCTTCCGTGGTGTTTCCAGGCCGATACGACCTAGGGACCTTCAAGAAAAGAGCCTACACTTTCCTCAAAGGCCGGCAACGTATCGACGATATCTCTGTTGTCGTGGGTGCTTATGGGCGGCGGTGACTACTCTCCATCAGGTGGCCCGTCTGCTCGATTGCCTCCTTTTTCTACAAAAAAAAAAAAAGTTATCGAATGTTTTTAATTCTTCGCTCAAACTGAATTCAAAAGTCGTTCGAAAGAGGCCAAACATTCCATAACTAATATAAGTTTTAAAATTATCTATGAATAAGACCGCAAGTCTACAGTAAACAATACTGGTGGTACTTATTTACTGGTGGTAGGTCTCTCATATGTGAGAGGCCGCCTGGGTAGGTACCACCGCAATGTCTATTTCTCCCGCCAAACAGCAGTGTAAATGCACTGTTGTGTTCCGGTTTGAAGGACATTGTAGCCAGAGTAACTACTGGACATATCGAGACTTAACATCTTATGTCTCAGGATGGCGAGCGCAGTGGAATGCCAAGCAATGCCTTGTAACTCATGATGTTGTTTGGTTTTGCTACTGTCCATGAGCGGTCGTATCGCTTACCATCAGGCGAATGGCAGGCTCGTCTCGTCATTCATAGCAATAAAAAAAAAAAAAAAAACAATAGTTGCTCTTTTTTTCGTCATCTTTGTACTAAAACCCTATTTTTAAAGGTATCCATTCAACCGTATCAAAATAACCGCGACGAGTATATAAACAACTTTATCTGCAAAGAATACCTACAGGGTGACGAAAGTTCACTAGGTTTGATATCCGTCTTTAACAAATACAAGCATTTATCACCAGAAACAATGTTAATTATTCTTGTTATAAAGATTATTAAAAATGTTATGAATGGCGAGCCCGCTCTCTCCGTGAATGGTATCAAACATTAGTTATCGCTGCTGCTATTTTATCTAAACGCGTCTCGTGGTTGAATTGGTAAAGAGTAATTTGTCAATGATCCTGGAATGACGTGCATTCTCACGTCCGAGACAGATTTGATAATAAGTGAGGACTTGATTTGTATCGGCCTTATTCATAGCCAGTTTTAAAACCTATTTTAGTTAATGAATGTTTTGTTTTCGCTCAAACTGAATTCAAATTCATTCGAACGGGATAAAACATTCGATAACTAAAACTGACTATGAATAAGGCCGTATGTGATTCAGAAACATTTCGAGATAATTTTCGAACTCAATCAATAAAAGCAGTCAACATCCCAATGTGTTTGCTGGAAACAGTGCAACATTGGTCTTTAAAATCTATCAAGTCACCATCCCGCATCAGCCCAACATGGAATGTTGTCCCAAGCTCTTCCCGTTAAGTGATATGAGGCATATCATTTTAAATAGATACGCGTGTGGGCCGAGCATGAATGTTCCGTATTGACTGATTAATCAATGGAAACAATTGATAATCCAGTCATCCATGATGACATATGAACTATGAAAACTAGAAAAATATTGATTCGCTTTTGTGCATCAATATTATAATGTTTGTGTAATACCTATAGTTACAGGTTTATGGTATCCATTATGCAAAATTTGTAATTTTTTGAAGGTCAATAAAACGAATTTCTGACATTAAATTTCAAACTAAAGATGCGATGATAATGAATTATACTATTGTTTTCAAGTAAATGAGATCATTGCTCGAACTTTAAAACACGCAAAGCATAGGTACATACAAGTTAATGCATGTTCAATGCTCACATGTTCGGAGAATTATTAAACAAACTGCTAACAGACGCTAGCTATTAATTGATAAACAAAATGGATCTGCTAAAACGCCACAATAGGTTCGTCTATTCACGATTGCAATTTATAATGTAAAAAGTACCATCTGGCGACTTTGTCATGCAACGCGCAGCTCATGCCATCAGCGATATTAATAGAGATTAACCACGTTTGCTGTCATCGATTATCATATTTATGAGATATTTCAATAGGAATATATCTTGCGTCAACGTTGATGTTTATTAAATTTGTGCTTATTTGCAACTAGAGTCCTATGGTCTACGTCAATAAGGACTAATTGGTGAATTCTGCCACAGCGAATCAATGTCGGGAGGAGATTTTTACAGGCTAGGGACTCCAGTCTACTGACAGTATTTGAAACCGTTTATAGGATTTCTGAAGCGAGTTAACGATTGCTTTCATTGCCAAACTGCAATAACCAAGACCGATGCATAACTATACTCTCCGAGACATACACTTATTTTGGATTAACGGCACGCCATGGCCTTTCCTATTACCGCATTTTGGAGTCAGGAATATGGCCGCGTTTTAGCAACTATTAGAAAATGGGCATTTGGTATTTCTTCTCATTAGATTCTTAGAGCTACAAACTATTTGGCTCAGTGGTCACCGTCGTCTGTAGATGGTAGTAATTTCCAGAATTTACTCTCTATTTCGCGTATTCCATTTTGTTTAAGTTTACGATGGATTCGTAGACAATGCAGTGATAGACACGCATCGGTAAAATAGTTGTTAAGTGAATAAATAAATATCTCATCACGCCAAGGGACAAAAATTCCTTTGGTGAACTGTATCCAGCTCTCCGGAAATATTGTAAAAGGTTTTTAAATTATTATTATTTTGATTAAAATATTTTAGATTGCTATTTAAAATACCCAAATATTACTATTTTCCGTCGATACTAAAACGAGGAAACAATTTGCACTCCAAAATAGACGATGACGTTATCATAATCGGAAACATTTAAGGAAATTGAACGTTTTAGTGCAACGTCAAATCGTTAATATTAGTTTGTTTATGTTTTATTTTCCTAACGTGGGAAACGAGCGGTTTATCTGATCTTACATTCGTTCACGTCGTTATCCTCGTAGGATAAATAAATACACCCAACAGACAGATACAAAGTCAAGACGCCACACTAATATCGATTCTTGTGTCGTTGGTATCAAGAACTACGCACACGACGTATCAGCTGTCAATAATCTCAATTGTGATTTTTTAACAAACAACTCGCATAAAATATGACTCAATTAAAAATTCAACCCTAGACCTTACAGTTGACAGCCTATACAAGTTTCTGCTAACTGGACTAATGAAACCATGTAAATTATGTGCTCAACGCTCTCAAACTTAAGTTTCAGAGATACTTGTTTTGGTTTTTAATCTAAGAAAATCACTTGTTGGGGAATAAAACCACTTCTTTCGAAACACATGAAACCAACCCTAAAAATGTGATCTATTTCCTTTCTACAACGTTTAATGAAATGTGCTCGACGTAGACGTACAAATATTAGATGTTCTTTTACCATCGAGGGGTAAGGTTAAATTATTGTTGATTTTGCTAATTGCGATACTACAATGCAAGCACAATCAAATCTAAGAATAACTATTATAGTTCATAAAATAATTAAGTTATCAATTATGAAAAAATAAAAAAAATCTAAGCATTTTCTTTGTCTTCCAGTACATGGAATTGGCCCGCACGTTGAAGCACTACGGCAGGGTCCCTGCGGGAGAGGCAGTGACAGAATCTGCTAACGTGTTCGGCGCGGGGGTGGGCGACGCGGCGTGTCGCGTGCGCGTGTCGCTGGCGTCCAAGGAGCTCACGCTGGAGAGCGTGGCCCAACCCTCGCGGGAACAGCGGTACAAGGTCACCAGGATGAGGTGCTGGAGAATCACCACCTTGCATGCGGTGAGTATTGTTTAACAATATCGTATTGGGGATATCGCGAACAAAACGTTTGTGATAGGAAAGCGCGGTACTGTTTTGGTCTCTGTCATTCCTTCATTCGCACTATGTTCTCTTTCGCTTTACTGGTTTCCCGCGTGCTTGGGCGATTCAATTTAAAAGTCCCAAAGCTGAACACAGGCTTTGTTTTAGGATTTCCTTAATGGACTGCTTGCAATACCATACATTCAGCGATTTCTTGCCAGCTTTGTTTGGTAGTCTGTCCACCTTGTTAGATTGTTCTTTATCCACGTAATCGTTAAAGAGATCTTTTAAAGACTCTAGCTATACTATCTATTAGCTGCTGTAGAAAAGGCACTGCGCGAGGAACTCCCTCAGCTACACCAACTGTTTATTTATCTATAGATTTCTTTTTGTTTTCTAATTATATAATTAAAAATAATATCAATTTGTCGCATGCCCCATATCATACCAATTGCAACGACACAATGTGCTCTTTACTTGACAGACAAATCACAAAATCCACTACAGGCAGTTGAATCAAATTATGCACCAGACGTCTCAAGAGATCACGTCCGTTTTAAGCAATGGGTGTAGATTTGGCTTCGAAACAAGTTGACCACTGCAATCTCCCGCTGCGCAAATGCCACTTAAACTGCCTGATAAGCAGCTAGCTGAATAATCTGAGAAAAAATAAAACAATGCTTGGTTTTATAATAAAGTTGCCGGTCAGCGGTGGTTTTTGCAAATCATTAATGACATGTTTTAAGAAGTAATGAATTATGACTTAGCACCTAAATAATTATATACATATATACATAAACTCAAGCCTTTGGCCCAGAAGAGGTAGGCAGAGGTGCTACGAAGACACCCACGTTTCGCCTCGAGTGTTCCGTGCCATGGTGTGATATGGGACCAGCCTATCGCCATATTGGGCACAAAATCCTCTCTCCGGACGGATCATTAATTGAAAAATCCAATATCACTTTGCCCGACCCTTTGGGATTTGAACCCGAGACTTCAGCGTTGTAATCGTACCCTTGGACTACTTCGCCGCCGAGGCAGTCAATAAATATGAATAATTAAATAATAATATGTATAAATGTTATAAGTTTTTCCTCGACAAAATAGTTATCACAGGTATAGTTGTTGCTTATTTACATTGTGTATTTGTTTTCCAGATGGAGAGACCGCAAACGAACGGCCATGGGCCGCTGCTTGACGAGTCCAACAAAAACTTTGAGTTGTCGTTTGAATATCTCATTAGTAAGGATAACTTGATATGGATAACCTTACGGACGGAGCACGCGACCTTCATCAGTGTTTGCTTGCAGGTAACCTTTAGTACCTTACTAGACATTTTATAGTAATATAAGGTACAAATTCCAGGTTAGCCTCGTGATAGACTTTGATAATTTAATGTTAAGATTCTGTAATGTAAAAAAACTCGCGAGTCAAATATTATGATGTGAAAAACTTACTTCATAATATCTAACGTTGTTTTGATAGTTATGGTCAGGTCTGCTTGTGCTAATTTATTTAGGATTTATAAACTTCACTTTGCTTGATACTGAGATATTCATTATATCCACTTTCATCAACGTCTTCATGCCTTGTCGTTCACACTTTCCTTATGTATTGATGTTGTCAGTCACCTTTTATCAATTCCATATTATTTTTAACACGTCGGTTGCGACGCTCACACACGTTGTGTGAATTATACGCGACATTTATAGCTAGCTTTCGCTTGCCGCATTATTTATCTACATTGTTTTCCCGCTGCAGTCCTCGTTTAATGAGGCATTTTACTATAAGAAAGAAAAAATCTAAAAACTATAAATGTATATAGTAGAGCATTAAGCAATAAGTATATGTTAATTTCAGTTTTTATTTTCAAGGAATAAATTTTATAATTCGTTTTGCAAATTCCAATTTTTTTATCTGTCCTAAAAAGATGTGAAACGGCTGCCGCCATGATGGATAACGATTCTACGTCATTCCGCGAGTAGAATACCCCCTCCGGTGTCCAAGAGCTCATACTAACACAGGTTGTTTACTGGTTGAGTGACGTGTCATTTTAAGGAACATGGCGCCTAGCGTTTTCACATATTTGCGCGCATAAATTTAAAATTTAAATTTTAAATGGATTTTTATTGGACTTGCCGAGCGAATAAAAATTTGATATTTTTTTAAATAGTTTGTCTTAATCTTAGGAACAACTTAAAAGACTTTTTGAAAATGGGTAGAATACCCTATTATTCCCACATAATTCATTATGCAATTTTCTTTAGTTGAAATATAAGTTAAACATTTCCTCATTCCTGTAATCTCAGTCCATCGTGGACGAGTTGATGCGTCAGAAGAGCGGCGCGGGCCCGGCGTCGCCCCGCGGCAAGCGCGGCTGCCTCACCTACCTGCGCCGCGACGGCTCCAGCCAACTCATCACGCCTTCTTCCTCCAGCGACACGCTCAGTTCCGTCGTGAGTATATACTATATACACATTACACACTAATATTTTAATGCCAAAGTCATACTGTTTAACACACAATGCGGCATTTTTCTTAAAACTATTGTAAGGTTCGGTGTTTATGGGACGTAAAGAGCTAGAAGCAATATAATTGAATATGACATACATACATACACACGTATACGGTTAGATGGGTTCTTGACTATACCTCTTTACTCTTGGAAAAATATCTGGCAAAGAGAGCCTGAAACTTCAATATGAATATATACAGGGTATCTCAAGACTGCGACCGAAAACGAAGCCAGGTGGTAGTATTAGGGACTTCAGACACAATGCTAGTAAAATTATCGCAAAAAAAATCGACAACTTTTTTTTTTGTAATTTTTTAGTTATCGTCGTATTTGGATGATAAATACATACTTTTCCTAAAATAATGATGTAGACCTCTTTATTTTTAAACACTCAATGGTACGTAAGGGTTTAAATTAATATTTTCGCAAAACTAGGTATTTACCACCCAAACAAGACGATTTTTAAAAAATACTAAAAAAATATCTTTCGCTGTTTTGGTGAAATTTTTATTTGCATCGTGTCTGTAACCACTAAATCTACCACCCGGCTTCGTTTTCGGTCGCAGTCTTGATATACCCGGTATAATTTAGCCTTTTGCATATTATATAACACAGGGGTACAATATTTGTTTGGAAAGTACTGTGCTTGTATCAGATCAAACTAAACCAGTAATGCAAGAAAAATATTGCGCTCAGACGGCGAGCCATTGAAGAAATAAATAATGTGTAATTAATCTTAAGATCTCACACTACCACGTAGAATTTCCCATATCGTAGGTATTACAAATAAAAAAGGACTCATTTTGCAGATGTTTCTAATTCTGATTAATTATGTGTTTTGACCTTACGTTTTACAGACGGTCATTCACTCGTAATTCGGGGGAGTTCTTCTAATGTCATTTTACTGAACATAATTGATTACATAAAAAACAAAAATGGTTATTTTCCTACATAAGTACAATAAAACAATGTCCAGTGTTATTGACCACTGGACATTGACCTTTGCGATGATTGGATTCCTACCATTTTTAGGCGTCTAGGATTATCATTCTTGCATTTTACATTGAACTTTATGTAGCAAAATATTTTTCACATATGTTTACTATGTAAAATATTACCATATTGTAATCCCGAACACAGATGTATGCCATTATTAAAGGACGACTGGAACACATGCAAAATATTGTGTTAAATGAGTTTTTGGTTCAACGTTTTTTTTTTTTTTTTTTTTTTTTTGTTTATGGCAACTGATTCTGCTTCATTGCGAATATTACTGCCAGTGTCAAGTGACTAGTGAGTCATTCATGTCATTTTGGAGGGTAAGAAATAAAAGTTTATCGAGACTAAACAATGATTATAGATAATCATTGAGACTAAAATGTAAAGAGAAATAAATACATTACTGATGCGAATTATACATAAAATCCATGCAGACATGTAAGGTTAGTTTATAGTTTTATGCTGTAAGTATTTAAAAAAGTAATTAATGCCTTTAAAGCTGGTTTATTTTTTAGGCATAGGATGGATGCGAGGTCACAGGGGAGCGGAACCTTATTTCTAACCAATAAGTCATATAATGATGGAGAGGAGTACCGGCTGCAGTTGAACAATATGTGTATCATGGAACCATCATCAAGACCACATTCACATAAGGAAGAATCCCTTACGTGTAATTTACATAAATGAACGGGCGATGAGCAGTGACCAATTCTCAGCCGAGAAATAATTGCTGATATGTGCTTGCTGAGCCGTATTTTAGAGAACCACGGTCTCAGAGTGATCTCTGGCTGTATTTTGTACAGATGAGCACCTTTAAAGCAGCTTGTATCCTTCCAGTTGGCATTCCATGCAGTTTCCAGTTGTTGTTTTGCAATGGAGACAAGGTCATGTGAATAGACTAAAAAGTGATCTTCGTTAGCCTGATTTATAGCATTTTTAGCTAACTGATCCACATATTCATTGCCAATTATCCCTATATGGCTAGGTATCCATGCAATTGTAATTTGCAGATGTTCTTCACTACATAGTTGAATTAGATTTTTTATTAGTAATATGATTGGAGATATACTGTTGTTATTAAAGGGATTACATAAAAGGGCCTGAATACAACTTTTTGAATCAGACAATATAATAGAGGATGTAATTTTGTGTTCTCTAATGTACATGATACATTTTAAAATTGCAAAACATTCTCCTGAAAATACTGAGCAGTAATGGGGTAATTTAAACATATAAAATATATTGGCATCTTGATGAAAAAAAGCAACACCCACACAACTAACATTATTCAATTTAGAGGCATCGGTGTAAAACACCTCTGCATTTGGCCAACGGGTTGCAATAACATTTTTTAACTTTGTATCAGGATTTGGGGTGTGTTTATCAATTCCAAGTGTAAACTCAATGGTAGGAAAAAAAATAATAGATGAATAGTCAAAAGAATATAAAGGATAGGTTTGAAATTTATTAATGGGACAGGATACAGATTCTAGTCTCCTATAACTTTCAACAATGCAAGGAGTAGATTTGTGTGCCCAGTATGGTCTAGAGTCAATGTATGTACTTAGTTTCCTAAGTTTAGGGAGGAGCAAATGAGTAGCATATTGGGAAATTTTAAAAATATATCTGTCAGACAGATATTGTCGCCTGAGATTAAGAGGAGGATCAGAGCATTCTACTTGTAAAGCGTTAGTTGGTGAGCTTTTCATTGCTCCAACTACTATTCTCAGAGCTTTACTTTGCATTAAATCAAGTTTTTTTAATGCCCCCTTGTTACATGGCATCAGCAAATGTGTGGCAAAATCCAGATGGCTCCGTACAGTAGCATTATAAATTAATCTAAGTGTATATGGGTGGGCACCCCACCAGACTCCTCTTAAGCATCGCATGATATTGATGTTGGATTCACATTTATTAAGAACATGTGCAACATGAGCTTTGCCATTCATTTTGCTGTCAAACACTTTCCCAAGAAATTTAGCCTCATTGCTTATTGGAATTAAAGAGCCATTAAATTCAATTTGTATATTAGCAATATTTCGTTTTCTGGTGAAAATAACTACAGTACTCTTTGAAGGTGATAATTCCAGAGAATTCAATGAGAGCCATGAGCTCAGCATAGCCAAGCCATTCTCCACCTGATCTTTTGCCTCATTTATAGAATGGTGAATTGAGTAAATGAGAAGGTCATCCGCATACTGCAAGACACTGCACCCATCCGATATGTGGTGATCCATATCAGTAGTGTACACATCATACAGCAACGGACTGACAACAGACCCTTGAGGTAAACCCTTCCACACAGTTCGAGTGGACAACTGAATGCCTGGATGTCTCAGTGATATTGTTCTACCAGATAAAAGGTTAAACAGAAAATCTGTCAATCTTTGAGGAATCCTTAGCTGAACTAGCTTGTTCCTAAGGACCAAAAGATCGACATTATCATATGCAGCTGAAACGTCCAGGAATCCAGCCACCACTGACTCATTCTCACTAAACGCTAGGTGGATATCTGTAGTGAAGATGGCATGGCTATCAGAAATACTACGGCCCTTCCTAAAGCCGAATTGAGTTTCTGCCAAAAGAGAATGGTGTTCTAGAAACCATTCCAGTCTATTTTTTATTAAATGTTCAACAACCTTTGGGATGGTAGAGGATAGAGCGATAGGACGGTATGACTTGGAATCTAAGGGGCTCTTTCCAGGTTTAGGAATGGGAATTATTATTTGGTGTTTCCAATTTGCTGGTATAATACCATAATCAACAACTATATTAATTATTTTTAAAAAGTAATCTAATGACTTATGTTTTAATTTTGATAGGAATGAATAGGGAATGCCGTCTGGGCCAGGTGAAGAGTCTTTACATTGGTCAAGCACTAATAATAGCTCCTGGTTATTAAAGGGGGAATCAATGGATGTAGTGTGAGCCTGACCATGAGGGAAGTACTGATAGGGAATTTGAGAAAGGTGGGGGACAGAAGGAGGGGCTAACTTATCTAAAAATTCTTCCACCCAGTCAGTTGAATAGGAAGTAGAACTCTGATATTTTTGCGACGTTCTGTAACACTTGACCCGTTTCCAAATCAAGGAAGAGGGAGTTTCAGGTGATAAAGAGGCACAAAATCTACGCCACCCCTGAAACTTCTTCTTTTTTAATAGCCTTTTAGTAGATGCGTCTATGTTACGGAAGTTTAAAAAGGAATCAAGATCAATTACAGTATTGCATATTTTTTCTGCTTCGTTCCTCCTTTTAACGGCTTGAGTGCATTCCGAATCCCACCAAGGAGGAGAAGGAATTTTACCCAAAGAAACATTTTTTTTCCGAAAACATGTTTCTGCGGAGGTGAGAATTAATTGCTTTAATTGCTCACAGCAAATATTAATATTGATTTGGTTGGGTTCTGGAAAAAGACTAATTTCATCCTCTATTAAATTAGAATACACTTCCCACTTGGAGTCATCCAGGATGAAAGGCAGCAGGGGAGGAAGGGTAGAGGTTTTAGTGTTTTGGGAAGGAAATGATATTAAGATAGGGAAATGGTCAGAACCATGAGTAAATGGGAGACGCGACCAAGTTAAAAGGCTAGCAAAGTTGGGGGAACACAAAGATAGGTCAACAAAACTAGGATTAATATTAGGAGGTGTACGACGAGTCGGGGAGCCATCATTAAGAACACATAAATCAAATTCATCTAAAATATCTAAAAAACTTACACTAAAGGGATCGTTATTACGAGCACCCCAGATCTGATTATGACAATTAAAGTCACCCAGTAATATAATGGGAGAGGGAATAGAAGATAAATAGGTACGCAATATGGGTATAACAGAATTATCCCTTCTGGGTATGTAGACAGAAATGAAAGAAATGTTATTAAAACGAATGCATACAAACTGAATAAGGTTACTATTATTAACCAAGGGAATGTGATTAAAATTTAAATTATTTTTAATTAAGAGGGCTGCTCCGCCCCACCCATCACTTCTGTCGTCGCGAATCACAGTATAACCGGGAATGCGAAAAATTTGGTTAGGTTTTAACCATGTCTCTGAGATAGCACAAATAAAAGGTTTATGTGTATTTAAAAGGGAGATCAAATAAGTTTTATTTTTAATTATACTCCTACAGTTCCACTGAAGAATTAGATCCATTTTTTAAAATATTAAAAATTGATAGAGAAATTGTCTGAATTATATTACAAGCAACGTTGTTCGGTAATTTTGAGTCAGTGATAACTTTAATCAAAGAAGATATTAAGTTATGGATTGTATCTGCCGATACAGTATCCATTGGGTCATGGTCATTTTCAATGTTTGCGTTAACTTGCTTATTCTTAAGGGCGCAGCCATTTTCAGGAGAAGGTATAAGAAAAGATTGTATCATGGCCCTATGAGACTCTTGATTATGGCATTGTTGAATAGAAGGTCTAGAACGCGGTTTAAGAGATACTGTTTTGCGATATGACTTAGTAGCAGTGGATTGAGAGTCAGATGGAGGAAAGACACTAGAAGGTTGTCTAGGCGACAGACCCGGAGTGGACACTGTTACCTCAGCAAACGATTTCTTTACCTGCGGGAATTTTGATGTAGCTTCATTATAAGACACATTATGAAGTGACATATAATGTTTTATGTTTGTTTGTCTTGTGTGCTCTGGACAAATCTTATTGGTGGAGAAGTGACACCCAGTACAATAAACACAGACAGCCTCTGATTCTAACACTGAACATGAATCCCCCGAATGGTTATCTGCGCATTTATAGCATCTAGGTTTAGACCTACACTGTGTACGTGTATGTCCGAACCTACAGCAAGCAAAACACTGAATCGTCGGATAAATGTAATGCTCAACTGGCAACAGCGTGAAGCAGCAATATATTTCTTTAGGTAGTATTTGTCCATCAAAGGAAAACACTACCGTCTGAGTTGGAATCCATTTTGGTCCATCTGGTGAACTCATTTTTCTGTTGAGCCTACGCGTTTTAATTATTTTACCTGTATTAGGAGGAAGTTGGACAAACTCCACTATCTCGTCATGACTCCACTCAACAGGGATACCTCTTACTAAACCAATGCGAGAAATATTGTGGGAAGGGATGTATACTTTATAATTGTTTTGGTGAAAAATATCATTTTGTATAAACTGGTTTGCTAATTGACCAGTTTTGAAGGACACGGAAAGTCTATTACGACCAATTTTTTTAATTCCGTCTTGCAAAATATTCGTTAATCTGTGTTTATATAGAAATGCTCCAAATTTAATGGGATGTAATGTGGTCCCATCTGATGGAGAATCCTCAGATAGTTCCACATAGGCAATAAACGGGCCAATGTCCTCCGTACAATACAATGTTCTTGTAGGTGTTTTTTTTTCAGAAGTCAAACTATCCATAGCTGACGAGCCAGGTGTTTCTAAATTAGTTTGACTTTTATCTGAAATTGACTCAGATATTAAATTGTTTTTAAGTATGATTTTATTGGTTATTTTTTTATTTTTCAAAATTGATTTCATTTTTCTTGTTTTTATCGACGTTAATTTTAATGTGCCGGCCTGAGAAAAGCTAGGGGCAGTATTGGTCGTGTGTGGGGGAACCGATGAGGTATTGGGTGCTACCAAATAGGAGATGACCTCTGGAGGAGGATCTGGATCTGGACTACGATCATATACATCCATTTCCATTTTTATTTACAATTATGCTATTAATATTAACAAACAACTATATTATTCACAAGCAATAGACTAACACGTGACACAACAAAACACGCCACAAACAAAACTTACCACCACATTAATATTTATTTACACTAATTACGTAATAATAATAGGAATAATATATAAACACATATAACACACGTTCACAACAAATTCACTATCAGTAACTGTATAAATGTATTTTTAATTTATTTAACTCCCGACATAACCTACAAAACATGAATATCGCACGGTAGTCAGAAGCAGAATGCGTTCAACGTTTTCTAAGCCCTTAATAAAAAAATTATTCTATTAACAAATAACCTTGGGGCTTAATTTTTAAATATATCTTAGTATTTAATTTAAATTGTACAAGAATAACTTTTGATTTCAGAATGAAGATTCATATAATTCCGGCAGTTCGCGAGAGATATTTTCTGTTCAGAAGTTAACTGAGAAGTTTGCGTCTGTCGCTTTCAAGACAGGAAAGGACTGCGTGGAGAACAACGCTTTCGAGGCGATAGGGGATGACGGGCTCTAAGATATTGTATCTTTCAAATTATACTCGAATATTGTCCAAAGAAAAGACACTGAAGCGAAAGTTGCCAATAATGTACATTTGTAAAATTTAATACGTATGTCGTATTTGTAAATTTATTGTACAGATGTTTTATATATCTCTAGATATTACATAATCAAGTATGAAAATTTGTAAAAAAAATGTATGTTCCAAAAGGTCACTTTTTTCGACCACTTTACTATTTAGTATTTACTTAGGTAGGTACTTTCGTCCCGTCACACCAGTGATGTTATGATCTGTTATTAAATTGGCTATGATTTGAGCTCTTAATTACTTGTTTTACGAAGCGTAATACTATTTACATTTAAAAAGACATTTAATATTTCCATAGGTGTATGTTATACGTAATTTATTACTCTTAGAAGATACATATCGTCGCCGGTGAAAATAACGTAATATTGTACTGAATGTTAGTAAAATAAATCTTTTCTTAAATATTACAATCGTCCATTGTCGAATACGAGAGAATGATAGAAAAACTGTCTAAATTATATTACTACTCCTAACAAAATTCTAGATTTTAATGATTCCTGAAAAAAAAATCTTGTATGCTTATTAATTTATTTTAAAAATCCGTAGTATTTATATGAGTTCTTACGTCTGTTACTTTACTGATTTATCTTAAGCATTTATTATTTATATTTATTAACCAAATATGTTATTTCTTTTACAAGTGATTTTTATGAATCTTTGTTATTTCTCAACTTACGTTAAATGGCGGAGATTATTTGCGTTTCTTTTTTAATTTAATTTCTATTGTTCACTAATATTTTATTTTATAGTGACAGCGTTTGCTCAGTTGGTATGTTTAATGTACTTTTTATATATTATAGAACAAATATAATACAGGTAAATGTCTATTTCTAAATAATTTTAGATTAGATTAGAATATTTCTTTTTAGTAATACTGTGGTAATACCGCACGTACATACAGGCCTTTAATTTTAGTAGAAATTGCAGGGAATTCTAAAATCAATGTTATATATCTTTTCAAATTCCTTTAATTTTTTCAAATAATTTTATTATAAATAAAATTTTAATATATAAAATGTTGAAAATAGTTATTTTGTCAAAGACACTATGATTCTCCGTGCAGTTTATTGCTGTAACTATTTTTGAGGGACCATGTTTGGCTTTATTGTCTTTACCCCTATTCGTTCAGAGGCCATAATATGTATACTTTGTTTTGCCATATTTTGTAACGAATTATTCTTAATTATTTACTATCGTCTTTTATATATAAATATTATAGAAAGTAAAGTCTTTTAACTAATATTTTCGTTTTATTTATTTTATCTGATTTTATAGAATTTAAATCTACGATACTCATATTTAATTATTAAATTGTGTCAAACTTTCGGTCGAAAATGGGCGGTTCAGCGCCGGGTGATCACAGGGAAGGATTCGGGGCGCTTCTCGCCCGGGGTATCCAGTGTCGCCCGAAATGTGCGCGACGGCCACCGAGGGGTTTTAGTTGGTTGGTGTTTCACAATTTATGTAAAAAGTAAAATATTAACTTCAATCTATTGGACCCCGTCTACACTTTAGATACTTATTGAATTTAGTGTAGTATTTTTTTAATTCGATTATTTCACTTTTTACTGAAATATCACATTTGTAATTGTTTAGGCTACGCGTCTATTAGATGCGCAGCTTTACGGCAGATACACACCCTTTTTCACTATATGTAATTGTTTCAAATGATAAATGAGTCCATTTAGTTGATGTATAATGAAAATAGGTACCTACTTTTAAGGAAATTGTGCGAGCTTGTGTAACCACATTTATTGACCTTTTATAGGATGGGTCTCACAAATAATAGGATTGATCGATCGATTTACATAATGAACAAGCATTTTATTTCAGTAAATATTATACTACTTACTAAATCCGGTTTTTATGGAATATTAGTTCCTTGTAGTTGATGCATGTGTGCTATAAAACCTATCATATAAAGATTATGCATGTAACCCAGTATAATGTATTAATCACTGAACATTTACGTCTAATTGTATCAGTATTGTGACCTAGGAAGTATAACATCTTCACGGAATTTAATGATATTTAATAAAAACAGGAAACATAGCTAACATTTAAGTTTATTTCATACCTTTTAAACCAAGGAAATCAGACTACTTGTTTGAAACAACATTGGAATTAATGTTTTATTACTTAGTAATAAAAAATGTGGGTGAAAATCACTAGATTTATTTAAATTAACATAAATTAAATATTAGGTAACAATTGGTTCTAATAATCCTTCTCCCAGGTCTCCTTTTCAAGCCTTTCCTTCTTGACTTCTTCGACAATGGGTGACAGGTAGAGTTTGTCCTCTTCGTACTTGGTCCATTCTTCCTTGGGCAGGACGGTCTTCTGTATGGAGAGCTGAACAGCGCGCACGATGCGGAAGTTGCGTTCGTCAACCAGGTGCTGCGGCAAGCGACGCAGGGCTTCTTTCACATCCTCATTCTCATACAGACAGTCGTCACGCAGGAGACCTATAAAGATAATACTTTAGTTAATGATTCTGTTACTTGTGACCTAATTCATATGTATTAAGAGTCCCAATCTAGTTCAATACAGATTCATGGACAAATTGGTTTTATTATGACAGTGTTATTGCATGTATCAAAACTGACAGAAGCGCACATGTTATGTATGCGATGTGCGTGCAGCTATCACAAGTGGTTACACATAAACAATATACCCAAATTGCATGGTGGATAGTTCATTGTTTTGATGCCCATTTGGTACTCCAAATTCTCTGCCAACCCTAACAGGATAGAGTGAATAATTTATATGGACTGTTTTTCTTTAAATTATGCATATTTGTGTATTTCCATTACATTTACACAGAATTTAAAATTTGATAAGCTTTTCGGTTATTATGAATTAGTTTAACAGATTCTGTACAAAAATCTTCGAAAATACACAGGTTTTAAAAATGGTATATCAATGCTGCATCTAGAATTGTTATAATTGGGTCAGCTAGACTAGGGTGTTAACACTGGTCTCACAAAAAATAAACATCATTTGGCAACACAACTGAGATTGCCAGAGGCCTAATATTACATTGTGTGAACCACACATATTTTTTGAGGGACCGAAAAGACTGATTAAATCACACAACTTAAATCTTAGAGTTGGGACAGGTCACATACATATGTGACTGTTGGGTGTATTTATTTATTTATTAAATGTGCTAACTTATGAGAGATTATTATTGTAATTTCCTGGCAGTAAGTATACTTTTTATGGTCAGCAGTGAATAAAAACAAAATATAATAGAAGTTTAGACATTTTGTGGATCTTTTAATTTCAGTATTCTTACAAGACTTATTATTCCGATTGGGTGTGTTTACAAAAGAAACTATGGAAATTACAGCAAATATATTAATAAGTATGGTGGAATATTTGGAGTGTGGTATTTATTTATGCAAAAATATCTGCTCCTAGTGGTTAAATTCAGTTAATGTAATTAATATTTCTGTGTATAAAAACCTGACTTAATAAGTAAAAAAAGGAATTTACAGCTTGAATCCTCACATGTTTATTTTTTAAGGCATCTTTTGTCATCAAGCAATATCTATACTCAATGATAATATAACCCAAATTATAGTTTTCTTACACAACTTCAACAAAATAGATACAATAACATACCGTATTTGTTAAATCCTGACAGATTGTATGCCCATTTGCTCAAACTGCCTGAAAATAAAGGTTACATAATATTACAATGCCATGAAATAAACAATAAAACCATATTATTACGTCTTTGGTAGGTACTTACTACGGACTACAGGAGTAGACCTGAATGCCATCATAGCAGTCGCTCTGAAAGCCATTTTATTAACTTATTTCACGAACAAAGGACTGGAAAATGGGAAAAAATTGTGTGCTTTAGAATTTCTAGAATGACAAATGACATCTGTCAACTGTCGTCCATGTTTTTTACAGACAGCGAGAATGCCTCATTAAGAACAGTCAATTATTTTTTTTTTTTTTATATTATAGGGGGCAAACGAGCATGCGGTTCACCTGATGGTAAGTGAACACCGCTGCCCATGGACATCTGCAACACCATAGGGCATTGAGATGCGTTGCCGGCCTTTGAGGTGGGAATACGCTCGTTTTTTGAAGGTCGCCAGGTCGTATCTGTCCGGGAATGATGCCGCTGGCAACTGGTTCCATAGATTTGTAGTACGTGGGAGAAAGTGCCGGGAAAAACGTACTGTAGTAGATTTCCAACCAATTTCCAATTATAGTAACTTTATCCAGTTTGCTCTTTGATTTTGTATCGTAATGTAAACGATGAGTTTAGGTTGTGTGTTATCCAGTTTTCAGTTAAAACTGTGGTTAAAACCTTTACTTATATTTGATTGCTCCCAAGTTATTTGGAAACAATGGTAACTTTACCCTATCTACGTACTGTATTGCATGAACGTATTATACAAACAGGACTGCGCGCTCTGATCATAAAAACGAGCCGAGCGAGAGATATTGAGTGGATGATTGTGTCCCTTTCTAATAGGGTGACCATAATAAATTTAATACACACACAGACCCAACAGTCAAATACATGGCAGGACCACACACTAAGATCGAGTCTTGTGTCAAGGGTATCAGAAGCTACGCGAGACTTTTCGGTCGCACAAACAAATACTTGTGGGTTTCACAAACATTTGTCTCGGTGCGGGGATCGAACCCACGGCCTCTCGTTTCACAGCCGGCGTTTAACCAACTGCGCCACGGAGGCTGCCGAAAATATTATATCTACGGCTATCTTATCAAAGAATGGCAGCTGCGCGCCAATTACCAACTTTTATAGTATTTCAACATATACTTTACATACATACATACAGGCGAAGCTAATAAAAGCGTGTTAAAAAAGATTTAAGATAGGGTTTTATTATGGTCACCGTAGCGAAAGAAAAGAGACACATACCTCCATGAACTATGTCGCTCGGCTCGTTTCTCATAGCAAATTAAAACTTAATTCACAGGCCAAGTGTTATTTCAGGACAACACTATTTCGTGAGTCCGCTGTCCTGTTCGTATAATACCATAATACGTCCATGATTTTACCTGTACGAGTACCTACGTCATCTAAGATCCCTAGTCGGTGCTAAGATCAATGATTATAGAATAAAGAGGATGACGCACTTATGTAGTACTATATATCAAGTTATAGTTATGTTAGGAGTATCGACGCGGAATTGTACATTTATGTATCTGTCTCACTTACACAAAGGTAACTTGTCACTTAATGAAAGAGACAAATAATAACTGCTTTGTTTCGAATATGTCAATATTTTGTTCAATAACCACACTGAGACCGCCCTTAGCCCAAAATGACGCCATTTTTGTTTCCTGCATGAAATGTCAAACTGTGGCGTTTTCTGTCAATCGAAGTAAACAAATCTGCACAATCAAAGAATTTCGAATTATTCATTGTTAATCTCCTTAGTTAAGTTTGCTTATGAGTTTAATTGTTAAGTTTTTCAAATGCCTCAGTGTTGTGTTTAAGGATGCAAGTTGAGTTCAAGCAAAAAGGACCCCAACAATTCTTTTCATAGGTTAGTAACTGTTTTTACGAAATAATAACAAATATGTGTCTAAATTTACATTTTGGGTTTGTTTTTATCATTTATAATTGTATATGGACCTTGTTGATTAAGTTTTAGACTCTTCTAGGCGTTATTTATACAAGTAGTATGAATAACAACCGTATTGTTTGTTAACACACAAGTTTAGGGATGAGTGGATTTGATACGAAATTATTCATATCGATATTATCATTTTTAAATATTTTGGTCTTTATTTTTCAAAAAAAGCTATAAATAGTATATATACAGGGTATATCAAGACTGCGACTGAAAACGAAGCCAGGTGGTATTATTAGCGACTTCAGACACAATGTAACAAAAAATTTGTAATTTTTTACTTATCGTCGTATTTGGGTGATAAAGACATAGTTTCCTAAAATAATGATGTAAAGCTTGGCAAGAAAGTGTAAAAATGGAACTAATCCTTTATTTCACCTGGCTACATTGTAACATCTTTGACATTTGTGTATTTTCATTGGATTCCGCGCTGAAGTTTTCGTTTTTAGTCAAATACTTGCAGTGAGAACCTTTATTTGAAGCGACTAGTGATACAAAATGAATAAAACTATTAGGAGTTCCGCAAGGGAAATTATTTATAAAGTTTACTCACGCTATCTTGCAGAATATTAAGCAAAAACAAGTTTATCGGACCTCGATGATATTTACCAAAGAACCGCCGATATGACTGGTAAGTGGAAGTTTATTTTGTTATATTTCAGTTAATCTTATATTATTCTATGGATATAGAGTGGTTTTTAATTCTTGTTCTACGTATTCTTTCATAATTAGCAATATTATTATCAAGCCTTTAGGTTATGTTTACATTCAAGTGATAGAATCAGTTTAGAGATTGACTACCACAACTTGATACTTTTTTGCTTGATTCACCAATAATTAGTTATATCTTTGAACACTATTTCTGATTTAAAAAGTGGAGGTTTTTATCTTAATAATAGTAAATACACCCAACAGTCACATACATAGTCCTGACCCCACACTAAGATCGAATCTTGTGTTCTGTTGTGGGCGTCAGAAACTACGTCATATTTTTCGTCTCACAAACACCCAGACCCGAAACAAATGCCTGTGGATTACACAAAAAAAAATTATCGGTGCTCGGGATCGAATCCGTGACCTCGCGTTTCACAGCCGGCGTATAATCAATTGCGCTACAGAGGCTGATAATTCTTTTTAATCAATGATGTGTTAATTTCTACATAATTTTCAGGTTAATCCGTCAATACTGTTAGAAAAATTGCTCGTGAAGAGCAACTAAATAAGGGTGTATTATCCACACCTGGAAAACATAAACAAGGTCGTCCGAAAAAGAAACTTTGATTTATGCGCCATCAGGCAAAAAGTTCAGTTCCTCTACACAGTGAGAAAACAGGTACTACTTTAATGTAATTTAGCTTGAAGTTGTAATCTTTCTTGTATATTATAGTTTATAATAATAATATTTTTATATGCATTTGGTATTTATAATCTTAGTTTTTTTAAATATAAAAATTTGTAAAAAAAACTAAGATTTTAAATATAGAGGAATAATAACTTTGTATTCAATTGCTATGTTGTTGGATACATATAAATATTTTCTATAACTAAGTATTTACTTTATTTTCAGGTCCTAAAATTGCGAAATTTTTCCGGTGGCAAGGGACAAACTGAATTTCAATGGAAGTCGAAAACTTATTCTGAGAAAAGTTCTGAATCGATCTGTTCGGATATCGAACATTTAGAAGAGTTGCACAGACTAAAAGACACACTGAGAAATGTTTTATCTGAAAATTACAATGTTTTTACTAAAGTTCTAAATAAACTAACAAAATGAATAAATGTTGGTTTATTTTTTTATAAGACAAACACACCTTTATCATAACTCGTATGACAAACTGTAAACATAACACCCAAATAATTAAAGTAATATTTTATATAATAATTTTATATAAACCTACCAACATTCAGTCTTAAAATCAAGAGTCGATTTTCGATCGAGTTCGATCTTTATACGTTTTTATAGTGACTATTCAAGTTAACATTTTAGTTCATTATCCGCTATTAAATAATTTAATTTGATTGAATTATATTTAATTGAATGTTTTTTATCTTATTTTAAACTTAGTATCAAAACTAAAAACTGAACTATACGGGGATGCCATATAAACAGCTCAGTGGCGCCTCCATTTATTTTTACATTTTTTTGCCAATCTGTACACCTTTTTATTTTTTAAGACGCACAGGTACGATAAGGTTTAAATTACTATTAATATCACAATAACTAGGTATTTACTACCCAAACACAAAGATTTTAAAAAATTGCAAAAAACATTCTGTCACTTATTTTTGCTAAATTTTTATTTGCATTGTGTCTGTAACCACTAAAACTACCACCCGGCTTCGTTTTCGGTCGCAGTCTTGATATACCCGGTATATAGTCAGAACGACTAACAAAGTGAAACCAAAAATATTTTTTCGATTACCTATATATTATAATATTTTTTAGATCGAACCCGCGGCCTCTCGTTTCACAGCCGGCATGTAACCTGCTGCGCCACGGAAGCTGTCTTATATACGCAAACGAAGTCGCAAGCAATTCTAGATAATAAAGTTGTATTTTATCTCACGTGTGTATTATTTGACACAAATCCAATCCAATCATCAGGTAAAACTTACCCATGAAATAAATCATAGCATGAACAAAATATCAAAACATCGACCTATTTTTATCGGATTTATTTTTAATGATTTTACTGTCAAATCCTAAAATCCCCTGTTTATACTCAATTGACATGTAAAGCGAAAATTAAAAATTCTTTAATCATTGGCTAAGATCTAAGCACAGACCACACAGTACATTTTATAATAGGTTTACTCCTTAGTCTGTGAATAGGAAAGCACAGACTAAGGAGTAAGATCTAAGTAATCTGTGAAAGGTACTATTTATTTATTTGATCGAAAGAAGTAGAAAATATAAATTTTTATGATAAAAGAATTGGATTCTGAAACGAACGAATAACGATCAACGACATGGATCTTTATTTGTCACATGGAGTCTGGAGATAACATTACAATATCACACAATAGATGAATAGATTATGGAATCAGATAAACTGTGAGATAAACGTTTCACATGACGTGACGTCTATTAGATTTAGCATAATGTCTATACTGCGAAAATGTAACCAATGGTAAGTATTTCTAGGCTGATTAGAAACAGTAGCTTATCGTATGAAAATTAAATACAAATTACGATAAGGCCGCGCTGCGCGTGGTTCCTTCGTGCTCCTTATCAAGTACTTTGTTTTCTTGTGTTGAAGTGAACTTCGAATGCCCTCGCTTGACCTGTTCCCCCGGGCTGCTTATCGTTATCGGAACGAATAAAATGAGACAACAGAATATATTTCGTTTAATTTAACGCTAACCGCACCGCGAACTGCTGCCTCTTGCCTTTTGGCATTTAATTTTCATTTATTTGTTGTGACGTTTGCCCAGCACTCATAAAGTTTCCCCGAGGAAAGTTTAATTAGTGTTTAACTGTTTAAGTGATTTTCTCGTTGAACCTGCATCCAAGAGGAGGAATGCCAAGTGACTGTGGTGACTGTTTGGGTATTCGTTATCGAATCAACACCCTGCACCAAACCTGGAAGTGGCTGCATCAGACGATCGCCCTTCACGAGTATCTTATCTCCCTCTCTTCGGCTGACACCGATGCCTGCGGGGCCAAACATTAGTTAATTCATAAGGACTATTTGAACACTCATTAGATTTAATTTCTAGCCTTAAAGATTAAAAGTTAAGTGATTTACGCTTAAAGAACTGTTAACTCAAAGTTCATACAGAAAAGTATCCGTTTCATTATAACTCATATTATTACTAAATATTCAAGATGGCCCAGGCAATGATGAAGAAGGTTGTCACAAGCAGTGCTTGTTTAGTGGTAGCTCTAACAAGAAGAGCCAGCTCCAGAAGTCTCACTACCACCAGTGTGGTGTCTGCACCCAAAAAAGACCGTGAGCTGCCACCAGAGAGGGAGGTCACAAAATCGGTCTTTATGTCTCAATCTACTGACATTTACACGAACTTGGCCCTGGAGGACTGGATGTACCGCAATATGGATTTCTCTAACCATCATGTAATGATGGTGTGGCGTAATGAGCCATGTGTTGTAATTGGGAGACATCAGAACCCATGGTTGGAGGCTAATGTTCCTTTGCTATCTGAAAAGGAAATTGCTTTAGCTCGCCGCAATAGTGGTGGCGGTACTGTATACCATGATCGTGGTAATTTGAATGTGACATTCTTTACACCAAGAGAGAGATATGATAGAAAATACAACTTGGAGCTAATCAAAAGAGCCTTGTTTAGAGGATTTGGCATCAAGTCTATTATAAACGAACGCCAGGACATCATAGTCAGAGAAAAATACAAGGTAATATTTTTATCTACTATTTAATGTTTTGAGTTTTAATAACATTTATATTTTTAAACAAAGTGAAAAATCAATCCCGATAGTTTAATTTGATAATGATTAATGTTTACTGAATGTGATAACTTCAATGATGTTTTTGTTAATAATAGGTATCTGGAACAGCTGCCAAACTGGGCCGCCTCACTGGCTATCATCATTGCACACTTCTAGTCAATGCCAACAAGGCAGATCTCAGCAAGGCTCTTTCTAAACGGGAGGTGAGTCCAACTGCCAACTATGGCTGGGCATTATCTATGTTCTTTTTATGATTTTAATATTAAATTAAATGATTTCAAGCTTCTACTAAATACGTATATCAGATGTTTACATTGTAAGTTGACATAACATTATAGCAATTTGAATTAAATAGAAAGAACATATTATTTTGTAATGACTTATATGAAAATAGTTGCATGTAGATGCATATTCAATAATGTTAGAGGTCAGGCAAGTTATTTCTCTTCATTTTATGTGATTCATTGTGTATTAACTCAATGTGTTGTGCTATTTACAGACATGTAATTATAATTAATGTAAATATTCACATTACTATCAAGCCTGAGCAAATAATTATGTATCAATGTCTACTGCCTTTGATATCCAACACACATAATTTCTGTTGTCTGTTAATTACTCTAATTAATAATTCATACTTTTCTGTGGTTTTCATGTCAATACTATGTGCGAGTTTTTTCTTAATGTAAAATACTAACGTAACAATTCCCCGGCGATCCATAAGTTAAGAGCGTTTGTAATTCTATTTAGCATGGCATACAGACTAACGCGACGGCGTCGACGCGCTCCGAGGTGGCCAACCTGGCCGAGCTGGACACGCGCCTCACCGTGGACAGCCTGCAGACGGCGCTCGGCTACGAGTACCTGCGCACGCCGGCACTGCACCTGGACGACGGCGGACAGAACCTGATCTCAAAACAACGGGGCTTCCAATACGTGAACCCCACCGACGACTGGTTTCCAGGTAATGTGACTCACCAGTGCTCCAATTTCAAATGAGCCTTTGTCTCGCTATAAGTGGAAATGAATGTAACGCAATTTCACAGTGATTCAAAACTCGACCCCAACCTCGATTCACTTATTCAAATCCTGATTACTGACCTTAAAGTATTTGCATTGCTGAAAATGGTCAAGATTATCGCGTGATTCATATTGGTGTACTTGTTGACAGGCCTTGCAGAGTTACGAAATGAGCTCCAAAGTTGGGACTGGTGTTATGGGAGAACACCTGTCTTCACAGTCAGCCGCAGCTTCCCGGTTCCAGCGGAACTGCTGGCGCCGTCCAAGGTGTACTCGGCGACGCAGGAGCTGGTTATCAATATGACCGTGGAAAAGGGCCTGATTGAAGACGTGACTCTCAACATTCCTCGGGGGCTGGTGGAGTCAGGGTTCTACGGCGAGGCGTCAGTCATCACTCATCTCAAAGGAAAGAAGTTCACGTCGGAGGCGCTCAGTGCTCTCCAAGAAGCGATGTTGACGCGCCACATTGCGGGCGACGTCAAGAAATTGGACGATAAAGAACAATTTGTGGCGAAATGTTTCGATCAAGTTGTCAATACTATGTAGATATATCATTTATTGCCCAAGTTATTTAGGTGTTATATGTATGTATATTACTATAGGGTACATTACTATGGCATTGTAAATATACTTATAAATATACTTATAAATATACTTTTATCACTTGGTCATAAATGTAATCTTGAAGTCGCCATTGAGGTTGACGCTGATAGTAATTATCGCTGTGTACATATTTTCGTCGTTGAAATTATGTTTTCTTTATATTCGAAGCATTTGTAACTCACTAATAATGTTATTTTCTTCGCTTCCTGTGTTGCTAACAATCAATGGTTTCTAGGGGATTTCTTGTTATTAATTTTCAGTCTGCTTAGTTACCTTACCTATGTGTTTTTAGTTTAGTGTTATGTATAAAATCTCGGCCACTTAGCGTTAAAGTGCACAATGATAACGTGGTTGACGCTACAAATTATTTTTTTTATTATTGAAAACTATTAGAGATCTGAAATTGATAATGCATATAGCGCTAAGAGGCCGAGGTTGGAACACGCGAATCGCACTTTTGTGCCGAACGCTACAAGAATGCATCATATCATTTGTTTTAATTAATTAAATTATAATTTTGTAACTGAATCAATGTATCCACGTAATAATACTTATACAATATCTTATGTAGCTGTGTTGCTGTAACATTTCGTCCGATACTCAAGGCGGCGACTTTGAAACAATGCGGTTTAATCGTTCAAAAGGAAATGGCAGCGTGTACTATAAGACCGCTCCTTTAATCGGAAATGTCTGTGATGAAATCGATGCCTTTAGAATCGGACGCTGTGTATTGTCATAGTTATATAGTTTTTTTTATATTTAACCCTAGACCGTTTCATAACCCGCACCCTTACTTTTCGTGAGATCAGTCCTAAACGGGGACTTTTTTGTATGAAATGGATAGTTTAACTAGGTATTATTAAGTTTTATTTAGTCATAGAATACAGTTATTTTAAAGTTCGTTTATGTTCTGCAATAAGTAGGTTATATAAAATTGTTTATTTCATCAATGTAAATTGTGATATAATACATTTATAACATTTTGCAAAATGCAGTCGTTTTATTGAATACTTTTTACACTAACATTCAACGAAATATGTAGTAAATATGTTTTATTTATTTATTAGCGACACTATAGTAATGATAATAACGAAACACTAGTTTGAAGTTGAAATCTAAGTGTAAAATATCGAGATGATATTACTTAAAAATGATGATCAAATCGACAGTCATATTTTTACGTTTCCTAGTGATTCTTTTTTTATTGCCCGCTATTATGACATACATGGTATATCAAGACCGCGACCGAAAACGAAGCCAGGTGGTAGTACTAGTGACTTCAGACAATACAAGTAAACATTTCGCAAAAAAAATCGACAACTTTTTTTTGTAATTTTTTACTTATAGTCGTATTTGGATGATATTTACACAGTTTTCCTAAAATAAACATGTAAACCTCTTTATTTTTAAACATGCAATGGTACGTAAGGGTTTAAATTAGTATTTTCACAAAACTAGGTATTTACCACCCAAACACGACGATTTTCAAAAAATTCAAAAAAAATATCTTTCACTGTTTCGGCGAAATTTTTATTTGCATCCTGTTTGTAACCACTAAACAACCACCTGGCTTCGTTTTCGGTCGCAGTCTTGATATACCCGGTATAAGCGTAATTAGGCCAAAGGCGTGCGCATAAACGTTAATAAAAGTGATCACGTAAAAGTTATGTAAAAGCAATGATCAACTTTTAATTAATATCTTCGTAACGTATCGAAGGTAATTTATCATATTTTTATTTATTTGACTATGTAGGTTTAGTCGTTAAAATAAATTCGAGTATTGGATTATTCCAACCATTCATCAACATAATTTGATCAACAATACTGTAAAATGGTTTGTATATCGTTTTGTTTAACGTCATTACAAAGTACGCTACTGAAGATCAGTAAATATCATATTAATTTGTAGCGTAGGTACATAAAACACTTGTTTATTTCTTGTTTTAGTAGTTTTGTGTTATTGATCAATTTGAATAATCAAATTTTATTTCGTATCCATGATTGATATTTTTTATTGTACCGATTTGTTTAGCTAATCACGGTAGCGGAGCGGAGCTGAGGCGCAATAAAAAGCGTCTGTAGTGGGCGCAGTGCGCATACAAAATCAATGCCGGTTTAATGGAAATAAGCGCTCTTGTCCTCGTACAACAAAACTGGCTTGGAGCCTGGGCTCTTCCTCTCGCTTTCCGAAGAATCGCGGTGGTGGTCGGTGGCCGTCGCAGCCGCAGCCAGTCTGCGTTCGCTCACAGAGGCGCGCGCGCACCGGCCGCCATATTGACACTCGTGTTACCATGACAACCGCGTAAACAAACCCGTCACAACGCCGTGCATTTACTACATCCAACAAATACATTGCCATCACTTCAGTGTTTTTGTGACTTCAGTCTATCGCTTTGTATGGTTTGAGGCTTGCATACGTTTGCTAAGTGAGTATTATTTTTTTTATCACGTATACTCTTTCGTCAGGGTTGAATTTCTTTAACATCTTTTTAAGAGTTTACCTACCCACGAACCTTGACTTTAAAACGCGTGTAAATTTTACACTTATTAACACTTGGTCGGAATGTAACTTTTTGAGTATAGATTAGTATGACCTTTAGAAGGAACTGGTTTAGAAATCGAAATATGGCACAATAAATATGGAAAATTCGTTATTATTTTTATTCAAGATACGAGGAATTTCAAGGTTTAAAAAGTTTCTTTACATAATCACCATCATATTATAGAAATATTGTAAGTATATTAAATATAATACAATTGGCATATTAATAAAATTATAAATGATTATTTATTAGCTTATTTAAATGCTGCGGTCTGTCGGGTCGCTTTAAAATTTCCACTCTTTACCCTCCCTATCTATTCCATAAAGGATAACCCATGGAATTCAACAATTAAAGAGATAAAACGTAGGCAGCCTATGTTATTCTCAGGTTCCTAAACCACATACCTACATATTATATGCAACAAGTCATGTCAGTAGTTACGGGAAAGGTTCAACCAATAAAAAAATCGTTACAATTATATTAGTGGGAATGTGGAGATAGATACCCGCGAAATTTGGGCATTAAATACAAAAGTATGTTGAAGTCCTATTTATAGAATTAAAAAGTCATGGCAGTCCTATTCCAATATCAAAACACACTAGGCTAGGCAAAGTAGGAGGGCATATCTACAGATATTGTATCTGTCTATTTCAATAGGTACCAAATTAAAACATTGTTGTTTGAATTAAAAAGCTGCTGCCAAACATGTTGAATTTTATTATGATAATAAATGCCGTTTTCGCCGCGCAGCCCGCATAGTTTCGGGTGACTTGTAAAACGTTATAGAATACGTTTTTTCTAATAGATTTACAATCTTACTCAGATTGACTTTTTCCTCAAATCTGTAGTAATCTTTATGTTTTTATCTCCAACCATTGGATTATAATTTCACAATTAATGTTTCTGAGGTTATTATTTTAAACCTCGATGTCTCCAAGGAGTAATATTTGTAAGCATTAATTGTTAAATTCTTATTTTCCGGTTAGAAATCGGGCGCCGCATCCGTTCAATTCCGATGTAGGTATATCACGGTAGAGTAACGTTAACGGCAATTAAAACAAGTATTCAAGAAAAATTAAAATTGAAAACTTTTTCCTTTGACCGATACACCTATTTGTTTTTATATTATAACGTAGGTCTCCAAGGACTGGTTTCTCTGTATCGTTTATTTATTTATATTTTTATAATCAACATAATTATTAAAAAAGAATAAAAGTCTAAAGAACGCGTAAAGGTCAATCAGTGGGATATTTCAATTATTAGATTTTATCTAGATACATATAATAAATTATTGTAACCAATCTATGTCTGTTCATAAATTCAAGATAAATGAAAAAAACTAATATGGGCGGTTTGTATTAACGTAATAGAACCCAAATGAATTATTTGAAATTTTTTGTCTGTTTCTCTGTGCGGTTTTGCGCGATGAACTCAGAAACGGCTTAACAGATTTTGAAGAAATTTGGTATAGTCTCCCTACCAAATTTGACAGTTTTTGACCCTGAATTTCATTTATCCCGAAAAATATAGTGTTCCCGTGGGATGAGGAAGGAATTCCGATATATTTGTTACTTTTTAATACTCAAAGGGATTGGATTACATGTCTTGAGTGAGAAGGAGATGGGACGGGCGGGATATAACGGGATGGGATGGGAAATTCCAATTAAAGTTAATCATTGGTCGCGGCCGTAGGTGCTGCGGGAAACCTCTCGCTCCCGGCCATTGTTTCAACCATGGTCGGGAGCAAGTCAGGATGGAGAGCTGTCGCCACCTTCTGCGAGTTCGTCATGCTCGCAAAGGAGGTGGCGGAAAGGGAGAGAGAGGCTGCCTCCTGTCTCCCCTCCCGCAGCAGACGCACTGGGCGTCGTAGGGTGGCCGACTTCCGGCCACCGTAGGGCGCGGCCTGTGGACGGCAGACTCGGGGCGTCTTGCCGTCCGACCAGCAGCAGGCCTTGAGGCGGCGGCGTCGTGTTCCGCGCGCGCCTCGTAGTGGAGTCCTGCGGCCGGGGTGACGGCCGCAGTGGGTGACGGGGCCCGCCCGACTATGGCGGGCCAATACCCGTCGGGGGGTTGCGACGAATGCTTCGGCGATACCCGACCCTCCGACACACGGGTACATGAGGAACACGGGTTGGTTTTTAGTCAGTAAGAGTCTGACAGTCCCCTCCGCGCCTCCCCAGGGCGGAGGATGTCCATATGAGGATTTTCCAACCCGATACCAAAAAAAAAAAAAAAAAAAAAAAAAAAATTAAAGTTAATCACGCAGACGAAGCTTGCGAGCAGAAACTAGTATAAAATATACCTGGTACCTACGTAATAAATGCATTTTTTCCTTTTTATTAATTAAACCTACTAGCCATTTCAATTTGCAAAGTAGAAAAAAAGAAAAGCTTAAAGTGGTAAGCACTCCTTTTATTTTGAGCATCTTCTTTCGTCCAAGCCAGTTTCAAGTTGGAATTAGATTATTTAATGACTTTTTATTTTTCAATAAAAATCACGCTGTTTATTTTCATTCTTTATAACGCAAAAAAATAAAAATATATTACATCGACATTTGAGTGATCTAAGAATATTATTGCATCAACATCCATAGTTACGATCTAATAAATGAAACCATATTATTTTCTAGAAAACTCAAGTAGGTACAATCATCAATGACAAAAACTCAGCTTTATAACTTGGCTTTTTCTTCTATATTATAGCGAAATAAGTCCATTATCCTGTCTATGATAGATCGTTGTGATCTCAGTCAAAAAAGCTATATTGACTACATTATATCCGGTGCTTACGTTTGTGCAATTCGACCTGTAATAGACTACCTTTAGACTTAACGCAACGCACCAAAAAGATATTTTAACACGATAAATAAATATAACTTCTTAACTATATCTACAATATACCGGGTAGGTATATCAAGACTGCGATCGAAAACGAAGCCAGGCGGTATTAGTATTAGTGATTTCAGACACAATGCAAGTAAAAAATTCGCAAAAAAAATCCACAACATTTTTTTTCAATTTTTTACTTATCGTCGTATTTGGGGACATATACATAGTTTTTCTAAAATAATGATGTAGACCTCTTTATTTTTAAACACTCAATGGTACGTAAGGATTTAAATTATTATTTTCGCAAAAACTAGGTATTTACCACCCAAACATGACGATATTTAAAAAAATCAACAAAATATCTGTCGCTATTTTGGTGAAATTTTTATTTGCATCGTATCTGAAAACCACTAAAACTACCACCTGGCTTCGTTTTCGGTCGCAGTCTTGATGTACCCGGAATATACTACATCAAGTCCTATTCGTTTTTTTGCAGTACAAAGGCTCAAATAAAAAAATCTGTAGGCGGGAGCACCCGTACAATTATAAATATCCTTATGTTAATACGTGTAATTTGTATTTACCTTGGATTCTTAGCAATGCGGCACGCCACTTTCAATCTAGATTCTCGATGTCAGTACATTATAATTGCGGTTCATTTCTAGCTTGTTCAATAACAGGTACATCTAAGACTTGCACAATTATTGTGAGAAACATCGCTTTAATTACGTAATACTGGACATGCGAGTTGCTTCATGCGCTTCGTGCGTTTTATTGGCGGATCATCCAGCCCTGCAACCAGTTGAATGTTTGTGATTTTTTAGATCAGCTGTGTTTATGATCATATGATGCAATAGAACATCCTGCATGAAAATTAATTAATTATTAATTTGCTGTAATTGTTGAAAACAAATAATTTATGCTGCATATAAGAAATAGAAAAAAAAATGCTACTGTTCGGGATTCCCCCCGTAACTATATTTGAAATTGTTATATTGATAGTATTTTTGAATATCATATCGTACAGCTTTTAGATTGATATTTTTTATATCAATGTAATAGACTACTAGAGAACCATGTAGACTCTAGTTATTTTCTATATGAACCCCACGCCTATTTAGCCTGCTGCTTGCCATCTGGGATTAGTATTTGGCAAGAACAGCAACCGGCGATTTCCAGGATTACCGGCATAATAAATCCATAAGTATTTTAACATATTGAATGTTATTGATAAAGGTATCTTGCTTTTGTCCAAAACGGCATATAAATAGTGGTAATAAAAGTATTTCACACCAAAAGATGGTATGTTGCGAAATTATCAGAGAATATATTTATTCAGACATCCTAAAGAAGCTCTTGTACAATCTGTTTATTATTATTATGATATGCGAAAACGGGTTCTTGATTAATGCTATTATTAGCACGTTGTATCAACAGCTACTGAAACAAACACGAGTAAAAATTAAGTTCCTTATCACGATCACGTAGTAAAAAATTGCAATATTTTAGCTCTAATTAAATACAGTAAGTAGTTCTTACTGTTGGGTGTGTTTAGTTGGTAACCGATCAGGTACAGAAATATGCATAACAAGAGGAACAAAAGCAATATTGTGCAACATAAGTTTTGCGTCATTGATTTTTTATGCAGCAATAAAAATTATGTGTTTTATGAGAATAAGGTATTTTCATATGACTCAGCTATATGCGAAATATCAGAGAAGATATTCAGCCAGATGTGAGTTTCGCCAATGATTTTAATATGGCAATATAAAAGACAATTTGTTCACAATTTATGCAGCTCAACACATCGGCAGGTAATAAACAAAATCTTGGGAATGAATAAGTTCTACAAGAATAGTTTTTGTATATTTTGTTCATTTCCAATGGGCACCTATGTAAGAAGCTTTTTCTAAGAATAGTATTTTCAGTGTGATTTCCTTCAAGATCTTTATCCTTCATTGATTATTTTAATTTTACTAGTCGGTTCATTTATTTATTAATAATAGGTATCCTCTCTCCATCTCGTATATATGTAGGTCCCACTGCTCGGCACGCACCTCCTCTACATTCCAGGTTTTTTCTCACTGTTTTTCTTCGCCGTTAAAGTGCGTTGTAGGTAATTGACTGCTAATAAACCCATGACTCTGAAAAGTCAGAGGTGTGCCCTGGTATTTGAACTATTTATGTATTAATAGCAATTAATACATACATAAATAATCGTCACGCCTGTATTCAATAGGGGCAGGCAGAGACTATGGATCGCCACTTTGCTCGATCCTGATATATTACTTCCGCTTCATCAACTTTCATCAATCTCTTTATGCATTCTCGTCGGTTCTGGGTACTTAATAGTAATAAGTAACCTAATAACCTTTGGAATCATTTGTGATAGATTTTTGCTAATGAGATCCGTTAAAGGTTAGAACACACGTTACAAAACTATATTGCAAAATTGAAAAAAAATAGTATCCGCTTTGTCACTCTTAAATATTAAAGTTGAATCAATAAATGTAGTTTCTTTTTGGCACGGGCTTTGATGTAAAATGGTGTATATTTACCCCTTGTTCGTTGACGCGTGAAATATATGCTAATTTGTTTCGATTGTTTGTTCTTATCCTGCAACTAGACCCACTTTCTCCTTCACTAGAAACAGACGAGGATGTACTGGTTTGTTTTTTTGTATGCACTTGTATAGGTATATACTTACTATCCATACAGCATAATATTACGTGTAAAAGTACCTACATAGTAAAATGTTGTTTTGTAGAAGTTAGTGATTTAGGTATTTTTTTAAATAAATAATTACGTTTTTAGGATACATGAATTAATATATTTTATTTAACATTTACAAAAAATACTCTGGCAGTTATTTGGCATAACGTATCATTATTATTTAGAAGCTGTATTAGATCTTTATGTGTAGGCTGCGTAATTTATATTTATATCAAGCTTCCTTGTAGACCAATACATACATACATTAACTCACGCCTTTTCCCCGGATGGGGTAGACAGGTGCCCCTGGTAGCAACCAGGATACCCATGTTTGCCTTGTATTTTCCGACCCACGATGTGATAGGGGGCGAGCCTATCGCCACATCGGGCACAAATTTCTGCCTCCGGGCTGTTATGGAATAGAAAAATCCAATATTACTTTGCCCAATCCGGTATTCGAATCCGAGACCCCAGCTTTGCAATGCAGCTTGTAGACCAATAATATCAAGTATTTATGCTATGATGACATGGCATATGTTCCTGATAATTTTACGTCTTTTAAACGAGCATAATATAAGGATGTAAATTCATTTCACGTAGAGTTCAGTTAATTATGGTGCGCCACAATTAGTTTGTAATTCGAAACAATGCACCGTGGGAGTACAATTGAATAAATCGGTGAAACGCAATGCATTAACAATAGTTGTCGATACTAGTACCAGTTGGTAATTTAAAGGCTCTACTGATTGCCTTCATCTCAGATGCGCCGCATGTTCTCGACTGTCGTTGATGTGGGAACTGAATTATTCTCACGAAAAAGTGTGCTATAAATACAATAATTCTTAGTTATTACATATTATTTTGTGCTCTGATGAAGCCCCTAATTTAAAGATTGATGTGTCATTAGACTAGTTAAATACTGATTTTATGTGCTATGAATAAATATGCTTTGCTTAATAAATATGGAACTGTATGAATGAATACATTTAATGTGTTATCTAGCATAATAACCGGATATAGACATCGTGAACCCAGCAAGCAACACTCTTGCTTGAGTCTCTCACTATTCCGCACGATGGAAATTCACCAGAATTGAGAATGCAACACTGTTTATCAGATTCACAGCCAACACGCACCAAAGTCTAGATCAATAAGGCTTCCAATTTAATCACTATGTTGACTAAACATATGTGTCTAAACAAACCAAGGCCACTTCCAAATACGTCATTCAATTGGTCACGAACATTCTATAGATCCCGGATTCATCAATATACTGACCCGCGCCTGATATTTACTGCAATTAGGTAAATTGTTACGACAAACCATTATGTGTTGTATAATCGCAATTGTAAAGGACTTTTTTCTATTTAAAACTGTGCTATTGTTTCAGATCGCATGTCATAATGGAGAAGGACAAAATCGTCTTTAAGGTAAGAGTTATTCAGTAAACAATTACCTACTAATTAGAGATGTAATGTATAATTCGAGGAGTATAGATGCGCCGATAGGCATATAGACCATTATGTTTAGACCCGCAAGTATATAGATAAACCGATAGATAAAGCGTTTAGTTTACCTACAATAAGTACATCACAGTAATAAAAAAATCAATACAAATTACAAGTAATTATTACGAAAGCATATGTGCGATATTGTAGCTGCAATCAGGCCCCAGCTCTGCAATATACAATGCTCCAAGGAGCAAAGCGCTGGTAATTCTGCTGGTACCTGGTTTACGGTAAAATATACTGATATAGGTCTATGTATATCCAAATTTTGTGCTGCTTGGGCTAATTGGGGCTTTTGCTACACACTTAAATTGCACTGACTAATTATTTTAACTAGCATATCTGATATGAACTTAAATTAAAAGAGTTAAGTATTGTAAAAAAAACAGCATGCAGGTATCTAGGTAATTTTAATTGAAGTGGGTAGGTATTTACTGTCGTCTATCTTTCAAATTATATACCGGGTATATCAAGACTGCGACCGAAAACGAAGTCAGGTGGTAGTTTTAGTGATTACAGACACAATACTTGCGAAAATTGTGATTTAAACCCTTGCTTACCATTGTGTCTTTAAAAATAAATACGTGTACATTATAATTTTAGGAAAACTATGTATTTATCACCCAAATACGACAATCAATAAAAAATTGCGAAATTTTTTGTTGCATTGTGTCTGAAGTCACTTAAAATACCACCTGGCTTCGTTTTCGGTCGCGGTCTTGATATACCCTGTATAATACTGAACACTTATATAAAAATCCGTTAAACTCCACTAAATAGCGACAGACAAGGATATGGAATCAGTTCTAATTCCCTTAAATATCTGCCAATATGAATGCAGATATCCGGTACATCTCGAATAGATACTTGATAATATACTTTTTTTATAAATAGCTCAATCTGAATATCACAACATCTTATGGTATTTGCGCAAATATCTTAAAGGTCATTGAATATTTTATGTTTTTTGTTTAGATTATATACATAGGTTGGTAAATAATGATGTAAAAAATTTGTAATCCTTACCGGAAGTCATTCAGGTTGTTACGGTCACTAATAATACAGGGTCGACACTCCACATTTTATTACTTAATTTGAGATCTTCATAACCAAAATGTGTATTTGGAATACAACATTTTTATGTAGAATGGTTTTTAAAACTACGTTTATTTGTCTTTCCTATAATTTTGTATTGTTAAGAGCGGTGATTGAATTATTTATAAATGATTATTGCCACATTAAGCCATCAACAATGAGGCAGTTTGTATGCAAATTTCGTAGCACAAATAGTCATAGAGCGAATAAATCATTCGTGTGCGCGTTTATTTTCGTGAATGCTGTATTATCTTGTATCTGATAAGTTTGTTTATGGAAATTGTGCAAATAAAATGTTCTTGCGGACAGAAATCACAGGGAATGTCTGTTGCATTAGATTCAAACTGCGAGACGGACTACTGAAGTACGGAGGCCGAATCTATTAGCGCAACAATGACGAATATGATAAGTCGTTGGCCGACTTAGTGTTCCGTCGCTTGTGATGAACACGTACCAGTCATCACAACATTCACACAATCTTATTATTTTGTGACTTTGACCCAATACCGGTGAAATATTACAACAAAGGTGTATTCTGTTTGTACGTGTTGATAAAGATAATTTTACTCCGCTTGAGATATTTGTCCTGTGTTGGGAAGTAAAATATACCTACATATATTGTTCTAGAACAACTTAATTTATTGAAATTCTAAACAAAATCATGTTGTCCGTATTATTGCTTAACTATATTGTCCACTTAATATTCTAAGGACAGGAGATAACATCGTAGAAAAATTCTTGGCTATAAAATTTTATCACAACTTAATTAGTACAAATTAGAATAAACATAAAAGCTTTTAATTCCTCAATCCACGGTGGTGCGTCAGTATTGACACCAACGCGGGTCGTGAGCCTGTGACATTCCGCTCATGCCATACCTACTCATTAGACCATCAAGGCTTTGCGTTCACTATTGTGGCCCACAGGACCCGCGCGCCTTCATGCGTATTTACCCTAATGTGATTAACCTTACACGTCTCTTACCTGAACATTTGTTATGAAAATCTTTTACACCGTGAATGGAATTCATTGGAATATTACTAAATGCGTTTGAGAACATTATTACTCAAGCTTTTGTTACCGCCTTTATATTATGCACACTAATGCACTGTATTGTACTGTATCAGCCCATAAACATCCCACTGCAGGACTCGGGCCTTCTCTACAATCGAAAGTACGATTTAGAGGGGTTAGGCCATATATCTACACATTTTTGTATTTGGGTACAACTTTATCCAAGCTCTTTGAACAATTACCTACGTACAAATTCTCCAGCAGTAATATGTTGCTAATTTCTGAATGCAGTTAATGTGTACTGCAATGCTGTGTCGTGGCGTTGACTGACAAAGGGAATTAATTTTTCACACACTTTAGTTTCACAAACCAAGATGATTGCTGGGAAAGATATCTGACCTCATTGCTATAGGTATTTGTATCTATAGGTACTTCTAGCTCTGTTTTATAATTTTAAACTAACATAGCATTGGAAACTGGTTATATTGTTGGTTTATAAATTTATGGATTTGATTACTTTTGTAAATACTGTAGTAATTTAAAATAAATAATGCATGTTAGCGACTTAATGAGGCTTATAAAATACATTTACCTCATAATGCATATAATAAGGTATTATTAAAGTCGCCTTGATGTAAGATGATCGGATCGCATGTAACTTGGACAAGTAGTTGTGGGCTCCAAACGGGTTCGATGTCACGGCTGCTGCGGCAGGTCAAGGCTGCGGTACTTTGTGCTCAGTTTTCAATTTTCGATTTGAATATTTATATTACATATTGACAACGTAATGGACGCGGCATAATCAATCTTCTGTCTGCTTAGGCAAAAACTTTGAGTCATACAGGCTCGTAACGATCAAGATTATCAAATCGCCGTTTAAGAGAACATGTACGAACGATTGGATGGGACGAGTAGTTAGATAAGTGAATCGTGATCTATAAGGGCATAAGATTACCCGGCAGCTAAATTTCATAACGAGTGCGTTCCGTGATGTGTTGTAATACATAACATCGCGCGTGTACTCTTCTTGCTTGTATTCCGACTTGTTTGAAAAGTTGATCATTATTTGATTGGACGTGTCCAAGTGAACGGTTAGGTTTAGAAACTAGGGTAAGCAGTTTTAGCCTCCGTGTAATTTTGTTATGAAGACGATACTCAGGGAAGTAATTGTTGTGATTATAGGATCCACACGTGTAATTTATGAAGCAAAAATCTTAATATTATGTAGATAATGACAGTAAGTGGTAGTCTAGCTGTAGGTCGTTAAAATTAAAGCACATCTATTTGTTAGATTCATTTTTCTTCGGCAGACTTATTGACCGGAACGTAACAACCAAACTGTAATGCTCTTTGTTGATGTCACTGTCCACCTAAACTCTTTGAAGCGTGGCGTCTTACGGCCTTATTCATACAGTTTTAAAATCTATTTTAGTTATCGAACATTTTATCCCTTTCGAACGACTTTTGAATTCAGTTTGAGCGAGGAAGACAAAACATTCGAAGGTTAAAATAGGTTTTAAAACTCTCTATGAATAATGCTGTTAGTTTGTAATAAAAGTCATTCTTCTATTGCCTGTCCCATACAAACACGAAGTTGTCTCAATATGACTTTTTAGCCATGATGCAGAACGACTTGGGTAATTATTTTACGACTGCTAGCTAATAATACCAACATAAACTATTGAACACTACTAACAGTATTACAGTATCAATCCTGTTTATTTTTATATTATTAGTTGTTCATATTATATATTACGCTATTTTTATTATAACTAATGCATGCATTTACACATTATTAAGTGTCACTAGATAAGCTGTTTATTAAACTATTACGATCAAATATCGATAGTTAATAATTGAAATATGAACATATTGGTATTAGAGGCAATATGCCATTCATTACATATGAATATTAATTGTCTGTCATGAGTATTTATTACCAGCAGCCTATTGTATTCTAATTCATTTAGCCTGTTTTAGAGTACGAAGGCTGATCTCGTCACGATCGCATCTCGGTGACAAAGCGAATGATTTATGCGAGCATGTATCGATTTTTGAAAAATATATCATCGATTTGTCACCCGCCAATCAGTTAAATAATTTAGATGTTTGATCTGTGATATCGATATGAATTTCTATTCGGCATGTTAGAGGTCGTTCAATGGGCAATGAAGTATTTGGGAATGTGTTCATTTAAGCTATTGAAGTATGCCAGTAAAATAAGTTATCTAGGATTTCAGGCGATTACAAGATTTCAAAGGTGTTTAACCTCGTGTCCGCATTCAGGTATTCTATCTACTTTTGCTTGAATTGCAAGTTTTGAATTATTGTCTAAGTATATCGTTTACATACGAGTGACAAAGTACCTCACGTTTGGAATTGAAATAACTTGTTTGTTGTAACGTTAACTGTTTAAACATGATCAAGACAAACATAAAGTGTAAATAGATTTCAGACAGATTTTTTTTTTAATTTTATTTTAATGAGGAAAAACTAACAGTTGTTCATTGTGTATGAGTATTTTAATGAGAGTTATTTGCAAGAGATATTATGTAATTTTCTTATTATTGTGTTCCATTTCTCAACTAGAATGTCTGATTCGTGATGTAGATACACACATTTGATTGGAGAAAAAAAATCGTAATATGTAATCTGAACATTAATATAATGTACATGTACACATAATACACAGCGCATATATTAACCAATTACATCACTCAAAATTAATTACTATAATAACCATAGATATATTTCTTACACCATCTATTCATCGCACGTAAAAATCGTCTTTTAGTAATGCAATTCAGGACAATGATAGATTGTTCTATCCAAAGCGGACTACATTAATGTCTATTGTTGGTAGAGTGTGTTGAATCTTAAAAAACAATACTAATCATAGGCACTTAACATTTTAAACAATGTATAAACAGGTTATTAACCTTATATTTTGCTACACCATAATGCCGTTAGCAAGTGTGAATGTTTTCATAGTCTATCACCTCGGGGATAGAAGTTAAATAAAATTTTTATAAACAGTTTTAGGAGACATTTTGTCACGTTTCTTCTATTATATTTTTTACTATGTCAAAACACAATATAGTGATCCTCAAGGAACGAGACTTACCTCGGACATTCCGTTCTTCATGACCCTGAAATTACGATAAGGTTTGCTTATTTTTCAAAGGTATTTGAGCGGTTACGGTCGGATGAAAAAACTGTTGACATTCTAATAAGCAATGGACATTTCGTGTTGACTGGCGAGTAACAAACGAGGTTTTGATGATCATCTGATAACTGTATAACTATCGTTTAAACCGTGAAGCAAGATTAAGCAACTCAAGACTGGCTTACGAAGGCCGTAAATAAATATATGGTCATAACGTGATAAGGAATTTGAAATGATGGGTAACATCGCTCTGACGGGTTGGGTAACTAGTAGCAATGTTTAAATAATAAGGAACTTCGTTCCAATAATAATAGCGTAATGACTTACTTTTTCTTCAGTATTATTTTTCTTTTTTGTATTAACTTTGTGATGTTTTAAATAAAGGGTTGTTATTATTATTATTACGCGTCCATAGTATAACAATAAATCATTATGGCTGGGCGCAGTCCGCTTCTAAAAGGTCCCTGGCAATCCTTGTGGACGACTTATTTTCAGGAGTGGAGTTTCTGTATAATAAGAAAGTTGTTATCGTAATTTAATCAGGGTTCTGGTTGCAATTGTTTCGTATATTAATTGAAGCAAACCTGAACGAATCCAAAAAGACGGCATGTTAGATTTTTTAGGATTATAGAAAATGGGCTTTGTTTTTAATCAAACTTCCTATGAAAGTGTTCATTTTCATCCGATGAAAGTAATAGTTTTTTTATATTTTTTAACCCATGGAATCAAATATGCACACATAGGTCCATAAATACCTACTACTGTATTTAATAATGAGGTCTTTATTTGTTGTAATCAAGGTGATGAGTATTCATTATAGATCGTTTTGTATGTAAATTATTTTAGTTTTTGGTACACAATGCTTTAACTTGAACTTGTGAACTCTCAAGGTAGTCCGTTCATTAGGGCACTTAACATTAAAAGTATTGGTGTTATTGTAAAGGAAATCGTGACCGTAAATAAACGCCATATTATGTTTGAATAAAATAAAATAACCCGTATTAACATCCGATTACAATACGTAACAGAGTGACTTTAACAGCTTTAAGTTTAAACGACAGACAAGGCTGTCATGTGAATTTTATTATTGTTATTCAATCGTATTTTTAAAAGTTTCAAGTACATTTTTAATATGCTGTTTCGAAGGCTAGTCGGCTAACAACATTGTCTACACTTTCATGATTACCTAAGGAAATCGGTAATGAAACTGTTAAAATGAAATCAAATTAAAATCGGATATGAGCATCCTATGCTTAATTATAATAATTATTAATTTATTAAAATTTTTGCAGAAGCGCTGTGTTCAACAGTAGGTACTCAATTGGCTGCTAACAATCGTATGTACTTAATTTCATATTAATCGTTTATTTTCCTTGAGGCTTTGATAAAAAATGATCTGTTTACAGCAACATTTATTACGAAGAAATTATAGTTTAATTGAACATATCTTTCCAATTGGCGACACTGTTTTATTCCGCTATATTATTACTGTTATAAATATAATATATTGATCGATTGTTTTCACGAGTGTTAAAAGTGGTGCTTTATGTTAGTTGAATCGTATACTGCGGTTTTTGTCGCATCCTCTGCTATAAAGCCCTTGCCCTTAATTTGCTATTATATATCTCATTAACTTGGCATCAAGTCTTTACGCCTCGTGTCAAGGCCATTGATGCGGATCTTAAAGGTGACAGAATGATGCTGCAATACGTAAGTTGGTACCCTTAGACATAGGCTTACCTACATTGTTTTATATATTCGTGTAGTTCATGATTTAGATTACTATAGAAATCCTGATGTCAACCCAGTAACGATTACGCACAAAGGCCTATAAAAACATTTCATTTTTCCACATTATACGTAGGATAAAATATTTCCTAACCTTTATGAATATGTATTGAATACGCCTTTAAGCCTTCACTTAACAAGTGACGGGACCAGGAAATAATCAGCTTCCATAGATAAACAGAGTTTCGTGTAATAAAAGTTATTGGTTTGCGAAGTGCACCGTCAATGACAAGATGATGTTTTATTGCTTTACCAACTATATACCAAAAGCTTTTGTTCAACTGATTTCCGTATTGTTTGAAAGAATCAAATAGGTGATTTAAGGATGTTTTTTTTTACAATTTTAAGGACATACTTTAAAACAGTAGTATAAAGTTAGCCGCATCTTTAATTGTTTAGCACGATCATTTGTCCAAATAATATATTACACTTATTAAATAACTTTTGTTAAGTAATAAGTTCCGGTGTATTCGCTGTAACATTACATAGTGACTAGATTACAGCCTCTATAAAACTGATTAGAGATTGTTAGCTATATGATGCAACATGACAAGATGCACATGACATTTCCACAGTTGGTTATCGTATCACGCCACACGCGGAGCTTGCTTAGTGCTGACGTCTAGAGTTCGTGATTACTGTATCGAGGCACAAGCCACAAGTCGCCACACTTGTACCAGACGATATTATCATATACAATATAACAGAAAGATTAGTAATCCTTGTCACGTTCGCATATGTTTTGGTGTGACTGAGCATCGATACAGCGAAATTAAAATCTGATTATGATTGCTCACAGGGTCACTAGCGCTTAAATTAGTGAAGATTATTTGTGTTTTATTACTGAAATTGTGTGACAGCATGAAGGCATGTAATCACCATTAAAATAGAAGATATTGTCATGTTAAACTTGATGTAGGTACTTGTAATCGGACGGTAAATTGATTATGAAATATGAATTGCACTAAACAATAAGAAAATGTCGCTGGGTGAAAATTACTCATATTTTGTTATAAATCATAACGCTGAGGCGTGAAATGATCTTGTAGAGCACATGTTATTGTGAGGTCGTGTCAGCGTAGTGTTGCGAGTGTTCTTGTAACCGTCATAGAGTTCAATAACTGGGAATTACAACAAGTATTTTGTTTAATGTTTACTGCGGGATTTTTGACAGTTACGCAAAAAAAAAAAACCAGTGATATCACAGTATCACATTTATCAAATACAACCATACCTAGAGACTTCTGCCTGATAACCCCTATATGCAAAATGCCTTTCCTATTCCGTTGTATAAACAATACCTAAACCTTAAAGGTTATTTATTTTAAGTGTTTGTATTATTTAAATTTACATAAGTTTGTGTCAACAGTTATGAAGTGAATGTCTCGCGGTATTTAATGTGTAGGTACCTACTTGCGGTCGGGCCCGGCTTTGCCCGGGTGCAGATAGTTTTTGAGTCCAGCTCACATCAACGACATTTTATTTCGCGTACTGTTTTATATTTAAACTCAATGTGACCGCCGTCCACTATTTTGCTGTTCCCATCCAGTCCCGTTATATCCCGTTCTGTCCCATGACGAAAAGCATGCAATCCTGTCTTCTCCTGTCCCGTGCTATCCATTCGAATTTGAATGAGTAGCAAATATGTATGTTTGAATAGAATTCCGGACACATCCCACGGGAATACTACATTTTTTCTAGATAAAAAGTAGCCTATGTCCGTCTTTATGGTCCAATATATCACTATGTTTTTGTATCAAAATCATTTCAGCCTTTTAGTATGAAAACGGAACATTAAACATACCTACACACTTGGCATTTATAATATTAGTAGGGATTTTTTATTTAAAATAAAAACAACAACTCAACTCGAGTTGAAAAGTCGGTGTGTTACATGATAATAGTTTGTTTATTCGGAAAACACATGAGCTGACTTTTTGCTTGAACATAGAGTTTTTAATAAAATCCAATACGTGACTCCGTAATTCTTTTATAAATTTTTATATCAGTAATTTTTTGTAAGATGTAAATTATTTGAAAATAAAGATATATCTTTATTGGCTTCTATAATGTTGTTATCGCCAATTGCAATAATTAAACATCAGTAACTATTTTCGGAATCATTATAAATGTTCAAATGTTTGGACAGTTTGTATCTTTGTTATAATGTTCACAAATGACTTCTCTTACGGTAGTGGTTTTTATTAGTAGAGAATCAGAGAACTAATTGTAAGTTTATCAAATTATTTATTGACTGCCTCGGTGGCGTAGTTGTACTACGGTACGACTACAAAGTTGAGGTCTCAGGTTCGAATCCCGGGTCAGGCAAAGTGATATTGGAGTTTTCTATTCATTATCAGCCCGGAGTAAGAAATTAGTGCCCGATATGGCGATAGGCTCGCCCCCTATCACATCATGGGACGGAACATACAAGGCGAAATGTGGGTGTCTTGGTAGCACCTCTGCCTACCTCTCCTGGGAAAAAGGCGTGAGTTTATGTATGTATGTATCAAATTATCTATCGAGTGTGTAAAGACAATAAATCCAAGTATTTAGGTATTGAATCAAGTGTGTCACAATAACGTTGCGTGGCGGGTCAGTGGCACTTGGACGAGCTAGCCGGGCGACGGATCATTTAATTGTATAGAAAGGCGCTACGCAATGTTGGGAAACATCCTGGCTCTCATTTCATCACACTAAATTTAAGTGCGTGGTGGCCTGTTGGTAACGGACCAGACGCGGCTGCCTACATGTTCACGGTGGTAGCGGGTTCAAATCCCAGGGCACACCCTCTGACTTTTCGGAGTTATGTGTGTATTGTTAGTCAATCACCACGCACTTTAACGGTGAAGGAAAACATCGTGAGGAAACCTGCATACCGTAGCAATTTTAAAGAATTTCTACGGTATGTAAGTCCGCCAACCCGCACTAGGCCAGCGTGGTGGACTATATGGCCTAACCACTCTCAATCGATTCTCTCGATTGTAGAGTAGGCCTGTGCCCTGCAGTGGGACGTATATGGGCTGATATAGATAAATAGAAATGTTGGAGTTAATTTCTTTAAAAATGTGTAATGTCAGTTTTTAGATAAAGATTCGTTTTGTCAATCACTAATTGAACAAGGCAATGTGTGCGTGGGTTCGAGCGTATCATTTCGGAAACGTGGGTTTTGAAATTTCGTCATACGTTGCAAAATTATTTAGGAAACGTGCAGACATTACATCTGTGTGTTATTTGTTTTATTTACGCTCATTATGTAACAAATATATTGTAATTAGAACGGTAATTTATGTTTCCTATATATTTCATGTAATCTAATGCCACTGTGGATATGCCTCAGCCGATCCATTAACGAGCAATATCCACAAACGTGCATTACCGTAACATCGTACTAAAATTGATTTCAGCAATAGATGAGTACACATTCAAAGAGTTATTTATGTTTATTACTGGTGGTAGGTCTCTCATAGTGAAAGGCCGCCTGGGTAGGTACCACCGCAATGTCAATTTATCCCGCCAAACAGCAGTGTAAATGCACTGTTGTGTTGCGGTTTGAAGGACATTGTAGCCAGAGTAACTACTGGACATAATAAGACTTAACATCTTATGTCTCAGGATGGCGAGTGCAATGGAATGCCAAGCGTTGCTTTGTAATTCATGGTGTTGTTTGGTTTTGCTACTGACATGAGCGGTCATATCGCTTACCATCAGACGAATGGCCTGTTCGTCTCGCCATTCATCGCAATAAAAAAACCGGCAGTAATTGCCATTTCCCCAATACGCAGTTACAAATTCATTTATAACCATGTTTTAATAAGGTGAGATCAATATAAGCTGAAGACGTGATTAATATCAGTTCTTAGACAATACTGGTAGAGATGCGAAGAAAGTGCAAGTCGGGCGCTCCACGATCGATCTTCAGCCCTTTTCTAATCAGGCCATCTTGACAGGCGTCGGAACTGGTTGGACGTTCTGAGCTACACTTTCTTCAGTCTCAACCACGTCTCAACACATGTGGTTGATTAGCACGACAGGTTTGGTCACTTTCCTGCATGGATACGTAGCAAGGAATTACATGTGTGGTGGAAGTAAGGCCGACGGGGGCTGTGACTCACGCTACATTTTCAATTTCTGTAAAACAGGGTACAGAGTAGGTATCTGATGTGTCACTATCTGCATCTCATTGGTTTTGTATGATAAACAAAGTTAATCTTAGTTAGATAAACTTGAATTCTAACAATAATATTTATGTTTTATGCGACAAATAAAGAAAAAATACTTTAAAAATTGTTTGTTAAAAAGTTGAAATTTTTAATTGAAAGTGTAGCCACATAAAAACAATATAAGCTGTTTTACATTAATTTAGGCACGCAAAATAAAGTTCCCAATAGGTATGTATATTTGAATGCGGCTCTGTATAATGTCTTCATTATAAATCTGTCTCCATTTATTCAGCTAATCGTATCAATTATGTGATATGCGACGGTTCCGCCACATTGATTAATGAACCCAACATAACGTTTTTAACGATTTGAAATCACTCTAGTTTTGCGGAATATGAATTTAAATCACACGCGGAAGTTTATAATAAGGTAAGCCATTTTTAGCAGCTACACATATCATAAGGTTTTAATTATATGCTCCTAACTGGACTTTCCTTTTGATTGGTTTCGTAAGAAGGTTTACATCCTACATCCTACTAGTTGTAGTTTTTTTGCTTTTAAATGTCAGCTGTGCAATTAAATGACGTACGCCACACAAATATATACCGTACGTTCCAAGTCATAAAGCAATTTGATTGCAAATTATTCTTATTTTCTATTTAATTGACAGATGACATAAAAAAGAACAATATAGGTCGTAATAAGTTATTGCTGGCTGAATTCAAGAACATTCTTGGCCGCAAGCAAGCACTGGCCATAAAAATATTTTGAAATTGGAATTTGAAAAATAATATTAATACAGTTAAAATTGAATTAGCCAAACAATATGGCGACATCTCTTTCTCACACAATGATCTCGCAAGTGATTATTACGAACAAAATCTAGAAAAACTTGGAAATATTTCACGCAGTAAGAATGTAAAATCCCGGAACCGATTCAATATAATATGCTGACAAGTACCTTGTGTAAAGGTAAGCCACAATTATTTGTTGTCATGATTTTGTTGATTACCAACCAATAAAAGTTTAATTACGTTTACTAAAATGCACTTATTTAACTTCATTACGTCACTATGGAGTAAAGATTATAGTACTACTTCCTGCGCAACTTTTTAAAACCTTCGCAATTAAGCGGGCGGGTGTTGGGTGGTTGTAAATCGTGTTTTATTAATTTGCGCGCAATTTACAATCTTGATGATTATTATCTTTGCGTACAATTTTATCTAGGGCTTTATTTAACTGATAATTTCTCCATAGTAACGCAAAGATAAAAATACTCTAGTTATAGATATTACTAAGATATTATATTCTATTAGTCTAAGTTTTCATGGATTTTTACCAGCTTTGATACGATATATAATCGCTTGCTGGTCCTAAAGTAAATATCAATTAAAATATTCACTCAACTTATACATTAATCTGGAAATTATAACTAGCAAAAATATAAATAAATACTGCATTGCTGAGTTTATTATTGACATAATTAGGTGCGCCTCATTTTTCGTGTTATATAAATTGTTATCTGTTATTTACGCAGCATATAATTAATCAGGGTTGTAGGTCAAAAAGAAACACATATTTTTGTTTTGCGCTCGTTATCAATAATTATTTATAGAATACTCGTATCACAATTGATTGTAACAGTTGACTAGGAACAAATATGGAAATTACCTTTTATCACTATAAATATTCTCAATACGACAGATGCTTTTTTATACTTCATTAAGTTGTACTCAACATTGGCTTTCGTTCGTTATTTTCCGTTACATAATGTTTTTAGACTAAGTTTTAGGCAGTTATAGTATAAAACTGAATTTTATATATGTTGTTAAGGCAACTATCAAAAGACGTTTCCTTGGCATTCGGACACTTATGATGGTTCTTTCATCTTGGCAGACACATTAAAGCTGATCACTTTCAAAGCCACCCCGATCTGAACTTCATAATAGCTGATCGTGTGATGCCTATGTCAGAGGCGTGCGCAGACAAACTTTCAGCTATTATACAATGTCGAAAGTTTGGCGGCCACGGGCTCTTGCTCTATTTTTTTGTTTATGTACAATAAAGATTAAGTAAATGAACCGATTAGGCATTTCTAAGTGGTGGAAAATTGCCACTGGAAGGAAGTGTGAGTTGTCGTCATTAGTAATAGTTGATAGTGGCAAGTGATTATATTATATCACGACACGCGCACTTGTAACTGCAGACATTATGAGTGACACAGTGATGCTTGCGACACTATGTCACTCAGGTTAGATCCTGACGCACTTCGCTTGTGTAATTTTCTTATTGGCGTAGCAATATTCATATTTTCACTATGTTTTATAGATGTCTCAATAATCTCGGGTCACTCACCTTTGAGCTGTGATATCCTGTGTCTGGTTCCCAGGAAATCTATACAGTATATGTTAAATTTACTATTTTAAATCGATAATTTTCACATACTGTAATGTATCAGACCATATACGTCCCACTGCAGGGCACGAGCCTCGTCTTTCAGATATTTTTGTCTATAATTAAAATTATTTTTTACATATTATACTTATTATTAACTTGAATTTGTACCCGATATGGCGATAGGCTCGCCCCCTATCACATCGTGGGACGGAAAATACAAGGCGAGGCGTGAGTGTTCTGATTGCACCTCCGCTTACCCCTGCTCCTGGGAAAAAGTTGTATATGTATTAACTGAGTATTATTGTGGGATGGGGACAGATATAATAATAATTATTACCTACTTACAAGTATATACATAGTTAGTAGCTCTGATGTTTATTTATTGGCAAACGCAAAGTAAAAGTTAAATCAGCATGAATAAACTCGATGAATAGAAGTTTTGTAGCATATATTATTATTATACCATATATGTTGTTTTTATACCATATTATTATTATACCATATATGACAGGGTTCTTTTACAATCCTATGAAAACTTTAAAAGAAGAAAGGGTTATAAATAAATACACCCAACAGTCACACACATAGTTCTGACTCCACACTAAGATCGAGTCTTGTGTCGTGGGTATCAGAAACTACGAGAGACTTTTCGGTCTTACAAACACCCAGACCCGAAACAAATACCTGTGGACTACACAAACATTTGTTTCGGTGCGGGGATCGAACCGGCGGCGCGGCGGCCTCCCGTTTCACAGCTGGCGTCTAACCAACTGCGTCACGGAGGTTGTCTGCCTCTTTCTAATAGAATTTCTAATGATAACCATTCCAAATTGAAGGGGTTTATGTTGATGTCATGCATTCCTCGCAAAGACATCGTTCAAGTCATAACTATTGACGGTGTCTTCATATTTGTGATAGGTATATCGTATGTTAATTTTAAATCGTCTCGGAGTGCAAGAAACGTGTTTGAAGAGCCGTCAGTGGACGTCGCGGGCAAGACCCGGCCTCCTCTGCAGGGTTATCAGAGCGCCGCGATATCGGTGCCCTCTCTTGTACCCGGCCAATCACTATCGACGCGTATGTCCTACATATTTATATACATACGTCCTTTTTAGGTATGACTCTAATAAATTGTATCAATATACTAGCGTATCTCCTGTTGAGATTACGTTAATTAAAATTGATGTATTTGTCGTCTCGACATATAATAGCACGGTCAATTTAGCTTAAGCTGTATGTGTATACTTTAAGAATATATTTATTGAATTTGCAACTTAGTTTTATAAAAAAGCGGTAATTGACTCGTTTCCGAGTCAAATAAAATTGTCTTATATTCCGAATGTTCCTTTTCCGCACAGCATCCATTTCATCATATGATACATAGATGGTCGGCGGACAATTTTGTGTGATGAAAGCCACATTAATCACGGTCCACAGAGTCATGTTTATGCATATACACAACTTGTATTATCTGATTATCAAACACTTGTAGCGTAACAAAAGCAAGAGCCAACGTACATCCACGTAGAGATGTTATATCGACGACAGTACCTTTGCGCAATATTGCGTTTGAGCTAACATTTAACAAGCATGAAACGACTTGTGATGATTGTTCGTACACCGAAATGCTTTTTATGCTACAATCAAAAATCGCAGTCGTAAATCAACTCTCCGACGCATGGGTGGTAACATGTGCACGAGCTTCTTCGCCCGGGGCAACTGCTATCGCTACGATCACTATTAAACTGTTCTTAATCATATTATACAAACCATATAATTATCTTTTGAAATCAAATATATGACGGTTTAATGTGTTGTTAGCGCGTTAACATTAAATAGAGATGATTTAGGAGAGAACAGATATTAATAACGTCCCGTGACTTTTGTAAAGTTAAAGAAATTATAATTATGTGCATATAATGATGGCGCTCATTCTTTGTGAATTATGTATATCTACTTTTTTATATTTTTATTCAAATTTCCAAGAAGCCTTGAGGCAAAGGAAATGCATATACACCTAAATTTAATTTTCTAATAATAATAACATTTCAAAATTGGTATCTACCTGTTACACATCGGACTAACGAAATACAAGGATGTACATAGATGCTGATGATGAAATTATACGATCGAAATTGATTTCAAACGGAGCTATTAACTTTGTAACATTTTAAATTGGGCATGTTTATAAAGCGCTCCAAATAAAAGATTTGCAGTGCTACGGATGAGTACCAGAGCTTGCCCACGTAACATTCACTAAACGGTCAGACTTCTTGCACAATAATAGAACGTCAAATAATAGCTACCGGCGATTGCATTTACTTATTAAATGTCATAGCATCAGAGTACGACATCAAGAGATACGCACTTTGTTTTTGAGTAGTACATAGGTACTAACTAGTAATACATAGAACTACATACATTTACTGGTGGTAGGTCTCTCATATGTGAGAGGCCGCCTGGGTAGGTACCACCGCAATGTCTATTTCTTCCGCCAAACAGCAGTGTAAATGCACTGTTGTGTTCCGGTTTGAAGGACATTGTAAGCCAGAGTAACTACTGGACATATCGAGACTTAACATCTTATGCTTCAGGATGGCGAGCGCAGTGGAATGCCAAGCATTGCCTTGTAACTCATGGTGTTGTTTGGTTTTGCTACTGTCCATGAGCGGTCGTACGCTTACCATCAGGCGAATGGCAGGCTCGTATCGAAATATAAAAAATATTCGTAATATAAAAATTGCCCGTGATTGGAAATTGTACACGACTTAAGGAATCATCTTTCACAACGTGGAACGGAAACAAGCTCGGTGAGTTGTGGGTGGCACTAGGAGCACCTCTCTTTCCACTTTCGGGATGCATGCGTGATCTTAATTCTTATCTAAGGATGTAATCATACATGTTATTTTCCTCGTTGCTTATTATGGAACATATGAAGATAAAGACGGAATATTTTTACTATCAGTCTCAACACGTGAATACTGAATACATACACGTAAATATTTTTAAATGCAGATAAAAATATTGTCAACAGTTCGGTTAAACTATGGAAAATACCTACTGAAGATATTAATGTATCGAGCATTTTTGATTACAATAAACACTGCCTCGTATCGCTTCGCCCTTAGCTACTACGAATGATATTATTATCACAGTCAGCAGCAGTGATCTTGTTTAAAAATACTTTAGATATGAATCCACAAATCAAGTAGGTACTTGGGAATGACATGAGCGCAAGCGTGGAATATCTATGATAAGAACTGCTGCCATGCGGATGTACAGTTATTAACAACTGAATTATGTTCAGTATCTATTTGACAACAAGCGTATTGCATTATCGTATTACGATTGGATAATTTCGTTAAATGATGGCAATCGAAAATTAAAAATAAATTCCTTCACACGATCACATAGAAAAAAAGGCACCGCAATAGCAGCGTGCTTTAGCATGCAAGTACAAGTTGTCTCACATTGTTTTCAAGTTACGGTCCATTGGTAATTGTAACTGCCCTTCAATTGCAGTTTACAAACATACAAAACAGACACATCAGCAGTTTATCTATGTGTAAATCATGCTTTTTGTACTTCACCTAAGGGCTTATTTTCCTTTGAATCTGCCATGGTCTCCGATGGGTCGCAGCTCCGGCGCGTGTCGTAAGAGCGGCGTGCGATCCGGCAGGCAGGGCGTTGGCTATGCAGTCGCGGTGAACTTTGACTGACCTCTTGTTAGAAGCCTACTCCTCAGGGAGATCGTGCTCGCGGTGTTTAAGTAGCATATTTATTACCCAAGCTGCAATATCATTCGAATGGCTTAAGAAATGTTATCATCTGTTGGATCTTACATATTATACTATCTTATATATTTACGAATCAAGGTTTTTCTAGTAGCTGGAATGTTTACTTGTTATACGGTCTCTGCAGCTTCACTTATTTGGATTACCTCGGCAAAGACTACATAACACTTCGATTATTTCGATTTTATAAATCACACAATAAAATGATGTTTAACCTTTATATCCGATGGTCAATATTATTTGCACGAAGTTTTTTGTTTGCTTATGATGAAATACTAATTGCTTTGCTTCTCACGATTTTTTACCGTATAGGATTAAAAATTGAAGCTCATCACTAAAATAGGTATTTTTTATATTTTTCTTGTATATTAAAATAACACTTAAAGCGCTTAAAATATAAGGCTTAAATAATCTCAAGGTTTTATTAAAACAAATACAATATGTCTGTTTTCAGTATAATTTTATAGAGTTATTTTTGAGGTCAGATTGCAGCACACGTGCACGTGACATGCCCAAACAGCGCAGGCACCCTTTAGTATAGCAGTCATTCGTTTCGGAGATTATACTGTCATGTCGTGTTATTCTTCGCGACCTTCATGTGCAATATTAAATAATAAGTACAATATTTTTAACTTCATTTTTGGCAAATTGATATTTATATTACATAAATATTACATGGCTACAATTACTTAACCTCATTTCATAGGTATATATTTTGAAATGAAGAATACGCCTATAAATATGTATATTTAGGAGCTGGAATAATTTTTCATGCAGATCAACACTGTATATTTATTAACGTCCTACTCTACACATTTCAGTCCGCTATATACCCATATATCAGGCATAGTCACTCAACATGCCATCTTAATATACCTTAGCGGTTCTCAGAAGTGGTCTTGAAAATGCCGTCTATAACAGCCATAGTTTTGAATGTAACACGATAAACTTGTATATTGCTGGTATTTGACTCGCATGAAAGTGCATGTGTCTTAGGTTTCAAGATTTACGGGGAATTTCAAACTTTAAACTATGCAATCTCCGCCGTTAGATCGGGTCCTTCTTGCCAAAATCAATTTTATGTACGTTGTACAAGAAAATTACAATAGAGGTAATATATCAAATAATTTAATGTTTTAGAATCTAGAACGAATTGAAATGCACTTTGAATTTGATTACGTATGCTATAGTACGCACGCACAGCGTTGCGAAATTTATAACCCCTAAGCCGCAAAATTGAGTGATTAGTTTATATGCAAATTTGCATACGACCTTCTTTTAAAATAGCGTGACTAAAGCGATTATTACATATTAGTGATATTAATTTCTTTGAAGATGATAACCGAGTCCGGTTGGGCTGCTAGCATCATGGTTCACTTTCTTATTAAGCGTTATCGCGGAATTTTGCACTGACCCCTGCATAGAAATTTCCACACGTTTCAATTGCCATACTAAGAATATAATATATCAAACTTATTGCTAGCTGCATATTACAAAGTTGCAATACTTACTTAAGCGTTTGTTAGTTTATAGTCATATTAGAACCGCAGCCCTATTCATTTACGTTTTCTCTTTATTGTACAATCTAATTGCAATAAAACAACCTAATTACTGAATATCGAGCTAGGCAAATAAAGATAAATATTTAACTTAAGCAATTCATATTATTATTTTGTTTTATATCATTTTAATTAAGTAGATGTACGGAAAATAAAATAGATTTTATATATTATGTATTATGTAGAAAGTTCTTGCGCAATGTCATTAATGACGGGCACTGATTGAACCTGACATTTGCGTAACCAGGAGTTTATCGGCATTGTATTGTCTTCCGGGTCTCATAATCTAAATTTATCTTAATAATGCGAGGAAGCGAGTAAGTAACAATGGGGTCATCTGTGGATTATGTCAAAGTTATAACTATTATCCATCCGTCTTATCAACTTGATCGTTTTAATTTATTACACTTTCTTCGGACTTATCTTATATTTGATGAGAGTGAATGTTAATGTGAGTCTTCTCATTTGTGACAATGGTATATTCGCATCCGCGCAGATAATGACCACCATACATGATGATGGAAAATTTCTCATAGTAAACCACGTAAGTGGGTTGCGTTTCAGATTCAGTCGAAGTATATCTAGTATCGACTAGGCCGGCATAATTGTGTAGATGTCTATTTTAATATGACCGCACTTACCGTCAAGGGCATTGTTTGTCGTGCTATTATGAAAATAGTGTCATATTTTCCTATTTTGGATGTAAGCGAGCTATTCGATTGCTGTTTACGTTTTATTTCTGATTAATTACTTCTCCTTATTTTGTTAAACACAAAAACTTAAAGTATTCTAGGTAAAAAGTGTAGATGCCACAGTTATTTGATCAATAATCACGAACCAGAACGCATTTACTATAATAGCAGAAAGTTACGTAAATGTTTAATTAAATATTTCTTTACCTGCAGCGTCTCTAATCGATTATTTCGTTTAGTTTTTATTGTAACGCTTGATACACTTTATTGGGTTGCAATTATTTACTCGTTTCATGGTTTAAATTTACCGACACTTTTATATTTGCGCTTTGGGTATATTAACCTTAATGACGCGAAAAAATATTTTATGTCTTTCAATTTGTATAATTGGTACAAAGATTTGTGCTATTTTTCCTATCTATTATATTTGTACTACTCATAAAATAAAACGGCACGATGCATGTACATACACTAGGGGTGAAATCTATTATACCAATATGTAAAATTAAAATAATGATGAAGACTTCTCGAGTTAAGTGATGTGTGTTAGTGAATTTTAAGTTCAATGTCGTCATCGAATTGGTGTTATGTCTGGATAAGAAGGCACTAGCATTACTGTATACTATTTCCTCTTTTGGATTGTACAAGTTTAAACGCAACGTGTCGCAAAACCCGGCAAAGAGTGATATAATCATAATTAAAAAAAATGTTCTCGTTTTCGGTAACAAAGAACACTTGAGTAACGTCAAAATGATATCATGTTTAATAAGATATTATATCATGTTAAATAACTTGAACATGATAGAAATTTTGGAATAACAAAATTTAGTTTCTTAACGGTCGCAGTCTCCGAATAATAAAGTACATAGCATACCTTAAATAGAGTGGTATTCAATAGATTTATTGCTCAAGAAAGAGTTATGATATTAGCTTTATTGTTTCTCGTGAAACTAAACTACATTTGATCGCTTACCTGATACAACGAGTACATCCAAAAATTGACGAAAAACTCCACCAAGGTCACAGGACAGCGATGAAAAATATTAAATGTAAATTATAAATTCTAAATTAGTTAACATTAACCCATTTGACATTTTTGATGAAATCAGTACAGGGTCGTAAACGTTTGCGTTCGATGGTACCTCACGACCTCAATCCCAGTCATGATGTGTCTGACACCTTCGTGAAATGTCTGAAAAGTGTCAATGTTATATTCATTACTGCTTTATCTTCTGCGAAATACAATGGTGAAATCGTACATCAAGCGAGTCGTTACATAAAATTTAGTGCTCACACGTATGTTCTGAGAATACAAGTATATTTTATCCGATTTGTGTTTCCCAATCATAAGTGACGTGGATGATTTTGTTATCATGCGAAAAAAAACATTTTGCTGTAGTGTTATCAAATGTTCCACACGTCTCGATCGGTGCTAATTATAATGATTGTAAATCTTAATACCTACTAAGTCATAATGTAAACATTCACAGCAAACAAAGTAGAACAGATGGAATCTTATCAGGTCGATTAAGTGTTCATATGTTCTAGTCCCAATACAATGGCCTTACAGTGGAAAGCCACAGAGATGTAGATAATGATACTGGATATCAAATTATTTATCTGTCACAATTATTGTAATCGTGTTAGCACGAGACTGACGCGTGATATGTACACTTAACAATAACAAATGAAGACAACTGGGCCACATATATCACACGGAATAATCTGATTTACTATATATAAACCAAGTGTTAAATCTATTGTCGTAAATTAGCAGTTTTTCTGCTGCATTTCATGGTTTTATATTGGCATAACAATGAGGGTTAAGTGTGACAGAGTCCACCGGCAAATGATACCCATCTTTATGTTCGAAACCGGATATACACATACTAAACACGAAAAGCAACACATTTTTTTTATCACTAAGAGAAGTTTTCCACCGCTATTGCCGTGGACACTATCCGAGCTTATACGAAAGTTATAGTAGTTCGTAGGAGTAAGAACGTTTACCTTCTAAAGTTAGTAAGTAAAGAATTCTTACCCCTTCTATCCTTGTAATACAGTGTTACCCCAACACACTCTACCAACAACTTTTGAGTCTCTACCAATCTTACTGAACGTAACGGGTTTTCTGTGAGACAGCTGTACCTCTCTGCTCGAACTTGTAGATTTAACTACTTACAACAAGGCTCTACCTCTTACAGCAAGGTTCTACAACTTATAATACCGGAAGACAAAAAAACGCAATGCATCTACGATAATTTTTGAGTTGTGGACGTTCATTTATTTATTTATTTATTTATTCTTAACTGCACAAAGAAAAAAAGCACTTAAAGATATTACAAATTAAGTAAAAGTACAGATGGCGGTCTTATCGCTCTAGGCGATTTCTTACAGACAACCTTAGGATGGATATAAGAAAAGGGAAAAAAAAGAGAGGGCAGTCTAAAATTTAAAGGATACAAGCTCCAATTAAAAAAAAAAAACTGAAAATAAAAAAATAAAAATAATAAAATGTAATTGAATTATTTATATTTATATATATATACACAATATCCAATATATAATTATAATAAAAATCATATATACATACACACACATACACACATATACATACATATACATAATATACAAATACATACTATAAATTACCTTAAGATTCAAATGTAGGGAATTATACTTCTCAAAATGTCTGTTTAGAAGGAAAGGTAGTGGTCTTTAACCATTTTTTTGAATGAATTCAGTGTTTGAGCTTGTCTTATCACAACTGGTAATGCGTTCCACAGTCGAACAGCTTGCACTGTAAACGACTTATCCATGAAAGTTGTGACGTGCACTGGCATTCTCAATTGCAGATTCTCCGATGACCTCAAGGACCTTGAGTGAGACTCATGGAGAAATATAAAACGTTCTTTAAGATAAGGAGGTGTGAGAGGATTAAACAAGATATTGTAAAGAAGGGAAAGAATATGAGCATTCCGACGAAGTCGTATGGGTAACCACTTGAGCTTAGCACGAAACTCGGAAACATGATCATATTTGCGTAGACCAAATATAAATCTAATACAAAAATTTTGAAGACGCTCAAGTTTATTAAGTTGGTCCTCGGTGAGATTCAGATAGCTGACATCGGCATAATCAAGGATGGGGAGTAGGAGAGTTTGGGCAAGAGAAATCTTCGTGGTAATGGGTAGAAAATTGTGTAACCTTCGCAAGGACCCAGCGGAAGCAAAAACCTTACGGCTTAGCTCCCGAATCTGCGGACCCCAGGTGAGAGACTTGTCCATGTAAAGGCCAAGGTTCTTGACAGTATCACTATAAGGTACAGTGACACCATCACAGAACACAGATGGTAATAGGTCCCAATCAAGTTTTGATATCATCCTGGGGCTGCCGACAACAATAACTTGAGTTTTAGATGGATTGATCTTCAGTCCATAGGCTTTGCTCCATGTACATATATGTTGGATGTCAGTGTTGATGAATCCAATCGCATCGACCATCTTGTCCAAGGGTGCCCGAGTATAAATTTGCAGATCGTCAGCGTAAAGGTGGTAGGATGAGCGAAGATTATTAGTAATGGAATTAATAAAGAGAGCGAAGAGTAAAGGAGATAACACGCCGCCCTGAGGTACACCAGCAGATACAGAGCACCAAGAGGAAAAGCACTCCTCAAAACAGATGCGTTGCTGGCGACCATACAGGTAACTACGAAACCAACGAACTGCCGTTGGAGATATGTTAAGAGAACCCATTACGCCAAGTAGTACGTCGTAATCGACAGTGTTGAAGGCATTACTGAAGTCCAGCAATGCCAGAACAGTCAGCTTACCTTCCTCCATACCCGACCTGATGCCATCCGTAATATGAGTTAGAGTGGTGGTCGTGCTATGCCCAGGACGAAACCCAGATTGGAAAGGATTTAGGAGATCGTGTTTGGAAAGGAAATCATTCAGTTGGGTGTGGATTAGACGTTCAAGGACTTTGGAGAGGAAAGGAAGAATGGAGATAGGACGAAAATCTGTAAGATTGAATGCATTGGATTTTTTAGGAATAGGAATAATATGTGCTTGTTTCCAAGCAGCAGGAAAGATGCCAGATGAAATGGAATTGTTGAGGATATGGGAGATGATAGGAAGGATTTCGTCTATGATAGGGAGAATCATATTACGGCTGACACAGTCGGTGCCCGTCGCATTAGATGAAATGAGCGCAATGGTCTTTCTAACATCACAATCGGCAAATTGTTTAATGACGAAAGCAGAGCATTCGGGAGTCTTGAGGGTCGAAAGGAACTTAATAGTGCTATCTTTCTTCGCCTTATCATAGAAAGACGAGGAAGAAAAATGAATATTTAAAGAATTTATATCGATAGACTTACAAGAGGATTGTTGTTGAGACTTACCCACTCCCAGTGTCTTAAGAAATTTCCAAACCTTAGTTGGATCTCCGTTTTCGACTGAATTGTGAATATGTCGGCGTTGAGCATTTCTACACACCTTTCTGCAATGATTGCGGATTGAGACGTACTTCTGCCAATTTAACTCATTGGGTCTACGATTATATCTGGACTTGGCCGAAGCTTTTTTAGCGATCAGTTCTTTGATATCGGCTGTAAGCCAAGGAGATGGTAGGTGTTTAAGTTTGACTGGCCGGACAGGTGCATGCTTGTCGAAAAGATCAATTATATTATTGGTGAAAATAACAACTTTATCATCAACAGAGTTAGCACTGAGAAGGGGACTCCAGTCAATGTTGTCGGCATCCTCGCGAAGATCAACAAGATTTATACCCCGAAAATTTCGTTGAAGCAGGATTTTGGGTAGGGCTTTAGGAGGACGAAGACGATAAGACAGGAAAAGTAAATCATGGGACGAAAAGGCGTCAGCAGGAAATTGTCCATGTTTAGCCACATGACTTAAGGAGGAAACGAAAATGAGGTCTAAAAGAGAAGGAGAACAGTTGGGAGAGTGATGGGTCGCAGAGAGTGGAAGAATGGAAATAAATAATTCATGGGCGCTGATAATAACATATTATTATGTGATCCGCCTACTCGTGATATTCAGCGCTTCAAAAATTGTATAATTATAAATAGAATTCAATATTAAGCACAATAATGTAGATCGCACTCCAATATGTGTCTGTATATTACGATAAGACAAAGCAACATTGTATTGGACATAGAAGCCTCTTAATGTCAAATGGTAGGTACTCAGCGCTTGCTGATGTACTTACATACTAATAAGAAAAGAGATTTGTAATAAAATAAAGTCTGATAAATTCGATTACATCATTTTCTTTGAGACGATCACTTAAACCGTGTTTCATGATCAATGTATGATTTGAATGAAAATAAACTTAAACGACGCAGTCAACAACTTTAATATGATAATAATTCATACACCTATAATTTTAATGATATAAACAATATGCTGTTTGTTATAAAATATTGCACGTTTGTAATTCATTTGAATTATTCTAGAAGTAAATAACTATATCAATATTTTTGTTATGATTTTCATAATTACTTGTGGATACATCAAATATTATTGTAAGAAAACTAATCTGTTTGGTTCGAAATATATTTACCAGTTGGAATGATTACACAAAAATACTGTACGTGGAGTACATTAAATAGAAACTTTTACCATATTTACTTCAAAATACCAGTATATTTTTATTCTTTCCTTTGAGTAAGTATCTAAGTAAGCATTGTTTTATTCTATAACAGTTTCTAGTTGAGTGCGAGAAAAGAAAACATGATTAAGACTTGAGTTAATTATTAATATTTTTATGCAATGGATACGCGGTTTTATGCTCATTGCATGTGTAAAATATGCATAGTACACATAAAACATAAACATAGCGGATCTTAGTAACTAGCGCACCTTTCTTTTCTTTATTATGAGCAATTTGCATGGATATTAGCTTGTTGCTTAAATTGTATTGTTTTTTGCTAGAAGCGTAACAAAGTGTTGTACAAATCCATTTTCGATGTTATACATACATTCCAAACTGATTTTATGTACACGAATGCTGTTTCGTTGCCGCATCTATTGTAACTACTATTTTGCAATGTTTGATGTATTTGGACATCCATATTGTGGTTACTTAGAAAGCAATTTTACTTGTGTAAAAATAACGTAAGATATAAACGCGGAGAACATCAAGAGAATTATGATTTTTATGACAGCATTATTCCTTTCGCAAACTTTGAAAGTATTTGGAATAAACATTATTAATATTAAATCTTGAGTTTCGTTGGATATCCCTTTGAAATGAGACGGGATGCCTTCATCATACATAAAAGTATACACAATGTACACACGTGCCAAAATTTTCCCTCGCAATCAACCGAGTTTAGTACTGCTATGGCAGTGAATTGGGATTTATTTAATACCGGAGTTTTTAGTCATGCACGTAATTTGTGGCTATCGAAGATTTTCACAAAGGAAGGTTACTAGATATTTCACTTATCGAATTTGTACTAGTATGACGGATCTTCAATATCCTTCCTCAAATGCATCACATTTAATGGTACCTATAATTATTTATTAAATTATTATAATATTTAAATATCTAAGACTAAGTAGACTATATACAGATTGAAATTATTTAATATACATTATAAAGTAATTTCATTGCTACTGATCTTGACCATTATTATAATGGGCATTTATTGTGCTGAAGTGAACATTAAATAAATAATTTATAAGTCTATTATTTTTATATTCATGTTCAATCACAATTTAATTGTTAAGAACTCGGCACGATTTTCAATAGAATTTTATAGGAATAAATTGCTATTCATGCAAAGACCCTGTGATGGGTTTAGTTATCTATATCCAACAATATGTTGAGGAGTGTAAAATAAATGTGTGTATTGAGTATTCACACATGGCGGTTGCCCGTGACCGCAGGCGGCAGACCGCTGCGTTGCGTAACCCGAGCCATGCGATGGCCGGCGACATACTACGAGCCGTGGTTCAACGGGTAAAGGTCCCGAGCCTCCCACGATCCCACCCTCAATATACTAACCTTTTTCGGATGCCCTAATATGATAGTGCCGTTTGTAGAGTACGAAAATTCATTTTATCACCAGAATAATAATCTCCGAGAGTTTTAGTAGGTACTCATTGTAGAAATCATAACATATTTAGGACCAGTGATCAGAAATGTACTACAACGATAAATACCTACTTACAGTATGTGTTTTCTTTCAGTTGAATGAACTTACAGTTTATATTAAATTTTAAGATGTTTTGATTATTTTTTAAAGGCTATTTAGTTTATTACACAATTGACGGTGTGAAATGCATGCTTTATAAACTCAAAAATGCCTTTGACTTAAAAGTCAGTAGATAACTATTTAGCACACGGCTGTTATTGAAATGTTAACTTATTATATTTAATGGTTACGGAATTTCAATATTCAAGTATAATAGTTATAGCAGAGTTTATAATAAAAGAACATGGTTAGATATGCATCTTAAACAAATGTGTTTGTGGTTGACTATTAGGTCATTCACGTTTTGCGGTGATTTATCTGCAATGTGTTCATAATTGATCCCTGACCTGTAATTATCAAATATAAGTTATTCATGTTATAAGAAAGACTGTTTTATCAGTGTTTATAAGAATTCAGTTTTAAATAAGCTGTTTTTTTTGTAGTAACTAGACTAGACCTATCAAACTATAACTGAATACCGGGTCACCCCAGCGTAGACCGCAGTACTATATTTAATAAAGTACCTTCTATCAACCCAGTGTAGTTTCTTTGGTTCAAGCGTTCTTTAAATTATTTGTGAAGGAAACCAGAGTCTAGCATTGAAACGTGTATAAAGATTTATGTACATATTATATGAACACGATACAGCTATTTAAGAAGTAGATAAATTTACTTTTAAACGGTGGTCGCCTGTTATGTCACATAGCTTGAAGCTGACGTAATTGTTTTTCTACATGTATTCGGAACCATACATCATTGCACATTTCAAGGTTGAATGGTAATCATTTATCAATTACCTAATAGGAGTCGATGTCGAGGTTATTGAGTACATCGTCACTTAACGGAGATGCGGCCCTTTTTGCACCTGCACTTTGCCGGTGACATAACTGGCCGCATAAAACCTTTATTACACATGCAATAAGCATAAAAACATTGATGTAATTTGAATGCTTGCCCACATCTACGAAACCAAATGTTTTTTGTTGTATTTACGACTGTTGTTATTATTTGGTATTTATATTTGCAGACAATGAAAATTATTATCAAACTTCCATGACCTATTGAATGTATTTGATTAATTCAATTCGATATTGACTTTAGTATTTTTGATTTAAAACATGATTGCAAGCACACAATAATACACACAATAAATATGCGTTGACTGGCAGTAATATTTTTATTCTACAACAATTTTACATTGCAATAAGCATGATGAGATTCATTGTTCAAATGAAATTGTCGGTGACACATTAATTCTTATTCTTCCTCTGCATCGTGTTTTCCACCATCCTCAAAGGACAAAGGAACTCTGGTGTCTCAGCTGTTATTAGCTTTCTTATATTTGGACGATTATTGTCTGTCAAGTAAACCGCTTGCTCATTTGCCGCTAATATGCAAATAAAATAACTAGTATCCAAATATATAAAAGTTGAATCGAGTACCGCAATAAGAATTCGTGTCTCAAGGATTGCGGGGCTGACAAGCATATTAAACATATACGATGTTTACAAATAGATTCTCAGTTATAGCCGACCCAAACCTGCCTCCAGCCTTAAGATAAGTAAAGTATCGTACTGGACTGTGATGTTTTGTACTCATCCAAAGATCTCTAAAACGACTTGTTTTTAACTACAAAACAGTGACATTTAAATATGTCTTAAAAGTTGCAATGAAGTCATTGTGTGGGAAAGAAAGTTTTATCACTTGTGCGATGTCTGGGTTTTGGACATTGAACTTAATGTTTTACTCCGCGTAGATAAAATAATTTTATATTAATAACAAATTGTCGCCGGTTAGTAAATTTGTTTACACTATTTTATTGTAATAATGAACACAATAATAAATTTGCGCGCAATATAATTAATATCTTAGATTTATTCACGAGGTAGTAATAGTAATAGTCTATTTTTTTAATTAATCGGTGATATTTCTTGTCCACTAGGTAAATTTAATTTGCAAAGTACTTAAAATGTACACAGCACCTACGTCGTTTTGGTTCGAAACATTTAATATACATTTTATAATCTATTTCAAATTATATTTCAAGATAAATAAGTAATACTTAAATTCGTATTTAGCCGGTGATTAATATATGTAATATATTTAATTTTCTTAGATATAATCATTTGGCATACAGATAAGTATTATAAGCCCAAATTTTAAATCCGTTTATTAATTGTGTTGTGATTAAACAGCATACAGATAAGGCGAGAACCATGTGGTATAATACTGAATTGTATTGCTGGGTGGAAGGTAGCTATGTCCCACGCGACGATACATTGCCGGTATATCACGTCTGAGTGTTATTTGAGTTGTAATCAATCTTATTAAGGAAAATACAGTGACTTCTTCGAATAATTCTATTGTATGCCAAGAATATGCAAGCATAAAGCAATTTGCAGCATCTTAATAGATAATGACAGATGTACATAATATATTGTAACAGAACAAATCTTTATCAAATTCATTACAGTGCAGATAAAATCATAAAATGTTTATAACAATGGGCTTGCAAACTAGTAAGTGCTAAAACATTTGCTTTTCAAGTTCAAGCCTGGTATGCATGCAAATACCGATGGATACAGGGTGCTATTTAGTTGCGAAAGCTATTGTGTGTGGCGCCAGGAGTGAAGTCAGTGAAGGTGACTCCGCCTCGGCCGTGTTTGAACTATTATACCACACTGTAACATCTGAATACCAGTCCGAGAGCCTTGACGTGTCCATCACTCAGCCGATGTGTTATTGTTGTTCTATATTTGCAGTCTTGATATTGTAAGAATATCTTTCGATTGGATTACGTGCAGCCTATTATTATATGGATTATTATGTAAGCTTACGGATGTGATTTGTAAAGTGAATCTGTAAACAAAACAGGAAATTCTGAATATTACTTTATACCCTACAACAATAGCCTTTAAAACAGCATTAGGTTATTGTTCATAATGTGGAAATTATATGCGTATTTCGTCACACATTCCTTTAATTTCACTATAAATCAGATCTTTCGCTAATGAAGTACTTAGAGAAATTTACCTACATCACACATCTCGATACGTGAGATGGTAATATTACTAGAGGTTTCACAAAGATGCCACTTGATGTCTATCGCTGACCTAAATTGATTCTTGCATTACGGTTTATGCAAAGGCATAAGTACCAATCTATCGATTAAATCCTTCACACACCAGTGGGAATGGTCAGAACAAATATTAGAACTAGTTTTATAAAAAAAAAAATCTAACGTAACAGTAAAGATTTTCCTATTAGCTTATTTCTAATCATATTTGTTAGTGTGTTACATTCATCTACTACGTAAGCAACTGATTATACGCACAACGTAATTAACGTCATAATTTGGACTTTGGAGTATTTTGTTCGTTGCTAATGTTACTCCTGTAGGTACTTATACATTATCTAATGTTTTTTTCGTTTCAGACATCAGTTAAGTAGCACAATGACTTGGCGAACATATATGTTATGAACTATAAAATACCAATATAATTATATAAATAAAGAGAAATAAGAGATTATTTAAATTACATTTAGAATGATAAAGTGTGGACCAATTAAAGTTGTTTAATATTTGTATTTACTGAGGAAGATAAAGCGGTCGTCACTTGCCCCAGTGGGGTCTATTTGATAAGTAAGAATTTTCCATTATCATATTGACAGGAATTCGGAATCATTGGAATAAAGATAGGCGCTTTTACTGCTATTCCAGTAGACGTTAATTTATTATTTACTGAATGTTAAATGCCCATTAGTGCATAAGTTGCCCAAAGATATATTCTAGAACAAATAATTGATTATTTTTTCAGTGGCATGTGCACTGCTCGTGCGTCATTACATTTTATATGATAACTAATCGTAATTATTCCATTTTTGTCTGTAAATATACGGACGTATAATAAAACAATCCCAGTCTAACAGGATGAAGATATGATAAATGGATCAACATTTTTATCATATTTTTTTTTAATATTCGTGCGCAGATAATGTCCTTTATTCATAAGGTAACAAATTGTTTTTTGTTTTCTTCAGGTTTATGCATCTTTATATATTTTTGATTGAATGTTTATGATTACTTAATTCGTTTATAAGTAAACACAGAAACCCATAATCAACACTCTTGATAGAAAATGGCAATCGAGAACATCGACAGCATCAAAGGTTTCATTTTTTTAACAGGGAGTTTGAAAGGAGTTTTAAAGGGTAGGAACATTATCCCGTCAGTTTTCTTTGAAATACTGGTACTGATCGATTAAGCAATCGCAAATTCATGGCGTGATTACACATCTTAGATTTTTTACTTTTTCCATGTTAAATTTGCACAGTAAATTTACTTACAAACACCCGGAAATAAGGTTTTATTTTTTAGAAATGGCAAAGATATCATTCGATAATGATAACGAAAGCAACCAATTTGGTAATGAATAATGGAAACTAAACATAATTAGGTGACCATTTTATCTTTCGACTACATCTTTGGGTATCCAATTTATGTCACTTTATCAGTCGCGTCTGGCTCAAGAACGATTACAAATATAAATAATTAGGAATTAGATTGATAGCTATGAAGGCATATAACTTCCATTAACGTTTCTAGTAGCGACATCTTTTGACATACTTATTAGTTATTAAGTGAACCTGATAACTGTGCTGGTAATTCAGTGAACGTATTATACAAACCGTCCATGGTGGCAATATACCATAAAACACATTACATTAATAAAATATCATTTTTAAATAGGTAACACAAAGTGTTGAAATATGTAATTTCTATGTAATTTACATACGATGAAATCGACTTTTTTCTTTTTCATCCAAATTAATAATTCTTAATCAACTAACAGTTCCATAATTTAGATATGAAAATGATGTATGATATGAAAAACAATTAATGTTACAAACAACGGCTTTTAATGCCCGGCAAATTTCGCCATGACATTTTGTTTCTTGGCAGTATAACTAATCTACTACGTGACGGAAATATTACACACTGCTGGGAACAAAGCAAATTACATTTTGTATATTTCATACAGTTTGGTTTACAGCACATCTATAAAATTAAATTCATATTAAATCATTCGCATAAATGTGGTAGATTGTAAAAAACGCAATAAAATGAAGAAAATATGACCAGTTACGCCGAAATTCATCAGAATAATTTGTTGGCGTGTTGGCCTTGTGCAAGCGTTGCATTAATTGTTGTATTTGTTTTGTAAATGCCGCACGATTCACAATCGGTTATAAATTCATTGATATGTTTATGTTACGTTCGCTAGAGCGGGCGTGTCGACATGGATTCCACAGGGTATTGCAACCAAACTGTGTACAGTTTTGGTACGTGATTCTCCACGCGGTTTTTAAACCCACACACATATGATTAATTTTTGAGATATATACATTTCTTTTACATATAGCCTTGCAATAGGTGGCTGGATATGTTTAAAGATATTGCATAATTCTTTATAATAAACTTGATGCGCGCTGTTAATGGTTTAGTTATAAACAATTGACAAAGCCAATAGTCCTTACTACCTGTTCAATTGTACAAATTACGTTTCCAGTAGCTTTAGAAAAAATTGACATCTCATAATCAAAGTTGACATTTTCAAAATTTGACAATTCCGCGTGCTAGTCATGCGCATAGAAGGCGAAACTGTGCGCATGGCGACATTTAACCAATAAACACGGCACATTATTGTCGTCTCCTCGTAAATATGATGTTCGTGGGAAGGCGGACTGGTTGATCGCGCTTTATGTGCCCGCGATAAACAGTGATTTCCGTTTACATTGGGCAAACCGGAACTTCGTAACAATCCAAATTTATATGGATTTGTATTGGACAAGTTGCTTGTAACACTTAGCTTGCAGTATTTACAGAAGATAATTTTGGTCACTTTCTATAAGCGGTTTTTAGTTAGGAATATCTGGCATGTGCCGGCTCTCATTATTTGGGTCTACAACGCTCTAGTAGGTATCTACTACAAGCTTTACTCAATTTCAATAAGTCCGTACACATAATAGTCTATACTCCTTAGATATAATGTATCTCTCATTGCAAAGGTTCCACAAGTTCAAATGCCTTTTGAAGACGATTACTCGTACTTTAATTACACTATTCACACATCTTAGTTGAATGTAATCATTAAAGTTTATTTGTGCGTGCTATTATACTACGTGAATATTAATATAATTACAAAGCGAGTGTGTCAAACCGAGGACATTCATCTCGATGCGACTGACTCATCTTGTAGTGGGCTCACAATGCCTCCTATTGTGTAGTTTTAGCAGGTGCATACCATTATTCATCACTACCTACCTACTAAACATAAAATTTTGGCGCGATTAACTAATTTGATCTTGAAAAGTTAAAACTTATTTATTACATAGTACATTAAACAAAGTTTCAAAAGTGCGTGGTAGCCTGTTGGTAATGGACCAGACGCGGCCCACAATATGTTTACGGTGGTCGCGAGTTCAAATCCCAGGGCACACCTCTAACTTTTCGGAGTCATGTGTGTAGGTATTGTTAGTCAAATACCACACACTATAACGGTGAAGGAAAACATAATATGTAACAATCCGCCAACCCGCACTAGGCCAGCGTGGTAGACTATACGGCCTAACCCCTTTCAATCGTTCTCCCGATCGTAGAGGAGGCCCGTGCCCTGCAGTGGGACATATATGGGTTGATACAAATACATTAAATAAAAGTACTTACATATGGGATAGAACAAAGTAATCTGAGAAAATAGAGATTTGGCATTAGTAATGAAATTGTATTGGTTAGGTACTTGAAAATATTAAGCCCTACCTACAAAGAAATTAATTTAGGTCCTTATAATGTTCGTCAGTAAAGATAAAAAGTTTAATTCGTTTTACTCGCTCGAACTAATGACTTTCCCCGCTGGTTAATCATGTCATACATTGGCTCATAGTCGATACTTGGTGAAATACAGTAATTTGCATTAGCAATGCGCGTCGTAATCTTACGCCAGTACACTGTTTTCAGCAACATAGTCGGTGTTAGTAGGCTTAAGTTAACAACTTAGACGACCTATTAAGGTTGTATCTAGCCGCTGGAAATCAGCTGTTTCCAACGCGACTCTATGGAAATCCTTGAAATGCTTATGTTCAACAGTGGATTTTTTTCGCAGAAGATTTAATTGTACTCTTTGAGAAGCATCATAAGAAAACTTATGAAATCTTATATTTTCTTAGTTTTATCCCCCGTCAGGTCATAATCTTTGGCCATACTTAGTTTGGAGAAGGTAGGCAGTGCACATCAAAATTATAAGAGTGAAAGGAACCTAGATAGCATTCCTAATGTAATTCTTACATACCCCTGGTTATTGCAGATTTTTCCTTAGTTGCGCTTATTTAATTATTAACTAGTTAGTTTTTATTTAACACAAAACTATACTAAAATAAGTTCAACGTATGTACTCCTAATCTCATGACATGATACGTTAGAGTCCTTATCAATCTAGTCAAGGGTAGATTCCGATGTTTATGTTTACGTAGGTAGTAACCCCGCTATCTGCGGGTCGGGTTGGTGTGGTCGACCCAGCTGGCACACACACGCTATGCACTTACATATTGATGCGCATTAAATACATCATTTATTAACCTAGGAGTAAGCTTTAAACATTTGCCGACATCCGATATGATTGAGAAATTACACTCTGTGATAAATGGATTCGCAACCTTTATTAGGTGCGGTATATACGCCTGTAATCAATTTACTATCTAGTGTTAGCCTTGACATATAGATAGTAAAATTCAGATATTTGTGGTTTGCTTTCGTATTTTAATGTTAGATTTTGAGATTAAACTATACAACATTTTTGAGAAACTACCGGTTCGTAAACAGATGTATGCCGATTTTTTAAATATAGTCCATTATATTTTATCGCAAGTATACATATTTTACAAATATTACAAAAATACATCCGGTTTGAACATTCTAATATTGTTTATCTACAATTGGAACTCCGATTCTTGAATGGTCATGCAACCTTTATGATCTTCTACTTTAACTCATTTGAGATACTAAAATATTGCATAACGGCTAACATTTAAATCCTTTTCAATTTGTCGCGTTTTGTAATCACATTAACCGATGTTTACTCACATTATGCTCCCGATCGGCATTCATCTGTGTCACGTTTGTTTACAACCTCGGAGAAAGCAATTATTTCCACTAACATGTGCTGTAGTTATGTAGGTCAGTTGTTATTTGTTCGTCTTACATAAGTTGAAATGATTACTAATTCATCTAAACAGCGCACTTTGTACACAATTCAACAAAAACCTTGCTATACACATAACCTATCAATGTAATGCACTTGAACTACAATAGTTTGTTTTTCAATAAGCCTTCGATATTATAATAAGGTGCGCCGTTTGGCCCTGAGGCTACATTCGGCAATGTTACGCATTCGGACGTGTTTTGTCAAATGTAGAACGTGCCATACTACATCGTGCCAAACCGCGAACTAGACAGGTAAATTAATAAAGCGCGTATGTAGACTGGACTTGAGTATTAATGTAATCAGTGCAAAAAGTCATAGGTCCTAAACTTGTGTTATTAATGATCGAGTATTTGTGCACAGCCGTCACACGTTGAGCATTTTGTAGGTGTCTTAGTGCGCATTGCTCACGACACTGTTACAGGCAATTTGCATGCCAAATACGCATTGTTGTTGTTTCACAACATCTGAAGAAATAGCTCGCTCGGATCAATAAGACTACGTGATTTGTTTTACAATGAAATCATGAACGAATGAAGCTAGAACAAACGCAACTTTACAATAATGGTTCTGTGTGTGCAACTAAATTGTATGTGTATTGTCCTCAACTAAATTGAATTTTCAAATATCAAATTATGAAACAATGGAACGGCCATTGTTATATTACTAAAACCCAAAACAAAACATATGCACAATACAATTTAAAAAATATTGAATTTTTAAATACGAATATACGGAATCTGAAGGAACCTACATAAGTGTTATATTCATATCATCCTGGATAATTATCAAGGTACTATATGGATAGTAATGATGATAAAACCCTTCATAGTAAACCAGGTTAACGTAGTGCATTACGAATTCAGACTATTTATATCCGGTTTCGGGTAGGCAGGCTAGCATCATTATTGTGAATACTCTTTCCACTGTCGTTATTATGTTGTATTTTTTGTTCGATATATTGTCAATATAGAACAATGTCTTTCCAATTCAGTAGATTATTTGAAACTGTCAGCATATAATATCACTCTGACTACAGGTCAAGTGGTCTGTGGAGTGTGACTCTCAATCTTCCGACTTAACTACGTCGATACATCAATTTACTTTTTGTGTGATATACATTACACTAAAATAATAACCCAGTTATGATAATGACTTTGTTTCTTACTGCCACTCGGTATTTCTACAAATGATCTTTTTGCAACACATACTCATGGTTGTTTGTCATGTATTGTCATTTGAAGAGGAAAAAAAATCTGCTATTTGGGCTTGTTTAAATATTTCACGGATATGTTTAAAGGTATCACAGGTGTCGATATTAATTACTAATTAATATGTAAATGATCTACGGAGAACATTTTCAAATATTATCCTTTAAAAATATTGACATGTTAAATACATGACAATATTTTTTGAAGAAAATCTAAATTATATTTTGAATACCATATTAAGTATGTACAAGATATTTTTCTCGTAAGATCGCTAACGAAAACTTTAATAGATATCATGCGTTATGTTATATTATGCGTTATGTCGCATTGACAGACTTATGATGATGTTTTTTAGAGACTACATGTTAGGTTCAATTATCGACTATTGAAAATTTGTTTGAATGACTATTATTATCAAAATATTTTTCTATTATGTAGTTCTTAGATTATTGATCCAGGGTCTACATCACATCCTCAATTATCACGGTCTTACCAACTGTCAGTTATGCACAGTTATGCCAAGGTTAATTGGCTTATTGGCAGAGGAACCTCGAAGATTGGTGCGAATGCCAAACAAAACAAAATGAGCTTATATAATAGTGAATAGTCTAATGACTAAGTTATGTAGGCGTTTGTTAACAAACGTTCATACGCGTTCGTCTTCTGTTAGCCAAGTTGTATTTTCATTATACAAATATAGTTTTTGTCATTATACATCGTCACGTAATAGTGGTTGTAATGAGCATTAAATTTGCTTGTTGAGTGAAATACGCTAGACCGGCGCGGCGCGGCGGTCAATTCAAGAGTTGTTAAAATAAATTTAACTTTTTTCGGTCGCCATAAACATCTCGTTTTTGTGTAAATTATCTAAAGTTAGCATCATCTGTTGAAATAGACTTCTGGTATGTATGCATGAGTTTTTATTGTAGTCTTGTTGGTCAAATGGTTATGTAGTCACAAAACTGGTAGAACCAGTAGGCAATTGATGAATGCACAGTTTTTTTGTAGCGAATATATTTCTTGTGTTTATCTTAAGGCGGAAATTTTGTTGAATTATACATCTATGATGGTATATTATACAATATTTATCTGAAATCACGTGTTATAAATTAAACGTGTTGCACTTAAAAATATTTCTAATTTAAATTATTTTGATTTATGCATATCGTGGTATTTTGCATAAACCTTGCCTCATCATTAACAGCCGTAGGCATAAGCAATTAATTTTCTATAATAACAATTATCCTACGATACAGTTCAATTAACCTCTAACCGGATGCTTGTAGAACAAGTTGACCTCCTGAGCCATCATTGCTTTATATTTAGCTAGTAAATCACGAATCCTAGCTCATACATTAACCGCAGCCTGTAACTTAGCACGCATTCGTGACTTGCCACCGACTAATCTATATTGTATTAGCTGCTAGATTTTTTATATCTCAGATTGAAATATAAGACAGGTGTTTCACGATAAGGAAATGAAATATACAGAGCGAATGTATGATTTTTTTTAAAGACGATTTACTGTGAACAAAACTCATGGAAGGCTTTTTTTCTGTATCTTCTGTATCTGTATGATCTTAAAATCATCGCATTCGATTCCTCGCTAGGCAAATTTATCGATAATTCAAAAATGTAATTATGACGTTTTAATTTTCATTATAATGGGGCTCGTGACTCCTTTAAGCATTTTTCGTTATTTCTTATAGTTTCGGATTTGGCCATCCACGCCCACTTGAAAATTCACCCTGTATATTTAAGCATTACTAATGCTCTACATTATATACCCTTTAGTTGTAATACAGCTGCAGTTAATTGGTTATTAATGTTAATTGCTAATTGTCTGTATGTAATTTCGCTTCACCGATGTGCTAGTTTATAAACATTTTTGTATCAGGCTTTATTCGTAATGTTGATCATCCAACCTTTGTATCGGTTAAACAACTTATAAATTTCGATGAAGAATTTAATCCAATAGGTAATACAATGAACCGGCATTCTCTTTTACGTATTGTTAATAACCACGTCAGAAATATGCATGTTCCATAGTCATATTCGGTAATCACATTGATTGGCCATTTCAAAAGGATGCACAATACAAACGCACCGAATACAATAGCGATGGCCAAGAACTTTACGAATGGGCTATTTTTTATTTCTATAGGTACGGCGTCGGGACGTGACCCGACAGGTATGCGGACGCCTATTTTCGTTACTTAAAGTTCAACCTTAACCGAGGAATCCGTGTGTTTGATACAAATGTCAGCCAAAGGTCGGTGGGATGGCGCGGGTTGCTGGCGGGCGCTTTTGTCGTAATGCTAGGCATTTATATGCGTTTGAACATGCACGTAACTAGAATTTGATATGGGGGTCAAATTATGATATACATTTGTGGCAGAAAAAAGTCGAATCATATTGCTATATGGACAATATTGTTTAAAAAGGAAATACTATTCTTTCAACTAATTGCGGTTGGTGAAATTAGCTAGCTTGTATGTCTTCCACGTATGTTTATGCGATATTGATTTTTGTATCTGATAAAGTGAACCGCCAGATTTTCTATAATTACGTGCCTGTATGGAATTGTTCGAATAACCTCGTGACTCGTCGTCGAGGTGAACAATTGAGATCGAGCGATTAAAACGCTGCTTAATATTCAGTTCTACAGTTATTGCCAGCAAGTCGTGATAATAGTTGATGTCATTACTATATCAACATGAATCTAGCTCTGGGTTTTATATGTATTTAACTCAGCTCGCTTTTTCTTTTCTTTTTGTTTTAATAATTTAGTTTTTCATGGCGTAAGTACGGTCACATTTAACATGATCTAATGGTTTATACGGCAGTTTCCACAAAACTAATTTAAACCAAACTTGTTCGAACGGTTATCTGTTAATTTTTTATTTAGAATGCAAGGCATGTATCGATACACATATGACAAAACATATTCTTTTGAATTAAAATATCGAGGTCGCGGCATCGTTTTGCATACGCGTGTATTTGTGTTTACTCTGTCTCATGCACTTAATATTACATATTCATGCTCCAAGACGGCAAATGTAGGCGTCTCTTGGGTTATGGTTGTAATTAACGCCACCTAACGGCATAGTTTACAAACATGTCTGTAATGACATGTATCAATTTGACAAGTGACATTTTCACATATTCCCACAACAGATCATTCAAGACATTTAAATAAATTAGCTTTGCAATGTACACACCGGAACCTATGATCTTATTCAATTACATTCGTCGACCGACTAGGCAAATTGTTTGATGTAAAATTTCATTCAACTAAGGCGTAACTTATGCAGCGGTAATCAGTGTTTCAAAGGGCATTGACAAGTTAAGATATTCAATGTTTATTAGATACTTTAAAATCTGAAATGTAGGTTACATAAGATATAGCAATTGTTGCCTAATTTACTAATGTTCGGTAAATACCACAGAATGTATAAGTTGTAGTTATTAAAAAAGCATTAGCTTATATGCAGTTAACACCGATAGTGATAAGAATAATTTGCAACAGTTGATAGCGTCAAGAACACCAACTTTTCAGGTGTACCCTATTTCGATTTCTATAAGCTTGGCTGGTTAAATTATAACAATATACCTATAGAACCCACACGACATCTTAACTATTGGGTGCTGAGATCTTCAAATACCTCCAACGCAGCTTCCGATTACATAAACCGCGTAATACTTACATTCTAATCCACGCGACCACGCCACCGCGCCACCGTAATGTATGGGTGACTTTTGACATTGCCATCTATTTTATAAACAAACGATTTTCTTTTCCGTTGTGATGCGACTAAGCTTAAAATGTGTTACAAAATGCATTAGGCATTAACCTATATGCTAATTGTTGTGTCATAATTGCATAAAAATGTAAGAAACTTTAATTGGAGGTAATAAATATTTTTTAAAAGAAACTTTAAAGTGTCCGCATGAATCTAAATTCATCATAGTAATAAGGAAGTGTCAAAATATTTGGTGTTATTAAATTATTACAGAACAGTAGTTTCGAAAAGTTTACCAATTACCATGCTACCTATGAACTCTACAATTTCAATATGTTCGATTACGAATAAAATATAATTCAATGTTACAAATAGTTATGAGAGAGTGAGGGGCTCTATCCGACTTCCTTATCAGCGTGTCAAGATACACCATTTACTCGCCTACCTGCATCTTTAGGGTATTAAGTGTTGAACACCCTCAAATCTATGGTTGAAGCGTATGTGCAGTTGTGGATTTCCTTTTTTTTTATATATTATAGGGGGCAAACGAGCATGCGGTTCACCTGATGGTAAGTGAACACCGGTGCCCATGGACTAAAACGGCTAAAACGATAGTCGAGGACATTTTTAGGTCGAAAACGCTTTCTTTAAGATGGAAAATGAAAAATACTGAGTCAACAATTCTCTAAAAAGCGGGAATCATAAAATCGGTGCTTCGCTACGAGATCAATAAAATGTACATATTAGATTATTATTAAATTTTATGTAAATAATTATAAAAAGTTAAATTAAACTGCAAATCAGATAAGCTGACAAGGTATTTGATAAGGGTATTATTTTGGATAAATAAAAGCAATCAAAGGCGACAAACTAAAAGAAGCAACTGATTATTTATTTATTTATTTATAAATACTTTATTGCACACCACACAAATTATTACATACAAAAAATGTAAAGCGCATAAATATGCAATGCAACGAATGCAACGAAAAGCAATACAAAATAATGGTCGAAGTTAACTGGCACCAGAGGCGTCCGCGTGATGTATGGCGCTTAAGTGATTAACTACTTTCAAATGTAATAAAACGCTAATTCACACGTTTGCGACACACGTCCGATCGATGAATTATTAACTTTACATAACGTTATTGGAGTGTTAATTAATTGGATATGTTTATAACGTGAGGAGAGTGTCATGTAACACGAGCCGTCGTTTATCATATCTAATTAGAAGAAGAAGATAGTCATAAATAATATAAACTTATAATATTTGTTATTTATAATTTGTTGATTATGCGATAAATTAGTGTTGTTTTTAACCAAGAATAATGTTCAGCGTAACTTAATATATTCCACTAATTTCTTCTGCAGATTTCCAAATATGATTAAAAGAGTCGGTAATTAAGTTTTACGGCGGTAAAAGATTTATTACATGTTATAGGAAGTGAATTCTTCTAAAAGTTCGAATTTAATTTGATTTTCGTTCATTTTGTTTATTGCTTTTTTATCGTTTATGGAATTGTAGTACAAATTGGTGTGCAACAAATAATTATTTGGATTAAATGGTCGTTATATTGAAATATTTTTTAGATTTCTATTTATTTATTCTTGTAAAAACATTATAAAATAATTACAATTAGTTTCGTATCCTTGCATATTATAGTAATTGGTTATTTACTGCTGTGTTACGGTGCAACGTGATTGCACGTGTGAAAAATTAAAAAACAATGGTTACGACCTTATGGGCAATTACTGAAATACACTGTTACGAAAATGAATTCAAATGAATAAGACAAATATTTCGAGAAGTTTCTTAAGTAATCCCTCAATCTATATATATAAAAGAGGAACCTGATTGACTGACCTATCAACGCACAGCCGAAACTACTGGAGCTAGGAACTTGAAATTTTACACAGGGATTCCTATTATGACGTAGGGTAGCACTAAGAAGGGATTTTGGGAAATTCTACCCCCAAGGGGATGAAAAGGGTTAAAAACTGTTGTATGGAAAATCTATATCATTAAAGTCACAAATGTCAAACTTGGCAGTTTAATAAGTCATGCAATACCAAAAATAACTGCATACTTTATTTGTCTAAAAATTAACATTAAGGGGGTGAAAATAAGGGTTGAAATGTTTAAAAACTGCGTGTTTTCTTCCTGCCGGATCAACGCACAGACGAAACTACTGGATCCATAAATGTGAAGTTTGACATAGAGACTCCTGTTGTGACGTAGGGTAGCACTAAGGAAGGATTTTTGGAAATTCGACCGCTAAGGGGGTGAAAAAGGTAAAATACTGTTGTATGTAAAACTGAAACCGTTGAAGTTGTCAATTTCAAACTTGGCTCTTTAGTTACTCATTTAGAAACAAGAATAACTGAATACTCGCTTTTCTTATAATTAACCCTAAAGGGGTGAAAATAAGGGTAGAAGTTTTGTAAAAACAAAGTGTCGGATCAACGCACAGCCGAAACTACTGTTGCTAAAAACTTGAAATTTTACACAGGATTTTCTGTTATGACGTAGGGTAGCACTAAGGAAGGATTTTTGGAAATTTAACCCCTAAGGGGGTGAAAAGGGTAAAATACTGTTGTATGGAAAATCGAAACCGTTGAAGTTGCAGATTTCAAACTTGGCTGTTTAGTTACTCATTTTGCAACAAGAATAACTGCATACTCGCTTTTCTTATAATTAACCCTAAAGAGATGAAAATAATGGTTCAAGGTTTGTAGAACCGAACCGACGGATCAACGCATAGCCGAAACTACTGAAGCTAGAAACTAGAAATTTTACACAGAGGTTCCTATTGTGAGGGAAGGGAGCACTAAGAAAGGATTTTTGAAAATTCAACCCCTAAGAGGGTGAAAAGGGTAAAATATTGTTATATGGAAAATCGAAACCGTTGAAGTTACAGATATCAAACCTGATTCTTTAGTTACTCATCTAAAACCAAAAATAAGTGCCTACTCTGTTTACTTAAATTTAACCCTAAATGAGTAAAATAAGGGTTGAAAGTTTGTATGGAAAACCAAAACTACTGAAGTTATTCCTATGAAAATTTTACTTTTGTCCCTTTCGAACGACTTTTCAATTTAGTTTGAGCGAGAAAATAAATATTCGATAACTAAAATAGGTTTTAAAACTGTATATGAATAAGGCCGTTTATCAATTGATCCGACAATCCAAACTCAGAGTTAGAATTAGAAAATTAGAATTGTTGCACGTTGATTTTTGTTAAAAGTTTACGTAGAGGTTACAATGGCATAGTTTTAGCGATATAACGTCTACATTATCTTAAACACGCAGACGAAGTTGCGGGCAAATGCTAGTATTTGTATAATTGTTATAAAACTGAAACGCTCGTTGATGTCTTTTGTAGGCGAAATTAGAGCCTGGCTTTCCTTCACACGAACGAACATACTATTATAAATATGCATAGTTTGTAATCCATAATAGTAATGTGCTCGCGGATTCTAGATCACTAGCTCACTAAGGTAACACCTCAGCTCATCACAAATCGATTTGCATATCTAATTATATTGCTTTGAACTATTGCTTCTATTTTATCTCTTTCTTATTAAGTGATTCCATTTGAATAACAAGAAAATCAATTTCGAAAACTGTTGTTGATTTTATGAGTTCATCAGAGCCATTGCGTGATTTATGATATAAGAATAAGAACAGTCTCAACACAGCTACGTTCATCAGTAATGCCAATACAAATAATATTCAATAAATGCTAGTTTTTACTCAATATTTCTAATAATATTCGATCTACCAGTTTAGAATTGCAGGAAGAAATACTGGTTTTAATTAAATACGTAAGAATGTTGTACAGGTTGAACAAAACGGTATAAAGTGTACGTTTATCGTCATAAATTGTGGTATTTTATTTGGCGAAGTAATTAAAACCTGTCTCGTATGCGCAATTGTAAGAGAGGGTTCGGTCGGATAAAATGTAGTGTTGTCTGATTGCTTCCGGTTCATTACTTTATGTGCGCATAATATTTACAGTCCTGGGCGCATGAAAAATGTATTTGTGCTTGCATGTGCAAAGTAATAAAGAGCCATATTGTTTTTCAATTCGTTAATAAACTCATCTTCAGTCACAAAAGTGCGCTGCCGCTCTTCAACCTATTGAAAAAGATCTTAATCCAGCAGATTCCTGCAACTGTAAATCATTAAGTTGTAATTAAGACAGTACACTCTATTTATTTTACACAATAGTATAGAATATTTATATTACTTTACTAGCTTCTGCCCGCAAACTTCTTCTGCGTGAAATTAACTTTACTTGGAATTTCCCATCCAGTCCCTTTGAGTATAAAAAAATAGAAATGTATCGGAATTCCTTCCTCATCCCACGGGAAAACTAAATTTTTCGGGATAAAAAGTAGCCTAAGTGTTAATCCAAGGTGTCAGCTACCTCCAATGACCAGACATCGATCGGTTACAAATTTATTATATGTATAGATTATGTTGTACATTTTGTTTATTTGTAGTTGAGTACTCACGCCGGCCGTGTGTTAGCCAGTCTAGTTGCACAAGCGTTTGTTTTATTCAGCTGTTACAACGGGCGCAGCGTCGCATGAGCGTACAACGATTAACTATTCACACACGTCTCCATTACACTAGCATTCACGTTATTTCTACAACTGCAAAATGATCACATCACACTTAAGAACCCTTATTATTGGGAAGTCAATTATCTGGGTAGACAAAGAAGAGATGCCAAGACAAGTAGGAATGGTTTAAATAAAGCAAAATAATTTATTCAAACACACAAGGAATTCAAAACTAGTCGTGATGGTCCCACCGGTGGATCTAGCATTTGGTAATGAATCTCGGGTCATAAATTATACAAAGAACTAATGAGTTCACAACCAATGAGTTCATTATCATGTTAAAAATTTACGTATTTAGAGTTCTAGTTAGAAGTGCAAACGTTAAAATTGTAAGTTTTATGGTAATAAAAGTCAGTAGCTCGTTGCCCTATCGATATTTAAGTAAAGGCTGCATTATTTATATTCATTAATGTTGGTTGCATTGTACATACTTATTGCCCATTACAAGTGATTGGAAACCTCAACTATTTGTACGTGTAATAGAAACTGCTTGAATGCCACACTTTCTGACCATTTTAATACGTGAATGGTTTACAGAATATTACAAATTTTGTATGACATACTGTAGTGCTATTTGAATATATGTTTAGGACTTTTTATTGCTAAATAGATTCATATGATTATTTTTATTTCCCGATTCCCTATTGAAATGGATATGGAATCAAGTTCAGATGTTGCAATTACCGAGCCATTTCAATCAACAATGCGATTGATTGACTCAGCTTAATGAAGTTTTCGAGAGTAAGTTACATTTTGTTTGTAAAAAATGAAATATGTATAGTAGATCCGCATTTGGAAATGCAATGGATACTTCTTGCTCTGCATCTATGGGAACTAGCACACGTCTTCTGAGAAATTGTCTTTTTGAGCGCGTTAACGTTTAATACGCCATTATTGTTAGTAGAGCAGAATATATTACACTTTTACATACCTGCCAAAGCGAAATAACACATTGTCAATGAAATTACATATTTTGTCTAATCTAATAACTTGCGAGGTAATCATTAAAAAATTAAAAACATCTTAGATGCTAATGCAATAAAATGCAAGTGCATGTGTGATTTCAAAAATAATGTGCTAGAGGATATTCACCATGTATTTTATAGGCACAGCTTTCCATAGCGGTTTCTATAGTGATAGATGATGGACCTGTCACTATGCCGCATTGACCACTAGAAATTATATTATAATAACTCGTTCCGCCGCATTAATTAATAGGTCTACAAATGTGAGGAAACTGAAATAACGTCCAGATATGGTCATAATATTCTGCACTAATGACTTAGCTATCTCTCATTAGTTGTGTATTAATGATAAATTAGTGATTGCAATGTTTTTTGCGGCAAATACCAATTTGAAATTGCGATCATTTAGCTCACAGCAGTTGCTTTGTTCAGCCATTAAAAATGGCCAGTGAGAAATAAGCATCACACTCAAAATTATCTTGTATCTTTTGTATAATAGGTTGCGTAAAGCGTACAGTGGCGGGTTTCCACGGTTATTTCTCTACAATGCGTGGTGGTGCAACGGTGGTGGGTATCTGGTGGAAGCGATTCAGTCGCACGCGCAGCCTTGCACTGTCAACTGCTCAGGCCAATATTTCACGCATACTTGCATGGATTGCAAACAGCTGCATTCTATCGGTACTTGCCGGGAGCGGCGTTTCAAAAGGAAACTAAAAAGTGTTGAAAGTTGTTGTTGTCTGTTTACATTGTGTGTGATGTGTTCAGGACAACATTACTACATCGATCAATCGAGACCTACAAAGGTGTAATATTTATGCAAATTGCGATTTGTTTGTTGACGTTGCCGCACGGTTGTTTACCATTTTTGTTGGTAAACACAACTCGTGACAAGTTATTTTTGGTATACATCTGTATTACATTTCTTTACTTTCACAACGATTAATACATTTTATATCGTCAGTCATTGGATGCTGTGTAAGTACATGTAAGATTCGAGCTTAAATAGTTATTGGGCGGGCGCCAGCTTAAGGCGGGGATGGCTTACATAATTTGAAAGTTGATTATCCGCCAGTATTTCAGACGAAAATATCATGTTTGATTAACTTTTACACGAATATTTTCGAACGTTGGGTAATAATGATCAAGTCATTATAAAGATTTAACCAAAATCTTGGAAGTGTCGATTAAATTCTCCACTCTGACAATCTTTTAACCCCATTTTGACATGTAGATTTCTCCTTCGTTCGTCATTTCGTATTTCAATCCTGGGTCGATGTTTTTTTCATTTGACTAAATAGGGGTATTTGGAGATTATCATTTCTGTGTAAAAATCAGAGTTACATGTTACCTTTTATTATAAGCAACGTTAATATGGGATTTGAATCCGGAGCTAAATAACACCGGATTTGACCGGCTTGGTCATGGACATTGCTTGACGAGCGAGGCCGTGGATTTCTCTTGAAGCCCGCCTCCTCGTGGTGGGCACTAACGGTCACTCACAATGCTAATTGAAACGTGTCACAGTTCAATGCTTCAATAACTCGCTGAATACCAATCAGACCATGCGCAAATTGCCACCGTCTCCGCACCTACATATGCATGCACGGTGACATTCATTACCAATCACAAAACAAAGCTTTAATTACCTAATACACTTATAATCGATGTAAAAAAATCTACTGGAAGATTATTGTTGATATTTAAAAGGAACATGGTAATTATTGGTGAAATATGAGATATGAATTGTTACTATCAGAGTATATACACAATCTTAAGGTATACAAAGCTTTTTTCTATGTAATATCCGTGGTATGTTTTGTTTTATGGCCATTAGTGTCCAGGTTTTTAATACCGAATCTTTATTTTGTCATGTATGATCACTTATTATCCTTCAATATGTGCAAATACGTAAATAAATCAGTAGTACTAATTGCTACATGTCTGATTATATTGTGAAAGTTCCATATTGCTGATTTGCAATTTTGCACTCCGTTAATATGACATGAGGCCTGGGAACACGATGGCGTTGATTACTCACGTTGCCCATGTTATGTACGGGCGCGGTGCTCGCTCGCTTGTAACCATCTTACTGTATGAATACCGCTATACATTATGGACTGTTCGACGCTCATAGCATTCTTTGTCTTAAGCCCGTTAACGCAATAAAAATAGAAGTATCATTAATTATGCATTGTTATATCTAGATGGAAAGTTAGCGCCGTGTCGCGGACGGATTTCCGAACGCATTATCGGCGCATTGTTTATTTATTTATTTATTTAAATCTTTATTGTACACAGTTAACAACAAAAATACACAATATAGAAACAATAAAAAAAAAAAAAGTACAAATGGCGGTCTTATCGCTCTACAGCAATATCTTACAGACAACCATGGGATGGATTTAAAAGAAGGAGAGAGAGAGGGCAGTGTAAAAAAAAAAAAAAAAGAATTAAAGCTATATAATAGTTATTAAACATATATAAATACACAAAAATACTATACATACATAACAGATAATCATAAATACATGTATACATATATACAAATAAATATAAACATACATAAATATATACTACAAATAGCCAAATGATTTACTTGAAGAAAATTATACTAGTCTACTTAAACAACTTTTACAACTTGCACACGGTTTAATTTCGCTAACAAGTTGCGTAGTACGTGGAGGAACAGAAGTTTATTCTGAAAGTGTTCATGATTGTTAAATTTTTTTAATTTGATAACAACATCTTATGCAATAACGGTTAAATTGTAACACTGCAGATATTACACATAATTATTATAGGTATTTAGTTTTACTCTATCTGCTATTACCAAATAGTAATTAAAATAATAAGTATCGAAAATTGGAGCATGAGAATCAACATTACCTCGACCTTTCGCATCAGCAAGGACGGGAAAATATTTTTTGTGCATTCTCGAAAGTAAACTGTTGAATACCGCATAGAATCAAGATTTACGAAACAAAATAGGCATGGGTTGTGTGAATATATATATATGTATATGTATTTTTAAATTATACCGTTGAATTAATTACAATAACAGTGGCATTGGAGTGCAATTAAAATATAGTCATTGTGTTTTTATCTCCAGTATTCGTAATAGTAAACAAAGTCTTTATTGTACTATTATTTCTGCCGCAGTCTCACCGGACTGTGTGGTACAATATTCTATTATATTTTTGTTCTTTTTAATGGCACTTGTTTGAGAGTTATATTATTATTCTATTTTGTATTACACGCATGACCTTTAAGAGAATCTCTGAATCATTACTCTTCCCCATACATTTCTCACGTTACATCACGCTAAACAAAGTGTTGCTGTAATAAAAAAATAACAAAATGTATTGAACTTTACGCATATTGATGACGCACAAAATCAGGTCAAAGATACTTTGATAAAATAACTCGTAGCGATCAGAGGAACTACGGATCGGGGTTTGAGGCATACCTTTGTAATAGCGGCTTACGAAATACTTGGGCGCCTACGCATAGATCAAGGTTTATAATGATTTTCCAATGTAACATTATAACAATGCAATTATACTAATTAAAGGATCTCAAAATTACTCGGAATGGAATTTTGTTAGGCGCGTCTAAATGCCGAGTTGCAACAATGAATAAATAATGCAGTTTATTTACTAGTACATTAAGTTTTATTTACTTATCTGGATTATTATATGGATATTATCTGAATTTTATAGAAATAAGAATATTTGCGCATTTCAAGCTTCATGAAGCGGTTTAACTAGTTGCCCTTGATTGTTCCATTTTAGCAAGTGTAAAAAATAAAGTCAAAATAAAAAATAAAGTCCATTTGTCTAATAAAATATTTCTGTACACAAAAGCTAAACCGTATGCACAGCGCTATGTGCTTAGTAGTGACATACATACATGATTTGATATTAATTGCAGTATTTCGTGCGGTAGCGCTTCTGGCGTCTTGGAACAAAGTAGATTGGCGCGTGATATAAGCAGATCAAGATTCGCCTTCGTTTTCCTTATTGGGTTATAAAAGAGGAAATGAAGTTGTTACTTCATTATATTAGAATACACAATTCAACTTTTTTTATCTTTACGAGACGGTTTGCACAAAATCCATACCTATTGTTGGTGAACGGTCTAAACTTCTAGCCATCTAAATGTTATCGATATACGCATCATCTTTAATCAATTCGCCTTTGGTACTTAATCGTGATGTCGCAATTTCGCCAAGTGAAACGTGAGTTACAATGTTCACAGACAGTAATGGGTTACACGAAGGATAAGACACGGTGTAGCAATCTTTTTGTGTGTCGTTTTTCTTTCACAGTATGCACCTCTTGTAAATATACGCAGAAGATATAACAATAAAAATCAATTTATTTTAATGTTTATTTCACATTCGTGCGCGTGTCTGATTTAACTCCTCGCATGTGTGAGTGAAAAATACGTGAAGAATTTATAGTAGTCTGCTTTTATTTTTACACAACCATTGAAGATCCATCACGAAACACATGTACAGCTATTGTGTGTGGAAATAATATATAATTTCCTGACCGGAATGTCGAGAAATCCCACAGATGATCAAAGTTATCAGTGCATCTGTTCCATTAACGGTACATCAGCATAAAATACAACGACTATTGCACAATCTCAGACAATTCACTCTCGTTGTGTGCCTCGCTCGGCCGCCATTGTCGCGCACGCGCTTTACTGAGAACGTTCCCGCGTATACGGGGCAAAAAGCGCGGGAACTGCACCCAAACAATAACAGCCCACATAACGCTACGAATGTTATCTGACTTGCTGTATGCAGTTTACAACATTGCTATGTTCTCATTATTTGCTTCAAAGCTGTTGTACGATTGAAAATATTTGCACACTACATACACATGTACCTATTCGTACGTGTGGATACTTAATTTTATGAATACTTAGTTTTACTCTACATGTATGCTGTGAGTTTTCATGGAAATTATATTTAAACGTTAATATTCAGAATTCATTTCTTTAAAAATTGAGATTAATAATTATTTCTTGATGAATATGTCTGTACAGGCTTATTGAGCTTCTACATTGTTATTTTTATTTACAAATAACGGGAAATTCTTTGCTGCTAGTCAGACAATCATCCGTTTAACTTGTGTTCTGTTTAATAAGCGAGTATTTTACAATGAAAGAATGTCGTTGCATCACCGGCCGGTACCCTAAACACAAACAAACAAATCGCATTTGCAATACTTGACTTTATTCACGTACAGTACCCTGTTAGTAGTTGTCAGACTATGTTCACGGTGGGTTGTAATTATCCTTTCATTTGATAATTGGACACTTCACAAAAGGACTTCAAAGTGAATGCCAAAAATATAAAGCACTATGCGGGTGCAGATCAAGTTCCACTCAAGAACATGTATTTTGTTTAACATCTAAACGAAACCTATTTCAAAATGGTGAATGGCAATTACGTGCTATACGGGGACAGGCCATCCTCGGAGTCCGAGATCGTGGACGATCACGTGCATACACGCACAGTCGAGCGCAAGAACAAACGCAAAGCAAACAGGACCGCCAATGAACTGCAGCACACGCTCAATGTTGCGCAACTAGACAACGAAACCGACTCCATTAAATATGAAAAAAAAGTTAAAGAACCAAGACTCCTCCGCTATGTTCCTACTACAGATGTTGAAGAGAATTATGTAACTGAAAAATTTGAGACATACGATTTGAAGCCGACGGAAGAAAGGCCCAGACGATATGCCTTTACAAAAAAGCCCAAAAACCCAGCTGATGGTTCGGTTAATTACGCATATTCACGATCAAGTAGCAGCTGCAGTTCTCCTAATGGAAATCTACCTACAATATCTGAACACGGCGAACATTTTGGGACGTACAGAGTGCACCCGTTGCCTACTCCTGTTATTGGTGAAGTGATTTCCGGCTATGAATCTAAACTAGACAAATATTTTTCCAAGCCGAGGGAAGTGAAAAGATTTACTGCAAAGGTAAGGTATAATGTAAGTTGAAACTTTTCCTGGTTTACACTATTTGTTACGTACAACAAGAGCACGTGTCAATTTTAATACAATGTTTATTAAATAGATTTAGAATAGTTTTTTTTTATTTGGAGCTGGATCAAATTAGCACACTTCCATTTGACATTATAAAGGGCACTCAATTATATATATTTTTTTAAATCTTTTAAGTGTGTTAATGGCTATTAAAGTTAAAGTGTTGAAGTCATTTTTCTCAATGATTCGTTTAAACAAATCTCATTAGTTTTTCTCTTCGTCATCCTTTTTTCTTTGAATTAATACATCCAAATAAATAGAAAGAATATTTTTTAACTCATTTTAAATTAACTTCAAGACTCATGAAAAGCGAAGTTGTTGCAAGGTAGGTTATTCAGTAGTTGTCAATCCACCACCTAGCGTGGCAAACGAGGAATGCATGCAATTTATTTTGCGGCTTCAACGTAGCTTTCACTGAATCCCTTATACCTAACATATTTGCATCAATTAAACATACGTATCCTTTCGCTCAAAATTATGAGCAATAACAGTTTATTTATGTTATTTTTATTCCACAATTTGGTACCCGTGGATAATAAAAGATTGGTATCCTACATCACATAAATGATACAAGATTCTGACCCCACACTAAGATAGAGTCTTGTGTCATGGGTATCAGAAATTACCGGAGACTTTTCGGGTCTCACAAACATTCAGAGCCGAAACAATGGGCAATGAATAGTTGAAAAATAGACTCCGTACCCTAGTAGTAGTAAACAAGTTGAGACTTTTTAAAACGCGTGCACATCAAAGTTCCTGTAAAAATTGTTTTTTTAAAGGTACTTAAAGATCAGGTTATTTCGGAGCCAAGAATAACAAGCATTTTATGGCGACAATCATTCAGAGCTGACCTTCTTATAGTAGTTTAAATGAAATATCTTAATAGATTTATCTTTGTATTATGTCTCAGAATAAGAAACATTTAATCATGTTTCTGTATGTTTAGCCCACTGCTATCTTAGAAATTAATCCATAATGTTTTCATAAACTAGTTCAAATAGTTAATATTATTCCACTAAGAAGGCCACTAAACGTTACCTTAATCCCAATCGGTAATAAGAAAATTTCATTTTTTCAGTGAAATTAAGAAAGCGAAAAAATAATTATTTCATACGTTGCACCTGATTAGATAGTTCGCAATATTAGGAAATGCGTTTATTTAAACAACCACAAATAACATACGCTTCAGTACCAGAGATGCCTGCATTGTTACAGCATATTCATTCGTATTATATTTTTCGATATGTTTCTAAAATTATGTCATTAATATATTAAATGAAATGTCTATGATTATCTGTCGATTGATAGTGAAACTTCTTTATGCTAAAACAAAATTACATTAAAGATCTTAATAAACTATTTGTATTTTGTAGACAATAGATTTCAATAAGCACTTTTCCAATTGTATACCCAAATACATTATGTATGGAACGGTTGAAAATTCGTTCTAACGTTCCGAAATAGGCTCATAATATATTAAGTTCGACACATATTCAGGTTATTTTAATAGTGTACGGTATAATTTACCGTCATAAAATAATTAATGGTGCCGGTCTCAAACATGTACGGGCTAGGGGACATGTAACGCACATGACTGGGTGTGGACGGTATGAAATTTGTTCCGCGTTGTACTGCCCTAATATTTCATCCATTCATAATCAGCCATTACAACGTAGACACTTTATATGTTAACATGCAAGCCTAAACACATATTTATTTGCCAATAAAACTGTGGCTGGATATTGATAATTTTAAATTAGTTCTACGTTTAGTAAATATGTAGATTGGAATATTTAATGTGAAATATGAATCGCTAAATTTTAAACGATTGACTATGATCGAGGACTTCGTGCTTGTAACAATCTGTCGGTAACAAAAACATGGACGACGAGAGCATTTTTAGCAGTGGAAAATCTGTTATTTCCCTAAAACTATTATGTTATCTACCTATGATGTTAAACATATGTACAACATTTATTCATTATTGTTGTTGTTAAAAACAGTTTCTTGCCGATCCTATGAGTATAAACTTACTTAAGTAAAATGTTTTTGTGGGTGAAATTTGGATTTTGCACATAATAATGAAAATAGTGAATTTTCCAAAACCTAAGAAAAAGTTATTGTATAATGATGATATTTTATTCTGGCGCCATAAGGCAAAACCAACTCTTAAAGAATGTTAAAGACGTAACACTACTTCATAATTTAACAAGATACAGGCAATGAATTAAACGCCTGAGTTGAGATAACAAGAAATTGAATATGCGTCCACCTCGGTGAAACACTGCGTACATAAACCGCAGTAATCTGTCTCATTATTATTATCTTAATGTTACTATAGCCGAACTGACAACTCTTATTTAACGTATATTAAAGTAATTTATATGTATATTCATTATTTCTGTTCCCATGAAAATAAAACGGATTTCGCGCTGGGCAGGGCTCCGTAAGTAGAGCATTGTCGTATTTGGTATAGAGATAAAAATTAAAAATCTACCGACAATCATATCATGCGTGCCACAGTCGCTGGCTAAATGAACGACATAAAGTATCGTTTTCGGCAGCTGCTTACTGCTTTGGGCGTGAACTACATATTAAAACGGCTAATTGTTCTTAACTTCCCCACGTTATTTAACATGTTACATGTATGAGGATTTGTTCACACCAGTGTTGCAACTCTACGCAATTATATGATTTTAATGATGCATTTAAGATTGCATACGAGTCACCGATCACATTGTTGGCGCCCCGACGTATTTTAATCACGTGGAAAAATAACGGTATTTGTAACTAAAACAACTTACAACATTAAATATTCCTCTTAGCTGCAGCACGCATAACAACTCTTAAGCACACAAAAATGTACTTATCTTATGAATTAATAATTTGTATTTTATTTGGTGGGAATATGGCGAAAATACTCCTAGGATGTTCCCTCCCATGAAATAATAAGCACCGACGAAAGTATTAAACCAATGCTCACCGAATCTTCACTCAAAATGATATTTCTGTTTACGTCTTCCGATTACGGAACCCTAAAAGAGATTACATGCAATATATTTAAAAATCAATATACGTCAATTTACGCAAAATCTGTTAAATATCGAATGTCATCGAATAATACATTCAGTAGCGGCTTGACATATAATTAAGAACGATACAACAGTCGTGCTCTAATGAGTTATTTACATAAACATACACGCAACAGCGGGACACCATAGAGATTTAACTAACGATAAGAAAGTTACCTCTTCATCGCTACTTTATAGCCGAAGTAGATTTTTATGTGTATAGTAGCAGAAATAGTCGCTCGATTTACAATAATGTCTCTTAATGCCAATTTTTGTCATGTTTCTAAACATTTTTTTGTATAGTCTGTCACAAAATATTACAAATATATATTTCACAGCTAATTTGTAACTGGAGACTAATCAATAATTAACAAGTTGTCCGCGCGTGTAACAGTCGATTGGTATTAAATAACCGTATCAAATACACGCGCCCAATGTTGTATTAGTCCAGTTGCTATTAGTGTTTTATGATCACAGTTGACATTTACCTACCTTACCTTTTCATATATGATTGTAAACTCCTGCTATGAATTAATAAAACATAAATACTTAAAGTTTTAGGAATTTACTTGTTGACAGTATAGGAACACCCACCGGTAACAATTTATTCTCACTAAAACAGAAACACCGACTGTTTCTTTCAAATAAATTTTTAAATTGTCAGAACGTTTCATTATCATTCATCTTCACACGTTTACCACAGTTAGATTAAACCAGTAAATCACATAAATGAATTGGAAAGCAGTTATCGATTAAACAAATTTAAATATCGCCCACACAATACCTACTTTATTAACTATTATGTGAGATTAAAACAGTGTTTGCCTTTAAATGGATGCAGATAAACATAAATAAAATATTGGTGATGCTTAACCCCAATTTTCTTCATCACATTTTATTTTATGTAAAATTGTACTTTGGAGGGAATATGTGCTTACTTCACCGCTAAATTAATAATGTTAACTTTTATGCATTATGGAATCGTTGTTTCAGATAACACTTGTCCTCTGAATGGATGTAATTATGTATCAAAATAAATTACATGATTAATATTATTACCTTTAATGTGGGGATTACGGATATAAAAAATATGACGTGTATTAAAACATTCAGCAGTTTTGCAACAATACTCGAATATGATTCATTACCATTTCAGTATATGGTAAATGAAATGAAATGATTCATTATCTTTTCATTTCATTTACCATATACTTTAAAAATATTTGTAGATATCATTGGCGCATTATCATAAATAAGTTTAAATCTGCATGGCAATCGGCTCATAAAAAAGTGAATATTATATTGTGCACGCGAATCCCGCTTTAGCTTTCTTCCAAAGAATGATATAATAAAATATTTATAATGTGTCCGTTGCATAACGCATTAACTCTGAACACACATATTTTATTTGTGTATAAATAAAATATGGCAAATTAAGAATGTGATGGTTATGATAATTTGAAATCCATTTATTTTAAGTGGAATTCTTTAAGCGAATTCCATGACTCTTTAATAAGCAAACGATCGGAATGTTATTATGTGCCGAGGTATGCAAGAGCTATTGTTTTGCAACATATTTTTAGTTTTAGTCATAAAAATGCATTATGTTAACATTTGTTTTTTTTTATTTTGACGAAATGAGTAATTCACTCGCCTGATGGTAAACCTCACGTCTTTTCAATAAGACTTAAAACTTATTATTATACACTGCATACTTAAGTATTTCTAGCCGATCAATTTCACTTTCTTACATGTTCTTCAGATCGTAACACAACAGTTTGCTACCTAGTACTTTATTAGACAGACTCTTGCATGCAAGGGCTCTACCAGCTTTTGCTATATCCATGTGCTATATAGATCATCTTTTAATAATGTTTGTCTTTGTCCTCAGGGTTCGCATCCAGACAGCTTGTACAGGGTATCGGCTGGCAACGGAGTGGGGTCGGGCAAGATGACCAGAACTCTAAGAATCCTGAGGTGGCCTGTTGCATTGGTCGTGGTGTGCATCGCTCTCGCTGTGTTCATATACTTCCTCATGCCCGGTAAGTCACGTTTCTGTACTGAAATCAATACCAGTTACTCCAGTAGGTATACCTAAAATATAATGTCATATTACCTATATTATATGATATCATACAAATAATAAAAAACAACAAGCTTGGCTTAATTTACGAATTCAACGCAATCGGAAGATTTTTTATCCGTATACCTCGTAAGAACTTAAAATGAAATAAGTAGCTCGATTGTGATCTTTATTATAAATTATCAGTATATCTTATTACAAAAAAGTTGTTTTTCAAGTAAAATTGCATTCCTTTCTACACCATTCACCTCTTGTTTGTGGCCAGCCGTTAATTTAACCACTTACACTGTTCCTTTTACCTTTCTAACTATTATTTATTAGATACACCATTATCTCATGAACAATGTAAGTATTTATAATTCCATTATTAACTTTAATCTATATACGTTTCGCGTTGTAATGAATTAATTTTATCACTAAAACTACATGCAGCATTTTATTTAACTTGTTAATTAGATTAATCATAAAAGAACAGAATGAAACAAATTATTCAATAAAATAAAAGCGTAGATGTTCAGTACATACAAAAAATGTAAACATCTTCAATCTATAACGTGATATAAAGTTAAAAACAAAGTATTAGTAAGTGACAAATATCTAAATTACGAATAATTCAAGCAAAAAGCAGATGGCTCTCATTAGGACTACATTTTATCGACTTATTGGGAGTGAAAGGGCATAAACTAATATAAATTGTAGCTGGTTCCGCCATATTTATATATTTGTGTAAACCGCTATTTTCGATGCATTTTTTCTATGCATACAACGCGAGGTTGGCAGTACTGCAATGAGTGCTGTGTTGTGTTACATATTCCCGCTATATTCCTTTCCCTCTAACGCACGCCTGACCTAATATATCTGTACTCCTCGCGCGTTCGTCGCGCGGGAGCTACGGGAAGTGGGGACGCGCTGTGCCCCACAATACTTCGCTTCGAACCGCCGCACGCGCCGCACATGTACTCGTAAGGACGTAAGTGTTCCCGCCGCCGCTATCCCGCATGTGCAAATGGCGTTCCGCTAATCCGCGCTAAACTATAAAATCGCACGCCGCTTTGTGTGTACCTATTGTTAATAAAGGACTGAGAACCGCAAGGTTGATGCTGGCATAGCTATTTTACGGGACAAGCCCCCTGTTCGCGCGAGTGTCGTGAATACGTCAACGCCATCGCGCCGGGACCGCGTGCCACCTCGCCGAGGATGCAGATCTGAAGGTAAGGCGTGCACATCCCTTGCTCCCGACCCAACCGCACCGCACCGCGAATCAGCCCTCTGAAGGGGATAACATAAATACAGTCCACTCATTTCGTACTTGCCAACTCCGCCTAGCTACCGCTTAGCATCAGCCCCCCTTTAGGTACCAGATAGGCACAAGACTTGAAAATCAGGTTTACTTAACCCGCAATACCGCATAGACGCGTTGAGTCAATTTACGCACCAGTAGCAAAAACGGTGTTGGGTAACATTCTAGTTTCTGAAGGTCCAACTGGGTTAGTAGATGAATTAGATTAACTATATTTAGAGAATCGAGGCTTCGTGATGAGTAAGTAGGTAGCTAAGCGTGTTGCAACTATTTAAACACTTAGATTTTTGAATAGCAGGAATCCTGTTAATTCTTAACCAGTTTAATTAAATGTTTGCTCGTAAATGTGACTGGTATGAAAAGTTCAAGACTGTGGGAAAGCGAGGGTCTTTTGGAGTCCAAAAATAATTCACGTATATATTTGATAGGCGAACGTCGTTGCTTAGGTACTGGGACGCAATTAAAAAATAGCGTGGATTAATTCTGATAGGAGACCGATCACATTGGGGTTGAAGAATTTCAAGTCCTACCAGAACTCGGAGATGTTAAGCCAGTTGTTACGATTTCTAAAGAGTAAATATCGTTAAGTTGTGATAACTTCTAAGCAACACAAAAATCTGACGTCATATTAATCTTCAAGTTAGTTACCAATGCATTTTCCCTTCAACCCGCTGTAGGACAATGTGGTAGAGTAGGTAAGTCCCAAGCCTGCCCGCACAATAAAGTGATTGATGAATTTAAACTTTTAGTCCTTTTATTGAAGTTATTTGAATTACGACTGACTATTATTACATGGTTGTAACATTCCTAGGGAAATAATATGATTATGTTTGAAATTGATTTGAGGAAAATGTACTAGTTGATTAGATTTATAATTTGTATTAATGTGGTGATATATATCCGGTTATGTCAAACGCTTTCCATTAAGCGATTCAGAAGAGCGTGTCGAAAGTGGTTATGATAAGTCTTGTGCTGTTGGCAACTGCGAGTGTTGTGCTGTACGGTCACGGCGATGGCACGAGTCAGAGGTTAAGTTACACGTAACACAGTTCACAAGAAGTAGAGCTCCGCACTAACCGATACTCAACACCTATTACTAAATACCGCCTTTATATCACGCTAATAAAACCGTCGGCTATGAATTTTAAAACATTCTAATAATCGTTTTCCCAAAATCTTATTTATTATTCTTATTTATCGATTGACGGATTTATGAAGGTATATAAACGATTAAAGTATAATAGTCTTGACATAACCCCAGATGTGGCACTCTCGTAACCGATTCGAAATTTCGTTCGTTTTGATCCCCATAAAGATCCTATTAAGCTGACCCTAAATTTTAATTAATCTACAATTTGCATATAGAAAGCGGGTACTTTGTTTTTATGTATTGAATTCTGATAATTATCCTCAAAACGAAAGCTGAAAGGGATCGTAAAATAACTGCCAAAGCAATACTTGTCCTTTTCATGCGCAAATTGTACTTTGATAAAGGCACAGACCTTTCGCGATGCTTTTGATATCTTCATAAATATTCAGACACTTTCACGTTACACACGCGAGACAATTTTATTACAAATATAAAGTGGCAAAATGAGCCCCAATAATTTTATTCGCGTGGGGGTCGCAGTGCTCAAATGTGGCCGGATGTTCTTTTGTTGCTCTGCTATCGTGTTATTATTTGCGCAGGATATGTGAAATGGAAAGTTGACCTCGCGGAATTCGCTGCATATCCTCGTGTGACTCGTATCTGCCTACGCATCTGCAGCTATTTTTATGCAACATGCTCCAAATTTCACCAGCAGTCTTTCTCTTTTTTCTATGCGTGGCGTCGCTTTATAGAGACATTATTTAATGGATTGTTTACACAAAACACGTAACATTCGCTAACAGTACCGCTAATATTCGAGTAGACAGATAGACACATAACTATAAAATATTTGGCCTTCGTCGACCTCGCTTTCATTCTCACTTTACACTTAAATTAACATCATAAAGAAATGTCTTATTAATTCTTGATTTATTATCCTTTTGACTGAAGAACTTTTTGAAATTACATGTTTGACGATTATAAGGTTTTTACAACATAATAGGTTATTCTATAACAACAGAATAAAAATAAATATGGTTATTATTAGGGTGGGTTGCAGAAAATAACTTTAACATTAACTAAGGGCTAATCACCCGTCAAATCGACGGTTATGCAATTTTCGGGTTGCATAAAATTAACAATTGTTAAAATGACGTCACGTATAACATTAACATTAACCGTTCAATTTCGGGCGGTTATTGTTAAAGTCACGGTTATCTTTCGTTATTTGTGTGTGTTCTCTGTATTGATAATTGTCATTTGTGTATCGATTTGAATTATAACCTGTACTTTAAAACAATTTACAAAAATACGCTGGTAAATTCCGACGTAAAATCGCATCGCATCATTTCACTGGTCACTCTTTTAACTTTAACTATAACAATTATGACAATGGTGCAACAAAAGAATTTTCTATTCCGTGGTCATTGTTATTGTCACTGCTAAAGTTAACTTTACCGTTAACAATAACGTCAGATTTTCTGCAACCCACCCTTAATTTGACATAAATTGTTTATCTTTAACGTCCTAATATACCCCTCACATAATATAATTTTAAATATAATTTAAGCCACAAATATAATTTATGGTCCAATTATCACATTTCTCTTTTTTGCATTTTAAAGCTGTTACATATCGTTTATTGTTTTTTATTACTCCAAAATCTAATCGTAGCAAATTTATAATACGGTATTTAATTTTTAATATGGATATTATAAAACCAATTGAAATGTAGTAAGAACTTGATCAGTAACAGCTTAATATATAGGCATGGACGTGTAATCGACATATAAGTTGTAATTACTTATAAACTTACGGACAAATTGGAACCGTTAGGACTGCGGAGAGACTTTTGGTCTGTCTGTGTGTTCTATCGTCTGTTCCACGGGGAGTGCTCCGAGGAATTGTTTGAGATGGTACCAACGTCGCCCTTCTACCATCGCACCACCCGTCACCACAGCAAAGTTCATTCCTACCACCTGGAAGCGTACCGCTCCCGAACGGTACGTTTTCAGCGTTCTTTCTTTCCACGTACGTGCAAGCTCTGGAATGAACTCCCTGCATCGGTGTTTCCTGAACGCTATGACCTGTCCTTCTTCAAAAGAGGCTTAAAGAGAGTACTCTCCTTAAGGTAGGCAGCGACTTTGTTGTGCTGGACCCCTGGCACTGCGAAGTTCTCTGGGCAGCGGTAGCCGCTTACCATCAGGCGGGCCGCTAGCTCGTCTGCCTATAAAGGCAATAAAAAAAAAAACATTATATATGGACAAAAGAAGGAGGGTTTGGGGATTCTCAGAGACTTGCTGAGATGGAGTGCTTGGCATTTTTTTTACAGCATAAGTTCGGCAAACGAGCAGGCAGGTCACCGGTAAGTGATTACTGCCGCCCATCAACTTCCACAATGCTTTGATCATGGATGTGTTGCCGGCCTATCAGATCGGCAGGGAAGCGGAAGGTAAAAGTATGGGAAGAGGAAAGGGGTATGGGGCATCCGGCAATCTCACTCACGAAACGAAACGCGACAGCGAAGCTGTCCGAAATCCTACCAATTACATACTGTGTCACAAAGTGGTGTTACGTTGGTGTAAATTTGTGCAGACGCAATATTCTCGAAGATTACAAAGACTAACTATATCGCTTCTATATTATATTTGTTCCCACGCCAACTCTTGGTACTACAAAGTAATTTGACTAAATTACTTAATATGTCGCCAATTCCAGCTACTTGTACAACCTGGGCTATGTGTCTAGTTGTATAAATGTCATACACTTGCCACCTGCCTTGTGTTACTTGTGCAATATAATATAATCACATTAATTAACTATGTCTTATAGTAGATAGTATAAACCATGTGACACAGCTATTATACGCCGTTCATTAGCTAAAGAGTACTTTAATCAATTTCATGCATGTAAAATATTGATGTTAAAATATAAAATGACACAAATCAGTTTTTGTATTACCACTACAAAGTGACAAAATTCACCTGCAGTATAGTACAAATTGAGCCACCGCGCTTGCGAGAGATGGTTATCCTTTTGACCTGATAATACCTGTTGACATAATAGTACCGGCAAGCTCAAAACCGGCTATATGTTTACATAGGCAAAAGCCAACACGTAACACAACACATTTACCAACACGTGTAGACTTTTGGACGGGATTTCCATCATTGTGTACGGTGGCAGTTTATTGTAGGTCCTATATCAATTTCCCATCACAAGAAAATAATATACCTTATGAACTAAGGGAAAGGGGTTAAGAAAAATAAACCTACATGTACAACCCGGTGTTTTATTCGGGTCGAGACATTAAAATTCAAACCTTGAAATAATTAGTCACACAGTAGTAATAAACACAAATAATGTGCGCTATTGCAATCATTTGAAAATGTCAACAAGGAAATGATGATATTAAACATGTCATAGAAAGCGTAAACTACTCACCTATGACACTGAGACTAATCAAGATTTGGAACAAGCGATCACCATATTATTAACTCTGCATAATTTGTACACAAAAATAGCATAACACATGTATTTCATAATGGCATAATACTTTAGTGGTTCCCTGTGTTGCTGACACTTGACAGTAAATATATGGTAGTAATTTATTAACAAGTGTTAGGTTTTGTACGAGTAAACTTTAGTTTTATTTTAACATTCACAATATGGTAGCGGTATGTTAGTATTGTGTAACTGCAAGGATTAATGGTGGATTGCGGGCTAACATCGGACCGAGGAGTGCCTCTCGTGACATCTTGAACCGGGCTTTCACTCGCGTCCTCACGATCGAGTGTGGCCGTTCTAAACAGATACTAACTATTGCTTTTTACAACATCATCAAGCTGCAAATGCATTACATCATTTCAGAGCATTATATGCGACAGTGCAGCTAATTTTTACAGCATATACTAACAGTATTGTTGTGGCAGACAAGGGAAATCGCATCAGCTTTTTTTGAGTTATAAAATTACATACCCAATTTCGTAATACAATGTCATTATATTTTTTAGAATCTATACAGTTCTCATTTATAGTATAATTAGATGTACTCGTATGAATACAATTAAGGCTATAATACTCTACTACGGAATGAAACGGTTCGCCGTGACAAAGGTCTCTGGTTCGATACCGCTCGCTTCAATGATGAAGTGTAAACTTCATGAAATCCCCCAAATTTCTAAACATTTAAATTTCTCATTATATATAATAATTTAAAAGCATGATATTCAAAAACTCCTTACTAAGAAAGCCTTGTGAGCTTGAAAACCTACCTCTTGATTGTAGAGACAACACAAACCTCCGTATTATTTACATCGCAGATATTTTTGTGTTTGATAATTTTGTGCAAAAATTAGTTACCATATACACTCGCCAGATATGGTAAAGGTTAAAATTCATACTGCAGGAATTAAAGCACGCAGTTTATAACTCACGTTGTAGTGAAATGTCGAAGTGAAACACAGGAGCTTAAAAATAATTAAGCAATTAAAAACGAAATACGTGAGTTTAGGTAATGATGATGACAACGACAATAGATAGAAAAGGTAAGATGACATGGATGATTTGAGATCCTAATATTTGATTTTCCTGTGTTGATTGGTAAATCTGTAAATTTTTCACAAGATGTAAAATATAATAATGTTGACATTTTTATGGAGTTTGATTACCGTTTATGCGATGGAATTCTATTAATATCCCAGTGGTGACATTCTAATGTAATTTTTCATTACTATCTAATTCAGTTAAGTATAGATTTTATAAATTTTTGCTTCTTTAGTATTTTTAATAAAACACATTATTCTTACTTTTTCTCTGGGCCTTATATCGTTTAGAAAACGGTGATAGTTAATGGCATTACAACCTAGGACACTAAGCTCGACCAAGACAATGAAAAATGAGTCAGTAGGCGTGCTCTGGCACCAGCTGACACAAATCCAGGTTAAACCAACGAAAACTTAATCTTATTTTACACATAATTTATTACAAACATATTTATATTGGGAACTCAGTTTTATTCTGTTATTAAAACGCCTAGTTTAAACTACATAGCAATTGGTTGTTTTCTATGCGTTACACGTAATATTCTCTGTGTTGAACACGCTTAGGTCTTATCTCACTACACATTCAATTCGATGTCGTTTAGTAGGTTTATGTGCAGTCTTTATAGGCAAATCAAGTTTTTCTTCAAAGTTGTAATATCGGACGATTAGCTCAGTATCTAAAGTCTAGACACCTGATTGCTTCTAGTCGACTATATGGCCGTATTCCTATCATTACCATATTAGAATGCAAGCTATTAAAGTTTTTAATATAATTACTGCAATATTTGGGCAATTCTTTGTACCATAGAATATAAAAGACTAATAATATTTTTTATATAAGCCACTTGAACTAAAGCAATAACATATAGTTATTTATTTACAGTGTAAAATCCTGTTTATGTAAACGTGACTAGGGGTACAGATATAAATGGAAATTTTATTATTGCGAAATATTCCAGATAACATGGTCGCACACATGGACACGGTGAATGGCACATACTGGGAGCCGACGGCGGCAGGTGTGCACGCGCAACGAGGTCCCGACAAGCCTGACCACAAGCCGCCCGAGCACAACAAAAAGAAAATCGACAATACGCGCTTACCACCACATGGTATGAACCATACAAAGTATTCAACACATATTCACATTCGCTCTTTTGAATTTTTTTAGGCACAGAATTCACAACCTCGTGCCTTTTTAGTATTCGGTGAGTTAATCGCCGAAATCTTAAATAACAACAGCACTGCTCTATTTATTGTTTTACTCGTACAACACCACTTTAAACACATTCACATAATTGTTCAATTGTTTGCAGTTTTAAATCACTTGCACGATTGTGTGGTTAAGTGTGGCAAATAGATGTGTTCAAATGATACGTTAAGTAAATAATAATTGCAGGCACCAAAACATCAGAAATCGACTTCTATGATGCCGATACGGACAAAAATCTCGATTTGACCTCAATAATTGATACAATAACAGAGACAAATCCAAAAAGAAAACTACCTATCGCACCAGTATTTCCCAGTCATATTACACCTGAAGTACAATATGGTAATGAAAAAGCAGATACAGATAAACTAAGGACGCCAAAAGTATTGCAAAAAACAGATGCACTACCAGAAGATTCCACTCTAAAGCCTCACATTACTCTAAAACCAGAAAAACCTTTAGCAATTATTTTTGATGAAGGAGGTGTCACGACAGTAAAAGCAGAGATCATAACTCGGGCCGAAACTGGTAATGAGTTCACTAACAATGATGATAAAATAACGAAGAAAACAGAAGAGCCAGTTTATAAAGCTCATCCGTCCTTTTACAAAGATTATTCTGCCCCGAAAGAAACTCATGTTGTCAATTTAAAGGAAGAAGTCATTGCACTTCCCGAACTGCCTCCAGAAGTACAAGAATATTATATTCGTCGCCCGCTGAACCTCGACGTCAACTTCACCTCAGGTCACTCTAAGCTTTTTGGTATATCTATAGAGGATGCAGAAAAAATGAGGTCTACTACTCAAAGCTCATTATACAACACGCGGGTGTCTCCCACGCTTCCCACGTGGCGTGATGGCGATGACACTACTACGAAAAAATATCCAACGTATTCTAATTTAGAAGGTAATTTTTAGATTTTTGTACTATGGGATGCATGCGGTGATTTCGGACAATTAGTGGTACGTACTGAATATCTTTATGGATTTATATATGTACTACACACTACAGGCACGTCACCACTTATCACTAAGGTTCAATGTTGAAGTGCTTTAATCTAGGTTTGATTGTGCTGTTTTCAACAAGCATGCCAATATTTGTCTCCTGTTATATTTCAGTGCCGCAATGTGGTTCGACTCGACTTGCCTTGTGCCGCGGAGTATTGCCGTACGACCTGGCAGGCGCTGCAGCGAACATCGGAGGGGTTGAAGTAACGTCACTTATGCCCCAGATAGAATACCTGGTGGCAACCAACTGTAGCGACCGTGTGAGACATTTCCTCTGCGCTTTGCTCGAACCTGAATGTAACCCGCCTCCGTACCCGCCGAAGATGCCTTGCTATAACTTGTGTAAAGGTAACTGTGTATTTCATTTATGTATATTTTTTTGTATGTATACCTACATAATTATAAGTACGATAAAAATATCCAAAGGAATGACATATCAATTAATTACTGAATAATTGTATTAAACGGAAATCTTTTTTCGATACTGAATAAAACGCAATGAAAACTCTTTCCAATACCGTTTAAATGTATTTAATAATCTATGGATGTTATCTGTATTTCAGCAATTGTGGATAGTTGCGATGGTCTAATACCTCGAGAACTGACACCAGCGTTCAAATGTTCCCAATATTCCAAGAGCAACTGCATAGCCGCTAAGAGTCCTTGCTCCCTCCGCGAGATGGCGTGCGGCGACAACACTTGCATACCGAGAGACTGGATCTGTGACGGAACGCACGACTGTCCAGCTGGCGAAGATGAAACGGGCTGCCTCTCGTGCGGCAAGAATGAATTCCAGTAAGTCGCAATTCATTTTACCGCTCTACCAAGTAACAGTCTTACAAAAAAAAACTTTAAGCTTCAAATCATTGTGTAGGTGTAAACATAGAATTACGTAATATTCAAAAATATGTTTTAAATAAATAATCTGATTCTTATTCCGGACATCATGTTAATATAAATCTTAAACTACACGATACTTTGCGCTATCGCTATACTCAGCTCCGAAACATTTGATGATCATTTAGATTTTTGTCTCAGTCAGGTGAAATCATCGATGTCCTGTCGTTAATTCACATGCACAACTAAATACTCCAAGGAGACTGTCAAAAATAATAAAATACTGTTTAATATTTCAGTTGCGAATCAGGCGGGTGCATCCAGAAGCGTTGGGTGTGCGATGGATACGCGGACTGCTCCAACGGTGAAGACGAAGGCGATGACTTGTGCGGCCCCCGTGGTGGTCACTTGGTGGCTAGCGACGGACATTCCGAGCTCGGTGAAGAGTCGGCAGGATCGGCTCCAGCACCAGCTGTCAGGAAACCCAACCGCGTGCCTTCACCACAAAGGAAACACGGGGACTCACGTGTATTGGGTAATGTGTTTGATTCAATGTGGTTTCTTTTAACTCATGATTGTTTTGTCCATGTATTTACATCGTCTCAAATGTATTTTCTATTATTATTAGTAGTTTACCTCCTGTAGCTATTATTAGCTGTAGCCTGTTATAAAGCTTAATCTAATTAAAAAATATTTTATATATGTGGACAAGAAAATGCTTGGATAATTTTTATACTACAGAATGCCTTTGTTATTACATTGATTGCAATATATTTTAATAACCACAAAACACATTTGTTTGAAATTACAGGAGAAAACGAGAGCAGCAAAGAACTCCTAATGACGAGTGATAGCAGTCACCCGTACAAGAGGAACTTCACCAGACGACCATCACCATCTCGACTCACACCATACTCCCGGGTTGTTCCCATGCCGATGGAAACCACGCCAGATTACGAAACTACCACCATCAGCGAAGTTAAATCTGAACCCAAAATTGAAACACTCGATTCAATTGAAGACGTCAACATAGGAGACTTAGGTTTCTTCGATGAAATTAAGAAAGAAGAAAACGCTGTAAGGCGTATTGTACAAAAGAAAACAAACACGCTGCGATCTTCAGCCATTAAAGAAAAAGTTATAACGACGACGATACCGCCATCACTCACTCGCCTCGACAAATCTATTAATAAGTTGGAAAGGGTAATCAATGGAGCTGCTTTGATAAAGGTAAAGTGAAATAAATTTAATGTTATCAAGTTACGGCTGCTTCTCTTATTTTATGAGTGAATACCATAGAAAGGATCACGCTGTTCATGTTAATTCGATGACATTAGAGATTTGAGATATATTTTTTTTGTATAAATCTGTCTTTAAAAAAATGTTTTCTAGTAAAATACTGCTTTTCACTATAACAATTTTATTCTAGAAAATGTAGAGTCATTTACATTTATACACTATTAATTGCAGAAAGCTGCTGACAAAGAAAAACAAGAAACAGTAGTAGCATCAGAGGAGTTGAAAGACTCGCCTGAAAGAAACAGCACGGGTAAAGACGACCTTCCCAGTGGTCCTAGAAGCGGTTCTATCAGTGCCCACGTGTCTCCATGTCCCAGTGGTGAGCTGAGGTGTGTGGACGGTAGGTGTATCACCCTGGCGCAGCTCTGCGACGGTACCATCGACTGCTCTGACCACGCCGATGAAGACAACTGCTACACGTGACCTGCATGCTGGTAAGTGGTAGGCAAGTGAAGTGGACGATGGTAAGTGAGTAGTGAGACCAGTGGTAGTGGTAGTGGTAGAGACTGTATGGTGCTTTAAAGACAATGATGCCATAGCTTAAGTGCAATGCCCAGCGGTGAAATGCGGCAAGGTGAAGTCTAGTTGTAGTTAAGAGGTATTAGTAATGTACTACGTAATTTAGTGTTGTAATGGACTCTTTATGTAACATTTTCATCTAAAATTATTGGAAAAGTGAATTATGTTAAAAGTAAAATTGGATTTTGACATACTATAAATTCTATGTATTAACATTCTTGTCATTATTTTCATTGTAACTAAGTTTATTTTGGAAATTAGTAGGTACTATAAAAATATTTAATTAGCTTCTTGTTCTTAATATATTCGCTTAGTTGTTTTATACTTTTATACTTTAATTTTAATCTGTGTCCATACAAAATTGCAATAGAAAAGTGATTGAAATTCAATTACATATTATCTCGTATACATAATACTTAAACGGTCTTAGGGAACGTAATTGAGCTAAAATGATATGCAATTACAATATCTAGTTACTTTAAGTAACGTGTCTGTTTATGTACTTAAGTATAACTTGTCCATATCAATTATGTGTGTCTCTCAATACGAAATAACTGCTGTTTAGCGATAAACTCTTCGATTAAATATGTACGATGATTTGCATGAATTTTTCAGCTGCAATATGACGATTTGTTAGAAATGACAATTACTTATGCAAAAAAATATATGTTTGTTTAGATATAGTTTATTATTTTTTTAATAAAAAAACAGCGTGTTTTGAAATATATAACTGTAATTGTATTTAAAACTCAGTTATTACTTATATATTTGTTTATTCCGTCCATCATTTACATTAGTTGATAGTGTATCTATGTTAGTGTAAGTAAAACGTTGTTGTGGTATAATGTGCGCTGTGATAAGCAATGCATTGGGAAGAATCTCAGTCTCCAAATCTTACTTGAGGTAAACTCAGATCAATCTCCATAGATTTCTAAAAGAGTAGTTTTACCTACAATTTAATATGACGAAAATTTTAATTTAAATATGAAACATACTTCTTAAAATTACAGCCAAATTTTCAATAAATTTCGAAGTAAAGATGCACAATACATATAATTAATTATACCAGTGAACAAAATATTATGTAATCACTACTCATCTTTATTTTAAAATGTGAACAAAAATATTAGGGATACCATAGGTAGAGATCAGGATTAAGTATAAATATGAATCGAAATTGTCTAGAATAATACATAACAATTCGCATTTGTACATAAGATGTTAGTTTTAAGCAATTATTATTTATCCTAATCGATGTTTACGAATACGGTACTAACTGTAACGTGTAAAAATTTAGAAGTAATTGTAAGGTTTTAAGGCTGCTTTGATGCTTAGCGTCACATTCTATGAAAAGTTTTGACACGAATGCGGTCTATCAAAATGTGTCTAAACTCATAATTGTTAAAGAAGACGATACCATGTAGTGTATAAACGTGTTGGTGATAAATTATGTACTGTTCTCTCTTTTCATAAAAACTTAAAATTTAACAAAATGATTGTTAATTTTGTATATAAATTGCATACTGATAGCAGGTACAGTGAAATGCAATTTAACTAAGACGACTTCGCGTTATCTCATAGAAATGGCGAGGTAAGTTTAAAATAATAATTTGCTCTATTTAAGAAAGTTATATGTCAATAATCAGAGTTTTTTATACGCTTTTTATTAGCTTCAGACGTATGTATGTTCTTTAAAACTTACCAGGCTAGGGATAGTAACGTTGTTTTTATAATTTAAAGGTGTTTTTATTGTGACAATGATACCAATCACGAATACAACAATTATTAAAATGTAATTATTCCATTTGTTATTGCATGACAACATTATTTTTCAGTTTAAATATATCATATCAGCTTATTACCGTCCCATTCTGTATAGTACGTGTACAACTAATTTCGTTTATTCAGATAAACAATGCTAATTAAGTGGTCCAAAGTAATGTCATAATACGATTTTTTGTAATGTTCGGTCGTTTGAAGCTAGTTGTAAGTACTTTGAATTAACATTATCTACGTTTGTTTCTAGAATGTACCCATCTAAATTGTAATTTTTACGAATATTTTAAGTAATGTAGATAAGTTATTGCTATTGTTTTTTATACATGTCCTTACACGAAGTTATACACGTTTGTATATCAATAAATATATTGCCATGTTACAAAGATTGTTTGTTTTTATGTAGTCCTGGTCCTAGACATCCTATACCTACTACTAAGAACTGAAGTCGATTTTTTTTCATCTAGCCCGATACTTACTGACTATAATGTCCTGTATGGTAAGTTCAATGCAAATAAAGTATCTACTAACGAGGGATCTGTCAGTCTACATAGTTAAGCTAGGCTGATCGAAACCAGTAATACGCAGACCGAGCCCGAAACAAGATACAGACTTTATTTGAGTCAATATGACTCTATCGGGGTGAACCGATCCAATGATCGGTGACATGTTGCTTTAGCGAACTACATCATCTCTACCACTTCTGATATTAGTTTTGACATACCATTGAGAACAGAAATTACCTAATATTCATGAAAGAAAATGTAATCTAAAAATATTTACTACATTATTGATCGGTACAGACTTTAGCCAAAGTGACTATCATGAATTAACATACAGTTTACTCCCAATAACCGAAATAAGATACGCATTTAAAACTACCTTCGTTTTTAATTCCGTTAAAAATAACAACATTTTATGAAGCCAATTTGAAGGAAAAACGTTAATGTTAATTGTTTCCCTATCTATTTAAGTGCAAGGCGTAAATCGTCTCGGGTCGGTGCCCTCGCCGCAATTGTCGTTGAAGTATCATATCACCTAAAGTTTACGCTTTGTGCCCCTCAATACAAGTAAGGATGACTCATTTGCCGGTATCTGCTAAATCTATTGAATGGCGTCGCGGCTCAAAATATACACGAGTTGTTCTTCTAAAACCATCTTTACATATAAGGTAATAGGTTGATTTTAGAATATTTCACATTTTATAGTCATCTTACAGTTAGATTAAAAACAATTTTGTTTTTTCATTCATAGCCAGTGATTACCTCATCAGTGCCGTTCGATTTGCAAGTGATCGGACCTCGACGTCGTTTTGTTTTGGTCATTTCACACTTGTTTTAGAGGTCGTCCAGAAACAAGAGTCGCGTTTCCTCGTCTCTCGCAACTAGGGTTGCTTCGCAGTGCTACCTGTATGACGTAAATACTTTTTTTGTGACAGTTATTGGTTTTACATTGCTGAAATTTAAACGACCTCTCGTGCGTTTTTATTCGTATTTTAAATAAATTATGTATCCAGTATCCATTATGAGCGCGTGTAGAGTTTCTACCACCACGTTGTTTTCATGCGATGACTAATCTCAAGACGAAAGTAAATGAACAGATACTAGGAAATAGGAAGTTAATCTATTTTTATACCGAAGCGTGAAGCAGATGTCATCAGACGACTTAAATAGCTTGTTGATGACGAATTTTATTATTTTATACAGCGGTCAGCGTGATATTTTATCGGAGAATTAAATTACTCGATTTATGAGTCGATGGGAACAAGATATTAACAATAATTATCTTTTATGGTCTTAATTTCATAGGACCAGTTGAACATGACTGTGATGCTTGTTATACTAGTATGGCCAAATGTTAAAACAATTTGCCCATCTTTATCCTACGGCCTCTACTCCAATCTAATTTTGATTGAAGCAAAGTAACAGGAAGCACCAAACCCCAGTGTACTTCAACCCATTTCACTACACCATGCTATAGCCCATATCCATAAAGCCTCTAAAATCTAAATACGTGGCTGCGGCCGACCCCTACCTTAATTATTTGGTCGTGCAAAAGTTTTTATTTAGCAATAACTGTTAAGACATTTAAAATTACACTGTATGGAGTGTATATATGAGTTTGAAGCAAAAAATGTGCAAATGAATCATTATGCTTGTACAACGTTTCGAAAGGAACAATTTAGGTTAACATTATTTTTATGCAGTTAAAAAAAAATTACGCAGCCCCAGCCGTGAAAACTCTAAGAGAAAATTATTGATTGGCTTAGTTGTCAACTATCTTCATAACTTTAACAAACACTTATTGAACTTTCAAATGGTGAAATAAAAAATCAAATGGGTGTAGTGATACCAGGGACTACGCTGATTAAGCTATAAGCTAACGTGGAACATGAGAAGGCTAGGAATACGCTAGGAAGAAAGATAAAGACTTTTTTATTGATTACCTACTTTATGTCAATCTTTTCCGGAAGTACCCCAATGAATATTGTAGGACAAAATAAGGATATGTTTAATACGAATTATATGATCTAATCAGAGAAAGAAATTATTAAATGCTTCAGTGGTAAATGACAGATTGCAATATTTTCAAAACAAGGTAAGGAAGATAAACATCATAGATTATCTTCTCAGCTTTGAGCACATGGCTGAATACTAATAGGGTTAAAGAGATGTATACGCAACGACTGCATTCAGATCCTTTTAGCACAATAGGTGCAAGTTGTGTGAATAGGGAATGAACAAGGCGAGTGTCATCGACCGGCGGTTTGCCGGCCATGGTAGAAAGCTGTGACTCACTGGCCGCACCGCGACGTGAGCGGCCCTCGGTCGCGGCTCCAGGCTGCCTTGACGGTGTCCGGTACATAGCCCGCAAGTAACTCGTTTCCGTGATCTAATCCGAACATAAGCAACACCTGTAGGACATTCTGATTCACCATCTAAAGCAGTTTAAAGAAATAATTTTCCACAATAAATTCAATTTAATCACGACAAACAAGATGACTCCTCGGGTACCGTTGAGGAAAATTGACTGGAAAATATTCGACGCGGTTAAAAAAGCAACGAGACGTTTGAGGTACTATTAAAGTTTTAAAATAATCGTTTCTTTTACAAATTAAAAGAAATAAATTAAACAGTTGCCACAGTTTTCGAATACTATATTTTGTTAGATCGGATGCCCAATACCCCTTTCCACTTCCTATCCTTTTTTCCTTCCCGCACTCCACCCGATTTAATGGGCCGGCTACACATTTGTGATCCAAGCGTTGTGGATATTCATGGATGGCAGTGATCACTTATCATCAGGTGACCTGTTTGCTCATTTGCCGGACCTATGCCATAAAAAAGATGGTTTTCAGTATTTGACTGAATTTAAGGTATATAGGACTATACATAGATTTTATTTACGATTTCAACGAGTCGGCAATTTAGGACCAAATTCATTGTGAATTTCGCGCAGCTAGGCTCATTCTATGAAAGTAAATGATATCCAAGTATGGCGGATGTGGAATCTGCTAAAGGTATGTGGCTTGTTGAATGGCCTGATTTATACAATGGCCCATTCTACGACAGCGGGCCTTGCAGACAGGTTACAGGGAGACGGGCGACAAATGAAAGTAAATAAACATCGTATTCGTGAGGTAAACAAACTGCGAAACTGGTTCTCTATAAGAATCTATTTTACTTGCATACACATGTGTATACGCCTAATTCTAATGCTTTTTAGATAATCCGCAGACGAATCGACCGAAATACCAGTTGCGTTACATGACATTCTTGCGCTGGTATTTGCACCCACATTTTAATCTGATTATGCTGGCGAAGATTTTGAGTAATATTAGTGTACCTATATCCTACATTAATTCCTCTGTTTTGTTACTAAATTAAATTTTATACGTAACCCCGTCCGTAGCCAGTTCTACTAGCTGTTTTCTCGTTCTATTAATCATAATGTATACTGAACACACATACGCAAACATTTTTGCATTATAAAAAGTCTTTACGACTGTGACAAAAATAACTGCCACAAAAATAAGAAGCGTTCTCTCATGTTTCGACATAAAATAATAAATACCAGTTTAAATATTGTAAAAAGAGCGTGGTTTGCACATAATTTGCACGTCGTAATAGTTACTACTCCATGAAAACAAGTTGTGAAGGATAATCGCTCTTCGTACTTCCGCGTGGAAAGTCAATAATTGCCCAAGAGGTTTTTATATAAGTGAATGAATATATTAATTGTCGAGTTATCTGAGCCTTTCATGCTTATTCTATATTCACACAAATATAAATAAAACAAATTAGATGTTAGTAGATATGGCAGCAGAATGTAAGTATGTAGGTATGGGTTGTATGTATTCGTAAGGTCCTAGATTCGATTCAAAACACAATATGTAAGTTGCGGTTGAACTTTGGGTTGGCCAAAATATTTCTTAGATATCTACCCCTAGGCCCTATGCTGTTGTTTCATGCTTAGATGAACATTGTTAATAATGATACCGCTATTTCATATATTGGTTTCTTAATCACAAACACAAATAAGACATCCAGCTATTTAAATTATAAGTACCAACTACCACCACATCGAACAGACTACACAAACACGTCGCATTCACAATAGATTGTTTTTATAGTATTGTTCTGTTATACACCTATATAGGTAGGTAATGAGAAAATATTGTAGTTGATTCATTCCGTACCAGATAAGTATCGTTGGCAATATTTGCAGATCACATGAGTCATCCGTGTCTTGCGAAGGCTTATTCTTTAGGGTTGTCCAATGCTCATATTATGAAACTAGGGTACCTGTGTCGTTCTTTCTTTGATATAATGATCTATGTTTACAGTCGTTGCGAATATTTAGGTATGTTTACCGAGTTACACCGTATCTCCTAGATTTAAGTACTAGGTCAATATATCAGTTCCAATTTACCATGGTGTAGGCATGATAATATTCCATTTCGATCCTAATTCTCATAACGTAGATATAATAATTTGCTATGGACAGTTGCACCAGTGACCAGACACCACTGAAATAAAGTAATGTCTCTACTTAAATGGTTTACTTTCTAATATGGTACCTATGTTACTAAATTGTGATAATAAAGTTGAGTAAGGGAATGAAGAAAGTGCTACAGTACGCCATTATTGCTATTAGAAATCCAGTTCTGAGGACTGTATTAATATCCACAAATGCCTTAGCATTTCTGCGAGATGCAAAATGTTTTGCCATTCCTTAACAGTAGCTTGTGCAGTCCAGACATTACTCATTACTAATTTAATTTAAGCAGCCCACATTATTTGTGATCTTTTTTTAACTGTACTGATAGCCATAAAACTGTCTATTTACACGATGGGCAATTTATGGCTTTATTTACAAGTAGCGTCAATAATGAAGCAATGTTGTGAGGGAATGCGTACTACATAAAGCATTGTAAAACTGAGTACGTTGGTGATTCATTTCTCGGAATTGACCTTGCTATGAGTCATTCGCTGGAAGGCAGAGTCGGGGATACCGCGCCTGTCTGCCCGCTGCCGGCTGCTTGATACACGCACTCCACTTACTGTTCAGTGCTTTTTACTAAATTCTCAGTGTTAAATAATAATGAACTAAATTAAATATAAATATGTGCTGTTGTAAGAAACGTAGATTTATTTTATTAAAATTTGTTACATTTGGATATTTGTAAATATTTTTGTGTTGCGAAGTTGGATATCATGATAACAACCATGACGTCATTTATATTGCTAAAGGTGGGTACTAATTTATAATAGATTTATACTACTCAGTCTTGCGTAATTTAAAGTTAAATAATAGTATTTTCCTATATTAAGAATGAATCATCCTAAAATTCGTATCAGTTTCTTATTTGAGCACTACAGTTTATGTGACGTTTACAGTATTATCCGGATAAATTGAGGAGTCAGGTATAGAGTCTGTCTATCTCTTTCGGTTCTAAGGAATTTGGGCCAATATTGGTGGTAATTTCTTCTGTTTAATCATTTTTCAAAACGTCCGGTTAATCAGAAGTGTATAGCAATAGGTTAGAGAGAAATAGAACGAAAAATGGCGTGTAGTTTATAAAGTTTTATTTGATTACGCACGGAAATCTTTATTTTATTTTAAAATCATAATAATATATCAAATGAAGTGATTCCTCATCTTAAAATGGGTTTTCGGTGACGTTTTATGTGGATAATTCAAAAAGAAACACATTTCTAGCTTGTGTGATAAAAGTTTAAATAAGTTTGGGGTCGCTCAATGCTACTTGTTGAACAAGTTCTCAATTAACTTTTCAGACAAACTCTTTTTTATTGAGAATGAACAGAGAGGATAACGTTAACTGGTTTCATGGGAAAATATCGAGAGACACAGCTGAAAAACTTTTGAAAGAAGGTCAGTCTTGAAATTCTTTGTTATTGTTTTTATGTAAGTTAATAAAAAGACAAGTGTTTGGATAAACAAATAAATTGAATTATTACAGAGGGCGAAGATGGTGTATTTTTGGTCCGTGAGAGCAATACTTCCCCAGGAGATTATGTGCTTTCTGTTCTTCATCAAGTAAGTTTTCCAAGCTGTTCTAACCTATAATGTTTACAATGGACATTCTAAGATGATCTGTAAATATGTTTAAATACTTCTAACAAGTCAAAACCAATTTTATTCTAAATTAATAATATAACAACAAATATAATTTTAAATAGTACTTAGTAGTTATTTGTGTAACATGGTTCAAATATTTACCAAAACAAACTTTGACCTAAGTTTTCCTAGTGCATGTGTACTTACAATTATTATTTTCATACTATTGACATTTATTTATATAAATAATACTATGTCCTTAGGTTACATACTTATTAAAGGTGTGAATATCCAATAGAATATTCTTAAAATATTTATAATTCTTGATAATTATGGCTTATCGTGAAATATAATCAAAGTATATTAAAATAACAGTTCAAATTAAAGTGCCAACATTTTTTTCTCTATGATGACAATAATGAAATAAAAAAATATGAATATTAATTTTCTCTATCTACCAATTATACATATAATTGGATTTTGGATTAATTTACATAAAGGTTATTGTTATGAATTTTATATAATACAACAACACAACAGTAAATTAAGATTTACTTCTAAAATAAAAATTATCATGCACCAGTTACAAATCAAAAACATTGTTATTTTTATCAGGGAGAGGTAGTACACTACCAAATCAGGAGGCACGGTGAGGATGCATTCTTTTCCATCGAGGAACATACCACAGTACATGGATTGGACACACTGATCCAGCATTACCGTGGAGATTCCAATGGCTTGGTCACCCGATTATCAGTTGTTTGCAAAGGCGAACCGCCACCACACGAGTCTCGAACACAGGGTACTACAAACCTACTACACAGGTAAGAACCAAGAATATCTACTTCATCTCTATACCTTTATTGGTTTATTTTATTTATGAAGTAAGTGGGGGTTCAGCTATATGATTATAAAAGTGTTTGGAAGATGTAAGATACATATATTTTGAGTCAACCTCATGACGGAATTGGAAACAGACAGTATGAGAGAATACATTTAATAAAAATCTCACAAGTCCTCAACGTATATGTAAATAAATTAAAAAAATTATATCATTAACAGAAACAACAATTTAGCATCTTGATTCTGTTTCATGGTTGTCTTTTATTATCACAAAATATTTGGCATTGTTATGTAAATTCAACTTAATTATTCATTCATATTTTTGCAATGACATTCAGAGGTGTACAAGTTCCAAATGTAAACATCAATGGCCAAAAAGCTTGACATTTAAATTGAAGGTTCGTGAAGTTTTAAATTTAAGGTCAATTCACTGTATTATATATATACTATACTTTATCCAATTAGCAAGATTATTCAGTTGAAATATTTTTTTAACTTGGTAAACCTTGATTTTGCTTAGATATTTTGCAAAAATAAAAGAGAATAATATGCTGGAATATATTATTAATGTAATTATTTTATCAGTGACATTAAAAAACTTTCCACTGATTTTGGGCTGTGAAACGTGAGCACCAAAACAAATATTTGTCTGATACACAGGTAAGTATTTGTTTTGGGTCTGGGTGTTTGTGAGACTGAAAAGTCTCTCGTAGTTACTGATACCCATAACACAAGACTAGATCTTAGTGTGGGATCAGGTCTATGTATGTGACTGTTGGGTGTATTTACTTATTTCTGCTGAAAATTATGTTATTGGTCATATTTTAAACTTATTTTCAAATTAATATGTGTGTATATAAATAATATAGTAACACAAGATATGTAACTGAAGCTCTAGTCTTCTATTCTTTTGGCCAAACAGACTGCACCCATTAATGGACAAAGGACATTTGCAAATTGAAGGCTAATTTATTTACATTGCTATGAGTAGACAAATGTAGAATGTTTCATTATTATGTGGCATAATATTATGCAACTATTCATATACATACTCATGGGTAAGTGAAGATGCAACTAGTGCACCATTTTTCTGCATGGTTATAGTCCCAGGCATTTTTTTTACAACACAAAAACTAAATAAAATTGTATGACTTCCAAGACTTCTTTTAAATCATATTATTCCATAAAAATATAAAACAAAAATAGTTTTTCATCATGGTATTAAATTATAAAGCCAGTGATTTTATGTTATACACAAATCTCATGATAATAATAATACCAAAATTAATTTTATGATGAAAAAACCAATTTCTAACTTCGTAATATTTGAGAAAACTGAGGAATTTTTGAACGCGATAGAGATAGCACATCTCGTTTCAAGTAGGAAGTTCTATTAAGATGATGGTTAGATAAATTGCCCTTAATTTTTCTCTTGTGTTTTACTGTTTGATCACACGGCTTTGTTCGCATTCCTGTCGTCATTCAAATATTTATTGCTATTTGTTGTGGTATGCGGTTTCGTTTTTAATTCTGTAAACTATTGTTTGTTACTCATTCATATTAATATTTCCTTGTGTGTGTTTGCGTGACTTGTACGCCAAAGATCTTTACAGCAAAAACATTGCTTTTTTTACTTATATGAAGTATAATGTGTGTATATAGGTTTTTTCATCGGTAGCACGTTATACACAATTCTAAGAAAAAAAAATCAATAACTTATTCATTACAATATGTTTGTATCCCGTACGTTGCATACACGCAGAAACAAATAATTGTAAAAGTCAATAAAATATAGCCCTCATTGCCCTCATTTTACATTTCAAATGCAGCAACAACAGATTCATACTATTTTGATAGCACGTAATAATTCCATGACGTGTTCTGTCGAATAACTAGACTATGTTAATTCCATTGCGCTAAAGTATTATGGACAACTCGAAATTCCGGACGAGCAGCGGTCGGCATAGCGACGGGTACTTATTTGCCTATAGCAGATTTAAAAGACGAATCCCAATGTCTCATAAATTCTTAATCGGCACAAATTCATCGTAGTAATTTAACTATACATATTAAGCTACTATTATACTTGTAATTTTACTACAATGTCTATAACATCTTAATAGAATCATGAATGTATATTGTATATATGTATTTATTAAATGAAATAAACAGCAAAGTCATTGACCTGATATATTTTTATAAGCAGTTTTAGTGGGATGTCCCGTATATGCTTTTATTAAATTATTGAGGTTATTGGTCTGAATACTTTTTCGTTCTGCACACGTTGCTGTACATAATGCAATGCAGCGCTGACAAAGTTTATTGACAATTTCCTGTTGAATCCGCTGTTCAATGTTTATTAAATAAATAACAAAACGAGGGCACAGATTCCACCTATTGTCCGTGAGCACTTTCATGTTTATATTTACCATTCTCAGTCGTGAAAAGTTTCAGTGCAATATCCGTGAATATTGTACATGCACTAATAGATGATGCGAGTAGGTGTGAGACAAGTTTGTCGTATTTAAAAAATATCATTTATTAGCTAGTGGTATTTAAATCCAGAATTGGAAATGTGAATATGGAAACGTCTAATATGGATTTTACGTAAGTTGAAACTAAACAAATAATTTACGCAAAACATTATCTCTTTATTAATTTTAAGAGGTTAGGGCAGAGTTACCATCTGTCTCTTTTCTACCGGGACAGTCCCACACCTCAAAAACCTAATATTTTTCTTGGTTTGTGCTACCACGCGACGATTGCTCAATAAGGCTTCCGAGTGGATTTAATTCAGTTAAAGAAATTAAGTACAAATATACATGTACAAAATGCATCATTTAAAAGCGGATTTTTGCACTCGCATCTAAAGGTTTAATATTCCAAACAATACGTAATCTCTTACAGATCGAATTTCGGTTTGCTCATATGATCATGATTGTCCTGATTTTTCCTAAAACGTGGTATCCCTTGTTTAATGGCATAATAAAAGATAAAAATCACCCGAAATTTGTGGACGCATCATCCTCAAATACCAGCTTAATAACATTGTGTTTATTTTCAAAGTCCTTTTTATTGACATGATGAGTGCCGTAATAACTAAGACGTAATAAGAATGAAGAATGGATTTAGCCACGTCGTAACAAAGAAGACGTTTGCGGTGACCTCACGGCGCACCATGAAAATGGGTACATAAAAATTCTGTACATGCTTTATGATGTGATGACTATGCAATCTACATTGATTGGAATACCAAATGCGGCGCGATGTGTGTTAATTAGCTGTACACATGTCGGCGGATGTCGTAATCTACGGAATTTTTGTGCGTACGTCAATGTTTATACATGTGAGCGCGGTTCATGCGGTTAAACGATGCCATTTTGTTTGTAGTTTAATACGAAATCAAAAACGTCGTGAAAATAAAATTTTACTATACCACGCGTTGCGTCGCTTATGGTATTAAAATTACACAAATTCACAAATTCCACAGATAAACTACAATATTGTTGTAGATTTATATTTGGTCATGATATTTTTTTTATCCATTCCCTCCTGAATCTTTGTGGGAAAATGATGAACCGACAACTGCAATATTAAAGCTTTGTGCTCATCATGTGCCCTCCAGACGTTTGGTCTAAATCTAGGACAATGGTCCTAGATAGTGTTATAACCATTCGATATTACTTATTTGCATTACTGGAGCCGCTAATATAATATGCATTCTTGCTAATATAATATGCATATGTTGAAGACTATATAACTTCGCTGGTAACTAGCTATACCAAAAAAGTGAAAGATAAATCATTGAGCTACTTATACAATTCATTTTTTTTCATTATGGCTCTATCGCTGAGCAGTACAATTTGTGTAACATCAGATAGTAGTCCACTTTGACTTAGTGGTCTATCTTTCTTAATAAAAAAAAACAATTGAAATGATTATTTCGAAAAAGAACATACGTCAGAACCGCGGCCAGTTTAAAAAAAATCATAAACAAAACCTTTTTGAATTCACATGAATGTAGCAGCAACTTTACGCAGGCATAAGCAAAGTAAAGACAGGCATGTTGGTTCCCCAATTAGGAGAGCAAACTTAAACTTAAAGATCATTTTTTAAGTTCTGGAAATAGATACTGATGTAATTGGAACTTCAGACATCTCACATCCATACAAAGGAAGTATGGAATCTTATTACTAACCAGAAATAGCGACGCAATTACGCAACGTCACATGTGTTTTCTTACACGTCCGGTCAATAACAACGGCATCTGATATGGTCATTCTAATACTATTTTGCAAGCAGTAACACTTGTGCGTATAGGGACTACGTTTTAATTGTATGACAGGGTACTTGCATCCGCTTCACCACAATGAATTAAAAAAAGTTTAAACGCGAGAATATACCATACCTATTGCAGACAGCTTTGAATTTATCATAAGGCTCGATGCACACAGTTTTATTCAAACACTCTGATACACTCCGAATTTCGGGAGCTGCTTAAACTAAATCACAATATTTATATAGAGATTATTTTTTAAAAGTATAACTAGACAACATGTCTTGCTTAGTAAGGTTGTAATTATATGGAATAAGTTGCCAGAAAATAGTTTTTATTACTCCGAGACCGAAATGAACGCAATCTAAAAGCTGCGAATTAATGAACACGTAACATTTTATACGTTTTTTTTAATACTAGCATGGACCAGTTATTACATTGAGTTTGATGCCAAATGCGAAATTTATTGTAAAATATACTATTTTAATATCTTAATTTATACGCTACTACAGGCTTGTTATTTAAGCATTTTTTTAAATAGCATTCATATAGACAGAATTTAAAAATGAAGTTAATTGTTCATGATGATAGTGTTAGTTCAAGTGTAGTACAGGTATTAGTCATTGCGGGCCATGTTTTGATGGTACGAGTACATCGGTTTCAGATACATCTGTTTGGCAATCGGCCGTGTGACTCATTATTTATGTTAATGACTCATTGTATCGTATCTGCCAGTTAGACGCATATACGGAGCGCCGCTCAAGTTCATTGTGTCATAATTACTGTTGAATTAGCTATGTTAATTTAATTGTACTACTTATTATGTAATTGTTGTATGAAAAATGGTCGAGGAGCCATTGTTGCACAGTACTTAATTATCAGTAAGTAATTGTGATTGCGGATGCAACGTTTAGAATGTTTATTGTTCCAATGTTTGGATTCGATATCTGCATTGTTTGAAAATAAAGGAACCGATATTAATATTGCTTTTATCTGTATTTTAATATAATGTGTTTGGTCGATAAGATTGTAAATTTAGTTATCAACACGAAGAATGTGTATTAGAAATAATTATTTACAATTTTTAATACACTTTAGGCGTCTTAAAACTAGCAAAAAACGTTAGAAAAAATTACATACATACATGAACTCACGCATTTTTCCCAGAAGGGGTAGGCAGAGGTACAACCAGTACACCCACCATTACGAATTGTATGTTCCGCCCCACGATGTGAAAGGGGGTAAGCCTATCGCCATATCGGGCACAAATTTAGACCAAATTATTTCTTTGAAATAAAACTATTTTATACGGATTTTATCGCGATTTGGTTTAATTTTTACATTTTTTAACTTCCCGACGTTTCGATTGCTTTTCAGCTTTCGTGGTCACGGGGCAGACACGGGGCAGGGGTTATTTCTTATTTATTAAATCCCGGAATTCAAAACTCGCAATGCAGATATTTCTGTCAGACTTTTTAATGCTTGTTTACTCTCAGAAGTTTCGACAATCCATAAATAAATAAATAAATAAATACACCCAACAGTCACATACATAGTCCTGACCCCACACTAAGATTGAGTCTTGTGTCGTGGGTATCAGGAACTACGAGAGACTTTTCGGTCTCACAAACACCCAGACCCGAAACAAATACTTGTGGTTCTCACAAATATTTGTCCCGGTGCGGGGATCGAACCCGCGGCCTTTCGTTTCACAGGCGGCGTCTAACCAACTGCGCCACGGAGGCTGTCATGTGCATTTATTTCAAATATTTACCCCGTTTACAAAATATTTACATTTTTTTTTTATCCCGGCAGGGCGACAGAAGTCGGTGACTTCAACATAGTGTCCCAATTGCTGGCGTGTGGTTATCGCAACCGCGACGCGAAGAACCAAGATGGCCAGACCGCTGTCCACATCGCGGCCAAAGCTGGCCGGGACAATATTCTGGCCAAGCTCATCGAAAACGGCGGAACTGTGAATGTTCGGGACTCTTTCGGATACACGCCTTTACATGTGAGGATTGATAACCTTTTTTTACGTTTAATGTTAATTCATCTTAATTGGTATTAAATAGCCGTGTAATAATCATAGGTTGCCGAAAATCTTCGGGATCTACCAATCATTTCATGGAAACCACACAAGTTTAGGATCACTAGAGTGATTTCTTATAGATCATTATGGATGTCTTTTAACTGGCTTATATGCAGTGAGCATAATGTAGCTAATTAGGATTATAACTATAAGTTTCCTTTTATAATACCTTGTGTCTAATAACACGTCTTGTAAACTTACGACAAAAATATAGTCGAAATGTGCTGTTTGGCTTCTAGTCTCCACAAATATAATAATGGTTACTAATAAAACCCAATAACGTCTTATGCGGGCGGATCTCCAATTTAAACTCACTGATGTATATCTTATCTAAACATCAGATACGATGATAAACATTAACGCTTAATGACTCAAATGCCAATTAATACAGTCTAAATTTAAATAGATTTTATTTACTAAATTCCAATTACTATGATAATTAAAATGATTAAACTACGATGTTAATGGAATATGGAGGTACGACTAATTGCTATTAATTACACGCCAATATGATAATATTTATAATTATCAGCGACAGGATCTCCGGTGTTGAAAATAATATACGGATTAAAATTTGCCACATTGGCAGCCTCTGTAGCGTAGTTGGTTAATTGCCAGTTGTGAAACGAGGAGTCGCGGGTTCGATCCCCGCACCGAGACAAGTGTTGGTGTGCTCCACGAGTATTTGTTTCGGGTCTGTGTGTGAGACTGAAACTGTCTCTCGTAGTTTCTGCTACCCGTTAAACAAGAATTCTATCTTAGTGCGGGGTCAGGAATATGTATGTGATTATTTGATGAAGAGATTTTTCCCGCCCACACACACACCACTGCACCTCTTGTCAGCCAGGATCAACAGTGGCACGTAAAGAAGTGGCACCGATCTCAGAAGCGCGTCGAGTCACTTAGGGACACTGTTTTTTTTTTATTGCAATGGTTTGGTAAACTAGCAAACAGAGCACCTGATACTAAGTGATCACTGCCGCCCATAATCAACCACGACGCTGGATCATGGAGGTAATGCCGGCCCATCATATTGGGAGGAGGGCGGGAAGGAAAAAGGATAGGAAGAGGAAAGGTTGCTTTAGAGTTTAGTCACTAGCTTGTCTTGGCCCTTGTGTTGGGTATCATAAACAGGGTTTTGTGTTCCAGTACACTTGCCAGAACAACCTGGCGAGTACGACGGAGCTGCTGATCTCGCTGGGCCACGCCAACTACCAGATGCGGCACGCGCCCTCCGGCAAGGTGCCGCTGCACGACGCCGCGCAGAGGGGACACCTCGACTGCGTCAAAGTAAGTTTATAACGTCGGACCAACATTATTTTTATAAAGGTTGCACACAACTATAAATAAATAAATACACCCAACCGTCACATACATAGTCCTGACCCCACACTAAGATTGAGTCTTGTGTCGTGGGTATCAGGAACTACGAGAGACTTTTCGGTCTCACAAACACCCAGACCCGAAACAAATACCTGTGGATCACACAAACATTTGTTTCGGTGCGGGGATCGAACCCGCGGCCTCTCGTTTCACAGCCGCCGTCCAACCAACTGCGCCACGGAGGCTGTCCAACTCATTGCTTATTTTATTTAATACACTACAATAATGGATAAATAATAATCCTACCCATATTGTAGTTAACACGGTGACTGCGGCTGTCATATGCGTGGCATGTTATCAGCCCCAGCCGCAGACCGCAGTCAAAGTGCTAATTTCATTGCAGCAAATTATTGTGCAAAATATGTAAGAAGAAAAAACGATTCCCGGGTAGCATCCCTGTTGAAATTATCATTAAACCTTAATAGAACTGATAATAAAATGATTTAATTACCTTTTCTCAGGTTCTGCTTAGACTAAAGGCGCCCGCACATCCGAGAACACTAGCGCAAGATACACCAGCCGACCTGGCCAAGCAATATGGACACACGGAATGCTACCAATATCTTAGTAAGCATCTATGTTTATATTATAGATACCACTTGGATTCTAAATAATCCGAAGTGAAAAAAATTTTTCCAGGCTTAGAAATAAAGAATTTGTTACGACGTAAACACAGCTTTCCAAATTCCTGTTTTGTTGACAAGCATGGTAATTGTGTATTTTATTTAATGATCTTTCTTGTTTAATAATTTTAAATGAAAAAAATGAAAAAAGTCTTTATTTGATATCATATGTCGTTGGGCGAAAGCAATATGTGTCAATTATTTAAAAATGAACGCATTATTACAGAAAACTACCAACCAGAACCTCCCACGACAAGCAAGTCGCAATGGTACCACGGCACGCTGAACCGCGACGAGGCGGTGAAGACGGTGCAGGAGTACTGCAAGCACAACCTGCCCGACGCTGCCACCGACGGCGTGTTCCTCGTGCGGTACAGCGAGCGACACACCGGCGCATACGTGCTCACCATGCTGAGCGAAAACACGCCTTATAACTTCATCATTAGGAAAGAGGTAACAAATTTTAAACACGCTTCATTATTACTTCACAAATTTTTTACAGTAGTTGTTTTGAAAGAAAGCGGACAAACGATCTGATGAAGATCCTGAGAGGTGACCATCATTGCGGATTGTTTCCAAAAGATCTTTGTAGAAATCTTTAAGGAAGGAACTATTAGAGCAGTTGATATCCTAGTGCTGAGTTTGATCACTTTGATAGTAATTAGTGAATTATGTATTTTAAACTTGAATTAAATAAAAAACAAAATCCACAATATTATAATCGTAAATGCATTAGGAATATGGTCATACATGATAAAAATTCTAATAACATTATTGTGTTTGTGCGTGCAGAACAAATGGCTGTTCATCGACGACGGTCCGTACCTGGAGTCGCTGGAGCGTCTGATCGAGCACTACAGCGCCGTGCCCGACGGCCTGCCCACCTGCCTCACCACCCCCGTGCCGCCCAAACCCAAGCCGCCGCTGCCCGAGGTACACCCTCACTCGTACATACAGCTATACTCCATTCCACAGCCTCGCTGCGCTACTGATCAGTGATACAAAGGTGTAGATATCAATATGAAATTAAAATCCAAAAGAATTTGATTTTTATTAATAATTTTGAATCTTCAAGTATTTTAAAGGAACATTATTTAGAAGCGTATGTATCAAGAACCATGTAGAATAATTAACGGGTTGAAGATCATTCACCTTACGTTATTTTGTGCGAAGTAAATTCTAACCATGTTCTTAATGTAACTGTTGAATTAAAAATAAAGATACACGTTAATTATTCCTTACAGTTCTCGACAATGCCACGTACCAAAAAACCATCACCAAGTCGGGCGGTGATGAACCAAACGCTATCGCTAGTGAAGCGCGACATACTGAATGACAAACAAGCGTCGCAGACCTCGCCGCAGAACTCCAACAACAACATGTTCGAGTTGCTTACTAGAAACATCTCGTTCTCCTCCGACTTCAGCAACGACAGTATGAACAACAACGACAGTGTCGATGACAATGATACATACAAGGTCCCGGCCAATAATAGCACCATAGTCACGTTGGCGGAGAATTACAATGAAATATCTATCAATTCGGACGGGCAGCTCTCTACTTTACAAGGTAAGCACACAATAATTTAACTGTCATGATTTTATTGAAGTTAATATTCAAGATGAGACCAAGCATCTCATTGCACTTATATTAAGTGTTTGTCTTGAGAACGATGTCTAGTTTCGATTCGCATGGTCTGTCGATGCAACTGAACATTCTTATACCAAAAACGGTGAAATAAAACATCACGAAATAACCTACACTTTAAAGTTCTCTACAATATTTTTTAGGATATCTCATGTTTACCACGCATCACTAAAAAGTGTGATGGAGTGATCTGTGAGTGTGGTGTAGTCTTTAAGAATACACATAACATGTAATACCCCTTAATCATACAGGCTTCGGTCCAACATTGGCACCAATACATAATCCAATTATACAGGGTATATCAAGACCGCGACCGAAAACGAAGCCGGATGGTAGTATTAGTGACTTCAGACACAATGCAAGTAAAAATTTCACAAAAAAAAACGCCAACTTTTTTTTTATAATTTTTTACTTATCGTCGTATTTGGGTGATATATACATAGTTTTCCTAAAATAAAGATGTACACCTCTTTATTTTTAAACACTCAATGGTACGTAAGGGTTTAAATTAGTATTTTCGCAAAAACTAGGTATTTACCACCCAAACACAATGATTTAAAAAAAATTCTAAAAAAATATCTGTTTCTGTTTTGGCTAAATTTTTATTTGCATCATGTTTGTAACCACTGAAACTACGACCTGGCTTCGTTTTCGGTCGTAGTCTTGATATACCCGGTATAAGAATGAATCCATTGTCCACAGAGTTCATCCCGATGAGCGAGCTAACTCTAGGCGCGGTCCTGGGCGAGGGCGAGTTCGGGTCGGTGCTGCACGCCACGTACTGCCCCGCCAGCCTGGCGCCGCAGCCGGTGGCCGTGAAGACGCTGCACGTGCAGCACACCGACACCAACAAGAACGACTTCCTGGCAGAGGCCAAGCTCATGGTCACGCTGCGACACCCCTGCATCGTGCGACTCATTGGCATATCACTCGTTAGTATACATAGCTTTATACATTTAGTCATTTTTAAAATTTTATTCAACTAGTTATTGATTTTTATCTGTTATTTAAGGCCACAGATCGTGAGTTTTCGCTTTCTTCGGAAATGACTGTGGATAATAAATTATTGTAGGATTTGCATGCAATTTAAATTGAAGTAATATAATCATGTATTTTTAAGTATAGTTTTATTCCTGAAATTTAAAAATAATAATGTAGGATTTGAAATAAGATCTTCCATATAAAACATATTTTACTTATTTACCCAAATTAAATTTAGAATTTACTACTTATAAGATTTCTGTAGCATTTGGTGTATAATTTTATTGATACTTCAGGGGCCGCCACTAGCTATGATACAGGAACTGGTGCCGTTTGGTTCTCTTCTCGAGTATCTATTGCGGCATCCGGACAAGGTGTCGCCCGGCTACGAGCTGCGGCTGTGGGCGGGCCAGGTGGCTTCCGGCATGCGCTACTTGGAGAAACGACGCTTCGTGCACAGAGATCTTGCCGCTAGAAATATACTACTTGCCAGCAGGTATGTGAAATTTAATTTGTGTTAATTATTCGTGTACTTTCGATAAAGTCATTTGCAGAGTAAATTACATTCTTATTCAGAAAATCTAGACTGCGCTTAACATACCATCAAGTGTAATGTTGTTTTTCATCGCACTAGATTTTAAAATGTATTGCTACGATTGTCTGTATGTATAACGAATATTAATTTCTAGGCATCAAGCAAAAATAAGTGACTTCGGGTTATCCCGGGCGCTGTCGACGGACAGTTCGTACTACAAGGCGAGTCGCGGCGGCAAGTGGCCCATCAAGTGGTACGCGCCGGAGTCCTACAACTACGGCACGTTCAGCCACGCCTCCGACGTGTGGAGCTACGGCGTCACGCTCTGGGAGATGTTCTCACGGGGGAAGCAGCCCTACGGAGAGATGAGGGGCATGGAGGTCAGTAGATTGCTATGATCTTTTATACAAAATTAATCCGTCGCAGTATAACTATGTTGACTTTGAATTGCTAACATTATCGCCAAATTGAACTTCGAAATGAAGAGTTGACAACAAAGATATCCAGTAATATGAAAAGTGTTGTTCACAATATTTTAATATATTAACAAAAATTACATTGAAGGTTATATGTCATATTTTCCTGTTTGATTTCAATGTGCTTGCATGTGTCATCGTTTCCCCATTTGTTTGACCTCAGGAGTATTGCTAATGAAACTTTATTGTGGAATAAATTGTTTATGAATGCTATTATCTTTTTCAGGCTATTCAACTAGTGGAGAGCGGCAAACGTCTAGAAAGGCCAGACGATTGTCCCGACGAGATATACCAAGTGATGCTGGACTGCTGGGCCTACAACCCCGACGTCCGGCCCACCTTCGCACAACTCATGGACGTGTTCTCTCAACACCGGGACTACGTCAACATCACCCAACTGGCTCTCGAAGGCGATGACGTCAATGTGTGAACATGCGTATATTTAAAAAAAAATATATAATTCTATGGACATTGAAATATTGCGGTGGTTTCTCTAGTGATAGATTGATATAGTGCATAAGAATTTTATGAGTGGGTTTATATAGTTGGAGGTATTCATTTCCTTTTTATGCATTTCATTTCATTGAACAAATCTCATTGTCCTACACAAAGACATTGTATTGAAGTGTTTGAATTATTTTAGGAATGTTGATGGTGATAGTTCATAATCGTATGCCATTATGTGCCTGATTTACGTATTACTATTTTAGTTTTAGACACTAAGCTTCCTCTTAGAAAAATCATTAGGGATAATGGAAATTTTAATTGGATTTTAGAAAAATATAAATGTTAATTATTGTGTTAACAATTGCATATATGACATTCTATTTTATTATATTAATGGCATTTAACGGTTTTATGTACCATTACAAATTTGCATTTGCGTGGGGTAGAATTAATTTTTTCCAGTTTCCAGTCGTAGTGATGTTTCCAATTTTGTTCCTCTTTCTAGCCAAATCGCATGTATATAAATATTATAGATTTATAAACACTGATACAATTTGTACATTCCATTTTCTTACATTTATACTTACCACCAGGTAGAATAGATACAGAGTTTCAACTTGTATTTTTTTATTCTTTTACAAATTAAGGTAATCGTGAATTGTACAAAAATCATTTTATTTTATGACCATATTCGTTTCGGGCGCCTGAGACAGTTCAACTATTTTTAATGAATCAGTAATGTTCTAAATCGCCGCAGGAATGCCATAGTTTGCGTGATCACTTTATTGCCATGTGGTTGTTATATAGTGTACAAAAATCATTAAAGTTACCTAAATTGTCTTTATATTTTATAGAATTTACATTAAATTCTTTGAGTCTGATTTAGAGTATATTAACTTTTATATTATGACAGATCTTATATGACTATTTTAACGAATCCAAATGTGATAAAGATATTTATAAAATAAATAACAATTATTTATAAAACTTTGTTTTATTACTTATTTAATATAGTTTTCCCTAAAATTTACATTAACACTACTTATGTGAAACTTAATTACTAGGAGTATCACAAATATAATATTATTAATTAAAATAAAACTACTTTTAGGCGGGTTATATCGCGGTTATGGTTGAATTTTACATTTTTAAACCAAAGACCAACTGCCTGACCTCAAGACACGGTGAGCTCGTTCTGCGTAGAATTTCAGCTAATTTTAATAATTATTAAAAGAAGGTAGTAATATTGTAACCATCATTGTGCGGATGACTAATACCTCAGTCTGCCCCGTGACCACGAAACCCGTAAAATAATCGATACGTCGCGTCGGGAAGTTACAAAATGTAGATCAAATTAAACGAAAACCGCGATAAAAACATAAAAAAGTAATTTTATTCCAATGTGTATCGTCCGCGTAAGAAACCATTATAATATTCACGTCGCTTTCATATGTATTATTTGCTTCTAATATCGCTCAAATACTTCAAATATTTTAAATCTATAAAAACTTACGAACTAACATTAAATAACTTTCAAGTCTTTAATTTTGGCCAATACAAAATATTATTTTAAAACATTCTACTTCCCATGAGCAATCAAATATTTATGCGACACTCGTGGTACGGGGGCGGTGGGGTTTCCGACCTATCTGGGAGGCGGATAGCGTCCACTTGCAAACCAGAGTCTGCAATGCCAGGGACTCCGTACGGAGGGGTTCTGTCCGGCAATGACAACTGGCGTCTAAAGAACGGCGGCGTTTCTAAATCAGGGTTAGTAACACTGTTCCATAATAAATTAGTCCTCATGTCACCATCAGTGCGTTGAAGTCTCCTCCTCTGCCGCCTGGTCTCCGGGCGAGTGCAGTTCAACCGATTACATTTACAAAACTTGCGCAACCATATGTAAGTACCCACTATGCCAATCGCCAACCCAATCTCAAGCCCTATAACAAAAGACTGGAGCGCAGAAAAATCTTTGTCAAACTTTTGGAAAGGTGTTAGCGGCGTTTTTGAGTCTTCCAATTCATTTGTGGCGTTTTCTATCTTTGATATATTCCAGATTTCGTCTAATTCCATTTCCTTTCTATCCACAACGACGGTTGATATCATTTTCTCAGACATTTTCGGCAATTTCTTTTGGCATTGTTGTTCATAAGTGATGCCATGAGATTGAACCCATTTCTCAAAGGCTATAAAATCTGTATTGCAATTTATATAATCATTTTTTAATTCCAATCTTTCTAATTTTCGCAAAGGCCGTAGGAGCTCCACGTTCAATGTAATTACGTAGTTTTCGCTCAGGTCCAACTTCTTTAACTTGGGCAGTCGAGTAAATAGTCTGTCTGGTAAGGACTTGATCCGGCAGTTGTTTATATTAAGTATCTAGAAAACAATATGTTTATTATGAATATGACTCATTATATCAGTGAATGACATTCAAATGTTATTAATAAAATGCATAATACCTGCAGCCTATCGTGCATTATAAAAGGTTCATTTTTAAGCTTTTCAAATACATTTGAAGATAAATCCAGAGTGTTGAGTTCCGGCGTATCCCAGAACAGGTCGGATGGTATATACCGCAGTCTATTGCTACTCAAGTCCAGATGGACCAATTTATCCAGACCAGCAAACGCATGCAGACCAATCCAAAATATCAAGTTATATGACAAGTCAAGTATTTCCAGCGAGGTATAACCGGACACCTAAAATAATGTAAGTATTGTTGTATCATTTCAGTATGTAGTTTAAGTAGTTGCAAAATACCTTATAGTATGTACCTTAAAGCAGTAATTGTCCACCTCACTAATGACATTGTGTTTGAGACTGTACACTTGTACTGCGGTCGGCACTCCCACGTCTATACTGATAATGTTTTGATCAACACACATTGCGCGATTCAACCCATTATTCATGTCACAGTCACATTGTTTCGGACACGTTTCACTCACTACGCTCCAAACACAACCTAACAATATAGCAATAAGAAATGCCATTCTTTATTATTTGCACTATCACTTGAAGAAGATGTTTGCATTGTTAGTTAGCATTATTCCTCTGAATGCACTGTCGCGATTTCACATTACAAATGGGGCAATGAGACACGAGCTGATAAAACAAATCGTTATCAAGTCCGCTTACTGCGCCGATAAGATATCCGCGTCATAAAATATTAGTGAGCTGCGTTCATCGAAGCGTGCTATTAGTGTTATATGTTCATCTTTACTCTACACAGAAAAGCTCACGGGGAAAATGACAACAAAAACTATTTGTGAATATGTATTACTCAAATACAGTATATTCATCACAGTAAAATTATACACATAAATAATACATACATACACGGTAGTCTACATAATATAACACACAAGATGTAAGTTTAAAAGATTTTTCTGAAAGAGGATATTGAGCGTTAGATTCTTTAACTAGATATATTATAATTGTGACTTACGTAGAACAAATAATTGTGACCTTAATTTATGACAAAATTGTATATTTAAATAATTTATTCACGGCCGCACAGCGTTGTTCAGAAATCATAATTATTGAATAACAGCGCGCGATCCCCAGATTTAGATCATTTTATAAAAGCTAAAAGTTTGTCTGCGCATGCCTCCAATAGGCAACACAAGATCAGCAACTATGAAGTTTAGATCATGTAGGCTTTGGTAGACATCATGTGCAATGGGTCTGACGAAATAACCAACATTAGGGTCTGACTGCCAACGAAACACTTCGATAATTCCTCAAGTAAAAAATATAAAAATTAGCTTATTGATGTTTATAGATGTAATAAAATAGTATAAGTCTATATCTATAAGCTCAAACGGCCCTTAAAACGCCCACGCTCGCGTTTCAGCTCTGTTTCCTTTGTGTTCATGCGCCGGGCACCGACCGCGCGATTCGCAATAGTGTGCCCCCGCGTAAAGATCATTCACAAATAAAATAGGTTTTTCGGTCTATCTACGCGTTGCGAAACTTTTTCCGAAAAGATTTTTATACATTTTTTTTAATGAACTGCATGGAAACGTGAACTGTTCTATATTTAAACAAGTCCCTTTGTCAAACTTACATGTTATATATCTGTTTACAACGTTTTTAACATAATGTGATGTATAAAATAAAATTATGCTACCACAATTAGTTACACAGACAATCTTATGATCTACTTTAAATACAATTTAGCTAAATATGTTTGAATTTTGTCTTTGTTGTGTTGTTGTTACTGGGTAACATCTTTTCATAGTATAATCAATACCAAGAATGGCATTCCTGACATCATGGACGGACGCACCAATTGTCTCAAATGTACTGGCTATTCTGTCTACAGCTAGTGCCTGGATGAAAAGAAAATATATTAGGAGAAGAATGAGTTTTATGATTGAAATAAAACTATTTTTATTAGTCTTATGATTCTCTTGGATTAGAATATTACTAACTTACTTGTATATGCGAGGCTTCTGCAATTCGTTCCAATGCTTTGGAATTAGTTAGGGAGGCTTGAGCCATTTGTGACATCGCAGCTGCCTGTTGATCCATTACTTCAACCTATGAACATTGAAAAGAGTCAAATAATCAATGGTAAACAGTACAATACTGTTACATTTACCCTTACAATAGGGTATTTGAGTCCATTTTTTGATTGTATATATCAAAAGGTATCCATACTCAAAATCTAGCAAACAAAGAATTTTGTAAATCTATTCAGAATTAAACAAGTTAGAAACATTTTAAATCTTGCAGTGGGAGTAAAAGAAAAGGGATGCAAAACAAAACTAGTGACGTCACTAGTCTGAATATGCATTACAGTGTGCGCGTGTGAAAGAGACCGAATGATGTCCCCACTGCACTCCTACTTGTTTTTTTAAATAGTATATTTACCTCATGTTACAAGCTACTTTAATACTGTTTCGACAGAAATGTTTTATTTTAATGTTATTTGTGTTTGGACGCAAAATAATAAATAAAAAAATTTATCATAGTCAAATACCCTAGTCTCATTCAAACATAGAGCTTCTCTATTATCAAAGAAGAACTTCAGAAATTAAAGAATATACTTTAAGCCCTAGACTTGTGATAAAAATTTTTTTAGTATGTAATTTAATGAATACACACCAATTTTTCAATCATATTTAACTGCCTCTCATCAGCTTCTGCAGACATCAGTCTGTTGTCGAGCTGATTGTAGTCATCATCTTTAGAAAAAATCTCGTCAAAGGAGTCACCATCATCCCCATTGCACGGTTCCTGTTTCACAGCCTTTCTTTTCCCTACAAAATATATGTATATTGAAATAATAATAGGTATATTTAAAATGTATTAACAAACATCTGACATATAATTTTAAATCATTCTTAATTCTAAGTGTGTTTAAATCTGTACATGTAAGTAGACTAATTTTAACAATTATGGTGGCAAGAGATACATTATATGTCCAAAATATTTTGAGTTGTCGAGACAATCATTACTATCATCTATCTAATTGGCTCTGAGATATTATTTTTACACATATGTATATATTCAAGCACTAAGCTTAAATTGATAATTATGGCTTCCAGTATTTAATATTGTGTTCAGCTTCTAATTAATTTCTTTATTATGGACATTGGATATCATACTTACTCAGGGTACATGATTTGCTCTCACACAAAGTCAGAATTCTTTGCTCCAGTGGAGTCAATCTTCCTTGTAACTTTTCATCCTGTATTTGCTTCTGCTTAATTAATATACTCCTTCTTTTATCAGACCAAAACTGAAAAAGAATATGATTGAAATTATTCTTATATTTGTGTTTTAGAATAAAATAAACTGTTTTGTACAAAGTGTTATAAAGTCATTATCATAATAATGAAGGTTGGAATTCAAAATCCTGTTCATGCAATTATGATGTTTCACAAAGAAAATATAGTATCACACTTAAAAACATAAGTGGCATTATGTAATAATGCTGCCTTGTCACACAGTTAGTTAATTTTTTCATGCCACATTATGGTACATACCTAAGTAAATGAATTAAATTAAAAAATAGAGATATGTATGCAAACTAATAAATGTGTGGCCTTGCCTCTGAAATACTTTCTTCCAATCAATTTTATTGGTGATGAAACTCAAAACCACTTATATTTTTAATGTATAGTTTGTAAAAATTGTCTCAGCTATGTAATATTATCAAACACACTTTTATCCACCCTTTAGTAGACTTAGAAGCTCCATCAATTGCATTGGCCATATCAGCGAGTTCAACCCATAACTTTTTGAATTTTGCATGTCCCATGCCAACTCTCAATTTCCTGTGAGCCAAGTCAGGATGCTTCTCCATGAAGTCAACAACAGCCCTCACTTGAGCCAGTGTTGGTCGAGATATCTGAAACAAAATTACAAATTTAATTAATTAAAAACAATATTATGTTTATCTTTGTTCTTTATTTTTTGGTAAAAATTAAACAGTAATTTTGTATAGTATTTTTAATATTATTTAAGTAGTGTATAATTATGTATGACTTATGATTTATTTTAACAATCAACCTAAATGGTTTTGACAAACCTAGAAAAAATATTTAAGCATTTTATTGCTGATTCTTAGATAGTTCTTTATTTTATTTACATATTTAGAAGACTTTATGATTCTACCATAAATTCGTTTACTTTCTTTTATAGTTTACATTTATACATTTTTAACATACACGAACTGTTTCACCAAATTCTGCATCAGTATCGGACATTATCACAAGCACAATCACAAGTGGAGGAACCCGTCAGTACTCAGTATGCAATTGGATAATTATTTAATATATATGATAATTTATGTCTCCTAGTTATTCCATATAATACTACTAAACAAAAGTATTTGTTTATATCATTGTTACAAAGAGAAAAAACTCGATAAAATATTGTTTAATAATTATTATTAATTCAAAACACAGACTATTAATTCAAAATATCTCATAAATTTACTGTCATACGTCATACACAAATGGTCATCGTTGCCACTTGTGATAATTAAAAAAAATTAACAAACAGCCAAACATTGGTTGACTAAAATGTAATTTTTTTATTTTATTTTATTATTCCCTAAATTATAACTATGTTTAAACTTACACAATCAACTGAATTAAGTTGCATTTTATTTTTTTAATTTACCGACTCATTTCGTTTTGCTGGTTTGATAAAATGTCGATTTTGTCCAATGATTTTGTCAAAGTCATTATTTATGTTATCTGTGCATCAGAAAGTGTATGAATTGTATGAAATCGTAAAAATATCACATCAAGACAGTTTTTGTACAGTAATTTATAACTAGGTGATTGTGTGATCATTTTATTTATTTGTGTAGTGAATATGTGTTTATGCCAGTAAAATAGGTCGGTCTAAAAACCCAATTTATAGACAAAATATGTTGTAAGACGTTTCAGCTGATTGTTGTTTACAAAATGCAGTTATTAGAGAAACCTTGTGTTGTTGTTTACAGCAATGTATTCATTTGAGGGAGACTTTAGGCGCAAGCCTCAACAAAACTTAGCCGGAGCAAGTGCCCAGCGTAAGACGGACAGGGATTCCCTTATCCAACAATCACAACTTCAGAGGCAGAAGAGAGAGGTTAATTCTTAATTTCCCTTATAATTCAATCCCTTACATCGCATAATGTTAACTTAACACCTAAGAGAACGCTTTTTCAATTGTCTACATAGCATACAACATAACAAATAGCATAGTATGATGAATGTGTCAATAAATTGTTAAGTTGTTGTATTATTAATCTTTGTTTTATGATCATGTCAATTTACAAATCATAATTATTCTTAGATTTATATTTGTAATAGTAGTGAAAACTACACTCAATCTTAATAAAATTATATTAAAATTGTAACTTTACAGTTCTCAGCCAAAAGCCTTGTAAGTCCTTTTACCTAAAAGTATTGTTTTATAATCCTTGTCAATTTCAGGAGCACAGAAAAAGATTGAGTAGTACAATAAAAATTCAAGCACATGTAAGAAGCTATTTGACCAGAAAACACTGCAAACAAACAGAGAGGGACCATTTTGATGGTATATTTCAAAACATTAGTGAAAACAATCAGCATGCCATCTCAGTGCTCATTGCTAAAATATTGTTCTTTTATGATGATCATCAAGATTTATCTAGATTGGTAAGTGTTAAATTTGTGTTGTTTCTTCAGTTTATATAATTGGTGTGCCTTCAGAACGAAATGTTATGAAAAATAAGATATTAATAATTAATTATCCATTGGTATTTTCCATGTAAAAAGTAATGGAACTATATGTGTATATAAAATGTATCTTTTCCTTTATGGAATAACAATTATCAGAATAAAATATAGTATATTATTAGAAAAATATGTCTTATTATAAAAGTGGTCTGGTGTGTAAGTTTAATAGTTTGAAATAAGATTCAACATAATACAATATACATGCCTTTAAGACTATATATTGTTGAAGAAAAAAAGAAAGTTATAAAAGAAAAGTGTCACATAACATTTAAGTTTTTAATCAATGGTGCACAGATATTCTGAAATAAAGTGACCCAGTGAAACATTAAGGTTGAAAATAATATGTTGACATGTAGTGCTCACACTGTTAGGAAATTGTTCTCAACTTTATTATTATTTCATGCTTATTTATTTTATTAATATAGTAATAAATAGTGATTCCCAGTAACTTAAACCCCTTCTAAATATTGCCAATAACAGTTATAATTTTCACACAATTTAAACGCTTTGTGTAGCAAGTAAACGTCTTAAGGTTGGCTATAAATTGAGCTGAAAATACTACATGTATACATTGTAAAAGCATGTGTAACTACAAGGACACTGGGTCTGTGAAATACATAGTTCAAATCCATGTCAAGCTCTCCAATTTTGTTGAGATTTTATTCGGAAATTGTCACAATGAAAATAGCCATCCTCTAACGCATATGCTTTTATTGTGAAATGGTGACTACTTTACATGTTTCTTATTTCAGGTTTCAATATCGCAGTTACTATTAAAACAATGGAAGCAAATATTCCATAATGGCAGCATTTGTATCCAAATAAGAAGATTATTGGCTTTACATTTAAGGTTATTAAGGGATAATGCTGAGGTTTGTTCACATTATTTAAAGTAAATCAAAAACTTTAGAATGGTATAATATGCATTAAACTAAATGTACTGACTAAGCTAACGGTAAATACAAAAAAATATAATACATCAAAAATACATTTGTGAATATATTATTATCAATTTCCACATAAATTCATGTTGTTACTTTTAATTTTCAAACCTAATCATGATTTTAATTTCAAAAATAAATGATTTAAAAAGTAAAGATACTAATTTGATTGAATGCGTCCTAGAATTATCATTTAGTTAAATATCTTAAAAAAATATATTTTTTGCAGGTGCCTTTAGCAGTGCCTCTCAGAATGTTTGAAGTTTTCACATCCGTATCCACTGCGGAGGCGGCCATGAACTCTGATGAAGGTGTTAGATTTATTTCTAACACTTTCCTGTATTTAGTCAAAAGAGGTAAGCAGGATTAGTATCTCCAACATTATTTACTAATAAAGGTCTGATGTGAAATACTTACTAAATGAAATTCTGATTGCATGATGATTGCACAGAACTGACAACCCAAAACAAACTATTCCCTAACATTATTTAGGACGGAAATATGCTTGGTGAACTGTAGATAGGACTTGTAACACTTCTGCCATCACTTTTTGTGATAAACGCATGAGCTTATGTGTTTCGAAATAATCTAAAGTAGTAATGTAAGGCTGGATTTGACTTGTATTTACTTATAAAATGTTCGCAGGTTATTTCAAGGATCTGGGCAAGTTAATGTGTGAGAGAGCACCGCCACTGTATGGACCCTCGCCCAATCCACCCACCCCTCTATGTGGAGCCCTGTTAGACCTCATACAAAGACCATTGAATTTAATAGCCTGTTTAAGCCTACCGCAATATGAGTAAGTATTTTGATAATTGCATTGTGATTTCTTGGCAATGCTACATTAAATGCAAAGTGAATGGTTTTCATATTTAAAGATAAAAATGCGCATAACGATGACCCATTTCATGCGCTCAGACGAAGACATGACAGAATCCGCGGTAGAAACAAAATTATAGAAAAATTTGAAAAATGGAAAAAAACATTGATGTGAACTGATGCTAAAGAAAATATTATATTGTTACAGGGACATAGTAATGACAGAATTTGCATCAGCCTTCCTGTGCAATCCATACCCAGAGCCCGTGGAAATGTTTTTGTTACCTGCCTTAGCTCAAAATACTCACAAATTTCCATTCATATCTCTATTAAATGCATTACGGGATGAAGACAAATACAATAGTAGAATTTTAATCAATGACTCCTGGTTACTACATTCAGTTTTGGTATTGGAGCCTCCTGGTTTTGGTGAGTGAAAGTTATTTATGAAAAAATTTCGGTGCTTTACACTATTGGGTACATAATTATTGTTGCAACATGGTAAAAATATTATCAATTTTCATCTAGGATTATTCGTATGTATCAGAAATATATCTCCTTAATTAGATTACTTTTCATCAGTAATTAGATATTTAAGTTAAATGTGTGAGCTAAAGAACAAACAAAAAAGGCTTAAAAAATGGACGACATTAAAGTTTTTTTTTTTCAGCAAATGACATACGCAGCATGTACAACACAAGACTAATAAACAATCCCATCGTCTTAGAATATTTAAATATCATAGCCAAGTTGACAGTCAATGTTTGCAACAAGCAAATTACATACGAGTTCGAGGACTCCCTATACAGCCAAGAGACTGCAGCGGATAAGGACGATGATAGTGACAGTGAGCCGGAATCGAACCCCACGTCCGTCCGGGAACAGACCCTGCTCACTAGGTGTATAGAGTTGTTGAATGAGCCGGATCGCTGCATTATGGTCAGTATAGCGCAGATCACCGAGGCAGACCTGACCGAAGAGTTCCTTCACCACATGTCCGAGATATGTCACAACTTACTGCTCAGTCACCGGATGGCTTTACATAAATACAGGTATACTTCACGCTTTCTAGAATAAAAAAGGCAATAATCATTCTGTGAGATTATTTGTTTGCAGTGTGTCTCACAAAGTAGAAAATTTAGCGTAACTACTACTCATTATATAATTGAGTGTATTTGTATTTATCAAAAACAATAAATAATATCAAATTTATTTTTCAGATTACTATACACGTTAGCATTTAAGCCAATGTTCCTGCGCGGTCTGTGGCAGTGGTTGAGCCACATGAGCCACGAATCGTCGTTTGGTGGGTCGTCGACCCCCCTGCTGTCGGCCCTGTCCAAGGGGATGGGGGCCGAACCCACGGTGATAGGAGTCCACAGACTGCTCGCGCCTCTGGCTGTGTTCTGCGCGTTGTTTTCGTTACTGATTGGGACCTTGCATGACACGGAGTTTTGTCGCGACATTGAAGATAATGAGGCTATGAGTTGTGAGTATTATATTTTAGTGCTTTTATGAAATTGTAAAATTACGTGATTACATTGTGGAATGTGGGCTGTGGCTTGTTGTGTTAAGACGTGAACGAGTTTGCAAAATCTTGGGAGAATCCTAGCTTAATAAATAGGATTTTATTATGGTGTAGGTCTAGTAAACGAGCAACCGGTCAACCTGTAGTTTATTATTGTCGCCGGCATATTACCGACTATAACAATTAGATCATAAGTGTGTTGTTTGTCCCTAAAATGAGAGAAGGAAAAGCACCGGGTTAGAAAAGGGATTTGTTGAGATGCTGCTTTTTTAATACTGATTCTTGTTACCGAACAACGCTTATTTTCCGCCCTCACCCTATATATCGATGAACAGTCTAGTGATGTGATGTGTGCTGGGGCAGTACCGGTTCATTATAGTGTTTGTATATTTGCGGGTGCAGTAGCGGCGAGTTCGTCGGGCTCGGGGTGCGAGGTGGGCGGGCGCGTGCACGCGTTCGAGTTCGGCGAGCTGGGCGGGCTGTGCCGCACGCTGCGCCAGGTGTGCCTGGGGCTCGTGGAGCTGGCGTGCCCCGACACGCGCCCGCCCGTGCTCGCGCACGCGCCGCACGCGCTCCCGCCGGACAGCCGCACGCCCGCCTGGTCGCACTTGTTCAAGGTATGTGCGTCAGCTTCATATTTATTGCTGTTATATATGTTGACATATAATTCAAAGAATCATGTGCGATGCATATTTTATGAGAGGCATAAAAACGCAACATTACGCTGAACTATTCATCCATCTATCGAGTCTCAAGGAATATGTGTATTTGATTTATATAATGAAGTGTGGTAAGTTGCAATAGTAAGCGTGCGTGCGTGTGCAGGTGTGCACGTCGGTGGTGCGCGCGCTGTACGTGCGCGACGCGCGGCTGCAGTTCATGGGCGCGGCGGCGTGGCGCTCGCCGCACGCCGTGCCCGACGCCGCCGCCGCGCTGCGCGCCGCCGCCACGCCGCACCCGCCCTCGCTCTCCGCCGCGCTCGCGCAAGGTACACACACCCTACATACACACCACACTATCATTACTGTTGCTAGCAGCTTCAACCGCCTGAAAAACATTTTCCTGAATATAAATCCTGCTATATATTTTTCCAAGATAAAAAGTACTCCATAGCCTTCCACGATAAATAGACTATTCAACACTAAAAGAAATGTTCAATTCAAACCCGTAGTTCTTTAGTATTAGCAAGTTCAAACAAACACATTCTTTAGCTTTTTAAATTAGGCATAATGTGTGAGACGACATCGCGAACCAAATCTATCAGTACTACGCATTTACCAACTCTTGCTGCGGAAAAACAGGAAACTAAAAGAGAAGATAGTAACTGAGTAAGAGTGAAATGGCCAGAAATAGAAACAGCGAGTGCTTGAAGGTCGAAACCGTCTTGAAGCCGCACTAAAAAGATCGAGTGCTAACTGCCAACGAAATATTTGCATTAATTTCATTACATTAACATTAATTTCAAGCACCGACAATTTCAAATACTGGACTTTTGCAGATGGCATTTATATAGTTGGCATTTATTTATGGCTCACAAATACACACAGACACGATAGAATAAGTAATTGATAAATTTGATATAGTTGTATTCTTAACATACTATTGAATAGCTTAATAAATTGTTATAAACAAATGCTATGTACGATTGGAATCACTGGTGCCCATACCACAAGTTAAATCTTTATTTGGGCACCAGAGTTCAATCAAACACTTTTTCTGAGTACCTACTTAAATATTGTCAAACGAATTATTTTAAGTGTTTTGTATGTCTTTAATATGATGCAATAAAATTATTATTATTTATTTATTTTATAGAAATGTGTGTTGCTCAATGTTTTCTTATTTTATTTTATAGAGGAAGGACCACCGTTAACAATCAAAGAGTTGAGGACGGTGACGATTCTAAGAGAAATTCCATTTGTAGTGCCGTTTTCAACGCGAGTACTGCTACTCCAAGGATTGTTAGCTAGGTAAGATAAGGAATAAATAACACTTCATTGTAACAGATTTATGATTAAATCGCACTTATACCTTTTTTACTCAATAGTACACGCTATTTTGCACCTTAGATTTGAAGCAATAAGGTATCAAATCAAATAATTGACATACTGTAGGTATTACAAAAACGCGCACAGTTTACGTTTGCACCCGTACAGTTTTAAATAATATGTTTATGAACTGAACACTGCGTGTTTTCCAGGGAAAAGAATGAGCATTGGTATGAGATGACGAATTTCAACGAAGGCCCTTCAATAGTAATCAGCGTCCGTCGTACACACTTGTATGAAGACGCGTTTGATAAACTCAGCCCCGACAATGGTAAGTGACAATTTCATAATGGTCTTGTTCTATTAACCATTCTTCCGAGAATGGTAATATGTGATTAATCAATACTGATTTATTGGTATATGAGACATCTCAAATAGTTCATATTCGGTTCATTATCCCAAACCTGGGATTGGTGAATTTGTTCATAATTTTAAATCAGTAAAATCAAAAATCCAACTCAAAATAATTTCGGGAAAAGATAAGGCTGATGGTCAATGGTGAAGCTATAAGCTGAACATTTGTTTTCGTGTAATGTTATTATTGAAAATGATTTTTTTAGAGCCCGACATGAAGTTAAAACTTCGAGTGCAACTAATTAACCCAGCCGGTGTGGAAGAAGACGGTATCGATGGCGGCGGACTCTTTAGGGAATTTCTTTCAGAATTATTAAAGTGAGTCGACCTTAATTCAATATCACCGTATTTATAATTGTTAAGTAATCTTTACAATCAAGCATGCATAGGGAAAAGCTGAATACACTACTTGTAATTGTATAATCTTTCCTAAAGTGACATCGATACACTGACGATTGTGAACGGACATATCGATGGTTTTTGGCAGAAACATCGACGCATCTCTTGCGTACCTATCTCCAATTGTTCACTCTAGAAATTTTTGAAAACAGTTCATGTAATGTGCTGATTTTGTTGTGTCTCATTATAATACTTAATGTATTGTTTGTTTTCAGGTCAGCATTTGATCCCAACAGAGGATTGTTTCGTCTGACCAAGGACAACATGCTGTATCCAAATCCAGGTGTGCATTTGCTGTATGATGATTTTCCTATGCACTACTTTTTCATTGGAAGAATGTTGGGGAAGGTGAGCATTAATATTTAGTTGTTCTATTTTGACACTTATGTCATTCACTTCATCAATATCGATATATCAAGTTCTATATCAAGTTGTCTAATCAGTTGAGTATCATCAACATAAATCCTTATCTAAGAACATTAATCATTATTCATAATTCAGTTTTGTAAATAACCCGTTTTATTAGACACAGTCAATTTTTCAACTATTGACAGTACATACATATATGATTTATTTATATCTACCATTTTAGGCCCTGTGCGTATTACTATCGATTAGAGTTGAGAAAGCATGTTAACTGTTCGATATTGCAAGCATTGTACGACAACCAGCTAGTAGAGTTGTCGCGAGACCTAATATCTTTTGAATATCGATACTAGAGTTGAGATAGCATGTTCACAGTAATATCTATATTTTTAGGCGCTGTACGACAACTTGCTAGTCGAACTGCCTCTAGCGGAGTTCTTCCTGGCCAAGTTGTGTTCGTCCCGGGAGCCCGACGTGCACGCCCTGGCGTCGCTGGACCCCGGCCTGTACCGCGGCCTGCTCATGCTCAAGGCGCACCGCCGGCAAGACGTGCCCGACTTGGGACTCGACTTCACTATACTTAGCGACGAACTAGGGGAACAGAGGGTGAGTATTGGATATTGTAGTTAGCTGTATTAAAAATAGTGTTTGAAATATTCAGGCACGGAATGTTGATTATCGATATTTGTTCTGGTCTCGAAAATATCGATATGTTGTATTAGTTAAATCTTTATTGTAATAGAAACTTAATTTGTTGTCATATAATAATTTGAGCTAAGACACATTTTTGTTTAAATGTAATTACTGAAATTATTTAAATCAAATGTGTAGTCGACATCGAGTTACAATACGCGGAAAAATTACTTGTATAATAGTAATATCGATATTGATTAATGTTTTTAGATAGAAGAACTGAAGCCCGGCGGGGCTAACATTCCCGTAACAGCTGAAAATAGGATAGAGTACATTCATCTCGTAGCTGACTACAAATTGAACAGGTAACATTCCTATTACTCTTTTATAGTCTTGTTTATAGTACTTGACAAATGCCTTCTATTGCTCTTTTTTTAACTCTATTTTCATGCAAATTTTTCTATATCTTCATGAGTTGGTTACATTTTTCTCAATTCGATTGTATGTTTTTCTATAGCCATTTGCTGGTTATTCACCACGCAATATATAAAAAGCAGTTCGATAGATTTTTTTTTCAATGTGTTATAACATTGCAGTAGACAGCGTAGTTATTTGAGTGTATATTGTGGTTCGGCAGGCAAATCCGTGCGCAGTGCGTGGCGTTGAAGCGCGGGCTGACGTCGGTGGTGAAGGCGGAGTGGCTGCGCATGTTCTCGAGCCGCGAGCTGCAGCTGCTCATCTCGGGCGACGAGGCGCCCATCGACATCGCCGACCTGCGACACAACACGCACTACGCCGGTACACCTCCATATTGCAGTGTCTTCTCTATTATATTAAAATTCAATAGGTCCGACAAACGAGCAAACAGGTCATCTGATGCTAAGTGATCATTGCCGCCCATGAACATCCATAACGCATGGATCATGGATCTGTTGCCTTAACATCAAATCGGGAGGGGAGCAAAGTCGCTCACCGAACGAAACGCGATAGCAAAACTCTCACTTGACTTCAATCGCCTGTGGTACCGCCCCAGGTGAGCCTGGCTATTCATGTTGAGTCGAGATTGACAACAGCGTGGCTTTCATAGATGCATTTCGTTCGTTTCATCTTCTTTTTCCAATCGATATGCAGGTGGATTCTCGGACACGCATCCAACGGTGCAGCGTTTCTGGAAGGTGGTGGAAAATTTTACAGACGACCAGCGACGGCAACTGCTCAAATTCGTCACCAGCTGCTCCAGACCACCGCTATTAGGATTTAAGGTAAAATTAAATACTTTACTAAAAGTTTACCGGATATTTTCATTATGTTTATTAAATTGTTATGAAAATTGTGACTTCCTAAAATTGTGTAATGTCATATAAGTTACTCTAGGTTGGATATCACGCTCGGCATGGTATTCAGCTCACCCTCGTCGTATCTTGCGACGGAAATAATAGGTTGCGGAAAAAGAAATCCATTATTTTTGCGTGAAATTCATTGGTGTGGCACCCAAACATCGAGCTTCTTTTTGAATTCAACTTTGCGCAAATGGTTTAAAACTATTTTATAGTCGATCTTTAGCTCCTGGGCGATGCTACGACTACTAACGTGCTGGTCAACTTCGTTGGTGATTTTATCGACATTATCGACGACGGGCCTGCCTGTGCGAGGTGCATCTCTAACATCAAAAATACCTGAACGAAATCGACAAAACCAAAATTGCACGTAATTAGCTGTTACAGAATCGTCATCATAAACACCATTCACAATTTCAGCCGCCTGGCTTCATTTTCACCTTTATCAAAGAAAAACTGTAAACGATACCGAATCTTCTCTTGGTTGACTTCCATTTTTAACAACCTGTAACTCACAATTGAATAGACCAAACAAAATACAGTAAAAGATGTCTTTAGTTTGAAATGTCACTTTGAAAACGACCATAAATTTTAAATTGTTTGATCAATAATTTACGAGATAACGATCACTACAGCCATCTACCGAAAAAAAAATAGATTTATTTTCCCCAAACTATTAAATTCAACAAATGATTAGACATTAGTGGTTTCTCCTCTCCTGAATTATAAAGATGGGTGAGGCTATATTATTATGTTTGTGTCGCCCAGGAGCTGCAGCCGCCGTTTTGCGTGCAGTCGGCGGGCGCGTCGGACCGCCTGCCCTCCTCCTCCACCTGCATGAACCTGCTCAAACTGCCCGAGTTCCACTCCGAGGACCTGCTCAAGGAGAAACTGCTCTACGCTATACAGGCCGGCGCCGGGTTCGAACTCAGCTAATCACGGTACGATAATAATTATACAGGGTGATATTGAAATATGGCATTTAATTAAAACCACATGTTTGTAACCACCCCAGGTAACATTGTACCAAGTTTGAAAACTAAAATGTCTTGTAGTTTTGTCCAAAATAACGATTTTAGGCTTTAAGGCTGTTGATCTTTTTACGACTCAGGTAAGTTCCCGAACCGAACTGAAGTTCAGCTAAGCGGTAAAAATACTCGTAAATATACGGGCTGGTCAAAAATCGTGAAAACTAAAACCACGATTTTTGACAAAAAATAATCTTGGATTTTTTTCAAATCTTGTACAATGTCACCTGGGGTGATAAGAAACAACTGTGTAAAATTAAATACCATATGTCAATATCACCCTGTATATATATATATATATATATATATTTTAAGATTTGTTGTAGTTTTGGGCTAGGAAAAGTAAATTAAGTGAAAAAAGGATGTTACTTTTTACTTATACAATAGGTCCGGTAAACGAGCAAACAACCTGATGGTAAGTGATCATTGCCGCCCATAAACATCCACAGTGCTGAATCTTGAATGTGTTGCCGGCCCATTAAATCTGGAAGGGAGTGGGAAGAAGAAGGATGCGAAGAGGATGGGTATTGGGCAATCTCACTCACTGAACGAAACGCATAAGCAAAGTTGTCGCTTCACGTCGATCTCCTGTGAGACAGTGGTACCGCCGCGGACGAGTCTGCCAATTCATGCTGAGACATCAGACATGACTCATGATTGCCAACAGCGTGGCTCTGCCACTCTAAAAAGACAAATATTTATGACTACTGAAATGACAATAAATATTTTATACATTGTATCGTCGCACGAAATTATTATGTTTAAAATATTTTTTCTAAATTTATGGAATTCTTCTATTCATTTTATAGCCAGATTCAAGCATGTTCACTTTTCTACTATAAGTTTTGTAGAACTTTGCAAATGTCGTAAGAAGTTTATAAACATGTTTTTTTGCAGGTCTCAATGGCGAATACAAGATAATTAAGTAGTCGACTGTTCGAGTGGATCTATTATTTCGTTCTAATGTTGATTGTATGTGTATCTGATTGTGATAATAGAATGTTAGACTTTTAGCATTTTTAATTATATTTTTAGACGAACAATGAAATGTTAAACTTCTGAAATTGTCCGTTTATTCAAATTTCCTATCGAACACTGTCTAACATTCTACAAGTTGAAAAATTATGTTTTAATAAATAAATATTTAACCTGGAGTTAAAAATATTTGTAATATATTATCGCCACGGTGATTATTTCTTTCATGATTTTGGTATAGGAAATGTTTCAGTCATGTGAATGATGTCTAAATGTTCTGGTGTTGTGATTCACGACGTCCAATATATTTGGATACCCGATGGATAGTTTTACGCCCTAGAGACACATCAGGTTCCGAAAATATGCACTTTTCAGGAAATAGTTATAAATTTTAATTATGAATGTACCCACAAATTAAGTTGGTCATAGTACATAAGTTACAATAATTACACCAAAACTTCGTACTTTTGGGTTTTCGTTATTGCCATGTGCACGGCAAGGTGTTACTTTGAAAAATGCAAAGTTGTCGATGAACAAATAATGACATTACTAACGCCGTCTGCGGATTAAAGCAGGTGACTCATTAAGAGGTAATGTTTTATGGGGGTGTACTTCCGACGTCGCCCCGTATCTAACATTTATACGTAATGAATGTGGCGTTATTTGCATTCCGTTATCCCTGCAAACCCTACACTTCCCCCGTCTCCCCTTCGTTCATAAGCTTCATTTGTGTTGGTTCTGTGTGTGCTTCTTTATTTTATAAACACAAAGTGTTTCGTGTAAATACATAGGTACTAAATGTATAAATACACTTCGATTTGTCTGTTGAACATATCGTGGCGAAAACTACCCCTTACTCGTAGTAAAACATTTATTTATTATTTTTTGAAAATACACTTTTTTCCGGAACATTGACAATTAATTTCTTGTTTTATTTACATATAACTGGTTCCTGGATGAATTGTACGTTGTAATCTAAATAAGTAAAAATTGTCGAATTTATATATTTGTTCTATATAATGCGGTTGTTTAAGAGGTGTAATATTTTGTTTGAATTTTGTACGAGGAGTGAGTGGGTGCGCTCGGCCCGCGCTCCTCCGGAACTCCGTACAATCATAATCTAGTTGTGTCAAATTAGGAATTTTATATTTTAGTACCTACTTAATAAAGTTATGAACACAAATGTTCTGCGTTTTAATGTCGTGCTCTCGTAATCGCAATTTACGCTCAAGTAATAAAGTTTTTATAGGTTTTGTTATTATGAGAAGCGAATCATCAGAAAGCTAATTAATTTGTATTTCTTGAGTTTTATGGGACATAAAAGGTACGTTATGATAAAGATTATTTTGCAGTGTCAATATAATTGTGTATACGTCAGTTATATTAAAAATAAGCTTTTGTAAATTGATTGTCAGTTTTTTATGTGATTTTCGATATTAGGTACGTATTTGTTTTTCACTTATAATACCACAAGAGCTTCAAAATTATCAGATAATTTTGAAGCTCGTGTGGTATTCGGGGGATTATTTTTCCGTCCCAAATGTCGGCCAATAGAATTGCACCATGAGACGAAATGTACTTTTTTATCGATGGTGGACAGAGAACAAACTCCAAATCGACTCATTTTCATGCAAAATCTCCAATTTTCACAATTGAATTCAACCTGTCAGTTTGACGTGTGGTTAATTTGACTGGATCATGTTTTGTTTTTTATATATAGCAACTACCAGAGAAAATTTTCAAAAAATTATCAGTATAATACCATGTAGGTTGTACCACGTGACGTCGAATGGTGCAATTCTATTGGTCGATATTTGGGTCGGAAAAATAATCATCATTATTTTGTATATTCTTTCTTTTACTACTTTAACATCACTCGTTTCGTTGATCAATGGTCGGTACATTTTAGGCACGTTGCAAAGTGATATTGCCGTTAACTTTGTGACTGGCTGATCCCCGAGTCCTGGCGATATAATTTAAATATAAATCATATTTTAACAATATAGTCAAAGCTTAATGAAGAAGAATACCTAACATTTGCGCCGGGGATAGTATTAGTCTAGATTTATGTTTTTGCACTTTTATTTTTCATAGGATTTTTTCATAAAAAGAAAATATTGTACCTGACAGTGCATTGTAGTCTATAAATAAAACATTCATCGATGATTATGATTATCCAGATGGTTATCCTTCGCCGGTTGACAATTAAAAGCTCGATTCCAACAAATAAAACTACAGAATAGTATTTCGTGGAATGCAATTGTAACGATATTAAATGCATACGGGCTGCAAGAAGTAAGATCATAATCGGTAACAGAAGATAGTGACGTAATTGTCGGTCGCGCGTTCGGTGTTAAGATAATCAAGATAACTAGACAAGATGTGACGTTCACGCGACAGGACGCGCACTCATCACGCGACCACCGGGCAAGATACAGCCAATCTTCAAAACCTACTGCAGTTGATCTATAAAGACAAATTAGATAAATAAAAAGGTTTAGGCTCAGTTTCATCTACTAACCTTGCCCATAACTTTGACTGAAAATGTCGAACCCATATATTTGTTATCTCAAATGTATGGTAATTATATTGTTAATATTAAAGTTACAGTTAAAGCGGGTATAACATGAACGGGGTATAAGCAACTGAGCCTTAGAGATCTTTCGTAAGGACCTTAGTTGAAATGCTGATTAATATATAGCAAATAATTATGTTGATTTGAAATTCGTATTTAGCAGATAAAAATATATTATTCAGAAAATAATAGTTATATAAATTCTAAATTAAATTAAGCTTCAATCCGCATAAGCATATTTTACACAATAAAAAAACATTATGTTAAAGTTGGATTACTATAAGCCTCTATATCCCTCGCTGTCTTAATAAATTCGTTTGCAACAAAATATTGGCAGCATTTAGACTGTTCTTAATCTTTTTACGAGAAAATCGTATAACAAAACATTTATCTCTAGACAAATTTATCGCAAAAGCTATTTATTGCCCGGATTAGTCTAAATCTTTTGTGTACATTCAAACATAGTTGTGTTAAAATTCTTGGATGCATTGCCAAGCTCGTAAAACTTCAATCCATATCAAGTGTGCTGCTACCTCACGTTGCTAACAATGCTTTGATTGACGCAGGACAGTTTATTGATGGCAGTAATTTATTCTGCCAAAATATTTAATGCAACTCCTTAGTCAGATATAAGATTAATGGTGGTATAAAGTATTCGAAAATGTCTTGTGCCTCCAAAAATAAGTTGATCCTGCATAGAATACATTCGTCGAGACAATTATTCACGGAGGTCGAATGGACTATACTAATTCAATTAAAGATTTATTGCTACCATCACTTTTATGTCCCACCTCACAGGGTACAAGCGATATCAAAATGTTTAAGATATTCTCTTTTATAACTATGTTAATTTTACTGAATTTTATTACGGACAGGGTTATGGTAACTAAATGCTTATATTATAGGATTACAATAAGCATAAGTAGTTTCTGTATTTGGTTATAACGCGAATTGCGCTGTTATGAATGTTAAACCTTATTGGAATTTTTGTAAGACGACTTTTATTATTTCACTAATGTACTTACGTATCAATTAATGTAGGTACATATACCCAGGGAATAGAAAAACTAGAAAAACTCTTCCGTGCTTATACCAAAGTTTCGTAATGCTGAGGTTTGCTGTAACTATAATTAGGGATTGATAGAAAAGAACTTAGATTAAATTAGCCAAGATCCGTATATAGTTTCTAGTAAATGCATAGATGTTTGCATGTATGAGTAAATGAGACGTGAGTTTCCATTGAATTCACAATTTCTATGTAAATTGAGCCTCGTTAAATAAATCAATTTACAATAATTAAATTAAAATACACAGTTTTAATGACATGGCAATACAATAAAACTAAATAAATGTAAGCTAAGGCGCTGTCATAAAAATTCATGCATCCGCAGTGACATTGCCGAGTGCAGCGCGAATACAAATGGACAGATTTTCTCAAAGATACACAAGAACGGATAATTACTGAGTCACCCTTTAAGGCTTTTGTTTTCTACTGTACGACGTTAACGAGGTCCGATAGTCGGCTCATTTACCTCACCTAAACACGTATAGAATGTTTTATAAATTACACATCTAATAGGTAACCGTGAACTTGCGCGGGGCGTCATCAATAACCTGCATTAATATTGGCTTAGGTGCATTCATCAGTTCGTATATGGTCGACACTCACCGCCATTAGCGTTTTGACAGTTGCAATCAATCAGCACTGATGAATGAGGTTCGCGGGAACGCAGAGCGCGCGCTCCGTGTGCGGTAGCCGCGCCGTACCAGATACACCCGTGCCGAACGTAACTCATGTCAGGAAATTTTGCTATCTTATTCTCATAACATGGTATTAGCCGGGATATCAGTAATGCAAACAGCCGAAGGTTATACTTGCTACCAACTTCAAGAAATTGATCTTTAAGCACTTTATCTTTTGTTACTCAGGTAGGACTGGTCATTTTTGGTAAGCCGAAGATAAGTCAGTCATCAGTACGGACCAAAATCGGCTTATGAGAATATTTTCTATTGGACTTTCGCCGCGTAATCTCCGATATTACGTACAGATACAGCAGATAAAGAATTAAACCTATATAAATCTCTATAATTACACAATTGCCCACCTTTGATAACTGGCGAGTATTTCGTTCCAATGTGCTATTGAAAAAAAATCACTACAAACTTTAGTTTTGTTGCAAGGAAATACTTTCTATAATGAGAAAAGTTGACAATTGGGATAGTCGGAAATTAAAAGCGTGACGAGTGTTGCAGCCCTTACATTGAAAGCTGAAAGTTAACATTCGTCTTTGTCACAAGTTCTTGAGGATGAAGGATGAAACTGACAGTTCGTGTGAGTCATGCCAGCCCACCGCGCTCGTAGCAGCCTCGATTTAATACCAATGAAAATATTAAACGACTGCCGTTCATTGGGCACCTACCTAATGTGAATTAAATTACCGCTGCCATATATCGACTCATTGTGTACCTGAACATGGTAATCATTAAATATTTAATATTCAATTATTTCTACAATCGCAACCAACGATCGATTAAATAATTGAAAGTAATTATTTTATATTTTTGCCCCAGATTTCTTTCGCTTGAAGAATTAAACACCTGTTACATGGGGTGTACGATGACCATTTACTTTTGCGTTTCGTTTGTAACTTTGCTTATATTAAACTACCTTCATTAATTAAAAATAACAATAGATTGTAATGTTGAATACGAGTATTTGTGTTTAGCTGTCGCAGATCTGTTAGAGTTGAAGTGTGCCTTGGTACATGACAAAGAAAACCGCAGATTATCGCTATTCAGGCAGCGTAGTCGAGCTATCGACTTTACATTGTCACCGTTGGATGCATGGAGGATTAACCAAAACGGCTTACAAAGATGTATTGTCGTCATAGTGATTTGACGTGGGTGTTTAGCATGCAAGCCACGGGCGCGCGGGTACGCCTCGCAGTTCGCGCCGCGAATTCGGACGCGCCATCAATTTGCAACATTGTACGCCAATCTGTACCATGGAAAGTTTTGTAATACGCCAGCAGAATATGCTAATGATGAATGGCTTATCCCGTTACAGATGAAGTGTGATACTGGAAGTTAAATTAAAATAAAGTAAACTTTCCAAGAATCAGGAATGCCAGACACTGCTCAGCCAGTTCCTCTACCGTTATCAAACACAAGTTACAATAAGTAGAAAGTGAGTATACCTATTGCTTAGTTGTAAAGTAAAAGTACTTACACCAGTTTAACTACAATTAACATTGTAAGCTAAATAGAAAATGTCATCACTATTATTTGTGTTGTGTAAAAAGGTACATGTGGTTTAATTATTATAAGAAAATGTTTGTTGTATATAGATACTTACATCTTAGGAACGTTCCAAAGGCAAAAGAATTATTTTGCTGTCATAAAGAAGATTATTAAAAGAATAGTTCTCAAAGCATTATCTATAGAAAATAAAGAGCATTTTATCGAGACACCTAACGAATGAAAAAGTGCAACATGTAATCGCGTGCGTCTCGTTTGCTTTATCTAAATTGCGCACCCTATCTAGCTCACGAAAAATATTTAGTATACCAATTCTACACGTTCATTATAAATGAGAAAAATAGATTGCGGTTTGTTTTTCTATACACATATTAACAAATAATAATTTTGTGGAATGGAAAATTGCTTGCCCCTCATAAAACAATACGACATTACCACGATAAACGCTTTATTGCTGTAGTGGCAGCTTCGTGGGTTCATTGTGATTTAGGTTGATTTTCAAGATGACGACGGATAGAATTCGTTACCATGATAGTCTCCAAAAACCATAGATACCACCTATTCCCGTTCAACAACTATAATTTCATTGCATCCCTCATTCAATCTTTTTAATCTAACACCGATTGGGGTAAAAGCCCAATGAAGGCTCATTTATTCTACATTAATGTTTGCATGAATTGTAGCTACGACCATGTACAATCCATAGTATTTCTCCGTAGGTCTAAGTCCTAGACTGAAGAGACTATTAATTTTTCGTGTGTAATGAGTACCTTCCATTATCAAGTAAACAATTTTGTAAAAAGATATGTTGCTTTTATTTTCAAAGAGGCTTGTTAGTAAGATGCAACGAAACAACTCGCTCAATAAAATAAGACACAGCTTAATTGTGTCGTTAAGCTGACTTACCTACACCTGTTGAAATAATGACGAATATTGTCGTCAAAGCGCTAACAAAACAACAATAAGCTTCGTCGGTGGTCGCGCTCTTTGTTGGAACCATTCCATTTCTTGGAAGGTCACTGAACATGGCCTGTGTACCGTAAAATCTTTACCTAGAAGCTCGTAAACTAAGTCTAAGCCTGTAATTACGCTGAACTCTTCATATTCACACATTGTAATTGTAAAGATTTGATAGACGGCCAAGTCTATGATAGCTCAAATAAAAAGTTGATTGCCAATACTTTCGCCCCGCATCAAAGAACAACCGAATACTTGCTCGTTGATTATAATTTAATTCCCATCCATTTCCTTTGGTGTGATTTATATTAAGACCGATCAAATTGACATAAAGTTGGTCATTATTATAATTTGTTCAATAAATCGTAGTTGGCCTACATTGCAATTTGCGCAAGGTGTAAGAATAATCTGTTACCGTAGTCTTATTTTATGTTTAGCGAAGTATCTGGAATATAAAAACAGTCGGCTTGATGTTGTTACCGTTTAACAACTCAATATTCACGGCCTTGTGGACGTCTTGACAAGATAGCTAAATGAAAGTCAATGTTTGAATTTGATTAACAAAGCCTTGGTGCTTCTATTTTGCTATTTCAGAGAAATTGATAAGAATAATGTTATTTATTTTACTTTCAAACAATAGGAGAAATTAATTTAATATAATTGGTCTATTTTTTAAATATGTCAATGTATCAATTGTTTTTTGGGATTTTTCATGAATTGATACATGTTTTTTTTTTATAATTAGTTATTTGTAGAGGGTTCATAAGTCCTTGGAGTTTCAAATGGTCATAATTGAATCATTTCGTTTTCCTTATCATTTTGTAATATTTTAATAAATAACGGAGTTTATATTAATAAAATTCTATTTATACACAAAAAAAAATAGAAATAAGGAGTTTTAATAAACCCGACATTACAAAACACTGGTAGCCCAAACGTCAGATATAAAAACGAAAAGATTGATGAATGGGCAAAACGAAAAAGAACATAGAAATAAAGCCGAGACTTTTATTTGACCCTCGTTGATGTGAAATAAACAAAGCAATTAAAGTAATACAACCTTTACAAATTCGAAACGATGTGCAGCTTTTGCTCGACAAGTGATGAAGTCCAATAATTTGGAGCCTTAAGTACAAGTTTCAAGGATTGTGCGCGCGATCGGCTGGCAATTAAACATGTTATTTGTAGCAATCTCGTCGGATGTGGAACACATCGTAAAACAAACAGTTAATGTTATTATCATACAGGCGTTTCTCGTTATGGAAACCAATTATTGCCGACGTGCTCGTGTTTTGTAATTAATTTTGTTATATGAAAGTTTTTGTTTGGGTTAGGATACTTATGAAGTTTGGAAGAATTTTAAATTTAAATTCGATGGCAGTGTAAAAACTGAGGTAATCGGTAGCTGAGTTGACAGAGATTTAAATATTAATGTGATCATAATTATCACAGCTCTGACGACACTTCCTTTGAATTTGTTCTCTAAAGTAAGGGAAATAGTATCACTCTTTGGTAGTGCGGATATATGTCGTTTAATAATACCTTAACGTTCCATAATATTGGGGTGATAATGCCTCTATCGTGTTGTACAATGAATGCTGGGCATATTACGTTTTATCTTTCTAAATCGCTCAATGTGTACGAGAGAAAATTAATTGTTTGACCCGAGTGTATGGTACATTAAGCTAGTTACGCCCCATTTGTGCGTTGTATGGCGCGTACCGGTAGAACCCCGGCGCGCCAAATGTCCTGAGGTGACACATCTAGGCGCACCGGGGCACTAGATTTGATCTGACGCGAGATAAATCCGGCCTCGCTATCTATTTCAATTTCATTGGACCGCGCGATATCGTACAAATCTCGGCCTTATTCTGTCTGCCGGCGCAAACGGCCCACGACAGACCACCCAAGACGATTCACAACCACTAATAAACACAGCGGCTCTATATCTATACACAATGATACAAGAATAACAAAATTGGTGGCCGGTGTCAGGTGATTCGTTTTACTGATACTTTGATTCCGACTAAATTAGACCCTTTTGTTATTTATTTTATTTTTGCACGTTCATTGTGACCGAGCGCCGCGCGGGCGGCTGTTAAATCCGTTAATCACATCATAATCCCGGACTGGGAGGTCAACAATAAATTACCTATCGTAAATAAGACCTGTGTAAATCGTAAGACAGTTTATTATTATGAGATCGTAAGAACTTAATTTAGCTGAATAATAAAACGGCATGTTGGAGTCACCGGGTCGCGGTAGGTGTCCCGACGCCGCGCCGTGTTCCCTAAAGCTTGGGCTATAGGAGGTCGTGCCACTAAATTAAATTTTCGCTCAGTTTCAACGTGCAACATTGCACCAACGCAGTGTCACCTACTGTGCGATGACGTCGCCACGGGGTGCATGTGCGGCATAATGAAACTGATTAAAACTTGTTGGTTTTCTTGAAAGATTTTATATTTTCGTCTTGATAAAAATCTTTTAAAAATTCATTTCATTGATTAATTCATCTGTTATAATAGCAACATTCAAAATGAGTTTTATTGCATAGATAATTTGTTGTAAACCAGTATATTTTTCTAAATGTTCAGAACCAAATAATTTTTTATCAAAAAATAGCTAAAAAGTATAAAGCCATACATATATGATATCATTAATTTTGAATACTGCATTTTTTATTTTAACAATAAATACTATTGAAAAAAAAAACTACTGAAAAAGCCATTTGAGGTAGTATGGGGCCTTAATAAAAATGTTTAGGTTTTGTTATTCGCGGTGGTGCGAGTCGACCCTCATATTTCACGTTATCTGGTCAAAGGGAATTGGTGGTGCAGCTCGCATGTTATACGTTCAAACCGCTGAATTCTTTAATGGTGAACATCGACGGAATTACATTTCTATATTCAACAATTTATTGGATGTCACTCACGAATTTGGAATCGAATGCCCAATTTATTTATTATACTGGCTATACCGTTTCATTCATGTTTGTATTGTTCCGATGACTCACATGATACGAGCAGGTATTCGTGCACTATCTTTCGTCGTATTTACTTTACGATCCGTTTTTATGACAATGAAAAGTCAAAGACAGTTTAATTCTAATGTTTCCTTGTTGATATACCTAAGTGAATTCTAGGAAAATGGACTGCTTATTATAACATTTAACACACATTGGGAGGAAGTGTCAAAACTTCGCGACGATGATAATAACTGGCAAAGAACAATCTCGTGGTTGGCAAACATGAATAGGTGTGAATTTAATATTAAATTATATTTGTCCACATGGTATTTGTAATGCTGTTGATACGAAGTTCTGCCCACAGTGCTTCGCTCGGCGCACCGGTTGGGATGGTCGTTGCTGTACATAACATGAATGCTCTTATTTGACAATATCACATTGTTTTAATGCGTTCGCGCAATCGTCGTGGGTGGCATCTCGATCTTGTGTTGCCTTCTCATACAAAAACAAGGAAAAAATATTAATCCTTAAAGGAAATTAGTCTCTCTAAAACATGGCTCGGACATGTGTTACTTTTTTCGCTTTAAACACGTCCACGGTAAGATTTATGTTTCGTTTCTTTTCCGATATAAACTTGTGGTCAAGTGAATGTAAAACATTTGGAAGGATTTCATTAATATAGAATGGTGTTTCGAAACTTTAAAAAAACATTAATATTGCCTCTTTGCATGTTTAAGTTGAAGGTAATATTTTTTATCGTTTTCGGTTTGTTTGATCAAAATCCTTCTTAGAGTATTTGCCGGGGATTTGGGAGTATTTTATAAGGAATGATAAGGCTTGTGTGCGCTGGTGCGAGAGTCGGCGCAGGCGAGGTAGCGCAGGTAGAGCGTAGCACAGGTAGCGCAAACAGCTACTGTACAGCGGTCCTGAGTACACAGTACACACCTTACTCATACAATACGTTATGCGTTCACCATGATTTACACGCATACCAGGCTCACAGCATTTATGTTGCGTATATACCAATACTAAATTGTTAAATACTTAATTACATTTTATTAAAACATAAACATCGACAATTTTCTTTAAATGACAAATCAGATAACGGTGGATATTTTCAAATTTCTAAACCCGGTACCTATTTTAAAACTATTTTACTTTCCGAGCAATCTGCGAAAGGGCATTATACAATATTTTGACAAGATAGCAGCACGCAAGCAAATAGTTAAACACTACAATTTTATCTGCGCGTATACACAATGTTGCAACTCATAGCCACAACATCACGCAACAATGCGAAACGTCTCAGAAGTGTCGAGCAATTCGGCTGACAAGGAATTATGGTTGTTGTTTATCCGCTGCCACTCGAAATAACAAGGGCTCGCTAAACGGCAGCGCAAACACGCCGCTGTCTCGACTACGCTAACATTTTTTCAGCTCCCGTATTGATACAGGATCTGGACTTCTCACAATCGATGACAACCTACCGGACTACGCGGATAAACATTGGTCGTAAGAATGCAACGGTTTTTGTTGGTCGGGTGCCATTTTTTATACGCGTAGCTGAGGTATCTGCGTTAATATTTTCACACGAAAGTCACCAGCAATTATAATTAATTGTGTTTAATGTTTTAATCGAGTTAAGTTTTATTACGCATAATGATATAATTACGGACGGGGATCATAAACCCCGTGTAGTATTTAATTCCCAGAACAATTTGACTAATTATTTGGTTCTGGGAGTAAGTTGGTACTTTGTATGGAAGATGTATCCCACGGGCGCGGCGGCGGGCGCTGTCTCGGTGGCGGTTCGTATTAAATGTAAATAATCGACAGTGATCGCCTGTCCATCCGTCGGTTAATGTAATATCAACTCAGGAAGCACGGTTATCGCCGTGACCGACTGCTGCGCGCGCCGGTGTGTTTCCAATGACTACTTGCGTCTTCCACCAACTATTTAGGCTTACATTATATTTTCTAGATAAATTCATTTCATTAACATATTCTTAATTTCCATAAAAGTCGGAAAATAACCAGGAATCTTACGGATGTTTAAGTAAAGAATCATCATTTACGAGCTGGGGGAAACAATCTGAGTACGGATACAAAAAGTCGGCTGCTGGCTGAAGAAAATTTAAAGCCATTAAAAATTGCAAATAGTCCAAAACTGGAAAAACCATAGATGTAGTGTTATACTGCATCTATGGGAAAAACACAACAGAAAGTTCGCCTCCGCCGTATGGTACTTTTTCTTCTATACAGGCTTGGTCATAGCGCTCTCTCGGTCTTCTATAAAATATTTTCCTCTCGACGTGCTTGTAAAACATAATTGAGTAATCTAGATTCGTCTGAAAATTAGTCATTCAGAGTCCAATTCTCATGTTCTCTACCATATCTTACAAAGAGCCATACGGCACTGTTTAAGTGAGTTTGAGTTGAGTTTCTTCTAGTTTTCTCGTTTTGGGCCATTTGAAGGTTTCAATTGCTTTGAATTTGCTGCAGCCAGAAACCGCCTTACTGTATTCTTAATCAGATTGTTTCCTCTAGCTCGTAAATGATGATTCTTACTTCAACAGCCATAAGAAAGCGATTTTTAAAAATTGTTGACGCCGCATTGCTATGGTCCCGCGCCGTCGTGAACATTGTTCGGTCTGTTCGCTGGAATACTCGCTGAACTGTAGAAAAACATACACCAACAGTTCTCGCTGTTTTTGGCTGACTGTGCCCATCTTCAAGCATTGTTAGTATTGTATCATTCCATATACGTCCCACTGAAGGGCACGGGCCTACTCTATAATCGTTTGCACGATTGAGAGTGGTAAGGCCATATAGTCCACCACGCTGGCCTAGTGCGGGTTGGCGGAATTTACACACCATAGAAATTCTTACAAAATCACTATGGTATGTAGTTTTCCTCCCGATGTTTTCCTTCACCGTTATAGTGCGTGGTGATTGACTATCAATACACACATTGTCAGGATCCTGATAAATTCTTGAGGGGTTAGCAACATGATGACTTTCGAATAATACAGTTTATAAGGTAGATACAACACATTTATAACTTTGCAAAACTAAAACAACCGCGTAACAATTGATCTGAATTTGTTGGTCTTTAATTTAAAAACGACCAAGATTTTTCATTTCTTCATATTTATTTTTTTCATAATATTATCTAATATTATTTGATGTAGCATAAAATATTCTTTAATTGAGCCTTTATTTTATAAAGCTAGTTCAGATACTTTTGAAGATATTAAAGATTTTGTAACCGAACCTTTTTCTTTGCAGTCCAGTCTATTTTATCAATAATAGTCGCCCCAAATGCAACAGCATGCAAATTGTCATCGAAATATAACTTATTCGTTATAGTTTTTGTCGTTCTCTTACAAAAATAATATAAGTAACAAATAAATACATTTTATTGGAGAAAATGCACCATAGCGCATCTACTGCATAATTACAATGGAAACGGATGCAGGAGATAAAGCATAGATTGAAGAGTGAATTATCGATGTCGCGCTCGAGGCAAAGTTTGTTCAGCCGCCGAATGCCACCTTGGCTAAAGGAGAAAAAATTAAAAAAATATCTCTGGGAACCGGCGACGTCCTGTCCTTTCTTTAACTTTCAGTTTTTCTCGGAGCCGATTCGGTAGCGGCACAATTATGCGCTAATGATTGATTATGGCGTGTTTACTTTCGATTTTGTCGTGTCACTGTTTGCTTTATCGTGAGTCCGTGAGATATTCTTGACCAAAAATCAAAATATATCGCCGTACATTGAAATACGCGCTGCTCTATTCTCCATTGTCCGAGCGCACCTTGCCGCTCGTGTTCTACTAATTGAGTCATCCTACACCAAAGATGGCATTGTTTGCAAAACTTAACCATAACTTAGCCGCAGAGTGCTCCAAGTGGGTGGTCTTGTCATAGACATACTTTTGCCTTACATTGTGTACTAAGCGCAATTTCAAGCTTTCTATTTTGTGAATAGCAACGACATTACGATAAAGAAAGGCATTCAAAGTGGGCGAATTAGATTAACTGTTGACATTCAGATTTCTTTGTGCATTTTTTACGATGTGTCATCCCTGGTAATAAATAATAATGAAAGTGAGACATTTTTCACAAATTACCCATCTACCGGAGGATAGTTTACTCGTTATGTCCCAAGCCAAGATAAACATTCTTTTGAATACTTAAATCATGTTATAACTATCTACATATTTGAAATCAGGTATTTTCTAACTTTTAGTCGCTTTTCACAGTTATGTATGAATTGAAAATAATTTATGTACATTTTTAAATGTAACAATTTAAATTTTAAATGAATAATGCTAAAGGTGAAATTACTTAGCACAATTTGTAAAGAATAAAATTATTCAAATTCGGTTGTCATTGGCGAGAAGGATGTGTAGTTCACACGGACGAATAAAAATGTTAATAGACACATGAGTGAACAGGGTGCGTGACGAAAAATACATCAATCCGCGCCTCGGGAGAGGGTGAGCGGCCGCGGACGCCGCCGAAGGCCGTACAAATTGATTACAACGCGCAACGCGCAACCCGGTGACGCTCTGACAGCGGGACCACCCACGACGGATACGAAATTATGCCTCTGACGCAACTGCCTCTATTGTGCCTTTGAAACGTAATATTAATGGTAAGAGCGATTTGCAACCATTGAAATATCAAATAAAATGACATGATAATGGCCGGTATTATGCGGATGCAAGATAAAGCCTTACAATGTATTTATTATAATGAAATCTTTTGAATGTAATTCGCTCAGTTTACAGGTAGTTTATTTTAGATTCTTTGAATATACGTTGGAGATTTTTGAGCACAGATTTTTTATTGCGGTAAAGTATTTAAAAATAATATAAAAAGAGGTTACATATTTAATTCATTTCAAATTACTATTCAGTATGTCGCCCATTCAACCAACACTGCATCTCCTGCCAGTCTGGATCAACAGCGGCAAGCAAGAAAAGTGACCTCGAAAACCTTAAATAAATAACTAAGAAGTGAGTTCACATTATTATGTAATTAAAGAAGTTACATGTAACATTGATACAATGTTTATCCCATCATACATCCATACAAACGATATAAACATAAAACATTAGATGATTTAATTAAATGAAATGGTGCAAATAAAACTAAAATGTTCGTGGTATAAAGAACACAAATAATGCCTATTTGAAGAGTTGTAAAATATCATTCACAATAATCAAGATTGCTTTAGAAGTGATATCAAATTTTATTACGTTATAGCCGCAGAAAGTCTTCTGGTATATGCTATTGTCATAGATTAAAAAAAACGAAAGGACAATTTTAAATGGGTAAATTTTTTTGCTCATCAATATAAAACAATTTGAACTTGTTGTCACGGCATAATCTATACTTTAGAAGTGTGTGTAAATAGTTCAATCGCTATTCCTACGGATGTTTTAATTTTTTCACAACCTCAAGTCTTTGGAATGAAATTATATACTTTATCAGGCATTACAAATTGGCAGTTAAACCCCAAATATGGTAGTATATAGTATTTAAAATACTGCCAGAGGTTTAAAAATCTTGATCTCTACCATTCTTAATTCTCTACTTTCAAATACCGACAATGTATTCATGATCTGTGAAAATAGATTAGGTACGGTTCATCTTTATTTCCTTAGTACAAAATAAGTCTGTTGAATCTCAAGAGAGTCACAGACCATCTCAGGTTTATATTAGCTCTCAGAAGCACATCATGCATAGGCAAAAATCAAACTATGCCATAATTTAAAACTGTATGCCGGAATAAGTACAAAGTGGATGTATATTGTTTAATGTGGTCGGTAATGGCCGCTCACGTACCATACTATCCTTTCCTGCTATTAGAATCCTTAATTACTCTCAGATTGGTCATGTTACTCTCTTTTTATGGCTACGCGGTAAAACTTAATTGTTTTTATGTGCGCCTGTTTTTGAGCTCCGCATTATTAGTTCTGTAATCGGTGTGGTCTGTTATTAGTGTGATTCTGTTTGTCTTCGGCACGTTAATTGACTAATCGCTAATTAATTGTTCGGGAATCGTATCGTGTTTTTATCGGGGCCATATTTACAAAGTATAAACATTTCAGTTTATGATGTTGTTGCCACTTTGATGTTAATTTGTTCAATTTGATTTTTATCGCGGCTTTAAACTTATGTGTGTATTACGCATGGGCGGCGGTAGGATTATACAGAAGGAGGTACGTCTGCATTATAAACTAGTAAGTTACTGTGCTTAACAATCTTTATAATTTGTGTTGGCATGTTGAACAACAAACTTAACACCTGAATTTTTACTAAACTGTTTTTTTAATAGTAATGTCTTGGATATGTGTATTTCTTTTACGTCACGAATGGACAAAGCAATTTATTTATTTTCAGCGGACAGCTGAATATATTATGCGATCATTTGTCGTACAAATAAATAGATTTCCATTTCCAATGTGAGATTACTTCAATGCAAAAATATTTTGCAAGCAAACAAATTTTAATTTTTTGTGTGTGGGGCTGTTAGGTGTAGGGTACTTATTTAGTAGTATTGTGCATTGAAATATAAAAATAAATTTACTCTGAAGTTCGACAAAATATTGTGTCTGTTCTGTTTTATTGTTTCTTTAGATATAATGCATAAAATGTGGATATTGTTCCAGATCTTGTTGAATATTAAATCAGAAGACAAGATACCACATTCAGACAATAGCTAGGTTCTCTAACAAATTAGGTAAAGTAGATAACCCTTGCCCCGATAAATTATTGTAATAGTCAGAAACGTGTTTTCGTCGGATGTTGTTGTCGTTTCGACTTCTATAAAGATAATTGAACCACAGCAAGCGTAAACAATGTAATACTACCGAGTAATGTTACCGAGCAATGCAACTAAAAATACATATAGCAAAAAAGGCGACAGATTTTTTGCAGTTTTTTAAAAATCATCGTATTTGGGTGCTAAATACCTAGTTTTTTGCGAAAAGTCTAATTTAAACCCTTATGTACCATTGCATCTTTAAATATAAAAAGGTGTACATCATTATTTTAGAAAAACTATGTATTTATCACCTAAATATTTAGATAAGTAAATATTTACAAAAAAAAGCATAGACAACTTTTTTGTAAGATTTGTAGTTGCATTGTGTCTGAAGTCACTAATGCTACCACTGGCTTCGTTTTCGGTCGCAGTCTTGATATACCCTGTATACAACATAATTGTCCGAAGTGTTTTCGTTTTGTAATAAAGTTTGTTTGTATTACATAGCTTATTTAAAGTGGTATTTCTTAACATTACAATTGCTTGATATTACGCGACCGTACCTTGGCTTATTACCTTTAATGAAGCTTGACGAAATAACCAATAAGGGCACAAGCACGAAACTTAAAGACCGGTGGGCAACACTTACTGTACGGCTTGGTACCAGTCGAAATCTCTCACGTAGCGGTATTTTCTTTGTTCTGCCTTCGTCCTGGGAGGCTACTGGGTAATAAAAGTCCGTTTCAAACAATAGCGGCATAAAAATTCGGACCCCCACACAATGATCTTTTGACAAACCTGAATTTTAATATTATATTTTGCATAAAATGTTGTGAGGTGCTTAACTTACGACTGATTATAATTTCGGCTCATTTGCCTAGTAGGTTATGAATTTGGATTGTGAATTATGATGTTCAGTTTTCAAATTCCAGTTCAGATTATGTGCTAGGAGCGTTTTAATTATTTTGAAGGAATATTTGCTTTGCATAATTAATATATCGGAAGTAAGAGTTGTAAAATCATGAGTGATTTTCATCTGTCATGTGCCTGACGATCATGTGTCGACACTTGACACCACTTATATGCGAGATATGAACAGGTAAAATGTGAGCATGATACGATAATAAAAACTGCCTAAATTGTTTTCCACTTGTTTCCTTCCAAGGGGGAAGAGCTTGACACAACACCATAGAGTTACATAAATACGATCTTTGTTGGTTATTATTTAGTTTATACAGAAAAGCTAAAAACATTATTAATTACAAGATCATAGAAAAGCATAATCCAAATGACATTATACATATATTACTGCTAATATTAATCATATTTCTGCTAATATTTATAACGTATGCTGATTCGTTTACTGCTTCTGTCGGTGTGTCTTTATCCATCATCATTTTATTCGTCCAGTGGTGGACATAAGCTTTTTCAAAATAACGCCATTGAGTGTCAATCAAGAAATAATCCTACTTATTATGTATTTCATCGTCACGGTGTATCTGTACATGGCTTATTGGCTGATATATTAACTTTTCGCGATGTTAAAGCCGACGCTACATGTGAGAATTTATTTACATAAATATGATATTTCATCATCATCATCATCATCAGCCCGTTGCAGTCCATTGCTGGACATAGGCCTCTCCCAAATTACGCCACAGAGCCCGGTCTGCTGCTTTACGCATCCAGTCGCTGCCGGCCCTCTTGTGCAAGTCGTCCCGCCATCTGGCCAGAGGACGTCCCACGCTACGTTTTCCAAGACGCGGTCTCCACTCCAGAACACGCTTACTCTAATATGATATTTGAAGACAGATTATTTTTAGTTGATCCCTTTTTGGGTAAAGACCACGCACTCACTGGTTCCCAAATGCATTCACAATTGTGCACTTGTTATACTCATTTAGAATGGACATAATACCCGCAACAGCCGAACAGACCTGATTTAGTGTGGCAATTAAAATATCTTGTGTTCTCTAAAACGAAGTAGCCAATAAAATTTAAATGCAATGAATTCTATTTTTATACCTTTTTGTTATCACATTTACATAATCATCAATAAAATTGGGAGATATACTTGTAGTATGTATGACATAATTTCTGTTCCCGATACTCATTTTTGCACCGTTATTACGGATTTTAGTTTAAATAAATTGATTTGTATATTATCAATATAAGCGAAAATTATTTTGTACAGTCTTCTTATACGTCACATGTATGAACAGTGATTTATGAGATCGGGTGCAAATTCCCAGGTTGAGCGAATCTGTTGGTGCAGCTGCTGTTATTTGAAACGACTCGTAGGAGTGGCCCAACTAGAATCTTTGCCAAAAATTGGTACAGACTCATCCACTATAAAAATTAAGGATGGTAAATAGGTGTGATATTACTACCTATATGTATTTTTAGAACGAAACTCTATGAGCGTTTAATATACGGTAGCCCTGAACACGAGAAAAGCTCATATTTTCACATATCTAAGTTGCAATTTGCCTATGTTTCTACACAAGGCATCATGAATTTGTCTGTCATGGACTCTTAACACTTTGGAGTACGATACCTACGTATATTTTGGTCTAAGAATGTATATTTCAAATCCTAATTTGATTACAAATTATTGGCACTAGGGTTCTCTCATAGTTATTGTAAGTTGGTGAGTTGCAATTTTACAAAACCAATGTGTCTTACTTTGCATTAATTGAGAACGTGAAACCTCAAAGATAAGACGAGCCAATTCATGACGTGTCGGTGTTAATTGATGATTGAGAACATTGCTCTCCGTCGGTCTAGAGCTTCCACTTATTTTTCATTTGTGTTACTTGTAAGTTGTGTTTCCCTGGTTGCTTATTAGTATCCCTAATTAGATAGTTACTATTTTATTTTCAAGATAATGTTCATTCAATAGTACTTTATGATGTTGTTTATCACGTTGTTGTTGCAAATTAGTACCAATTAATTGCATTTTTATCGCTCGTCGTAGGCGTGCAGAGATTCATTGATTTACGGTTTAATATGGCGCCGTAAATCAGGGCAGGTCTCTGCACCTCCATCTGCTCTGTGCATCGAACCGATGTGTTCATACACACAAGATGCTTCGCTACGTCCACACTACATTATATGGAATCAAAAGAATCAAGTCAAACTGTACGTCTGTTGTAACATTTTATTGATTTGCAATTTGTACGCAATTGGCATGTTTTATTTCTCACTTTAGAGAGTTTGCCTCTCACTTGAAAGTATTTGTGTTTATGGCGATTGAATTGATGAAATCAGTTTATTGTTTTATGGTGAATGTCGAACAAGTTTATAGATGTCTGCTTGTAAGATCTCTGAGCAATCAGATTGGTTCACTTAACGAGTATTATAAGTTACTTTCAGATGTGTCAAAGACATTCGATTTATGTTATCCTACGGCAAATATTGAATAAAGAATACCCCTGGCTAGTGGCTAGTAAATTTACATAGAGTAGGTAAGCGGATTAGAAAATTAGCGTCATTGGATCAGCTCGGAGCGTCGTAAAGTGGATAGTTTGCGTCCGCCCACGCGCTGCACCGACAGGCTGGTGCGGCGTGCAGTCGGCGCGGCACGCGAGCGCGCGGCGGCGAGCAGGCGCGACCCGCGACTCAGGACCATCCCGCCCGCGTGTCACCCGCCGCGAGTCCTGCACTAATCTCTCGCGAGCGATTGCTCTATCCGGTAACGGAGTAAAGTATCGCTAGTTGATTATTGTGTTTATTTGCGCGTCAGGAGCGTGTGTTGGTGCGGTGTGTGTGTGTGTGTGTGCATGCGTGCGAGCGGTAGTGGGCCACCCAGCGCGCGGCCACACGCGGCGCCCACCCACGTGGCAGGGGCGCCGCAATCGCGGCCCGCGGCCCGCGCACTATCCATCCACTGTCACACTCTCTTCGCGACTGCGGCATTCACTGCTCACTGCCGACCGCCGCTGGACACTTGTGATTGACATTTGACAGTCCCCGATGTATATATAGCCTGTCTAATTGAAATCAGATTTGTCAGAGCTACTGACTGATACAGTTCTACGATGACGAGGCTTTTGAATGTCATTCTTAAGTATTTTATTTACATTACCAAATGTAAAATTTATTTCATACGTTTATGGTAATTTCAGCGGTTTTGAAATAGTTACATAAAAATGCTTTAAGATAATTCAGCAATCAAAATATACTTTTATGCGTGCAATTTAAATATTATGTCTCAATTATAGGATTTAATGGTAAAATAATGGTTTTAAAATAACATGTTTATATGAAAGGGAAATTATTATATTGCGAAATGAAAGCAAAAGCAAACCGCGGCTTGCGCACACCTGACGGCGAGCGGAGAGGCGCGGGCGCGTGCGCTCCGCTGCCGAATTTCGCCAGCCGCCTACAACCGTCCATGTCCATTCAGTGTTTGTGCCAACATTATAATTGTTAAAGGCGTTATGTAAACAAACAAAGTTACTTTAATTTAAATTAATACGATGTACGTATACGTAATTAATGAATATAGCAAGAATTTTTTGGATTAGATTACAAAATGTGTGGTTGCTATAAATTTTATCATTGGCTTTGAATGCTGGTTTATAATAAAAAAACAATGGATTTATTAAGTGTTATGTATTTCTACCACATGTCTTTTTTCAGACTTACGTAGAGTGAGTGCGACATGTTTTATAGGTATTGCTGAATTGGATGACGTCAATCTATTCAGGATAAATACTTGAAATTCAGGGCAAGTTGTCTGCACTGCCTCGCCTCCAAGGAAAAGACACAATTGACAAGTTTTTTCTATATATCTTAGTTGAACTGAGTGTTCTATTCAAAATGATTCACGCAAGTGTTTGTAATCGCTTGCTGGTATTAATGATGTGGCTTGACAAATGCGTGCATTATCAGTGTCGACGTCGCGTCGGAGCGCGCTCAAACGGCGATTTATCGACAACCATTAGTTCTGCTGATTTTGCGGATTCCATCTTCACACCTTCTAAGAAGCGCTGCTCATTAACTCTTTGCGATTGCTGTTTTTTACGTCTACTTTTTTGATGATTGGCTTTAAAAAGCCTGTATTTTTTGGAATTGAATTGGTTTCATTTGTCACGATTAGATCGATTTGAAATTTTAAATGAATGTATTAGTGTTTACTATATAAACCCTTGAGGACGGTCTTACTATGTGTTATTGAGGCTAACATTCAAACAATGAAATGTATTTCTAAAACTTATAATAATTTGAGTAAACTGTTATTTAGTTGGAATTATTGTTTTTTCAAGTTCGATGAAATTCTATCGAATAATGAAATATTCTGAAAATGTTTTTTTAAAGTTCACATTTCAGGTTATATCTAGATACAGTTATACACTACCTAATTATGCATTTGTATATTATGACTAGTGTACGAAATGTTATTTTATTTTGTTTAAATTGCTTGGTTTCTCAGCAATATCTAAAATGTAGAAATGTTCAAGTAAAACGAACAAATAAACATGTTTAGCGTTGGTTGCCTCGAAGCTAAACACGTTGATTTGTAGTTTTGTACACCCACAATACTAAATAAAAGATATGAGATTATTATGTAAATGTACTTGTGTAAGACCGGTAGTATCTGTGCGGTGATAAAGAGAAAATCAAGCTGACACTCTTACAGTGGGCTGGATCTATTAATGCTACTGTTTGTAATACTTACACAACAAATAAACCATTAATATTTTGTAACCATTAGATACTTTTATAGTTATGTATTTTTAATGGTGGTTTTTCGCTGTATATAGGCCTCTTCTAACAGGTCGCCGTGATCTTTAGAAGACGTCTATGTTTAGCAGTGGATTTTCTATATCTAAATGTAATATATAGACACTACATATTATGAGGAATGTGTTATTTAAGAAAATTAAGGGTAGGTACGAATAATGTTTTTTTCCCATTTAAAAAAACTCATGCTATCGCATCCTTCGAATAAATTACAATTTTTTCAGACAGTTAATTTCCTGACTTGTGATGTCATAAGTAATTATGCTACTAAACTAGACTAAACTAGAGAATCGTTGTGTTTTTTTTCTGTGTGACCCTCGTTTTAGCAAAATATGATTTGAATCATTTCACAGATGCAGGTAGAATGGCATAATATCGTAAATATTGTAATAGAGCCTGTCGCCGCGTAATTACCATTTTTTCCGATAAAATATATTTTATTGCAGGGATGAGCGCGTCATAGAATAATATTTTATATAACCACAGTTAAGTTTCTGGCGAACATATTTCACCGCATTGTTGGCTTGGAGGCACTTTTGGAATATTGGTAAGTGCTATTATTAAAATCGCTTTAAAATAATGTTTTATTTGTTTATTTTTACTGGAACTTGAAACGGAAAAGTGACCGCTCTGCTGACTGATTGTAACGCTGTGCGGTCCACGTAAGTATCGACTATCGAGAAACGATTACGAGAATATAAGTCGCTTCAATCATGTCGGTGTTCGTCTAACCAATGTCTTGTAAACGTGAATAGGCTTGACGGGAAGTAAACATTATAATAGGTACCTTAAATGCCATGTTCGCTATTTGCCATTATTCGTGACATGATTGCGAACATTATATTTGCATAATTCTCCGCTGCCTGTCGGCGAATATTCCAATGTAATCAGGTTCGGAACAATTTAGAATCTAACAATATTTATAACGTACTTATTTTCTAACTTGCGTAGATATTATCTCTACGACATATGGGATTCACTCTCAAACAAACCCTTTCGTTTTTGTTTTGGTTCAGTCCGCGATATACTTGTAATGTTGAAAATAATATGGTTTTGGATGTATATTTTAAGTAAAGGATTTTCTTTTAAGAAATTTCATTGATTAATAAGTACGCCTAACAATTACATACATCGGAGCCCACATTAATGCAATGATTGTGCCCTGGGTATTGAAACTATGAGATATTTATACGTCTCAAGGCACTCAGACAGGAAACAAAAACTTGTGGATCACCGATCATGGAAACATTCGCTATACTACTTACTTACCTACTTACTTGGCTCCTTAATCTATTGTGCTATGGAAGATTTCAAGTGCTATTAAGTCTAAAAGTTTGTTAAGAGGCTGTTTCCGAGTCTATTGTACTTAAAATTATCCAAGTTGTAATTATAACATTTCAAATGTAGCAATTATTCCTCTCAGAAGCGCGGTCGGATTAGGTTATAACATAGTTACATATTGATTCTGTGAAGCATCTCTCGGCTGTTTGATGTAGCCGCCGCGCTCGCTACCGAGAAGTGTTGCGTCTGTCCGGGCGTGCCCAATCACAGAGCCATCAATCCGCAGCCCGCCCTATAGAGACATTAGGCTGAACACGCCATTTTCGATAGGTGATTAGTCGGGAACGTATTTCCGGAATTTTTTACCGGCCATCCTGTCTCATTTTTTTGCTGACCGTTTATTCTTTGTCGTTGGAATGGTTTTAATGTTTTAAATTTGGAATGTAGAATGATATGATTTTTTGAATATTTTTTATGGAATTGTAATGATTTTAAATTATGTTTCAGATGTATTTAAGAATGTAAGTTTCGTTATTTTATTATAACTTAAATCCTCAAGGGCTTATAAAAGTAAAAACCTAACATGATCTATCATATTTAAAATATCCAATAATAATAGAATAGAAAAAATCAGCAACTATTACACTAAAGAGTTTGGTGTAACTGGGAACTTTGGTGGAACCTTAGAGTATTTATATGAGTAATATAGACACATAGAGCGAGCGCCGTCATACATTTGCGTCTTCAAAAACGTAGATTTTTTTGTTCGTTATGCTGGTAGCACTACGATATTAGTGAAATTATGCTTATTATTTAACAACTAATTACTATATATTCCGTTGGTAATCAAAAGTACATTTAGTTATCATCCGTCTAAAACGAGATTGAGTGGAATTCAATAGCCCTAAACAGGTTTTTTTTATTTTTTATATAATTTGTGCAAGTTGGATAACCTGTCAAATGTCAGCCAAAATGAGGGCAGAAGATGGCCCGGCACCACCATTTATATCTACGTTTTTAAAGTGCCAGCTCTCCCCCTAATTCCCATATTATAAATACTTTAAGGGTGGAACTGAGAATAACGGTTATATTACCGCTGGATAAAATACTCTACGTCCTACGATAACTTGATAAATAGAACTTTACGGTGAAAAATTAATTTACGATACCTAGCCAATAAAAATTTAACTCGTACTTTCAAGTCCGTCATAAGAATTTACATACATACATAAACTTCACGCCTTTTTCCCAGAAGACGTAGGTAGGGGTGCAACCAAGGACAGCCACGTTTCGCCTTACGTATTCCGTCCCACGATTTAAAGGGGGCGAGCATATCACCATATCGGGAACTAATTCCTGACTCTGGGCTGATAATGAATAGAAAAATCCAATAACACTTTGCCCGACTCGGGATCCGAACCCGAGACTTCGGCGATATAATCGTACCGTAGTACAACTACGCCACCGAGGCAGTCGGCACCGTTTGTACAACTTATTTTCTACTTTTGCATTAAATGTTTTCTTAAAAGTATTCCTAGTTATACGTAAGTACTAGTTACTTTACATGAATAGTTAAAAATAAATTGTTAGTATGCATTTATTGCTCAAAAGAATATTAAAAAGGCACACTTAGCATTTACAGAATTTAATTTTTACTCGGTACCCTGATCACTTGTGTCTCATTAATTTGTTATTGCTCCTGTAATATAATAGACTGTAAATGCGGGGATTTTAAATACAATACTTTTAGGAGTCATAAGATTATTTGTTGCTAGACAATAATTTTCTACGATCATAAATCTGTAATGTAGCCGACTCTTGACAATGTAAAGACCGTGAATATTATTTGTGTGCAGTGCTATAAACATAAAAGTCGGAAATATGCTATATTCTCAGCTTAGTTTAATAGTAATATCACTAATAAGTATTGGGATTCGTTTCAGTAAATCTTTATGATAATTTTTAATGATTATTCTTTTTTTAAAGTTGTTGCAGGTATGCAATTACTTTCCTTAGTTAATTCCGCATATTTTTCTTGCCTCGTCTTGCTTGCGATGTTTGAGAAATTCTGCTTTGGTCCCGGAACATATTAGTATTTTATTTTTATTTTATTAATTATTATGGTTCAATAACAGAAATTACACAAACTTTGTTATTAATAAGGAATCACATTTGTGACACTAGTGGGTTTAAGTGTAGGTGTTAAAATAAATTCCAGGAAATTAACTATCACACAACACTTTCTAATTGTATCTCCAGGACGAAGAACACAACATGTATAGGAGAGACCAGGGACGAACGTAACGATTTTCAATTTTCTTGTAATATGTCACAAACCTTATTAGATCACAAAATACCAATTACTACACAAGATATATTGGTCTTTAGGCTATCTATTAACACTAACTTGTTTGCAACTGCTATAATAGATTTTAAGAAAAATTACAAAATAAAACGGTGGAATTTGTTACAATCATCCCTACCCCTAGGGTTGGTTGGATACCAACACAAATGCATTCAGTTTCTCTTTTTCTGAGGTGCGTTATGGTGATCTGTTTGCCATTATATTGCAAGTTAAACGACAGTAAATACTCATGTTTCTCATTACCAAGTAACATTATTTAGAATAACGAAACATTTGTTGTGGCACGCTGAGAAAAACATTAAATTCGCGTGGCAGCGGACGTGTTAACCTGTTTCGTAAGGTCGGGCTTTAAAATTAAGTCATTATGCGGTATAAAAACTATATACATAATTAATGAGTGCCCGGAACAAAACAATGATTCGATTGTTCCAATGCTGTCAGCGACATGCGTCGGCGAGGGCGCAGAGACGTACTGCCTCGATTTGGAAATTATATTTTAATCATTGACTATCTTTAGTTATGGCCGCTGTTAATTAAATAGAAAACTCTTTAAGAACATATCAGACAAAATAATTGTAAGGAACTTAATGTTCTTTATTTGTTACTGCGTCATTTATGAATTGATGTAATTTGAAAGCAATAGCATCTGCTCCAAATAAAATTAGCCCACTGCATCTTGTTTTTTTAGCTTCGACACACTCATAATACAAATTAGAGTACGATCTACGTGATCACTTTAACGACGCACTTTAACGGTGAAGGAAAACATCGTGAGGAAACCTGCATACCGTAGCAATTTTAAAAAAGAATTTCTACGGTATGTAAGTCCGCCAACCCGCACTAGGCCAGCGTGGTGGACTATATGGCCTAACCACTCTCAATCGATTCCCTCGATTGTAGAGTAGGCCCGTGCCCTGCAGTGGGACGTATATTAGCTGATATAGCTATAGCTACGTGATCATATTCAAATCCATTTGATTAAAGCGATCGCATTGAGGTTAATGTATTCAATGTGGTTTGTTTATCCTTTTAAAACAACAAAATATTAAAAATGTTGGCTTTTGGAATTTCATTTTTGCCTTGACCATAAATCGAAAGCTAAATGAAATTGAAACATTTTAGTGTGATTATGTAATTTGCTTGACTTAGTTCTTAATTATTTTTGAGTTGTAGCGAGGAGGTGTTGAAACTGTCTATGGTTATAGGCGAGGACGTATCGCGTCTCTATGGCAACGGGTTGTTCCGCCATCTTGCCCGGCTTTTTGTGCCGTGGACCACCCAACACGAACTGGCTACATTATTTTATTGTACAATAAACAAATTTATTGCTCCATATGGCTATTTATGTTTTTATTTATAAGGGTTTTTGTTACAAACCAAAAGAGTTGTCAGTAATCTTTTGCAGGGTAATTAGGTTTAAGCCTCGAAAACTTATAGATAAGTGTTTATACTTATCTTTATGGTTTATATTGGATTGAGTAATTTAAGTTTTGTTGCCTCTTTACTAATTTTTCTAGTAAATTGATTTTATATTTATGTCTTATGAATCAAGATTAAGTTAAAGTGTTATAAAGGGAGATGGTTATTACAGTTCTAAAGTAAAACCCTTTTGCGTTCTCAACAAACACGCAATTATTTCTTAATGCAATACCCAATTTAACAACAACAGACAACTAAAAGAAATAAAAACATAAAGCGTATTTCTTATTATGGATCCACTTTATAAGCTATGTAAGGAAAATGTGGGTAGATACTTGAACTAAGAAAACAGATCTTATAGTAGAAAGGGAATTGAGTATTCTGTTACAGTAGTTTTATGTTGACTTACAGGGATTATTAACAAGTCAAGTTCTTGTTCATGAATGCAAATGGCAACTATTAAGAAAACCCATTAATACAATATATTGAACGTCGTCTTTATGTTTGTTTGGTACATTTATTTTAATGAGATTTTGCTTCATAATATAAAATGTTTAGAAAATAGTTTTAAAGATAATGTATTGGTATTTTAGAGAAAGATGAAAATAGTAAGACTCGATAATGAAGTGGGTTCTTAAGTTCAATATTTAATATTGACGGCTCTCTAGAGAAGGTAAGTTGAAATAATAATATAATTATAGGCACATTAATTGTGCACACAGATGAAGTCGTGAGCAAGATGTAGTTAATAAATAGCGAGTAGTTATGCGACTAATCAATAATGTATAAAGGCTGCAACTCCTAGTAATATTTACCCGTAAGGCACTGTGTAGGAATTGATTAAAATAATTAAACTATCAGTGGATACACTTTAAGGCATCGTAAACACGCATTAAATATTAATTAAGTTCATAACAAAAAATAGTTTCTGTATCATTAATGGAAAACATCAGTTGAGCTTGCATTATGGATGTTCCCGTGTAGGGCCACCAAGTTCATTACGTTTTACGTACAGTCATAATTTGTATTTCCATAGGTTATAATTATTATTCAACTGTTAAGTAAACCACTAAGATTAAATAAATTTACCCTTGCCAATTAGCTCTAGCCAATTTCCTGAATAGCATGGTTTTGCAAAACGACCAGCGTAAAACTAAAGTCATAATTTTTTTGTTACACAATGTATTAGTTAATGTTAGAAAACAGCAATTAAGAGAATAGAAGATTGCGTTGGTAAAAAATATTATGGTTTATATTTGCGCCAGGAGCATTTCGTTTTCGTTATTATTTCCGACTATTCCCACTTTGTATATGGTCTTAGGATATTCGTTCATATATTTGCATACATTAATAGTTGTCTTATGTTGAAATTATGTGAGTAGGTTCGGATAAAAAATAATTTCTTACACTAACGACATTGCTTGTACTTATTAGTGTACAAAAAAATGAAAGTGAATATCATGAATGTTAAACAAAGTAGGTTGATAATTAAAATGAATGATGGTGAACCACAACAGCTGTGCTGTTTAACAATCATTCTATGCCTCCTCCAGAAATCGTGGACATATCGGGCGGGCATAAACCTTCGTAAGGCAAGTCACTCATGAAGATCGCTAACAGTTCCATATTCGTTTGGATTCTAAACAATGGCTTCGCCAAATAAGTACCTACATGTATTCGACAGCGCGTACGTAAATGGAAACGTTATCATGTCCCGCACGAAGCATGGCCGCCCTACATTGAAGCAAAGTGGCAGATGTAGTGAATTATAAGGACATTTAGATGCATGTCCATGGGCCGGGACTCCGGCACATAGAGACGTCAGCGGGACCACCCACGGCGGCTCTCGCTACCAGCCGATGATACTTGGAAATCAACTTATCGTGTCACTGCTCATATTCAACGTGGATTACTAGAATAACACGTAAAACACGTTATTATGATTTGTTTTTGACATTCAACATTCTATCAACGTGTCTGCTGCTTTGTACGAGTAGTCTACTTTAAAGTCTATTTATTTTATTGATTATAGCTACTAGACAAAAAAATTGGATAAAACAACGTATAAGGTATATGAATAGATCACGCATTATACGATCAGGTATATTTTATGGGGTTTACGCTAACTTTCCAGTCTCATATAGCCGCGGCTTTACACGAGCTGTGAGGAATGGCGGTAATTAAATATTGCCAATAGTCATTAAATTACACATAATATCAATAATCATTTCTACACTTGCGCTAAAATTATTGCTAGTTGAATATAAATTCAAAGAAAATTGTACGCATTTCACATCAGAAACGTTCGTAAATTTTACATTATTATTTTATGATTTACTGCGATGAAAAATTTATACCAGCCACAAATTATTTTTTAAATGATCCTTAATGTTTCTCCTCTTTTATATACTTTTTTAAATATTATAGTTCTATTTTTTAAGTTGAGTGGAAAATAAATAATATTTGTATTTTAAATTACGAACGCTATTATGAACTATGCACGGCAGACATTGTTTTGCATCCGTAGCATTCGTAGCGCGCATCTCGCGAGCGGCCTTACATAATTTGTTAATTTTGTTTATCGTGCGTCTAAGCCCGGCAATTTATCCAATTAGCTGTCTACTCGCCGCGGACCACCCACCACGGTCGGCTATTAAACATAAATTATAAATAATTTGGTAAAGTTTATTTTGGCTCACGGTTCGTTTTGATTGCGGTCGGACGAGTAAACTAGTGAGTGGTACCGTAATCATAGAAATGATAATTATGATCGTATTTTAGGTTTATTTACCTTAATAAATACATGATTACGAGTAGTTTACGACGTAATTACGTGCCTAATTTCTTGTCTCGTTAAATATTTGTACACATCGATACGGAAATATATTTTATGTTTGTCTTGTGCTTAATTGGAGGCTTTTTTTAATTCGAAATACGAGCTAGGGATGCAATTTTATATTTGTACTTTTGTCTCATAAATATTTTTGGAATACCTATAAATTTTATTTGTAAGTTGTTATATTTACTTTTTTCAAAATAAGTATGTGAAGTTAACTTTAAGTTTTTGGTTAGTTATAATTTTAATTTTTCCCTTTTTATATATTATTTTTATAGCAAAGAAAATAATTATTTATTTGATAATTTTTTTAAAGAAAATGTTTTCGAAACACTGAGATGCGAATTTTCACTGTTAGAATTGAAAATAAATAAGTAGTTGCTGTTCGCACACACAATTCTCTTGATGAGGGAATCAAACCTGCAATCATTCGTTTTACAGTTTACTTCCTACCCACAGGCGATCATTTCAATAGATGTCAAAGTGGCGAATATTAAAAAGTAATCAATCGGACAACAATAACTTATTATATCGAATTACATTTGCTTATTATTCAATACGATAAACTTGCCTGATAAGGAAGGAACCTGATACTGTCGGCCGCGGCGCAAGGCGTCTCGGCCCAACATTATAGGCGAAACGTAAATTAAAACACGCCGGGTCTTAAATCAAACGATTTAATGATATAACTACGACATAACTTAACGACCGTGACATATTATCAAGATGTCGAGAGGTGCGAAACTGTACGCGCGGCTCCGTCAGCTAATGATTTACGCGAATGATTGCTTAGTCAATTATTTATTTATTCTGAAAGAGTGAAAATTGTGGATTTTAATATTTGTTTTAGAAAGGCGAAGGACAAGATACAAACTATTCTTTGATATTCAAGCTAAAAAGCTTATAGATATACTGAGCCATAATGAATCGAGTGTTTCGAATTGCATAGTCTTAAAAGTGTCTACTGTCTAGAGCTTCATATTCAGTCAATCATTAACAACGTCACTTCTCAAAGAACCGGCTAATTTTTGTGGACATTATATATGGCTCACAGCGTTAATTCGTAGTCTTTCATACAAGCTTATGAACGGCGAGATTGTGGATGGGATTAAGGCCTAGCATCGAATGAGCCGCTAGCTCATTCGCACTTAGGTCATAAAATTATTAATCCCAAATACCTACGTTCTCTCTATCAAAAAGCCTAAAAGATCATCCATTATTTTAGGTGGTAATAGGTTTTTTTTATTTCATATATATTTGTATGCACGCGGACTCAATGCATTGTCTATAGTAGGAAAATGCAGAGATGAGATAAAACGCTATCATCATCATCATCATCATCAGCCCTTCCGCGTCCTTTGCTGAACTCTATGTCTATCTGTCTCCTATGGCACGCCACTGGGCTCGATCTTCAGCCCATCGTCTCCAACCCTCGAAAAATGGTATATAGAGATATATGGTACGTCTGATTATTGTTTGGTAATATCGTAATGTCACAACCGTGACATACATTTTTGTATTGCCTACGATATCACTATTATCCAGATTATACGATAAGGCCATCAGAGACGCATATCACGCAATCAGATTCCCGTCCATTGCATTGACGGCTAACTGACGTTAAACGCCCGAAATTTTCGAGGATCGTTTCCATCCTCGAATGGGATGTTTACCCTGTGTATAAATTCCAACGTCGGTCAATAATACACATGAGATTTTCAAACCAACCGCCTGACACTAATAACATTGTTTCATCTGGGAAAAGAAATCAAGATTTCACAAAATGAACGATTTCACGATTTATGAAAATGTAGAAGATTTATTATACTCGTATAATCTATTAAAATGTTCTTTAGATTCAGTATTTTTTTATCTGTCACCAGGTTTGGAAAGAGGTTTTCACTAGGGAAGAACGGGCAAGATTATTACAAAAGTTACAAGTTGGTTTAAATCAGAGCAGTTCATTAATGATTCGTTTGTTTACAAGCAATTTTTTTACAGATATCGTGATGCAATGTAATGTAATCGATAATTTCATTTATCGGTGACCGTCAACCACATTATTAGTGAAGTTAAATGGTTATGAAATTATTTTGTCGGAATTTGAATGAAGAAGCGCACACGGATTTGATTGTGATAATTTAAGGTAAGTTAAAGGAAATTCAAAAGTTGAATAACATAAAAATACAATGCGTTTGTCAACCCGCCTGCTAAGCGTGGCGAATGGGTATTGCCAAAACCCGTCCAAAATTCAATACTTGGGAAAATCTATCTGTATTTATCAATAGACTTATTAAGGTTGTAGCTGATGATGAATACGACTATAATAATGGATAAATGTAAGTAAAAGTCGTGCAGTCAAACATGCTAAAGACCGGCCAAACAGCGAAGATTGGGCAGGCGGACACCGGGAACAGCCGTCATAGGATGAATAGAGAAGTGAGTAAGCTATAGTTTGTATATTAGTAGTATGTTATTACGAGTATTCACAAAATTCACTTCTGTCGTCGGTGGTCATCAATCGGATTACATCTTTTCTATCATGGATGTCAAGATAAATGAACCTAATCGAGTTATCTCTTATCAAACTTTCATAACATCGACTAGACACAAATCGTTCATTCTGTGTTTAGATCACGGGTCACCGTGTTGTTCCAAATGGGCCTCATATTGTTAATATCATTTTTTATTCATCAAAGTGCTGAAGCAGTTTCAAGGATCGATCCTTTAGTCGATACTAAAGTTGGATTAATTCGAGGACTGAGGGCTTCAAATGGAGAATATTCCATGTTTTTGGGCATACCGTATGCCACGGTCGATACTGCAAACCCTTTTGGAGTGAGTAGTTACTTGAATTTTTATTTTATTACATCTATTTTTCCATGCAATGTAACTGTGCAAATATAGTCAAATTTATCTGCAATAATAAAATGTTTTACATTCATATGTATATGTCTTATGCCAAGATATATTTTAGTATTTATTTAATATACACCTCTTAACTTTAAATACTTTAATTTTAAGTCGTAGATCTGATTTAACCTACTGTCCTTATATCAAACTGTAATATATTTTGAGCAATACATATTTTAAATAGGTACTGTTAAAATTATATGAAATATTTTTAAACAATTGTTTTTGAGATAATATTCGTAATAAATACAATTGAAAGTCATGCACAATATGTATTATGATATGAACCATATTTTTTCAGCCCGCAACCCCTCACCCTGGATTTGCCGCCGCATTCGAGGCGTACGACGACTCTGTTGTTTGTCCTCAAATCGATGAGGTCAATGACAGAATAGCAGGAAGCCTAGACTGCCTTCATTTAAACATTTATGTCCCAAATTCTGCCTCGTTCAGTAACCGATTGCCGGTTCTAGTATGGATCCACGGCGGTGGGTTCGCTGTCGGTGACGCTAATCGATACCTTTACGGACCATCGTACTTGATCAGACATGGTGTTATTTTAGTAACAATCAACTACCGCCTTGGGCCATACGGTTTCATGTGTTTGGACACGCCCCTAGTCCCGGGCAATCAGGGGCTTAAAGACCAAAGACTAGCGTTGAGATGGATCACAGACAATATAGGATCGTTCGGTGGCGATGCTCAACAGATAACAATATTCGGAGAAAGTGCAGGAAGTGCTTCCGTCGACTTACATTTGTACTACGACCAAGAAAATCTTTTTAACAGAGTTATAATGCAAAGTGGGCATGCTTTAGGTTTCTGGTCGGTAATGGCACGGGATGAAGAAGCCCCATTTAAATTAGCATCATACCTTGGTTTTATCACCGAAGACATTAACGAGGCTTTATCATTTCTCTCATCAATCGACACAAGTTTGATCATCGCTGCGTCATCCGAATTGAACCTCAAGTTTACACCTTGTGTAGAGCAAGAATATGGTGATGTTGACACTTTTATTACTGAACATCCAATAAACATCAACGTTTCGAGAGCGGCAAATATTCCCATTCTCATCGGTTACAATGATCACGAATGGTTGGGAAAATATATAAACAAGAACCCAGAATACTTCAATAACTACAATATATATCATGATAATTTGGTCCATGCTTTCACATTTGATGACCAAAGGCTTGAAGAAATGGTAGAAATAGTACGACATTTTTATAATGGAGATGAAGCACTCGATGTAAATGGCATATTGAATCTAATTGACTTTGATTCCGACTTCTACTTTCATCATCCAACGGAGAGGAGCATCCAGAAATATTTAGGCAGTGGAGCTAATAACATATACTTTTATGTATTTTCATATGTTGGAGGTAGAAACTATTTTAAACATCGGGAGAATATTACAATTGGAGGTGCGGCACATCAAGATGAGATCGGATATTTGTTTGATGTGTCTTATATGACTGAAGTTCCTTCACCCGAAGACCAACTTATTACAGATCGAATTACTATGCTTTGGACGAATTTTGTTAAATCTGGGTATGTAAGAATCCAAAGTTATTATCACGAAAGTAAAATTTATCATACTTATTTATTAATATTTAATAATTAGCACTAATTCAGTGGTTATTACGATCATGTTTGCCTACGAAAAATATTTCTTTTTATTTTATTTATTTTTTTTTTTTTATTTTCTTATCACTAGTTCATGGCCAGCTTTTACCAAAAGCGTATGAATTCTTGTGGATAAACTGATTCTATTATCAAACTTAATTCCATAAATTTAAAAAATTCAGTACTATCTAAGAAACTTGAAGTACTGAAAAATAATGTTATCCTAAATTAGACCATAATGGAAATCCTCGAGGACGTCTATATTCAGCAGTAGGCTTTCTGAGGCTAAAGGTAATCCTGGACCTCTATGGAAATAACTTGGGGTAGCCTATGTTTGGCGTAAAATTCCTGTGGTTAAATGCTATGATAAAGGCAAGGCCCATCACAATCTAAACCTCTATCTGACTTTATATTCTACATAAATACATACATAAACTCACGCCTTTATCCCAGAAAGGTTAGGCAGAGGCGCCGCCAGGACACTCACATTTCGCCTTGTATGTTCCGTCCCATGATGTGATAGGTGGCGAGCCAATCGCCATATCGGGTACAGTTCCTGACTCCGGTATGATAATTAATAGAAAAAAACCCCAATATCACTTTACCCGAACCGTGATTCGAACCCGAGACCTCAGCTTTGTAATCATACCGTAGAACAACTACGCCACCCAGGCAGCCTTCTTCTTTATATTCTATCCTATAGTTTATTCTTTTCAGGAACCCTACCCCAGAAACATCAGAATTGCTGCCCATTCTGTGGACACCAGTTACAGAAGACGTAAGGTACTATTTGAAAATAGATACCGATATGACAATGGAACGAAGGCCTTTTAAAGAAAGGATGTCATTTTGGGACTTATTCTATAAGTTGAATTACAATTATCAGTATGGATATAAGGAAAATTTTACTCTAAAATAAAGTATTAAAATAAGGACGTAAATATAAATTGGATGGAGAAGTGTAATTACCTAGGTATTTTATTAAATTATAATTCTAACATTTTTGTTTTAGAAGCTTTACCTTGATTGCCTTTCGATATGATAAACTTTATTAGTTCATTTACATTATTTTCACATACTAAGTAAATCAATGTCGACGTATATTACTTACTTTAAAGCTCGTCCTTCCGATTTATTAGGAAGTTAAATCGGTAGATTTGTAGTTAATTTAATAAATAAAATACCCCAACAGACACACATAGTCCTGACCCCACATTAAGATCAATTAAATATTGTGTAGTGGGTATCAGAAACTACGAGAGAATTTTCGGGTCTCACAAGCACCCAGACCCGAGACAAATACTTGTGGACAAATACTTAATACAAACATTTGTCTCGGTGCGGGGATCGAACCCGCGGCCTCTCGTTTCTATCAGGCGTCTAACCAACTGCGCCACGGAGGCTGTCAAAGCATAATATAAGAACTAAAATTTAAATATGTAGGTATATGTATATTCATTCTATTGAAATTAATAGCAGAGTATGTTAAATTTTATTATTTATGTAAATAAGTAAAATAAAAATAAATATGTACCTACATTGTAAACTGTAAATGTTTATAATTGCGGTGTCTACTGTCTAATAAAATAATTCATGTGCGCCGACCTCATGTGTACATATTGTGTCATAAGATTAAGCAAAGGAAGTAGTATACAGCCTAAAAAAATAAAATAAATAAATAGCCTAAAATCTCCTTGATTGTGGTACTTTTTATAACGTTTTAAAAGCTAATGAACCTTCAGAAGAATTATTAGAAACACTAGACTACGACAACTCTTGTCCACGCTTGTGGCCCCTAGTATTTTTTACTACGGTCTGTGCTACGGTCTACGTAAGGTACGGCCGTCTGGGTTTTGCGGTTTGGCGGTAGGAATTAACACGGAACATCTAAATCCAAATTCCAACGGAGATTATGAAATTCGTTACACTTGTTTTCTTGCGCTTGAAAATCGTTGCATTTTAGTTTGGATTTTGAATTTATTTCGTTAGCAAATGTCACTGGCTGAATATACACGAAGCACAAGGCTTTAAAGAAAAAAAAAATTTGGGCGGGTATTTAGCGTGTGGTTGCTTTCATATTTTTTATTCATAAACTACATACATTGTTAAAATGACTATTTGCTGTATATTTAAGTTATGTATTAGGTATATAGTGCAATAATTAATATTTATGTTGAAAATAATAATATAAGTGGACAACGAACGTAGACTTTTCATACCTAACATGTGTTAGTGGGTTTTTTATTGGATAAAGTTGTCAGAAAAGATTTACCGAAAACAAATGACGCATAAAATTCAATCAGAATAATAAATAAAGTTACGAAATTCAATTCCAATTACGTAATTTATATTAGTCGAATATGAGTACCTAGTACATTGATTTAGAATATTAAATATCTATGCGGTCGATGGCGCAGTGCAGCATCTCTGGGATGTTTTCAGGTAAATGCTTATGTTTTTGAAATATCCTGTTTTTTTTTATTCAATTGTACCGGTAAACGAGCAAGTAAGTCGTCTGGTGTAAAGTGGTCACTGTCGCCATGAACCATGTACACCCAGAACGCCTGGATCATAAATGCGTTGCCGGCCCATCAAATCGGGAGTAGAGCAGAACGGAAAAAGGATGGGAAGAGGAAATACATTGCTGTGGCTCTCGGATCGGAGATCAAAGTGTATTTGCCTCAACTTATGCCGCACATACTTTGTGTACTAGCCCAGGATACTAGCAAAGCCAGAATTGTCACAGAAAAGCTCTTGTACGCATTGCAAAAGATCGAAGACAATCGCGACGACTACATGTATTTAATTGTTCCGTCTATAATAAAGTCTTTCGACGCTTCACACTCCCGATTAATTTAGCTTAAGTTGCAATGGAAACTGTAGACACTCTATCAGACTTGTTGAATTACAGCGAATTAGTGCCGAGAATAATACACTCGTTACTAAGGAGTTTGGATACATGCGCTCCCTTGCGTTAGGCGGCGATGGATACTCTGCGCATTGGTAGTACAACTGGGCAGGAAGTATACTGATTGCCCAATAGGTCATCCGGCAATTTCACTTACCATACGGAACGCGACAGTAAAGCTAACGCCTCACGCCAATCTCCTATGAGACAGTGGTACCGCCTCAAACGAGCCTGCCCATTTATACTAAGTAATGACTGACAACAACGTGGCTCTATCACTTCCCAAAACGATAGTTATAAAAGCCCGGTGAAGCCCCTTCTAAAGGAAACATACCAATTATTTTATTATTTGTTTATTAGTTATTATACATTTAAAATATGTCGATTTACATTGATTGGTTTACTTTCGATACATTTTTAAATGGATGAATAACACAATTAATTGTTTATATCTACATAAATTGTTTATATTTTTCTCTATCCATTACCTCTTTTTAGTAGGTATATAACTAAGGTACTGTAAGGCTGCGACGTGTTACATTTATGTTACCATTTTCCTGTATGTATTAATTATACTGTAATGACTTATTCAAACCTTATCACATATAAATCATGGCTGCAGTATTTTAATCGGGTATTTGATTTATGACTGACAAACTCGCCACCTACCAAGTTTGGTTTCAAAAATCCTTACAAAAATGTCGTCGACCTTAATTAGGATTCATGATTAGTCGCATCCCTATTGGTACTAGGCTGGTATTTAAATACAATGCACCTCACATAATTTGCAAATACGTCAAGTGAATTCATCCACTTTTTATAATTACACGCGTGCGCAGAATCGCTGTCTCCCATATCTAAATTCATCTGGCGATGCGTTTCTCGTTTTACGAGTGTAATAAAACTGTGTGCCGACATGCAAGTCACTTGCGCGGGCACAACCACCACATGTCAATGAGACGGCACACTTGCCTGCTTAAAGATCCCACTAGAAGTGCCCACATATTTCTTTATAATTGCCATTAATACGGTCTGTTGATGGATCGAATTATTGCACTTTACTGCCAAGATCTATAAAGTAATCGAGGAATATCGCCTGATATGTCTTTTCCAGCAAATTTATTGCCGTGTTTATGAACATTGGCTAATATTCCGTTGAGCTCGATGCAACGGCGCCATAAATTTGTCAATGTCACGCCTGTCGGCGAGTCGGACTACTACTAATTTTTATTAAGCAGCGACATCGACGAGCGGAATGCCAAAAAGTTAATTTTGGGTTGAAATGTACGATGCATACGTTTGTTTTCTGCGAAATATATTGGCTGCCATGGCAAAGGAAATAATTCAGTTTGCAATGACCGATGTTTCAGGTTATAGAACCATAATAAATATAGGTTTATTTTTAAAATCTCATATTTTTTTAATACTCTGAGTCTGAAATTCATAAAGTTCGCAATTGAAATATTTATTAAATAAGTATTTAATTATCGGAACGAGATTGAGATCCACTTCTAATTTATAAGTTACTGTGTATACATTTAACCACAGAAATAGATTTTCTCTATTGTTAATAGAGTATTTGACTATGTATCGTTTTATTTTATTATTTTGCGTACAAACACAAATACCGTTAAAATAAAACATCTCCATCAAAACAGTATTAAAGTAGCTTTTCAAATGAGGCAAATTTTAATTAGTACTCATTTTAAAAAACCTAGCACATCGAAATACTTATTAAGACGAGTGACGTCACTAGTTTTGTTTTGCATCCCTTTTCTTTTAAATCTTCTCATTTTACGATTTTAAACATTTCGAACTTGTATTATTCTTAATGGATTCACAAAATTCTTTGTTTGCTACATTTTGGATATACACACAAGCTGAAGTCTTGGGTTCGAATCCCGCGACAGGCAATACATTTTTCTATTCATTATCAGCCAGGAGTCAGGAATTTGTGCCTGATATGGTGATAGGCTCGCCCCCTATCACTTCGTGGGACGGAACATACCAGGCGAAGTATTTGTGTCTTGGAGCACCTCTGCCTACCATTTCTGGGAAAAGGCGTGAGTTTATATAATTATGACGTATGTAGGTATGTAAATATTTTGATAAATAGAAAAAAAAATGAGTCAAATACCTTTTATATTGAATTTAAAACAAATATTCGTCCTATACTTATTATGCTCAATCAAAACTATAAATAGTGGAAATATTACACATGCCGTATAATTATAACGCTTAGCTACTTTCATTCCTTTGTAGATTATTTTTTAAATTAATATGAATAAGTATAGTCTAATCGTTCGATTTAACTATTTACCTTTTACACCTCCGGTAACTAAGTTTACAAAGTCCATGATTATAATTGAAACGTTTCACAGTGTGGTCTCAATTTCGTACCTCACACGGGATTCTACGAATGTGTATAGAAGGACGTCCCGCTGAGTTTTTGGCTGAAGTGTCAAAATGTCCAAAATTAACCACCATAAGGATACCGATTTTATTTAACACTTTGAAAAAACAGCAGTGGGATAACATACCCTAAAAGTTTAGAAATAAGGCTCTTATTAGTTTTATGTACATTTCTATTGTCACAGTATATTTGTGGGTAGTATCACGAGATTGATCTATAAGTTGCATTCCTACTTTAGCTGAAATTGATTGAATAGGTAAGTTTACACCTCTGTTGGTTCTCGGAAGGTTGGATACGCCATGAAATGGAAATGTCGTCAGGTGTGGCTTGAGATTTTAATCCGATTGTACGCTCTTATTTCACTGCCGATATAATGTTTTGTTGAGTTGTTGAGATCGGGTTTCATCCATCAATTTTTCGCTTGACAATCACATTGTACAAGAAATATGTGGCTAATAGATAAAGTTATAATTCCTTTTTTTTTTTTATTAATTCTATCACAATGTTTTTGCCTTTATATTGTATGTTTGATACCATGGTATGATAGTATAATTAAATACAAAATATTGTATTTAATTATACTATCATAAATCATACTTTAACAAACGGATAGTAGTAGACTCATCCCAATATGGTTAATATGGTTATGGTTAGAATGAAGAAGAGGTTGTGGTCAACGTGGAACAGTCATTATTTATCAGTAAACTCATTGCTGTAATAATTATTTTGTTGTTTTTTTTTTGCAAATTCTTCAATAATCAATACATATTGCTATTCGAACGATCATTAAATATGTTCAATTGTAATCACATAAACGACCGTGTACGTAAATTAACAGAGTCTCTTTCCATACAGACAATGAAAAAACACATTAATAATTTTATACACGATTAGTGGACGGTACAATCGAAGCCGACGCGACGTATTCTTAATGAAATATTCTACGCGCTTAATACAATCATTGTTGCAAATCTATTGTGAAACATAGTATAATGTAAAAAAACTGGCAAATCTAATTTGCAAGTCCTGCAGTGTAATGATTATGAGGTCTGAATCTGTGATGCGTTCTAGCTAGACAGGGGCCACGTCCGTGTCTGATTATGTGCCTGCGACATAAATAGCCGACGTATTTATAGGCAGTGTATTTGAAAATGACAAGCACATAATATTGTCTAAGCTGAGACCAAATATAGAGACAGTTTCTCATTGTAATCCATAGAAACTGTATTCATTATATACGATAAATATTATTCAGTTTACGCCTGAAATATCGATTTGACCTATGGTGCCTTTAACAATTCATTATAATTACCTACGTATTTAATAATTTAATAAGCCAGATTGCTTCACTTTTTTTAGAGTTTGAAATTGAATAACGATAAATATATAGCATGCGAACAGTTTTGAATTTCTCGAAATAAATAAAATACAAATTAGATATGAAATCGATAACATACATATTCAGAACAATTTAAATCGTAAAATCGATAGTCCTATAGTAATAAGCTAATAAGGATTACGGTAGAGACGATCAAAGATAGAGACATGCGGTTTCTCGATGCATCTTTTAGTATTAATCGAAGTGTGTTTTCAATTTATCAACAACAAGAATTGAAAGAAGATTAAGTGGAACTGTGTCAATGTAAATACTCAGCCTGTCCATAAGCCATGAAAAAGGTTGGGAATAATTTAATAACAGGGGAATGGTTTTTCATTCCGTAAGTATGGGACTACCACTGCTGAAATGGCATACTATAAATTATTATCGGAAGGAATATTATTTTGTGATTTATTTATTTAAATATCATGAAAAGCTATGGATTTGCAAAGAAGAATTAAAGAATATTAGATTAACGGGCTGCAGACGTATTGAAGTTAAGTTTGAATAACTCTTGGTCTAAAATGTTTGAATTTATAATATAATAACCACGTATTATTTTACAAATGTACATACAAACATCAAATTACGTGGTAAGGTGATGATCATTGGATTTGTAAAAATTAAAAAAAAAACATCTAGTTTAATAATCCTCCATATAATTTTTAGTTAGATGCTTATCTTATGTAACTTTCGCCCATAATAAAAGCTCAATTATATTGAATATTTTAAAGAAAGCCATAAATAAGCAATGATAGTTAAATACTTATCGTAAATTGATATTTGATTAAATTCATTGTAGAAGTAATATGTGTTTTATCGCGTTGCTTTTACAATATAATGGTGGCATTTGGGATGAATGTTGATGCATGGCTACATTTGTGAGGCTGTAATAGTTTCACAGGTGATGAGACCCGGGGAACGAGGCGGCAATCATTCAGTGCGGCCACTAAATAAATTCATTAGTTAAATCACCACCGGCGGCGTTTTATGTCGGTTACATCAAAGGAACAGCCCGCCGCCCTGCCGGGGGCGCGTTCCTCCAACTTTTTACTCAGAAAACTCTGTAAACAAAATGATATGGTGCGTCCGAATGTTTGATCCGCCTTTATTATGTGTATACAGAGTGAATGTTTAGCTAGCAAACGCACTCTTTGTGGTAACTATGGCAATGTTATAACTTTTATGACTACAGCTTTGATCAACAATAATCGACGCTCTAGATAGAGCTGTAAACACACTAGTGAAGTCTCTGCGGGCTACTCTCTTATAAATATTATCGGCTTGTTTTGTTCCATTGTCGCTCCACAAAAATTAGCACTGCTAATATTTACGCATTGAAACTATTTTATTTTTTCAACTGAGAACTAGTTGTGTATTATTGCCATATAATTTTAATGCAACTTTTATCATAATATTTAGTAAGAGCTTATTACTATTTCCGTGTGTTGCTGCGGTTATCGTAGCAACTTCATTCAATGTTTTTATTTTGCTGTGTCTGCTTCTCTCCCGATTCCCTTCCTCCCTCCGTCTCGTGAGCGAGATGGAGCTATCACGTGTGTGGTCCACAGATGAGGTACTTCGGGTGTTTCCGTAAGCTTTCGTTCGTCGTCGCGCTGCAGGACGGCAACATGACCGTTCGAATAATGATGGCGGCTCAACAAACATCCAGTGTGCGCATTCTACGCTCGAATCAGTGTTGTTCGAACCGCGCTGGTGTCGACACGCGGACGCGTCGTAATTTTGGTAATGATCCTCGGTGCCGTTCCGTACTTCGAAAAGTAAAGTGATTGATAGAAGTGACGAATCCGGGTGTACAAGTGTGTGGTTATGTGGCGGCGAGTGATATGACAGCGTGCGCCGCCAGACGGACTCCGGCCGTCTTCATGAGGATACTGGTGACAAACCTGGCCCCGAGATCATGGTGGCTCCCGATTCCGAGGCTCCTTCGAATCCTCGGATAGCGTCTGCTACACGCGAAAGCCCTTCCGCCGCTGAGGCGCGCCACAGCGCCGATCTTTACATTCGTACCAGCTGGGTGGATGCGGCTTTAGCACTCTCCGAACTTGAAAAGGTGCAGTGTTCAGTGTTCTTACTACTATATAGTTGCACGAGTACACAGTGTCATTTTTCGATTGTCATATTGCACGTGTGATTGTTTTTCTGCGAATGCCAATCGCATCAAGGAACGCGGCAGAGTACACAGGTGGCGCCGGCTAGCGGCGAGTGCGCGTACTATCAAGGACGCACGTAATTTGTAAAAACACTAGCAATTGCAAAGCCTGGATAAAACCGCGACCACGATCACATTCAACAAAATCCTCCTTGCTATCTTATAGCACTCATGTAAGTCCAGTAAAGATACGAAAAAAAGGCGGAATCTATAGTATGCCTTCAAAGTTATGATACGTAACACTAGATACTGGAAATTTGATAACAATCCAAAATAAAAAATGCAAATTGAATGAAAATTAAAGAAAGAAGCGTGTTAACTTATTGCGGAGGCTTGGGTTGAAGCATTTATATGAACGTATAAGAAAATTAGTAGACCTTGAACACTCAAAGTATCATTTTGTCGAATCGTTTGTTAAGTTATTACCTGCGCGCACCAAAAAAAAACCGTCAAATGTTATTGTCAACTGGCATTGTAACCGAGGAGCTGTGGTCCCTGAAATTATTGTGGCAAGTACTACCAATATCGGAGTAGCGGTCGGATTCGAGGAAGGTAGCGCTTTCCTCGAAGGCGGCATTCGGCACGCACGCCCCGCGGTGGTCTACACCCCCGTCGGCGACCTTTGCTAAATCTCTCACTGTTCCCTTCACAGAACTTGCTTCGGAAAATCTGATAAATTCTCTTATAAATAAAAACATAAAACCTCAATACAATAATGACACGACAAGAGGTTCGGACGTTATTATTACTGTAGTTAGAAAGTATAGAGATAAAACGTAAAACAGCTGTAATCTGTGTTGAGGTTATTGTAACATAACTATAGTTGATAGTTACTTTAATGTAGGAACTTGGTCGGTCGCATGCAAGATGAAGCAATTAAGGCGCAGCGGGTGTGGGACGAGCGAGGGGCTGCGCACGCGCAGCGCAACGGCGCCTATAGAGACATCAACGCGACCCGCCTGACAGCCTACAGTCTACACGGACAACTTTATTATTAAATTAAATAGCTTTTGTATTTATGAACCTTCACCGTAATATGCATATGGAATGCACGCAATGCAAGCGTTGCTTTTCATTCATGCCCACCACGTTTGTGATGTTTGCTACCATATCAGCTCTTGGTGTACTTTATTATATCGCATTTGTGCTGGATCTTTACCAATAAGAAAGAATAGGTTACATTTTTAGTTCTTTTAACCTATTATAAACACATTACAAATTTTAATAGACAAAATTTTTATCTATTACAAAATACGTTTCGTTTTGCAATAAATAAGTATGGTAATTTTTCAACAAATATTATAATCGAATTAAATTTAATTTTAGAACAGTCTGAACCTTCGATAACTAAACATTCGTCATTTCGACTACGCAACGTGTTCGAAATCGAATATGATTTTTACAAACTTCCTTGTGCTCTCTGGCTCCCAATCTTTTGATACCTCAATCATATGGTTGAATAGTGCTAAGTGTGTTGCAAATTCGTTATCACGTCAAATTGGAATTAAGATGCAGCAATTCCTTCATATGTTTGACGAAAGTTTAGTATTTAACATCTTTAATTATTTTTTTGTTTTAAGACTTTATACAGATTTTTTTTACTATATGTGTTCGAAAATATTTACAATAAAATAATAAAAAATTTGGAACAAATTAGGAACTTATCATTACATAAAAAATATGTACGAAATATGAATAGTAACTTTAAAGACAAGAAGGTGGTTACAATACATGTTTTTATAATAGGCTATTGGAAATAAAGAGCGATGTTTGAAATTGAGCCAGAGACGATAAAATAATATTTCGTTAGGCATTTTAGATATATAGGAGATTTCACTCATGTAGAGTCACAATAGCGATTTTCAGGCAGTGACTTTGAGGGGTGACATCAGAACTATGATATAAGATGTTGCAGACGATGTGTCCAGTGTCAAAAGTCAAAACTCCTACTAATTCTGCGTTAGATCCGTGCATAGTATGCTAAATAGGTATATTAAAAAATATAACCTCAAAAAATGATGAAACACTGCCACATCCATTGACTTATATTTTACCGATAGACGAGACGCGTCATAGAAATAAAGTGCCCCCGTATTTTAAAAGCACACTGCAATATTACATCACTTACCTGGTATTTTATTAAAATATTGAAACTTCAGACGATTTGCTTTCGGTTTGACGGCGAAACATCAAAATAAATTACTTTTAAACGTATGCACTGTCGCTGTCACGAAGCAAACTGATTCACGTGCGGTGCATGCACCGCAAGTAGGTGGGGCACATTTTGTGTACTGAATGTCTTATCTAGTGTAACATTGATATCGATGGCCACCTCAAATGAAAGAATGCAAGTTGCGCCTCTTCATAATCTATCTACATGTAGCAATGGTATATAATCATATTTCAATAATATGTTCTATCTGTTTACCTATGTTAATATCGTACATAAGAAGTTCATGTTTTTACAAAATTATTTTGTTGATATTAAGGTTTTAACGCGTAGTCCATTTGCGAAATTTAAGTTATTGCGTACCTAACCCAGAATAAGTTTAGTTGTCTAGGTTTAAAGGAAATTCTATTGGCAAAACAATCATTGAATTGAAATAAAACTAATTTTTACCGATTTTAATCGCGGACTTAGAAATCGCGTAAATCCAAAAAAGCATTAATCATTGAATTATCAAATGTATTCAAAATTAACTAAAATTTAACTTAAACTCACAATAATTAAGCAAACTATAAATAAATACAAGTAAACGGACTGATTTAAACCACACCTCGAAAATATCCTCGAGATCAAATTAGTTCCAACCCCCGAAAACACCGAACCATCGATCAATATCGTGAAATAACATCAATATTACATAACTGCTCCTCGAAAATAAAGATAAAAGAATGCTATTCTACGAAGTTTTGTGTCTGACGGGACCGCACAGAGCTCGCCTCGTGGAATTGAGACATCTTGTGGTTTCCGATCGTACATCCCTTTCGTTCGTGCTAATGGAGTGATTTCTTTCCTTTTCTTTAAGATTTACGCCGCATCTCTTTTCCACCCGTTTTTCCCACATATAGTCTGTCTTCGTCCAAACATTACATTCAGTGGCGGCCGACAGCTGCGCTGGAGACCTATAAAATATGATTGTACCATCCACCAATTTTAAAGGTTTAGTTTTTTGGCTTAAGTTCTGTTTGTATTTGGTTGATTTACTCCTAGTGCACGAGTACTTTCTATGTTGAATGCTTATGTTAATACAGTCCTCATGAATGGATACCGGAAGACCTAGCTTTGTAGGCGTTGCGTCTAGGACATCCTGTGTTAGCTGATAGCATTAGTCACTTCACGTTTGTAATGCATATTTTAAAGTCATGAGAATCATCACATAGTCAAGCCAACGTCAATTTTATGTTATTCAAGAAGGTCATACACATAATTGAGACTCGAATGGTAACAAAATATTATAATGAATCGGGATCGTTTGGTTAACCGCAAAGAATGTAACAGCTACTAGTATCGAGTTTCTCCAGTATATCCTATAACCTCAGACCACAACACGTGGCAGTGAGCACATGAGTGCACATTCAGCAATTTTCCCCGTCATTACACTTTACCTCCAAGCCAGTAGTTATGCAACGCCATATGTTTGAGAATTTATAAACGGAAAAACCACATATTTGTGACTTAATCAGTCTCTAATTATGTGCTAAGATAACATTAAACCTAGTATAGATAAAACAACTATGGATGCCCGAACCGGTCTTCGGTATTAACCCAACTTGGCAACTTTCTCATCACATGCTTTCTGTTTCCTATCCATAATCCAACATTTGAAAGTGTTACTTATTAAATCACGATACGCGACAATTATAAGTTACGTTTACTATGTTAACATACTACAAGCCATTCATCGAAGACGTGATAACTATAATTAAAATTCTTATGAAGACAAACTGATTCATAATGATAAAAAAGATGTGAACGTTAAAACCGCGATTATTTCTGTATGTAAAGAGATGGAATTACATCAAAACATATTTATACAGTGTCATTGACATTGCGAGGCTACGCTACGCCGCGCTGGTGGCCGACTGGCCAATTTGGCAAAGGTCCTTGATGTAGGCCATATATTTTTTTCTCACTTCTATCACGAGTGACGACATCTCGTCATTTCGAATTGAACAAAATACCTAACATCTTGGCTAATGGTTTATTTATGACCGGTGAATAAGCTGGATTGATAACCTTGTTTATCGTGCCAATACTGAAAATATCATATTTTATGATCTCAATTCTAAAATAAATGAATTGGCTATTTCTGATATGCTTTCGCTTATCGTTTATGAAGACACAGTACTGCATGTCAAGTAGTTATCAATTCAATGCTACTTTTAAACTCAAACTAGGTTGAATCATGAAAAAAGGCGGGCGAATGTTCCATATTAAAATATTATGTGAATAAATAAAATACATCACAAGATAAGAAAAGAACACGTAGAATCAGCGGATTTATCTGCTTCCATGTTAGTAGTGATACAATAGAGACAAATAGCATGGCCCCAATGATTTCTAAAGCTTAAAATTACATTTCTCAGTTCTGGTTTTGCCTTCGTAGAACAACTAAGAGACGCCTTATGCATTCTAATGGAATAATGGAGCGGCTACACCCACGTCCCATTATATGCAGATATCCGGAACACCATGGCCGGCGATCTGTGAATGCCGTTGGTGCCGGCGGATGTCAAAGATCGCGCCAATCAAACATCACGAGAGTTGAAACATTAAACGTAGAATATGACAGCAATGATGTATCGTTTGAGTCCAAACTAATAATAGACGATGGGCCAAGGAACAGTTATTATGATACACATTCATATCTGGCTTTGAGTAAACTAGTTCTGTAGATTGAGAGAAAATGAGAAATATATTGTGTGCTTGTATTCTGATAAAACAGCTGTAGACTGGATGCTTGGCCTTGGCAATGAATATTGGTGAAGCTAATTTTAGAGTTAAAATATGTGTTATACTTACTTGCACATTTAATTATCTTTACATCAAGTAATAACTTTACAGGTGTTTAAATAGGTTTATCTTAAGTCAGTTTATTTACAAACTTTAGGACATTAATTGAGCTTATACTTCGCTGGATGAAGAATTATGATAAAGATAGACCTGAATCATTGTATTTATAATTTTTATAATAACTGGTGTATTCCCCACGTGCCTACTGTAAACACAAGATAAATATAGCAGCAAAAAACTACATCGTACGATGAAGTAATTTAGCTGAGAGAATTGGATCGCGCTTGACCCTAGATAAGAAACAAAGTCGCCCGGTGCGGTCTGGAAGTCCACGCCAACTAATACAAAATTATCTATGTTGTTCCCGTAACACGATAAAGAGCTTTACATAATGGTGTTTTAATAACCGGTAACTTATGCAAAACTCACCCGGAGGCTGCGCACAGATTATTTAAACTGTCAGACGCTGCCCCGGAGCGCACCTTGTTTACAAGCAAGAATAGTTTTAATCACCGGCGCCTATAGAAACGAGCTGTTGCTACTTGCTAGTGAACCAATTTCTTATCTGCAGGAAGCGAAGTCGCCGGCGCCACATCGCGGATTATGCTGTATAATCTTGTAATCCTTGTGTCAGTATTATGTCCGATGCATCTTCGCAGGTGTTACGAGTGCCATTGAGCAAGATGATAGTAATCAGGGTTACGTTTATTGTAAACTTGTTTTGCATTGCGGCTTCGTGAAACTAATGTTGCCTTGCAGTGACTACTCTGTGTATTGATTATATGTTCCGGCCACATTTGCTTATTTCGCTTACATTATCTTAGCGGTTTTGTGTGGTTTGTTTACAAACCGATCCAAATATAACCCATTTAACTTGCCAAGAATATAAAATACAAAGTTATTTACGATATGTTAGCGATAATTGTTGTTGCAGTTACGACTTTTTTTTTTCACAATTGATTAAAGGAAGTGATTTTGTGGTTAAATGATAAAAACATGGAGATCTATATGGGGCATTTCACGTCAAGCGGACAACCAAAAAAAAATGAGGTCGTGAATTTTGTTTATACTCTGGTCAGTTCTACTTCTAGGGGACGTGAATGAGTACACACAATTTTTTTATCGTATGATGCTTAATTGCTGAGTTATGAGCTTTTAAAAAATGACTAACAATGAAATCACGAATTTTTGGATATATATTATCTTTATTAATTAATTTGTAAAAAAAACTAAATAGTATTGTTTCTTATAGTTAAAAAGTTGAAGTTTTTATTTTTTTTATTGAATTCTAAATTTGAATTTTTTTGAGTATAGTAAACCGGAAGTGAACATTTCAAATCGATTTTTGAGTAACTTCGACACTTTTTTTTTTTAATATTTTAACCTTGAATTGAAGCTTTAAATGTACTTATTCTTCACAAAAAAAAAATAAAACGTGATCTCCAATAGTTTAGGAATTCGAGCATATAGAGTACATACACATAGCTATGACAACTTTCTAAGCAATCGGGTTTATGCGCTAACATGCTAAAATACTACGCTATTAGTGTTTTATTCCTTCATTCTAACATGGAAAAATATAAAAATAAACGATTTCTTTAATTCTTCACAAAAATATTAAAACATGATCGCCAATAGTTTAAGACTTAGAGCGGTTTTACTAATTGAGATTGAAATAGTATAAAATAAAATGGAGAGATTTATTTTGTAATTTTCACAGTATTACTATTCGCACTAGCACTAATTCTCTTTACACATAAGCCTTCGTTGGTTGGAATAAAAGCATACATTTGTTTAGTTCCTGGAACGGTGATAGCGGAAGCAAAACGGACTCGTAGGAAATCTCGCTTTTGTTGAATACTTTCCTTCGAGCAGCAATAAATAGAAGTATCAGTTAATTATGAATTGGGCCATTCATATAATCTTATAACTGTAGTGATAGCGCTATTCGTAGACTGTAAACTTTTACGGGTTGCCAAAAGTTTAAGGTTTCCCCCAAGACCATCACATGGCCCTTTTCTATGAGCAGTGGCATGGAGGTGTAAATGCGCTTCTTTCTTAAAATCTTCATGCTTTAAATCGTCTGATATCATTATGATGCTTCCATGTTTAATGTCATTTCCATCTTTACAATAATAAACAGATGTCAAAAGCGTGGCTTCATCATTATTCCAATGAAATAATTGGGCAGAATCTTGTACGACAAAACTATAATTTTCGGCAAAATCACATTGAACGAGAATTTCTCCTTTAGGGATGGATAATTTGTGATCCTAATTTACTTCAAACAAGATTTTAAGAAAGAAACGCAATTACACTTCCATGCCACCGCTCATGGAAAAGGGCCATGTGATGGTCTTGGTGGAAACCTTAAACATTTGGCAATTTTTTTGTGAAGAATTAAAGAAATCGTTTATTTTTATATTTATCCATGTTAGAATGAAGGAATAAAATACTAATTGCGTAGTAATTTTGCATGTTAGCGCATAAACCCGATTGCTTAGAAAGTTGTCATAGCTATGTGTATGTACTCTATATGCTCTAATTCTTAAACTATTGGAGATCACGTTTTAATTTTTTTTGTGAAGAATAAGTACATTTAAAGCTTTAATTCAAGGATAAAATATTTAAAAAAAAAAGTGTCGGAGTTACTCAAAAATCGATTTGAAATGTTCACTTCCGGTTTACTATACTCAAAAAAATTCAAATTTAGAATTCTATAAAAAAAATAAAAACTTCAACTTTTTTACTATAAGAAACAATACTTCCTAGTGTTTTTTACGTATTAATTGATAAACATAATATATATCCAAAAAATCGTGATTTCATTGTTAGTCATTTTTTAAAAGCTCATAACTCAGCAATTAAGCATCATACAATAAAAAAAATTGTGTGTACTCATTCACGTCCCCTAGAAGTAGAACTGACCAGAGTATAAACAAAATTCACGACCTCATATTTTTTTGGTTGTCCGCTTGACGTGAAATGCCCCATATATTATTATGTAGTATCATGTATGGATGATGCGGCTTGGTGTCGTGGTGGCGTGTTGTTGCGTACGCTCCACGTGGAGTGAGCGCGCTGGTGGGGCGGGGGTGTGCGCCGGCGGGGTGGCGGTGTGGCGGGACGAGGGACGCGGGCGCGGGCGCATTCCGTCCGTGACGTCACGCCCACCCAGTGCGCCCGACATTCACCTCCGCTCGCCCGCGCCGCCCGTGGCCGAACCGTTCCACAGCCTCTCGCACTATCTGCCATTAAGCCATTATTGTTGCTACGATTATTTATTTACGCTCCGAAGCTAAACAACTCGCATTCGGTGGCAAGGGGCGCCGGTTCAGCGAACTCGCTCCACTAACGAGCGAGTAACTCACTATACTATACTTACGTATAATCCAATTGTAAACTAACACCTTGGAATTCGCTCAAAACACTAACGATAATTTAATTGCAAGCGGTTTCCGTTTCGTTTCGGAAAATAATGATCATGTTGGTAGTGGCATCATAGCTACAACTACAAAATAAATTGTAATTTTTCGAAAGCTGTATTTTAAAATTGTTATGAAAATCAAGAACGCGAAAATAATACTGAGATAAATGATTTGGCAAGTAGTGTTATAAATCACTTATATTGTTTTCTTGTACATTGACGGATGTTTAATCTTCCATGGTATTTTTATGAAGTTCAAAACAAGCGCTTCATAAGTTTTTTTGCCAGTGGAAGGTTCACGCAGAATGAGCTGCGAGCATCCCCGTGAGGAGTCGGGTTAATCGTGGTGTTCGGTACCGGCACGAGACGTCGATTGAGTTATTATAGTGCAATTAGTAACCGCTTCACAAGATTTGGGTTGTGTCGGCACTTGCTGTTAGAGGGAAGATGCCGTGGCGCCACGGGTGCACACGCCCTGGGCTCCGCCGAGGCCGCCGACGCCCATCATTAATCACAATCAACTGAGAAATTATTTAGATGTTTAAAGACTTCGATGTTATTATATCTTCCGCCAAAGAGATCTCACCATAACTTTATTGATATAAGGTCGAAGGATAAATCGTTGGAGATAGTGACTCAGCATGCGGAGGAATGGCTACTGTATATTTTTATTGTTCGGTGCATAGAAGCGATGTTTAGGATTGTTGGTATCTGAACAACAAAACAAATATTTCCTTTGATCCTTTCTTGTTTGCTTTGTATGGTTTAAGTGGTAGTGGGACATACCAAGTGGTTCGAATCATTTCGTTATATAATTTGAGATTGAAAGATTGAATTAACGCTGTGTATCTCGTACAGGGTAACATCGAGGGAGGGCGGACGTCGCTCTGGATCCGCGCGTGGTTGCAGGAGCAACTGTTCATCCTCGGCTGTTTCCTGCAAGGAGACGCCGGCAAGGTCCTCTTCGTCGCCATCCTCGTGCTGTCGACGTTCTGCGTGGGGCTCAAGTCAGCGCAGATCCACTCTCGCGTCGACCAACTCTGGGTTCAAGGTACGTGTTTCGAAACAAACGTTGCCCTTAGCCCTTATCGGCTACGTAATATCTATGAAACGTAAGGCACATCACGACATTGTGGCACATTGTGCATCATTTGGAATACCAATGCAGGCGCGCGGAGCTCGTGTGTGGAGCCGCTTCCGTCTGCGCGCGACGTGTCCCGCATGCCGCCGCCACTACACAGCGCGCCGCTCGCGCACCACTCGCGCACCGCTGTGTTGCTGCCCTTATACACACGATCAATTCAATTTAAATTCGTCAATCAACAGTCTGTAAGGGCCTATGCGTCCGGTGCGACGATCGTTTAACTTTAATTGTATATCAATGTATACCTTTTACACTGTGACAGATACATTTACATACCAAAACGGCTAATTAATATCAATGCGCGACAATTATAGTGTAATTGACATTTCCGGTTAGTTGCTTCCTTCCTTGAAATCATGTCTTATAAAATATGATTTTACTGCAAAAATAGAGACTAGGAAGACATAATTGTGATTATGTTTGTAAAACTGATTTGTATCATAAAATAAAACTTATTATATTCCATGAAAAAATTACCTTGATTAAAACGATATTTAAAAACATTACGCAGCAAATGATCATCACCCCGTAATTAATTCAGCATTATAGCTTATTTCTTATTAAGCAGCAGTAATGTAAAATTAATTCCTTACTTGTGAAGAATACAAATGTTTCTATAACAATATGATAAAAATATAAATTCAAATGAGGCCATCGAGTGGGACAATATTGTAGTATGTGTTTCAAGAAAAGACGCGGATTTGATGTTCGCTCTGCATGCCATACACGTAGTGCTCCCAATTGGTATTCTCAAATGTACCGCGTACTTTATTAAAACAACATTAGTTTCTTTGGCGGATTTTTGAACGAAACTGAAATTTGTGGTTAAAAAAGGCTTTTTCGTTTAATTTTTAACCACCCTAATGTTAATCTGGTTTAATTAGTGCGCAATTTTACTAAAACCCATATAACTTATTGGTAAATTAAATCTGAGATTAACCAGAAGGCTTACTTTTGGAATATGCATAGTATAGTTACTACAAAGCATCCATGCTATTGTTGATTTTAATCCCTAAATTTCCTTATGTAAGACATTTGTATTGATTCGTATAATCACAGTCGTACACAATAGTGAAAAGCTCATCACAATAATCCATTACCACTAAAATGTGTTGCGTTTTGGATTCAGACAGCGCATAATAAGAAAACTGCCTCTCGCTGGTGGATAATCTTGTTTGACTAGATTGCTGTTAACACCAAAAAAGGTAGAAACCAAAGAAAGAAACGAAAATACAAATGGTGGTACAAACTACTTATAGACCGTTAATATGTAGACACCATTAAACCTTCAGTCCATACTTCTTAATTACGTCACTAAAGCAATTAATTTAAATATACCAATAACAATTATAAATACAATTCCAAGTAAAATAATATTTTAGGCCATTTATAACTTAAAGTTATTATAATTATTGTAATAGGCAGCTATTATGAGCCTGTTAGTTCGTCATTATCATTTTATATAAATAGATGTCCATGGTGACGTCATAAATGAAAGTGCGGATGCAATAAAGGAAGCAAATAAGTGAGCGACATCCGTTATCACCCTCTGGTTTATTGCGCGGGGTAACTACTAGCAATATCATACATTATGTACTGAATATAAACTATTCATCTGGCAAATACTTTGTCGGTCTTAAAACTTATGTAAATAAATGACGTTGCCTTACTAATTGTAAGGCAACCAGTATCACTCGTATTGTCAGAAGAGTTACCCCATTATTTAAAGTATAAAAACTTGATCACGATGTGGCAATTATTTTTTATTCGTATTCTATGAAATAACCTGTACATTACTTAATTTCGCAAACATATGTTAAAAAATGAATTATAATTTAATTCTACGATTAATTTAAATGAAAAAAATATGATTCCACAGGTATTCACGTAGTTTCAATATCCGCAGGGCTATCTAAGTAAAGTGAAAGTTGCTCAATAAATTTTTTGTAAAACTTACTCACGAGTGCAGCATTAGTTTTCTTTGAACTAATAAAATATAAATTCCAATATACTTTGATAAGAAAAAAATAATGTTGATTTTGTTTAAAAAAAAACAGCTTTTCGATGTATAATAATACTTTTAATATTATCAGACAGTATTTTTCAATGGTTGTAGCAAACCAACGCACGAATATTTTAGTGTAATAAAATGAAATGGCGTCATTAACTGTTTGAAAAATGTTTTCAAAAGTCTTTTTGGTATTGTAAGTAGAACGTTATCGCTTTAGAAGTGTTGCAAGTAAATAAATATTAGATTTTTTAGTTTGTAAATAGTTATTATCAACATATATTTATTTCTAGCACGGATTATCGCTATAGATACTACACAAACGATTTAATGTAGCCTTATGAAGGCACGCCTATTTAATATATCGTCGTTAATTATAAAATGATATTGTAATTCAAATACCACAAAAATTAGATTGCACTACAAGTCTTCTCTTCCTGCCAATATACATATAAAGTGTATTTTATATTTCAATGAATACAAAACTATAAAATACCACCAATTACATCGATCACATTGTATCTTGGCGATATAATATCCCAGATATTTACTTTTCCCAAAGAATATAAAAACCAACGCACATTGATACATCGGATGCATTATGTGCAGAGCAAAAAATTCGCGATTGCGGACGTTACAAAAAGGAAGTGAAGGATTTGGACGCACCTGCCGCGCTGCCGCACTAGTGCAGCGACGCAATGCTCCCGCTCAGTTTTAACCGAACCGCCTACCTGACAATTCGTCGTATGTTTCATTCAGAGCAAATCAGCGATATTTAATGCATTGAGAATTATTCGAGCGTTTCCCTGATGTTACATAGAAATGAATAATATGCATTGTTTATTTTAATGTTTATAAGTACGCCTAAAATGTACCTGATGCTACAAATAAAATCGATTGAAATAAACTTATTCGGAAGTTATGGACACTTTAAAACATCATTTTGAATAAACAAATAAACGAAACAAAATACTTCTGTCCGAATCTCATCGTAACATTATTTTCTCTCAGATACCTTAATAAAGAGATAAAAATCAAGATCTTTGAACAAATCTCTAAAATGTTAATTTCATTTTACGATCAATAAAATATATAAATACATCAATATATCGATTTTATGATGTCTCTGGCTACTGTCGAAATACTAACGAATACATTGGAAAGTAACAGCCCTCACAAAACCTTATCGCGGAACAAAAGCCGCTCTGTTAAACAATGCCGGTGGAGCCGGAGTCGCCTAACAACTTAATTAAGTGGCCCGCGGCCGCCCGTAAATATCCCCACGTGAAATTACGACCAATAAAACTAAAAAAATGTATAACATTTCTATTGAGTCACAAAAAACGAGGGATCTGATTGTCCGACTCGCTTTTGTATGAGGACGCCTTGCTGCGTCGCACTCTTCCGCGCCGACCCATTGTCCCTGATCCCTGCTGCGGAGCCCTTGCGCGCCATTCAGTATTGAACATCGACTCCGACCGAGTTCAAAATACGCTGGCATTGTATGCGACATGCCCGGCTTAGTTGTTCTGTGTGGAAAAGATTACAATGTTATTTGCAAAACGTCATTGAACGGTATTTTAATAAACAGAACTAGGCACACAATGAGAACTCTTCAGCGCTTTGAAATTTGTGTCGCAATAAAAGATTTCAACGCGTCTTATTTTTTGTTCCGTCGTAAAACCCTTCAGTTGTAAATTATTTTTATAAGGTGCAATAAAACGGAGATAGGGGTGCTTTTTTAAATAAACACACGGCGATAACTGTGGTGCTGTGCTCCGCAAGCAGAAATTATAACACACATTCGTTTTCATGGTTAGGTAGGTCCTTTGCCTTATGACATTTACCGAGTTTCGAAACACAACATCATGCATGGGTAATAGTGACATGGTCAATCTGTTGTTTATTCAGAACATGTTATACGAAAACAAGTGCTTATACGGAGTAAGACGCTCGCAGCAAACTTCTAAAACTGACTATTTTTTATTTCCAAACCGGACTCAGTACATTGGGCGATCATGGCCGAAATGTTACAATGTTCTGAATGAATCGAATTTTAATCGATATTAACATAGCTTTATGCTTGTCTCTTTACTTGTCGAAGGTTCAACAATGTTTAAGAATGCGCACTTCGCATGTCGTGTGAGTGTACAAAATGTTGCGATAACAAAGTCGCGTCGTGGTGTGTTCTGGTAGCTCGCGCCGACCCGCAAAAGACGCGGTTTGTTTATTCCGCCATCCATCTGTTGTCTACGCTGGGGCTAATTTGCATAGAGGGCCGGTGCGGGGTGGAGGCGCGCGGGGCGGGCGCGCGGGGAGCGCCGGCCGGACCACACGGGCCGGGCACGGCGGCGCGCGGGTGGCCACAACCACATGCGCGAGCGCACGTATCGCCCCCCCTGCCCGTCCCTCACAACGTCATTCATTGCGATTGTCCGCGCTGATCGCCCGCTACCATCGAGTAGAAATATTGTCATTATCGACGCGCACGCATCGTGAATGCAATAAATGGCTACCTTGCATCGCCCGTAGCCTACGTATATGGACAGATTTAGGTTCCGTCGGATCGTTACGCACTTTATTGTCGGTCGGGCCGATTGTTGTATTGATTTACGCAAAATGACATTTGGCTCGTATCGATATGGCTGTGCGCGCTGAGCACAAACGATGCCGCGACGCTCGCTGGCGATAAGTTGGCGCGCTTGTGACGTGAGAAAGCTGTGCGGCCAGACGCCGCGATAACCTCGCGTGACCTTGTGCTTTACGCGCCCGCCGCCCGCCCAGCGCCCGGCGCCCACTGCCTGGAGCGCTGCGTCTGCGTCTGCCTCTCAATGCGTCCTTGCATCCTCGCATCGAACGCGTATGCGTCCACCCGGCCCACTAAACGTAACCCCAAGCCGCACGTTACGTGTTTGGTGACTAAACAATCGACTCCATACGGCATCAACAGTTCGACACTTAAATCTATCTGAAACGGCACGGAGTCAACGAGCGCTGGCGTGATGTTGGGGCGTCGTAAATCGCGCCCACGGCTCTGGTAGGTGTTAAAATAGAGGCGCCCTGTGCGGGCCCACCGCGCTCCAATCCATTCCACTTGCTTTATGATAATCCCTAATATCCGGCACGAAAGCCGGCTATGTTTAGTCTGACCTATGACGAAATGATCAAACGATTTTGAATACTTCGATCAAAATTCCGAGTGCATATTTCTTCAGAATAACTCTTAGGTTAGAATCATCAAGTACAGTTAAATATTGTTTTATTTCAGTGAAAGGGAGACCGCGTAGAGATACGTGTAATTAGACGGCGCTTATTTATTTTAACGAAGAAGCGTAATGTTACTAAAATCCACTATGAATCGTATTTGAAACTAAGCCAGTAATCCATGCCAAGTAATTAAAAAACGAAACAAAAATTGAAAACGTCCACAAATCACGCAATTACAATTTATTTGCACCTCGTATGTGACAGTAAAACATAATTTTATGAAATAAATAGGATCACGTTTTATTGCACAAAACCATTACCACTCTCAGATTAATTACATCGTAAATATTTTTTATAATTCTCTCGAAATAAGTTTGGCAGAACCACAAAATCAAATGAACAAAAAAATCACGTCATTTCATCCTATTTTTTGTTCGCGTTGTAATTTTAATACTTAATAATCTGATTAGCATACAAAGTGGTGTTGGGAATGATGACGGCATTAGCATAGGTGGGTTCGGATCGGCGTGACGTGTGACAGGTGGCTCGTAAGTGCATTAGGACGATTAGCATTCGCCGCGACGATGCAACAATACATAAACTTTGTATCAGCGATCGTCCAAGTGTGACTAGAGACCTCGTAACACGATATCCAATGAATACATTGTATGCACACTTTGTACACGTACTGGAACGGGAATGAGGTTTATGTACCTTTATACACTATCTACTATCTGCATTTCTTACAAAGTTATGTGGTTAATAGGTAGATAGTTTATATTAGCTCATTCTAGTCAGACAAAATTAGTTATTCTCTTATAAAAGAAAATAAGGTATCATTTCCGTTGACCTTATAGATATTAATTTGCCAGATAAAATACTAGCACTGCACTTACCATCACAAGTAATGAAATTATGTCATCCGTGATATGGCTTAGAATTTTTACAGTTTCATTAATTTCTACATCCTTTTTCATACTGATATCATCTCCCGGTAAGATTGCTTCGAAAATAAACATTACTAATGAATACGCCGATACAACCAACCCTCTTTGGAGACACCCAAAACAAAGTGCATCAAAATGAATCACTGATACAGTAGGCAAATAACTCTGTATGTATTTCCACGTTGTTTACGTAAGCTCGGGGTCGGTAGCGGTCGCCGGTCGCGCGTGCATCGCACACGACCCATCGTCACGCTATAAATTAGCGACCAAAATAAAATAGCATTCCTTGCCGGCTCACTGAGGGGGCAAGGGCGTGAACTGCATTTGTTTATCGCGCCATAGGCTCAGTGTATGTGCAGCACAGCTTTAGCACCTTCTACAATAATAAAAGTAATAGGTACAAAAGGAAACTACTAAATGTCGTCTTGTTAGCTACAGCAAGTCTCCGGATGATCATAGGATATTCCTGAACACACAATAGCGATTTGTAGGAACTACTGATAAATTCGTGGAATATTTGCTTGTAGTTATCGGCGCTGTCTATAGTAAGAATATAAAATAACTCAGGATTAGAGGTTATTCACAATTTAAAATTAAGAAAAAAGAGAATAGAAGTTCTCTCGTATCTCTTATACATTAACCCGTTACTATACTTGTAATCGTTGTAACGCTCGCATTTTTGTTTTTATAATATAAAGTAATACTATCAATACATAATGATGCAGGTTATCTCAGATAAATAGCTTTTAATAAATGTGCTAAAACACGACTAATTGCTTTGGGTCAAAGCCAACGTCCTCATACTTATGCGATATCTTCTTCAAACAACAAGGTTATGACTTGTGATGTAACGTCTTACGTTAAACTTCGAAGGCGAGCCAACAATCTCCTATGTAGGGTGTTAGGAAACTCATACCATAGTTTATGTTAAGCAAGTCATAATGCAATGGTAATCACCATGTAGAAATTAATAAATAATGATAAATCTTGATGATACAGAATACATTAAGATTCTAATGTTCGTGCGCTGCAAAAAACTATAACATCTCATATGTCAATATTGTCAACGCATTTCTTTTCAATTTCACTGTAAACAGTTTTATTTTAGACAGCCTATAAATACGTAAGATTTATTTTAAGTGTCCAAATATTCACAGTGTAGATATTATATCTTTTCCAAACACCTCGTACCTAATTCAGCGCAAAAAAGTGACAAACCGGCTTATATAAATCAGCCGGTCGGGTGTTAATTGGAACGAATTCCCGCCTCGTGCTCTGACACGTAGCTGAGTCGTGCTTGCTAAAAAGGCTTTTTTGGGCCCCTGGGAAAAAAATATGAACTTATCCCCTGTATGGTATGTAAGCGAGATCGTCATGTCACTAATTACGTCGAGGTATTCGTTAATAAAGTACACGGTTCCAGTGAATGTTGATTAGATGTGAAGCTCTGACTTAAGAACGTGTTTTTAGATAGTGTTTTACATTATAAATCATAATATATTTTAGATTGAAATGTTATAACATGCCGGCTTAAGACATTTCCAAATGGTGAATATTTGATGATTATTTTTTTCTGGTTTAATATCTGTTGGTCTGTCGGTACGATATAAGCTTAAAAAATTATTTGCCTTGAACTTTGAATTGAAATATTCATAATAATGTCGCGTGTTATTACAGACAATGTCAAGTTCACATAATATTCTTGATGTAATTAAAGCACGTCACATGGCGCCGTTTGGGGGCGTGGGGCTTGTCACACAGCTTCGCGATAAATCACCACGCCGGGATGTGTTAACTATCGCCTCGACGGCTCATCTTCTAACAAATGCATCCACACTTTCCAATAAACCATACCACCGATGGGGTGGCCACACTAAATTTGGACAGGGATATTTTTCCCTCGCCCCAACTATCTCCGTTCGCTGACAGAGCCATTTGGAGATACCGGTGATGGGACGCAATTAATGATACTTCGTGTTAAAATTTCTGGTACTAGATTGTTGCAGATAAACTTACAACGTAAGATATCTGTGGATTGGAGTAATTAAATATATTCATCTTATTTATGTTATGTACCGAATGATCCAAGTCTATGTCTGGCCGAATCGCCTACTATTACACCCTGGACAGAAATAAGTTTAACGAAATTTGGGTGGAACTAGTGGGACCTACGTGAACGAATGACGATAAAATCAACCATTTAACAGATTTAGCAGATGAATGTAAGCTGGTTTTACTACGAAAACAATTTCAATAATGTAACATTCATATGGAAATTGCAGTGTTAACTATCGTGTCAACCCTGTTTAAATTTGAACTTGTCTTTTTTCACAAGTGTCATAAAGTGTAAAAGAATATTAAGTAGTAGTTTACATTAAAAAATACTGGAGTATGTGCTGTAGTTATGTAAATGAAAGACCTTGAGTAAAATTATCTCGCCAGCATAGAAGCAGGTACACGGCACATTAATAAGGTAATTAACAATAAGAGTTCCTCGGCCACATTAAACCCAAGAAATATTTTAATAAATAAAGTCATCCGCGATAAAGAAAACGTAATTTAATGGCATCTTAATAGCGTTTTAATAATTGCCTGTTGGTGATTTTTTCTGTTTCGCAAATCGTACAACACCTTATCTGATGTTTTAATTTCTTGTGACCCGCCGTGGTGTTATGCTTTATTTTTACGACTCGTTTTATCTTTACTGGTAATTTACTCTTTGTGAATATAAATAGGTATTCATTAAATTGGTCGCACGATCCCCTTGGTGGGCTATTTTATTTTACGGAAAAACAAGTTAAATAAATATGAGTCTACTTGGGAGGATTTTCCCAAAAGTCATACAATAGAACAGTCCTAACATTTGGTAAATGTGTGGTATTGTAGGCAATATATAACATTTGTTATTATTTGCAGAGGGTGGTAGATTAGAAGCGGAGTTGAAGTACACGGCGCAAGCGCTAGGCGAAGCGGACTCCTCGACGCACCAGCTCATCATACAAACTGCCAAAGATCCAGACGTGTCGCTACTCCACGCGGGAGCATTGCTAGAACACCTAAAGGTAATAAAATTCATACATACGAATCAATTCTTCGAAATAAATGCATAAATATACAATGAATATTCCAAACAGGTTCAACACTACTAAACTGTATTCAAATAGTGCGATGGATTACATTATCGATCAGTCCTTTAAAAGCCAGTATCAGTTCATGACTGTGACATAAAAACCGATCACATTGTCAATCTCACTTAGGCTCCTGCATTATCGTTACTGTGTGACTTTTATTTCGACTGCTTTAAGATTTTTCATTACAATTAACATGGACTTAGGTGTAACTTATAGAGCACACACAAGGTTAAAATGTAGTCGAAGTAATGTGAAGTCATTGACAGTGTTTCTATTTTTCATGATAGGAAAATATTGAAACAAAAATATCTCTAGTCATTCAGTCTGTCTTTGTTGCAATAAGCAAATAGCTTTCTTAACTCGACCAACATTCCATTGATGAATGTGACAAATTCCATGAATGAGGTAATCTGTTTGTTTTTACACGTATAGTCTATTTTAACACTAACGGGTTTCTTCCTCAACGGATGTGGATTAAGTCGTCCCAGATTTCATACGAAGCATGCGTCCGATCTTGTCACTGAGTTAAACAAACATTAAATCTCTATTTTAGTGACTTCTAAAGCTTAGAGGATGTGCCGTAATCAAAATGCACAATATCTTGATATATTAAACATACTCGCTTGCCTTGACTTGTTTGCAAGAGTTTCGATTAGTAGTTTTGGTTTGTTGGAAAATGATTGTTTTTGAAATAACCTGAGACCATTTTGGTGACGTCATATTTTTTTGAAAACAGTTATATTTGGTTTTAATTTCGTAAAACGAATAGAAGGTGATATTAGAATGATATCACCACTTCACAACGTTAATTGGAGTTGCAGACACGACAAGTGATAGAACCTATCGTTGTAGATTGTTTATAAATTCCTGTGACAACTAGGTACTTTACTGTTTAATAATTTTTGTATCAGTTAAAAGTATATTTTAATATACCGAAAGATAAAAAAACACATAATTCTGAAATTTACTATTCTCTACTTTAAAATAAATATGAGATGATTTCTAACAGTATTCATTAAAATACTGTGGAGAACACACTTCAAATACAATAAAACCGTAAGCGAGCTAGGTTAATAAAAGTATTGACCGATAATAAAAACAACAAGTATAGTAGTAACCACTATCAGGTCTTTAATGTCTCGCTAACAACAACAGCGGTGAAGCGAAATTTTTCTTCACTTTTTATGTTTACTACCGAGACAGGTGTAAAGAATCATTTGCATTACGCAGGTGCAGGCAACCGGGTTCCATTCTAAGTTTTGGACAGTATCTGATATACTTCTGTCTTTCCTAGCCATTAGGGCTTCTAAAAGGACTTATCGTGTTACTACAATCTAATAAGCGGAAGATTATTCTGTGCCTATACCAACTTGCTTCTTCGTCTTTAACCTGTTATCAATCTAACATTTATATGGAATCGTCATAACTTAGTTTGTTATGTATTTTGCTTAATTATTTGACTTTTATCTTACAACTTGCTTGACTGACTTTTGCAAAACATCATCCATGACAGATATTTAATCAAAGTCACCAAACGACCGGAATCACACCAGGTAGAACAAACTATTGAAGATGTGTTAACGCTACTTGTTTTCCTAGGTGGTCCACGCAGCGACGCGCGTCACAGTTCACATGTACGACATCGAGTGGCGGCTGAAGGACCTGTGCTACTCACCCAGCATCCCCGACTTCGAGGCCTACCACATACAGAAGATATTCGACAACATCATACCCTGCGCCATCATCACGCCACTCGACTGTTTCTGGGAAGGATCCAAGCTGCTTGGACCTGATTATCCTATTTTCGTCCCGTGAGTATTTTAACAATTATTTATCTTTTTTTGGAGGCATAACTATAAAATTGCACAGAGATTGCAAAAAATTATTAACACAGGAATACGGAAAAGATTTTACTCAATTTTGAAATGCTCCGAGATGAATTAAGATAAAATACGCCATTTTTTTCATTAAGCTAAACTTATATTGAAAGGTTAATACTTGTAAGGCTTCAATATTTCATACGATGAAGGGAATAAGCCGATAACACGCCACGGACAGCTGTAGCGAAGGCGTGCTGCGTAATTTACCTTCTAATTGACTTTACGTGTACCTAATGTAAGCATCGGTAAAGAAAATCTTGACGCTCATTGATATAATCCGATCATTGACTCGCCACACTCGATATAATCGTGTCTCGTTCTACTCTAAGTTAATGCTAATGTTGTTGCAGTGGCCTTAAGCAGAAGCTACAATGGACGTATTTGAACCCGCTAGAAGTGTTGGAGGAAGTGAAGAAGCTGAAGTTTCAGTTTCCCTACGGCATGGTAGAAGCGTATATGAAGAGAGCTGGCATCACATCTGCCTACATGAAGAAGCCGTGCCTGGACCCCACCGATACTCACTGTCCAGACACTGCACCCAACAAGAAATCCAAGAATGTGAGTGCTATACATTCAATAGTTTTGCACATTGTTCGATGTTTAGCAAAGAGCAAGCGTATTCATATCTCACTTGGGTGTCCCTATTTTATTGAGACGTTTTAATTTGTCAGGTAGATAGAGAATTCAATTTTTTTGTGTGGATCCCGATGGGTATTCTGTTGTATGTGAATCATTTGTTTGTCAGGCTCGCGTGAGACCCACATTAGGGACCATTACAGCAACTCCCGGTCCTTTTATGAAGTCTTCAATTTACGACAGTTTTACTGGCACATAAATATAGCGTGTAGGGTCACGACAAATAAAATAACTTTATCGGGGCGAAGGCATAAAGTTTAAATACTTTCCATAATAATAAAATATTTTTGGAAACGGTAATAAGACAGGATGAAAGCGGTCGCCGCCGGGCAGATGGTGCGACTACCTGCCGCGGGCCGCGGCGCGCCTTCGAGAAAGTTACGCTCCCAAATATGTGATAACATCGCTCGGAAACATTTATTTCGCAACTGCATATTTACTTATTAGTTATCGGTCGTGTTTTGACGTGGTTCGGGGAACTCGTTCCGATGAAGCCGTTCGCGCCTCGGGAAGGGTCCGCGTCGCGTCGCGTCCGCTACAAATTGTTTTTAAACAATCAGTGATTTAGGAGCTCAATTGTGGGTCGTTTTTGTGAGCGTCGGCAGCGCGGGGTGTAGGTGGGTAGTGGTGGGCCGCGCCACCCACGTGCGAGGTCTGGCGGCGGCGCTGGCGCGGCGCGGGGCGCGCGGGGCGGGCGCGGGGCGCGGGGTGCGGCCGGACCGCGCATTATACGGGCGCATTGTGCACAACTCAATGGGCCTCGTTTGCCGCCACTACACTCCCTCACAATGACACTATTATATCAGTAACGCTCGCCACCCAACGCACGCGCACTGTCGCACAAACTTACTCCATGTTCTCTCATTTAGCTCTCTCAAACTCATGTTGTCTCTTTCGACTATTCACTAAGTTAGAACGCTTCACGTTATCGATTCATAATATCTATAGTATTTATATATTGACTAGCATTTGCCCGCAACTTCGTCTGCGTGTTTAAGATAATGTAGACGTTATATCGCTAAAACTACGCAATTATAACCTTTACGTTAACTTTTAACAAAAATCAACGTGCAGCATTTTTATTTCCAATTCTGACTCTGAGTTTAGATTATCGGATCAATGGGTCCGATCGATCAGTTGTCGATTCAGAGACCAATCGGATCAATACCTAAATAAAAAGTTCAAAATGACGGCCAACATTTTCAATTCTGAATACAAATTTAGATTATCGGAACTCAGATCGATTTTGAGACCAATCAGATCAATACATAAACGGCCTTATCATATCATATACATAAACGGTATCGAATGTTGGTTTTCTCGCTCAAACTGAATTGAAAAGTCTTTCGAAAGGGACAAAAGTTACATTTTCATAAGAGTTATTCTTCAGCAGTTTTATTTTCCATACATATTTTCAACCCTTATTTTTACTCCTTTAGGGTTAGATTTAAGGAAACAGAGTACGCACTTATTTTCGGTTTAAGATGAGTAATTATAGTGTCAAGTTTGAAATCTGCAACTTCAACGGTTGCGGTTTTCCATACAAAATTATTTTACCCTTTTCACCCCCCTTAGGGGTTGAATTTCCAACAATCTATCCTTAGTGCTACCCTACGTTATAAAAGAAATCCCTGTGTAAAATTTAAAGTTCCTAGCTTCAGTAGTTTCGGCTGTGCGTTGATCCGGCAGTTCGGTTCTACAAAACTTCAACCCTTAGTTTCACCCCTTTAGAGTTAATTATAAGAAAAAAGAGTATGCAGTTGTTCTTGTTTCTAGATGAGTAACTAAAAAGTCAAGTTTGATATCTGCCACTTCAACGGTTTCCGTTTTCCATACACCAGTATTTTACCCTTTTCACCCCCTTAGGGGTCGAATTTCCAAAAATCCTTCCTTAGTGCTACCCTACGTCACAATAGGAACCCCTATGTAAAATTTCACGTTTCTAGCTCCAGTAGATTCGGCTGTGCGTTGATCGGGTAGGAAGGAAATCACCCAGTTTCTAAACATTTCAACCCTTATTTTAACCCCTTTAATGTTAATTTTTAGACAAATAAAGTATGCAGTCAATTTTGTTACTGAATGATTTATTAAACTGCCAACTTTGACAATTGTATCTTCAATGGTTTAGATTTTCCATACAACAGTTTTTAACCCTTTTCACCCCCTTAGGGGTAGAATTTCCCAAAATGCGTTCTTAGTGCTACCCTACGTCACAATAGGAATCCCTGTGTAAAATTTCAAGTTCCTAGCTCCAGTAGTTTCGGCTGTGCGTTGATAGGTCAGTCAGTCTGTCAGTCAATCAGGTTCCTCTTTTATATATATAGATTACCGCTAAAAGTAACGGTATTACGCTTTCATGAATCTGTCACATTATTTTTATCACATCATATCACGAGAAGTAGATAGCATTCGTTGATTTTCCGTTGAATGAATCGAAAGTAGACCTGGGGACTCGCCAGTAATCATATTTATAGTCCCACCATTTATAAAAGATATTTCTACTATCCATCGATTGGTTAAATATTGGTTTAGTATTCGAAGGTCTCCTCAAGGTATCGATTGCATCTATTATTACATAGCAGCAATCGCTAACCTACACTTATAAATTACGGTACACGAACAATACTTGAAATTTAATCTGCTTTGTCCTCAGTGTGAACTTCAATCCGATACTATTCACAATGTACTAAACTAAAGACAATATGTACCTAGGCAGTACAAACGTAACTTATTAAAGCGTGGGTATAAACCATTTCGAGGTTTAAATTGCATTTATTTCTCCAAAAACTACATGGATTCACTTAAATGAGAAACAAATAAATTTAAATACAACATTTCGTGGGCTTGATATAAGTAAATATTTAAAATAGTTTTTCCTCCATTTATCCATTCTATCAGGGCGAATATGAACATCCCACCACGAACATAATATTATCCAGGCTAACCAAAGGCAATCTTTCAGATCCCAGATGTAGCTGCCGAGCTATCCCACGGGTGCTACGGGTTCGCGGCGGCGTACATGCACTGGCCGGAGCAGCTGATCGTGGGCGGCGCGACGCGGAACTCGACTTCCGCGCTGCGCAGTGCCAAGGCGCTGCAGACGGTGGTGCAGCTCATGGGCGAGCGCGAGATGTACGAGTACTGGGCCGACCACTACAAGGTGCACCATGTCGGTTGGACGCAGGAGAAGGCTGCTGCTGTACTCGACTCCTGGCAGAGGAAATTTGCGACTGTGAGTTACTGTTTTGTCATAAGTGTACTGTTTAAATAAGTTACATCTGCAAACTTTGTGTGAAAAGAAACAAGTAATTTATAGTTGATTAAAAAAAGGTAAAACCAATAAAATATAGCCGTCATTTTCTAGACCAAGCTGTTCGTAATTTAAGTTAACCATCGTAAATACTAATAATAATTAAAATTTAAGGAGTAATTTTCTCATAAATTGAAGTTTCTTAACATGATGCTCGTTATTGAATATTATTACAAAGAGTAAATGCTCATAAACTTATTCTTTTATTAACAGGAGGTACGAAAAATGACGACGTCGGAAAAAGTGTCTGCATCGTACAGCTTCTATCCGTTCTCGACGTCGACGCTCAACGATATTCTGGGAAAGTTCTCCGAATTGTCACTAAAGAACATTATTTTGGGATACATGTTTATGGTGAGTACTTCCACGTTTTATTCCTGAACGCACAACATTGTCTAAGAGTAGAGCGACTGCGCGTGCTGTTTGCTTCACTTTACGGTTTTTTGTTTCATTTAACTTTCTTATGTGTTTTTTCGATTCTTTTGTTAAAGTTTTTGTCATGTGCAATAGGATAGGTGAATAATAGGCTGGCGGCAAATAGCAATTAGTATAAAATACAAATTTTACCGAAAATGATTCACTGAATCATGTGAATTTCAAAAATGTTGCTGAATTACGTTCTTTATCGACAAGCCTTGTCAGTAGCTACTACTAGTAATTAACTCTTCAATTTACGGCCAGCTAGTTCAATCCAAAATATGGATAAGCTGAGTCGATGGATGTAGAATCATTGGATGTGGACCCACCCTTAATATATCAGCTTGAAGTCGGTTTGGTAGTACATGGGTTGTGTGGTTGCAGTTGATCTACGTGGCGGTGGCGCTGATGCAGTGGCGCGAGCCGGTGCGCTCGCAGGCGGGCGTGGGCATCGCCGGCGTGCTGCTGCTCTCCATCACCATCGCCGCCGGACTAGGCTTTTGCGCTTTATTAGGTGACTTTTTATTTATCTTATTCTTTTGTTATCATTTATGAACATGATTTTTCATTTTTTTCGATGTTTTTTTTGTGCTTAAAATATCACCATTCTCATAGCAATGACACAGATTTTCTTCATAAATGTAAGCCTATAAAATATATTTTACTTATTAACAATACCGATATCCCCAGGAATTCCCTTCAACGCGTCAAGTACGCAAATAGTACCATTCCTGGCGCTGGGGCTGGGCGTGCAGGACATGTTCCTGCTGACGCACGCGTACGTGGAGCAGGCGGGCGACGCGCCGCGCGAGGAGCGCACCGGCCTCGTGCTCAAGAAGAGCGGCCTCAGTGTCTTACTGGCGTCCTTGTGCAACATCATGGCGTTCCTCGCCGCTGCCTTGCTGCCTATACCGGCGCTAAGAGCGTTCTGTCTACAGGTACGTGTGTTTTCTGATGATATTTATGGTGATTTTGTAATTGTTGCTCTAAAAAATGTATTAAATTTAGCGTGTTAATTAAAAAAGCAATTTTTTTAGCGTTACATAGCGTTTAAATTTTTTTTATTTCAATTTACTATTTTATTAATTTTCATGAACATGATAACAACTAAAGGAATATTTAGTATAATTTTCACGTTTTTAGCATCATAATTACCAGAAAGTCATCTGTTTTCGTTTCTCCCGGGCGATTCTACTATATCAGATTCAAACGAATTACAAGTTCTAATTCATTAAGTGAAGGCTTAGTGTAGACAAATGGGATGCTATACATAAATAGAGATCATTAGCTTCATCAGGGTTAGTAATCAACAACGCCTCAACATTTGACAGCCTCCGTGGCGCAGTAGGTTAGACGCCGCCTGTGAAACGAGAGGCTGCGGGTTCGATCCCCGCACCGAAACAAATATTTGTGTGATCCACAGGTATTTGTTTCGGGTCTGGGTGTTTGTGAGACCGAAAAGTCTCGTAGCTTCTGATACCCACGACACAAGGCTCGATCTTAGTGTGGGGTCAGGACTATGTATGTGACTGTTGGGTGTATTTATTATTTATTTATTCCAGGCGGCAATCCTCCTCGTGTTCAACCTGGGCTCGATGGTGTTGGTGTTCCCGGCGATGATCTCGCTGGACCTGCGCCGGCGCTCGGCCGCGCGCTCCGACCTGCTGTGCTGCGTGCTGCCGCGCGCGCACCAGCACAGCACCGCCGCGAGCCAACACCGACGTAACAACCGTGCCCAACGGAATAGTACGAGAACTGCTAGTGCTAATAAGGTAACGTCATGGTGTACTTTATTACTATAATTTCATTTATTAGGTGGTGCAACACGTATTTACCATACTGCTGTACCTATTGGAGTGAGACATATTTATTTATAAAATAGTTGGTAAGCCAGCAATGTAAAGCGAACATTCATGACCACGCGGGTCGTTGAGTTGAGTTGAGAATCAGCTTGTGAGCATTACATTGTTCATTTTTATAAATAATCGTTTAATATTTTCACACACGTTTTTATACGAAAATTACACATTATTATGTATCACATTAACCCGGTATAGCTGGATTTGAAATGAAATGAAATGAAATTCGTTTATTGGTCACGTAGGCAATTAAATAGCTCTTATGACAAGTCAATACACATAGTACTTATTTTCTATTTACAAGATATTTGTTGTAAAATATGGGAATATCAATTTAATGTCGATTATTCCTCTACAGAGTAATTGGAAGGACACGACACGACAACCGCTGGATCCTGAAGATGTAGGCGATGACACTAACAACACCTGCTGTATCAGTCTGTCGCTCACCAAGTGGGCTAAGAACCATTACGCACCCTTCATCATGCGGCCGTCGGTCAAGGTAATTGAAAATGAATTTAAATTTTATGACAATATTTTTATTATTCTATCATGAAAGTAACTATACAATAAAATATTTCCTTTAAAATGATAAATAGATTTCAATTGCATTTAGTAACGGAATGTTGTATAATTTTCTAGGTTACGTCCATGCTTGCGTTAATAGCTGTGATGCTGGCGAGTGTGTGGGGAGCGACCAAAGTAAAAGACGGCTTAGACCTCACCGACATAGTCCCCGAAAACACCGACGAACACGAATTCCTCTACCGACAAGAGAAATACTTCGGCTTCTACAGCATGTACGCGGTGACGCAAGGCGACTTCGAGTACCCCACCAATCAGAAACTACTGTATGAATACCACGACCAATTTGTAAGGATACCAAACATAATAAAGAACGACAACGGAGGTCTCACCAAGTTCTGGTTAAGTTTGTTCCGCGACTGGTTACTGGATCTTCAAGCGGCGTACGACAAGGAAGTGGAAAACGGCTGCATCACCCAAGAGTACTGGTGCAAGAACGCGAGCGACGAGGGCATCCTGGCGTACAAGCTGATGGTGCAGACAGGACACGTGGACAATCCCATCGACAAATCCCTCATCACCACGGACACCAAGAACGGCCATCGATTAGTCGACAAGGAAGGCATTATCAACCCCAAGGCTTTCTACAACTACTTATCAGCCTGGGCAACGAACGATGCGCTTGCGTACGGAGCCTCGCAAGGGAACCTGAAACCCCAGCCGAAAAGATGGACGCATTCATCAGGAGATGTAGATTTAAAGATTCCGAAGTCATCTCCATTGATATACACGCAGCTGCCTTTCTACCTGGCGGGGCTGAGCGACACGGAGAGCATAAAGAACCTGATAATGTCCGTGAGAGAGTTGTGCGTGAAGTTCGAAGCGAAGGGATTGTCTAACTTCCCGTCGGGCATACCTTTCCTGTTTTGGGAGCAGTATTTGTATTTGAGGACGTCGCTGTCGTTGGCCCTCGCTTGCGCTTTGGCTGCTGTGTTTGTGGTGAGTTAGTCTTTTACACATTCTCATAAATATCGATATTGCATAATCAAATCCACTTCTGATTATTAATTTTATCGTATGCTCTAAAGAATTCAGTATTTAAGTTGAATTTGAAAAAAATAATGGGATATAGAAATTGACATCCATTCCAAAGACATGTAGGTACATTTTTTTCCCCACCAAACTCAACATTTAAATATCTGATATTAAATTTTCAATCACTTTAACTAACGATGAAACACCTTCAAATACTGCCTAAGGAACAATATTTTTGTAAGTATACAATAATAAATAACACTTCCGAAGATATTTGTCCAAGCGTCGATTGCTGAATGTATATGTGTTGCAGGCGGTGCTGGTGCTGCTGCTGAACGCGTGGGCGGCGCTGGTGGTGGTGGCGGCGCTGGGCGCGCTGGTGCTGCAGCTGGTGGGCTGCATGGCGCTGCTGGGCGTGAAGCTGTCGGCCGTGCCCGCCGTGCTGCTCGTGCTCGCCATCGGCCGCGGCGTGCACTTCACCGTGCATCTGTGCCTCGTCAGTACACACTATTATGTAGCCTTCTATTAAGTTTGTTTTGTTAGAACTTTTCCCGGTTTGGAATTCACGTTAACGGATAAAGGTAAAAGGATCAGAAAATCTCGTTCAACAAGCAATTAAAATTTATTGAATACTTGCACTTAATGTTTGATAATTGGTGGCATATTGAACTATATAAAATATTCTACTCCTTCGAAATGGGGCACATTTTTCAAGTGATCGATGTATCGTACATTACGGCATCGTTTAATAAGTCCATCTAAGCGCGATTTCCACTCCAACACCTATTTGCTTCACCGGCCATCCGTCTTTCGGCATCTACGTCTAATTTACTAAATCTTTATCTAATTTAATTATTGCTCCAATAAGTGGAGACTGGAGACGTATTAAGACTTCCATTAAGCACCAAAAAATTTCTAGATCAAAAATAAAATATGTGCAAATTATGATAAGACTATCCTCTCCGCAGGGCTTCGTGACGTCGATCGGCTGCAAGCGTCGGCGCGCGTCGCTGGCGCTGGAGGCCGTGCTGGCGCCCGTGCTGCACGGCGCCATCGCCGCCGCGCTCGCCGCCTCCATGCTCGCCACCAGCGAGTTCGGCTTCGTCGCCAGGCTCTTCCTCAGATTGTTACTGGCTCTTGTACTGTTAGGACTGATTGACGGACTGCTGTTCTTCCCCATTGTGCTGTCGATACTGGGACCCGCTGCTGAGGTATGTTTACGATTGCTAACAATTCCTAGTAGTGTGATAATTTATTTTTCAAATTATGAGGGTTTCAAAAATATCTTTCCTTATTCTTTTTTTTATAAAAAGAGTACTTTTTTCATGAAAAATTTTATCGTTTCTTTTCGCGAGTTTGTAATGCCGTAATAAAAATATTTTATCAATAGTATCGTTTGCGGCTACACCGATAACTTTTCATGTAGCATCCCAAATTCGACACCAATAGTACACTATTCTACAGGTACGACCACTGGAGCACCCCGAGCGATTATCAACGCCGTCGCCGAAGAGTTCCCCCGTGCACCAGCGGAAGTCCACATCCGGCGGCAGCGCGGGCGACAAGGCGAGCCGCGCGGCCAAGTGCGCGTCGCGGCCCAGCGCGCCCTCCCTCACCACCATCACCGAGGAGCCCTCCTGGCACTCCTCCGCGCCCTCCGTGCAGTCCTCCATGCAGTCCATCGTGGTGCAGCCCGAGCTCGTGGTCGAAACCACCACCTACAATAATAGCGACTCCGCCTCGGGACGGTCTACGCCTACCACCAAGACGCAGCACCCTGGAGCTATTACTACTAAGGTTCGTTTTTTTGTCTCTTTAATATATTTTTAATTATTTTATAGGTTTGTTGATTGTTCTTTGACACAATAGCTGTAGGTTATCGTTTTTCTTTAAATTTTTGTTATCTTAAAAAAGCCTGAAAAGTATGAACACGATATTAATTGTTTTATTTATTCGTAGGTTACTGCAACGGCAAACATTAAAGTGGAGGTGGTGACGCCGAGCGACAGGAAGTCGCGGCGGACGTACCACTACTACGATAGACGGCGGGACCGCGACGACGACCGAGAGAGGGATCGCGACAGAGACCGCGACAGGGATCGAGATAGAGATCGAGACCGAGAACGAGACCGGGACCGGGACCGAGACAGGGAACGATCCAGAGACAGAGACCGCAGGGACCGGTACAGAGACGAGCGCGACCACCGAGCCTCGCCGCGGGAGAACGGCCGCGACTCGGGCCACGAGAGCGACTCCTCCAGGCATTGAACTCACTTGCCACCGACTAGGAACTATGTAAGTGCAGTGGAGTGTAGTGTGTAGTGAGTAGTGTGGAGCGACACGTGCGCGGCACGAGCTCGCCTGGCATCTTTACCTAAAGTTAAACTTGATCATCTCTATGAGAATCGTGAACGGAACATGTTTTAAGGTTACGCATTACCGCTTATAATCATGTACCTTAAGACAGTATTACGTCGTAATGTTAAGTAATCTCGGTACATATAGTGTATAGTGGAGGCTATATTGTAAACGGTACACGGTGGTAGTGTCGGCGAATGTACAAGTATGCAGGATGGTACTGAAATCATTCCATAGAGCGCGCCACTAGTGCCTCTATACCGTGCTCGGTATAGATGTGTTTCAGTGTGTATTTGTATTTGTAATAAAACCAAATATCAATTTTGTAGAGTCAATTGCTTGTGTGTTCCTATTATGAAGACATTTCCATGTTGTCTCCGTGTGCTCTTGTTACATTTATATTTCTCTAAAGACTGTGGTCGAATATTAATTTATATTATTATTTATTTTTATGTCTATAATTATTGTTCTGTCACCAGAATCCGTGGGGTATCTCACAACGATTGTACAAATTATTTAGTTAGTTGTAACTTTGTAGCGTAGGCAGTTATTTATGAGATTACTTAGATGTTTAACTCATTGTATTGTTGTGATCTTTATGTAAACATAGTAATTTGTGAAGACTGCATTTAACTGTGGAGAACGAGACACGAGTTGTCGAACGATCGAACGTAGTCGACTCCAGCCGACATCGTCACTGACCTCAAAGCAAATTAAACAAGTTGTAACGTTTTGTGCAAAGTACTTAGTAGAATATATTAATTTATACGTACCTACATTATTTAATATAGCGGGACCAACCAACACACTCGCTTAAATGTGTCAATTAATATTGTTCTAATGTAATGTGAGCTTGCAAAGGGGATGTTGAAGCCAGTGTGTTGTTTGGTCCCCGTGTACATACAGTGTTAGGTTAGTCGTAGTGTATGCGAAGTGCCTGCGAGTGAACGACGGTTGCATACTTTTGTATCATTTATTTTATACACCCTTAAACTGACATATTGTCGAAAAACTATAGGTTGTAACTGATGTGAAGCGTTTATTAGTAATAAGTAAGCAAAAAATAACTACGAAGTTAATTATATTTATAATACTTCAGACGAATACGGTATTCAATGAAAACTTTAAAAGCGACATTTTGATAAAAATATTTTTGTATGTCTTTTAAGACAAATATTTTTGCTAGAAGAGTCAAATCATTGCATTTTTATACAAATATTAAAATGTTATACATTTGTACACTTTTATATGAAAATCAGAATACTAGTTTCTGATACCTATATAAAGGAATAATGCGACAATAAAATGTTATCGTTAACACAAAAAATAATATCAACTGTATTGACAAGAAAATAAAATATTTTAAACTGTGTACAATATTGCGTATTATTGGTAGATAGACCCATAAATCATAATATAGAAAACCTTACAACCTTTACAAATATATGAAAAAACATTGTTTTTTTGCGAGATGAAATATATAATCTATGAAATATATATACTCATATTCCCTATTTTATTTTAGTCATTATTACAGATAAAAAAATATTAAAACGTTATAATTGAAACTTTATTAAAAAATAGTAATTTCGGTGAATCGCTGGCAAAAATGTAAAAAAATACTGTGTCCGGGCTATACCTAATGAATATTGGCCCAAGGGACGAGACATATGTAGCTACGCGGCACAACACTCGCTGTCGTGCGTAGCACTAGAGATTCATCGAAAAAAATGTACCTTTACATTGCAACGTGTTACACTACGCCAAAATCCGGTTAGTCATTAACTAAAAACAATTTCAAGAACGACTGACAGAACATACCGTAGACCAGAAAATAAGATTACCCTCACTTTTGGTGAAGTTGAAAGCTACTGAAGCCGAGTGTACGGGAATTGTCGCACATCGGTCGTCCAGCTACGGGTAAGTTCTTTGCTTTTATGATCACTACATTTTTCGTTCCAGTAACTGAAATCGATTGTCAGTACCTATGTAAAGAATGCCAACCCACACTAGGTCAGCGTGGTGGACTATATGACCTAACCATTTTCAATCGTAATTCGTATCCTCAATTGAAGAGTTGGCTCGTGCCCTGCAGTGGGACGTATATGGGCTGATACAATACAAGACATTAAACAATGTAAAGGATACACTTAATTTCTAAATACTAGTATTTATCGAGACAACATATTTTGGTAACGGCTTAAATTGAAACCAATTGTAAATAGTCGATATCGGCTGAAGATTGCTTGTCGGTCGAATACTATTATAAACAAACACACGATTATAAAAAAAAAAACAATGCATTAAACCAAAATATTCTTTATTTATGTACCTGCTCTTTTACATGTTCAATTTATGATGTCTCTGTTTCGGTATGAGTCATAGCTGTGGCCTGCCGCCTGTGTAGAACTAACTGTGCAGAAACTTTCTCAGCATGAACTCATTTTTCCTAATTATCGTACAATTTCTGAATGGTGTACTATATTCGATTACCCTCCATATAAAACATCATTTATTAAGAGTGCGCCCAGCTTCGAGCAATTTTTCATAGATGGCGCTAATCCTTAAATATAACGGCAGTCAGCGATGAACAAAAATACCAACATTTTAATTATTTAAATTCAATATGCTATCATTAAAAAACTTTTGAACTTTTCCTATGAATAAAGATTCATGTAAAAGACTTCATTCGCGCAGGAAAACTCTGATACATTTGAAGTTTAAATTAAATGATAATAAGAAAAATAGGACGACTTAATAAAATTGGATTAACTATTAATAACTTCGCTTAAGTATATTACAAAGTATTACCTTTAATAATGAAAATATTTCACGGCGCGCTACGTTTTAATTAGACTTGGCTTAAGTTTTCATCTATGTGGTATAAGGGGATTATCTACTTAGCGCCGCTGCGTACATCCCTACTCCGTACTACCACCGTGAACACTACTAACACTTCTATTTTGTAATGTTTCATATAATTAATGTCTGTTCTCTCTAGTGCTGACATGTAGTGGTCATTACCCTTCCAAGATCAATTTAATTCTGCCAAGACATCAGACGTGGCAGTTTTCATACTTTTTTTCTCACTTAAATGTAAATGGACCATTTTCCGAGACTATCTTTCCTCAACAAAGTGGTAATCATAAGATTTCCTCTCCGGAAATTACTTCCACGACCTCAACTTTGAGGAGAAATCAAATATTGCCTCATCTCATCTTTCGAATTCGAATAAAACTCTCAAAAGTTAGTTAGGTGTAATGAAAGCAATCCGGCAGGCGCGCGGTGATCCGCTTAGCTCAAATTATAATAGCGGAGGGCGGAATTTTGGCGGTAGCAACGCCTGCGACATTCCTTAGAAAGCGGGAGCGCGGGAATCAATAAAGGATTTCCTGGCGACGTGCCCACGCATGTGCGTGGCGCCGCTGTGTAACCGCCACCGCCACCGACACCGCCGCCGACAGCTGCACCCGAGCACCAGCTCCCGCTCTTCATTACTCCTGTCCAAAACTCCCGGCCTCGGGAATCATTCTACCATTATATTTCTCTTCAAAACACGGCGGGCAAACAAGGTTTCAGGGCACACACGTCTTGTACGAAAGGCTTAGAGTTAGATCGTTTGCTGAGGCCATGGAAACGTTGACATCGGTCGCTGACCATCAACCCTATGCATGAACAAATAAATCTCAGTAATAAGTAGTAGGCCGCTGCGTTATTGGGCGTATGATTCGCGCGCAGCGTCAGTGCGGGCGCGGGCGAGGGCGTCCGAGGGCGCGCGGGTGGCGCGGGGCGCGGGCGGCAGGGCGGGGTGCGCGGCGGCGCGGCGTCGTGGGCCACTCGCGCGCGACTCGTTCTGTCCTCGCCCTGCGGCTCGGCCGCTCCGACACCGGTCCGTTCCGACCTCACACCGCAACCACTCGATGACTCATGCACTTACTTACGCCCTTTGGTGACATTGCCGGGAGAGTGTAGTGCGAACGGTGGTGCTCCTATGTAGGAGCGAGTCTGTGTTGTGTTTGTCGTGCGCTCTTGTCATGTGGGAAGTGGGATGGCTCTGAGAGGCAGCATGTCGTGGCGCCCGCAGCCGGTGCTGGTGCTGGCGCTGCTGGTGGCCGCCACCGTCGCCAACCAGCTCGAAGACATACCTCATAATGAGTAAGAGCCTCTATTAGTTTAGTATTTTGTCATAGTCAAGTTATACTGCATTTTACTATAGGACATAGGTAGATGACATTGACAACGAAGCAAGTAAATAATTATTACGTTCTTGCAGTTCACGTAATATCATCGGTAGGTAGTAAGTACGATAATTCATGTCAACAGGTTCACAAACGCTAACCTCAAGTACAAGTAGAGCGAGATATTTGCTTGTCAGCAGAAGTGACATTATTGTTCGCTCCCTACACAGGGAATTGTTATCGGAAACAAGGGATACTCTGCTCCGGAGACCGGCTCGTGGAACTTTTACGATGCATATTAAACGTTTGTTGTGCCAAGAGTACGTTTATGCCCACATATTATGGATGGTTTCAATAACGAAGATTGAGGAACGGCTAGTTACTTTTACACAAACATAGCATAATGATATCGAACAACATTCTAACGTTATTATAGAGCATATCTTAGAAATCTACAATTTGGAGATATAAAGCATTTCTTTGATATGGAAATATGGAGCTACCCTAACCAACCGTGATACTTTTTGTGTTTCTAAGCGTGACCTTTTATACCCAATTTTAATATAATACCAGATCAACAATTAAATTTACTTGATATAAAAACTATTAGAAAAAAATAAAGAAAACAGATAACTTTTGGGTAAAGTCACTCTTTGGCTGTAACATTATAGACTGTGGGAAGAGAGAGATAAACCAATTAAACAATAACCACGAGAAACTAATAAAAGCATTCTTGAATTCTTTCAATGAAAAACTAACACCATGACATTTTCATTGCAGCTGACAGCCTAAAATAGTTACGGAGCAAAAAATAATGGATCTTCAGTAAAAAATATATCGATTTAATTGAGGGTTAACATATAAATTTTCTGAAACACATTTCATGCAAAATAACTTAAATAACTTAGAACCAGAAACTATGTTGATCACAATCGTTAATGGCGCTATTTAAACTATTTAAATGTGCGATACTTTTAACCCATAAATTAAATTACTGGTTGTACAAATGAAAATATACTCTATGACATAAACCGACTAAGCACTTTTCTATTCGAACACAACATATCAAAAGCGTTGGTAATTAACGATATGAGAGGGAGTTAACATAAATAATAAGATATCATAACAATTACATCAAAATTTTCAAGCAGTTTTTCCACGTCGAACGTATAGCTAAAAAGGAAAGGAATTTGTCAAATACCACCATGGTTTCACTCAATGAGGTGAGCCTCATTTTATCATTTGTGCGCATTAATCTTTTAAATGTGCACCTGTTGCCTTTATATCCTCGCGATTTTTCACTTCCTGTCCCTTAGCTATGAATACTTTTATCTTTCAAGGGAGCTCTGAAGTTCGCGCCAAAATTTACTGCATTTATGAATTGCTCGGAAATATGTGAAGCATTTCCGAAGTTCCGTTTACGAAACGGAATTTCTAAAATGAGGGCGAAGGAATTAGGCGATATTTTTCAATGGTATAAATAGGTAAATTTGAGATTATATTTCTTAAAGCTTATGGCCTTTTTCAAAGCCACGTATTTCTTATACAATGTAGATGAGGAAAATTTTGGTAACAGAACATATTTCCTGTGCAATTAGATTAACGGATGCACTTGCAGTTTTAGTTATATTTTATGGATAAGCCTCAAAATTCAATCCACAGCTGTAAATGACTAGGAGCTTGAATTTTTCTGCAGTATGGAGGATTTACATTTCTCCATTATGTGATATTGTTCTCCGTCGTTTAATAATGAGACAAATCTTTATGCGACATGCGATGAATCCAAGGCTAAAAAGATAAACACAATTACTGATTTTAATACATTAACCATTAAATAAATGTAGTGGCAATAGTTTTAAATTTATCAGTCTGCTTTACAGAATTCGCAATTGCTTTATAGAATATGACAAATGTTAACTGAACCCGCTATTATTTATGTAATTTAATTGTTTTCCAAGTTCATAGACGTTTTATTTTCATTTAAATTCTTTAATTAATAAATCTTCTAACATATTTTTTTATTTGTTAGTCTAGTCCGCTGCTAACTAGGATAGCTTTAAAGAAATCCCATAGATTTAACTCATGTTAACTCTATTTTTCAATTAGAAGGTTATGTCCCCTATTTTTTTGACAAATACAGGCAATACATCTTCGATCTCAGGTAACGAAGGTGTGTGTTTGATGGCGGTGGTCACTAAAATACTAAATATACTTAAATATCGAATGTTACCTAGTATTAAAATATTCAAAATAAGAAATACTGCTATGAATAGGATATCAAATGCTACACATAACTATACACGTATGGCATCGAATATTGCATAGATGTGTTCGGTTCGAGCGTATTTCGCATCACTAACCAGTTTATTGGCAGGCAATTACAGAAGCATATCGGTCCGTAACGTTGTATCTTCTACCGTCTATTTGTTATAGACGGGTTTGCCTCTGTCGGTTAAGCTCTGACCTTAATTAATTACCTGGTCATGTGGCTAGAGCTTTGTTATGTCCGATTCAATTTAGAATATTTTATTCAAATAATATATATTTTAAATTTGTAAATTTTTTTGGTGGCTTATTTATTGAATTTATATTACTAAATTGCCTTTAATTATGTCCTAATTAACGTGATTAAAACGTCTATTAAAATACAGTAGTGGATATTCTATGGGGCGTAGATTTTATTAAAGGCTATTTAATCCCATCTGTTTTCGATTAATATTGGTACTACTAGGTGCTCAGAACGATACTTCACCTTTACAGACAGTGGATATTGGTATAAAAAAAAAACCCTCAATTCTGTGCATGTTTAATTCATATCTTGAACCTTACCGTAAACATTCAGGGGTATCTAATATAGACATAATCACAAGCATCATAATCTTTGCCAAAGGTATCTCCCAAGGATTTTCATAGAGTCTTATACAAGCAGCTATATCTAGCATAACTTGCTGTCACCAGTCCACCTTGTGGTTAATGATTGACGCAATGGCTAGTAAGTTATCTCCATTCAAGAGTTTTTTTTCCCATCGGCCAGCAGTTCTCCATGCCATTTGCTCTGCCCACTACCATTTCAATTTGCTAATCCGTATAATAAACATAAACAGCGGCCTCTAGCTATGTATGGCGTAATACATAAAATCATTTTCAGTTCCATTCCCATCTAGTTATTTCAACAATGCCATAATACAGGAATGATTCATCAACGGCGATAATATATCTTGTAAATACCGAATAATGGAATCCAAGAGGGGTTGCGTTAGTCCTTAGGAACGGGATCGCGACACATTTGTTCGCTCTTTAACAAGCTGTCAGTTGACGCACGTACACTTCCGCTTTGTTATGTAGGGAATAGAGATGTGTTGCACAAAGGATGCGAATAAGGACATCTCTTGAATGACATGTTGGCTGATAAATGACAAAAGTGTGGTTATATCAAGTTTTTACTACTGTTTCATGGTGCAAAGCTTTAATGATCGATTTATTCAAAGTATCCATCCACTGTATTAGCGCGTAAACGTACCATTCTCGTTAGCAATAGGAAGACCACCAACAAACTTAAACCAAGGATTACCACATCGACCTGTTGGAAACGATCTGAGTCAAATGCCTTCTTGCAAAAGCCACGCTGGTCCTCTACCTGTCATGTCGGCAGACTTCACAGTACACATATCAATGAATTTATTATAAAGAACTCTTACCATGAATTATTCCTAAATTGTCAATTTAAAAATATAAAATTATTTTGTATATTCCATTTAGTTTACACTACTAAATGGAATATACATTTACACTAATATGTGGCCACTGCAATTAAACACCATTATTCCATACAAAACAATATGTAGTTGTCTCCTAAACATTCGCATTAGAAAAACAGCTAACGTAATATTTTAAAGTGCTCTTCGTAATATCCCTACTGCGAAACGCGCTAATTTTTTAAATGTATTGCGTACAAACTCATAAATAACGCTAAAGTGATGTTGTTTCCCCTTAATTTTCTTTTTTGTTTTTAATGCTTAAATTACCTTATTTAAGCGGCAAACAAGCATTCTTTACCTGGTGGACACTGGACCTTCAAATGTAATGTCCTTTATTTCTCCCGATCTTGTCCATCGTTCTTAAACAGATTCATAATATGTGTCCGCCACCGAAAGTTATTTGTTGATACCCTTGCACTAATCAGAATAACATTTCCTCGGTGGCTAGTGCTATGATACGTGAGCTGAATCCTAAGAGCGACAAGGCGACATACACGCTAGACACTAGTCATCCCTATGTCCTAATACATGATGACTACTAACACCTTCATAGAAATCGCGATTAGAGTCAGGTCCTCGTTAGTAATATTTAGGTAGTGAAAGTACTAGTATACATGTTTTGTACCCGCCAAATAAAGTATTCAATCCATTAAAAAATACTTAAGCATTTTGCATTATAGCAGCGAAGCTCAGGTCATCAGCATTCAAGACTTACAAATTTGATATTTATACAGAATATTAAGCGTCATTTCTGTAATGACTAATCATATAACTTGATTAATACCGTGATATGAGCAAGCTATTACATTTCGTCATTAAATCACGTAAATGTTTGTTATTATGAAGGCGGCCCGCCCGTTGTGAATGGGACTGGTGTAATTGCTCCATCCAATTTTCATATCTGCAATCTTTACATCAATGCCCGAACAAAGAATGTCGATGCGAGCATTGTGAACTTCAAAAATGCAACGTAAGCCCCAACGTGGACAAACACGTTGACGTCGCGTGGTTAAATTTAATCAAATAATCGTAATTGCATTGCCAATTTTATGAGCAAACTTTTTAACACTACCCACTAGAGTTTAATAAATAACCGGGGGTTCAGTCTATTACATTTTATACTTTTGAATCACTGTGCTGTTGTGTTTCGGTAGTGATAGTCCTGAACAGTGCACACTCTGTAGTTGGCAGTAGGATATTGCCCGGTTAATGACAACCGTTCACACACGCAAATGTTTGCGTTTAAGGCTTACCCTGTATATATCCGGTTTCGACCAGGATGGAACGTTAGTGTATACAGGAAACGCAATTGGAAACTTTATTTGGTATGTAATGCATTTACATTTAGTGCACGACAAAGTAATTGACTTACGGCCGCACTCAGAGACGTTTTATGTCAATTAAATTGTTCCTTAGTCTATAGACTATCTTATCTATATTACTACTGAAACTTTAAACTAGTAAAATCTACACTAAGTAATGATTGACATTATAAGTTTTTGAGTACGGCAGTTAGTCGTGCCAGTACATAGGACATCTTTATGTGAGCATCTATACCCAGTTCACATTTCTTTATAGACATGTAAAACAAAACATTTGCATATACCTAAATTCATCATTAAACCTAAAGGAAAAGTTAATGGGAGAGCTATAATTGTAATTTTAGGTGGTCTCTAAGCATGATATTGCTAACCTTTGATGCTATGGAAAACTTAGCCACATATATTTTCAAATAGTATGCCAATCGTAAAACTGTGGTCACAAGCACCACTTATTTTTATCTCCAAATTATATATTCTTCGCCACAATCCTTTCAAAAGGTATGCAAAATCCATGTCACAGGGGACGATAACACGTTAACCGAACGCTATGCAAAATTTATTACTCTATTGGCTAAACGATAGAACAGTGTTGAGTGGTGGCGGCTACTGAACCCGCTGTGCCAAGTGCAAGTGATATCGATTTATCTACCAGGATTCATGGCTTTACAAACAGAAATTAATGTACCGCTTGTGGTCTGAAGATTATAAGCGGATGGCTGGTTTAGAGAGTAAAGCTAAGTAATTAGTAGATACTAATTATTAGGCGGCCTCTGTGGCGCAATTGGTTAAGGCACACCGGCTCTAAAACGGAAATGCGAGTTGGTTTTTTCCATCGAGACTAGTGTTTATTAAATCCATAAAAATGTGTTCATGCTGTGAACGCTGTAAGACCGAAAAGTATCTTGTAATTTGTTATACCCAAGTCACATGATTTATATCTTTTTATGAATCCAGGCGGTGTGTATTATTTTTGCTACATAATATATTGGAAATCGAATGGAACCTCTGCAGGATGTACACTGTTAAATACTAGAGTCTATTCCCAGGTTGGCATGATTATTTTAAAAATGTTAATTCAGGAAAGGAGGTCGGAAAAGAAAGAAAAAAGGATCAAACCAACTATTTTCTTAAACACTATTAGTTTTAAAGTGTAAACCCAGCGCTGGCATTTAGCCGCCCACAATAACACATCAATAATCCCCACTCCACGACAGACGTGTGCGGTGACACGTGGCCCGGGAATTAAATACGTCGATTACTACGAATAAAAATATTGTTCTGTCGCACGTGGGCGTTTGTTTGTCGGCATCCGGTATCGAGCTCGTGTAGGCGTGATTGTACGACTCGGGAACCCCTTGCAGCCCCACGCTTCTATTCTGTTTCACTCGCAATAATCGACGTACACATAATGAAAGCCTCCACAATTGTCAACTTTGAATGATGTATTAGTTTTCTTTCTGTAAAATAATGTTAGTTAAGTGGCATTTACTAATGGTAGGATATCATTACCAAGATTGTTTTGGAAAACTACATTAAAAAAATAACATCTGTAATTTAGAAACGAATTGATATAACTATTACAGGGAGTAGAATAATCGTATTCAACCCCACTGCATGACCTTAAATGATTGTGGAGATTGCATGGGGCAAGTATGTCGCATTCCTCGTTCAGCCACTATCCAATCTAGTTGAAATCAGGTGAGCATTTATGTTATATAATAGTTACTTCATATGGACAGCATTGAATATCAGATGCTTTTGACAGCCTCCGTGGCGCAGTTGGTTAGATGCCGCCTGTGAAACGAGAGGCCGCGGGTTCGATCCCCGCACCGAAACAAATATTTGTGTGATCCACAGGTATTTGTTTCGGGTCTGGGTGTTTGTGAGACCGAAAAGTCTCTCGTAGTTTCTGATACCCACGACACAAGACTCGATCTTAGTGTGGGGTCAGGACTATGTATGTGACTGTTGGGTGTATTTATTTATTTATTTATTTATTTTGTATCTATTTGCCTTGACAACATAAAGCCTTTATAAATGCGTCGTAACGGTTAGTCTACCTACCGAATGTTATATTTCATTTCAATGTGAGTAACCGTAACCTGTGTATCAGTTAACCAATGTTCCTAGCCGCTCAAGATATTTGCCGATATTCATGTTAAAAACTTGTAACTCACACTGGATTGGAAATTGGTCACTTCAACACTATTCAACTTTCCACATAAGTCCAAGATTGTATCCTAGGGGTAGGTAAAGGTGCATGTAATGCCACCATTATTTCGCCTAATCTATTTCCTCAAAAAAAATGTGATAGAGGGCAAGTCTATCATCGGGCACTTATTCCAATCCCAGACTATATATCCATCCATCCATCCATCAGCCAAAGGACGTCCACTGCTGAACATAGGCCTCTCCCAATGATTTCCACAGTGACCTGTTGGAGGCAGCCTGCATCCAGCGACGTCCCGCCACGACTATGCATATGAGTTATTTAAAAACGAAAAACGTAAAGTGAGTTTTCCGACCTGGGAATAGAATTCTGAATATAAACCTTACATTTTAAAGCCTATTGCTAATAGAACAATAAAGCGAAAAGAATTTTCTATTATGATATCAACTATACATAGCTGTGACCTCCTCGTTAGAGTATCTTTGAATTCTGTCTAAATATAATATGGAATGCTCGCGTAAGCTCAGTACATACTTAGACATTTTAATTTCCTGCACGTTCAATAACTCTTTAAGCGCCCACTGTAGTCTATAGAGTTGGTATTGAAGTTATAAACGAACTAGCGTGGGATGTATGGAATATTTTAATATCATTAGGTAAATTGATACGTAGTTGTGTGTTTGTTGTAGTGTGTACTAGTCGATATATTTTTAGACCTGTAGATAATAGGAGGATATATTGGGAACTCAGAAACTGAAAGGTTTTGCGATTTATGCTTATTCTTATAAGATTACTTCGACGCAATATTTTAAATGATTAGTGTAACATATGTTTTTTACTTTGTAGTGTGCAAAAGTAATAATGGATAATGGGAAAAGAAGTGAAAGTATTCTCTAGAATTATGTCGTATTAACGACCATGTCCTTGACCTCCACACTTATGGCAGCAATATTTATCTTCAATCCCATGAAAAAAAAACAAATACTTATATTTGTAGTGGAAAACAATAGCGATTTAATCATATTTTCGATTAAAATATACAAGCTCAAGTCGCACACTGCATTGCAACACCGTTATATCCGTTACTATTTCCTATTTCCGTTATATCCGTTCCGTTTTTTTGGCTGCAGATACGAAATACACATCATAATACTTAAACATCCAACTGTATTAAAATGAAATAATTTTTAACAGCAAAAATCATTAATGTTTGAATCATATTATTGTTTTCCTTTATTTGTCATGCCGCAAAGCAATCAACATGAATTCTGCAGATTTTAGGAGTTTTAGAGGTGACCACATTGGTGAAAATTAGGCCTTATTTACGTGTGTCTTGTTGGTCAAACTTTATACATACATATATCCGATTTTGAACGAGATGGCATCATTTTATAGTCAAATAAAAACTTGGAATACTGTATCTAGAATGTTCTGCACTTACCATCGAGCATCAAGTGCTTTGTTGCCACTTCGTTACGCTAGTCTATAAAAGAAGTGATATTATTCATCCAGTAAATTCCATTGGACCAATCAAATTAAAATTAATCAATCAAACTAAAACCTAATCCACCACTAGGTGGACGGATTATGTTCATCACCTAATGTAAGGGAAATCATGATGGGTTTATCTGGTCATACATATTTATTGAATGTCATCACTGTTAACATTCTCAGCTACAAGAATTTCGATATATAGGTTTCTCCTAATATTATCCAAATTGATTAACATTAACTCTGAAACTTTAAAAAGTTACTTTGTAATTGCTGAGAATTTGAGGAAGGGGCAAAATGTAAGTTTATGGTGAAACGCACAAAGGATTGCGAGTAAAGTGCATCGCTTGCACGCGGCACACCTGGTGCCTGGAATAAGGGAGGACGGTCGCGCTCGCCGCCGGTGTCGCCGTGTCCCGCTCCGTGCAAACGTGCGCCGCTGGTTCACAAAGCCGACATCGAACCCCAACTTCATACACTATTTAAGCTAGCTTTGAAATTACCTGCTCTCTTTTCGTAAGTTATATTCAGAAGTAAAATTCAAAAATGTTTAATGAAGTATATAGGATTATTTATTAACTTATAAAAATCAACTAACAAAATCTCTAGTAATTATACGATAGTAAGAAAAAGTTTGATTATCCTTAACCAGTTATTAGTAACTGGTAATTAAGTAACTGGTAAGGGAATACATATCGTAGTAGTTTAATAAAATCATACACGAAAAACAATTAACGCGACATCGGTCGGGAGTCAATTAAAAAAGGCGTCCACGTAAAATTAATTGAGACATAAATTAGATGTTTGTCAATTAAATAGGTTTTTATCGCATCGCATGTCGGTGATGTAGCGGGCGCGGGCGGGAGCGTACAAACAGGCAAATGAAACTAGTTATGATCTGTTTCCACAACGTAAATATTTGCGGAGCGGCACGCGGTGCGGAGAGGGGCACATGTCAAAGGCGCCGGCTCCGGTATTGATCTTGCACGCGGCCGCGGGGCAGGGGAGGCTACGGCTGTAGCGCGGGGACGGGGCGCGGGACGCGGGCGGCGGGACGCGGGGGTGTGCCAGCTCGTACTACGGAGGCTGCCTTACGTAAGGGTGCAGCACGTCTGACACCCCGTCTGCCAGCTCTACGCTCTCGCCACTCGCCGGCGCTGATTAATAAAACAACTGTTATCGACTCGCTGCAACCGAGATATCATCGCATTCTAACTTTAATGAATTCACACCGAACACTGCTCATTGCAGCCTGCAGACCACGCATCCCCGTCCTCGCAGATGTGCTTATGCACCTCTAATTAAATTTCAACATTTTTAATATAACTAATTATTTTATTGCCTAACAACATTATATTATAACTTATTACAGCAGCGCCTGAGGTGTAAGATAATAATATAATGTACAAAACAGTAATAAAAGCACTAATAAAACGTTTAGAGAAGTCCTTTGATGTCATCCAAACGTGGCGATTAAATTTTGTGCCGTTCAACTAATTCGCAATAATTTAAAATGGAAATTTGTCACACGTAAAGGGGATGATATTAAATTCAGGTGAAACGTAAATCGGTTCCTCTCGGTGGCGCTCGCCGCTCGCGAAACCCAACGTTTATCGCCACAGTTAAACCGATTACAGTAACAAGATTTTAAGCGGATTGGTGCATTTCAACATTTCTTACTTTATTTTTCTATTACATTACCTAGTGCTTATAATTTTGGACTTTGATCAAATTTCGTTTTTATGACAAACGTATCCACTTTGAAAAAAAAAATACAGGTTTGAATTTGGAAAATTGTATATTCATTTAGAGGTTTTTATATTACAGAGAAACAGAGTACATAAAGCCTTACCACTCAATAAACCTTAGTAGTAGATACCTGACTCCAGAATTAAACTGAAACCACTTTACACACGTTTATAATATTCTGTTATAAGCTTACTTTATAGATTCTACGCTACGAAATTATTTATGTTATAAGCTCTAAAACTAGATGTAGCATGGTTGCCAATAAAACGTTTTTTAAGTCGATGGACATTAGTTCCATCTACCAACATCAAATAGGTACCCCATGCCTTTGAAAACCAAGCCAAAATTTGATCAAGAAATCCACAAAAGATGAAATTGTATATCCATTATGGATGGATGCCGTCAAAACAAAGTTTAAAAGTGTTTTGAGCGCGATGTTCCGTCTCGGCAAATAGCGGGTAACGACAGGACACGGCTCCGCGGCCCAAGCGGACCACCTGCCGGCGCCCGCCGAACATTTTAAATAATTTTAAATTTGGAACTTCTGCCGGTGACGGCCGAACTTAGCCGAACAATGCCCGCGAAACATTCCCTGATTGCTAATGAGGACATTGTGGAACAACTTGAATTAAACGAAACGGAATAAGGAAATCTACTGGCAAAGTTTGTTCAAATATTCCGACGGCCATTCTTCTAACTTATTATGTTCTTTCGTTATTAATAACTAGAGGATTCGAGCGGCTTGCTTGGGGGATTTTTAAGAAATTAAAATTGATAATGTTCTATAACCTGTTCGCCTAAATCCGAATGTCGAGGAATTCCAATAATTACTAAATTCTCCTAAATACTACTGCTCCAACAAAATTTATCTAACCGCCACCATGCCAATTCGTTTACCCTCTTCTGTTGACTCAGATTCCTTTAAAGGAATTATTGATACCAATTAGTGATTATCGGAATTTTCCGACTGTCGGATTTAGACGAATGTAAATACCACATTTATAGCTAATACCTAATTAATAATCAGTGTATATTGTACAAGTTCATAATGTAATAGTGTATATATTTGTTCCTAAGCGATCGCAACGCCCCTATAATTTCTTTCGACTTATGGGTCATACAGATGGGTGCTAGAATTTTGACAGTCGTTTAGGTATCGTTTGATAACATATTCGACAATTTAAAAACATATTAATAGATGACACCAATCTGAATTATTCATAAAATTGGATGCTAGTAGTACCATGCTATACGTACAAAAATAAAACTATAAGAAATCAGAATAATTAAAAGTTTATATAAATAATTTAATATAAACATAGCTGCCATATTCTAATGGAATATATTTTACACATGCATTAAAAAGTAAACATGGAGGGTAATGAGTACAAAATAACGACCTAACGAACAAAGCCAACGAACAATACAAAGAACTCCTTGCTTTATAAGCAGTATTCGGATAAAAATATTTTAATTTTGATACGAACTGGCAACTCTTTGTGAATTTGTTTACTTTTAAAAATAAATTACTTATTAGCTGAAATAATTTTGAATAATAATTTGAATAACACTGGCTGTTGCGACAACATAGAAGTATTTTGCAAATAGTTAAAAGTGGTTTTAAGATGATCACCCTGTGTGTATCATTAATTTATGTTCTACACATGAAAATATGCACATGGTTGATAAATATTATTTTTAATTAGTTTTTACATGTAGCTCAACGGCCGCATTCACATAATATATTATAAGGTCTCACTCCTTGTCAAATTGCTTGGTTTTTGGTTTATCATTCGTCAACCTTAACAAATAGATCCCTCTGCCAGGTAAATTCATTTCTTATTTATCACCAGGAGATAATTACAGGTAGCAATCATTTTTGCGAGAAATAATACCTATTATTATGTAAATACCGGATTGCATACGAAAAATAATAAGAGCTGGTCATCGTCCCATTACTATAAAGGTCTTGATTAGAGATGAGATAATTTACTACATCTGATTTTGAACAATCATTCAAGGACTGTTAAAAACTTTCACGCCTATACACCCACCGCTGCAACTCTTGTCAGCCAGGATCAACAGTGGCACGCTGAGAATTGGCACCCAGCTCCGGAGCTCGACGAGCCTCTTACACTAGCTTGTGTTTATACCGCAACGAAATAAATCAGAAAGAAAAAAAAAGGAGTTGGAAACAAATAATTGCCCACTTCATTCATCGTCGTTCGAGGACTAATGAGTAGTTTCATTTGTATCATATTACGTGGGAAAATTGTTTTGAAATGCCTGTGCAATAGTTAGCACTTTCAGGCATGCAGGCATATTATGTAGGTATGTATATATGTAAAACATTTACCCCATTAGGATAATGACCACAAAAGATTTATTAAACACTGCATTAACTTAATAAGTAGGTCAAATTCACCTAAATAATATATACGCTGCGGGTGCCTCATTTATTTATACGATCTATAGGATACACATTACCGGAATTACATTTTAGCGCAAAGCTTTCAATACGGATAATATTTCAGCTATCCGGATTACAGTTTTTACAACACTATCACAACAAATCCCTTTTCCACAAATTATGAATTTATGCGATAAATTAAATGTGCAAATTTGCATCGAATGTTTAAATAATCCAGCCTCGAACATAATGAGTTTGAATTTAGAATACTATTTTTTTAAACCTTAAAGATGAAGCATAGATTTTTAGACCGACAAAATTATTGCGTGGCCAATACTTCCACTAATATTGGTAGTACCTACTGTTATATTTAAGTGAAAATTGAATTAATTATTTAACAACAAATTGCTATAAGTTCCATTGTTAACCGAAAGTATTATCCGTCTGAAACGACGTTTTTTTTTTACTTTTTCTATTTCAAATAATTCGTGAATGTTGGGCAACCTGTCAAATGTGAAAAAAATGGAAAAATATCCGCATATTTTTCATGTGAAATTCGTAATTTTACTTAAAACGGGGTGAATCAAAACTCAGGAACAATGGGAAATAAATAGGTCATCTTGTTTTGAATCAATTTGATTACGTATCTTTTCATTATAAATAAAGATATAAGACTCTTATGTTCGAAATGGCAGCCACTACATTTTGCCCTTCCGTGAATTTGGACTTACAGTACGGATGTTTTATTTATTAGCAAATTATTCAACAATATATAAGGACAAAAACAATTCAACGATTTAAAAGTTCTAATAACCTCAGTGATTGAATTTTTCCAATACCTATCTTTATATTTTGTTTATCTAAATTAATCCTAATTTTTTTTTCGGAATATTACCCAAAATTAGCTACGGATAATAGCAGAGATTATTTTAATGCTTTTACAAATACAGAGCTAAGTATAAATATCACAGAACTTTTAATTTTCTTTTTCGAGTACTTAAAGTGGTAGTTGGTACCTATAAGAAATACGAAAGATCGGTTGTCCTTATTTTATGTAGTAATTGAGGAGCAAATCAACATGATTGTTGTGTAGACTTAGTTTATGCTTTAATAACTAGATAGATAGATAAGGTATTACAGTTTTAGCCCAGTAGTAATACGTATAGTAACATTTCACGAGTAACAGCAATTATCTTCAACTAATAAAAGTTAATAGAACTGGTGAATATAAAAGCTACAAAATTACATTAATTTTTAAAACATGTTAAACATGTTAAATGCTAAAGGGTACTAGCAGGGCTCTTATTATTTTAAACAGCCTCCGTGCCACAGTTCCCCGCACCGAGACAAATATTGATGTGATTCACGGGTATTTATTTAAAGTCTGGATCTGAAAAGACTTTTCGGTCTTACCAATGGGTATCAACCCAAAATAGAAGACAGAAGATAATAATAATTAATAAGCAATAATAAGATAATTGATAATTCTTAAGCAGTTTGTTAGTGTTAATTTTAATTGTAACCATAATTTTACTACTCGTGTGTCAATACACCATTACCGGGCTAGACACATCGATTTTTGTCGCATTCAACATCCTGTTTTGAATTTCAAAATCCATTCGCGACAACACCGGCAGGCCGGAAGGAGCAGAAAATTAATGGTGGTACATTTCCAATCGCGACGGGCCGCGTCGGTACTGAGCTCGGTCGGCAGGTAACATTAATTAAATACGACTCATCCCAATGGTACATTTGTATTTTTGTCGTGCCGCGACAAATACAAATTGTTGGAGAAACCTCTTGCGTTATGAAATAAGAGGGTGGCCACCGGAGTGGAATAAACGCATGACCCGATTTTCGCCCCCTCTGCGTTTCTGATAGAATTTGGACAGGTGTGGTAATACATTGTTATCGTATCGTGTTCGCTGATTCGCTCTGCATAATTTTTCACGTTGTACGTCATTCGACGACGAAATGAACAAAGGTTTTTTCGTGTTGAATTTTTGGCTGGTGTAAAATAAGCTAAAGCATTAAAAAATACAGCATCTAATTCTAAATAAAATATGATGTCATTTTAGAAAACATTTAATTTTGATTTTTTTGTTTCAGAGTCAAAAACTGGGCCCTAAAATTCGGCGTCGATTTATGGGAATTTGGAAGGCATTTCACTAAAATGAATCAAATACAAAATGTAAGTACTAAGTTCTTTTAATATGTAAAAGTAGAACAATATGTTTTGGGTCGAAATCAATTATAGAACACCTTTATAACACCCCACAAGTGTCATAAATAACAAGTATTATGATTATAATCATGTTTATTACAGCAATATGTAATGACTAGGTACTATTTTATTAAATAATTGCGAGCGAAATCATTTTTAGTCTGTGTCATATTTAACTTACAAATCGGTATCTACAAGGCTGTTTGATCCAATGATCTTTGCTTTTTACTATGAAAAAGCCGTTAAATGTTTTCACAAACCGTCCGAGCAGGTTTCCTTTGCCTCTACTCAAATAAAAAGGATGCCGAAACGTTCTTTCCGCAAGGAATGTACGTTAAAAAGGGCGCGTGTGAATTTTTCCGTGGAGAGCGGCGTGAGAGCGTGTAGTAACTAACTAGCCTCATCGGTCGGACACTTTCGTACAAAAACGCAATGTTCACGCTGTACACTCCCCCTGCAGCCCCGCTGGCACCGCGCTAAGAGCTGCAGTAGTGCAAGTTCCATTAAAATATTATTGAGGAGTGGAAGGTTATGTGCATTTTTAATATTTTATATTATTTTTCGTAGGTACGTGTTCTTTTTACGATTTTAAGTTATAATCAATAAGGTTTAGGTATTTCAGTTTATTTTGACTTGTTTAGTATTTTTATCAAAGATAAAAATAACAACTAATAAATAAATCCTACTAATATTTTAAAGGCGAAAGTTTGTATGTTTGTTACTTCTTCACGCTCAAACGGCTGGACTCCATTTGATGTAATTTTGTGTCACGGTAGCTGATACCTTGGATTAATGCATAGAGTATTTTTATACCGAAAAAATGTAGTGCTCCCTGAGATGATTAATGGGCTTTTTCCGCTCAAACAGCTGGAACAATTTTAATAAAATATAGTATGGCCGTAGCTGATACCCTGGATTAACGAATAGGCTAGACTGCCGTCACGTTGAGTTTAAATATAAAATAATACGCGAAATTTATATCTGATGTGGACTGGACTCAATAAGTATCTGAGCGAAGCCGGGCCGGACCGCTACTATTAAAGTAAAAGTTACCGTACTGTCCGAGCATACTTGGTAGCGTTCAACTCATCCCTCATCCTAGTTTCACGTGAAAACGCGGCCGGGAAGAGATGGGTGGTTATTACCAGAACGCCCCAATTGATTACTTCTCGATATATCTGGATGATCCGAATTAACGCCGGTTATTAGTATTAATCAAATCATCCCATATCCTATATTCCATAGTAGATTATGTGAAACTCCGGGTGTATACCATAACAAATCCAATTCCCAAGCAACGTAACTTAGATTAAAAGAAGCATAATATATATTTTATCATTTTAAAATAAAAATTGTGTACAGTATTTATAATACAATACTTACTACACTTTACCTATTGGTACTGTAGCAGTGTTGATGGGCGTTGATTCGTAAAGATTTTAGATAAAAACCCTCATCAAATTCCGTTTTGTGTGCAGTTTTTCAATTAAATATAAAATGATTGCCGCAAAAATTCCAGTTCCCCGAATGGTTCAAATAAAATAATATGCAGATTCTTATATCAACTTGCATAAACGTTTAATTATCTAAATTATTTACTGTTCCTTTAATATACCACGTGCCGTTGATACTCTATGCATATCGGACAATCAAAGATCTTACATCAATCTAAATGTGTAGGCACTTTACTAAATCTTACAAATAAAGGCACTATATTAATGTAAATAAATGATATCTGCTCGTATGTCGTTCGTTGTAATAAAACAATCAAAATTCAGCGTAGATCGCGGCCCTCCAACTAATATAATGTTTCGAGGAAACTTCGCCATTGGAACTTTATTCAATATTAGCGAAGCGTTGCGTCCTACATGCTCACATATGTACATACATACCTATATAAATATCTCTACTCGATATCGTTTCTATCACTTGTATAGCCAATATTGACTTGGTGTGCGAGTATTTCGTGTTACTTAGCAAAATGTGGGTTATTCTAAAAGCGCATAAGAATTCATGTATTCATAGTAAACACTTAATAATATCTAACGAATTAATTTATCCAAACCCAGCTTAACTAAAAACATCAATAGAGTTTCAATTCGATAAAAACTGCATAAAACAAAGATAAAAACAAAATGATCACGGTCGCCTTTAAAATATTTTAAGCAATGATTACATACGCTACAAGTCTAGTTGGTCCGAAGCTCATTTAACCAAGTGGCCTTAAGAAGGAAGGAGGAAAGTAAAGAAATATCTAAAGTAATCCAGCACTGGTGTTCAGGGTGGTCGGTGCTCGGTGCTCGGTACGCTGACGGTCATGATAACGATATAAAGAAAGTTTTATGATCGTAAGAAGGTTAGAGGGTCGACGTGAGCGCCATTTATCAATTTCGGACTTAAGTGTATATCATACAGTTTGTGTTTATAACATGCAATGTCAAGAAAAACGTAGTAGGGTTGAGTCTCAAGTATAAAATTAACACTATTGTTTAAGTGCTTTTTCAATAGTCTGGCCATTAGAGTTCATACCACCAATTCAGAATGTTAGTAAAAATATTTAATAGGTAACATGAAATTTGAGGATCTTGTGTATCTCAGAGAAAATTTCAAATGGTCAAGGCGGCTGGTTACTCTTTGTTAAATGTCATCAACCGAAGGGTCAATAATTTTTGTCCTTTCCATAAAAAAGGAGCTAGAGAACAGAGAAAGGAGTAAGCGTGTCGTTTCCTCAACCTTTACCCTTTACCAAAAAAAGTGAATACTTGCAAGACAACAGCAATCATTGTCCATCGCGTAGACTATTGGCTCCAATACAGAACAAAGGAAAATCAAGATTTTGATAAAATTCAGCATACCACCGATATCTTACGCTCAACCTCGCGGATCACAGCTGTCAGATACGTTAAAACTCGCGAAGGTGAATAGTTAATGGCAACAGAAGACCTTGCTAATATAACGAAAGACAATGACGGCAAACGAACAAACAGCGTAGAACACATCACCGCCGGCCGCATTAATAAACTTTATCTGTTTGTATTTACCTTGCCCCACTTTCGTATAAAAGCTGCGACCTAAACGGAGTTGTAGCCTTCGTTCTAGAATAGAGTAGAAGCAAATTAGGTTAAACTCGACCCGTGTCCGCACTTGCAGGCGCCGGCGCAAATCCGCCGGATGCACTACTCGTCAAAACTATACGTAATTGAATGTGCAACGTGTGTTTCCCCTTTAAAGCCTGAATGAATATTGAAAAGACTGTTTCTCTTTTTGTCATTAGGCAATTCTATATGATAATTTTCAGTAGAACGCTTAAGCTATAGCCGAAGGACTTATTGCTCTTACGACAACCTTGTTGTTTTTAAAAAAAATCATAACTACGATTCCGTCATTGACTAATTTTAATTTTGGAAACGGAGAACAAGTGACAAATGGATTTGAGAAGTTCTGTACAGAAGGACTCTGACATTAATCTAATATTAATCCTTAAGCTGTACAGAGAACCTAATAAAAGTTGTTGGATAGACCTAATAAAGGTCGCTGTGGAAATCCTTGGTGGAACCTTCCATCAACAATACAACTGTTGATACGAAGGGTGGAACAATGTTTATCACTGTTTGGACTTCCTGTGAACGACGACAAGGATGATAATTATGCTATGTCATCCTGTACGTGAGGGTCGGTGGTTCGCAGAATAAAAATATATTTAGAAAATAAAGTAAAAGAGTCCATAAATGGAATTCAATTCAATTAATACAATTGTTCGCTATCGGAATGAATAGATCCATTTAAGTGGTAGCCATTCGGGCAAACGTCTTAGGAAGGCATTTCCTAACAACATTTCCGGCAACACAAGTGATATTATTTGTATATAAGAGCACGTGAAGCTAAAAGCTGGGAGGGTTGAGGGAGCGGCGCAGGTGCGAGCGATCAAACGTCGTGTCCGATACCCGTCGCATGTGGGACGGATTTTAATCCAAATATCATTAGCTCTACCCATAAACTCCTCTCGAACCCTTTTTATGTTGTGAACATTTTACAAATCAAATTTGAGTGGGGCTTTATGAAAAAAATCAACTTGCTTCAATTTCAAATAATGGCTGATTGCAATGTTATCTATTTCCGATTGAATGGCAAAAAATTATACATATTATGTATATCTAATCTTCAATAATATTAATAAGAAAAGTGCTTTGCTAGTAGTAGTTGAAAATATTAATATAAATATTCTGCATTTTGCTAAATAGTATTTTATGTTGTTAAATTAATGTTTTTCTATTGGAACCATATTTATATAAATACTCGTACTACACGTACTACTAATCTTCTTTTGAATTTTCTTTTATTAGAAACGCATAATTAACTCTAGATGTATTTCTACGCTATGAGTGTTTATTTCATAATATAAATAAATATGCTTTTTATAAATACATATACTCTTTTTCATTACAATTGCAATCATCGCAATTCTGCAAATTCTTGCAGCACCACAGACTTCTTTTTATGATGTTCTTATACAATAAACTACTATTATATTGAGAAAATTGTACAGTATTGTATTTCTGTAACTAAAGCAATCTAAGAAAAAATGTATATATTATAATAAATGTATTGCTTTGTTAGTACGTACAATATTATTAGTTTATAATAATTTTCTTTTGATAAATTCGCAGTACCCCGCCGATTGATGTAGACTTGAGTAGATGGACAAAGAATAATTTTATACAAACAAATATCTATCTGTTACAAAAGCAAACTCGAAATGAAGTTTTACAATCAAATGAATCTTCTTGGAGCTCAATCTGAACATTCTAACGAGAATATGAAATTCCGAGACGCTGCGTTCGTCTCGGGAAACTTTTATTCAATTAGTATAATACATTTTTAATTATTCACCGGTTAGTATTAAAAGTTGGACATTTGCTAAGTTCCATTTAAGCTGCACCTCTCTCTTCTCGTTATATCAATAATTTTCCGTTCTTAGCGTCAAGTGTATATTCCTTTTAGTAACTGCAATATTGTGTCTCCAGTTGTTGTGTTTGTAAATATAAGTGAAAAATTGTGAAGATAATAAAATAGTTGTGTATTTTCTGAATTCACCTTTTAGTCATCGCATAAACAATATAAATGACCTCTGTTCGCGTCGCCACATTTTTACTCCACACTATTCCACGCCCGAAATATAAATACACGTAATTATTTGTTTTCCTAAAATTATTGTCCTTTGGTAAAACGCATTTCTGTGCACCAACGCGGCAAACCACCCACATCACCGTGGAGGTTGGAAATTCTCCACAGTACGTTTCTGCCGACCCTATCTTCCACGTACTACAAATCTGTGGAACCAATTGCCAACGGCGGTTTGTCAAGACAAATACGACCTGGAGTCCTTCAAAAAGACCATATTCCCACCTTAAAGGCCGGCAACGCATCTCCATGCCCTATGGTGTTGCAGACGTTCGTGGGCGGCAGTGATCACTGACCATGAGGTGAACCGTTTGCTCGTTTGTCCTATAATATAAAAAAAACGATATTTTGTCAACTGCTATCGCACTCAATTTTGTGCATAATTCAATTCTCCATAAAATTACTTCAAATACGAAGTTTTTAAACAGACCTAACCTCGGAAAGTAGTTGTTGAAACAACCTGTGTTTCCGCCAGTGGCTAGATCAACATCATAGTAACGTAGCCTGTATTTTTATTAACATAAAGACTCATAGTCAACGAGGCATTCAAATAAAGCTGGAACCTACCGCAAATTGTTCTACTTTGTTTACAATCAAAAGGCTGGCCCACCGTCCACGGAAAAACGACATACCGTATACGTTTCACAATCGATTTAAAGCTTTAATTTACAATTCTATCGTGGAACTAAAAGGCGTATGCTATACTTATTACTTAGGTACCACTTATGTTTTCTTAGATTGAAAAAATGTATCGACGTTATCATGCCGTATTGATCATTGTCTATCGTATTTAAAACAACTTTTTAAATGATACAAGTCATGAAAATGCCCTGTCAAGTCAATTCAATTGTTTTAAAAAGACTGAAATTCATTTACACACAGCAAAATGATAATTAAAATAAAATCTTTCCAACGCGATATTTCAAAAAAATTCTGAACTACCGGGTAATAACCATACTTAGACTTAAATCCTCCAGAAAAGTTAAGACATTCGCGCAGTAAATATAGAACAAAAGCAATTATTGCATTAACAAGGCTTATCGTGCTGTAAGTGTTCCGCTTATTGTGAAATGCGAAGGGTGAACAGCATTTATTCATCATTTTTACCACAACACGATTGTAACAAAACATTAAAACATCGACAAGAGTAATTATCTTATTATTACATTTTAATGGCTGCAGAACATGAATATTATTGTATTTCTAATCTATTTTTATGTTCAAAAGATTATTTATATTTGAATGCGTATTTGCGAATCGTAAAGACCTCAGTTGATAACCCAATACACAAGTGTCAGGAGTTATCTATATCTGGTTACAAAATAAGAGAATCGCTTAATTTGATACGACAAAATAAGAAAATATTTATTTGTATTTTGATGAAATCAATATGCAACGGATCTCATGCCATTATTGTTTTTTATTAAAAATGTAAAGCCATGCGTTACAGTGGGAAAAATTTGTATACGCCAAAATAGCAGCAAAGTAATAGTAATAGTTTATCGAATATTTCTTTAATTATCAGAATATCGCAAATATACTCGTACGAGATAGACCGAGACAAAAAAATAATTAGGATAAAACCAACAAACACCCAACCTTATTATTTAATCAAAAAGAATTATATATGCGTATTTTAATGTATTATCTCATTGTAGGTACCTACCTACATAATACGCAAGCAATATATCACTTAATTCACCGAACCCTCGCAAATAAATTGCGTTCCATTTCACTAATAGGAGAGACCACGGGCAAATAAATTTTCTATAGACTAGATATTCTCAATTCGCTTAGTCGTACAAGGAAACGGGGTAAGGCATGCCCCACCCTTTTTCGTACATATATTTTTTGTGGCTAAATGGAGTTCCCTTGTGCGAGGAACGCGCAAATCCGGGCGGAGTGGAAAATCCTGTCCGGTGTTGGCAAGAAACGGCCGGACCCGCGTCCCGGACGGTCAGGCAGCGTGACAAAGCGTTTTTACTGTTATTATTTACCGTCGCTGTAGTTATTTAATCTTACTGAGCACGCTGTATTAAAATTATTGCTAAGTATCCGACCGAAGAGGATTAACTCGCCCACGATTTACACTTTTAGTTTTCTTGGAAAAGTGAAAAATAATCGCCTTTTTTGCTATAGATGTGGAGTTTAGGTACATAAGTCTGTGATAAAATAGAATTTGTGAATAATTTCAATGTCACCTTAAGTATTTGATAACATAATTACGAGAATGTAGTTCAATAACAACGATCTAATATTATAGTCGAATTTTATGTAGGTACTTACGGGCTTAACCGCTATAAATAAAAGTATTCTAAATTTTAAATATAATAATTTTATGGAATTACAAATATACAGGGTATCTCAAGACCGCGACCGAAAAAGAAGCCAGGTGGTATTATTAGTGACTTCCAACATAATGCAACAAAAAATTTCGCAAAAAAAAATTGACATATTTTTCTTGGATTTTTTTTCTGACCGTCGGATTCGGGTGGTAAGTACATAATTCTACTAAAATAATAATGTACACCTGTTTATTTTTAAAGAAGCAATGGTACGCAAAGGTTTAAATTACTATTTTCGCAAAAACTAAGTATTTACCACCCAAACACGATTATGTTTAAAAAATTTCAAAATTTTTCATTGCTTTGTGTCTGTTACCACTAAAACTACCACCTGGCTTCGTTTTCGGTCGCAGTCTTGATATACCCGGTATATATAAATGGAAAATGTTTATTCTAGTAATGTTCCTTTGTTCATAACATTAACGTCCTACACGTTGGGCGCCAACATGAAAGCACTTATCGCAGCACTGCGTTATCTAAGGTAATTTCAAACGGTTATAACGCTTTAAATTACCCATAAAACATAATAAATAATTGAAATAACGGTATTAATCAGCGCCAGTGAAGATGGTGTTGACATACAAAGCGGATTAAATTAACTGCCTTAATTGAATTTAGGTTCCTTGTTAGCCGATGTGTCCCGGCGGGCCCGGCGTCGACGCCGACCGCCCGCCGTCGGCCCGACCGCTTATGCAACACCCACGGCCCAACCGAAACGACGCCCAACCGCTCTGATTAAATTTTCACTTAATAGTCATTTGAACTGTTGACTCTAAATACGTTTAGTTTTAGTGACTGGCCCGCGCAAGACTTTGGAGAATATTGATACGTACATATCAACTTCGTGTCCCGTAGGGTTCGGTGGGGACTATTAATTTCCAATTTCGCTTAATCCACTTTAGTAATTATGTTCATGTATTCTCGCCGATTCATAGTATTCCTGACCTATCAGTATAGGATGTTACCAATTAAGTTGTCATAGGTTAGATTTCAACGACCTATAATGAAGCTGTTATGGATTTTTGTCTTTTATATCCGTTTCTTTAGTCACCTAAATTGTACAATAACTATACCTCTATGGTAATTCTTCGATATTTCAAAGCGCAAAACCAAGTTAACATTCTTTCCTCGAATCATGTGGAGCTACATCCTTTCACTCCCTTTACATCTCGTCAATATTTCATCGGGATCTCTACTACAATTAATATTCTGCGATACCGGACACACTTTTAATATTCGGGACGGACACTAAAATATTAATTAGAGGATCTTCAGATATTGTAAAAGAGTCGGATACCGACCTATATAAATATTTATGTTTTGAGCACAATTTAGATGAGACCTTATTGATTTGGTGTTGATATGTTTGTGAAATGTACGGTCATGGCATGGATGCAATGTGAACCTTTAATTTAAAAAACGCGTACAAGGATTGGGACAGTCATAAAATAAATCGTTAATAGGATGAAAATAGACGAAGAACTCTTATCGACCCCGCGTGAAACAACAAATGTAGTCACATAGCTCAAAATTGTTATTACTATACATAAAAAAATACATTGTATAAAGTTACACATATAAAATATCTATCCACCAATACTAATTTATAACCACAACCAATCACTTTAAACCAGAGGCGCAGTCCGTGCGATCCGGTAATAAACCACGCGACCCGGCCACAGTCGCGCCGGTATTTAATCGCGATCCTCCAGATACCACTATCAATGTGAAATCAATCTGGCCACAGCAAAAGGTACAAATCGGAGCGCAGGTCGGCGCACCGTCGCTGGCTTCGCGCCACTCCTCAACGATCATCCAATTACGAGTCAATTGGGAGACTCGGTTTTGCGAACGATACCGATAATAAACCCTTTAGTTTAATTGTCACTTTATCAAAGTTGTTTGTAGGATTATATTATGTGGTAGTGGCTTCCTGGCAAAAGCATGGTGTATATATGGGTGTGTAGTATGCAAAAAAGGCAGGGTGTATTCCAATAGAGTTTTTCAAGTGGTAGAGCAAACATGCAGCTAAGTCTGTGGTATGAATAGGTCGATTCGACCGGGGTGTCTTTCTTTTAATGAGTGAGATTATCGAAAGCTTAATTGCTGATGGAAAGATACTCGTATAGTAGGCACCCAGACAAGTACATCGCATATTGGCTATTGGTCTGTGGTCATTTGATTCCAAGCAGTTCGGAATAATTTTGTCTAACTCTACACTGCGCAACAATACCATCAGGTGCTTTGTAGGAACTTTGTAGTGCCAGTATAAAAATAAATAAACAAATTAATCGCAGTGTCCTGAACTACGGGAGGTATTTTCTGACAGGAGACCAACTGACAACCAACTTTTTTTAGCTAAAGGACTTTGTAAGAGACAGTTTAGGAGCAAAATTTATTGCCGCGCTTTACTTAGATTATTTAGTACTTTTTCTTGTCTGCCATTTGTTAATTGAAAAGTAAACTTTTTTTTTTTTAAGAGAGATTTTTATCTTTGTTGATGAAGATGAAAATCAGTTTAAGTCTTAATGTGATTATTTCGTTTTGTTATCTTGATTTGGGAGAATTTATAAAAATATCAAAAAGCTTTTAGTAGGTAGTTTTAGAAAAATGAAACTAGTTTGGAAAGCTATACGCAGCGCATTGTATGACAAAAAATTTATTACAAAAACGAGTACCACGTACACGTTACAACAAGCCTTTCTCGTTAGATTTGATAACACAACAAAGGCGACATCGGGCGCGGCCAAAATTCAATAACAACGCTACGCGGCCGGCCTGCCTCTTCCGAATAACAATAATTTGGCACCCGGCATCCGCCAAATTCCGGATGTGTTCGTTCCATTTTTAAATTTGACAGGTCTCGGCCGCGACGCGCGTGTTTCCCCCGCGCCGGCTCCCCGCCCCGACTCACTCCCGCGTATCTAACCAATAACTCATCACGTAATGTAGCGTGAATGGGACACGATTGTTGTCATTTTTGGAAATTATGTGAACGTTACACGCCAGCATGCCAATGTTTATCTGTGCTCGTGAAAGCATTAAATTACGCGCCCGCTCTTCACCAAACAAAACTATATAGAAAACGTATATGCACTCACATTTCCGCACTATCAAATATTGAGTGTGTGAATTAATTAATACATTACGATTTACGATTGTTTTGTGTTGGACGTTATTTGTGCACTACAGCGCACCGCGTCTATTGTTATTGCGTTCAATAACACCCTCTAAATAGTATTTTACAATAGTCTATGTATAAAGTTCTCATACATACGGGTAATGTTGTAATGCAATGAGACAAAGAAAAATCACCTTCACTATGTTTTCCATATCTTACTACCACCTATTTCACAAGACTCGCAAGACAGCAACCTCCTAAGCCCACGCTTTATAGTAATCTTATACCTACCATGATTCCTCTACAATTTCGAACACGTCGTAAGAACTACCAAGAAAATTAAAAACTTTGAAATAACTCTCGATTTAAAACTAAAGAACTAAAATAATTCATAGTTAATAGACGTAGAGCGTATGACTAATACCTTAGTCTGCCCTGTGACCACGAAAGCTACAAAGTAATCGAAACGACAGGAAGTTAAAAAATTTAAAAATTAAACCAAATCCGCGATAAAGTCTGTAAAAAATAGTTTTATTTCAATTTATAGACGCAAAAAGAAAGAAGTTAAATTTCCGCCATTGAATACATTAGGAGCCGGTATTAATACAGAAGACTGGTATTAAGATATTGGCCTGCATATAATAAAAACCGGTCCATTTTCTTTAGTTTTTTAAATATTTGTAACAATTTTCATAGCAGTATCTTTCATTTTTACAACTAAGACTGAACTAATTTTTCCACTATTCGATGGCCTTAGTTTTGAATATTAGCAGAAATTGTTCAAGTGCGATTTCTTTTGCAGAAATATCATGAATACAACGTGGAAGTAATCCGCAAGGACGGCTTGCTGCTGGTGCGCGAGCTCGCCGCCGAGGTCAAGAATTACATGGACTTCAAGATGAATGCTGTTATGGTGAGTGCTGCTGTATTTTAATAGATTAGAGTAAATTAAAAATAAATTGGTATGTTTATCATAGATCTTAAACAAATCGCAGCATTTTCGAAAGATGAGGGAAAAATAACTGACGGTCCATAACAGTCACTATATCAATGGTATGCACATGAATGGTCTATTTCAGAATGTAAACGACTGATTTATACGTGCCTAAAAAGGTGTTCACCTAAAACTGGAAACAAAACAGATATATTTGGTGCAATTGGATACAGATATATTGGCAGAAGCACCGGAGTCAACAACTTTCTATGAATAATACATTTGAGATCTATCGACGTTTCTATTTGGAGATGATAGTTGAATCAGTCCCTCCTGAACTTACCCAAATCCCGATCAAGCGAAAAGAATTCAAACTTGCTGACGAATGGAATACGTGGGATTTGCAGCTAATGCTTAATGGAATCGACTTCTTTGATATAATTCTAAGTCAAAGTCGCTTTTTGATTGAATTATTTTGAAGCGATTTAACTTTTTCCTTTAATCGTATTCATGGTATGAAAAATGGTATTTGCCGAATGTGCATCGTTTTGATCAGACATTAGATTTGCCTTTGTTAAAGATACATAATATGGCATACAATTTTGACTATATCCTACATTTACTGTGTGTAGGTGTCATTTGTGATATCTCAAGATCTTTCTAGTTGTAATAGTAATGTTCATTGCAGGATGTTATGACTTCCCATTACATATGAACTTTACTCTTTATGGACAGACAAATAGTTGCTTGGTTTGAATATGCCCAAAATGTGTTTTAATACAGTTTTTTAAAGCATTAGCGCCACATTTCAACGCAAAAATACATCTAAATTTGTTTCATAAAATGAACGGTCAAATACTCGTTGCAGCAGGATTCTGCTTTACAGATATTTTCGGTAATGTGGGTGGTAATTTCTAACGTATTGTCCACCTACGTTGCAGTATTCTTGTGTGGGTGTATAAGAGCGAGGCGTTGATTAATTTCATGGACGTCGCTGCGGTTTGGTGCCGTTAATATCAAAATAAAAGCAAATAGTCAGTTTAAAATACATTTTAAAGTATTTTCACGACCAGTCTCATACATGATCATAATATGCCAACAATTAAAATTCTTCTGACATAAACAACAAAAATTAGTAGGTACTATTTTTTCACAAGTTATTAAGTCGCTTTAGATTGGCTTCAAAACTAATCGTGATTGACTTGGATATAAACCCCTTCACGTAATATACACGAAGGATTTTGATAGTATCTATGTATGTAACAACCTAAAATGACCGCATAACAATTAACAAATTTCACATTTCTCTTAAATATAATAGAATTGAAAACCTCAAATATCTCAAAGAGCTTCTTACTCGTGGCAATACTAATGTAGATACAATACTAACATGCTGACATATAATTTAATTGCGATAACAAGAAGCCAAGTACGACGGCAGTACTGCCCTTATCATTAATCTGCGGAACAGTCTTCCGATACACATGTTTCCTTCCTACAATATCAGAACGGGTGAGCGGCACGGAAGCAATTATACAGGAGATACGCTTGCAACCTCTTTTTACACTGTTTATCTACTGCCATCAGTTGCAGTGTAGTTATTAAGAACGGGATTTAAATATAAACTGTAATTAATTATAGATAAGTTCCAAGGAAAGGTAAAATATATAAATATGGGCTATATGTAATTGAAGATGCTCAGATTCTATTTAATTTCATTTAAACGTTTTACAAGATACAGTTTCTTCATATTGTTATTGTATTCATTATTCATGCAAAGACTTGGAAATGCTATGATACAAAGAGCTGTCGTAAAAGTTGCAATAAAATACACATACATTAGTCACAACCGTCATAAATATGCATTCAAATCCAATTTTAATGTGTATCGCGTGGAGTTGTATAAAACAGTGTAAAAACAAAAGGTTCATAAACAAAATAGAAGCGAAATAAATCCCCGTCGTTCTCAATTCGAAGTAAACCCCAACAGGAATGTGTTAACGATGAGACAAGCAAGTAGCGAATAGCGAAGTGGCAAGATATTGCGGCACCGCGCAGGAAGTCTCCAGGCATTAACATATTCAGCGATGGCCGATGTCGAAGTTCGTCCGCTGCCACCCCCCACTCCCACCCCCTCCTAGCCACCACAACTATCCTCAATACGACTCATAGCAGATACACATTACGACTGTATTTCGATCACACGTCTCACTGTTCTATCGGTTTTTAATGAAATATTTCTTCATTTTTAGTATAACAATATCGCAAGCCAAAGGTAAAATTTTGTGAAATAAACGCATATTTCAAATGTTTCGTATGTTCATTAACGGAAACCATAAATAATCTTTGTATTCTATAGTGTGACATTTATCTCAAGGTGTTTTATAAAGACAGATCTAATTGCATTGTGTATTACACATATTCTCAAAATTGAAATATTTTTTTGATTTATTTATAATAAAACAAAGGTTTATCCAAGAGAAAGACAGAGTAAAGAAGTTGCTCAATTTCTCTTTAGTTTTAAAAATGGATATAAAGCAATGCATACAAAGCCACAGTTGGCGCTTATCTTTGAGATAAAAGGAAATGCAATACGAGTATGTGAATATTTGGAACACGTAGAATATTACCTGACAACGTATTTCTCATTGTGAGACGCGCGATAAATATCTTTTGAAAGTCGAATATTGTTCGAGATTCAGCGACCGCGGCGCGGCGCGGCGTGCAGCTCATAATGGTAGGGGCTTCGGAATAGAGGCATACGGGAGCAGTCGGCAGTCCCCGCTCGCGGCTACTCTTCGCGATTTGCTAGGTCGCACCCCGCAGATATTGGAATTCTTTTGAATCTCAACTAGTCCAACTGCTGTTGCTCCGGCAGCTTTCAGTCCGATGCAAAGTTGACGCTCCCGCTTCTAAATCGCCAATATAGCGCACACATCTTTTACAATTTAAATAAGTGCAAAGTGTCCTCGATTGTCGACACTGGAGACGCGTGTCGTAATGTGTCCCGTGACAGCGCGCTTGTAGACATTTCACTTAGACAAAGTTTATTAAGTACTTACTTACGTTTTAGTAAAACATGTAATAATTCAGGCGGCGCGAAGTTGTACACAAAGTTTTATGTGGGAGCTCGGATGTTCGGCGTGTGAAAGCCAAGTTGAATGTGAACCGTGACGGCAACGTAATTATTCGATCCACCTCCTCAATGTAATTTGTGGTTTTTGTCCGACTCCGACATTCTCCTTTCTGTAAAAGTTCGTTTTTGTCGATTCGTACCCCCACCTACTCTAATGAAGGCCTACAGGATTCAATTAACCGAAGCGTCGGAATGTTTTGTGATTTGTACCCGATACGGAATTCCATCAACGCGCTTCCATTCAGTGCCTTGCAACGTTCTTGCAAATTGAACCGGTCAAAAATTCCAAATGATTCTTTTGATGGTGGTCGTTAATGATATCGTGATGAGTATGATGCTTCTATACTGTAGGTATTTAGGGCATGCGAGACGAATGCATAATGCATACATGAGCGTTGTGGTTATATGACAAAGCCGCAGCGGTGTTCAAAAGAGTGAGTGTGTCGTGTGAGGAAACGCGTCGCCGTCGCTTGGGAGCCGAAAAACCGAGCTGAATGCACTCGCCTCTCTATATTTACTTTTCATCCATCCGCTTTGAATAAAAAAATATAGTAAGTACCTATATATTAACTTGACAGAAAAGCATTATTTATGAAATATTTTTATATTACATTAACTTAATCTAATGACCTTAAATACCTTTATTTATAGTTCAATACCTGTAAAAGCAAAGTTAAATAAAACATTTTGCGCACAAAATCATAACAAGTTCACACATATCCCGCAGGTAATTTTTATTTAGCCGGTTTCGTACATTCTAAACATATCAAAGCATTTGATTCCTTTAAAGTTGAAGCGCGGTTGAAATTCCTCTGTGTGGGTGAACTTTGAGCAAAATTTCGTGGAAATTACAGAGTCGGGCGGCGGGTGGCGGCGGGCGGCGCATCGATTGAGTAATAAATCATAATAATATAATAGGTATAATGTAAACAGCGGGCGCGGGATGACGCCGCCCTCTAACCTCTGCCCGCGGGGCTGAGCACGCCTGGCCACACCGTGGACTGCCGCCGCGGCTAATACAAACACACCAAAACCATCATAACAATACTAATTTAAATGAACGCTGAATGTTTTCTTTAATAACTGTGTAAGGTTATACTGTATTTCTTATGCATATAAGAGCAGGTAGTAAACATAATCTCGTTAGCCGTACTACGTGGTTGATGCAGTCGCTATTACCCCTACAATTGTTTTATAGATATGTTACCATAACATAAGATTTCGTCGAAGAGCGTTGTTATTCTAGTAAACAACGAACCTGTAACATAGTCGTTTGTTTCAACGGTGTTGAGAAAATCATTACAGAAGCCACAATTTATAACATATCATCGTAAATCATGCGTTTTTCAAAACCGTATTCTTTCAGTTAACCGACACTACATAAAACGATAAGTAAGCAGTTAATTATACATCGACCCCTCGTAGTAGGTATATGTATAAATAGGTAGGTAACCGGGTCGCCGCAGATAAGTCCACCTCGTGTGACATTTCCCATTACCCGCGAGCGAATGAAGCTAACGCGCCAAATAAAATAACGTTTAATGTGCATGTTACAATTTAGGGGGAGCAATGAACTGCGCACAACAAACGGCCTAGTTTCCGAATGCGCTAATGGCCTGTATTATATACGAACATAATTACCATCTCGGTGTCAGCCATGGCCGCCACCAGCGATGTCCACGCGAGAATATTCGATTCATTACATCAGTTTAGGTTTTACACGCTCTACGCATTAACCAATAATATCTGTCCAATAATTGCATTAATTACACTAGGATTCTAGGATAGTCTCACAGAATTTACCATAAGAAAGAGATGATGTTAATACCGACAGCACGTTCTCTGTGTCTCTTTTTCACTTCCACGCCAGTTATTATTTGACGGCCGCATGACTCAGTGTTGCCCTGAGCATATTTTTTCAGATTTTTTGTATTTCACTTGTGTCCTTTAAAATCTACACGATTTGCAGTTCTGTGAAAGCAGAACACATAAAATTAACAGAATCACATTGATAATCTCGTAGCGAGACTCTTAAGCATCTTTATCCAACGGCGTATCCCAAGACGCTACATCTAAGTATTCTAAGCAAAGCACTGTCTGGAACTAATCTTTTCAGTCCTGTCTGGAGACTGGATGAGCTGTAATCATAGGTTTCATGTTAAATCATTTACATGTTCTTTATTGGAAAATAGAAAAGACTGAGTAGGAAAGCGGACTCTGGTACTGTGCGAGATAACACCAGGTACAGCGAATGATTATAATTTACCTATATTAAATAAAATAACTTGTGGAATCGGAACTACCAACAATGATGTTCTATCTTTCTCACTTAGTTATGTTTACTTTTTAGTAATTTTAAAACATATTGGTTTATTATTTACGGACGTGAATTATTTTCTGTATGAATTGATGTTATTAAAGTAACGTGGCCAAGTCTGTAAATATAACAACATTGAATAAATAGATATCATCTAATTTATTATCAAATCGAACATCATATCACGTGTAATAAGCTTTTGTGCCGTGTGCGCAACATAGCTTTTATATTCAATTTATTCCATATAAAGCAGCCAATGTTATTTTCTGGTCAGCAGACTATCTCTATGCAAAAATTAAGTCGATCTTTTGGTCGACTTTCACAAAGAAAGGAGAAGAATCTAATAAACCCCTTTGCATTTAAGATTTTAGTCGAGATCGAAGCTAGTTTTTAGAATAAAGAAATTTCAATTTTATTACTAACGTCGTAAGAACACAATGTTTGTTCACGGCAAATTGTTGAATGTTTGCGAAAGAAAATATTGCGGTTATGTGGATTATTATTAAACCATAATTAGAAATTAATAAAGTAATGGAAGGAAAAGCTTACGTTTTATGATTTTATTTTCATACTGGAGTTTCATTACATTGCTGCAATATTGAATCATGTGTTGTAATTGGTCTCCTCGCGGCGTATTTTGATGTTATACACAATATTAGCGATACGTTGATTTGATATTGTTTTGATCTGCTTGATGACAAAAAATATTACAGCACCGAAATGCAAAAAAAATGCAAAAAAATTACAAATCTAATTAAATTATATAATCTACTAAAACTGTTTTTTGTGTTAAATGTTTGTAAATTGATGATATAATACGTTGTGTGTATGTGTCTAATAATCCTATTATTGTATTGTACTGTATCAACCCTAAATCGCTCACTGCTGAGCATGGCACTTATCTACAATTGAGAGTTCGTTGAGAGGGATGTTGGCCAATTAATAGTCTGGCCTTAGGCCTATTCACATCACACTGGCCTATTGCGGGTTGGTTAAATCAACACTGTAGAAAATCATGCTAATATCTCTATGTAGATTTCCTCGCGATATTTTCTTTCATCGATAATCCAATAATTAATCGAATCCCATTATAGTCTCTGTTCAATCAATCTTCAGTATTACTTAGGGAAAATAAAATCATAAGTTGCCACTACAATTACAAGGCGATATTTCAATTATTCACGTTAGAGGTGATTAATGTGGCGCGCCGGGGCGTGCGTATTTATGTCGTAAATACCTTCTACAGAAATACGAGTACGCAAATAGAGAACAGACGATTGAACACTAAGTTGTTTGTATAGCTCGTAAACCTGTAGACTAAAGTGATAGGCGATGTATCCTAGAATATTCTATGAAGCTGAGTCTGACTCTACCAAAATGGTACTAGAAGCTTTTAAAATCGATGTGAAGTAACATTAAACTGTTAGTTGAAAGTTGACAGCCCCCGTGACCCTGTTATGACTTGCTTGTTGTGGAGCATTCGTATCCGAATAATAAGCAATTACCACACAGGTTTATGGGCTACCCCCCATGGAAAGCCATGCAAGTGTATCCTGTTTAGGGTTCAGCTGATGCGTATTTGGCTCCGAGCTGGCCGACATAACCATTTTTACCAAATGAGCAGTTTCGTCACCTGATAAATGTTTCAGAATTACTTAAAATTTTATCAGGCATTCCCGAGATTAGATTTCAATTATGTTAATCCACAATAATCACTGGCTGCAACGTCTATTAGTGTTATCTATACATATAATAAAAATGTAAATGGTCGATGTCTGTACATGGAAGATATTTGAAAAATTTTAACGCGGGGGGTCTTTATAACAGCAACAGAAGCCAAAACAATGTTTTTTAGAATTTTTGTCTGTCTGTCTGTCTGTCTGTCTGTCTGTCTGTATGTTTGCTTGCGCATCACGCAAAAACTACAGCACCAAATGAGATGCGGTTTTCACAGTTGTATTGCTACAGGTTCAACTTAAAAACTGGTATATGTTGTATTTACATACAGGGTGTTTCTTTTTGTTTGCTTGCACATTACTCAAAAACTACCGCACCAAATGAGATACAGTTTTCACAGTTATATTGCTGCAGGTCCAACTTGAAAACTGATATATATTTAATTTACATACAGGGTGTTTCTTTTTGTTTGCTTGCACATTACTCTAAAACTACCGCAGGAAATGAGATCCAGTTTCCACAGTTATATTGGTGCAGGTCCAACTTAAAAACTGGTATATGTCTTATTTACATACAGGATGTGTCTTTTTGTTTGCTTGCACATCACTCAAAAACTACCGCACGAAATGAGATGCGGTTTTCAGATTTATATTGGAGCAGATCCAACTTAAAACTGGTATATGTCTTATTTACATACAGGGTGTTTTTTTCTATTATGAAAGAAAATGAGAAAAACTAATATGGGGGTAATGTCTGTATTAACGGAATAGAATCCAAAACAATGATTTTTAGAAAAATTGTCTGTTTGTAGGTTTGTCTGTTTGTCTGTGCGGTTTTGCGCAATGAACTCAAAACTGCTTAACGGATTTCGATGACATTTGGTATAGAACTATAGCTGAAATCCTGGATTAACACTTAGGCTACTTTTTATCCCGAAACATTGTTCCCGTGGGATGAGGAAGGAATTCCGATATATTAGTTACTTTTATACTCAAAGGGATGGAATTGGACTGGATTACTTGCCTTGAGTGAGAATGAGACGGGACGGGCGGGATATAACGGGACGGTACGGGATATAACGGGACGGTACGGGATATAACGGGACGGAACGGGACGGGATGAGAAATGCCAAATAAAGTTAATCACGCTGACGAAGTTTGCGGGCAGAAGCTAGTATATTTAATAAAGGCCTGTTTAAAACGAGCGCTACATATATTTAGTGAAAAGAATGTGTCAATTTGTGAATATTCCGCGCGTGCAGAATTCACTCGTCATTAATGAACCAACTCGACGACCGATGCCGACGCCGCAGCCGATGTGTGACGAACTCATTTCAAATTAAAATATCCAATTATTTTTAACAAGGCTGCGGTTTTGGTATCGGTTTGATGTCAGTTTCGTTTCACATTCATATTCCAAGATTGTTCGACTTTACAAATTATGTTTTCTGTTTATTGAGTATAATTTTAAATACCATCGCATCTTTGACAAATAATACATTATAGTGTGAGAAAATTGCCGAAATATTTTGCAGTTAATTCACTCTAAGATCTTTAATTCTCTCCTTAAGATACAAACATTACTCAACGTAAACCAAGCAGCAAATACTTGAAGTAAACAGTATGCAAATGACACGAGTCTAAAGCTGCAACTATCCGAGAGCGTAGTTAATAAATTCCCGTCAAACATGTCGATGATAAGCAAAGTAATTCGGATTATGTAACGCAAACAATTTGTCAAGCGAGTGGGGACACGTCGCGGTGTGGCGCGTCACTCCACGCAACTTTGAGACGTTTGATACAACTATGCACTTGCATCGGAGGCTCTGAATAACTAACACTAACTAGATAACTGCCGCACCGTTATTGTATGGATTTAACATTCCCCAACATTGTTGGAACTTAATTATCACGCGTTTTGTTCAATCCCAGTTGTTGGAAATTTGTTATGCGATCAGGATGCGCGGTGAGATTGACGAGCTAATTAACGTGCATTTCATGGGGAAGAGCACCTATTTTTACAATGCGTTGCTGTATTGTTATTCATTTAGTTAATATAGGTGGTGTTTTGACACATTTTAACAATGATCACCATCAGCCCGTAGCCGTACGTTGCCGGGCGTAGGCCTTTTTAAGTTCACTGAACACGATCTTCGGCTTACATACATTACGGATACAAAGTTGAAAGTGTACCGTTTTCTATTGAAACATTTATATGGTTTTATAAAGCGTGATAGTGCACACTGTAGCCAGATGTTTTGAAATATTTACTGTGTGTATAAGAAGAGACAAATATCTGCCTATATCTCAAGATTAACGTCGCGCCGCAGACGCTCGTGCCTCGTAGCACTTCGTAGCGGCAACTAAATCCCCACGTAGTACTCAATATACGGGGCGTAACATGATTTTAAACATAATTTACTCGACTTCAATGTCATAGTTTAAAGAGGATTGAAAATGATTGTTTATTTTAACTTTAACTTCATTTGTAATTCCCTATTTATTAGTAAAGATGTCTGAGTATAATGCGCTCTTGGAGAAAGCGGTGTCGGTACATGTTTGTGTTGCATCGTACCTAAGCACAGATATGGATTTACCATGGCGTAAACCAGAGTGCACGGCATACCGCCAAATTCCGGAGGCAAGCCGCAGGGCGCAGCGGGCACACCCCCCGCGCGGGGCGGCGGCGGTGTGAGGGGCTGAGGGGGGGACCAGGAAGTAGACCGCTGCACTTGCCCGACCTTAATGCCGCCATCAGCAAATTGCGAAACAGCAGCTGTTTGTGACAAGAAATCTCTGACATAATTCACGCCATTGGACCGCAATCGGCGCCGGAAATTGCTATGACAATCATCTCCGATGCGACGTTTATGGCGATACAAGTCTCCTCCGCGCGAGATCTTTGAAGATGTAATCGCGCCGCCAATAAATATGCGATTAGTGTTTTATGATGTCATAACGATTTAAATGTGCATTTATAAGTGGCGCGCGCGAGGCGCGGTGTTTCCGCGAGTGTGAGGGCGCGGGCGGGGATCGTGCAATATCTGTCAGCCGTGTGGAGGGTTATTAAATACCATCTGAGGGGCTGAGTGCACCGTGACCCATATCTACTCGCTGCACCGGCCGACTTATACGAGTGGACTTTATTGATTCGCAGTCTTGAGACGGTGCGCCGTCCCGCTCTGCCGCGGCCCGATGAGGCGGGACAGAGAGTGGCGCTCCCGTAGGCTACTTACTCAATATTCCAAAGGCGCGCCGGGACGCCTGCAGTAATACCACGCTTAGGTAACACGCACTCCACTAAACGGGAATTTATGTGCCACCTCTTTATACATTTTGTATCCCATTTTTCCAAAATGTTTCTATTAAGCCTGTCACTTCTTATCCGATAATCTTTTCTGTAATGCAATATGTTTTATCAAAAACTCATAGGAAAATCTGTAAAGTACTTAGAGAAATATAGTTTTATTAAATAGAATATTTTTCTGTAAACAAACTAGACGTTTTGAATTGTTTAGCATAAAAAACAGATAGTTAATGAAATAGTCGGGGCATCAGCAGACCGTTTGTAGTCGAGTGGAAATTTCCTTGAAGTAATTACAAAGGAGCATTAAATACCGTTGTGTTCATAATTGTTTTTTCATCTTTGAGTTGCATTCCCACCACTCTTTCCTTCAACATGAATCGTTATTACAAATTGTTCAATAAAAAAGGAATTTAACTAGCGTTTCTTTGAATATCAAGAAGAAAATAGATGTTTTACTGTAAACAACTGTAGGAATTTTAAATTGAGTCTTCAAGCAAAATGGAATAATTTGTTATTAGCAATGTGTTCGTGATTATAAGTATATGACTTCGCATTTTAAAATATATTTGTTTCCTTAAGTTTATTAAAATGTTTGTGTGTCGACTAATTCTGGTATATTGTTGCGGACGAATGGTTCTATTATAATAATTAAATAAATAAATACATCCAACAGTCACATACATACATACATAGCCCTGACCCCACGCTAAGATCGAGTCTTGTGTCGTGGGTATCAGGAAAGAGAAGACTTTTCGGTGTCACAAACACCCAGACGCGAAACAAATACTTTTGGTTCATACAAACATTTGTCTGGGTGCGGAGATCGGACCCGCGGCCTCTCGTTTCACAGCCGGCATCTAACCAACTGTGCCACGGAGGCTGTCAGCACAACTTCCTTATCATTGCGTTCGTTATCCACAATAAAGAAATAAAATATATTTCACGCCGTAATTCACAGTTCATCAACAAACTAAACATGTACCACACAAAAACCTTGAAGAATTACTGAAACATTCTACCAGCGAATTTATCCCACTGGCTGAATTAAATTACTGCGTAAATATATGCCCACGTAGTACATTGTTACATAAGAGGTCGTACAGTCGCAGATAGCGCGTGGGCGCATAGAGCCTAAGCCAAAGGGCGGGAGTCAACGACCCTCCGCTTCATATTAAACTCGACTCAGGACGCCACAGCTTCATCGAGTTTAATAAATGTTACGCCAAAGTAATCATATTATTGTTAAAACGTGCTCCGGATATATTTTATGTTCGCGATCTTTTATTCCAAAATGGAAATCCTTTTTATTTGCCTTTGGTGTGTTGTGCCCTGTGTACTGTGTAGTCAAATAAATTGCCAGGAATCAATAAAGTGAACATCAGTTAAAGTGAGATCGTGTTTTATAATAATTTATAAATTGATTGACACATTGAATTGACACATTTTCATTTTTTAACTTCGTTTCGATTTCTTTCCAGTTTTCATGGTCAAGGGGTGGACTAAGGTGTTAGTTATCCAGTCAGTAACTGTTACAATTCAACTACCCTTAATATTCTCTTATAAAATTAACAAGTTAGTTTATAAATTTAATATTATATTTAATTTAACCAAATTCGCGATAAAATCCGTAAAAAATAGTTTTATTACAATGTATAGATTATAATTAATGCACATTTAAACACAGAATACTAACGCGTAATTGCACTAAAACCATGCAAATTGAATATTACCGCAAGTTTCCCTGGTAATGAGAAATAAACACGCCATTCAGCGCTTTTATACAGATATGTGACATCGCTAACGCGCTTTGTTCATTACGAACACAATGAATAACACATGAACGACAACTGGCAACAGATTAAAAATCGTTTTTGTAGGAACACGCGCAGTTCGTCAAAACAAATGCGTCTAGTTTGATCTCCGCCGACGCGGCGCGACGCGGGCGGTGCCGGGGAGGATTACGATTGTTCGCATTGCACAGCGGGGACAGCGACAGAATGCGACGAGCATCGAAGCGGACTCACTACTCACTACACTCACGACTCCCGCCTCCCTCGCTCCTGGCTGGCACCATTCCACTAATACCATACCTATTATTACAAAATACGATCGTTGTACTCTTGAATGCGAACTTTTCTTATATGTTTCACTCCAACCTCGGTTTTTGTCTTGGCATTTATTTCGCGTCTTTAATGTTGGCGCTGCAAAGAAAATCACGGATATCGGACTTACTTGTCAGGGTTTGACATATATTTATCAGTGTGAGGGATGATAACACGATGTCATGTATGCGTTACACTTTTTACAGATCTTTAATAATCCATAAAAGTTGTTTATGTAGTTAATTAAAGTAAAAAGCTTCATCTGTACCATATTTCTTAACTAATTTCTTTAATTTTTATAAAAAGTAAATGTAAATAATATCAACTCATTGAGTTCGTGAAGGCGGAAGAGGATAATGAACCGTGAGTTCCTAGATTCAATATAACTAAGTGGGGCAAGTTTCTTTGTGACTTATTTAATTTATCCGAGGGACATCATTAGGTTGAGAAGAAGATTGTAATCCCAATAGTAATAAACGTGCCGCTGAAGGTTCACAATTCACAGGCTTACTAATACCGTACATAATATATTACATTCTGTAAATAAAGCTTATTTTACCATTGTGTAGCTATAAAGCGTGCTCTACACTAAACATACAACCCGTATTATATCACTACTTCGAACGGACCGCGGAAAATGTTCCCCCCACTGTTGGTTTAAAACATAAGGACGGGGTCCTTAAATAGAGAACAGTGTGCTCGTTTACTTACATGAATATTAATACTTGTGTCAACACTCCGCTGTAAGTAGTGGCACAAGTAATCGGATTACATGTGAGCGCGAGACAAGCCCGCAGAACCGCGCCAGACTTATTGCATTATGTCATTGCCTCGCCACCGCACCGCCCGTTACTCTGGTAAACACACTACGAATAACATACGTAGTTGTATTGCCACTGCAGTTTATGACAGGATAAATTAATTGCTGTAGTCCAAGCTGAAGCAAACGTTGAGACTGCGACTCAGAATGTCTTGTCTATATTGTACGTGCTTGGGTTAAGTTATGTATAGCTGCGAGCATATAACTTTGTGAGCATATAAGGGTCTTTTGAGCTGTGTTTAAAGGTTACGTAATTAACCCCTTTTCCCATGTTATATTTTAATGATTAGTGGTTAACTACATGCAGTATTCAATCCACCTATATTGATCTAGACATAGCATGCTTAATTAAGTCTGAACTCCTGGATTCGTCTTCTTCATCTGGCATTCCTTTTATGTCACTTTTAAATCATGCTGCTCCGGCTTCACAACTTATGTGATGAAAACAAATAAAAATGAAATCGTTATTTTATCTATCAATGACAGGGTCGCAAATTGCTTAGGAACATAAAAAATGTGAATCCTAAGTGGGTTTTAAAACGGAAAGGGTTGGTCTCTACTAAAATGGAATTGATAGTTCCAAGAACTTATAGTTGAATTTGATGCTATCAATAATATTCGGTTGTAAGTACGAAAAAGCCTCTTTAGAAATTATGAAAACCTATTTTGAGTATCGATGAAATGTCGATTAGTTTGTTTTCAATAAAATTTCTTGTTTATCGAACAATATTCGATATTGTTTCGCCCGTAACAGCTATAGTGAAGCCTTTTGCTTGGAAAATGATTCGTAAAATGTTTTATCTTTTACAGATATGTTAATACTTCAGGAGTACATGCCTTTGATGATATTTATCACAGTTTTTGCAGGAACAATAGAACATTGGATTCAGTGATATTTCTTTGTTTACCTAGAAAACAATATTGAAATTACTATTTTTTTTATACTGATTCAAACATATAGTTAAATAATTATACCAAGCGTGAATGAACTTACAATAATTTCAAAGTCAATAATTTAAGTTACAAATCCCTACGTAACATTACGCATCAATTTTCATATAAATTGAGAAAAACAACCTTTGATGGAACCCGAATTTTGTTCTATCGGATATTCGACATAAATGTCATATAGAACCAATAATATTTATACAATAAGGTTAGTAATATTTTTTAAGCAAAGCTAATATTTGCGGTAAAAGCATACCCTTTAATGATCGTGATGGGATAATACGTAGTGGAGGATTATAACACATCAAAGCATACATAATATGTTCGTAAGATAAGTGTGAAGTTTTATAAGCTTATTAAGTTGCAAGGGGTTGTGTGGAGTGTAGTGGAGTGTCGACGCGGCGTGGTGGCGTGGCGCGGCGCGACGACGGTGTGTCGGTGTGTCGGCGCAGTGCCGAAAGCAGCCAGAACTTAGCCCAACAATAAAGTTGAAAAATCGTGGGGATTGCTGCGCTGCGGGCGTCGCCAAGAAAAAACGACTCTAACATTTCGCACTTAATGAAACTGTAGCTTGGAACAAAATAAAGAAACGACGTATTTACGGAGCGGCACTAAGCATTGTTTCAGGAATACCAGCCTTTTCATAGCGGATCTTAATGGGCGAGATAAAATATTTGTTGTGTCACGGGATCGCAAATTTTTCATTAGCTTTCAGATACTGCTGTGTATTCTTTCTTTTTGAATACATTTGTAAGTATTTTCACGCTCTGTTTTTCGAACTGAGCGCGGTCTCAACTTGCCACAAAGTGAACGCTTATCGTGTTATTTAAATCAGTATTATTTATACTTTTATTGTGTCACCCTGTACGCTGTATCCGTATTGATAGCAAAAGTTATGAATCAAATTAATATACGTAGGTAATCTATAAAATATATGAAAGAAGTTATTACATTAATTAATGACTTTTTCATTTATTGTCATATTTCCCATCACATTTCTATATCAGCCCATATAAGTCCCACTGCAGGGCACGGGCCTACTCTACAATCGAGGGAATCGATTGAGAGTGGTTAGGCCATATAGTCCACCACGCTGGCCTAGTGCGGGTTGGCGGACCATCATATTTACATTGGGTTTTTCTATTCATTATCTGCCCGGAGTCAGGAATTTGTGCCCGATATGGCGATAGGCTCGCCCCCTATCACATCATGGGACGGAACATACAAGGCGAAATGTGGGTCTCCTGGTGGCGCCTCTGCCTACCCCTTCTGGGATAAAGGCGTAAGTTTATGTATGTATGTACATTTATTTACTTCAATAAGTTACAAAATATTATTATATTTATAAAAACCCACCCGAAATGACACTGTAATACAATAAAACGCAAAATCGAAGCTGGCACTACATCTAAACAATTCATAAACAAATGCTAGTAACTAGCTAATTGAGAATATCTGTGAACATCAAACGATCAAGTTTAATAAAAATCTCTTAGTGTGGCGCGGCGCGGCGGTGCAAGCTCGGCGTACGGCGGACGCCGAGTGCAAGTTTTAATTACTTCGCTCCCACTTCGCAAGCTTGTTCCCACGATGGGGCTATTTCGTCTCACAACTAAACTCTCATTTATAAACAGTTTTCTGAACTCTTTTATGTTATTATCCTGTAAGGAATACAACATAATACACCCATTAGCATCACTCACAGCCGCCGCTGTTTGGATTTTCTGTGTGTTGCATTTAAAAAATTATAGCACATTTATATTTTTAGATAGAACTATTAGGTATACATAATTCTTTGTAGTTTTTGTCATAAAATGTAAAATCATATTATTTCGCATACTTACTGTTTTATACAGGGTATATCAAGACTGCTACCGAAAACGAAGTCAAGTGGTAGTATTAGCGACTTCAGACACAAGGCAACTAAAAATTTCAAAAAAAAGTTCGTAAATATTTTTTCGTAATTTTTTACTTATCGTCGTATTTGGGTGATTAATACATAGTTTTCCTAAAATAATGATGTACAGCTTTTTATTTTTAAAGACGCAATGGTACGTAAGGGTTTAAATTCCTTTTTTCGCAAAAACTAGGTATTTAGCACCCAAACACGATGATATTTGAAAAATTGCAAAAAAAACTGTCTGTGACCACCTTCAACTATATTGCTTTTCCCATCCCATTCCTTTATATCCCGTTCTGTCCCATCTTATTCTGTCCCATGACGAAAAGCATGCAAACCTGTCTCCTCTTGTCCCGTGCCATCCATTCAAATTTGAAAGAGTAGCTAATATGTATATTTGATTTGAATTCCTGAAACATCCCACGGTAACACTACATTTTAGGGATGGTCACATGGTCACGGTAACACTACATGTCCTGTCTCCATGGTCCAATATATCTATATAATACATATATATAATATATTAAATTTGATAAAACTCGGTTCAGCCGTTTTACCTTGAAACGGGACTTAAATACACCCTTTCGCATTTATAATATTAGTAGGGATAGTCAGATACACGGGGATCGATAGTCGCATCGTGCTTCCTAACGAACTTCGCAAACGTTACGTAAAACTAGCGCGTATACTAAAATACAATGTTCTAATTTTACAAAACCGAACGCTCAGTCCACGTGGAATCTAGACTGAGCAATCAGCGGGGTCGTTAGGGACACGCAACGGTCTCTATACCACGCATCCGTAAAGAAAGGGTTGCTGAATATGAACCTTCCGGTATTAGAATGAAGGTCGCTCTTGCTATTAAAAAAAAACTCTTTGTATTAAATCCTAAAATCTATAATCTAATTAGCATTTTTTTATCCATCGCACTTAATGGAAGCTGTACTACGGGATTTCATTTTTCATGTTGAAAATCTCTTTTACCTACCTATTATGTACAAAAAATAAAATGTTATTATATCTTTTATGGTTTATCAAAATCGTTCATTTTATTAAAACCGTTGAAAGCAACATTTGGATTTCATCCACGCATCTGTGTCGGAACAATCAATATGGCCAGATTACTTAGTAATCATAGCTTCTTTTGACAAAGGAATTTTAATTTATTTATATCCAGAAATATAATCATAACCTATACATATCTCCCAATCCAATATTACAGTAGCATATAAAATACATTTGCCACAGAAAATACTCATATATTTGCAGTTTTTCGATTTCCACCAGTGTAGAAAAAATATAAAGATTTTGTGAAACCTTGTGCCTATCCTAAGGTGATGCCTAGCCTTCTTAAAGTACAGCCTTATTTCTATGAAATACTCGGTAGCTCGGAGGTATTTCTATATCTGATTTTCGATTTGCATAGACTTGCTCATGTTTCATAATAAATTCAGTTCGGGTGGAATGAGATCATGTACCTGGTTTTTCAAATTACACCTTCATATGACTTCTAATTTGAGTTAAAGATTGTTAGAATTATCCATGTGCCAAGATGTTTCTTGTAACAATGGTCAGCATTACTCGGTAACTACGACAAGTCTGTATTAAGCATTGCTTATTACAATTAAATATTAATAATAACATATTTTAGCTTCAGTACAATAGTCGCATTGGACTAAACTATTTAATTATAATTACGAGGAGCATAAATTAGCAAATACACTTGGAAAATATTTGTAACTAATGAGTACCCATAAAAATCCTGTTTCTATGGTAAAATTGGTGCGACTATATAAGGCGACAATATTGTTTTTCATATCCGACGCAACATCCAACACCGCTTTATATTGACTTGGTATTGACAGTTGTTCAACATTATTTTTCAATTTTCAATACTCTTTTTAAAATAAACAACGTATATTTAAAATCTGTCCATTATAGTCCATTTATAGTCAAATTGTATATTAATATTCACAATCCGTATTCAGGTACACCGACCTGCCTAATAACGGCATTTGGCATAGTGACTTTATTAAACTCTTAATAATACATTTGAATACAAACAACAGCGATGAGCAGCAATAGCAGCAATAAGTGGTGACTTAAGCTCTGGTTAATAGTGATGTCAAAACCTCTTTTATTTTAGCCAGTTGGTCAACGTCCTGGCGGGACAAAGCCGCTTATCGATCAGCCCAATTCCACTGGGGCTAATTGCCAACGATTGTCTCTGCTTTTATCCGGCCACTCTTTGTACTCAACGGCTCGTGATTCCATCGATGACTTGACTGATTCCGCCCTTCCACCATTGTCATAACATGGGGAATGAATGACGCGAATTATGAGCGCTTTAATTCGTATTATGCGGAAATAGAACGCGTGTACGCTATTTCAGCTGCATTTTTAATCGTATAATATGCATTATTTGATTTTTGTGTGCCTACTTAGTCCCTACTTATATATTATTTTTATACAAATATTAAACTTACTTCTTAAACAACTATAGCCAGAATATACTTTTGATCGGCAATTTATATACACATTTGAGTCTAGCAGCTAGGAAATAAACAGCTTGAGATTTGATCTCCTCAACTAGATTAAACTACAAATATTTGTTTCGGATGAGACCGAAAAGTCTCGGCGCTTCAAATACTTACTGTTAATGTGAGTTTAGAACTGTGTGTGACTATTAAGGGTATTTATTTACAAAGCACCATCCAACTATATCGTGTCTTTCAATCCGAAAGAAATATAACACCAAATTACTTCCTCGTAGCGCATCATGGACAGCGCGGAAGCAGCAGCATTAACAGCAGGCACAGGGGCCAGCGACGGTGCCCCGGGCTCCTATTATGACGCACGCTGGCTCAACGTGCACGCCGACGATGGCACGCTGGCAGCCCGCGCGCGGAGACTACTCCTCGCGCCTAGCAGACACTTCGACCACATCGCCGTCAACGCCAGCTACAGCGCAGTGCTCATGCCGCCTTACATCAATGTCGAAGGTAGGGTTTTTATCAGTTGACAAAGGAAGCTTTGTTATACAGCCTTATCTGGATCACGATACAGTCTAGACTCTAGCCAATTTTGACTACAGCCCCGATAAGCCAGCCAGACGACATCAGTGCCACTGTCTGAGAATGTTATTTTTTTTGCCTTCTTTACAAGTTGGATATATTTTTCACGTAGTTACCATCTGTCATACGCTTAATCAACCCTATAAAAACTTTAAGTAATAGCCCAATTTGCAGGCCATAATTCTTTATTTTAATACATAAGTACATTTCTCGGAACAAAAAATCAATGGCATAGAAAGGGCACATTTTTAGGGTGAATGGCAGTTACCGTCGTCAAAATTACAGCAAAATAAATGACTTTAGTAACCTACGTTACAAAACACAAGGCCTTTGTAAGGTTTCAGTAAGCCTATAATCGATTCTGATTTAAATCGACCAAAAACATTAAATTACAGGAAGCCGTACACAATAAAGTCTCAATGGCGATCCCGGAGGGAAAATCCTTCATACTTTACGCCATGTTTTATACAAAGAAGGGCAAAAATCATTAAAACCACGCCGTGTTTAATTCAAGGGGTGTAGTTTCAGTGCGCTGGGACCCAGCTTGGTTTATTTAACAAACCCCATAGCACACAGCCGAACCATTAATTTTTCCGGCCGGCGATCCAGGAGAAAGCAATCACGGTTGCTCAATGAACCAAGTTTGCCAATTACGTTTTTTTAATGGGTAGTTAAGGAAAATTCCCTAATTGGCCAAAACACTGTCAACATTTTCCGTGCAATGCGCTTTCTGTTACATTACACGACCGGATTTTCTTCACACTGAATACGATCGTATTTTAATAGACTAATTACAATTTTACATCCGCTGTAATAGGATTATTTCAATGTAATTGTATTTATTTCAATGTAATAGGAGTTCTTAATAAGGCTTTATGGTTTGTTATTGTTTTAACATTTTTTCATTTGATTTGAAATGTTAAATACTTAGATTTTATTATAATTGGTTTTAAATATTCTTATTCGATTACTTTATAGTTTATGGATTAGTAAAGTATTTAATTCTATTGTTACATAGATGGCGAGGTGCAAAACCAAATCGCGTGGTCGGAGCACTTGGACCCGCTGTTCGTGAATAATTACGAGATCGACCCGAGTCTCTCGTGGCAGTACTATGCGTCGTCCACTGGATTTATGCGGAGATATCCAGGTAACTAACGTGTATCCTATAAATATAAGTCAAGGAAATCGTGGAATATCAGCATTTAAAAGAGATTGCTGTTAGCGTTTGCACCGTAAAACAATGTTTTTTTCACATGCTGAAAATACGACATTTTTTTACTTAAATATCCAAAAAAATATGCACAGCTACATCTTCGGGGGTAGGTAGGGTTGCCACTACTTCCACCTTCATTTCACCACGCTTATATTTATTCCAAGACGACATAACTGGGGAACCTATCACCGTATCATGTAAAATCTCATACATGCTTGCACAAAACACTAAGTATACATTTTTCCACCAGCAATGTCCTGGCCGCCAGAAGACGGGTACTCGCACCACGCGCGTGATTTCTACGACTTCAGATCATCCAACTGGTTCGTGGAAGCGGCCACGTCTCCGAAAGACCTAGTCATACTTCTGGATGACTCCGATGACATCGGCTCCTCGTACTGGCGACTGGCGAAGGCGACAGTATCTGCACTACTGGATACCCTCGGACCAAATGATTTCGTCAACGTGTACCGATACAGCGACACTGTGTCAGAGATTCATTCTTGTTTCACGAAGATATTGGCTCAAGTAAGTTTTTATATAGTTTTGTTAGAAGTCTTTGTTTTGTTTTGTCTACTTGATGTTTAGCGTTTACTTCAGCTCATCGACTTTATAACTAAGCATCAAAGACGTGGTCTGCTGTGTTTTTTTATTCTTCAAACGATATAAGACACATTTCAGGATATCGTAGATTAGAAATACCGTACTAAACATTAGAGATTTCGGCGGTCCAATATATTTGTTTCAATGATGTTGGTAAGCAGGGTTGCATAGGAATTTTCTCTTACTATTTCATTCTGTTTGATAACCAATGGTAAACAATGATCATTTAGTTCTAGCAACTGTGCTTGTCCTAAATTGACATTAATGAAAACACAAAACGTGTAAGATCTCAAATCTTATATTCTTTGTTTCAAATCCTTCTTTTAATTCATTTCGTAATTTAATATATGATTACTATCGTAATATCATTAGTAAGATAGTACATACGTACTTATATTAGAAACCAACAATTCGACGAAACAAAATTAATCACGACCATAGTTATTTACCTACGGTCTTTGAAAAGTTTACGTTAAGTTTGCAATAATCATTTCACCAAATGGATATAAGTAGTTACTGGAATGAGACCGACGTTAATTAATGGTGTATCTGTACATACAAAGAAGTTTGGGCTAATATTTACATTTTACGCTAATTTGTAACTTTTTCTACATGAAACATTTTCAAGCGAAGTTTATCTTTATTTCTGCCTAGTCAAGATAATTAATGATGGTCTCATCTTCTGTAACTGTGACTTGAGCTCACCGCAATTTAACCAATTACCACTCAATGTAAGTTGTTCACTTACAGGCATTTTGTGGATGTCTGATGATATTGAAAATTAACAACAATTAATCACCATCCCCGTAATAGTTTGTTCGAATTATAATTTATATCAAAAAGCAATACATGAAGTTTATTAGTAATATTACAGGCATTGAACTACTCACTTCGAAGAAATAATTGGTCTTTTCATTTTGACTGGCTTTCAAAATCTTGTAAGCTATAGTAAGGCAGTTGGATGGGCCGCCCCGTTACTGCGTATTTCCGTAGCATGAGATTACTGCTCAAATGCATTGCGTATTATCCTCAGCTTACGTCAGATAGGCTTTCAGTAAACAACAATCAAGAGCAATTAGAGGACATAAGTTTAATTAAAACAAGGGTTGCCGGATACAGGTGGGTGTAACAAATTGTTTAACGTCAGACCTGATTTAAACATGACGTAAATTCCACGTCGAAATAACTTGCCTACCTGCGTATAAAGCTTTTAATATCGGTTGGCCCCAGTCAATTACCAACGCGAATTGCCCACGCACCGAATTGTTTATGTTTAGAACGCGAAGCCAGTCAATTACCACTATTGGAAATCATTGTTTTAATGAAATATTCAATGGGAGCGAGTCTATTTTATTCACTGTTGCAACGGCCAGTTTTACTACGCGCGTGAAATTTTACGTTCGGCTAATGCACATTTTAGCAGATGTTTTTTCTTTGTTATTGTGAATTTAGATAACCTTACTGCAATTTCCAATTAAATTATCGTCACAACGATATAGGTAAATGGTATTGTTAAATACGAAATGTATTAAATTATCCTTCCCTTTTTACATTAAGAAAAATAACCTCCAAAAATAGTTTATATCCCAACAATCAAATATTGCATCAATAATACAAACAGAATCGAACATGACTAAATGAACTACAGAAACGGAGAAACCAGGCCGAATAAACGTTCGTATATAAGAGACATCATAAACGGAAAATATATTACTCCTCCGCTAAATGCAGCAATGATGGAGACATCTGCGAACGGCGCGGGTTCCCCTGCCATATTAGGATAAACACACATTAATCTTGAAGCGAAATTGCCGGGTGTATCTTTCTACTACCCATACAGAGGATAATCGAAATCACTTGTATTAACATTTACATATATCAGCGACATGTAGAGATATTCCTAGAATAGTCGATACAGATTAATATTTTTTAAATTCACCATTGCCTATATGGCCTAATCCCACTGAATCGTACGCTCAATTGTAAAGGAGGCCCGTGCAGTGGGACGTATATGGGCTGGTAAATTGATGGTATTTGCCCTAAAATCAGGGTTTTTGTTTCTATTTTATACTCGTCACTGACCTATGGTCAGTACTTTACCTATTTATTACATACATATCGATTTTTAAATAGAATTATGTCTATTGCTAATACCTTCTTTTCAACAGCCCATAAAAACGGTATACAAATTGCAATAAAAAAAAATCAATCACCAGTTCTTCGCTACTTCAGCAGCGATAAAAATTCGGTCTCACGGAAAGTTTTAAATTGTCCAAAGAATTGTCGAGATTCAGTTTTTTCTTTTCAAGGCATCACCTGTTTTCTGTTGTACTTCAGTTGTAGCAACTTCCCATGGTGCTATGTCATATTTATTTAGAATTGCTGATTCAATAGTTGCGTGAATGAGATGTAAATTAGTTATTGTTGTAGTAGGAACATTCTAAAGACTTCGTCCTACTTTATTAAAAAGTTGTGCAAATATCGGCAACTGGAAACAAATCTTCTACAGTAACGAAACGATTTAGAAAACTCACTATTTCCTTCCACGAAAGACTAATTGTCCACAGTTCTAAAAAAACAGTAGGCAAACATAAATTGATCGAAGAAATATTATTTACAAATGGATTTCAATTCACCCTACATACATATTATACAGCATGTCTCATTCGGTCGAGACGGGGTAAGAAGTACCATCGGTTTTGTGTGCATTAATTTTGTACCAAGCGAGTTATAATAAAGTTGCCGTGCAATATGCAAATTAGCCTGCTATAAATTTTGCTGTAGTTTTGTGCAGATTTAGTTTTTCGTGCGCAAATGTGTGTTTATAATTTTGCACTCCACTCTTAATAAGGGCAGCAGTCATCTTTTTGAGGACTGCTATTTTTTTTATTACTTAAGTGAAAATCAGAAACTCGTAGAAATTAAGTATGCAAATAATACTCGTGATATATTTTGTTCTAATTTTCTAGTTTTCAGAATAAAGTGGAATCAATCTATGTTAAATATTGAAAGTAGAACATATATTGCATTAATTAATTTCTGTGAATGTAATTTTTGGCAATACCTAAAGCTATTAAATTTCTAAAGAATAATAGAAAATATACAAGAAATAGGGTTACTACAAAGTAATTCCTTCCTACCTGGCGTTGTACCAACACCGCCTCCTAATCTTCTCGCTCCGTCAGATCCTTGGCATCTACAATAGAGAGGCCGTTGATTCCCACCACTCAATCCCATTTCCCATCTATAGCACTTTAAAAGCAACAACGTTGATTTCTTTATTTCTAAAAAGAAATAAGAAAACTCACACACTTTCTATTTAACTCCTTTATTATGTAACCTATAAAAAACATATTACATTATCAACAACGCGTACGCGTACAAAAAACGAGGCTCGAGACATATCGATACAAGCTATATTCTATCACTTGTCAGTGAGCTTTCAAACTCCATAAATAATATTTTAATGTTCATTACGCGTTATGTATTGAGTTTAGACAACGACCTTTATACAAAATAAATTATAGAAGCAAATGCACGTATAGCGTGCCAGCGGCGACATTATGCGATCGTGATACTCATCGGTACCGAGTGCTGTTTGTACGCACGGTAATGGCTTGACCAAACTCACATTAACGTTACTCTAATAAAATCTGCTACATTCGATACCGCTTTCAACGGCCACTCTTAATGACACACGCCATACAATCATTCATTTTCATTAACTGCATATAATGTTTGTTTTTTTATTTGTATTTGCGTGTAATGTTGCTGTTAATCATTTGTTAATTATGTGCGGCCTGCGTCATGTAAAGTCGCCATTTTAATTGATGCAAAATATATCTAATCAGAAATAATCACTATATTCAAAATCTAGGTGGCAAATGTAGCTTGCTCAGAAATAGTAATAATATAATTTTCACTAGGTATCTTTAATAAAAAAAGTATATAATATACGCTTCCATTACGCTGCAACAAAAAAAGGAAATTGTAATCTATATTCATCGCTACAAAGTCTTTAACCTGCGCTATTATTATGGAGATGTTTATTTAATACGATACAATTCTAGCTTCAGCAGCAATAAAGTGGTTCACTTGCACAGTAACTGAACTGACGTGATAAGACGTTCCGCGTTTCCCGAAGAGACTACAAACCGAGCAGGTCTACATCAGAGGTAATATCATCGCCTCAGTTCGTAACTCGCGCAAAGTTTCAGGATAAAATCTGTGCTACAAAAAAAGGCTGAAACGCAACTAACACGTACAAGATGATGTGTTCAACCTTAAAACTTGCTACTTTAATGCGTGACTAGCGCTCCCTACCTACCTTCAGTAAACACCGAAAATAAATGCTTGACATCCTTAATGGTGATAGAAGAACACGCCGTATTAGAACGCGAATAAATCTTGATTTTATTGCCCTGAAGGCAATTTTATGGAGTATATAGGTACGCAAGTTGAACTAAGGTTATGAGTTATGACTTATACTTGCTTACGATTGACTTATGTCTGCAATAAAGTATTCTCGTTACTTACCTATATGCTAGCATCTATACGTGCAAGGGATAATATGAATGGATTACAACTACATAAAATCGGCTTTCATTCATAATTACACTTTGAATTATTTTTTTCTAACAGGGTATTTGCAAAGCAGTATAACATTTCAATTAAAAGTGAAACATCTGAAATCAATTCATTTGTAACATTGTTCCGTGCTACAGTTTAATTTAAATGTCATGCGGACCGGTACCGATACATGGAGCGCTCTCAAACCCAACTGAAGATACCCGAAGCTCTCCAACTCCCAACTTCGCTAATACACAATTCAGAAATTACCTTCACGGCAAACATTCCTCGCTTTATGTCGTCTGCAAATGTCATTTTGTGTATTTGAGAGTTGTTACGAGCCCAATTACAACCGGCGTGGTTATGCATAATATTAACAGGTTTGTAAATGCAGTGTATTTGTTTGATTACTTGCCTATTTACCGTCGGGAACGCGGACCCCCCTCGTTATTTGTCCTGCTTTCGTATTTGTTTGATCAAACTGATTGATTGGTTAATAAATCACTAATTATTTATTTTACTAATGGAATCAGCCGATGTTGTGTATTAGTTGATATCGTGCCTCAAACAATACGATCGATCTTTAAATAAGCTTCATATTCGACGGGCGCCCCTTATTTAACCCCTTGTGTTTACACTCGGCACAAGTAAACCGTAATAGAGGTTTTAATATTTAAAAAGGCTGTTATAATGTAATATGACTGTAACAATGATCGATTTTCCGTTATTTGTATTGACCTATAAAACCAAACACGTTGATGAAAGTTTCAACTAATAACAATAGAGCTTGTAGGCAAGTTTCAAGGTTTGCTGCAAGCGGCGCGCTGCAGGTTTGCAACCAATTCAACTTGCTAAGCACAACTTTGCTTGAGCAACTGTTATGTTGACCGAGGCGAGCGCAACAACACTCATTCTTTTACACGATACATTAATGTAACTATTCTCGACATTTATTGGAATTTAAATCCACCGGGCAAGTTTATCGAATCATTTTCATAACTTGATCTGCATCTTTATTATAAAGGATTCTATGTGTATATCGGTTTCCCCGCAAACTGAAAGACTGATTGTTCACTTTTGCATAATCTTAAAAGTATATTGTTCTATCATACCTACCCTTTTTAATTTAATATAATTGTCATTGCAGTGTTGAGAATAACACATTATTTATTTCAATAAACAACACTGTCTTGCGGTCTTCTTTATATTTTTTCTGCTGATTTTAATTTAGTTTTCAGTAAGGGCAGTAATATATAAATCTATACTTTCATTACTCTTTTTAAGATACTAAGCACGGCTAACATTGTGTATTGACATTGGACAGGTAGTAACTGAGTATTACAGTACTCCAACATGGATCTATGTTTATGTAGCAAAACTATTTTGGTACAGCAAAGATAACTGACATAAGTAAATTGTTTCAAATGTTGAGACGTATTATTTATAACAGTATTATTCGTCCATGGTTGCAGGCGGTACCGGAGAACATCCGCGAGCTGAAGACATCGATATGGAATGCAGAAGTGTCAGGAGGCGCCGCTAATCTCACTGGCGCGTTGACTACAGCCTTCGAAATACTGCACCGGGTAATGAGTTTTAAAATTATTACAATGAATGTCACTTTATATTTTTTCATACGTTTCCCTCATGGACTAATATAAAAAAATACGAGTTCAGCTAGTAACAAGAGGTGCTCTAATGGGATAAAATACTAGGGCACTAAAAACACGACGAAATATTTCAGAACTAATTGTATAAGTACAAATTACTATTAGACTAATGTTATTCAACGTTCTCCAGTACAACCGCACCGGGCAAGGATGCCAGTGCAACCAGGCGATCGCGGTGATAGGCGCCGGCGGGGGTGCCGCGGGGGTGAAGGGTGTTTTCCGCACGTGGAACTGGCCGCACATGCCGGTGCGCATCTTCACATACCGGGTCGGAGGCGACACCGCCGCGGGACACACTATGAAGGACATGGCTTGCACTAATAAAGGTTGGTTTCATTTTTACAGGCAGTGGTAGCTTTTATCTTATAAATGTGATAATACTATATCGGTTCATATGCCCCCCGCTGATAAATATGAGACTACTCTACAATCGAGAGTTAAAGAGCATAAGTCGTCGTGTAATTACGCTGGCCTATTGGGCTTGGGAGATTTCATATATTATACCATCGCTTTTTTTCCTAAGATCTGTATGAAGGTTTCTTCTTCATCTTTTCACTCACTGTGAATGTGTGTGATTGACTGTCACTAAACGCATGACTACAAAAGTCGGAGTTGCGTTCTAGGATTCAAACTCGGAGCCGCCGTCCCGCCACTTAGAACAAACAATAGATTTTATTGTTACGTCACTATCGTATTTCTTTAATTTACCCAATATATTAATACCCCATCTCGTTTACCTGAGTCCAGACCTTAAGTCTAAGTATTGACCTAACATAACAATTATATGAGGTTTACTAAAAAAACTAACGATAGCCATAAAACTACCATTAGTACCTGTCACATTAATACTTTTTTCCGTTAGCTGTTTTATTTACATGAAGTTATTTTCATATTAATGTTAATAGTGTGGTTCACGATTATCGGGCTAAACATTTGTTTGCCTTTTTTATTCGACATAATGCCCTTGGTATACACATACATAATTTATAAACTGTACTATAATTTGCAAGAGTATATACCGGGTATATCAAGACTGCGACCGAAAACGAAGCCAAGTGGTAGTTTCAGTGGCTCCAAACACGATGCAAATAAAAAATTCGCCATAACTGTGATAGATATTTTTTTAGAATTTTTTAAAAATCATCCTGTTTCGGTGGTAAATACCAAGTTTTTGCGAAAATAGTAATTTAAGCCCTTACGTACCATTGCGTGTTTAAAAATAAAGAGGTGTTCATCTTTATTTTAGGAAAATTATGTATTTATCACCCAAATACGACGACAAATAGAAAATTACAAAAAAAAAGTTGTCAATTTTTTGTGCGAAATTTTTCTTTGCATTGTGTCTGAAGTCACTAATACTACCAACTGGCTTCGTTTTCGGTCGCGGGCTTGATATACCCTGTATATCAATAATATTAAGTAATATAAGTGGACACCGCATTAAGATATTCGTGCCAGCCTCGGCAGTGAACTCAGTAGTCAGTACATGAATTTAAAAATTCATCATTAAGTCGCTATGGACTTACCCAATTGTCTCTTAACACTTAATTAATGCACGTTCTATCATCAGACGTGCTATAGTTCGTTTGTCTCGACTTAAAAATATTTTAAGCCTTTGACGTATTTGCAGTTAACTATATAACGTAAATAAGTGTCCCCGTGTTTAAATGCACTGTTGTGTTCCAGTAAGTTTAAATCACATTTTAGCCATCGTATCCAGCGCCTGATCTAGGGTTCTGACCGCCCTAGGCTAATTATGAGGACGCGCCCCCGCCAGATGCATTACAATGAGCCTAAAAAGTGGTACATATTAGTTTTGTTTTGTTAACACGTGTGAAAGTTTTAACATGATTCATACAACTTATAAAAGTTGTCAGATTGATCTGCAAGCGAAACTAACGTTGTCCTTTAATCTACACGATATTCAACATTTGCTTTGACTTTAAGCATTTTTTAAATATTTAAACTTCTGTTAAGATATTTAATAAAAACGGGACGCATCATATTATTGAAACAAGTACAATACAAGACAAGTCAGTCAGTTTGTTATACAGGTGCTTTTTAAAATTTTATTTATTGTTATAATCTCAGGGACTCGCAAGCTTTTTCAGTTCACAGTTTAGGTTTTGTGTTTTGTTTCCGTCTAGTTGAAATATGAAGGGTAAACCGTAAAAGCAATGACGCTAGTTCAATAGTGCATGTGAAGATAATATGTTAGCGCGCCCCCCCGATCCTCGCGCCCTAGGCTGCAGCCTAATTAGCCTAAGGGTTAATCAGGCCCTGATCGTATCCGTTGGACCTAATCAGACTTAATATCTTATGTCTCAATGCCGAGCGCAGTAGAATGCATTTGTAATTCATGGTGTTGTTCGATTTTGTTACGTCCGTGAGTAGTCACGTCACTTACCATCAGGCGAATGGCATGCTCGTCTCGACATTCATTGCAATAAAAGTGAGTTGGTTATAACGAAGTATTGTTTGTGGTAGGGTTCTACGTGTCGATCAACGAGCACGCGGAGATCCGCTCGAAGGTGCTGCATCTAGTGGAGGTGCTGGCTCGACCCCTCGTCATGTACCAGACCGTGCACCCTGTGCATTGGAGCCCCGTATATGTGGGCGGGAGGGTGAGTAATTAAAACATTTAAAAATGCTACAAAATGTGTGTAATAACTAATAGTCCACAATACTATTGAACAGAACCCTTTAATTACATCTTATTTACGAACTTAGGCTTTGCAGTGCCTGTGTAAAAAAAACAATCTGTTTAGATTAATAGTAATATGTACCGGCCTTCCTTGAAGTGCGTTTTATTCACTTTGTTACGCCAGTTTCAAGTAGTATATTGTAAGAAATGGTCAAAAATATGTACGTAATATTGTGCTGACATTACAGAGTAGCAGCCTCTCAGACGACGGGATGGGCCAGCTGATGACATCAGTCACCGTTCCCATATTCGACAGGAGGAATCACACGGTAAATGTGACAAACAAATATAAGACCTCCCTTATGCTCTTTTTGTCATATAGATATCATCTACACAACAGTAAGAGTGATAACTAGCATCATGATAAATAAGCTCATTATGAAATATGAACTTTGAAATTAAGTTGTCGAGTACCAGATGGAACAATATGCGAGATTTCGATTTTGAAATAAATAATTTGTCTAGTATTTGTATTTGTATTTGGAGGAGGCCTATGTCCAGCAGTGGACAATAAAAGGCTGATGTTGATGAATTTGTCTAGTATTGGTTAATTTCTCAAAAGCAAAAGTCTAGAAATAGAATAACACTGACATTTGTTACAGCAAAGGGAAGCAAATCTGTTGGGCATCGTGGGAACTGACGTCCCTGTCGACGAGATAAAGAAGCTCGTGCCACCATACAAGGTAAATTATATGTAATCACGTTATATATGAGTGGCAGTTATGGCTGAATGAAAATTCCTTAAAAGGTTGATTCATGATGTTTACCTGGGCAACCAAGATTCAATGAAATGTTTCTGGTAGGATATTTCATCTTACAATATAACTAAAAATAAAAATCATTGAATTGTTTGGATTGTTACAGTTGGGAGTAAACGGTTATTCGTTCATGGTGGACAACAACGGGCATGTCTTATACCATCCGGACCTGCGGCCGTTGGTACGTATTAATACAAAATATTGATTTAAACAAAAATAAAGCGACTTAAAAACCATTATTCAAGAATATTTTAAAAGTCGGAGGAGACCAAATGGTTCACATGTGATGTAAGAAATATTGAAAATAAATTCCAGAAAAAATATTATCTTGGATGTTCCATCAATTAACTCAAATGGAGGTCCGCCCTGAAACTTCATGGTTTACAATGTGCGGTCGCTAAGCAATAGTTTTTCGTTTTAAATTCGTACGATATTGTGATTTCATTGTAGTTGCTATCGCTATCGCTAGCGCCCTTTTTTAACTAAAAATATTTTTTCTTATTACAGCACACAAATGAGGAAGTAAGTCAAGAATTATTTTTTTATTGGATATGTTTTATTTGGATATTTATAAGATATTAATAAAAATGGTTTATTTCAGTACACAGAAACTCTAAGGCCTCTCTACTCTAGTGTAGACCTTACTGACGTGGAACTGCTCATGGATTCAGATGAAAACTCCAGAGTAAATCTTACTTCCTTGTTACTTGACGTAAGTATTCTACTTAGTTATCATTCAAAGGCTCTGTGTAACTCTCTACAGCCGTGTGGCAAAATCCTTCGAACAAAACAGAACAAGATCTTCTTCGCTCTCTTAAAAACTCCTCCGTTTTAAAGCAATTTCTTGACAAGTATGAAAATTCGTAAAATCCGCTAAATTAACGACGTCTTATTCACTTCAATCAGTCATCTTCTTTGATTAAAACATTATTAATGACTACTAAAATAAAACTTACTTTTCAGCTCCGACATGACATGATAGAACAGCGCGAAGGAGAGACAGAGATAGGCGTTAAAGTCCAATACGATAATATGCGTCGCGTGGCCACCAGGCGCCAGAGATACTTCTACAGCCCGGTAGATGGCACACCCTTCTCTCTAGCCGCGGTCCTGCCCGACGGATATGGCATGTACGAACTGCAAGCCGAACAGGAGGTCAAACATAGCCCTATCAACGGTAAGATCTTATGTCCCGACTATGTACAATGTCGTATGTCACTTACGATAGTCTTCAGTTTGTAACACAATTGTCGTATCTGTATATCAATGTTGGTGACGTCACAATTATTTGTTGATACTAATTGGCTTGAATATTCCACTGCGAAATTTCATCAAAATTGGTTCAGCACTTTGTCTTTTACACCAATATCAACTAATGTAAATAAATAAATAGTGAAATGCGACTTAAATTGTATAAACGTCATGTACAAATCTCATATGATAAACGTGGATACACTCCATTAGTTTTTAAGCTTATCATTATTTATATGTTTTGCTATGTTCCTATGCAGTCACGGAATATTTTAAGGGTGATAACTGGAAAATTCATCCGGACTGGTAAGATATTCTTTTTAAATTATGTATATGTCTTTTTTTTCATTTTTTTTTTTTGTTTTGAAATAATGTGTAAAATTAAATATCATGTATAATATTTATGATTTTAGTAATTACGATAGACAAAAATTAATATAAATTCTTCAGCTTTAATTTTAAGTTTCTTATTTTGATCGAATTATTTAGTTAGTTTATAGTATCTAGTTTAGGTAGAATATGATATTTTCCCTTAGGGTGTACTGCGAGTACGCATCCACGTCAGAACAAACATTCAATTCCCCGGAGGAGCAGTTGCTTCACTTCCTAACAAGAGCGGGCAAACCGGGCTGGAAGTGGATGTCGCTGCGCCCGCGCGCGCTCACACTGCACAACGCGCACAAGAAACAAGACAGAGATTCTTATTATTGTAAGTTAATACCGTTATTATTATAGTAAATTCATTCAAATTTTAGAACTTGGGTAGTCGTGGTTTAAATAGGAAGGCTCCAATTAATTGCAAAATACCATTAATTTTTCCAACGATAAAAACAACTACCTACAATTTATTGCTCTTTTTATTCCATAAAATCGTGCTTCCTAAATAGACCGAATAGTGAGAATTTGTAGTCTTAAAAGGGAATACATTTTACAAAGTAATAACAATTGAAATTGTAGCAATGGCAGATCGAAATAACCATGCAAAGATCTCTCTCTACCAACTCTAACAGGACCCAGCCCAAGCATAATGTTTAAAGTGTATTGAATCATGCCCGTTATTCTAAAGCCTAAAAGCATGATCAATTACATCATATTTTCATTTTATAAAGCGTATTTGATTTTGTTTCAGGTGATAAAACTTTAGTTCAGTCGCTCATCCGGGACGCAATGGTAATCAAAGAATTGGACGCTCACACTGGACACGCGAGCCACCACTCACAGTAAGTACACATTGTTATTAAAGCACGTTTATATGCACTTGACTAAAATAAAATAATACCGGTACTTGAGCCTTAATGAAATTTATACAACGCACGCAGAATAACTTGCTTCTGTAATACCGTTCTTGTGCGTCGAAAGTCGTATTTCAAATTATTTATCTCAGTACTGAAAATGAAGTAATACGAAATACTTTTTGAGCGTAATGGCTTACGCCAAACGCAGATCCTTAGTTTACATTTCTTATTAATAATCACGTTTCTTCAGCCATGTAGTTTTAACATAAGGGGCATTTCACGTGAAGCGGACAGCAAAAAAAAAGTGAGGTTCCAGAATTCGTTCATGTTCTGTTTATTTGTACTCCTAGAGGGTATGAACGTGAACACGAAATATTTTTTTCGTATGTGGTATAGTTTTTGAGTTATTGGTGTTGAAAGAATTGGAAAAGTTAGTGAAAGGGTTTTTTTGAGGCGATTTTTTTAATTGAAAAAATTAACAACAAAATACAATATATATCAGGTTATGTAGTTAAAATACAGTTCTTTATTATTTCTAATCGAGATTAGAAATTACTTTTATTTTTCTTATATTAAACGGGAAGTAAATGTTTCAAATCAGATTTTGAATAACTTGGCACGTAAAAATATTAATTATTTTTATTGTAAAATAAAGCTAATAATATATTAATTTTACTTTAAAAGTTGTAGAATGTTATCTTTATAAGTTTAGGAGATACAAGAGTAAAAGTACATAGATGCCGCACTGAGCGTGGTACCCGACGCTCGCGTAGGTCGCCCAGTCAGCAGTAAGGCAGCGTCTATCTGCCTTATTCATAGACGAATTTTATTTAGTTCACAAACGAATGTATTGTTCCTTTCGAAAGACTTTAGAATAGGGTATTTGACTCTTTTTTTTCTTGTATTATTCAAAAAGTATCCATATCCAAAATCTAGCTAACAAAGAATTTTGTAAATCCATTCAGAATTAAACAAGTCAGAAACGTTTTAAATCTTGTAGTGGGGGTAATAGAAAAGAGATGCAAAACAAAATTAGTGACGTCACTGTGCATTATAGTTCATTGTTGTGTGCGGATGTGAAAGGGACGGTAAGATATCCCCACTACGCCCCCTTTCATTTAAAATACTAATATTTGCCTCATGTTACAAGCTACTTTAATACTGTTTTCACAAAAATGTTTTGGGGGTTGAGGGTTCGCCGTATGAAAGAGTTTTGAGTTCCTGGTAATCCGTAGGCGTTGAATTTCCTCATTTGAGCAGTAATAAACGGCTGTTTCTCATAGTGCTGATTTTTCATTTAATTAAATAGTACTAATCTTCAATAATGTATTATGTTGTTTGTTTTATTTACTATAATAATATAATAAAATACATTATTATAAATATATCCACATTTTTTTAAATTAATTATTACTCCGAGCCAGTTCATATATATTTAAAGCCATGCTAGCCAAATCTGATTCTACTTACCTCTGTAGGGTTTATACATGACAATATGATTGCCTATATAGACAATATAAAAGCGATTTTTTAAATTAATTTATAACTTATGGGGCGTTATTCATAGACAGGTTAAAAACCTATTTTATTTATCTAATGTTTTGTCTCCGTCGCTCAAGGTGAATTCTAAAGTCTTTCGAAAGGGACAATACATTCGTTTGTGAACTAAATAAAATTCGTCTATGAATAAGGCAGATAGACGCTGCCTTACTGCTGACTGGGCGACCTACGCGAGCGTCGGGTACCACGCTCAGTGCGGCATCTATGTACTTTTACTCTTGTATCTCCTAAACTTATAAAGATAACATTCTACAACTTATAAAGTAAAATTAATATATTATTAGCTTTATTTTACAATAAAAATAATTAATATTTTTACGTGCCAAGTTATTCAAAATCTGATTTGAAACATTTACTTCCGGTTTAATATAAGAAAAATAAAAGTAATTTCTAATCGAGATTAGAAATAATAAAGAACTGTATTTTAACTACATAACCTGATATATATTGTATTTTGTTGTTAATTTTTTCAATTAAAAAAATCGCCTCAAAAAAACCCTTTCACTAACTTTTCCAATTCTTTCAACACCAATAACTCAAAAACTATACCACATACGAAAAAAATATTTCGTGTTCACGTTCATATCCTCTAAGAGTACAAATAAACAGAACATGAATGAATTCTGGAACCTCACTTTTTTTTTGCTGTCCGCTTCACGTGAAATGCCCCATAAGAACAATTAAAAGACAATTATTTTTAATAAAAGATCATATTCGCAAATAAATGAAATACGATTCCTCAGCAAGGCGGTATAAATATGTTGCATGATATAATTAAATAAGTTGTTTTAATTTCAATTTAAGTTACTTTTACTTTGATCACTAATACGTTTGTGTTTGTCACACAAATAGCCCGATAGCAACGTTAATGGCACTACTCACAAGGTAACGTAACAAAAATATTCGTCATTACAAATACATAAATACGCTAGAAATAACGGCGGATCACATAGGTCTATGTTTGGGCTAAATGAGTTATCTTTAGAGCTAAGGAAATTCTATATGTTGGTAAATTATTTCATTATATGTGTAACCGTGTGTGTATTTATGAAGAACTGTCAATTATCGAAAAAATAAGTTAATAATCAAAGTAGGAAATATGAAATGCTCTTTCATAGATACTTTTATTATCATCATCATCGGCCCCCGAATAGTTTCCACTTCTAAATTCTAGAAGAATAACATGCAATTGAACATTTTTCTCCGCTTTTTAGTCCATTGCCATGACTTGATATTATGTAATGATTAAGTTCTTTTATAGAATTGAATATGATTAGTCATTTTTAGTCGTGTCTGACTTTTTACAGTATTTGTTCGTTATTAAACTAAAATTTTAGGCTTTCTTTTTAAATGTCTTCAATACCATTAGCCTATAACAGTTAACACTCCATTGCTGGATATAGGCGTCGCCAAATGTTAACCACCAAGCCCTTACAAAATCTTTAAACAAGGATGAAATAAAGTTTGTCAAGCGAAATTGAAATAAGCTCCGATGACTGAGCTTAATCCAATATGAACCTATCCGATAGTTTAAAAAAACAATGTCATATTTTTTAAAATAAAATTATCGTTAATTTAGGTAATTGATGGTTCTTACATAGTCACATGATTTAAGCAATGCAACCAAGGACAAGGTACGGTATAATATGACGGACTAATAAAGTGTTCTTTCCAGAATTTTTTAGCGCACCAGGATCTAATGTTTTTTTTTTGTTTTCTTAGTTCTTAATATTCTCTTAATATTTGCTAGATGTAAAATGATAACGTATTATTAAAATATGTTAAATCTCAAACGGTTTATACGCCAATCAATTACAAACAATATGCGCGATCACTGGTTTGAGGTTTATATCGTATAAAACTGCTAAATCCAACCGAGCCGTGAAGAGCAAGCACAGTTATTGCCAATAAACTACTGGACTACTTTCATAATACAGCACAAATATAATTTTAGATTCTAGCTATAAATCTAAGTATATAAGTTGGTTTCATTGGTCCATTTTTCCTACAACCAAAAAGAAAACTGGCTAGTTTCCAATATTTTAACGTAGGTATAGATGTTAAAATCTGTACACCGTAAACTTTATTTTAATAACCATCTAGATATGCTAGAATTCATTATTCTACACTACTTAAAGAATTGCTAATTAGTTTTTTGTTGGTTGAAATCTGTACACTTATTTGTCACGTATATAATTTTATGTACCCAATACCCCAATAAGTAGACGTCCCAAAGCTGATCAAAACGTAATCTGTAAATGTTTTTGCAGGCAGGGCAGATTCCACAAGTTCGTGGTGACTCTGTCCTTCATCGCCACTCGCAGCGGGCTGCTCAAGTGGACTGAGAACATCAACACTTCAAGGAGTTCAGATTCCGTTGAATCGTAAGTCCAATCTAATGTTGTTTGGAACTTTTGTCTCCGAAAATATATGTTTAGGTGAAATTATTCTAGGTTGTCGCACTCTCCTGACTCCTTTAATCTGGATCTGAGAATTTAGTACTTATTATAGATGATGAAGTATCGCGGTATAATTTAATAATATCTACTGATATCTACAACTCCTCCTACAACTTTGACAGTGTCATCATATTATTATAAATCAATTTTCAGGCATTTCAGCGAGAAGTATGCAAGAGCGTTTGACTCAGAGTGGTACCGTCGTGCAGTCGAACATCACGCGATAGAACCTGAGAGCTTCGTCTTCTCGGTGCCGTTCCGTGATGGATCAGAAGCCGAGGACCTTAGTGGAAGACCACCTTTAGTATTGGCTACTCACGCTGTGTTCGTAGAGTCGCGAGGACATCGCGCCCCGGCAGCGGTTGTAGGTCTTCACTTTCAGCTGGAGTCGCTGGCTAAGCATTTCTTGAATGTTACTTCTACGGTGAGTAGTAGAAAAACTTGATATCCTTACTATTATTATTATTGCAGATATAGTTTTAAACACTCTTCTTAATAAGAAATATTTAATACATAAACAATTAATTAAAGAGGTAGGTATATAGTCTAGCTAATTAATATAGTCTTGACCGTTTCTCTAGTGTTTATTTTTTATTTATAAACAATCTTATTTGAACTTTACTTCTAGTGTACCGCCGGAACTGTCTGCAAGAAAACTTGCGCAGGCGATGAGCTCGACTGTTACATTCTCGATGACAACGGCTTCATCATTCTCTCGGAAGACGTCTCTCAAACCGGCCGCTTCTTCGGACAAGTCGACGGCACCATAATGGACTCCTTAGTCCAGGACAGAATCTATAAGAAAGTCACCGTGCACGATCATCAAGGCAGGTGCCCAGATTCAAGAAATCCATTTAGTGGAGACAGTAATAAACTATCGGTAAGTTACTCAATGAGATAGTAAAAGTGACAATTTAATGTGTTATTGGAATAGGAAGTCAAGTAAGAAAAAAAAGGGAATAAAATCAATTTAATAAGAAATCTATTTGACAGCCAATGAAGCCTCTCTCCTGGCTCGGGAACTATCTAACAAGTCTGCTCGCAGTTTGGTTTCCACTGTGGGACAACACCAAAGTCCACGCCAGGCCGTACACTGAGGACGAAGCCGGTAAGAATTTAACCAAACTATCACCCCACTATTTTCCACGCAGAATGAGTAAGACAAGGTAATGGTAGGGAAAAAAATGATTACAGATTACGAAGACTATGAGAGCGAGGACGTTGAGACCCATGAAGAAGTGGAGAGAGATCGTGGAACTTATGAGATTATAATAGACGGGTTGGGGGAGAGTTCTCGTGACGGGGGCCGTTCCGCGGGGCCGCCGGTTATGCAGGGGCCTCCGCCTGGGGCTACACATCGGGAGCCCCCGCGGGAGGCCGCACGCTCAGCTGCTGTTAGACCCTGCGACACCAGCGCTGAACTCTTCACTCTGCAGTCCACCAGGCTCAATGCTGCACAGCCGCTTAAAGGAAAACTTACCAATTGTCATAATTCTGGGTGCGAGAGGTGAGGAAAATAATATGTTGTTTTGTTTAAAGTATGTAGAGTTTCTGGTAGAGTTTCATATAGTAGGATTTTCAATTCGATAAACGTTGATAAACAAATTGAGTTCCCTTTCAATATTCTTCTAGTCGAGCCCCACAGTCAGCTAATTGTTATTAGACCTCGAAAAAATTGCATAAGTAACTAATTTATACAATGAGAGATAAATAGTATCTCCCTAATCGACAGCCTATCAAGACAGCACCGTACCTACTTACCACCTTATTTAATGTAATTTATTTAAATTCTTATAACTACACAAAATCGAATGTATTCAAATATAATTGTTTTATCGAGATTATGATTTATTTTGTACGTCACGAAGAACTTTTCGTTGTGAACCGCTGAACATAGGCGTCCCCCGAGGATCTCGATGAGACGGATACGTTAGAAAAATCCGTAAAACTAGTTACATTTCAATGAGTAACATAAGTAAGTTTATTCACGCAGGCCGTTCAGCGTGCAGAAGATCCCGCACAGCAACCTGATCCTGCTGGTGGTGGACACGCTGTGCCCGTGCGGCGCCAAGCGCCTCGACGTGCGCGCGCGCGAGCCGCCGCGCCCGCCCTGCCGCCGCCGCGCGCACCACCGCCGCCGCCCGCACCACTGCGTCTCCTACCACCCGGAGGTACAGCCACACTACACGCCATCTCTCTCCCCCACTCTCTGTCTGTCTGTCTGCTTTGTGTATAAGTGCCGAACCAGTTAAATTCCTTAAAAAAATACCTAGTCTCTTCTGTCCATGATCACAAATAGCCATAAGCAAGAATCTGGCGAACAACTTATCCTTCAATGAAAATTAAATACTCGTAGTGCACCACCATTGCCTCCAGTAAATAATTAGACCTTACACCATTTTCCCCGACTATAACTGGGTAATGGTTAATGATGTAGTATGTAGATGCTTTCACACCTCTTAAAGATGGAGGCCAGGAGGGCCATCTCATCAATAAGACGAAAACCGATATTAAAGCAATTAACTTCCCATCAATTTTCTACTGATCAATATTAAGCCGGCCACAACCGGTAGCTTTATAAGCTTTCTAGATACATTTATTCTATTTATTGAATAGAATAGTTATATTAGCATACAATAAAAATATACTCCATGACCAAATGGCTTACAGGTTTTTTTGTATTGCAGGAAATCGAGATCCAGTCGTGCGGGCGCGGCGGGCGCGCGGCGCCGCTGGTGGCGCTAGTGTCGCTGGCGGCGCTAGTGTCGCTGGCGACGGCGGCGGCGCGCCTGTGCACGTGACTGCACTAAGTCGTCACGTTTTGTTTCAGTACAGTCAACACTCAACAGTGTACACCGACCCGCATGGAGCTTGCACACCTCGAGTGTTATGAACTATAGCATTTGTTTCAAAACGAACGGATTTCCTTTACGAATGAATGCTTCGGAGGTCGCAATCCAAGTGTTCGAGTATGTGTGATTCGGGTACTGTTTGTATGTAGTGTGCGATCACGTGATGATTGTCGTGTGGCTGCGGGGCGTGACGTCACCGCGCACGCCGTGACGTCACGGCTCGGTCCCACGATATTTGCATATCGCGAGGGTAGAGTTTTGATCAATTTACCGACTGAAGTTTTGGTCCGACCAAATGAACTTTTGATCTTGTTTTGAGACAGGATAATTTATTCGGATTAGGATACGATAATGAGTAAAGTATTTTCCCCTCTCAGTTAAGTTGTCAGTTTTCACGTTCATAATGTAACTAATGCGAACGCATACAGTATGAGTAATAGGTAGGTAACGAATATCTTGTTAAATTTAAATTGGAGATTATCACAAACTTGGAGAACTTATAAATTATAGCTAATGTTAATAGGTAATGAAAGATAAATAATTAATGTAAAAAATATAACGATATCGTTTGAACTGTTTTAGAAAATTTTACCTATGTTGATACCTAACTCTATTTATTTCTTAATATCTGTCATTCAAATTATCCAAACTTATTGAATAGTTGCATAGATTTAATGTAAATATGAAGATATTTTGTTGGTAGGCAATTTCTTTGCTAAGTTTATGTGTGCCTGTGTAATATGTAAAGGCCGTTTTGTCGTCGAGACGGCGTCGCAGCGCCATTTTGAAACTCACCAAATTATCTAACTACTTTACAACACCAACTAGAAAATTAAAGTATTCTTGGTCAAGTGTAAGCACCATTATAGATTAATATAATGTCGGTGAAGCGCGATGCCACGCCGGTCTGCGACGACTCTCCATTTCTAGTCGTTAGCAATTTTCTCGCCTAATCTTGAAATAATATCGTCGAGAAACTGTAAACAGTTTCGTATTTTTATTGTAAATATTTTACTAACTTAAATGGCCTACTACGATTTTAAGGAAGTGTGTTGCTAATATTTATGTCGTTTAAATTCGACTTCTGCTGTCATATAAGGTAACGATCGTCATATCGATGTCACAGTCATGATTTGCATATCATATGTTTGTTATATTATATACTACGCACAAAAATTAAAGGATATTTTTTTTGATCAATTTTTTTTGGTGTTTTTTGAGAGTCTGTATCTTGGAGAAAATTGATTGTTAAGAAATTCGGAAACTAAAAATTGGAAGCTTGAAATGTCTATTTTGCAGATCTGTGATCTATTTCTTGATTGCTTGCTTGGTTGATAAGCAATCGTAGGAAAACCAACGAGAAAAAAAAAATCCAAAATTTTTCTGGATTTCAAAACCGTGCATTTACACGGGTAGTATTTTTTTGGTGACATCATTATAAAATTCCCGTAGATAATTTAATTGCCTTTAATTTGATATACCAGAAACCTCCGTGACATGATTTGGAGCTGACTTATGGTAAATCAAAGTAAAAATGGCCTATCACACTTTGACATTGGATTACTCCATGAATATCACTCATGGGGAAAACAAAATCAGAATTTTAGTAACTTCAAAACATGCTCTATAAGATGGTATTAAAGTCTTATGATAATAAACAGTATTTCTAAGTAAAATTATTGATTGAAAAAAAGGTAAAAAAACGGTTATTTATGGATATTCGGAAAACACTGCATATCTTTGGATAAAAGAAACAAACGAAGGATATCGTCGGTAACTTTTCAACCTTAAAGTATTCTAAAGACACTCTGAAAATTTCAAACTGCTCCGATTTGATTATCTTAGTGTTCGGAAGGTTTGAACTTACTGCATTCGTCAAAATTGTCGTAATAAGCATTTTTCGTATGTGATCGATTTTTGTCACTTCAGAATGCATTTTTTGGTGATTATCCATATTCTTTTAATCAAATCATTTTTTCTAACGTTTTCACTATTCTCCGCAATTGTAAAAAAAATACTGGCACTGTTTTACCTCCGGCATTAGCGTTACCCAAAGCGTACTACGGGGAGGTTGCGTGGTCGGATTTATAGTAAAACAGTGCCAGTATTTTTTTTACAATTGCGGAGAATAGCGAAAACGTTAGAAAAAATGATTTGATTAAAAGAATATGGATAATCACCAAAAAATGCATTCTGAAGTGACAAAAATCGATCACATACGAAAAATGCTTATTACGACAATTTTGACGAATACAGTAAGTTCAAACCTTCCGAACACTAAGATAATCAAATCGGAGCAGTTTGAAATTTTCAGAGTGTCTTTAGAATACTTTAAGGTTGAAAAGTTACCGACGATATCCTTCGTTTGTTTCTTTTATCCAAAGATATGCAGTGTTTTCCGAATATCCATAAATAACCGTTTTTTTACCTTTTTTTCAATCAACAATTTTACTTAGAAATACTGTTTATTATCATAAGACTTTAATACCATCTTATAGAGCATGTTTTGAAGTTACTAAAATTCTGATTTTGTTTTCCCCATGATTGATATTCATGGAGTAATCCAATGTCAAAGTGTGATAGGCCATTTTTACTTTGATTTACCATAAGTCAGCTCCAAATCATGTCACGGAGGTTTCTGGTATATCAAATTAAAGGCAATTAAATTATGTACGGGAATTTTATAATGATGTCACCAAAAAAATACTACCCGTGTAAATGCACGGTTTTGAAATCCAGAAAAATTTTGGAATTTTTTTTTCTCGTTGGTTTTCCTACGATTGCTTATCAACCAAGCAAGCAATCAAGAAATAGATCACAGATCTGCAAAATAGACATTTCAAGCTTCCAAGTTTTAGTTTCCGAATTTCTTAACAATCAATTTTCTCCAAGATACAGACTCTCAAAAAACACCAAAAAAAATTGATCAAAAAAAATATCCTTTAATTTTTGTGAGTAGTGTATATCTTGGATTATCAAGATCTCGACTATTACAGTAAGTTGGGTGGCTGAATCTGACGTTTTCGAGAAGACACCGCTACAGGCATTATGTCTATATAGCTACAGTTTTGAAAACCTTCCTAGCGCAGAAGGCGAGAAGCCGACTGTGAAATGAGAGACACCAGAATCGATTACAGCACTGTGACAAATATTTGTATAATCAACAAATATTTGTTTCAGATCCTAGTGGAAGTTCATATTGGAATGTTCAATATATTTGAAACGGCTGCAACCGAGAACGCCAGATTCTAAAGCCCTAAATTTTAATTTCACGCATTTGAATTCTCAGGATGGATTTAAATGTATGCATATTACATTGTTTGTAACTAACCTAAATATGAATGTTATATAGAAAAACCGTGGCTCGACTGTGAAAATAAATCGCATATAATTAAATATATCAACAAACGTGACAATAGCGGTTGCATTCTCACAGTCGGGCTAGCATGTACCGGGTGTCTACGAATAGAAATTTTATATATCATAATAATAGTCTATATAAATGAGTATACGGCTTGCTATTGTCCGTTTTATTGCATACTTTTAAATAGTACAAAAACATATTTATTAATAGTTTACGGATATCGAGTGCCAAACCACAGTTTCCAAATTTGCTTTTACGGAGGTTTAATGTACGGGACCGATAGTTTACAATTCACATGCGTGTGATTGTAATTTGTAATATAGATTTGCTCGCGGGAGTCGGGACAATAGCAAGCTCTTTACGAAATGGAAAAAGGCGCACATTATATGAGCGTATCGTATTAATTTCTGGCCTTTACACTCGCTCTAAACATTTTTGTATGAATGTGATAAATTCAAGAGTGGCGTGCAGTGGTGGACGCATAATTACCAACTTAAAGTAGGTTAGTAAATATTTACTTTTTAAAATTAATAGTTTACTTAATATGTTTAAGAAAAGGGCAATAATTCTAGAATTTATTGACACATATCCAAAGAATATATCTCAGATAAATTATATGGACAATATTATTATTTAATTGATGAGAACATTATGTGGTAGTTTTGACGTATCAAATTTTATTAAATTCGTATTTTAGATATTAATAAATATGCTTAATTATGTGCGCACCACTGAAGTCGATAGTGTGGTAATGAGGCCAGTTTTTAAGAGTTAAACCAGTCGTAAATTATCTTTATAGTACGCCTGGGTTGTTTAACCACACAGAACATTCATTACAGTAACTGATGGCAGTACTTCCATAGCATTATAAACATAGAATAGTAACATATCAGAACTTATCAAATACCAATTTATATTTAAGGAATGATTACATAACTTCCCGTTACTTATTTCAGGATTTATTTTTGTTTTCAATAATTTATCAAAAGTACTATCAATTTTGTAAAAGTACCTATCTATATATATAAAAGAGGAACCTGATTGACTGACCTATCAACGCACAGCCGAAACTACTGGAACTAGGAACTTGAAATTTTACACAGGGATTCCTATTGTGACGTAGGGTAGCACTAAGAACGGATTTTGGGGAATTCTACCCCTAAGGGGGTGAAAAGGGTTAAAAACTGTTGTATGGAAAATCTAAACCATTAAAGTTACAGTTGTCAAACTTGGCAGTTTAATAAATCATTCAATAACAACAATAATTGCATACTTTATGTTTCTAAAAAATAACATTAGAGGGGTTAAAATAAGGGTTGAAATGTTTAGAAACTGGGTGTTTTCCTTCCTACCCGATCAACGCACAGCTGAAACTACTGGAGCTAGAAACGTGAAATTTTACATAGCGGTTCCTATTGTGACGTAAAGTAGCACTAAGGAAGGATTTTTGGAAATTCGACCCCTAAGGGGGTGAAAAGGGTAAAATACTGGTGTATGGAAAACCGAAACCCTTGAAGTTGCAGATATCAAACTTGACTTTTTAGTTACTCATCTAGAAACAAGAAGAACTGTATACTCTCTTTTCTTATAATTAACTCTAAAGGGGTGAAAATAAGGGTTGAAGTATTGTAAAACCGAACTGCTGGATCAACGCACAGCCGAAACTACTGAAGCTAAGAACTTGAAATTTTACACAGGGGTTCCGATTGTGACGTAGGGTAGACTAAGGATGGATTTTTGGATATTCATCCCCTAAAGTGGTGTAAAGGGTTAAAAACTGATATAGGGAAAATTTAAACCGTTAAAGATACAATTGTCAAACTTGGCACTTAAGTTATTCATTCTACGACAAAAATAATTGCATATATTGTTTATCTAAAATTAACCCTAAAGGGACGAAAATAAGGGTTGAAGTTTGTAAAACCGAACTGCCGGATCAACGCACAGCCGAAACTACTAAAGCTAGGAACTAGAAATTTTACACAGGGATTTCTTTTATAACGTAGGGTAGCACTAAGGAAGATTTTTTGGAAATTCAACCCCTAAGGGGGGTGAAAAGGGTAAAATAAATTTGTATGGAAAACCGCAACCGTTGAAGTTGCAGATTTCAAACTTGACACTATAATTACACATCTAAAATAAAAAGTAAGTGCGTACTCTACTTAAATTTAACCCTTAAAGGAGTAAAAATAAGGGTTGAAAAATTTGTATAAAAAATAAAACTGCTGAAGTTATTCTTATGAATATTTAACTTTTGTCCTTTTCGAACGACTTTTCAATTCAGTTTGAGCGAGAAAACAAACATTCGATACCTAAAATAGGTTTTAAAATTGTATATGAATAAGGCCGTTTATGTATTGATGCGATTGGTCTCAAAATCGTTCTGAGTTCCGATAATCTAAATTTGTATTCAGATTTGAAAATGTTGGCCGTCATTTTGAACTTTTTATTTATTGATCCGATTGGTCTCTGAATCGACAACTGACGGACCCATTGATCCGATAATCTAAACTCAGAGTCAGAATTGGAAATAAAAATGCTGCACGTTGATTTTTGTTAAAAGTTTACGTAAAGGTTATAATGGCATAGTTTTAGCGATATAACGTCTACATTATCTTAAACACGCAGACGAAGTTGCGGGCAAATGCTAGTATGTAATATAACTATCATTATTACGTGTGATTTTCGCTGTTCTATTATCAAGTGTTAGTTCTAAAATTAATTTTTATTTGCGTAAAAGAATCAGTTACTGTAATGAATGAGGCGCTTGTGAAGCAGTTTAATGCTCAAGTACAGTTAACATAACGAAGGCGCATCTGAGATAATGTACATTGTGTATAATAGTACAGTAAGGAGTCGATTTAATGGCTTAGAGGAAGTTTAATCAGGTGAGTGGCGGACGACTGGTGTATTGAGTGCTTCTAGTAAGCGTCGAGTCTTCCATAGCAGTCGGACGCGTGGAGCGAGTGTTTACTGTTACGTCTAAGTATTAAACGATAATAATAGTTATTATAGCATAGCCGGAGCTCGCGTATTGGGCGGTGTGCAGATATTTTTACTTGCACTTCGCGGGATTGAGTTCTACGTAACTATAGACACAAAACAAATACCTCGTTTAGTTACTCGAAACGTAATAGCTAGACAAAATTAACGTTTATTTCGCGTTTAGTTGTCGAACATATCAATTCAGGCACCAAATAATAATTATATCGTAAGCGGTTTTTAAATGTTTTCGTATGTGATTTTTCACGTAATTGATAAAATGGTTTTAATGAGATTTGTATCGATGTTCACGTAATCCCTCGCTTTACGGATATACGGCAAGCGCAGTGGCAGGTGGCAGGCTGTGTTGCAGTACCTCCGCAGTGCGCAGTACAGTGCAGTGTGCAGTATACAGCATACACCTCCTATGCAACGCTAAATGGTTCTCTGTAATATCACTGTCGATCCCTTGTTAAAGCTTTTTAGGAATATAATCAAAATTGTCGGTAAATTTCGAAATTATATTGAAATTTTGATGTCACTGTTTTGAAATTTATTTTTATTATAATTAGTTAAAATTTATAAATAAATATAGTGAATCTGATTGGGCACGGCCGACCGCGTGGTCACGGTTCTCTAGTGTAATTATAGTAAAATACTGTTCTTTTTGTTACTTGCCAGTTCATGCTATAGGTATACCGTAATTACAACAATAAAGTTCTCTTATAACATTGTGAATATTTGTTTTATTTATATTATGTGTGTATTCATTCACCTACTATATAGTAACACTCAAATAAAGAAAACACTCACCACACTGACTTGAATTACAAAAAAAAGCTTTAAAACAAGCTAAATGAAATAGAAAAAAAAATGTTTCACTTTTATAGAATAAATGGGGGTAGGTATTTAATTAAGATGGTCATTTTTTGGATATTTGTCAAATATGGCGTTCGTTTTGTAAATTAGGCATATAATTGAAGGTAATTCTAACCTATATAATTTTCTAGATACCTGCAATCTCACCTTAAAAAGTACCAGGAGAGCATGGAATGTAAGATGTTACAACACGATCTTGTGGCGAAGTTGTGTTGCTCTAAATTACCTGCAATACCAATGAAAACTACTAGGGCAGTATAGAAGATAAGAGTGTCACCCGTTCTTTCGTTGTACTTGTGTCCAAAGAGAATATAACACTATGTTAGCTTGTGTCAACAAATTGCATGTTGTGTCACCAATATTGCAATGTGAACTGAAAAAGTACTAGGAGACCATAAACAGAAAGAGGTTATACCGTGCTCTTGTCATATATTTTTTCAGCTACCCTCAAATACCAACTAAAGAAAAGTAACAGGATGTGTTGATCTCTTTCCGAGCTATGTACTCCTGGTACTTTTTCAATTATTTACTTTTATCAACCAACCCAACCACCATATTTTAGTAACGTGATTTTGACCACCAACCCATTATCAACAATTGTTTGAAAAGCGTAATTGTCTAACCTAACCGATAATTTTCATGTAGACAGTGTAGCTGGCCCCTCGTTTTTGATTCATATTATCAATTTTTACATCATTTGTATGACCTTTTAGAAAATTTGAGAAATCACGATTTTAATGAATCAATCTCCGTTCAAATTCTTCATAAGACTTTGGAATCAATAACAATGTTACCACTAATCACCAATTTTTGTAAGGGGCGGTTTGAAATACAATTAAAAAACAACTGTTTATAAAACATACAAGTTTAATAACTCATATATTATGTATATTTAGACATACAGGTAATTAACATAACAGTCATAGTTCACATGTAGAGACTGGCGGCGAACACGATGTCCCTCTTGAGCAGTTTGATGGCGTCGCTGAACTTATTCTCCAGGTCTGTGTTGCCGATGTTCTTGGCTGCTTGACAGAGTTGCCGTAACACTTCTTCCAGTCTTCTCATGCATCTGATTATTGAACCTGGGAGATAATATCCAGTGTTAAGTTTCGAATTGTATTTTTCCAGTAACTGCATGTACACAGGCCAGCAGATTACTAAATTGGCAGTGGGCAGGGTACTGATGGTTAATGAGGCCGAAAAATTCTTAATGGTTTCTTAGATTTACGCGAATGTTACACATTAAAATAAAACTATTGACAACGATAAATTCTTGATACGGCCAGGTAGCGCAGCATCAGATGTCCACCCACAAGGTGTCCGTGGTTGCAAACCTCTTTCAATAGGTCAATATGGAAAACATTGAGAAACGCGTATGCCTTCACAGCGCAAATTCAGCAATGGATTTTCTATGCCTGAAGATGATATTGACGACTAGCTGTCGCCTTTGAATTTAATTTAGCTCTCGTCACCGATTGGCACCCTCAAGGTTTCCAGAAAGAGATTGAAATTGTTTATTTTATACTCATTGCAATAAACATTAATTCAAATGGATTTAATTGTAAATTGATGTGGTTACCTTCGAACACGTCAGTCATCTTGCATATCTGCAGGAAGGTGGCGCCCTTGGCCCAGGCGAGCACGACGTCCATGAGCGTGCACTTGAACTTGCCCACGTACTCGTCCTCGTCCAGGTCCATCTTCGCGTCGATCGACACTTTCGCTATCCGACGGGCGAACTCCTAGAAAATGTATATATCTGCTTAGTACAAAGTTCAGGAAAAATCCTAGTGGATTTGGAAGTATACATATTTAAATTTAAAAAAGAGACTTACCTTTGTGGCGCAGTTGTACTACGATATGATTGCAAAGCTGAAGTCTCGGGTTCGAGTCCCGGGTGGGGCAGTGATATTGGATCTTTTTATTCATTTAATCAGCCCGGAGGCAGGAATTTGTACCCGATATGGCGATAGGCTAAAGACTCGATCTTAATGTGGGGTTAGGACTATGCATGTGACTGTTGGGTGTATTTATGTCCGCTCCAGTATACTTCAATGATTGGGAGTGTATTTTAATGAATAAGTACACACTATGGTCACATATTATAATATAGTCCTGAATCTACATCAAGATCGAGTCTTATATTGTAGGTGTCAGAACGTACGAGACACTTCTCGGTCGCACAAACGCCCAGACCAGAAACATATGCCTGTGACATACACAAAAAAAATTCTCAGTGCGGGGATTGAACCCACAGCCTTTCGTTTCACACACGTCGTCTAACGGCGCCACAGAGGCTGTCCAATGCTAAATAATAGTATGTAAAAAGTATCGATAATCGATTTTGAAACATATCAATAATAGATCTATCTGTTTTGAACATGATTACATACCGGGTATATCAAGACTGCAACCGAAAACGAAGCCAGGTGGTAGTTTTAGTGATTACATACACGATGCAAATAAAATTTTCACCAAAACAGCGACACATATTTTTTTGATTTTTTTAAAATATCATCTTGTTTGGGTGGTAAAAGCCTAGTTTTTGCGAAAATAATAATTTAAACCCTTACGTACCATTGAATGTTTAAAAATAAAGAGGTCTACATCATTATTTTAGAAAAACTATGTATTTATCACCCAAATACGACGATTAGTAAAAAATCACAAAAAAAAATCGATTTTATTTGCGAAATTTTTATTTGCAGTGTCTGAAGTCACTAATACTACCATGGCTTCGTTTTCGGTCGCGGTCTTGATATACCCTGCATACGTTTGAAAGAGTAAAACAATAGAAAATAAAGATATAGTAAGATGCGAGTGCGCACCTGCAGCTGCCGCAGCACGCCGCGCAGTTCGTCGCCGGCCACGCTGGGCTGCGCGGAGTTGTCGTCGCACACGAAGCAGCTCACCAGCGCCGCGCTCTGCTCGCTGCTCAGCGACGAGAACACGCCGTTGAAGATCAGCTCCGTCAGCAGCAGCTCGTCCGCGCTGGAACATGCACACACTACCTTTCAATATCACTTTACTAATATGTTTATATTTATTAAGATGACTATTTATGAGTAGAATAGGCTTAGAAGGTAATATCTCTAAAATTAGATGGCTGGGGATTAATAATAAATAGCTTCCCGCTCAGCATATGCCACGGTTAGCCTGGAATATGCGAAGATGGGCAGCAGAAATATTTGAAGCTTTAGAATTATTAAACCCCTTACATCTTTGAAAAGAGACGTTAGCAGTCGTTGAATAGATCAGCATAATTTTGTCAAATGGCATGAAGTAATCATCTATTCCTCACAACTCCAGTGATTATTCGAACCGCCTTGCGTTTACCATCAGATACAATCGCTTGGCAGTTTATGTCAAATAATTAAACTTTATGCACCACTCATAAAACATTCATTTCACTGATCCATGGAAACAAACGAGGTTCAAAAATATCTAAAATAAAAGTTCTATTTTACCTGCTGAGCTCGCAGGCTATCCGTCCCTTGACCTCGATGACGTCAGACGCAGTACAATATCCCAAACGCCGCAACACTCGTTTCCGTTTCTTCAATTCTTCCATCTGCAACACGCTTTTAGCTTTTCTGAGCTCTGATTTAGCATTTGTTAATTCTTCATACAGTTCTTGTTTCTTTTCGTAGGCGGCTGTGAGGGCTCCCCGGTTTTTGTCTTTGTGTAAGGGGTGTGCGTATAGTCTAAAACATTATTATTTTACTAGCATAAGTTTTTTATGAGCATACGGCCGATGTTGCGGAAATATTTTAGCATTTTTGGCCGTGAATTCACGGAGAACCTTAAAGTACTACTGAAATTGAACGTGGAGCATATAGAACGCAAAACGAGATGAAATAGAGAAAGAATTTTGTTGATTGGGTCTCTAATTAGATGTATAACATTAAGCAAGCAAATGCATCATCAAAGAATTTAAACTTTAGAAGTTAGACCACATCCATTTTACAATAATTTCTGCATGAGCACTTTTTTTAAAGAAATTCTTGCTTTATATTACACATTAAGTATTCTTAGTAAACAACAAATAACTCTAGCAATTTTCAATTTCTAAAGTAATCAATACAATACCTTTCCTCAAACACTTTGATTTTATCGACGCACTCCTTGAACACAGGGTCGTCTATCTTCATATCTTTAATAGGGTTCAAGAGCGGCGGTCCCTCAGGGAATCGTTTCTTGACCTCCCCAATGGTCTTGAGCACGGACTTGCGGTTGTCCGAGGGTCGCAGGTCCTTGGGGTAGTACACGCGCAGGGAGCTGATCTGGTAGATGAGGGTGTGTAGAACTGGAACCACTTCTACGTCACCCGTCTAGGAAAAAATCAGATATCAAATAGATTTATTTCGTTTCGAATGTTCGTCAATAAAAATATGATCAATGTTACGAGAAAATCTATGATCTAAGTATTAGTACAAAGAAAAGTTATAGTAGGAGTAATTAAACACGACAAAAACATTTTTATAAAACTAAATTGTTTCTTAATACAATATTTACAAAAAAATCTTGCAAATGGCAGTAATATGTATTTTTACTCTTCTGTAACATTTTAAACCTCAACACTTCTGTGTTTTTATATTAGTGTCATGGGTTCATTTTTTTTTTAATTATGTGGTGTTCAATAAAGTGTATCTGGTTTTTTAAATTAACCAATATCTAAAAAACAACATAGAAATATAGATACATTGTTTAATATCTTGATATATTTACCTCACCAGGCGGACACGGCACGTTAGTCTCAGTGTCCTTGTCCGTAGCTTTCTTCACGTGCAGTAATATATCAACGATGATCACTGGCTCCGCTGTCAGAGGATTCTCATCCTTCTTGTTCTTGTTCTGTTTATGTCTGAAGTTCACTATTATGCCCCAGTCGTATTCGTATTTTTCTGTTTTTACCTAAAAATAGACAAATTGTCAAATGTATAACTATTAATGAAGACAATTACAACTTTAATTTTAGACACAATTATCTATTATAATTTATTTTTCACCGACTTTCTTTTGCAGTGAGATAAGATTGATCAAGTAGTTCCCTATCATGATATCTGTAAGTACACTGATGTTTGCGAAAACACTTTTTGAGTATTATTATTTAAGTGATTTACTTGAAAAATTGTCCGTCATTACCAACATGAAATATCATTTAAATAACTAAAATAAATAAATCCATTACATAAGTAAGTTCATAAATAACATAGAGCACATTGCCACATAGAAATCCATTTAAAAATCTTACTAGACAAATCCTATAGCTTAATAAACCCGTGTTATTACCTTTACAAGCCGTCCAGGTTGCAAGAATGGTTTCAAGTACTCAGGCATGGTGATGAAGGATCTGAACTGGCTGCCCAGGATGTCCAGCTGTGATCTGATATTGCAGTACGTCGCTATTGAATTCTCTTCTTCTACTGCTAAAGCGTCGTACTCTTTCTGTTTCGCTTTCACCTCTGTTACATAAAATAAATTCAATTATTATTGTTATCCGCACTAGACCAAAGTGGTAGACTATGGCCTAAGCCATCTCAATCCAGGTATCTATTGTTGAGTAAGCCTGTGTCCTGCAGTGGGACATACATGAATTGGATTATTTATTTGTAGGATTAATTTATTGGTATCCAAATACTTCATCGTAAGGCGTAATTAAGTTTGAAATGATTTAATTAATAATTAAATATGTTAGATATAAAACATTCTTACTGTCTATGAGATCTGGAATAGCAGCTTGATTCTGGAATTGGAAGAAACTTCTTTCCAACATGTACTCCGGATTTATTTCCTCCACTCGTAATAAATTGAGTACCTAAAAATATAATAATGACAATTAAGAACAGTCCTTAAGCATGTGTAAATCCCCATGTTTTGGATATTTAAAGACTTTTAAATTGTAATAATGTCGCTGAAATAGTTTTAAGCGACCATACTCGGCTTATTTTCATGTCGAGTTCCATTATTAATCTTCTTTAATCTGTCATTTAATAACTACTATAAACACATGAAATGGCATAGAATAACAAGATCGCACTCACCATATTATAAGTGAGATGGAAGGCGGAGTTGATGGGGTCAGCCTTGCCCTGCACCATGCTCTTGACCACCGTGGGCGTGACCTTCTCGTCGATCATGAGGATCACGATACCCTTGTCGTCCAACCCTCGCCGCCCCGCGCGACCTGACATCTGGATGTACTCTCCTGACGATATCTAACAAAAAGAAATAGCATTCTTAAAATTAAAAAAACAATTAAATAATTAAGCTGACTTCAAAATTGAAATAAGAAGAAAGAAATAAAACTAATCTTTTAATAAATCTAAAATACCTAATTATCCACACTTCTTTTTGTGGCCCTATTTTTCGGGCCGTTTTTGAAGTGCTCATCCGACATCTAGTCCATATTTGATTGATGATAGCAGTATAAATATTCCCACAAAAAATGTATGGAAATGCATCCTAAGTAATACGTAAACACAAAATTCGACTCACGAATCTGAACTCCTTGCCGTCAAACTTCTGGCAACTGGTGAACACCACTGTACGAGCAGGCATATTCAGTCCCATGGCGAATGTCTCAGTTGCAAATAGTGCCTGCAAAAACGAAAGGGCTGTATGAAATTCTTCATTTATTTTACAGATTAAAAATGGACAAAATAAAATACGGGTTTGCGAGTTAGCGAAGTCGTTTGCAAAGACGGTTATCAGTTTTCCTGCATTATAAATTACGTTGCGCTTGTTGCCCTTGAATAGGGTATTTTAGTAGATAATATCATCTATACATATAATAAAAATGTAAATGGTCGATGTCTGTACATGGAAGATATTTAAGAAATTTAAACGCGAGGGGTCTTCATAACAGCAACAGAAGCCAAATCAATTTTTTTTAGAATTTTTGTCTGTCTGTCTGTCTGTCTGTCTGTATGTTTGCTTGCACATTACTCAAAAACTACCCCACGAAATGTGATGCAGTTTTCACAGTTGTATTGCTGCAGGTTCAACTTAAAAACTGGTATATGTTGCATTTACATACAGGGTGTTTCTTTTTGTTTGCTTGCACATTACTCAAAAACTACCGCACTAAATGAGATACGGTTTTCACCGTTATATGTGTGCAGGTTCAACTTGAAAACTGGTATATATTTCATTACATACAGGTTTTTTCTTTTTGTTTGCTTGCGCATAACGCAAAAACTACAAGGTATATGTCTTATTTAGATACAGGGTGTTTCTTAAGGAAAATAAATGCGAAAAACTAATATAATGGGTCTCTAGTAACGTAATAGAACCAAAAACAATGATTTTTAGAATTTTTGTCTGTTTGTCCGTGTGGTTGTGCGCGATTAACTCAAAAACCGCTTAACGGATTTCGATGAAATTGGTATGGAAGTAGCTGACACCCTGGATTAACACTTAGGCAACTTTTTATTCCGAAAAATACAGTGTTCCCGTGGGATGAGGAAAGAAATACGATATATTTGTTACTTTTTTATACTCAAAGGGATGGGATGGGACTGGATTGTATGCAATGAGCGAGAATGAGATGGGACGGTTGGGATATAACGAGACGGGACGGGTCGGGATAGGAAATTCCAAATAATCTTTACATGTATATATTTTTTAAATAAAGTTAATCACGCAGACGAAGTTAGCGGGCAGAAGCTAGTCAAGCATAAAATCATATTTTCATCATGATTTTTATTACCATACTCGAAAATATTATCACCCAAAATTACATGTTACTTCTGATAGAAAACACACACACTTATCCCCAGCTATACAGCTAGGACAGCCGCCGTGGCGCAGTTGGTTGGACACCGGCTATGAAACGAGAGGCCGCGGGTTCGATCCCCGCACCGAAAAAAATGTTTGTGTGAACCACAAGTATTTGTTTCGGGTCTGGGTGTTTGTGAGACCGAAAAGTCTCTCGTAGTTCTTGATACCCACGATACAAGGCTCAGTCTTAATGTGGGGTCAGGACTATATATGTGACTGTTGGGTGTATTTATTTATACCTTAATAAGCCCCAGGCCGAAGAGTATCTCGATGGTCTCCTTGAGGATGGGCAGCAGGCCGCCGTGGTGGATGCCGATGCCGCGGCGCAGCAGCGGGATGACGTTCTCCACCTGCGGCAGCTTGCGGTCCTCCTCCGACAACACGTCCATCGCGTTACTGAATACCTCGTCTACTAGCTTCTTTTCTTCAACTGCAATGGTCATTTAGTTGCAATGGTCAATTTATGATTTTTGGGTTATGTTTTTTGGAGCTTGTGTATATTTGGTGATTATCAAGCTGGAATAATTATTGTAAGAGTAATGACCACTTCAAATCGTTAGGAACTCTATCTATGCGGTGCGAAGGAAGATACAGACCCTAACAGTAAATACATGACATATGAACAGGGAAGTCAATGTACTTCCGGGCTTTAGAACCGATTTCTCAAAAACGGATTGGGTATAGCTCCAATTGAATTTCATTAAGTCATTTGCAAGGCTCCGATTTCTAAAGTGCAGATTTGGAGGAGTCGATCCAGTATATTCGAGATCTTTGTCATAAAATAAAATAAAATAAATCACTCATTGTAGATATGACAAACCTAAAAGCTCGAACACCGTATTTTTCCAATTTACTTACTAGTATTAAAATCAAGCTTGGCCATCTGCATAGCGTAGGCCTCGCAGTCCTTCTTGCTGAAGCTGAATATGATGACGGGGGCGAAGTTCCTCTCCATGATCATTTTGACAATGTTGAAGATGTTGGTCTGGTTCTTGTCTCGGGGCCCGCCGCGTCTTCCCCGCTGGTCACCCTTCGCCGCGTCGCCCGCGTTACTTAGTACCGCCATGGCAGTATTGAAGTTGTCTTCTTTGAATATTCCCTGATAATATTAAAAAATACAGTTAAAAATTGCCTTTGTTTATTATATATCTGAGCAATAAATCCACAATTTTCTTCCATATGAAACGAAAACTTAATTATATTCCTCCTAAAATAAACATCAATATACAGTGTTAAAAAATTAACGTAAATGAATTTTAACAATCGTTTGAGTTTCAATGTTAAAAACATAACTAAACCCGCCTAATACTTAATCCTTTTTAGACCATTGTATAAATACTCTTTTTTAGATGTAACCTCACATTTATATAAGAAAAGGTACCTTTTCATCCACCACTAGATGTATGCCATCCCCTCCAGCTGGGAATATGTAATGCTGCAGCGGCGTGGGCCTGTACTCCGTGTAGACCACGTGACACGGCTGCGAGTGCAACCTACACACCCACTCCGCGAACTGCCGCGCGTTGGGTATCGTGGCCGATAGGAACACGTAATGCACGTTGTCTGGCAGGAGGATTAATGTTTCTGAAAAATAAATACATATGTATTAATTGCACATATTTTAACTTATTCTACAAGGTAAATGTCACTTTGTTATAGGCACGCTTCAAAGAATTCCGTATCGTAATAGAAGCCACCAGACTCAAGCCACTTGCTGAAGTGTTTGTCAGGTTGTTTGTCCACCAATTGGTTGTAAGTCTTAACTTACACATCACATACACTACAATGCACTGATAACTCTTCAGTACCTAGTATTGCAATATTACATAAGTATGTACTATTAGTGAGGTGGACATAACACTTTAACAGACCTTGTACTTTATTACATGAATGAGATACAAACACACAGATGAGGAAAAAGTAATTATTATTGCACATTAATATCGATGTGTAAAATTTGCGTGAATCTAAGAAACCATAATTTTTGCACATACGAATAAATAAATCACCATAAAAATATTGAAGGTTAAACAATAAATAAACACCGTAAATAATTACCTTCCCAAACTACACCTCTCTCTTTGTCTCTCATGTAATGAATCTCGTCAAATATTACCCATCCAACTTCACGCATCACTTCTGAACCTCTGTACAGCATATTTCGCAAAATCTGCAAGAAAATAAATCACATTTGATTAGTGAAGTAAATCTAGGTGCTTGATTCACACTATGGAATAAATGTAATAAAGGCAAAATGGTTTCTTACATTTACATTCATGTTATACATTGAAAAAAACAATTTTATGGATTTTATGACTAACTTTTTTTAACTGCCATTTTCAAATCAAGGTAGTCAATCGAACTATAGGTATGTTTGGCAACACAATTACTTACAATATAATAGAATTGTTTTTAAAATATAGAACAGATGAATAATTTATTAACAATGTTGTAATTTTTATAATGATTAATATCCGAGTGGGATTAAGCTATTTTTTGAAAAAATATTTTAGTTTGTTTAAATAACAAAATAGTGGTTTACCTCTGTTGTCATTATAAGACATGATGCAGAAGGGTTTATAGTAACATCTCCAGTAATAAGACCAACATCATGAAACTCCTCTGAGAACTCTCTGTACTTCTGATTGGACAATGCTTTTATGGGGGTTGTGTATATAACCCTCTGTTTGTTCTTCAGTGACAATGCTATTGCATATCTAATGTAAAAAAAATACAATTAACTTTAACATACATAAAAGTTTGGTCACCATTGCCTTGAGACTGGACCTCATTAGAGCCATTTATTCAATGTTGCTAAAATGAGATTCAATTGTTAGGAATACTAAAACTTTCCAATGGTTTAAACAGTTTAGAGATATATTTAATTTCAGGCACTAACAGCCTAATTCACACACGGATTTTAAACCTATTTTAGTTATCAAATGTTTTGTCCCCTTCGCTCAAATTGAATTCTAAAGTCGTTTGAAAGGGTTAAAACATTCAATAACTGAAATAGATGTTAAATATGTCTATGAATAAGGCCATTAATTATTATCGTTGTATTTATGCATCTTCATTGTTTAACTAAAATAATTCCCCCATTGTAACAAGGATTTTGCAACTTCATGCTTTTTATTATTTAAACTAATTTAATTACTATTTTGAATTGATTTATTTAAGCACAACATGCAGTGACATATGAAAACCAATGCAACAAAATACAGCAGTAATTAACTATGAAAAGGACAACTTACTCTGCCACTACAGTCTTTCCCGCTGATGTATGAGCAGACACCAACACAGATTGCAAGTTGTCTATACATAATATGGCTTCCTTCTGAAACGGATCTAATATGAAACTGTATTGTTTAGCTGGCTCCGATGTGAGTGGGGCTAGAGGGGCGTAATCGTGGCTGGGAGGTATTGCCACCTCATGTGTGCAACCCTCGTGTGCTTCTAGAGTATGAATAACAATACGCGAGTGTAGAAGATCTAGACTGAAATGTTAAAAGTATTATTTATTATTTTGTTGCATAATAATTTTTCAAATTCAAATTCATCTTAAATATATATTATTTATTTCAGTCCATAATATGCTTGAAGAGATGCAGTAGCTATAATTACGTTATAATTAGGCTTTAATAATTTGTTAATTAAAATGATAATTATTAATGAATATATCAGATAAAGCAAATGTTGGATTTTTTCCAATTATACTGAGCAATTCTTTTAGTACTGCATATACTGCTGTTACTTCAGCACAACCAATATCCAGTCTAGCATGTTTACATTGAGAAAATAATGTTATCTTCTCACACTAAGATAAATATTGCTACTTCATCAAGTAGTCAAATATGTATAGCTTTGACAAACCATTATTGAAATGGAAACATACTTTTTGGAAACAATTGGCACATGAAACTATCGAGACAATTATAGTAGATGCTTCCTAGTTGCGATAAGTTTGGTTACTATCCAGCTACATTACATATTATTATAGTTGACTAAATGACTTACATTTTTATAGTACAGTGTGCGTACTACCTAAATCCTATTATTTAGAGTTAAATTAAATGTGCTTTTTTAAACTATAATATTTAACTCACTTAATATCTCCTATTAAATCGGCATCATCATCGTCTTCCTTAGCTTTTTTCGCTACGGTTGTATCCGCATATTCAACCTCCTCATGATGTCGTTTATTAGTAGCTGGCGTCAATTTTTCCTTCAGTAGTCTAAAACACAAGGATATTTTAGAATTTACGCACAATATAATGAACTTAACATTCAACCACACATAGAGGTTAGGCTTAACTTACTCTTCCTCGTTTTCCTTTACATTTGGTAGCTGTTCCGTAGATTCAGGCGTTTCCTCAGTGTCAAAGCAATCGAATAAATCGTTCACATTTGCCATTTTTTATTTTGTTGTTCAATTAATAATTATTTATAACAAAAATCTCAAACATGTCACCTAAATCGCCTCATGTCTTGACGTATTAAAAATGTCAACCATGTCCACAGATTACTTAGATCACTACCATGTCACTTTTCAAACGCGAAACGTCGCTAAAAATCCAAATTTTTTATGCCATCTTTAATTCACAATAATGGGACTATTTCATAACATTATGCTTGAAATATAACTTTCCTTAAATTAATAATTAATTTAAATTTATAATTATTATAAAAATTGTAAATAACGGTTGTTGGATAATCGATTCCACAGTACGTCGCGTCGGTACTTTAATGAATACTTAATAAAATCGGACATCGGACAAAAAAATAAAACTTTAATATATTTTTTGAACGACCAAAAACAATTCAGTGAACTGTGAACAAAACGAACTTATTATTGATTTGTTCCCAATTTGCGAGGTTTTGCTACATATTAAAATATATTAAAATGCTCAGATGTCAAGTTCCAAATATTTGCAAGCATTAAGCAAATAGAGGTAAAAGCAATAAGAAACTGAAACTAATATAAAGCGTGGGAAGACATACAATGATACAAAATATTTGACGATTTCAAATAAATGTACATTAATATAATATGTACCCTCTGCATATTCGTGTTCGCCTCTGTTTGCCAAATACATGCGCACATGTAAAAGAAAAGGAAAGACTTATAAGATATTATAAGTTTTGTACTTGGTATTTGAGTTTCATAAATATAAATTAGGTGCATGTTGTAGTATGATAATTAATAAACCATATCGATTTTTAAATCGATCGTGGTGCTACTTGATAATTTAATTTTACTGTGTCACAACATTAACTGTGACTCACTGGTCACGTGACCACGTAAGCTTGGCTTTATCGTTGCATGATTGGTGCGTTTACGTTTTCTTGCGAGTTGCGACTTGCGAGTTCTACGCTTGGCTGCTAGTGTACGGTCGTGTGGAAATCGTATTTTTTTTGTCTGCCGGGGTTTATTATTGTAACAGAAAAGGTATTCAACAATGTCGTCTAAAGTAAAAAAGACTGTCACGTCTTCGACAAACGTAAGTGTGGTGTCGTCAGTGCAAAGCCCGACGCAAACAAGCACTCCTCTTGGTGGCGGCCGGCCTAACAGCCCGCTAAGTCCTACGAGACACACCCGCCTCCAAGAAAAAGATGCTCTGCAAAACCTCAACGACAGGCTGGCGGCCTACATTGATAAGGTTCGCCAATTGGAAAGTGAGAATTCGGGCCTGCGTCGTGAAATCCAAACCACACAGGAGGTGATCACACGCGAGGTGTCCAATATAAAGGGAATGTACGAGCATGAACTTCAGGACGCCAGAAAGTTGTTAGACGATACGTCCCGCGAGAAAGCCAAATTGGAGATAGATTCCAAAAGGTTGTACGAGGAAAACGATGATTTGAAGAAACGGTAAGTTGCATTATCGTGTCATATTGCTATAATTATCCTTAGCATTGTATTATACGGCATTGATGGCTACATGTGGCTAGGAACTTCTTCCGGCTAACCTTAGCGTCAAGTTTACGTCATCGGCGGTGTTCTGAGCGACCGCGGTGTGACGAGCGCGGGCGACCTCGCCTTTACGACATTATGACATCATAGCCCGATTTAACCAAACTAATCAAATTCCTAAGTGTGACTATACAAGTGGGACATTAGCGAAATTGCTTTCTTGATACTTATCAGTAGATTGTAAACACAAACAACATACCTGCAATAGCTGTCATATAATTAATCTAATGATTGTTTATTTTTGTATGTCTACACAACTTACTATCTGGTATATATTTACTACAAACTGATTCATTCAATGTTTTTATGTCAATACAGCACTTGTGTGCGTTGTTCACACTATTTGCGAACTTTATGTTAATTAAAGACACCAATCTTTGAAAACACAAATAACCTATCTTATAAGCATATCAATTTCTAACAAATAAAGTACAGAAAAAATGTAACTAATGCCAATTATTCCTACTTTTAGTCCATACAAATGTTTATTGGATTTATCATGAATTCAAAATACTTTAATTTTAGTTGAATATGACTTGTCCCACATTAAGTATATTTATATTTTAGGTGATGATCTGTATGGCAATCTTTTTGTGTCAAGTTCTAATAGCGTCTCGACTTGAAGATTAATTCTTTAACAGATTCAAATATGATTATTTTTTATTTATGCATTTTACACATGCTTCGAAATTAGGTTGTAAATGAGATACATTACTTAAATAATTATTCCCCAACATATAATATGTGTATCTCATACATCTATACATTTCATATTGGCTGTTAATATGTTCCACTTGCTGTATTTACATTAATTCATAAATCAATAAAGGTTCACCATATACATATAAGGGAAGGCTAATTTTACGATTTCTGAAAAAAAATATTATTTTAAATAAACTTGTTTTGTTACTAGGAACTGGTTCAAGTCTATCCTTTGAAAATTAAAAAAATGGTAATATTTTAAAGTAATACATACATTTGAATATGTAATGGTTATGCATCAATCTCATAGAGTAAACAGAGACAATGAATCTCTTCAGTTTTCACCCTTAAATACCAAAACTAATATAAAAAAAAAAACTAAATTATGAATTAGATCAAAGGAACTATGCAGTAATTAGTAAGTGATAAAACTGCTTAATCATAATCTGTCTAAATCCATCATCATAATCTATATTGGCATAGTTTTTAATATAGACTATAATTCTACAAACATTAATACTAAAACATTAGATAGGTGCTATATTTTATTTATAGTATGAACAGGAAATGACCTACAGCTATAAGGCCTTATTGTAGACTGGTATGTTTAACACACAGGTTTAACATAAGCATTATTAATAAAATGGTTATAACATTTAAACTATAATATTTTTAAAATCAATTTGTTTCACATTGTTTACATTAAATATTTTATTTTTATTTTTACATGTTATAACTATTTTATCTAATTAACAAGTAGAAGATGATTTTTGTATTACACTGACTTCTGTTGAAATATCATGTGGGTATATGTTTTGTATCATATCATTGATGCAACAATCATTTACCACATTGTATCATCGATTGGTCAGAGCCAATTATTAAAACTGTCGTGTACAGTATTATTATACATATTACCATCATAGTGTAGATATGCCCGTAGTATTAGACTCATTGAAAATAATATTAAAGTTATGTCATGGTAACATAATTTAACATTTCTGTGTCTACCAATAGTGAAAAAATATTCTGATTCAATATATTTAGTTTTCAATATATATCTATGACAAGTCTACATATTATGTATAGTTATGTTGAGAGTTTTTTGAGACTGTGTTAAATAACACTAACCTACAATATGAATGCAAATATTTGGATCACTGCGAATGTGCCTGATAAACACAGGTGATATCAGTGCAAAATTAAGTAGACCATAAAAATTAATATTATTCTAAAATATATATTTGGTTATTATATAGGTAATGGATGCACTGAACCATTATGTGTATCTTATTAAAATGCAACCCAAATGTCATCTGATATTGAACATAGCCAGTCACCTTGGCAAAGTTAGCCGATTTCGTGTATATCATTCGCTGACGGTAACTGTCGCGGAGAGGTCGCCGACGTTTTTAATGATCAGAATACACGCAACTTTGTTTATCCTTCATGTGTACGACGTTTAACTGTTGAAAGAAATATAAATACATTTCTAAAATAATGTAACCAGCGTACTGTGGTAGTAATTTAAAATATTTAATATAAACTAGGATATAATAGGTTTTAACTGGAAGAGATAACGTGCGTATAAATGTTCGTCATTACCTTTTCATTACTCACCACCGAAGATAAATTGACGCATTGTAATAAGTCGAAAACAAAATTATTCATAGTTTCATGCAGTATTCTGGCATTCTTGAACAAATATGCTCGTTTGCACGCGTTGTGTTTAGTAAGAGGTATTAAACTACAGATAACTTCAAACCTGTTTCACCGACCCATTTTTTTACGTCAGATATTCGTTTTTGCACGGAAATATTGGGATAAATTGAAAGCCGCCATTCATAGCCTTTATTTTTTCATTTTCTTATTTGGCGGGCTAACGAAACCAAACCATGCGAATTTTGCGTAGGCGTTCTATGGACCTAAATGTCATTGAACGCAATTTTTTTTAATCGTTTAAATCTACCGAAATAATGTTTTTCTCGTGCTGCCTGTTAAAAGATAGGAACAACATAATTAGCACATAACAACCTAAGACGCTACAACAATACATAATATAGCAAAATAAAGACACAGTAACATGAAACTCTCTGTAAAAAAAAACTGTGTTTGTTTCTTACACATGGTAGTTAGACCTTGGTTAGTGCAAGTTTACATTCTACTGTCAGGTCAAGGCAATTCCTTTTGCTTATATCGAACACGCGTTGTTACCCCAATTAAATTATATTAAACGAATTGTCCCCTTATCTCTAATACCTCTGTGTACTCTGATAAATTCATTCGCGGATTATAATATTATAACGGGTGACGGCATACCTTATTTCGTACTGTAAAAGAAAATGCAAGACGGCTGCAATATAGCCACATGCGGTCAAATGGAATTACATCGATACTTAAACTGATAATAACACTATACACATTTATATGTTATCACTAATTGATGTATCACGACATATGATATAATGTTTTGACTTATGTACACAGCATAATTTTTCATTTATAACTTGACTACTAATAAGACAAAAGTCGTACTCTTGTAACATTGCACGCCGCTTAGTTAAGCGATGATTTATTCTATAAAATAGACTTGGCACCGTAATTTAAAATATCTGCAATGTGTTTGCTTTAGTGTGGTATTAATATACAAGATTTTATTTTTACACTGAATAGTTTTATTTAATATTTTAAGGAATATTTAATTTTAGAAGTGAATAACTTATAGCTTACTTCGGACGTCGAAAGTTCGAACGTTCGAACTTCGTTTCGATCATAAAGTCACCCCCCTGGATCTTAGGAATTTAAAACAAATGTAGTTTTCGAAAGTACACATTAGCGCTATTATAAAATAACATTTAGAACTGTAAGTTGATCAGGAAACGGCTTAGACTAATATTTCCCGCGCTCTTTACCCTGTTTGCTGCAAGGCTCTGCCTAATATCTTCATTTCCGTGTAGTTAACCGCGGCTCTTTTTATTCGGCCTTGGCGCCACAAAGGAAACTGTTAAATGCAGCTTTATTTGCAAATGTTACCTCGTTTAATACACCTGATAATGACTCGTGACTCGTCTGACCTATTGTCTATGTCAATTAGTCACCACATAATTCCCAAAATGTATCGATGTTTCTTTTTTGGTAATTTATACGAATATTAATATAGATAAAACTTTATTTTTTAATTGGTATCAAAAAGTACATATTACGCATAGCGTCTTAACATTCAAATCCTTGATGATAAACTGCAAGTGTACATAACAGAAATAGCTTAAATTTCCTTAAAATGAGATTCTTAAGCAACATTTAAAGGTTATATTTTAAAAATCAACGAACTAGGGACATGAGTCTTCGAAGTAGCTTTTTAACCACAATTGATTGTTTTGAATGTATAATATAAACCTGAGGTCAACGCCTTACCTATCAATGGTACGGACATTTTTATAAAGGTCTCGTGTGAATTACGGTTTTACATTCTGTGGTTTTACGATAATCTTTTTTTTTTAACTTTATGACATATTTATAAACTACTCGATTTTATTCGCACGGTACTGCACCAGTGCTTCTAGATAATCCCACACTCTATCCAATACTTCCCATAGAAAACCAGCGTTTATATTGTGACTTATACCACTCTTCCGCGCATAAAATTGAAAAACAAATGTAAATCTGTTGTGTACTCCATTACTGCGTGTTATATGGCAGTTTTATTAATTGTTTTATCAGTAAGCCTCTTACAATGCCACATAAAATGTTTACCAATAAATTGTATTAAAAAATAAAAAAGTAACTTTAGCAGCAGCCTGCGTATTATTATTTCTGAAAATATATTATAACTACAAATGTGACTTTGGCAACATGGTTGTTGACCCTGCATGGATTACGTCAGCCACCCTGCACGGTCGGCCGCCCACCGATTAGACTTAAGCGAAGTTTTCAATATGTACAGAGTAAAAACTACAGCTGAACTTATGTTTCATTCATGCGACCGGGAACAATGCTCTGCTAAGTAGCACATCCGGAACGTCATTTAATCCTCTTGGACTTGCGAGTCTAATTAAATGTAAGGAAGGGTGAAGAATTTTCTTCTCTATACTGTAGATTTTGGCTGGTTTGTCATTTTAAATATTCGTAAATCTTGTACCTATAGGCGATAAAGGAATAAAGGTTTTACTTTATATCGTATGGCTAACATATTTTAGACTGCCATGTTGTGCTTTTTTTTTCGGTAAAAGCGGCAGGAATGTTTGACAATTACAAAGTATTGTTTCATTAAATTTGCCAGTAGATTGTGAAAGAAAAATTTATTGTACTTATGTTAACTGGCTACTTCTGACTTCCACGCATTACATGTATCAATATTTAAACATTAAGTTAGTCGTGTCATGAACACAGTGTGAACGCGAGTTTAACGATGACGTAATAGTTATATTTACAGTATGATACCGAATGATAGGCGTACAGCCTTCACTTGGAAACGTATTAATAAAGATCACGGTTAAACGTTTTATCGAATCGATACCTTTTACCATTGTCCCTAAAGACTTAAGAGGTTGTTCATTGTTATACTCGAAGGTATTTCGTCAATCAAAATACAAATACTCAACAATTTTTAAGTAGGTTTAGTAAATCATATTGGTAATAAAACTACTACAGGATCTAATTTATATAAATGAATCGTATGTAGAGAAACATTGATTCACACTTACTATTAAGTCCTCTGCATTCCTTCGCGTAGTAGATTTTATGTAGTTCTCTTTAAGTAAAGCTAAATACATTTTTAAGTATTTTAAATGGTTTTCGCATTCTCCAACTACGTATCCGCATTCCCACTCATTATTATTACTTTAGAATTATAGAACATTCATTTTGAATTAACATATTGTACGTATTATTTGCAACATTTAATCCTTTAAAATATCAAATTATCCTATTTGTGTAAAATTAATACATACATAAAACCCGTTTTCACGAAAATTTTTACCTAAACTGCGTTGTTTTAGTAAGTTGTGGAGTAAATGTTTGCTTGTTAATTTATTCGCGAGCCAACATGAAAATTGCAATATGTTTCACACTGTAACGAGTAGCTAGCCTCCCCCGCATAGATTCTAGCGCTGGCAAGTTTAAAATAAGCTTTGTGCGTAGGTGTTCAACTGTTGCTGTACCTCTAGCTTAAACGTCTTTAATGTTTCCTCGTGTCTGAAAACAACAGCAAAACTAGGTCGCTGTTAAGTTTGTTATTTATAGATAAAAAATGGTCTCGAAATAAACGCGTCGACGTCGTCCACGCATAACGTTTTATGGCGGTTTAGGAGTTACGACTTTATGAAAGCGAATTATTTCAATTACGATATCATACGTACGAATATTTCTCTGATATAGCGACACTGTATAAAATAATGACGCTGGATCAAATTGTCACTGTTTTTATTAAAAGAACGATAAAAATTCACAATTACTCATTAAAATATTATTTCAATGACAAATCACGTAATCATTATTTTAGAAGTTTGACCGGATTCTAAGTTCGGCAGTGATACGTGCCTTTACATAATAATTTTGAAACGTCATGTCTAAATAAACTTCGTATACGCCAACACAAGCCACGGTGACGACATCGTTTGATCAATAAAAATATTTGGCTTGTAGGTAATCCGGTTTTTATAAATTCGACGCCCGCGACCGTGGTCTACTTATTCAGGCAACTCGAAGGTCTGAATCATCCCCCTCCGTTCATTTTGTCACGCAATGGCACTTTAATTTATAGGGCTTAGCTACGGCTTTTACAAAGGATCTAAAAATTATTTAAAATCACAAATTTACTTTTAATTTTTCTGACTGTATTTTCTTTTTATCCTTAGAAGTGCTAGTTTCAATATTTGTTTACAATAAATTCGTAATATACATTATTTGAATGCATTATTATTGCTTGCAAATAATAAAACTAAAATACAACTGGGGTAAATATCCCTAATGTAAAAATGCAACATTGATAAAATGCTAACGCGATCCCTCCGATAATAGTCCACATAGGGGCCCCTTCACAGTTGCCATGCAGATAAATTAAATTATTAAAGTGGCTTTCCGTACACAATGCGCGGGAACTGGCTTGTTTACAAAAACATTCCACATGTATACGAATAGTTACGCAACGCGGCGCGGGCGCGTCGTCCATTCCACTGTCGCGGTCGCCTGGATACCGCTCTATCGACGCTTACCAACCTGTTGTGAATATATGATAAGTTATACAAAAACACCTTTAGTTTTGTCTATAAAATTAAGATTATTTTAGGTACAAGGCCTGGTATATTAATACATTAAAATGTTTTAATTTCGTTGTCATGTCTTTAAAATATATCTTAGGATTAAACTAAATAATTGTACACATGATTTTAAGTTTAATAAGAAGTTATTCGTTTTTAGAGGATTCCGATATCCTTTTAATAGAGTCGTTGTTTGTAATTGTCAGAGCAGGAATACATGTTTATTACTTTACGTATATTTTTTTAGGCCTATTAAATTTATAAAAATTATCTTTTTTCGAGAAATAGTAACCTAACAATACGATTTATTTGTAGCCTGGACAAGAAGACGAAGGATCTGGCACAGGCTGAGAACTTGGCGCGTCACTACGAGAACCGCTACACAGAGGAGAACAACAAGTACAACACCGCCCTCGCCGACAAGAAGAAGGCACAGGATGAGGCCAGGGTTAGTGCTATCTCACTATCATACGGAACTGAAGTGAGCTTCGGCAGTTATAAATTAACGAGCTTACCTTGATTAACACTGTCATTGATAACCTTCGAAAATTTTGTTAAATATAGATATTTGAGTTATATTCTTTACGAATTTGATTATAATAAACAAGGTTCTTTACAAATATTTGTAATATTAGTTAATTCAAACATGGTAAATCAGTGCATTATTTACAATTGCAGCAAAATGTTTGATTATGAATTATCGAATTTATCAATATGCTATTTAACTTCTTTCTAATTGTTTGTTGGTATACTCACTGAAATATCTAGTGTTGCAGGTTCGCATGGAAAATCGTAGGATTTTACTTTTCATAAAAAAAAATCTGTTCAAGAGTATAGCGCTAAATAGATAAATATATACTTTCTACCAGGAACTGGCCAAAGAGCTGGAGAAGTTGCGTAAGGTGTACGCGGACACGCGCAAGACGCTGGAGGAGGAGATGCTGTGCCGCATCGACATGGAGAACACCGTGCAGAGCCTGCGCGAGGAGCTCTCCTTCAAGGACCAGGTGTTCCAGCAGGAGCTACAGGAGACGCGCACCAGAAGGCAGGTGGAAATCTCGGAAATCGGTCAGTATTATACGCAATATTCATTGTTTATACTCAACATGTGAAGCGTAGGAAATAGATGCTATTTTTAGAAATACATATTGAATATCATGCCTGTACTGAGGTTAATTTAAAAAAAAGAACAATATAAAAAACCTTTTCATACTGGTATGAAAATGTGGCTGATAATTAGTGTAGTGCAATCTAAGCACAGAAGGAAATTATGCTCATTTTCTAACAAGAAGCATAATATGTTGTTGTAGACGGTCGCTTGGCCCAGCAATACGAGGCTAAACTTCAACAAAGCCTGCAGGAGCTGCGCGAACAACAGGAAGCCAACATCAAGGCCAACCGCGACGAAATCGAAGCTCTCTATGAGAATAAGGTAATAGTAAATATACTCATAATTGTTTATTAATTTCCATATTAGCGAAATCTAATTTACCAAATCAAATAATAAATCAGTTCATCTAAACTCCACTTCAAGGCACAGGCTCCTACAATTTACAGAGTTTAAGCCATAGTCAACTACACTGGACTATTGTAAATACAATATCTCGTAACCGACAACCTTGACGGAGGAAGATTTAATGTTAGTTCTAAAATCAGAAGACATTTCGATTATAGCATTTTTCGTCATGTAGTGTTAGCAAGTCCCAACAGCCAGGAGTATGTGCAAGTGTGTGAATATAATATTGTTTGTGCAGCTGAAGAACCTGCAAGCGGCGGCGAACCGCAACAGCACGGCGGCCACGGTGGCCGTGGACGAGCTGCGCACCATGCGCTCGCGCCTCGACACGCTCAACACGCAACTCAACGAGCTCGAGAACAAGAACGCCGCGCTCAGCGTAAGCATACATACAGCGTGATATTGACACCCCCTACATTAAATTAAACCATGTGCATCGCGTAGTAAGGGATATTATTTGCACGCATAGGAATTGTCGTAGAAGGAAAAACAAAAAAGTTGATTTTTCAAACAAATTATAAGTCATAATAATGACATTAAATTTAAACATCCCTTAATTAGACTTACCTGATATACAGCGTCCGCACGGAGCGGAGCGGCAACATCGCAATATTCCCGCGTTTATGAAAACAGCCTGACCCGCTAGCACGGGCGGCGCGGCGCTGCGATCGCGGGAATTATCTTCCCATGTCACATATTTTTCGTAGTAATCACACAACACATAAATACATAAAATTAACTTATTCAAATTGTTATGTTTTATGCACCAAATCTCTCACGATATGTTCTGAAGGCCATGACGGCGTTTTGATTACACTCACCATACAACAACACCATATCTGTGTATTCTACAGTACTATAAGTATTCGTCATTGTATGAAGAATAGAAAATACAATAATACTGATCAACTTAAATCTACAGAAACTAAAAAGTACTTATAAACACTAATACGAACACTTAAATAATAAAAAGAACACTTAAACTAACAACTAATAAAAAGTACTTAATTGCAATATGTGTCTCTATCACTTAAACACTTATTCACTTACTTGAACACAAAATACAAATAACAACATAATTTAAAATACTATCAAAATGGCGATTTCTGCGCGCGCGCGTGTTTTTGTTTACATTACTAATTGAACGCAGTAAACCGAACACTGAGAGTGCCGCCGCGCCGGCCGCGCCGCCATACATTAAGGATTTGCTAAAAAGTTGAAGATCCCTAAGGATTGATTGGATGGATTGGTTGATGCAGTAATTTCGTAACTGGATTGGACAATAGTATTTAAAATCAGATACTCTGATTGGCGTAGAAAAATACTTTATGTGATTGGTAGTTTAAAATAAGAGCCGTGACTACAATATCTTGAAATCGATATCGATTATTTGTAGTTTATTCAAATGTGTCAACTTTACTTTTCTGAGCAATTGTACCCGTAAGTAGTTCATTAATAAAATAAAACAATCTACAGCAGCGAATGCATACGTGTATTTTGTATAAAATTACGATTTCTTAAAGTGGTTTACTTTGGAAACATTAAATATTGTCAAGTTATTGTCATTTTCAGTAAATGTAGTCAGATAACTTTGTAAAGTTTTTTTTTTGTTAAGAGGAAAAGCTTTTTGCTCCCCTTTCGATACCCCGGGAAAGCCCAGAGAGGTAAATCAGTGTCTCTGGCCTTCTAGCCCTGTACAAACGCGTATATTGTGGTCGAGCTGGGTGCCTAGCAACACCTACGCCAGCATATCATTATGCTAAAAACCCTCGATGACCGGTTGGGTTTTAATTATTGAAGATGTTCCAAATTATTAAAACCAACCGTAAGAAATAAAAACGAAATACCATGATATTTCTGACATAGTATTAAGTTTCCAGTCAACTCAAATTAAATAATATGAGAGATAAAAAATATCGATTAAGTGTCCTCGGATAATTTCACAACACTACTTCAAAAATGTTTCGTATGCTGTCACTTTCTTATAATTATACTTCCTCCAAGGGCGAAAAAGGGACAGCATATTATGATATAAAAAAATGTACAATCTGGCAACAAGTGATTATAGTAAATGCAAAGTACAGAAGGGACATGGCGCGTTATGATACGATTACGTAAAATTGTTTTGAAAATGTTAAATTGAAATATTGCGTGTTGGATTTAAACATTACTTGAAATTGAATGCATATTGTTTAAAAATAAAGCTGAAATAAATTTTATTCTTGTTGCATAGTTTTATTCACGTATTTTTATTTGGACCGATTGTCACGTGCCGAAGAATAGTTTTTTTTTGTTGGTCGATGATTATGATTACAATTAAAGTTTTTGTATTGTGCAATTAAAATGCCTGGTATGTTTGTCCGATATTCAAGAAACCTGTTAATCATTAATGTGTATATTGGAATTTGAGAGTGCCTAGTAATTAGTGAATGTATTTGATTAAATGCTTACTAAAAGGTGAACTATTAAACCCCAGTTAATCATTAGTACTTACTTATAAAATAACGATCATTCATTATGTTCTGGACTACATTAATAATAATTATTGTAGTGTAGAACATATTGAGTGATCTGTATTTCGCCAAGTTTTATGTTTGCGAGGTCAAAGTCCTTTGTCAGCTGAGCGGCAAAACTACTCGTGCATGTACAGAGTGATCGAAAATTGCGAAATACAAAATCGTGATTTTTGTCAAAACTACCAGGTGGATTTTGATGTAACTTGGTACAATGTTTCCTGGGGTGGTCACGAACATGTGGACAAAATTAAGTAACAGATGTCAATATCACGCGGTATATACACTTACTTCATTTACTATCCAACACTTCACACAGAAACTCTTTAGCTTTACTGTGATGTAAGAAAGGACATGAAAACGAATACATATTACTATTATGTCCCGAAAGTAACACTAAAAAATCTGGTTGTATGTTACTCTGAAAATAGATAAAAATTTCATTTGATAGCTTCATCAATCTGTAACAAGTTTAAAACAAGTGATGTGTTTAATGATATTGTTTATGCAATAGTATGACGTTGAATCTCAGTCTTTTACCGTGTCACTGTGTTGTGTGCTTACGAAACTTTTTTTTTTCAATAAATATAGGATCAATAACTCAACAACATGAAATAAATAGATCAATACAGCAACCTTTTTATGAGTGTGTCAGGAGTAACTATTGTGTGTGTGTACAGAACCGTTGCCGCGAGCTGGAGCGGCAGCTGGAGTCGGAGCGCGCGCGCCACGCCGAGGACCTGGCGTCGCTGGAGCAGGAGCTGGCGCGCCTGCGCGACGAGATGGCGGCGCAGCTGCGCGAGTACGCCACGCTCATGGACATCAAGATCTCGCTCGACCACGAGATCGCCACCTACCGCGCGCTCATCGAGGGCGAGGAGGACAGGTGACCAACACACTACAACAACAAACTATTTATAGCATTTAATTTGAGTAATTTATTGTTCTGCTTGTAGATAAGATATACATTAGAAATATCATAAATATTGCAGATAGTCAATTTTACTAAAAGAAGACATCATTTTAACTATGAAAACAATTTAAACAGCATTGGAAACTGCAACTGCACCAGAAGGAAAATTTTCATTATCATAATCCATTGTTCTTCGAATGTTATGAACCAGATAATACTTCTCAAGTGAAATGATTGTACCTACTTTAAAATTATAAAATCAGCTGTTACAATCACAGTAAACTCGAAGAAACAGTTAATTTGTTACTTTCCTGAAATAGTAAATTTAAATTTTCATAGTTTTCCTTTTAATAAGATGCTATGTCATTTGGAGAAAAATTATCCTTATGATCGGGCCTTTTCATTGGTATCGTAATATGATGGGTGGTTTGTATTTACATTTTTACAATATGGCGTGTTCGATTCGCGCCTCCGAAATGCGATTATTAAAAAACCTTTAAATTGTTTTCAAAATCAAAATGATGTCTTCTTTCAGCAAAATTGGCTAATTATAATATTTGAGGTACTGCCCCTCCATGTGGCATCGCCGTGGGACACTCAGTATATTACTCAGCTGGACAAATTAATAGAAGCAATAAATTGCAGGTTGAACTTGACATCTCAGTCGCCTGGGCGGGAGTCGCGCGCGTCGGCGAGCGGGTCCCGCGCCACGCCGTCGCGCCGCGCCACGCCGCTGCGCGCCACACGCAAGCGCACCCTGCTCGACGAGAGCGAGGAGCGCAGCCTGCAGGACTTCAGCGTCACCTCCAGCGCCAAACTCGACCTTGAAGTCGCCGAGGCCGACCCCGACGGCAACTTCGTCAAGATCAGGAACACTGGAAAGAAAGTGAGTGTTGAGTTTTTAGTACTAATTCTTCTGTGACAATGGACAATGTTACTAGGTATGCCAAATCGCTTGAAATGTTGTCTCAGTAAAGCCTTTATGTATACAAACACACTAGTTTATGTTGTAGTCAAAAATACCTAGTAGTTTTGATTTTATAGGTATTCAAAGTTTTGAAAAATATAGAGTCCCGCTACAGTCACGTGATCGCTTGTGACGTCATTTCACAACGCGCCGCACGGGCCACGACTCGCTTCGTATCAAATCGCCAGCGATTATAGTAGTTGTAATAGCTTGCGCAGTGTTTTGTTGTTGGTTTTCGTTCGCGTATTAAGTTAATAGTTTAATAATAGTAAATATTATTCGATTAATAAAATGGATGACGGATTCGAAAAAGGGCAATCCGATAATCTACCTAAAATAGATGGATTAATGGTTGCGCATTACTTATCAACAAATACTGATTTCGTTGCCGCCGAAATGCGAGGAATAAAAATGCAACGGTATGTGAAATTTCCGTGTTACTACTTATGCATAATAGTTTATCTGTTCTAAATTGTTTTATCAAAAACAAAATACCCAACTAATGTCGTAATGGAAGAATGCAACTCAAATAGTAGAACTACCTACCTATCATTGAATTTGTAAGTTAAAGACAACAAATATGTATGTATTATAGTTTTGTAGCTATTGGTAGGCACGTATGTATAATATAGGCAGGTAACGCTCTTCTTAGTAAATTTAAATGAATACATACATACCTATATTGATTTATTGCAAACTAGCTTCCGCCAGCAGCTTCGCCCCAGTTTCCCTCAGAAGCTGTACATTTTCCCAGTATTAAAAGTAGCCTATGTGTTATTCCAGACTTCGTCCAGATCCTCTCAGTAGTTCCATTTTTTTCGCATTTTAACGTCCTTTGGAACTATAAAAAACAACTTTTCTGGCGAATTGGTAGTTGTGTTTGTGCATTTAGGCACAACACATGATTTCCTAGTATTTGGATTGGACATTGTTAAAAGTCTTTAGGTATAAACGTAATATTATAGTACTCTGTGGGTATAAATTCAACGGCACGGGCGCGCGACCACGAGCGGACTGAGTGAGCCAGTGAGCGTGTTGTGGTATGACGTCACACCGTAACCGGCAGCCCGGGTCGTACGGTTACAACTTGTTTTACTTCTAAATCGGAAACTAATTGACATATCGAAGTAATTCTGTCACTAGTATTTTTTATTTTTGCCAGAGAATATGGAGTGCTAATAATCAAAATTAGTTAACATTCTTCATTGTATTGAGGTTTGATTATAAGAGAGGTAGGTTTAAATTCAAAAGATTTTGAATTTATGAAACTGTTCAGCAACTTTGAAGCCTGACGAACAGTATAAAGCAAGTAACATCAAGTATTCTTAAGAGTATTGTTATTTTTGATGGAAAAAACTACACAATCTAAGGACATGTATTATATTTTTAAATTTGACACAGGAAATCAGCCTAGGCGGGTTCCAAATAGTCCGCAAGGCGGGCGAGCAGGAGACGGTGTTCAAGTTCCACCGCACGGTGAAGCTGGAGCCGGGCGCCGTGAGCACGGTGTGGTCGGCCGACGCGGGCGCCACGCACGACCCGCCCAGGGACATCGTCATGAAGGGACAGAAGTGGTTCGTCGCCGACACATTCACCACCGCGCTACTTAACACCGAGCAGGAAGTAATTGCCGACTTTTGTCTTTATTAAACAAATTGATTTTAAAATAATTATCTACTTGATTGTTGTTTAAATTTCATGGTATCTGCTTTACATACCAACATATTGCAAGCAGCTGATGGTTAATCTTAATGGTGCATTTACACCACTGTTATCTTTAATTGAGCAACATTGTACAACATTATAACATTAAGTAACAATATTTTTTCTATAATATTTTTTTTGCTACTAGTTAAATTTGTTGAATGTTAGAAACATCGTCCATACCACCAATAACAGAAAATGTTATCGATTGGTACAAAATGTTGACTGTTTTTCAAAAGTTAGGCAACATTACTTAATATTTAATAACACAGCAACATGCATGCTTATATTAAATAACATATTGTTGTCAGATGTTACTGAGTAACATTTGGAACTGAGTAACAGTTGCTCAACAAAATGTAACTGCGGTGCTGATGCACCATAATACAGTGCAATAAAACAACATAGGAATATACAACAAATAAATATTCTGATAATACACGTAATATGCTAGGGTTAAAAATAGCAAGATTTCTGCTAACACATGTTTATGCATTGCTAGATCGTGGCTATGTCGAAGCTGCAGCGACGACAATTCAGCATGACGGAGCAGAGACGTCGCGAAATGGCGCACAAATACCCCCGCCGCGAACAGGTAAATTGTCACTAGTTTACATCATTAAAATCTTTTTTTTACATAGCGTGTTTTGATCGATGGTGTAGTCTCTGCCCTAGTGTACAGTCCCTGTTGTTTTCGTGATACATGACCAAACCATCTGAAGTTAACTTTATAAACATATTTACATTAATTTGTACATATTATAAGTCATTTAATACACTGTTATTTTATTCATAAGTAATGTAATATTTTTTACAGACGGGTGAGGTTCGCGAAGGTGACGAGAATTGCCGTATTATGTAACGAGCTCTCGGCATTTGCCCAGACCTCTGCGTCTGGGCCTTCGCCACTCGGTGCCTCAAACACTCCTCAGGAGTTATGGACTCTGCCCTATGGGCATCCCTACAACATTACGTAATATATGGTATATCTTATATGGTTTTAGTTCTATACCGATCTGAATGTTAATAAACAGTAAAGTTAGGGAAATTTTACTTTCTTTTTAAACATATCTAATGTTTTGATGGCATTATTTAAATAAACTTGCTGCTTAAATGTTATAAGCTGTTAACATCTAACACAAAGCTACAGTGAACATTATTATTCAGGAAATCACAATGAGATAGTGTCTTATAAAAAATTATGTAAGAAATAGAAAAAATAAAAATTGCTTATTAGTAATGTAGCTTCCGGTGTATTACCCTTGCATCTATGCTCAATACACATTAGTTTTTTGTAATAGAAAAGTGAAATGTTACACTACAAACTAGTATTTATAAAAGTCGACACATGTTAAATGAGTCCTGTCCAGTAATGTGTCTTATAATATAATCACACTTTATATTTGTAAAGAGGCCAATTGAAACTTGGTTATATTTATTTGTCAATTCAATATATAAGCTCTTATAAGTTTATCTAGATCACAGACATTAAATCACTGCCAATTGTGGCTTTTTCTCATTTGTGAGTGAGTGAACAAAGTACAAAATTTTCGTTCACACTTAAGTGGGTAAGTATAGCTTGTTATTAAATCCCCACCCCTTGATGAACATTAGATGATAAGTAATTTTATATCATTAATTAATTTAAATTTAAAAAATCATCTAATACCGAAAGTTATATGGGTAGATGAGATCTACTAATTATCATGATTATTCTTAGTGAACTTGGACTAGATAAATCATCTTACTAGGTTAAGTGTCGGGGGACGAAAAGTAACGCGACATGACGATATGGTTCAGTCAATCCATATAAACTTGAAAAATAGGTGCAAGTCTCAAATAAAAGGCTCTCAAGCAAAACAGAATGTAATAGCATTTATTATACTAAAAGAAGTTAAATTAAGTTTCATTATCGGATAACAAAATTAGTATGTATTTTATTTAGCTGTAAATGTATTTCACTTCTTGTTTTTAATAATACAGAGTTTGGAATCTGATTATGGGTTTAGTTTTTGATATAATCATGAGACTTTTTAATTTGGACCTAGCTAGTAACTTCTGTGTGTAATAAAATACATATTATTATAAAAATAAAGTTATATTTAGGTTTAACCCTGACTTTTATTTTAATACCACAAATTCTAATACAACATTCATAATAATATCATTTTTTTATTTTATTATCGGCTTTTTTTGCACAGCATTCGATTTTTCTTGTTTTTCTGCTCCTGTTTAATAATTGTAATGCCTGCATTTTTTTGTTTTTAGTTGTAAGACATTGTCGATTTATCTTATTTTGTTAAATCCTATTGTAAAAAGTATGCCATGTTATTTTAATAAACTTATTTTTTATTATTAGGTAAAGTTACCACATTTATCAATATTTCATGACATTATTAGCAAATGAAACAGATCATACAGAAAGTACGCGATGGAAAGACATCACATTGCGCTATCCAAACACAGACTCAGCGCGATACATAGAGAAGGGTATAATAGGGTATTTGACTATCATCGAATTTTTGGATTATTTCGCAGACAAACACAATCGCCATTAAAACAAAACATTTTTGTGAAAACAGTATTAAAGTAGCTTGTAATATGAGGCAAATATTAGTATTTTAAATGAAAGAGTGGGAACGTAGTGGGGACAGCTTACCGTCTCTTTCACACCCGCACACTATAACGCATATTAAGATTAGTGACGTCACTAATTTAGTTTTGCATCCCTTTTCTTTTACCCCCACTGCAAGGTTTAAAACGTTTCTAACTTGTTTAATTCTGAATGGATTTACAACATTCTTTATTTGCTGTATTTTGGATATGGATACTTTTTTATGAATACAAAAAAAATGAGTCAAATACCTTATTAACAATTTATACAGGGTATGATGCTAATCACATAATGGTTTCTTAGATTTACCTGAATGTTACACATTGAAATAAAACTATTTTATACGGATTTTATCGCGATTTGGTTTAATTTTTACATTTTTTAAACTTCCCGACGTTTCGATTACTTTACAGCTTTCGTGGTCACGGGGCGGACTGAAAATCCGTATAAAATAGTTTTATTTCAAGATGATAATCACATTGATTTGAACATGAACAAGAAAACTAGATTACAATTTATATTTCCCTCTTGAGTTTCGATTTATTTCGTTTTACTAAAATCATATGTAACGTCTCGTTAGAATTTAAAAATGGAAGAACTTTCGTTTTCTCTTATAGTTTTTGTGTCTATTTCAGAAATTTTCATGATCCAAATTATTATTTTCTCTTGTCGTTCCCTGACTTCACTGCTGAGGATCGCGACTGAGATCGCGATTCGCGACCACTACGTGCTTCCTTCGGATTAAATTTACACCTGTGATAATAGATGGCGCTACTAACCATAACAAAGCTCAGTGTTGTGTAATTTTCGGAAAAAATTAAGAATTTTTCGGAAAAAGTCTACATCTAAACATAATATAGAAATCAATTATTAAATACACCCAACAGTCACATACATAGTCCTGGCCCCACACTAAGATCGAGTCTTGTGTCGTGGGTATCAGAAACTACGAGAGACTTTTCGGTCTCACAAACACCCAGACCCGAAACAAATATTTGTGGTTCACACAAACATTTGTCTCGGTGCGGGGATCGAACCCGCGGCCTCTCGTTTCACAGGCGGCGTCCAACCAACTGCGCCACGGAGGCTGTCAAAATTTTCAACTTAAATCGTAATTATTTAAAGTATATTATTCTTGTTTATTGCTAATAAAGTAAAAATACATACGTTTGTATTTTTTAAAGACCAAATTCACGGTAGGGATTAAATATAATGCCTGTCATTTGGAAAAAAAGAGTAGTATTCTCTGTCTACGGTCATGTACCATTATTTATATGTTAAACGTAATCAATCAATTAATGAAACAAACACTATCAGTTTGTTTTATATATCTGAGTTTCAATTCACCCGTTTTCAGTATATAACGTTTCGTTCGAAATTTAAAAATGGTAATATAATTTTTTGGAGCGAAGTTCCTTATCGCGCGTTGCGAAAGGGGGCTAGACGGAAAAAAATAAGACCAAAAGTTGTAACGACACTTTTATTCCGCGGATGAGTTTGACACTCTAAATTTAAAAATTTAGGAACGTTTTTGTTATTTAATTTATTGACTTATTATTTTATATTTTTAACCGACTTCAATCAATTCTTTGGGTTTTTTATTATTTATGTATAGTCTTTGTATAATGGCTATACGGTGTATAATATATAGCCTATATTTATCAATAAAAAAATCATAATTAAAAATGTATACTTGAATAATTATTTTCTTAATACCTCGAATAGAACTTAAAATTAATATTTTATAATAAGGAACTCAGTTCTTATCCGGTGTCCCACGACACCACACGGGTTTTTTTTATATTCGGTTTTTGTGACCCAACAGTAACAAAGCTTCAATTTTAATTACTGATAATTTGTGCAATAATAAGTTTCAAGGTAAGTATTTTTAAATATTAATCATTACTTACACAATGTAACCTTAAAAAAATATTGCTTAAAAAATAAGAACCAAATAAAAATGCGTTTAGTTATTTCAAGTCCACACCGCTGTCAAAATAAAATAAAGTTTGACATTTAAAGGTTATGTTTTGTCTCGATTTTTAATTTCGTTTAAGGAAAATATTGATTTAATAACAAAAAGTTATATCGAAGGAACGATCATTCAATTTTAAATTATATCCTAATAAGAATTCTCTGCTTCTATGCATAAATTACGATTTTTTTGGTATCTTACATAAAATTTTGGTGACTTTTCAAACTGAATATTATTTAGAATAAACAGTAACGATGAAGACTTTCTCCATTCTGGATTATTTGATACACTGTAAGTTATTTCATTTATCTTACATTATGTAAGTTTGATTCAATGTGAACATTGTGTGTGCTTTAGAAGTTAAAGATGAATACTTTGCTTTTAGACAGGCCTTTTTGTGATCTTATTCTTTAATAATAAATAATCCCAATAAATACGCATTTATTATTTGAGGCCCACCAAGATAATTTTACATACATACATAAGATCACATTTTGAAAAAAAAACTACCCTCTAGTCATTATTATTGTTCCAATAAGGAGCGAAACTTCTCGTCCTGTGTCATTTTCCTTGGTAATGTCTGGAGTTTTGTTTCTGTTTCTAACTTCATGCTTATTTCCATTTAATACAATGAAGCTGTAAAAAACATATCAATGTAAAAGTAATACTCTTTTTCATTAACCATTGGCCAGGATAATATTGTGTACATACCTACAAAATCTAAGAAAAGAGAAAACCAAAAACCACATTGTTTGACAGATTCTGGTTTGTCAGATTACCAGGGTTCTACTGTAATTGAAATATCTGACGATAAAACCACAAAGCATGAATTGACATGGACTATTGATTTTTTTACTGAGAAGGCTCATATTTTTACTTAAAAATTATCAGATAAGTTTTATGATTATTGTTAGTACTGTGCCCTTATAATCAGATCTTCCTACTGTTGCCATCTTATGGTCACATTTTAGAACAAACAAACATCAAGTGGCATTTCGTAAATATAGGTGTTGAAAATTGTTAATGAACTTAGCAGTATAAGATCAAAATATTTCTAAACTTGTGCACACTCAGCTAGTCATAAGTTAATAAAGAGATGGCATATATTTAAGAAAGTGGAAGTTTTTGGAAGTGGTAGAGCCAACCTGTTGTCAGTCATGACTCAGCATGTATGGGCAGGCTTGTCTGAGGCGGTACCACGGGCTCACAGAAATGGATGTGGAGGGACAGCTTTGCTAATGCGCATTGTTAGGTGAATTAGATTGCCAAATCCCCAATACCCCTTTCCTCTTACCATCCGTTTTCCTTCCCACTTCTCTCCCAATTTAATGGGCCAGCAAAATATTCATAATCCCAGCGTTGTGGATGTTCATGGGCGGTAGTGATCACTTACCATCAGGTGACCTCTTTGCTCGTTGGCCAGACCTATTGAATAAAAAAAATAGATGTACCAGTAATGTTTCCGCACCGGGCGGTTACGCGAATGTAAATCGAAGGCTTGCGCCTATACGGCGTGTGATAGTCTCCGTAGGGATGTAGCCGGTATGCAGGCATAGGATTTGCTAGGGATTCTACCTGGTCATGCCGGATTGGAAGGCTATTTACTAAAGACATCGACATTCCCATGTTGGCATTGCCGTGTTATCAAAAGGGTAGCTTAACAACTTTTCTTGCGTAATTAGTTAGTATATCAACTTATTTATGAACCTTCTTTAAAAAAAGCATTAGCCCCTAAAAATTAAAAATATAAGTTGAAAGTGCATAAATGATCGAAATTTAAAAAAAAATCATTGACCCAACTCTTTTCGAAATACGGAAGAACTTCACGTGGTCGCAGGTTACGGGATTTTCTTACGTAAAAATTAAGAGATATTTTTTCTTGTGAAAAACAAATATACTTCCTCGTAATTTTTGTGACTCTTTAGCGTTATGTCACGTTGTCATTTAACACGGGAAGAGATTCTTCGGGCTGTGGGTATGTTGGAAACTGGGCGCAGTCAACGCGAAACCGTGGAGGCAGGGGCGGATTAAATGTTGAGAGCGCCCTAGGCAAGCAACTCAAAGGCGCCCCTCTAGCAGCCACATAAAAATATATACTTCGAAGGAACGTGGAATCATGTTGTTGAATAGTTGGTGATTGTACTATGATATGAATGAGAGAAGAACATCGCTTCACACTTTGCTATATTCAAGAAGAAACAGTTTCACTCACTCTACATGGTTTGGCATAGAAACGAAGATATCCGAAATCACGCACGCCCCTTCGTAACCTCGCACCCCTAGGCACGTGCATAGTTTGCCTTAGGGATAATACGCCACTGCGTGGAGGCTATCTACAGTTAACAGTGTGGAGCCGTCGCTAATGCCTTAGGAGATCCAACACATAATTTAAAAGTCGTTAGGATTATTTTGTAAAATTTATTTTACTTACTTATGCTTTAGTTTTATTTATTGAAATTTATATGAACATGTTTTTTTTGTTGTAATGAATATAAAATTTTGTTGGCATAAAGGTTAAAGGTTTTAAGGTTAAAATTAGCACTAAACTCCAGGAAATTAACTATAGTTTATATTATTATAAATAAACACAAAATACAGACAGGGTCAAATAATAACTATTTCTAATAACTAACGCGACTCGGAGCGAGATGTGGTCAAGACGAGAGATTTAGTCTGTTCTCTCTCCTTCAAAATAACTCGTCCCTTTTATATGTGTCCCGAACGAGGATCGGCGGGGATATATAAAAAAAAAAATTAACAAAAAATAAGGGTCTATTCAAACAATCTTTCTTGACTACGTGGCGAACCTTAATAATAATTTAATGTTTACAATCATGCACTTTTATTGTCTTCGTAATTCTACTGTATATTGAATTTGATATTTTTTTACTTAATTGATTCTGGATTTCGAGTGTGTCTCAATTAACTGTTTTAAATTTCCTGTTGATGTTTATGTGGTGCTATAGTAATGTAATATCGCATTTATTACAATTACTTAATAGCTTGAGTCACGCGGAAATTGGCACACATGACACAAAAATGTGCATTACTCTATATACAAAAAGTTCTCCATACAAACAGAAACATTTTTCCAATAACCTTGGCGCGGAGGAAAGTCGTAATTTCCTTTACATTATAGAACAATCAATCATCTTCAAGGGTAATTCATTTCCGTGGCAGTACAAAGACGAGCAGATTTAGTAAGGGCGATAGGATCGGTGGTTTTACATCCGGAGGGTCCAGTGCGGTACGGCTTCCACACCTTGACCCAGGTGGGCGTTACGGCGCAATAGGTCATGAGAGAGAGGCGCGCGCTCGCGGGGGGTATGTTTGGGCGGGCGTAGTAGCGTAGTGACGTCAGAAACGAGCGGTATCGACCCAGGCAGCCGTCACAACAACCCACCCCCCACCCTCTACTTCACCAAGGATCGTACCGCGCAACTACGCATCGCACCGCCCGGAAGTTTGCCCACGCTAATGGAAAACATTCATGGATCGCTGTGATGAGATTCTTCGGGTTACCTACAAACACAATGAGATGTATAGATAAACTGCCATTGCTATTCAGATTCTGTTAGCATTTTTTACGATACATAGGTATTTCAACCAGGAGATAGATTATTGGTTTCGGCTGTTGTTTTCAGCTAAAATCAATGAGAATACGATTTATTTTTGTCACGATTTTCTTTTGTTAATGATGCCAATTTTCTATTCACTTGGGGCATGAATGGCGGGCGACGTTTAATACCTAACTAAAAGCAATAAATTATGTATAGGCATGTATTGTTTTACTTCCACTGGCTTTTCACGCATCGTTTCACTTTATGAAACTTATAAGGAAGCGGAAGCTTCTGCTGGGGCTGTATTATCTCAACGAATTTTCCGGTATTCGACCTTGACCCAAAATTGAAAAACGTTTGGATAGTATATATTATATCATCGATAAAATAACGTTCTGTAATTGTCGTTAGGATTTATATTTGCAAATGTTAGTACTTAACTTGTAGACGAGTAGTAGGTAAGAAACTTAATTATTTACAAAGTAGATCACATATGTTTCGTTAGTTCTAAAAAAACGTGCTGTTAATAAAACTGTAGAACAGTAAATAAAGTTTATCGTTCGTAAATAATTATGATCAAATTGTTTTGTTCCAGAATGATAATTACTGGAAAAGTAAACCAATGTATGAAATAGTTTGGATTTACAATTATGTCTCAAATATCTGGAGATATAGAATCGTCGCCTCTAAAGCGCTACAAAAAGATTCCGGTGTATGTTGTCGAAGAACACAATGAAGCTCTTCAGTTTATATATTCTGCTATTGGTGGTAAAAAATTGCCTGTGGAAGGGAACCTATTACTTCACTTGGACGCTCATCCAGACATGTTGATCGACCGCAAATTGAAAGGATCAGAAGCACGCTCAGGGAGAAATCTGCTGCCTCTATTACAAATTGAGAATTGGATTTTGCCAGCTGTAGCCGCAGGGCATATCGGACGGGTAGTCTGGCTGCGTCCTCCGTGGGCGAAACAATTTTCTGACGGTACACGTCAATTCCATATTGGAGACCATCCCGAATCGGGATTACTTCGAGTTGATAGTAAAGAACCGTATTATTTGTCAGATGCTTTGTTTTCGTCACAGCTAACTAATAAACGAAATTTGACTTTTACTGTTGAAGAACTTTCCTGTAAAACAACTAACGAAGAAAACATAAATAGTCTACTTACACATATAAATATTACTGAACCGTATGTGCTCGACATAGATTTAGATTTCTTTAGTACAGGAAACCCATTTCTGGGTATGTACGAGAATATAAGTTTGTATGACCGCTTGCTGCCAATATTCGACTTTACACTTCCTGAGAGTGACGACGTAGAAACAGTGAAGAAACTTGTTGAGTCGCGAGAACAGAATCTACAAGAACTTGAAATCTTATTCCAACATTTAGATAAACACAACAACTTAGACTCGTACTCGGGGGAAAAATCTCATTTATATAACATGGTGAGTATAAAGAAGTCATATTAACATAAAGCCGATTGAAGTATATCTTTCATTACCTTTTCGTGGTACTTATTGTTTTCTAGAAGGTCCGTTGTGTTTCTAATGACATTCTCGACATCAAAGGCTTGCTTTTGAAATTTTGGTCGTAGTTGTTGTCATACTGTCTAGTGCTAAAATCAGGTCTGTTTCGAGGGGCGATTACATTACTCTACCATTGATATTCTATCAATGTGTATGTTTGGGTCACAATCTTTTTCTTTATTGTAAATCCTTGGTCATTAATATGAGACTGTTGGAGTCAATTTACGGAAAATTTATTGTTGCTCGTGTTATCATGAGTTTTGAATCCCGGATGTTGATGTGTTATGTAGGCATATGTAGGTAGTTCTTTTAGTTCGTTTAGGCAAATGCGCGTTAAAAATTGCTTTACTTCATTATTTTCTAATGTAGCAGAAGTCAGAACGTGCCTACTACGTAATCATGCGCCGACTTTAGTAAATTTATTTCCTAGAAAGTTTATTGCAATACTATTAAATAGTTTCTTGTTTCTGCCAATTATCTTAAACTGCGTAAACTGTTTTGATAAAATATTGCACTTGCCTTGAGTTCAATCTTTATTATATTTACTCAAATACCTCCTCACATTATGTCTTCCAGAAATCCACCGTAGTTTTTATCTCATCATCTGATAATGATGATTCATCAGCCCGTTGCAAATATCTGGCCGACAGCGACTGGATGCTTACAGCAGCAGACCAGGCTCTGTGGCGTACCTTGGGAAATGCCGTTTATTATATACTTAATATAAATTATTTTTTAGGTTTCTGAATTGGCTACGATCGTTTTAGATGAAGCGAAAAGACTGAAAGAAGCCCCTGATTGGTGGGCTATATATGCTGGTGGTTGTACAAGAGATCAAGAAGGCTTACCATATCATATCAGTACCAAAGAAGAGATTGAACAAATGGTGGACAAAGCACTTACGCCCCTCTTGCAAAATCTTCGTGCGCCAGTTTTGATAACGATATCTAGGTCTACTGACGACGGATATTGTCCCGCTCATCAGGTAATAATAAATCATTAGCCAATTTCAGTTAATAAACATTTTTGATAGCTCCTCATGGTATTTATTTTCCAGGTGGAGTACATACAATCACTGGTTTTAGCAAGTTTAAAGAAAGTTTTCGACACAGACGAACCTGCTTTGCATTACCTCAACGTTAATACATCGACGTAATTATCAAACCTATAAAAAAATAAATAAATTAGACTTATAATGTGTCCTTCTTTATTTTAATTTGTTTAAAGTTCAATCTGCATACGTATATAAAATGTGTATAATGTGTTTTATGTGTACATAATTTAGGGATGTAACCTCTGATTACACAACAGAAGTCGCCGAAGTGTTTTTAAAGCTGTTGAATTTGTTTTTAATCTAGCGGGACGACGTCGTGCCGCCAAGTCGCAGTCTCATTCAACTCTAGTGCCAACTGCCAAATGCATTGCCATAATTCACGTTTAATGTGATTTTACAAACACAATATTGCTCGATTTATACAACAAACCTTTGAAAAATAATAAAACGATTTTATTGTCACAAAATAGTGCAGTGTGCAATGCGAACAATCAAAAATAGTAGTCGGCGATGTTATGCCATTCGTAGTACGAGAACCGTGGTGAGAATCGGCGAAATAAACCCATAACAAACGCGCCTCGACCGCATGCAAAATGTTTATGTGATTGATATTGTAGAATGTTTAGTCTACAATCGGCAATAAAGGAGGCCGGTAGCACGAAGTATATGTTGACGCACCAAACTTAGATGGCAAGATCGTTCCTGTAAAACTTCTTCAGCACAAATAAATATTCATGCGTGTGCATACTAACATTTCACTATAAACAATTTAACATTCTTTCCTAAACAATTTTTCGTATGTCATGATACGATTCGAAAGTAGATTGATTATTTAGATAGTTTTTTCCCTACTGAGATTGATTATTGGCAAGCTTTATTCAGAAAAAAGATTGAGCTGTCAATGTCAAACAGCAAATTTTGGATTGGGATTGATTGTTGGCATCGGCTGTAAAACTACCTCCTGATTTCGTTTTCGGTCGCAGTCTTGATATACCCGGTATAAAATTCAACTTTTATACTATAACGCTGGCAAAACTACATGGGTATTTTTAAATATTACGATATGTTAAACCTTTAATCAAATATAATTTTACCAGCGTTATAGAATAAAAGGTCAATTTTAAATTCTGTTTGTTAGGCAAAGGTCACAAGGAGCGATAGTCACTTACCGCGGTTCTAAATTGCCTATCTTTGAAATGATAAAATAAAATGCTGAAAATGATTATTATGTGTGTCCTAAAAAAGAATCCAGGACTTCGTAACCCTGCTAATTAAGCTATCGCTCCCTTGAATATTGTTAGGTACATTATACATACTTATAATATCTGGAAATATAAAGCGTGGATTTTGGAATAACTGTGTTAGAACAATTTGTACGTATGGTCTAATTTATAACAATACTGACTCTGAGGTATGTTCATTCCTTAAAATTCGTATAAGGGAGTAATTGTAATTATAGTCTATCTAAACTAACAGGTTCCATTTGACATTGGGAAATAGGGATGCTGTCAAATAAATCGGTTCTTACAATATCCGATTATTTAGAGATATCGATAATATTTGTTTGTATTTCTTAATCGATTACAGTTTATATTTTCAGTTTACATCATTTCGTTTATTTTTTCATGAACATTTTTATTCTAATGAGACATCAACAATTGCATGTCACTTTACTATTTAGGAACAAAAGGAGTGATTTATCTATTACTAGCGGCCCGTCGCGGCTTCACCCGGGTGCAGACACTTTTTCGAGTCCAGTCCACATCACGCACATGCTTATGAACACATGATACATACATACAATACAATACATATACTCCAAAGTGAGGAACCTCCTCACTATGTGTGGCGTATCCTACAATACTGCCTTCATTTCCATTGTAATATCCAAATCTATTAATTAATGATGAATTAATTCATATTAATATTATTATTTCACTATTTATTGATTTATGTTCGTTGACAGCATACCTATTATTAGCTGAAAGTTCAGTATTTTAAAAAAATAAAAAACAACTGTTTTATATCTGCTCGATTATTTAAAATTTTTACCGATTATGCGTATACAAATGCATTTGAATAGTCTCGACTCTACCGGTAAAAGACCTAACGAGGTGACTTTGTAATGACGTCTAGAAAAAAAATATGTAGTTTAAAATGGTTATTTTGCTTTATTTAAAGAATTCTAGTTTAAATTTAGTGATTATGGTTTGTATATCTAGTGATAAAATAAGAATAGCTTCATAATTCCATGGATTTACGGAAAGTGTTATTGAAATTGTGTGGGTTACGTCTGCACAAAGTTATTTACGTTAAAAGTCTGAAACGTCAAATGGAACCTGTTAGTTTAGATAGACTATACCTATAGTATATACTTAATATTCATTACCCTGTACACAATCCTTAACCGCGACGGTATTGTACCATTTACCATTTACCAATGTCCATCGTCGGAAAAATAAGCATTCTTCTCTCTCTCTAAGAACGATACTCCCCAAATAAAGGTGACAAAAATATATTTGTCATGATAGGTACATACGACATACATTACGTATTCGTCTAATTAAGTCAATGATTTTCGCATCGTCGCGTCGGTAATATAGAGGGGCTGCTAAGAGGTGGCGAGGCAGTTAGTTCGGTGACACCTAAAACGGGTCAATTAGCAATAAGATGCGGATCCACGATACCCCGCTGTGTTGAGTTGTCCTTGTCAATACGGCGCACTACGAAATTTCTAATGCGTTACGTCAGAATTTCAAATTGTAACGGTGTTTTTATACCGGATGCACTGAATCAGTCTATTTGTGAATACGATTTATAAATAAATAGCCCGATCAGTCAGAGAAAGTACTTATTAAAGTCCCTTATTTAAGTACAGACTGTTCATAGTAGTTACCAACAAATTTGTTTGAATGAAAATTCAACCACAAGCGAAACTGAGATCTTTCCAAAGGGAATGTGATAGAGTAGTACATATTTTTTATCATAATACATCTTATGATTGGACAAACAATTCAGTCCTTCGATTGGGGGCGATTGGGGTCAACTGCGCATCGAACACTCGAGTCACACAACTAACAAGAACAACACATTACATCATGCGTCGGTCATGCCTGGAAAAGTTATGTACCAATTATACCCAATAAAAAGCACTACTCAGAAATTATTTTATACGCTTCACGTGTGATGTGTTCCACTATATACTGCTGTTATACTCTGAATACTAAACAATATTAGAAAGACGATTGTCTTGAATTTTAACAATTTCACGATACTCTAATATTTAAGTGACGTCGTTAAACAATGTGCATTGTAAATAGTAGTCAGTATTATTGAAGATAATTCTTTGGTATAATTAACTGCGTTTGTTTATTACATTCATAACCTGCATTGCACCAATAAGTTAAAGAGATAATAAAGTTAGTACCTATGTATTTGTTTTTACTGTCCATACGGGCGGCACTGTAGGTCTTGGGTTTTTTTTTTCATTCCATCAACCTTGATTGCTTATAGCACTAGGTTGTAGCGAAAACTAACTTTCGTTTTAGGTACGCCTTTTGATATTTGATTATTATTATTTATTTATGCATAAAACGACACTACAACTGGAGAAGAGCTTTTTTTGCACACATGAGGACTAAGAAATGAAATGGTGCAGCATGCTAGCTGAATCAACGAATTCTGAATACATTCGGTATTTTTATGTTACTTTGTGTTCTTCGAGTTTATGATACGTTATGATTTATGAAGCTAGCTGATTGTATTTAAAACTACAGACACGAATAGTGCCTAAGTTTTATTACGCCCCTTATCTAATAGAGTTACGTACCTGACTGTAGTAAATTAAATTTTAACGAGCCTTGTTTTCGCCAAACGAAATAAAGAACCGCCAAAGACTTCGTGTCTATATTAGATTGTAGCAAACTTGAACTCATTTGATTTAAACAAATTATTTTGTTCTTCTTATAAAAATATACGCCAACGACATACGTGCATTCACTAAATTACAAACAACTATTTGGATGAACATGTAGGTATACTTTTTATGTATTTAATTAATATATTTCAGTTTTGCTCATAATATTGCATATACGAGTACCAAATAATAATACCATTGGATACCCCAGCCTCGCGTATAGAAAATATAACCGCATGAAAAAAAAACCACCGTGGTTCACGATGGTTTAGCATACAAGAAGGTATATTGCTCCTTTTATTGAAGTCGATAAAAAATTACGATGCCTACTCTTCCGAGAAAACTTGAAACGGATTTTATCATCAGCATATGTTTAAGGCAAAAAAGTAAAATAACCATTTGAGGTACCTACTGGAAAAATAAAATATTACCAATTGTCAAATGTAAAGTCATATTAATTCTGAATGCCATCCACCAAGTTTCTGTCGAAACGTGACGATATTACATAAATAAATGATCCTTAAAACTAACAATTAATTCTTAATAACTACTTATTGGGTAGGTTAGTATTATAAACCTCCGAAAAAGGCACCTCCTATAAAATGCAATAACGAACATAAATTATCATTACAAATATATAATTACCGAGCACCTAAAGAGTAGTTACAGCAGAACAAAAGCTTATATGTATAGTAAATTATCATAATAATTTGAGTCTGGTCGTTTCCTGTTTCCTTTTCAAATCCTCTAAGGTGTAAATGTATTTAGGTAGGTAAGTCGAGCGGTGCGCAGCCGTGAGGAAGTATAATTAACTGCGATGATTTTAGTAATTAACCGAGAGGTAATTGTATTGTTGTACATTAAAAGTTTTCTAGGTTAAATGTTAATCATAATAATATCTATACATATAATAAACTTGTAACCGATCGATGTCTGTACATGGAAGGTAAATGAGAAAAACTAATATGGGGGGTGTGCATTAACGTAATAGAACCCTAAACAATGATTTTTAGATTTTGTTGTCTGTTTGCCTGTTTGTCTGTGCGGTTGTGCGCGACGAACTAAGAAATGGCTTAAGGGATTTCGATGAAATTTGGTGTGGAGGTAGCTGACACCCTGGACACTTAGGATACCTTTTATCCCGAAAAAATTGTGTTTCCGTGGGATGAGGAAGGAATTCCGAAATATTTGTTACTTTTTTATACTCAAAGGAATGGAATGGAACTATATTACATATACTGAGCGAGAATGAGACGGGATGGGCGGGATATAACGGGACGGGACGGGAAGAAAAGTTAGAATTAAAGTTAATTTCAAATAAAGATAGTCACGCAGACGAAGTTTGCGGGCAGAATCTAGTAATTAATATTTACGTCAAACTTATAAAGCTTAATACGGTCTGTTCACTGATGTATCATGGGTACCTACCTAAATAATTCCATTATCGTATAGTTATATCGAATAAAGTACATATCTACATAGTTGTTGGCTCTAATAGGTATACATGAGTATATTTATTTTTTAACAATAATTTCCAGGAAAGCTCAAATGGAAAAATAAAACGTATCTACCTATAATATATGTTATAACATAATATGTTATAACATATATTATAGGTAGATACGTTTTATTATAGGTAGATACGTTATATTATAACTATATTTAATATGGTATGATTATTTCCCCTTAACGTCACAAGCATTCATATCTTATTATTATCGAAAAATACTAAATATAACTCATTTTTCTGGTATCACCGCAATGTGTGTTTAAAAGAGATGTTTAGAGCGCACAAAGCGGTAAGTCCCTCCTCGTACGAGTATAACCATGGATGATAAGAAAAAACTTGCTTTCATTGATAAATGCTGCTTGCGTAAACGTTGTTTTTCAATGGCGCAATTGATAAGCCGCCGAATGGCGCCGGTTGCAAATAATTACGTCGCGATGTATATTTGTAGGATATGTCCCATTGACCGACCGCCGCGGTGGCGGCTGAAAGGTTAAACTAAACACCTGTATCAATGTTAGGGAAACTTGAGTTAGTGACGTAGCGCACCTCTGCAATGTGGGAATGTTGACGCGGTTGTGTAACGCGCACCAATGTTTTATCTATGTGTACAACCTATATACCATCAACCTTGATAAAAACTTTGATAACCATTCGTACAAATTACACTTAATTATATTCAAGCTTATTGCGCGTCTCATCCGAGAAAGAAGCGTTTCCTCACATATTGAAGTAATAAAAGTCGCTATTATACTAATGAACAGACGTGAAGCAATTTTACACGTTTCTCGAGTATGTATACCTACTACATTTTCAAGTATAAAACTTAATAAGACAAACAGATTTCCGTTGAACTTTGACTATTCAATAAAATATATTGATAACATTTGTAGAGTCAACAAAAAGTCACGAAATCAACGCGTTCTTTGACACCTATTTGTGATTTAGTTGGATGTTTACAGTGCGTGTGGTTGACGCGAATGGAATCAACAGTGAGAACTAAATACTTATATTAGAACCTACGTAATGCGAACAGTTTTGATATCTGGCTCAATAATTCAAACATCTAGACATGCTTTTTATATGCCCGGGTTTTAATTTATAGACCTCCATGAATGAGAGTTATCTACACATACACATTTTGCCTACTAGACTGGACATTATTGACTGTAGGCTGTAGCATTAGAATAATATTATTGTTCCACATGAGGGAACTCCAAACCTCTATACAACTACACCGGATATGCTTTGATTGAAGAAACTACTCATATTTGTACATGGCTCTACCACTTACAAAAATCATGGAAGTTTGTTACCTACTATCAAAATCTTCAGACTGTGATGGTTTGTGCTATTATAGTGGAAGTATTGTGGAAAAATCAATACACACCCAGATTATAATTGGTTATTTTACTTTAAAAAACATAACATATTATATACAATTTTTATAGTAGCGTCAACAATATTGTCTCCTAGTGTCTACATCGCATGTATATACTTTTTCGGCTAACTCACGATAAGTAAGCTTAGTAGGATCCACAGCATTCAACAGTTTATACATACTAGCCATGTTTTCAAATCATTAATTTTATCATACTTTTAAAGTATCGATTTATAAATACCAAGTGTAAGACATTTTCTATCAAAAATGTTTTAAACTTGTAATAGTTTAACTTTTCAAACTGTTGCGAACAAAATCTAAAATGTTTCGGTCAAACAAAAATCTGTGTGTTTGAATCAACCAATTTGAATATGTCTGGCCGTTTACCCTACGAGACGGCATATTTATACCATAAATTTAAAGTACAAATGGTATCCCTTATGGGGGTGCAAGGCGGTGATAGCGGGACAAAGCCGTAAAATTACATAGGAGCTAAACGTGTACAGAAAAAAGTATTGTTTAATAAATGGCACGCACGTTGATGTTAGCAATGTAAAAATGAGAAGACAAATGAGACGGTAAGGAAGGTAGCGATGGTATATAAGTAATAAAATTATTATTATATAAAACATATAAAGTATAACATGACTGTCAGCATCTCTTCTTTTAATTATAATACTGCTCTATATTCTATAACTACAGAAGTCAATTACACTTTTTTTTACAGATTGACGACGCCGTTTGGAAAAGAACAAATGGCAGATTGAATAAAATTGTGTACCTAGTTGTCACTAGATAATTTACTGTTTCTACTAAGCTCTAAATAATATTAGGTATATATAATGATATTAGGATGAAGTGAGATTTTGCAATATTTCGTTATAAGAATACAAATTGTTTTAATTGGGTAATTTTTGTATTGGTCATGTTGGCAATTAAATAGCTCTTAACACAAGTCAATACACATAGCCTCCGTGGCGCAGTTGGTTAGACGCCACCTGTGAAACGAGAGGCTGCGGGATCGATCCCCGCACCGAAACAAATGTTTGTGTGATCCACAGGTTTTTGTTTCGGGTCTGGGTGTTTATGAGACTGAAAAGTCTCTCGTAGTTTTTGATACCCACAAAAGACTCGATCTTAGTATGGGTCAGGCTCAGGACTATGTGTGTGACTGTTGGGTGTATTTATTTATTATTTATTTATAGCAGATACTGTCATATTTACAAAACATTTGTTATTACAACTTTAGATTTTTTTTTCAAAGAAATACATTATAGATCAGATCATATTGTTTCTTGACAATAATTTTATCAAAATATCGAACCATGTAGACCTACTCATCTATATTATGTTTCATGCATCAAATTGAAAAAATTTCGGTAAAGGCTTCATTGTTTTAATACACATATTATGTGTGTTTCAAAGATGAGTTTGAGTTAAAAAAGTACTTTGTTTCAACTGTCTGAATATCCAAGCCACGTAATTTTGGTATGGCCTGCGTAGGTATGTGCCAAATCGATAAGAATGGTTATTTTAGCAAATTATGACAAACAATCGATAAAACTATACATAAAACATTTTTCTGTTTACAATTCTCCTTATTACTGATAATGATGTTACTAAAAACTTTGGGTGATTCTGATTAATGCTTCACATAGGTACATGCACAATAAACCAAATGGCGTAAGTATAAATAATAATATTTAGTATAATATAATAAGATTACATAATATATCTATGTCTAATACACCTGCAGTAAATGACAGTTTATTGTAATACAATTAAGATTTACAAGATTATATTAAAACAGTTAAAAACATTCGATACATTAAATGAAGTTTAAATTGGGACTTGTTAGTCTTGTTTCTGATAAGATACCATGAATCATACAAGATACATAAAATTCATTAGTTGTTAATTCTTTGTATATATTTGTACGCCAAATATTTCAGAAAATGTCCATTAAAGTATAGGTAGGTGTGTATCATTGTATCTTTTCTCTAAAGTAGGAGATAAGAGATAAACGCGGGTAAACGCGCTAATTTCAAACAATTTATTGAAGTAATGTATGATACGTATGGGTAAGTGTAAATAAACCACGAGTACACACATTATATTACAAAGTAATAATTATATGAAAGCTGGAATTTCAATCCGAAGAAATGTATTCACTGAACCGGCGGAACCGGAGTCACAACACGGCTCAGGATCCGGTGATCTCATTCGTTAAATTAATGAAATATATGAATAATTAATATTTAATATCTAAAATTTTCAACTTTTACGAAATTTAACTTTATTTCAAATTCCATCCCATCCCATCCCGTCCCGTTATATCCCGCCCGTCCTGTCTCTATCTCACTCTAGGCATGCAATCCAACCCATCCCTTCCAGTATAAAAAAGTAACAAATATATCGGAATTCCTCCCTCAGCCTACGGGAACACTACATACATAATATTTTAGGATAAAAGTAGCCTAAATGGTATCAAATTTCATCGACATCCGTTAAGCCGTTTCTAAGTTCATCAAGTTCAAGTTTTTATTACGTTAATATAGACCCCCCCATATTCGTTTTTTTTCATTGATCTTCCACGTACAGACATCGATCAGTTACTTTATTATATGTATAGATAAACAAGTCCTAGTACCTATACCTAACATAACAACACGACACAAGACTTAATTGATCTTAATGTGGGGTCAGGACTATGCATGTGACTGTTGGGTGTATTTATTTATTATAGAGCCTGAGTTACATTTACAACCCTATATTTATTTATTTCCTACTACCCTTTAAAAGTTACCGTTTTTATAATAAAAGATTACCCAAGGACTTAGTATTTTTGTTAATCTATAAAAATATAAAGCATTTAAATTCAATCCGTTTACACATAACTACATAATACAAAGTGTTATAGTATATAAGCCATAATAATCATTATGCCCTCAACTGTCCAAAATTTATAAAACGAGATTTGCAACAACCATGAATAAACCTGAGTTTATAAGAATTAAAAAATATATGTAATACAGTCATTTGACATGCTTTCATATTACTTTAGATTACATAATGTCTCTAAGCATAACGTATAGTTCACTGCCATAAAAAGGAAAAATAATTTTTAATGTGACCAATCCGGCTGGATATGACCGGAGTGAAATTTGTGCCGGATTGCAATTGCTACTTGACGCATTATAAATCATGTTAAATATTGCGTAAATATGTATATTTTGTTTTTCTTTATTATTCAACTTGTGTATAATGTTTAAAGAGCCAAAAAACCATTAAAACAACTTATGAATACATTCTTAAACGGTCGAATAAAAATATATATGAAGCAATGCCACTGTTTTTGAAAATATGTTCTTTTGTTTTGGCCGCTTTATAGTGGTTCTCAATTACAAAGACACGAGTATGCCTTCCTATAAAATTTCAAGAACTTCTGCAATATTTTATTGTATGCATTCTAACGTTAGTCACTAGACACTTGCCAGTATTGTTATAATTTAAAGCTTCTTTTTTCATTTCTCAATAAGTACGATTTTCAATAAGGGCCGTTAATGTTTAAAATTTATTTAGAAATTGATTTTTCTCTGTAACTATAGGTATGTTTGCTGGATTCAAAACATGTATTAAGGCTTGTATTCAAGTCTTGTTTTGTCAAGCTTGTTGTGAAAGGTATAACTGAAATTAAGAAATTCAACAATACAAAGCAACAATACATCATAATTAATAAAAAAAGTACTTGCGTATTTGCATTACATTATGACTGATATTCCAGCAGACAATGGCAGCTAAAAGTACATAGGAAGGTACCTAGTTATCATGTTGTCTGCCGAAAGAATTGAAAATGTTCAAACTACGAGAAATAGTTTTTTTCTCTAATTAAACATGTTATTTTATCAAAACCTCATAATGCAAACATTAAAATTATTAACCTGGTGCGCCATTGAACACAGGTCTTTCGAAAGATAGCCGCGGAGATTGTATGATTGTATACTTAATACTGCTAATATATTGAACATACTACGAAATTATTTATCAAAGATTAATATGAAAGCATTGCACTTAGAACAAGTTTCCACTCCAATATTTTGAAACAAAACAAACTTTACTTAAATTATAAACATGACGTCGCATATCGGTGATGCGAACCCATACGATTTTACCTTAACAAAAATAATTTGATACGCCTATAGAATTTAATAATTCAAAAATATAATACTTTCCTCTACCACACCTAACGTAAATCTCCTTGTGCCGGTATATTTTTCACATAAAATTGGAATTAAAAATTGGAAAGGTCTAAATACCTGTTACCTAAAATAGTAATTACCTACTTTATAAGTTCTTTATTTTGCATTTATTTCGTTTGCATATGAAGACACTAGAGTCTAGACAATAACGTTTAATTAAGCTAAGTAACTTACTCGTTACATGAGCGCTGCAATTATTACAGTCTATCCCAGACTTCGATATCCCAGAGCCAACTTTGTGCAGAAGCTACTTAGTACTGAGGAATTATGATTCATAAATAAATTTTGTCTTAATTTGTTCTCGACTCATTAGTACATTTTAAAACAATGCAACATTTTTAAAAGAAGGCACAAATTTGTTAATCATATTACTATTTTTCTGCAAATAAATTTAAATTCTATAGGAACTTTTCATTTATTTTTCCAACAATAAATAAATTCCTTAATATAGATAACACATCTGAATTGAGTCATATAAAATTTTAAAAGGCAATGGTTATTTTAAATGCTAAAATATGCGATAAATAGACAAAATATGTTATTACAACAATTAATGTGGTTTTATTGTTTTTGTGGAACCTTAAAATCACGAATCGGCATACACGTGCTGAGGCGTACCTACGTAGTTGACGCCATGCGAATTCTGTTTCTGCTACAAACAGCAATTCATATGATATCGCTCTAATCAACTAGTTACTAGACAATATGATTTACAATTTGGGAAAGTAATAACACAACAGTTTTAAAAATATACCTAATATACCTAAATTATAAATATCTTTAATCGGTATGAATGTTTTTTGTAACATTATGTTTTACTTAATTATCATATGATATGGTCAAATGTGAAAAAGTTAGCATAATTAAGTTTAAATAAAATACAAAATGATCCATTCATGGAATAGAATTTCCCGTTTTACGCCTACGTGACGTAACGCAGCTGCAGTGCGGCGTAAGTGCAAGCAAGTCGCAGGGGTGGGTTGGACTTTGGACGAGAAACTTCCGTATCTCAGTTGCTCGTTGATGTAGTTTAACGCGGCATCAGGGTGCGAAGGGCCCGCTTAAGAGCGTCCCTTTCGCGCCCTACACCGGACCGACGAAAAAAATAAGTACGCGAGAACGGGCGCGCCGCATTCCTCTACTGGGTCGACGGCACGGCGCGGCCGGCCCCGCGCGCGCTCTCCGCTTCCCCAGTCGTTCGCGCGCGTTGTCGGCGATAACTTGTCTACGTGTTGTCCGCTCTCTATCGCGTGTTGTGTTTACAATAGTGTTGTTGTTGTTACAGTCAGTGCGGTGGCAAAAACTGTGTGAATTTGATTTATTACTATTAACAGTTGTGCGCAAGATTATTTACGTTCAATTAGATCGTAGGAGAAGACAGCCACGGCAGGCGCCGAGCTCAGGTAGCGTTTCATATTAGTTTTCAATCTGATTAAGGCTAAGTTAATTCGTTTCGGAATCTGCGCTTCAGTTGAGGAGTATAGGTGTGAGTGAAATGGTGGGCCCACGTGACGGCGTGTAGGATTAATGCTCACCACGTGGTGTGAGCCGTGGTGTAAACAACTCGGTGTGCCCTTCTCCTCAAAGACGCGCGACGCGACGCAGTTGTTCGGAATGCGCACGGTTGCGTGCGGCGTCGTCAACGCTAGCCACTAGCCACACATCCAGCCAGTCCGCCGGCTCCAGTCTTACGCTAAAACTAATTCAATTTGCTCATACTGTCTTATTCATACACATTACACAGTAAACACCTTTGACTACCTTTGCGGAACTTATTTAAAATATGTACTTTATGCCACGAAGCTCATTTAGTTACAACGTGGAGGCGACGTATTTATCTTATTTATGTAGGTTTTATTGTTACACAGGTACTTACCTATATATTTTACAATTAGATAAGGTCCATACGGTCCAGGTAGCAGAGACCGCGACCTTTTTTTTGTAAAACTGTTATGTTTTTTTAGACGAAAAGTTTACATGATCTATCTATCTCGCTTTTCGATATACATGAATGTAATAATAAGTAAAAATACAATTAAGTAGGCTAACAACACGTTCACCATTCTTATTTTTTAATTTCAAGTCAATATTCAATATCAGCATTTTTATTGGCAAATTAATAACGTTTTTATAATGGGGATATCCTCCTCTTGATATTTTACTACCGGATTTTTACCGGCTAATAAAATATAATCCCATGTTGGTGTCCTGCACTTCCAAAGAACTTGTGAGACTTCATAATAAAAAGGTCGTAGCTTCACCAGTGTCGAAAAAAATACTTAAGCTTATACTACTAACTATAATTATTTATGAAAATGTCACTAGTATCAAAATATTTCGTAACGAGAAACGACTATTCGCTGATTCATAATTTTCATATTTTACGTTAAGATGGGAACTTATTTTCAATATTGTTTATATCACTGATGCAGTCGATATATAGTGGTTTACTGTCATTTAATACCTAATGGTAATATGTATTATAATAGACACGTTGTATCCTATTGAGAAAACTACTTATTTTCAATTTATACATGTATATTCAATTCGGTATAATAATAATTATAGTACCTAGGTTTTTTTAGTAATAAACTTAAAGCTTGTATACGCTTAACAAGTTTTAACTCGCAATTTTAAAATGTATGTATGCCTGTCTATGGCCATAAATTGGCACTTTCTTTATGGGTAAACAAAGATAGTACTACTGAAACACAACTGAAATCAGTAGGTAGGTACCTAATTAGGTTTGTACATTTGTTGTGAGCGTGTGACAATGTTGAATGTGCCGTATAGTAGTAGGTAGTTATAGACATTGAAACTTCAGACTTGTTATCGATAAGCGAGTACGCGCAAGAAAAACGTACACCTTGAAGTCTTATCAAAACAATATTCCGAAAACAACGTTGTACAGTTCTCGCGGCCTTGAATTCGCTTGTTTATGTGATCTATTATTGCATTCTTTGTTTATTATAAAGGACGATGATTTTGTTTAATTTCGATGCGACGTAGCTTAATTGTGGCCTCCGTCAGGGTAAATTACATTTGATTTATAGTTGGTAAAACAACAGACTTGCTCTCAATTTCTATAAAATAACAAATAGGTACAAGCACAATGGTACGGTAACAGAGCAACATTGGAATGACAGTGACCTTGTTGTTGGTCGAACGAACTATGAACTTTTATATATTTTGCTTTTTAGTACATTTTAAAGTTGAGCTGTGTATGAGTTTGGCGCGTATTGGAGATACTAAGATGTCAGCATGCTGTAGAATGACAAAAAAAAATATAATCCGAGATTTCATTTTCTTATTACGAAATTAAATTAAAATTATGAAATTCATAGATTTACTAATTGAATGCATCAGCAAATGACTCGGTTCCAATGCCAGATTGGAAAATATTTATTTACGAACTACGAGTATATTGTAAAACCCGTAAAAGACTTCGGATAAATCACTACTGGAGACGCTGTCAGTGTGCCAATTTTGACATACATATATCTATGATTAATACTAGTATTAAACTTAATTTTTTTTCCCAATCAAAAATGTATTTTTGCGTTCGTGGGCCGTGGTCGCGGAACTCTTGCGTCGATCACTCATTTAGCGCGGGCATGTATTAAGCAGCCCGACCTGACTTTATTTCGTTTTATAAGTGCAGATCTGGTAATAAAGAGCTTTTCAACGTACCCATGTAGTTTTTCCTAGAATCAAAACGTATACACTGAGCCGATGTAGTGTTACTAAATTGTGCATAGGAACTCGTTGACCGCTTTTCGGTATCTTGTCGATTTAGTGACTTTCTGATCCCTGACGAACTAATTTTAAGACTTCGTCATCTAGGACAATATTTGGTTCCCTCTCGCTGTACTAGTAACCCAAGATAATGTGTTATATGCACTTCGCAATAATGGCCACAGCCATATAATTTTATTTTTCCGTGGGTTTAAACCGCCTATCAATGTATTGATACATTAACCATCGGTAAATCAATCGCATTGAAACTACATTAAACAGATATGAATACAATATTACTAATATTCTTAGGCCATATCGTACCAAATTCCATATTTAACACTAAATTATACTCCTTCGGTACTATTGAAATGCTCTCCATGAAGAGCATAATATAATATATTGATACGATGCAACTTGTAAGCTTACATTTCATGTGAAATCAATCACGATCCACCTATCCACGTAAAACGTTAGACTTCAAACACAAGTTCGGTTATGGCAAAAGGATCAAGAACCGGTCAGCGGAATGCGAATTTTATGAATGTGAGCGGCAATATTTTGAAAGTAACTCTCACGGCCTTAATGTTTTGCGTTATTATATGAAAACGTATGTAGTACCACTGTGTACCACCATAAGTATTAAGTGGACCGATTTATATTATGTTCAACATTTTTATATTACACCTTATATTAATTGGTTTATTATAAAAAAACATATTTGTATTGGAAATTACTGTAAAAATTAAACGACTTAAATTTCGGTATGAATACTACATTAAAACTTTCTCCAAAAGTGCTGTCAATGAAAACTTCCGGCGGAGCTTAATACATATTTTATCAGGTAATGAAACATGTAAGTGAATAATTAATATTATGTTTACCTGTGGTTGAGGCGACGATTTGAAAACTGTTCTCTCCCTGGTGTTAGCGCGATTTCCTTAATGCGTCGCTCGGAAAGCGGGGGCAGAATGGCGGGCGGGTGAGGCCGCGGGGTGCCGTGTTGGGGTGCAATGTTTTGGGTGCCGACTGTGGAGTAAACAGCGCGCCGCCGCACTGGCCGCCGGCTGATCGATCGTGCTGCGCTGTGCTGCTCTATCTATTATTTATTACCAAAAATATGGCGGCGTGGTGCGGCACGAGGTCAGCGACCTCACTGGCCGCCACGACATGCCGCGTAAACAACGAATGCAGCGCGGGAAATATGGTCCTCTGCGTACCTGATGGCGTCGCCGCCACCGCTGCATGCCGCCGCTTAGCTCCTTGCATGCGACGCACACAACACGCATGCCCGCTTGCCTGTCAATCTATCACCGCTTTTTACATCTTATTGTCTCCCTACATAAGAGGCCCCGCATTAATTGAAATAAATACGTACACTTGAGTAAAAATAATAAAGCAACATTTTTTAAATATCTGATGAAACATTGAGCAAATAAATTTCATGATCATAGTTTTAAAACTTTATCAGATGTCTTTGACATATTTGTATGCTTACATAGACGTTATCTAGGTAAACAAATAGGCCTAAAATCTACGCGGTTTAAGCAAATACATAAATACCGTCTGTCGGGCGCCTGCTAACGTCACGATGACGTAGCTTCCTACATAAAACGCGTAGTTAGGTATTGTATAGCGGTACAAAACGTGTTTGTGCACGATATGTAATAGATAGTTATGTATTTAGGTAGACAGAACAATTATAGGCGAGCGTGGCGCCGTGGACAGAGGGTCGTTCGCGCCGAGACGAGCGGTGCACGGCCGGGCACCTCGCAATTACATTTCATAATTATTTATTTTAAACTTTATTGTAAACCACAATTTATAAAAAGGCACAATAAATCGGATAAAATACTTAAAACTATAGACTTGGTAACAATTGGCAGCCTTAACGCTACCTGTTATTTCTTCTAAAAACTAAGCTAAAGATGCGCAAGCGCACGGGTATTACAATCGATATTGACCATTTATTTTATTTGATTGATTAACAAACGAGGTTCTAATAAAAAGCTTGGTATTTAATAACAACCCATTAAACCATAGGACCAGCATTTTGCCTTACCGATAATGAATTACTGTCTTGCGATATCGAACTGTTGATGGAAGAGCTTGTATATTGATATTATTATTTGTCTTTTGAGTAAAGTGACACTTTTATATAACGATGGCTTTTTTATAATTTCTCTTTTTATAAAAAAGAATCACGATTGCCCAAATTTTTGCGAAGGGTAAAAAATCTGTTTGTATTTTTTGAACTTATCTAATTCAATGGTGGATTTATGGTCCTAACAGTATTAGGTACACCTAATATTGTATAAAATATTGTAATTCATGACACTTTAGGAGTAATTTTAGTTCGATTATTCACGAAATTACTATGTGTGATAACTCAAACATACTACGCGCGTCAGCTAGAATGTAATAAAAATGATTTTTTGCCTGACTGCCATCGTTTGTTGATCTTCACTAGAATCTCGTGCGTATGAGATGACGTATATAGTTTTCTATTTTAAATTCTCGTATTACACCGCCTTTTTTATATTGCTATGAATGGCGAAACGAGCATACGACCGCTAATGGTCAGGAGAAAACTAAACAACACCATGAATTACAAAGCATTGCTTGCGCTCGCCATCCTGAGATATAAGATGTAAAGTTTCAATATGTCCAGTATTTACTCTGACTGCAATATCCTTCAAACCGGAACACTGCAGTGCATTTATACTGCTATTTGGCGGGAGAAAAAGACATTGAAGTGGTACCTACCCAGGCGGCCGCTTACATATGGGAGACCTACCAGTCGTAATACGTATTTAACAAAAGACTACGCTCTTGTTAATCTTTACCGGAAACAATAAACCAGTTTGCTGAGGACATTACACCTCACTATTTATTTAACATTGAAGAGACTATTAAGCTTCCAAAAGTACAAAGAGCCATTAAATGTAACCAAATTTTTGCGTGGAGTGATAACGGATGTCCATAAAAAACGAGTGTGCGGCTTCGCAGTGTCGCTGTCGGCGATTCAAGTTTAGTGCGCATGAGAAACGTGTTCTTATTAACGCGTGTTTATAAACAATATCTCGTAACGTATGTTGTATATTGGCAGATGCTGTAATTTGCTTCGGTAGAGGAACTGCGATTAACTGGTGAATTTGCTGTATAAATATGTTATAAATAAACTGAAAACTCTGACTTACGGCTTTATGTAATGCATTGTAACACAAAGATTCTACATAGTGCAGATGTTATAGCTTCACTATTTAGCTATATTTGTAAACAGTAAAAACAGTACGTACAAATATGATGGTTAAGACAAGACACGTTTGTGATTCTTAGTCCTTGGATATGAGTAGTGGTTCTCTGAATTATTTATACAGGCAGGCAATACTGCCTTATTATATGCTAATTATATCAGAGGGTTTTTGTTGAGTATTATATTGTTTACTTTTGATTCTAAATTAAAACACTGAAGTGACGACCTCGAGACGCTTCTCCTCGCTCTGCCGTGGGAAAGCATATCCATGCCAAATAATATTCCACACAAAATATCCTTATTCAACGGCGTAATACTTAGAAACTTTGAATCTATTTTTTATTTGTGGCTTCGTTGTTGAAACGTTGGAATTATATGTATGGTGATGACAATGTATTGAATAGATGTGAAGTTTAATTCCGGGAGAGACCACGTTTGCTAGACAAGATTTTTTTCTATAGAATTACACTAAATTGTAAGTTTTAATTCTTCTCAATGACAACAGTTATTTAGCCGCGTCAGAATTTCTATTGTTGGCTTCAGAATTATTTATTTACCTACGTATTTTAGTTAAATTTAGTAATTTCTAAATTTACGATAAAGAAAATACAAATTAAAAAGAAATAAATAAACAATATTACTGGAAAAGTAAGGGTGGCTGCTCCTTCAATGATAAATCACAATGTTCAAAGATACCAAAATTCCGAATAGCTAATGCTAAATATATGCTTATTTATCAAGGCTTGCTGTTTTGGATCAAAACTAAAAATCCGTAAAATAAATTGGTGTACACATATGCCTATCACTAACACGATGTAATTTGAGACAATCAGGAGTTTTGAATGCAACGTCTGTTACATAAAGTATACGACAGTGAGAAAACTCAGTATACAATTAGTTAATATTATGTTTACTACTTAACGCTATTATTCGTCGACATTGACTTTTTAAAATCAGTTTGACACCGTGCTTTTCGACACATAATTAGACATCTCGCATTCAAGCTAAATGTTTATTTCTTTTTTTCTAACATACGAGTAATTCTTGTTTGCACATAATCTTGTTTTCGTTTTTTGGTGTTATATCAGTCTATATGGGAGTTATTAAGTCATGTTATTCCGCCGTGTAAACTATTTGGCAATGAAATAAAGGTAAACAGACGAGTTAACAGTCGTTTAAGCAATTTCATTGTTCATATTTTTTATTTTTATGGATATTTGGTCTGTACATAACTGTTTTTCTTTAAATATAAGGTAATATGTTGTTATTTAAAATTATATTTGACATTAATCTATTACAGACAAAATACTTTCAATTCATTGGCCGTTTTTGTGCAAAAAGAAATACCCTCACATTCTTAGAAATGAATAGAATGCTAAAAGTATTTTTAAATGCGGTCATGCGTTTTTGACCCTTGCGGTGTTGGTGTCACACATGGTTTTAAGTTCTGTTGTTTAACTATAGGAGTATCAAATAATTTAAAAAAATACGGCGTATTTAGGCAAAACTTTATTAGAATATAACCCTTTATCGTGGGTATCAAAAATAATAAGGGTTTTCATGATCAAATTACCTACCAATCAATAGACCCTACTTTAGATACCCCAAATATGTGTTATAGTGTCGGACTAAAACCCGCGGCATTTAGTTTTAAAATTGAATTTTCGCCCACTTGCACTACGGGAGCAACCATATCATTGAAACATTCAATATTATTATATGTTATTGTGACTTGGAAAAAGTTTAATTCGAGATGTATGGTTGTTTATACATAACACGCTTTACCGATCCCGAGTGTTTTTCCGCGAAATAGCTAACGGTTTCAAAGAATGCACGAACAATAACATTGCAGACGATCCGTCTAGAACGTACCAGCAGATAATCTATGCATTAATGGTCTCATTGATCAAATGTAACTGCTTGTGGGGTGTTCGTATCCGTCCGGATAGCGAAGACTGTGCACAATAGTGGAAAACCTGTCCGAGTGGCCCACAAAAGTATGTATGCGTATCGAATTCAGCCTGGAAACATCCAAAGTCTGAGTAAGGCGGCCTAATTGTGTGGTTACTCTGTCTAGACTGTACCACATTTACTAACTAGCAGGTGCATTGTTCTCACTTTATTTTACATTGTTACACACACAGTATGAATTTAGGTAAAGTTAAACTGTTGAATTCTAGATTTCGATTACTGTTTCGGGGAATGCTCGTAGTGTGAGAATTTTCCAAAATAACTTGATTTGTCGGAATTGGATCAGTTCCCAGAAGCGTCAATGTCAGACAGTCAGACGCTTTCAAACACAACAGCCATTCTTTTGCCTCTGCGTAAAATTAAGTAATTTCTCTTCAGTGAGACGGCATGGAATATAACAGATAAAAGTAGGCATTAAACACGAATAATAATGCTTTAATACCTTCTGTTAGGAAAATCACGCATCCAATTAATAAGATTTTGAAGTAACTTGTTAGCTAATCAAGAATAACTGTATATAAAGAGATTAGACTCTCTCTTAGAGCCACAAGTTAACAGCTCTTCAGCATTCGCCTCGACATTAAACATTTTTACCGCACGAAGAGCATATAGTTTAATAGTGCCATTAAATAAAAACTTTGTGTGGTTATTTAAATATTTGTAAATGGTGAATGGATTAGGATAAGTGAGCTCACCGTTGTTCTGTTAGTCAGTAACGTGTTTCTTAATTGATATTTTCCTGTTACGGACGTGTCGTGGGAACTTCAGTGGCTCCCACGCTAATTACCGCTGTCTTTAATACTATTGGCCTTTGCAAGCCGACACTTTGATCAATGAAATTTATATTCATCAATGAAACCACTATTGTTGTACATACAATAAGGTTAGCAATTTGCAAAGGACCGCTGTTGTATGGACCGACGTCGTACGATGATTTATTAATATAGACATGTATTTAGGATGCGTGGATATGTTTTATATCTGCATGTATATCGGAAGGGTTATATAGTGAGTATGCTGATTATCTAGTTTATCATCATCAGCGCTATATGCAGGAGTGACGCTGCAGACTCGGAAGTTTCCTTTTCAAATGGTGGTTGGAACCATATCTGATTCTTGGACATATTACAATTACTTATCAACTATTATTTAAATTTTTATTTTTACACACAAATATAGTATTCTAAAACACTCTTATTTGCCGAAAGCCTAAGAAATGTTACCATTTGCTTTTGTATCCGCTGTTAGCTGCCTCTCCATTCTTAAAGGCTGACCTGCATTTGTAAATTTAACAACAAACACATGAAACGTGTATATTATGTTAGCCAGTCATATCCTGTAAAACTGCTGTTGATTTTGTTATTTTCAATAGTAACATTCAAACACAATTATAACTTATCATTAAGAATTTGAAGTAATTAACACGAATTGTATATTTAACTTTGGTACGTCGTTATTTAACGTTTGCTGCGGAATTGTATTCGCGATGCCAACTCCAGAGTGATAAATGTCAAGACGATCAACTATCAAAATTCCCAACTGAATATTTGAATGTAAACATTGGTTAATATACTCATCCATAAATAATACATTGGTTTTACGTACTGAAATGTCATGACGTGGGTACGATTCAAAGTAGAGCGACTATGCTTAGTCAAAAAATTACTATTTTCTCTGTGTCAATATGATATTAATCCCGACTATGGATTTACGACAATGGCAACAATCATTCAACTGCATCGCGAGTTATATGGGGATTTGAAAATGTCTCCATTACTTGTCAGTAGTGTGATCTAATCCACTCGTCTTCAATTTACAATGGACCTGTAAGGTACACAAAGATCTGACTCCACTCACAAAATGTGGATTGAAATCTCAACCCGTGTGGCGTGTCCCAATTAGATGTGGAAGGGTGAAATAAAAATATTAGTATGGAGACTGTTAAGAAATAGTTCAACTATTCGTTTCGAAATACTTTGCGAAGACTGGTTTCATGGAAATCAGAGTTAAAAGCTTTATGCCACTTATTCGGTGTGGTGACATAAACTGACATTGGTTTTTTGTTGTGATGACATGATGAAATAACGTTGACAGAATTTATTAAAACATTTTTCTTAAATTCTTGTAAAATTAATTTTACATAATATGTGAAAATCATAAACTTGTAGGTGGTAGAAAGTTGCCACATGCACGACTCTTGGGAATAGCATGTTGTATTTCAGGGGTGGTAATGGAAATAATCCAAGGGTTCGACCCAGACAGTCTAACAGCTTAAGTGCAGTGCATGTGTTTCGCTGACGTCGTTTACATTGTTATGCACTATACGAGTAGATACAGAAAAGTGCGACTTATTTTAATACAATTTGTTTTCTATTTAATACTCAGGTAACCAATTTTCAATTCTCCATCTCGTTAGCTGAAAGGCCGCGTAAGGGGGCTATGAACTGTGAAATGGATTATTTTGCCAGTTCGTGCGTTAGCTAAGTAGTTCTCGCCAAATTTCTGAAAAGTTTAGTTGTCGTAATTAACTTCTATTTTGCATTTATATTATATCTATCTTACCTTAATTGCGCCGACATTTGGCATTGCAAGAGCGTAAATATAAAAGACTGCTGCGTATTTTGCTTTCATCATGCATATCAGGATACACCTAATCCATCACTGAGGTTTATGCACGTAAAATTATTTTGACATATAAACTTTTCTTAAAGTTATTCCGTCCATTATCGGCGCTACCGACTGAATGGATTTTATGTTATTTATGTAGTCTCATGGGTAGGGGATACAGAACCAAATAAGTCTAAAAAATGAATGAAGGCGAAATTTTATAATTGTCTGGACTCTTGGAGTCATATTAATGAATTACGGCCTGTGGCGATATCTTTATTTCAGGTTTATTAACCATTCATTTTTACATACCAAACTAAAACAATATGTGAGATCGGATTTTAACCACGTATGTCGAAGTCGCAGAAGTCGGGGCACACGTTTTCATACAAATACGTTTGAACGGTGCAGTGGAGACATGACAACTTTGATTAAAAAATCTTTTCAGCTAAGAGACCAGTAGGTATTATATTTATTGTCTAATGTTTCGGTGCGTGAATCGAACCCGCGGCATCTCATACCACAACTCAATCAACTACAGCAAGAGAACTGTCAATCTTAATTAAATCAATTTATGAAAGTATTTGTTTGTTGCAGCTCGGGTCATGTGGGTATCAGGCCGGGGGCACGCGGCGTGATGAGGCGCGCGTGCGACGGGCCCGCGTGGCTCGTGCTGGTGGCCGCGCTGCTGCTAGCGTGCGCACACGCGCTGGCGGCCGCTGAACCAACCTCCTCGGAAAGTGAGTAACACTATACACATTACTACCATAGACACTTTAGTTTTTTTTTCCAGTTCACTCAAAAGTGTTGGCTGTTGGCCCTACGTTAGCTTAATCCGGCACCGATTGTCATAATCACTTGGCGGTCTAAAACTCGAAAGAGTAATCTTTGGGTAAGCGTGATACCTTTTTCGATGCTCCCCGATAGCGCTTGACGACTTTTTTGGCCCCACGGTTTTGACAATACTCTAGGTGGCGTGGCGCGAGGCCCTTTGGTCCTCTAAGCCTATCCCGTCTGTTGCGTAGATAAAATGCTAATCTGACACATCAGTGTGTCCGCCATCTTGTGCGATTTTGCAATAACGACCCGCGGTCAGTATGAAGTCATATTTTTATTTCTTTTTGTATTCGTTTTCAGGGAAAAAATTCAATAGGGAGGCGCCTTTTCATAGCGCCCTTTTAAAAACGGCCTATACTATAACGATGTCCTACAATTTTTGATATATTTCCACTTTGTATGTAGTATTTCTACGAACCGCTTTGTTTACTACTCTTATTATTTAATGTGATGAATGAACTATGAATTAACTGTTATGCGGGATTAGAAGAATATATACTTACATACGGGCTTAGACATAATTAACTCTCTATTAAGATCATAAGTAACCCTCTGTTTGTTATCGCCGTAATCGGGTAAAATGAAACATCAAATATTACAAACGATGTTCTAATATAGATTTTAAGAATAAAATAATTAAAACGCGTGGTGCCAAAATTGGGCATTCCCTTTTTTAAGTTCTTGTTTAGAATTGCTATTCTCTTAATACTTGCGTAACACCCGCGTCACATGTTTGCCCTGTGATGTGCGACGCGTCACGCCGCGCCGCGCCGTTCCCTTTGCTAATGATGTTCAAGCGTACGTCTTTGGCCAGTTAATCTCTCCGATGAAATATGTGTATACGTCATCGAACATTTTCTTATAAAAAATCTAATGAATAGTTTGTAGAAGCAGAAATGCCATCATAATCACGTGCCTTGATTAAAAAGCTTTTTGTTCCTACTTGTTCTTGTATTAACACACTAAGTGGCTTGGGAAATACTACTTTTATCCATAGCGCTGAAGGAATTAAATTATGTATTTCATTACCGACCGCCTTTCTTGCGGGAGATTATCTAATCCCGCACAAATAATCCAGCATTAATATTTGCCGTTTAAAGCGTGCTCATATTTTTTACACGAATAGACGTTACTAATGTGTACAGTTAACTTAAATAATATAATTAATATAATCAAACAAGGCACTTAAACACATGATAGTACGTTTAGAGAGGACACCGCCTGACGGCTGTTGTCACTTCATATGTTTCTGTCATGTTACCTCCTCCAAATTACTGCCCACTCCGCCCATCTCATTTGTTTTTTTTTTCTTACATACATTCTGAGAAACTTGTAGGTCGCCTGTTTAGCTCGTACATTTTCGATCCAATTCTTGATAATTCATTTTGCCTACGAATCGTGCTTGATTTTGGAAAAACATTTTATAATTGTTTTGATTAGCATAGTGGCATAGTTTTCAAGCTGTACAGTGTGGGGACTTGCATTCGGTTAAGTATTTCTATATGATAACGAGGCTTTTATGGAACATCCCTACTAATATTATATACGTAAATGTGAATGTAAGTTTGTTTGTTACGCTTTCACGCGAAAACTACTCAACCGATCATCATGAAACTTTGTACACATATTCTTGGAGGTATTAAAAGTAACATGGGCTATTTTTAATCCCGAAAAGTTTAGTGTTCCAGCGGGATGAAGAAGGAATTCCGATATATTTGCTACTTTTTTATACTCAAAAGGATGGGATGGGACTGGATTACATTCCATTAGTGAGAATAGACAGGGCGGGCGGGATATAACGGGACGGGACGGGACGGGATGGGAGATTTCAAATAAAGTTAACCACGCAGACGAAGTTTGCGGGCAGAAGCTAGTATTCTATAATTAGGAGATCAGGTCAACGGTAGGTTGTTAACTTAAAAGTTAAAAGCGAGCATATAGAAAAGCCTTACATGTATATTAGTAATTTATAAATTAGACTAAGGGTGAGTTGCAGAAAATCTGACGTTATTGTTAAAGGTAAAGTTAACTTTAGCAGTGACAATAACAATGACCACGGGATAGAAAATTCTTTTGTTGCACCATTGTCATAATTGTTATAGTTAAAGTTAAAAGAGTGACCAGTGAAATGATGCGATGCGATTTTACGTCGGAATTTATCAGCGTATTTTTGTAAATTGTTTTAAAGCACAGGTTATAATTCAAATCGATACACAAATGACACTTATCAATACAGAGAACACACACAAATAACGAAAGATAACCGTGACTTTAACAATAACCGCCCGAAATTGAACGGTTAATGTTAATGTTATACGTGACGTCATTTTAACAATTGTTAATTTTATGCAACCCGAAAATTGCATAACCGTCGATTTGACGGCTGATTAGCCCTTAGTTAATGTTAAAGTTATTTTCTGCAACCCACCCTAAAGGTTGATAAAACTTTACATAAAATATTGTATACACTTTTAAGTCACAATGTTTATTTTATTAAATGGTGCCAATTAATCTCAAGCAAGTAGAATGTTCGCGCGTTGTTATTATTTTTCGTGTTAAAAGTCAGTGAATGGGCAGGACGTGACTATTAATTTTATAACTTGCATTGACGTAAATGTAACGTATTCAAACAATAAACTCGTTAGAGACGTTGGCATTTCAACACGATTGACAAAAAACCGTGAAGCATGAGATTCGTGAGTGGTGTGTAAGACGTAAGTAAATAAGTGGAGTGGATGTCGGCAGCCGCGCGCGCGCTGCTCGCCGCACCACGCCGGATATAAGCTGACTTCCGCGGCCGATGATCCTGCCGACTGCCGTGCTGTGGGGGGTGTAATGTTATTTTGCTTCGAATATGTACGTGTTTTTTGCCGTATTTGTTTGTACATGTGCTGTTGAACTCGGCGGCGTGGCGGCGCGGCGCGGCGTGTGGCGGCTCACTATCGCGCCGCTGTATAATCCGTCAGATAACGAGTCGGCTCGATGTGTTGTTTGTTTGTAATTCTCCGTTCGACGTCCGACGAGCTAGTGAGGCCTCGTTTAGGAGGCGCCCCGCGTTATCTGCTGAACCGGCCCGAAATTCACTCATCCGTGTAATATGCATGCCGTAGTGGCTGACTACGGTTTAGGTTTCGCATTTTGCACTTTTCCCCGAAATTAAAATCCCCAATTTTCGTGTACAGTTTGTTTTGAACGCAAATTCATACTACATAATATAATTTAATAATAAGTTAAAAATAAACGTAGATAGGTTTGAAGTGGGTATAGTCATAAATGTATTACGCCGAATCATTTATTTTATAATTGTGTCTTTCAAGGACTATTACATTTATTAATAGTACGCCAGTTGAATTCACGCGTATAAGCACGCGCGCATTTTTTTGTTTTTTATTGAGAATTAATATTTTTTCGCACTTGCCTTTGCGGTACTTATTAACAACGTTAATCGTGTACGCATTATTGGATATCTCATAACTAGATAGTGTTTATGCTTTTAAAAAAGTTTAATCGTTTAGATAGCCTAAACGTAGAATAATAACGTATAATTAATTGTTAAGATTGTTCGTTTCCTAAATACATAGATATGGTACTTATATAAAATGCTTTTAGTTGATTAAGCCTCGGCGGCGGACCTACTGTTTGAAGTATACATAGATATAGTCATAGATTAGACATGATTTTTACAAAGTCTGATGATTCCCGATCTTTGCCATCTAATTACACCGTCCGTGATCTTTGGTAGAGGCCATTGGACTTGATGACTACAAAGTGAATCTAGAATCTTCCGGTATTAACTCCTATTGGCTCCGTGAGAGAATTTTCCACACTGATTAGGTACTAAACTTTAATGCAAAAAAAATATTTCATAAAAAAATTGCGAATATTAAAATCAATTGTATTTGTTTAAACAAATTATAGGTGAACACAAAGGGTGGACCATATACGAAGGATAGTAAGGAGGGCGTGCGCTAATGAAATCTTCGTAGTAACAGGTAGAGAAGATTGTGTAATTTTTGCAAGGACCTTGCTGAGGCGAACAACTTAGCACTTAGTTCTTGAAGTTGCGGAGCTCAGGTGAAGGAGTTGTTCAGATATAGCCCAAGGTTTCTGACCTTATCCATAGTACCATCACAGGAAACAGATGGTAGCTTGTCTCTATCTAGTTTTATAGTCATTTTATGTATTCAGCTATATGAAATGATGCTATACCGGGTATATCAAGACTGCGACCGAAAACGAAGCCGGGTGGTAGTTTTAGTGCCTATAGACACAATTAAACTAAAAATTTCGCAAAATAAGCTATAGATTATTTTTTTAAAATTTTTAAAAATCATTGTTTTTGGGTGGTTAATTCTTAGTTTTTGGGAAAATAGTAATTTAAACCCTTACATATCATTGCGTCTTTAAAGATAAAAAAGTGTACATCATTATTTTGGAAAAAATATGTATTTATCACCCACATACGACGATAAGTAAAAAATTACCAAAAAAAAGTTTACGATTTCTTTTGCTAAATTTTTAGTTGCATTGTGTCTGAAGTCACTAATACTACCACCTGGCTTCGTTTTCGGTCGCGGTCTTGATATACCCTGTATAAAATTATTCCCTTAATATACGCTCGTCATTTAACAGTACAAGGACACACAATATGTTATTAGCAAAATGCTACAAAACGTAGTCCCGAGCCAACTGCATAACCGACAACAAAGCAAACTCCCGATTAAATCATTTACAAACGAGCGTAAAATAAACGACCCTTTCAATAGTATGGCGCCGAGCATTCAGTGTCACGTGAAACGGAACGTACTGTACTACGCAGTCGTAACGGCACATGTACTTATTACAAACGATATGTGTATGTGTATGCAGTAGTAAACAATAATACGTGAATGAATACCTACATGACTTGACAGAATACGGATGCCACGTCACATAGCGAAATATTGCCGTTCGACGTGCAACGCGATTGCTATCGAATAATTATAATCGATAATTCGATATCGGACCAGACAAATTATAATCAAAATGCTTGGAATGTGAATCGAAAAAAATAAGAGATTTTTTAAATGAAGATTTAAGATTGCAAAAAAATACTCAGCCGTTTGCTGCGAATATTTTTAAATTTAAACAATTATCGACGTCTTTTGTGTTATTTCAGTGACCCCAATCTTGTGAAATCTAAATCGCGAATATCAATAAATACTCGTATGAAAGACATATGCGTCTAGCGCTTAGTTCAAGATTATCCATATTTAAAATTAAAAGGTAATACAAAGAATGGATTGTTTTGCATATCGGATTGAAATGGGAGTTAGATAACATCTCTATTAACTATTCGCTACGATGATATAAATAGAATGAGTGATATCAACATTCTACATTCCTACAATATTAGAAATGTTTGAAACGTGATTTTGTTTATTTTTGCACGGCCCTTGCTTGCGATTAGTCTCACTTATTTACAGATTCATATTTATTCCGTCCGACAAATTAGCTGTTTTTATTTCTACACAAACTTGTAATAAATAGTACACAGGTGTGTAATAAAATGAAATACCATCCATCCGGACAATATTTTTACATACATTAAATATTTTTAGACATCTAAACATATTTCCCTCGTATAAAAAATCATTTCAAGTATTTCGAGCGATGACAGTGTTTATGTTAGTGAGACAAGGCCAATATATACATATCTACTCGTGCCCGGCTATTAGATATAAGCATGTTTTACGTTTAGATTGAATTATCAGCCGGCATTAAATCTGAAAATAAATTAGAAAGTGTGTTTTTGTGTGCATTCGTCACTAGAATTAAAATAGCTGACCTCATTTCAATGGGGCAATTAGAACGAGCGTATCGCATAACTAAACTATATTGATAAAAACACGAATTGTTTAAATTCAAATCATCTAAATTTGATTAGAATAATTTCCACAAAGAGCTAATACAACAATAGTATTTTTGTATACCTGGAAATTAATGCGAATAATCTTATAATTTTGGTACTAAAAATGAAACAAAAGGATATGATGTTAAAGTATAATTCTGCATAGACAGAAGATCATAATCCATATTTATTTAATATACTTTATTTATTTAACGGTAGAGCAGACTCGAAAACGATTTTCGGAATAGTTCTATATATCAACATTGTATCGAAATACAAGAAATTATCAACTAATGTTTCTATTAAAAATTGTAAATCATATTGACTGTTGATTATGTTTTATTATATACCATACCATATAAGTGTTAAAGGAATAGTGTTATGTTTTCATGACATCATATTGAAAATTGTTAGATATTTTTTGAAGTATTAAATAAATAAATATAGTTTGATAATTCCATCTACTACTATCATGTGCCAAAACCATATTTATATTTACAGCATATATTTCTTCACAAATTCTTTAATTTAAGTTCGCTAATTTCGATCCGATGCGGCCTGTAGCTGTATCTCAACTTAAAACTTCTAAAATGACCATCGCAACATTGAAATACATAATATTATATTTCCTATAAAATAAGTGTACGCACTTTTATGAACGTGCTATATTTCACTTCTAGCCTTATGATTGTAACATTGTAAACAATGTTACAATATATGTTTAGCTCTTATTTCGCAAGTCACTAAGCTTTGTTTCTTTTAGATCTAACTGCCTTGTCCTTATCGATAAATATTTTCATCAAGGTAAATATTAAAATGCCAAGTCATTATTCTGATATGTCTGAGTGAGCCTCATGAGAGATTTCACATTCTAAACTGCGAAAAAGGAAAAACATTGCGATAAGACTTGAAAAAATAACATTTGAATAAACAATATTCATAAATATATGAGACTTTGCGAAATAATAATAAAGTTGCATTTGCATTCTATTTGGAATGGTAAATGTTAATTTACCTGAATACATTTAACGGCGGGGATAATCTCAAGTTATTTACGGTTGTTGGAAATTTAACTTAATGGAAAACGAATATTCAAATATACTGTTAATTATTTAAATATGGAATACAAAATCAAGTGCTTTTACTTTTCCAACAGTACGTACGGTCAGATATAAAAATGAAAATGAATAATTAAATTAATATAAAAAAACCTTTTTCATATCAAATTAAATAATCTAATTAAAAACAAACTATAACGCCCCCATTATTTTCACTTCCACAACAGTAATCATGGGAGATTTATGACACGCAATACTGAGGAAAGTGAACAAAACATCTGATAATGTTAATGAATTGCAAATGTTTGTAGGGTCGACACTCGCCACTCGGCACCCTACTCAGGTTATTTGTATAATCTTCAGTAACCCGTTGGTTTCACGCACCAGGGCTGCCAGCTGTCGGGTTCGGTGACCGCTGCCGATTGACAACCCCTTCAACAAACGTTTTTACGTCATTAAACACTACAACAGATAATGCATAAAAAGTGGCCGACGAGTGGCCACGCTATCAACTCGGGAACTTATAGAAGGAAAACACTTCCATACACTTTTTAGACACAACGTATGGGTGTATGTTCTCAATACAATCTATAATAAACCGTTTATCGTCGAAGTCGATATTTTTGTTTAATTTTTTTGAAAATGTTTGGTTCCACTTGCGTACTTAATATTTAAATATCTATATCTATATCTATATCAGCCCATATACGTCCCACTGCAGGGCACGGGCCTACTCTACAATCGAGGCAATCGATTGAGAGTGGTTAGGCCATATAATCCACCACGCTGGCCTAGTGCGGGTTGGCGGACTTACATACCGTAGAAATTCTTTAAAATCGCTACAGTATGCAGGTGTCCTCACGATGTTTTCCTTCACCGTTAAAGTGCGTGGTGATTGACAATCAATACACACATAACTCCGAAAAGTCAGAGGTGTGCCCTGGGATTTGAACCCGCGACCACCGTGAACATGTAGGCAGCCGCGTCTGGTCCGTTACCAACAGGCCACCACGCATCTGTAATTTAAATAAGTAATTATATAATATGTAATATTTAAATAAGTAATTATATTTTAAGGTGTTGCTATTTATGTCGTTTGTTTTTTAAATTAGTGTGATCACACAATTAACAAACATTACACATTGTAGAGGAGGCCCGTGCCCTTGGCCGCAGTGCAGTAGGACGTAAATGGGCTGATACAGATACACAGTAAAGATGTGTGTATTACAAAACAAGCCTATATTTGTCTCTACGATGTTACTTGTTTATGTATATAAATTTAAATCTACTTGAAGTTAATTTGGCAAACTTCTCAAAAAGCTTTTATGCAGCATTGATCATAGCTTTACGAATATTATGAATATGAATATTATCATTAAAACACTTGCCTGTTGAAAGTGACAGTGTACTTGCATCAGTATAAGTCCAAGTAAACATGAACGTGTGATATTTCTGGACATTGGCGGACGATAATAAAATAATTATTTTATATACTGGCTTATTTCATTTTTTTTTTATTATTTTCCTTATCATGTTTTTGCTCCATTACACGTATAACTAGTTTTTACTATATTTATTTACCTACTTAAAAATCACTTACATATTATATGGCGATAACTTGCCCCCTTCAATATGACGGTAGAGTATAATGGTGAAATATGAGAACATTGTTCGAGTCTTTTTTATTGTAGGGGATACACCTGTGCAGTTGCACAAAATTAAAATTGCCAATAAATATTCAACAATGTTTTCATTTTTCAGTTGTTATGCGAATTCTATCATAACAATTTGCAAACAAATAAACCAATTAAAGTGGTTAACCGCAATAATTATGCAATTAGTGTCTGACTAATAAAAACTGTGTTGATACTACAGTTTGCGGAGGAGATAATATTTTCCGCATATTTTTCCCTCTCAGAAGCCATTACATATTTCAGAGGCGCATTTGTTTTCTGTCACCGTCATGTCTAATTACTTTTTTATATTACCTACCAAGCGGGTCGGTTCATGACATTCCAAAGGTCATGAACCGAATAAATTAGTAATTCGTTTATAAGGAAAATGTTTCGCTGTGTTTTTACTTAAATCGTTGAAATTGCGTAGTGAAACAAATGCAATAATTATTTATTTACACAAGACATACGCGAGCGGTGTTAGCTAATGATTTACTCGCTCATTCATGATGTGTATTACTATTAATCATTGCATAATCAACGGCAACAAATCATAATAGCTGTCGAGCCATTGACATCCGTTTGTTTATATTTATTTATCTCTGCGGTAATATGATTTATGTGGTAAGATGTGTTAATTACTGTATAGTATTTATGCAATACAAAAATATGTAAATTATGCAAAGTTACCACTGCCAAGGTCACCACTACAGACATTTTTAAAGTACGTATAAATTCATAGATTATAATCAGTCAGCTTACCGTTTAAAGGAAACACATTGAGGAAACCGGCATTAATGATAGTTCTAAGCAAACAATTTAAGGGCATTTGAAAGTATCAACCCGCATAAGTCCAGCGAGGTTTACTAAGGCCACAAATCTAGGCCCTAGACTTATTGTGAAGATGGCTCGATTGCCATAGTTCAATTTAATTCCAACATTTTATTATTAAATACATATATTTTGAACTTAGCGTCACCGAGTGTAATTTGTAATGCTGTTAGTAATTTATGTATATTAGCCACTTTTCCTTGATCTTTTATATTGCTGACCATTGAAAACTAAAACTCATTAGTCCGTAGTGTTTTAATACTCGAGCAAAGCGCTGCACTTGACTAATATTCATTTATTTCGCGAATAGTTTGTGATTAAAAAGACAAAAGGCGCGGCAACGTTACTTACTGTAGCCATCAAAGCAGGAAGTTATACACAGTAGACATAAATATGTACATAAAAACTATATTTTAATGGAGTATAAACAGTTTTTATAGGAAACAACGCTTACACCTGGGACACGTCTGGGTAATACAATTGATTTTCACGAATGCATAATTTATGCTGAATAAATTGCTAAAACATATTCACCTATAGAAAACGGAGTATAAAAATTATGAAAATAGCGTTTAGAATAATCTATGGAATGGTAATTCCGTTGCTAAATAATACGTGAAGCCTTACAAAAGGCTTTTGTGTAAATCAGTTGACATTGTTAGTTGATGTTCTCCTCATTGAATGAAATGTAGCAGCGGCCACATGTTTACATAACAGTGTAATGCGTGCTTATTGTACGCAGTCCGCCGGTACTCGCTTACTACGGCCAAGTGAGTAATTGTGGCCACACGTTAATTCATATGAAATACCTATGTCACTCATTCATGAATCCTATAAAATATCTACACGTATTTAACAATGGCATTGCAAAGACACACCGAAACTTTCGATATACTATGACGACAGTTTCAATTCCAAGATTTCCTAAAAAGTAGTACAAACGTGACAATATGTTTGACAATACATAGATACCGTTCAATTCCTCAAACACGATCCAAACAGATGGGAAGTAGTATATTGTAGCTTATTTTTGGTTTGGCAATAATAATATATTTTTCATGTTCGTCTTTCCTTGTTCTCCTTATAATGGGCGTATACATAGACTAAAGTGAAACGTAAATAAATTTCTTTACAATAAATTCATGAAAATACGATCGGCCGGTCACGTTTGGTAAAATGTAACTCGAAACTAGAAAGTGATAAAAATGAGAATCCTGAATATGTAACAATTTCTCCTGTTTGATTGCAAAACATGAGTCAAATACGATGTAACGCGTTTGGCCGCTGTGTACATTTTATATTCTGTACCCGATGATAAAAACACAATGAATGATTACGTGGGTTGCCCAATTCTGAAAATCGATAACCACTGACATTGTAAAAACAAATATATCTGATAAAATAAATCGATGGCGGCGCCGAGATATTTTATCGCATTTATTTATGTAATGTTATTTATTGGCGTATCTTTTTGCTAGCATAACTTTGTGAGTACATTTTATGTTAAAACATAACAACGAAATCGTATAATATATGAGTGTATTTACATTTAACTTGAACAGGTATATGCACGTTTTAGTATGAGGCTAATGCAGTCTGCTGTAATCTTAAAACAAACGTAGCAATTAAATAAGCAATTCCTAAAACTTATCACGATAAAAAACAGCTTAAATTAATAATAAATATGTTTATGTGATGTCATAGTTTTGAAAATGTAAGGCATTTGGTGAGCGGCGCGGCGCAGCGGTGGCGTGTTTGCGGCCGCTGTCCACTGTTTGTTATTGCATGGCTATTTCATTACTACACCACATCCGCGTTAGATGAAGCAATTCAAATTAATTACGGTCACTAGTTGGTAATTATTCAACGTGCCTTTATCATAACATCTGTACGATTGTTCTACTGGTTGTACCACGAAGGAAATTAACTTCAAGTAATTCAAGTTAATGTTTGGTGTTCTAGTAAGTAGTAATGTAGTTGTTTATAAAGATACATATTTGGCGATAAGCTTTTCAGATAAGAGAAATTGTTAATTTGCGAATCACAAGTTTTATAAGGATGTTTGTGTTTTGAAATATTTTTCGCAGAACATTTTAGAAAGTGTCGCCGCGCTAATTTATTTGTAATTTCTCAAGTGTACAATGAAACATATTCGTGAATCATTGTTTAACATTAACTAGGTTACACGCACCACGTGGGAAAACAAAGTGTGATATTGCTTTTTGGAAAATATTAGAATAATCAAACAGATATTTTGTTGTAATTCCAGGCTCCTGATTTCTGTTTCTATGTGGTAACAAACTGCTAGGTTTTATTTCCTGTGTTTGTTTAGTATACAGGGTATATCCAGGCTGCGACCGAAAACGAAGCCAGGTGGTTAGTATTAGTGACTTAAATGCAATGCAATTAAAGAATTCGCAAAAAGAAGTGTCATTTTTTTTATATTATTTACTTACGTCGTATTTGGGTTGTAAATGGATAGTTTTCCTAAAATAATAAAGTTCACCTTTTGACTTTCAAAGCCGCATATTACGCAAGGGTTTAAATACTTATTTTAGCAAAAACTATGTATTTACCAACCAAGCACGATATTTAAAAAAATGCAAAAAAAAACTGTCTCTTTTCGATATGTTTTTGTAATTATTACAACTACCACTTGGCTTCGTTTTAGGTCGCAGTCTGGATATATCCGGTATGTATAGTTAATAGTTATAAATTTCATAGTTTATTTTGTGTATAGCAACTTAGTTAACAATATTGTAATAGAAATAAGTCCTTATTGCAAAGTAGCTGACGTCCGTATGTCATTCAGGGTGACCACTGAAAACCAGCATTGTATTGTGGTTCGCGTCGCAGTGCAAGATAAAGCTGAGTGATCACACACATGTCACAGCTACGATGCGACATGCATATTTATTTATTATTTACATAATCTAGCTTTAAGATATTTTGTTAGTAAATGTGAACTTCGTATGTTTTTGTGCATAATAAACAAGTGTTCTTTTTTCTTTTTAATTTATTTTGGAATTTCTTTAACGCTAGTTAGATGTGCATAATTTGAATGTGTCTTCATGTTTGATTAATAGGACTAAAACAATCATAGTGGAGCTCCTGCTGATGACGTATCTCCATTTTAGTTAGGACCTACAAATAATCATTCATTTTGTACACATGAATGGCACCTGTTTTACTGTTTTGGCTTAATGATTAAATTGTAATCAACGCGGCAACCTGTATGGAAACGGATTCGAATAACAACTTGTTTTTTGTCATGAATCGAGCCCTTACATTATCTTTATCAATCATCTTTCGCGTCCTACATATTTTTATGATGTAGGCAAGAACAAGTTGTAGATAGAACTACATATTTTCAAGTCATTCGCAATACTCGTGATAGGGTGTGGGAATGCGTAGGCGAAGCATATAAATAACATCGCAAATAAGACGCCACTTCGCAATATCAAATAGAATGCGCCCTAGCGGAGCAGTATCGCTAATGTAACAACATTATTAATTGCAGAAATATTTTCCGCATCGGACCTACCGCACTGGAGCGCCGAGCACCGCTTTAATGAATGGCGCTTGCAGCTTGCTCGCTGCCATACTGACTTTATCGTTTATCCGTCAGCGTATAGGATAACAAAACAACCCACGCGATATAATACAGCATCATTAACTTATCTCAGTAATTGTGATAATGCACACCGTAGCGTGCAATAGCTTTTGCAAATCTCCTTATAAGTATCTATTTCGCTGCGCTGAGGTCACCTAATTGCACGCCCGCATTGTGGAATGTGGAATGTATTGTATAATAAATTAACCTAACCATAAACAGAACTAGGAAGACGTAACGCGTGATCGTAAAATGCTGGATATGTTTACTTCATTTGCAAAAAAATCTTTTCACAAGCGTACTTGCCAAATCAATATTAATATAGCAGTGACGTAGAGCGGACGGTCGGGAAGCGTGGGTGGCCAACGAAACTGAGTTAACCGAAGAGCTAGCGGGAATAATGGCTGGATGTGTTACATTACCTAGGTTACTGTTTTTAGTGTTGTATTTGTTGCGTGTTGCAAGTTTATCTGTTCGGCACTCGGTACGGTGGCGATAAGTGAAGGCGGGTGGCGTCGGGCGCGCATGGCAGATCGTCGAACGCAATCACTGAGCATCTGATAGAGCGTGACCTACCGCATTCACTATCCGCGTACGTAACGTCACCTACACGTGGTGCATACACATTTCACCGCCATCGCCGCCGCCACTGCTGCACATGTGGAGCCCACATTAGCCACTCAGGATGCTGCCGACACTCGCCTCGATATCACTTATCTTATTTAACTGCTGCTAATTTCATGTTTTCTCACAGTTAAAACACTTAATTTCCCTCATATGTGTCTTCTAAGTTAGTCGCATTTTGAATATAAAACTGTAATGTATTCTAGCCTAATTTGCAATTTTTATTAAGAATCAAAATCTGCAAATAAATGTGTCGACATTGTATATACGTATTATGTAAATATGTAAATAATATTTGTTTAATGTTGTTCGCAATAAACCGGTTGAATTCATTATGATGTTGTGTATAGTTGTTTAATTCTATGTTTCCTAGAATCTTTGTAGCGTGACGTTATGACCTTTTTACTGTTTTCGTCTGAGTTGTGATCACCACACGATGGGGAATTCCACGGAATGTGACTTTTGATTATAGTTACTGGTAAATAATATGTAAAATGCATAAGCAATTCATCTTTATTAAGAAAATATCTTATCTGTAATCTTCAAGCGATATCATTAGCTCCTTATAATTTTAAATCCTTGAACACATCCATAAAATATATTTCCCAGCGGCTATTTTTAGAAAATTCATGAAGACATGAACTATGAATATGTAAGAATGATATTTTAAAAAATCTGAATTTAATTCTATCTTTACCTGAACTGATAAGCATTAAAATTATTAACTACTATAGAGATATTGAAGCTGATAAAAGAGATTGCCATTATTGCATCTTTGTAGATGGAAATTATGTTTTTTTGTTAAATACATCTTCATAAAGACACTAAACTAAAATAAATAGGCGTGTGTCATTAGAAAGTAATAGTATTAAATAATTGTAAGTGATTTGTCCTAGTAGTAATGTGATAGATGGCGAGCGTAGCATAAGGATTATAATGCGAGGCGCCGCGCCGGCGCGCCCAGCCGAGCACCGAGCAGTCACTCGCGCGTAAATAACTGCGGTGTAGAGTACACAGTACAGTGTACACCCCGGCGCCCACCAACCACCCAGGTGCACTAACTTACGCCGGCTCCACACCTTGGCACCAACGTTGGCTATTTTCTACAAAATATTGGACGAGTGGACCCAACGTGCGGAGCGTTATACTTCTACGCCGCATACAGCAAGTATGCTGTAATAACATGCTCATATAACTTACGCCGTATTGTGGTCTACATGTCTCATTATAATGTTTTCATGTTCGTGTATGTATCATGACATTTGAGAATTTTGTCGCATATACCACACGTAATTGTTTTATACGTTTATTTGGTAACTTATTTAGGTTATAGTACTGTTTCATATTTTAAGCCATTCATAATGTTTTAGTCTATATGTATATTCAATGAATCATAGCTTGTGGTTTGAAATTTGGTTTGTGTATCACCTGTATCGTGATTTCGGCGCTAAAACATAACTAAGTAAAATTAAAATAGCCATTTGAGTATGAATCGATATCCATAAAAAGTTCTTGAGAAACCACGCAAATAAAGCAAGGACATCATTATTACGATTGGAAACTTTTGTTAGTGGGGTTTTTATTACTATTTAAATTGGTCCATAAAATCCTACATCTAAAAATACACTAATTGATTTTATAAATATAGATCTATTTATAGGTCACGTTGTCCATATTGATAGGTATTTGTCACTTACTGTAACATGGATGTATCCGGTTGTGATCTATTTGTTTTGGTGTTGTAATTCTTTATCTTGAAAGAAAAAAACTGCAAAGAACGCAGTGTTTTACATATTTTTAACACACGCATAAAACTCTCGTCTGATTTTAAAAACATCGCGTGTACTGAACATTTAAATAGCAGTGTGTATAAAAAACTCAATGTTTGCGGAAATCAGCCAGAATCGCCTTAGCAGTTCTGACTAGAGTATATTGAATTTATGATAATTTGAATAAGATTGGTTTAAATAAAATTAGATATAAGCGAGGGAGAAATGTCGCCGGCTACTTGAATATATTCATAAATAACAGAGTGGTCGGCGATTGACGCGGCGAGCGAGCGGGAGCGCGCGGCTATCTACAAAACGTGAACTCATTATTTATTATTCGCTTAAATCTCGTTGTTATTCCAATGTCGCCTTAAATGTAGTTTCAAGGTTCCGCCAGCCGACTAAATCGTGCGTGCGAAAGATTATTTTTAAAATAGCGTTGTTTGCGCTCTGATAACTGATAGTGCCGCCTCCGCTGCACGGCTGCTCGGCTGCTGTCCGACCGCCGACACGCGACGTTACTCACAATACACACACATAATGTAATTATATATTCATATCATTGAAAACAACTAATTTATACACCCAACAATCACGCATTGACCCCACGCTTAGATTCAAGTCTTATGTCATAACATAAGTATCAGAAACTGCAAGAAACTTTATAGACTCACAAGATTCAGACCCCAAATAAATATTTATGGTTCACACCAATATTTGTTTCGGTGCGGGGATAGAACCCGCGGCCTCTCATTCCACAGCCGGCATCTTAACCAACTGCGCCACGAAGACTTTAGAAGGCAGTGCTAAATCAAGTGGATGATACAAAGCATCCCTGAACGTCTCTGGTAAAGGACGTTGGAATAAAAATTAGTTGAAAATATGTAAGATTGTAAACAGAAATATCTAAACAAAATTCCAACATTTTGCATAATACCTATGCTTGATTCAATGTCACTAGAACCGGTTTAACCTGATTTTGTGTTTTATTTTTTTTTTAATTTCATGACAGTATTTACACAACCCATAACATTTGCTGTTGAATAAACATGTATGTAGTAATCGAGAATATTTTTAATGTGGGCTTATTCATAATGAATTCTAACTTGATTGGCATTACGTTTATGATAAACGAACAGCAATAACGATACAGTATTAGTTTTTGTCAAGTCGTACTATATTTGTGTTTTTGGTGGCGGGACTAGTACTCAGTAATCGGTTAACCAAAGGTTATCCTGTGCAACGGCTGTGAACTATGCGGCATGCGTTCCAATCTATTTCGGTCTGTAGGTACCTACTGTTTACTTTTCTAATTACAAGCCGCGAAAGAAATAGATGCCCGACCGGCTCACGGTTATATATATCTCGCCCTATTTTGTAAACTGTTTAAAGTAGGTCACGGGGTTGGTGATTGCACGTAGCCCTATGTTCGCGGATGCTTGGCTTTATCTCGCTCTTAATAGCAACTGTGACAGAACTTGAAATAAACGTTTCCGATAACACAGACATTTTGGGAGAAATAACAATTCTACGCAATTTCTTTGAATTCTTCCAGTAATGGATACTGTAATGCCTAGAACGTTTGGAGGTAGAGACGATTTAATTTAACGAGGTATTTTCCACGCAGCTTCGGTCGTGACATTAATATGTCTGGGAAACGCTCTATTTTCATGGCACAAGAACTATAGCAATTTTTATTCCGTCATATGTTTTACCGTAGTCCGTTTTGAACCCTACCTGCTAATCTGAAATAAATTATACAGCAATCAGATTTAAATAACTATTTTCTAAATTGCGTAATAAATAAACCAGACCTCTTAGATTTACATAAGTATAAATTCTTGGTATAATAAAATTTGTCATGTAACAGCAAACAAATTAACTCGATTTTTTTTACAACATTTGTGTAACAAATGTAAAAATAAAAGTTGAAGCGGTATAAGCAAATTAATTTTCGTTTTGATCGTAAAATGTGTATTTAACATAATATATCACTTTGTATTGCTGAAATGGAACGGTTTATAGACACATTCATGAGGCGCGGCGGTGAGGGCAGAAGATTTGAGGATTAGAAGGAAAATGGTTATAATGTCTATTACATTAATATGTTTGAATTTAAAATGTAAAGGTTTGTTAAGATAAGACCGCCATTTGTACTTTGTTATCTCTATACCTATTGTTATATTTATTGTGTACAATAAAAAATTAAAATAAATAAATAAGATAGAATGCAAATCATTTAACAAATGTCACGATAATTGGGTTGTTTCTTTTTGTAACTTATTTTTTTAAGTTTAATACAGTATCGGAGGCAAAGGAGCATCTGAGTCAGTTGATGGTAACGGGTCAACGATACTCATGAATACCAAAGAAATCGTCGGTGCGTTTCCGGACTTAGGAAACTGATTTTCCCTTATCCGATACTAAAAGAAGTGTTTAAGGTCACTTCTTTTAGTATCGGATGATAAATAAATTAAAAAAAATGTATTATTAAAATAATACATTTTTTTGCAATCAGTATTTCTAAGTTTGAAATATTTATTTGACATTCAATTGAGCAGAAGAAGATAAGGTCCAGTACAAATACATGTAAATTGATGCTGGTATTATCGGCACTTTTCACCCATTAAAATAGAAACGGGCACGTAGATTGAAGTGAGTTACTTTTAACTTAATCCTCTCTTGAGAACGGGCCTTCTCTGATACGGAGACATTTAGACCCTGCTCCTGAACGCAGGCCTAATGCAGAATGGAAGACTTCACATACCTTAGAAATTATAGGCAGGACTCTCAAGTAGTTTTCCTCATCGTATTTTCCTCACCGTTAAACTAAGCGATAATTAATTTGAAGTATTTACATACTATAAGATTCAAAATTCAGAAGTGTGTGCCTTGGCCTCGTCTTTGAATCTGATTTGTTATTTCTATGACTGCACCCTAAAAAATATAATTCTGTTGCTAATATCCGCGGTTGCTTGATGCGATAAAAATTAAAATAATGTAAGCCAAGTTTTCGTTTGATACAGATTTTCCTGTTGCAGTTTTGACAAGTAATATCGTGAAACAGAGTCAGACATATTTAAACAACAACGACGGCAAAGAATTTCCTGCCAAAGTTGCATCTTGGAGATATTTTTCTTGGCAGGTGCTTCCAATACTGATATATATCTAACAAAGTTTCAGCCTCCGCAGCTACTCATAATATCATTATTGGAAAATGGAAATTCTGTTTTAAAACAAGCAGTAATTTATACCATTTTACTTTTGAGTTTATGAGCAATGTAAACAAAATGCTATATTGATAATGTCTATATTAAACTATTTGACTATAAATTTTCTATTTTTTATTAATTATATAAGCAAATTATTAAGCCTTATATAAACAATCGTACTCTAGATTGTATAGGAGGCTCGTGCCCTGCAGTGGGACGTATATGGGCTGATACAACACAAAAAAATTATAAACAATAGGTTATGATTATCTTAAGCCTCATAGAATTAGCATGTACTCTGTTTTATCTTATTTTATAGTAGTTTGTATTTTATCGTCCATCTTTACTGGCGTTGTTTATAGGTAGATGGTGGGAAAAAAACTAAAAAAAATAATTACATACAATAAAATAAAATGAAATTTAAAACATCTTGCTTTAATAAGTGTTTCATGTTCTGTGGTATAATTTCTTACAAATTAGTGACAGTTTTTAATTGAATCCTTATATAAAAAGTAAAATATTTTTCATCGTATACATCTGCTGATGTGATAAACAATATCATTGCTTATCGGATGGTAATAAATCAACTGTAACTAACATATATGTTCAATTGTAGATATTCTATATGGAGTAACTAGTAGTATTATTAACCAGGGCAGAATCGGAGGAAGAGTTCCGGAAACAAAATAACTTATACTTAACACACTATTAAATCTTCATAGAACGAAATAAAATCTATATGTAATAATTTAGTTATGAATTGAACCAATAAATTACAACATATTGATTCCAAAATCCCTGGAATTTCATAAATAAATATAATATACATTTTAATGAATTAAGTTCCATGTAAAATTGGTACAAACTTAAATCACCAAAATCCTCTATTATTTAACGTGCTATTATTCCAAACATCGTCATATATTGCTAATATTTTAAGTCTAAAATTAAAGTAACTTTATTATGTTACTAAATTTTGTTCAGTCTATTCTAACCCTAAAAATAAAATATAATGACAGTTTTAGTAAAACGAATTATTTTCAACATGACCAATTAAGAAACTTCAGTTAGCTGACATATCGAGGATTTCGGGAGATGTGGCTCAATGACACCGAAAAATGATCAAACACTGCAATGTAGCAAGTTAACATTGCAACCTTATCGTTCCAAAGGTAGTATTCAACAAACAAACACTGCTTTGGTAAGTTCATTTATTTGTTACAAGGTTCGATGAAATCTGTTGGCGTACGCGGTAGGTCTGTTTATTTATCAATTTGTATCACGCCTGCCAAATGGGCTTGCGCGTAGGTTCTTACCTACGTTATTTAGTTATGAGGTCAGTTAAATATAAAAGTCCTGAGTACTTCTCTGGCCGCGCCACGTGGGTGAGGCAGATAGCGTTTGTTTACTCCGAGGCAACGTAATAACTAGTAATGTTGTGTAATAAGTATCTAGTGGTAGAAAGCGAGAGACGCTGATGGTTAGCCGCTGGCCACTGGCTCGCACAGAGCAGTGAAGTCACCTCCTCCGTAAGCAGGCTAACAACCTCTGGTTGTCTGGGGAAGCTACGGCGGTCGTCGACCGGGTCTTCTCCGCTAGTTCCAATTAGTGCGGCTAAGTAGTGGTCCCCCGGCATGGGCCCCTCTCGGCGGCATACACACGCGCAGTTATTAGCAATGCGATTGCTAAAATTGCCCCACATCTGAGTACCTGAGCGCATGCGCGAAGTTCGCTCCACTTTGTTTTTGCGTTCAATGTCAGTGTATCGGCTAATTTTATCGCGCTTCGCATACGCTACGTAACTATCTTGTTTGACGAGGCCAGAACGACGGTTTGTTTTGATTTCTGTCTACCAAAAACAAGTGAACACTAAACAAGACGATAAATTAATTGGAAACATCCAAAACATTCAGCTTTTTTCGGCATCCTCTGTAGCGCTATTGGCTCTAAACAGTAAACTATTATGAAGAACATAACAGGCCATGTTTTCAATTAAGTTTATAGTAATAATGTTTTTATACAAATGTTAATGGTATAGAATCTACAGAAATTGGTGTTTAGTAAGCTAATACCCGTAAGCTGCTACCAATATGCGACGTCAATATTTATTTTACAAATTGTGGTAATGATTTAAAAAGATATTATGCTCAATCGTATATGATATAATATTGACAAAGTCATAAATATATAAATTTAATTATCAAATCTATTGCCTTTAATCAGATATCTTAGAGATATATCAGAATCTTTTAATCAGATAATGAAAAAAAAATCTATTTCGTCAAACCTGCTTACGTTTTATTCCGGAGAAATAATTTAGTTAGGAATGTATGCTGACAAAATGTACCCAAATAGCTACTATCAGCCGAGTAAAATATTATTTAAGACCGTAACTGAATGAGTCTGTATAAGATATGTAAAAGAATAAGTAAGATTAATGTTTAAGTTAATTAATTACAAGACGACTTCATAAATGTCGCAGAAGATTGTTTGTTGCAAGCCGCTTCAAACAAGTTTACGGCAAAAGTCCTTGGTGGCGATTTATATTCAGATGTATTCCTATTAAGCATGATAATAATTAATCACACAAAATTATTATAAAATGTGAACCATATAATATGTTGTTAGGTTTACGTTCTAATTTGAAAGGTAATAAATACAAGTATCCGTAAGGGAAGGTGTCAAGTTAAGAAGCCGCCCGTGAGGATTCGTTTTTGGGCACAGTGTAGAGTCCACCAGCACAGAGGTGAACGCGCCAGCTTCGCGTCATGACACGAGCAAACGCTTTTCGTCGCTATTTCCGCAACAAGTGTTGTTTTGCAGAGAGAGGCTCCTAGCGGGCGCGCGCGAACATGCCCGCGCTTCCAAATCATCCTCCCGAGCCTTTTTTAGCTGCTTAAAGCTTACCTTACCTATCCTCTCCTAATCATGACTCAAATCTAATCGGAACTACCAATAAAATGCGGTGGACATTATTAAATAAGTAATTTCAGCGTTGCTTTTAATTGAATCCATTATTTATACTTAGTATGTGATGAAATGCAAGCTTTTCGTATAACATTAATTTCGTAGGTACCGATACTTCTTAAGGCATATTTAAAAGGTAAAAACTACAGTCGGCAATCGAGTGTACACCTGTTCCTCTATATGTATATAAAAATTGGTGAACAATAGGATTGTTACATTAAATACAGAGTATATATCAAGACTGCGACCGAAAACGAAATCAGGTGGTAGTATTAGTGACTTCAGACACAATGCAAGTAAAAATTTCGCAGAAAACATCGACAACTTTTTTTTGTAATTTTTTACTTAACGTCGTATTTGGGTGATAAGTGCATATATTTCCTAAAATAATGATGTAGACCTCTTTATTTTTAAACACTCAATAGTCAATGGTACGTAAGGGTTTAAATTATTATTTTCACAAAAACTAGGTATTTACCACCCAAAAAAGATGATTTTTAAAAAATAGAAAAATAATTACTGTAGCTGTTTTGGTGAAATTTTCATTTGCATCGTGTCTGTAACCACTAAAACTACCGCCTGGCTTCGTTTTCGGTCGCAGTCTTGATATACCCAGTATATGAATAATTAGACGATGTAAACAGTGGTGTCGCGTGGTCGGCGAAGCGCAGTGCTCCCGGCTCGAGCTCGGTGCGCTCGTCGCGCTGGTCGCACGTCACTCGCGAACCAACACCGCACGCGCCGTCATCATTGCACGTCACTCGCGAACCAACACCGCACGCGCCGTCATCATTATCCTCGTCATCGTATTTATTTCAGGAGATCGAGAGAAACTTCCATGTGTGATGTGGCACGCACGAGCGTCTCGTCTTTTATACATATAGATTCGCACATGCTTTCACGGTTACGTGTCATATCGCAGGGGAGGCTCGCACGGGTAATCCATTAAAGGGCTCAACAACTTCGGAGCGTTAGTGGTATTAAAATATTTATTCGATAGAGTAAGGAGGCAATACTCGTTGAGAAACCGGTCCGCGGTTTGCGATCGGCGCGGGCCGGGCGGCCGGGCGGGCGGCGCGGCGCGGCGGTGAGCGCGGGCGAGATGGTGAGAGGCACCTAGCAATCTGCACCGCGGCGTGCATTCCGAGCGCATTCCATTGCAGGACCCGGCGAACGACCTAGCCACGGCATTTGCCGTACCCGCAAATATGCAGCGCCATTCGGAATGCCATATCTGTGTCAGTAAACAACGTAATTAACGTGACCGGTGTCAGCCACATGCTCAATATAACTTCATTCCTCTCTAATGCCGCCTCTGTCATTTGTTATTTGTTACAGTGATTGAAGCTTCATCCATGGAAAGCACATTAGTTTAAAATTACTATATTTTGATCGATATGAATATATCAAAAGGTTAATTCATGTTTAATATAGTCGGTGTTATTATTTTGATTTCATATATTTTTCGTTTCAATTGTATATTCTTAATTTGTTCCGTATGTAAATGTTATTTTTTAAAACAACTGCCAAATGTTATAACTGCGACACATTCGCGGATATGGAAGGTGGGTTTTTGGCGTGTGTAATGCGCAATAAACTATACTACGCGGCATAAAATCCGGTACATCAGGAAGTAGTTAGTAGGGTCCTATAAGCGTTGCATTTCTAGGTCGTCGACCGGCGCATTTCGACCTTGATAAGTGATTTCTAGCCTTTTGAAATTTTCACGGGTGCGTAGCACATGAATGGAGAATTTATTCAGAACGTGGCAGTGGTCGATCAACCGACCGTTAATGAGTCACCGGCAACCGTCGGCGACTGCGACGTAAACAAGCGGAGCTACGCCCTCCGAGGCCACCGCGCGCAAATAAACGCGCCTCACATGGGTGTACCGCCAACTGTTTTGTTTGACGCAACACACAAATAACTAAACTACCTATTTAAAATATCACATATTTCACTATTTAATTGACTCGTGGTATTTAATTTTCCCATGGTGCTGGCCAACAGAGTGGCGACCGCCGACTGCCGGCCAAGTTCGGTCTGAAGCGCGTTGTTTATACAAACTATTTTAATTCACATTTCCCACGCTTATAATATAATTTTTCGTATAGTTGGGAGATACTCAACATTTTATTGTATTTACAGATTATTATCTACAATTTTTTTTGTTATTATATATCACTGATGTACTGTCCGAAATTCATGAGAAAAAGCCTCTGAAAAATATTTTAAAAACACAGTTACATATTTTTTGACTTAGTTATCATACAAGAGGATACATGAAGACATTATTTTAGATATTAAACAGAGATGTAATTTTTTTTAAATATTGACTTACGTGGAATATCCAAGCCTGAATGAATGGAAATATCAATAAAGTGTAAAAACCTAATGTTTTGGGTTGATCTAGGCATTGAACCCATTCGTCGGGGGGTTGCGACGAATGCTTCGGCGATACCCGACCCTCCGACACACGGGTACATGAGGAACACGGGTTGCTTTTTAGTCAGTAAGAGTCTGACAGTCCCCTCCGCGCCTCCCCCGGGCGGAGGATGTCCATGAGGATTTTCCAACCCGATACCAAAAAAAAAAAAAAAAAAAAGGCATTGAACCCATGACATCACCGTTTACAATCTTCCATAAGGCTGATAATGCGTTAAAAATTTACCAAATTAATGTTCAAACAAATTAACCGAAATATTACAATTATAAACTTAAGACATAATTTCACTTAGCCAAACAGTAAAACCCTCCCAGCTGTGCTAACACGCCGACGTGGAAACCGATCGGGTTTACGTGTTGTCGGCAATATTCGATGATTAATATAATAATACGGCTATTACATGTTAACATGCGTACTCAAGCCTCCACACAGATTTCAATCCGGTCGCGTATTTTTTATGTATTAACATTACCTGTTTCACGACTATAACATTAATGTTATAGAGCATTGAAAATGGAAGTGCCAAAAAGTTAGTTTCTATCTTATATTAATTAGTGTGTGACGAAGCGATTAGATACAGTAACACCCTCGATTGTGGTTCATGTTTTATGCTCGCCGAGTACGAACAAGAACTCGTAGAGGAGTGGGCGTTGTTTGCAAAGGTTTACAGACCTAATTACGCCTTTAATTATCACGTTCTACAAAAGACGCCTTGATGAGATTTTATTTTATGATTACAATTATCTCTTGAACTTTATATTATTATCTTCATTGATGCAGCAGTGTTTAAATTAAACGGCGTTGTATTTTTTTTGGAATATGCATTTTTAAATATATTCAAATATTTCCAACTTAATTATTAAATAATTGGCTGGCGCTTAGCTTGGCCCTTAATGCTTATAGTCCAAGATCCCAGGGCCCCCAGACGTTACTTATTTTCTCATAAAAAATATAAATGGGATAAAGTAGTGTTAGTACGTACTTTGAGTGTGTATACCTGCTAGCTTGGGTCGACGGCCAATTCATAGGTACCAGGTGCTAAAGGTAGATAAATACAGTACTGATTTTTCTTAAATTCTCAGTGCTGATTTTTACATATCGCTCATCCAATGGAACAACGACGTAATTACAAAAAGTCGAAAATGACTTTTGAATGTCTTATTGAAAAGTTTTCTTGAGTTTCTCATGAAGTTATTGTAAATTATCATTGATAGTACAGTTACTTACATTAATATTAAAATAATTTCATCAGAATGATTGGAAATACATTATATTTTAAATCTCATACTTTTAAAAAGTTGTCCTGAAAAATAGCTAAGACGTAATTACGTCATTGTTCTATTGGATGAGCGATATGTTTTAGATAATTTTGTTAAAAATTAATAATCATTATTGCCAGACACTTTCCATCGGCGCTTACGCTTACCAGACGCTTTAAAGCTTCAAAAAAAAATAACATATTTTTTTTCGTTCATTAAATCTTAAAATTACACAAAGCTATACATGTCTTTCTTCTTTCGGATTATTTGTAGTTTGAACATTTTACAATTCAAAAACAATATTTTTGAATTTTAGATTATGTTCCTTTCTATGTTTTAATATTGTTTGACACTTTTTCAATGTTTCTTCCGTAAACAATATTAAATTCACATCGGAATTCTCACAAAACACACACTTTAATAATTCTGCCATTATATTTTTTAGAATACAAGTACAAATAATGACCTCGCGCTCATACACATAGCGACACTTTATGTGTGTCTGGGGGGATGTTTGACCCCTCCAATTGGTCTGGCTGCTGACCAGGGGTGTTCAAATAGTTTCCTAAGTATCATATATAAAAATCAAGAGTGAGATTATAAGTAAAAATATGTTTTTTTTTTTGAAGCTTTAAAGCGTCTGGTAAGGGTAAGCGACGATGGAAAGTGTCTGGCAATAATGATTATTAATTTTTAACAAAATTATCTAAAACATATGTAAAAATCAGCACTGAGAATTTAAGAAATATTAGTACTGTATGTATCTACCTTTAGCACCTGGTACCTATGAATTGGCCGTCGACCCAAGCTAGCAGGTATGCACACACTCAAAGTACGTACTAACACTACTTTATCCCATTTATATTTTTTATGAGAAAATAAGTAACGTCTGGGGGCCCTGGGATCTTACTCTATTATAAGCCGATTTATTTATGTAGTCGATAGGTTAGATGTAAACGTATTTATTAACCCAAACCCCAGTTACAGAAAGACTTTACAAATATAAAAATAAGATCAAATTATAAAACTGAAATAGATGGCCGATGTCAAGATAAATCCCGTGTGTAAATCGGTGTTGGTTGTAGGGACGAGTAACACCCGACAGCATTCTATTACAAAGAGTTGTATTGTGACATGTACGGAGGTAGGCTAAATAAAGGTTCTATTACCTCGCCATTTGTGCGGCAGGCATAAATAGTGTCTGGGAGGAATTGGCGGGCGAGTTCAAAGGCAGGTCACGCACGGGCCCGGCCTGCGCGCCGCCGCGCCGCACCACTTTTATTACATTTCCCGAATAAAACGCCCTCGACAGAAACCTTATTTCCACACGCTTTGTACTCGTATATCATGTACGCACTAATTTTTGGTTGTATAAAGCTACATACACGCGCAGTGGATTGCTAATACATATTTATTTATGTCTTTTTACCCATAATGTAGGTACTGATACTGTTATCCTACCTTTATCTTAAAGTTATGATTGGTCTGATAGGAATTTTGATTATTACGAATGTCGCAGAATAATTTGAATAAATCATCTAATCATAAAACTAGCAAAACGTGTATTGCCTGTCTTAGACATCTTACTCATACCCTCATGTCACACGACTTTACATACGTCCTCTGTGCCATTGAGCTACAGATTCTAATGAGGTATTTTAATTTCTTTTGATATGTTATATTGTAAGCTATCTTGTTAAACGTGAATATTATGGTCTCATATAGAGTGATATTTTTGTCTGTATGGTATTTGATTTTAATAGGAAATAATTCTTAGAACACACATACATACATACATAAACTCACACCTTTTTCCCAGAAGAGATAGGCAGAGGTGCTACCAGCACACCCACATTTCGTCTTGTATGTTCCGTCCCATGATGGGATAGGGGGCGAGCCTATCACCATATCGTGCACAAATTCCTGGCTCCGGACTGATAATGAATAGAAAAATCCAATATCACTTTGCCCGACCCGGGATTCGAACCCGAGACCTCAGCTTTGTAGTCGTACCGTAGTACAACTACGCCACCGAGGCAGTCGAGGTAATTCTTAGAAAACTATAAGAAATCTTTTTATGCTCCTAAATAATGTAATAAAATAAATAGTATAGGATCCCGATATAGAACGACCTTCACCGAGATGCTTATTTAATGAAACGTAATTTATATATTATTTAATATGCCAATAAATATATTCCATATGGGTTGCCTAACAAATTTTAGTCCAGAGTATTTTTAATTAATAATTAAAAAAAAAATTTCTTTTTAAACATTCCTCCCGTTTGATTATTAGATAAATTCGATACCAATCGAAAGTATGAAGCCCATAGAATATGCAAACGTTAGGTTGCCTATTCTTTTCCGGTCACAACTATCGGGTTGCCAGGTGTAAACAGGTAAATCTATACTAGCATTTTGCAACGGTCTGATTATTGAATCAAACTTTAATAAACTGGAAGATTATTTTATTATGAACACGGTGGTATAGGGTTGCCTGCGAAAAATCAGTCCCGAACTCCGGTTGTCGAATTTTAAAAAGTATAATATCGCTGCGAGTGATAGCATGACACAGCAAAGCAGCTGTTTAAAGTCCGCCCTTTTATAGAAAGAGAGTGCGCATGCTATTTGTGCTTGGAAATGAAAAGGATAGCGATAGACTCGTATATGATAACCCGATAGTTGTGACCGGAAAAGAATAGGCAACCTAACGTTTGCATATTCTATGGGCTTCATACTTTCGATTGGTATCGAATTTATCTAATAATCAAACGGGTGGAATGTTTAAAAAAAATTTTTTTTTTCAATTAATAATTAAAAATACTCTGGACTAAAATTTGTTAGGCAACCCATATGGAATATATTTATTGGCATATTAAATAATATATAAATTACGTTTCATTAAATAAGCATCTCGGTGAAGGTCGTTCTATATCGGGATCTTAGACTAAAACTAATAATTCTAGATTATGTGACAGCCTCAGAATTCCTTATTTACGGAAAAGCTCTTTCCCGAAAATGCTATGCTCTGTCCACAAAGGCTAATGTGATAATACGCCAACAACATTAATATTGTCGCCTTATTGGGGTCTTGGGAACACGTGTCCACCGTGAACCGCGAGGTGTTCGATTCAACTTCTCGGTCAGGCGATTTAATAAGTGTGAAATGTTTAGTATGAATAATGTCAATATATTATATAGTTAATATATTTCTGATGGCTGAGAATGGAACTTACGTCTCGGCTTGGCTATGGGCTCTTTCCTGTCACATCATGAGACAGATGTACCCTAGACGTACTGTGAAAAGCGTTAGTGCGTCAAACAACCCCTTCGGGTATACAGGTGAGATCTCAGCTGTGTAATATGTATGTACGTGTGGTTTACGGTTTATGTGAAAAAATGTTGTTTATTTAATTGGCGAGTTTCTAGCCAATTCTTCTCGGCAGAAAGTGTAACGTACTATTTTCCGATAATTAAACGCGAGACCGTAAAACGGAACTCAAACCGGATATACTTCATATGTTGTTTACCGGATGTTGCTGTGGTTATATATTGCTTAGGATACATGAAGTGGGTTTACCGCAACGGCGGTGGCAGCTTCGAAAGCATGAATATATGGCCTGGAGACATTTGCTCTGGCTACATTTTTTAACTAAAAGTCACAGTACGCCCCGTGACAACAAAAGCTGTAAAGTAATCAAAACGTCGGGAAGTTAAAAAATGTAAAATACGTAAAAATTCAAAGTTTAACATTCGCGTTATTCTAAGAAACCGTTACTGAAATCGGTCATATATTGGTGGTAGCCATGTAATTCCGACGAATTCAACATAATATTGTGTACATTTGGTACATTTATGTTTTTCACGACTATGTATGTTGCCAAAGTTGTATCCTGTCTGTGTTGTCGGCGGTTAGGGTTGAATAACAAATGAACGAGCACAGTAAGTTTTGAATTGATTGAGGTCTTCGTTTTTCGGCATATTAATAAGGGGTGGTTTATAACAAAACATTCATTCGTGTAGTTTTTGCATATCCCCTTTAATCTCCCGGGAATAATTTGAATTACTAACAACCGTATTGAATTCACTGACAAGTCTTTTCGTGTCTATCAAAGCTGTTATTTGAAATAACCGTATCCCCATCGTAACACCCTACCTTGACCGTTGTGCAAATAATGAGGTAGTTGTAATATTTTATGTTCGTGACCGGAATGTTGTCGGCTCTAGTGCTTTATTTATTATTGAACTAGCGGCTCAGCCCGGCTTCGCCCGGGTGCAGATAGTTTTTAAGTCCAGTCCACATCAATAAAATATTATAGTTTTCGTAGCGCACACGACATAAAGAATATTTTAGGTAAGATTTTTACACCTTGGGTTACCATATTAAAGTTTTAGTAAGGATCCCTATTTTTTTAAATTATAATATATATATTATATGTCACCCTGGAATAGTGTAGCTTCCCAACAGCGAAAGAATTTTTCAAATGGGCTCAGTTGTTTCGGAGCCTATTCAATGCAAACAAACAAATATCAAATCTTTCCTCTTTATAATATTGGTATAGATTACTCTTAACTGGCTACTTTGTCAAACGTAGTCTCGTGCTTTTGCGTAATTAAATTAGTTTAATACTGTCAAACTAAGCTATTAATTTTGATAGTCTTGGTCACTACCAAGTACCAACTAATATATTGAACGAGAGCTGTAAAAGCGGATGTGGCGTTTGCTATTAACTAACGATATTTGTTTAGGTGTGGATGTTGTGGATCAGAAATATGTCTGTGGAATGTAGTAATAGCATATTTTGGTGTTGAAAGTACTTAAGTTGGTTGGTGAATTTTTATTATTACCTGTATAGACGATGAAGCAGACCACAGTCTCCTGGCAGTGCTAGGAACAAAGTTAAGCTGCTACCTCTCACGTTTCTCTGTCTCTACATATCTCACGTGGTAAATAACTTTTTTAAGCCTTGTTTATTAAAGGACAGGTCTACACTATAGCGTTATTTCAAAAAATTGCATGAAAGGGCGGGTATGACCGCTGGAAACATACCGTTCAACAGCAAACTGAGTGGGTTATATAGACGGAGTCTACTCAACTCTACTAGGCTCTCAATAGAAGCGTTTATGTATTAATAAATAAACAGCTTCTGTATTTATGCATGTACGTAAACAACGCATATACTTACCAATTGCAGTATAAATGTGTTTGCATAAATGTTAATTACTTTTAAAATTTACTTGCGTAAAAATATGTATTTTATGTTTAGGTAATATATCTTGATTTATCGAATCTTTATTTAATAAAATGATTGTTTAAAAAGACCTGTACTGTCACTACTTATGATGTTAATAATAACATTTTGGTAATTAATAATTTAAGTTCCCATTATTTGTACTTGAAATGGGCATTACAAAGTAAAGTAAATAACCGAATCACAAATGACGTCAGGATCAAAAAAATGTAAATAATCAAACCAATTTTGCTCGTGCTAATATTACTCAAGGTAGTGTAATACAATACAATGTATAATATCGAGGGGCAACCAGTGGAAAAATACACGATTTAAAAAACTTTCCACGTCCATGTAACTCCCTATGATTTATCGCGTTATAAGCTCTCAAGTTTCGGGCGTTTCCTTAATGCCCTTATTAGGTATGCCGTACATTATCTTAAGTTTACTGTCTTACCGCCAATATTATACAACGGATACTGAGGGGTTACTCTATGTCCCGAAACGAAGTTCGAATATTCGAACGTTCGACGTCCGAAGTTGATAAGTTCTCCACTTCTAACAATCAATACTATTTATTTTTACTATATTCTCTATGAATTAACTCTGAATTTTGTCTATGGTTACGATAGAGGATTCGAATATTTTGTGAAATACGTAGCCACATTCGTACAGTTTTATATAAGTTTAATCAAATTAAATAAAACGATTCGAACATTTAACATTTTTTCCGATCATAGAGTAACCCCCTAGGTCGCTTAATTCATGATATAGAATATACTTATCTTTCGACAGTTCTTGATTCGCCACGTATTGTTTATTAATCGAGCGCTTTGAACTTTGACCTTTCATTGTAAACGTCTGAGCTATCTTTTTTATTCATCAGCATACTTTAATGTTAGTTATTTTGAACAGTTCGGCCTCTGCGTTGCACAAAAGTCATAAAAATTAAAAATACTTTCGCCCGATGACAAGACCACTAGTAAAAATGTGCACGAAAAATCGTCAGTTCATTTGATCGTTGAATTTATAATACTCTTGTAGTATTTCCGTTACGCTATTTAATCATCTTACGTAGATGTAAATTGCCAATGATGATGATGATTTCCGTTAGAGATCCACTTAACAATCCTACAATCCACAGATTATTTCTGTTATTAAATAATTTTAAATTAAAATATTTGAATGAATGATTGTACTCATGCTATCCCAGTTTTAAACAATTTAATAATGAAATATTCATATGTAGAAAATACTTTCCATAATAATAGAATTTAGTAAGAAAAGGTGGCAATGGAGTAATATTTGTTTTCATCACGTCAGCTATTCGTTTGTAATGAATTTATGAATGTTTATTTATTTTTAATTAAATAATGTAAATTGTAGACAAAGCAATGTTCATTTGGTTTCCTATAAACTTATTTATATCAAAAAACTAAGAAGTGCGTGTTTATGTTAGCAGGCATATACCTCCTGATACAAATTCCAATGTATGCGGAGACAAATATTTCAATATATTAAGATTCTTTCTATTCCTAGAATCGCCAAATATTTACGTGATTTGGCACAAATATAGCATGAATTTTTTTAACGATGTTTTTCTTAGCCTGTCGTACAGTTTTCCTTATCGTGGAAGCGAAGTGAATTGTGTTTGCTCGGAATATTCCGAGCAGCACACGTCTTGGAGCCTCGGAGTTTGTTAACTTATCGTTAACCACAGGGGGCTATTGACAACCTTATTGTTCTCGTTATTTCTTTCCACAAGATATTGTTGCTAGGGTATCGATTACTTCTCGTTCAGCGATAATATTTCTCAAATGGAACGACTTAGGGAGCGTGTAAAATTATGAATCGATTATGTTATTTATACTGCCGGCGGCAAATGCACATTTGGGCCAATTGCACAAACTAACTTTACCTATAACTTTGACTGTAACAATGTCATCGCCATACATTTGTGACGTATTTGACATTGCTAATGTATGGGATTGACGTTTTGAAAGTCAAAGGTATGGGTAAAGTTAGTTTGTGCAACTGAGCCTTAATCACGATTTGTATATATTTAATAAGTAATGAGCATCTCTTTCTGCTGAACACACGACAGGATGTCGGTTGGCATTGACCAGTAAGGTGAAGTGACCTTTATCTGTTACTTTATGTTTATGCATTTATTACGCCGACATAATAGCGTATGCTATAACGTTGCTTTGTAGTAATGCACTTGAGATACGTACAATTGATCTTTTGTTTAATAAATCTATTAATAATAGGAAAATCTTAATGCTGCTTTATGTAACCTTCGGTTTTAACCATTTTATATTTTACCACTACCGTTATCGTCACAACCTAGAATTGGTTTACGCATAACTCAGTAGTCAGTACTCATTCGGTTGACTAATTACAAATTCTTTTCCTCAAAGTTTGTATCTAAACATGAATCATACGTTTTACTTTCTTGTTTACTCACAAGTGGCTGGTTGTTGGACATGACCTCGTAAACATGGTTCAAAAGCGCAATCACACCGGGTGTACACAGTGCAATGCGCGCTCAAGTTGCGGCCATCGTACACTTGGCTATTGGACACACACGGATCAAGCCACTTTTGGACACAGTTATGCTCAAAACACATAACATGTAGAAATGATTTTTTACACCAAACTGTAAGAATATAATACTAATATTATAATAAATTACATAGTATTAAATATTACGATATCTTTAAACAAAAGTAATTTTACCAGCGTTATAGTATAAATCATACTCTCGATTGTAGAGAAGGTCCGTGCCCTGCAGTGGGACGCATATGGGCTGATACAGTACAGTACATTATTGTATAAAAGCTGAAGTTTATAGGTATATGTTTCTTAGGCAACTATCAAAAGGTGTTTCCTTGATAGTCAGATTCTTTTGATGGTTATTTCAAATTGTCACACAAATTGAAGCTTATAACTTCCAAAGCCACAACAGCCAAACTGCATAATTGTCGATCGTGAGGTGCCTATATTAGAGGCATGCGCAGACAAACTTCGTTTTTATAAAATGGCAAACGTCTGGCGGCCACGGGCTCTCTCTCACTGAGTATATGAATACTTGGTATCAAAAACAACCAAAGACTCATATCTCACATTCTATCATCCTTCGTCTACATGAGACCTAAAAAAATGTATAAATCAACACGTACACATGGAATATGCATAAATAATAAACATTACTTAACTCGAAATATAGCTGGTGGTGGGATATTTGTATCCGTCAGGAAGGCGACCACCGGCCACGTCGGTGGAAAACCCGTCATTGTGAGTAATGACTAGTGATCCACGAAAGTGTGTGGGATTTAGGGTTAATCCTGCCTGTTTGTGGTTACGACTAAGCCAGTGTCCACCTAGGGACGATAACTATTTACTTACTGTAAACATCAGGCGCATTTTTTTATTGTAAACGAGCAAACAGGTCACCTTATGGTAAGTAATTACTGCAGCCCGTTAACATCCACAACGCTGGATCATGGTAGTGTTGCCCGCCCATCAAATTGGGAGGAGAGCGGGAAGGAAAAAAGATGGGAAGAACAAAGGGGTGTTGGCCACCCGGAAATCTCACTCAACAAACGAAACGCGACCGCGAAGCTGGCTTTCACGACGATTTCTTGTGAGAGAATGGTACCGCCCTGGACAAGCCTGCCCATCCATGCAGAGTCATGACTGACAATAGTGCAGCTCTACCACTTTCAAAAATTGTAATCATTTTAAATATTGTACGTGGTCATTTTTGGCATTACTGTTTCCAATAGTATCAGAGGGGGGGAAGCCCGGCGCACAGAGAGTATATGCCGCGGTGTGGCTGTGCGGCCACACTGCTGCGTAGGTGTGCGTCACTACTCACTAACAACATAAATATTTTTTACGAGCGATTTATCGACAGGCAATTACCAAAATGGACACAACAAAGCAATTCACAGTAATCACGAGAAGGGAGAGAAGTGCGTGACTCCGTGCGTACGGCTATTGGACACAGTCGGTAACGATTACGCAGTACGTACACTGCATATAAATATGTTTCACACTTGTCCGCTACGTGATAATCGATTGATTATGTTAAATCACCAACTAATTAAACGCCGCATCATTCGCTATAGAGTGCTTGCATGACCATAACGGGGTTACGTCGATTTATTTTGGTAAGACATTCTGTGTGAAATATGTTGGCTTTATTTAATTGAATGTAGAAAATCATGACATCATCATCATTAGTCACAGGATGTCCACTGCTGAACATATAAGCCTGCTGAAAATATTTACAGAGGAATCTTGCCTAGGAATTTATTTCAACAGGAAATAAACTGTTTAGTAAATAAAAAGCTTTTAATACATAAATACATCGTTTTATAGCATTTATAATAAACAAATACATTAAATCTAATTTGATATACTGCTAAACGTAAGTACGCTCTCGTCTACATGTTAATAGATATTACCGGACGATGTGTCGCATCTTGTGTACCTTGTAATTTCCAGTTAATGTACTGAATATCGGTCGCACGATAAACACCCGGTATCCACAGCCATGTATCGAGGACACTCGCTGGATTCGGTCACTTGTTTAAGATGTGTGAGAAATAATTTTAGTAGTGCGATAGATGCGCCCACACTGCAATCTAGCACGGCAATCATTGTACTGTCTAATCTCTGCGTTTCATCTCCGCTCATACAATAATCCGACATTCTAATACCTATATAAAACCGATTAGAAAATTTAAAATGATTTTTACATAAATTATATCTCATGTTAATACTTGAAGATACAAATCTTGAATAATAAATAGTTTATACCATTGACTTATATTCTACCGATAGACGAGACACGTCAAAGAAATAAAGTGCTCACGTATTTTAAAAACAAACTGCAATATTACATCACTTAACTGGTATTTTATTAAAATATTGTAACTTCAGACGATTTGCTTTCGGTTTGACAGCGAAACATTCATTTATTACTTTTAAACGGATGCGTTAAGGCGTACTGCACTGTCACTGTCACGAAGCAAACTGATTCATGTGCGGTGCATGCACCACAAGTAGGTGGGACACATTTTTTGTACTGAATGTCTTAATTTAATAATTATAATGGTTTTTTTAAACGTGTCACAGCACATTTGATTTTCTCAACAGTATAACGTTTGCTATTTAAAATAACAATAATAATGTTAACCCAAATCGGCCCTCACTAAATAAATATACTGATTACTGATAAAAATAGCTTTGAAGGGTTTATCTTCGGAACAACATTAATAATATTTATGCGTTCCATTTCTAGTTCATGGGAGAGTAAACAGATAATAAACATTTTAATTTAACGGTCTTCTTTATCTCAATTTGTTGCATATAAATTAAATGCCCATTACTACAGACACTTTCAGTAACATGGTGACATGTTAATCAGAAAACACTAAACATTAGCGAGTGTATAAAGGCAGGCAAATAAGTAGAGACGTTGTATTGCTGCTGCGCAATTTACTCTGTCAATTTCCTAGTATGATAATAAACGATGTGAATGAACATCAACAACAGGTGATGAACGTGACGCACCATGTGAAGCAACGCTGATATCTTCATTCAGATACCGGAAACATAAATCAACGTAGCGCGACGCACTGCGTGCCGCGAGTTACCTACACTGCACCTCCTACCTCCTGCCGCCGCGTCACCTGCCGCTGCCGCAATCACTTGTTGCACCTCCACTACTTTTTCAATGAAATTCGCTAACGGCTAAACCATGCCTCCGTTTCCACAACGCATCATTCTAATGACATTATCATATAAATACCAAGAGCTACGGTCCGTTTGGGATACCTACTTAACTGTTCGGAACATACACGGCACGCGCCGCAAAAGAATTTGTTACAATTCGTGTCAAAATTGTATCGGATTCACGGATGTCCGGCGGCTCGATGTGTGGAGCGGTTGCGTGCGCGGCGCGCTCAATGCGGGCGGCGTGCGCTTGTGATGTGGCTGCCGCTCCACACATGTGGGTATTCCGAACGTATTAGAGTGAGGCCAATCATTAGTAGACAAGCGGCACTATTTGCAGTGAAAGTGCAGTGAGTCACGCGCAACGCGTCGGAAATAGAGCTGCGCCCGCGCCGCTCGCTGCCCATCCACTTACAAACAACTCCATTATACATACCCATAGTATATGACCGACGGCCGACGCGTCGCGTCGGCGTCGTGACGCGTGCGTGCCTGGAGGTCATGTGATTTAAATAAACCAATTGTTATCGCCATTCGTCATTATTGCGAAATACATATTTACAGATAAACTACTAATAACTTTTGCTTAATTAATTTGGCTGACATGTTGCACACACTACGGAAAAGATTTAACTACATATTCTCAATGTTTGAAAAATTATCGATACATGTTGGTACAATAGAAGAAGATGATCCCTAAATATAGCGCTCTTGGTGATTGATGTAGTACATCTTTATAAAAAAATTGAAAAGGAAATAAATTAACATAGTACTGTGTGATACTGTTAATCTTTTTATCTGAGTCAAACAGTTGCCCGTATATTACCCAACAAATTCCGTAGGAAACTTTCAACGGGCGAATACCCTGGGGAAATCCCATAGCTATAAGCAAGTCATCGACCTTGCTCCACCGGAGTTGTGAACTATTAAAAAAAGAAAGGCTACTGAAAACCCACATTCTGTAGACATTAAAAAGTGCCCTTGATGACAAACCTTTGAAAACGTTAAATGGCAGTCGCAATTCTGGGAACAATCACAATGCTTGGGAAAACCACTGAGATCACAGATTAAGAATTGTATTGCGTGGTGCGTAAATTAAGTATTATACAATATGTATATACTCGTATCATACTATGTATATAAAATGCTATGTTTAATATTGGTGATAGGTACCATCGCAATGTCTATTTCTCCCGCCAAACAGTAGTGTAAATGCACTGGACATAATGAGACTTAACATCTTATGTCTTAGGATGGCTAGCGCAGTGGAATGCCAAGCATTGCTTTATAATTAATGGTGTTTTTTGGTGTTCTACAGTCCATGAGCGGTCGTATTACTTGATGACATGGCAAGCTCGTCTCGCCATTTATCGCAATAAAAAACTATATAGAAAAAAAATATAGATTTGGGGAAGAGAGATAATTTCTTTACCTTGTCGGTTGTCTTAATTCCATAGGGCATAGTATATTGATATAATTCAATATACTATGCCCTAAAATATTTTATGATGACGAGACATGAAATTCTGTTGCTGAATATTTTATTAATACTTAGATAATATTTCGTAGCGGTTGTATTATGTTCTACTCGTATATAATGATAATGTCTAACACTGACGACACCAAAAACCGTGTCTGTTATAATTACTGAGATTAATTAGGTTCGTCTTAATTTCCATTATTAATGAGACTCGGTATTAATATACATTGATTTTGAGATTATTACATTAACATAGCAACGGCTAATCAAACTGAAAACAAATGAAATTTCATTGAAACTGACTTAGAAATTAAACATGCTAATTATAATATGTATACTCTGATGTTCCAAACGACCTATAGCGTATTTATTGGCGTATTTAATATGCCCTTTGAGTATCGTGATATCCATATTTTCATATTGATTAAAACAGTCGACGCACTTCTCCATAATTTACCATTCATTCATGGAACGCATTTTGTTTAACTACGCATGTACATATCTACATACTACGACGAAACTCTAGTACGCCCAAGTATTCAAAGAATAAGCGGGCGACGCACGTGACACGCGTCTGAAATACTATGAGATGGGCTGTCGGGCAGACTCTACCAACGTGTTTTCAAAACATTTCTCAATCAATTAATGAAATTACTTTTAAACGTACACGGAAATTTGCAATGGGTTATTTTGTTATCGGCTCGTAGTAAAAAGGTAGAGTTGTTTCGAGTACGAGTTTAAACCTTCACCGGTACGGTACAATACGAGGAGTGAAGGTGGGGTGGGCGGTACTCTGCACGCTGAGTAGTAAGCCCGGCCGCGGGGCGGCGGCGCGGTGAGGAGGGGGGGCGGAACTCGTCGCGTTCAATATTATTTGTCAGTACATGTGTACCGGACTGTGTGATGTCACGGTTTCATTATCGATAGTGTTATTCCAGCGACATGACACGTAGAAAATATTTCATTATTTACAACGATTAGGATCGTATTTATCGTAAACTTAATATATATTAGGAAAATACCATTTTGTATTTCGATGCGAAAAATTATAATACGATAAAATCTTTTGAGTACCATGAAATAGATAAATGATATTAATCATGATTACGATACGTCATATTATTGGCGATAATGCATAAAGTGAGCTAAGTATTTTGGCAATTATACGAGTATCGATAGTGGATACTTATGCGCATCACTAAGCGTTGATGTTGTACAATAACATTCCTAACTATAAATATCTGCTGGGCTGAGTGACCGAGGATGGCGGGAGGCGGGACGGGCCATGCGTCGAGTTCATTTGCATCGCATGCACCACAGGCATGCACCGTCTGACGCCGGACGCGCTTGCCGCCTGGAGTCTGCCCTGTGCACACCCTCCCGCGCTACCGGCGCGGCGCGGCGCCTTCACAGTCACGCTGCTCACTATACTAACCTACAAACTGCATACCACTCATCAAACCAGCGCTCAGCATACCAAACTATCGCAATTAAATGTAATATCGGTGCCAACATTAATTTCCTTCCCAATTCTGGCAATTAGCGAGTTCCTTAATGACGTCACCAGTGTTTACGTTTCGCTGCCAATTCATTAAACCGACCATTTACGTAGAATACGCTATCGATAACGCGACTCGGTTGCTGATTACGTATCTAAAGGATTACAGGATATATTTATTTTGTTTGCGAGCAGTGATATACATTTGAAAAGTAGATTGTGTTGGTAGGAAAACATTGGTGACGCCATCTTGCGCGTACCTCCCGCGTAAATTGTGCACATGCGCGTTTTGAATAGGAGCTTTGGTTGTGAGTGGTGCGCCGCCGCGCCGCCGCCGCCATGCGTGGAGACCGGCGCGGCGCGCCGAGCGGCCGTCGCTCTTACTACGACGCAATACACTAACGACCTTGCATAATGATACTTCTCCTGTTTCTCCATTTTACTAGGATATTTATAAATTATATGACACCATGGCGTGTAATTGACATTCGATCGTTTGCTTCGTAAGTTTGCTTGCATTCTGCTTTTGTTTTGTTTACTGTCAACGGATCGGACTTCTAGCGCTAATGGTTGCAATCAATTTGTGTGTTAAATTACCTTCTTGAAATTAACAGGAAATGTTATCCGATTTTATAATTAACAAGTATTGGTTTTATTGGTCTTAAAAGGTATGCAAGGGAAAATACCAATGCATAAAATCCGATGATGTTAAAGTCTGATACGAACGATTCCAAGAATTATTACTACCAAAGCGTTAAATAAACATGAGGATAAAAGTATTACCTATGTAGTTTGTTTTCAAACTGGTACATATTCTTGTAAATATAGAAGCACACGCGTGGCACAAGGCTACAATCAACGTTGCTAAACCATTTCAATACTAAAACATTACTTCGCTTATTAAATGAGAATTAGTTCAAGCTATTGATTTCACAATATCGATAACAAGGTAAAGCTGCCCTCAAATGTTTCAATCTACGATGTGTACGGCCAGGTAATTAGGACCAATAACTTAATAACTGGGCTAAACTGACTGGGAACTAGATTCCAGCAAAGGTGGTGGAAATAGGAATAGAGGACAAAATAGACTGGTCAATGTGTAGAGTGCTAGTAGTTCCTAAACCAAATTGAAAAGAGTTGTCACGGAGACAAGATAAATGAAAAAAAAAATTAAGATAGAGATCCTTTGCAGCTTTGCTTACTAGTTTCACAAACTTATAGGCTAGATTCTAGAAAAAACACGTACCTTACAAGCATCAAGTTGTAGATTATTTATTTAATTTATAAGATTTGCTGAATTGAAGCATTACGGCGCAGAAGGTGTACCGGAGACTAGTAATACGAACTTTAGTAAAGTAACGTTTATATTTTAGTCTATATTTATGCATCAAACTGCTGGTGTTGTGAAATTTAAGTTCAGTGTTTGTTTTTTAGGCATTGTTAAGTAAATTTCATAGTAATGTGTCACCGGGGGGTGCGTGTCTATTGACGGATATCCATCATAACAAGCCTTGTGAATTTGCGCAACATGTGAAGGTCACTCACCCGGTGTTATTACTAAAAATATAACTGTCATTTGTGTATGTAATAAACATAACCATAAAACAGTTTTTAGACATCTTTAAAAATCATTGTTTAAATTTATATTTTTTGCCTCTTTTATACGAACAATCATTACCATGTTATGTTATACAATGTGAATACTGAATTAGCCATAAGAACATAATTTGTTCTTTCGTTATAGTCCAAAAATATTGGACAAATAAAAAAATTTATAAAAAAATATAATCCGACTTAAAAAAGGCACTAAATATAAAAAAATCAAACAGTTGAATAAAGAGAACCTCCTTCTTTTTTGAAGTCGGTAAAAATATGCATCCATTTCTTGCGACTAATGTGTCGAATGTCGTGTTATAATTACTACTTGGCGTTTATCAGAGTGGGACCACCCCAATTATCAGGTGTAGGGTAATTTGCAGCGAGCATGAACATAAAATATATTGCCCGGTTGAAACCTAACAGAGAATTAGCCTAACAGAGTAAATACTAAATACTTCAAATATTTTAGTTATTAATAATAGGAATTATTTTTAATGATTAGTTGAGCCAATTACTATGGACACGTGTAAACAAACGAATAATAACAACTGTGTACAAGTAAACAAAGACCCATGTGGTCGTCGATTAGTTCGTGGGAGGCCGGTATTAATCGAATTGGCCGCGAAAACGATAACAAAAAAATATTCTAATCGACGTCACAACGCTTTACTTAATTACACACTGTGCCTACGTTGTACCAAACCGTTTACGGACGGAATAAATGTGTTTACCATCACTTCGATCGTTTTTTGTCTTCTGAATATGGTGTTGTTTGTCAAACTGACATTCCTAAACTGGAATACACCAATACAAGTTGGTTGAAATTCAAAATCAAGTGCTATCTTTTCGCTTCCTATATTTGGAGAGTTTGTGTTTCTATTGAAAGTGTTGTTTTTTTTTTTGTTAATACTGTATAAGCTCATGAACAAGAATTCTCTACAATCAAAATTTCAATTGAGTGGGCTTTAATTTTTAAAATGTATTCTATTACATTTCAATACGTACAAAAGAAGCGGGTACCAACCAAATCGTACCACAGATTTACTGAGTAGACCTTATGCAGAAGCAATTATTATTTAATGGTAATGACAAAATATATTCAAACAAAATTTATTTGTAGTGTTATTCTCCTGATTCTTACTTATATCACTATAATATGTATACATCACATTATACGTAATACAATGGTTTAAAAAAGCAATAATTATAAACCCATTGTGTAAGCGGGCCCGTAATAAGTAATAACCCAATGGGAAACAATATACAAATGTCGAAACAGGAAAACACCATTTTGTACTTAAAAATTAATTATTATTGTTATGCCGACATTTAGATCATTTTGTTTATAAAATGAATAGACTCTTTATCGATGTATTTTTTTTAAACATTAAGTTTAATGTTATTTTCCTAGAAATAGCACAACGACCAATATTTGTGCGCTAGTATATGTATATTATATTGTATAATGTTAGTTTACAAAAAATATATTATGTTCCATTATTAAATTTTCTTGGAAAGATTTCTGCCTAATGTCCCCCTTTTCATATTTTTTTCCCCTGATGACTGACATGACTGAGATGGTTACATCTTGCCGGTTGACACAATTATGGCGGCTTAATTATATCCGGGTATACACTATACATACGTACATAGGTCAACCCGAAACGCAATTCTGATCTGGATCATATTAGAAGTTCTCAACCCACTGTAGGCCGTGACCGATAACCAAGCAGATGCGAATGTCTTATCACTAGCAGATCTATTAAATATGGTGTTTCTTTGTTTCAGTATGCCCGTCAATGGACATAAGAAACAATCCGGAGCAGATCCTCCGGTTGCGAGGGTGCCGCGTGATCGAGGGGCAGCTGAGCATCGTGCTCATGGAGCGCGCCACGCACAAGATCTATGAGAACATGAGCTTCCCAGAGCTCAGGGAAGTCACTGGATATATCATGATGTACAGGTAATTAAATTAACTTTTGCGATATGAAATTGGATAATGAAAAAAACCACCTGGACATAATGTCAATTCAAGTTTCAAGAAAGCAAAATAAGTGTGAACTGTTGATGATTCACAAGCTCAAAATATTTCACATGCACATGATAAGAATACCAAATATTGTTTTTAACGTTTGAATTTTCTAGAAAATAGGCTGAATATACACGGTACATCAAGACTGCTACCGAAAACGAAGCCTTGATATACCCGGTATAAGGTGTGGCTGTAGTATAAAAAAATCAATTTGCCAATGATCCAACGTTAAGCAATTAATTATAAACTCAAAAATAACCATGATAATGAGTGTGATGGTACAGTATATGAATATAATACTGTAAGAATTGAATTTTGTTCCAAACAAAAATATTTCTTTGTACATTGTTTACAAAAGATCGCCACTGAACGTCGTGACTAATCGCAATGTCACCTAGTCTCTTAAAAATACACAGTGTTGCTTTCAAAGTGGAATACAGATTAGTGTCACTGCTGGATATTTCGCAAGAACGCATTTCTTTTTTAAGTGTCACTAATTAAAAACAACGTTTTTAGCTTTTTAGCAAAGAACTTACCGCTAATTGCACTGGTGGTTTGTGTGCCACTGAAACAAACTACAGAATTCAAAGAGGAAGTATTTCCATTAACCTGTATGTACGTAAATAGCACGACATAATTGTCTCCGTAGTAAACGCTCACTTTCTAATTTTATCTGATACTCGTGGCATATTACTGAGAAACTTACAAGTTTGTTTGTTTTGACCGGCTTCCTGCAATTTTCCTGTTATTGTTGTTGTTCAGTTCAGTTTCATTTAAGTTGGTTGACTTTAAAATTTCTGTAGTAAACTTTAGATAATCTTTGTGTGAGGAATAACATGGTTTCGAGTAATTTAGAAAGGGCGGCAAAGATTGCAAGCACAGGGACAATTACAGACAGAGTGAAATATTTATCAATGATTATTTATGCTACAATTATTACAATCATAATATTTACGTTGTGGCGATCCTCCACATACACACAAACACACACTTCAGACATACACACCACATTCATTCACTTTACAGTCACTCACACCACATCACACTTTCATACTAGAAAAATAAATAATTATTTCCAACAGACATACACTCGACACACTTAAAAAATAATTTTTATATAGTTAATTAATAACGGTTCACCAGCTGACCGCCGGCCGGAGCTCAGGTAGTCATGACGTCACCGGGCCCGCGCCGGCGCAGCCATTCGGCGCACCGCAGCGCCATACCAGTCGGCTTCTGCTCGATGCGCGCTTCACACCGTTTCTATCGCTTTCGCTTACGTGCCGTGCGCCCTTGCATATTATTTTATTTCATTTGCTGTTTATAAGACTGTCGCTTTCCTCTCCTTCTTAGTATTTAGTGGACTGATTTAGTGTGTAGTGTAAAGACTTGTTTTAGTATTAGTGTAGTGTATAAGACCTTAGCCTTAGTGACTCTGTACTTTTCCATTTGTGACATTTGTGTGTACAATAAACTCCGTGTACGCATTGTGTGGAGCATTTTATTTCCGCCGCTTCCTGCATAGGCTCTGCCTACCGCACACGTCACACGTCGACACGCAGCCGTGTCGATATCAGGCTACCCACGTATCCGACCTCTCGAGAATACGCTCACCTACACCAACACCTACACCCTCATCTACTTCACCACAACGTATTGGTCTAACACTCATTCGAGAGCTTGAACAATGAAGCGTTAGATGAAAGCTGTCGACAGACATACAGCTTATTTGCTGATGGAACGAACGGATGGATGGATTGTATGATAGCGATATTAGACCACCGATAATTATTGTTTATTACTCTCTTAATAATTATTAATTTATTCACCGCTTCCTACATAAAACATGACGCACTAATATTCTAATTTGATCATTTGTTTTGATAGACTCACGTTTTTCAAATTACAACTCAGGAGGAACTCACACAAACAGAATTCATCGTTTCTACACGTATTTACTGTTCCTTTAATTATATTATTAAATTTATTTTGTCAGTAGTTTTTGGTACATTCGAAGGATTAATTAATATTTTGCGATACCACAATACTAGTAAAAAGCGAAATTATTTTCTATTTCGGGGCAAAGTAATAAAGTTGGTCTCGTGTTAGGCAACAGAAGGAAAACTTACAATGTGTTAGGTTGGAGCAAAGCAATATGGCACAGATTATATGTCTTTACCATATTATTTTGTTACAGGACAAAGGGCGTGAAAAACCTCGGCGACTTGTTTCCGAACCTGACGGTAGTGCGCGGGATGCAGCTCTTCAAGGACTTCGCCATTGTGATTTTCGACAATGAGCACCTTGAGGTAGGTACTTTGTAATATTCCTGCGTTTGTCCATTACGTGGTTGAATTACACAATAAATCGTTACAAATGCATCGGCTGTTAGGCAAACGAGTACGTATGAATAATTGTCTCACGATTTCTAGGCCGTGAATGCAAATCGGTTCCAGGACTTGCGATTTCAACGAATTTATGCTTTGCAGTACTTATGTACGACGCAATGCAGGATATGAACCGAACAAATCGATACAGAGAGTGTTGGACTTCACTCCACCATGTCCTCCTAATGTCGGCAACGTAGGCTCATAAACCGTTTTATTTCACACGTGTTAAACTTTAATACGAAATAATAATTATTTCACGATTATTCGATTACTTGAACTATAGTAATGTATTGATGGTAATGTTATGGTCCAAAGAAAATGAAGTATAAAGGAGTATCGACAGTGAAGATGTTGAAGACTGAAGGATATTCAGTATTTATTTTGTCGCAGTCGCTGGGGCTGCGTTCGCTGATGCGGATCGAGCGCGGAGGCGTCCGCATACAGCACAACGACCGCCTCTGCTACACTAACACTATCGACTGGAGTCGCATCATCATGGGCGACGCCGAAAACATTATTAGGGTGGGTACTATAACTATTTTACTTACATAAATTGTATAAAACGGTTCTTATCGTCTATCACAACCTAATGAAAGATTGTCTGATTTAAGAACTAGAGTATGAGTTAAGTGAACCCGCTTTCCAAAATATTAAAAACTCATTATTATTTAAAGCTCTTCGAGCATAAATTTTAATACTAAGCGTATTGTTAATATTTTAAAAACGATGAGTCAGACAACAATATTGACACCTATTATTTCAAATAATTATATACGCAATCAGATATTAAAAGAACTTTGAGAATATTTAGGAAAATAAGGACGACATAATTTCTTTAAATATTGAACTTAGTTATATTAATTATAAGTTCTAGACGCGTCACGCGCTAATTGAAATTAAATATTAAAATGACTTTCCCTTTGTGGAATCCTATTTATAGGTACTATGGTAGTGTTAATTTTAAATATAAAGTTTATGTCTGTTATCGTTAATTTATACTATACATATCGGAGGGTGGTAATCGCTTACCGTGTTATGTAAGCCATTCCCTTGTTTGGTCTATCTATTCCATTAAAAGGGAAAGAAGGGCGTAGAATCTACTATTTTAGTCCTTCTTCTGTCTTCAATTTCTTCAATAGTTTTTGAACCTATTCATTTATCATTCTATGGTGGATCCTACGGTGACTTTTTTACTTTTATCTTAGAAACTATCAATTTTATGGCATTGGCTATAATTTTGATCATTGCCAAACTTGTTTTAGTCATGGACCAAGAGGTTTATTTGTTATTAGTTCCGCTTGGTAACTTTATAATTGGCCTTACACTTACTCCGCGTGCTTAAAAACCTTGTTAATGAGTGCCGTGGACTGTAATAACTGTAATCATTCAAACCTTTCGAAAAGTTACTTGTATTAAAATAACATGCTTTGTTTCACTTTCCTGGAATTTGGTGAGCAAAATTAAATGAATGGTTTAGTACATTTGATTACAGTTTTTACTTTTGAATTAAATATAACTCAGCCCATTTATGGTCCCATTGCGTGTAAAGGAACTCATCTACTATCAAAGGTTATTTTTGGAGACTTTGTCCCATGGTCCACCACGCTGTATTTGTGCGGGTTGACGGACTGAACAAGCCATAGAAATTCTTGCAAATCTCTATGGCATACAGGTTTTCTAGCGGTCTTTTTCTTTACCGTGTAAGTGCACAAATATCACTAAATTATTTTTCTTTATACCATAAATACTTGGTTTTCGATATACTGAATGCAATGTAAATATGTAATGTCAGTTGTTACGTGTTGTTATCCTTGGTTATTATTGTTGTCTTGCTTGCTTATTTTCAATAAAATACAAAATAAAAGCCCTTATAAAATTCGAATTGCAATATTCGCTTTACTAGGTTATCTTTGCAATATTTAAAAAAATAACAACATTTGATAATAAGTTGGAAATTTGAAGGACGGCACTTAATAAGTTGGAAATCCCCATTCATATACAAACATCTGAGAAATGAAATATAAGTCGCACGTTCTGTCTGGAAGAGATTTGTCTCGCGTTGGGCAGGAGCAAGGACCAGTTCCGCAGATGTTTAGTTCACACGACTCACGTCTGGCTAAACCATTGTGAAGCCGTTACTAACATATCCGGTATATGGGTAGTGAGGAAGCCCGACTGTCAGCATTGGGGTCTGTTCGCTTTACCGTATTGGTGATAAATAAATATGAAGTAATTTTATTTTGCTGCTAAAATATAATTCTCGTATTGCTTAAGTTATGATCAAGCAAAGTATAATTTTAAATTTGTGCTATCAGGAATTCTAAATATACATACTATACAATTTATGAATTAATCTGAACTTTCACTCCATGTTTTATATCTGTTAAATCCCGCACGTGTCGATACAGCGGTTTAAAATTTTAATGAACATATCGATTTGCTATTAATTATTAAGTGATACCCGAAATAAGTTCATTAGTTCATAATGAAACTGGTTGTTTTAGTCTAACTATGACACGCGACTCTGCGGGCTGTGTCCCAACGCTCAGAGTCGCGAGGAAGATCAGCGGCCGGACCTGCCGCAATGTCCCACTGACAGCAACAGGAAGCTGCTATGCTGGGACGATAAGCATTGCCAAAAGCGTGAGTCTGTAGTGTCATTTATACATATTTTACCATATATTTTATATCTCTGTCGCCCATATAATTCAAAAATCTCAAATATGCACATTGTAGAAAGATTTTTGTCATAAATATATTTCAATATGTTTAAGGAATTTACTGGCGCTCTCAAAAGTTGTGTCATCCATAAAAGCACACTATTCTTATATCATGTTTTTTGATAGCCTCCGTGGCATTGTTCGTTTAGAGCCAGTTGTAAAACAGAGGCCGCGGGTTCGATCCCCACATCAAAACGAATGGTCCTGTGATCCATATGTAGACATTCTGGGTCCGTCCTATGATGCTAAAAGTCTCTCGTAGTTCCTGGTGCCCCCGACTCAAACTTAGTGTGATTACGGCGATGATTATATGTATGTTTTGTGTGTGTGCAGTGTGTCCGATCACGTGCGGGCTGAGCGGGTGCATGGCGAACAACACGTGCTGCCACCCGACGTGCCTGGGCGGCTGCGACGGACCCGGCGCGGGCGCCTGCCACGTCTGCAAGAACTACTCGCTGGGCACCGGCGCCGAGCGGAAATGCGTGGAGACCTGCCCCGCCGGCACTTATAAGGTAAACCTTAGGCATTGTTAAACATCTGGTTATGATAGGCATGCATTGATATACTGATTATACAGGGTATATCAAGACTGCGACCGAAAACGAGGCCAGGTGGTAGTTTTAGTAGTTACAAACACGATGCAAATAAAAATTTCGCCAAAACAGTGACAGATATTTTTTATGGAATTTTTTAAAAATCGTCGTTTTTGCGTTGTAAATACCTAGAATTTTGAAAATACTAATTTAAACCCTTACGTACCATTGCGTGTTTAAAAATAAAGAGGTGTACATGTTTATTTTAGGAAAATTGTGTATGATCACCCAAAATACGACGATAAGTAAAAAAATACAAGAAAAATGTTGTCGATTTTTTTTGCGAAATTTTTACTTGCATTGTGTCTGAAGTCACTAATACTACCACCTGGCTTCGTTTTCGGTCGCGGTCTTGATATACCCTGTATAAAGCACTGGAATAAAAATCATAGGCCGTAGTGCCACTTCATTTCCGGCGCCCGGAGCTAAGTCGCACGCAAGGTCTGCTTTATCGTCGGTACTGTATGTAACGTCGAAGTACGGAATTACGAAAGTTTGTATGTAGGATAACATACACATTCGTATGGCTGAATGACTTGAAATTCATTAAAACATGTACTACATATACAACTATATGATCCAAGAAGGTTGAATTGCAGAAGATAGGGTTAGTCGCTAGTTGACACACAAATTCAGCTGACCTACATAAACTCTATAGGGGACCCAGATGTCGCTTCAGACACCGTGAAGGCTAAAACGTTTTCAGAAGGTAGGGCAATGCAACACATGGCAGACAGTTGCAATTTGATGCTTTCCGAAATGTGTTACAGATGATTTTAAGTACGTAATAACAATAAACAGAAGTTATTACTCATTACACGACCGTGTCTCAAACTTTATGATTGATGGGTAACATTATGATTGTGAATAAATAAATAAATAGACAGTATGAGTTCTGAATCCTGGCTCCACAGCAAGATACACTGTTACATTATTTAAACGTATGAATATGCAGAAGCTCACGCGTGTTTTCTTAATAGAGTAGATACCATTACCCAGCCCCCCTCCCTTTTTTAGTCCTAAGAAGTTTTTAATTAGTTTATAATTATGTGCTTTGTTCGTTGCTCTCCTGTAGGATTTCAATATCCAATATCTCAAAGAATTGGAGTGTTTTTGCAGGAAATTTTCGGTGTAAAATGTAAGACATAAGAGCGATATGAGCGTGAGTTCCGTGTTCCCCCGCAGTTGTTCCGGCGCTGCGTGTCGGAGGAGGTGTGCCGCGCCATGCCGCCGCCGCCGCAGCCCGCCGGCACGGGCGACTCCAGCTACTTCCGCTACGCGCCCAACATACGCTCCTACAAGATACTCAACCGCTCCAGCTGCGTCTACATGTGCCCTAGCGGCTATTACGAGGTATGCATTAATCACTTCTTTTCAATAGGCTTAATATCAGAAATTAGGAGGTCTGTAAGTTACCGACTGCCTCGGTGGCGTAGTTGTATTACGGTACGGTTACAAAGCTGAGGTCTCGGGTTCGAGTCCCGGGTCGGGCCAAGTGATATTGGATCTTTCTATTCATTATCAGCCCGGAGTCAGGAATTTGTGCCCGATATGGCGATAGGCTCGCCCCCTATCACGTCATGGGACAGAACATGCAAGGCGAAATGTGGGTGTCCTAGTGGCGCCTCTGCCTACCCCTTCGGGAATAAAGGCGTGAGTTTATGTATGTATACAATGTAAGTTACCGCATACCGATGACAGTACGCGAACGATGGGCGATGACGCAGAAAATTCTCATGTGAAGGTCGCCATGCCGTAGAATAGAAAGTAAAAAGGATAAAATACCAAATAAAAGTTTCAATAATTCGCTTGATACAGGTCGCTTTCAACAGATTGCCTTGAAATTATATTTTGTTTAAACACATGTTTAAACAAATAATATTAACATATGTTCATCAAAATATTTTATTTGCTGAATAAGATGAGTACATGGTATGGTTATACAGTGATAATAACCCACGTGTGCAGGCGGGCGACATCCACAACAGCACGTGCGAGCCGTGCCAGAGCTCGAAGTGCCGGCGCGAGTGCGTGGGCGGCAAGATCGACTCGGTGGCGGCGGCCGAGCAGTTCCGCGGCTGCACGCACATCAACGGCAAGCTGGAGATCAGCCTGCGGGCTAGTGGAGGTAACACTATTGTACTGATCAGCCCATAAACGCCTTATACGCACGGGACTCTAAAGTCGAGATATGGGCCTTAGGTTTAAGTCCCTGGGGGCTCAACTCCCCGGTAAAGTTGGTGCGTTTCTTTCGGTGAGTGATATACCCTTTATATGATAGTGGAATACTCGTATCCCCTGACGAGAAAACTTGGAAAATTCTTTATATTGACTTATGGTTACAACTTGCGTTTCGGATACGGTTTTAGCAAATCTCGGTCACCAGGAGATACTGCATTGTAGTCACTTGCCAGTGTAAAAAATAAGATGAGGGAGTAATCCAGTAATCTCGCTGAGCTATCGAAGGTCGAAATGATAGCTCATCTCTGGAATTTTAGGGATAGTATCCAAAATTATCCACTTATAACCAATTCCTTGCTACTTAGATCTACCGCTTACAAAATTTAAATCTCGATAAGCTCCATCATAACTTTTAAAAACTTCCTAAAGCAATAAATATTTCTCTCCTGCCGCGCATTAATTAAATGTAACACTGAACAAGTTAGCTAACTCATAAAATGTGTTAAAGAATAACAACTGTTTAAAGTACAGTTACAGTTTCCCAAAATAGAAACTTTTTTAATAGCTCTTATAGCCCAGTTTACGACTTTTTATGATTCTTTTTTATATTACATGTTACGACTCGATTTTATACGAACTAGCTATTTAATGGGCCGGTTATATGCGAATTCCATACTAAATTTTGGTAAAGTTAGGTATTCATCTTCAGATGATTTATCACATCATTTGAAGATGAATCATTGACGTTTTTTGTAGTTTATGCGTAGGCTATTAATGATGACCCTTTGGATTTGATTCCCTGCACTTAAATAACTTGTAATTTAGTTAATACCTCAATTCATAATACATTGGTGTTTTGCAATAAGTTTGAACTACAGTCAGAAGACCTGACTCTAATGGAGCGGTTCCATAGTCTCAATCAACGTCAGTTTTCTGCGAAGTATTAAGAGCGTATATGCGTTCCGTGTGCTATTTGGCTCAAAAATAGTACTTTTCAAACCTGTTTTTATCCATCAAAACATTACTTAGAGAAAAAAATAATTAGTAATAATTTCAGTAAATGTTGTCATCTAAAAATTCAGGTAGAGATCATTTTTAACCGACTTCAGAGGAGGTTATCAATTCGTTAAGATTGTTTTCTTATGTATGTTCTAAATTAATAGATAATTTGTGAATATTATAAGAATTACTGAACAGAGGTTTTCATATTTTGGCTTCGAACGGTAATTTAGAAGCTCGAACTTCGAATTATCTTAAATCACTAAACAAAATAAAAACATTATCTGATTAAAAAAGACCCTTAGGAGAAAAGAAATCTGAGGAAATAATATTATTGTGTTTAATTCATGAGAAATAAAAAATTAAACAATGCGAAAATATTCAGATACTTTGGTCAGGAACAATTTTTTGTACCCTTATTATCTTACATAATTTAATAAAGTATTAGCTTACTATAATAGAAAAGCATCTTCTTAAAAAATGATAATTTTTTATTTCAACAAAATTCGTTCTATAATTTTTTATAAATATTTTAAAATCACTGCGCTAGCTCGTGGCCAAACTAGTCAATTTAAATTCCGCGTTCAATGAGTATCAAAATAAAACTACAAAACAAAGTTAATAGTGTCAAAAATATTAAGGATGTTTTGTTTGAGGAAATAACACCGCATAAACACTATATTCGTATCAGTTTTATTTACATAAATGTTTGCAAAACTTACACTTAACACAAATGACTCCCATAAACCATAACCAATTCATCAATTTTAATAATTAAGAGGTGACTTTCACCTCTAGCACGATTTATGAATGTATATGTAGGTTAATTACACGACTGCCTCGGTGGCGTAGTTGTACTTCGGTACGACTACAAAGCTGAGGTCTCGGGTTCGAATCCCGGGTCGGGCAAAGTGATATTGGGTTTTTCTATTCATTATCAGCCCGGAGTCAGGAATTTGTGCCCGATATGGCGATAGGCTCGCCCCCTATCACATCATGGGACGGAACATACAAGGCGAAATGTGGGTGTCCTGGTGGCGCCTCTGCCTACCTCTTCTGGGATAAAGGCGTGAGTTTATGTATGTATGTAGGTTAATTAGATCAATACAATACACAAACTTTCTCAAATTAAATAACAAATATTAAAATATTATACAGGGTATAACAAGACCGCGACCGAAAACGAAGCCAGGTGGTAGTATTAGTGACTTCAGACACAATGCAACGAAAAATTTTGCAAAAAAAATTCGTCTACTTTTTTTTGGTGATTTATTACTTATCGTCGTATTTGGGTGATAAATACATAGTTTTCCTGAAATAATGATGTACACCTTTTTAAGACGCAATGGAACGATAGCGTTTAAATAACTATTTTTGTAATAACTACTAACTAGGTATTTACTACTCAAAAACAAGGATTTTTAAAAAAAATTTAAAAAAAATCTGTCGCTTATTTTGCGAAACTTTTATTTGCATAACCACTAAAACTACCACCCGGCTTCGTTTTCGGTAGCAGTTTTGATATAACCGGTATATAGAAACACTCGAAGATATGACTCCTCGAGAAATTGTTTAAGTACTAACGTTCTATTTAAATTATTGCAAAAGTTAGTCCTTAAATCAATTGCTCTCAAAGTGGGGCAAGCTTAAATTAATTCTCCGAGTAAAACAATATAAATATAGACTGAAGACGCTGAAAATCATCTAATTTGTGCTCGCACCCCACGGGCAATTTAAACGGAACTTGTTTCATACAATAAAATTATAACGTGAAATCTAAAAAGCTTCTTTCATGACACTCAATTGAATTTCCGCAATTTGTTAGCTTTGATATTTATTAAAGTATGTTTATGGGTTGTTCTAAATATAGTGATTTTGTTATAGGAAATACGCTATCGGCGTTGGAGTCCTCACTGGGAGAAATAATAGAAATCCGAGGGATTCTACAAGTGACGCGCTCCTACCCGCTGGTGTCTCTGATGTTTCTGAAGAAGTTAGAGAGGATCATCGGTGTGCCCACGGCCGAGTATAAGTGAGTCCGTAACTGATGCATTTTATATCAGTCATCTTTGTATTTGAATATTAGTAGGACATCGTAAGGACCAAGATGTTACCCCGCAGAGATTCCGTTCACCATACAGACCGCGACACCGGCAGCTGCGCCAAGAAGACCACTACTTATATAGTAAACACAATAGTTAGTACAATACATTGGTATGTGTGTTTATATTCATTATTGTACGTAGCTATACAATTCTATTTGTTTCCATGTATCCGCTGTTTTGAAGAGTTAAAACCTGTCTTCTCTTACATTTTGCCTTTATATTTTATTAATGATTCGTACAATTTCAGAGGTCAAGTGTTGCACATAATCAACAACAAAAACCTGGAGCTGCTATGGGACTGGAAGACGGGCAAAAAGCTTGAAATCACGGGTGGAACCCTGTACATACATTCGAATCAGAAACTCTGCTACAATCAGCTGCTGCCGCTCATGAACATGACGAGCAACCCAAGGTCGAACTTCACGGAGCAAGAGGTCTCGCAGGAGAGCAACGGGTATCAGGCTTCGTGTAAGTACATACACAATATTTATTATTTTAAAAGTACAATTCTCCACTCTCAAATTTCTTATGTATATTTTCGAATTTAAAATATCAATGCACCAGCATGATTCTGTTCCACCACAGCGAAATAATTAACAAAGGTAATCGTTTATGACAGAAACAAGTTCTATCCCATTTCGCCAATCATACGTGAATATTGTTTTAAAAATTAGACTTTCACAGACAAAATATCTTCATTACTCTTGATTCAGAGTTTTTTAATTTTAAGAAGTAACTTTAAAATATATTTTTTTCATTGAACATGGCACAAAAGGTTTATTAATTAATATCTCTTTTTACTGCACTTGTTTTATGTTCCGTCAGTGAAAGAATCTTTGAGAAGGATGTCGAAATTATCATGTACTTTATAATACTACATCAGGAGCATATGCATGTTGTTTACAACTGTTTATCGTGGATCATACATCTGCAAATATCTCGTTCTAGGAAATAAATAACGTCATGCGGATTTCCTATCACTATGATGTCAACAGAACGGCATTTGTATAAAAAATACAGATTGTGATTCATACAGTGAGCATAACAAAACAACATTTTAAGTGCAACGCTGTGGTTTGATAAATAAGAATAATGTGCCGAAATACTTCACGACCCAAATAATTAAAATAATTACTTCTACAAGTACACAATGCCTTAGTAAGTAAAAAAATGATGTCCGGAAACGAGTAAAAATCATTTGACTCCAACATAATATACTCTATTTGTACTTTCCGTCTGGTGAATTTTAGTATGTTTTCATGCCAATATTCTAAAGAAACAAACATTCGGCCTGTCAGAAACGGGATGTGCATTGATTCACCTCTTAACTCGGCATATTTGCCTGAATACGAAGCTAACATCTTACGTACTACATTGGGCGGTCGCTATTTAAGCTATTACCATATAAACTTGCCGGCAGTATATACTTAAATAAAATACCAAGTCACGTTATATTTGGTTGTCCCTTAACACCCAAAGTTGTACATAGAATTCACCAGGTCCTGTCTCAATATAGCTCGCCAACTACTTCTGTCGTCACAAGAATGATTAAACACATTAGGTTAAATCTAATTTAATTCTGCATCCGTTATATAGAATGAGTCATCGACCTATGTTTGTAAAAGTTATTCAACGTGGTTTGATCTGAAAATTAATTGCGTTTACATTAAACATTCGTGTTATTTACGATCAGTGTAACGGATAGCCTTGGCCCATTAAGGCTTGCGCTTATGCAAGACACGATCAGGCCAGGTCAAGCCTCATTTTTAACTAGACTGACTCGGCACTGCAGTTTGAGGTCAAATGTGTTATTTGGAGATGATTTCCGCTTTATGCTAAGCGTTCATTTTTTGAATGATACGGTTTATCCTGATTATTCTTTGACTTATTACATAGCCGGTTAAAATAAGGCATATGAAAGAATCGGTTTAAATGTCATTCAACCCTATTTCAGTAATGGTAGCAACCGTCAGAAGTACAAACTGATAATTATATCCTAAATACTGAGGGCTTTATTAATAGACAGTTTTAAAACCTATTTGAGTTATCGAATGTTTTGTCTTCTTCTCTTAAACTGAATTCAAAAGATGCTCGAAAGAGACAAAACATTCGATAACTCAAATAGGTTTTAAAACTATCTATTAATAAGGCAGTGAGTCGCTTAAACAATACTTCGGGTTTCTTGCGTGCGTGCCGTCCTTGAGAGTGAGAGTGAGCGTATGTGCGCAGGCCTACCGGACGTGCTGAAGCTGCGCGCGTCGGAGCTGCGGCGCACGGCCGTGGTGCTGACGTGGAACATGTACTGCCCCGAGGACCTGCGCAAGCTGCTGGGCTACTCCGTCTACTACATCGCCGCCGAGAAGAACGTCACGCTCTACGACCAGCGGGACGCCTGCAGCGACATGTGAGCCTAACTATATGATTACTATTTTTTATAGTGCGTCGACACAGTCACTATTGTGCTGCCGGTTGTAAATGCAGTAAAGCTTAAATAGAATTATAGCGACTTATAATGATTACCTCTCACCTGGCCGTGTGTAGTTCTATACCATTTTATGTGAGTAGCAGCAGTGTAAAAATCTATTAGAGCTATGCTGTATAGCATCTTATTAATATTCTTCACAACATAGAATAGGATATAAATACTCTTACGGCCGATAGTCATAACAGGCGCGAAAAATATAAACGTAATGGTGAAGCCATACTATAAAAATATTAACTGCAATAAAAATTAAGCTTCATCGGGGTTAAACTACTGATTAAAAAATACCCTCACATACATATAATAAAAAGTTCATCAAGCAGCAAACTTCAAAGAACGCTAACGGAGAGCCTGTGGTTTATGTGCAACATTATCTGACAGATTTAATATGAGTTGAAATTTTCAGTTGGAACGTGCTAGACATAACCATAGACGAGGTGCGGAACGGCACGCGCGACGAGCAGCCGCCGCCCGAGACCAACAAGACCAGCCTCATCCTCAACCCCTGCAACAACATGCAGCCCTCCTTCTACCCCGTCACGCAGCTCACCCCCTTCACGCGCTACGCCGCCTACGTGAAGACCTACACCACCATGCAGGACCGCCGCGGCGCGCAGAGCAACATCATCTACTTCACCACGCTGCCGGGAGGTACGGCCACACATATTCTGGCATTTACCCAGAAACGGTTTACTCAATGTACAGAATTGTATCTATAAGGACCATCCATAAATCAGCTATTTCAGGCCGTGGAAATTGCTGAAATAATTACCTTAAAATGTATTTATGTACAGAACCGAGTCCACCGACGAGTGTCACAGTGGATCTGACGTCGTCGTACTCCGTGTTCATAAAGTGGTCACCACCCACCATGCCCAACGGCACCATCATACTGTACCACGTGGAAGTGCAAGCCAACAGCTACAACCGACCGAAAATATTATCCGGCAACATCAGCTATTGTGGGAAACGTATGTATAAACATTTTAATTGTCTTCATTTATTGTATAACAAAACATATCCGTATTTTGAGATCCGTATATTGAGTTTAGGCTAAAACAAACAGTAACATTTTTCTCAACAACCTCCGTGGCACAGATGGTTGTGTGATCCACGTATAGGTGTATGTGAGACCGAAAAGTCTCTCGTAATTTTTAATACCCACGACACAAGTCTTAATTGATCTTAATGAGGGGTCAGGACCACGTGTGTGTGACTGGTTAAAAATATATTAGTTCCTATGTCCAGCTGTAAACTATATACATGGCTTTGATGTATAAAAATAATATTTATTATTTTAACAGCAAGTGCATTGGCCAACATGATAAAGGCGAGTTTGGAAGAAGTGCCCGAGTCTCAGGAAGAAAAAACTACGGGAGACGTGAAGAACGGTTCGTGTGCTTGTAATGAAGATGTGAGGCCTGGTACCAGGTTTACTTCCCGGGCTGAAGAGGAGCGTGTCGACAGTATCATCTTCGAGAACGAACTGCAGAATCAGGTAATTTTTATCCTAATAAAGTAATCGAAAGTTGTACTAAGTTGTACTATACTCTATATTGTTTATAGAAAAAATAAGCGATAGTTCGTGCTTTCATATAACTCCTAAGAATATGCACAATGCATAAAAGACCCTGATAAATAACAGAAATAGTGTTCAAAATATTTTCTCAGTCTTTCAGCGTGGATACACCAATCTATAGTGTTGAGTAGGACATACAAGAGGTAGTACATTTGTCCCGTACATGACGTCAAAATGTAAGAGCGGCTCAACTTTTTGAAATGTACTACTTCATATTTTGTGTCCCGGTACTCGTTACACTACGTCATTAACTATAGGATGGGAGCGAGAGGTACTAATACCTTCAAACTATCTAGTACGCCTCACTTCAATTGAAGTGGGACATTGTACTAGCTCAGTACAAAAATGAGGCTACTCTTACAAACTCTTTTTCAAGTCATGTCCTACTCAACACTAGATTGGCAATCTATCGACTAACTTCACCTATCTTACTGTATCTATTAAGGACTTTTACGTATCCACATATTATGATTCCCATGGCGCATCGGCTTTAACATTGAGAATAGGGGCGGAAGATTGCGTTAGAGGAAGGTAATCGAAATTAAATCTATAAATTACCCATACGTTCCACAGGTTTACAGGAAGGCTGATCGGCCCAAGCCAAAAGCTATAGCGAATCGTAGCAAGCGTTCAACGGACGCGAGTCTGTCCAGCATGCTGGTCAAGCTGGCCGGGAACAGGACGCCCCGCCCCGGACTCAACTACTCCAACCAAACCGATGACGAGGGTGAGTCTTTGCACCACTAAACATTCAGGCCGGTATTGATGCAGCTGTAATATATTGCGATGTTATATTAAAGATACCACGATGAACTTAAAATACATATTTTGTAAATATGTTGATATTTCTACTAGTGCCGGATTAAATCAGTTGAAAGGTTCTTTGACTTAAGTACTATAAGTTTAAAGGGTGTACACTTATTTTTCTTTCTCACAAAAATGAAGCTCAGGTATGCGTGGGAGTTGACGAGCGGGCAATAAGCACACAATACTTCTACACTAGCACTGTTTTAATCCGCCACTGTTTACTATATCGTCATGTTTATTTCGATACAAATCTGTGTGGTAACTTCAAATGTGATGTAAAAATATATGTCGATAAGCTTGGGGCAATCCATACTGCAATATAATACAGCTGTAGCAGTGACGGGCTTCTCATCAATATGTTAACAAGACCCTTCATCCAAACTAGTCGCTTTCTCTGTGCTTTCTCTTACCCTATGTCATGCTTCTGTGCGCATCATCACCACCATGTACATTATCATTTCAGTCAAGTGCAGTCGCGTCGCGCCTAACCAATGCGTCGTAACGGATAATGGAACAGGTTTACGTACATCAATATTTGCCACATTTTTGTTATTGTTACGGGTATTCGGTTATAGCATGCGTTATCGTCACGTATCGATACAGTTCACACGCGGACCGATGCTTTTATCGATAGTTTTTACCGGCACTATTTTGATAAACATCACAGAAGTACGTACATTTTACTTCTTATCATTTACATGATATAGTCATTGCTATGATAAAAACATTGGTGTAACGCATTGTGAATTAATAGTATTGTCCACAACATCGGCCTTGGATTGATTTCACGACGTGCGGGGGAGCCAGCATGTAAGGGTAGTATAGTATAATGAAAAGTAAAAGTAGTTTAAAATTATGATTTGCATGTTTTTTATAGTTCTAATAAAGTAAAAAGACACATACACGCTCATCTGGTCGACTGACGCATTGACTTCATAAAATATTAATGCATGCGGTAATTTTATACTGTTGAATATAGAAAATATGTGTCACGAACGTTATGTTTCGTCCCAGAATCGTTAATTCATACTCGAAATTATTTTCAACACCATGAACATTTATTTATAATTTGCGGTCGCTGCGATCGTTATTCACTTTTCAATTTAACTGCAACTTAATGTATCAACATAAACAAATACTGATTGAAAAAGCCTCAATAGTTCCAGTTGAATGAATGAAGAGTGTCAGTGGTTGGTGTAAGAGTGCTAACGGGCTAGTGTTGCAGGGTACGTGAAGTCGCTGTACTACGAGCTGGACGGACGCACGTCGGAGCTGGCGGTGAGCAACATGCGCCACTACACGTGGTACACCGTCAACATCTGGGCGTGCCGCGACCGCGCCGCCAACGAGACCAAGGAGGCCTACGACGAGTCCTGGTGCTCCGACCGCGCCTACTACACCTTCCGCACGCCCGAGCGACGTACGTACAATATAACGTCCGAAATTAACTAACGATTGTGATCGCTAATATAGACCAATCGAGTAAAAGATTTATCGACACGCCCACTTTTGACGTGCTATGATTGGTTTACTTGACGTCCACTATAGCGCGTTAAACTATTGAAACCGTATTAAAACATTGAAAATGTAGTATTAAATTAAACTGTATACAAAGTTACTGGCATCAGCTAGTACAAATTACATTAACTAAAGAAGATTGCTCCAATAGATTTAAGGTTTGACGTGGCATAAGAATGTAATGAATGGTTTAGTTCCTCGAAAGATATAAGAGATTCGTTAAAAAATATGTTGATTCTATTCTGTAATATATATTCATTTGTGTGTATATTCATAGTGAACGCGGACGTGGTGAGCAACGTGACGGTGGAGATTGTGCACTCCAACAAAACGGGCCCCGACGTGAACGTTACGTGGGTTCCGCCGAGTAATCCTAATGGTTTCGTCGTCGCCTACAACGTGCACTACTCGCGAGTCGATGATAATAATCAGGTTTGTATAAAAATCATACATCGAAAAAACTAATCAGCGTAGGAAAATAATCCGATAATTGTGTTATTTTTTGTTGTCTGTATTAAAGCGTTTTCTTAGGAACATAACAAAATATTTATATGTCACTAACGAATATCTGTCTTTACATATTATGTAGATAGCGAATACAATACGGAACGGTCACGTCGAAAATGAAACCTACATTTTTTCATTCAGACTACCGTCTCTCGGACAGCTCTGCTTTCACAGAAGAGAAGTATGGAATCGTAATGAGTAGGGACCGGATTATATGCATTTGCATATACAACTGCATATTTACTTCATTTCAACGATCATTGCATATTTTACCTAAAATGTAGTGATCATGCATATTTTAGCTGTATTTTTCGGGAATTTACCCTCTTGATAAATGTAAAATTAACTTATACGTACACTTATACTAACACTACCATTAGCCCGCAAGTTCGTTTGCGTGATTAACTGTATTTACAATATGTTCCATATTATTAAAAATCAATAAATACTACCCTATACCTTATTTCACCCTCATTTCTTTCTTCAAAACGAGTAAACCTAAAACCACGAATCACGTAATACTCTCCTATACCTTATTTAACCCCCATTTCTTTCTTTTCTGAAAATGGTTTTTTTCTTTCTTTCTTTATTGATCCTCTAAAATGAGAAAAAACCACGAATGACGTCATTATTTATTTGCGATTATCCCGTTGCCCAAATCATATGGCCTATTATTTACTTTATCAATAACAATTTCCCCTCTTATCCCCAATTTAAACATAAAATCCAAAACCCATGTAATCCGTCATTATTTATCTACGATAAGTAGATACCTACGATTATTGTTAAGTTCGTACTCGATAAAAACTCGGCAATCTTGTGCATTTCACCACATCACATCACCACTTCCTCGGTCACTAAATCGGTCCAGCCGTTCTCGAATTTAGCGGCAATAAACGGTACGACAAACAGACAGACAAAAAATAATTTAAAGTGGATTTTCAAAATAGGTATCATCTAAATAATGATTAGAACTTGAAAAAAAAAATTTCTTCTGTACAGACACTTTAATTTTATATGTATGGACTAAAAACAAATATTAATAATTTATTGCTGGTCAAATCTATCCTAAAAACGCACGTTTTGTAACGCACACTCTCGCGCTCATCATCATAGACTATAAGCTTCGTATTGTTTTCCCTTTTACTTTCCTTAACATTTATGTTGTTTAATTTACAAATTTTCGTGCATATTTTACGCATTTTTCATGTATGTTAGCATGCATATTTCGAGCTTTTTTAGTTGCATATAATCTGGTCTATAATAATGACACAGTCAGTTGTTTTGAAGCCTATTTCGCCATTATAGGTATATAATGAGGGGGTTTGACCGGCAGGGCCAGGACATGGGTCTGCAGAGCTGCATCATGGCGGACGAGTATGACGCCAACGGACAGTACATCCTGCGCAACCTGGGCCCCGGCAACTACAGCATCACCGTCACGCCCGTCACCGTCAGCGGCGCCGGGAACGTCTCCGCGGACGTTTATGTCTTCATACCGGTCAGTTCCAACGCATTTGCCATCTCGTAAACATTAACCATTGTGTGAAGAAAATCAATAATAGCGGGCAACTTCTTATTTGACCATTCCAAGTAAAGCGAGAGGGAAGATATTGTGACTGAAACAGAAATATCTGTACCTCTGTTTCTTCTTCCATCTTCTAACTTTAATAAAATGCAATTTTAACAGCATTATAGTATAAAAGCTGAATTTTATGTATGTTTCTTAGGAAACTATCAAAAGTTTTCTTGGCAGCTGGACACTTTTGATGGTTCATTCCACTTGTCAGGCACATTGAAGCTGATAACGTCCAAAGCCACCACGATCCAAACTTCATAATAGCTGATTGTGTGATGCCTATCTTTGAGGCATGTGCATACAAACTTTTAGCTTTTATAAAATGACTGAAGGGCTGGCATTCAGGTGTTCTAGGTGTATTATCGTAATATCTGTCGTGTGCGAGTACAATATTGGGTGTTGCAGGAGCGGCCCGTGGAGATGAACTACTCGTGGGTGTGGGGCGTGTCGGGCGGCTGCGCGATGATGCTGGCGCTGCTGGGCGGCGGCGTGTGGTACGCGCGGCGCGGCCTCATGTCGCCGCACGAGATCAGCAAGCTGTTCCCCAGCGTCAACCCCGAGTACGAGTCCACCGTGTACGTGCCCGACGACTGGGAGGTGCCGCGCGCCAACATCGAGCTCGTGCGGGAACTCGGACAAGGCTCCTTCGGCATGGTGAATAATATATTTATATGTTGCATCATCAAACATTAGGCTAGTAAGCGAATCATGCGAAGGTGACGAGCTAGCGAAAGTGTGATCAATTAAGCTTATATATAGTTCTTAAGTTTTCTTAAACTTATCGATAACTTAGCAATGAAAAGATGTGTTAAATAAAATTGTACATTTATTTATTTATATTTTAGGTGTATGAAGGCATAGCGAAGAATATAGAAAAAGGCAAACCAATAACTCGGTGCGCTGTGAAAACTGTCAACGAACATGCGACTGACAGGTAATTTAAATCGGCAAATGTTGTATAATTGTTATTGAATTAATAGATAAGAATAGTCACTATTATGAATTAAAAATGAATCCGTTGCGTATAGCAATATACTCGTATTTTACTTTTAAAGACTATCATAGATTTTATTGAAACCTAAATCATATATTTACTGATAAATTTATACCATATGAATAGTTCACTTACAATTCTGTTGGGATAAAATACATAGCGACGCAGGAAAGTTAAAACTTCGTGAATTTATTTGGAGCGACGGGGCTAATCGAGGAATCGTTCATTGTTGGCCTAAACTTGCACTTTATTATAAACTCAATTAGGTTAAAACTGTCGCTTTACTGTAAAATAATAAGCTAGTCAAGGTCCTCGAAAGGGAGGGACGTATCAATAATTCTATGTTAAAAACATTCGTAACTCAATTAGGTTAGCACTGTCGCATCACTGTATTATTAGAGTCCAGTCAAGTGTCCTCGTATAGTAGGGATATACCGAGGATTGGACATAGGAGCGGTAGAGGCGAGAGATGTATCGAGGATTCGTAATACGTCATGATGTTCTGGTCCAGGGAGCGCATCGAGTTCCTGAACGAGGCGTCGGTGATGAAGGCGTTCGACACGTTCCACGTGGTGCGGCTGCTGGGCGTGGTGTCGCGCGGACAGCCCACGCTCGTCATCATGGAGCTCATGGAGTGCGGAGACCTCAAGTCCTACCTGCGCTCGCACCGCCCCGAGGGAGACTCCTCGCTGCCCAAGAAGGACGCCGGCGGGGACCCGCCCACGCTGCAGAACATCTTACAAGTATGACCTATTTCTTTAAAATTGTATATGTACGAGCTAACACGTACAATTATCATACTTTGCTGCGTCGGCAGTTTACGCCAATATTAACTATCAAGTTTAGTTCGCAATTCCGATCGACGGTGTTAGGTCGCGCGTGCTCATTATCATATCTATCATTTTACAATTAAGTTTTCTATAATATATCAATTTTATCATCTATCTCGGAATATCATTTTATCAACTTCTATCAACCAACCTTGTACGAGGCTACCAGTGGCCCGTACATACTCTTTTTGGTCCTTCGAGTAACTCGCGTGTGAATACTCCGTGACTGTCTGACAAGTGACTTTGACCGTGTATCGCAAGTGAGGACAGAACTAGCAATTATCATTGGACTTACACCCATTGTGCTATCATTTGGACAATTGCTATTGAAGTGCTATTATTTGGATTTGGAGTCGGTGAGATCAACATTTTTCGGCGATCACCAAGTCTTCGAGCAAGTAAGATCTTTCCTTATTAGTCTCATCTTTCATCATCATGTCGAACATGGAAGATATCTTATCAAATCAGCAACAAATTCTCACGGCTATTGAGCAAGTTTATACCAATTTTAAAAAAGATGGTGCCGACCGAAAGACGCCTGACTACCTCAGGCGGAGGTTGGACACGCTGGATAAGTATTGGCAGGAGTTCCAGTCAAATCATGTAATATTATGTGGAAAAGATTTTCCTAAATCTCATTCGTACTTTACAAGCAATCAATTTGAATTTTGTAAAGAGAGATATGACAACATTAGAGCAGCGATTGCTAATTATCAAATTAGGGAGGATAGGCCTTTGACCCCAGTGTTGAAACCTGCCACTCCGTTAATAATGCCTGGATCATCTAAACAGCATTCGCCTCAAGTATCAATGCCGCATCAAGGCCCTTTGTCCTACTCGCTAGGGACAAATAGCAAAACGGACGAAATGCTCCGTCGGCAAAGTAGCAATTTTAAGGCTTTCGAACATACAATATCATATATTGATTTAGACACAGTATCAGAAAAATGGGAATTCGATAATTTATTAAGTGCTATAAAATCGCGTTGGTCTATGATCGATAGTATGCATTGGGAATTGGATAGTGAGCTTGGGGGTAGGAACCCCGAGTACGAGGAAACATTTTATAACTACGAAAGAAAATATAATGATATCACTAAATTAATAAATAAGAAATTATATTCGGTATCACATCAGCAGCAGTCAACACCTAAGATTAAAATACCCATTTTCAGCGGATATTTCCATGAATGGACGTCCTTTAAAGATTTATTTACAGAAACAATCCACATGAATCCGACCCTATCGAATGCGCAGAAGATGCAGTTTTTAAAAACTAAAGTCACCGGCGAAGCACATCGTTTGATCCAACATCTAAATATATCATCCGATAATTATTCCGTTTGTTGGGATATTCTCAACCATAGGTACAACAATAAATCCCTTATATTTCGATCACTTATTGAAATTTTGCTCAATGTTCCGGTTATGCAACAGACATCCATGAAGCATATAAAAACATTACACGACACAACTTTAGAAACAATGAACTCTATCAAAAACCTAGGCATTGACGTGGACTCCTGGGATCCATTAATCGTGCACCTATTGTCTCAAAAACTAAACACAGAAACGTATAATGAATATAGAACAGCCATCAAGCAACCCCGAGAACTGCCCAATTTGCAGGAATTTCTTTCATTTTTAGAGGGGAAATTTACAAGTTTAGAATCACCCCAAAAGAAGTCTATATTACCTACTAAAAACATACAAAATTATGATAATCATTGGTCGCGACCATACAACAAAAATTATAAAAATTTTAGCAAACAAGCATTTCCGACGAACAATAAATTTATTTCGCAACAATCTAATATCAATAACAACGCATGGAATTTTTTCAAGTGCGGTTTATGCAAAACCAGTGAACATGCGCTTTATTATTGCAGGCAGTTTTTAAATATGACACCGCCTCAACGACGGCGACTTGTATCAAAATTAAATGTATGCCAAAACTGCCTTTATTCTCATAACGGTAGGCCATGTATTTCGGAAAAACGGTGTACCGAATGCAAGGAGGCACATAACACAATGTTGCATGAAGCATTTACGTCAGGTCATAGCAACAACGGTCCAAACACATCGAAGACGAATTCTCAGAAACTCGACCCTTCACAGCAAATACGAAGCAACTCGCACGTGTCACTACAACGTGACATGACCGAAATACTTTTAGCCACAGCCATGCTAAATGTTAAGACCCATGATGGAACGTACGTCCACCTGCGGGCCCTTATAGATCAGGGTTCCCAGGCATCCTTAATCACTGAGCACGCTGCTAAATTATTAGGTCAATCGAAACTTCCATGTCGGGGAGTGATATCTGGGGTTGGCATTAAAGAGAGTAACTGCACGGGCGCTATCACTATTCATTGTGAAGCTTTAGTGAGTGATTTTACATTTGAAGCAGAAGTCTATATCTTGAAGAAATTAATACCAAATCTGCCAAATTCTAGTTTTTCTAAGCCATGTTGGACTTACTTAAACAATATAACATTAGCTGATCCAGAATTTAATGTAAGTCGCTCGGTCGACATACTGTTAGGAGCAGATATTTATTCCTCTATCATACTGGATGGAATTTGTAGAGGCAACGATAATACACCCATAGCTCAAAATACACGTTTGGGATGGATTTTGACCGGAAATGTAAAAACCTTGCAATGCAATGTTGTCATCAACAACTTGGAGGAGATCCAAAAATTTTGGGAAATCGAAGACATCAATGAAGAATCGCCTTTGTCATCAAAAAATGAACAATGTATGGAGTATTACAAGGCCACTACCACCCGGAGAGAAGATGGTCGCTACGAAGTCCGACTCCCGATGACCCAAGATTTTTCGGAAAAGCTGGGAAAGAGCAAATATAAAGCCATCGCACAATTTAAATCATTGGAAACAAAGTTTAAAAAATATGAATATATTGAACAGCATTATAAGGCATTTATGGACGAATATCGTGCACTCGGTCATATGATTCCTTCGGCAGGTAATACAAAACCGGAATGTTTTAATACACATCATTGTGTACATTCCAACTCTAAATTTAGAGTCGTGTTTAATGCATCGGGAAAAACGTCATCAGGGTATAGTCTAAATGACGTCATGAATTGTGGTCCAAATTTGCAACAGGATTTGCAGACTTTGATCATCGTATGGAGACAGTACAGAATAGCATTTACTGCAGATATAGAAAAGATGTTCAGACAAATTTGGATTCACCCCGAGGATCAAGCCCTGCAGAAAATAGTGTGGCGTGACACGGCTTCTGAGCCTATCAAGGACTATCAACTAACGACGGTCACATATGGAACGAAAGCTGCTCCGTTTCTTGCGATGATGACTATTAAGCAGCTCGCAGAGGATGAAAAGCATAACTATCAAAGTAATGTAACGGAAGCATTACACAACTCGTTTTATATGGATGATTTAGTTCACGGATGTCATGACCTTGAAAACGCAAAAAAGTTTCAGCGCAACCTTATCAATCTACTCAAATCGGGAGGGTTTCACCTGCGAAAGTGGAAATCGAATGCCGTAGATTTGTTAGAAGATGTAGAACAAGCTCAAGCGAATGAACAGAACTTCGACTTTAAGCAATCGGACAACAGTAGTAAAACTTTGGGATTAGGGTGGAATCCAAAAGAGGATGTTTTCAATTTTCAGTCCCAGTTATCATTAGAAACAACAACAATATGTACAAAGAGAATTCTATTATCAAGCATATCAAAATTATTTGATCCACTAGGTTGGCTTTCTCCCTTATCAACCAAACTCAAACTAATTTTTCAGCAAGTATGGGCGGTAGATATCAAATGGGACGACCCTGTTCCAGAGAAGATACATGAAGAGTGGATCAAAATTAGAGATGATGTCGCAAATATTAAATATATAAAGATTCCACGATGGTTTCAGACTTCAGAGTATGCGAGTATTGAGTTGCACGGATTTTGCGACTCGTCAGAGAAAGCATATGGCTGTGTAATATACTGTCGTGTTATCAAAGATGATCACGATAAATCATCAATCGTGTTAGTAGCGGGCAAAACAAGGCTCGTGCCTACTAGCAAGTCTATCACGCTGCCAAGATTGGAACTGTGTGCAGCCGTACTCCTCTCAAAACTAATGAGTAAAGTCAGGAAATGTCTCAGAGTACTAAACATAAAAATTTACGGTTGGACGGATTCCATGGTGGTGCTTGGGTGGTTAAATGGAGATCCATCAAAATGGAAAACGTTTGTTGCCAACCGGGTGCGTGAGGTAGTACAAGTCATGCCGTCTGAATGTTGGAGACATGTAAAGTCAACAGAAAACCCAGCGGATAGCGCTAGCCGCGGCCTATCTGCTACACAGCTAAAGGACCATAACTTATGGTAGCGGGGTCCAACATGGCTATCAACATTTAATGATCAAAATAAAAACATCGAATACGCTACCGACCACGAGTTAAAGCTATCAAAGCATATAACAAACTTAATCACGCAACAAGGTGACTCAATCGTAGAATTGATTTTATCAAAGTATAGCACATTTAGAAAGGCAGTAAGAGTGCTGGCTTGGATTCGCCGATTTAGAAACATTAAAATCAAGAAAAATAGTTATTTATCAGTAGAAGAAATTAAACAAGCATCGTTGCTGATTATAAAACATATACAACGCTCAATATATTGTACGGAAATAGCGGATCTACGCAGTGCTAACAAAGTACACAAGAAAAGCAATATTAGCAACTTACAACCGTATATTGATCAAGATGGGATCTTGAGAGTCGGTGGGAGGCTGCGACATGCCAATCTCGACCCAGATATGAAGAATCCCATTATAATCCCAAGCAACAGTCGTTGTGCCGATTTGTTGATCGATCAAGCGCATGAAATATGTTATCCTGGCGGTCCCAGATTAACCTCTGCCTACTTACGGCAGAAATATTGGATTGTTGGTGGTAACAGAGCCACAAAGAAGAGGCTACGGCAATGCATCAAGTGTAGAAGACAGGAGCCGAGCAAGCATTGTCAAATTATGGGAGATCTGCCAACAGCGAGGGCTAATCCATCAAGGCCTTTCTATCATTTAGGAGTAGATTACACCGGCCACGTTTTTATCAAGGCTAGTGCTGGTCGTGGCATTAAAACCACAAAGGGCTATGTCGCAGTCTTCACGTGCATGGCTACAAAGGCGGTACATCTGGAGTTGGTTTCCAGTCTAACAAGTTCATCGTTCTTGGCGGCGTTACGGCGATTATCAGCTCGCCGAGGAAAACCGCGTCACATCCATAGTGACAACGGCACGAATTTTGTTGGCGCCAATAAAATCTTACAGCAAGAGTACGATGAAATACTTAATACGTTTGACACGCAGTTCCACTCTGAACTGGCTGAGTTGGGCATAACTTGGCATTTTAACGCACCTTCATGGCCTTCAGCAAACGGTTTGTGTGAGGCCGCTGTGAAGAGCCTCAAATATCATTTAAAACGAGTGGTTGGCGACCAGAAACTTACCTATGAGGAGTTCAGCACTCTTCTGGCGCAGTTAGAGGCGTGTTTAAATTCTAGGCCTCTAAGTCCATTGACGGAAGACCCAGAGGACTTAGATTATTTAACGCCATCGCACTTTTTATCAAGCGGACCAATTTTATCAATTTATGAAACCGAACGAGACCTCCGTACAAGATGGCATCTCATACAAAACCTATTCTTAGATATTTGGAAAAGATGGCAGCAGGAATACCTAACCAATCTATCAGCAAGATGTAAGTGGAGACAACCCCAAGAGAATATTAAAGTAGATGACATTGTCATTATCAACGATGGCCATCTGCCCGCCGGCAAATGGCCGTTGGGCCGCGTAGTTGAAGTTCATCCTGGCAGTGATGGCTATGTACGAGTTGTTACTCTTAAAACGAAGAACGGATTTATAAAAAGGCCACTAATAAAGCTATCTATTCTGCCTATATATCATGATGAAGCAATGGACTTAGAAACTACAAAAAACAAGGGTTCCAAATGCCCCAAGTCCAACAAAAAATTTAATTTCGCCACAATTGCAGCTTCTATACTACTGTTTTTCTTGACACTACTGACTAGTACCGCCGGTTATTATACAATCAAGCCCATACAAAATAATACCGCATTATTTTTTGATAAGATCACGAATATGCATATCATAAGAGATGACTGGCGCCTAGTCGTCTACTACAATATGAACCCATACTGGGACGGCACCGCGACAGCAAATCGGTACCTGGAACACCTTGATAACATATGTTCGAAGATAAAGGAGAGATCGCATTGCGACAGTGTTATATATCAATTGAGGCACGAATACTCGGAACTGGAACATTATAATACCATGTTGCTGAATCATCATAAAGACATACGTGTTCGCAAACGCCGGGGTCTCATCAACGGGGTTGGTAACATCGCTAATACGTTGTTTGGGATTCTAGACAACACTTTCGCAGATAAATATGAAAAGGATATTGATTTAATCAGGGAAAACCAAAAACACTTGGCGGCTCTTTGGAAAAACCAAACTTCCATCGTAGAAGTGGAACTTAATCTTATCAAAAGAGTGGAGTCTGTCATGGCCAAACACCATAAAACAGTCAATCAAAAAATGATACAGTTCAAAAAGTCCATTACTGCAATACAATCAGAGCTACAGACTTACAACGATATCAGCGAGTTTACGGTATCAGCTATGATCACTGACCATATAATAGACAAGCTTAGAGTTATCCAAGGGGACCTATTAGAAACGATAACCGATGTTTTTCATGGAAAGTTCAATATCCACCTGATTACTCCTGATCAACTACGGAAAGAGTTGAGTATCATATCAGCTCAATTACCCAAAGACCTATCTTTACCAACACAAAATACGAATATATCAACAATGTATAAATTATTGAACATAAAAGCACATCTATCAAAAAAATATATGATATTTGAAATACGAATCCCATTAATCGCTCGAGACTCTTATGACGTACACCGAGTCATTCCTGTTCCGAGACAAACAGGCGGCAACATGACTAGCATGGTGCCTGTCAGCGAATACATAGCGCTAAACATTAACAAGGATACATTCCTGTCATTATCCGACTCTGATTTAAACAAGTGTCTTGCAAAAGATTCAGATAATATACTGTGTCGAATCAACCAGCCTATCTTTCATCTTAACAATGAAAAGGTTCTATGCCAGAAAATCGAAGACATTGGAAACTGCAAAACCATAATTAAACCTTGTACAAATATTTTCATTGCAACAAACAAACCTAACACATATTTTTATTTTTGTTGTGATATTGGAGGACACTTCAAGCTCATATGCGACGATCAAGTTACGGCCATTCAACTAAGGTACACAGGATTACTCACACTGGGTCAAGGCTGCCTTATGAAATCAGCTGACTTCCATTTTTACTCTCATAAGCAAGATATGAGTAAGACTGACTTACAACCGGGATATGGCATACCTGATATCGCTCCAATTAATAACCTTATTAATATATCGTTACCGGTTCTACCTGCCAGTACTAGCTCTGAAAGTATCAGCCAACGTGAGTTGCTTGCCCTTCAAGAACAAGTAGATGTGATGAAACGCAATGATCCGATAACCGAGAGTATTTCCTATCACGACGTTCACCACTATGCGGCGATCTACATAGTGATAGCTGTAGCCGGAGCTGTGGGTGGATTCATCGCGTGGCGGCGCGTGAAGCGCTCCCGGGAACAGGATCCTCGCCCGGCGCGTACTGAAGGCGTATATCAGTGTAATAGTGCAGTGCAGTGCGCGGATATAGAGTTACAAAAGCAGAGCGTAGTGCCGGGTACAAATACCAGTGAAGTTAAATCTCAAGTGCATATAGTGCGCGACAATATTATAGGCATACGTAGATCTAGTGTTAACAGAAGCACTTCACCTGTGTTCTTTTCGGACACAGGACTTTAATTATTCTAATTTTGTTTGATATCCTATTTAAAAGATATCCTGCTGTGCAAATAGTTTTAAGCATGATTGTCTATCACCTTGTTAGTCTTAGTTCATCTCATTTCGTTTTATAGGCCTCATTGTCCTTTCGGCCTGGGAGCATGTACGAGCTAACACGTACAATTATCATACTTTGCTGCGTCGGCAGTTTACGCCAATATTAACTATCAAGTTTAGTTCGCAATTCCGATCGACGGTGTTAGGTCGCGCGTGCTCATTATCATATCTATCATTTTACAATTAAGTTTTCTATAATATATCAATTTTATCATCTATCTCGGAATATCATTTTATCAACTTCTATCAACCAACCTTGTACGAGGCTACCAGTGGCCCGTACAGTATATTATTGGTGAATATTCGGAATGACGACGAGATGTGTGATGACGGATATATTATATCTTCCCCTTTTAGAAAATATGTCAATGTATACAGTTCGCTAATAAATATCTTAATATGTCTACAGACTTTCATATTAAAAACATGATTACGCATTTTGATGCAGTTGCTTATTATTTTTTTGTTTTTTCAGATGGCTATCGAGATAGCCGACGGTATGGCATACCTATCGGCCAAAAAATTCGTGCACCGCGACTTGGCGGCGCGTAACTGCATGGTCGCCGGCGACCTCACCGTCAAAGTGGGGGATTTCGGCATGACCAGAGATATTTATGAGACTGATTATTATAGGAAAGGCACCAAGGGTTTGCTACCGGTACGATGGATGAGCCCCGAGAGTTTGAAAGATGGGGTACGTAGACTAATTTTTCTTGTTTAATTGGTTCTCACCATAAGAATATTGATCCTAATGAGTGGTGTCGTTACCAGGTATTTTCCAGCAGTAGTGATATTTGGAGTTATGGCGTCGTATTGTGGGAGATGGCGACGCTCGCTATGCAGCCATATCAGGTATAACAAAATCGTTATAATAGTATCATCAGAGCCGAAAATGATAGTTTAGACTATACTGTAGTCGCATTTGAATTTCACATACATATACATCTTGTCATTGTTGCAATATTCAGTATTCTCATTGCGCTCATGAAATATATTTTTTAGCAAAATATGAAAAGGACTTACGGTCCCACGTTTGACATTGTCGGAAATGGAATGTGGATAGTAATGGGGGGGTGTGTGCAGGGGCTGTCGAACGAGCAGGTGGTGCGGTACGTGGTGGAGGGCGGCGTGATGGAGCGGCCCGAGCACTGCCCGGACCGGCTGTACGAGCTCATGCGCGCGTGCTGGGCGCACCGGCCCGGCGCGCGGCCCAGCTTCCTGCGCCTCGTGGCCGACCTGGCGCCGCACGCGCACGCCGCCTTCCGCCACCGCTCCTTCTTCCACTCGCCGCAGGGACAGGAGATGTACGCGCTGCAGCGGAACGCGCTCGGTAACTATACTCCACTCACTATACTCCACTCTACTGAATTACCCGCTGCTCACATCATACTGATTGCGAAACTAATTTCTGCATTTTTAGTGTAAGAATTTAAATATATGTCTGAGTAAATTTATCAAAATTGTGTCACGTCATATTTCATTAGCATCAAAATAACTCATTAATACCGACGTGGTTTCATTCGGTGCTCATCAGTAAATGATAACATGGTGGAATCACTGTGATGCATACCTAATGTAAACGTCTATTTCTGTTTTCACGATCATGCCATCAAAAGAAGGTTGTGTCAAGCTGTCGGCACACTGAACGACCGTAAGTAACGGTATTTGCATGTTGAAACGTACTGAGCACTTTTGTTATCATTTTCTGAGTGACCCTAACTCGTAGCGATCTGTATTTCGTAGCACCGTTTAGTCGTTTCAATCTGCATCTGCAGCTATCACAGAGAATATAAAGTGTGAAACATGCATGCGACCGTCTCGCGTCGATATCTGTACTGTCAATGGAGCAACACGCTTATTGCCTACTCGAGAATTTAACGATTGAACGTTTCGTTCAATGGCTAACTTCATAGTCGTACTGTCTTCCGCTTTCAGATTTAGATTTCTTCTTTGCAAACGCAGTAGCGCTTTGTAGGTTTTGGGTACGATAAGACCAAATCCATCGCTAATAAACCTCGACGTAGTAGCTATGGACAGAGAATGACGTGTGGTGTGTCCCGCAGCGGAGGAGGAGCAGGAGATGGCGGAGGTGAACGTGGGCGCGGTGGCCACGGGCTCGGGCTCCAACCTGTTCGGCGTGTCGGGGCGCCTGGCGTCGTGGGTGCGCGAGCTGTCGTCGCTGCGCTCGCGCGACGACGACGCGGCCGCCGAGGCGCTGCAGCCGCTGCAGCCGCTGCAGGCGCGCGGGCTCAAGGGGCCCAACGGCGTGGTGCGCGACGCCGCGGGCCCGTAGCCGCTGCAGCCGCGGCCGCCGCAGCCGCTGCAGCCGCTGCAGGCGCCGCCCGCACTATCTACCTCAGGCCGGTCGCGCGCGGCCGGCTCTTCGAATCCTAGGAGTAAGGTGTAGCTAGTGAAATGTGAACGTGCGTCGGTTAATTTATTGCACGGGATCGGTGTGTCTCGACGTGAATCCTATGTAGTTTACCTCATTATGATAGTTGTATCGGTGTCACTTTGACATAGCCTACTAAATGTTAAGTTTACCGTGTAAGATGTGAAGCGTGTTCAGTTTTGTTATTGTGTAGACGAGAACGTGTACAAATTAATTTTATTAATTTTCGATATACATGTACATGCCGTTGATGACCGTTCGAGCGCGTGAATGTGACGAGTGGCGAGTTTGTAGAAGTTGTTGTGTTGTTGTTACAAACACTTTGTCTTGAAAGTGTGCCGTAATACGAATTTGTCACTTGTCCCGACCGATGCGTTTCAATACAGCCGTATAAAATACTCAACCATTCAATGTACCGTTTTATATTCGTCGTTGATGTAATTTTTAATGAAACTACTTAAATCGATCGGAATTTATCACCAAAGAATTGGATTATTGTATAAATTTCGAGTTACATTTGGCACGGCAGTAGTGTGGACGTCCAGCGCGCCGGCTACGCCCGCACACGCGTGCGTACGAAATCCTCAAATTGTGTGTTAATGGGCTGTATATAACATTTTATATTTTCACGCATATAATAGTATGCATCGTAAAATATAATTACCTATGCTGAAATCAATGTGTTCCGTATCGACTAAAATGCAATAGTTATACCTGCCATTGTTGTTACTTAGATATGAGAATATATATGAACAAGGTCTGGCTGATTTTGCGAGACTGAGTTGTATATATATGCACATAGTAAAAATTTTATAAATTTGATTAAGTACTGAATATTTTAATATGTATTCAATTATTATGACCGTAAATATAATATAATTAATCTCTCTGTAATCATATTTATTAAGGTGAGACGTTAAATCGATCTTTAAAATGTACGTAGCTGTGCTACTCGGCACCTGTGGCATCACCACGAACAGTGTTTCGATGATACATATTGTACACACGATACAAGTGTTCAAGGCAGCGAAACGACACTGTGCGAGATTGTAATTAATTTTACAATGTTTTGTGATCACTCATAAACTAAGCATTATCGCGGGTTGGACTTAAAGTATTTTATAATAAGAAATTTGAAATTGTTTTATTATATTGGTAACTTAATATTTATATACTTATCAGCGATTGAATAGCTATATGAAACGATTATGTAAAATATACGCTAGCTGCATTATGTACATTGTATTGTATATTAAACCAACCAAAGTTAGACTCCAATATAGAAGCGGCGGCGCGTGGGAGCTGTCGCCAGCGAGTCGGCCGACTGTCGCCCGGCAGTCGCGCGAGTGTCGGCCGACTGTCGCCCGGCGGTCTGCTGTCGCGCGCCGCACATTATTACGAATACGATATTGTGGTATAAGGGTATAAACGAGTGCCTTCAGACATCCAGCCTTCAGTGGAACGCAGGATTGTTGATTGTGTGATGTGGACACAGCGCAGCACACACGTGCGTTCATCACGTTACTTACAATAGAATAATCATTGTGGGAACACACACTGTTAGATTTTATTTTTATAGACTAGACTACAATTTCTCCTTGCTTACACAATCAAGAACCTGTACCGCGGGAATTCAATTCAACAAGGTTGGCTGCAAGTATGGATGATTTATAACGTATGGCTTGCTGGTAGTATTTTACTTATATTCGTTGGTGCGCACTCTAGCGGCGGGCGGGGGAGTGCGACGGAGCGAGGTGAATGGTTCTCGTACACATCACTGTATTGTCGTGAGGGGCTCAAGGCACGTTGCATCGTCACTCGATAACTTGATTAGAACATTGTTCTCCACTCACATTTGTGACTTGTTCAAAATGATTGTTTATTTTTATTAATTGCATAGTGCCTTTTGCTCAATTAGTGGAGAATGTTGTATATAGATACCGTTAAGTGCAATGTTATAATAGAGCCATACATACATAAGTACTCGTACGTCAAGGGCTAGTGTTTCAGTGCGGTGCGAGACACCACCTTACATCGTATAGATCTGCGAATGCGCTGACGTATTAATGTAGTAACGATAGGAGTCTACTCTACCGGCGCTTACAGTTCCTGTTACAGTACGGTACGGTACGGTACAGTACAGTACAGTACAGTACGGACGAGCCAGCTGAGCCACTCCGCAGCCACTGGGTACGCGGTCCGATGCATTTGCTAGTGGAATGAGCTCGGCAAGTCTCGCACAACGTTGCCTCACACAGCGTTCCCTGCGGACTGCACTGACTATCTTCCTCCATGTTTTGCTCTTATTTTTATCAGTATTTATGTTTCATTGTGATTTTCATTTAACAAGGCAGTTACATTACCTCATTTAGTGATTATGTTATGCGTAAATTATTGACTGATAAAATAATTTCCAAATGTTTCCTTGTGTGATATGAGTGCGTGTTTTGTATAGTGTCGGGGTAGCGTTGTGCTATATGCTCAATTTTAGATACAATTTCACTAAACTATTGAGATAGTGTACAATTTTATAATTAATTTAATGAGAACCGAGTACCTATAATAATTTTAATATTTATATTAATAAAACGTTATAAAAATTAGTAACATATGCATTTGATGATTTATCCCACCTTATCCTAACAACTAAATATCGCTACTAATAAACGATCCTGAAAATTGTTCTATCAGGTCCAATTACTTATGGACACTCCTATATTTGATGTTGTGTTCATTATTTTCCGTCGTATTACAATTAGTGCTGAAATAATAGAATGGAGACTGTACCGCCGTCACACCTGCCACTGCAACTCCTGTAAGCCAGGATCAATATAGTGGCACGCATTTAATAACACTGAGTATTAGTGAGTCTCCGGGAATGTCTAACTTGTCTTTAACCCGGAATGAAATCAATTACAAAGTTAAATTAATAGGAGGAGTTGGAAATAATATTAAAATAAAAAATAAAAACTATAAGAAATCAAAAGTTTATTTCTTTCAGGGACTCCTATCACGTTTTCTCAGATCGAGTTTTAGTGGTTTTCTGGGTATTCGTCCTGTAATTCTACATTCGCAGGGTCGTTCCTTTCCATAACGCATTAACATGAACGCAGTCTTCAGATAACCCTCTTCACCGTTATGTTTCAATTTCTTTATGCCCTTTATATAATATTCAGGAAGGCCGTGTTCTTTAGCCCCGCGTATCATGACTTGTTTTAGAGTCAATGACGGCCATCGTTCTATTGGTATTGGGTCCTCGTCGCCCCTCGGTAAAGGACCAACTTTCTGTATATATGTGCGACAAAGTATATTTCCAATGTAAGGTGTTGAAACTATCAAATTTTTAACATAATACTTTTTAAAGTCGACTTCACTTTGACTGAAACAAATGAATAATTATCGAATAAAGGGGTTTTCCCGTTGTTCCAGTTTTAATTGGTTATGATTAAGCGTTATTACTACACCTTAAAGTGTTTTAGTTAATATATTATGTATATGGGTATTAGGTACCAAAAGTTCTAATAAATTAATAATTTGTTTGTACACACATCACGAAGAAAATCACACAGGGAAAGATAGTCGCAGCAGCAATAAACTATTTTATACAATTATTAATGAAGTTGGATATGTGTGCACGAAACTTGACACTACATGACCCACTGACAAGGCTAACGCCAACGAAATACCAAAAGAAGGCGTACTTCATAATATGAAGTACGTACAGTAAGTAATTACATATTATGTAACAAAGTAATCTGTGAGGAGTACTAACGGTGTTACCGACGGATTCGCGGACCAAGTAGTCCTTAGCCTTACTCATAAAAAAGCGTGTTAGACTAAAAGGTATTTCAAACTATTGCTTTCACTTAATACTACGTACATGTTACGTGGCTTCAATACTACTCTCAATTACTAGCACTTAAACTGCTCTCTTTGTTCAACTTACTCATCAAGTGATACCATGTCATCTTTATGTAGACGCCATATAACACCCCAAACATGTGAATTGGCTGTCGCTACAAGAGTACTGGTAGGTCCTCCCCAAAATGATGAATACTTGATGAAATCTACTCTGTAGTTCTATAAGAAAATTTAGGCTTTATTAGATTTACTGGAATATGCATAAATGAACAAAACTGTTCAACTTCACAGACTATTTGTTTGTATGGTCGCAAAATCATGGAAGCAAATATTAAGAATAGATATTTGTCACAAATTCATACAACATTTTACTCACATCAAGGCGTGCTATAGAGACAAATTCTGCTGTAGGATTATGCATGTGTATTCTCGCTGTTAATAGATTACCTCCATATGCAAAATACAGAAATGTATCAGGTTTATAAACATCATTTTGTAACATAGTTTTAAACATAATATCGGATATAAAAACAATAACAAACAGTGTCCAACATGATGTCACAATGACAACAATAAAATGAAGGCGACAGAAATAAAAAGAAGTTTTATAAGAACTTAAAGAGTTATTAATACCTATATTCACCTCATTTCTATGAAATAGTCAAATAACAATATATGCAAAATATAATATCACAGAGCAACAATAATTAACTGCATCTATTTAACTTTTCAATCATTTTAGGTGAAGCTGTTTGCCCATTGTGTGGTATTTTTTTCAGTTTTTCAATATAATCTTCAGGAAGTTGACATTCTTTTGCTCCATTTATAATGCAGTCTAGATATGTAATACATGGTCTTCTCTCTAGAGGCAACTCCTCTCCATCCTTACGTGGTTCAGGGTTGATTGTCTGTTGGTAGGTGCGACATTGAACTGTGTTTCCTTCTGGAGTTACAACATCAACAGTTTTTGCAAAATACCAATTTGTATCAACTCCTTCTTGCCTGAAAAAGAAGATTATTTTAAAAGTATAGTGCAACTATACACTTAGATATCAGATACACAAATATTTCTTTCTTACACAATAAACTATGTAATAATAAGAACATTGCCTATGGCTTTGTTAAATACTCTTAGCCCAAAAGAGAATGCCCATTTTACCATGAAACTTGGTATTGGTGCAGACTTTTGTCCCTCAATGAAACCTCCTTTTTTGTGTAGGTAAAAATATATATTTTCAATAAAAATAAACATAATTGTGACCCAGGCCCAGAGGTTTTGAAGAAATGAACCTAAAATCCAGTCACTGGAAGGGTTTTATTGATCACCCATTTAGTGTGTCCTAAGTATCTTCATTTGTCCAAAGTGTTTTATATCACTAACTTATAAAAGTTAGGTGATATACTGGTACATACATTTAAGGAAAATAAATTAGATAAATTATCACCATACAAGTGATAATATGATACTTAAAAAACTTTATTTACTTATCTAAAGCAGGCATATCCTGATTATGTAATCTCCATATAGCACCCCAAATATAAGAATTCTCTACAGGAATTATAGTTGCTGATGCCCCTCTCCAGTGATCTGAATATTTTATGAAATCCAGCTGGTGGTCCTGATAAAAAAAAAAAATACTTAAAGTCCAGTTGTTAGTACACACATTTTGTTTGTGGTGTCCACTCTTGCATGTTATTTGAATTTTATGTACAGACCGACATTGGAATGGGAACTATAAAATTTCGCATTTCTTGCTTACTTATTATATGTTAATATGGAAAACATTATTAAATATAGAATATTTTACCTCGTATAACAATACCTACATATATTCTGTACTTACATCAAGTCGTCCAATTCCTAGAAAAACAGCTGACGGATTGTTTATATGAATCCTTTTCTTTAACAAGTTACTGCCATAGGCAAAATACAGGAATGTATCAGGAACGTTTTCGATCATTTTAGATATACAAAACAAAGGCCTTGTAAGTCGCGAAATCTTGACTATTGGGTTTAAAGCTGCGACTTTAAAACTGATATTTAATAAATCAAATAAACTCATAGGTTAGGTATTTTTCAGTTTGCTGACATTTCACATTTGACAAAACAAAGCACAACAATAGTTTCAGCAAGTTTCAGGTTATACTTTAAAGAGTATTCTTATTTTTAGCTTGATATATTCAAAGTTTTAAAACGAAACACCAAACAAAATATAAACTAATTCAAAGATTGTGTATATACCTACTTGTTGTGTATGTACTAAAGTTGGATATAAACAACGTAATTAGTGGCAAGAAAATATTATTTTTTTAATAATGGTCATAAATAAAATTTGACATTATTTATTCATTAAAAAAGCTGATTTAAGTTTCGTGCCACACCAAGGACGTATTATACAAACAGGACCAAAGAGTAGAGTAACTACAATGGGGAACAGGACTGCGCACCATAGATGTAACTACATATATGCTGCGCACTCTGATAAAAAAAAACGAGCAGAGGGAGAGATGTCGACTGGAGAATTGTGTCCCGTGCTAATAGGGTGACCATAATAAATTTAATTCACACACAGACCCCAACAGTCCCATACATGGCAGGAGCCCACACTTCGATCGAGTCTTATGTCGTGGGTATCCTACGAGAGACTTTTCGGTTTCACGAACACCCAGACCCAAGACATATACTTGTGGGCTTCACAAACACTTGTCTCGTGCGGGGATCGAACCCGCAGCCTCTCGTTTCACAGCTGGTGTCTAACCAACTGCGCCACGGAGGCTGGCAAATAACGTCTATTTACGGCTATCTTAACAAAGAATGGCAATTGCGCGCTAGTTAACAAATTTTGACTAAGTGAAATATGTCAAATTCGAAGGTCGGAACGTTTGAGTGGATAGGGCTAAGTAATCTGTGGGATAGGGTTTTATTATGGTCACCGTAGTGAAAGAAAAGAGATACAGACCTCCATTGTGCCTCCATGTACTATCTAGCTCGGCTTGTTTTGCCTTCATGTATTTTATCATAACAAATTAGACCTTATTCCACAGGCATAAGTGTTATTTCAGGACAACACTGTTTCGAGAGTGCGCAGTCCTGTTTGTATAATACCACAGAATACTAAACTAACAGAAGTCAAGCTTGTGTATGTACTTCACTTTTGTTGCTACACTCACACTACGCTCGGCGGTCGCGCTAGGGTTGTTAACTCTGGCTTATGCGAAAACAAGTATCGTAGTAATAGCACTCTTATCATTTGATTGATTGTTGAGAGTAAAACATGAATAATAAATAAAATATATAAAAAACAATAATAAAATAGATTTTTTTTAATTGTTTTTCTATCATATTATGTGCTTTTTTAAAGAAATTTATATTTAATTATTATAATCTGGAATTTTTTATACAAGTGTAATAACTTTCATTCATTTATTTCACGAAACATACATGATACAGTTAAAAAACTACATTTCCTTACGATCTACCAACCACTCGCGCGGCTCGACGCAAACGCGGTAGCATGAAACTCGCGCTCGCACTGGTATGAAAAGGATTGAGATATCGTGTCGGTGAACGCTGTCTATGTGTGCGTTTATTTAGCGCGCTTTGTATGGAGCTTGACTTCTGTTAGTATTCTGTGATAATACGTACATGTGCCACACAGAAAAAAAAAACAAATATTATGCACCTATTTTCGCAAAAGATGGGCAAAAGAAACAATCTAAGCGGCAAACCTGTCGACTCTACGACTTAATGTAAATTCGGGATTAGATTTTCGTTTGATGCTTAGGAGATACAAATTACATAAGTGATTAGTTCTGCCATAAATCTAATAAGTAATAACACACTTTAATTATGTAGTGTACTTATGTACTAATTAACAGACAACCTGCACGCTACAAGTTATTTTAAAAATAGGAAACCAATACTTTGAAGATTATGATTTATTATTCTTATAATGAATAAGAATAACATAATATACAAGACTAATAATTATAGCCATGTACTATAATGCCACTACATTTTTAAATACTTTTCCACTTCCATGTTTCTCTAAACAATATTGCACTGTAGCATAGATTTTTAACAAACGCCGCTCTACTGCTTGATAATGTTCTTCAGTTGTTAATTTTTCATTTTGGAAAGTGGAAAGTAATTTTATTGTTTCAGTTAAACTGCCACCTGCAATGTATTCTAAGTTTTGCCAGGTTGAAAAGTTTATCCTGAAAATAGAGACAAATAATTAATTAAATAATTCATACAACTGCAATTTAATAATTAAGGTTCCATATTTTAAATGCATTATTGTATATAACGTACATGCAGCACTGATACAAAGGCGCCAAAATGTCAAGCACGTCTACTGTTGGATTTCCTAATCCTTTCCCATTGTCCAAAAGCACAATTTTTTCTTTATATATTTCGTAACGATGACGATCTCCATTTTGAATCAAGAAATCAAATATAGCTGTATCAATCAAATTCAGTATTCTTTTTGGACTCAAAGTCATACCAACTTTTCTGAAAAAAGAAACCATCAATTATCTTTACATGAAAAAATGTGAGTAATGTACCCAGAGGACATAAACATCAATATGAAATACTTTTAAGGATGTAAGAAATATGGGGATAGGTTGTAAGAGATTTTTAATAAGCTTTTATTAATTACAATAGGTAGGAACTTCTTCTGAAATCATATAGTGTGCAGTAAATCTGCACTATGGGAGAATTTATGAAATCATAATACCTAGTAGTTTTTTACATGAAATATGTGGTAATGAAAGTTCCCCCCAGCAATTACATTAAACAATATTGTATACTTACTTACAAAAATCATTATCTTTTTCCCATTCCATTTTTTTACTGCTATATGACCGTCTCCAAGGAGACTTGTGTATTCTGAACTGCTTATCTAAATATAAAATGGCAGCACCTTCGAGTTCACCCTTGTTATCGGGGCACACAGTTTCATTAATTTTACAGTAGTAACATTTACCATAAATACACATAGCTCCACTGTCTGAAAAAGTAAATAGATAACCATTAATTAAATTATTGACCAAAAATGTTAACTATAATACGATTTAGCTGTTGCTGATATAAAATATTTAATTACATTTTTTTTTATTAAGTACATAAAATTATTTAGGTATAAATAATGTTAAAAACCTTTTCAGCTTTTACCATTTTTCACCATAGTTTTCTTCAAGCCAGGTGTTGCTAGAGGCAAGATATCGTTCTCAAGACTGATGCGACGTGTAATGGCTGGTGCAACCCATTTTAAATTCAATACTGTTGCAAGATAGTATGCAAATACTTCAGAATTATGCCGATCAAAGCCTGCATAAATATGACCATTGATTATATGTGTAAGATTATATCTCTTTGGTTTGAACAGCACTTTCTGCTTTCCCTTGAAAAAAATTGTCAATCAGTAATTATGTTTCTAAAGAATTACACTCATAGTGTGGGCAGAGATGTGAGCAGTCATAAGCTTTACTTTAACAATAACTTAACTACCAAGTTATGTAATATGTTTCATACTTAATAGTTTCTTAGATTAAAGCGAATGTTACACATAGAAATAAAACTATTTTTGACAGATTTAATCACGATTTGTTATAATTTTTCCTTTTTTTAATTTGCCAATGATTCAATTGCTTTACAGCTTTTGTGGTCACGGGGCTGATTCAGTCCGTATTATTCATCCCCTCAGTGACTGTTACAATTTAATTACCTTTAATTAACAATTATTAAATTAAAAATTTGATTGGTTTCGCAAAAATGGAATCACAAAAATCCGTAAGAATTAGTTTTATTTAAATATGTATCATACTTATAACTCGTCGGAAATATCTGTAAACCTAGCTGGAATGCAATTCACATTTCATTTTTTTGTGTTCCCCTATGTACTATGTTATTTTATATTAAAAACATTTTGAGATGGATGCGAATTCTATTTTTTATTCTTTTTTCTATTTTAATTCAATTTGTTTAACCTATATTTTGAATTTGCTGTAATTATGTTCCAATGACGTCAATTATTCAGGTCCACAGATTTTTCCGACAGGTAATATGTACCTGCTTTAAATTTGTTTTAGGAGACTTTTTTCTGTAAGTTGACATATTGCTCATGGGCACTTTAATTTAACATATTATTACTACAGTTGTAAATATGTTAATAAAGATTTAAAACTTATCATCTATCTTTGATTGTAGATTTATTTATAGATATGTAATTTAAAATAGATTAGGATGCTATAAGGCATTGAACACAAATATCCTTTTAAACTAAGTTTTAAGTGGCAAAGCCTGTACTGATAATAATAATCAGACTGGATTTTATATTTAGGGAAAAACTATAACTTATTTTTTTGTTTGGGTGTGTTTTTGATATTACAAACCTTTCTTCTACATAGTACAATGTAAAACATTTTGTAGGTAAAGGTCATAATTGTTACATTAAAAAGTATTTAATATTTTCACACCTTAGTGTACCTTAGTAACTTAATCTGGCTCTCACCTCCATAAGCAGCATTAGCTTTAATTGTGTCCCTTTAGGAGCATTATCCACTAATGCTATCTGTGATGTGCGCATCGCCTGCAATATTTGACCTGGAGCTCCATCTTGGTATGGAAATAGGGATTCATCATCAGCCCACTGTGTGAAATATAATTCTGAATATTAAGATATGAATAAAAGTAGTGAAAAATGTGCAGAGTCTGTCAGAACTAAGTATTAACCCTAAATAAATGCAAAAACACTGTCCATAGGTTTTCATAATTCTGAATATATTATTATACGAAATGAAAAACCTTGCATATATATTATAAAAACATGAGTTTAAAAATGAAATGCATGCATCCTAACATACAGTTGTTATGGGTATGCAATGTACTTGTAGTTATTCTAATAATACAATTTTTGCATCTGTAACTAGTGTTAATATATTTCTTAATATTTTTAATGCTACCTAAGAAGAAAGTAATAAGTTGTTATGTGTTTAATCTTAAACAATTACAAATGAAAACAATTAAAAATACTTTGTTATTACTTACATTATCCACATGATTCCAAACTGCCTTTAAATTAGTAATAGCTGTATTATTAAATGATTGTATAAGATTCCTCTGTATGGGTATAAAATTAGGATTTTTAACCTTGTACTCATTTGGCAAGCGAGATACATGGTCTATTATTTCCTTGTGCACATTTGAAGCCACTTCTAGCTTTTTTAGGACGCTTAAATTCACTGGTTTATTAACAGTGGTAAGGTTGTAGTAAAAAAATATATTGAAAGTAACTAACACAAGAAGAATTATTGAAAAGCCGAAGATATACTTCACTGACATTATTCATTATAATTTATTGCACTTCTTTATGCAGTGACAGCCTTTGCATTAATTTTGGTTGAAAAATCATTAAAAGCACCATTCATTTGTTTTAATATAAATATTATAACACAAACAAATACTGTTTTAAATTTTATTATGATATTATGTTAATGGTACATAGACACGTCTTGGTTTAGATTACGTATGAATAAATAAAGCTCGTCATAATTCTCTAAATTAACACTTCATTTATAAATTTTATTTAACCACTTATTGCTGATACAAACATATTCGAAACCACAGTTCGAAACATTAAAATAAAAATAAAAATGATTACACACAGACTAACAACGATGATTACAATACACAATTATTCTTTCAAAACTTGGCTAATGCTAGAAATCTCGTCATTTCGAACAGTTATATGCGCTAAAGCTAAACTTTACTCCTTAGTCTGTGAGCTAAACCAACAATTCTGGCATCTTTACCTACCGCAAAACTTCAAATGGGGTGGATGGAAACAATTTTTATTTTCAAACTTAACAATGTTGCCTGTGAGGATTAAGGTCCCTATGACCCATCCCACTAGCATTTTACGAGCATTGGCGTTTCCCCAACGCGACGCACAGTGGGTCGAAACGGCTATTTTTGTGACATAGGATTTTTTTTCGGATTTTCCAATTTTTTTTGACGCCAACGTTTTGATATTATCATTCCTTACACTATTCATTCTTTGTATTTTTTTTGCTTAACCCTATAATTTCGGCAAAAAAAATTATTTTAGGTTTTTAATGTATGGAACGCACTATAAAAACCTAAATTTCTACGAAGTCCTGCTAGATCCTGCGTTGAAACCTTATTTTTCTGAATCTTGGTCTGTTCTACTATACTTCTATACTTCGAAAGTCTGCATCGACCTGCAACTTTTTCAGTTATGCAGTTCGAAAGAAATGATAAAATTCAATATTTCCCAAAAGATTTTTTACAATTATCTTCAGTAAATTTGACACAAATGAGATAAATAATTAATCTAATAAATTAACAAATACCAAGGAAAACTTGTATATGTGCCGTGCCAGATTAAAAAAAAACAAATGATGGAAATAACTAAAAAATAATAATAAAAAAGGCTAGTATAAAGCCTATACCTATATACTACTCACTATCACTACTGTTTTGTAGATCTTCTAAAATACTCTCTACATTAATAAATTCTAAGTCTTCTGGTTTTGATGGCAAATGCAGAAGCTCTTTAGCTTTTGTTGAGAGAACCATAACATGTTTTTTTGTCATGCGTGATCTAAGACTTGTGATCTTTGGATCAGATGACAAAAGGAGATTATGTAAGATGTCCTCATTCGAAGATATCCTACTAATTTTTCGGGAATGATTTTCCCTATATTTTCGGAAGTCTTTGTTCCGTGCTTCTGCGGCTTCTTCCGACAGCTTTCCAATGGGTATAGCCCCAAAATGTTTAATTATGTCAGCCCCATGAACTAATAATTTATGTACACTGGAAGGCATATAATACCACGGATATAAATCAACATATAGTTTTGCGGTTTCGGTAGAAAATAAAGCGAATTTAGTAATATCAACACGCTCTCCAGACGCAATGGTTTGTAGAATGATATAAAAATTCTCTATCAACTGCTCATTAATGCCAGTGATACGTGCTGTCATGGCTGTATTTTTAAAAAATCTTCGAGCCGTATTACCATCATTAGTGGTGCCTGCTCCTTGCTTCACTATATCAATTAGCAAGCCACATTCTTCTTTAAATTCTTGTTGAATTGCAGACTTTCTGGTCTTCATTTTCTCTTTATCGTCACCCCTGCAGTTCCATTTCTTAATCTCCAAACGGTAAGCTATGTGGAGTAGGCACTCCATGCATCTTATCCACGCATGCAATGATGACAATCCATACTGGTACATTTCTTCATTCTTAGATCGCAGTTTGTGGGATTCCAAATTATTCATTTCTGTTGGTTTCGCTTTGCAAATGTCACAAACTGCTGTTGAAGTCTCAGAAAAGTATGAAGTTATTTTGCCGTCAATCATTGTCATCATTAATTCGTGGGCAATTTTCACTTTCCTAAATATAGATGGCTGGAGTGCCTCGATTTCTCCTGATATACCGGCTTTTATAGCTGCTACAGTAATTTGTGTTTCTTTTGTGAACGTAAACATAATGGGACGACAGTAAAATGTGGATGAACTTCGATCGTTTTCCCATAAAACCGTTCCATCATCATGTTGTAGTCTTATTGGAACAAGACTTGCCATAAATATACTGGAATCGTCCACGCCTACTTCAGAGATCTGCTTATAATTGCTTTGCCCCGAGGATCCATCAAAGCCCCATTTGCTGATAAGCTTCAGGTCAGTTGCAGAATCTAAATCGAACTCAATTGTATCCAAAAGCCTTGAGGCTGTCAAGTTGAGCAGAGCTTGCAATTTAACTGATGCCGTGCAATCACTAAATGTCATATCCTCCTTTCTTGGGTAACATTTCAATTTTGCTTCTTTTAATTTATAATAAGAAGGATACAATTGAAAGCCTTTTTCGCTTGCTGATTCTCTTAGGTTTATATATTGTGCCTTCGACAAATTTAGGGAAACAAGTAGCGCCAACGCTTTATCAGCAGTGTATGGAACATATTTTTTTGCATTCAAGCAATTATTCACTTTTGTTATATCTTCTGGATTTTTAAGTAAATGGTTTATTATATTAGCGATGGCTTCTTGTCCATTACATTTCAGTGTATTTGATGTAGCTGCAATTAATTCTTCCTTAGACAAATTATTTTGAATTTGGTCTACTCGTCTTCGTTTTTGTCTGTTGGACAAATCATCGAATGATTTTCTGGGACAAATCAAAGCTGTAGAAGCTTTCGATGTGGATGGAGACAGATTCTCAAGACTTAAGTCCTCTTCATGTCTTTCGTGTTCTTCATGTACTTCATGTTCTTCGTGTCTTTCGTTTAATTTTAGTCCTTTAGGCCAAATTATTTCACTTTCTAGCCAATCACCATTTTTTTTAATAAAGTTAGAAAATATACGATTGCATTTTTGCCATCTAGCTGTTATAGAAGAACAGAATTTTACACAAAACTTTTGAAGCACTACACTATTTTCTTCAGTTACGTTTATTTTCTGTTGCAGAAAATCAGAAAGTTTTTTGCTATCTGATAGAGATCCAAGCTGGTCTCTTAAAACAACAAACATATCGAGATTAGTAACTAGACCCTCCATGATACCGAAACAAGGATTCAAAATAAAATGGTATGGATCGTAGCACGGATAAATGTACATTAAGAACGAATTCAAAATATAAGTCATTTTATACCCTGGGCAATAAACAAATTTTATTGCCCTAGATGCTCTCATTAATGATAGAACTAAGTAAAAGGACAAAACATGTTTACAATCGATATCACGAGAATGTTTGTTTTGTTTTAGTTAATTAAAGACAATAAACAAACAGTAGTTGTAAAACAATTAACTAAATGCACCTGTAATCTCCAGATGTCATCAGTGTTAATGACTGAAAGTAATCCTTTGCCATCTGGTGGTCCATTTGCATTTATGATTTATTACTGTGTTTACGTTAATTGTGTAACCACATGTTTTGGGTACAACAACCAATTATGCCAATAAATATTTACTTATTTACTTCTATTGTGTTATTCTATTAGATTTTTATATAATAGTTTGTATATCCACAATGTTTTTGTCTTACTATCTTGTGGTTAAATTGACTTAAAATGTCAATTACAAAATTAGAAATAGTACTATTTTTACCATTTTTCCGATCCCTATAACTGGAAAAGTTGCAAGTCAATGCAGACATTCGAAATGTACAAGTAAAGTAGAACTGGCCAGGATTCAGAAAAATAAGGTTTTAACGCAGGATCTAGCAGGACTTCGTAGAAATTTAGGTTTTTATAGTGCGTTCCATACATTAAAAACCTAAAATAATTTTTTATGCCGAAATTATAGGGTTAAGCAAAAAAATACAAAGAATGAATAGTGTAAGGAATGATAATATCAAAACGTTGGCGTCAAAAAAAATTGGAAAATCCGAAAAAAAATCCTATGTCACAAAAATAGCCGTTTCGACCCACCGTGCGACGTAGCCATTAGAACGCATTTAAATATATACCAACAAACAATGAGGCAATTTTTTTAATATACAATGAATAAAAACTACAAGATGAATGATTTAAGTTGTATATTTCTTACATTCTTAAAGTAGATAATTTAGATGCATAACAAAATACCCAAGCCCATGTGATAATATTTATATTTAAAATATTTGTTACAAAAAGAGAGGTATTGTATCTACCTGTTTTTACCTCTGTTACTCCTTTACATTTACATTATCTCCATCTCGTTTCACTGATTTCCTGCGTTTCTGGTATATGTGCAGTATGTGCGTAGTGCGCTCAGATTTTGTTCGCAATGTCCGTTTCGTTATAGCCCAATGACCTAAGCTGGTTTAATATTTCTTCACTGGCAACTTTGCCGTTAGTCGGAAATGAATTGAGAAACCTTATGTATTCCGGCGGGAGGTTTGATTCGACGGCGCCAATAACGATTACCTGAAAAGAAAAATAAACCAAAGATAATTGCTTAGCCACTCTTAACTCTAACTCTTCAAAAACGTAGATATATTTTTGTTCGTAATATTGGTAGCACTGCCATATTAGTATTGTATCAGCCCATATACGTCCCACTGCTGGGCACGGGCCTACTCTTCAATCGATTGAGAGTGATTAGGCCATATAGTCCACCACGCTGGCCTAGTGCGGGTTGGCGGACTTACATACCGTAGAAATTCTTTTTGAAATCGCTATGGTATGCAGGTTTCCTCACGAAGTTTTCCTTCACCGTTAAAGTGCGTGGTGATTGACTATAAATACACACATAACTCCGAAAAGTTAGAGGTGTGCCCTGGGATGTGAACCCGCGACCACCGTGAACATGTAGGCAGCCGCGTCTGGTCTGTTACCAACAGGCCACCACGCACTTTATTACGCCATAATAATTAGTGCCACCTAATTATTATTTTACAACAAATTGCTATAAATTCCGTTGGTAACCGAAAGTATATTTAGTTATTATACACCTAAAACGAGTTTGAGTGAAATTCAACAGGCCTAAACTAATTTTTTTTCAAATTATTCGTTCATGTTGGACAATCAGCCTACAGGAGGGCAGAAAAACGTGGCACGGCACCACCATTTTTATTTATCTAAGGTTAATTGAAAAGGTTTAAAAAACCATATGAAAGGGCTGAGTGCAAGTGAATAATAACAGCCGTATGTATAAAATAGAGACCTTTGCTCAGCAGTGGGACAATATAGGTTACAAAAAAAATGTATAAAATAAAGATATACATTAATTGTCATATTACAAAATTATCATTATAAAGCGCAGTAAAAACTATTGTAGACCAGCAATCACGACGTAGGGACACTTGTTGGCTAAGAGTATCAGGGCTTATCTTGTTTCCTCCAACCATTAAATGTGTTCGTGTTTACGTTCCCTTGGCAAAGGCAAAGAAATACACTGATAGATAAGCTTGTGTGTGCAATTCACATATCACAGAAGTGAAACTCGAGGAAAATACCTAGCCTACGAGAAAATGCGATAACTACGGCGTATAAGGATCAAGTAGTATAGTAGTAGTATTAGATCTAGTATAAAGTATTAGTTCATTATTTTTATAATATTTTACTCCTCCATTCTTTGTCGCTCAGTACTCATATACTTCTGAGAATTCTTACGCATATTAATGACACATCTTTTAGAAAAACTCCTTCTTTTCTCTGTCGCCCTAATACTTTTTGTGTTTTGAGAAATATTTCGGATATTAATGACATAACTAAAATTCCTTCATGTATCTGTTGCCCTAGTACTTTTAGTGCCTATCTCTGTTTTGTGTCGCCCTTGCGTTTCATCGAATTCTCATATTACAACAGTGCTAAAGAAATTTCACTTCAAAAGATACATTTCAGTAAAGTTACCTGAAGATAAGTAATAGACGGGCGCCTTTCGACAGGAAATTCTTCACCTGGTGCCAGCTTGGATGGCTTCAATACTTCTTCATAAGTTCTGGCTACAACGCTAGTACCGTTTGGCAATTTTACAGTGACGTTCTTTGCAAAGTAAAAGTCTTCATCGACCCCTTCCTGTCTATGAAAAAAAAAACAAAGATTATTAATTTATGTAAAAAATCGTACCGTAGCACTACTACGCCACCGAGGCAGTCAATGAAGCAATTGACTGATGAACCTGAGCTCTTGGGTTTGAATCCCGTGTCGGGCAAGTGATATTAGATAAATACTTTATTTCATTCAACGTCGGTAAGGATAGGAAACTATACTAGTCATTGAGTATATGAAGGTACTTAATTACCTATGTTTTATCTTAATTATTTATACAATTAGAGTGTAATAATCTACAATAACATTTATACTCTAATAGAGGTTGATGTTCTATGCATTAATAAACATTTATAATTAAGTTTTCGGAGTTAACATGAAATACATTGAAGAACGACATTTCAATATACTTTATTATAGGTATCTATATAAGTTATGAGCGATTCTAACATGTATATACTTAATACATACATACCTAAACTTACGCGTTTTTCCCAGAAGGGTAGGCAGAAAGATGGTAGGCTACCAGGACACCCACATTTCGCCTTGTATATTCCGTCCCATGATGTGATAGGGGGCGAGCCTATCGACATATAGGGTACAAATGACTGACTCCGGGCTGATGATGAATAGAAAAATCCGAGGCAGTCATGCTTGTAATTATTTTATAACAAAGTATACGACTGATTATTTCTGTTTATAATAGCCGAAAGGTAAGGGTAAAAGTAATATTTTACCTGTCTAGGTTTTCCATATCGCTAATATTGAGAATCCACAAATCTCCCCACACAGTTTGGCCGGGATCCTCCACTATTGTCGCCACTGCTCCATGCCATAAGTCCGCATATATATTAAAATCTAATCTGTAATCCTGTTTTTATACAGTATATTATTTCTACCTGATATTTCTCATATACTAGGTACTCATTAGCTCGGTTTATAAATCTATATTTAAGTGACCTAAACTTCTATAATTACATAAATTAAAAAAATATTCTCTTATAAAACCAACTCGAGTTAATATTTTTTTTGAAATATCTCTACCTTTTCTCTTTTCTTTTGTCTAGTTTTTCTCAGTGTTTGCTTATAAGAGGTATATTTAGGCTTTAGATTTTAGATTTTTCCAATGGTCTGTGATCAAGCCCGAAACTTTTTAGAACAACTAGCGAAAACTATCTGAGGACTAAAAACCGGCAACTTACGGTTTCTTTTTTCCAGTACCTTGTTTGAGACTATTGATAATAATTTAACTTAATTATTTATGTACATAAAATAATTTAAATTCAAGATAATTCACTAACCTCAAGTTTAGCAATGCTATAGAACACTGCTGATGGATTGTTAATATGCAACCTCTTTCCTAACAAATTACTTCCATATGCGTAGTACATGAATGTACCATGACTATTGTCACTAGAACATACTATTTTTATCAATAAAATAAGTATTAAAAATAACATTTTCGAAAACATTTTAGTATGTGAATTAATATTAATTGAATATGCCGATATCGTATGCGATATATTACGCTGTTATGTCTGTACTGCACGTTCGCACCGAATGCTTCTTCTTTATCAGAATCTGTTTTAAATTAGGTACATGTGAGTACTAAGATGTTTTGATTCATAAAATTTGTTTAAAAATTAAAATCTGCAACTCGGCTACGGGAAATCGTGTTATTAATAACAACTTAATCATTTTGTTAAATATTAACGATTTTTACATTCTTTTAAAACCTGGTAGATTGGTATTCATAATATAATATTGCATTTTAAATGCTTTTTGTCTTTTGACTTCAGGTACGGCATCAAGTGTGTGTCATCCTTGGTTGAAGGATTGTTAATTTTTTTTGGCTTATCAATAAGAATGCTGTGATTGACATCGCACGATTACGGCATTTGAATTAGATTATGAAGATAACAATGGAATCTGCCGGAGGATTTATGTAGAACAAATAAACATGAATATGTAGTAAACAAAAAACAGACTTGTCTTACTCAATAAGATTGTTAAACAAATCAGTGTGTATGTAAGTAAAATGATTGTTTTCTAGTATGCGGATATACGTTCAAAATTACTATAGTAACACAACACGATAGTAACCACTTGTCCCTTCATATATTTATGTTCGTGAAGTCTCAATGATTTTTTTTTAAATATTTCTAAGTTATAATAGTCAGAATCAAGGAAGAATAATGTATACAACCTAGGGGTAGGGATGGTTGTAACAATTTCCACTGTTTTTATTTAGACATTTTACTCACTCACAGTACTACCAGTTGGGAACAAGTCTTAATAGATAGCCGAAAGACCAATAAACCATGTGTAGAATGAGTATTTTGTGATTTAATAAAGTTTGTGAGATATTACAAGAAAATAGAGAATCGTTACGTTCTTCCCTGGCCTCCCCTAACATGCTTGTGTCATTTTACCATGCTCTTTACAATATTATTATTAACATGTTCGATATGATAACAAGAGAAGTAAGTACAGTTAAAAGGTAAATAAAATAGAACATATAAAAAAATCAATATGTCAAATCAACATTAGTCACGGTATCATACCGATAAAATGTCACAACTTAACAAAATAACTAATGCGGCATGTGAACAGTTTGACAATTTAAAATTGTTTACTTCATACCCTCTGATATTGTTCTTAGGTCATTACCATTGGCCACGAATGCCCCAAACGTCCAAAAACAGCGGTAAGTTTGGGGCTTTCAGGCCTCCAACAATGGAAGGACCAGCAATGGTTTACCGCCGGGAGTATACGCGGACGTAAATCGGGGTGCCTTTCGCCCTGGGATCTCTTGTGCCGTCTTTAATGCGTGTGACGGTCACAGAGGGGTTTTTAGTCAATATGCTGGCATAGGTTTTGTTAGGGACCTAGCCCGGTTACAGTCCGCAGCGTGTCATGACACTGACATACCACTTTTGGCCTCCCCCAGGGTACCGAAAGGGGATCTTAATAGCTTTGCCTCTGGGACAAAAGAAAAGGTCATTACCATTTGTTGAAGCGGTGAACCGTGAAGGAACACTTATTGAAAAAACCTTCATATCTAAGAATGATTACTTTATTTATTTATTAACCTTTATTGTACACAAAGGCCTAAGAATATTTTTATGTCGTTTTCATTGCTTTTGACGTAAAAATTGTTTTTTTTTCTAGAAATAATATTATTTAAATAAAAGTACAAATTGCAGTCATATCGCTCTATGCAATATCTTTCAAACAACCAAAAGAGAAGAAGAAAGAGAGAGCGGTGTATAAAATAAAGTAATTACAAGAGGTTAGTAGCAATACGCCATATAATTGCAAATGGGGTCAATTTATACACATTCTTCGCTGGAGCCAGATAGTACTTGTCACTAGAGCTATGACAACAAAGGAGATCGGTCGATTTGGTCCAACTGCGGACAAGAAATTCATTATTACCAAAAAAATTGGCGTATTTTTTAGATTCATTTCTCTATTTACTTTTATCCTACACCATTTAGATTTACAAAAAAATGAGGATATCATGAAATATTTCTACCATTTTTGTATTTGTCAGCAACATTCATAGAGTTTACATCTGTCACGAGACTATTATCTGTCAAATTGCATTGTTTATTTCGTTGTGTACTAATGTGTATTTAAAATTGAATTTGAAAATCATATAATTTCGTATTGTGGCTGGATGTTGTGTTTATTCTCTACGGCGTCTCTTGCAGTCAATTGCTTACCTTGATCCAACCATACTATAGCATATAAATAAGTTAAAATGTTTATAAACGTCATGTAAGCAAAAGCTACGGGAAATCATTGATGCGCGCCTGAAGCCAACAGCTACGAGACACCGATCGTAAGGGCGCAAAGGCTTACATGATCTGTAATGTCTGAATGGATTCATTCTCAATCATTGTTTAATTTTTTCATTATTGTGTACGGTAGCTTCAGATATTTTTTAAACTAGCGCATGACAAAGTGAATAACTACATACAATAAACCTCATGATTCTCGCCGCAGTGTGTCAATGAGTAACACGTGTGTCGCGAATATTTCTTTTTCCTTATCTTAAAACGATAATTATTATTAGTTTTTTTTTGTAATCGGGTACGACTGTGAATTATTATTTTAGTTGTTTGTGCTGTTTCTTATTCTATACGGTATTTATAAATAAGTGTTGTGTGTGTATTTTTGTTATAGTGATTGTTTTTGTTTGTTAACTTGGTAAGTCATAATGAATCATGAACGAAAGAAACCTCCTGATCCTCCCGACATTACTGTACCGTTATCCCCAACCTCATCTATTCCTCCTTCTTACCCCAACAATTTAAGCCCACTTTCGCAAATTGCGGAAGTTGCATCTAGCTTGCTAGAAAACGTTAACTCTGCTTCCCATACAAACGTTTCAAACAAACGGCCGGCAGATGATGATAGACAGACAGATATCCGCCCATCGAAACAGTCGAAAAGTTATATCGGACGTACCAGATATAATGCCGAAGATAGGGCCCCTTTTCTAGTTCATGTATCACGTATTGAATCCCAACCTAATTCTGGCACCTTTCTGCATCCAGTAACTTTCGGCCTTTTTCTACACAACCAAAACATCCACAATATTGTAAGAGATGGCGTCAAAAGAATAGGGAGAAATCGTGTTTCTGTTGAGTTTGCTTCTCCTCAGGATGCGAATTCCTTCCTGACAAGTACAATTCTAGCGAAACACAAATATACTGCCTCTATACCGACCTTCAATGTCACCAGAATGGGAGTTGTGTCTGGCGTACCAACGGATATGACTGAAGATATGGCCAAGCAATATATAACCGTTCCACCAGGATGTGGACGTATTCTGAAAATTAGGCGCATCAATAGGAAAGTCACCAAAGACGGGGCTTCAGAGTGGAAACACACTGAAACCTGCGTTATCACTTTTGATGGACAAGTCCTTCCTAAAAGAGTTTACTGCTGCTACACATCCCTCCCGGTTGAACGGTATATATATCCTACAATTCAATGTCGGAAATGCTGTAGGTACGGCCATGTAGAAGATATGTGCAGGTCCAAACCTCGCTGCAGTAAGTGCGGGCAGGACCATCCTGGCAGGGGTTGTAATATCTCGGAGGGTGATGCTTTCTGTGTGCTGTGCTCCGGTGTGCACTTTGCAAATAGCAAGGCATGCCCGGAATATAGCAGGCAGAGATCTATTAAAATTACCATGGCAGAGAAAAATATCTCCTATGCTGAAGCCAATAAAATGACCCCTGTTACTTCGTCCGCACGTAGTTACGCAGATACCCTCAAATCTCCCCAATCCCAAGTTCCTCTCTCCTACCGCAAAATGGTTTCTCGACAAGCTAGGACCCATGTACCCTTATCCCCGTCTTATGATAAGGCTACTCATAGTAATATTGTTAACACTCCTAAATCTTCACAGCATAATGGCTGTGCCCTCAATACATCCTTAGACCCTACCACTATTGATATAATTACCCAAATTTTAACCTTACTCCTATCTACGAATACACCCCAATTCCATAATTCTCCATCATCCCAACAACCGTCCAACATTGCCCATGAACTATTATCAATGTTAATTAATTTTAAAAATGGCTTCCCCCCAAGTATTCCTCCAGTGGAATGTGAGGAGCGTGCTACATAAGAAGCACGACCTCATATTTCTACTTAATAAATTTAAGCCATTGGCTTGTGCTTTGGCTGAGACTTGGTTACTTCCAAGCCTTAGCTTCCGTGTACCACAGTACAATACTTTCAGATGCGATAGACCTGATGGTTACGGAGGTTCCGCCCTTCTTATAAATAACAGAACCCCTTTTATTACGTCCCCTATAGCTCCCTTTGTAGGCAATATGAATATAATAACGGGCAGAGTTGAGGGCATTACCATGGTCTCAATTTATATCGCCCACCCCGTTCGTGACCTTCTCCCCACAATCAAAACAATCCTTGAAAATTTAAGTAGACCCTTATTGATTATGGGTGATTTTAACTGCCATCATTATAGATGGGGCTCCGATCATTGCGATCCCTTCGGTGCAGGATTGGTAGACATCTTGGACGACCTTGATCTTTGCATTCTTAACAACGGTTGCTCCACTCGCAGAGTCTTACCCGGTCAACGAAAAAGCTGCGTTGACCTCTCTATTTGTTCCCCGGACATTGCTGCATCTGCCTGTTGGCAATGCACAGACCTGACACATGGAAGTGATCACTACCCCATAATCATCTCCTTCGCTCATAGAACGTATTTAGAAAAAGCGTTCCCTCCTTTACTAAAATATAACTTATCAGATCCAGACTGGTCAAAATTCGCATCACTTTTAGAACCTAAAATCACAGCACTACCTAAAATAAATGACACAAATTTCAACATTGATAACTCGCATGTAGATACTTGTTTTGAGCAATTTGTGCAGGCCTTAAACTCCTGCGCTGATTCCTGTTTCCCCATTAAAAATAGTAATAGACACAAAATCCCATCCCCACCATGGTGGGATCGGGAATGTACCTTAGTTATCAAAGAACGTATCACGGCAGAGAGGAAATACAACAGTGATATGAGCACCCAAAATTTGCTGAAATATAAACAGATTTATGCAAAGTCTAAAAGACTGTTACGGAGAAAGAAGCGCACTAGTTGGATGAACTTCTGCAACACTTTGTCACCTTCAACACCCCCTACCGTAGTTTGGAGAAAAATAAATAGATTTAGATCTGGATGCTCTCCCTCACTTTCCTCTACCATTTCCCGGGAGACTGCCAACCTGTTCTTTGATAAAATTGCTCCCCCTTATGTACCTTCGTTACAAGAATCTTACATCCTCCCTGTATTTTCATCTGACGATCCACATGATGCCCCATTCACAATGGAAGAACTTGAATTGGTCCTTAGTAGTGTCCGGGACTCTACTCCTGGTGCTGATGGACTACCTTATTCTTTTATAGTTCATTCTGGCATACAGGCAAAAAAATATTTTTTAGAATTGTTAAATTTTTCTTATTATAGTGGTCTAATTCCCAAACATTGGAAGTTACAAATTATTATTCCAATCTTAAAGCCAGGTAAACATATAGATGATCCTAACAGCTTTAGACCAATTGCTCTGTCATCGGTTCAAGCAAAAATTATGGAGCACCTAATTAAAAACAGATTGGAATGGATTGTGGAGTCGAGAGACTTGCTCCCAAACTCTCAATTTGGATTTCGGAAAGGACTAGGTACTATGGATAGCGTTGGAGTGTTAGTCACAGACATTCGACTCGCCCTCTCCAGAAATGACTCAGTGGTTGCTTCCTTTTTAGACGTATCGTCTGCATATGACAACGTCCTCCTTCCCATTCTCAGGCAGAAAATGCTTCAGCTGAGATTCCCGGCAAGGATGGTTCAGTGTATATGCCTTATGCTTACGTCAAGGTCACTGATCCTTAGAGTCCCTGGTGAGCATTTCGATCAAAGATTAACTTGGAAGGGCTTACCTCAGGGCTCGGTTCTGAGTCCTATACTATATAATCTTTATACGGCAGATGTTGGTACATGTCTAAATTACAATTGCCACATCCTTCAATATGCCGACGATCTGGCCTTGTATGTAAGTAGCAACTCAATCCATGATGCAGGATCCTCCCTTTGCCTCTCTCTCCAATCTCTGAATCGTTGGCTTCTGAGACACGGCCTAAGCCTTTCTGCCCAGAAAAGCTCTGTGGTTATATTCTCCCGGAAAAGACAAATCCCATCGATACAAATGGACATAGACGGACAAGATATACCGATTGTCTCTAAGGCCAAATTTCTGGGCGTATATTTGGACTCCAAATTGACTGGTGTAAGCCACATTAACCATTTAATTAAAAAATGTGAACGGGTGATACCCATGCTGAAGGTACTAGCTGGTGTTTGGTGGGGTGCTCACCCATTCACATTGAAGTTGGTCTATAATGCTCTAGTACGAAGCATAATGGATTATGGTACGTTCCTTATGATTCCATGCAACAAGGGAGCGCTATCTGGCCTGGACAGGGTGCAAGCTAAATGCCTCCGGATTATATCTGGATGCATGAAGTCCTCTCCAATTAATGCTCTGCAAGTTGAATGCTCAGAGCCGCCGTTATCTTTGAGAAGACAATGTCTTGCCACTCGCTTCTGGAGTAGAATTAGTGGCAAAGATTTCCATCCCCTGTATGAAAACATTACTAAATTAGATCAAATTTGCCATGAATCTACTTTTTGGATTCATAAAGAAATTCCCCTTTATCTCCAATCTTATCGCTCTTTTAAAAATTTAGAGGGGTCAATAATTAAATCACATAGACTCCCACTATTTAACTTCCAATTCGAAATCCTTTGCTATAGTCCTAAGATCTTCTTAGATATTGGTCTTTCTAAAAGTACTGTGTCAGCGGATCGGATTTTTAATGCATTGGTTGGAGAACACTGGCATGATTTTCATAGATTCTTTACTGATGCATCCAAGGTTACATATGATGATTATACAGGTGCTGCTGTTTACTATCAAAATTCAAAAATTATCCTGCAATTTAAATGTCCCAAGGAATCCTCAGTCTACACAGGAGAATGCATTGCTATCTTAGAAGCGTGCAGCTATATAGAATCCCATAATATCAATAAGGGTGTTATATTCACGGATTCGCTAAGCTGTCTTAAAGCACTGGGTCAAAACCCTTTCAGGGATAGACTTCACAGCTCTCTGCTTTTAGAAATTAAAAAATGTCTATACTCTTGTTCAAGGAAGGGCAAAGTAGTGCATTTAACATGGATTCCGAGCCACTCAGGTATAGGGGGTAATGAGTTTGCAGACAGGCTAGCGAAAAATGCCATTTCTTCAGAATCATCCGATCTGAAACATTTTACCCATTATACCTATGATCTACTAAGCCTTCCTCAAAGGAAATTGCTGTCTTTATGGCAAGAACACTGGAACGATTCTGCAAAGCAAAAAGGCAGACATTACTATGCGATACAACCAAACATACCACCTAAGCCCTGGTTCTTCAAATTTAAAACAGTGTCCAAACCTGTAATCTCAACCATTTGCCGAATTCGTATAGGCCACTGCTCTTCCCCTGTATTCTTGAACAAAATCCGGGTTCGGGACTCGTCTCTATGCGAGTGTGGGTTAGATGAGGGTTCTTTGGACCATATATTCTTTAACTGTCCAAGAAATACTTCCTCATTTGATCTGTACAGTCATATAATATCTTTAAACATTCCCGTCCCTATTAACTTCTCTTCTCTTTTGACCCACTCTTCTCCTCGACTTTTTGAAGGTTTGATTACCTTCATTAGTTCTAACGTAATCAGACTGTGATTCTTAAATTTGATATGTGTTGTACTGTGGTGCACCTATTTTATTCAATGTTTTAACAATTATATATTAATATTTCAATGTTTTAATTTTATATATATTTCGTGTCAATGTGTTTGTTTCAGTTTACTAACTTCGTCGCCAAAATTTTATACATAAATAAAGTTCACTGTCGAACCAACATTAATATTATAGTAGGTAGTTGAAACAAATATTGTTAAACACACGAGTTCTCATCGCACATCTGACATTGGCAGAATTGTCGACACCGGCATCAGTTGCCATAGAGGGGAAAAAAAAAAAAAAAAAAATAAACCTCATATCAAAATAATATACTTTTAAATATTCAAATGTGTTTTTCTGTCTTCCTTGATAAGCTTACGTACTTTATAATAATGTATATTCATACTCATCCCAAACTTAAAATATAAGCCAACTATGATATTACGTATTCAGATAGTAGAAAATGGTAGATTTTGTAAAACTTTAAGAGGATAAATCTTAAAAACCCCGTATCCTAGCTCAAGAAGACTATGTCTTATTTGAAGGATAAAAAATCCTTATTATTTAATTCTATGTCTCATTTGTCTCCCCCATGTTTCCACTACTAGGCCCAATATTCATAGGAAAACGACCAATCTCCTTTGTGTGCCACAATATTAATTGCATAGCGGGCTAGTGTAGAATAAGGTTAAAAGTCCAAACATATAATCTTTTATATCATAAAGTTTATTACCTATACCTTTTCTTTATTTGCCACATATTTTATACCGGGTATATCAAGACCGCGACCGAAAACGAAGCCGGGTGGTAGTTTTAGTGCCTATAGACAAAATGCAACTAAAAATTTCGCAAAATAAGCGATAGATTATGTTTTACAATTTTTTAAAAATCATTGTTTTTGGGTGGTAAATCCTTAGTTTTTGCAAAAATAGTAATTTTAACCCTTACATATCATTGCTTCTTTAAAGATAAAAAGGTGTACATCATTGTTTTGGAATAAATATGTATTTATCACCCAAATACGACGATAAGTAAAAAATTACCAAAAAAAAGTTTACGATTTTTTTTGCGAAATTTTTAGTTGCATTGTGTCTGAAGTCACTAATACTACCACCTGGCTTCGTTTTCGGTCGCGGTCTTGATATACCCTGTATATTAAAATGCACCTTTTACTTATGATGACCTCTCAGGTAGGTGGGTACTCGGTAAGATCTAATAACTTTTTAATTTGGATTCAAAATTGTTCCTCATGGCTCTTATGTGATAAAGGCTACACCAATGAAGTCCTAAAACATGTGTATGAAAAATAAGTAATTGGTAATCATTGAGGTATACAGGTTGTCTGTTGGTAGTCTATGGTATAGTAGAATCCGTTAATTGTGTCTCCGTCTATATTGTCCTATATCCTACCATTAATATGACGTAATAACACAGTGTTTGTTGGTTTTCATAAAAAAATCATGATACTAAAGTTGGATATAAGGACTTCGCTTATACTGACATGTCGCTTATTATGACCCATTTTTAATCAATTGTGTCCGGGTATAGCCGGTTATAGTGAACGACCGGCAGTTTTCTGGAGGCTCACGTGACGAACGACGACGTTCATAGTGCAATATTCAAAATGATAATTGACCTTGGCGATGCTATCCCAATATAATATGTATTTTAAAAACATTTATAAAATATTTAAGTTCATAGCAAAATGTAAAATACAACGCCGTCATTCGGCATCATATTTGTTGTGACAAAGAAGTGAAAGAGCACACACAGTGCACAAAGGAGATTTATCTTAGACGGTGGAGTTGTAGCCGGTCGGTGTAAAACTGCATTTGAATGTGTTTGTGCCTTGTGGGCACGTTTGCCAGGGGGTGAGGGGGTGAGCGGGGTGTTTGTCGCCGATACTAACGCGATTACGCCCAATCAGCAGCGTCGCCGCCCTAATTGGGCGCTCCCGATGCGAGGGCGGCGCGTTTTTTAACAACGTACGCAAACACGACGCCAGACGGAATCGAATGCTGCATCTCAAGCGGTGCTAACCTTACAAATGTATTTATATTTTCCGTGTTTTTTTGCATTCAATACAGGAATTTTGTCAAATATCACTTAGTAACGTAAGTATTTTAGAGTCGTACTGAAAGAAACCCCGTGTGTATACAATTGTGACAAAATTACAAACGGCAACCTTTTTTAGTCAATTTCGAATAGTTTCTAGTGAAACGATTAACACTTATTTAATTGTAGAGACTGATACAAAATACAATAAACAAAGTAAGCTAATCGATAAAATTACAAAATAGTAAATTCTTGTTCATCCAAATGTTGCAAGAAATCGTTCAATACGATATGGCCACCCATTGTACCATATTTATTTATGATCATAGTTAAGATTGACAAAATTGTATTAATATATAAATATATAAATTGGAAATATTGAGTATTACCAAACAGTTTCCCAGTGTGATAATACAGAATCCATGCTATAAATCAGATTTACAAATGAAGAAATAATATCACTCGTTGATCCGCGCGCCGACCTCCCACCTCCGACCCCGCTGTGATTTATCATTATTGTTCAACGATCACGTAAAATCATTCCATATCAACATTTATTTAGGAACTATCATCTTTCTAATAAAACCATGTGAATTATGTCTCTGTGTATGTGTAGTTATAAAAGTTATGTATAAAAGAATAATAAAAATCGAATCACCCAGTATCAAGTTATGAGGTAACATATACATATATAAAAAATACAGTCGAATTGAGAACCTCCTTTCTTTTTGAAGTCGGTTAAATTTGGTAATGACTAGTAGTAGCGGCTTGTATATGTTAGTTAAAGCTTGTATCTCCGAGACCCGGAGAGATAGCAACGTTGTGTTTTACAGTCATTATCTAAACACTTATTTTCAAATACAATTAATTTGCATATCAATACCGTCGCTAATTATTTTATTTAACACGACATTGTTCACATTATTCTACGAGTAAAAATTGCATATAACTGGTGTTTATCACATAAAACTAATAAGTACCAACTTGCTTTACATTAAAATATAGTAAAAACGTGTAATGAAAAACAAAGTTTCTCGTCTAATATTTATTTATATAAGTACATAGCTATGAACAGAGCATGTCTAAAATTTTAAACACGTGCTTATTACCTATAATGTTAAATTATATTTACAATATTATATTCAGAATAAAGCCGAAAGTTGCTTTTCATGGTAACAATCTCAAAGATGTGTTTCTAACTATTCTCCATAATGACATAGGAGAGTTACTTACCACTAGGCAAGATTTACAGAAGCAGATTTACCCACATACATATGAGTAAAGAAATTAAATATTTCGAAATTAATTTATAAGATTCATAATACTGGCAGAAAACATTGATACGAAACAATTTCATATTGTGACTTAATATTGCACGGGATAATTTGACCCCTGAACAAGCAGATAGCGAAAAAGTAAAAACATTTTTCATCACACATTAAATACTTATAACCACTAAGCGGGTATGCAATCTATCAAATTATGTAATAAAATTAATCGTGCTTTGTTCAATGGCATTATGTCCATAAAAACATAATTTTGCAAACATAATCGATATTGTTACACTTAATCTTATAGTTGAAAATGTTGATTTCAAATTTCAATGAACACTTACATGAATAAGCTTAAAACTACGACATGAGATCTTCCTTTCCGACACTCGTACACTTATCACAGCTTATTAATTTACAAATATTTCACAGTCCGATTTACTCCTTTGGTCATTTATTAGATTTTTATTTATTCATTACTTCAATTTTTTATACATCAGCACTAGATATAAGCGAACAGTTTTATTTCACACACATCCTACAAGTACATTAAACAAAAAAAAATATTTCGCGTAACAAAAAAAAAAGAAAAAAAATGAAAAACATTCACATATTTCATTTAGATTTTAGTGTCATGGAAAAATCGGAAATAACTATTAATAATTTTTTTAACAGTTTTTTTATATTAATGTTAACGAAATATACTTAGCAACAACACTTTTACCGTATACATTTCCTCTTCATAAAGGTGAACTTCGATGTTAGCAATACTCTATGGGGACATTTAACAATGGAATGATATTAAGAGTAAAGGGTTACTCATCCGCGGTGGAGCGGGGCTATGCGTCCGTGGGTGAAGACGTGGGTGAGGCGGGGACGGGCGGCGGCGACGTGGCTCGCGCCGCGGCCAGCGCTGCCGCGTGGCGCCGCGCCTTCAGCCTGAGGTCGGCTATGGAGGAGGAGCGGCACCGCGCCGCTAGAGCTGCTAGACTGGCATACGGCGGGCAAAGGGCTGCAGCTGCTGCAGCCGCTGCGCTCGCGTACTGTCGACGAAACCATTACTATTAGAACAATATTGATATTACGAACAATGATTTAGGTAGAGTCAGCTACCACGACTTTTGACGTTATAGGAAAACGTCGTGAAGACTGAGGAAACTTGGATACCAACGGTACCATTTTATACGAATTTTATGGTATGTAAATTCCATAAAACTGCAAAAAGCCAGCATGCTGATCAATGGCTCTAGCCCCCTCAAAAGAACTGGCATTTTTCTCGGAGTCCCGTCCTCAATAGTGGGCGTCCTAAGTAGGATAAAACATTATACCGACCTGATGAGCAGCAGCAGAGAGTAGTGCGGAGTCGAAGGGCGCGAAGGCAGCCGAGGGCGGCGGGTGCGGCGCGAGCGGCGGCAGCGGCGGCGTCGGCGGGGGAGGCCGGGGTACAGCAGACAGCCGCGGCACGGACACGTACGGCGCCACTCGACAAGGCTCTAGTGGAGTACCACCACCGCTGACTAACAGACCTACGGAGTAAAATCAAAAATAAATAATAGTAGTTTAGGGTAGTCGCCATCCGGCCTGATATGAATATTCTATGACCAATAGCAAAACATTGCTTTACGTGGATTTTCTGTGAGTCATAGTGTATGTAGCCACCCTGGCCGAGCCGATCCTTTTGTACTGCAGTCCTCTCTGTAGCATTGCTCAACCACATTAAAAAAGCACCCTACTTTATTAATTCCTTATACAAAAGGACTGATAAGAACGTCTACAATATGTAAGTGAATATTAAATAAATGTAGAGTCATTTCGCCCCGTCTAACACCTCCATCAACATCGATGGTAACACAAAAACCATAGTTTTTTATAGATGCAGAAAACCAGTTATTTATCAACAGCCAACATCAACGTAAGAAAAGTAGTTACAAGTTAATCCAGGCAAGCATTTGACAGAGCTCATCGATCCGCAATCCGCGTCTATTGGCAGAGATAAACGAGCGAGCCGACGCGGCCGGCGCGACTCAAATCCGACCAAATCCGTTCCCGAACTCCACTTAATTAAATTGATATTTAAGTAAAGCATAATTTGCTCGTAAATTAAGAGAGATTCGTTGTTTATAGCCCGCCCGTCGGGCGAAGTAGGCAATTAATAAATTAATGCGGATCTACCCGACTGAGGTGTTCTGCGGGCGGCGTCTAAAAGATTCATTAATTTAATTACTCTTTACCTAACACTGTCTCTCGATTAAAGAAGACACGGCTTTATTACTTTGCTACTGTTTATTTTACGTAGAAGTCTGGAACTCTTTGAAGAGTTTCGGACTAATTAATAACGGGTTGTTAAGTATGTAAGCCGTAAGGCTATGATATTGTCGTTCATTATTTATAGTTACTGTTATCTAAAAATCCTACACAATTATGCCTCATATGGGTACATATCAAACAAATGAATATCTTCATTCTTTTCCGATTTGATGAAATATTTCTAAGATAAACGGTTTGAAGTGGAAAAGCATGAACAACATATTTAGTATAAAGAAGTTTCATAAGAACTAGTTATTATAAGTTAGGTCGCCTTGAGAATATAGGATCAAACCTATGACTTCACACATGTAGGTACTAGTTTACTCGTTACACAAAATAATCGTTATGTATTAATATTTAATAGCGAAGTATATGACAAATGAATGTAAAAAATTGTGGCTGTATATTAAATAAATATTGTAATTCTTTTTAATATGTTAAATATTTTGTAAAATATTCCTACGATTTTGTGAGGGACCTACGTATCTATTGTGTAATGTGCGAACTTTTTCAAAAAATTTACTAAGTTTTGTAGATTATGTTAAAGTAGATCACGTGTTGTATGTTAAACATAAGGAAGTTTCGCGGGAAATGTAGTGTATGTGGCAAGAAGTCAGGACGGGAGGCGCGCGAGGGCGGGCGCTGCCAGCCGCCACGCGCGCCGCTCACTGTAAATCAGATCCTCTCCGGTCGCCGTCGGCATTATCAAAATGGATGCTCCCCGCGTGTATGAGTTATTTCCATATTTGACACCGAATTACTTTCCAGAAGTGCTGACATAAATATACAAACTGCGCGTCCGGCTGCGCGCCGCACGTCGCCCTTCGCCCTTGCGACCGCTGTACATTTATTTGATTAACTCTGAGTTGTTTAATTTAATCGAATTATAAGGTAAGCTGGCGCGGGGCGCTTCGCCCTCTCTCTCTCGCTTATTTTAAAACACTCGGAACATCTTTACAGCGGTTTCTGCGCAATAAAATATCGCCACCCTCGGCGTGCGCGAGCAACTTTACAATTTTATGAACAGGGCAACAATTAAGAGTCGGTGTATTCTTTTTTCTTCAAATTTCACGGCTGCTGTGATTGTTTTTATAGCAGATACCGCGCGCGCGAGATTCATGTCTTCGTTAAATATGAATTCTTAATTTTATGAAGATTCAGCTCCTCCTTTTCATGATTTAATGTAAGGCGATGCAAAATTATTGTTTGTTTTGAAAAACTGCATGCAACTTGAGTTTACTGTCCATGTTTCACTATGTACGAGAATAAATTAAGCACCTCCAATTTTTATTATACTTATAGGTGCAGTTGGCACACAATTAAGGTGGACAAGAGACATTGACACGATTTAAATATGTAACATGTATTAATAAACCTACATACTGTAGATATTTCTACAAAAAAATCTGTAGTCAATGAAGTCCACTCACGCACCATATGTCAGCGTATTGGACTATGACGTTAGCTCTCTCACTGTCGATTGCAGATGAGTGCCGTGCTCAACAGTTGAAGCATATGACCAGATATAGATATACATTTTACAATAAAATGTTAACACATCAATTATGGTTTGAAATTAAATTAAATTATATCATGACGCGTAGGAATCAGCAATATGACGCCACAAACAATCGTTTCAATCAATAACGAAATCGGTGCTCGGCGTGCTCAGCTAAATGGGCATAACATAACAAATAACCGTTTCATTTCACTTTGTATGATTATTCCCGTGTTAGAGGGGGCGGCGCGGGGTGAGGCACATAAGTTAATAAGACATTTAGCAGGGGACGGCGGGATTGCGTCCGAATGGCTCCCTCGGGGAATCATTTTATTCGATTCCAGCGGGCGGCTTTTTTCCGCTCCACGCTCCGTTTAGCGGTTCCTGAGCACTAGTGCTTTCACAATCACGAGATAGTGCGATGTTCGCGAGTAATGCGCAGTCACATCTCATTTGTTCCGAGGACCTTATGAGCGGAGACGTCGCTTCACCGCAGAACGAGTGACGCCGAGTTACATCTCGTTTCTATATCATGTTAGTGGCGATGTGGGACAAACTTAACCATTAATTAATTTTGATACGTTATGAGATCTTATATTTTTTTTACAAAATAATTATTGTTCTTACAACGAGTAAGTTTAAAAAAAAGCTTAAAACACTAACACTTATTCAATTATTAATAACTAGATGAACAAATAAAAAAATAAACTGACTCGTCATATATGGTAATAACTATTTAAGTAAAAATAAAAGGTAGATAAAAAAAATGGTAAGATTTTTGGGAAAATTAAGCCGAGGACAACGTCACTGTTGCAAGTATCAGAGCAGATCAGTCAGTCAATCGCTAAGTGCGTTGTGCAATTCGTACAATTTATCGGCCGGGGCGTACCTCGGACGGGTTTTTTACCGAGTTTGCGCGGATTCCCGGCCGGCTCGCCGTTTTAATTATTCATCCGCGTGAGTTATGGTCGAATTAAAAAACTGTTAGAGTCGGACCGGCGCCGGCGGGAGCGGTAATCGAGTTAGACGAAGTCATGGAGAATACATAATGCTGTAGTACCGAATACCGACGTGGAGAGTGCGGGTACTCGGTGCCTTGCAGTGTGCAGTGCTGAGTGAGCTGTGAGTGCAGAGCCGAGTGCGAGTTTCTGCGGTGGGTCCGGCGCGCTCTGATGTAGTGCAGTTTCCGCACGAGCGAATTCATTGCGATTACACAGCGGTGCCAACTCGCCGGCAACTAGTTTGCCAGAATCATTTGCAATTTGTAGTTTTCAACTACATTAAACAAGGAATCTATTTTGAATATGAATCTTTGAGGTCGGCACATTTGTTTGTGTTAAGACGAGCTCGGCCATTAAATGCGTTAACGATGTTATTTTTATGTTTATGCAAAATAGTTTATAACGTTGTTATCCTGATGTAGGATTATATCTTTACATATTTCTGTTATACATTTTAATAATAGTTTTTATTCTGTTTTAAACCCTAAAATTAAATACGTCGAGCACCACTTGAACGAGTTTGAAATGTAGGACTTTTAAAAATCAATTTTATAAGACTGGAGATATGATATGTCATATTACCGAACATATACCCTTTAACAATCGAATTACTTATACATTATATATGTATCTTATCGTGTGCCAGCCGATCAATAAATGAATACAGCCAATAATACACCCAGCAGTCGCACTATAGCCTGACCATACGTTAATAGCAATCAGTTTTGTGTCGCGGGCATCAAAAACATTCATACACTTTTTGTTCTTATAATACCCAAATAAAACCAATATTTGTGGGTACCACACACTTTACTTTACTTTACGTGGTGCTACAAACGATGCTTTGTTAAAAGAAAATATCTACCTTTATGCATCTGGCTTTCGTGTTTTCTGCACTTAGCGCGACGGTTCTGGAACCACACCTGAAACAAATAACAAGTTAGTAGGTTGGTCTTATTTTTATCTTGAAATATAGCTCCATAACAAGTCGAACATGAAGAGCGGAAATGTCCTAGTAACAGTGTAATTCACAATGAGGCAACAACCTCGTTAGTTTTTATATTTATTTTTATAAAGATTTTTTAAGTGTTTTGGTTTCTTTTTTTCTGCCATCAACATTGAAAGACATTTCTGCCATTCAATAAATATTGAGCATTATATTAAAGTAAACACGCATGATGGGGCAGGGGGCTGGTCCTTACAGGAGTAATAGGTACGAAAAGTCATCATTCACAGTTCATGTGTGATATATGATGTCACACTTTCAATGAGAGTAAAAAAAGCGTTAGGCATCCCTGTGCTTAGGACACGTAATTTGCAAGGCAATGATTAAAGGAAAATCGTTGTTGTTTGTTTTGTAGCAACAGGGGTTAAATTCCGTAAGTATATGTATATAACCTGATAATCGTAAATTTCCACGAGCATAACGTTTTTAACATCAATTTTTTTTTATCTAGCCTTATTAGTTAACCTTATTGAGATCTACTTAGAGACTGTGTAATAGCATCTAAATTATACCTGCTAAACAAATAAAAAAATGTAAAATGGTAAACACTTTCGCATATTCAATTTGCTACGATATTTGCTACGGAAGCCTACGCAACGTAGCATTAATGCGCAGCACTCCGAAACAGCTGATTGATGATCCCATGCAAAACAGACTTGATTTACTTATTTGTATTCAATGTAGTTTTGATAATTGTTTAAACAAACAGGGGAACGTAATCCCGTCTGGTGGGTACAGTAATAATCGCGTTACAGCGGCTCACACGTAGCGAGTACCCGGGTATACCTACTACCCACTACCCAGTACCCATGCAAGGTAGTTAGTGCAGTACGCGACGGCAAATAAGGATAACCGCATTAGCGAGTAGGGCACGTGCCGCGTTGATTGCATGTTGCAACCGAAAGTTAATAGAAACTACTGGAAATCACGTCATTATCATTATTGTTATACGCGCTGATACAATGGTAATGTAAATATAGAGTTTAGAATCTATATTTTAAAATGGGCATTAAAAAAATTATGACGCCAAATAAATTATTTATGTTTTGTGAGAACAGTGATATCAATTTGTTTTAATCAATTATGCCTATCTTCGTGAGTTTGATGATGAAAAAGTATTTGTCTAAATTAAGAATCCGCTTAATGGGTGGCAATGACTTTTAGTATACAGTAACATATAAAATTGTCTGATATTTAGACTAGAACTAATTCTTTACTTTACTGGGACGCAACAAATATGAATAAAATTTCCATCATGAAAGTCTTCTCTATCGATCATCTATCGATGAAATTGCATCGAATGTAAAGATTATTTCGAAACATGAAATAATTTTTAATCCATAATATTTACACTATATTTTGTATTAAACAACAAAACAGCGTTTTAGCTAATGTTTAATGAAATCTATGTGAGCATGCAGGGCGTGTTTAATGTTTAGTGTGTAGTGTAGTGTGCGGCGCGGCGCTCGCTGGATGACGACCGATACGCTAACTAGGGGCGAATTCATTAGCTCTGATTAAATTACACAATACGCCTTTACAAATAAACAATACAGCGCTGCTTCGTCTAGGCTACGCTTTAGGATTCCTAGATTTGTTACTTAGAGACTTTAATATGGAATATGGTAATCAAATCTAATTTTTGCCGTTTAACCCCAAAAGAACTGCAGTTGTTAGGGATCGAGAATTATTGAAATGGAGGAAAGAGCCCTTTGCCCAGAAATAGTATGTAGGTAGGTCATAAGTAAATAAATAAAAAGACGTACCGTATTTAGTTGTGATTTTTCAGAATTTATCTTAGCAATATTAGATACGCAATATTTTTCACGTTGGCCTGGAAATGCCATGTTTCCTGGTCACTAACATCAAAAGTAAGTATACATCTTCTAAATGGGAAAAAGGACCATGAGAACAAAAAAAAAATAAGCTAGGTACTTAATTAATGAACTTTGATAAGTACTAAGACCTGTCGGAATCATTTGAATCCTTATTATTTGATTACACACCTACTATAAATTCTTAACATTGGTAAATAAAATTTGAATTCCGAATTACAAGACACACACACACACGTAAAAATAAAAAAGAATAAATCTCAATAAATCCAGCAAGCGTTTCAATAAAGCAGCGTTCACACTGGACGTTAGTTAAGACACGTCGAGGGGTCAACGAGGCGGTGTGTATCTTACTTTACGTCCCCTACCACCGGTCCACTTAACACCGATCAGCCTGTAATCGCGATATATGGTCGATAAACCGGCACTTGTTGGAAACTCGCAGCTAATTACGTGCATTAGTAATGAGGGGGTCGCGCTGATGTTAAGTGCCGCCTATTAGTGCACAAGGGATGCACGTGTTACCCTAATTAATATCGCTCGTGATTATTATTGTATTTCATATAACTCCTTCCTCGACTTGAAGCGTAATAACGCTTACCAAAATTACCCGTCTCCACACCGCGGTCAATAATGCTACCTACTCAAAATGAGACGCTGCCTTTAAATATGACAAAATACTTTGAAATCTTATAATAATAACTCATAAAAATGTATTATTATTTACACACTATTAAATTTAAACAAGTAAGAGTAAGTAAAGTTCGATACTGCGCTCAATAACCCGCCCGCCTAATGTATGAGTATGGCCAAATCTTTCTTGATTAATGCTTATAATCCGGCCGCTCAGAGAATGCGTTCCTGAAAGGTTGTAATCGAACGGACGACGTAATTTTGAAGTGTCGTTGCAAATGCAACGACAGCAAATGTAAATACATTATCGAACAATTTTATTTATTTACCCTACTTACGAAATAAAACATCATAAAAAATTAAATAATATGTAAATTTAGGTTAAATTTTATCACTTTGGACTAAATTTGACGGTAAATAAGAATAAAAATATTATATTTATAAGTTCATACCACGCCGTTACAAGGTTATGTCAACTGTTCATTTCTGGAGTGATGTGGCCAAAAAATAGCAGATTATTATAACGTTATTTTCCGTTATAATATAAAATAATACATTTGTGTTTTTAATAATGTATAACGTAATAATTAAACGGATCTAACTCTTTATTTCACCTGGCAGCAATATAATATCTTTCACATTTGTATAAATTGTAAATATTATAATGATCTGAAAGAAGTTTGTGAGTTTTTATTTATTGATTAAATGTAACAAAACAGGATCGGCTGTCCTTGTGCAGCGTGTGACGTCACAATGTACAATTTTTTTAATTTCTGCCACTAAGATCATTCACCAATTGTAAAGAGTGACGTAAATTTTAAAAAGTCACGTGACCAACCCTTTTGGTGACAATATTTTTAGTAATAAAGAAAAACATGTTTATTCGTTATAAAGATCTCTTTAAAAATATATTAACGGTTGGAAGATTTAAAGAATGATTATACCTAGATTTTAAAACACTTTATAGAAAATAGTCAAGTATCCAATTATTCTAACTTGCTACTTTTACTGGGAATAATTCAAAAGTTTAGCAAAATGATAATTATTTCCCATCACTACTCATGATCAACTGACATGTGTCAGGAACGCATTCTCTGAGCGGCCGGATTATAGTGTGTCATATCGCATATTGTTAAAAAGCCTTCGTCGTCCAGTGGATGCAAAGATAAACGGATGAATAAAAAAAGTAAACTACCTAGCTACTACGACTTTTATACCTTATTATATCTAAGAGTAAAAGCTATTTTTTCGGTATTTTTGCTAAGTGATTGTTACTCTTTTACGAAAGAACTAATAAATCAATTTTGGGTAAACTTTACATCATTATATTCCAAACATCGGAATATCAAATAGACTATAATTTGATCGAACAAACCTAAGCTTGATCAAATAAAGTTTCAAGTAAATAGTTAATTGATATAATATACGCAATTCCCAATATCAACGAGTTTGATGTAAACGAAATAATCAAATACATTTAATTTGATTATTTCGATTGCATGAAACTATTCAACACTTCTAGGTAAAAATATTTCAATGACGTCAGCAAGCCACAATATACCTGGACCCTGGCCTCGCTGAGTCCCAGGCGCTGGCTCAGCTCTTCCCTCATGAAGGCATCAGGATAGTGCGTCTCGTCGAACAGCCGCTCCAGCTCGCCCAGCTGCTCCAGCGTGAAGTTGGTCCTGGAGCGGCGCTGCTTGCCGCCGCCCACGTTGCTGCCGCCGTTTGGGGATTTGTCCACTATGTCTGACCAAAAAGAAAATATAGTTTTAACAAAGTTTTTTTGTAGCATAGCAGTGACTTTACGAGAAAACGAAAACGGAACAAATGTTAAAAAATACGGAATGTGAAAAATATAAGAAAATGTTAATATAATTATGAATACAGCCCACTTCGCTATGAATATAATGAAGAAAAAAATAAATATGAATATTTAGTAGAAATGTATTGTATGTAGTTAAATATTACCATATTTTAGACAATTGGTTAAATGTTATGGGAAGAAAACAATAAAATAAGAGCTATTAAGGCAAGCAAGTAAGTTTAGTAAGAGGTCATAACAATTTATTGAGTGCACGGCTTTTAAATCAAATTCGCACGATTTGTTGTTGCTCTCTAATTCCCCCGAGATTAAATGCATTGGGGTCGTGGATACAAGCCGGTGGGTCTTCGCTTAATATAATTTCTGGCTACTTCACAAAAAATGTGTGTATGAAAAAAAACAATATAATAAGTAAAACATTTTTTTTTACCTCAATAAATAAATTAAATTTTCATTAATTAACTTGGTATCTAGGTACCAATGTAGTTTTTTCACAATGTGCAAAACTATTTTTATGGCACAGAGAAGAAATTAAATAATATATTAATGTTCTTCAAAGCATTTTACCTAATTTTAATATTTTTCTTTTACATTAAGCTTCTACCAAATGTTATAATGTATTGAGTAGATTTTAATAGACTAGATATTGATATTAAAAACCCATTTTATCAATTCGTATCGTGGATAAGGAATAGAGTATGTTTATGACGGCCGGCGGCCGCGGCTGCGTCGCTCAGCGTCGGCTCAGGAGACGGAACGATACGCTTAACAGTGTCGTTTGGAGCAATTTAGCAAATTGGGAAGCTCTCCTTTTTATACGGCAATTATGTAAATGGAGGGATTATCCAGCTGTGGGCGGCGCTGAGCCACACCCGTTTTCCCCTTTCGCCTCGAGGGCATCGGAACTCCTTAGACACCTAACGATCTAAGCGCCGTGATTAATTGCACAAAGATGCACGGAACACGATTCAACTCTAAAAGGAGTATTTAATTTATTTGATTGAGACGCCTTTTCCGAACATCCATTAAGTACTTATTCATTTTATTTCCTTGTCGCGGTTTGCGCTGCTTTATCCATTAAATAATTACTTTTAAAACCCAGGGCTTTTTATGCAGACTTCGTTGTATTTATACAGCTATTGAGTAAATCGTCTACTCCTGGCATGTGGTCTAGCTCCTTCTTGAAATCTTTTTAGAGGCCTATGGCCAACGGTATATAATTATCAACAGAGATTTTGATGTTGATGATAAATTAATCTAAAGCTTTTAGGCACATTTACATCCCACAAGACTGGCGTCTGACTTTGTCCCAATAACACTGTCTCGATACTGCTTATTAAACTGATTAATTTTATTATAACAGTGAGTAATTTAGTGTCTCAAAATTCATGGCACCAATAGACTTTTTCATGCTCAACAAGAAACAAAAAATTACGATGACTTCTGCGTCGAAATTTGCTTGCACAGAATCCTTGAATTTTTGAAGCGCAGTCGTATTTGGAAAATGACCCACTAACTGATGTATTCATGTACCAAAATACAATATACCAAACTGCATAAGTGCGTGATGGCCTCTGAGTTTTTGGAGTCATGTGTGTAGTGATAGCAATTCTCCAAGCACTTTTACGGTAAAGGAAAACATCGTGATGACCATAGTGATCGTAAGAAACCTGCATACCATAGCGATTTGTAAGAATTTCTATGGTATATAAAGTCCGCCGACCCGCATTAGGCCGGTGGTGGAATATATGGTCTAAACCTGCTCAAACGTACTCTCGATTGTCGAGCAGATTCATGCCTTGCAGTAGGACGTATATAGGTTGATATATACATATAAAATACACACAAACTGCATAAAATAAGAAGTGATTGAGGTGTAAGAAGTGGTAGAGCCTTGCTTTATAAAACTAGTACAAATGGGTCGCTTCAATCGGGGTGCTACTACTGGGTCGCATAAAACCGAAGCTTTATGTTAGATAAGTGAGATAGTAATAAAGATCCTCGATACAATTAATAAAACATCCACGTCTCTAAAAATTCAATCTGTATTTTGACAATTCAAATGTTATGGGTTTCTCCTCTTGAGTCACGCCAGTTCCTTAACAATATTAAAAGCCTTTATTTGGTTACGTATGTTTTGAAGATAAACTTAATATTAACGTGATATCAATTAGTCACCAGCGTTGGAAGATCTACATTTTTCAAATCTATCATATCCAACAAATCATCAATCATTTCACGTAGATGTGAAACAAAATAATTTAATTTAATAATTTTAACTATCGATCATTTATAATAGTTTCTTAGATTTACGCGAATGTTACACAGAAATAAACCTATTTTTACGGATTTTATCGCGATTTGGTTTAATTTTTACATTTTTTAACTTCCCGACGTTTCGATTGCTTTATAGTCCGTCCCGTGACCATTTAAAATCCGTAAAAATTAGTTTTATTTCGGTAATTTGAAGTAAAGTTATTTTCCATTCATAATTATTTTCCATTGCTTACATTCTGTAAATCCTTAAAAAGTTATAGAGAATGATAATTGAAAAATTGGAAATGGAACATGTTTTTTTTTTATTTCATGACCCTCTAATCAAAATATAATATGTGAATTTATAAATATAGGCATCAAAATAATTTAAATTGTTCAGGCTCAGTATTTATATACTCCTCAACTTTGACTTCTTTATAATTATATCCTGTGTCGAAGATCCTGTGGTTTACATTTTCACGATAATTACGATCTGATACGTTTTTATCATTTCTATATTCCTTATCGCGCCACCCTGAGCCCTCTTCAGTATTTTTTTTATTGTATTGGTCCGGAAAACGAGCAAACAGGTCACCTGATCGTAAGTGATCACCGCTGCCCATGACCATCCACAACGCTTGGATCATAAATGTGTTGCCAGCCCTTGAAATCAGGAGAGTAGTGAGAAGGAAAAAGGATGGGAAAACCGAAAAAGAGAGGGGTATTGTGGCTCAATCACATGTAATTTATATTATTCCTTAAACCATGTCATACTTTACTTCTTGCTCAAATAAAACACACAGCCAGTAAGAGATGCTCTCCTGTCTCTTTGCAATTTTAACATTAAATACACAAATACCTAGTCCTTTTCTCAATAATATTTAGATGGCGCTCTCTTATGGTTTTTTGCCGGACCTTGTGATTATTATATTAAACATTTAAATTTACTTTTTATTTTATAGTGGTAGAGCCACAACATAGTTCTTTGGACTGTTGTGGAGTTAAATTTTAACCAAATCTCACCGACGGATACTCGGTTTGGACAAAAAATTAAATAAATACTCCCAACAGTCACATACATAGTCCTGACCCCAAATTAAGATCGAGTCTTGTGTCGTGGGTATCAAGAACTACGAGAGACTTTTCGGTCTCACAAACACCCAGACCCGAATAAAATACTTGTCGTTCACACAAACAATTGTCTCGGTGCGGGGATCGAACCCGCGGCCTCTCGTTTCACAGTCAGCGTCTATAACCAACTGCGCCACGGAGGCTGTCTACAATTAAAATACAATTACCATCAGGTGCATTATAGTCACTTTGTTGAGCCGAAAAAAATGGGCCGGCTCTACCAGTGCTGTATAATAGACTTACAGAAAACCTACGTGCAGCGACGGCTTTACTTTCGTGTTTCATTAAACGAGTTGCATTGCAGGCGTAATACCCCGTTTCTCTTTTAATCTTTTTTCCTTCTCTTCCCCCATTTTAAGAAAATGGAAATGTATTTACGACCAAGAGCTACAAATATCAAATGACTTACCATCGCGTAAACTATTTGTACCTACAAGGACCTGTAGTAAAAAATAAGAGAGGCAAACGGGCAAGAGTGATCCAGCTGATGTTGTATGATCTCTGTCGTCATGACCCCCAAAAACATCAGAGACAGAATAGCCATCATGTTGTTAGTCGCAAACAGTAGATTTTTTTAAAGTTAGCAAGATCGTCTTTGTATGGAACACACTAACGGAAATGAAATGGTAAAAGGAGTGGAAAACCTAGTAAACACAAGACTTCGAGACCATAATCGTGTGAAAATCTTTTTACGATTTTTTTCAAATTCCGAATGTAGTCTTTACATTTAAATGAATTCAATTAAGGAAAGATATATCTAAATATAGGGACAAATTTTAGTTACGTGTCTATAAATGCCTCCTATTTCTTTTAGTCAAATTTAAAAAGGTACCTATAAATAATTGTAAGAATCTTACTGTGCGTTAGAACTTCGTTGTATACAGGGTTTATCAAGACCGCGACCGAAAACGAAGCCAGGTGGTAGTATTAGTGACTTCAAACACAATGCAACTGAAAATTTCGCAAAAAAAATCGTCAACTTTTTTTTGGTAATTTTTTACTTATCGTCGTATTTGGGTGATAAATACATAGTTTTCCTAAAATAATGATGTACACCTTTTTATTTTTTAAGACGCAATGGTACGATAGGGCTTATATTACTATTTTCGCAAAAACTAGGTAGGGTATTTACTACCCAAACACAATTATTTTTAAAAAATTGCAAAAAAAAATCTGTCGCTTATTTAACGAAATTTTTATTTGCATTGTGTCTGTAACCACTAAAACTACCACCGGCTTCGTTTTCGGTGGCAGTCTTGATATACCCGGTATAAGTTCTCAGCTCTACGAGTAATCATCTGTTATAAAACGTAGGTCAGAACAAACCAATATTTACCAATTTATTTTCATTTCTCTAGAAAGCTGTATTACGAATGTTTTAAGCCTTTAACATTAGGTTCAGATATATAGCGTGTTAACCAATTGCAGCAGCAATTTATTTTTGTTTAAACTGGTTCATTATTTGTTGAGTGACAATAGCGTAAGCTTACAGGGCTTTTGATGATAGTAGGTACTTGTCGTTTGCTCCGCTTTAGTTTAGTAATTATTATAATCAATTTTAATCTGTATGTCTGTATCAGCCTATATACGTCCCAGTGCAGAGCACGGGCCTCCTCCACAATCGAAAGTTTGATTGAGAGGAGTTAGGCCACATAGTCCAACACGCTGGCCTAGTACGGGTTGGCGGAGTTATACATAACATAGAAATTCTTCCGATTTTGATAACCCTATTTAATGCTTTCACATATTTATATCCATAAAATTGTTAATATTTTAATTATTTTTCAATTCCTTTTGTATCATTTCATTTTTATTTTTTTATTTTTTATTCATTTATTAGTGATTGTGTCTCGAAGAATAATAATACAGGGTATATCAAGACCGCGACCGAAAACGAAGCCAGCTGGTAGTATTAGTGACTTCAGACACAATGCAAGTAAAAATTTCGCAAAAAAAATCGACAACTTCTTTTTTGTATTTTTTTACTTATTGTCATATTTGGGTGATATATACATAGTTTTCCTAAAATAAAGATGTGCACCTCTTTATTTTTAAACACGGAATGGTACGTAAGGGTTTAAATTAGTATTTTCGCAAAAACGAGGTATTTACCACCCAAACACGATGATTTTTAAAAAGTTCTAAAAAAATATCTGTCACTGTTTTGGCGAAATTTTTATTTGCATTGTGTTTGTAACCACTAAAACTAACAACCTGGCTTCGTTTTCGGTCGCAGTCTTGATATACCCGGTATGTGTAACACAATAAGAGCGTTTCATTAGCAGTTATTTTTTAAATCAAATGTTTTTCCTAAAACCTCTATTATGTTTTTGCGGAAAATGTAAATAGAGCATAATTCTTGTGTAAAAGCCGACATTTGTCTTGCATTCTTTGGTTTTCCATATTGAAGAACTGTTTGCATGATAAAATGCCTTTATTTGTTCAACTTTCACACCATGTAAGACCATCCAACGTTGAATGCCACATGGTTTAACTTCAATAATATTGTCAATACGACCTGGTGATTGGTTTGTGGTTGTAACGAATATGGTTGTTTACTACAAGTTACTTTTTACGGTTTGCACTACATTTTCATATGATTAATAGATAGGGTTAGTTCCAAAAAGTAATTCATCACACCACAATTAAGTACATTTAGATCTCGGAATGTAAATGTAAAAATCCTACTGTATTAACTCTTTTTGTACTTAACAAAGACCTCAATGAGCAAAAAGACAAGCCTTTGGTAAAGGTGTATTATCTTTTAGTGGATATTATACGCTACTACTTGAAATGTAAAGTTATTTTGTTCTTATTTAGGTAAAAATCTGGATTTTGTCAGTCAACTACAGCTTCGCACAGTCAACTACAATTTAGCACAAAATTCGTTTGAAGATGAACTTACCATGTTTATGTTCATCATCATCATCATTAGTGGACTCTCGTTTACAATGCTGAACGGGGACGGGTGACAAAAGCCAATTCCGAGGCTTCTTTGCCGGCGGCGCCTTATCTTCCAAATCAGTAATATCCACCTCGACATCGTCGGCGTCTTCGGGCTCTCCGGGCTCGGGCGGAGGCGCGGGTGCTTCGCCACCCTCCAGTGACTTGCTGACGAAGTCCGCGAGCCGCTCCATCAGCATTACTGCCGCGAGCACGCGGGGCCGCGCGCTCACACCCGCCGCGCGACACGCTCTACAGCTCGCACACTGCCGCCACGGGGCCTGACCGCCCACACTTGCACACCCCAGTGCTACAAACTCTCAAAATCACCCCATACTGTACATTATAGAGTCCATGTTCCAACGGTGTGGATACAAAGGCGGCGTCGCCAGTCCCCGCCCCGAAGTCGCGCACGCGCCCGCCCAGCGCGCGCCGTGCGAAACGAACACTGATGTAGCCGACGGCGAATCATACACGCCTACATTATCGTTATACTCTAAATGAATTTTTAATACATTTATTCGTGTTTCTATGTCAATATGTACAGTTTGTGTTCTGTGAAAAAAATCAAGGATTCGTGGATAGTGAAAGGAACGGTGAGTTTATAGTTTTCATGATTTTCAAAATTATCTCATGTGCTTAACAACTTATCTAGATTTTTATCTGTAATTTAAAAAAAAATTAGTATGAACAGATAATCGACTGTTGCATCGTAACTACCTACCTACGTGCTGTCGGTTTTTATTTGCGAATGAGGCAAATATATGTGCCACTCGGTGACCAACAAAATTTCTGTATTTATTATGATTAGGCACCTTGAATCCACGAAAACAAGCCCCGATATATATAATTAGTATAGTGAAATGAAAAAAGTAATAAGAATTAGTCATTTATTTGCAAAATTACAATTAAACACACATTACATAATCTACAAACTTTATAAAGATATAAAATCTAGTCTAAAATTACAATTACTAAAAATAAGAGTTAAAACTAAGAGTTAACCCACCTGAGTAGTTTCCTATATCAAAAATAAATATTTATATAATAGTAGCGGTGACACCAAAGCCTAGTCTGAATTTATCATTGGGGTGATTGAGTAGTGCGGAGATGGCGCAAGCAAACTGGGCCCTCTTCCCTCCGAGGGCCCTCTGAAGAGTCGCTCCCACCAAGCCGTCAGAGTCCGCCGATCCTCGCACCGTCCATTCATCTGTTCTCCATTCATACGCCAACGTAGCCACCGCCCGACGGATAGCGAAACCGACCTGTACCAATGACATTAGCTACAGATTTAGTCTTTAGAGAATTAATTAAATGTAGTTTCCTATGATTTCGAAGCCGTATCAAAGCGACTGCAGTACAGCTTGTAATGAGGAGACTAATGACTAAATTATTTTATACACAAAACTAGTTCTTAAAGGTAAAGCGTAGTAGTAAACAATTTATTAATTTAGTCTACGATACGAATGTAACGGTTGGCACCCCAAACAATCTGATCAAGTGTCTTTATTTGTTGAACAAATTATGCAAATGCGTTAGATTCGGTGACTGAAATTGTTTTATACCAGTATTAGTAAATGATGTTAAGTGCAATGAAATCTAAATATTATAGGATCTAGTGTGGCCATTCCAGACAAGTATGCGGGCCTATTTTATTTATACTTCACGATACAGAGAAAGGACCCTGACCCACGAATATAGCTAGATGAAAACTCGCGATATGGTAAACTTTTCCTGTTTACGGGTACCGCCGTTCTTCCTTATCATACGATGCACCAATTACTAGTTTATGTGACTCTTCGATACTAACCTCCAACATAGCTGCGACAGTGAGGTAAGGCTTTATAGCTTTGGCATAGCAGAGGTCGAGTCCTCTGTTGCCGAGGGTAGCGCTGATGGAGTGGTCGTCGGCCGCCCACCGGCCAGCTCCCGATGCTGAGCTCAGTTCCACCGCGTGGCCACGAGCCACTATCTCTGCGCCCAGGGATAGCTGCTCCGTGATTGCCTAAATATAACGAAATACCGTTGCAATTAATGAGAGTAAGAAAAATTACAGCCATGTAATACACTTGTGAAATTTGTATATGCTGCTACTTTTTAGAAACAAAGTTTCTTAATTAACCTTATAAAGATTGCTTTTCTCTAAGATTAGAAATACTTTAATGCCTTTCATTTGTATCCGACATGTCAATAGACTCGCCACGTCAATGGGAGTATCACAAGTAATAAAATCTCAAATAATATATCGCTTTAGGGGTAAAGGACTGAACATGTAGCATGCCTTATCAGATTTATTACTACGATGCAAAGTCAATGTGTTTTGAAAATACGACATCACTATGATACAACATTTTATATCTTTTTCAACAGAAAAAATGCGTATGCATAAATACCTGAAGGTAGTGGACAGCAATGAACTCTCTATTCACAGCAATTATGGAAGTTGTGAAATTGTTGAAATACGCATCCAGTATACTTTCAAAACTGTGTAGCTCGGCGTCCGCGATTTGCGCCACCACCGTCGCCCGGGTGCCTTGCGACGGCCCCACGCGCACTTCACAACTCATCTGCCCGCCCGGAGCTGCTTCCATTATGAAGTACGGCAACGCCGACGGTTTACTCTTGTCCACGTAAGACAGCAATACTTTATAGCCACCAGGAGATACCGAACTAAATGAAATCGAGTGCCCCAAAACCCAATTATTTTTGGAGTTCTGCTTGACAGACACACAGGCGCCTTCAAAACATTGTGGCAATCTGTACCGCGCCGCGTTGTGTATGTGGCGCAGCAGTCCTGGGTAAATTGCGCCTTTAGGAAGGCTGTCCGACTCTTTTTCGCAAATTCTTCCTGTCCTGGAGCCAGTGACGCCGGCGCCAGTCTTCCCTCGGTCCCCGGCCGTGCATTTCGTTCCTCCGGGGACGCTACACGTGCACTTCTTCTTCAGAGGTGCGTCTCCAGCGCCTGTCTTATCCGACGGCGTTGGGCAAGGCTTTCTGGGTGAACTAGACCCTGAACCGGGATTCGAATTGCTTTTAGCGTATAACGTTTCAAATATACCTAATCTAAATAAGTTACACAATGATATAGAGAACTTTGATGGCTGATTTGTTGATTCTGTGTTCATCATTATGTTTTATGATAAATAGCTTCGTGGATGTAAAAAAATATCGGTAAACCGGCGACAAGACGTTTGTGACTTTTAAAAATGGAATTGCTAGGGAATGACATTGTCATTTTATATCGTAATGTAATACAACCTAAACTCTCCCAAACTTAACTATAATAATAAGTTCTACAATTATTAAGTAAGTATAGTTTTTACCTAAGTATAAAATATATAATATCTCATGTTTCACTTGAGATTGGGTATTTTTATTTATTTATGCTGTTAGGAATGTAACTGACTAATTAGACATGAAATGTATTAATAATTGGATCAGACATTTTTTACGACTTTATTCTTATTTTCATTTTGGTGTCTTTGAGTCTTTTGTTTATTCCACGGCGCGGCGCAATGGCCGCCACTTAGGTCTGAACTCTTGAGTTCCTGAGTTCAATATCCAGATCAGGTAATAAACTTTGTACATACATACATACATAAACTCACGCCTTTATCCCAGAAGGGGTAGGCAGAGGCGCCACTAGGACACCCACATTTCGCCTTGTATATTTCGTCCCATGATGTGATAGGGGGCGAGCCTATCGCCATATCGGGCACAAATTCCTGACTCCGGGCTGATAATGGATAGAAAAACCCAATACCACTTTGCCCGACCCGGGATTCGAACCCGAGACCTCAGCTTTGTAGTCGTACCGTAATACAACTACGCCACCGAGGCTTTGTGTATAATTTTTATTCGTAAAACTACAATATGAATTGTTATTATTTAGCACCGGCAGGACGTTAGCCGTGAGTCTATGTATGTACGTACCTACATGTTAATAATAAGTAATGTAAGTCTTTTTAGCGTCAGCCGTCAGCCATCAGGAAACATAATTCAAAGCGAAATGATAAAAATGTCGTTGTTCCTATGAGATCATCAAGCGTTATGAAAACCAACTTGAATATTCAATAATTTACGTTATTAAAAGTACCGGGACGTGGTTGGCTCGCACATATTGATGTTTTTATCAACGGGAAGTCCCATCAATGACGTCACGTAATATTGCATATCGTCGACAATTTGTCATTATGATTTTTATTAAGTGTAACCATGTACTTACTCGTATGAAAACGTTCACATGTTTGAACAGTAAAAACCTTATCCCACATTAATATTAAACAACTCAAGGTTACCAACATCGTGCCTCAAGTCATGTAGAGTCAGATGTAGAGTCTAGCAATCAGTATAACGAACAGGATAGTGGATGGGTGACTGCCCACTACCCCCTACCCAGAGAGTTCTAAATTATGATTGTGAGTGACATCACAGCGCTTGTAACTCTACAAAAGCACACTAGTAAAAAAGTGACTTCTTAAAAGAATACGCTCTTATTTCTTAATTATTTTATTGTAACAGGACAACGTATTAGCACTGCACCTGATGGAAAGTGCGTGACCATCAACACTCACATGATTACGAAAAGTCAGAGATGTAACCAGGGATTTGAACCAGCTACCACCCTTTCGCTTCATGTCTGCTGCCAACAGGCAACCACGCCCCACTTCAACTATAGTCGAGAAGCGAATAAACGTCTATCTATTTTTTAATTGTTGCGGATAATTCGAATTGGAATAAACTTATTTAACCGAATCGATCCAAATTTTCTATCGACTCGAGTACGCATAATCTCCGACTCTGACTTTGCTGGAATGTGCCAAAGATAGACATTTACTTCAAAGCATTTACTCACTATAAACATATAATTCAAGAGATGGCGCTGCAAACCAAAGATATTTTATCAGAACCAAGTCAGTGTTACATGATTTTTATATTCACTACATATTAAATTATTTTGTTCTATTGAACAACTCGTAATAATACCATGTTTTTACTTCTTTTTTAACCTTCCTATTTTTGTAATATGTATGCACAGACTGTATATTTTTAATGACATACATATTTACTCCTTAAATATGTATTTCATTAAAAATATACAGTTTTGTAATGTTGCCTAGCTTTTTAAAAATAGTCAACAGTAACATCGAAATTTAAAATTTAAAGGAGATGGTCCAGAAATGTGGACCTTGGGCCATAGTGCTGTACAGTACATGAAATATAGTTCGTGAAATTGGCTTTCGATTTCCGTATTAATTACTGTTATGCGTTGCTTATTAATTTTATACAAAAATAAATATCAAGCCAAGAACAGCAACACTACAAGCAATATGGCGACAATAACAGCCATATTGTTTTGGAATTGCAGCATGTCAAACATTTTCGTTCTTTAACTGAAATCATGAAATATAAATATAATAATAAAAGTGACGCTTTTAACAATGTATATCAACTTTTGACAACTTATGGACTATAGTATCAACAGATAAATATATAGAAAACAATTATAATTAGTAGCGGTTTTTAAAAAAAAGACATATATTCAAGTTAAAGATAATGGGTTTGCGCATTTTTGAACGATATGACAATTAGGCATCATGGAGGACAGATTATCGAAGAAAATATTGCTTCTGTACTAAAACAATCACATTTTTGTATAAAGCCCCCCGTTGTCCAAGAAATCTAAATGTATTTTATTTGAATTCCACATTTTTTTCTAGTATTTGTACTAGACGTACACAATACGGCCCAAAATGAAACATCTCCTTTTAAATTTATGCGCGCAAATATGTGAAAACGCTAGGCGCCATGTTCCTTTAAAATGATACGTCACTCAACCAGTAAACAACCTGTGTTAGTATGAGATCTTGGACACCGGAGGGGGTATTCTACTTACGGAATGACGTAGAATCGTTATCCATCATGGCGGCAGCCGTTTCACATCTTTTTAGGACAGACAAAAAAATTGAAATTTTCAAAACGAATTATAAAATTTATTCCTTGGAAATATAAACTGAAATTAACATATACTTATTGCTTAATGCTCTACTATATACATTTATAGTTTTAAGATTTTTTCTTTCTTATAGTAAAATACCCCATTGAGAACATATTATGCCATGTGACTCGCTTTTTGTTATATTTTGTTAATTTCTGATATTGGCATATGGTATGGAGGCGATGAGTAACATTCAACAAATTGTATATACAACAAGTAGCAACAAAAGCTATAAAGTGTAAAGGCCCCATCACACTGGTGCGGGCGCTTTACGAGCGTTGGCATTTCTCCTACGTCTACGCAACGTCGACGCGACGTTGATGTCGTGGATGTCTACGGGAATTCCGAAGAGAAACACTGTTATTGGCTTTACTCCTTCGACGAAAATTACGTAAAAGAAAAACAAAACATCATATATTTTATATTCTCTGCACCTTTATTATAATATTATTTTGACATTTATATTCACCGTAAAAATATCCTATAATGAAGCCAAGATAAACCTGGTGACTAGACTTTAGAGTGACCTTAGCTTATAAAAAAAATATAAGTTTCCGGGAATCATATTTTTTTTCCAGAAAAGAATGTACAGATCTCCATTAAAATAAACTTCATTCCTTTGCCTTTCCGATGGGATAAATGGAAAAAAAAGTAATCTGTGACTATACTTCATTCTGACAACACTGGTGGTGGTGGGGAAGGGGTATTTATTTATCGGAAATACCTATTACCCAGAAAGATTAATATTTTTAATAAACATTGCTAAAATTAGATAAATTGCTTAATAATTCAACTTTAGTGGGATGTTTTAGTTTTTGCACTAATGTCCTTGATTAATTAATAAAACTTGTACCTATTATAGTGAAACATCAAACAACATTCTTTGTTTGTGATTAGTGACCAGTGAATTGCTATAGTGTTGAGGATGACTTCATTGAAGAGCAAACTGGCTGAGTTTCTGAAGGGCTTAAAATCGGATGCTAAGCCGCAAGCACCGCGTCCCATGTCACAGCCCACAACACAGAAATCACAACCTGAGCATAATGGATATGACGACGCTGCGTCAGAGAGCGAACCTGAGGAAATTATTATAGAGGACATGGACGATGAGAAGACAAATAAAAAGACTAGTTCCAAGAAGCCGTTCTTTAGCAAATCCACCTCGTTCCCGGGCGACAAAAAGAAAGATAAGGATAAGAAAAACAAAGACAACTATGGCAACTTTGTGAATACCCAAGGTTAGTTTTTACTTAGTCCTTTTTGGTACTTTTTCAATTCCTATTTTCCTAAAGCAAGAGACATAATATTAATACTAGGACAAAGCCTCCATAAAGCTACAGATATGTACAAATTACATTGCATTTTACTTTATTTTAGTGCAAATGTGGTTTACATGTATGTCCTCTACTTTGAGCTTTCTGTGATAAACCATATAAATGGAGGTGAATAGCCTTCAGTTAAAATGTTATCTTTTCCTGAAAAATTCCATGCATTTATGCATGTTTAATAGTGTTCGTTAACTAAAATATTTTTAATACTTGTTAAGAGTCAAGTATTCATGAATATGCATTGCCACCTAAGAAAAAATGTGCTAATGTTTCACACTATCTATGACACTGTACATGTTAAATAGTATTTTGTTATAATAATCAATTATCTTATACAATAATCAAAATCACACAGATAAGGCAATGTTAAATTATCCTAAGTATTATAATGCTATGTATAAACTAAATTTCATAACATTTTATTGAAAATATGAATATTGCAATACACAGGTTCCTTAACAAACATTGCATGTTGAACCAAAATAGGCCTTATGTTATTGACTTAAAGAACATTACTCATTTTGTTCACATATTGTTATTAACCACAATATGATACATTTTCTACATCATCATCTACAACAAGTACTTTAAATTTGAAACATTATTTCATTCATGTAAATCTCTTTATAGCTTATAATTATATGTTTTCAAGTTCTCATATTTATTATTTTAATTTTGCACACTTTCTCTCTCTCTCTTTCTCTCTCTTCAGCCACAGGAACAGTCCACTGCTGACTCTAGACTTCCCCCATGGATCTCCACATCAATCTGTTAATTTTATACTGGATTAACCAAAATGGCAATAATAGCCATATAACAACCATTTGGCCATAACACTACAGAACATAAGCCTCAACTCATAAATGTCTATGAAGAGTAAACCCTGTATTTAAACAGATATACATATTTATCATATTTTCTATTTTACAGCTACTGGTGATGTAATCAATGTTGTGGGTTGCAACAATTTCCGTTGGGGGAATGATTATTATTTGGGGACCACAAAGAAAAGTGCGCCACCTAAAAATTGCTACCAAAATGAGGACAGTGATACAGAAGAAGATGATATTAAAAAGTGCAATTTAATAAAACTGCTATTAGAAGCCAACTGTAAGGTATGATCCATATAATTTGAATAATAATCATTAATATTCATAAGAGAAAGTAGTTATAATGAATATCATAAGTATTTTTTAATTCAGTATCCTATTCTTGGTTGTTTATCTAGTAAAACTTGTTTTGTGGAGGTTTCTAATAAAGCCTTTTTTTATTGTCATTTTATGACATTAATAAGTAATATTTTTGAATTTATAAAGAACCTGTAGGTTTTACCTTACAAGTAACAGCAAGGTATAGCTGTGCAGAGTGCTTGATAATGGTGTACTATTTGTACATATCAATAAAAACATCATTTATATATATTTTTATCTCTATGATGGACCAAACATGCTGTAGCTGATGCCTACAATACTGGAATATTTTAGTATGCAATATAATACATACGTTCTGTAAAAATAGATGTATATTACTTTTAATTCCATACAGGTAACTGATATGAAGTAAAATACAGTAAATAAAATTAGCATGTCTATGTGATAATAGATAACTTGGTGACTACAAATTTTTAAATTTTACTTCAGTACATACTGAATTTTATAATTACATTACTTGTTTTAAATATTATAGGGGGCATCAAGCATACCATGCACCTGATGGTAAGTGTTTGCCGCCGCCCATAAACATCTAAACACCATAAGGCATGGTGTTTATGATGCGTTGCCTACTGAGCAACAACCTTATATGTTTTTTTAAGTTAATAAAACCTAAGGTTCAACAAGTTCAAGTTATCTAAAGCACCTGAATTATTAATAATTATTATTATTTATTGGAATTTTAGCCTGAACATGAGTACTTGGACTACATTTCACAAAACATGGATGAAAAATGGCACAGATTCTTTGTGAAACTCGGCTTCACACCTGGCAGAATTAAGACATTCATCATAGATAATGCTAGCTATGGTGTTTCTGAGGTAAATATATTATCATCATTGTTTCACATCATTGTTTTTATTACCTGAGTATAATTATAAAACATTTATATTAAACAAGTGCTCAATTTGCGCATGCAGTACAATTCATTTGGTGTGAAATATAAATAAATATTGATGTTTTGTTTTCAGGCCCGTTATGGACTACTTCTTGAATGGGTTAACAGTAAAAGAGACCCAACTCTAGGCCAATTGTCTAACTTATTGTGGAAGCACGGAGAGAGAAGAATAGTCAAAGAATTAGCTATTATGTATTCTGCAGACATGGCTAAAGCAGAAATATAGACATTTATTTTTACATAATCGCTTGTATCCAGACTCCGACTGAAAACGAAGTCAGGTGGCATTATTAGTGACTACAAATACAATGCAAATTATTGCAAAAATTGCAATAATGGATTTTATTGCGGTTTTTTTAAATGTCCTCATATTTGGGTGGTAAATACGTAGTTTTGGTAACATAATAATTTAAACACTGGCATACCATTATGTCTTTAATAATAAAGGGGGGTACATTAATATTTTAGGAAAAAAGTAAGTATTGCCAAACAGGAAGATAGATAAAACATTACAAAATTTTTGTTGCATTGTGTCTCAAGGCACAAAAACTACCACCTGGCTTCGTTTTCGGTCGCAGTCTGGATATACACAGTGTACTTAGAGAGCAATCAAAAACGAAATTACGTGCAATTTTTTTTATATTTTTCATGCATATTTTTACATATCTTTACAAGGATATACTAATATAATATGTATTTGTGGTTGAAAGTAAATTTACATATTAGGAATTAATAACACATAAAAAGATTAACGACAATAATTTGTCTAATATGTTTACAGTGTAACTACTGTGATTATACATCTACTTATGTTTGCCATGATACTACACTATACTATAATTCAAAAAAATATCTTAAAAATATTTTATTGAAGAGATTCTTTTTAAATTATATATTTTTTATTGTTCCAATTTAGCCATAGAGGTGTACTGTAAAATAGCCACTTTAGTGTTGAGTGCTGCCACAAAATATTTATGTTCCATCCTGTGTGGTCACCAAAAAATATTGAAATTAGTTAAGATATATTTTGCTATAGTTATCACAAAACAATTAGTTCATACTGAAATTGAAACGCGAAAGTAGAGTGCCCTGCTGACACCCAAATTGATATTCATATAGGATGATTTGTTTCCGTTGACCGTAGCTAGAATACATTCATACATTGATCATATTTTATCAAATGTAACAATTACGTCTTATTACATTCCGTAGTTACTATGACTGAAATGAACAGAATTCAGTTTATTTTTGATGGGCATTTAATTTTTTTTATATAATTTTGGCGTTACGTTCGCCTTTTATAACATCGTTGGCCGGAAATAAGTTCGGCAAACTGTTGGTGGCGTATTTGCTAACATTTTTGAATTTAGAAGATACAGGCTTGAGTTTGTGAATGACCACTATTCATAGATATAAGCTTAATATTTAATTTGTAAGACCTAAAATTAATAATAATTGCATACACATTATGATTTTTTGAGAAGAAAGATAAAAAATATTTTTATTATATTATTGAGTTTATTAGCAGATATAGGTTTAATTTTTATAAAGAAATTAAAAATGGGAAATGTATATATTTTAAGGAAAATTTATAATTGGTGTTAATATATTTTGATACATCTTATTCCAAATATTCGTATGAAATACGCACAGGTGAAGATATCTTGTAAGGGTGCTATTTGTTCGTAAATTTTGTAACTCATGTTTCATACATATAATTTCTGTATACATGTGATATTAGGCTAGTCGAAATTTTAAAACCGCCAAAATATTTTGATCTATTGTTTTTTGTATGAATATGACTAATAAAATATTATATACCACACTTCTGCAGATTGCGTTGCGTATAATAATTTAAACAAAAACATAGTTTATCTCTATCAATAGAAGTTCCTTCACCTTCCCTCTATTATAAGCGTTTTGCGGAAAAAAAGTTGGTGTATGTCCGCCGGGTATACTTCTACACGACTCTGTTTTGTTTTTGACCTTTAAGCTTTGATTGAACTAACTAGAAAGAAGAATCTTTTAAGAATGAAAACAAATAATAATTCACGTGAAAACATGTGTACAATTTGATTGACACATTCATCAGCGCCAATGCTACTTGCTGTCCACTTTGCCGGACAACGAACGAAGCTCTGGCAACTTCCGATGTACGAATTCGAAACTGTCCACTGCTCTGATGGATGAAAAATAACTCCATCAGAGCGAGAACTGCGTCATACGCTCCCCATTCTGCCTTCTAAACCTTAGCCATCCTAATATAATCTGCGGCGTTGGTCGATTTTGAAGAGCGGATTACTTGTGGCTACACCTGGTTTTGATGATATTAAGAAATTTTGTTAATTCAGGGTCTTAAATTCGCAGCTTACAGCCTCCTGTCCTGGGCTATAACCCCTACTACACTAACTTTAGATGTGATGTAATAATTAGTTCATTTGATTTCATCGTAGTTGTAAGCAATTTGAGTAAGTCATGCTCGCTAAAACGTCTGTGCTTGCGGCGGCGTCGCGTGCCGGGTCGGTCACTTCCCTGTAACATGGTTGAGGAGGCCGATGGCTGGCACATGCGTCATACTCGTGAACGAGTGCTGCTTGTGTGGACTGGTCTACTCGACTTGCTTATAATGATAACTTTTAATTGCTTTAAAACTTTTATTATTATTCATTGCTTTGGTGAAGCAGTGCACTGATTCCGCGTTCTGAGTGACTTTACTTACCTAACTCAACCGTACAAAATCACTTGACCAATAACACTATCCATCATTATTATTCTAAATTATCTATGAACTGCTCTGAATTTAACTGCGCTGCAACCTCTGTATAATTATTGTATTGTAAACTTGTTTTGAAAAGAGCAACGCTAGACTTTCTTGCCCATTCTTCTCTGGCGAAAACAGCCTTGTGAACCGGGTGGTAGTGGAAAAAAGTGACTGAATCTAAATAATGTATGACATTTCATGGGTTCAATAAATATTTTGATTTCATTTCATTTCATTAAATACGCTACTATATTTGAATCATACACTACTCACAAAAATTAAAGGATATTTTTTTTGATCAATTTTTTTTGGTGTTTTTTGAGAGTCTGTATCTTGGAGAAAATTGATTGTTAAGAAATTCGGAAACTAAAACTTGGAAGCTTGAAATGTCTATTTTGCAGATCTGTGCTCTATTTCTTGATTCCTCGCTAAGTTGATAAGCAATCGTAAGAAAACCAACGAGAAAAAAAATATCCAAAATTTTTCTGGATTTCAAAACCGTGCATTTACTTGGGTAGTATTTTTTTGGTGACATCATTATAAAATTCCCGTAGATAATTTAATTGCCTTTAATTTTATATACCAGAAACCTCCGTGACATGATTTGGAGCAGACTTATGGTAAATCAAAGCAAAAATGGCTTATCACACTTTGACATTAGATTACTCCATGAATATCAATCATGGGGAAAACAAAATCAGAATTTTAGTAACTTCAAAACATGCTCTATAAGATGGTATTAAAGTCTTATGATAATAAATAGTATTTCAAAGTAAAATTGTTGACTGAAAAAAAGGTAAAAAAACGGTTATTTATGGATATTCGGAAAATACTGCAAATCTTTGGATAAAAGAAACAAACCAAGGATATGGTCGGTAACTTTTCAACCTTAAAGTATTCCAAAGACACTCTGAAAATTTCAAACTGCTCCGATTTGATTATCTTAGTGTTCGGAAGGTTTGAACTTGCTGTATTCGTCAAAATTGTCGTAATAAGCATTTTTCGTATGTGATCGATTTTTGTCACTTCAGAATGCTTTTTTTGGTGATTATCCATATTCTTTTAATCAAATCATGTTTTCTAACGTTTTCGCTAGTCTCCGCAATTGTAAAAAAATACTGGCACTGTTTTACTATAAATCCGACCACGCAACCTCCCCGTGGTACGCTTTGGGTAACGCTAATGCCGGCGGTAAAACAGTGCCAGTATTTTTTTTACAATTGCAGAGAATAGTGAAAACGTTAGAAAAAAGGATTTGATTAAAAGAATATGGATAATCACTAAAAAAAATATTCTCAAGTTACAAAACCATTAGCATGCGAAAAATGCTCATTACGACGATTTTTGCTGAATACAGTAAGTTCAAACCTTCCGAACACTAAGATAATCAAATCGGAGCAGTTTGAAATTTTCCAAGTGTCTTTAGAATACTTTAAGGTTGAAAAGTTACCGACGATATCCTTCGTTCGTTTCTTTTATCCAAAGATATGCAGTGTTTTCCGAATATCCATAAATAACCGTTTTTTTACCTTTTTTTCAGTCAACAATTTTACTTTGAAATACTATTTATTATCATAAGACGTTAATACCATCTTATAGAGCATGTTTTGAAGTTACTAAAATTCTGATTTTGTTTTCCCCATGATTGATATTCATGGAGTAATACAATGTCCAAGTGTGATAGGTCATTTTTACTTTGATTTACCATAAGTCAGCTCCAAATCATGCCACGGAGGTTTCTGGTATATCAAATTAAAGGCAATTAAATTATCTACGGGAATTTTATAATGATGTCACCAAAAAAATACTACCCAAGTAAATGCACGGTTTTGAAATCCAGAAAAATTTTGGATATTTTTTTTCTCGTTGGTTTTCTTACGATTGCTTATCAACTTAGCGAGGAATCAAGAAATAGAGCACAGATCTGCAAAATAGACATTTCAAGCTTCCAAGTTTTAGTTTCCGAATTTCTTAACAATCAATTTTCTCCATGATACAGACTCTCAAAAAACACCAAAAAAAATTGATCAAAAAAAATATCCTTTAATTTTTGTGCGTAGTATATATATGTACTGACATTAGAATACAAAAACTACACTCATACAGTGTGATATTTTTTGTGGAATTTGTAAAAAGCGACCAATATATACCTACTTTTAATACTTAATATATATTATACACCCAACATTCTTAAACATTGTCCTGACCCCACACTAAGATCGAGTCCTGTCGTGGGTACGAGGTATCAGAAGCTACGAGAGAAATTTTGGTCTCAGAAACACCCAGACCCGAAACGAATATATACCTAAACTTACCTATGTATTATCTATCATATTAGTAAAAATATTTACAATATGAATTTCTTGTGTCATAAGGTTTAATAAGCAAACGATAAATGAAGATACACAGAAATTGAGCAAACGCGAAATATTTAAAATTCGTGTGATAACGAGTCCATGCCAGTCGCCGGTCGTCAGTAAGTGCGCGTGTACCTACCGTTGTTTTGTCACAATGCCTGCGCCCGATAGAACAGGTTTGACCATCGTCGATGTTAATGTGAAAGATGTTAGATTTCCTACTTCACTTGGAGGCCATGGATCTGATGCTGTGGTAAGTGAAATATCAAAATATTTGTTCTAATTTAATATACCGTATCAGGTTCCTACTTCGCGCATAAAGCGAATGTTTATTAACAACAGTTTTGACTTGTAATTAATGTGTGAATCACAAATACAATGCTGGAAATAGTCTCCAAAATCAGTTTCTTTGTAACGTATCTAATGCTGTACCTAGTTAACCAGGTATCAAAGGTTTAAAATTGTTATTTTTTTGTAGCACACAGACCCAGATTATTCATGTGCTTATGTTACTGTCACCGCTGAGAATGGTAAACAAGGATACGGCATGACGTTCACCTGCGGAAGAGGCACTGAAATTATAGTGTTTACTATTCGCTCCATGAAAAGATTTGTATTGGGCAAAAATGCGGCGGATATATTCTCCGATTTTGCCGGTTTCTGGCGCGCTATCACTAATGATACGCAAATGAGATGGGTAAGTAGGTAATTAGTATTATTATCATCAAGGTAAAATATATGGTAAACACAAATCTTAATTTAGATAAATGCTCGACCTCAAGATAACTCTAAGAACCGTAACAAAATTGATCCGTGGAACATAGGGCGAGCATAAAGAAAGCCCATATAAACCTTTGGCTTCGCTTGAAGAAATAACTTATACTAAACAAAGAGCGGTATGGAAAACTTCAATTTGGTCTGGGGCCCCATGACTTTGAGGGTCGGCAGTATGAGATATCTAAGAATCTGATCTTTTCGCATGACTTTAGCAGAATATTTTAGCCTATAAGAATCTACTAACCAGATGAAACAAAATAAATGTATTCATACTTATAGATCAAAACGTCTTGCAATTAAAGTTCTTAAACAACATACAACCTTATTTTTAATTGCAGATTGGGCCAGAAAAAGGAGTAGCGCATTTAGCTGTTGCGGCAATAATAAACTCTCTATGGGATTTATGGGCAAGACTTGAAAATAAACCACTCTGGAGATTACTTACAGACATGGATCCTGAAGTTAGTACATAATTGCTCATAACTTTAAATCTCCTGTCATTAAAATAATAAGATATCTTTAACAGATGTTTTACGTCGGGTTCTTTCACATTGATAATAGGCAAGTTCAAGTTTTAAGCAAAATAATTGGTCGTATCAAGATTGGTAGGTCAATAAAGAACTACCCATAGCTTTATTACTTACATTTATAGTACTTACCTAGCTTGAGCTCCAATAGCTTTTCCTTATACAGCTAATAGTTAAATACCTATTGTTAAAAATGATCATTTTCACGGATGGTGTCCTGACAAGTTTGTAATAAAACAACAATCAGTGTAAAAAATATTTAGGTACATAAGATAGCTAACAATAACAAATTATCATCGTATTGTTTGCACACAATGTGTATACTTTTTAATCGTTATGTTGACGTTCATTTTTATCAGGAACTGGTGTCAACTATAGATTTTCGTTACATAACCGATGTGATAACTCCAGAAGAGGCAATACATCTACTGAAAAGCAAAAAGATTGGCAAGGAAGAGAGGATAAAACTCTTGTTAGATCAAGGATACCCGTCGTATACTACTCAAGTTGGTGAGTGTTTAAATATTTATAAATCTAGGAATTCGGTATAAAATATTTTACTATACTAAACAAAACATTGTACGTCATAGTTCTCTGTGAGTGTCTTTACGGCTTATTCCCCAACTAGGCAACAGGTTGGCCTAATCGAGGTCGCATCAGGGCGCTCTAAAAACCGATGTGACGTAACAGCTTTGCAGTAAGTAGAATATTCGTATCCTCTCGAATCGAGAGCTTGACCACCACCGTACGCGAAAATGGAAAATATGCCAGTGACCCACGAAAGTGTCGCCTTACCAGTGTACCCGTGCATTCCGTGCGAAACTAGTCTAAATATAAATAACCAATAGCATCGTCTTAAGTATTTTGTTTTTGTTACCGTTTTGTTTATATATACTAGCATCGCGCGTTTTATTTGACTTGATAATATTATCAGTAATAATTATTTATATAACATGTGTATGATACTTTATTTCGTTATCAAGAAACATTAACTAGCTATCATTTGTTATAGGTTGGTTGGGTTACAGCGATGAACTTCTCAAAGAGTTGTGCGATAAGTATCTGAAACTTGGTTTCAACCATTTCAAAGTTAAAGTTGGCCGTAACTTTGACGATGATTACAGAAGATGTAGTGCCGTTCGTAAATATATTGGGGAGGACAAAGTTTTGGTCAGTAATCCAATGCCGAATTATGTTTTTTAGGGAAAAATATTACAGGCCCTGTTAATAAAAACATATATTTATACTTTTTAGATGGTCGACGCAAATCAAGCATGGACAGTGAGCGAAGCAATAGAGTGGATGAAAAAGTTAGCGCCTTTGAGGCCGATTTGGATAGAAGAGCCCACGTCGCCAGATGACATCTTAGGACATGCTGCGATATCAAAGGCTTTGGCGTAAGGGCCTTACTTTAACTAAATTATTAAATGTTCTTAACACCCATAGGTACTATAATAATAATACGAAGGTTTAAAACTTATTTACTACAACCGTGCTACTTCCATGAAGTCACAAGTACCTAGTGCAAAATCTAGCGATGAAGATGTTAGAGAATACAAGATAAAATTCCTGAATTATCATTGTTATAATTTTCAATTTAATAAATACCTCATGTATATTGATTTGCCATGCAGGCCTTACGGCATCGGCGTGGCGACAGGGGAGATGTGCGCCAACCGCGTGATGTTCAAGCAGTTCCTACAGAGCGGCGGCATGCAGTACTGCCAGATCGACTCGGCGCGTATCGGAGGAGTCAACGAAATACTTTCTGTTTACCTCATGGCTGAGAAACTTAAAGGTAAACAATGCATTTTATGTACCCATAAAATGAAGTTGGTTACAGGGTATAAGTAGCGGCATTAAGGTAGGGTGCGATTCGACGATTGCCAAGGGCGCCAAAAATTAATAGGCATAGCCGGTCTAATTCTAATACTTTTGCAAGGGTTTGAATGGTAGATATCGAGGCGACATCGAAATTTTGGCCCAAAGTTCCGTAATCTGACCAGGGCGCCGATTAATGGCTATAAAATGGATTAAGTACCTACAATCGACACTGCAGTGTATTTCTTGAGTTTTAAAAAGCTCTGTTTTGTCATAGTAAAAATATGAATAATTACTCAGTTCCTAAAAGCAATAAAAACAATATATTTTCAGTGAAAGTATGCCCACACGCTGGAGGCGTGGGCTTGTGCGAGATGGTTCAACACCTACAGTTTTGGGACTTCGCCAGTGTGTCAGGCACCATGGAAGACCGACTCATAGAGTACGTCGACCAACAACACGAGCACTTCTACGAGCCATGCGTTGTCGAGAACGCCAGATATCTTGCACCCAAGGTAAATTATTATGTGAATAAGCGGTATTTGTTATATGTAAGTGTACTAGGTGTAAAAATACCAATATTTGTGTACGGGCGATATTAATCAGAACGATATAAAATAGGATTATCTTAAGAGTTCTGTGTTTGCGCCTTGTCAAGTTTTGATCTAGACGGCAAGACTAAAAACACGATTTCGTGTCAAACGACTGTATCCTTGCTATAATATAGTCTTTTGAAAATATATCGATAATATTTATAAATTTCGCATGCGCCGCTTTGGCCTGTCCGGAGTGGCTCGAGTTTCAAATAATTTGCACAAAAATCATTAAAGCATGTTTTATAGATCTCGAAATAATCATAAAGATAAGACTACCATTTGTTTAAGTTTACTAGTAAGGCTGCGCCCACGATGACAGCGGCAGCGTGGGTGGGGAGGCGCGGTTGAGGCCTGACGACCGCGCCCCTCACCCGCGCTGCCGCTACCGTCGCGCTCGCCGCTCGTGTCCCGTCGCCATGGTGGACGCGGCCTTTAAGTATTTATTAGTTTTCTCATTTTAACTTTAAAACTACAACTGTAGTGTGAAATATTTTACAGGCCCCGGGATACAGCACACATTTCTTGCCAGAGACTTTGGAAAAGTTCACCTACCCCAACGGGACTGAGTGGCAGAGGATGATCAAAGAAGGGTTGTTCCCTTCCCCGGATGAAACGGAATTGGTTAACGCTTAAATAAAACCATAAAAAAAAGTTTTATAAAAAAGTTATATATTTCTGGAGACACTAATAAAATATATCTTATACACTATTTTTTATTTTCGTCATAATAAATAAAACAGTCTTAATTTAGTTTTGGTCACGTTTTCTTTTGGAAAGCGAACGCGCTGAGTTTAGATTGTTTGGGTGCGCTAGTAACTGATGGCTCAGATCCGTTGATTTCGTCTTCAAGTCTTCGTTTCTTGGGCTCTGGTGTACTATCGTTCTTGACTTGAATGTTCTTGAACATCCTGACTCCGTGTCGGGTCAGTTCCGATGGAGTGAGCTCCGCGTTCTGTTGTTCTAATACTGTCTTGTTGCGGCTAAACCAGTCCATGAACGATTCTCCTTCCAGGGGCCTTAAGGGCTGAAATGTTTTATAAAACTAATGTTGATATACTGGGATCCTAACGACATAGCTAATAGGCCTATAATATGTACAATTTTGCAACTGACGTCCAACGCAAATTGTAGTAAGTTGTCTATTGATCTGTACATTATATTATTGTCGACTTTGCTAGTATTATAAAGCCTAGGAAAGATTATAGAGCTTTACGGACCTATTGATGGTTTAAGAATGGAAGATTTACTATGTAGTTAAGTAACTTACGTCTTTATTTTCCGAAGTATCGTCTGTTTCATTGTCTACCAACGACCTCTCAGTTAATGTGAGCGGACTTTGTGTTTGTTTCACTGCTTCTGAATGTTTTTTAAATGGATTTCTTCCGCCCGCTGGTGACGATTTTATTGGCTGTAGAAAAGTAATATCAATGAGAATACAATATTCTTTTATTTTACCACACGACACAATAAAAATAATTATGACTAACATACCATTGGTTTAATAGCATTACTTTCAGATTTCTTCTCTATAACCTTCTGCGGTATGATCAAGCTTGCGTTCATGTCTTGTGTGTTAGTGACGTCATACGTCTCCTGCGTTTCTAACTCTTGAAAGTGTGAATTTTGTGCAGCATTTAATTTTTCTGTATCTTTTTCCCAAGTGTCGGCTAAGTTAGTGAGTTTTTCTGCCAAGTGTACCCGACCTAGCCGTGACGCGTACTTAGCAGCTAAGGGTAGCAGTCGATCGTCTTTCAATAGCTCCATTAGTTCTAACGCCCTTTGTTCTATTTCACTTCTACACGCGAGCTGAAAAATCACATTTTAAACATTGTGGTAAATAGCTGGACTTCTAGAGGAATAAAGATAGATGCATTATATTATAATCTATTCGTTGCAAAAAACGATATTATCAATAAAACAAAGGTGATGTGGTGTTAACAAAAAATTAAAACACAATGAGACGATATTCAGATTATAATAGCCCAATTACGCTTTCCCCTCCCTTTTCTCTTCCTAAATTTAAGGCCAAGCAATGCATCATCATTTCATTTCATGGTTCATAGTCATATTCATAGTATTCACTTAGCAACTAGTGAGATCTTTGTTAGTTTACCAGTATTATAAAGTAAAGAGACTAAATAATTATATAGACTTACAGCAAAGAGTTTGAGTGCCGTTTCCCGCGCCGCTTTGACGTCGACATCTGCGGCGATGTGCGCCCAACGCACAAGTTGCTCTTCGTACTGAGACTTCTCAGAATCTAATTCACATAGCGGAATCTGCGAATATAGTACATTATAATTTATTACGTGACGTACTTGCTATGTTTAGTAGAAAAAAATAAGCATTTATAAATTATTTACCTGTATAGGCAACTCTGTTACTATGGGTTTTGGCATTGTTAATGGGAACGACGCGCCTCTGCACAATATTGCGCGTACTTTTTGTGTTGCTTCACTGATCTGAAATAATAGTGTGTGAATTGGTTTGGTAAGCAGAAATACACAGTCATATAAAAATACTGTAAAAAGGTTTAGAAATTATTTAATAAAAAATCTATTGATTTAAATATGTATAGTTTATAGTAAATATTATCGAAGTTTAATATGTATTTCTATTGAAAATATGCGTTTAAGCTAAAGCTATACGTTGTTAATTTTACGGTACAATAACATATTTCAATGAAATACCCACATTTAAGGAACGCCACTCACCGAGACAATAAACCAGGAGTCGGAGACTCCTTTGGAGTGCAGCGTGGTGTCGCATATGGGCAGCCAGCACGCGCTGGCCGCGTCGTACACGCGCAGCGCGCCCGCCGCGTCGCCCGCGCACGCCGCGCCCGCCTCGCTGCAGCCCAGCCACGCCAGCCGCGACGCCGGCGACAGCGGACACGACACGCTCTTGCAACGCACTTGCCGCCCTGCACCATGTACATCACATCTAAATCTAAATATAATTTATTCAAATAGTCTTTTACAAGATCTTTTTAATTGTTAGTGACTGCTACCACCGCTTCGGATCGTGTTGTAGCTGTAAAGAAGAAACGGCGCAAGAAACTCCCTCAGCAACATTATCACACATCGTAATTGTATATCCCCGAGGGGGTAACCAAAGGTGCCACCCACAGTTAGCCCATTTCATTTGTATACAACACTACTACTATATCCCGTTTTTAGCCTTTTCTTTATGATGAAATTACTCTTGGAGTTTTCTCTTAAACGGTGTATGCCGGATTTTTACTGGTTAATAACCCCATGCGCCGATCCTAATAAAGGTAAAACTTTAAAGGACATTGATAAAAACGGAAATTTAGGTTCTGAAATTCGCACCTAAAGCTTCTAATGAAGATACCTACCAAAAGAAAATTTGTTACAATTTAACTTACCATTCAAAGCGATAATGTCCATGGCGAGATGTTGGTCTGAGACGCCCGGGTCTGAGTCGTGATACACGGCCATCACCGTCGTGTTGTAACTGGTGAGTGCCACCACAGGGCCTTTGAGTGAGATTACCTAAAAATATATTACATTACATAGTTTGTACAATAAGGATCAATATTCAAATTGTTTAGTAAGCAAATTCAACCAGAAAATCATGGAATTCATAATAAAATCAGCAAGAGACCGATATCTTTGATCTATACCTACGTTTTAAATTAACTAAATTAATTTTTATGGCCAAGACTCATTTTCTCATTATAATATTTAATTATTAGTTTTATAATAACTTTAATGACCTGTCTCTGTGTACCCATAGCGGTGAATATTCTGAGCAGGCGCGCGTTGGTGGCGCACGCGACCACGCCGCTGGCCGCGGTGACGCACAGGATTTCTTCCGTGTCCGGCATCGACACGCTCCACTCCTTGCTGCTGCCCACTAGCGATATGCACACCAGCTTACTGGAAGATTTCCATTATTATTATCTTAGTATTGTCTCTTAGTTATGTCTTAACAAGTACCCGTACATTAACCATCATAATTATGAACACCGGCATCTTCACACGATTTTGATTGCAATAAGTAGTTACTAAACAACGAAGTGTCCACTGCAACAGTGTGCGGCTCAGGCGAAACATATATGGAAATAACATTTCAGGCGTGCGGTTGGCGCAAACGCGTTATGCGCGAATGAAACTCAAGATTTGTGCTACCGCGCGTTAAATAAAATCAGGATATCTTATTATTATATTTAACTAAACTTGTTTAGCCGATTAACACTCAAACACAAACAAAAATGTACGCATAAAAGCACGTAAAAAGCAAGCCTATATGCATCCATAGTCCATACATATTATTGTCAAAAATGTCACTGTATCTCTGCTTAATCATAGAATACAGACATTGCAAAATTACCTTGGAGTCTCACATGCCAAGGCCAACACGCTGGTGGACAAACTGGCCATCGTGTGGTTCAAGTAATTGTTGAGGTGTATGCCGTGGTGTATGTTAGTGTCGTGGAACTCCACGTCTATCGTGGACTCTCCGTTCTCCAAAGTGTGACACCGCACTATGCCCACATCATTCCAACACATGTATCTGTAAACATGAAAAGTAATTACTGGTGGTAGGACTCTCATATGTGAGAGGCCACCTGGGTAGGTACCACCGCAATATGTATTTCTCCCGTTAAACAACAGTGTAAATGCACTATTTTGTTCCGGATTGAAGGACATTGCAGCCACAGTAACTTCTGGACATATTAATACTTAACATCTTATGTCTTAGGATGGCGAGCGCAGTGGAATGCCAATGCTTTGTAATTCATGGTGTTTTTTGGTTTTGCTACTGTCCATGAGCGGTCGTATCGCTTACCATCAGGCGAATAGCATGCTCGTCTCGCCGTTCATCGCTATAAAGAAATAGAAATAAGTAATTTTGATTTTTTATATTAATACTGCTTTATGGAGTGTTGGACTGCTCAGAAATAAGAAAAAACAAGGAATGACATATTTATTTCCATTCCTGTAACTTGGTGTCTGCTCTAATAGGACTATTGTAAGTATCAGATATGGTGTGAAGCAAATTGTAATAATATTTTTGATTTAAAGGTTTCATATCTATCCCACGGATTTTTTTTAGCCATGATAATGTCTGTTTTAACTACCGGCACGGATCTTGAGCGCTGGCCGTTACTTGCGCAGATGTCGATTTTTGGGTCTCTTTAGAGGTAGATGAAGAAGGCGGGCGGGGGCATTATCGCATCGGCCAGTGATTGGTTCACTACGCAACGCCATATTGTTGTTATGCCTAATTCATTCATTGCGTTTGTTCAATTCATTCATTTATTTTGTCCTTAGGTTCACGATGCGCAAAGCTATCCCCACTCTGTCGCCGAGCGCTCAAGATCCGTGCCGGCGGTTATAACTATTCAATAAAAATATAATACATATTAACCTGTGTTCGAGATGCGAGGGGGTAGCGGAGGGTTGGAAGGGCGGTTGTGGCGGCACATTTGAGGAGGGCTGCGGCGAGCGACGCGACGCGGGCCGCGGAGACTCTCTGTCAATCAAGCCTAGCGTCTCATTCTTCAATTTCTCCAGGGATATAGCATTGTCGTCGTCACTCTCGTAGTTATCTATTAAATCGTCGACAATGTCATCTGAAATTAATAAAATACACTCAAAGGCGTTTTATAGGCGCTATATTGGAACAGTGTCCCACACTCAAATTAAAATATATTGATTAACCACTTAACACAGTGGTTTTTAAATCATAGCCACTTGTTTTCATCTGGTTTATCCTCAGAGTTATGGTCAGTAATTGAATTAACAACAATGCAACATATAAAAACTATATCAGCACACTGCAACAATTGTACTGTGCTGTTTAAGCTGTCCTATTTACACTATAGTCAAAATTGCCAGGAATATGACTACTACTAACGAATCTAAATTATCGTATCCATTTACATCCCCAGTTTCTTGGAACTTGATGAATCACAAATGTGATCCAATAACCATTACTTACCGTCTGCTCTCTCCACCGTTTCAATATCATCAACAGCTTCACCATGTTTGCTGCTGTCAGTTCCGTAGCAGTTTACAAGTGTTCCCAGTTGACCAGCAACATCACAGTATGCTAACACACCATTACCTGCAATTAAAACAATTCATGTTTACTAGAAAATTCAAGGTCCTTGTTAATGCTTTCAATGTACAGTAAATGATCTTACTACAAAGTTTCCATAACTACCTGGCATTATTGCTGCCAACATATTTTAACGTCTGAATTTTATGTAGCAATAAAATAAATAAACAAAGATAAAAAGCTTAGTCATGATTACCTATAGGATTCCAAGCCATAGCTGACACATTATGTGAAGTGGGATGCTCAATGATGCCCAAACAGCTCCCTGCTTCAATATCCCACACTGCAATTTGACCAGCTACAGTGCTACCAGCCAAGTATTTCCCACATGGTGAAAATAAACACTGGGATATCGCACATTTGATCTGTAATCATAATGTGGATTGGGCTAATTGAAACATCCATGGTTAATTATAATTTAATCATACTCATACTAAAAATGATGAGATGGTTCTTTTACATGTACGTTTGAAGTATAATCTAGTAAGACATTAAATAAGAATTATTTAAAGTACATACCAAGTTATGTGTAAATGTCATCCTCTGTCCCCAACTCTCACAGTCCAATAAGATAATTTCCCTGTTATTTGGATAAGCTAAGTACTTCCCCTCTGAGGGTTCAAAGTCCATTCTACCTAAAATATTCAAAGATCATCTATTAAATTATTGTTTTCTATACTATGCCCTACACCAGGTGACATAATAAAACATTAATGGAATCTGCATACATGGTATACCAACCATAAGCATTTAATATGTTAAATGGTATAGCCCATGAACTTTTCTTTAAGAAATAGATTTACCTTTAAGATAGAATAGTTTATTTGGATATTTAGTTTGTTTGAAATCATTGAGTTGCATAGTAAATAGTAATGTGATGCATTTTTGTCATATCTCCACATAATATAAAAATTACATTAAAATAAAAAACAAAATTAAGACTTACATAAAACTTTAGCTGAGTAAAATGTGTTTATCTTAGGAATGCAAGAGATCTCCTTAAAAACTTTCTGTGTATCAATATCCCAAATCCTCAACACTCCGTCACCACTGGCCGTGCTTGCATATTTCATGTGAGGGCATATGGCAATACTCAGGACTGGTCCTTTGTGTTCCCCCATTACAAAGAGAGGGGCACCTCCTTCTAAATTGCATATTTTAGCTTCCATATTCTCTGATGAACATCCTAATGCCTATCAAATCAAATCAAAACAATGTTACAAATATATTGATTCATATAACAATTTAAAAACGAGTCTTGAATAGCTAGATAAATTAGAGTAAATACTGTAGGCAAATACAGTAAGTAAGTAGGTACACTGGTGGTAGGTCTCTCATATGTGAGAGGCTGCCTGGGTAGGTACCACCGCAATGTCTATTTCTCCCGCCAAACAGCAGTGTAAATGCACTGTTGTGTTCCGGTTTGAAGGACATTGTAGCCAGAGTAACTACTGGACATATCGAGACTTAACATCTTATGTCTCAGGATGGCGAGCGCAGTGGAATGCCAAGCAATGCCTTGTAACTCATGGTGTTGTTTGGTTTTGCTACTGTCCATGAGCGGTCGTATCGCTTACCATCAGGCGAATGGCAGGCTCGTCTCGTCATTCATAGCAATAAAAAAAAAAAAAAAAGGTAAATACAATAAGTACCTCAGTTTTTCCAGTTGATTTAATTTGTGTGACAGGGGCTGTAAATCTTGTGACAATACCATCTTTATCAAAAGCTGGAAAGGTGTATGCCTGCACAGCATGGTTGTCGGTGGCGACGTAAAGCCTCTTCTCTTTGAACGAAACTGCAAGTGCGCTCTCCCCAACACAATGTGAACTGGGGTCGTCATCCTCTATATCAACCCATATCCTCACGTCACCATCGTGTCCACACGTAATTATATTCCTATAAAGTAAAACAATTTTTAAAAGACGAAGGCTTGCACTTGCACTTCTTAGGTTGTTAAATCTTACTTTCCGTCTTCGGTGTAACACACATCCGTATGACCCTCCGCATGTGCATATCTAAGAGGTTTGCTTTCAATCTTCATGCTGCAGTCTTATAAGCACGACAAAATAAATCTATGTGGATTGTGGACTTATGAACTACCTATTTCTCTAACTTTATTTTGGCGCGAATTCAGCAGCTGTCATTAGTCAAAATAAAGAAAATGAAATGTTGATAGACTACAGATTAAATACGTTATAACTGTTGTTATAACAGTATTCAATATTCAGATCATTTTAAATGAACTAATCCTGGATGAGAATATTTTGGTATTTACAGTTCTATTATGCAACGATTACTTCTATTTTAATGAAATAAACATACTTATATGCGTTAAATTTTAAATTTTTCATATGAATCATAAATATTATTTTTAACGCGTTATACCTCTGCTATTTATGCACGCAATAAAAAGACGGAATGACGTTTACTAATGCTCACTTGACACAGTAATTTAGTTGCCGCCGGTAGTGTGCTTATCAGGTTAAATTGTAAAGTAACGACTGTAAACACGATTACATCGGAAATTGAGGTATGACTATTTATAATAATTTTGTAACACTAAATATACCGTGACTTTTGACGATGAGTGATATCATACAAAATGATGAAATCGTAGTACCTTTTTGAACCATAGCAATTAACCTTGACTTTTTAAATTAGAATTCAGTGTTTTTTATATTGCGCCCGGCAGATGTTTAAAATAGCTGCATAATGTAAACTAGCAATATTTATTGTTTTTACTTACATTTAAAGAATTATTATTTATTGCCGCGTTAACACGTGGTGAAAGTGTGTAATTTATACTAGTAGTTTAATTTTTCCTGTTATTTTAGATGGCTGATCAAGGATTTTTAAAACCCAAAACTGGTTTTGCAACCCTTGCGATTCACGCAGGCCAAGAACCGGAAAAATGGAAATCTGCGGCAGTCGTTGCCCCTATTGTGACATCCACCACGTTTAAACAACCAGCACCGGCTGAACACACCGTGAGTTCCTTGTATTCATTACTACAAAAACAATATTATTTATTATTGTGTAAATTTTATTTACTGAAAATATTGTACAGCGCTGTTTTCTTCTTATTTCTACTCTTGAACCATTTATTAAATATTAAATTTATTGTTATAATATTTTTATCATGTAGTTGTGTTCCGAAAACTCTGTTCAAAATGTATTATTTAAAAGGGAATTGTTGTTTTTGTATAATTATTATTAGGGTCGTTTCATAGTTTAATACGCCAAATTAACATATTTTTTTTATCAAACTCAATTATTAGGTTCATTTAAATTCATAATATGTTGTTTGTGTTAACAAATTCTGCTCATGCAACTAGTAAGAATAGGTGGTTTGTCGCTAAGTTCATTAAAATATTTTTAGGGTTTCGAATACGGTAGATCAGGAAATCCAACAAGAAACACATTGGAAGAATGCTTAGCGTCACTCGACGGCGGGAAGTACGCGCTGGCCTTTGCATCGGGATTAGGAGCTACCACCACTATTACCGCCCTTCTTAGCAAAGGAGATCATATAGTTTCCACAGATGATGTTTACGGAGGCACTAATAGGTTGTTGAGGTACGATATAAATTTTGCTGTACAAACAAGCTTATTATCGTTGCTGCTCTATTCTTTCTCAAACATTTGCATAATTTTGTCTGATAATGATTACTTCGCATTTATAAGCAAATTGCTGACACGTCGATTTAGCTCAGTCTTGCTGATTTTATGAATGCGCGTTTGCTCGTACACCAGTTGATTTACTTTAATAAATGGGACAGTTAAAATACACAGCAAATAACATCCAATTCTGCGTAGCAATTACGAAACTGGGTAGGTATTCTATCCCAAAGTGCTAATGACTTGCAGTATCCTTAAGCAAATACTCTCATAATATTTAATTGTGGGCACCACATTTTAATTCATTATTCGTTAGTGCATTTCAATTAATTAAATAATTAATTTATGCCTTTGCATTGTAGGCAAGTCGTAGCAAGAATGGGTATTGAAACCACGTTCACTGACTTCTCAAACCTACAAAAGGTCGATGATGCAATACGGGAAAATACAAAGGTAAGTAATAATTAACTAGGTATTTAGTCTTCGTTTTGAACACATTTTGCCATAGTAATGCTCAACCCGCATTAGCTCGATATTCACGTAAACTCGTAAAATAATGGCGCAACTCGTAATACTCGTATAATTATATACCAGAAATTGAAACTTAATACATATATTAACATGTAGATAATTATGTTGCTGGAAACCAATTATGATTTGGTTTATTAGTATGGTCTAAAATATTTGTTTTGGAATTTTATGTTGACTGTTGTGGTATAGAAAAAAATGTAAACACTCTTGGTTTTTAATACGCACAACATATAATATGTTTGATAAACAAGATTAGGGACTGTCACTCTGTGCGTCACTTTTGCACTATTTAATTAACACGACTCAATATTTATAAGCAGTACCGGCTTTCCTTAATCCATAATAATAAACACCTGGAACACCATGTTGATATTCCCGTCCCGATAGATTCAGTAATAGTAATTCGAGGAATATTTGCAATCTAGATATTTGAAGTTTTGATTAATTGATTTATTGAAACATCATTTTTCCATGACCTGCGAAACATTATAGATAAGTAAATGTAAACACGGGTTAGCGGTGTAGCCAGTAGTTTCGATGTTTATAATGAATATTTGGTGACGAATTGCGTAAGAAAACATAGATAAAGGGGTTTAACGAGTTAAAACCAGACCGCGATATGCTAACAAATATGTATTTTAATCACGTTTTTGCAAAGTTTAATTGTCGATAAGAATATAATTGCTTTAATAAAATTTGCGACTAATAAATAAGTTGAGACAAAGCAACCATGCTAATAAATTACTACAATAGTGTGTGAGGCTCAGTTGAATATAATATGCTGGGTTAATGTTCGGCCTTGTCGAATGATGAATATGTACCACAGCATTACCGTGAGTTTGTTCGCGTAGAATCACTGCCAAATCTACCCCGCAGCATCTTTGTGGGATTAAAATAGCCTATGCCCCATATCATTCTTCGACCCATAAACTATATTTAATACACAAAAAAATCTTGTAATTTTGTCATGCCGTGACTGTATGAAGAATGAGAATTCGCACAGATGTACGTTCGCATCTACTAATACCATTCGTGTGATATATAATATTATATTTTCGGTATAAAATCGATTTACCGCGCCAAGTTTTATCAGAAGTACGATACTTTACTGAGGCAAATATTATACTGTTATTATGGCATATTCTATAGCAACAACGATAACACACTTCTTGATAATATTTACTGCATTACTTAAGTTTATGATTTAACGTATCTCTTACATATATGATATACGTACCTACGGAATTTTTATTTGTTGAAACGGGTATAAGTGTGACTTTGTATTGTATACCTAATGTTTTCTTTTAGATGCTATGGATAGAAACACCCACAAATCCGCTGCTGAAAGTAGTGGATATTGCAGCGGTGGTTAGCATTGCTAGAAAGCACGGTGACATTATTGTCGTCGTGGACAACACATTCCTCACTTCATATTTGCAAAGACCCCTCGACTTTGGCGCAGATATTGTCGTATACTCGTTGACAAAATACATGAATGGCCATTCAGACGTTATTATGGGTGCAGCTATCGTCAATGACAAGGGCTTAGAAAAGAGGCTGAGATTCTTACAGAACGGTAAGTTGTATTTTATTAATAGGATTATTAACACCTTCTAGTATATTGTTTTCAGCTTAATATTGTCGTTACATCGATGTATTAATATTTCAATATTCATGATACTCTGCGGAAAATGAAAAACCCATAACGTAATTGTGCATTGTCACGTTATTATGAGTCAAAAGATACTAATCAAGTGTATGATAACGATTCTAACGCTTTAATTACCACAGGTAGAAAACTTCCAGTCATTCTTCTGTGGCTACTTTTGTGAAAAACATAAAGCATGACTAACAGTATTTATCAGAATCATCTTCCACCTTTGGCTATGCGTCGCCCATGCACCTAATGCAATTTGATATGTAGATATTTCCTTTTCTACACTGTTGCATCGAAAGAACTATAATGCACGTGTTTATAAATGCAGTGCAGTGACAAGAGATGGTTGTTACCTCTCGCCAGTGGAAATAATTATTCCAGCCTGATCAAAACACGGATATACACGGGCTAAACCCAAAACGCGGTAACACCTGCATGGGTCTAATGACTGGTCTTCCACTGAGAGACACCCGGAAAATTAATAATCGTTGTCAGTAGGTACATAAATCGTAAATAGAACGCACTTCAACACTAAACAAACAAACTTCACTCAAGCACCTATTGAATATTGATACAAGTGTTCCGCTAAAACTACTTGACGTAATTTACCTTATCACTGCTTCTGTATCAGCCCATATACGTCCCATTGCTGAGTACGGGCCTCCTCTACAAACGAGAGTACGATTGAGGATGTTTAGGGCATATAAATTATGACAATAATTATAAACTTGACAATAAGTCGTTCTTATACACACATAAATGCACATAAAATGTACATCATATGATTACATTCTATATGGCGTTAATTATGTGGTCGAGGTATGGTTCCCCATACCGCGCACACAATGGCTATAAGGGCATTAACATTACTTTAATAGAAGTCAGCACGTAACAATATGTTGTATGAAATATCGTGCGAAAACTTATGAATTAAACGAATATTCATTATCAACGTTAAACTGACGTTGGAATAAATTAAAATCTACAGCTTACCGTGTAGTCACTATCATATCTATCGTATGAATAACGTACTTATTCATTGCGAGTAAATTTTGGAAAATAAAATACATACATTGATATTATCACAATTATAAATTGCCGTAATATCGGAGACAAATTATTATAAATGACTGATGTCAGTTGAAAAAATAAACCATTAATCTTTTAAGTACAAAATAGTTATGCAGGGTATATCCGGACTGCGACCGAAAATGAAGCCAGAGTTGTCTTAGTGACTTCAGACGCACTACCATAGATAATACACTATATAGGAAACGCACTACTAAAAATCTCGCAAAAAATCGTATTTAGCAGAAACCATGGACTTACCACCCAAACGATACCTAAAAAAATTCAGAGAACATCGTTTTTTTTTTTGCGAAATTTTTAGTTGCATTGTGTCTATAGTCACTAAAACTACCACCTGGCTTCGTTTTCGGTCGCAATCTGTATCTATATGTATATCCAGTATGCAGTACAATCCTTACTTACTCCATTACCATCCGTCGCGAAAATGTATAGTAGATGGTAACTTACTCCCTTTAAACTTGATTAAATTAAAGTAACTGCCTCGGTAGTAGTTCTCGGCGTAGTTGTACTACGGTACGACTACAAAAGCTGAGGTATCGGGTTCGAATCCCGGGTCGGGCAAAGTGATATTGGGTTTTTCTATTCATTATCAGCCCGGAGTCAGGAATTTGTGCCCGATATGGCGGTAGGCTCGCCCCCTATCACATCATGGGACGGAACATACAAGGCGAAATATGGGTGTCCTGGTGGCGCCCCTTCTGGGGTAAAGGCGTGAGTTTATGTATGTATGTATGTTAATTAAAGTGGTATTGGAGAATTTTATTATAGTTGTGTATATGGACGTGACAATTATTTTACAGCAATGGGAGTGGTACCGTCACCAATGGATTGCTACTTAGTAAACAGAAGTTTGAAGACATTAGCTTTGCGAATGGAACAACACAAGAAATCTTCGCTGATCATAGCTAATTGGTTATTGAAACATCCAAATGTAACAGAAGTATTACACCCAGGTAATGTTATTAGATTTCTTTTCTTCCATGTTTTTAAATGTTGAATTGTTTTTAATGAATATTGTTTTATAGGTCTCCCATGCCATCCGCAACATGCCATAGCAAAGAAACAGACCAGTGGACATTCCGGTGTCTTCAGTTTTAGGCATACCGGTGGTTTAAAGGAGTCGAGAAAATTGTTGTCTTCACTAGAAATATTCACACTGGCCGAGAGTTTAGGTGGATATGAGAGTTTGGCAGAATTACCGTAAGTTTTTAAAATACCTATTTCACGAATCTCATTTTTGCTTTTGTAGTTAGCAAAAGATCCGATTACGATGCGTTAAACTAAGCATTCATAGTTGGGTAAATCTAAGGTTCGATCGCGGTTTTTCGTTTATCCAGACAGGTGTGCGGATTAGAATTGATGAATGTTTAATATTTAAATGTGTTTGAACACAATATATAGCATCATGCAAATTATAAAAAATCTAGATTACTTAAGAGGAGTAGCGTTTGGATTATCAACAGCTCGTGTATTATTAACTTGTTCTTTTCAGTTCTGTGATGACACACGCGTCAGTGCCTGAGCAACAGAGAGAGGAGCTCGGCATCACTGACTCTCTTGTGAGGCTCTCAGTAGGATTAGAAGACACTGAAGATCTGGTCGCAGATTTGGATCAAGCTTTTAAGGCTGCCTTTTAATTGTTTTTATATTAAACCCTTCTGGCTGGATACCAGGATTAGCTTAAATTATTTTTATACGATTATATCATAGATATAATTTACGTGTTTTGAAAACATGTATCAAATAGATTTTTATAACATGCATAAGGCACATAAAAACATTTGAAGTTCCTGATTTTATTCCTTAGTTTTTTAAAGTTAAGTATACAAGATAAAATCACAACAGCACTATGTAAGATAGAATAATATTGCAATGTTTTCTGTTTTTATTTTTTGACCTAGCTCTAATTATATAAAAGGGGCGACATTTATACAATTGTGCATTTATTACACATGTGCTTTAAAAGACATTCATGGATGTTAATACTAAATATTCATTGTAATTCGTTCCGTTGAAGAGACGGTTGAATTACCATATCGACAATAATAGAATTTAATCATTCAATTTACATGTATCTACTTAACATTCGAGTATGTATACAAATTGTATTGTCATCCGTAATGTAGTCTAACAAGGCGCGAGGCTAACGATGGTAATCATAGTACTAAGGGTTAAGTTTGCGCATTATTTTACACTTTCATTTCAGTATTTACTAACCGTTATTTGCCCTACCTCATTTCGGTTTATTTAAAAAATAACATTTAGCGCAAACCTTCCATGGTCTGATGGTTCCAAGATGGAATACGGAGATATTATATACAATGTATTTTTAAATTAATTTATACACACAATCTCAATTTCGTATAAATTCCAAATACTGTTTTGTTAATACAATAATTTAAGATATTATTTTGTCAATGCGTCTTTTCTGTTATCTTATTTTAAAGTATTTATTTTGTGTATGTTTATACTGCTCTTATTGTGTTTTATGTTGTTATTACGACATTTCGAAATAAAATTGATCTGCTGAATTCTCTTTTTTGTGAAATTACTTAAGTATCCAACATGAAGCCTATTACTTAAAGAACGCAGAATGTGAAATGTGTGAACGATGTGAATGTGATATCAAGAGTAAAGGGATTACATACTTTGATACTGATATTATCAATCGCAATTCTACACAAAGCTAAAGCTTTATTACCGGGAATTATGGGTATTTGGTTCGCCCTACAGGCTAGTGATATAATATCAATTTATAAATCTATATCTATACATATAATATATTTGTAACCGATCGATGTCTGTACATGGAAGATAAATGAGAAAACGAATATGGGAGGTCTGTATTAACGTTATAGAACCTAAAACAATGATTTTTAGAATTTTTGTCTGTGCGGTTGTGCGCGATGGACTCAGAAACGGCTTCACGGATTTCGATGAAATTTGGTATGGAGGTAGTTGACACCCTGGTTTAACACTTAGGCTACATTTTATCCCGAAAAATTTAGTGTTCCCGTGGGATTGGGTAGGAATTCCGATATATTTGTAACTTTATAATCAAAGGAATAGGATGGGACTAGATTATATGACTTGAGTGAGAACGAAGCGGGACGAACGGGATATAACGGGACGGGATGGGAAATTCTAAATAAAGTTAATTTCAAATAAAGTTTATTACGCAGACGAAGTTTGACATTGGAGACAGGTGCCGGCATCTAGCGACAAAATCGAACTACCTATTGTACAAAATAATGAGTAATTTTTTAAAAACATTCTACGGTTCCACTAATCAGACGACAAAATAAAAACGTTGACCACATTATACATATAAGTAAATAATCAAAATGTTGACTGTACATAATTGTCCAAATAGTTTCCAATGAATAATCTAAAAATTACAAGATAACTGAATATTGCGCTATTTTCCTGTAATCATTACACACAATGTTACCTACTGGCAAATATAAACATGCCGACGCGACGTCAGTATGTCGAGAGGCAATGCTGAGAGTTGTTTTCGTAATACTTCATAATATGCAAAGTACAAACAATTGAGAAAATGAGGTTAAATGCATTAACAACTAACATACATAAGGCGTATAATTTTTAAGAAACAAAAGTGATATTTGTTTGATCAGCATTAAAAATGTTTATTTTGTTGTAATATGCTATGGTTGTGGTGTCATAGCTATAACAGCTAGTTATTTACAATGCTAATAACGTTAACGATTCACAATACGTTATAACACTTTTTCTGAGCTATATTAAGTTAGATGTAGAGCGGTTTTCAAATATTTTCAAATCATTGTTTTGAATAACGTTTGTTATTACTCAGAGATATTGTTTTATTAAGATAATATTAAGTATATTTAAATCACATGTGTACACATACTCACTTACGTTTTTGAAGATCTTATAAATATTATGTAATGGCTGCGTATGCATAATATCTGTGGCCTGTGCTACTCTGAAGAAAAAAAAAGCTATCGGCATTTTATCAACTGGTACCTACTACCTATTGCCTGATTACTGTTATCACTTATACTAACTAGTTGATCTGTGCTTATACTACTTACATTGTAGACTGGGAGTTCGTTGCATCGAAAAGTCGAGGTTGGTTTTGTTTAATTTCATTTCGTTAAAACAATTGTCAAATCATGACAATTCATAATTTTCGAGTCATCTTGGATCACATTTATTATAGGTATAAATTACTGAGATACATCTATAGGTAGGTAAGTATATTATTACAAATAGGATATTATGATAATGAAAAGAGTTGTTTATCTAGGTGATAATAACTAATATTAAGTAGTTCTTATCGTTTCTTCTGAAATCTATACGATTTCGTTACCTATAATCTAGATTATGGTGTTCATATTTCTAAACTTACCAAATTCATATTGGTAATAGTATAAGTATAATAGTAATATTGTATACAGATGTTCTGTAAGTAGGTTTAAGGCCATAAATCTTGGCTCGAAATGTTTGAAATTGCTTAGTAGCAATTAAAATAAATTCATGTAAATGGATGTTGGAATGGATGGATAGGTATGTTACTGTAGAATCTTGAATATTGGTAACATCCGATTTTTTTTTATAATAGTCCATTAATATTTTCTTATTGCCGCCATTATTGTCACTCACAAAATGCTCTAAATAAATAAATACACCCAACAGTCACATACATACTCTAGTGTCTTGGGTATCAGAAACTACGAGAGACTTTTCGGTCTCACAAACACATAAATCGCCATGTATATTATGTTGGCGGCATTGGCCTGCAATGCCAATTCAATTGGCACCTTAGCATATTTGACAGCCTCCGTGGCGCAGTTGGTTAGACGCCGGCTATGAAACGAGAGGCGGCGGGTTCGATCCCCGCACAAATATTTGTGAGGCCCAAAAGTATTTGCCTTGGGTCTGATTGTCTGTGAGATCAAAAAGTCTCTCCTAGCTTCTTATACCCAAGACTTAATTGATCTTAATATGGGGTCAGGACTATGTATGTATGTGACTCTTGGGTGTATTTATTTATTGATGTATCTTCGTTACTTATGTATTATGTATCTAATTTATTTATGTATCTAATTTTCGGGCATTTCACTCACATCTTACTAACGGTATTTTTGTTTCACACAAACCAAACAATTTATTTTGGGTTTTTCATTTGTGTACCATGGTCACCAAACCCATTGTTATATTTTTTCATTCTGAGATAGGCAAGTTTGTTTCGGGTTAAAGACGGAATAGTGTACTGTATACTGTACTCATCGAGATTCGGCGCTCAGTGCCAATTCTTTGCGTGCCACTGTTGATCCTAGCTAAAAGGAGTTGTAGTATAGATGGTTACGCTAATTTTACAAAAGTAGCAACGGCGGCACGTATGAAAGTCCATTGTACGCAGAGTACTAAGTTCCATTTGTCATGAACTTAGCTTTTGTTTTATATTAGCGACCCGGATTTAAAATAACCTAATCGATCAACAGAAAAATACAGTACTTACTATGAAAACATACGATGATACCAATGCAATATTGTGTCATTCCAAACAACCGGTATAGAACTTCGTGTTTGAATCCGGCATAGCGATATGTTCGCCCCCCATCACATCTCAGGACAGATACCTGGTGTGACACCTGTATAAATAAAATGTGATGTCCGTTTATTTCGATTCGCAAATCCGAAATTATAATATATTTCCCGGGTATTTATGTATGTATTTCCAGTCCAGGATGTTTCGCGAGGCTATTGAAATTAAAAAACATCCAAATTTTAATAGAGAAGATGTATTGAGGCTTGCACCATCATGGGATCCAATTCTACATTTATTTAAATCGGAACCCAAAAGACCAACTGCCAGACCTCAAGACGCAGTGAGCTCCTTTTGCGTAGATCGGATCGCAAAAACCAATTAACTTTTTAATTTAATAATTGTAAATTAAGGGTAGTTAAATTGTAACAGAATTAACAGTAAATTGCACAAGAGGGCCGGCAGCGACTGGATGCGTAAAGCAGCAAACCGGGCTCTGTGGCGTACCTTGGGAGAGGCCTATGTCCAGCAGTGGACTGCAACGGGCTGATGATGATGATGATGATGAAATTGTAACAGTCACTGCGTGGATGACTATACCTCAGTCCGCTCCGTGACCACAAAAGCTGTAAAGGGAAAGTTAAAAAATGTACATTTTTTATCAAATCGCGATAAAAACCTTAAAAAAAATAGTTTTATTTCAATGTGTAACATTCGCGTAAATCTAAGAAACCATTAAACAAATACATTGCTTCACACATTTAATTAAAGAAATTATTCCGTTTATTACTAATGCTAGATGCAATTTCAAAACAATATTATGATAAACAACAAGTTGTTCACATGATGCGTATGTTATTGAACACTACATATGACACAAACATGTAATATTTCGAATATTTTGTTTGTAAATATTATTGTAGTTAACAATGAAATGCATTTTACTGTGTACTATGTTGCACCTACCATTATAAACTTTTATATTTTAAATAAATAATCTAATTGGTTTCAATTGTGTATAAACAATAAGATGTAAGATTTAAATACAATCTCGCCCTAAAATAACAAAGATAATGACTGACAAAAGAAATATTTTTTTGGCTGTTTGCCGACGTATTTTGACCGATAGTAGTTCGATTCGGTCGTCAATTGGGTATTTTACTATAAGAAAGAAAAAATCTAAAAACTATAAATGTATATAGTAGAGCATTAAGCAATAAGTATATGTTAATTTCAGTTTTTATTTCCAAGGAATAAAAGGAATAAATAATATAATTCGTTTTGAAAATTTCAATTTTTTTATCTGTCCTAAAAAGATGTGAAACGGCTGCCGCCATGATGGATAACGATTCTACGTCATTCCGTAAGTAGAATACCCCCTCCGGTGTCCAAGAGCTCATACAAACACAGGTTGTTTACTGGTTGAGTGACGTATCATTTTAAAGGAACATGGCGCCTAGCGTTTTCACATATTTGCGCGCATAAATTTAAAATTTAAATTTTAAATGGTTTTTTATTGGACTTACCGAGCGAATAAAAATTTGATATTTTTTTAAATAGTTTGTCTTAATCTTAGGAACAACTTAAAAGACTTTTTGAAAATGGGTAGAATACCCAATTGATCTTATTTCTCCTAGACAAAGGAGGCGCCAATTACGGATCACAATTGTTAGAATTACGAAGAATTGGTTTCAAGTGTCCGTTAATAGAGAGACAGTAATGTAATAGGATAAATAAATAAATAAATAAATACACCCAACAGTCATATACATAGTCCTGACCCCACACTAAGATCGAGTCTTGTGTCGTGGGTATCAGAAACTACGAGAGACTTTTCGGTCTCACAAACACCCAGACCCGAAACAAATATTTGTGGTTCACACAAACATTTGTCTCGGTGCGGGGATCGAACCCGCGGCCTCTCGTTTCACAGGCGGCGTCCAACCAACTGCGCCACGGAGGATATCAGAATACCAAGTTAGTGTTTTATATAGAACTACGCTATGGAATACGATATACCCCAATAAGCAGAGCTATCACCACTTGTCCCTATTTTCTAGGGATTGTCTCTCTTTTCCGGGATAGTCCCAATTTTGTCCAATTTTTTATATTGCACAATAATCGCTCTATTTATTCGTGGTTGATCAGTGGACTTTGATGCGTTATGCAATAGCGATTGAATAATATGTCCTTAGGTGTGCCTACTTTGTTATGTCCGAATTGCATCCTGATCTAATTGCAGCGTACATAGAGTTTCATCCGTAAGGTTCAATCTTATATATCTTTATGAATGTTGAGTATACAGGTGAATTTTTCAAGTGGGCGTGGATGGCCAAATCCGAAATTATGAGGAATAGCGAAAAATACTGAAAGGAGTCACGAGCCCGATTTTGATGAAAACTAAAACTGCATACTTGGATTGTTGATAAATCAATATTCCTAGCGAGGAATCGAACTAGATGATTTTGAAAAAATAACATAAAAAAATAAAATATATAAAAAGCAATAATAAATAAACTTTAATTTTATTTATATAGTCGTTGAGAATGTGTATGTCATTATTCGAAGATTGATTTTATTGTTTTTGTATCATATTAAGTGCTTTTTTAAAGAAATTTATATTTAGTTATTATAATCTGGAATTTTATATACAAGTGTAATAACTTTTATTCATTTATTTCACGAAACATACATGATACAATTATAACACTATATTACTTCCGATCGACCAACCACTCGCGCGGCTCGACGCAACGTGGCCTTCACGCGGTAGCTGAAACTCGCGAGCTCGCACTGGTTTGAACCAATCTGAGATATCGTGTCTGTGAACGCTGTCTACGTGTGCGTTGATTTAGCGCGCTTTGTTTGGAGCTTGACTTCTGTTAGTAGGTATTCTGTGGTACGAGCCTCCATTACAATCGAGAGTACCTACAATTGAGAAGGGTGAAGTCCACCACACTGGCCTAATTGCGGGTTGGCGGACTTTACATACCATAGAAATACTTAAAAATCACTAGGGTATATAGGTTTCTTCACGATGTTTCCTTCACCGTTATAGTGCATGGTGATTGACTAGCTATAAATAAAATAACAAACAACTCCGAAAAGTCACGAGGTGTGCCCTGAGATTTGAACCCGCTACCACCTTGAACATGTTGACTACCGCATCTCGTCCGTTTACCAATAGGCCTTTACGCATACATACATACATAAACACACGCCTTTTTCCAAAAGGGTTAGGCAGAGGTGCCACTAGGAAACCCAGGTTTCGCCATATGTGTTCCGTCCCACAATGTGAAAGGGGGCGAGCCTATCGCCATATCGGGCACAAATTCCTGACTCTAGCCTGATATTTAATAGAAAAAAATGAATGTCACTTTGCCCGACCTGGGGTTCGAACCCGATACCTTAGCATTGTAATGAAAATGAAATGAAAATAATTTATTGAATCCATTAAAATGCTCAACATTGTTTAGATTCAGTCATTTTTTGAACTACCACCCGGTTCGGAAAGCGGTCATCACTAGAGAAGAACGGGCAAGAAACTCTAGTGTTGCTCTTTTCAAAACCTTCTTTTGCAATTTTTCAAATATCCTCGTGTTTGGGTGCTAAATTCCTAGTTTTTGCGAAAAAAGGAATTTAAACCCTTACGTACCCATTGCGTCTTTAAAAATAAAAAGGTATACATCATTATTTTAGGGAAACTATGTATTAATCACCCAAATACGACGATAAGTAAAAAATTTCAATTTAAAAAAATAATTGAAGATTTCTTTTCAAAATTTTTAGTTGCCTTGTGTCTGAAGTCACTAATACTATCACCTGGCTTCGTTTTCGGTCGCAGTCTTGATATACCCTGTATATCAATAAGACGTTCACTTGGTCGCTAAAATAAAATAAAAATACTGTACCCACAAATATGTACATATGCTTGATTATTTCTTTACTCCATATACTATTTTACAAGGATAAAACTGCTACGGATTCCTTTCGGATCCGGTACCCTGGGGAGGTTGAAAAGGATATACCCCCGGATATAGCAATGGTACCGGCATTTCATCACGATCGATCCCGATGCTTGCGAGTTGTTAGATACTCGTACCTCCATCTATGTAAGATACTATATAAGTCGCTAACAAAAACCTACGCTACCAAATTTCATCGAAACTGTTAAGCCTTTTCGGAATTCATCGCGCACAACCGCACAGACAAACAGATAAAAAATATAAAATTCATTGTTTTGGATTCTATTACGTTAATACAGACCCGCCATATTAGTTTTTATTATGTACAGACATCGATCGATTACTTTATTATATGTATAGATTATCGCTTTAATTAGTCAGCGTCTGTTGTTAATTACAATTCTTTAATAATCTAGATATTGAATCAGTAGAGGTAGGCATTTCGGCCTTTATATCTGCACTTACAAAATATAAGATATCAAACCGATAAAAAAATTTATCGAACACTAGTACTCTCAGCATACTATAAAACCAGTGTATGTATACATTAAGTAAAGCATTTGAGCTGTCGGTTATTGTGCAACAGGTACTCTGCAATCACGGTGAGTGCCTGAATTAAATTTCTTACTACATACTTTGCAAACTATATAGGGTATATCAAGACTGCGACCGAAAACGAAGCCAGGTGGTAGTACTAATGACTTCAGAGTTCAGACACAACGCAACTAAAAATGTTGCAAAAAAATCGTCAATTTTTTATTGTAATTTTTTTACTTATCGTCGTATTTGGGTGATAAAAACATATTTTTCTTCAAATAATGATGTACACCTTTTTATTTTTAGAGACGCAATGGTAAGGGTTTTAATTACTATTTTCGCAAAAACCAAGGATTTACCACCTAAAAACGATCATTTTTAAAAAATTGCATAAAATAATCTATCGCTTTTTTTGCGAAATCTTTCGTTCCACTGTGTCTATCACCACTAAAACTACGACCTGGCTTCGTTTTCGGTCGCGGTCTTGATTTACCTGATATATTGAAAAATCATCTTAAAAACCACATGAAATGTGGAATATCCTCTTGCAATTTAACTTCAATGCATTTATTGTCTTTAATCTCAATGACCGATACCAAAGTCTCCTTGTATCATTGTGTAAACTTAGGCCAATATTAGGTTATCCTCAATGTGTCACTGTACCTTCGTTGTGATGTGGATTAGAACTTTATATGCAGCAATATCCAATTAATGTTATTATTTCTTCTAAATTGGAACTGTAATATTTTAACACTCGTCTATCAATTACTTCATTTGCTTTAATTAGGTAGTTACTATACTTAGGTTAAATAATATCTGAGACTGAATTATTTTGCAGATGACAATCCGTTGGGGAATCGTTACCGCAGGAAAGATCTGCAGTGACTTTGTCAATGCATTCAATAGCTATCCCGATAAAGGAGACGCAGTAATTGCTGCAGTAGCCGCTCGCAATAAGGACAAAGCCGCGGAATTTGCTAAAATCCACAACATTGACAAAGTGTTTGACTCGTATCAAGCTCTAGCAGAGAGTAATGATATCGGTGAGTCATAAGAAGTTAATCAGTTTTTACATACACACATAAACTCACGCCTTTATCCACCTTAGTACTTAGCACTTAGGACACCCACATTTCGCCTTGCATGTTCCGTCCCACGATGTGATAGGGGGCGAGCCTATCGCCATATCGGGCACAAATTCCTGACTCCGGGCTGATAATGAATAGAAAAATCCAATATCACTTTGCCCGACCCGGGATTCGAACCCGAGACCTCAGCTTTATAACCGTACCGTAATACAACTACGCCACCGAGGCGGTCAATCAGTTTTTGAAAGGTTTTAATATTATTATGAGGTAGGTGATAACTGATAAGTATTGGAAGTATCACAGATTAGATTGTACCATATTGGTATAGTTCGTTATACGTGATACTTAATAACTAAATTATCTTTGAAATTAATATTTAAAAAAATAGTAGGTACATTACAGAGGCGAAGAAAGTTACAAAATTATTTCAAGATAAATTGACAAAAAAGGCAGCACTTTTTTTTCCACTACTAAAAGAAATTAAGCTCAGATAGCAATGCGGAAATACTTTGCATGAAGATATTACTATATGAAGTAATATTTACGTATTCAATGTATTTGCAGATGTCGCCTACATAGGAGCTCTGAATCCCGATCATTATGAACTCAGTAGGATGTTCCTGGAGAATGGGAAGCATGTGCTGTGCGAAAAGCCATTGTGTTTGAATTACAAACAAGCTGAGAGCTTGGTGAAGTTAGCGCGCAGCAAAAAACTGTTCTTTATGGAAGCAATTTGGTCCAGATTCTCTCCTGTGTACATTGCTTTAGAAGAAGAAATAAATTCTGGGAAACTCGGTGATATCAAATTCGTTGAAGCTAACTTCGGCGCTCCTATTGAAAGATGCGAGAGAGTGAGGTAACAAATTAAATACTTTAAGTATTATTTCTAAGCGGGAAATCGATCGGCAAATATTTTACAATTAAGTGCTTATCATTCTTGCTCCTCACTAACGAGCTTGACAAGACTGAACGAAACTCAATATTAATTACTGCCAATAAGCATGCCTTGAGTAACACGGTCAACGCTCCCATAGAGCTAAATTACATTACAACATGTGTAACTACGTAGGCATAGTTCCGATGGTGTTTCATTGAGCTCTTTTATAAACTTGATAAGTATGTAAATGTCACATTTTGGGTCATGTTGGTTTGACCAAAAGTAATTATATTTACCTAATACAATATACAATTATTTATACAGGGTGTACAAGACAATGGAACACCTGCTAAGTTGGATGCAAGGGCAAAATATTAATATGATTATAAAAATATAATATTTGGAAAATATTTATCCGTTTTTGAGTTATGGCCGTTTAAAGTTTCAAGTATTACCATCACATTTTCGCAAAAATCCAACTGGAATGGGTAAAGAACAAGATTATAACATATACGTATTTTGTCGTTTCGTCGTTAATTAAATGGTTAATGAAATATACCACGAAAACCATTTTTAACAGCAACAAAATTTTCATTGACTTCGTCTTAACATTTTTTACACATAGGCCAGGTCATGAACTCTCAGCTGTACACTTTGTCCTTCTCTAATTTTACAAAAAGGTATTTTTTGTTTCATTTCACATAAATAAAACAGCTAAGCAGGAGCGTACTTAGATTTATAGTGTCAACAAATTAACAACATAATAACTTTTGGTATAGTTGCATTGTGCATGGATCGACTGTTTTGTCATTTTTTTCCTTAAGGTGTCACAAATCCAAACTGTAAGATACCAAGAAATCACGCTGGTCCTCGGTTAAACCGTGTTAGGTTTACAAATTTATTAATTACAAATGTTTTAGTAATACATAACATTTAAATTATCTAAGTAATTCATATTCATAAACATTTCTTTTTACGCAATTACACTGATAAATAAAAAATATGATATTAAAATGATTGCAGAATTCGGCCCATTTCTTAAAGGAAGCCGAAGGTCACTGTGTACTCGTCGGGACTTTGTCGGAACTAGCGTGGCTCGATTATTCTTCCTTTGAGCTCGCCGCTTCCGAGCTTGAGTGACACTAATACCATTGGCGGTGTTTTGTGTGCATTTTTCAAAGGATGACCGCCATGTTAGGATGTGTTCACACTTCACACTTAGTACAACTTAATTTAGTTAGGTACTTGATAATAAGAGTTACGTAAAAACGTAAGATCATAATGGATTGATATAGTGATCGTTACTCTCCCCAGAGATATTAATCTTGTTTAAATGTGTTGAAGTAGTTACATAATTTGATCCAGACAGTTACAAGACTGCCTTTGCTTATTATTTAACGAATATTAATAATGATGTTGCTTTAAAATGGTAAAAAATGTACAGAAATCTTATAATAGAAACGAAATTTAAAAAATCATTGTAGCCGAGTAAATGGTATTTACTTAAGAAATAGCATATTATGATATTAAATTAGTGAAAACAGTAAACACGTGTAAAAATTAAAAAAAAAATATTATGAAATGAAATACGTGTAAATGTGTCTAATGTGAACAAGCCTTTATCTTTCTGTTTTCGAAAAAAACATATATCTTTTATTAGTTGAATTCGGACTACGTTCGCGTGTACATGTATTTGTCGTATACATTATTATTATCAACTCGTTTTCAGTTATTTTGATTGAATTTTATGAATTTTGACGCATGGAATATCCCATGGCATTTTTAGTGAAGTGTTAGTTTAATATCTAAGTGTATTTTGGCCATTGCAATGATGATGGGTTTGTGGCTAAAAACGGTAGAATACTTTAGTGAGTTGTGCAAAATTACGCGAAGTTGAATCAAACACGTTGCATCGGAAGACCGAGCGACGGCTCTATGTACACATAGTACATTTTACGTGTCTAATGAAGTGAATTATGAACGTACAACTGTTGAATGTTATCAAATTGTGGCAGTGCTTTCGTGCGGGATTTCGGCAGTTCCAGCACTTACCTCCTTACCTAAGGTATCTATTTACGGCTTTAATTACAGGGTCAGTTATTATTTATTTTGTGATCATTAGTGGCACTTAAGCAGTACGCTTGAATTAGTGTAGGTCTTCTGCCCATGTTCTCTACATACCATATTCTACGGTTCGTTCAATGTTAAATTCCTATTGCCTAACTATGTACACTAAGTGGCGTGGCAATTATGTAGTTTTAATCACCTATTCCTACTTATCTGTTGTGGAGCGACCCGTTCAGTTGTAAGGTTCAATCACTTTGGCGTAATATGTTAAGGGGAAGCACGTGTGATGCTAATTCTTGATTTCTCGGCATCTTTGTTATTATCAGAGTCGGCTACGAAAATGCATCATAATCTAGACGTAATCACGATTTACTAAAATGTATATTAGCAGGTGCGCCATTCTCTTGTACACCCTGTATATTATGACACTTAATATGATATTAAAGAATGGCCTATTTCTTCGGATTATTATAAATAATTATTTTAACAAATGATTTTAGCAAAAAGGAATTTGGAGGCAGTGCTATACTGGACATAGGCGTATACACTCTGCAGTTTGCTCAATTCGTTTACAAAGACGAGCCTAAGAAAGTCACAGCCGTTGGAGAATTAAACGAAAACGGCGTGGATACCATCGATAATGTCATTTTAGAATATAATGGAGGCAGGCGCGCTGTGCTGAACATCCACGCTCAAGTAATGCTGTGGAACAAGGCCACTGTCGTTGGAACTAAAGGCCGGGCTACGGTAAGCCTTGTTTTAGTTATAAAGTTTTTCTGCGTTTTTCTTGATGCTAATGCCATATCTTTAAGTTTTTGCATTTCTGGATCGCCATTTTCTACGTGCTCCAAATTCTTTCACACAAGGACCATAATATATCCAAAGAAAGTTTGATTACGAACAATTCGCATAAAGCATTTTTCGCGTGTACTATAGAGCATAGGTGCGATTAAAATATTTTACATACCTATTTTACATTGTTTCCATCTATAGTAACTGAAGTCAGCCCACTGTTGGGTCTAGATCTGATTCGTGTCACTTTGCGGTCTTACTGCGACTTCCACGTCATCCATCCATCTAGTACATATTATATAAAAATATTTTAGGTTCAAGAACCGTTCCATTTCTCTACCGAGCTGATTCGCCAAGACGGAACGGTGGAAAAATTCCCACTGCACACCTCAAACATACCGTATAACTTCGGAAACAATAGTGCTGGACTTGTCTACCAAGCTCTGGAAGTCGCTAGATGCATCAGGGAAGGTAAAATTATTAATCTACTATGTTTATTTACTAAATAATTACAATTTAAAAATTACTTCTACACAGTTGGTCCATGAATTCTAGATAATATTCATCAATGTGTACGTTGTATTTGAGCAATGCAATACATTTTGCAGGATTATTGGAATCGCCGCGCATGACGCACAATGACAGTCTTATTCTGGCGAAACTGGAAGATACTGTTCGGAAACAAGTGGGCGTTCACTACGACGCCGACGATCAAGAATATCCTTAGATCGATCCTCCAGCTTGACTTAAAACAGATACGGCCTTATTCATACAGTTGTAAAACCTGTTTAAGTTATCAAATGTTTTGTCTTCTTTGCTCAAACTAAATTCATAATGCGTTCGAAAGGGACATAACATTCGATAGCTAAACTAGGTTTTAACTGTTAAAACTGTCTATGAATAAGGCCAATAACATTGTTATTATATACTTATTTAAATAAAAGGATTTTCGCATTTATCACATGTAATTTACATATTATCCTGCAAAGTCACAATATTAGTCAAAATTACATCGCATTTTATTAATAGATATAAATTCTAATTCTAATCATCTAAATCGTATTGCCTGAAGTACCGGCCAACGAAACATATAAATATGTTTAGAGGTACAGCCGCCGTTTGTGCGTTTTCATCCTCGGGATTTATCCTAAACCTGAAAAAATAACGTCATTTTTACATACAGGGTGTTTCTTTGTTTTATGGAAGATAAACGAGAAAAAATAATATGGGGGGTCTGTATTAACGTAATAAAAACAATGATTTTTAGAAATATTGTATGTTTTTCTGTGCCGTTGTTCGCGATGAACTCAAAAACCGCTTAACGGATTTCGATGATATTTGATATGGAAGTAGCTGACACCCTGGATTAACACTTAGGCTACTTTTTATCCCGAAAAAAAAAATGTTTCCGTGGGATGAGGAATGAATTCCGATATATTTGTTACTTTTTATACTCAAAGGGATGGGGTGAGATTGGACAGGACGGGCGGGATATAACGGGACGGGACGGGACGGGATGAGAAATACCAAATAAAGTTAATCACGCTGACGAAGTTTGCGGGCAGAAGCTAGTTTCAAATAAAGTTTATTACGCAGACGAAGTTTGATATTGGAGACAGGTGCCGGCATCTAGCGATAAAATCTAACTACCTATTGTGCAAAATAATGAGTATTTTTTTAAAAACATTCTGCTGTTTTATTTATTTATTTATTTATTTATATTAGGGAAACATACAGAACTATTACAATTAATCATAGATAATATATAAATATGAAACATAATCCAACAAAGTTTCCACCAAAAGCTAATACATATTATTAGAAACAAGTGAACGGGAATATTACACTAGACAATGAATACAAAACAGAAAACAGAAGTAACAGTAGTATTTTACTTACAATTCACTTTAAATTATGGAAAAATTAAACTATATAAAAATAAAAACAATTTCATTGAGCTATTAATTAACTAACATTGCAATCCTTAGCCATAACTGCTTTCTTAAAACGAGAAAGTGATTCATAGAAAATATCAATGTCGGAGAAAAAAGTGTTATAATTGTGTGACGATCTATAAATGAATCTATTAGATGAGTAATTAGTACGAGCTGTAGTCTGTTGGAAGGTCTGTTTATTTCGTGCGGAAATGCGAGGACACTTAAGAAAGATTTTGCTCAGAAGGTAGGGTGAGTCGATTAATCAGACGAAAAAATAAAAACGTTGACCACATTATACATATAGGTAAGTAATCAAAATGTTGACTGTACATAATTGTCCAAATAGTTTCCAATGAATAATCTAAAATTTACAAGATAATTGAATATTGCGCTATTTTCCTGTAATCATTACACACAATGTTACCTACTGGCAAATATAAACATGCCGACGTCAGTATGTCGAGAGGCAATGCTGAGAGTTGTTTTCGTAATACTTCATTATATGCAAAGTACTAACAATTGAGAAAATGAGGTTAAATGCATTAACTACTAACATACATAAATACATAAGGCGTATAATTTTTAAGAATCAAAAAAAAGATATATTTGTTTGATCAGCATTAAAAATGTTTATTTCGTTGTAATTTGCTATGGTTGTGGTGTCATAGCTATAACAGCTAGTTATTTACAATGCTAATAACGTTAACGATTCACAATACGTTATAACACTTTTTCTGAGTTATATTAAGTTAGATGTAGAGCGGTTATCAAATATTTTCAAATCATTGTTTTGAATAACGTTTGTTATTACTCTGAAATATTGTTTTATCAGGATAATATTAAATATAATATTTAAATCACATGTGTACACATACTCACTTACGTTTTTGAAGATCTTATAAATATTGTGTAATGGCTGCGTATGCTTTATTTCTGTGCTACTATTAAGAAAAAAAAAGTTATCGGCATTTTATCAACTGGTACCTGCGTTTATAATTCAAAATAATATAAACATTTAAGTATATTTATTTCCTTTTCTCTTCCTATGTAATTCCTGTTGCTTACATTACTGATCCTTTCCAAATTCCTAAGGTTTCCAATATTTATTACCTACTTGTCCAGTTTCCCTAACTTGAGATTGGCATAATGTATATACAATTGCCATTAAAAAAAAAAAAAAAAACTGGTACCTGTTGCTCCATAGTGCTCAATGGAATTAATGGTCCAGCTCTTGAATTATGTAAATCATACTTAAGTAATAGGGTTCAGAGCGTTGATGTCAACGGAAAAAGATCTCCTGGATCTGTTGTTACTATGGGAGTTCCGCAGGGCTCGATTCTTGGACCCTTTCTATTTTTGATCTATATTAATGACTTACCTTATTTTATAAGGGACAAATGTGAGGTAGTGTTGTTTGCTGATGATACTTCATTGATATTTAAAGTAAAACGACATCAACCATTCCTTGACGATGTAAACCACACTCTCTCAAATATAGTCCATTGGTTTGGCGTGAATAATTTATTATTAAATAGTCAGAAAACGAAATGTATACGGTTCGTGACACCTAATGTAAAGAAAGTTAATGCCAACATATTTGTGAATGGGGATGTGTTGAGCCTTGTGGAGACTACTAAGTTCTTGGGAATCACATTGGATCCTAAACTTCAATGGGGTCCCCACATAACTGCCTTAGCAAAAAAGCTGAGTGCTGCAGTTTATGCGGTGGGCAAGATTCGCCAATTGACTGACATTGATACGATTCATGACAAAAATACTAGAAATAGAAATAATCTAGTCAGTCAAAGGACCAGGCTCCACCAAATCAACAAATCTTTTAAGGGTTACTGTATACACTTCTATAATAAAGTTCCCACTCACATAAAAGCCTTAAGTTTAAACAAATTTAAATCCACTGTTAAGCGACAGTTGTGTAATAAAGCTTACTATAACATTTCAGATTACCTAGAGCAGTAGTTCCCAAACTTATTTTTCTCGTGGACCACTTTCAAAATTTTACTGGTTTTGGTGGACCCCCTGCTGCTACATTTCTACCACATTCTTAAAGTCGCCAAAAAATAAAAATTGTGTCGCTTCTGAGTTCTGTCCCTATATTCCGATAGGTAAAATAAAAACGAAAAATGGTACATTTTATAACACTTTATTTATTAAAAGAATAGAATTACAAGAAAAAAATAATAAGGTAATATAGGTTCAGGTCATAATTTTAATTAATGGGAAGGATGTATTTGATGGAGTGTCAGCAAACGATCAATGTTTGGCTTTATTTTTGTGAGCAATAACCGCAAATCCCCCCGCTCTGTGATGTTTAATTTGCTCCTTTTTTTTGTTAAGAGATTTGTAACGGCACTAAAACTCCTTTCGACAAGGTATGACGAGGGAAAAGCTATTAAAAATTTCCTTGCGATTTCCCACAGTCCAGGATATTTTTCGGGTATTTCTGCTTGCAGCCAAAATGTTTGGTAGCCTTTTCTAAATTTCACCTTCAGCTCCTCATTGGTGCTTAGCTCGAGCAGCTCCTCTTGTAATACAACATTGGCCACTTCCGTTTCATCAAATGGATTTATGATCCATGGTGGTATATCCATCGTCAGGATATCTACAAACCTGGTTTTGAAGTCATCATGCAGGGCATTTAAATGTTGACTGTAGGTATGGATATCCTCATCAATACATTCTACCTGCGACAAGTTTGGAAATTGAGAGAATTCGCGCCGACTAATGTTTTGCTTCATAAATTTCAATTTCCCAAGAAAAGCCGAAATTATCCCCTTTGTTTTTATTAAATTCAGGCTGTCCCCTTGTAACTGCAAGTTAATATCATTAAATTTTTTAAACAAATCTGTCAAATACGCAATGTCTGCTTTGAGTTTGATCAAGTTTTCTTTTAAATCTGGATCTCTACTTTCTAGGAACTCTAATACGGAATCGAAAACAGAGTAAAATCTCGTTAAGCATGCACCTTTCGACAACCAGCGTACTTCAGTATGTAAGAGCAGTCGTTGGAAGTCTTCATCATTTTCGTCGCACAATTGAGCAAATAAATGCGTATTCAATGCATTGCTTCTGATTTTGTTGACAGCTTTTATTACAAAATGAAGAGATTGGTTCAACCTGTCACTTAAATGTTTTGCCACAAGATGTTGTCGGTGGATTACGCAATGAATAGCTGTAAGTCCTGGTATAATTCTTTTGAGATGACTTATAAACCCACGATATCGCCCGACCATTGCAGGAGCTCCGTCTGTTGCCACTGAAATAATGTTTGTAAATGGAATCGATTTTTCCGTGAAAAAATTACTCAGGACATTAAATATTGATTCGCCTTTAGTATCAGTCTCCAAAGTTCTGGCAAATAGCAATTCTTCGTGAATTTCTTCCTCCATAATAAATCGGACATATGCCAATAATAATGCTTCATTACCGGGTAACGTTGACTCGTCCAGTTGTATAGAAAAATGATTTTTTTGCAGATGATTGCACAAAAAACTTTCGATATCAGAGCTCATTTCATCAATGCGTCTTTGTACAGTATTGTTCTTAATGGAATTCTTTTTAGTACGTCAAACGGAGATTTGTGCAAAACAGTTTTTAAAACCTCTTCAACAGCGGGTAAAATTAATTGTTCTCCGATAGTGTGTGGTTTTCCAGATTTTGCTATAAGTAATGAGATATTGTAAGATGCCCGCAAGCCATCATCGTTACTTTGAGATGTTGAAGCGAACATACTGTGCATGGTGGGTCTCTTTTCATATTTTTCCTTCAATGTTTGAAAATATTTTAAATCTTTACCTATTTTATCAGTATGACACCTTTTTAGATGATCTTCGAGCTTTGATGGTTTCATAGAGTCATTGCTCAAAACTTTGTTGCATAATAGGCACATGGGCAACTGTTTGTCTGCCTCTGATGGAACAAAACCATATTTCAAATAATCGACACTATATTGTCGACATTTTTTCTTTGCTGTAGCCATGTTTCGTGTCAGTTACCTTACCTGTAAAAAAAAATGTTTTAGTAACCAAGATTTTTTCTGAATATAGGTATCACACCGCAGCCTTTGTCAGCACGCGGAAATAGAATTACGGCTTGTAAAGGGACCAACTAATAAACCGCTAAGACAAATACAGACGTTTTCACAAAACGGTATCAATTTTAAAGTACCTAATTTACCACTAATTTTTAATAGTACAAATAAAAATTGGTGTACTCAGTATCGAATACTGATCATATTTGTGTAGGAAAAAGTCGAAATCGAAATCTCAAAATTCCATAAAAACGATAACTAACATTTCATCAAATCAATGAGTTCACGCGCTCCGTGTATTTGCGTATTTTTTGTCTGCGGCTTCATTGTTAAAACGCACATTAAAACGTGACAAACTGGCATCGAAGCCCAAGCCCCGCCCTTTTCCCGTCGCCCGCGCACCGCTCGCTTTTTCCGAAAAGGAATAATTTTGATAAAATATGTAGTTACTTCAAAATCAATTAGCCTCAATTAGTCAGCCTCCGTGGCGCAGTTGGTTAGACGCCGCCTGTGAAACGAGAGGGCGCGGGTTCGATCCCCGCACCGAAACAAATATTTGTGTGATCCACAGGTATTTGTTTCGGGTCCGGGTGTTTGTGAGACCGAAAAGTCTCTCGTAGTTCCTGATACCCACGACACAAGACTCGATCTTAGTGTGGGGTCAGGACTATGTATGTGACTGTTGGGTGTATTTATTTATTTAATATAAAATGATTGTGAAATTACTGTTTTATAAAACTAGTAGTTATTTGCAAGAAAAATTACAATATTAATTGCTCTGCAATATTGCTTATTCGGCCTTTTTAGAGAGGCAGTGCTTCTCTCGTGAAAAAACAATGGAATAAAACGTGCTGTGTTTGTCTTCAAATCGAAAGAGGACAATTAAAATATCTGTAAGTTACTAAGTTACCTATCTTAGATTATATACACGTCTAATCTACCTTACCTATCTATACAAGCAGTTGTGATCAACCGACTAGTACACGGAAACAAAATACTTAAGTACTATAACAAAAAAAAGGTAGGTACTTACTTTTCTCCGGCACTAGCAAACACTGATATAAATTTTCTCACACTTTTTTTCGAAATTCCGGAAACAAATGAATGAGTTTGCCTTTGGCATCAAGTATTTATAGTGGTGATCAAGTTCATGTCTGAACAAGCATTAAGCATTGTCGGGCGGATAGCGCTTTGCAAGTCTGTACACGAAATTGTACGTAATATCGAATACGCAAGTTTGGACAAGTAACAATCGCTTGCCTTATTAAAATATTATCTGCTTAGTTAGGTACTTAAAACAATGTAGGTAGGCCCTTATAAAAACTATGCTTACATTTATTTTTGCTTTTACTATCAAAAGCAGATAAATTTTCGTGGACCCCCATTAACATCTTATGGACCCCCATATTTTGTTCACGCTTACGTAGACCCCCAGAAAGTCTCCCGTGGACCCCTGGGGGTCCACCTGGACCACTTTGGGAATCACTGACCTAGAGGATAATAAGGCTTGGGAACATAACATAATATAAGTCCCCTAACCGGATGTGCATTGTTTGATATAGATGTGATGTAATAATTAGTTCATTTGATTTCATCGTAGTTGTAAGCAATTTGAATAAGTCATGCTCGCTAAAACGTCTGTGCTTGCGGCGGCGTCGTGTGCCGGGTCGGTCACTTCCCTGTAACATGGTTGAGGAGGCCGATGGCTGGCACATGCGTCATACTCGTGAACGAGTGCTGCTTGTGTGGACTGGTCTGCTCGACTTGCTTATAATGATAACTTTTAATTGCTTTAAGACTTTTATTGCTATTCATTGCTTTGGTGAAGCAGTGCACTGATTCCGCGTTCTGGGTGACTTTACTTACGTAAATCAGCCGTACAAAATCACTTGACCAATAACACTATCCATCATTATTATTCTAAATTATCTATGAACTGCTCTGAATTTAACTGCGCTGAAACCTCTGTATGATTATTGTATTGTAAACTTATTTTGAAAAGAGCAACGCTAGAGTTTCTTGCCCGTTCTTCTCTGGCGAAAAAAGTGACTGAATCAAAATAATGTATGACATTTCATGGGTTCAATAAATATTTTCATTTCATTTCATTTCATTCATACCTATTGACTGATTACTGTAATCACTTTTATACTACTTACACTGTAGACTGGGAGTTTGTTGCATCGAAAAGTCGAGGTTGGTTTTGGTTTCATTTCATTTCGTTAAAATAATTCTCAAATCAGGACAATTCATAATTTTCGAGTCATCTTGGATCACATTTATAGGTACATTATCTTTAAACTGAGATACATCTATAGGTAAGTATATTATTACAAACAGGATATTATGATAATGGAAAGAGTTGTTGTTTATCCAGTGATAATAACTAATATTAAGTAGTTCCTATTGTTTCTTCTGAAATCTATACGATTTCGTTACCTATAATCTAGATTATGGTGTTCATATTTCTAAACTTACCAAATTCATATTGTTATATAATATTGTATACAGATGTTCTGTAAGTAGGTTCAAGCCCATAAATTTACTTCCTGGCTCGAAATGGTTGAAATTGCTTAGTAGCAATTAAAATAAATTCATGTACATGGATGTTGGAATGGATGCATATGTTAGGTACTGTAGAATCTTGAATATTGGTAACATCCGATTTTTTTTTATGATAGTCCATTTATATTTTCTTATTGCCGCCATTATTGTCACTCACAAAATGCTCTAAATAAATAAATACACCCAACAGTCACATACATAGTCCTGACCGCACACTACGATCGAGTCTTGTGTCTTGGGTATCAGAAACTACGAGAGACTTTTCGGTCTCACAAACACATAAATCGCCATGTATATTATGTTGGCGGCATTGGCCTGCAATGCCAATTCAATTGGCACCTTAGCATATTTGACAGCCTCCGTGGCGCAGTTGGTTAGACGCCGGCTATGAAACGAGAGGCGGCGGGTTCGATCCCCGCACCGAGACAAATATTTGTGAGGCCCACAAGTATTTGCCTCGGGTCTGGGTGTCTGTGAGACCAAAAAATCTCTCGTAGCTTCTGATACCCACGCCACAACACTTAATTGATCTTAATATGGGGTCAGGACTATGTATGTGACTCTTGGGTGTATTTATTTATTGATGTATCTTCGTTACTTAAGTATTATGTATCTAATTTATTTATGTAACTAATTTTCGGGCATTTCACTCACATCTTACTAACGGTATTTTTGTTTCACACAAACCAAACAATTTATTTTGGGATTTTCATTTGGAAAACCATGGTCACGAAATCATTTTGGGACACAATAATCTACCAATAACTCTTTATTACCTATATATTTTTTCGGTTAGGTAAGTTTGTTTCGGGTTAAAGACGGAATAGTGTACTATATATACTATATACTGTATATAGACTCGTCGAGATTCAGCACTCAGTGCCAATTCTTTGCGTGCCACTGTTGATCCTAGCTAAAAGGAGTTGTAGTATAGATGGTTACGCTAATTTTACAAAAGTAGCAACGGCGGCACGTATGAAAGTCCATTGTACGCAGAGTACTAAGTTCTATTTGTCATGAACTTAGCTTTTGTTTTATATTAGCGACCCGGATTTAAAATAACCTAATCGATCAACAGAAAAATACAGTACTTACTATGAAAACATACGATGATACCAATGCAATATTGTGTCATTCCAAACAACCGGTATAAAACTTCGTGTTTGAATCCGGCATAGCGATATGTTCGCCCCCCATCACATCTCAGGACAGATACCTGGTGTGACACCTGTTATAAATAAAATGTGATGTCCGTTTATTCTGATTCGCAAATCCGAAATTATAATATATTTCCCGGGTATTTATGTATGTATTCCAAGTCCAGGATGTTTCGCGAGGTTATTGAAATTAAAAAACATCCAAATTTTAATAAAGACGGCTTGAGGCTTGCACCATCATGGGATCCAATTCTACATTTCATTAAATTGGAACCCAAAAGACCAACTGCCAGACCTCAAGACACAGTGACCTCCTTCTGCGTAGATCGGATCGCAAAAACCAATTAACTTTTTAATGTAATAATTGTAAAATAAGGGTAGTTAAATTGTAACAGTCACTGAGTGGATGACTAATACCTCAGTCCGCTCCATGACCACAAAAGCTGTAAAGGGAAAGTTAAAAAATGTAAAAATTTTATCAAATCGCGATAAAAACCTTAAAAGAAATTGTTTTATTTCAATGTGTAACATTCGCGTAAATCTAAGAAACCATTAAACAAATACATTGCTTCACACATTTAATCAAAGAAATTATTCCGTTTATTACTAATGCTAGATGCAATTTCAAAACAATATTATGATAAACAACAAGTTGTTCACATGATGCGTATGTTATTGAACACTACATGTGACACAAACATGTAATATTTGGAATATTTTGTTTGTAAATATTATTGTAGTTAACAATGAAATGCATTTTACTGTGTACTATGTTGCACCTACCATTATAAACTTTTATATTTTAAATAAATAATCTAATTGGTTTCAATTATGTAAAAACAATAAGATGTAAGATTTAAATACAATCTCGCCCTAAAATAACAAAGATAATGACTGACAAAAGAAATATTTTTTTGGCTGCTTGCCGACGTACTTTGACCGATATAGTCCGGTCAAGTTAGACCAAAAAATGAGAGTGAAGTTACATAAAGTCCCAACAAGCTGAATTTCTGTGAAATTGTTCAAAATATAATTAAAAACAATGTCTAAAAGTTCCCCATCATTCCCCTGTAAGGAATTTTTTTTATTCAAGGTCAAAGTTAAAAAAAATGAGTTTTTCGCGATTTTCAGCAAAACGGTAAGTTTTATCATAAAAGTACCTCAGACAAAAATTGTAGATCATAAAATTATCTACAAAAATGTATCAATACTTTTTTTCTTACGAGCCACCGTTTCTGAGATATAACGATTCAAAAAGTTATAAAAGTTGTTATCGTCATAATATGCATGAGTACGCCACGTATATACATCTAGAGTTGTTATATTTTATGGTTTCATTTTACTTGATATTCTTATAGTTAAAACTTATGTATATTTTATATTGTAAGTATAAGTTACAATGACCGATAGAAAAATATTTAAACATTTAATATATAACATATATATATATGAAAAAACTATTTTTTTCTTAAAACCAGGAATAGCTCAGCATCAATCAGATATATATTCATCAAAAAGTTTACTTACTTTTGTAAAGTGTCAAGATCATGTACTATTTTTACACTCAATAACTGGCTGTGATACGACATCTGCATTTTACAGGAGGGGTAAAACAGCAGTTTTCAAAATGTTTGAAAAACAAGATTTAATTCAATGTGCTGAAGTTTTTAAAAAGAGTAATTCAACTCAACAAGAAGTTATTACCAACGGCATCCGCTTTCTTCTTTCTATGTACGGAGCTCCTAAAAAAACTACCTGTTTAGATAAGCATCGATATATGCATGTTTCGTTAAAAATACTAAAAATAAAAAACAAGTTAAATTAGCTTGTCTTCCTCCAACCTCAGTTGCTGCTCACCAACATCTTTTCAGAGTATACATATTACCAAGTTTAAGTGTGGCTTGGTTATCAGCTAGACCCTACAGACTGGGGTTGGAAGTTGGTCAACAATATATTAGAGCCAGTTCAAACTTTACTTCCACCTGCGCCGGAAAAACTGCTGAACACTATTTTTTGCAACTGCAAAAAGTGATGCAGTGCTAAATGTGGTTGCAAAAAAGTCGGACTGTCTTGTTCTTTGGCATGCACAAATTGTCAAGGCCGGTCGTGCTCTAATATTGAATCACAAACAATGGAGGATTCGTTTGACTCCGACAAAGTATCATGCGATACATCGCTATTGACGCAATTTACTTGCATCCAAAATGAAGATGAAGAAGAATTATGAGAAGAAGAACAAGAATTTGAAACTTACGAATAAGACGAATAAACTTCAACACTTTTTTTTAATTTACATTGCTTTTATCTTTCCCAATCTTTGAAAATTTCCGTTATTTTGCAATAGTTTTACATTAAACAGGATCACAACTGACCCGTGGAGTAGGCCTACTGGGGAAACCACGTTAAAAAAAACGCGCTAAGTACTACCTCGTAGGTGGCGTGGAAACGTGTGCATATTATGACGATAACAACTTTTATAACTTTTTGAATCGTTATATCTCAGAAGCGGTGGCTCGTAAGAAAAAAAGTGTTGATACATTTTTTATAGATAATTTTATGATCTACAATTTTTGTCTGAGGTACTTTTATGATAAAACTTACCGTTTTGCTGAAAATCGCGAAAAACTCTTTTTTTTTACCTTTGACCTTGAATAAAAAATTTTCCTTACAGGGGAATGATGGGGAACTTTTAGACATTGTTTATAATTATGTTTTGAACAATTTCACAGAAATTCAGCTTGTTGGGACTTTATGTAACTTCGAATGTCTAAATTGACCGGACTAATAGTAGTTCGATTCGGTCGTCAATTGATCTTATTTCTCCTAGACAAAGGAGGCGCCAATTACGGATCACAATTGTTAGAATTACGAAGAATTGGTTTCAAGTGTCCGTTAATAGAGAGACAGTAATGTAATAGGATATCAGAATACCAAGTTAGTGTTTTTTAAAGAACTACGCTATGGAATACGATATACCCCAATAAGCAGAGCTATCATCACTTTTCCCTATTTTCTAGGGATTGTCTCTTTTTTTCGGGATAGTCCCAATTTTGTCCAATTTTTTATATTGCACAATAATCGCTCTATTTATTCGTGGTTGATCAGTGGACTTTGATGCGTTATGCAATAGCGATTGAATATGTCATTAGGTGTACCTACTTTGTTATGTCCGAATTGCATCCTGATCTAATTGCAGCGTACATAGAGTTTCATCCGTAAGGTTCGATCTTATATATCTTTATGACTGTTGAGTATATTTAAATATTTCATTTATTGAGTTATTTTCAATGTGGTTGACATTGCGATACCAATAGAATTGTTGAACAGTTCTATGTACATGTAGTGTACTATATCAGCCTATATACGTCTCAATGCAGGGCACGAGCCTCCATTACAATCGAGAGTACAATTGAGAAGGGTAAAGCCCACCACGCTGGCCTAGTGCGGGTTGGCGGACTTTACATACCATAGAAATTTTTAAAAATCACTAGGTTATATAGGTTTCACCACCCCACAGTAAAATTCCATAACTCATCAGACTATGAAAGTAGGCAAAATATACCAATCGAGCTGTATCAGTATCAGTCAATTGACGTATCTTACACACCGCGTAGATCGTACCGTAATACAATTACGTTACCGAGGCAGGCCTTTATGTACACACTATATATCAAAAAGACGTTCGCTTGGTCGCTAAAATAAAATAAAAATACTGCACCCACAAATATGTACATGTGCTTGATTATTTCTTTACTCCATATACTATTTTACAAGGATAAAACTGCTACGGATTCCTTTCGGATCCGGTACCCCGGGGAGGTTGAAAAGGATATACCCCCGGATATAGCAATGGTACCGGCATTCCATCACGATCCATCCCGATGCTTGCGAGTTGTTAGATACTCGTAACTCCATCTATGTAAGATACTATATAAGTCGCTAACAAAAACCTACGCTACCAAATTTCATCGAAACTGTTAAGCCTTTTCGGAGTTCATCGCGCACAACCGCACAGACAAACATAAATTTTATAAGATTTAATGTTTTGGATTCTATTACGTTGACTAAGACCCCCCATATTAGTTTTTATTATGTACAGACATCGATCGATTACAAATTTATATGTATAGATTATCGCTTTAATTAGTCAGCGTCTGTTATTACTTACAATTCTTTAATAATCTAGATATTGAATTACAAAAAATAAGATATCAAACCGATAAAAAAATTATCGAACACTGTAGTACTCTCAGCATACTATAAAACCAGTGTATGTATACATTACGTAAAGTATTTGAGCTGTCGGTTATTGTGCAACAAGTACTCTGCAATCACGGTGAGTGCCTGCATTAAATTTCTTGCAAAATATACAAGGTATATCAAGACTGCGACCGAAAACGAAGCCAGGTGTTAGTACTAATGACTTCAGACACAACGCAACTAAAAATTTCGCAAAAAAAATATCGTCAATTTTTTATTGTAAATTTTTTACTTATCGTCGTATTTGGGTGATAAAAACATATTTTTCTTCAAAAAATGATGTGCACCTTTTTATTTTTAAAGACGCAATGGTACGTAAGGGTTTTAATTACTATTTTCGCAAAAACTAAGGATTTACCACCTAAAAATGAACATTTTTAAAAATATTATAAAAAAAATTGCATAAAGTAATCTCTCGCTTTTTTTGCGAAATCTTTCGTTGCATTGTGTCTATAACCACTAAAACTACCACCTGGCTTCATTTTAGGTCGCGGTCTTGACTCTTGATATACCCGGTATATTGAAAAATCATTTTAAAAACCACATGAAACGTGGAATATCCTCCTGCAATTTAACTTCAATGCATTTATTGTCTTTAATCATTAATCTCAATGATCGATACCAAAGTCTCCTTGTATCATTGTGTAAACTTAGGCCAATATTAGGTTATCCTCAATGTGTCACTGTACCTTCGTTGTGATGTGGATTAGAACTTTATATGCAGCAATATCTAATTAATGTTATTATTTCTTCTAAATTGGAACTGTAATATTTTAACACTCGTCTATCAATTACTTCATTTGCTTTAATTAGGTACTTACTATACTTAGGTTAAATAATATCTGAGACTGAATAATTATTTTGCAGATGACAATCCGTTGGGGAATCGTTACTGCTGGAAAGATCAGCAGTGACTTTGTCAATGCATTCAATAGCTATCCCGATAAAGGAGACGCAGTAATTGCTGCAGTAGCCGCTCGCAATAAGGACAAAGCCGCGGAATTTGCTAAAATCCACAACATTGACAAAGTGTTTGACTCGTATCAAGCTCTAGCAGAGAGTAATGATATCGGTGAGTTATAAGAAGTTAATCAGTTTTTGAAACGTTTTAATATTATTATGAGGTAGGTGATAACTGATAAGTATTGGAAGTATCAAAGATTAGATTGTACCATATTGGTATAGTTCGTTATACGTGATACTTTATAACTAAATTATCTTTGAAATTAATATTAAAAATAATAATAGGTACATTACAGAGGCGAAGAAAGTTACAAAATTATTTCAAGATAAATTGACAAAAAAGGGCAGCACTTTTTTTTTCTACTACTAAAAGAAATTAAGCTCAGATAGCAATGCGGAAATACTTTGCATGAAGATATTACTATATACTAGATATTACTATATGAAGTAATATTTACCTACGTATTCAATGTGTTTGCAGATGTCGCCTACATAGGAGCTCTGAATCCCGATCATTATGAACTCAGTAGGATGTTCCTGGAGAATGGGAAGCATGTGCTGTGCGAAAAGCCATTGTGTTTGAATTACAAACAAGCTGAGAGCTTGGTGAAGTTAGCGCGCAGCAAAAAACTGTTCTTTATGGAAGCAATTTGGTCCAGATTCTCTCCTGTGTACATTGCTTTAGAAGAAGAAATAAATTCTGGGAAACTCGGTGATATCAAATTCGTTGAAGCTAACTTCGGCGCTCCTATTGAAAGACGCGAGAGAGTGAGGTAACAAATTAAATGCTTTAAGTATTATTTCTAAGCGGGAAATCGATCGGCAAATATTTTACAATTAGGTAAGTGCTTATCATTCTTGCTCCTCACTAACGAGCTTGACAAGACTGAACGAAACTCAATATTAATTACTGCCAATAAGCATGCCTTGAGTAACACGGTCAACGCTCCCATAGAGCTAAATTACATTACAACATGTGTAACTACGTAGGCATAGTTCCGATGGTATTTCATTGAGCTTTTTTAAAAATTTGATAAGTAGATAAATGTCACATTTTGAGTCATGTTGGTTTGACCAAAAGTAATTATATTTACCTTATACAATATGCTCGTCTGTAATTATTTATATATGACACTTCATATGATATTAAAGAATGACCTATTTCTTCGGATTATTATAAAGAATTATTTTAACAAATGATTTTAGCAAAAAGGAACTTGGAGGCAGTGCTATACTGGACATAGGCGTATACACTCTGCAGTTTGCTCAATTCGTTTACAAAGACGAGCCTAAGAAAGTCACAGCCGTTGGAGAATTAAACGAAAACGGCGTGGATACCATCGATAATGTCATTTTAGAATATAATGGAGGCAGGCGCGCTGTGCTGAACATCCACGCTCAAGTAATGCTGTGGAACAAGGCCACTGTCGTTGGAACTAAAGGCCGGGCTACGGTAAGCCTTGTTTTAGTTATAAAGTTTTTCTGCGTTTTTCTTGATGCTAATGCCATAGGTTTTTCTCTTTAAGTTTTTCTTACAAATGCATTTCTGGATCGCCATTTTCTACGTGCTCCAAATTCTTTCACACAAGGACCATAATATATCCAAAGGAAGTTAGCTTACAAACAATTCGCTTAATGCATTTTTCGCGTGTACTATAGAGCATAGGGGCGATTAAAATATTTTACATACCTATTTTACATTGTGTCCATCTATAGTAACTGAAGTCAGCCCACTGTTGGGTCTAGATCTGATTCGTGTCAATTTGCGCTCTTACTGCGACTTCCACGTCATCCATCCATCTAGTACATATTATATAAAAATATTTTAGGTTCAACAACCGTTCCATTTCCCTACCGAGCTGATTCGCCAAGACGGGACGGTGGACAAATTCCCACTGCACACCTCAAACATACCGTATAACTTCGGAAACAGTGCTGGACTTGTCTACCAAGCTCTGGAAGTCGCTAGATGCATCAGGGAAGGTAAAATTAATCTACTATGTTTATTCACTAAATAATTACAATTTAAAAATTACTTCTACACAGTTGGTCCATTAATTCTAGATAATATTCATCAATGTGTACGTTGTATTTGAGCAATGCAATACATTTTGCAGGATTATTGGAATCGCCGCGCATGACGCACAATGACAGTCTTATTCTGGCGAAACTGGAAGATACTATTCGGAAACAAGTGGGCGTTCACTACGACGCCGACGATCAAGAATATCCTTAGATCGATCCTCCAGCTTGGCTTAAAACAGATACCGCCTTATTCATACAGTTGTAAAACCTGTTTAAGTTATCAAATGTTTTGTCTTCTTTGCTCAAACTAAATTCATAGTGCGTTCGAAAGGGACATAACATTCGATAGCTAAACTAGGTTTTAACTTTTAAAACTGTCTATGAATAAGGCTCATAACATTGTTATTACATACTTATTTAAATAAAAGGATTTTCGCATTTATCACATGTAATTTACATATTATCCTGCAAAGTCACGATAATAGTCAAATCATTATTTTAAAATTACATCGCATTTTATTAATAGATATAAATTCTAATTCTAATCAGCTAAATCGTATTGCCTGAAGTACCGGCCAACTAAACATATAAATATATTTAGAGGTACAGCCGCCGTTTGTGCGTTTTCATCCTCGGGATTTATCCTAGACCTGAAAAAATAACGACATTTTTACCTACATTGTATAGAACATTGACTATACTATATTGAGTCATAGAAAACATAATGGATTATGTGCCTTTGGAGATTCCCACGGTAATACCAATGGTATAAAGGAAAATGTTTATGAGCAAATTAATATTTTCCTAATAGGTAAGCCTGTAGGATGTACTATAAGGATGTTCAAGAGCTGTAATCTAAAGTACTATTTAAGACTGTTCATAATATGGTATACAATGTCACATTATTTGTAGTTATTGCACAATTAATTACAATACATAATCTTAATACCAGTATTGACTAGTATTGAGATTTCAGGGATTCTGAAATACATTTATGAAATATTTATAAGAAGCAATTACGAGTACTTATTTGTATATTGTTTACTGATAGTGCGATGTTCTGACATCAATCTTGTATGAATTTCATAGACACCATCTTGTAAACTAATGACCAGATATATCTCAATTTATGTTTTTGCATAGCTTAATCACGAACTGCCCCAATTTGTTAGGGTACATAAGTATTTTATGGAGACTAAAATATTTATTTAAACATTATCACATAATCAAAATAATTTCTTGAATTAAACAATTATTTATTGCAATAAATCTTACTTTTTATGAAATCAAGAACAAACAAGGATTAAAGCACACACTTTTAGTAATTCAATATTAATATTTTGCATATGATAAAATGTATTCAAGTACATATGATATATACACCCTTTTTGACAAAACTGAAACATCATTTTTTTTGTATCTAGACCATTCGAATTTCATACAAACATACTCTTTAAAGGCCTTTTAAATACTTGATTTTCAAAAATCCTTTCTGAATGTCCATATAATATATGTATTAGTCATTCCTGAGTAAATTGTTATGGTTATTGACTCACTAGTTCAGGCAATTAGTGTCAGTTTCATTGAGGATATAATGTAGTTATTCATTTAAAATAAACAATGCAACATCAACATGACTATTACTTTGTCCTGCTAAAACAATTAGCCTTTTGTTGCTCAGCAATAAGGTTGCACTTTAAATCAATATTAATGTTTATAAGTGAAAACTAATATTAATAAATGAAATCTAATTATATTGGTATTTACCTTTTCAACCAAGCAAAGTATTAATATACATTATTTCTATGAAGGGTAAAGGTAAGGAGGACTATACCCATGTATGAAAAAATCTGTTCATATAAGTAATTGATTTAAGGAGACACTACTATGGTTGAGAGTTTAAATCTTAAATTGTTAAGTTGTATCTTCACACAGCTAAATTTTCATAGACAAATGTTTCCCATTGTGGTTTGGGAGTCTTTAAAGTTTTATTACAGCAAACACATTAAAATCTCTTCAAAGAAGTATTAAATAAACAAAAAGGTAGTAAAAATATTTACTATCTTTTTTTATCTCTGCATTCTTTACTTTAGCTACAATAACTAAGTTTGTGTTATGACATGAACTTAGTAATTGTTTACACTTATACTACACTAGCGCCATTTTGGTTGGTTTTTAACTGTTACTTACCATTTTTAAGAGGAACTTCATTTTGATCCCACATAAGTCAGTCCTCCTTACTGCTACCCTCCATAAATATATCTTAAATAAAATGATTTATACCATCATCAATATGCAAAGGATACACTTGTAAGGGTATACCAATGCATTAAACCTGGTCTACTGATATAAAAAGTAAAATATATCATTAGTATAATAAAAATATTACCTGACTTCTGCACATTTCCTAGCTAAAGTTCTTATTAAACTTGTTGTTTCTGAAAGCAGTGGTTGCCTCGTACATGCTAAGAATGCATAAATCCATTTACCTGCAAATGATTAAATTAATATTATATTATGTACAAAGGAAAGATTACAGGTTTATTTTAAAATATTTGTTTCTTTCATCAGTCATAAGACTGTGCTGGTGTTATAAAATTAAAATCATTATGCATTAATGTTGTAGATATACCTTCTTCTTCTTTAAATGATAAGATGGCTCCCCCGTGGAATCGGAGATTTTGCCAATGTCAAGGTATTTGATATTTTTATAGTCGAGATGATTATTTTAGTACCAGGTAAAGAGGTTAAGTTCGTAAATTATGATGGCTACCCATCAGCCATATTCGATACGAAATTAAAAAAAAAGCTCTGACCATATAATTATGAAATTAGTTAGGTTAATGTATGTATTATAAAACAGCTATAAAAACAGTAGTGAAAATGTGTTAATAATTTATGAAGTTATCCATTGTTATCCATAAAATTATGAAGACATATAACAAACCGCTTCTATAATATATATTATGTTATCAAAAATAGAAGAAAAAAGATTTATAAATACATGTTATTGAGTTTTATAAATTTGCATAAACTATATATGAAACGAGAAAAAACACATGTTAACATAAAAGATAAATTTACCGGGCGGGGAACACCAGGTGGGAGAATTTCATACAAAGGGAATTGTACTCTGGGGCATTCCAGAAACATGTGTTCCAGGGTACCATTGTCAAGACCGCATTCACACAGAGAATGGTCGCGAATACGAAATTTTGCAAGAAATACTGGAGTACAAACATGACCTAATCGCATACGAATAATGGTAGATGTAACTTTTTTATTTACATTTTTAAAAATAAAAAACCATGGCTTCTTTGGTATGAATGGTTGAATTGAACCGTAACGAATGCCTTTGACCAATCTGGTAGATTGCCATATTTCGTCCCAAGCTGCCCTGAGATTAGATTTGGAGTAATATAGCAAGTCGCGCGAAAAACAATCCTTGTGAGTTAGCATTCCACTAGAAATGGCATTACGCGCACATTTGTCCACAAATTCATTATGGGATATGCCAGAATGACTAGGAATCCATGCTAGCACCACTTGAATACCAGAAGTATGGCATTGCCGTAGAGTATCTTTAATTTTTAGCGTGAGATAAAAAGAGTTTTTGTTAAAAGGGGGCTTAAGGATGTCATGGAGGAGGCTGGAGGAGTCTGAAAAAATAATGGACTTATTTATGCGACGGGAGAGAATAAACATAACTGCTTCCAAGACAGCTATTGCTTCACCTGTAAATATAGATGTAGCAGGAGGGCATTTATAGTTAAGAGTGACTTTTAATTTTGGGATCCATACAGCAGCTCCAACAGATTCAACAGCAGGTAATTTTGAGGCATCCGTAAATAAGGGAATCCAGCCTTCCCAATTTTCAGCAAAAATTCTATTAAACTGAGTATTAGCATTTGTCTCATTTTTGTGAACGCCAAAGTTGAGAATTATTTGGGGTTTGTAGATATACCTTTTGAGATTTATTTAAAAAAAATACTATCAGGTAGATTTTCATAGCATGAACAATGTACATGAACCGGAAGCTATAATCATAATTTTTCCTCAAAAACTTAATGATTAGGAACTTGAAAAGTGCAAAATACAAACATAGTTTATGCTAAAAGTGGTGCCTACTAAGCTCCATGGAGCCTGTCTGTCAATAGTAAAAGTAGATAATGACCCAGAGCAATAAATGAGGTAATTATTCATATTCTTATGGTTCTTTCAATAAATGTGTCATTTATAACCATACACATCTAAGTTACAGTCAAATAAACATTGTCATGTCCAATAACAAGCTAAGATTACCTATTTTATGGTCTATTGTTTGGCCAGGTGGAGTTCTTGCTACAATTCGTGTTAGGGCTTCTAATCCATAGTCTATAAGAGCGTGGTCCATGCCAAGCACACAGGACAGTGTTGGCTCTTCATCTTTAAAAAATACTTTCCATCCAACCATACTATATTCGGGAAGTTGTACTTTTTCAATATTTTTTGGCCATGAGTTTTTATTGGCTAATATTCGGGATATATACATGCGGACATCTGAAAAGTCTGCCACTTGAATATTTTGCCATTCTATTGTTGGTTTCAACTGCTCTGGAGCATTCGCACACGGTACCTGAAGAATAAAACAAATCATTACAATTAGTTTTTCTACCATCAAGTTAACTAAAGAAACATACTAGTTTACTAGCAATTTCTGTAATGTTGATAATATATATTTTGGTGAAGCGGTCGGTGAATTCGCTCTAATTCAAATCTATGGTGTTTGAGTATAATACATAACTATAATAGGTTGTTGATGCCAAATTGTTTAAAAACCACAGAAACACCCTGCAGTGTTTGGAATTGTGGTAATATGTTCACTGAATGTACACAATATATTTTTCTAAAATAAACATAACCAGCTAAGCTAACCATGCAAAATCTTGACAATATAAAACTTTGTTTTTTCTATGATATTTTATACATCAGTAATAGCCAAAGTAGATAAGCTAAAGCAGATTTGACTTTACCGTTTGACATTTTTAATTTGAACTTGTAGTTACTTTGGCTACGACATCCTTCTAACCAAAACACAATAATGCATTTACACTGCTGTTTGGCGGGAAAAATAGATGTTGCAGTGGTACCTACCCTTCTCAGGCAGCCTCTCACATATGAGAGACATACCAGAGCTCTGAATATTGAATTATTAGCATGATATTATACTCCACTCCTGACTACACTACCTCATGGTAAGTGGACTATCCACCAATGAGAAAACATTTTCCCACCAGTTTATATAATTACTTTGGCCTGTTCGGCGTTAAATATACAGAAGTAGATCTCCGACTACGTACAACCAAACCAATAAAAAGATTCAACATTAAGCAGGAATCTTACAAACTTTTGAAGAAGTATTTCTGGAGTCTAATGAATTACCCACCTCTTCTACAAAACACGATTGATTTTTGGCGAATTTAGAATAATCTCTATTGCACTTAGTTACAGTGGTTAAATTCTTGCGTTCGTGCATAACTCTTAGGAGATATTCTTCACCATTGGTGGGAACATCTTTGAGCTGAACTTCCGGACTAATTTGAAAACATGGCGATGATAAATCTATTTCATCTTCCTCTTTATTTTTTCTTATAATGAATTTATTGGCCGACATTTTGTTATAAAAAGCTGTTTTTGAGGTATTTTCTCGGTTTTATTTACCATTACAGTCTCCACTGGAATTGTTTAGACATTTGACAAATGTCAAAATTGTTTTACCTTCACAAATTTATTCACACAGACTATAGCATTACTAAAAACTAATCGACTACATATAATCCATAAAGTAGTTCTAGTTATGATTTAAATTATGTTCGTCAAACTAGAAGATAGTAATTCCATGGTTAGAATTTGGTGGTGAACACATAATTATGTACCTTCACTTATATTCCACTAACATATATTCCAAACGTATCTTCCTAACATAACCAAAACAACAAAGATCACTGTTTTAAACAAAGAAATCGTTATTGTATCACGGCGCGGCACAGTGTAGAAACTAGCCTAGCGACTCATTTCCAATTAATAGATTTTATTACGCTAGTGCCATACATAAGTTTTGTTGTTACATTATATTCACGAAAAATAGTCGATTATCCCATAATCGACTTTTATGTTTTTAGTTTTTTCTCCATTAGTTATCATAGAAATTAGAAATATAGAGTTGTAAGTAATCGTGCTAAGTTCTATTGAGTATTCTTGGTAGAAAAAAATATCGTCGTAAGAAACTAAACTAAGATGGCGCTAGTAAGGCAAAAGGTAGATAAAATTTATTAATGTTATTGTACGTCTAACCGGTCTTCGGACCATTTTTCAAACAAAAATCTGTCTCTTTATATGCTTTTATTATTGTTTAAAAAATATTATTACTACGAATACTGCTATAATTATCAAAATTGAATGTTATTACGAATTGGTACTTTTGCTATACTAACACCATTCTGGCTGGTTTTTGAACTATTGATTGTCGTTTTCAATTATGCTCATTTTCTGATAAATTGTATTGAGTCTTGAAGTCTTGACAGAAAAAAAGCGCGGGAAACTTTGTACTTGGTGGACGTGTTTTTTCAATTGATAATAATTAAATATTTCTATCAGTGGAGTATATTGTATATATTTGTAGTTAAGTTTTCTCTCTTGTAGTTGTAGATTCTTTTTCATCGTTTTTTGGGTAAGTTTTTGTAAATAATCATAGTTTATTAGTGTACATTTGTAAAATGAATGAACCGCCTGATCCGGGGGAATTTGTTCCCCCGGCAGGCAATTTTGTAACAATAAATTCAGAACCTTGCTTGCCTAATGCTATTTCATACATATCTGAGTCGGGTATGGATACTGACGGCTCTTCATCTACTCGGCCGTTGAAACGAAGTCGCCGACATGTTTGCAAACTCTGCAATAAAAGGCGGAGAAAACAAGGGTCTTCCGATACTTTTGCTGGTTGCGGTTGTACTGACACTGTCCCTTCGAGCTCACTGTCGGTACGGGCGCAGCCAGTAATTGAAAATACTAACAAATTATTAGAGTCTTCAACATCCAAAATTCCCGCCCAAATGGTGGGAAGGAAATTATATGACAGGAGTGATAGCGCGCCCTTTGTTGTTCACGTGCAAAAGAACATATCATCTGAAAATGATCCTACCATTTTGCATCCGCTTGCTTTTGGCAGATTCTTGAAACAACATAACGTTAAGAATATAGTTAATGGTAGTCTTAAGAGAATCGGACGAAATAAAATATCGCTAGCATTCTCGTCTCACTTGGATGCTAATTCTTTTTTGTCAAATGAAAACCTCATAAAAAAAGATTTTAAAGCTTACATCCCTACCTTTAACGTAACAAGAATGGGCATAGTCAGAGGAGTGCCTTCTGAATGGTCACCTGAAGAAGTAGTAGAGAATACGACAGTACCTATAGGATGTGGTCCTATTTTAAAAATTCGCAGATTAAATTTTAAATCATATGAAGATGGGTCAGTAATATGGAAACCTTCCCAGACCGTTGTGATGACCTTTGATGGCCAAATCCTTCCAAAAAGAGTCTTTATATGTTACAATGCCCTGCCGGTAGACCTATATATATATCCTACGATCCAATGCTTTAATTGTTGTCGATTTGGTCACACAAAACTTCAGTGTAGATCAAAACCTAAATGTTACAAGTGCGGACAAAACCATGCCGGGGAAGTATGTGATATGGACGAATCTAATGCATCATGTTGCTTATGTTTAGGACATCACTACGCCATAAGTAAATTTTGCCCCGAATACTCCAGACAAAAGCAGATTAAAACGCATATGGCTCAAAGTTCTATATCATATATGGAGGCCTCCAAACTGTTGCCCCCTGTCACCAAATCATATGCTGATACCCTAACTTCTCCTTCTAAATCCCCAAATAGTAATCCCTCAATTTCGCCTAATTCCTCTTCAAGTTACAAAAAAACAGTCTTTTTGAAACCCAGATCTGCTCCTAATGTCTCCAAGGGGTATAACAAACAAGCTCACAATAATTTAGTTAATGATTACTCTATACCTGAACCTTCAAATGGATGTGCTCTTTCTTCTAAAAAAGATGAAAACCTTAAGGATACATTTGACATCAAAGAATTTATTTTATCATTACTTAATCTCATATCTAAATTCAATATTTCACCGTCCCACGTCGCCTCGCTTCTTGATTTCTCTTCTAATTCTTTGCATAATGGACAATCTGTCCAATATAATACAATGGAACTGTCGCAGCATAATCAATAAAAAATCTGAAATAATTTTTTTAATCAATAAATATCAGCCTTTTGTATTTGCATTATCTGAAACATGGCTAAAACATAACCATGTTTTTAAAATACAAAAGTACATTACTGTAAGAGAAGACAGACCTGATGGGTACGGTGGTGTCGCCTTACTCATTAGAGATTCTGTCCCTTTCTCCATTATTTCTTTACCTTCTCATATCGATCAAATTTCTATTGTAGCTGTAAGTGTAAATAATACTTGTTATGTTTCTATTTATATTTCTCATCCTACCTCTTCTATTCTTAAAGAAATTAATAACCTCATTATATTTCTTCCTAAACCTATTGTTATTCTTGGTGATCTTAATTGTCATCACCAATCTTGGGGTAGTTCATTATCTAATTCATATGGTGAGGCACTTCTAGACATATTAGATTCACATAACTTATGCACGTTAAATACAGGTGCCCCTACTCGTCGAAATGACCCCATCCATTCTAATCAAAGTGCTGTTGATCTGTCTATATGTTCTGCTAATTTTGCATCCTCTTTTTCCTGGTCTCCTCTTTCCTCTTCTTTTGGCAGCGATCATTTCCCTATAAAAATATCTTTTCCACTCTTGCATAATATTTCTTTACATTCTAATAAAAAACCTTATTTGAAATACAAATTACCATCAAGGTCGAGCACTCTTTGGGTTGCTTTTAAAGACAAGGTAGACAGTCTGATCCAATCTCTTCCTGTTGTATCTGAAGGCAGTGAATATGTTTGTGCTGAGGCTTTGTCTCATGTAATAACATCAGCAGCAGACAACATCTTGCCCCTCAAAAAAAGTTCAGCACATAGAAAAATTCCTTCTCCTCCCTGGTGGGACTCTGAATGTTTGGAGGCTGTTAAAAAGCGAAAGAAAGCTGAGCAAGTGTATAAACATAACATGTCTCCAGAGAACTTTGCTTCCCTTTCGTTAATAATTGCCCAAACCAAAAAATTATTTAAAAGAAAGAAAACTGAAGGTTGGCATAACTTCTGCTCCTCGATATCTCCTAACACCCATCCTTCAACTGTTTGGCGCAACATCAGACGCTTCAGGTACTCTCTATCTCACGTTCCTTCCCCTCAAATTTCGCAATCTTTGGTTAGCATCTTTTTAGATAAACTTGCTCCTCCATGGGTTCCGTATAATACGCATCATCATCCATCTCCCTTAATTTCTGCAAACTTAAATTTAAGTCAAGAATCCCATTCAATGTTAAATCTCCCTTTCACAATATTTGAATTAAAAGGTATATTACAAAATACTACAGATTCAGCCCCTGGTATAGATGGTTTTCCATATTCTTTCTTCTCCCATATGAGCGACAATTCTCTTATATACTTTTTAAATATCATTAACTCCATAATGTGCACAGGAAATATTCCGCGAGAATGGAAACGCCAAATTGTGTTGCCAATTCTTAAACCAAATAAAACCCCATCTGATGCTTCTTCATATCGCCCAATAGTTTTGTCTTCCGTTTTAATAAAATTATCAGAACATTTAATAAAAAATCGCCTAGAGTGGTATGTGGAAAATCAAAGTTTATTAGCTAATTCCCAATATGGCTTTCGTAAAGGCAAAAGTACTTTAGACTGCTTAAGTATCTTTACTTCTGACATAAGATTATCTTTCTCTAAAAATTTAAGCACTGTTGCCGTTTTCCTAGATATAAAATCTGCATATGATAACGTACAATTATCAATTCTTCATAGCAAGTTACATAGTCTTAGAGTTCCGATAAAACTATCCAATTTTATTCTTAATATTTTACATGAAAGGACGATAGAATTGGTAACTCTGGAGCATAGCCCGCACTCTCGGGTTGTATGGAGGGGTCTGCCGCAAGGGTCGGTGCTCAGCCCCTTGCTTTACAATATTTACACTTTTGATTTGGCCGCTTGTATTAATAAAGAAACCCAGATTCTGCAATATGCAGATGACATTCTTTTTTATTGTTCTTCTTTGTCCGTTACAAATTCTTGTGCTATTCTTAATTCTTCTTTACGTTCTCTTAAATCATGGCTTTATGCCAATGGGTTAGACCTTTCCCCATCTAAAAGTGCAGCGATGATATTTTCGCGCGCTAGAAATCCCCCTGTTATAAATATTTTATACGATGATGTGCCAATTCCAACTAAAAATAACTTCAATTATTTGGGTCTTATTTTGGATTCCAATCTTTCTGGCGTTCCTCATTGTGAACATGTAGTAAATAAAGTGGAGCGACAAATAAATATGTTAAGATGTTTATCTGGTGTTTGGTGGGGAAGTCACCCTTGGTCATTAAAGCTTATATACAATGCCTTAATCAAAAGTATTTTTGATTATGGTACCTTTCTCTTAGAACCTGGTAACGTTAATTCTTTTCGAAAGTTAGATCGCCTGCAATCTAAAGCATTACGTATTATTGCAGGTGCTATGAAGTCCAGTCCAATTAATGCCTTGCAAGTAGAGTGTGGCGAAGCTCCGCTTTTCCTTAGGAGGCAGTTCCTTTCTGATAGATATTTGTTCAGAATTGTTCAGTTCTCGAACCACCCTCTCATTCCGTTACTTGAGTCCTTCCTATCACGTATTAATTCCGGCTTTTGGACCTTTAAATCTCTTCCATGCCTTGTCAAAAGTTACCAAAGATTCCTATCCCTGTCTGCTCCCACCCATCGCTCTAGTAAACTCCCTTTATTTAGCAATTCTTATGAATCCTTAACTTATTCTCCTAAAATTATTTACAGCTGTGTTGATAAACACTTTCCAAACGCTAGAATTTCTTTTAATTCGTTTCTTGCTGGTTTTGAGGGTTTCCATTATCTGTACTCGGACGCTTCTAAATTTTCTACATCTCAATGTGTTGGGATTGGTGTTTTCCATTCCCAATATAACATTGTCCAAAAAATAAGACTTCCTCCTGAGGCATCAGTATTTACTGGTGAATGCCTTGGTATTCTGAAAGCCATTGAGTATATTTTAATTTTTAAACTTAAAAAAGTAATTATTTTTACTGATTCTTTGAGTGCTCTTCAGGCCATATCAAAATTTCCTTTTAAAAATAATACCATGCTACCGATTATTTTTCAAATTAGGGAATTAGCATTCAAATGTGTCTCCATGGGCTACTCTTTACTTTTTGCTTGGATTCCTAGTCATTCAGGAATTCATGGCAATGATGCTGCTGATAAACTTGCTAAGGAAGCGGTGCACTGTGGGGACTTGTTTCCTTTTAAAAATTTCAGTCTTGATCTTTTATCTTTGCCGAAAACATTTCTTCGGGATTCATGGACTGAAGCTTGGTGTTCCAGTGCACAAGTAAAGGGCCGTTATTACTTTTGTATTCAGCCAGATATACCTGCGAAACCTTGGTTCTGTACAGCCAAGTTTGGCAAGTTGGAGACCTCTTTATTGATCCGCTGTAGACTTGGTCACACTTGTTCTCCTGCTCATCTTGCAAAGCTTAATATTATACATAGTTCCATGTGCTCTTGTGAATCAGATGTTGGTGATCTGAATCACATATTGTTTGCATGTACAAAATATGATCGTTCATCATTTATCAAATCACTTATTCGCCTCCGTATTCCTTTTCCTTGTTCCGTTACCACTCTTCTTAGTAGTAATGACATTCCTGTATATAAATGTATATCGTTATTTCTCATTAGTAATAATATAAAAATTTAATTTTATTTATCTCACCTTTATCCATTTAGTTCATTAGTTTAAACTGTTTTTTATTTTACCTTTTGTCTTATTTTAATGATATTTAAGCATTATTTATTTATATTATCATAATAACTCTCCTGATAGTCACCTAATTCACATTCCTCTCCATTTACCTTAAATCAAATAGTTTCCCTACCTTTACCATTTCTGTAATCAGTAAAAGTCCAGTATCCAATTTCAAAAACCAAATTGCAAATATCGCTATACTTGACATTGGCTAAATGTACAAGAAGTACGAAGCCAAAATAGAAGAAAAAAAAAAAAAAAAGTCTTGACAGAGAGCTGTCATTTTTGTGTTTACTGTTTTGTCATAAATTCGAGTTGTTTGAGTTCATCTAATTTTTTAGGGCTACCAGACATATTGTTGTAGTATTCTGCCGGTACTCAATTAATCAGTCTAACATTGTTTCTACATCTTAGCTTCTGTACATTGGCGGGTTATGTTTTGGTGATGTCTACATCAAGCAATATCTCACAATCGACATACTCTCCATCGGAACCAGAAACGCCGCAAGTAACATTGTCACTTTAAACTAAATTGTCGATACCTATATTAAGTTTTTCACAAAGGTTAGGCCGCGTGGGCTACTGGAGTTAATTTATATTTAATTTGTTCATGGATATAACTTGTGTCGCAACTCGCAAACAATAAAACTGACACAATGTCGAGTTGTTAGCTATGTTAGCATGAAAGATCATTATTTGTATTATATTGATGTATATTTTCTTACAAATATTTAGGGTCTCTTTCTGGTATAGCAATAAATTTACTGCAAGAATGGTGCTGTTTTTTTAATAACACATTATTTTTTGAGGGTACAACACAAAACCGGATTCAAAACTTCGACCAATCTCTAAATCATACAGACATAGGGCACAGCATTGAACAGTCCGTGAAAAGTGTCCAAAAGGAAGATCATCAAAAAAGGATCCAAGTTCTAAGAAAAGAATTGGAATATTTAAAGTCCACAGAATGGGAATTTGAATATGATAAAGGCTTTGCTCAGTAAAAACAAATTGGCGAAATGATCTCCTATATAACTTCAGTTTTTAGTTATTTATTTGGCAGTGATAAGGATGATGATAATGATGATGATAGAGAAGACTTCCTTGCTGAACAACTGCTCACCTTAGAGGCCTCAAATCAAACTCCCCATGATGAATTTCCTGCAGTCCAAGAAATACCAAAAACAGCCAATTGTTTTCAGAGAACAGGTGACTATTTCTCTATATTATAAGGCTAATTAAACAAGCACTAACAATGATATCCATAATACCATTCTAATCATCATAATATGAATATCAGAAGCATTAGTTTATACCCCCTTACTGAATATGGGCTTCTCATTAGGAGTTCTATGACAACCTGTTGAAACATGCATCCAGTCACTTTTTTTTCAGATTTTATTAGATTGTCTGTCCACAATAAGAGTGGCATTCAACAACTAACACTTGTTGCCGTTTTGGGGCCTCCATTAGATAACTTTAAGGTCTCATCCTGAATCCTTCAAACTCTAAAATATGTCATAAAACTTTAAAGATACTTATGCTTAAAATAGTGTGCTCTTTCAGGAATAATAACATATTCAGGAGATGACGACATTCTCGTAGATGGATCAATATATTTCAATACTAGTGCTTGCAATATAAGTTTAATGCCCAATGACAAAATTCTATATCTTGGGTATCGGGATGAAAATGATTCTGTTGTGATTGTGCGAGTCCTTCAAAATTATGGAATTGTCTGGAGTGATGACAGTGTTGATGCTGAAGAGAACAGTTATAATGTTATTGAACATGTTGTTATCGGAGAGGTTGAATGTAGGGATGGCAGATGGGTGTATATGAAGGACAATGACATTAAATTTAATCTTGACACTGTCATTGCTTCACTAGTACCTGTCAAAGGTGATTGGCTTGAGTTAAAGTGTGATATACAGTTCGATGAAGAAAAGCCACATGATATTGCTGCAGCTCAGGTAATGCATGACCATTTTAAAGACTAAAATTTAACTCTCATTTAAAATAATTTTACCTTTTAGGAATGAGCCATAGGGGCCGTTCAAATATTAGGTAAGCCGATTCATTACAATTATTTACCCCCCCATCCCCCTTGTTAGCAAAAGTAAGCAAAGCTCTTACTCCCCTCCCCCCATGCTTACGTAAACATTTTTCAATTAAAAATGTATTTTTTTTATATTATAATTATAATTATAAAAATAAGGAAATAGATTTAGGATAGAAATTAGATTTTACTGATACAGTATTCAATATAGAGTAAGGGACAAAAATAGTATAATCTTACGAACATAATTGGTTGTAAAGCGAGTGCCTAAACATATGCGTTTATATTTGCGGGAATCCCCGAAAATGCGTATCGTTTTCAAGCATAGACAATGTGAGGGTTGCCATTCGTATAAAAAAGTAAATAACTACCGATGACGTAATCATCATCTAGACTCCCCTACCCCCCATGTCATCCAAATAAGCAAAACAAAGACCCCCCCACCCCCCCATAGTGCTTACGTAATACTTGAACGACCCCATATTAAAAATATTATTGATAACAATTGTCATTTAAATATTTGCACTTTTCTATCTTCTAAACCAAATATTTTATGATAAGCCATATCTGTCTTTAAGTTCTATTACTTTCTATTTTTATGTCTAAATGTAGAAGCACCAAATAAAAGTTAAAACCATAAAATATCTTACTCATTTTCTTAGTTGCTTACTTGGAACAGAAAACATAGGCTGAATTAGGATATAGTTGACCAGTTTTTATTATTATTAATTATAGATTATTATTCCAGGTATTAAAGGTACTCTCCATCAAACCTTTAAGAAGCAAGATTAAATGTGTAACTGTTACTGAATGGTCTGGTGAAGATGGAACTTGTGATCATCAGATTTCCTTCAACAAGCAAGTTATTCAAGATGGTGGTATTCCTACAGTTGGATCCAAGGTGAAAGCTCTTTTCTTTAGTTTGCCGTGTGTCATGACTTCCCAGGATTTGATCCTTATTAGCAACATTATGAAATGGTGTAATAATACAGCATGTATTATTTTTTTCAAAATCATCGGTTTCGACTCTTCGCTAGGAATATTTATTTATCAAAAATCTAAGTATGCAGTTTTAGTTTTCATCTAAATCGGGCTCGTGACTCCTTTCAGTATTTTTCGCTATTTCTCATAATTTCGGATTTGGCCATCCATGCCCACTTGAAAAACTCACCCTGTATAAATGAAGTATCATATTAAATGTTACTTGCAACCCTTTAATATTATTTTTCTGAAATAAGTGGTTGTGTTATTTTTATTACAGGTATATGTCGAAGCAATTGAGAGTAATCAAGGACTGTGTGTGTGGAGAGCAGTAAAGTTAATTGTAATGGAACAAAATTCTGTTGTAAAACCTATGTTGAATGATGAAGAAATAGATTTATCTTTTGAAAATGATCTAAACATATCTATAACGCACCCTCTAAAGTTCGATAATGTTGACATTAATGAAACTGCTACATTAAATTTGGCCATAACTAATAAGAGTGATAAAATTTACATCATAAACAAATGGATATTATTAAGTAGCAAGAGAGATTCTCAAGTAAATATAAACCCCATATTATTAAAACCGAGAAGATTGTATCCCCAACAATCTTATTCCTTCACAATAAAATGCCTTCCAAAATTTTTGGGCCATACTAGAGAACAACTTATCATTATGTTTAGAGGGTTTCAAATTAAAAGATTTATTCAAATTAATGTTGTGAATGGAACTGTTTCAAACGCCAATAGACCAATTTTTGGTAAATATAAATCAGAGGATGAAAAAATTGAAAGTATGAAAAGAATTCGCGGCAATGAAAATTCATTTATCCCTGGAGTGCGTTTTGTAAAGCCACCATCTTTTATTCCTGTACGAGTTGGTCAATTTAACATACCACAGAAAATTTGGTCTGCGGTCTTAGGAGATTCAGAACAAACAGTCCATACTTCAGAATATAGAATGATTTTGAATAGAATCGAAAATCACTTGCCTTGCTTGTCGCAACCATTATCTGTTAGTAATTATATGGACAAATGGCACACGTTACAGTACATCGAGGAAATTCAAGCAAATATAAATATGAGGAATTATGACATCCAAAAAGGCTTTTTAATAAGACATCAAGAATATCTGGGTCTTGAAATAGATGGCTTGTCAGAGAAAAGACCATCTTTGATCCAAGGTGATAGAGTAATAGTTAAAGATACCTGGAGCAATGAGACTCCAAAATACGAAGGTTACATCCATATCGTCAAGGGTGACTTGGTATTAATAAAGTTTAATCAGAAATTTCATGAATCTTACACTGGAAGTGATGTATCAATAGAATTTCATTTTAATAGAACTTCGTATAGGAGAGCACACCAAGCTATCAATTTGGCTATTTCCAATTTGGGTAGCGACGTGCTGTTTCCATCTCGTATTTTGTCTCGATCACCTCAACTCCCACAAGAGGTATTAGAAAAAATTAAATGGTTTAATGAATCTTTGAACACGGAGCAGAAACTAGCAATTTCCAATATATTACTAGGAGAATGTCGTCCTTTGCCGTACTGTATATATGGGCCTCCAGGAACCGGAAAAACAGTAACAATAGTAGAAGCAATACTACAAATATTGAATCTTTTGCCGGACAGTCGGATTCTAGTAGCTACACCCTCAAATAGTGCAGCTAATTTAATCACAGAAAAATTAATACAATACAGTGCTGTGCTCTCGGGTTCTATGGTTCGTCTCCTTGCAAACCATTTGGTTACATCTGACAATGTGCCTGATATCATTAAACCTTTTTGCGCGACACTTGACATTGCGAAAGAGAATACTGTGAAATCGAGACATGTTGTTGAAAATGGGATCAATTTAAACTGTCCAAGTTCTTTAATCGGAAGGCATCGTGTTACCATAGGAACATGTTCGGCCATAGGTGCCTTGGCACAGATGGGTCTTCCGAAAGGGCATTTCACTCATGTTATAATTGATGAAGCAGGTCAAGCCACTGAACCAGAAATTATGATACCAATGACATTTACAGACAAAGAAAATGGCCAGATCATACTCGCCGGAGATCCAATGCAATTGGGTCCAGTTATTATGTCACGATATTGTAAGGAGTTTGGCATGGAAGAGTCATATTTGAGTAGAATACTGGAAACATTTCCCTATCAAAAGGATTTTGATGCTTATAAAAACGGTTTCAATAACAAACTAGTTACCAGGTTGATTGATAACTACAGATCATTGAAAGAAATTTTAACATTACCAAGTGCAATGTTTTATGATGGTTCATTAGTGGAAAAAATTGATCGGACACAACCATGGATAACGGAAATGTTGGGCATAGTTTCTGAAATATTAGATAATAAAGATAAAACCACTGGTGGCATATTCGTATGTGGCATAAGAGGTTGTAATATGAGAGCGGAAGACAGTCCCTCTTGGTATAATCCACAAGAGGCATCTATGTTGGCTCTGACAGTTTGCAAACTGTTCAAGAAAAATATAAAAGCATCAGACATTGGTGTGATAACTCCTTACATAGCGCAGGTAAAGGAACATCATGATTTCGTTTTTGGAAATCTATCAATTGTAATTAGGAACATTGTGGACATAATTCATAAGGCTGATTTCCCTCACATTGGACGATAAAATCATAACTTGCTTCACTCTATTCACTCATACAGCATGGTATCACGCAGTGATTTATATATTTTTTTATTTATAACTATTTCTGTTTATTATACTTCATTTTACCTTCAAGTCAGGGTGTGAGGGGGGCAAGCGCCTCATCGTGACCCGCTGTATGTACTTACGCCCGTAAAAACGAATATAACGAATTAAATTTTTTATTTAATACATATTTAAAAGATATAATTACTTTTGTATTTACCCAGTAATTAAATTAGTGTTTATTTGTCTCTTACAGATAAAATACTTACGTATGCTATTCGACGCGATGGGCCTTCCACAAACAAAAATTGGCACCGTCGAAGAATTTCAAGGACAAGAAAGACCTATAATTTTCCTATCAACAGTACGGTCAAATGAAGTTCACTTGTCCGAAGACCAAAGAAACACATTAGGTTTTGTTAAAAATCCTAAAAGGCTTAATGTTGCCATTACTAGAGCCCAAGTAGCAACAATCATATTCTGTGATCCACATCTACTTAGCCAAGACGTCTTATGGCAAAGAGTTATTAATCATGCTGTTGAAAACGATACATATATGGGATGTGATTTACCGTACAAACGGGAACAGTTCGATTCGCAATAAAATATCATAAACCTCAACCAATTGGTGTTTTATTATCTTATTTAGTTTTTATACATGGATTTTCATGGTCGTCGGTTCCATGTATAATATATTCAAAATTATTCTCAGTTTAAGTGATATTTCAAAATGAACATATTTGTCAGGTCCACAAAACTATTGAGATAGTATTTTTGGAAAGATTATTCCAATCTGAATGGGAATTATAATCAGGGCCTGATTAACCCTTAAGCTAATTAGGCTGCAGCCTAGGGCGCGAGGATCGGGGGGGCGCGCTGACATCTTCGCATGCAATATTAATCTAGCGTCATTACTTTTACCCTACATATTTCAACTAGACCGAGACAAAACACACAACATAAACGGTGTGTGTGAACTGAAAAAGCTTGCGAGTCCCTGAGATTAGAACAAAAAATAAAATTTTAAAAAGCACCTGTATAACAAACGCTGACTTGTCTTGTACTTGTTTCAATAGTGTGATACCTCCCGTCTTTTTTAAATATCTTAACAGAAGTTTAAATATCAAAAAAATGTTTAAAGTCGAAGCAAATGTTGAATATCGTGCAGATTAAAGGACAACGTTAGTTTCGCTTGCAGATCAATCTGACAACTTTTATAAGTTGTATGAATCATGTTAAAATTTTCACACTTGTAAACAAAACAAAACTAATATACCACTTTTTAGGCTCATTGTAATGCACCTGGCGGGGGCGCGTCCTCATAATTAGCCTAGGGCGGTCAGAACCCTAGATCAGGCGCTGATTATAATACTAAGAGCGACGACAATAATACTAACAGCGAAGCTTAGACTATTATTAATATAGAGAGAGCACTGTTGCCTATTACTTCAAAAACGTAGATAAAAATGGTGGTGCCGCGCCGCGCCGGGCCACCTTTCTCTGCAATAGGAGTATTGGCTAACGTTTAACAGGTTGTCCAACGGCACGAATTATTTGAAAAATAAAAATAAAATTGTTTTGGGGTTTTGAATTCCACTCAAACTCGTTTTAGACGGCTAACTAAATATACTTTCGGTTACCAACGGAAGTTATTGCAAATTATTAATTATACCCACAGACATATAATATATAGGAGCAGACTAAACATATCGTATAAATTTGCGTGGCAAAACGCACACAGATAAAGAGATGACACACAGATACGACAGCATGGCCCGGACTTCGGAGATGCTACGTACCAACTATCGGCCAATTTTCACCAGGAAAAGCTAAATTAACAATTACAAACATGAAATCACGTAGGTATACTTACTTTTTCTATTACTTTTGGTTTTGAAGATGTTGGCCCTAAGGAAAAAAAATACAAATAATACCACGATAGAGTACTTTTAGAATCATTTATTTATTACAAAAAAGGGTTAATTTCTTTAAATAATTTCTTTTCGATACATTCGTTGTGATAATACGGGCTTCGTGCTTAAGTTTTGTACCTGCATAATATTTTATAATTACTTTAAGTAGAAAATAAACATGATTTATATCATGATGATTATCGCCCGAATTAAACATTTTGAAATAATCTTTACCATTCCATATACGAGTGGAAATTTCAATTAAAGAAATATTCTTGTCGGTTTTAAAAATCTTTTCGCAGTCTTGCACCACAGAGATTACTCCAGGCGAAGGATACGTTAAGCCACCTCGATCTTTCTTTTGGATTAATGAACAAAAGAAATTTCTCTTTTCGCCTATCACCAGTGTTTGACAAATGGAACACTTGATATTTTTTAATACCTTACGAGCTACAAACCCGGCTATATAAATTGTTACATGATTAGTGTATTCGTCTAATGGTGTACATTCAATATCCTTCATAAAGTGTTGTATGTCATCTTCGTCAAGATGATCGGAATAAACATTGTTTTCGAAGCTAGGTGTACTATTATTCAAACAAAATTCAGGGTTCTTGGAACTCGACACTTTCATAATATGGATGTCATCCGTCAAATCACCATCTTTATTTAAATTGATTTGTATGCGTACAAGATTTTTTTTATATGAACTTTGAAAGTTAACAGTATTTGGATTATCATTGTATCCGCCTCTCCTTCTCATCTGACTAAAAAACATTTCTAGGTGGTCTTGACTAATTTTATACGATGGAAAAAATCGAAGCTTTTCTACAATTATTAAATCATGAAACATATTCATAACACTCTCTAAACTTATGATGAACCCAAGAAAACCAGTTTTTCGTCCTGACAAAACCACAAGATTATTATTTGATAATTTCAAATTACTAATATATTCTTTAAACATTTTTACAAATACTTTGGTTTGAGCAATGTTGGCTGGACACAAACATTTTTTAAACCCTGGAGATAACATCGAACGACTGTTTAATATGTCAAAAGCATCATTAATTATATTTACAAATTTTGCAGTAGCTGTACACTGTTGAAATTCATTCAATTGTAATTCATCTTTGCAGAAAGATAATGCATCTGCAACAGATTTGCTAAATAGCTGTGTGGCAAGCCGGACCTTCATTTTTTGATTACCAAAATATATGTGAGCTTGACGTAGCTTGTTAGCTAGATGCAAGCTTTTGCTTTCTTGAAGCTCCAGTAGGAGTTGCAAATATTTAAAATTAACTGTATTGCCATCTTTATCAATCATAACTTGAAAATCACCTAATGTGTTTCTTATTAATTTAACCATATGACATGGATCCCAAAAAATATGTATTCTTTCATTCTGAAAAGTAAAAAATGGTTGCAAATTATTTAAATTAAAATTACATCCCAAATGCGTGGCCATACTTATGTTAGATGCTGCCCCATCAAATGTAATACCCTTCACAAATATTTTTATAGAGTATAACATTTCAAGTGCAATTCGGACCACGTTAGCACGTTGTTCTGCATTCATGGAAGTTATAAAGAAAAATGCTATTGGTAACTTCCATTCATAATTAATGGCAGTCACCATTAACACCATTGCCTGAGTAGCCAACGGTAAGCTGTCGTCATTAACCTCTGTCCCTGTATCGACCCGTCCTTGAAATTTTGATCCATCCCAAACCAGTTCTTTCCTTATTGCCATTTCATCCAAAATTAGGTTGACAAATATTTTATGTTTATATTTCTTAGAAAGCGCACCCAGAATATTAAAAGATTCACTTGTGAATCCAGGCTTAGCATCCACTTTCTTGTACCACCGACTGATAGTAACTGGGTGAGGCAGAACCGTGTTAAAGCTTTGTCTTACAAAATTATATGCCCTAGATGAAAAAAAATTTAATTGTAGAGCAAAGGATCGTAATTCTGGAGAATAACTTTTCTCGACAGTAGAACCTGTAACTTTTTTAAAATACCTAATCAAAAAATCTTTATTATTATTGCCAGGTATATTACTAAGGACTTGCACATCTTCGCCATTAAGTTTTGTTTTTAAAAGGTCTATTATTTCTGAAAATGTCCCTATTTTTTTGTTAAGTCGTCTTTGTTTTTCTCGTAAGGCTTTGATCTGTTTATTTTTTGAAATAATTTTTGATTGTAACTTTTTTATAGTGCTTGTGTGAGAATGAACCAATTTTTCGTTCGATTTCGTTTGACGAATTGAGTCGTGCTGTTCAACTACTGACGAAGGCGATGATATAGCAAATTGCTGGTTTCCATATCGGATGTCCTGATTATTAGAGACATTTTCCCCAAGCACTGTTCTCTTTCTTGAAATAACAACTTCTGATGAAGATCCAGGCATATCCTGGCACTGAAACAATAATTTCATCAAAACATTACTAATATGCACCAACTATATGTCAAACTAGATTTTAGTACAATACCATCCATAACACATAAGAAAATTTTAAAGTACTGTATTTAGAAATACTATGCTATTACACCATTAATAATACCTAAAATTAAGGCAATCAGCGGCTATAAGATTCCTTATACTGGTTATGTATGTAAAAGAATAAAAGTAATAATAACTCACTTCATTTGACTCGAAGTACTCTTCAAATTTTGTCGGAATTGCGCCTTTTACTAGATAAGTTCGTGACGCTTTTCTTTTAAATAAATTTTCTTCAAAATGTCGCGAACAAATAACGCTACTACGAGTAGGTATCCAATACTTAAGGTTTGAGTTTATTAGCCAGGCATCACACAAATTTTTATCCTTAGGGAACCTGAAATAATTATACACACTCGATTATAAAAACAAAACTATATATGTACATATTACGACGTAGTCTTAAGGAAACAATAATTGTAAAACACTATTAAATCCTTTTCCCTGAATGCGTCCACTTGATATTATGAAAGTATTTGACCTGTCAAATGGCAAGGTTTATTTACGAATTTATTAAAATAAAGCAAGTTTATTCAAAAAGCGGTTATAATTTATTGAGCATTTAAGTAAGGGGTACTCGGAATAACGTATAAATGCCATTTCAAAGGCCTAAGAATACTCATTATTGCAGAAATTTAACAAAAATATGATATTAGTAAGCAAGTCAACAAATCCTTCTATTTTACTTACCGATGGAAAGTTATTCCCGGCAATTTTTTGTAAGTAGCACTTTCACACTTGTACACACTGCATTTAACCATTTTTGTTGTGAATAACAATAGATTAACAATAAAATAACGAATATCACAAATGATGAAACCATGACGTGTGGCTTACTAAATGAAACTTTCAATGGCGACTTGCCACGCTGGCTAATCTGTCAGTGCACGGCGGGTAATCTTCATAGAAAAAATTTCGACCTTACGACATGGCTTGTCTATGGCTGAGGCTATCATACATGACAGTTACCTCGGTGCCCCCACCTCTTACTTCTACCCGGCGTCACCTTGGACCGCACAGATTACTTAGAATTTAGATCACTATGGGCCGACGGTGACCTAAGTAATCTGTGGGCCGACGCCATTACGTTGTTACGTCAATGTGATCTAAGTAATCTGTGGCCATATTTATTTACATTGTCAAAGTTTCAAATGGAACAGATAATTTGTTAAGATTTCCTAATAGGGAGACAGGACTCCAAAAGTGATTACAGTGCATTAACTATGATAGATTGCGTAGTTTAAAGTTAGAAGAACTTCGTAAATGCCACGTATGCCAGAAACACTTTGAAAAGAGATTTATTGCACCTACTCCTCAGAGGCCTCGTCTCCGTTTTGGTGCCTACCCGACTTTATTTTCTCAAAGTGAAATAACAGTGGTATTCCTCGAACTGATCCTCTTGGCCACTTAGGTAAGTGTATATTTAATGCCTTTATTATAACCAATTCATTTACAAAAACCCATAATTTAAAAATAATTTCATTGGATATCCCCGTAACTCCATAACTCCCACAGCTATTAAATAAGTGTGTTAAAAGCTCTCCGGGCTATGTTATACCAATATTATTTTTAAAAAGCATTTTGATTCATTTGCTTGTTTACCGATTTTATTCTTGTTTTTATAAACTATAATATCGTAGAAACTTATATAACTCAATTTATTTCAGGAAATCTACTAGACCATAATTATTGTAAGAAATGTAAGCATCATACATATTGTAAGATTGAAGCTGCTAAGAAAAATATTGGCCCGGATATTGGTAAGTAAATAATAATTGGTATGCCTTTTATTTTAATATTTTACCATGTTAAAGAATTTTGGTTGTGTATAGAATTTCACAATTGAACAATGAATAGCTTGTACTTTGATTTTAAGTATTAAGTACAGAAAATTTAAATGATTTGAGTTTAGCAGATAAGGCCCCCCTTTTTTATATTTTTGTAAGTCTTTCTTGAGATAAATATTTTTAAGAAACTGTGAATATTTTAACACTCTGTTTAATGTAATTATCAAATATGAACCATATTTTTTTTTGTTGTAGCAAAATTTGCTGATGGAACGCCAGTGAGCCCAACACTTCGCAATATGGCTGAAAAGTATCGGTCCTTGACAACCTCTTTGATTCTTGTAATGGGACAAACATAAGTGATAAAAATAAAAAAGCTTTAAGGTAAGCTTTAACAGGAACTTTGGACCTCACAAAGCGATTAACACTCTTCAAAATATAAAGTTTGTTGAAAATAAAACAAGCAAAGAAAAAAGTGCCCATATAAAAAAATTGGGTTACAACAATAGAAAGTTTTAAAAGGTTGTGGATTATTTTTAAAAGTAAAGGAATTAAAGTAATGCGGCCTAGATACTTTAATTCAAACCAAATCGAAAATTGCTTTGGTGAAGTGCGAGCCTATAATTCACGAAATATAAATCCTAATTGTGCTACGTTTAAAAACACCTTTAAGTCATTGTTAATAACTAGCTTCATAAAATTCCATACTGAGAGTTATAATAATTGTGAAGAGGATTTAGGTGAGCAGTTGATAATATTAAAGACTCTTTTTAAATACAATAAAAATAATCTTGAATCTTCACCTGAATCCTCCAACGTAGGTTTTGTAAATCTAGAAAGTGTTCCTACAACAGTAGACAAGAATGTCCTCATGTTCACTTACGTGCATACACTGCTGGGTGGGTCGTAAGTAAAATATTAATAAAAATGAATTGCAGGCAATGCAAGGTGAATTTAATTGCAAACGATACAGGTTCAATTTCTACAAACATTCATAATTATATATCGATGAGAGAATACTAAAGTGTACGAGAAAGAAAATTGGCCTACCCATCAGAGCAGGCCGTGAGATGTTTTGGTGATAATATAATTTGGGAAGTAAATGAATACTTGGAAAATCAACCTGAAAAAAAATGTATACTTAAAGAAATTTAAAAAAATATTTTATTCAAGTATTTATTTGACTTCCTTGATTGCAATGTACACAGGAATGTCGTTCTGGGTTATTTTCTAGATATTTCTTTGAGATTAACAATGAATAAATTGGTGCAATATCATAAATAAGATATTAAAGGGCACAGATATTATTAGATTAAGAAATAAAAGTTTGCAACCAATGCAAAAAAAGCCGTCAATATGTATTATAAGAAAAAATAAAGTAAAGATGTAATAAACAAATGTATTTTTATTTTACTACCTAAATTTCCTAAATACAAATTAAATTATTAATAAAAACCAAGGTAAAAGTGACGAGATGACTTAAAAGACATATATCCCGAGCCAGAAATTGAGCACTGTAGGCAAAAATAGGAAGAGCCAATGCCCGAACTACAGGAGAAAATTAAAAAAAAAAAATCTGTCATGTATGATAGTGACGCTAAGGTAAAATTCTATGTATGGGACATATCCATCTGAGTGACCTAAGTAATCTGTGTGTCAGTGTAGTGGTTAGTGTTGCAATACTAAGGATGAACAGAGACAAATTTATACAGTAATTAGAATCATGAGCAGGATACACTATTTTGTTATTATTGTCAATGTGTGCTAATAAAATGTGTTTAGTCTGCTTCTTTATTAAATGTCTGTGATTATACCTATTCAACTTTCAGTAATATAACAGAGCTACCAACATTACAAACAAAAAATATCTACGTTTTTGAAGACACAAATGTATGACGGCGCTCCCTCAACGGTCACATACATAGTCCTGACTCCACATTAAGATCAATTAAATCTTGTGTCATAGGACGTGGTCATAGGTATTAGAAACTACAAGAGACTTTTCGGTCTCACAAACACCCAGACCTGAGACAAATATTTGTCGCACTCACAATTATTTGTCTTAGTGCGGGGATCGAACCCGTGACCTCTCGTTTCACAGCAGACGTCTAACTAACTGCGCCATGGAGGCTGTTAAATGTTAATATAAATACTTTAAGCAGCGAAGCATAACTCGACTATGATATGAATGTATCAGACAAATAAATAAGAAGTATTCTTTATGAATGAATAAAGAACACTGCCTCGGTGGCGTAGTTGTATTACGGTACGGTTACAAAGCTGAGGTCTCGGGTTCGAGTCCCGGGTCGGGCAAAGTGATATTGGATTTTTCTATTTATTATCAGTCCGGAGTCAGGAATTTGTGCCCGATATGGCGATAGGCTCGCCCCCTATCACATCGTGGGACGGAACACACAAGGCGAAATGTGGGTGTCCTAGTGGCACCTCTGCCTACCCCTTCGGGGATAAAGGCGTGAGTTTATGTATGTATGTAAGAACACTGTCCACTAGACTAGCCTTATTTAAACCATTCACTTCCTATTTTCGCTTTGTAAACGCTCTAGCGTTTAGTGGATGCACAACATAGATCATACAGAAATATTTATGTCATTAAATTTTTGGTTAATAAAACTTTCTTAATTTATTATTGTGTGATCTGAATTCTATTAGGTATATTTTAAAGTCATGTTTTTTTTAAACAACTGGAATACGAATTTAACTATCTGCGTAAACGCTCACGCAAACGTCATCCGTTGCGATCACTACAGAAATATTTATTTCTATTTTGTGATCTTATTTTATGTTTTACTGTGCAAATATAATGTATATTCAGAAATAAGTAGTGTCGGCCAGTTTATCCGCATTTAAGTTAGGTTTTGATACAATAACGTTTTTGATAATGGAAGGAAATGGTGCAGTATTGTGTGACAATCTAATCAAGTGGCTGCAAACGCTAAATCTAAAGGCCAAACATGGAAATCCATCAGGTATATTGTACAATTTACATGTTTTTATTTGTGTAGTGTGAGCGGCAACAATGTGATTATGTTTTGTTGAGAGATCGGAGCTCACATCCGCAAGTAACGTCCGCCGTTAAGTGGATAATTTCGTCATGTTGCTCTTGTTTTTATTATATTGAGACACTGTCTATATTTCGCTTACGGTATTGCTCAATATGCAAGACCTTTCGCCCACTCTATCTTGCAGAATTCAATGATTATGTCTAAAGTACCATTGTTAGAAACTTGCTTCTAAATGTATGCTGATTCATATTATTTGTTGATATGAAGTTCTTCCTTAATGATATAGTAATTATAATTCAATGATTATACCATGATCTACTTAAATGTGTTAATTTTCACAAAATGATTTGGATATGAGTACATTTGTACCATTTCCATGCAAAGTGAAATCACAATGAAAGTATTGGCATTGGACAATCCATTAGTTTGTCCTTGATATACAGTATGACATGTATTAGAAATATCTAGAAATTAATTAATATTTATATTTTTGATACCTAATAATGTTTAAAATATTTACATTAGTCATGATAATGAAACCAAGAAAACTTTCTCCTTTCCTTATGAGAATAATAGCTAGTTTTGTTGACTAGGGATTTACTACCAGTCTTTCTCCCACACAGGAGAACTATGCAACATTATGGTTGCGTATATTGTGAAAGATTTGATTCTAAACATGTTCTATTGAACTATATTGTTATTGAATCCTAATTACAATATTTCAGAACTGTCAGATGGGGTGGCCCTAGCCGAGGCTCTCACTCAGATAGCTCCAGAGTATTTCACGCCCGTGTGGAGCTCCAAAATAAAGACAGATGTAGGCCACAATTGGAGATTGAAAGTTAGCAATTTAAAAAAGCTTTTGGAAGGTGTTGTTGGTATGTAAATCTAAATTTTGTTTTTTAAACTAATAATGTAAAGAAGAAAGATTTTATTGTTTGTTTGCATTGAATAGGCTCTGAAACTACTAGACCAATTTGAAAATTTCTTTCACCATTAGAATCCTACATTATCCTGATGAACATATTACGTAGTTGATAGAATTAAAAAAAAATAAGTGTCTACACCCGGACAGTGCCAGGACGAGATTCTAGTTATTAATAAGCAAGAAGTTATAACCGCCGGCACGGATCTTGAGCGCTCGGCGACAGAGTGGGGATTACTTTGCGCATCGTGAACTTAAGGACAAAATAAATGTATACCGATTTATTATTATTAATTTATTCTTAGTTACTTATATATTATGTATGTAATAATGCCCCCGCCCGCTTACTTCATCATACCCCTAAAGAGACCCAAAAATCGACATCTGCGCAAGTAACGGCCAGTGCTCAAGATCCGTGCCGGTTACAATACTAGGTTTAAACATTAATGTTGTTTTGTGGAACCAAGTATTATATTACTTCATTGGATGTCTTTTATGTCATAAAATATTCCAATATGAGGCATGTTACCATAGTATTGAACCCACATTAAGGTACTATGTGTAAAAGTATGTATCCGAAACTAAGAGAGATGTGTTGATCCCAGAACACTCTGACTCAGAAACAAATATGTATGGATTACACAAACATCTATTTCTTAGAGTTGTTGAGAACATACAATTTCTCTTTTAATAAAGATGTATTGCTTTGAATGCAATGTTTTTTAAATAATTAACAATGAGTCAGTTTTCTCATTTGTCCTTCACTTCATATTTTTTTACAACTGTTTACATGCTATTTATTTAAAACAACATAAATCTCGAAATTTATTTTGCCTGCTTCAGTAACATTTATACTTTGTTTTGTAGACTATCATCAAGACATATTGAATTTAAGCCTTCAAGAGTTTTCTAGGCCAGATGTGATCAACATTGCGGAGACAGCAGATCCTTCCGATTTAGGAAGACTGCTGCAACTAGTTTTAAGTAAGTATATTTTAGCTTTTTGAATATTGTGTATTCATTACTGTATCATACTTTATAAATAAATACACAACCATCAGTCATATACATAGTCCTCACCCTATCCTAGGATCGAGTCTTGTGTCCTGGGTATCAGGCAATACGAGAGATATTTTGGCCTCACAAATACTCATTGGGCGCTCTATGGTCCCACAGGATGAATTTTATTACCATTTTTTGTATGACAGTATCTGGGGGATGCTAAGGAAATCTAGTTGAAAAGCCCCATCACAATTTCTTATTTCTTTATATATTTTTTTGTGGGCAATAAATTTGCGGATATCACACGGATATACGTATTACGACCGAGCCCCACTGTGTGATAGCTCTATGTTTCAGCGCCACAAATAAGGTACTATTAATATGAGTCTCCTCTATGTTGTTGATCCACATAAAATAGGGGTTGCAGCAATTCGAGTTTTATGGATTTTGTAGAATTATTTCAGAATTTACGATCAGCCTAACATTAATCTTCCTGGGAAGTATAGTTAATGAAATATTGTTACGATATAGAAATGTAAAATAAACAAAGTTGAAGTATTTATTCTGACTTAAATTATTTAAAAGCTAACATAAAATCTTTGTCAAAACTCAGCTATTATCGGATTAGATACTTCAGCACCAATAATAATTTTAATACGCCTTTGTAATTTACCTTAAAATATTTGTTTTAATACACGAAAGTACTGTAGATAACATTTATCAGTCATGTAATTATCAGCGAGATTGAAACAGATGTATCTGTAATGAGTGCACAATGGACGCGAGTGTAATTTTCGCGCCATGCATCCGAGAATCTTGAGCTAGTGACATACTTTGCCTGAAAACATTAAGTCACCTGATTTTCAATTTAGAAATAAAATTCCAGATCTTTTCATTGATAGTCCGCATTTATGTCTAGTGAGCAAAAACGCAAATAAACTATTTGTTTTCTCTGTTATGCCGTGTTTCCTAAAAATAGCTAAACATATGATTGTTTTTCTTTAGCAAAATATTGCTAGATGATATAGGTAAAGCATTATACGGTTATAATTATTAGCTTTTAATTATTAGTTTTTAATTATTAGCGTTTTACGATGTCCTGTGCCAAGCATAGGTCTGCTTTATGAACCTCAGAGTTATTTATTGGAAGCGGTCTGCATCAGCGACTTAACGATATTTATCAGTTGGTCTTGGCGCCAAGAATAATATAATTTCCTCAACAGGTTGTGCCGTGAACTGCATAAAAAAAGAAGAGTATATTACACGGATAATGGAAATGGAGCTGTCCTGCCAACGATCGATAATGCAAGCAATACAGGTATGAGGTTTATTTGTATTCAATGAATTATCGGCATTCATTTCCTCCGAGACGGGCGCCCGCGGAGAAAGCAAGCTCTGAATTAATTACGATCAACCTGGAAATATATTGCTTGCTAGCATTGCGTATAATAAATTATCTTGTAATATCACGGACTATTATCATAGTGAGTACAATTTGTTAACGAGAAAATAGAACACTTGAAAAAAATGAAATATTAGAATTTCAATTGTATGCGTGTTGCATTTATACGTAATAAACGAAAGAAGATAAACGGTGGTGCGCTCGAGCTTATATAGAAGATTTCAGCATCTACTGGATTTGTCTCAATAATTTTGTATTTTGATTATTAATTTATTAGTGCATGTTAATTGCCTGCAAGTGTGCAATCCTTCTATTGTTTGTCGAGAACATCCGTGTCGCATTTCCCAGACAGACTGTTTTTTGTGTCTTTTGTGTTCTATTTTGTTGATCGCCCTTATTCAGTAAAGACGGAAATATCCTCGAAATTACAAGAAACGTAGTCTTCTTATTTTTTATTCCGTGTTTGATAGTGAGAGATTGCCGGTATGACTGCTCTTTTAATATTTTATGTTTGTAATTTTTTAGTCTATTTAAGTTATAATGTTATACATTTATTTAATTATCAACAAAGCATTAAATTAAATATTTGAAGTACAAAGACGTACTATCAAGTACTTGTTTAAAGCGTGTCCAATGTGTTGGCTTCGCTGGGGTGGTAAGATAAGACTGGTATGGGTGGATGCGGTAAGACTGTTACAAATATGTAAATCCGAAGTGAATAACTCTGCTGTTATGTTTCGTTCGGTTTGGGAGATTGCTGGTGATATGATATAAATTTCCCCTCGAAAGCGTCCATCGTACATGAAGATGGCTATTCTCGAGTTCTGTGTTGAGCCAATTATTGTATATCCAGTTTCCAGCAGACCGACATAATTGTGTTCACCGTCAAGAGATGAATATTCTGTTTTAATTGCTCTGCACTCCCGTCAGGTGCATTGTCGCACCAATATTAAAAGAATCTGAATTACATACACGCGTCCTATATTATGTTTTACTAGTTTACCGTTAGATGGAGCCACACACGTTGCTCTATATTCTGTGTACATAAAAGACAATAAAAATGCACACACGGTTAATTTCCTCGACCTTGTGTTTAACACTCGTTATGTATTCAGTGTGCAATACGGCCAACAGTTTAATTACTGTCTTCACGTTATTATTGTTTTATTTCTTGCTCGCAATTATAACTTGTAGTTGAACATTAATAATTTACCAATTTTCAGGTATTATTGTACCTGAAAATTGGTGGCGAAAGCTGATTGCATTTGTGGAGGGAATATGAAAATAAATAAGCTTCTGAAGGTATTAACTTGTGTCTGTCAAGGCTAGTGCTGTTTGTATTTATGCGTAATTCACGGGTTTGATATTTTTCTTAGTCCGTTATGTTTGCGCCTTACGATTGTTAAAATTTCAATTGTTTTTACACGACTGCCTAAATTGTTAAAACCCTTACTGCACTTCGAAGTTGGAAGCGTTTCCTCGTTTTACGACTGCAGCCTTTAATCAAATTATTTTTAATTATTTATTAATTTCCAAGTGTTAGTAATGCATTATTCCAAAAACTGTATTCAGATTATTTTCGTTGTTCAGGTCATTAACCTGTTAGGATTTCCCGACGAAAACAAACCATGGTAGATGTGTATGTATTTGCTTCTGTTTATTTACCTTGTCACTTATACTTATTGTGTGTACAATGAAGCCACGATCACGATAAGGGTTAATCTATTGCATAAATACTGCACTTTCACAATCACCAGTGTACTAATGTAATTGCGCGCTAATGTATCATTATATTGTATTTCTTCGCGTTCGCGATGTTTATCGCACACAAAATCTGTTCTGCAATAAATCCATGTCCGAGTTTATTATACCCTCGGCCGTTTCATCCATTCATGACCAATTAGTCTCACTTTTCTTACGTAATGTATAATTTAGTACATTCGACCGCGTTTACATGCATTGAACTGTAGTATTATTACACGTGGGGGCGCGGCGTTCATCATTGCAAATATGTATTAACCCGTGCCTACTGCCTAGATGTTACTCAACGTCGCTTTCGAAGTCGCTCGCTGGCCGGCGGCCGGCGGCTGGCGCGTTAAAGAAATTGAATGTTTTAGTTACGCTCATATTTATGTCCTTGGATCACGATACGATTGGAGTGATGTGTGTTGTCAGTTTACGTTCTAATGTTGTGACGATACTTTCCTCGGCAAGATGTTTTAGCGCATTTTTTCGTAGCCCGCGGTCCGCGTTGCGTACTGAGTGCTGCCGGCGCCGTCATCCGCTCCCTCACTGTGTCTCGGTGCCAGTCAAGTGCGACACTTTTTCATACTTTTTACGGATGTGAATGTGTTATTTAACGATGCATTTAGTACTGCAACTGTTGTGATTTGAAAGGAACTGGAGACGTTAACGCTGGGCGTGAATCGTGGTAGCCTGCATTTGGACGCGGCCACAGCCGAGCAGACAGATGTTGACATGAGAGAGGCGCTTGCGCAGAGATGCCATGAACTCGACACACAGGTATGTGTTTGTTATTGTTTACTCGCAATAATAAGATATTGTTTGTTTCGTATAATATAAGTACTTCGACATTTTTTCGGCTGAACCTCTGAAGCATATTGCTACTTTTCTAAAGTTACGTAAGAAAATTTTGTGAGCGAAGAGGTGCAATCCAATTAGAAAATAGTTATAATATTAATTAAATGTTACGTATCATATAAATTAGCCGCATTTTAAAAACTGCTCAGTAAATTCGAATTTAGTCAGTATAGTATGAACGTAAACACAATTAATACGTATTTTATAATATCAGTCTACAAATTAAAATAATATTTATTGAAAAAATTTCGTGTTCCCACCAATTTATGACGTGCACTAGATGAATTGCATAACCTGGGTTTCATACCTATTTGATGTTGTTTTCTTATTGTACTTCGTTTTTTGGTATATTCTTTATTTGATTTCTTATGCTGTAGTATTAAACTCGCGTAATTAGTATCAAATTAGTTTGCTCCTATTTAAATTCATGGTGCGTAATAACTCCTACCGTAATGGACAACCCGTGCCGAACCCAGGTGAAGGTGCTGCAAGAGGAGAAGATGACGTTACTGGGCGAGGTGGCTCGGCTGACGGCGGCGCGGGGCGCGTGCGGGGAGGGCGCGGAGGGCGCGGGGTTGGACGAGGCGGGCGCGTCGCTGGGCCCGGCGCACGCGGGCACGCTGCGCTACACGCACATGCGCGCGCAGCTGGACGCGCTGAAGGACGAGCTGGACAAGCTGGAGCTGCAGCGCGACGACCAGCGCGCGCGCGCCGACGCGCTCGAGCGGGACGTCGCGCTGCTCAAGCTGCGGAATGAGGAGCTGCAGGTACTCACTCTTTCAAGTTTTAAACTAGAACTACGCACGTACCAGGAACGCAGGATTAGTGGAGCGAAAGACGATAGTGTGACTGTGTAAGAGTGACAGAAATAGAAATAGCGGCACGATGCCACACTAAGTTATAAAAAAAATTGCGGTGTCCATTTTAGTGTAATATTTCAATGTAATATTGGCGCATTCTACACTCCCGGGCCTAACACTTGTTTAAGCGATGGCGGAGTTCATAGAAAATACCATTAGTTTGGTAAAGGTTTATAAGTTGAAAGCACTCAGTACTGTACCTAAAGTACACTTTAACAAGTTATGCATAGGCGGTGATGAGTTTTGGTGGCCAAAGTCACTACAATTGCTTTGTCATTTCCTAGAGACTGGTCAATTTTGACGGACCTTTCCGAAAATCATGTCCTGTATATGGATGCACCAGAATTGTCTCTTAAGCACAGTATGAAAGTACGTCTCGTAGTATATGCCCATTTGATTTCACTTTCACTTTAGTAACAACAAACTTAAATGATAATAAAAAGTCGTGTCGCTATATTCATGTAAAATATTCTTCGATTTACCACACAGATAGCGGCGTCAGAGAACGTAGCGCTGAAGGACGAGGTGGACGCGCTGCGCGAGACGGCGGCGAAGGCGGTCGCCTTGGAGGCCACGGTCGCGTCCTACAAGAAGAGGATGGAGGAGCATGTTGATTTGAGGCGGCAGGTGAGCTTGCGTTATTTTCCATATTATTTGTATCATTAAAAATCAATATAACTAATTCACACACGTAGCCGTGACCACATTGAAGTACAAATCGTGTGTCGTGGATTTCGGTAGCTACTGTTACTTCTCCAGACCCGAATAAATACTTGTAGAACACACAATTGTTGGTCTCATTGCTCCGCCTCGGCGTTCATTTGGGTCCTACAAGACTCAGACCCGAAATAAGTAAACCACACAAACATTGATCAGTGCGAGGATCAAACCCGAGGCGTATTACAAACTATCAAATGATGTATGATGTTGTATTCGCAGGTGAAGTTGCTGGAGCGCGCCAACACGGAGCACGTGCAGCGCGCCATCGAGCACGAGCAGGCCGCCGCGCGCGCCAACGCCGTGCGCGCGCAACTCGACATCTACAAGAAACAGGCAAGACTTGCCCGGGCGTCGCTCCCCTTGTAATCTACATAGGCCTATTGAAAGTTGACTGCATCTTAAAAAAAATTAGTCAATTGTGGGTTTGCCATTTAAAGGCGAAAGAAGACATCGTGAAGGAACCTGCGCACCACAGATATATTTACAAGATTTCCATGGTACCTATGTGAAATCCCCAACCTGTACTAAGCAAGCGTGGTGGACTACCAAAGTCTTTTTAATAAGTCTCGGTTGTGCAAGGATCCCGTGCATGGCGATGGGCGATTATGGGATGATGCCATAAAACCTTCCGGGATTTTTTTATATATTTCCGTTATTTATGCCAAATAGCGCCAACACACGCCTACATAAAGTACAAGTACAAGACTAATAATTAAACATATCGAGCAGGTAACCGACCTAAATGAGAAGCTGGACGCGGAGATAACAAAGGCAGATAAACTGGAGATCGAGAACAAGAAGGTGAGCAGCAAGTTGGCGGCGCTGCAGCGGGAGCGAGACGCACTGCTGCAAGAGAGGGACACACTACGAGAGACAGTTGACGAACTACGCTGCTCTACTATCACCACAGGTCAACATTACTTTCTCACTTACAATATATTTGTCCATACCCTTTTGTCTTTTTGGAGGTTACTCCTTAAGAATCGATTATCATATGTAGGCCCACGGTAAGGAAATTAATGGGGAGTAAAATCAGTTGCACGCGTTAACTTTCTCCGTGACGATTCTGCTGCATGGCAGATGGGGCATACATTGCACATCTATGACATCATAATGGACGAATTTTACACAACTCTGCTGGTCGCCTTGTCAGTGGCCTTATACTAATAAAAATTAATTGTCATCTCATTAATCTTTACTTCGTAGGAATTATATCGGTACGAAAAATTATCACATTTTTAAATTGTGCGATCTATCCATTTGCAGGTGCGAGTGAAGACAACGTGTCTCGAGAGCTAATACCCAATGACTTAAAGGAGCGTTTGATAAGGCTCGAGCACGAGAACAAATTGCTACGTCAAAACCAAGGGGCGCAGGCCGACCAAGCTTCTGTACAGGTTTCTATAATACATATAGCTAGAACTTATTGTTACCACAAGCACTCGAGCCATAATTATTTTTATTATCTAAGAACGTATACTTGCATTAAATATGTCTATTTTACAATTAATTGCAGTTTTCGTTCACATTGTACTAGAGGCATAAGTTACACACAGTGTTAAGGTCGTAATAGAGTGCTATTATTGTTTAGTATTGTTAACAACATATATAGAATTTTAAAATAAATATTAAGAAGTTATTTTATTAATGTTTTAGGCTCTTTTGGAGGACTACGCAGCGAGGCTAGAGAAGCAACGCGCGGTGAACCGCGAGGCGAACCAGCGGATCATGCAGCTGGAGGCTACGCTGGAAGCTCCGCACCCGCGACTAGCGTCCGCCATTGAAGATAACCAGAGAAAATGTAAGATACTTACATGTTTCATTACTATATTTACAGCATTTAGTTGATTGTTGGAAGTAATCTTTGTCTTATTTAAATATTTTGGAAAAAATTGTCTGTTTCGTTGCTACTTGCTGCACAAAAAATGTAAAAGAAACTTATTGTATTGCGCCTAGATTAACTACGCGAATACAGGAGTGTCACTGGGTGTGCAGGGCCTCCTTTAGCCGCGGGGAATCTAGCACAATGACTACATCTGTTTTATGAACTATAGTTATTCATTATGAATTATTATACGAGTGGAATCGCGAATATTTTCTCTGCGCACTCCGCATATACTGACTAGCACTGACAAAACCCAGCAGAACGAGAGGAAAGATAGTCTGACGGTTTAGGACGGACAGAGATAAAACAGAAACAAACATAATACACACATTTTATTTGGGGTATTCTTTGTATCATAATATGTGGTAAATTACTCCTTTACAATGGAGAGTTGTATTTAGAGGGGGGTACAGCCTACAGGTTTAGTTAAGTTAGTACTTATCAAAATCGAGACCGTGACTCCTTTAAGCATATTTGTTTGCTGTTGTTCACATTTCAAATTTGTTCATCCACGTGTTACTGAAAAATTCACCCTGAATGTAAGCATATGTGTGTGCGTGCGCAGCGCTGCAGGTGGAGGAGCTGCAGGCGGCGCTGGCGGAGGAGCGGCGGCGCGGCGGCAAGCTGCAGGAGGCGCTGAGCGCGCGCGACGCCGAGCTGCTCGCCACCGAGGACAAGTACAAGAAGTGCGTCGAGAAGGCCAAGGAGGTCATCAAGACGCTCGACCCGCGCACCACCGGTACGCACAAACTAATTACAAATATTATTATACCAAATACAACAAAAAAAAAGTTAAAAATGTTGGTATACAACCTACGAGAGACTTTTCGGTCACATTTAGAATCGAAAGAAAAATTTGCGGATTCAACAAAAATTTGACTTGGTGTCGATTGTTTGACAATCGAATCCATGACTAGTTATTTCACAGTTATCGTTCCTTTAGTGTCGATTTGAACTTGTCATAATAACGCTGGGTTTCATGTTTTATGTTACAGGCCAGCAATCACTATCGGATATTACGCTGGGATACTCACGCGCAGCGGCCGGCAATGCTAGCGCGTCGCGCCCTGAAACTACGACACCCAACAACAATAGGCATGAGTAAGTATCGATAAACTAAACTGCTAGATTCATTTTACCTGTATTAGCCCAAATACGTCCCACTGCAGGGCAAGGGCTTCCTGTACAAAATCGAGAGTATGATTGAGAGGGGTTAGGCCATATAGTACGCCACGCTGCCCTAGTGCGGGTTGGTGTACTTATAGACTGTAGAAATTCTTCAAATCGTAATAAATACACCATGTCCATTGTCCAGTGATGGTTATCTGGGACGTACAAACATCCTATAGCTTTTTATTATTATACAAACCCCCATATTTTTTTATTGGAAATCTAAGCTTATATTGGTGATGTGCTTTAAGATTAGTATTTTTTGTTCTGGTAAGTTTTTCTTTAAAGAAGTGAATGTTATATTGCGGTTATAAGGAGTTATGTTTACTTAAAACTATTGTTGCAGGTGGAGCGGCAGCGGCGGCAGCGCTGGCAGTGCAGCAAGTGCTGGCGCCAGCGAGCAGCGGCTTCTAGCCTCGGCGTGGTACCAGCTGGGCGCGCGCTGCCACCGCGACGCCGTGGAGACGCGCTTCGCACTGCTGTCCGCCGGACAGTCGTTCCTGGCGCGCCAGCGACGACAGCCGCCCCGCCCGCGCGCCGCGCCGCACTCCCCGCACTCCCCGCACTCCCCGCACACGCCGCACACCGCCCCCCACCCCGCGCCCGCGCAATGACCTACGCGCAATACACTACCGCTCTGTGCTGTGTATCGATAGACAACTCATTTCAATTAGGTGTTTTTAAGGGGATTGTACAATGGATCGATATTGTCCTTATATAGTATTTATATTATTGTGTATAGGGAAGAGTATCGGTTTGCCAATTACATGGCAATAGCAAAATTAGTAAAATATTTTCACGTTTCCGACCGTGATTTAGTAATTGCGTGTGTCTACAACTCTACCGATTTCTTCATCTGTTATATGAAATTTCATGGGGACGTTTAGCTAAAAGAATTGAAAATATCAAAAATATTTTTAATAAATCTACCTAAAGCGTATAAAACGTGGTAATTATTTTTCGACTTTCTTTTGCTGGTCAAAAATAGTATGTAGTTTGTGTTTCTGTATATCGACGCTTGGAATTTCTTGCGTATTCTTTGGCGTGATTGACGTAAATTTATTTAAGTCCTTTGTATATTACACCCAATAATTTGGATACAGCTCAACTGTGCGAATTGCCCACGATAGTGTGAAAAGACATAGTGTTAAGTTCATATTTATAAATAAGTATTGTAGTACCATTTAAATATGTTACCTTGCCAATCTTTTTACGCACAGAAACAGGTAAATGTCGTGAAACTATCACTTACCATCCAAATATCACGAATCTGTATTTCCAATCTAAAGTCAAAGTAATACGGCCTATATTTCATTGACGTTAACAATAGTTTTGTTTTTCTGGGTGTAAAAAGTTTACCAACATTAACATTATTTAAGTGGTGAACCTATACATTATTGCATATTTACATTGATCGTATGTTGACCAGGAGTATAGCTAATGACGTAAAACTATTTAAAACTCAATCACGTTAATAACAAATAATATTTTTGTGTTGAATGGAAAATATGTGATAACTCTCTGTCCCATGATAAATTAGCAACATTTGACTACATTCAAGACTAACTGCTGTGTGGCGCCACCTGTCGGATTAATTTAAATGAACTGTATTATGTACAGAAAGTAAAGCCTCAAATCTTGGGTAGTTTGTCTGGAATGTGTCAAGTTATATAAGATGTATTTCTTGTGAGTGCCTGAAAATGTATGCAGATTATATAATTTTGCTTTTATAAATCATATTATTGTGTTATATTTACTGCGTAAAGTAATGTGATTAGATGAACAAAGTCATCCGTTTATTGTTTACATCGAGAATTTATTGTTTGTTAAATGTTTATAGATTACAGATATCATCACATTGGAATCATTCGTCAATAACTAGATAACTGAATTGTTTGTAATTAATCATTGTAGTTGTAAGCTAATTTAAGTATATATTGAGATGAAGTGATAAAAGATCCCGTGGAGTACTCCCGTACAGACGGTACGGCGGGCATGCATGGTTTGTCGTGACTTGCGAGGTGCAATTAGTGCAAATTATTTATGTTAAAACTTTAAGTTTACTAATGTGATTCATTGTTGATGATGACAATATTGAGTTTTGAGATAATATATAAATTTTCATACACTTCCTTTGTATTTTATTTCTTTTTACCATAGTTGTAGTTTGTACCTATGTTTTGTACAGTGCACGTTGACATAAAAATATGTCGTATTATCAACATAGTCTTGATCCTAATCAAAACAATGTCGAATTCATCTATTCTTTTACAGTGCAAACGCAATCATACGATAGTGTTACGGATGGTGTTATGTATGTAAAAAGTTATGGGCGCCGGTGACATGCAGACGCTACAAGCTTTATCACCTATATTCAAATTGGTATGTGAAGAGTTCTGATGTTTTCAACACTTTCTCAACTAATCGGTACCGGTGTCACTGTCAGCGTACGCCCCATGCAATGTATCAGCCACTCAATAATCTGCCGATCCTTTTATTCCATGGCACAATACATTTCCTGATCTCTAGGATTACCCAGAGATCAGGAAATGCATTCTGCCATAGTAAACCATTAGGGTTGCTAAATAAAACTCATTATAAGTTTCATAATTTATTTGTAACTGAGATCACAAGCCATTTAACTTATACCACGCATACATCAAACGTTACCTTATTACACAATAAACGATTTAATTTCGTACAAAACTGAACCATATGACATTAAAATATAACCCGAGTTACAAGATATGTTTATCTAAAAATAATTGTCAGCTGCCATTACTAAAGGAGACTAGACTTCCGAACCCATATTCACGTATAGTTACTGTTGTTACCTTTAAAATTTTGTTGTTACATATTAGACACGCGCAGTTTAATATCATCCTCATGAACGCTTAAATCGGTCGCTGTTCCGTCGAGTAACTCAACGGTTGTTGTACTTCAAGCATAGTTTAACACGTACTTATTACGTTATTTTGCCAGCAATATTGATCAAAAATTGGTACCTACATTTTAATTCAGAAAATATTTGTTTACTGCTATGATAGCGTTCCGCAATGGACAATATCGATCGTGCGTGTTGCAAATCCAAACGTGCGGTTTATTTTGTTATCCAACGCTTATTCTAACATTAAATTATTATGTTAAAACTAATCGAATTCCTCATCGGAGTCTGTTTTCAACACGCTGTCTGAACCGGAGCCGGGCTCGCTGTCCACCGCCACCTCACTACAAGGAAAATAAATATTTTAGATACATTTTCTATTTGATGAATCGTCAGTATTCGATAAGAATGTTACACATATGAAAAAATAAAAATATTTTGTTCGAGCATGAGCAATCTTGATTGAATTTAATGGTAATCGTCAAATCAAACTTTTTTCAGTTGAATGCAAAGAAATAAAAATATTTAGTTCTGTTGCCCGCAGGTGTAGTTTAAAAATAAAACCGTATCCAGGCTTTTGAGCTTAATGTTGAATATATTGCTTAAGTTAACTTAAGCAATTGTTGTTAGATATGTTTGTTATATTATGGGTGAGTATAGTCAGATTGGTAACATTAAATAGGTATAGGGAGCTCGCAAACTTTGAAGTCAGTACATTAATTAATAAATAAGTGTCACTCCGTTTTATAAGTTAGTGGCAATTTCGTTATAATGAGCTGGTGTTTTAAATTCACTATTCAGACATATTCTGCAAGCAAACTTGCCTGTTATCACCCGTGTCGACCAAGTTAATTTCTACGATATTTCTGTGAAATAGATAACCATAAATAAACTATCACAAATTGATCATAATGTGATGAAAGGTAATAATTTGGTTTTACCCGTTGAGATCCTTAGTAAGTTGTATGTCGACGTTATTGGCGCTGTCGCTGAGGCCGTTGAGTGCTTCGCAAAAATCACCGCCCACGTTCTGAAGGTGTTGCGTGTTCAAGTGAAAACCCTGTGACAGACAATAATGTGTAATTTAAGTACTTGATATTGTTTTAATAAATTCGTCTACCAGTCCTAATTCATGCACTAGAGTTACTGCATTCTTTTTATTTTACTTTCACTGTAAAATAAAAAGAAACCTTTAAAATTATTTAGTATCTTAGAACGGCTTGGTTGGATGGTTGGAACGGCTATGTAGATTAATATATTATTATTTCACTAATTCAATATGGGAATACGCGAGCAAAGCAATGGGATGTAGATACGAGTATATGTACATGGGTTCGTTTCTTTTAGTGAAAAATTTATGCAGTCTTAAATTCTGTTGCAGTAATTTTGTAGGTATTGTCGTTTTGTAACTAAATAGTTACCCTATACGACGAGAATGCATATGATTTTCGTTTAATTTCACAAATATAGGATGATACAAGTGGTAGAGCCTTGCTCTATGGCTAGGAGACAGAGACAATTTGAGGTTCAAAACTTAGTGACAGGATGTTCATATGCACCAGGGTAGCTTCCATCATACATGGTGGTTAATCTTTCCTAGTATCCCGCCGAGTGTGTCGCTTTATACCTTCAGCCAGTATATATCCAGTTTCGAAATAATCACATCTAGCAAGTATGTATGCCAATTCTATTTGAATTCTACTGCATTTAATATCAGGTGCATTATAGTCGCTTCATCGTGCCAGTATAAAAAAAGATTATCTCGGGATTAGATAGTTTACAAAAAGTATACACGATGGGCAACCGGACGATCGGAAAACCATTGTGCATTGGACATCAAAAAATCATACGAATCTTGCAAAGTTGATGTAAAAAAAAAGGATATACCTAGTAGTAATAAGACGATAAAAATTAATATTTATCAGCAAGAACTTTTAAAACAACCATAAATTTACATAAGTCGTGGATGTGCTTTATCAATTTATTTTTACCAGCATGTTTTCTACAAAAGTGAAGAGCGTTGAAGTTATTGCTTGGTTCTTTTCTTATTTCGTATCTACGAACTTTGAAAATAGAAATGATATCGTTCTTCTTAGTTATGGCATCGTAAATTCTATTCAGACAATCATTTTCTACAATCACGACACAACATTTCTAAAATTATACTTACAATACAACCTCTGTTTGATACCCGCGTGGTGTTTTGTTAATCAAACCATCGCGCATCGTGTATAATAAACATAATACATTAATAATGCAGGCAATTAGTCGAAACGGAATGACTAATGCGGTATTAATATTCACAACTATTAAATATAACGTAATTGGTTTGTGTCAAGAGCTAATCCTGAAAAGGGATATCCGAGAGTGAGCCTCTTAGTACTTATGAATAAGTAATATGATATTCTAAGTGGTGTATCGTTCACGTATTAGGAGGAAACGTTTGACAGTCACGCTATGGTCTATTCGCATGGATAATTCATTAATAAAACAGCACGCGAACTGACGTCCTCCCACATCAACTTGATAGCAGATTTGTTTCATTTTCAAACCTTATCTGGAAGATCTACTAACGACTAACGAGTAATGCATGGACACAGCTAGATGTATTATCTCATAGCCTAGTAATAAGTATCCTTATCTTTGATCTACAGATAAACCGTCATTTCTAATTAGAATATAAGCAAAGCGGGATGTATATCATTACTTAATTACCTTACAATAATTGGTTTCAATCACAATAGGGCAACTAATCTACAGCCTTAGATATTAGGTGAAATATGCTTTAAAGTTTCATCCATAGTTTTTTGAAATTGATGGCTTAACTTTTTAATAGAACTTATTAAGCATTAGAATACCAACTAATTAAGATACCAGAGATTTTGACAGATTCAAAGTCAACCTTGGTTTAGCAGAGTTTTACGTTTAATTCTAATGGTTAACCATTTCCAAATAACAATAATTAGGTGTATTCAATCTTCCAGTAAATGCATATTTATAGAATATCAACCCCCAACAGCAGTACGATGTTTGTATTTCCAATAAAAAAGCAAATAAGTAAATTACTTTGAAAGGCCCTCGGTCGAAGCCGCAGAAAGACGCTTCCATTGTGTAGGAACGTGTAACGCCAAGATGTCGCCACACGGTCACTCGGGCGGTGCTCTCGCGCTCCCTTTCCACACGGAATGAGCACGAGCCAAGTGCGAATGCCGGCGATATTCGATGCATGAGAGCTGGCAGCATCTGACTCAAAAAAATATCATCATTTACAGTTGTTCTTCAAAATGCAGTGGTTTTTATTGACGATTCGAGCCGGTTTATGCTAGTTGCCACTCACCACTATATATTATGACTCCTGCTCATTAAAATAATGAAAACGGTAAACTTACAAGGTATTTGACGGGTTCGTCTGGCACGAGGCGGTCGTTGCTACACCAACTTTCAGCAGCTGCACAGCCGTAAAAAAACACGTTTTTCTTTCGAGAGTGACCATGGTAGTCGCAATAAACTAATGGTGGTTTCTTCCACACTCTCACTAGGTACTCTATGAGACCCTGAAAATAAATATTTCGCAATAAATAGTATCGTATTAGAGTACCTACATCGAAAGTATTTAATGTAATGAAAACAATATCTAACCTTAGTGTGATAAATCGACGGATGCAGTATGGGACTGGGTTTACACCAGCGTCGATTTAGATCTTCATTAGTTAAGCCGCATCGATGGCTGCAACAAGAAATGACAATTTACCGGTTGAGATAACTAGGAAATCTCTCGGGTTGCAGCTTATATAAGCGTAGCCTGGACATGTCCATTGAATCGAAATGACATGTTCGCAGGTCGAGAGTCAGTCGTCATTTTATTACTGGATGTTACTTCGCTGAATCCGCTACAAGGCTCTATACAAATCTTCAATTGCAGAAGTTGTGAGTCATTTGATGCGTGACACGACGCCAATGAAAGCTATATTCCAATAGATATTTATGTAAATGTTAAATGATTCGTGCGCTTATATGGCACACCGCTTGACAAAGAAACTATAGAGACAATTTAATAGACAAGCTATTAAAACGAAATGAATGGGTGACCACGTAGGAATTCGTGGCAGGCCTTCCCGGGCCCGGCGCGGCGGCGGATAGACCGACCCGCTGACCGGACCACGCGCCCATCAAAATATGATCGCCGTGATACTCTCTTCTAATTTGGATCCAACGATATTCACTTTATTATTTGTATTCGTAACACCTTCAAATTTATGTATTTTTTGTGTAGTTGTATTAATAAAACATGGGCATATTACGTTGGACATTACGTCTTCCGGGATGAGAAGCTTATAAAATGATTGACTTGTTACTGTTGCTCATTTCCTGATGTTATGTTAATGTAGGCATATCATTAAGTGTTTTGCTGAGATGTTGTTATTATAAATGCAATTGAATTTTAGTTGAATTCAACTGAGTAATATTCTAACCAATTTGATTTTATAGAGATTCAACCATTTAATAATAGGTAGGTACCTATACAATGATAATAAACAATATTTTTCGTAACCGTTGCTACCGCGGTGCGTTTACCGGTAAAGTCTCAAATTGTATCATTATAAACAGCTAGATAAACTTCGGTTGGTCTGTAATCTATGACAATTCACTTGAGCTTTCCCGTCATTAAAGGGCAATGTTATTGTGTACGTGCTGTTGATATAATTGCATTCGCTAAGAATAGTGGCTAAATAACGAACGAAGAAAATACTCATTGTAGGTAGCTGTTTTTTTGTTTGTGGAACATTATAATACCATTTGGCTCGTATATTGTTCTTTTGATTGTTAAAAATACACAAAAAAACGAATGTGTCTAAACGCCTTCTCAAGAACAGATTTTAAATTCACACCTCACACATCTTGATAAGAGAAAGCAAAGAACAGGGCCTGGACAAATGATTTCTGAGATAAGGACGTGTGTTTTTGTTCACTGGCCGGTTTTTAATGCGGGTCAATTTTAGTGGAATTTAATAATTTGCGTGATTCAACGGCTCGTATCGCAGTTCTGACTATTCGCAGTTGTGCAGATTCCCTGGTGTGTTTTTTCCTGGAGAGGCGGGCGCTCGTCCAATTAGGAGTGGTTCAGTGGAGTGGCATCATTAGTGGGCGGTGTGTCGGAGTGCGGCGTGGCGGCGCGGGCGCCGGAGTAGCTTCTCGCCGCGGCATCAGAGTCGCACGTCCCTGGCGCGGCCTTCGCTCGCCGACCGGTTGCGCATCTTTTACTCTAATCAGGGGAAAAAATAAGCCTCGACCGTATGCGCGAATGAAAGCGAACAAGCGAGAAGCTGCACACCGTCCGTCGTGTTTTATGGTATATTGTTGCGGTACTGGAGCGACGCACAGGGCTGCCTCCCCGATTACCTCGTGTTATAACCGTAACGTTATTCGACCAAGCTTAGTCGAAACTTGTCGGAACGAAAGACTATTTTTAAATACTGTCAAAATTATCATTCATTTTGTTATTTTCGCGGTTTGCTGGAGTATACAAATAAATAATAAACTCAGCTAAAACGGCAAATCAAGATACATGTGCGTATGCATGAGGAGATTGATAGCCATAAAATTCCAGTACATATACAGGTTTTTTTTCTGTGTTAGCCCTTTGAGGGCTGATGTGACGATCGTGGCTGGTGCGCGGGTCCGCCTGCCCAGCTATTTATAGCCCGCGCCGCGCACCGATGCTATCGGCTCTCGGACATACCTCGATCCCTGCCCGCCCTCTATGCACCCTCCGCATAACGTTCATTCGCTAAAATAGACCAAATAAACACTAACATTTTATATTTATTCCACCTATTTATATCATATGTCCATTGTTCCGACCTCAGCTGGAATTCATAGCCGACGGGCAAATTCAGCCTTTCGTTTGAGATCATCATTACGTTGATCACGCATATGCATGCTGTTGAATTGAAGTAATTGACGTGTTGCAAATAACTTTTCAGAGGCAATAATATTTCAACGGGGATAGATACCGAGTCCACCGGGGTTTAGATAAGTCGGTGGACACAAGGCACACGTCACGCTCATCCGTATTCCGAGCGCGGAGGCTGCTTCCTGCGAACATCGAGAGTATATTCAACTACGATTTCTCGATGATTCAATTTCGAGCTTTGAGCGAGGATTCTATTATGATAATACATTGTGTTTATACAGAATGCTGAGGAACGCGATCGAGAGTTGCGTGGTTGGGGATGGAAACGAGGCAGTAAAGGCTGTCGCCAGGATTCGCTAACCGTCGTCGCAGGTAACTCTGTATTCGTGGTAGACACCGGACACAACACGAGTTATTTACGATAGTCGCGAGACAATCGGCCGGTCGCCGTGCTTATCCGGTGCACCGCGACAATAACATGACGTGTCCATCTTTATTAAATAACGTCCTATGGAATTAACACACGTGCCCGGCGTATATTTACAGAGCTGCTGAATCATTCGCGAAGAATGCTGGTGACATTAGCAGTAGAATGTTGCTGTCGCCCGTGCAATTTATTTCTTTATGTTGTTAGATGTACAGGCATTGTCTCTAGTCTCTGCCACGTGTATGTTCGACACTAAGAATGGTATCGGAGTAAATCTTGGCTCCGTTTTTGATCGCGTTGGACAGCGGTGTTTGAGTGCGCAGTCCAAGTGGAGCTAACGGTGTATGCTTCGCTAATTGATTTTATTTACCGGGTGTTGGCGGAAGCGGAGCAATTCGCTACATGACGGTTCAATGACACGGCTCTTTTCTCTGGCGACAGTCTTTACAGTCGGAATGCAGCCACCATTAGCCATAAGCACTTTCTTATGAGGATCCATTTATTATTTTTGTTGGTCTGATTTAATCAAAAGCTTTCGAGTTCGTATTAAGAGTGCTTAAAAATAATTTATTACTCGTCGTTAACATTTAAGGCCGACGTGAATTAATTTACTACTTAAATTAATACATCACATAATTAAGCCAATTTGAATCAGAATGTCCACCTCGAATGTTAAATGTTTAAGTCTTAATGAAAATATACATACGTTATGCATAACTAACAAAAATATAGCTTTTTGAGTCATTATATTTTTTCTTATTGTTGAAATATAATAATGAGTATTTAAGACGTCAATAAGTACTCGGCAACTTTGCGAGATTATAAAAAAAGAATAAAATATGTGTTCTGTACGGTGAATCATCGGATTTGGGGTTACAAGATGGGTATGTAGTAGTTGGTGAGTAAGTGGTGCGGTGTACCGTGCATACTGCAGTATTTACATAATAGCAATGACCGGATGGCCTTGGAGCTTCGTTGGCTTCTCCCAACTTTTCCCTTCGATATGTTTTATTTTAGTCGTTTTGTTTATATAAATTACGCTAGTATAATGCGAGTGCACGTCACATTAGTAATGACGATTACAAAGGCGTGCGAAGCGGTCGCGGAGGCGGTTCAAGTTCAACGATGACGGCGATGACTCGCTCGTGAGTGTCGTTGACTTTGCGTCCATTCGTCAACTACAATGATGCAAGAGCCAGAGCGTGAACTATTCGCAAGAGATCGGCGTTCTTTGTTAAGTGCGCAGCGGCAGGCGTCCGGCGGAGGTGGGTCGAGGGCTGAGCGCTGCAGAGCGTAGTGTAGCGCGGGCGCAGGTTGTGGCGCAGGCCGCAGACGCGCTGCGTACATTGCCCGCGGCGGCGGCGGCGGGCGGGCGGCGGCACGGCGACCGCGTGCTCGGCATTTAGCGCCCGCGACCCGCTATTATGAGGCTCGCACTCGCTGCCATGCCATCGTAATTCATTAGCTGACTCTGTTCGGCTCGCATTATTTATGGCCGCTTAGCTTGTTCGTGAATACTTTCTTCGTACCCGTTTCAAAAGTTGCAGATCGCTTTTGAACCAGTGAAGAATAATGAGGACATCTGAATAGAATAACCGGGGTCAAGGTTGTCCACGATACAATGTCTTTCACAGATCTTCCAAGGGATAAAATTCACATCCACTTGATTTATTATACACTGCACATTACAACGCTAGTGATTCATAAATTGAACTTGAGACTTTCAGCAACTATTCGTGAATTCATTCGACCATTAAATAAACGGCATATTGTTGCTTTAACACATTTATATTCTTGTATTTTCAAAAGCAATTGAACACATTGTTTAAATATTAAAACGTTTTGTTCTTTGATGCTATTTTACATCTGAATATTAAACATTTATTGATTAGAACACAAATGATTATACTTTGTTAATTCGGAATGAAACTTTTATGAAAGATGTTCGAAAAGTGTTTTGTAATCCAAGATGTTGTTTTATTTATATGGGAGCGTGTAGTTTGCTGTTTGACAGGTGATGCAAAGGTGTTTGACGTGGCGAACATTAATCGCCACACATGAGGACGTGTTTGCGCATCACTTGCGGAAACGATCGTTTTGTGCTGGACCGCTATCAACTTGAACTATCATTAATCACACCGTGTAAATGTTACGATGGTAATTTATACGTGGCGCGTGTGAGAACAGCCACGCTGGGTCGCGTCGTCCGCGTCGCAGAATGTACACGTTTGTATGAAAAGTGTAACCGTGGTCTGTAATCCCTAGGGAATCCGGAAGCACAATAGAAGCAACACTAATTGTGCAATTGTGCTTTAGATACGCTGCACCGCTCCGCTGCACATGCCCGTTATGGAAAAGAAAATGACGGAGTGTGGTATTCCCAGCTTAGGATATATGTTTCTATCACTACGAGTACCACTTACACAATAGCTATATCGGAGAAAGGAAATGAGCCTGGGAAAGTAAGTAAAAAGCTCTGCGTAGTGTTTTGTAGTAAGTAGGTACCTAAATGAGTAATGAATCAACAAAGGGTTTGGCCCTTTGTTGATTATTTTCACTTACATGTATTTAAATAAAAGGTTCGAGTCTATCGTTGTATTTTATCTGCCAGTGTATATCAGGCGATGTGCGTATAAGATAAGTAAATAATTTAAAGTGTAGCGGAGCCCGTCCTATGTGGTCCGAGCGGCACATAGTTTAGAGCCCTAGCTTGTTCTTTAATGTAAACCAGACATAATTCAAGATCCTTTGTAGCATGTAAAATTATGTTGGCAATAAAGAAAGGAAACACTTTATTTAAAAACAACCAAAGGCTACAATTTTGAGTAAAACAGATGTTTTTAACATTAGCTGAGTCATCAATTAGCGTTCGATTTTAATTTCACGCATTAAGCAGGAATCAAGCATTGATTTCCTGTTCTCGTAACTTTTAGGATCGATAAGTGTGCATTCCGTAATGTTTTTGATACGGAAAAGAGTCGAATACGTAGTTTTGGTGTTAATATTGTCAGAGTAAACAAAGATAAGAAAGAACCGCACATCTGGTTGCTAAACACAGCCTCAAACAAACACTTAGGATATAAAATACATAGAACAAAAGTTTTTACGAATGCCTCGGGCGTTAGGGAAATGTGTCCCTTAAAGTATGGTCAATAGAAGTGTCCGTGAATATCGGAGAATGTTATGCGCTCGTGAGAAAGCGCTGATCGGCGCCTCAGATGAGCCATTCAGATTGGATTTACGATATTTCAAAATCACGTTCATAACCTTGAACCTGTGGGAAGGAAATCACACCTAGGAACTATATTTTTTACTGCCCCTTGTGTATTTGTCTAGAAAAATCTGTGAGATTTAGCTTTTTTATGTTTCACAATTTCCTTAAGTGGTCGTATCAACTGCATTAAACTATTGTTAATTGCACACTAAGTAGCGCTGGGAAGATTCGGTTCATTGGCTACAGTAAAAATTCCTGTATATTTTTAACGAATAATTAAGTTGTGGCTGATGTCCTTCGCTGCGCGCGGCGCGCCAACGACCTTAAACTTGATTAATTATGAGATGCAATGTAATAACAACGTAACATTATTAAGGCGTTGTCGTCACCCACAGGAAATCACTCGTACTTCGAGAACAGTTAGTATTTCCTCTATAAATTGCTAAAATAAAACGGTAATGAAAATTCATTACACCGGATTGCGCAACAGTGTTAAAAATAGTGATTGTAACTAAAACACATTCGTGATGAGGAGTTGTCGGTGTGGGATTTGCCGGGGGAAATTATAGGGGAACGAGAAGGCGCTGCTCGACGAGCCGCACCACCGTCCTGACACCTCGGCCAGCTGAGACCCGTGTACAACGCCTATTATAACGGGATGCCAGCTTACCATGATCTAGACTGATGTTGCAACTTCAATCTTTAGGCAGTAATTGCTCAACACATAATCGCTGATGACTTGACGCTGATACAGTGGACGCAGCCTTTATGATTAGTTTTAACGATTAAATCTAATAGCATACATAGGAAACTATCTCTATTATCCCTTAATAGCACGGGAACGCAGTGCACGTCTAACTGAAAGTACTCAAAGAAACTCATATCATTATATCTTTTCACTCACATTACGAAGCGAAAATAAGTGCGAAGCTTGGGGGATATTCGAATAACGTCTTTCCTGCGTCTGCGTATTACCCTTTTAAAAGATATTTTATGGTTACATTTTAGGTTGTTTATTTCACAGTTACATATACATAGAGTCACCATAAGAGCCCTCAAGGGGAGCGGAGCGTGAACTAGTGAGCATGCAAATAGGTTATTCAGACGGTAATAGCGTTTGCTCGCGACCCTGTCGGCTCTTAGCAAAAAGAGAGACAGTCATCATACCGGTACCCGCTATGGCAGTGCTCGTGAATTATCATTCCGGAAAGATTGCCTACCACTTTGTAATCTACAAAACCATCTTACTTTTGTCACAATCTTGAATTTAAGGTTGTACAGCGAAAATTTTAAATTTCGGAGTAAAGATTAATCATTTCAATGAAATTTAATAATATATTTTATTTCCGTTTTGAAAAACACGAGAATTATTTTATTAAAGGTCGCTATATTTTTAAAAATAAACCTTAAGTTAGTTTAGTTTTTGTGAGTGAACAATGAAACGTTATCGTCGTTTCGTGCCATAAAAAAGTGTTTACATTAACACCAACTACAATGTTCCGATTCGTTCTATTAATTTTACGGTTTGTCAAATTTGTGGATAGCATAAAATATTTTTAGAAGACGAAAATGCGCTTCGATCAAAAAAGTTTGGAGTTCGTTCAACTCGAAATCAGTTAACAGCGAAAGAAAAGTTAGCGAATAACGGTAATGAATAAGAAAATGAAGGAGCATTTTCTATGTAGTCATATCCGTGGACCAACATGATTATTACCATTATAATATGAAACCCATTCCCAGTTATCAAGAAGGCATTATGTAACTGTAAACGTATGACAGCCTTATAATATGAAATGATGCGTGATTTAAACAGAAACTTGTGAGAAAATACAACTCCGTATATTTTCACACACTAGAAATCGATATGGAATTATATAATTTGGGATAGGGTCATAATTATGTACACATAATACTTATAAAATAACAGGAAAATGAACTTGCTCCTCCGATTTCGTATCGCTATTTAATTGCCAATAACAACTATTGTGCGTCTTTAAGAGCCGTTTATCATAAGTAAACTATTTAAAACTTTTTACGAAGAAATACAAAAGCAAGGACTACTTCTCCTCGTAAAAATACATTAAAATGCTGGCACTATTGACAGCGACACTCCATGTGAGTGGTTACTGGGGCCTATTGAGACTCGTCATGAGTAGGAGACAAAATAAAATGAAAACATTCTCAAGCATAAAAACATTCCTGGTAATAAGAAAAAGTTATGGATACGTCAATCAGAACAATAGGGCATTGGAAGACATGCTAAAAGGATAGAAAATTGACATTGAACCTTTTTTGAAATTGTCAAATTGATTTTTCCATGGAAAGATAAATTTTTTGCTTGTATCGGTAAATATGAAATTATTTTGCTCGCTGAATAACCTCGCATTTAGAGTTATATATTTTGTGACATAAAAGCTACAAAGGAAAAAGAAAAATGTCGTTATTGGTGTCGGTTATTTTGTGTTAATTACCTTAAACGACTCTTGGCTTTTACAACGGAATTTTTGAACTTCAAAAATATCCTTAACGAATAACTCCAATTTAAGACTTTGGATTATTTATCCTCGTGATTTTGTATGTTACAGACTGTGTATTAATAGTGCCATTGCAAGGGTTTGCTGTAAAGGAAACGACCTGGAGGCGATATTTATATTTTATTCAACATGTACCAGAAATATTGTCTAAGAGCTATTACAATATGACATTAAATTATATAATTTTATTCGAGTTTCATAATTCCTTGTATTGATTGACTTACCTACTTATTACATGGATATTTCTACCGCCAGAAGTTTCAATAGTGTGCTTACCTCGAAAGTTCAGCGTTTTTGTAATAATGTAGTACGAGTATATATACAGGGTATCTCAAGACCGCGACGGAAAACGAAGCCAGGTCGTATTATTAGTGACATCAAACACAATGCAACTAAAAATTTCGCAAAAAAAATGTCATCTTTTTTTGGATGTTTTTAGTGATCATCGTATTCGGGTGATAAATACATAATTTTACTAAAATAATAATGTACCTGTTTATTTTTAAAGACGCAATGGTACGCGAAGGTTAAAATTACTATGTATTTTCGCAAAAACTAGGTATTTACCACCCAAACACGATGATGTTGACAACATTGCAAAAAAAAAACTGTCGCTTTTTTTGCGTAATTTTTCATTGCATTGTGTCTGTTACCACTAAAACTACCACCTACCTGGCTTCGTTTTCGGTCACAGTCTTGATATACCCGGTATAGATACCATGAAGATATGTATTAAGATAGTAGAAAATTTTAGTCTTTGTAAATATTTATGAGGATAAATCTTAACATCCCATTATCCTAGCTCAAGAAGACCATAGTATTTTGAGAATATTATATCTTCATAAATTAATTCCATCCCTCCCATCTCTTTTAATAAATGTAGGTATATGCGAAATCAACACAACATTATGATAATGATGACTATAACATGTAATCAACGCTATACTACAAATGTATTATACCGGAATAGTGTATAAAAATATTTTGTAGTATGTTTATTATGTTGAATTTTAGACTTTTAAAAATTTGTCTCCTAAAAGTAATACAATAATATAGCTTCCAACGTTAAAAGCTTTAAAACATTAGATTGCATTTCGGCAAAAACAATATCAACTAAAATTGATCGCTTGTAATATAAGTTCTGCTAAATGCCGTGTGAAGTTCCGAAAGTCACGCCATCATTCTAGGGATTTTATTTTCCAGCGTGGTCTACAGGTTACAATCTTTATTTCGTTTCTTCTTATTATTGTACGAAGTGTCTCGACAATTTGTAGTATCAGTATAAAAAGACTGTACGTTTATTCTTTTGCGTATACTAGTTTACCTTTGGTATGATACCGTACATCATTTCTCAATTATGATGTATGTAATGTTTTTACGAATACTATGAATCATTGATTAATGTTAAACTGAAATTGGTTTTCTGTAATTCATTTCTTGCGTGTAGAATTAATATTCTAATAAGTGGCTAATGTCCGAAAAAACAGCTTCATTTATCTTTATATGAAGCAATCGAAGTTCCCACACAGGATACCCTATAAATATTCAATGCACAAACACAACCTCCGAACGGTTTTTTAATTCATATACATACATATTTGATGAGTTATGTTTAAAACCGACAATGTCGAGTTTTACTTTTTATTTATACTTACAAGCGCTGTACTACGCATTTATTATAATGTGGATTAAATATTTCCTATTAATGTAGTGGTCACGAAGCTGAAGAGGGGTAATTTGTTTAAGTTACGGGAAGAATCGCGACCGCAATTGTTGACCACTCGATTTGCTTGACTTAAGTACGTGACCGTTCTATTCTATGTGAAATGGCACCGTCTTGAGGGTATAAACCACTGCTTTTATTTTATAACAAATTCGCTTTTATTTACACGGCGCTTGTGCCTGTAATTTAAAAATAATGGTAAACGTTTGTATCAAATTCAAAGTCAATTCCTTGCGTGTGTTTAAAACTATATTCATATAACTTGAGTAATACGCTTTTAACATCTTTATGATACGTATACAGAGTTTTATTACATGTACAACTATTATGGTTTTGTCATCTTGTAGCAATTTTAATGAAATTCTTTATAATTTTTTTACCACATACGAAGTATTTACAGCTACCGAGTAGATTCAATGCTGAACAGATTCATACACAAAACGTTATATGGCAACAAAATAAAATAATAAACGAACATATGGCCCTATGGAGATCATGCATTAGACGATTTACTTAGGTTGTGTTCATATTTATATTATATTTTCTTACCAACTAAGGAATACCATTGCAATTAAGATACCACATGTAAAATGGACATCGCTTTAAAACTTTACAATTTTTAATGTACGATTCTGATTTATTTTGTCATTGAACTACATAAGTCAATTGATTTAAAAAATACTTAACAATGACTACCAACGATTATATTACATTTTGAAACAAACAAAATCATTAGTTAATTTAGAAATTCGCAATATAAGCACAGGCGGAGTCGACACTTAATTAAGGGCGATTTTTTATCTCCGGTTATCCTGCGAACCAGTTGCTGTCAGTCAAAGTTAGAAATTATCCACTAATGGCATACCTGTTGCCATTCAATGCTATTGATATGTTTTTTATTTTTAAAATAACGTGGAAACACACGGAGCGGGGAATAACATGAACTCCACAAAATTAAATAAGTTGAAGTATAAAATAAGTTTAGAATAATAAAGAGCGCAAGTTTTTGTATTATTACGAATTATAATAATACCAGTGCTAAAAAGTGACTCCAAAACAGAGCAGTCTAAATAAAGTGTCGAGTAGTAGAGTAAGGGAGATGCCTAGGTATGTTTCGCTGATAGACAAAATTATGCCGGCCTGGTCGACTCATTTGTACAGTAGGTTTAACGACTTACAGCAAGACTATCCATTATGATAATTATGAAAAAAATCGGTTTCTGAACATGGCTTAAGTGTGGACGAGGCATCGAGAATGTTTTGTTCTGCGACGACGGCACTGTGAATGCTCTAAATAAAATACCAAGTTTAGTCTCCGCGCTCGTGAGTCAGTGAATTTTATAAGAAAAGATTCAGCAGGCAATGGATATAATTTAATGACATGTTCTATGTAAATGCCAAACCGCTTCAACGTATAATGACCAGAGAATATTCCGAATGGTATTCAGGGGCATCGTGCTAAGGGACAGTCCACGTAATATTTTATTATTAAAATCCATTGCTATTGCGATTGAGTATTACGCGGTTATTTTTAAAGTGGCATTAATATCGTAGCGGGTACAGTTTTATCGTAATCGCCGTAATCAGAGCAGGCGACGGCCTCTGAGGTGGTAAGCACTTTGTCAATAAGCACTTCCAACTAAAAAATAACTAAAGCAAAAATAGGTTGCAAGATTATTACGATAAAAGTGGTCTAGCCATTCAAATGTATTTGTTTTTATTAATAAGTGTTAAATATTGTTTACAATTACCCGATAGTTTTATTTATGCACCTGTGTAGTAAAGTAGGTAATAAAATAAAAATCCTAAGATGTCCGTCATAGGCAGTCGGCGACAGTTTCAAAAAGGGAGTAAAATATTCTTGATGTGGTTAGCGCACGTTGCAGTATGATTGGTGCATTAATAGCATTAATAATTCTGTTTGGGCGGCATGTGCGGTCCCATTATTGCTATTATTCAAAACATCGGAGTCATGCACCCGCGTTCAATTAAATACTCCCCGAAGCGAAGTAACATCTTCAGAAAAAAATCTGTATATCGTTCGGATCTTGGAGGTTTTTTCTCTTTTTGTAGCTATTAAAGTAATACTTTTATTTCTTATGAAAATAAAACTGTGAATTTTATTTTATCGAGTCGTATCGCCTTCGAACGTAACTCATCGGATGTAAAACAATACTGATAGGTATCGGTTGGATGCGGCTAAAAAGAAATTTTAAACTGTTTCTGCAGGCTATAGAGCGATTCAACTTGTGCTCGGTTCATTTAAGTGCAATATCTTGTATTGTGAAATCCGATGGTATATTAAAAATGATTGCGTGTATTGGTCAACGTTCGTCGTGGAGTTAAAGCTCCGCCTTATGTATACCGTACACGAGATTATAATACATAGCTACAGCAACTATGCGCGTACGCGTATCTTCATGTCCAAGCCGAGAGCACTGTATGGCGTGCAAAGCAAATAGCGTCCCACCAATTAACGTGGCTTTCAAAGCAACATGTTTGAAGTGGTGAAGCAGCGGCGGCGGCTTTCAAGTGCCCCTCCGTCTACCCTTGCTGCTCTTATTTCAGCAAAGGTCTAAATATTGAACTTTGTATGTGTTTTTACTTGCCCACACGGCACACACAGCCAAGGTCATATTCACTTTTAATTGGCATCAAAGGATCTCTACAAATATTTTCTTAAGCCCAAGTAAAGTAGAAAACGATAGAGACTCTAATGGTTTATATTGGGCTTATGTGTTTATGTAAATTATTAACGTATCGCTTCACCGTGTAATATTATTTATTGATATTACTGGTAAAATTGGATGTGTCATCATACATTGAGAAAATGCGGTCATTAAGATGGTAGTATCATTTATCTATATTTTTCGTCTTCTGACATACGGCAATTATGTTTATAGCGCATGTCATAATGAATACATACGTGCATGTCATAATGAATCAGTGAGCTTGCAATAATTGCCCGATGTTCCTTGCCGGATCTTCAATGGGCTATATAACAAAGGCACACTTTTGAAGCGCGCCGCGATGCATTCTGAGTGAAGAAAAAACTACGACGACCTCGACAACCCTTCAGGACAAGCAAAGAATTCGCGTCGACCGCAACACGAACAAATTGAGCGCGAACTATTGTGCGGTACGATTTGCTGAGATAACTCCCGTGTGGAGGAGCGCGGGCGCCGTCGTGCCGTCGAGCCGAGCGTCCGCTTGCCGCCGGACGTCCGCGCCTCATGACGACGCATCACCGCTGCGCCGGAACGAATGGAAATAGTGCCGTTTACATTTCTGTCTCGCTTCCTGGTTGCTTCATAGTAATCTGTCGGACAAGGCAGTGTACGAGATACGAGCGGGAATAATCGCAATAGCGGTCCCGACTAGTGGTGCGCGCGGGACGCGTCTCTGTTATAAGGGGGGGGGTCCCGGGCAGCGCGCGTTCAGTGTGCCCGAGTGTCCCGTGTTGCGTGAGCGCACTCCTGCGTGTGTCGACACTTATACGCAATTGTCCCGCAGATACTACTCGCTCCTGTCATCATGCAGCTCGTTGTGGCCACATGCGTCTTGCTAATTGCAACCACATTCGCTCCTGTTGCAGGTATGTTCCATTTTAATTAACATTGTTTTTAACAATTTCAGTTATTTCGGCTGAAATGCCAAAATAATTTACGTAATAATATACGGCAAAATCTGGCTCAGGAATAGAGGAAGAATAGGTGGTAGCACCGATAGATTTTATTGTTCATAAATTATCACCAGTTGCAGATATAAACTTAGAGACGGATTACTAAACCAATAAGATTTGTTAAAAAAAAATTGTACAATATGTATTTTTTTCAATTCCTGTTTTTTCCGGTATTTCATATATAAATCTGCTCAATTTAGCAACGACGAGACAACCCGAAATAGAGCTAAACGAACGAAAACATCTCGTGAGAGTTGATTAGAAGCAGGAGCTCTAATTCCATTGAATTGAGTATATTATGTTATTACGTCGTAAAAAGGACTATCTGAATGTAACTCCGTAGGCGTAGCAAGGTGGCTGTTGTGACCTACGGGTCTTCGACCCTCATTGTTCAGCTTTCATTAGAGTACAATGGCTGGATCAGCGCTACATCTTTCCCAACGAATACTTGTGCCCATTTTGAGGTATAATTTACTAATTACCGCCAAATATGTTTCTTATGAACTTCATGTACACCGCAACTTCCGATAAATTCCAACTGATCATAATTTTTACAAAAAATGTGGTCTTTGTGTACAAAAAAATGTTTTAGATAAATGTATTTGTACAAGTTTATTAAATAATATACGTCTCATACATTTCTGTACGGCTGTACATAAAAAATATTCTAGAGTATTATTTGCTCAAACCTGTGCAATTTCTAGGAGTAAAAAATGCAATGAAATAAGAATGCAAATGTGATGTCATGAATTAAAATGCCGTGCATGTACCGTGCATGTTGTAAGTTCGTTACACGCAGCGAAACTGGTGTAATTTCTCGTAACTCGCGTTCAATGTCAACAAAGCTCGCTGGGAAGGCTGTATGGAAAACTACGTTTATTGCAATAACACCTTGTGCTCGCTTTTATTGACTTTCTTTAAAAACATTCCACTTCAGCCTAAGGATTTCTTAGTCCAACTGAGAAATGAATGCCCCATTGTAGTCGCGACTCGGGAATAATTTTACCTCCTGAACTTTATCCCGGGAAAAGTCTTGAACTAATTTAATTACTGAATATAAATGTCCAAACTTTCTTAGCTAAGATGATTAGTACCTACCTACACATATTAATATATTCTATTTTAAAAAGTATACAACCATTTTCGGTGGTATAACATTTTGACAAGAATAAAGAATCAAGTTAGCAGACAACCCTAACTGATTTCATAGTTTTGTTGACACAAGTGCATTAAAGTGCTGGAAGAATACAATGGTATGCGACAGCGAAACAATACGCCAGATTTTGTGGATGAACTGACTTTGAGGAAGAACGCATAGCGTACAAAGCTCTGATGCCGAAAAAAAAAATTGTAATGCATGATAGTTTTGGTACTAACACAACACGCAACCAACACAGTTTTGATAATGGTTTAATTCTCATGTAAGACAAAAACCTGAATATAATAGACGAAACGAAGCACAAACTCATAAAATATAATTGCTTGAAATTGTGAACAACTAAAATTTTGCAAGTGCAAGGTTGGCGTGATTCTACGAAGCGTTTGTTCGAAGTCAATGACCGTTCATTGTTAATGTTGTCAACAATTTATCAAAATGCCGAGAATTACTTCATCAAGACGTCCTGTTCAAGCGGGCCTGTGATAAAAATTAACGATTTACAGCAATCAACATTGTTGAAAACGATTCCGCTAATGAGGCGTGTCCGCGGTTATCGGCCAGGTTATCGTCAGCTTAGCAAAAAGTCTTCCACGGAAGCAATTGTTGGAAAAATAGTGAGAGAGTGGGGAGGTCCAGGCAACAGGTGCTGGGGTTCATCGCCCCATGACTAGTCGTCGCGTGGTAGGACATCTAGCGTCGTAGTTCCATGGAATACCTAATACCAGTATAATAGGTTGTCCGCGAGTCCGCATCCTCGGCCACTAGTAATGCTGGCACCGGTACCGTAAACACGAGATTCTTCACGGAAAGCTGTTGCAGAAAAACATGCATGACAACTTGCTCACTATCTGTGCGTATGCTATACACACTACCTAGATATAAGGAACTAAATTGTCCAAAATATCCCCATTATTTGCCTTAAAATATTAATTTTCGAGCAATACTTCTTCCTAATATTTTTGCTAGTGTATTGGAATTGATTTTCTCATAATGTTGCTTTAACATAAAATTAAATATTGTAAAGATGAGATTAAATTATATATAAAGGCAAATTCTTAGACGGTTTAGCGCTAAATATCAGCTACGTAATTGTGTAATGCACTTGGTAGAGACACAAAGGGATTTGTTTTTGATACATCTACCTGACTCAAAACCTTTGATTTATGTCAGAAAACCATTGTCGTGCATGTTTATAAACATACATCTTAAACATTACGTAATACGATAATCAATTAAGGTTGGCTGAATCATTGTGCCGATCCTGTGTCGGCTCTACAAATAGTCTGACATTGGTTTGAATCTATTCCAATTTATTTGTCCCTATAAGTTATAAATAAGGATTTCACTAAATTAGGATCTCTATTCCACTACAACCGTGGCTAAATTGTGATAGGAAAGCGGAGCGCACATTAAACCAATTTAATCTTCAAATGTTGGGCGCCGAAAGCGGCTAAGTTTTATTTATTATGATCCCAATATTTTTACATTTTTTGCCGCTATAATATAAATGTAACGCATCCGCGGCACCGGGTGGTATGATTGTATCAAATTACGTCAGCATGGGAATATCATTTCCTTTAGATGCGTAACTGATAGAATAATGTAATTTGAGATTTTGTATCCGAATTTTTTGCTGATCTTATGGACGTGAGATGGGTCACGCGGCGATAGAATATAATAATTGGCTGTGGATTTTTGTTGTATTGGTAAAAAGTTTTCGTAATAAGCTCGTCCGTCTCGTTAGTGATAAGTGGAATAACAAGCATTCGCGAACGTTTGTTTGTCTCCTCGGCCAGGATCAAGACCGGATCGGCATCGGGTTTGATTACTAAAAATAGTCTCGTGGGTGCATTCCGTGGCGCGGGAGGGAGTGCGCGCGTCGTCCTTGGGTTCTTCTCTTTGGTTCGTAAACTCGCCATTATCTCGATCCCTTTTTTGTATTTCGATCACTATCCGGCCGCAAACAAACCAATAATTGTTTCCACGATCGTTTCAACTTTTGATAGAAACTAAAATTGCACTTTTTACAACGCGTCGATTTAAATTGTTTAATGATGCTACTGTGGCTTTAGACGCAATTTATACCACGGTCGGCAAATCACATGTAGTTCTATTGATGATTGAAATCTGTTCATTTCCGCCTACAGGCCATTGACTTCGAAAATGGTATAGCGTCTTGAGACTTCATAGTAAATTATCAGGCGATATATTTTTATTGTATGGATGTAAAACGTGACGCAACATAATAAAATAGTTAGCGGATGGAATTTCTAAATGTTTTGGGATCGATAAAAATGGTTGAAACGCAGATAATATTAAGTAAGCACTGAAGCATATTAGGCATGATCGCGTGACAATGAGAAAAACACATTAGCGATTTTCAAGATGGTTTTGCGTGTGAAGCAACTGACCGCGAAATGAACTTGTGTAATGCGTGATGCGGTGAGTGGCGAGGGCAAGCACGGTGTACACTGTATGGTGCATGGGCAGGGGCATGAGGGCTGGCCGCTGGGTGATTGCGGCTGAGCAACTGGTTCGCGTTATGTAACGCGCTGCATTGCGCGGCTTTCAGCTTACTGCACTTATGGCCGCCGGCGCCAACGGTTTGCGGTTTAAGGATTACAGTGCTTTTAATCGACGCATAGCTGTATTGGTTAGTTTCGTATTGATTGCATTGTTATACTTATGAAGAAACTCTTCATTTATAGTGTCTCACGACATACATTTAAAATAAAAAATAGAACATTGATTGGAAGTGCCAATCTTATATAGCGTGTGTTTTATATGTTGGTAATATTGAAATGCTGCTGAGGAATCCGTAAGTACCGAATCAATTAACAACAGTTTTATTTACACACACAAAATACAAATATTGATACAAACTACTTAGAAATATTAGTTTTAGACATACATACACATAGGTCACACCTATAAATCCGAATGACAAGGCAGAGGCTAGTAGTGCCACGAATGCCACCCACAGTTTGCCGAGCTTTTTTTTCCTCCCAAGATGTAATAGGGAGCGAGCTTATAGGCAAGATGAGGATAAATTCAATTCCCAGATAAACTATATGAGACTCTTCAAACTCATCTAAACATTCTCATCTCATGTAGGTATACAAATAATAGATTATATGAAATTCCAATCCATATGATTATATGGATCGGGTACAAAAGACATTTTTGAAAATCCAATTGATACGATAGTACCTTAAATTGACCGAGTAAAGATAATATTAAGAGTATTAAAAAAAAAACATCATTCGTAAAGCCCAACTACTGGAGAAATAAAGTTTACGACGTCGTAAAAAGGAGTAACATGATATTTTACGTTACAAGGAATATAGCTCTTCGTACCTGACTTTACTGAGGGAAGTGCACCAATAAAATTATAACGTCTTTATCATTCTGTACGACTACGATACACACTAGTCACCGGGCTAGCCCCACACATTAAACATTTAAGTTTTATTTTTAATGACCTGACTGAATTGGTTGCGATACATTCATGATAAGAGGCATATATTCTGGGCTAGATTCGCCGATCGGCTAATATGAATTGTGTAGGTTTTCGATTCATTTAACAGGCAATAATTTCGCTATATATTACACAGAATTACGGTTGACTTGTGGGTAGCGTACGTTAAAATATGATTCATATGACGTAAATATGACTGATTCATTTTCCTAACATAGTAAAGCATTGTGTTAAAATAATCAAGAGATAAATATATATTTTTATAAATTATGTTTGGAATTTTATCTTTAAATTAACTATTTTAAAGTGAAAATAAAATGTCATAGAATATTATCTGTTATGGATGTGTAGGAGAAGGTTAATCACCTTTAAGGAGGGTTTTTGGGCTGTGGATGTCGCGAGTTCCACTAAAACAGCATGATACGGCTGAGGTCAGGCTAGTGGCCGGTCGTAAAAATGTATGGGAATTAGTCTGCTTCAAATTTTAAGAATATGTTGAAGTGACCTCTGGTCTATGTGGCTACAAGGCACATAGCAGTATAAGAATAAGCCACACATATGGGTATGTGGAACCGTTAATTTGCTTCTCAATGAAATCAGTTCCAAAAAAGAAGAAGGGGTGACCAGGAACGAACGGAACGATTTTCAATTTTCTTGTAATACCTCACAAACCCTATTAGCTCACAAAATAATAAATACTACACATAGTATATTGGTCTTCCGACTACCTATTAACACCAACTTGCTTTCCACTGCTATTACAGATTATGAGATAAAATAAAAACAGTCGAATTAGTTACAATCCAATTATATGAGTGTAGATAACATATTTTTCCAAAATTCATTTGTTACTTTCATCCCGCGTTACTTTCGTCCCTGGTCACCGCTAATCTGTAAGAAAAACCTAAATTTACGACACATTCATTGGTTCAAAAGTTGAAACAAGAATTTTGTAGTTTTATTTTTCATAATCAGATGCTCGGTGGCGACTGCCTCGGTGGCGTAGTTGTATTACGCTACGGTTACAAAGCTGAGGTCTCGGGTTCGAATCCCAGGTCGGGCAAAGTGATATTGGATTTTTCTTTTCATTATCAGCCCGGAGTCAGGAATTTGTGCCCGATATGGCGATAGGCTCGCCCCCTATCACATCGTGGGACGGAACATGCAAGGCGAAATGTAGGTGTCCTACTGACCCCTCTGCCTACCCCTTCGGGGATAAAGGCGTGAGTTTATGTATTTTTCATAATCATCAAATAAACTGTGCTGTTAAGAACAATGTTTAGTGAACGAAACGAAACTGCTAATGATACTTTAAATACGCGCATTAAGCAGCCGAAAAGTGAAAAATTATGGTAATGCATACAAATATGGCTGGAACCTTCATTTGATGATTCTTTATTTTTTAGCGCCGCTACTGCTCGTAATAGCCCACTTTTTACAAAGAGTTGCGAGTACTATTGGAATGAAATTAAATACTCTATAATTACACAGTTAAAAGAAGGCAGAACTCGGAGGGGTGCAAATTATAGAATATTCATAGCAATTTCTTGAGTTAGCGGAGTGTGAATACATATTTTTTCTTAGCATATTGCAAAGAACTAGTTATATAGAAGTTAATATAGTTACTAATGTTTATGCAAAGGTACCAAGAACACGCAAACCTTCAACTCCCTCTATTCATGTTATGTTTTTTATCGTCGTCTTAGTATAAAGTACACTTGTCGTTTTCAAATTATAGTGGAGCTGAACGGGTAATCACTTCAATTTTCTGCTACGTACGCACTGTTATCTCATTCAGGTACCCCTATTATATGCCTGCGTAAATAAATACTGGTGATTAACTGACGCGGACTCGATTAAACAACTACATAAAAATGAACTTGCTCGGTTGATTAGGGCACGTATTTTTAATAAAAATGGCGTCGCATTAAAGACACGCAGGCTTACAATAGGCAATGTGTTTCTACATTTTATGCTATTAAAATATATGTTAAGGATGCATGTCAACAATGAGAGGAAGTTGTTTTTATTGTGTGATACGTGAGATAGGTTTTGGAGATTACGAACGGATAGTTACCAGACGATATCCGTCAGGATCACAATCGTGTTTGGTAATAATAATTTACGAGTATCGATAGTCGACACACGGCGTTTTGAGTATGCCTGGTAGTGTGTGCATATCTTACTTCCGACACTTGATAGTTGATTGACTTCGATACATCCGAAGTCCTAATGCGATATGAATGCATAAAATCACAATAATCGTGAAGTCTGTGTCCTGATGATGGTCAGCCTATGCTAGTAGCAAAACATTTACAACTATAATATATGAATAACTTGAGGTTGTCAATCACCGTAATGAAATAAAACTTGCAAGCTAAAATAGAGCTTGCAAGCTATGCGCTCATTTGTTTTCATTATTGCAATCGATACCAACTTCGATGGGTGGTGATTCATTGCGATTTTATCGGTGGTGGTGCGTGCGTGACATTCGCGAAGTGTATTTGGCCGGTGGACCGTTAGGGCAGCGGCGTCCGGTAGATGAGCTCGCCGGATATCCACTTGGCGCCGATTGACGCCTGCGCAAGTGCACTCACCCTTGAGCTTCAACTCGACACTCGCCAGGGTTGCGGCTTGCATATTAACATAACATCATTCTTTATATACTACGAATTCTTGTTTTAATACTTTATTCCACCTGAAATGGTTTCTATATTCTTCTTACATTTCGTATGTTATTCAACTTGTGTCCAACGAGCTTATATTACATAATGATAAAAGACCTCAATGTAAATAGAAACAGCGCAGGCTAGGTTCCTGTGGGCGCGAGGAGGCTCCGTGGCAGCGCGGGGTCGGCGATGCTGCTCATCTATATGCGGCGCGCGCGCATGACTCATACGACGTGACTTGCCTTCTCGACGCTTGTTGTTGCCGCAAGTAAAGTCTCACTGTCAGCTGCCACTTTCTAACCCTAACGATGGCCCTTTATACCATATATGGCGATGCAATCTCATAACTTGAATTCCCAAGTTAAGTGATGTCGCCTGTGCTGTCACTGTAATATGGTCTGCAATGCCTACATCAATATTCTATCCATTTCTTCAGAAGCTATTGGAATATGTGAAAGGAAATAAATCGTTTATACGTAAACTCCTGCGTTGCGATGCTATACGCTCGAGAAATTGTAAATAATATAAAATGATGGGACCATCTACATTCCGCGCTGGGTGTAAAACAACAACATTGTGTAAAGAATGCGAACACAGCCGCTGTGGTAAATTGTTGCCGCATTTAACTGACTGCAGAATACAACATTCATCTGGAAAGGTCGTATAAGAAGTAAAAGCGAAGTAAGCGAGTAATGCGCGACATCGGTTATGTATGAGGCTACATTATGCATGGATTCCAATCGCAGTCTCCGGACCCGTAACAGCCGAGTAAAGCTCAGTTGCACAACCGCAGTTTCTTAACGATGTATGTACAATTGAGTCTTTCATAACATACTAGCAGCTTGGTTCTGATTCGTCCGGGCATTGTTCTTTTATATTGATTAACTCAGCCTCATGGAGTTAAATTTTGGTATCAAATCTCCCGAGTGTAGTTCTTTAGTTTCAGCGATTGCGTGTTTTGGATAAGGAGAGGTAATATTTTCTTGTAATTACTTCAGTATCCTCGACTTTTCGCATGAAAGTATTTTCTAGGCAATAGTTAATTTACATACTTTCTAACAAATAAAATGGAAATTGTGTTGAGAAAAAAAGGAAGAAAACGGAGAGAGTGTTGAGAAAAAAATGAGGGTATAATATTTCAGTTGTGATAGTAGGGCGTGAGAATCATAAAAGAGAAAAAGGAGAATTTTTAAAAAATAATCCCTTCAAGTTCCAAACTCTCCAATTATAGCGGTCGAATAAACGTAAATGTTGAAAACGTCGTAATATGCGTTTCTTGTATCCAGATTTACCGGTGTTCAAATAAATAATCATAAAAATATAATTTCTCATAGACTTCCATCTTGTTTCTTCCCTTAATGGTTTTATTTTGGAAGACTACAATTTATAAAAGCAAAACCAAATCCTATAAAAAGTTCAATTTTCTACCCCAATTCAATTAACTGCGCATGGTGATTTAGTGTATGAATCACTTAGCCAGGACTATTTCTGTATACACGTCTTATCTTACACTGAAATAATGTTAGGAGTCACTTATTTCTTTTTCCTTATTAGGGATGGCATACCCTCATGCGGCCCTATTTCCCGTGGAATCTTTGTCTTGGTGGAGCTTCGTTAACGACGCCATCGAGTCACGAACTGCGGATAATACAACTCTATGTAAATGTCATCATATTTTACCTATTGTACCATCTCAGTGTCCAGTAACATTCGCTTCAACATCAATCAGAAGCTTCGAGATATAATACAATAGTGAAGTCAATTAGCGTTGGAAAGCAATCAGATCTCTGTTAATTCTGCTAGCGTTCAGACCACTGTCTACGTGAAACAGGATGTGTTTAATTAAGTGTTATTAATCGCCTCCAGGCCTGGAAAATAATGCCTCCGTGAGTCCAAGTCTGATTTTAATCTTCGTTTCCTTTGAGAATGCTTTATTATATGTATAATCCGCTTGACAGGTTGCAATTAAGCATCCTTGAGTTTTTGATGAGGTACTGATTGCTTGTAGTTTTTTAAGATTAGGGAAGACGTCTGCCAAATATTCGTATCTGGTTTTAATATTTTCAGTGTAATATTTCTTTCCATTTTCATAGCTTGGATATGATACGCAAAGAAGCTTGAAATTTTTAGTAGGTATCTTCGATAATTATTAACCATTCTTATTGCCATGCTAGTATATTTAGAAATATCTCAATTAAATATTTTATTTGGTGTATCGCAATTACATTAAAAATCTATAAACATTCGAAATTAAGTACTTAATACAGTTGAAATACTGACCAACATAAAAATCTAGGTCTCATCGAAACAAAGAGCAATTAAGACATTCCAAACGTAAAGTTGGGGACATCACTTTCAATTCAGTATTCAATTAGGCGGTAATAAAGGTTGCGGTCGACCGCAAAATGACGTTTACATCGAATACAATTAGGTTGGTCCTAACGAAGCCGCGGTGGTCCGACCGCATAACACAGTCTCGTATGTATTTCACGTGCAATCATTATGCTACAGTTCGTAAATGTACGTGCGAAACGGCAATTTTATGACAATGCACTTCAAGCGCCGCCATTCAAACGTACTAAAAACGCACCGATTGCATTCAGGCCCTGTACATTGATATATGATAATTTAATGCACCTCTATACATATTTATGAACGATTCTGTTGATTCCTCTTGCCGACAATAAATGTCGCAATAAACGTACAATGTTCGGAAACGTGTGCGGACTTTATTTATGTATGTTGCAAAATTTATGCTTATCACTGAATTATTTTATAGATGCTAAACTTGAGCAGGATTCCTTGACTAAATTACCATTCGAGTAGTAGTATGTTTCTTTATTTACGAATAGGTTATTTTCACCTAGAAAGTAAGATAAATTTACGCGAGCGATGTGGTAAATCACCTACCGTAACTCATAAAATGGGTTTAAATGTTTTTTTTTTAAATAATTGAAGAGAAGGGATTCATCCATGTACATAAAGTTGTGACGTCGATCTCGCAACATGCCAAATTAAGGGATATGGATGATTGAGGACCGCACTTCCTCGAGGTCATATTAATTTTTTTGTTAAAACTCATTGTCATATTTTGTCCTCATACGACGTGATACGGAGAACGGACTCGCAATGATTGAGGAGCGATCTCAAATAAAAACATGTATAATGTTTTAGTGATGTGAGATTAATTATTAACATGAATATTTTACTTTGTTGCAGCTCAAAGGATAACGACCATACAGCTGGATGGCGTGCAATACTTTATATCAAGAATGAATCCGTACAGCCCGGAGCTGAACTACTTCTTGGCTTATCAGTATTGCAGGTAACATAGATTTGAATTTATTGTATTGAATGCTTTAGTCGAGATTTCTGTCTCCAACTGAACATATAACTTCGACATCGTGACTCGCAGCCCTCTTATCGATTTGCGTCGTGTCGAAGATCTTGCTCGGGTCTAGATCTTTAAGAAAGTTAGGACAGCATTAACAAGCATATCTGCGTATTGGCTCCGAACCTCGTGATCAGGAAGCGCACAGGTATGTGCATTATTTGTAAGGGTTCTGGGAAAGTTTCTGGACCTTATTATAATGTGTATTTGTATGCGCGCTCGACAAACACTTCCGCAAGCCATTCCAGGTATAAAATACTTCAACAAACAAAGAACTCGGTATTATTGTGACGATTGCAATTTTAGCACATAGCCGCTTTAAAGGGCTCATAAAATAAGCCAACAATATTTTATTACTAATGAACTAACGCGCTAAGTACAACATTTTTGAGCAAATACCTAATATGAATGTTCATGTATACGTTGGACAATCAAAAAAATTATATCATAAAGCTAGTTGCGCTATTTTGTATGTTGAATAATTGTTAGTGTACACGGGTACAGGTTTTATACGTAAAGTGGGAACACAAAAGATCCAAACGGTCATCTTTCGTGATGTGGTTCTTGCCACGTTTGAATTACTTTGAAAGGTCAGTCACCCCAGGGCTCGCTCATGATGTCCTTATGACGCTTTGTTGTCACGACCTATTTATTTACAGTTTCAATTGTTCACGACTTTGAGACCATTTTAAGTTACATTTTATGAGAAAATAAATGAATCTAAGAAATCGATTAAGGTCGCGATAAAAGCGACGTATAATATGACGCGAATTTGTTATGAGATATGACAGGCGTGACGAACACAAGTGCGATTTACGAGCAGGTGGTGCGTGACGTGACGCGACTCCGACGTGTCACCCCGGCTCCAACATATGCGAGCGCGTACTCCGCACTCCGCACCACATCGCCACCGTGGATAATTTACAAACTGTTACGGTTCGCTTTGATTCCGATGACAAAAAGGAACTAACGGTACTCATGTGACGCGAATGCATAATAGTCATTAGCGGATTTTTTATTGCATCGAGAAATGCCAACAAAAAATTAAACTTGATACGGAGTATGATTAAAATTATGCTGCCATAAGTGAACAGAATCTTGCAGTTGCAAAAAACGGCTGTAGCTGGTAAATTTTACAGCTCATTATCTTTTTATTACTTGCAAAATTTTTGCTCAAATTAACAAAAGTAAATTGAATTAAAGCTTCCATATTTGTGCTCGAAAACTGGTTAGAAGCGTTGGAAGGTGCAAGCAAAAAAGGATTAAAGCGTACAAAGTATGTTAAAAAGACTTTAATGGTGTGCAAGCAAAATGTCTCTGATATTCGCCAATTGCTGTTATGAAATTTTGATGCCGTAATAAGACATTAAAACCTTGTACCATTAAAATATACATTCTTGATAACACCGTTTATTATTTAAAGGTGATCTGATTCAAGAAAATAAATAAGACGTAAAGTATTTTTACCAGCTTGGTTTAACATTTGAATGTAGGTAGCTATTTCTCGTATTAGTTGGTTGAAAACGCAGTTGGCTAGTGTAGTTGTGCGACGTCGCTGAGGTTTTTAATCTCGTAGAGTTTTCTGAACTTGAAGTTGGAATGCAGTCCTGTCCGAGTAGTGTCCGAAGCAAGTGTACAGAATAAATTGCCACTCGATGTACAAGCTTCGTCGTACAGTTTATAGCTAATAGCTGAATACGATTAGCAAAGATAGTTATTTTAAATCGCATTTATGGATCCGGTATAACGAGTTGGTAAATACATATTGTCACAGGAAAAAGATAAATGGTTTCTTGCGGTGTTTCTTTCAGTGACAATATTACGATAATGTTGGAGATTTTATAAAACGCGTACGTATATATTTTTGCAGGTCATTAGGATTGCAGTTGGCTTCATTCGAGACTAAAGAAAAGGCGGATTCTATTACTACGTATCTTACAAATGCAGGTATGGAACGAGAACATAACTATGTTTTTATACGTAGTACTCGATTAGTTTCAACAAGCACTTGAATTTTTGTCTTGAATATGTTTTGAACTTAGTACCTAATTTGTCGATATACGGTATTAGGGGTTTTATTAAATACGCAATTGATATATTATAGACAGACACAAAATTTCTTTAGAAGGGTAAAATATATTTAGTTAATCAATTACACTTATTTTTCGTTATTAACGTGCCATACAAGATGCAGTGGATTAGTTAGGTAATTGAATTTTTACACGTAGTACAATTTAGTATTCTAACTAACATATAATAATAATTCTCAGGCTACAACAAATACGACTTTTGGACATCTGGCAATAACCTCGGCACGGACATGTATTTGTGGATGAGCACCGGACTGCCGTTCAACGCCACGTTCAACTACATGCGGCGGCTGCCCATCGACGCGCCCAGCCAGCACGCCGACGACAGCATCGACCCCCTCGACGTGCCCCAGGGCAGCACCGCTCCTCAACGCACCGCTAGGCACGGGTACGTATCTCTACTCAATTACTTTAATGAACACTCTCTATGACATCATAATTACTACAAAAGCCATGAGTAATGAAACAGATCCAGTAAAGCTGTACTGCAACTATATTGCAGCGAGTTGTGCCGGCGTAGTAAACACTTGCTAGAAATAAATTACTACTAATTTTAAATAATACGCGAGTGTCATGAGAAAGCTCCGCGGTAACCTATTATTATAATGTGCACGGACAGCTTTCTGTAAAAGTGTAATATCGAAGATTCCCACGAGCCGCTTCGCTGGTTATGTTGATTTGTTCAGTAAATGGCATATAATCATAACAAATATGTGTTCTTGTGTCCGGTTTTTGAAACGCATTGCATAAAAACTAGTCGGTATTCCAGGACGGAGCACGTGATGACAAACGGCTGCGTGTCACTCAAGGCGCCCACCTTCCACTGGGAGCCGCAGCACTGTGGTGAAATCAAGGATTTCATCTGCGAGCAAACCCGCTGCTACTACTACAACTACGGCTCCATCCCCGTCTCGTCGGCGCAGGGGTAATGCCAGGTGAGATGCCAGCCGTCTCCGGAGGCCCGCTCCCCGACTAGCCGCGCGCTTTCTTGTTATGTTTCTTGAGCACAATCCAATAGTTGCTTTCGTATTTACGAAATTATATAACTTCGTAAAAAAGTGTCTGGAAGACGACATTAGTGACCACCACATTCGGGGCGCTGTTTGGGTATTGTATCAAGTCTGTAGTGTCTGTGCTAACATACCAGGCCAAGTGTAAACCTTGGTTCTACTTTTTTATGTACTGAGCGCGCGGGCCCGCGGGATTAGGCTTCTGCGCCAACCCAACCACCAAACAAGAGCCCTACACCCGATACCGATACAGACGATGTTTGGTTATTATATGAATTCGCGTTCATCTTCATTTTATTGTAAATAGATATTTAAAATTTACAGCAATATCTTTTGGTGGGTGGGTGAAGGGGGCTTTGCTTGGTATCTCTTGTTTAACGATAATAATTTATACTTCTTTGTTTTGAGTATAATTTTTATCTATAACTTTTGTCAAAATCATTAACCATTACCACGAAATGTCATACATGTTTAACTTTTATATTAAAATTATTTTTTTTATAACACCTCATTTAAAAGTCAATTGTATTGATTTGCGATGGGATTAGTTTGCGCAAACGGCTCTCTAACGCGAGGGTCGGTCTGTTCTGCTCGGCAGGAAGCCGCTGTCGATGACGACCACGACGACAGCGCACCCGCTCACGTCGTCGTCGCCGCCGCCGCCTCAACCTGAACATCTGCCGACCCACTTCACCCTCAACGACCTTCTTGGCAAGCTCCGCTCTTCTTCTCTCGACGGGCTTCAGTCACCCCACCTCAAGACTAGCGCCGTGCTCAAATCTCCGCCTCAGATCGACTCCCACTACTCGCGTGCGGCTGACGCGCACTCCCATGACCACGAACAGGAACAGAAAGAGGAGCCCACCCAGGGCCCATACGAAGACGATGATGGTATGGTGGGAGACGACCCAGCTGCGTACTTGACCCATGAGGCCCGCGACGCTCCAGTCATTGACGACGCCCCGTCCACCGCCGAGCCGGACGCCACTGAACATTCCGTCCATGCCAGCGGCATGCTGGCACCGCCCGCCTACTAAGGTCGTCCGACTCGACATTGCATTTGCACAGCTTTTCCTTAATAATTAGATATTGAGTCTACCAAAAGTATTATCTATTTCATAAATATTAGACATTGTATTAAGCGATTATAAAAGTATTTTACGCTAGGAGCTTGCTTTTTGAGGGTGTATCGCACGCCTTGGTTTATGGATATTGCGCAATGTAAATGAGATTTCTAGAATCGTAATAATAGCATGTCAATTTTAGTTACAAGTATTTATGGAGATTTCGAAGGTTTTAAGGGGCAATACTATTATAATTTCCGTTGAAGATGCTGGCGACTCGTTCGATACGACTTACCTCCGTCTTCTCGCGTATGAATATCACAAAATAAGTACTCCATGACAATAGGTACCTAAACTTCGCTAAGGTAATTGTAGGTTCCAGATCTCCGGTAATTTCATGTAAACCGCAAAATGTATTATCTAATTTAAGAAAATTAAGTGGATATTCTATCGGGACATATCATTCGGAGTAGTGTTCTAAGATAGTGTTAATACTATACGTGACGTACCTAGTTAAGTATAATTAGTTGGAACTCAAGAATTTAATGAATAGTGATGTAGCGAAGTTAATAAAGTCTAAACTTTATAAGATCTAATAATGTTTCATTTCATACACTTGACTTTATATATTTATTAATTGTTAACTACACAAACCAAAGTAAGGACTGACTTACTTTTATGAAATACTATTGTGGAGCAGATAAACCCCACAAAAACAACATGATTTAAAATGTTCAAACTGATTTCCCTATAGTCACACATTAATATTTTGCCAAGGACAAATCACAGATAGTATTACGGTTAGAATTAATAAACGAACTTAATCGATATCGAAGGTTCCATACCGACAATAGGCCAATCAGATTTAAGATTTACAGACGTCCTTATTTGACGTATTTGGATTAGTTTATTTTCGAGATTGACCTTTAGATAGTCAGGAGGATCGTTTATTAATTTCAGCCTTTGTTCAATACAATATGATAAGCATCAGTGGTATAACACACAATAAACAGAGAGTCGATTTTCCTTTTGTCAAATAGAAATTATTCGTCACATATAACATGAACAAATTAAAACCAACTACATTCAGCTAGATTATAAGTTATTCGACGTTTGAAAAATGCTTGAGTAACTCACCAGCCGTTGAGCACTCCTTCAACGTTGAGCATGGGCACGATCTTGAAGACGTACTTGGCCCTGAGCGCGGCGGCGGCGGGCGTGTCGCCCAGCAAGCACGCCAGCGTGCCGTCCATCACCCACGACGCGTTGCTCTCGCCCGGGTGCACGCGCGCCGTCAGGAACACGATCTCACGATCCTACACAATATACACAGTCACCTTACTATACTAATTGTACATAGTCGCATGGTTGCATACTTGTAGGGTTGTTTAGAGGAATTTGATTAGGTTTAAAGACCTGACATTATTTAATATAAGGTCTATTCGGGTAAATCTTAATGTTGGGGAATTTCGATAATTACTAAATTCTCCAAAATACAGTATATTTTTGCTCTAACAGTCATCTAACCACCATGCCAATTTGCTCGCCCTCTTCGGTTAATTCAGATTATTTTAAAGGAATAAGTGATAAGAATTTAGTGATTATCTTAATTTCCCGACTTTTGGATTTAGCCGAATAGACATCGAATATACATCCAAACTAGTATCAATTACTAATTTCAAACTCATTGCTATTCCTTTATTTTTTCATTGCAATAAATTGCGAGACAAGCATGTCTTTCACCTGATTGTAAGCGATACGACCGCTCATGGACAGTAGGAAAGCCAAACAATATCATAAATTACGAAGCAATGCTTGGCATTCCAATAAATATACAATTTAATAATAATTGAATGTATTTGTGCCATTTTTATACCTTAAGAAGACAGAGCAAACACCTAATGGAAAGTGATTACCGTAAACCATCGATATTTACAACATTCTGATAATTGTAGTGAGCGGCATGAACTTTATGGTGATAGAAAATGTAAGTATAAGAGGAGTTGCGGTTAAATGTAATCGTAATTTATTCAAAGATATTGATGCTATTAAATATCACGTACACGTTCACGTAAAATATCACAATAATTGGTTATCATAATTATTTGAAATTGCTATAAGAAAATAAGGAATTGACTACCTGTATAAAACGACTATTATAAAGTATCGCAATGGAAATTTGCCCTTTCTAATGCAAGGGGACTTTAATTAAACTAATAAGCGCGAAAAATAATATAAAATCTATATTCACAGTAGTGCTTACCACAATGGGGTTAGAGGGCGAGTCATCCGCAGAAATAGTCAACAAAGGGACTTCGTTATTGTTCAGTGAATAACAGAGCGGCTCGGCGCGGAAATAAGAACCGGGCGGCATCTGCAAGCTCCACTGCCAGATGCGAGTCTGTGGAAAAACGTCATAATTTTTAACGAATCATTATTTTTATTATCAGTTGATAGTACTTTTTTGTGTTTCATCCATGAATTTATAGACCATTTTTCACTTAAATTATTGTATTAGAAATTGTATTAGATACGACGGTTAATGAATAGGTAAATTATCAATTCGATCATTTGTCATCGTTATACTACATACTACACTAACAACAAAGATTTTCTCAGCGAGTGACCATAGGAAGCGGCATGTATTACGCAGCTCACTAATCACTGATTTATTTAAAACATAGCAATTTATTGAATTCTTAATAAATCTTAATTCATACATTCACATGATTGTAGGCAGATGCTATCGTTTGCCACCATCTACGTACTGTAAATTTCTTCGATCTATTTCACTATCAACCCAAATATCTTTCCACACTATCTCAATTCATAAATTAAAGTTTTAGTAGAAACCTACCATCATCATAGAGTAAGTGAAGGGGTAGTGGTAGGCGAGGTAGCAGACGTCGTTGGAGTGCGGGAACTCGATGTTGAAGGTGACGGTGAGGTAGCACTTGTTGTGGCTCTTCTGGTTCGCGTAGTGGTAGCTGTTGCGGTAGTAACAGATGTCGGTGCCGGCGCGCACCCAACCTGTAGCAGAGGATGGTAATATAACGTCAAATTCTATCCACTATATTTTAAAGTAAGTAAAAACATAAATATGTAGGTATTTAGCGATAATAAGCATAAAATAATAAAGTTTGCAGGAAGTCGCTTGATGCAGACCACTTCTAACAGGTCACTTTGAAAATTCTTATTGGAGGCCATTATTCAATAATGGATGTTTAGTTAGTTCATGCGTCTGCAGCGACTCCTTCCCTTTATATTTAGTATTTACATACATTACGTCTAGTCGAAGTTACTAGTCACATACTGCTAGTGCAAGTCCACTTTCAGAACGAATTAAAATAGTCGTATGTCGAGTTACAAAATACTATGAAAGTTTAAATACCTGGCCTTCCCAAGACAGCTTCCTTCACAGAGTACATGACAGGCTTCATGCCGAAATTAAACTGGCTGTCGGATTTTTCACAGTTGACGATGTTGAAGATGTAGGGGCGGCCCTGCGTCATATTGCGCACTTCGAAGTAGAACCATTGGTGCCTTTTTGTCGAGTTCACATCGGGCATCAGAATCAGCTCGTACTCTCTCGGACCTATCTGGAGTTAATTAATACTTGTAGACAAAACTTGCTATGTGGAGTCCATATAATGTATTATTAATTTGCAAGGATCTCTATTCTCTACCCACACTCTGTGAGAAACCTTAGGCAGCTTGGTTTTAATAACAAATCCAAATATTATAATAGCAACAATAGAACTTGTCACATCTACGAGTATTCTAAGTATATTGATTTCAAAAGATGACGGCGATAATGAATTCAAAACACAAAACGATAGTTGGTATTGTAAAATGGTAACATAATTGCTTGTTACTAATCCGTCAAAATCACAATTTTGTATAAATTAAGACCAATAACGATAATAATTACCTGAATGGCTTTCCTTAAATTTCCAGACTCAAATCTTGATTCGAAGCTCAAACGTGATGAAAAGCTGTTCACTTTTGTTATTTCGTGTTCATCATTGTTGGTGAGGAATATGCTCTCGGCAATGAAACTGCAAAAGTTGCCCCACACTTTGAGGTATACTAAAGACGAGATAAACTAAATATAAAGGTTTGCCTTGGGACCAAACACAGGGCTTAAATGCACGTTTTCAATAATATATAAATTAATAATTCACTACTACCTCAAAAACTAAAATATAATTACATTGTCGTTGCCAAGAGATCAAAGTTTTCCGGTGGATATGGGCGCTATAATTTATTAACATTTGAAATGACGTCAAGAACATCTTTCTGGCCGTGACATGGCATTACGAATTATTTTTTTACGCTAAAGATTGTTAGCCTGATTTAACTATAAAATAATTTCTTTTTTGTTGTCTTTTTAAATCAAGTAGCTATTTCCTTTCTGTTTTATCGTTTTTACTTTGTTTGATTTTGGATTTACATAATATTTACTCTCGTGGATTCTCATATTGATGTAAGTCGTTGCAATACAATTTTTCTTTACTACATTATTGAATGTGAAATTGTGAAATTTACCTTTTCTGTGATGCGGTCTCGGACGTATTACCAGTATTGCAAAGTTGATCTAAATCGTAGATTACTTCATTCATGTATGCTTCTGGGTTGATTGCCCGGTCTACACACGAAAGCAGTTTTGTTCTGAAAGTATAAACGTTGCTATAAGTTAAGGCTTTAAAATATTACATCCTTAATTATTTTTTTAAAAAGGTCTACGGTTACCACCATATTATATCAATCCTTTGAAGTATATTTTATTTGTTGGTCCAAATATGTATATGACTTCCAGGAATAAACAAGGAAATGGCACTCACATTTATTATGTAATTACAATTTCATTTTTCTCGATGTCAACATACGTGAACATGTAATTTATGCGTAGTAAAATTGTTTTATCGTCATCACCTGCACGCTGTCCTTTCCATTTTGTTCAGCGGTTCAGGTTGACTAAAGCTTTGACCGCCGCTCATATCTGGGTAGGCGACTTTCACGAACGATATAACACTTCGAACTCTCGATGTCATAGTGCAATACACCGTTGCGAATGAGCTATATTTAGAAACGTCTTTGTGTATTTTTAGGGATGAACAGGATGTTGTTGCTGTAGAAGAAAAAACAGTGTATGATAAAAACACGAAGAAAATGTGGAATATGCATTTAAATACGAGCCCGGCGAGTATATTCAGTTTGAAACATACATACATACATAAACTCACGCCTTTATCCCTGAAGGGGTAGGCAGAGGCGCCACCAGGACACCCACATTTCGCCTTGTATGATCCGTCCCACGATGTGATAGGGGGCGAGCCTATCGCCATATCGGGAACAAAAACCTGACTCCGGACTGATAATGAATAGAAAAATCCAATATCACTTTGCCCGACCCGGGACTCGAACCCGAGACCTCAGCTTTGTAACCGTACCGTAATACAACTACGCCACCGAGGCAGTCAGTTTGAAACAAGCTAGCATAATGCAAAGAGGAGCGAAAATTGTCTGGTCAGTGGTCTATCTGGATAGTTGAACGTTTATCACCAGGCGCGTAATATATTCACCTGTTATAACAGTGAACACTATTGAACACACGTTTCTTTCCGCATTTCGCGAAACCACACAGGACATTCGAGTCTTTTTATTTTAACTTTAATTTTCCTAAAAGCATGAATTTTTTTGGCGTATAAAATGAAATAGATATTGAATTATTAGAACAACTTACAAGAACTCTCGTGAACTTTATGGTAACCTTGCACGAAAGAGGGCGATTGAGATGGTCCCATGACATTATCATAATCGGTGTTTCCTAAAACTCCAGTCAGCGATAGGCTCAGTGAGGAGGACAAATTTCGATTAGCAGTAGCTTGAGAAGTAAGAAAGTCTTCTAAAATAGATCCTCGAGAATTGGAACGGCTTTTGACTAGTCTAATTTGTTTGCTGTAAGAACCGAACTCTTTGAAGTAGATGAAATATCTGAAAAATTAATAAAACATGGTGAGCTTTTATGAAAAACCATAAGCTTAAAAATCATTTACTTATTATAAGCTCTGTTAAGAAGAATGCTATAATAATATAAACAATAATAATCTTACTTTTTTAAGTCTTCTATATCTCTCTCGCTAGGATTGATCCAGAGTGAGCTCTGTAGGCTGTCTCCACTTTTAGTAAATGCTTTTTCTATGTTATCTTCAATTGGTTCATTTTTTATTTCGGTTTCATCGAAGTCATTATCAGGAAATTCGTCGATTCCCTCTAAATCTATGTCTGGACCGTCATCATCTAAATCTGAATTGACTGTTTTAGAATCAGAATTGGCTCCATCTTCTTCGTCTTCATGACACGGCCATGACGTGTTTGTGCCTAAAGATGAATACAAGCAATATTACAACTACCTATATCGGATAAAGTTAAAATGCATAGAATAGCTGCAATAGTTCTCATTTAAAATACCTTTTAGAATGGGATTGAGATTAAACGAGGCAGGACTGGTAGTGGCCACTGGAAGGGCCTGGTGTTTCAGACACAGTGTGATGACGGAGCACACTCGTGCCAATAAGCCGTCAAATTCTGGTTCATCTGGGCACTGGGAGCAGAACCTGTGAAGTGTTTGAACGTGCTTCTTTGTACATAGAGCACGCCGTCCAGCTTCTGTAAAATTACGTATAATCACGGTAAAAAATATAAATTCTAATTAGTAAAAAATAATACTTACCTATTTAGAAAGTCTAACATACGTGTCAAATAAATCATTCCATAACATTATGCCATGCTGGCAGTTTAAATTTTATTTGCAATTAAAATATGGTGGGTCCATAGTCATTACGCCATGCTAAACATGGACTTAATATTTTTTATAATGTGATTATTTAACTTAACAACTATCAATTACATACTCACAACGTGATGTACGACATGAGGTGTTAGTCAATTGAAGACCCTGTTGTTAGCAAAAGGTATTTTTATTAACGAACAATAATACGTACTTATGTTACACAGATGCTGTAACGTCTGTAATATGTGGGCGCATATCTTGAGCCTCATGCGTCCCTCGTAGCGGTCCCACCGGTCGAACACCCTGAGGAGCACGCTACATAGTCCTGTCTTCACGATCTGCATGCAGCACACCTCTGTGAGTTACGCACGTGTGATTCATGTGACATATACATTACACATCAACGTCACTGCATGCAACATTTATCCCGAGAGACATTCATGTAACATTGGGAGTGTCATTGTGCTTTATAAACGTGGGCGACAAGTTGCTTAAAGCTTCGTGTTTCTTTCTTTGGTTGTGACATTTAAAAGTGTACAATCATGAAAATTGTGCGGCTATTGTGTTGAACGTGTTTTAAACATAATAATTATTGACATAACATTTTGCCATACAGAGATTAAATAAGTACAAAAATGTGTCACTTAACTGTTTTTACTGAAGTAGTCGATAGCGTCTAGACATAGGCGGAGCCTGGCGGTGGGAATGAAGCCGAGGCTTACAAGCACTCGCTCGTATGTTGCAATTACTCCGTCACGAATGAGTATAGAAGTTGTCACTGCTGCAATTATAATAATTATTATTAACTAAAACACATTTGTACACAGAATATCGCAAGGAAATTAAGTTAAATTATTTACCGTTTTTGGCCAACTGTTTTATAATAACTAGAAGAGGGAAAATTAATTTGTTGTCTGTGAAATGTCCTTTTAATATGAGATGCATAGTCCTGACACAGCCCAGCATTCTTACTTTCATCGCGAACTTAGGATCTAAAAAGAAAACATTTAAATGATTGCTATGATTGCTAGGGTACAAAAATATTTACATTTGCTTATTTCAACATTTCCAAAATATACCAAAAACAAAAAAAGCATGATTATTTGTAACCTCGAGCACCGAGTTGGGCGAGAATCCAAATTAAATCTTGTAATATGAGATCCGTCCCAGCATGGCGATCTCTTTTGTCATGCATTGTCGATATCACCTTGCGAATAATAACTTGAGTGCCCTTTATCGCAATGAAGTCTTGAGCGCACTGATGCCGCGTCAAATTGTTAACTGTAAGCAGTAATGACTTTTGAGTGCCTACCTTTCGGTGCTAACGCGGCAAGGATCCACACGAGGTCCTGAAGCATCAGCTCGGTGCCGACGTTGCCGTCGCGTTTGCTGTGTGTAGCGATCAACATTCGAATCATCACTTGAGTGCCGTTTATCGATATGAAATGTTGAGTGCACTGCTGCCTTGCAATGTTGTTCGCTGAAATGTCGACATCGAGCATTTTGGTACAGCGTTCGAGCAGCCATTTTTTATTTGGTGCGAGGTGTAACGAATTTTTATTAGTAATAAAATATTCCGCTTCATGCGACCCATGTTATAATTAGATCAGCTTGCAACATTCGCGATCACACACGATGTCGGTGTTTATTACCGTAGACAAAATAAATATGTTAATTTAATCGAACACAGCAATGCGGTGAAATAACAATTGAATTTACAACAGATCTAATAGTGTACGCAACGAGGCCGCATTGTCAAGTAGTCCAATGTCAAGCTGTAACTAAGTGAGCCTGTCTTAAATGTCAGTGGGCAGGACGGTTACTCAGTAGAAAGGGTATTTGGCGAAGCCATTATTTAAATGTTAGCTTCTCACTGATATATTATCATCAATACAGCGCAACGTAATGTACCATATTATGTTCAATTTAAAACAGGATGCCTTTATGTGCTTCGGTGTTGGACAAACAACATTTTGCATTTTACATTATTTAGTGTTCAAAAATAATAGTTTTCAATATCGTAAAGCGTTTGTGTTAGGAAGAGGCGTGCATGGGGTAAGGTAAAACGACCGGTTTATTAGTAAAGCCAATTAATTTAGAATTTTGCCCACACAAACTAGACGTACCCTTTTTTACAATAGGAGCTTTGTTTTCCTTGCCTGCCTTTTTGTTTTCTTTCTTCTTGTTTATTGCGGTGTCGTTTGGAGCTAAGTTATAAAAAACAAATTTCGTTACGTTACTTACTTACGTTATCATTACTTACTTAGCAAGTGCTTAATTTTGAGTTGGCCGAGAATACGTTTCTTATATTCAATTGGCAGTTTTTTTTACGAAGTAATTCATTATATTACGATCGATATTACCTGAACATTTTTTTCCTTTTCCTTGTTTCATGCATATTGCTTCTCTCAATATCGATGTGGTATACGTGGATGTGGCCGTGTCTCTTGAATTCTAAAAGTGAAGTTGTTTGATTTCACTTTAAACTTTGATCATAAGATGATTTAAAATGTTCAAGACAAAATTATGTAATCATATGATATTGATACATTATTTATTCAGTTGTCCTACATGCTTTCAATAGTTTACGTTACGAGACGACGCAATCTAGGTTTACTTGTGTTCGCAATGGAAAATCGGACTTACAGAATTAACTATTTGAAAGAAGTAATGGAGTTCTAGTAACTATGACTTTATAAAATGAGGGATGAGAACTTATATACATTGTGTTGTAATTATGTCTTATCAATCTATCTATCTATTCCGCCATAAAGTCCACTGCTGAACATAGGCCTCCCCCTTGTATTACTAAAGTTATATACATCAGCCCTTAGCCTTTTGTATCCTCATATAGTAGATTCACAGACGGAATTTAAGTAAAACAAATATATAAAACAGACTGCAACGAGGAACACTAAAAATAGATGAAACTAAAACAGCGCCCTCTTCTAGGCCAAGGCTTGGCTGAGGCTGTAAACTGTAGACTATGGAGCCTGTTCTTAAAATAAAATAATTTTCAGCTGTTGGAATGTATTACCTCCAATATAGAGAGTAACATCTGAATGGCACCCGACTGCTTGTTCCACAGTTTGTCCAGTGTGCTCTGTCGGACATGTTTATCTGTAATAAAAATACTTTTGATATTTTTAAATGCATTCAAAAGCAATATTTGCTTTATAAAATAATTGTTTACAATATTTCCGTCAACATACATACAACAACACTTGCATGACATTTGGAGAAATAAAGAATCTGTGTAAAATGCAAATTGAATTTTTTCCTTATAACATGAGTGTAAATGCGAGCCCATTGACCTATCGTATAAAATCGTAAAGAGCAAAGAAGGTTGAACGTAAATAACATAATATTTTCAAACGTTTCATTCTGACGGCTAATGTTATGCCAAATTGGCAATATTTGTAGAAAATACATGTTTATATTTTCAGATAATAACAACTTAATCAATATAAGTTTTTGTAACATTGAGTTATGAGGTTATAGTGAGAATTTTTCACTGTTTATTATAGCTAGAAATAAGAAATGTACTTTCTTATTGTAAAATATTGTTCATATAAATATGATTACGACCCGGAGCGCATACCTACTTATTTTAAGTACATTGTTATGATCAACAACAAGTCCGATCGATCGGAGGACGACAAGTGGTCTTTTCATCTTAAAACACTCGTAAATCATTGTGCTCATTTTTCAATTGAAACATCGAGGTAAGTCAGTCGAAGTCGAAAAGGTATAAATTGGATCCATGGCCCGTAAAACTAAGATATTTTAGTATTCAATTAGTGCAATTAGCGAGTAAAAATTAAAAATGCTGTTTCTTAATAGTACAAGAGAGTTTTCTGTAATTAAAATATGTTTGAGAGCAGCAAATGTTTTACTTTTACCTATTTATAAAAGTAGGTCGTATTAATGTTTAATGTAGCGTCAAAAAATAATGAACTCTTCGAGAATGACTAGGTGGGCTCAATGAGTATGCAAAGAAAGAGAAACGGCTCTCATGATACAAATACTGGTATGTTAAGACAATGACATCGCATCGTAATATTTTTTTTTCAGTGACTTTCATAATACTTACAACATTATGTAGTGTATATTGGATTAATGTTAAAGATTTTAAATACAAAGTCGTGTTTCGTTGCTTTTACATTTGTGTAAATAAAATTATGGATTATGATTCTGTGACTGTCTCTTTACTTCTCCGCAATCATAGATAAAGATTCAAATTTGTTTCTAGTTATAAAAGTATAACAGCTCGTACGTAATATTATTGATACCGAAATACAAGCACAAAGTTATTAAGATATCTAATACTTGGTTTAATGCCTTTTAAAAGATAAATGCCTTTTATGTTTTTAATTTCATGTAAAGTATCATTACATGCACAAAGTAAATTTTTGATACAAATGAGTATTCGATATTTTATAAAATATAATCGATCCATAAACTTTTAAAGTGCTGATAATGAAAGTATGCAAATGATAATCTAAAAATATGTACCGTATAGCAGAGATTAAGAGTTTATATTATTTAAATGCGTTTTAAAAACCAACAAAATATTTTTTTCACATAATTACTACAAAGATTTTTATATTTTTTTATTCTGAAGTGAAATGCCATTTCCTACAAATATTTTTAAATATTAAGCACAGTTTTCATCCTCTTATAAGACACAAACTGATTAGCTGAACTAACCGCTAATATACCTACTCGGTAAAAAAGAATAAGGTTACATTAAATTATCCGGCGGACAATGCGGATATGGGCGTGCATACATTACTAGTATTACAATGGTGTATATATATTTCAATGTGCAGTAAATGGCCTAGTGGCAATGACAGGCCGTCTCGCTAGTGACGTTGGCGCGGCGCCAGCGCGGCACGCGCAGCGGCGACGTCAGCGACGCGCACGATCCGCGCCGGTGGAGCGCCCCAGCAGCAGAACGGCGGCTAAATACGATACCTTCCAAAATACGCTGACGTCATACCTGACATCCACACTTTATACCTTTCATTATGATATCACTGTTTTGACTTAAATCTGGCAGCTCTGTTGCGTGACATCAACCTATTGATAAATGAGTTAACGGATGTCTTTGTTGCGAAATCGTAAGTCGTTCAAAGATCATTTGGAGACGGCGAACGTTGCCTTTGTTTTAAAAGCTTACAATTGTCTTACTTATTTAATTTCAACATTATGTGTTCATGAACTGCATTGTTTAATGATTTTAATAACCTCAGCGCCATGTTATTAATATTCTAAGATAACGATAAGTCAGGCACAAAACATTTGGAATGTGATAAAAGGGAACACAAAATGCAGAAAATGTTTACCTACTGCCATAAAATCGTTTGAAGGATGCAAAAATAGAACTAAAAGAAAATACAAAATGTGTAATTGAAAATGTTTCTATGCAAGCGAACAACAACAATTAATCTCAAACGCCATGAGTTTGATGAATCGTTCGAACAACCGTTCATTTACGACACATCCACCACTCATTGCTTTCATAGAGACGTTGCCAATAGCAAAATTGTAAACATGTCCAACTTTACACTTGCCAAATAAATAACCATGTAATGGGCCCCATTACCAACGCACGTATTCAATTCATTAAGGACTAAATATAAAATCGACGGCAAAAATAATATTGTTCGACCTTAATATTCTCATATGTTACCAGTTACATTAGCAATCGGTTGTAAATTGTAAGCTGTCAATTTAATAGTTGGGGTAAAAACATGGCGTTTATAGTAATTACCACTACGCTTAAAATGATTAACGTAACACGGAACATATTATTAACTTCTGGCACATATTTCATTCAATTGTTGGAACGGTGAACAAAAAGAAAAAATATACGCGGGCGTTATGGCATTTACGTCCATTATAAAATTAAAGTTACATGCAGAGAACTAATTACCTGTTTCCACGTATTCTGATTTCTGAATACCCAAAACAACATGATTGTATGTCTCTTAAGTGTGTCGCTCTCGTTATTTAGTAATAATTTTGATCTGATGTCTTTCTCTTTACATTTATAATTATTCTCTGATCCACCCCTGTGAAAGTTCCAGTGAATTTTTTTGTTTCTTATTGAAGAATATACTATCCAGTGCGTTTATAATTCTAGTAACATTATTTAATTTCATTTCATAGCTATCATGCAAAAGTCTTAAAAATTAATATGCATAGTTATACAGCACCTTCGATCAAATAAAGTACAAGACCTAATACGGTGGCTATATTTTAAATTGTCATGTTATTTGAATGCCTACATTATAGCAGTGGCACCGATGATTAATTTTATTTCCTACAAACAAATATCTGTCAGTCATTCAATATCAAAACAATGCTATCAATGAACACCACGACCGTTGATTGATTGGAATGATTTTTTCCGATGGGATGCGTCGAATATTTATCAGCGTTGACATAGCGGCAAGCCAATAACTGGACACATTTACTCATAGTTGGCTTTCATTCAACGATCGCTACTTATTTACAAATATGCGTACTATGTATACCGGCCTGTTCTTATGCGACTATGTTAAAAATAGAACATATTTGTCACTTGTTTTCTAAACATCTAATAAATAAAAATATAAACTGCATACCTCTGCTCTCCTAGTATTGCATATGTTATTATTGAAGTGAAACTTCTTTATCGGGGTTGGAAAAAATTTAGCGTTCGCGTCACATTCTTCCGTTACGCGCCATCTTTTTTTATTTAGTAAATTAGTACCCACTTCAGTAAGCCACACCCCCAACCGTTTCCAAGCCCCACCCAAAATTTTAAGTCCCACCCACTTTTTTGTAATTTGATCCTTACCCCCCCTCTGGCCTTCCCCCACCCTAAATCCAAAACAGTGCCCAATAGCCTCCCCACGAAACCTCCCCCCCCCCGCTTACCCCCACCCTAAAAATGTTACCTCACCCCCCCTACTCATATCTCCGGCATTATCCATCGTAGACCCACCGACCTTGGGTTCATTGGAACCGGCTCGGTGAGGGTTACAATCCTGCCCCAACAGAATTCCCGAATTCCCCCTCCACAACTTTCACCTCCCAAAAATATTTTAAGGTGCCCAATAGCCTCCCCACGAAACCTACCCCCCCCCCTACCCCCTCCTAAAATTTTTACCTCACCCCCCCTATTCCTATCTCCACCAATATCCATTGTAGACCCATCGACCCTGGGTTCATTAGAACCGGCTCGGTGAGGCCTACAATCCTGCCCCAACAGAATTCCCGAATTCCCCCTCCACAACTTTCCCCACCCAAAAATATTTTAAGGTGCCCAATAGCCCCCCCACGAAACCTAAACCCCCCCCCCGCCCCTACCCCCACCTACAATTTTTACCTCACCCCCCCTAAACCTATCTCGGCCAATAAAGGTCGTGGACCCACCGAGCTTGGTATCCTCGGAACCGTCTCGGTGAGGGCTACAAATTGGCCCCGATAGAAATCCCAAATTCCCTCAAAAATTTCCCCCTTCCTAAACTTAAACTTTATTTAATTTAGCTTTATTTTACCAATTCTGTAAATTTGTAAATAGTAGATCATTTTTCGAAAAATGATGTCATAAAGAAGTTTCACTTCTTACGTGTGTACACTAATACACACACACATTTTTTTTTTACACCTTGGGTAACATTATTGTAGTTTTAGTACGAATCCTTATTGTTTACTTGCAATTAAAATATATTAATTAGTAATAATGTAGCATTCAAATGGTGAAAGAATTTTTGAAATCGGTCCAGTACTTTTTGAGCCAATTCGGTACAAACATACTTATACAAATCTTTCCTCTTTATAATATTATTATTTCTATAGATATTTGTTCCGTAATATAAATAAATCTAGAAATATCACAATGATACCACAAAATATCGTTTTGTATTTTATCAGTATTACTATCACCGTAGGCTAAACAGATAAACATAGATTCATAGCGTAATGTTTGAAATAATTTCAAACTCAACTGAAATAAAACAGAAGAGATTAGATAATAATTAATCCTCCGTGGCATTAAAAAGACTGCAAAAACATACTAATCAGCTTTCGTATATTGAAAACACCGGGGGTCTAGGAGTACGATCCGTCTAACCAATGTCAAGGCAACTCTTGATTTATACCACGACAGAAATAGATCGCTTGCGTAAACATCACTTTAATTGTTTCTGTGCGGATCGCGTGTGTATGTCAGCTCTATCGCATTTCTTTTAACGTTGAATAACTGCTTCCTAATTAAAATGTTAAAAGCAGCCCAGTCATTTCATCGTAATAATAAAGTTTAATTTTTTAATTCAATTTGATTGGTTGAAAAGTTATACAAAAACATGTAACAAAATGTCATAAGTTTGAATTGTATTTATTAGCATTTACAACCATAATATTTTCAACGACAATACACTAGTCGTTTCTTCCGAAAATCCCATTCTGGAAATTTATTTAAAATGCCGACGCGGTTAGGAAGCGGCAATAAATAATAAAATAAAATTATCCATCTAATGGCACGGTCTGAGCTGAATGAGCATGAATATTTACGCAGACACGAAAGAAAATAAAAAATACGCTTGAATACCGTGAACATGCCGCGAAAGCGCGTGTAAAGTGGATACAAAATAAGCTCTATTATATTGTCAAAGAAACCACATAAAGGTGGAACGGAAGCACAGTTCATTTCACGCCCCTTGGTACTGATTGTACCAGTCGAAGCAATCAAATAGCAGATAATAAGCCCCATATAACATTGTATAAATTAATGGGAACACGTCGAGGCCGGCACGAGACGGGACGGCGGCGCGGGCGCTTTGGCCGAGGGCCCATTGCACCAAATCCTTGTTATACGGCCCCAAAACACGCGATGCCTCTGCAACAATCACACTTAGGTGTTCGACTTATGTCTTCGCTATAAAAGCAATGCCTACTTTATAGCTTTCCTAATGCCTAGATAACTTTGTAGTTTATGACTGAGGAGATTTCTCATAGTTCTTTTTAGTAATTCGTTGAGTGCTAATATGGTAGTTTGGTTCCAAATAAAATTAAAATAAATCTTTAATAATCTAAATGTAATTCATATTCCCACTGGTTAACATTGTAACAGATTGCGGTTATTTAGCTCACGAATTCTACATTAGTTGTGAATTCTTAGTATGTAAAAGCTCAAACTGATCTTTTTGCACTTTAAAACAGTTCAGTTTGTATGGTCGCTTTACGGACACAAAAGAAAACGAAGAAGTTGTTCGACATGTTTATCGGTTGACAATTCCAGTATAATGTAGCGAATTATAATATTAGCATTTTAGTGAAGGCAATTTCTTTGAAAATAGCGTAGGGGAGGACAAGCCAGTTTTATAAGAATGTGTAATTTACGTCACCTTGAAATTAAAATACACGATAGACGTACGAACAGTACTAGTAATATTTCTACTAGAGACAATTTTCAGTACAAAATAGCTATATGACCACATACCAGCTATACTACCAACTCGTATAACAATAAATTAACCAATGCTAAATAAGGTCGAAACGGAACGACTGACATATTAACAAACTTTTGTAAAGTAATTGATCGAACTGTAGCTAACTTTTAAGGGCTTACCGCAGTGTTAAAAGCCGCTTTCTTTCGGCCGTCACGCAACCTGGCCGTCGTCGATGGCAAAAGTTTAAGTTTATTACAAATTGTTAAATTACTGACAATACAATCATTTTCCTCAAACTTTGACGCTTAACTTTCTTTATTTCCGCGGGAAACGAGTGGATTATATAATAGTTTGTAAATGTTTACAAAAAATTGGCAAAGATTTTTATCACGTAAAATGAAGATCATTTGGATTCAGTAAGTACCTCAATTATCGAAAGTCTCCATTATCACTTTCACGTATTGTCCACGTACTAGTGAAAGATGACATTTTGAACAATTCCAGGCGTTTTGCCAAAATGCAGCTCATACGTTCGAGCAATCAGAATTTAATATGTCCGCGGACATGACAGTACTGAACTGTTACATATTTCAATATGGTGAAGGATCAGTTGGGAATCGGTATCACGTGAAACATACTAGTACTTTTGCAACTAATGAGCTGTTGTAAATCTCGGGTTACTCTGAAATCATAATTTAGTCTTAGAAAATTTTGAATTGTTCCATAACTGAATTAGGAAAGCGACGGTCGTTTGGCAAAGATGCTAAGATAAAATAAAGACAACGCGAAATAGGGGTTAAGAAAACATTTCTAGGTGTTAGGTAGTAAAATATAGTGGGCTAGCAATGCAAATGGCACGAAGAAAGTATAAACAGAAGTCAAACGGGAGACGTTTATTAAAGCAGCGTTGAAGTGATAAGATATTGTCACCATATCTCAATTTCTGATTAAATTGATAAATAAACTGAAATTTTAATATGTTGTCGGATTTGCAACTTAGTACACGTTTTTAGGCAAATCAGGGAAATGGACAAGTACAATCCAAAGTTTACGTCGACTACCATTCGCCATAATCCGATGATAATTTGTAGATACGAAAGCAACCTTGAGAATTGCTTGCGGAAATGAATTTGGAAATAAACAAGCTTTCAAGTCGGAAACTAATAATTAATAAATTAATTGTGGTATAACTAATGTTATCCTCTACAGCAGTTTATATTTTTAAAACTGTAATATTTTGTGCAATCAATGATGACAAAGCAATGACACTTGGGTGCGTCAATTGTTGTCTGTTAAAGTATTTAGAAACCGCGGAACTCTCAGTGGGCCAGATCTACATACATTTGCCGACATGATGTTTGTAATGATTTTAAATAGCAGAACAATTGTATAAGCGGCCACATTACGTACAACTTGCGAAACAATTAAATCTGCGATAGTCCGATGTTTAAATTTACAACAATCTTTAGCTGCAACGGTCGCTGCATGTATAATTAATAATGTCGCTATTAAAATACCAAATGTACAGAATCGATCTCCTTGATAGAATTTAATGTAATACTTTATTGAACTTCAGCGGATTAATATTTCTAAAATCATTTATTGATTAATGATGGAATATTACTACGTGCAAGTTAAGTATTTACGAGTAAGTTATAAGAATAAAGTAAGTAGTGAGTTGCACGATTAAAATATTAGATATAATGACCGGTATTTCCTTTTAAGATCTGTAATGTCTTGTTATTGTTGACTTTAGATGCAGGAGGTAGATTGCCAGACAGGAAATTTTCTTGTGTATATTTTTGATCCGGAAAATGTAGACTAATTTTATACTAGATTTGAGGCCATTCACTGCCAGGAATATAGACGTATCAATTTAGTTTACTTTGAGCGTGAAACAAAAGGATACTATAAAGTTTTATGTTAGTGTTAGTCGGCACCGCATTAAGTGTGGGTTGGCCAATGTGTAGACATGCATGTAGCGCACATTTTGATCTAGATAGAATGCAAACTTGTGCTCGGTGTGAGCTGATAAGATAAACCCGTCCAGCTATCGGGAATATCACATTTGTTGCACACACGCAACATTGGTTTTTAACGGCCAATATAGAGACAAAAATATTTTAAAATACGAACAGATAAAAACTAAAGCATTTTAAGCCTTATCGCTAGACGGTCATGCATTACATGCAAGCTTAGTACACCTAATTATAAAATTAAGCATGAAGGAATAAACGGTAATATCCAGTGTCCTGCACTACTGGGTTCCAGGTCATGTTTTTGGCCAACATAGAACAACTTTAAACTTGCTCAAGTCAACAAGTTTTCGTAAATATCGCCTATTTAAGGTTCAGGTGCATCAACTTAGTTTGACCATAACCGTGATTTTAACCACGTCACCTTCTAACAATTTACACGCCTAACGTATGGCTTTGACATTGCCAAAGTTAAAGTTACGGTATGTGCCCCTAGCCGGAACATTTTGTAGTATCGTAATAGAATAGTAATAGTAAAATTTTGTATGAGAATTTAAACAGCGCCATTGTGAGCGTATTTGGAACTAAAATTTCACAGCGGGAAACGTTCACTTTACTATACGAGAATTACTGTACGATACTTCAAAATGTTCCGGCTAGGGGCACAGAGTTGGTGAAACTGGGCCTAAGGAGTAACTTTTTATTGTTTTTTTATTAATTTCAATTGCAATTGAGCATAAATGGGCTTACCGTGTGAAGTGAGTCGCGAGTTGATGCGTGCTGTGATCGCGCGCGCCACCTCCGTGGAATCCGGGGCGCGTTGCTGGTGCAAGCGGAGCCGCTCGAACAGGCAATCAGCCGCTGCCTCGTCCGCCATGCGATACGCTGTATAACACAAAAAATACTTTAGATATATGATCAACTTAATTATTATAAGGTTAAGGTATTTTCACAGCTTCTGTGGCGTTTTTGCTAGAGAGTTGGTTGTGAGACAAGAAGCCGCAGGTTCAAGAAATGTTTTTGTGTCCCACAAATATTTATTGTTTGGGCGTTATGAGACCCAAAAAGTTTTTCAGTGACTGCTAACTACGAAACAAGACGAGTGTAAAGATAATGTTGGGTGTATTTATAAAATATATATATGTATACAAATATATTTATAAGGTTTATGAATATATATACAAAAGCTTTTCAGGAAACTTTTTAGTGAAGTTATAAGAAATAAATATAAGGAAAAAAAGTAATAGTCCAGTCAGTATTATCGTTAAATATGTAGGTAACAATATACGACGGACAATCATCAAATATTTAACTTTAATATATTTGCTTAAATTAAATTTCACAGAAGCAGAAGTGTATGATTAATGAAATAAAATATACAAAGTTATTTTAATTTATTGGTACAAAAATATGTAAAGAAACCTAATTTTTGTAAAGAGTTCTATTTATTTTGTGATCTAACTGCGTTCTAATTGATAATCTGTATGCTTCTATTTCAGCAAGAACTAAACAAAACGTGAAACCATTTGAACCATCGCAATCTTCATTTTCCTGCGCCTTTTATCTTAATTATGCTTGAAGCAGAGCTATAAATCTGAGTTAGGTCACCTTAACCTAAATGTTTTGTATAGTTTGCTACTCGTTGAATAAAGACGTGTTTATATGGAATTTGATAGTCCTTCAATAAGAAAGGACCTTTATAAGTAATGTTATATTTTGTGGCAGCTATATTTGTATTTATATTAATGTAATGTATACCCATAAAATGTTATATCTCAGTTGTATAGGTAGATTTTATTTATTATTCCCTAATTGGGTCAACCATAATTTATTAAAGTAATATTTAAGTAGTATACCTATTAAGACACAAAGCAAATATAATGACTTAAAGTCGTAAACTTTCTAGTAGTATTACAGAAAGACTCATTTCAATACGAACGTTTAAAAAATAATGCTGCAATAAACACTAAAATGATTTTATGGCTTATGGCACGCCTTATTAGTCACCCGAAACAAAAGGTAGAGCCCTTAGTGACGTCACTGGAAAAGCCTTTGTCTTGATATTTAGATAGTAAAGCCAAATGTGTCTGTTGATATAAACATATAAACATATTATATGTGTTTTAACGAAATCTTCACCATACAAGCTTGAAAGTTTAATTAGTATGTGTGTGTGTGTGTTATTGTTTATAATGTACTAGCTACAACTTTAAACACAAATAATTCAATATATATTTACTTTGCACAAACATTGTTAGACTTGAAAACAATTAACACGATTGCAAAAGTTGTCGTAGAAAAAAGATTTAAAACAATATTAAAATTTAATTTTAAATGTGTAAATGATACTGAGATATTCGATTGATGAGAGCACTTAAAATGAGCGCACAAATACAAAACCAGCGGTGAGTATTCATAAATAATTTTAATTTAGCCGGTAACAGTGTAATACCACTAAATTAATGGCAGCCTAATTTCGCACATCGTGTATTGGAATTACACAGCATTTTATCAACAAATAGAAATTCAGCATCGTCATGAATGTAGGCCGAAACGGAACAATGTGTTTGCATTGACACCGATTAAAACGAGAGTGTATAACACTTTAGCCAATGAATGCACACTGGAACAGAATCTTCATAGGCACTATCGTGAATAAATGATTAAACGTACGTGAATGTGGTGTGTTGTCCTCTATTGTTGTCTAATGTGCGATGTATTAGTAAACAAATGTGTGGGAGCGACAGAACGACAGGGCGACGGAGCGACAGGCCGCGTGGTGATCGCCCCGCGGCGTTTGCCGACTGACTGATTTTCCGAGTCCCGAACGTTAGGAAAAACGGAGATGCCCGGGGCGTGCGGCGACGCCGGAAAATGTATTTCTACTACGCGAACGCATTAATAAATAAATGTTCTTTGATTGAATACTGCATTCCCGTGTTAATTTATATGAATAGCGTACGTATAGAGAAGCTTACACACATAATTTTCTAGACTTATTATTTCAATACAAGATACAAAACATGGATTCCGGCAAGCGTAGTTTCCAATTCATTAAACATGTACCAAAATATGAATCTTAGAATAACTGTGTATAAATAGCGACGCTGGCTTGCGTAATTTCCGCAACATGATAATAAATCACACGAATTGTCGTTTTTACGCCCTTGGGGAACACCCCTCGATGCGGACATTTAAGTTTGTCGCATTATAACGTTGTTATTTACATTATGGAGGAGAGGAGTTACCTAATAACAACTACTTTTAAACATTGATTAAATATTTACTCCGTGTTGTGTGTGAAAGTACGATCGTGGAATTTACGACATTTTTATGACAGCAGATGTTCCGTGTTTCGGACAGTGTAAATGTAACATATTGAATTTATTTTTGATAATAAATTAAGGTTAAAATAAATTAAATACACGCATGCAAGTCTTGTGTCGCAGATTGCAGAAACTACGAGAGACTATTCGGTCTCACAAACGCCGACCCCTTAAGGTCTAAACAATTGAAGATCGCACAAACATTTGTCTCTGTGCGGAGATCGAACCCGCGGCCTCTTGTTTCACAGACGAGTCGACTGGGCCACTGAGGATATCAATTCCACTTTTAAATATCAATAATAAGAAATTTTTATTAAGGCAAAAATACAAGTCTGTGCTTGCTGATCTAAAACAATCTTGGAATAATAGGATAGCGTTATGTGACCGAAATCTACACTTCAATCACGAATCAAATCGGATCACATAAAGATTATCTAGCCGGTAACTTATTATAAATCAACATACACTCAGATGTATTGTATTGTATCAGCTCATATACGTCCCACTGCAGGGCACGAGCCTCCTCTACAATTGAGAGTACGATTGGGAGTGATTAGGTCATGTAGTCACACTCAGATGTTTACAAAAGTTAAATTTTCTCGACATGCTATGTGTGTTAATGCCATCTCGGCAAAATGACTGCACTGCAACAGATTCGTGAAACGTAGTCCAGATTGATTATCAGTTGGCAACAGATGAATGTAATTTCGCTCTATTTGAAATTATTACGCCAGACGGTTTTGTGTCATATAAATACATACTTATTGGTTGATACGTTGAACTGATGGAACCTATTCCATATTCAGAAACGAAGTAATAAACGTATAGTTACTACAATTATTATTAAAGTAAAAGTAAACCAGATTTCTGTTAATTTTAAATCTATTAAGTAATCTAATATTATAATTATTATTATTTGTGAAGTTATTTGGGTGTTTGTTACTCTTTCACGTAAGAAATACTGTGCCCCTAGCCGGAACATTTTGCAGTATCGTAATAGAATAGTAAAATTTTGTTAATTTAAACAAAATTTTGGGAATTTAAACAGCGCCATTGTGAGCGTATTTGGAACTAAAATTTCACAGCGGGAAACGTTTACTTTACTGTACGGGGCACTGAACCATTTTACATGATTTCTTAGAGTGTTAGATAGCATACACCTGATCACACAAGCGAAACAGCAGCCAAAGGCAGTACTAATATATTTTTAAAATCGACCAGGGCTAAATATAATTACACGTGGATCAATGAGATATGTAAAGCGATATCTTGGCTAATAACATTTCTTATTTGGACACAACTATTTGCACCCCAGTTGCCAGGCACTGTGCACAAGTTTGATAAGTAGACATCGCGAATATTTTGGGATTTTGCCAAAAATACTTAACACAGTCTCCAAAACGAGAAAAAAGACACATTTCGACATTTCCCGTTAATTCTTTTTAGGTCAAGACGTTTGCTAATGGTGTGACGCAGTTCTGATTAGTAGTTATAGTGTGGATAAATTTCACAAGTACTTACATTTTTTCTTTGATTTCTTGATTTCTTGAGTTTGGGCTGACGAGTCAGTCGCTGTTAAATAAATAAATACAACTAACAGTCACATACATAGTCCTGACCCACACTAAGATCGAGTCTTGTGTCGTGGGTATCAGAAACTACGAGAGACTTTTCGGTCTCTCAAACACCCAGACCCGAAACAAATACTTGTGGATCACACAAATATTTGTTTCGGTGCGGGGATCGAACCCGCGGCCTCTCGTTTCACAGGCGACGTCTAACCAACTGCGCCACGGAGGCTGTCAATAAAAACATGAAACATTATTTATAAGAATATAATTGAATCGTTTTTCAGTTTTAATTCCACATGGCCTCTTCAGGATATAAGTTAAAAATATACTTTGCGAAATTTCATGCTTTAAAAAAGTTATTTTTTAACTTTAAAGCTTGGGATTTTAACAAGTACACAAATGGAATAAAGGGAATCCTTGTGTGAGTGACTTATATTTTAAGTCCTTACCTGACATTTCTCATTCATTACAATAAATTTGTGTTTGTTTATAATTTAATAATTGTCGTTATTACGTGATCATTCAAGTTCATTACGGAATTTAACATTAATGTACCTTAGTAAGTAAGATTGTAAATTTTTGATACTTTATTTATAACCTTTCAAATGTCACTCATATAAATTGTCTTTGTTTTCTACAATGCGACCAGTATTTATTACCAGTTGTACCAATTCCGATATAAACAAGTTGCAAGGAGGTTTTATGCGTAGAATATTTAATGTTTGTAAAAAATAATAAAGCACTTAATCTCAATTTATACGGTAATTAAGTACTAAATTGATTTTTTTTCCATCGAATATTTATTTGCGAATTCATCAAAATGTTAATTGTCGCATTGTTTGCAATGTAATGACAACAAACCCCGTGCCGACCGAGGCCATATCATTCAGTGTTCACTCTACAAGTATTGGTTGCTATAAGACTAATTCCTAACATCCGTTCTATTCTCCGTTCAGGCATCGGTGTCTGCACACTCTGTGTTCTATCTCGTTTCTTTTTCTACATTGATAAGTAGTATCAAATAATTTAATGATGTGTTGCAATGTATGTAGAGTATTCTCTATTTACCATGAATATCTCTTACCGGTCGCTATTTCTATTCCGGCCTGCTTGAAATGGAATAAACACAGGCTGAACTCAAAACACAAGGCACTTCTATTGGTCTCTGTGATGGGTCTTCCACCATAGTCGCCACCCAGAAGGATATCTACAATTATCCAACCTCTATCAATTTGTTTCCTCATTCGCCGCTCTTGTTATAAATGAATATATTTCTTGGTATGAAAATAATGATTACCATTTATAGAAATATCATTGAGATTTCAATTCACTGGTTTAGTGTTCCAAATCGGTAGCAAGCTTCGAAATTAAATGTCATGGAGAGTCCGGTATTGAACAGCAATCTAGAGCGAGATAGTTCGTCTCGATACCATCTGTTATAATGAATGTCGTAGCCTCCAATAAGTATATTACAATAAACATAATGTTACAATACATCGGGTCTTATATTTAGATACAGGTTATGTTTCATTATCACAAGTAGCCGCTCTAGTATAACGTTGAAGTTAATTAAACAAAATTCTAGGCAGAATGTTGAGTTTGCCTTAGTCTATTTTTATAACTTTAGGTTTAGGTGCGAACGAGAACTTGGAACTAAAAATTAGGGGACACCGCGAACAAAATGTTGTAACAAATAAAAAAGCGTATTGCTATTTCTATTTCTATCTCTGTCACTCCTCCGCAGTCTCACCATCTTCTTCTTACACCTCTAGTTTCCTGCTTGCCTGGTAGGCATATCACTTATTTGAGTTTCTTAGGTGCATAATGCCACTTCTCTTGTACAATAGAAGACGATAGAAGTTTATACTAATGTATTTTTATTAAATTATTATTACGTGATTTTAAATTATAATGTCATACATACATAAACTCCTGCCTTTTTGCTAGGGGTAGCAGAGGTGCTACCAGGACACCCACGTTTCGCCTTGTATGTTCCGTCCCACGATTTGATAGGGGGCGAGCCTATCACCATATCGGGCACAAATTCCTGTCTCCTGGCTGATAATGAATAGAAAAATCCAATATCACTTTGCCCGACCCGGGATTCAAACCCAAGACCTTAGCTTTGTAATCGACCGTAGTACAACTACGCCACCGAGGATTAATAAGATAAAAATAGGTAACACAACATTAACACTAGTTTCGTATTTTTCTAAGTAGATATTCCGTATGTAAGCTATCAACAATCTAATATAATGCAGTTGTTTTAAATATTTCTTAAATACAATAGCATGTTTTGAAACAGCAACAAAAGAGATTTGTTCTGCCGATATGTTTTAATATTATTGTTGTATTTGCACACGGCTTGAGCAGACAGCTCTTTTATGGAAATTTGTTAGTTGACCGCGTCCACTGGTTGAGATCGTCAGCATGATTTACGCACAATACAACATTATAATGTATCTCACAGTCACGATAATGAATCTATTGCCATATGTTTTTTCCGCCCCAAAAGGAAACATTGCACATTTAAAGGTATTTAGATGCAAATTATTTAATATGTCGTGAATTAACAGCTTCTTTACGGCGTATTATATTTATTAATTTATATTTTGTACTGTTTTAGGATGTGACAAAAAATACAAATGTGCCTGGTTTTTTGGACTCAATTTTTAGGTCAAGTTTCAGTTCAAGGACCGTGGATGATGTGAGACATACAAGAGTGAAGAGACAAGTAGGTTCCGGGGCCGGTAAGTGAAAAACATAGTCCATAGCTGCTTCCATTTCTTAGTACAAAATTGGAGGCTTGTGGAATTTCATTTTATATTTAAGTTATAAATACCTTTTACTTTTGCGCCCTCTTAAAGTTCACTTGCATGCGTGATCAACATTATTCAAGATGATTTTTATTTATAATATTAATTTCGAAATATTTCCTTGGAATGGAATGTAATATATAATATATAATGTCTTAGGTTATGGGTTCTATTCTTATCTCGACCTATCTTGGGAGGAAAACTCAGTTTGACTGCAAGTGCGTCGCGTTCTGGATTCTATCTATGCATATCAGGCTTGGATTAGTCCAGGATAATTATGTCGGCCGGCAAGTGACAACTGACTCCGATCGACAGATACCTTATTTGGATTAATCTGTATTACCATTAAGTGCGTTGTAGTCAATAAGTTATGTTCAGGAGGCCTATTTTCAGCAGTGAACTTTCTGTGGCTGAAGAGAGAGAGAGAGAGAGAGAGAGAGAGAAATTCAATAAGTAGGTGTAACAGACGGGCACTTTTTATTGTGTCATTTTATTAGTATTTTCAGTTGGGAACGTTCTTCAGGGGTCATCGTCTGGAATTTGTCCGTTTTGATCGCGTTAACCTTGGGTAAAGGGCAATCTTTCTCCTTCTGCGAAGTCCTCAGTTACGAACACACGACGAAGTAATTTTTAAACTGGCGTAACTTTACCACAATGCAGGATCAGATGGTAGGCGCCGTGGAGTCCAGATAGAGTATCGACCAAAGCGAGATGGTTATATCTTGTTAGTTGACAAAATTTTGCTGTTATGATTGTATCCGGATATACACAGGAGAATTCGTAACATGGCACACTTCTGTGGTTCATTATGACGGTTCCATATCCACTACGTATGTATAATGGTCGTTGCTATCTGGGCGTATACATTATTTGTGAGCGTAATAAATGGATTGAAAACCTCGGGAATAAACAAGCTTCAAGTTACCTTCAGATTCGTTACCTTCTTTATACAGACATACGTAAATGAAGTGTGTATCGGCGTATGGCAAAGTCTCCCCAAATGCCAGTTAATTTCTGTTACAAGAAGTTATAAAGGGCACTCTATCATACCACGCACAAATTACAGTCCTTGACAAATTTTATGAGACTTTTTATATCTGCATAACTTGAATATAATAGAATGCCCAATTCGGAAATAAAATTCTGGACCTGACAGTTCACAGCCGATATACAGTATAATTAATGCAGGACCTTAATTGTTATAGCAAGTTATTTTGTGCGATTTGAAGTGTTCTCTTATATTACAGGAAAGTACGTGGATGCCGCGAAAATGCCTCAGATCAAACTACTTCGTTTATTCCTTCAGGCCATTAAGAACATGTTCACTGATTCGCCGATAGGTGGAGCTGGGCCATTCGACCCCGATTCTTGCAAACCCGTGCTCCATCTCTTCAAAGACAAAATTATTCAATTCTTCTTCCCCGATCCCAGACAAGAACACGCAGACGTCAAGTCACGATAGATTCGCAATGTTTACATTCTGACATTATTTTATAATTCATAGACGGGATTACAACTCTATTACAGCTTCACTATTAAGCAAAAACAGGTGCTTTGCGTTTGGTCTTGCAGCATGAAGTGTATTTTTTTAGCCTGGATCGGCAGAGACTGCACTACACTTGAAGGTGCCGACCATAAAGAATATTGAATAGCGGCAGACTAAGGTGATCTCTTCCCATTCGACACATTTATGCCTGCTTAAATGCTTCAACACGGGAGGACGCGGGACTATATGAGAGTTTAAGCAAACTTTATCACTGCTTAGGTAAATAGAAATCAGGGAAGTTCATGATTCGCGAGATGGACTGAATACGTTGTGACTTTACAAGCTGTCACGCCTATTTTTGTGATGAACAGGAGTAGAGGACAAGAAATTGAATAAAAAATTTAAAAATGATTCTGAGCATCCGCCATAATACACCCGGATCAAATATATTTCTTTCTGAGGAGCCAATGCAATTTATGTTAATTAGAAGATAAACTTTTTTTTTATGTAATAAAAAGCTGCTTCTGTGTTTTTTCTTATAGGTACTAAAAGTTTGTTTTAATCACATGGGATCTATGAATTGGTGCTACCGAATTGAATATTTTGTTTTTACTCTTAAATCAATATGCAATCAGTTTTGTACAAGTAACAAGTGGTAGGCCATAAAGCTTCAGTACAAAATACAAATGTGTCGGCTTTAGCAGGATGATAATGGTTTACAGAAAAGTAGTAGTAATAAATCAGGTTTGCTGTTAGGTTTCGTTCGGCAAGTGTTATTGCTGGTAAAATTTAAAACAGTAAACATATTATAATTATACATATTATTATTATATTCTCATTTAAAACTATAAAATTTTATTACAATTGATATAATGGGTTGTTTATTCGTATAAAGTTGCACACAAATTTATTTTCGCATCTAAGTATATACCAAGCATATCTGGAATTATTGAGAATAGCGGCTTCAGACACAGTGCAACAAAAAAAAACCGTGTGGTGTCGTGGGACACCGGATAGGAACGAAGTTCCTTATTTTAAAAATATTAATTATAAGTTCTATTCGAGGTACAAAAAAAATAATTATTCGGGTATACATTTTTTGCTATGATTTTCTTATTGATAAAAATAAAAATATAAATAACAGTCATCACGTAGACTATACTATACATGTATAGCCATCATACAAAGACTATACATAAATAATAAAAAACCCAAGAATTGATAACCTCCTCTGAAGTCGGTAAAAAACATAAAATAATAAGCAAAGAATTAAAACAAAAAATAAGTTCCTAAATTATTAAACTTAGAATGTCAAACTCATCCGCGAATAAAAATCTTACGTTACGGACGTTTTTTCCCGGTTAAGGTAACCCTCCGCATCGTCCCATAAGGAACTTCGTTCCAAAAATGCAAAAAGAGCACGTTTTTTTTTGTAATATTTTACCCATCATTGTAATTGGGTCGTCAATACATAGTTTTCCCTACAATAAATTAAAAAACTAACTACACCTTTCATTTAAAAGATGCTATGATACGCAAGGTTCTTTATATTGGCAAAAAATTGATGTATTTATCCATTACCCAAGGAGGATGAAAGGTGAAAAAAAAAAACATCGCGTTTTTTACGAAGTCCCTAAAACTAACACCTGGTTTCATTTTTGGTCGCAGTCTAGATACTATGCAACCTACCGGTATTATGCAACCTAGTATCCAGAGCACAGGACAAAATTTGATGAATCCTATTAAGATGGTAGGTCTCTCATATGTGAGAGGCCGCCTGGGTAGGTACCACCGCAATGTCTATTTCTCCCGCCAAACAGCAGTGTAAATGCGCTGTTGTGTTCCGGTTTGAAGGACATTGTAGCCAGAGTAACTACTGGACATATTGAGACTCAACATCTTATGTCTCAGGATGGCGAGCGCAGTGGAATTCCAAGCATTGCCTTGTAATTCATGGTGTTGTTTGGTTTTGCTACTGTCCATGAGCGGTCGTATCGCTTACCATCAGGCGAATGGCATGCTCGTCTCGCCATTCATTGCAATAAAAAAAAAAAAAAAAAAAAAAAAGATGGTAAGCACTATCATTGCAGACGTCATGATAATAATTCAGATACATTTAAAAGCACGTTCAGAAAGTACTATAGCTTTATGATGTAAAAACCCACTAGAATAGCCGATTATGATCCACGCTTTTATGATCGAGCAGTTAGGTTTATGCGATGGAAATTATCAAATACCTACATGTGTTTAGCGCTAAAATATAATTTACATCGCTTGTGTTGTATTTTTTTAGCAGATTTCAAAAAGACGGACGCTACTCAATTCGTCTGTATACAGATGAATTAATAATGGAAGTTGGTATGGATGGCCAACTCCAACATTACGAGACAAAACTAAAAATGCTCAAAGGTGGAACGGACCCAAATTTGATAAAAACAGAAATTGCATACAATAAAATTATTTTAAAACAACTATTTTCCTAGGTAGAAATCGATCCCGGTGATTTTGGAAACAAAACACCTTTATCATTACACCATTTTAAAGTACCTATCACTATCGAGGATCAAAAGTAAGTTGGTACCAATGATAAAATTCTATTAAGTAATGACACATAGCGAACTAAACATAAGACTTTATTTAAAAAAAAGTTATGTATAAACGAAACAAAAGTAGAACTAGAACACTCTACTAGGAAAAATCAAAATACGAGTATTATGCAATTTTCGAGTTCTTGAAATTATTTAAATAGGAGGCACAAATTCAGACGCGTTGATGTAATTCGCGCGTAATGCATTTTGGAATACAAAATACGAGTCGCATCTAGTTACTTTCCTTCTGCGTCCGTGGGCGGGGTGTCATTTGGTATATAAACAAGTGGTGCGGGGATCAGTGTGCTTATTATAGAGATCTTTCTAGTGCCTCCGACATGAAGGTACGAACTATTTGATACATACCCGACTAGCGTCAGTGTTGTGATGTGTGTGTTGGCTTCAAACAGTGTGTTCTTACATTGTCCTCGATAGTTATATTCATTTATACACGTGCTCATATTGTAATAATTAACAATTTACAACGGAAATGCATTAATTGATCATAAAATATATTTTGATTTGGGTGAGGAAACATAACTAAGCAGAAAAATAAAAATAAAATACAACACAAGTATTTTGAACGAAATTTTAAAATGCTTCACTGTCACTATTTCGTTATAGTTTACGCGTGTACGCTGTTTGTGTTCTAATAAGCTTTTGCCTCGATCACGTATAGATTTTTGCAACGTTTTACATCTGGCGCAATACAAAAAGAACAAGAAAGAATTCAACTCTCCGAAAAACGATTTGGAGTGCTTTATATTTCTATAATGCTAATGGCGGCAAGTGTAATTTCATAGCATCGAATAGACGATTCTTATTAAGATCTAAAGCTCAGTTGCAATAAGTAAGTTTGACCATCACTAAACTTTAACCTTGTCAACACCATACTTTTTGCATATCGATTGTGTGGTGATCAGGTAATCAGTTAAAGTTATGCTGGTTAAGAGTTAAGGTGCTTGATGTAACTTGAGAATCATAGTTCGCAACATGTACTTGGCCTTCTGTTACATATTATTCATAAAATTTCTTTTGTGCTGCCTCGGTGGCGCAGTTGTACCTACTACGTATGATTGCAAAGCTGAGGTCTCGGGTTCGAGTCCCGGGTCGGGCGAAGTGATGTTGGATTTTTCTATTCATTATCAGCCTGGAGTCGGGAATTTGTGCCCGATATGGCGATAGGTTCGCCCCCTATCACATCGTGGGACGGAAACGGTTGCATCTTTGCCTACCCCTTCCGGGAAAAAGGCGTGAGTTTATGTATGTATGTATGTAATTTCTTTTGTATTAGCTGTAAGCTTATGAATGTAAAAATAAAATAAAATTAAACATGCGCATATTATCACCTGCAATAGATTTGAAATCAACATAGTCTATGCGTCCGAAGGTCCCGTAAAGTATTTTGAACCCACTTTACAATGAAGTGTTTTAATAGGTTGATAAAATTAATGATTGTTTTTAAATACAAAGCAATAAATTGATTGATAAGTTACTTAATTCTTGTCGTATAACTGAGCAATTTAATAATTATCAAATCGTTTAGGAACGGTTCAATCAGTTTCTGAATTAAAGTTTAATCTTTGTCTTCGGCTCGTAAATTTTCGTCATGTTAATGCTCTTTGGTAGTTTTTGCTCTTTTTAGTCTATTTGTGAACCAATTATTTTTGTCACGTGATAAGTTTTTGTCGCGCCAATGCATTTAAAAGCTCTTTTATTTATTTTATCTTTCTGACCTTGACATTTTTCTAAAATAAAAATAAGATTATATTTAAACCTTTATTATTATGATATGATTGGCACATACAAGTTTAAGTCGCAATAATGCTGTATTGTGATCTAAAAATAATAATTGTTCGCCGCAATCGGCATTTAATAAAACTGGTGAAGGTACTTAATTTTTTCAATATATACAGATAAAAAAACGGGATTGTGGTTTAAACCTCTGAAATTTATGACTTACATATACATATGTACACACTTGTATCTCCGAGTAGGCGAGCAGAGGTGTCACTTTTGGGTTTTGTTACATAAACATTTCCCGAGCTTATCCTGCTAGATATGATAAAGGGCGAACTGATCTAAACTTGGGCAACACATTCGAGATTTCTCAAATTGCAAAGTTAAGGCTACTCGTACGATATTAATTCTCAAATTAGAAACTTAAAACAGTGAAGTGCCTGACCGGGGAATCGATCGCATGAGCGTCCTGTTTATAGCTCACACAGGTTGCCGAAAGATAAATCTGGCGACTATGTATTTTGTTTAGTTATTTTTACAGTATAGGTATAAAGAATAACGATTGGCATATTTGACTCTAAGGTCATCCCTGATCATATAAATACCTAAAACGTTTGTGGGTTGTAGGAACGATTCAGGGCCTTTTACATTGGATTGAGAAAGAGAGGGAAAGGAGAGGAGTGAAGAGAACGAGTTGAATGGACCTTCGTCAAATTAATTAAATGCATAGATACATCAATTAAAGTGATCGAATCAAAAATAACTTTCATGCTTAGTTTTGGAATTACAGTTTCGGAAGACAGATAAACAACAAGATAATTCAGTTTGATTTTCATTAAGATAAAAGTTTAAATCAGGGTTTATTTAACGTCTAATCTATTTTGAAATAACTATTTTTAATACTAATTTGTGCTTTTAGTTTTATTCTGCATACTTACTTGTTTCTTGCCACAATACTTATGGCACAGCGGAGATACCACCAGGAATTACTGCTTTTGGCATTTAGGTACCACCAGTTATTTCTGCCTTTGCAGTTTAAAAGCATGTTAATATATGTTGCAGGTGCTTCTTCTATGTGTGTTGTGTGTGTACGCTGGCAGCGTGGCCGGCGGAGCTGTGCACTGGCCTGGCGCCACCGTGGCGTTCTCAGCGCCACTAGTTAACACTGTCTTCCCAGGGACCACGAAAGCCTTTGGTTACTCTACCACCCAGTACATTAATGCGGTGAGATATAGACATTGTTAACAATATTTTGAAACTAATCAAATAATGTGTTTATTATTTCCTAGTTGTTTAATTAATAACAATGTTAACAACAATAACTTATATTCTACCGATAGATGAGACACGTCAAAGAAATATAGTGCCCCCGTATTTTAAAAGCACACTGCAATATTACATCACGTACCTGGTATTTTATTAAAATATTGTAACTTCAGACGATTTGCTTTCGGTTTGACAGCGAAACATTCATTTATTACTTTTAAACGTATGCGATAAGGCATACTGCACTGTTACTGTTACGAAGCAAACTAATTCATGTGTGGTGCATGCACCGCAAGTAGGTGGGACACATTTTTTGTAATGAATGTCTTATCTAGTGTAACATTGATATCGATGCTTAACAATTTTTTTTTTGAGTACAATATTGTGTTTTATTTTTCTGGGAATTGAATGATTTATGTAGAAAATTTGTGATTTTTGTTGTTACAGTTGCCAGTGGGGTACAGTCCCCAGTTCGCATTCCAATTTCCACAAGCCAGTGGAATTTCCGCATTACACACGTCATTCTATCCAGTGCCTGGTGCATCCTACTACCCGGCTAGCGTGTTCTACCCTACCGTGGGGAATGTCTCGCCTATTGTACCGGGAGCACCTCCTGCACCAGACAGCCCACCATCTGCACCCAGTGCTCCTCCAGCTCCAGGTGTTCCGGCGCCACCTCAAGAGCAGCCTGCTGGCGACGCCGACTCAACTGTTATAGACGCCGCCGATGCTGCACCTCAAACACAACAGCAGCCTCAAGAAGCTCCCCCGCAACCTCAAACAGGGGCTATTCCCCCCGCGAGCACTTTCCCCAGCTTCCCCTCACTTCCACAATTTCCTCAGGGAACTTTCCCCCAAATCCCCCAGTTTCCACAAGGATCAGAGCCAATTTTCCCGCAACTACCTCAGCTGCCGCAGGGATCCAATCCGATTTTCCCTCAGATTCCTCAGATACCCCAAGGCTCTGTGCCGTCGCTGCCGCAGTTCCCCCAGCTACCAACAAATCCTAGTAGCCAGTCGCCATCGCCGTCACCTCCACCGAGTTTTCCTGCCGCGGATGGCGGTGACAAGGGACTTAACGATGAGGATACCATAGCTGTAGAATCAGCCTAAATTATAATACTCTTACAAATTCTTTGGTTACTTTCAACTTTCAAGCATTCCTGTTGATCGCTCAAAATACAGTTAGCATTTTGTTTTTTTTCTCAAATAATTTGTACATACTCACGGCCCATTTTGTAGTATAAGACAGATATGTTTCAATTTTTCTGTGAATAAAATTTACGAACATTTTTCCGTCGATTAATTATATTATAAGTAATATGTATGTGATTCGTATAAGTATATCGGTTATTACTGTGTATTGATGCATATTAATAAATAATAGTTTAAAAAAACTAAAAAAAAACGCTTTTATAGAAAATCCAACTAAAAAATAGAAAATAAATTTTAATAAATTTGAATTAAAAATAGTGTAAGACATATGATTTAACGTAAAAAAAGCGTGAGGTGCTTTTCAGGATATTATCAAAATAACCCTTCTAGTCATATCTGTTCATAAAATATTTAGAACTATTGATACCATCCAACACACGCTTTTTTAAAATAAAATCATTTTTTCTTACTCTATTTTTAATTCAAAGTTATTAAAATTTATTTTCAATTTTTTTGTTGGATTTTCTATTAAAGTGTATTTTTTTAGTTTTTTTAAACTATTATTTATCTTTCATTTTTTAGTTTAAAATATTGAATTGTCATCGGTCCTTAATAAGAATGCCAACTTTTGAGTTAATCCGACGTTTTGAAGGGGGTCAAAATCATGTTCAAAGATTCCGTTACATACTAACATATATTATACGTCTGAAGCTAATAAAAGCGTATTAAAAATAGTAATCAACAAAGCTCCCTACGTGAAGAAGAACTTTTGGGAAATGTTACGAATAAGCGTCGTTTTATTATTTATATAGTAATAAACCAGTTTTAATATAGTCTTATCTATTTTATTGTTTGTTCTTATAATTTAAAACTTTTATAATAGGCATCGCCGTATAAGCGCACCAATACGCAATTCCTTTAAAATCCTTGACATTACTTTCTCCAAAAGCCAGGCTTTCGTTCTGTAACCCAAGTAGCAAAGTCTTTGTCCGATGTATTTTTTCCATTGAGTCCCAATCCAAAGTAGAATAGGTAAGGAAACCATTCTGTGCTGAAACTAATAGTGATGTTGTAGCCACCCACACCTTCGATAACTGGTGTGGACAATCGATTGGGCATCGCGAGCCGGACACACACGATTGTACATTCAATACCCGCCGATATCTAAAACACGAAACAATGGTTAATGTCTGTATTGTATCCACAAGCTTACTCTTTACAGATTACATATCATGAAAAGATTACAAAAGAATTACGCTACACAACTTTACGAAACTACACTACACAACTTACTCAACAAATCAAAAATCATCTTGGTCGCATAATATGATAGGTCCATTTTATGGAACTGCAATATGAAAGACTGGATATTTTGCGATACTGCCAAACCTTCCATTATGAAATTGTGGGATTGGTAAACTTGGAGCTCGGCTATTCGTGTCATTTTTTAAGTTTTATAACTAAGATACTTTTATGGTCTTATCAGTCTTAGCTGGTTTCTACATGGAATGTTTATGATGGGATCCTTGTCAAACATAAGATATTCTTCTTGAAATTCTCTTCAATAAAGCAGTAAAAAATATAAACTAGACATCCATACCTTCATTATGATGCTAAGTTTAGACGGAGGGTCAGTATTCACCGTGAATTTCTCAGAATAAAAGAACACTGCGGCGCGTTGCTTCTTCAAACTTTTGAAACAATTGTCACCCGTAACATACGTTCGTGACCTCCAACCTTTCTTCATCACCTTTCTTCTTCTTAAGTATCCTCCATGAACGCTTTGTCCTGAAATTTTAATATGAAAACTATTTAATATTCATAAATCATAAGCCTTTGTTTTCCTATTTATACTACTACAAACTATACGAAATATATTCAAAGACATAAATATATGGGAACGTACTGAAGAACTGGGCATATTTATTAAAAATCCTTACTAGCTCCACCATCAACCAGCATGAAGTTGTTTGAATAAGGCAACGGGAGTTTGTTGGCTGTGACGACATTGATGATCCAAGTGGTATAAGGATATATGTCGATGTACAAAGGAGACTCGCTGATGAGGCGGCGGCGCATGGACTGGCGCGAGCAGGGCGCTCCGCCGGCGGCTATACCGATCAGTTCGAACGAGCCCTCAGCATTGTGGCTCACTATCGGGGCCCCTGGACGCACTCCACACCCTGAACTGCAGAGCACGTGGGTCACACCTTCACTTCCTGCTTTCTGTTGGAATTATTGCATAGATATAGAAAGGGGTTCGACAATATACTAAGGCCTAGCAGCATCAACTGACTTTGAGCGTAACTTTAATTTTGATGCCATTGCCCATTTGAAATGCCAACTGGTTAAAGTTAAAGTTAAGGCCAAAGTTAGTACATGGGCCTACATAATTTACATTTTACTAGGAGACACGGCCTTCATTTCCAGAAGGCCTTCTTGATAGATACCAACACTTAGTCTATTTCTGCTTCTTCTGATATAAAGGTCATAGAAATAAGTTAAACCACTGGGCGTTAAAATACAAATTCTTAGTAGTGCTTGATAGTTATAAGATGTGAGTTCTGTTGCCCCTGTTTATAGCCAGGCGTGAATCTTACTGTCAGACGAGGAAACAGTTCATTTCGCCGTTAAATTGATTTATTCATATAAAATTGTCTTACCAATTACATACCAAGAACTAAAAAATTTAATATGTATTAAGGATACAAAAAACAGATATGAATTTAAATTAAAGGTTAGCTCGTTATGACCATAAATGAATGGATATTACTAATGTTTTAATGAATATTTTAATAACTACTTATCAAATAGTAAAAACATTTGAATGTGAATTATATACCCAATGCAAATTAAAAAGTTGTGATTTAAGGTTTCTTTCAAAGATAAAACAAGATGAGTTTTTACTTATCACCTTATATGGAAGTTCAAAACAATTTATTAGGAACTCCTAAAGGAACAAATTTTTAACAAGGATTTTAATAGTACTTATCCATAATCTACAATAGTTACTTTAATTTACCGATTTCATCCGATGTCGTCTGCATTCTTTGTGTGTGTACATTTTTAACGTCTTCTTGCCCATTTTTTCTGTATCAAAGTCTCTTGGAACCGCTGTTTTAAAATTAACAAATATCGTTAAGCAGATATTGGACAAATGCCTATTTTACATTAAAATATTGAAATACGTACTGCTTATGTAGTCTACCATGAAGACAATTTTCGTTTTTCTCTTTCTCATTCTTTCCACAAGCGATGGTAAACATATTGGTACCATGTAAACTGAAATATAAAAGTTTTTAAAAGTTACCGGTACAAAATAAGTAAATAATTTAACCTTGTTTGAATATTTTTTTATTTTTACAAAAGATAGTGTCACTATGAGTGCGTCGAAATGTATACAAGTTAATTTAAGCAGCTTATCTTGGCATTTATCAGAAGTTTTTTTAATTCATTTTGGTAACTTCATAACAGGAAGTCACTGGTGAAAATGCGTCTCCCCTACTTCTTTTTCTTTAATCTTTAAGTCGATGTTTGCATCTAATTAAAGATCTGATGAAGATTTCGTCCAGCGACTTCTATTACCATTAAAAGGTCGCCTATTATAGGTACTATTACGTGAATATATTTTTCTAGTGTTTATTGAAGGAGCGTTCATAGTCCGTAATACAACCTTGCTCAAGTATAAAAACGAAGCTTAAGGCCTTGCTATTTGCGTTTTCCGTCCTGCTAGTGTAACTGGGCAACGTCTTATTTATTATTGGACGCCAGGTATAATAATTCTTCAAGTTGAACCAGTAATTTATGTATCAAGTACAAGTGGCATTTAAAAATGTATAAAATATAATTATTTACATGACTTCATCGGGCGAAGTAATTTAACCAGTGCCAGGCTGTTTCCGACACCGAACCTGCAAAAATATGGAGTATAAAAAGTATGAAATTAATGTAGTTCTGCTTAAAGTAATAAAAGTCATTTTCGTTTTTGGCACCTGGAATTATTGTTATTAAGATTTTTGAAATCGGTGTAATATTGTTACTACTCCTATAGATTTGTCCAAGTGCATAAATCATCTTAATATATTATATACACAATTATAATGATTCTATTTAATTACAGTTGTTGTTGCAATAATCTCATTACAGTATTGGTCAACAAATAAAAAGGCTCTAGGTTCGATTCCCAGATTAGGCAACTCACTTGGGGTGAGTATTTGGTTTGAAAAGTCTCTTATGACTCGCGGCTGAAATTGTGAAGTAGAAGGCGGAATAAAAATAATATAAAGTATTGGAATATCACCTGGAATATTCAGGATGCGGAGTGATATCCGTAAACGGTACTTCGATGTATGCTCGTGGACACTGCACGCCCATTTTGATCTGCAATTTCGTCAACCCACAATCTTCTTCATCGCGTTCGTAATCGCCAAATATAATGTTACCACTGAAAAATGTTTACGCAAAATATATCAGCTGTCTGATGATACTTAAAATCTATGGCTATTGTTATCACAGATTATTTCCATAATGTACTACTTATAATTTTATCAATGGTCGAATTCAATCAATTAAAACTAAATTGTTATTCCATTGCTGGTTGAATGTCTTTTCTTCCAAAAATCACCCTGCATAATATTCAGGTCATTTGATTTACTCGCATCTGGGTAGTTTCTTTACCGGTTTGTAGGTAATTTAGGTTCTAACTACATCATCAACTCATGCAAATTCCATGGGCAATAAGAGATTATGTTAGAACAACGAGTAACATGAAAGTGGTTCTATTTTGTACATGAAAAATAAGAAAAGAAGATAAAAAGCACTTACAGTTTATAATTTTTGGGCAGCCTTAGCATATCAGTAGCTGTCCCAACAACGTATTGTTTTTGTATAAGAACTACCCGCGGCGCTTTACTGTGATGAGGCAGCCCAGTAGTGACTGAAATTCAAATATCTAATTATGACAAATTAGGGTAAACTATCCAGTAGATGACACCTTAAGGGTTTATTAGTATGTGTATAGACATAGTTTGGTATGAAATCATCTTACAGGGAGTTTCTACTTGGTAATAGTTGCGCAAATTATTACACTTTCAGAATATGACAAGATTTGTATAAATAAAACTGATGCGTATTTTTATATATTTTTTAATAAAATGAAGGTAGTAACCTAGTAGTTGACACCTAGTAAAAACAAAAATATTTAGTAGTTGACACTTGTTATTTTCAGTAGTTGACATAGTATGTTTAAATTAAGATGTACACAAAAATGAAATGTTATTAGATACAACTGACTGAACCTATATACTTATGTATTTGTAAACTTAAAAATATATACCTATATTTATACATACTGACAGCTGGAAATGAGCTATCCTGTTTAGTATCAATATTCAGTAATTTTATATCAGTCATTTAATAGTTCCATAAATATTCTAGTTCGGGAACCGAGTATACATTTCTTGTCTGACTCATTTTTAATGGCTCGTCAATATGGAACAACACATATTCCCATTCATAGTCCAATTGATCCACTTTTTCAGGCCATTTCCAAAGTCTCCCACATTTCTGCATTGACGAAATAGTAGCAGCTGTTTTAGTAACATGAGTAATTACCCCCGGAAACAACTCTTCTTCGTAAGAAAATACTACATACTCTCCTAATTTTCTCTGTACTGGTTTTTTAAGTTTTTTTTTTTTAATGTTTTCTCTATCACTTTCATTTTCAGACTCACTTTCACTGTCAGCAAAAACACCATCCACATTTGAATCAGAACTATCGTCAAAATTAAGCATCCTCTTTTCAGTGTTTTTCTTACGCTTCTGAATGTTCTCTTTTTTTGTTTTCTCATTTTCTTCTCTTTTCTTTTGTCTTTTGGCAGCACGTTCCATTTTTAATTTTTCTAATTCTTCCTTTTTTGCTAACTTCTTTTTAAAATATTCTTGACACAAGTGTCCCGAAACTATAGAAGGCATTCTTTCTTTTATGGATCGTTTTCTGTCTGGTTCCTCTTTATTTTTCTTATAATAAAAATGTCTTTTAAAGGGGCTGGGGATTTCCGCAGACACTGAAGTTTCTATGGTTTCGTTATTGCACTCGCTAATGGCACCAGAAGCGAGCGGTAGAGCATCAGGGGCAAAGGGGCTAGGGAAAACCGCGGGCGCTGAAGAAGGTCCAGCTTGGCAAATGGCACCAGAAGCGAGCGGTAGAGCATCAGGGGCAAAGGGGCTAGGGAAAACCGCGGGCGCTGAAGAAGGTCCAGCTTGGCAAATGGCACCAGAAGCGAGCGGTAGAGCATCAGGGGCAAAGGGGCTAGGGAAAACCGCGGGCGCTGAAGAAGGTCCAGCTTGGCAAAGGTTCATATTATTTTCAAAATATGATTCAAAAATCGTAGGAGAGTTGTTTTTAGATGGCCGGTTGTTATGTGCTGTGCTTTGGTTTTGCCACTCGTTATTGCCACCAGAAGCGAGCGGTATAATGTTAAATAAAATATTTGTATCTTCACTGTTTTCTGCGGTAGGCTCAGGGATAACAACAGATGAATTTGTCAAACCGTTTTCTATTTCTGATTTTGTACTTTGCCACAGTTCAAACAGTGAGATATCTTTTTCGTCTAACTCATTTTTATCTCCGTTGCAAAATATAATGAGCTTGCTTTGGGGAATACTTTGATTGAGAAACCGAAGCCCTTCTTCTAAAAATCTTCTACGTCCCTCAACATTTGTGACTTGATTATGAAGGTGTTCATTGTTTAATGGAACAGTGACTATTTCCGGGTGCCACGGAAATAGCCCACATTTTCTAAAACCATTTTCGAAGATTATCGCGTTCAGTGTAGTGTCGATAACTTCTTTCAGAAGTTTTGGAAAATCTTTTTTCTTTAAGATTGGAGCTTCCAAATTAGATATTCTCCATTCGTGTACCCTCTTTTTCCAATGCTCTTTCAGAGTTCTGAATACAGCAACATCCATTGGCTGTAATAGGTGTGTTGCATTAGGGTACAGGGCAATGAGGATGATGCCATTTTTTTCGCAAAACTGACTCACTTGTAGACTTAGATGAGACGCATGCCCGTCCACGAAAAGAATGACCGGCAAAGGAATACTTTCTTTCTTCAGCCAAGGATGAAAAATGTCGGCAATAAATTCGAAGAACGCCTCGCAAGTCATCCAACCAGAATCTGTTTTTCCCAGACCCCATTCTGGAGGAAAATTCTGCGCAATTTCTTGTGGGATTCTTTTATATTTAAACAAAATTGTTGGAGGAGGTATAGCACCAGATGCGCTACCTGTGATAAGGACGGTTAGGCATTCTTTCTCATCTGGATTAACTTGCTGATATACTGTCTTGTCCCCTTTTTGTGCTAAAACTTTACCACCCTTCGGATTTAAAAAAAAAGCAGTTTCATCTGTATTAAAGATCCTTCTAGGATCTTGTAAAACGTCTTTTTGTTGAGTCTGATCCAAAAATGTCTCTACTTCTTTAAACCAATTTAAAATGTTCTCCTTGGATATAACAGCTCTTGATCTTGTAAGGTTTTGAGACATACGAACACTTATTCCAGGATTCCTCTTCATGAATCCTTTCATCCACGATTTTCCTGGGCAATTGTCTTTAAACGGGTTCGGCCTTTTTAATTCTGTTAATAGACGCTGCACACTAAAGACAACCTCCTTCATAGTGACGGGAAATCCTGCACGGGCCATTTCAAAAATCCAATCTACAATGGTTTTTTCCTCTGTTCTACTCAATACGGCTGGTGGCCCCATTTTTCGGTCAATTGGATGTTTTCCTTCAACCTTGTACTTTAGTGTAATCCTTGGTACGTTAAATTTTTTTGCAGCAGTCTTATAAGGAGTTTTATGTAAACGCACATCTTCTACCGCTGCTTCCATAGCCTCTTGTGTATAATTCCTAAAATTTCCTTTTGTCGGTGGCATCTACAAAACGAAAGAAAAATAATTCGATAGTTGACACCTAAATCTCTAATAGTTGACACCTGCTGTCAACTACTGAACAAAATGGTTTTAAATTATTTTAGAAGATATAATAGAGTAATTTAATGTATAAGCAGCAAGATGACACATAAATTATACGATATTAATAAATTTCAAGAAAATCCATTAGTTGACAGCACATGTCAACTACTCAATCTTAAGTCGTTTTAAGGATCAGTAAATGACATGACCCCTTATTTATATTTTTTTTTTATTGTTTGTCATGTTAAATGACATGCATTCACACTTCAGACTCTAATATAAAGGATACAATTAATATTTATTCATAATTATAAAAGATTACGTACCTTTCCAATATTAATCTTTCGGCTTGCTCTTAACAAATTGCACACGAAAATAACAATAAATATGGCGCGAAACAACCGGCTATCATGGATCGAACGCTGTGACTAGCGATGACGTTAAAACGCCACGATAGTTTTTGTTGGTGCCGCTAGATGTCTATACTATATCATAAACACAATGTCTATCTTTGGCTACTTGTTTTATTCTTGTTATTTTATTTTCTTCGTCAAAGTGTCAACTATTGATGCAGTGTCAATTACTGGTGGTTTTACCTTAACTACATTTAAAGTATTTTTTTTAAGTGGGTAAAGCCTACCATCGGCGGATAGGTTGAGCAGACAACTCTTGTTGGGTTCGAGACCGCTCTTAGGTCAACAGACATCTTATATACGACAGACCGACGACTTAAAGAAGGTATGCATGGGCTGTACAATACCAGGACGGATGGCAGTCTCTTGGAGAGACCTATAGCAATAGACTGTGATACGCTAGAGACTTTTCCGCCAATACACAGCAACTCTTGGCAGCCGTGATCAACAGTGGCAAGCAAAGAATTGGCACCGAACTCCGGAGTTTGAGGAATTTCTTAGGGACACAAGTATGTCTTTAACCCGCATCGAAATTATTTTGAGTTATTGCCTTCCAAAAAATGTTTCAAAGTAATGTACTCGTGGCTCGTACCGTGTATGTACTGGACGAATCCCAGCCATGTGAATGTGTGTTCCTTGAGAATGCCGTCAGCTGGTTTCAAATTGAAGTCGTCGTGGCAGTTGGAGAAGTCCCTTATCATACACAGTGTGACTCTGATGAATACTGTTGACAACATTATCAAAGTGAAATATGCAGAGCTATATTACTATTACGCATTTTACCTATTAAATTTCAGATAGTCAAAAGCTGTATTAGTTATACTACCAGCCGGGCCAAGTTTTCTAGATTTACGAGATTGTTGAGACGCCTCTTATATGCCATTCAAATTTTAAACCCATACAAAAAAAGAAAAAAAAAACAAGTGGTCTTGCGGCACTGGTCCATTTCTGCCTCGTTGGGCTATTGTCTGGTAGTGGCCTTAGGGCGAAACTGGCATTAATTGTCTTTAAAACTTCAAACAATCTATAGGTTTGCCGCATAATGGTATCAGTTGCTTGCAATCAATACGAGTGTAACGAAACATGGTGGATGAAATTCTTTAATTGGTTTATTAAATGTTATTTTTATAATTAATTGGAACAACGTGACCGACAAGAATATTTTGAGAAAACAATACTTGACAAACAAAACAAATCATACCCATAACCATTTAAAGAAAATTACTTTTTACAAAAAAAGTTGTTGAAAACTTACTTGCGAAATAAAATATAGGCAAACAGCCGATGTCCATGTTGCTGTAACGATCTGTTGCCTTTCATACGCTTCGTAATGCGCGAGTGTCGATAGCAGTCATCAGGATTGTTTACAAAACAAACAAAGGAATTAATCAATATTTTTTATTTGTGTAGTGTTTTAGTACACGCACATTCCAAGATGTAGATTGCAGGTATAAGGGAATAATTATGTTCAGCATAAAATTATTCAAAATTTAATCTCTTGTATCTAATTATATCATTAAAAATCTTTTGTGGATGGTGGGACTAAATAACTAATAGTGATTTTTACTTCTCATTCACTCTCAGTTGAAACATTTTAACCTAATATACATTTGTGAATCAGCGCAGGACAACATTGTACAAAAACACATAATTATAAATTAACATAATCCATCTATGTATGTAATATGAAACATAATGAATACACGGTTAGTCATAAAGGGTATCTATATAAAGCTGAAAGGGGGATATTAATAATAATAATCAACTTTTACTATGGGGCCAAACCTGGTATCGCGAAAAAATCCGTATGTAAAATTTTGCAGATTCTAACTACTTATATTTAAAATTATTCCATGAGCAAATTATCGATTTACATTGCTTAATTTTGTTAATCATAATCAAAATGATATATATACATTTTGCAGATTTAAAGGGTTATAATTAGTCTAGACTAATTAATTATATCAATGTAAATCGATAATTTGCTAATAGGCTGATTTGAAACAATATATTGAATCCTCCGATAGAAAAAGTCTATTAATGAAAATAGTCGTTATTTTACGTTTTAGTCAACACTGGTTATAGGAGAGGATTTATAAAGTAAAATCAAAAGAAATGTAGTTGTTTTATCGTTTATGAGAGAGTTGGCACAATGCACATGGCATTCAATAGTTGTTAGTTAGCACGCTCTCGTTGACATGACCATGGCGTGTTCCGCAATATCCCTGAATGATAAAGCAACGTCCGGTAAAACTTGCATTAAGAGCGAATTTCTATTCAGATTTATAACTAAGTCTTCTTTAAAATCATATAATATTCAAAGTTATATAATTTGTGGATGATAAAACTGTAGTACAAAGAATACTGGCAAGTTTAACTTTTCCTTCAAATAGAATTCGTGTATTTGAAACTTTTCAGCTGTGTTGAGTACCATCCATTGTATGTATCCTTGACAATAATACAGAGGTATACGACTTTTCAAGAACTGATACTTGAAAGGGACGTACGCTTTCAGAAGTATGCATTGAAGACTTAATCGTATAGAGTGCTTGCTAATAATTACCTGAAACAAAAAGAAAAAACAATTTACTTACATTATTATCTGGAAGTTTGAACAACTGCAGTTTTATGATAATAAACTTTGCCAAACCATTTCATGTGCCAACAAAGTAATAAATAATCTAGCTCATATTTCCGTCCCACTGCAGGGGCACGGGCCTCTTCCATAATTGAAAGTCCGACTGAGAAGATAGAATTAAAACCTCTCAATGTCAATTTTTTTTTCCTTCTAAAATAACATACTATACTTCATTCAACGATATGTAGACTTACTGATTTACTTTAAATGTTATTTATCAACAATTTTTTAAATACTTATGAAGCTACATACATGCATATACATAGCTTGGGTACTTTCCCACGAGGGTAAGGAGATATTAACTTCTTTGCGGAAAAAACGGGACGCTATTGCGTCTGGTGGACAATAACCGAACTTATATGTGCTATGAAGATACGCTGAAATAAAGATTTATTACACAAATTAATTTTACAAATTATTTATCAATTTTCTACTTGAAACACATGCAACATTACATATGCAACTTACACGAAGATTCGAATGATCAAAAAATATATAAATATTGTCAAAAATGTTCAAACAATTGTCTTTCACTGTGTGTTTGCGATGAGTTTTTCAAACTGTCTGGACAGCCACCCACCCCCTTAACTACCCACGTCCCACTTAATCAGTACATTTAAGCCGGACTTTGGTAGTTAAGTGCAAAATAATATTTAAGTGGCGTTTGAGTACTCGGGCGTTAGTGTTGTAAATGTTCCATGGGTGGCAGTAGTCACATAGCCATCAGATAAACCGTTTTTCTTTTTCTTAACCTAATGCATTAAAAAATATTGAATCTTGCAGACATTAACGGCCTTATTCCTATACCGATTTAAAACCTATTTTAGTTATCGATTGTTTTGTCCCTTTCGAATGTCTTTAGAATCCAGTTTGAGCGAAGAAGACAAAACATTCGATAGCTAAAATAGGTTTTAAATCTGTCTGTGAATAGCGCCGTAAGTCGTTCTGTCATCGAGGATGTTTCAGTTGCAGCATATAATATCGTATTTAATATTTAACACGGACAATCCTATTTACTTACTTCGTGGTAAATCGTCATCAGGTGGTGCAAACTTTTTTTGTTTTGGAAAATATCCTCGTAGCGCATACGCTGCTTGATTCGCCGGTATAGCTTTCCACGCTTCACTCCCAACAACTAGATTAAATATAATTAAGAATACATAATTATTTTAATTTACAGTAAAACGGTTTCATTGTCTTAATACGTTGTTTAATATCTCAAACTGAAGAGGGTACTGTTTATTAAAAGCACGTTTAATAAGCTTATATTCGTTTTTTTTTTAATTGTATTACCTATTTTTTACATTTTATACGTATTTAAAACAATACATTCGACAGCCTCCATGGCGCAATTGGTTAGACGTCGGCTGTAAAACGAGAGTCCGTAAGTTCGATTCCCGCACCGAGACAAATGTTTGTAATCAAGAGGCATTTATATCGGGTCTGGGTGTTTATGAGACTGAAAAGTCTCTCGCAGTTTCTGATACGACACGTTTCGCGACACAAGACTTAATTGATCTTAGTGTGTGGTCAGGACTTTGTGTGTGGCGGTTAGTTTTAATTTGTTTTATTAAACTTGAATAGACTGTTTATTATGCAACAATAGTAGATACTAGATACTCACCAAATAGAAGAAAAGCCAGATGAATTGAAGTCACCACTTTGAAGAAAATGTTATTTGCGTTTATCGTACGTATCATCCTGTTTAATTGCTGCTTTATGTTTGAATCATGTGTGCATTAGCGGTGATTTTTAAATGGCTAGTGTTGTTTATTTATTTTTGTAGTAACAGGAATACGCGAGTTCGTCTATTTGCAAACATCCTTAATGTGCACGCGTAGAACTAAAGTGACAATAATTTTGGAGAAAAATAAAACGTATGAGTCTTACATCATAATTATTTATTGATACAATATACAAATTATCATACTTTTAAATCATATTTTCACACAAATATTGTATACAAGTTGTGTTTGAAGAAAATATTTTTAGAGCGAAGAATAATGGAAGGATTTTTAGATATTAAATAATGTTTAATTTAGTAAAAATTATAAATTACTTTTAAATTCTATGAATATGAGGTTAGTCGGATATGATTAACTAACTAGCGTCGTCGTGATGCTTTTTTGATTATATTAAGGAGTCTATGTGTATATTATGTTGATAATTATAATACTTACTTGTATGTACGTACCGATCATATATCTAGAATTACTTTATTTAACTACATGTTAAAATTCATATAGTAGGTTATTACTAGTATCTACGTTAATAATTTTTAAGTTGTGCTTATGCTAGTAATACTGTTTCTAGACGAACACTGACGGACCTGTGGCGCCACAAGGGTCACCCATAAATTTCGCGTCGAAGGATCACAAATAATAAAATATATGAAAAGCACGAATCCTTGCAATGTCGACGTCAAACAAAATAAGTAGGAAAACAACAAGTTGTTAGAAAATGAAAATATTCCAAACACCCATGTTAGACCCATCAAGAAAAAAAGAAATATAGATAATCTAAGTTGGGCAGCGACTAGGTCCATATCAGTGTCTTTCATTTTTTCCTCGGGTTTGCGAGATATAGAGTGTAGAATCAATATGAAGAGAATTACATTTATGGCCAATATGACACACACAGGAACCCAAATGCCCAGGACTGCGTATATTCCATTTGGATAGCATATATTGGTATTAGTTGATGAGTTGGGTATGTAATTTTTAATATCGATTGATAAAATGATTAGTACGGGTATAATAGGGGTACCCCAACCTATCAATGCGAATTTGATCATAAATCTTGATGGTCTTTGTATACCTAGCACCCTCACGTATCTTACAAACTGAAGTGTCGCTGTTATTAACATCCACATAAAACTTGCGAGTATCGAATAATGTAACAGAGCTCCCAATGCTATACACAGATTGGTCATGTGAGGAGCCACAATATACGTACCGTCTTCTTCTATAAATATAGAATATTCTAAACTGAAAACTGTAATCAAAAGCAAAGGTAAAGCTATCGCCGTAGATAACTGTAAAAGTACTTTGGTGCTCGCCTTTTTTCTCCAGTTTGCAAATATTAATGCTGTTATCCACATTGAAATAATGCCGCCTAGAGACAGGAAACTGCCAACTAAGGTGATTATATTTAAAGCTTTCCTATGGTGTTTATTGATTTCATTAATATTATCAGTGATACCTGGTAGTATTAATAGGTGTCCAAAATGTGTAAGGTGATAACACTTACAAACTGTCATGTTTTTAAAATTTTTCACCAAGTAGCAACCTTGATTCTTCCAAAATCCGGGAATACGACTCGATTCCCGAAGTTGGAACTCCCAATAACCGCAAAACGTTTGATGATTTGTGTAATTTAAATCTCTAAAAATGATTGGTATGGCTTGCTCAAAGTTTGAAACATAACCAGGAATTGTTATACCCATAATACGACTGTTGACAACGTGAATATTATTGGCCAGCTCCTGAAAAACAACATTATTGTGGAATATGTTTATTATAATATGAATGTCGTCTGCGTCTATTACTTTATCATCACTGTCGTTACTGTTTAATTTCAAACTATTAAAAACATCTGTCGGTATCCACGCAGCGGTTTCTAAATTTTCTATTGATAGGACTTCTTCCAATGTTGTATTCATATTGAGGGGCATTATTTTCATTTTATTAAATGTATCATTTGGGTCATTAGTACAAATTGCTATTCCAGTTATGTTATTGAACCTAGGGTATGAAACTTGAACAATAAATTTTGGTTTTACTACTAATTGGTATGTGTTATTATGGCCACTGCCCTTGTCATCTTCAGAATGCGTAATATTTTTATCAATTATAATTTCTATGATATCGCTCACTGAATTTAATATCACGTTAGTTGAATTCAACGACTGAGCTAGACGCAAATTTTCATTGTCTAAAACTAACAGTCTATCCATTGCCCAAGCAATATTTTCAATATCGCCTAATTCTATAGAAGTTTCATTTTCTTGAATAGTTTGCAAAATTTGTTGAAGAGACATAGACAGATAATAAATATCTGCTGGAATAATAATATCAAGATCCCTCAATACAAAATTTAAACCGTCGGTTAGAAAATTAGTGGTATAGTTAGATGGTACTCGCCTCTTTACAAAATTATACAAAAACGTTGTCGTTTTCGAGGGCTTGTAATTAGGATCACAAACGCCTTCAACACTACCCCAAGTGCTGCCAAGGAGAAAGGAGCCTAGGCACTGTCTTTTTACGGGCAAACCATTGCTCTGTACACAAAATTGTCTTGGTGCTGCTATATGATCTATTGGAGTCAATTCCCAATTAAGAGTAATATAGTCATTTGTTGTAGTTGGCAAGCAATATAGCGAACTGGACATATTAACAAACGTACTGTTATACTTAGGAAGTTCTATTCGCACGATTTCTCTAATATCATTTAAGGTTTCTAGTATATCACACGAGTCATTATTAGTACGGTTATTTAAACGGACATGAATATGGAGTACTATTAACAAATGTTCTATCGTGTATTCTAAAATGTCCATAAAAAGTATTTTTTGCGCATATAAAATTTCTGTCAAGTTATCTATTAAATTAGAAATATCTGGTATATCGTCAAATTCATCTACAGAAATGTATCTTATGACTAGAGAAAATACATGGACTTCATTACCTTGCGGATTTACAATGAGCCTGTCAGTGGTAATCAACGTGAAATTTTGGGTATGGCCTTCGCACCAATATTGAGCAGATCTTTCCGACACTAAATCTACGACATAAACTATCTTGTCCACGTTGTCGTGGTTGGTAAGTTTGTCTTTGACTACTGTTGTTTCTATAATTGGTTTGTCATTAAAATCGATAGTTCGAACAAATCCTTTAGCGTTAGAAAAACAACGAATTCCCTTATCATTCTCGTTATATTTCCATAAGCCTGACGGAGAATATATTGTGAGAAATAATTTGTTTTTGATTTCATCATACTCAAACACTAATTCAGTACTATCGTATATAATATCAGTTTCGCACGCCATGCAAGGTAATTTTGTTGACTTATTCAACAATCCTAAAGCCCCAACATTATTGATAGCGCCTTCCACATATGTGAATCGATTGTTTATGAAATACGATATATTTTCATAATCATATTCAGTATTATTGTACAATTTGAACCAGCACCGCGTGTCATCTGGTAATTTCTTTTTTTCTGCTATTTTCATAAATATGAATCTATATAGAGCATGACTTGAATGATCACTCATGGGCTTGTTACATTTTTGTTCTAAAAAGTTATCAAATGTTGATCCATCAACGGAATCGGATTTCTCAATACCAAAACAGGTACCGTTATCTGACTGAAGTCTGAAAGAATAATACCCTTCGGGGCACGTTGCTGGGTACTGGATATCATTGTTACAGAAACATAGTGTGGGATAAATATTTTTGCAGGTCTCAGTAATAAGAAGTCGCTTTTTTACGTCTAAAAGCAAACAGTTGTTTAAAAAGGATAATTGTGTTCGTAAATAATGACTTGATTGCACATACCGTCCCCAGTTCGGGCCAGGAATAAACCATATTAGAGGATTATAAGCTTTTTGTCTACGACCAGGTAACCAAAAATGTCTTGAGATGTTAGTAGCGATTAGAGATTCCATCAAAGAAGCCACTTCTGCCTCCGATAAATCCGTTATTACCGATGCGCCTCCAGTCGTGAAGCACGGGAAATTCCAAAATGATGGTGCTCCAATTTGGTAGCAAAGGCTATTTTTTTCCTTTGACACTTTGTGGCATCCAGGTGGACAGTCAAAAACATCAAAATTTTTCACGACTTTCAAACACGCCCTCGTTTCATTAAGCGGAGGTATCCATTGCGATCCCGTACAGTTCCTTGTAATTATTGTGTCATTTTGGTAGCACAGAGGATCGGAAACAACATTGCTTGCACGGGGACTTTCGTTCCATTTGACACTTATTCCTCTATTTGAAACCTCAGCAGGACACATCTGTAAATATATTTACATACATACATACATAATACATATAGACAGCCTCCGTGGCGCAGTTGGTTAGACGCCGCCTGTGAAACGAGAGGCCGCGGGTTCGATCCCCGCACCGAAACAAATATTTGTGTGATCCACAGGCATTTGTTTCGGGTCTGGGTGTTTGTGAGACCGAAAAGTCTCTCGTAGTTTCTGATACCCACGACACAAGACTCGATCTTAGTGTGGGGTCAGGACTATGTATGTGACTGTTGGGTGTATTTATTTATTATTTATTATTATAAACTCACGCCTTTTCCCCGAAGGGGTAGGCAAAGGTGCTACCAGGACACCCACGTTCGCTTTGTCTGTTCATTCCCACGGTGTGAGGCGAGCCTATCGCCATATCGGGCACAAATTCCTGACTCCAGGCTGATAATGCATTGGAACATCCAATATAACTTTGCACGACTCGGGATTCGAACCCGAGACCTAAGCTATGCAATCATACCTTAATACAAAAAAAAACAAAATTTAACATTGAATAACTACATAAAATAATTATTTAAATACCTGTAAGCTTCCAGTATGAATATATGATGTTATACATATTAGAACTGGATACATATAAATTTCCATGTCGAGTGACGCGGTAAGTTTAACTCAGAGCTTATGTGCTTACAGTGTTAATATGCGAAGCTTCCATATCAGGTTCACTGCTCGACTGAGATTTGTCGCGGGGTTTACCGAATATTACGACATATTATCTCATACACAGTGTGTTTTATGATAATAATAGTGAAAAAAAATTAAGTTAAAAAAATGTTTATTGAGAAATAATTTAATAATACATTATTTTCATTTCGAAGTTTCTACATAATCTGATAATTATAAAAAATATATACATTATGTATAAAAAAAACAGCCCTTAACTCATCATGAGGCCAATTTATCAGTACTTGAGAGATTAGTGAGAAACCACAGAACGGAAGATGCTTGTAACCTTACTTCTAATTATAAAATCTGATCTATTGTGTATATCAGTAGTATACCGGGTATATCAAGATTGCGACCGAAAACGAAGCCAGGTGGTAGTTTTAGTGGTTACAAACATTATGCAAGTAAAAATTTCGCTAAAACAGTGACAGATATTTCTTAGAATTTTTTAAAAATCATCGTGTTTGGGTGATAAATACCTAGTTTTTGCGAAAATACTAATTTAAACCCTTACGTACCATTGCGTCTTTAAAAATAAAGAGGTGCACATCTTTATTTTAGGAAAACTATGTATATATCACCCAAATATGACAATAAGTAAAAAATTACAAAAATAAAGTTGTCGTTTTATTTTGCGAAATTTTTACTTGCATCGTGTCTGAAGTCACTAAAACTACCACCTGGCTTCGTTTTCGGTCGCGGTCTTGATATACCCTGTATAATTATTAACGCCAGTCTTTCAATTAAGGAAATGAAATATTGAAGTGTGACAAGCAAATCGGCACCGACCAGATAGAAATAAAAATCCAGCAACATCAACGTTGGAAAAATGTTTACATGTATAATAACATCAATTTATATAACTGTGAATCAATATTTATAAACAACAAAATAATCATATCGAGAATGACTATAAAATGTAATCGAGATCTGTTTTTTAGCTAGTCTTCAATTGATTGGAACACGGCGTTACGCTCCGCTTATAAAATGCGAATTGTTCAACACCTTCAATTGTTATTATTGTATTATTCATGTAAGTACTATTTTGGGGTGGCTTATAATTTCACGGTCAGTTTTAATAATATCTACACACATTATATAAGGACATAAAAGCTCCGTTTATATTCGTGTTCTTCGCCGAGCTTATTTACCCTCCAAGTAGCCTCCAAAATGCCTCTCCCAGGTGTGAGGACCAGGCAGCTCTTACGACACGAGTTTTACAATGATGCTATTTATTTCAGCTGCTTTGGTATCCTCCTGGCAATATTTCACATCTCTATCAGATATCAAATTATTGGATTCTCCACCTGAAATAGGTAAGTCCTGGCGTTTGTGTGTGTTAATCTTTACAAATTTAATATTTGTTCGGTCCAGCGAATTGCAACGGGATGATGATGATGATGATGACTTCTATTTTAGCTCACCGTCACAGCCAATATGTATATGGTGATCAATGTAAATTCAAGGACAAGAAGTTTTACGCGCACGTGCATTTAGACCATATGGATGTCCTGGGAAAAATAATAATAAGAGTGAGTAATATTCTCTTTACAAAATAATTCCCTGTCTCTGTCTCTCCTTCTTCAGCCACATGAAGCACACTGCTGAACATACTAAGGCCTCCCCTAAGGACCTCCAATTAATCCCTACCTTGCTAATTTTATTATTTAAGTTAGACATAGTACAGAATAGTGGGCTAAGTCCTAAAGCACTATCAAACGACAAGGCATATACTCAACAGTAGGGCCCTTTTACTGGTATTAATAATAATTATAAATAAACCCAACAGCAACATAAATACGCCCGACCCCACACTAAGATCCAGTCTAGTGTCGTGGGTATCGGAAACTACGAGAGACTTTTCGGTCTGACACCCAGACCCGAAACAAATACCTGTAAATCACACAAGTATTTGTCTCGGTGCGAGGATAGAACCCGCGGCCTCTCGTTTCACAGCTGGCGTCTAAGCAACTGCGCCACGGAGGCTGTCTAAATAAAGTATCTCACAATAAGTTTTTTCTCCGATTTTTGTATTTATAATATATTCATTTGTGTTTTTTGTAGGGATGGATCGACGTAATGAGGATCCCTACCTGCATTATATTGAGGGCTACCTCAAATGCCGAGGACACCTTTAGGAGTACGTCATATCCCTTCCAAATTTGTGTTCCGCGCATCACTTACTGCCATACCCAGAAACGGTTCAAATACTTCTACTACGAATGGTATATTCCTTACCAAATCTACTTTGGTGGTATGAATTGGGATATTTATTTTTATGGCCCTTCCAGTATGGAATGGAGCTAAATAATAATTACTCATACGGAATAAATGTTTTTCTTTAACTGTGTTTTGTGAGTTTTGATTTAAGTTTTACTCCTTCCGTAAAAATGTAATAGGGCGTTCGCTAATACCGTTGAATAAATAACGCCTTGGTGGCGTAGTTGTACTATGGTACGGTTACAACGCTGAAGTCTCGGGTTCGACTCACGATTCGGGAAAAGTGATATTGGATTTTTCCATTCATTATCAACCCGGTGTCAGAAATTTGAGCCCTATGTGGCCATAGGCTCGCCCCCTATCAAATCGGAACACATAAGGCGCAACGTGGGTGGCCTGGTAGCACCTCTGCCTAGCCCTTCTGGGTAAAAGGCGTGTTTTATGCTTATGTAAGTAAATTTCAGTCCTTTCTTCTTACTTCATAGTTTACATCAGTTCTATTTTCAGTCTGGACTCGTGACTGAGTTAAAAAACAATCACCCTGTATATAAAAATATATTAATACACGTGTCATTATCCCTGCTATGTAAAAGTTAGATATCGTATCTTAGATACCTCCATCGATTCTACCTATATATATTGTTAATATTAATACTACTTATCTATGTGGATTATAGCGACAATGGTTGAAATACTTTATCACGTAGAAGAACAAGTGGCCTGCAGCTTTTAGCCGAGTCAACAACGTCAAGTGTTATTGTAAAGTATTACAAAATTAAATTTGTTTACACATGAGTATATCCACTCTGCATTACAGTAGCTTTTATGAGTTATTGGTTGATTTGGAGTGTTTTAACCCATTTTTAAAATTACATTACATCCTATCCTATTCCATCAATATTATAAAGGCGAAAGTTTGTGTTTTTGTTACTTCTTCGCGCACAAACGGCTCAACCAATTTTGATGAAATTTAGTATGAAGGTAGCTGATACCCTGGATTAACGTATAGACTACTTTTTATCCCGAAAATGTAGTTTTCCCCTGGGATAAGAAAGGAATTCAAATATGGATATTTGCTTCTTTTTCAAACCCAAAGGGATGTTTTGGGATAGAATATAGTACGGATGAAATGGGGTATAAGAGGACAGGATTACATGCCTTGAGCCAAGGAACAGGTTGAGACGAGACGGGATGGGACGAGAAAAGCAGTATAAAGGGCGGCAGTCACGTTGAGTTTAAATATAAAACAGTTAGTACGCGAAATAATATGTACCCGGGTGAAGCCTGGTTGGGCCGCTAGTAATAAAATAATTGTAGCGGACCAATGTCTGTACGTAGTAGATATTGTGGAAAACTTAATACCGGGTATATCTATATCTTGTTATACCCTTTATGATAGGGTTTTCTGTTTTCATGATAGCAATAAAAGCCAATACGATTATTTCTGAATTCATGTTTTTTTTTTGAGCCTGTATGTACGCGTAAAAAGATCAATGGAGAGCAATAATATACAAATAATTTTTACTTTTGATTAGATATTGAGTTTTTTAAGACTTTTTTTTTTGATACGCTTAGTTAGTGAAATAAGGCGAATAACGAATTTCAAGACAAATATTATTTTTAAATACCTCGTGATCTTAAATGAAGATCGGTTATGTTTACTTTACAATAAGCTAAAAATACGTAGTCAAATATTGCCCACGCCTCAAATAAGAATGTTCTTACATACACATTGGTTCTTTTGTCCGAGTAAACAATGTGTTTGCTTTCCTTTGTTTGTTTAAAATAACAGCAAACAAAATAAACAAATAATCGCACTACACTAAGTGATCTGTTGCATTCAATATCGTAACATGCCAGTGAAAATGTTGTTAGTATTATTAATTTGTTACCTTTACGTTCCCAGTGAGTATTTCGGATATAATTTAGTTGTACAAATAGTTTTAAAACAGTCGTTGATAACCGGGTACTATCAGATTGAATGGAGTTGCTGGCACTGCAAAGAAATGTCACTTCTCTTTGCATCCTGTATCACTTATGTCCTATGTCTTATACCATAAGTAGTGATTCGAAAAATAACTATTTATTTTTTGGTTTCATCATCATCATCATCAGTCCGTTGCAGTTCACTGCTGGACATAGGCCTCTCCCAAGGTACGCCACAACACAGAGCACAGATTACTTAGATCACTATACAGAGCTTGGTCTGCTGTTTTATGCATCCAGTCGCTGTCGGCCCTCTTGTGCAAGTCGTCCCGCCATCTGACCAGAGGACGTCCCACGCTACGTTTTTTAGTTTATTTATGGTAAACTATATAAGTAGATAGCGTTTAGGTCTCTATAAACATCATCCTATCGCAGCAGGTACATAAATTAATTCCAATACACAGCGTTTTATAAGTTTCTTTATGGTTGTAGATTTGGTGTTACCTTACAAGTACTACAGCGCAATAAACAGCATCGTATTCACCAACATTGACGAAGAACCTGGTAAGTGTGAACAAATAGAAAAATGTAAAAAAATAAAAAATAAATATATATTTCAAACTGACTCGACAAAGTGACAACAATACGCCTGATGGTAAACACAGAGCAGAAAGAGTATTAACCGGTGTGAAAAGTTCATCGCCGGTCAATTATGCTGGCTTGACTGTGTCATCATACAGTACACACGGTGGTCACTATTCTGGCTGGATACGAATATTCCACCACCAGTAAAATGCAAGTCACATAACAATAAACAAAGTTTCATCGCCTTGCTGGAACCACAATAGTACTCTAATACATTCTTAAAAGACTTAGCTGAACATAAAAAGTTAAAATCAGTTTTTGTTTGAATCCCGCAACGATTTATTGTATGTACATATAAAGAAATAATTTGTAAACACTATTTTACGGACTTGCAGATAATATAAACAGCGATTATTTCTTCGGTAGATGCGCTACCCGGTTTAAAACTTTGGTCGCGCACGATCATATGACATTCGAGGATATTACTGGGAAACTGATAATAAGGGTAGGTATTATAAGAATTTAACATTTTCTTAATTCGTTCTTTATTTTTTTAATTATGTTTAAATCGTTTTATTTGTGTAAAATTCCAATGTTCGAAGGAGTAAATTGTAAGCATGAATTGACTTAAATTATTTCCATTATGTTTAATGTAATTGACACAAAAGATTTATTCGAAAATATTTGTTGTTTACATTTTAATTTTTTATGTCTTAAGTGTGGTATTGTTGCTTAATTATCGCTTATTTTGACTGTGGTAAAATGAAGATACATTTCATTTTCAGCGATGGTTAAATTCGGATGTCCTGCCAAATTGTGCGTACGTCAGGGCGAACTCGTCGTATGCAGACCTCATCAGATACCACGCTCACAAATTCGGCATGTGCATGTGCCAACTCATCTACGTACATTTCGGACAAAAATTCTCTTATTACTACTACGAGTGGTACATACCAGTCGAAATGATGGAAGGCGTAGATTGGGATTTATATTTTTATATTTCCTAGCAACAATGTACAAATATATATACATTTATATGTTTCGGTCGACAATCAACGATAGAATAAATATGGTAAAACCAGGAACTTTTCTCAGGCCCAATGTCTTTCATAACTAGCTATTGAAGCAGACATATCAAATATAAAATTCCTTATACATTCAAAGTATATATAGATGTACCATTTAAAGAAGTTACAAAGGCAATCTTCGTACTCGTGTAAACGAATATTTGAATATCAAAACGAGTGAAATTAATCTTTATGACCCTATGTTATATTTGAAATACAGCAATAATAGGTATATCTTATTTTAATAGTACCTACATACTAATTCCATGACACGACGTTAAAACTTGTAACGCTTAACAATCGAAGGTCAGGAGCGGACGCTTAAGCGACCCCTACGAACTAACCAACAGCAGATGAAGTAGATAATAAAATTGTCATCTAAGTACATCGTTGTAACTTATCTAAATGGCACTACAACAACTAAGCAATAAACTACGTAAATTATTCAGATTTATCGTCCTTGAGCCCTCCCTGTGGCAGTGGCGGCGGCGGCACGTCGGGTATGGCGGGGTCCTTAGACGAGTAGTTGAGGACATTGAGATCGCTCGGTTCTGGGGGAGGGGTCTGCGCTGATTTCTCTGTAGGCTGAACCGGAACAGGGTTGTTCGGCGGTGCTTCCTTCCCCGGGTACACTGGCAAACTGTGCCCCAAAACATTCGTCAGGGGTCGGTACAGGGGGAAGTTGGCGTATGGATTTAAGCTCTGGAAGCTGAAAGGGTCATAGGGGTCGTAAAATCTGAATCCAGGGTACGTGTACGCGAAAGGGCCGACTTGAGTGAATCCATCGTAAGCTGGGTCCAGGTGTCCCAAGGGGATGACTTGCGGTGGCAGTCCAAATTCATTGAGGGGTATAGGAGATGGAGTTTTTGGCGCAGTTGGCGGCGCTGGTGTCGATTTTCCTTCTTCTGGTTGCGGACTGCTGGACTCGGCAGTACTGGTAGATACAATTTCGGTAGAGGGCGCCGCAGCCTCCGTCGCACTCTCTGGTGTTGATGTAGGGGTTGCTTCAGAGGGCTGCGGTGCTATCGGAGACGCCGCTGGTCCAGGAATTAGACCCTGAAAATATCATTTACAACACAATCAGTAAAGCTTCTGTTACAGCTTATAACTACTACTGGAGTAAATCTTTTTGCAAACAAACGTAGACGCTCTGCACTTTGGATTTTCTTTAGTAGTACGTAGTTTTATCGCATAAATACATTTTACTAACAAACTATTACCTTCCTTTAAACTAAAGAAGTGTAAATATGTACAGTAATGGGTCTTAGAAGCAATTCAATGCTAATATTTAACTAGCTATCATTGACTATAACTAACTCAATCAACACTTGGGGCAATCAGCGGTTATTGTTATTACCGCCTTCAGATCATCAACATAACATCGTATTTATCAGCGTTTGTCCTCGAGTTAATGGATCGCAAGATCTATAATTATGTTTGTCACTTATTTATTCAGAAAATTCCACCATACAGCATGTAAAGCTGCTCATAAATATATTTACTATACAGTATGTAAACTAAGTAAAGGCAATCGTCGCCACTTACTAATGCGGATAGAAAGTCGCCTGAAGTATGTTTTTCAAAAGAATGTTTGTATTGACATTTAAAAAATAACTAAATTTTTTAATACAAATTATCCATATGCTGTGTGCGACGGAACTATTACAAAATACTGCTATTTAATCATGAATCTATATGAATCTATGTAAAGTGACATTGGTAGTTGGATAAATATAAAAAAAAACATTAAAGTGTAATAAGAAAGAAACAACATGTTCTATCATGTGGACCTTAGATAGTTCGTTTTCACCATCGATTTTTCGTATTTAGTCTAATAAGATATTGAACATAATTTTACATGTCTTGAGTTATCGCAATTATATTTATACTATATCCCAACATGAAATACACTACTCACAAAAATTAAAGGATATTTTTTTTGATCAATTTTTTTTGGTGTTTTTTGAGAGTCTGTATCTTGGAGAAAATTGATTGTTAAGAAATTCGGAAACTAAAACTTGGAAGCTTGAAATGTCTATTTTGCAGATCTGTGCTCTATTACTCAATTCCTTGCTAAGTTGATAAGCAATCGTAAGAAAACCAACGAGAGAAAAAAAATCCAAATTTTTTCTGGATTTCAAAACCGTGCATTTACATGGGTAGTGTTTTTTTTGTGACATCATTATAAAATTCCCGTAGATAATTTAATTGCCTTTAATTTGATATACCAGAAACCTCCGTGACATGCTTTGGAGCTGACTTATGGTAAATCAAAGTAAAAATGGCCTATCACACTTTGACATTGGATTACTCCATGAATATCAATCATGGGGAAAACAAAATCAGAATTTTAGTAACTTCAAAATATGTTCTATAAGATGGTATTAAAGTCTTATGATAATGAATAGTATTTCTAAGTAAAATTTTTGACTGAAAAAAAGGTAAAAAAACGGTTATTTATGGATATTCGGGAAACACTGCATATCTTTGGATAAAAGAAACAAACCAAGGATATCGTCGGTAACTTTTCAACCTTAAAGTATTCTAAAGACACTCTGAAAATTTCAAACTGCTTCGATTTGATTATCTTAGTGTTCGGAAGGTTTGAACTTACTGTATTCGTCAAAATTGTCGTAATAAGCATTTTTCGTATGTGATCGATTTTTGTCACTTCAGAATGCTTTTTTGGTGATTATCCATATTCTTTTAATCAAATCATTTTTTCTAACGTTTTCGCTATTCTCCGCAATTGTAAAAAAAATACTGGCACTGTTTTACTATAAATCCGACCACGCAACCTCCCCGTAATACACTTTGGTTAACGCTAATGCCGGCGGTAAAACAGTGCCAGTATTTTTTTTACAATTGCGGAGAATAGTGAAAACGTTAGAAAAAAGGATTTGATTAAAATAATATGGATAATCACCAAAAAAGCATTCTGAAGTGACAAAAATCGATCACATACGAAAAATGCTTATTACGACAATTTTGACGAATATAGTAAGTTTAAACCTTCTGAACACTAAGATAATCAAATCGAAGCAGTTTGAAATTTTCAGAGTGTCTTTAGAATACTTTAAGGTTGAAAAGTTACCGACGATATCCTTGGTTTGTTTCTTTTATCCAAAGATATGCAGTGTTTTCCGAATATCCATAAATAACCGTTTTTTTACCTTTTTTTCAGTGAAAAATTTTACTTAGAAATACTATTCATTATCATAAGACTTTAATACCAACTTATAGAACATATTTTGAAGTTACTAAAATTCTGATTTTGTTTTCCCCATGATTGATATTCATGGAGTAATCCAATGTCAAAATGTGATAGGCCATTTTTACTTTGATTTACCATAAGTCAGCTCCAAATCATGTCACGGAGGTTTCTGGTATATCAAATTAAAGGCAACTAAATTATCTACGGGAATTTTATAATGATGTTACCAAAAAAATACTACCCATGTAAATGCACGGTTTTGAAATCCAGAAAAAAATTGTTTTTTTTTTTCTCGTTGGTTTTCTTACGATTGCATATCAACTTAGCAAGGAATCAAGAAATAGAGCACAGATCTGCAAAATAGACATTTCAAGCTTCCAAGTTTTAGTTTCCGAATTTCTTAACAATCAATTTTCTCCAAGATACAGACTCTCAAAAATCACCAAAAAAATTGATCAAAAAAAATATCCTTTAATTTTTGTGCGTAGTATATATCAAAATTGAAATCATCAACTATTTTTTTTATGAGTTATAACAACAAGATGATCAGGTCGCTCGTCTGATGGTACGCGTCACGCCTGCCCACTAATAGGAGCAACACTTCTCAGAACTTTAGTAAGCACTGCAGGACACCGATTGCACTCATCGCCTCGAAACCCAGGCGTTACTTCTGTTACTGACTATAAAATCATTTAAATTACAACACGAGACTAAGGGCGCCTTCAAAGAAGTGTAAAGAAGCGCTGCAGTGGCGCCAATGTGGTGCGCTAACCGCGCCACTACTAGATTTCATACAATTTCTAGAAGCGCCGTCGCAGCGCTACTGTCATGTCATGATGTCTTATTATTTGAAAGCGCCCTATTTCTTAGCGGCAGCAATAGACAAAGTCGTGGGCCCATATCATGCATACAGGGGACATACTACCTTATTAAAATAGACTAATATACTTACATTAGCAAAATGAATGTTTCCTCCATAATACACAGCGGGCTGCAGAGGGAAGGCGAAGGTCTCGTGCAGCACGGGTTGGTACACAGGATATGCCTTACTGGGCTCTAAGTTCTGGTTGGATGTGATGAGCGCGTTGTACACCTTCGGTATCCTGCCGGGGGCAGGCTCGCATGTCACTCCCACCACTAGCAGCGCTAGTACCTGGAATTCATTGAAAAATAAAAAATAAACAGATTTGAAAAATAAAACAATAGAGTTGTCATTTTTATGCAGTGGCTGTATTTTTATAATTGAGAAATCACTTTTTACTTAAAAGTATCAAGTCGTTTAATAACATTGTTTTACCTAATGTAAGACAAATGCTGGTCAATTGGTTATATTCAGGTAAAAGTAAATAAAAAAAACATTATACGTTCTTTGCTTTATACTTGCAGTACATGAATTCATTTAAAATGTAAATAAATTATGCCCTGAAGCACCGTAAAAATGTTCCTATTTGATTTTCACCATTATTTGCGCTGATAACTGCAATTAGGTCAGCGAGTGTCCACAGAACTATTGAGCTATAATTATAGCAAAGTTCAAATATTAGAACTTTGGAATATTTTTTTCCCACGGCGAATTGGTATTTCTAGCTAAAGAAAAAGTTGTAACATTTGAAAAAGCTTTTTCAATAGCATAACACTCTTCGTTACTGGCCAATAAACTGGGATGCCCCTTCTCCTTTATCTGATAACTGTTGATTATTTGGTTCGGGTCCACTTTTTTCCTGAGTCATTGGTGAGTCATTCCTGTTATTGGTCTTTGTTATTTTATTAAAGCCTTGAACGTTAATGGATCGCGAATTCTCAATATCGCGATGACAGATGATAGCATAGTACCTTAGTGATTCGTAGTCGGTTCCAATGATGTTATAAGTAATATCATTACTTGATATTGATAAAATACAAGACAAAAAACAAAAGCTAAAAAAATAAACTCATTTTATGTCAGATGTATTCTTTAATAACCAATTATTAAGGATAATTTCTAAAATAAATTGAAAGGAAGGAAGAAAGAAAGATGTAGGATTCAGTTTGTTGGAACTAAGAATACATTAACGACGTTAACTAAAAAAGACAAAACAGTTCTCATCTAATCAGGGTTTATTTCATGTTGATCACTAAGGGGATAAATGCATATTCATAATATAGGTAATTATGCAAAAGAGCGTTTGTACCAGTATTCAAAACATCCAGACAATGATTGTTCCACAAGCAAGGAATGTCGATTACAAACCAATCAACGCGTATTAAAAAATCAATATGGTTGTTATCTTTACTTCGATGCGAACATATAATGTTCTCACTGTGCAACGGAAACCAGTTTTTTGAATTGCATTAACTACTGTAAAGAGAGCAATTAGGGTTTACCTTGAACAAACATTAACTATTCAATATATGAACGTATTTCCTTCATTCTACTTACGGTCACATGTCAGTTTTTAGGAGACGGAGATTGAACGTTCACCGAATGGTTTTTTATTTGATCGCGAATATATTGTTAATATCGATCAAGATATTTTGGCCAACTATGATTACTGCTCATAAGAACTCATTCTCTAAATAAGGTCAGTGTATGAACCGAATTTAATGTGATCTATACGGATAAGACGGTTATGTATTATTTAGTAAGCTGTATGTACCTATTATGCTCGACCTTATGCTGTAGAATTTGTTTTAAGAGACATTTTGTAGAATAGGCTATAAAGTAAATTAAGACGGCCTTCTGTGCATGCAGTACAAATAATTATAATTTACAAATACACCTCTATAGTTTTTAATAGACTGCTCGATTAAAAACCATTACCAACAATGCTACTAGATAACAAAATAATGAAAGCGCCAGCTGATTGACTAAAACCTTGGCATTTGAATTTATCATGCACTAATATGTACTTTCGGGAAGTGTCGCCGGGTAATTATATTAACAAAATTAATTCCTCCATGCAAATAAGAACAACTAAACTATCGAGAGGCAGTGAGAATGTATTCTATTATTAAACCGGTCTTGTTGTTCCAATTTAGCGGTAGTTAAGAAGATTTTTTTGTTTGTAATGGCACAGCAAAGATACGCCCAAAGTAACCGCACAAAACACGTTGCGTTTTTTTCTACTAAATAAAAAACTATTAATATGTAGGTATGTTGAGATATTCATAAATATTATTAGCAGATCTCAGATATCGATAATTTTCTGAAAATGTGTATATCCATGGAGTTATCTATGGAAACGATCCGACTGAATTTTGTCTATATTACACATGGAAAGATACATTATTATGTAAGTACTTAAAAGCTTTGTGTTAGTGCTTTTTCTTGTTAACACTAATAATATCTATCTTCAACGAAATGATAAGGTTATTGCACTATTATTGACACTATTGTGGGCGCCTACTTCCACAATAGAACCAAAATAAATAGTTGTGGGTAAAACAAACATTTGATCTGTAGTGAGAATTGAACCCACCATTTCACACTACACTGGGTTTCCGTCCTATACTAATTGATAAACGTTCAAAACGAAAGCATACACCACCTGAGTTGGAGTTACGTGTAGGTGTGTATTCTTAGTTAATAAACATATTTATTATTTTATTCCAAGGGCAAAGAAGAACATGGTGAGATGAGGAAACCTGCATAAATGAAAATTTTCTACAAAACTTTCGAACGTTTGCGGTACCTTTCTATCAACGGCAAAAAACCTAGGAGCTTACGTCATAAGCTAAGAGGCGTACTACTCCCGAATTAATTAATCATTAATTGTAGGCAGCTTGTCAAATAACAAGCCAAATAATTTTGCAACATGCTTCAAAACCATGTTATGTCGGTCTCATGTGTGCAGTAAGTATGGAATAAGTAAATAAAATTAATTGGTAAACGCACAAGCCTCAATTGTTGTAATGGGAATTTACATACATATATAAACGTCACGCCTGTATTCCATAGGGGTAGGCAGAGATTATGGATCTCCACTTTGCTTGATCTTGACATACTACTTTCGCCTAGTCTATTTTCCTCAATCTCTTCATGTATTCGTGTCGGTTCAGGATACTTTTACCCTGGCCCTTGCCTAAGGTGCCATCGATCTGGTTTAGGTAGGTCCGATGGGGTCGACCCCTACCGACTCTTCCATTCACACACGCCTCATGTGTCAATACCTAGAAAATTAATCACCAAAATATGTCCATGACTAATTATAACGTTGCAGCTTGTCTAGATTATCTAAGCAGGATAATACGTAGGCACGTTATCTGAATTATTGCATCAGTGCCTAGCTGCGAAGTATCCAGCTTAATCGTGAATACATAAACTTGCGAGTTTATTATTTAGGGGATAACCGGTAAAAGAAAGTATTAAGATATTCCTCCTATATCACCTGTCGCATCTATACCAATATAAAAAAAGATCTTCTAAATTTGAATTTTCCTTATTGCATTTGGTGTAAATGATGGGTCAAAACAAAACATTTACTTAAAATAAATTAACATACCCAAGAGTCACATATGTACATATTACTCCTTACATGTAAATCAATGAAGTCCTGAAACTATGAGAGATTTTTCGGTCTCACAAACAACCAGACGCGAAGCCAATACATGCGGATTAGGTAAACATTTGTCTAGGTAAGGGAATCGTACCCGCGGCCCCAGTCGCCCCAGCCGTCTAACCAACTGCGCCACGGAGCCATTTAAATGAAAGTGTTCATTCTCAGTGTTATATTTATATGTATTTTGGATCTATTATAGTCGTCAATTTTACTATTATTCGCTTTCCGTGGCACACTAAGGGGGTGTACTGCAAAATGGTATCATAAAAGTGTATTTATAGTAATAAATATTTTTTTTTTTTACGATATTCTACATATTATAATAACCTCTAAATTACTTATAATTAAAGTTTAAAATTATTAGCAGTCATTATTCTTGGTCAAAGTAGTATGTCGTGTCTTTTGTTCATTTATTAATAATTATTCTTGATTTTCTGGTAAATAATACATAGTTGGGAAAACACTGATGGTAGCGATTAAATATTTACGTTGGGGTTTCCAATGTTTAGGTGTAATGGAGTAAATAAATAAAAGAAAACGGCGATTAGCACTTAAGTCCGAAAAATACACTGAATGGGAACTAACAAATGTTTCAATTAATCGTTAACGTATATAAATTCACTTATACTAACCCATTTTTCCTGCAGTAGTTGTTTCGTTTATGTGTTAGCATTGCTACCGAGCTGACAATAGGTGGGTATTATCACTTCGATGTTTCGTGATGTGGTCATATAGCTATCATTAATCATGGTCTTACATACTTAGCTTTTTGAGCATGCAACTATTCAAAATTAAGATCACAGTATAACTATGTATGTTTACAACAGAAACTGAAGCTAAAAAAAGTTGAATCCAAAAATAGGTAGTCAATTAAATGAATTCTTTCTTTAATCCGTTTTTGTAATAGGCAATTGAAGTTAGTATCACCTGAATTATTAATTAGGCTGAATTGACCATAAATAATTAAATCCTAATTGTTTCCAGTTCATGCGTGCTACAAAAATTGCAGATTAGATTTGAACACAAAAGCATTAAGCGATTTTTATTTTACAGTTATAACATAAGATTAAACAATTGAGTAAACGCATATAAGCCAATTAAAGGTCCTTACTATTAAACAGCCGTATATGACTACATAAAAGTGTTAGTTAAAGTCGTTACAAATTATTGGACTATTACAACAACTACAAATAATTAACATGTATGTCTTATTATACATTTGCCTAATGTCTTCAAGAAGTTCTTTCAAATTGCTAAATTAATGTCGGTCATACAACTGTGCAAATCAAATAGAGTCACGAATTATATTGTGTAAAACTAATATCTTAAAGTCTATCAGCAAACGTGACAGGGATAAATTAATCGAATGGGACACTGACCAACTGACAGCATTATAATACCACGCGTCTGTAACGAATGCACCAAATAAATGATACACAAGTCGCTATGATAATGTGAACAAAGCTTAAAATAAATTAGGCACTAAATACAGGCTCATAAATAAAATGTTTAACAGCAACGATTTGAGATATTTCCCTCTTACGCCTTACAGCTTTGTCGCTTAGAAGTGAAAAACTTCAGTTAATGTTTGTAATATTATCTATAGTCTATCTAAACTAACAGGTTCCATTTGACGTTTCATACTTTTAACGTAAATAACTTTGTGCAGACGTAACCCACACAATTTCAATAACACTTTCCGTAAATCCATGGAATTATGAAGCTATTCTTATTTTATCACTAGACTTACAATCCATAATCACTAAATTTAAACTATAATCCTTTAAATAAAGCAAAATAACCATTTTAAACAACATATTTTTTTTCTAGACGTCATTACAAAGTCACCTCGTTAGGTCTTTTACCGGTAGAGTCGAGACTATTCAAACGCATTTGTATACGCATAATCGGTAAAAATATTTAAATAATCGAGCAGATATAAAACAGTTGTGTTTTAATTTTTAAAAATACTGAACATGCAGCTAATAATAGGTATGCTATCAACGAACATACATCAATAAATAATGAAATAATAATATTAATATAAATTAATTTATTATTCAATAATAGATTTGGATTTACAATGGAAATGAAGGCAGTATTGTAGGATACAGCACACATAGTGAGGAGGTTCCTTACTTTGGAGTATATGTATTGTATTGTATGTATGTATCATGTGTTCATAAGCATGTGCGTGATGTGGACTGGACTCAAAAAGTGTCTGCACCCGGGTGAAACCGGGCCGGGCCGCTAGTAATAGATAAATCACTCCTTTTGTTCCTAAATAGTAAAGTGACTTATGCAATTGTTGATGTCTCATTAGAATAAAAATGTTCATGAAGAAATAAACGAAATGATGTAAACTGAAAATATAAACTGTAATCGATTAAGAAATACAAACAAATATTATCGATATCTCTATATAATCGGATATTGTAAGAACCGATTTATTTGACAGCATCCCTATTTCCCAATGTCAAATGGAACTTCTTAGTTTAGATAGGGTATAAGGTATAAACGATACAATATAAACAATCAATATGTTAGGCCCAGTTGCATAAAATAACTTTGACCATAACTTTAATTTTTACAATGTCATCGCTATACATTTGTGACGTATTTGACATTGCTAATGTATGGGATTGACATTTTCAAAGTCAAAGTTATGGGCAAAGTTATTTTGTGCAATTGTCCCTTAGTTTCTAATAAATTTTAAAATGATCAAAGAAATGTAGATAATGATTTACATTTTATATTTCGAATCGTCGATATGGTATAATACACAACAGTCACGGGCTTGCGTTGTAATCCAAAATTAGGAAGTAGATTTTGAATACGTAATATATTATTCATATATTAGTAATTGATTGCTTCAATCCACTTTCCGTTTGACAGCGCAATATGTTATTCAATAAACATACATACATACATAAACTCACGCCTTTATCCCCGAAGGGGTAGGCAGAGGCGCCACCAGGACACCCACATTTCGCCTTGCATGTTCCGTCCCACGATGTGATAGGGGGCGAGCCTATCGCCATATCGGGCACAAATTCCTGACTCCGGGCTGATAATGAATAGAAAAATCCAATATCACTTTGCCCGACCCGGGATTCGAACCCGAGACCTCAGCTTTGTAACCGTACCGTAATACAACTACGCCACCGAGGCAGTTATTCAATAAAATTAATATAAAATCAGGTTCAGTTAGATTGTAGGAATATGTTTATAAAAGCTCGATGTAGGTTATTCGTGTGCTTGTTAGACTAATATATAATATATTTTCGTGCGCACACCTGTTACTTTGCGCCATATGAGTTGCACGTGGACACTTGCGAAATACATACAAAACGACAGGTCAGGGCGTGTTAGACAAATGTCCTGGGAATGTTGAACCAAAGACTAATACTACATACATACATACATAATCATCACGCCTGTATCCCACAGGGGTAGGCAGAGACTATGGATCGCCACTTTGCTCGATCCTGACACACAACTTTCGCTTCATCCACTTTCATAATTCTCTTCATGCATTCTCGTCGGTTCAGGTTACTTTTGAGGATATCACCGATTTGGATGGTGTAGGTTCGACTAATACTAAAAAGTAATAAAGGTTGCTCGTAAATGGTACTCACATGTATAAATTAAATTAAGATTGTATAATATTACGGTACGACTACAAAGTTGAGGTCTTGGGTTCGAATCCCGGGTCGGGCAAAGTAATATTGGGCTTTTCTATTCATTATCAGCCCGGTGTCAGGAATTTGTGCCCGATATGGCGATAGGCTTGCCCCCTATCACATCATGGGATGGAACATACAGGGCGAAATGTGGGTGTCCTGGTGGCGCCTCTGCCTACTCCTTCTGGGATAAAGGCGTGAGTTTATGTATGTATGTAATATTATTTATGGGCTAAAAGCATCGGAAGTGACTAAATCCAGATACTGGTAACTAAGGCAATGCATGTTATAAAATTATTAACTAAAAGCACATTTTGGAGAAAGCACAACCCGATTCAATTTGTTAGCACACAATTTTTGGAAATTGGACTACTTGCAATCATATACGAGTAGTCGTAAAAATAATGTGTAATAATCACTAAGTAAACATTGCTTCTATTACCTTGTAGAAATAACAAACAAATCTACTTTTAGATTATTAATTTACAATACATTAACAATATTTACACAATACATAAATTACTCACGGAAGTTATGATTGCAAAAAAAAAAATCCGAAGAACTATATTTGTTATCAGATTCAGCGAGTGAAGGTCAGTGCACATTATGACTAATTTATGCAGTTCTTTGAGAATTGCACAAATACACGGTTATAATGAATTGTTTTTGTGAATAATGGGTGCCCACGGGTCGCGTCCGGTTTTGATCCGGAAGCGGGCGCGTGCACAATGCCGCCACGCCGCGTCACCGCCTCTCCGCCTGCCCAAGGTCTAAGAAATGGAACGACACAAAAACAACCAACCACTAAGGTCAACGATTCTGTACCAACACTAATCTCAATAAGTCATAAACCTATTAAATAATCTGTTTAAATTGCGCCTTTGTAACAAGCAACTTCTATTTTTTCGAATTAACATACAAAGCTTACACTCGTATTTATTCTTTGAAATGATCATGTTTGCAAGTATTGTGTTGGTGTTTTCTTGGAAGTCAAATTGTGCAGGAAATGTATCAAGGTCTAGACTTGTAAATGAAAGAAACATAATTTATATGTATTTATCGAATAAATAAGGATACAAGGGAGTAACTAGTTAGACATACGCAATTTTTCAAAAAGTCGACGTGGACTTTTAAAAAAGATATAAGCCTTAAACCGAACAAAAGGAGAATCATGTCAAGCAATGAAATCCTGCCTGTCGAATCAATTGAAATGTACCATAAGACAAAAACAAAGAAAATCAACAAAAGACAAAGGATAGTAGTTGTGCATCATTGTGCATTCTCTGTTGGGTTGGACCAGGTCAATGAACCGGCGCCGGCAACGCCGCCTGCATAGCCTATGCAAAAGCCTTAAATTCCACATGCAGTGCAGAAACATAGAAATATTGGCAGAATTTACAAACTGAATCCATTATTAACATATAAAACCAGGAAACTAATGCGACTGTGATAAACAAAAAATGCGCATAAGTGTTAAAGAGCGTAATACTTTGATAAGTACGAATAAAAATGGAAAGTGAACCTATAAAATATAAAAACATATTACCGAGAATGCCAAGGTTCATGTGGTATTAATAATATATGAGACATTTTCCCAAGCGTATGACAATTTATCGGAAGAATAAAATTAAGCACTTAATGAAAATTCCCTACAGTGTAGCAAAAAACAACAAATTTTATTTAAAAAATTGTCCTAAAATAAATTGTCTTATATAAAATAAAACTTGCAAGGCATATATTTGTATCCCTGTATCTGTATCAGCCCATATACGTCCCACTGCAGGGCACGGGCAATCGAAATTACGATTAAGAAGGGTCAGGTCGTACAGTGGCCTAATGCGTGTCGGATTATTAGTCGCACTAAGCACAATAATAATAAATAAATAAATATACCCAACAGTCACACACATAGTTCTGACCCCACAGAAGAAGAAGAGACTTTCGGAAACACAAAGAATTAGGAATTACAGATGCATTTAATGTCTCGGGATACTGTTGAGTCTCTCGCAATCTTAGCCACACGAAACGTGATAGATAAACGGTAACTTGTAAAGGCTACTAATTATAGATTAGTCAAAAATTGGAATGTAGTACTACCGCTCGTGACTAACATTCCTACAGCTTCCGAATCCGAAACAAACTAGACATAATGATGTAACTTGAATAATTCACTAATGCAAATCAGCTCACAGTTTCCACGTTGTGTTGACATCAATCCAATCATTTGGGTAAATTGTTTATTTTGTAACCGAGTACTCTTAAATTTCGCTTCTTGAGAAACGCTCATCAAATGTGGTTACGATGCAACTTTGAACCGCAATTTTTCATTTTTATTGTTCTTATGATTTATTCTCTGTTTGGTAGATCTGTTATCAATATACATTTTACTATATTTACTAAGGATTACTAAGAATATTTATGACGTCAAACGTTATAATAATATAATATGACGAAGAAAAAATATGTCCATATAAAATGAAAGGTATGAGTTGTTTTACGGTTATAAAATATGCAAAATCGGTCGTAATTCGACTCTCATAAGACATCATAATCAGATTAAAAACGATCTCTCACATAATGGTTATATAAGCGATGATCGATGATGAATTTTCATTCATGCCCCCGAAATTGACAGGGAGTCCTTATACGATTTAGATCTATACCTGATTACAATAACGTATTTTATGAATGATTCGGAATATAAAATAAAATAAAATAAATATAGGAATATCAGTGATATCGCTCAATGTTTAGGTATAGAACTATGGATCTTCGAGGTTTAAATATTCTATTAAGGCTAGGAGACGTTTCAAATTGTTCACCATATTTAAAAGCCTCAAGACTTTTTCATCGTAAAAACGTAGACGTGGGTATGATTATTAATTTTCTAAAGTACATAAATAGTATTTATTTCTATAACGATACCCTCAGATATTTGACACGCCAGATAATTGATACATATTAAAATTAAACTCGTTCTAAAATTAAGCAACCGTGGTAGTTAGAGTAATTTGCGACGGAAGGTTGGCTCCACAAGTGCATGACTTATGAGTCGCGTCAACTGTGGTTATTAAGATTATTCTCGTGACACATTGTAGATGTTTACTAACGATCCCATTACTGTATAAAGACAATGATGTTTAATGCGAGCTTTTTTATAAAATTTCTAGACATTTGAAGCAAAATATGAAAAGCGTTTTATCATTTTAAGAGTCGGTGTCTTCTAAGATTTGAATGTTGTAGAATGTAGATCAATCTTTAACTAACTTTAGAGGTAAAATGATTTCTTTTTGTGTATGATCACTTCACATCTTATGTAAGTTATATCATGTGATGACATATTAATGACTGACTGGTTTTAATTTATGTTTAATATACGTAACAATAATGTATCAATCAAAAGCAACATCACTCCACAAAAAAGAAGCCACAGGGTACAATAAAAACAATTGACATATTATTTGAACAGTAGAATCAATGACCGGGACACATCCGATTAACAAATTATTTCACCAGCTGGTTGTCGCCTCAATACACTTAATAAATGTTGCTAATTACAAGCGCTAATTATCTACCATTCATGACCAATTTAGTAAGTACTCGCAACCAGTTTCTACTGATATTTTGTATGAATATTGAATGACATTGTGGAAATGACAACACTAAGCAGTCAGAGTGTAATCGCGGATTAGCATTGACCCAAGTACCTAAAATTGTTCATTGAAACAACTCGTGGCGAGTGAGGCCCTAGTGAGAGTATTTTGTTTTAAACCTTGCCCCCAAAGTCCAAACTATTAACTTTTTATCACAATACTGAGTACTGTGGGAATTTTTAAGTTGCTCTTAAAGAAGTTTTAACAATACCGTTGCTGTTTCGAGAAAGGTAAACATTAAGATCAAAATCTAGTATGGTTTTATACCATGTCATAATAACTTTACCACTATTGCATTTACATAAAGATTATAACTTCCTTATATCACAATTTGCTACATAACAATCAAGTTCTAGTTATATTAATGAATATTCACATATTAAAATATAAAGTAATTAACTATTTGCTGGCGGACCACTGTGGTGTGGAAATAATGACAATCCATTAGGGCATGACAACAGCTCCGCCAATTAAGTGAAGTTCGAACACAAGTTAAAATACAAGTTGACAGATTAGACGATAACAATATCTGATAATGAAATAACAACATGAGTTTGGTGGATTTCGAGTCAGCCGAACCTATGACAAGCCTGTCACAAACTGGGACCGTAAGCCACATGGTTACATCACATAGATAAATATGTAAATATTGTGAAATTAGTGATGAATAATTTGTTAACAAAATGTATATAATACTCACGCGCAGCGAGAGTAGCCGGGTAGCCATGTTGCGTGCGCTTCGGCGAGTGGTGGTAGAGTGGCGGCGTGGTGGTGGCGCTCGCGCACCTTGCCTGCCACCACCGACTCCGCAGCGCCCTGGAAGTGTCACGCCTGCGAGTGCCTCACCAGCCAACAGATATACATCATATCTATGCGACCTCACTTTAAAAAGCACAAACGGTGACAGGACGTTTCAAGGTTACTAAATATTTCGTGACTTATTTGGGTAGTGTGTGCTATTCGCTTGTCATTGTCATTTTCTACCTACCTACGAACACACACTATCCTTCAAATATAAAAAATCTTTGTTAGTAATGTACTCAAACCTCATGATTGCCGCGGAACCAGTCGAAAAGAATTGATTTATTACGATACGTCACATCCTAGTTCGTGGGCACACATTAGTGTTGCGCACTTTTCTAAACGTAACAAGTTGACCGTGACCGATTTAACTATGAACTCGACGAGAGACAAATGTTGACAATTGTGTGAATGCATTTTGCGTTCACCAAATCGCCGTTTCTTTTCCAGTGATTCTATCTCTTGGTCCACGTCCTTGCTAGCGAATGCAACCGCACCGTGCTTTGTCCCACTAAACTGATAAGCTTCTTAGTTTTATATATAATTAGCCTCATTTAGGTAGCACATTTTAGAGGCCAGCTTTTTCCGGGTATGTCTATGCTGCTAAATATGCAAATGCATGAAAAAAAAATCTCTTTACCATTTACTTTTATTTATTCTTGTTATTAAGAAGTGACATGTGGTATTAAACTTAACCAAGTCATGAATGAATTATTCACAATATCGTATTTTTCACTAATTCAATTTCAACGACATCACTAACATTTGCCTAAACTGCAATTCATCATAACTGCCGTTTATTTACTTTTATTTTACGAAAGAAATACGTATGTTTTATATCCGATTAACATTAAGGGCTAAAAACAAATAATGTATACTTAATTACTTACCAATTAAATATTATTGCTAACCATGTTTATAGTATTAATGTATTTTTATATGTCGGTGTACAATAATGTATGTATAAATAAATAAATAAAATTATTATTCAAACACACACCTCGTATCATAAAGGTCATGAAGCCAAGAGTACCAAGACATGAGTCTTACCGTTGTATGCGTCAAGAGAAATTGGAACAGGCGGAAAACATCGCTCTTTGGAGATCACGGCGTAGATGTGAAAGTACAATTGCATTGTGTGACATTTGTACCGCCCGTATGTACTGTTGCAGGCTGATTGCAAAGATAAGGGAAGAATTCAAATGGGGCCAGATAGCATTTATATTGTAGCTCTGCATACCCGCCGAAACAAGTTACCTACCGCCGACTGATTATAAAATCCATCTCAATATAAGCCTTATTGCTTAATGATTAGGGTTAAAAAATAAATCGACGCCATATAAGAGAAAAGTGAGAAATACAATAATAAAAGTCCTCTTTTATAAATTGGTGATTTGAAAACTGGGGCGACACAACACAGCTATTTGATTTATGAATTCAGTACTTAGGAAGAAAGTACGAATTTTCATTGCATTTGATCGATTTTTATCTTATTAATTATGTATTATTTTAACTAAGATATTTTTTTTATCTTAGAAACTTGTATTGACTACATTGACTACAGGAGACGGATGAAAACAATAGCAGATGACAGAGTTAGCGCGCAAATAACAATAATAGGTATATTCCCGCGTATAAAAAAAATTGTAATACATCCTTGTAACTTATGTTCACTGATTCTACTTACATGTAAAGGTATTTTGATTTTTAATCTCAACCATGTGCTCTATGTTTTTGGTCTTTTGTAGTATTATTGCACTGAATATAGAAAATCCACCGGTGAATTAATTAAAGTAGTGAATTGCCTGGTCTAAAAAGTTTTTTAAAGCATGCAAATTCAGGCAACAGTCTTTGAGGATATGTCCTCGGCACAACTTGACCATTCTGTTGTTTTATTGACCACAAAAAATATTAAGTGTGATAACGCGGGTTAGCGATGAATTAAACTTAAACGTAAGAGATCTGCATCCAAAAATCTGACGTGATTATGAATGCATAGATCGTAGAAGTCGTTTTAAGAAATACTGAATAACTTCTAACTTCTTAACCATGACTGAACAATGTAATATATGTATTATTTAATCATATTAACGAACTAATTCATATACTTACGCTATACAGGGTATCTCAAGACTGCGACCGAAAACGAAGCCAGGTGGTAGTTTTAGTGGTCCCAAACACGATGCAAATAAAAATTTCGCCAAAACGGTCATAGATATTTTCTTAGAATTTTTTAAAATTCATCGTGTTTGAGTGGTAAATACCTAGTTTTTGCGAAAATACTAATTAAAACCCTTAGGTACCATTGCGTGTTTAAAAATAAAGAGGTGTACATCATTATTTTAGGAAAACTATGTATATATCACCCAAATACGACGATAAGTAAAAAATTACAAAAAAAAGTTACTTATTTTTTTTGCTAAATTTTTACTTGCATTGTGTCTGAAGTCACTAATACTACCACCTGTACTTCGTTTTCGGTCGCATTCTTGATATACCCTGTATTTCTTTCTTTTCAAAGTACGTTTCAGGCCATCATATATTGTATTATGCCAAATATTTTGCAAAAATTACTGTAGCGTCATGTTACAAACGTTTTTCATACGAAGAACCTCAAAGGACTTTCAAAGCCACCCAGACTTCAAAAAAGGTTTAATATTGTATGCAGTCGACGTCTAAGTTATTCATACTAGGGTTTTTGTATTACTTGAAAACATTGGCGCCTAAAGACATGTGTGCCCGATTTAAACCAACAAAGGCTCGTTACATTTAATGCTACCTATGTGTATTACATTATGCGTTGTGCAATAACTGGCGACAGCAGACATGTTCTAACATAAGTGATATCAGTTATAATGTTTTAGCTACGAATAAAAGGGAACCAAGGTGACCGGCATCGGTAAATACTAAGTAAACGGTAACAATTTTGATTTTGCAAGAGGAAAAACTGTCTGACGTCACGGCTGTACAGCTCGAATGATATGTCGGTGCAGATTATGAATGACAGGTTTTATCGTTTTTGCTCAACGGTTATTGAGCATTTTGTGCTTTAAATATATTAATACCTACACGTAATGGTCACACACATGCCCCAGACTCTACGTTAAGAGTAGGTAGAGACGAAGACGTGTCTAGAGACTCTACAGTAAGAGTCTTATGTCGAAATAAAACCTACGAGAGAATTTTTACTTTGTTAAGACCCAGAACAGAAACAAATAAATGTAAATTACAGAAAAAATGTCTTTTTAGTGAGATTTTAGCCGCATACTCTCGTTTTGTAGACGGCTTCTTAAGTCTTAGCCAAAAGCGTCATGGGGGCCGTCGAATATGCTTTATATTATACGCTTCACATCTTATGATCTAACAATCTACCTTCCTGGTAACTGTCGTCTATTATTATAATTAAGTACTGGAGCAAATTTAGAGTTCATAAAAACTGGTTAAGTACGTGCCGAACTTGAATTAATTCCACAGCTTTGGCTTAAGGCGTTATTATAATTTGTTGACGTTTTTGTTTCAAAACTGGTTTTGTCCTGACTTGTAATTCAATTAGGTACTTAAAATTTTTAGAGTACCTAGTTATTTTTATTAAATAAATTAATTTCGACTAATTGCTTTAATTTAAATTTCGTACTTATCACCTTAGGGTATCAATAAGAACTAAATAAACAATTCAGAAAAAACATTACATAAACACTTTAAACGACTATAAAATACGTTCAATTTACTAAGCACTTAATCATTAGCTGTTAGAATTAAATATAAGTTCAAATGATTGTATAACGCCATCTATAATTTATTCAATGAACCATTTAGTAAACACAGGCGAATAAAATGTATCAAGCTCGTTCTTGATTCAATTCACGCTTACAAAGAACTACATGGAGAATATTTATGTATAGATGGCAGCAGCAGTCTTTTTCTAGGAAGAGTTTAAGCTGCCTTTTTGTTTATTTTATTTTACACATACATAAACTCATGCCTTTTTCCCATTAGTGGTAGGCAGAGGTCCTACCACGCCCACGTTTCACCTTATTCGTTCCGTCACCCGATGTGATAAGGGGCGAACCTAACGCCATACAATCGGACACAAATTCCTGACTCCGGACTGAAAATGAATAGAAAAATCCATTATCCCTATGCCCAACCTGGAATTCGAACCGGAGACCTCAGCATTGTATTCGCGCCATAGTACAACTACCCCACCGGGGTAGTATTATTTAATATTTTGTTTATAAACACGACAAATGTTTTTATATTTTTTTTGTTAGCACTTAATATAAGGGAAATTGTTTTAGTGGTTGCTATCTGAGACACGTCCATTTTTATGGAAACCGCAGTAGCACATAGTGTAAGTATATAAAATAACAAGCTAAAGTTAATTCAACATCGCCATACATCATTTCTTATTTCATGATACTGTAGTCTTATTTACTACTACTACATAATCATCTCTTGTAAATTGTATTGTGGTAGTGTCCAGTGGTGTGGTGGTGTCCAGGAAGTATTTTATTCGTAAATGTTACGAATTTTCTTCAAATTACAATATGTAGTGTTAGCACAAAGAATAATTTGAATATTATTCTATATATGTATTTTGATAGCTGGCCATTTACAGATGGTAGAGACATGACGTCATTGAAGCCTCTTAAGCGACATAGGTTTCTATATTAAAATAAAAATATATTTAACAGTATCTCTGTCTATTCCTCTTCAGTCACAAGAAATCTGCTCCAAATGAACTCCATCCTTCAAGGATCAACCTTTTGGGAGCGGCCTGCATTCAACAGCATAAGTACTGGATATTGTAGTGAAATCTATCTAGTAAATTTCTATAAGAGACCTACATACATTTCTCATTCAGTTTATTCAAAAACATTTTGATTATTTTGATTATTGGCAATAATATTGCCCAATTTACAAATAAAGTATTTTGCTTGACTCTACCACCTTGTTAAATCGACTAATCCTTCTTGGTGCCAGCTCTTCTAAAGCATGTATATTTACTATTGTATCGTTTTTACACAGTGCAAAAACTAGCTCAGTAGTTTAGACTCTTCGCAGTGTGCAGACGTAGTTTGTAGCCAGTATGCTGCATCGCGATTTGAGGTCGAGCCGAAGTCACTGCGGGTCGTATCAATAAAACACAGTTTACTGTCGCCAATATAAGTCAATAATTTAAACTGAAACGTTTATTGGAGTGTTAACATGTTTGTGTTAACGTAAACACAATATCTTATTGAGAAAATGTGATAATAGTGAAATATGGACGCGATTTGTTAGGTACTTTGGAATTCTGATCATTGCCCTTTATATATTTTGTATGAATGTATGCACCCACACATGACACAGTTGTGTCACACAATGTATTGATAATGTAAAAATATGTATAGTATCGTGGATATTATAAATTACAAAACTCTTACATTTCGGGCCGGAATGACATCACGAGAGAAAAGAAAAAAAATTATAAAATATATTTATACGGTCACAAACAAAGATTTGTTTCAGTGCGAGGTACGAACCCGCTGCCACTAGTTTCCCATTAGTACACTGTGCAACAGAATGTATTATACTGCGTCGGCAATACAATTTGCAACATAAAGACTCTGGTTGCTTGTGTGTATTCATTCTTCTTCTTGATTCTTTCAGGGTCATGACGTCATGATTGTAATAACACTGGAACTTGGAAGTACAATAAAAAACAAACTGCACATAATAAATACAAATAATATGTTTATTCATTATGAAATATTTACACTTTATACAAAACTTATGAAATACCTATCACACATCATGTAAAAATACAAAAAAATAATCATCTTTAAATATACACTTAATTATTATATGTACTCGAATGGTATATGGCAAGCCCTCCTAACTACCAGGAGGGGTAACTGTGGTAGGCATATTACGAAGAATATTGCGAAAGGGCTGAAGAGTACGCAAGCCCCGAGCCACGCCATCAGAAGCCAAGCTGGCAGAAAGGCGACTTGTTCGAACATCGCTCACTGTATTTCGTACGCGTTTCCAAACAGTTCATTATTTTGCAATATAACGTAAATGTAACAACTAAAATAGTGTATGTTCCATCTGCCAGGCGTCCATTGCTCAGTGTTCCATGCGCGTGCGCTTACGAACGCCACCTACAACAAAAACATTTTTATGTTAATTAATTAATTCACCCAGAATTCACACATAGTAAGATACATATGTACATATCTTATGTTGATATCAGAAACTACGAGATAGATTTTGGGCTTACAAAGACATCGTTCCGAAACCCGTGGCCTGTGGTTTACGGTTGGCTATTTATCCATTGCGCCACAGACGCTGTTGGAATTGTATGAGAACATGTATACATACCGGGTATATCAAGACCGTGACCGAAAACGAAGCCGGGTGGTAGTTTTAGTGTTTATAGACACAATGCAACCAAAAATGTCTCAAAATAAGCGATAGATTATCTTTTACAATGTTTTAAAAATCATAGTTTTTAGGTGGTAAATCCTTAGTTTTTGCGAAAATAGTAATTTAAACCATTACGTATCATTGCGTCTTTAAAAATAAAAAGATGTACATCATTATTTTGGAAAAAATATGTATTTATCACCCAAATAAGACGATAATTAACAAAAATTCCAAAAAAAAATGACGATTTATTTTGCGGAATTTTTAGTTGCATTGTGTCTGAAGTAACTAATACTACCACCTGGCTTCGTTTTCGGTCGCAGTCTTGATATACCCTGTATATATACTCCTGCCTAATTTACTTTTAACAACCTACGAATAATCGCTAACGCATTACACACGACTTGTGATTTTTGATCTTAATGGTAAGCAATTTTACATCGTTTATGTACAATTATGCGACCATATTTAACCGAAAGTTGATTGTGAAACATATTTTGAAGGTGATCTTGCTACACAAATATTTTGCCCTATTGGTCATGCTACGTGTTTAAGTAATTCTACGAAGCAGTTTAAATTACTTGTACAAAGATGTAGGTTCATTCTTTGTCTGTCTAAGATATCGAGTGTAATCGTGGAAAGTCTACGGAATAATTTATTTATAAGTTTGACGTAAATGCATGTACAAGACTAACCAGGGTCACCTTTACCATCTCATAGAGTAACACAAATACATGAAAAAGATGATAACCTTACAAAGTAATTAATGACATCACTATCTTAAGCACTAGGGGAGCTATATCGAGCTTAATTAGTTTTCGGTTGGCAATTGTTATTAAAATTATAGATAAATTAGTTCCTGCATAAACAGATGTATTATTGCCTTACAAAATAAATTATTCGCATTGTTTTTAGGTAATGGATTCGTTGTCGTGCATACGTTTATCTTCGTATGATAACCTAATAGCAATGTGTGGCCTGTCGTTGGCCCGGCCTGATCAAAGATCATTATTATTATATTATGTACTTATGATATGAATTATTATCTATAGGCGTATTGTTTTGATTGCCAAATGTATACTGGAAATTTCGGTGATTCACTTCTCGCCGGGCTTAATAAATAATAAGATTTCTTGGAATGGAATGATTTATTTGCAAGACAAAAATATGTATAATAAAAAATAATTCTTTCTACATCATCATCTTCAGTGCCAGGCAATCAAATGTTGTATAAAGATATTTTAAAAACTCCGTATCTGCTGGAAGCGGCCTGCATCTAGCAACTTCATTCAACATTACTCATATACAAACCACGTGAATTAAATATTTATGAGCAAAAATTCTTAGGACTGACGTGTCCTGTGACGTATCCCAACTATTTTATTTTTATTTCTTTTATTTTTACTATCACAAGTATTCGATAGATCGCGTGTCAGAATTGCACATGATTGTTTTACTCTATTGATAAACACGTCCTACCGAAGATTACTTGCTTATCTTACAAGCTGATTTAACGATAAGCTTTATTTAATGCAATTATCACATTCTGTAAAATGCCTAGTTTCCGCAGGAATTTTTAAATGCTTCATTTTTTGGAATTGGAATTGGAATCGTATAATGATTTTTATTTCTTTCTTCTTCGTAATTATGGATTTAATATTTTGCGTAATAATCAAGGGCTCAATTGGGTGTGAACGGCCTCACCAACCCAAGGTAGCGAGTTCAACCTGGGACGCAGGAATGTTATTATTATATTTATCGTTTATTGACACGAGTGCAGTAGAGTACAGACTCTAGATTAATATTATTTTGATTCATTATTTATACAAGTGCATGTGTAGTAGACTACAATATACTTAAGCAATAACACTGGTTCATTATTTGCTAAAATAATAATGCACTTACGAACATACGGAACTAAACATATAGGGTTCTCCCCCTTGACCCATATAATAAATTAAGAAGACCAATGAAAACGGCTCAATTACGCCTCATATTAAAAGTAATATCACCAATCGGCTGCTCCAAAATGTAGAGCATATGAGATATTGTTAAATGTGTCAGTCAATGCAATAGTTATTTAGAATCAAGTGTAATCAAATAACTTGTTGTATGTTTTTATGTGTGTATTTATATTATCACTCAGGAATTAGCAGTTTTAAGTTACAAATTCATTCTTAAAGGTAAAACAATTATTATTGTTTATAGACATTTTAGCAATGGAAACATGTTACATCTCGTCTGATATCGAATAATCGGCATTGAAATTCTAACATTAGAATAACTACTTATCTTTGCATAGTCTGAACCTTATCTTATCATTTTATATGGGGAGTTATAGACTCATAACGATGAACTTACATTACGACATTTGTCATACACTGACTATCGCCTAATCTTAGGGTTATAGACTAACGGATTTATTCATAGACAGTTTTAAAACCGTTTATAAGTTTTCGAATGTTTTGTCCCTTTCGAACGACTTTTGACTTCAGTTTGAGCGAAGAAGACAAAACATTCGATAACTAAGATAGGTTTTAAAACTGTCTATGAATAAGGCCGTAAGAATATACGCGATTGTTCTAAAGTTCTTTAGTAATTTAGTACCAGAGCTATCAAAGTTCTATTTTCAAATATAGAAGTTAAAGTGTGAGCGCAAGGCGTGGATAACTGCTAAGTAGTAAGCACATACGAGTTGGCAGTGTTGTTCCATCGCGAATCGATCACGTCTCGGACACGAGTGGACTTGAGCCAACATGTTTCCACCCTAGGCGTATAAATTTGGATGCTTTATTGATATTGATTTCTTCGTATGCATATGTATCGAGATGCAAAACAGATGCCTAAGCTTCTATCCCGAATGGGAATTGTAAATGTTGAGTAAAGAATAAATTATGAATGTGATTTGCAATTATTCCCACATAATCTTAATTATAGTTCAAAATATGACTAGCTCAAAAATGTTACACATATTCAAGTGATAGATAATCCACATGCTGTTGAATTAGTATCCTGAAATGAATACACAAAAAAACACTAACTAAAAATCTTCAAGGAAGATATAAGAACCAAAAGTTCCCCAAATGAGAGAGCCAAGAACAAGATGAAATAGCAAAGATGAAATATTGGGATGATCCAACATAAAAAAGGAAACAGTATAATGATAAATATGAAATAAATATGGTAAAAGTGACATTTGCATAGCACATTACTTCACTGTCGACAAACACTAACAACTACTGTCATTCTGAAGTGGTCTGGGAATACAATAAGACACACATACTTGACAAAACAACTAGATTTAGGTGGGAATACATCTTGAGTGACTGGCCAACACGAAACTTACACACGATGAGAGGACGTTTAGTTTTGAATGATTATTATAAGACAGAGTGTTAGAGACTGGAGTAATAATATTGCATTGAATTAAATTGCTGCTTTATTCTTTATGGGTTAATTTGTCGTTGGTCGGCATTTTTAATCATTTTTTCAATCGGTGTATCATAGTTATCACGATCATCGTAGGCAGAAAGCATACTTTTTTACTAAAATAAAGGTGTTCAAATATTTGTTCGCTACCGGGCTTATAGGTGGATTTGATTAAATCTCTTTTATAATGGAACACCACATCCCTTTTAATACCATTATATGTCAATTTTCTACTGACAACGTAGTTACGCGGACTCGTCTGCACAGTATGGCTCTACCACTCGTAAATAATTTTAAACGCATACGTATTGTGAGACATGTGCATCACGTATGTATGCTCGCAGAGGTGCCACTAGGGTCATCTACAGCTTGATCAGTTAATTTCCTTTACCAACTGTAATAAGAATATTAAGTGTGCGCCTATGTCACACTAGGAACAAATTCCAGTCATATGGAAATCGTAGGACATTTTAATACTTCTACGTCATTTAAATTGTAACATATTACACAGACTCCGTGGCGCAGTTGGTTAGACGCCGCCTGTGAAACGAGAGGCCGCGGGTTCGATCCCCGCACCGAAACAAATACTTGTGTGATCCACAGGTATTTGTTTCGGGTCTGGGTGTTTGTGAGACCGAAAAGTCTCCCGTAGTTTCTGATACCCACGACACAAGATTCGTTCTTAGTGTGGGGTCAGGGCTATGTATGTGACTGATGTGTGTATTTATTTATTTATTAATTTATTTTTATATACGTAATATAACCGGCGTATCAAAGTCTATAAATTAAATTGCACTTGCACATTGATAGGTAATGACGCATCATAAATTTTCCGCATCGAAACATCGTGCAACGTTATTTATAATTTTACGAAGAACATTCGAGTAATACGATCATTGAAACGTAAATGTATTGCTCGAATTAGAACATGCACTTCAAAACTGTTACACCACGATCTGCGGCTTGTCTACTGGTTTATAAAAACAATTAGAATTAGAAATTAGAATTAGGTATCGTAAAACTTAATAGACTTTTCATTGTTGCGGCATGTTCATCTAAGCAAAAATTTGGCTGAATCTTTCTCTCTCGTCGGTCACACGAAGGCCACTGCTGAAAATATGACGCCCCCAATGAACTCCACATCGACTTCCTTAATCAGGTAGTCTGTCCAACTTGTAGCCGAGCGTCCGACCCTTCGCTTGCCTGTAAGGCGATTTGTGCTGTGGTTTCTTGATAGTACCTATAGATCGGTAAAAAATACCTCCAAAAAAAAATTATCTTATTTGATTCTGTTTTTATATTGCTACAACGAAAACGATGGTTTTTAGAAAGTATTTTATTCGGAAATTAGTTAGATTAAGAAATATTAACTTACATGCCTGATCAAAGTGTATAATTTTTAAACATGAATCAACACTATTTTTAACGTTACTTTTGATTAGTAAACATTCATTAATTAATAAAGATTTAAAACGTAGTCTAAATATGTTACATATATACATTTTAGGGTAGAAACAAGTTTAAACAAGTATTTATCGTACTTTAAACTTAGTATAGATAAAACGTAGAACCCCTGGTTTGTACACAATGTGATAACTCCTCGAAAACAAGATGGCCTCTGTGGCAGTTTTTGTAAACATAGCTTTATTATTGTGATATAATCAGGAATGAATTTATTAATTGCCAGCGACGAATCATATTTCAGTTCCATAAGGCATTAAGTAATTACATTAATCTCTTTGTGTGGAAAATCGATTGGTGAATCTACATATTCTGCACTTATAAGTGCTAACCCATAGTTACTTTACATGCGGTCGGCAAAACTTCTGTACAATTATTTTGCGCCTGAATACTCAAACGCCATTTAAATATTAAGTTTCACTTAACTACCCACGTCCCACTTTATCAGTACATCTAAGAGGGACTTGCGTAGTTAAGTGCAACATAATATTTAAGTGGCGTTTGAGTATTCGGGCGCATGGTTTTGATTTTATGATCAACCGCCTACAAGTCGACAGCCTTTTTTCGAAGCTTTAAAATGGGGCCATCCAAAAAAAACATCACCTTTTATGTATAGCTTGATCTGCGAAACGAATACTTCACAATTGGGTATTCTACCCATTTTCAAAAAGTCTATTAAGTTGTTCCTAAGATTAAGACAAACTATTTAAAACAATATCAAATTTTTATTCGCTTGGCAAGTCCAATAAAAAACCATTTAAAATTTAAATTTTAAATTTATTCGCGCAAATATGTGAAAACGCTAGGCGCCATGTTCCTTTAAAATGATACGTCACTCAACCAATAAACAACCTGTGTTTGTATGAGCTCTTGGACACCGGAGGGGGTATTCTACTTACGGAATGACGTAGAATCGTTATCCATCATGGCGGCAGCCGTATCACATATTTTTAGGACAGATAAAAAAATTGAAATTTTCAAAACGAATTATAAAATTTATTCCTTGGAAATAAAAACTGAAATTAACATATACTTATTGCTTAATGCTCTACTATATACATTTATAGTTTTTAGATTTTTTCTTTCTTATAGTAAAATACCCAATTAGAAACAGAACTTTATCGAACCTCGTTTAGCTATTTCGAAACATTGTCATAATTAATAATATATTAACAGTGGCGACCTCAATATAGCACTGGGGCTATATTGCTACATCTATCAAACTAGCTGAGCAATGTTATGATAGGTCTATTGTTACAGATAATTGCAACAAGCATACATTAGGTCTTGTATCTTTATACCTAATTAATATTAGAAAGCACTAATAAAACTACACACATTCAATAAATGACAACAATAATGATTGGTATCGACTTCATTTCAATTCAGGGACATTCAAATGTATTTTTTTTATTATTAATTTTAATCATTCATATTATGAATTAATTGCTTTGTAATGGGAATGTTTTATAGTCGACATTTTTATTTTATTTTGATTAATATAAATGATAGGACCGTTATTATTTATAGTCATATATAATAAAAGTATTGCGTATAAATTACATGTTTCTTTTTGTATATTATATTAATATTCTATTCAGATGGACCTACTCTCACATAAACGGACATAGCCAAACTTATAATCATAGTATTTTGAAAACTTGATTGAAATGCATCGAATTTGAACGTATAAAATATTGAAAACATATTAACGCTTGCTTTTTACAGTGTAGTAAGTAATAATTCGATGCATATTTAGGTATACGTTACCTCTAACCGTTGTACCAAAAATAGTCAAAAAATAAATGCTCAGACGTAAAGTCGAATTATGGGCGGAACGCCCTTCATAAGTTATTTATTATCAGTATTTGTTATGACTGAATATGGGTTAGTATTATTATTACTTATATGACAGCTCATTACGTGACCGCAGGGCACAGATAAGATTCTGTTTTATCTGTTTGCCTTGTTAGACTTGCGCTAACCACTTGAAATACGTGATGTAGATATACAGCCTAAGTAATATTTTACATAGTAATAAATTTACCTAAAAATAAATGCAGTTTATTCCAAGATTTAAAAATAGTTGTTGAATTTATTCGTTTACGTCATCGTGCATGGGCTGTAAACCGTGAATCCTAGATTCTATTCCAATTTATTTACATTTTTATCCATCTTTTTTGTAAAAGTATGGCATTGATTCTAAACGAGTTAGTGGTAAACACTAGTGACGTCAAAATGTTTAATTCATGTATAGCTTTAGATGTACATATTATATAAAACCCGAAACATATGCTTTAGTTTTAATTGTGCCTACGTACCCGACATTTTTAGTATAAACATGCGTTTAGTACATTTAAAATACCTTACGTATACATCCTTGAACAAAAATCAAAGACCGCTTTAACTTTTATTCAATGTGGTGGTATAAAAATATAAATACATACGTCGTGTATCATAGCACTTACATGCAGAAACATAAGAAAATATAACGTAACATAAACCCGACCTTATTCAAGACCATAAACACAATATAATTAACACGTATATTATATATAACCTTAAAATGTTGTTAATTTTAGAATCTACGGAACTTCGTTCAAAGTTTAGCTTCACTAGGAAATTAAAGTCCCGGCGACGACGGCGAGAAATTCGGCATTTACATGGTAACCAGCAAGAATAATAATGCCAAGGTTCAATATTTTGAATGTTTTAAAGATTAAAAACTAAATAAAGCACTCTACATCTATTATAATTAAAACAGAAAGTATAATTAAATACAGCATGACCAATAAACAGGTAGTATCATTTACTATACAGCTAAATAGGATACATTACCTAATAAATATTAATTGCATTTGATATGTGCAAATGCAATTAAATGCATAAAGGTAGTTGCAAATATTTGCAATCAGACTGAAGGAGTTTAATTCATTATTACACATTGAAAATTATAACATGAATATCCGCGTCTAAGATTAATACTTTTGTCATTAAGTAACAATTGATCACATTCAAACATTTGTATCTATTAAAAGACATGAAAATCGATCAACATTTAAGGTTACATTTAACATTGTCTTCCAAACATCAGCGGCCTGATTCATAAATAGATTAAAATCCTATTTTAGTTATCGAAAATTTTGACTCTTTTGAACAACTGTAGAATTCAGTTTGAGCGAAGAAGACCAAAATATTTGATAACTAAAATAGGTTTTAAATCTGGTTATGAATAAGGCCGCATTTAATATCCGCTATACATAGATGATATAGAAAAAAACATAAGTAAAAGAAATGCAAAAACGTAAATAAACTAATGTGACCAGTAACTGGAGAATGAACCGAAACAGTGTCAAGAACGCTACATGTAAATCGATTTTGCCTTGAGATTCATACCTGGTTGTAAAATATCGAAACAGGCTCAGCACTACACCATGTTCTTTAACACATCTATCTATTAAAGTACATAGTTTCGTTAAAGTTTACATACATACGTGTGTTAACAACAAAGCGACTAATAATAATGAGTCATGTGTTAGCGTCTGTTTATACTGATTACGTAAACCAATTGCTCTCAAGAACTGGTTTGATGACATTGATGTTCGTTCTTCTGTCTTAGGTAATTTAGTGTTGACTCGATTTTGTTCTCAAATACTCATACAATTAAAGGTTGTTCGACTGATTGTTTGAAATATATACATTATATTTTCAAAAGCATTTTTAATTTGTATTGTTTTATGTATATTTTATAGTTACGGTGTATTTAACAGCTATTGTTGATTACTAAAGTCAAACAATACCAAGTCCTTCGACTGATAACGACTTTGATTCATAATTATCAGTAAACAAACAGTATTATTTAATAAATATTGCATCAAACAGACACATTGATAACAATAATACAGAAAATGAAACAAAGAAAAGATCCAGTCCAATTCAATAAATTACTTTATAAAGCACTTAAAAGAATGTCACCAGCAAGCCAACATTGCACATGTGATCGCAAATTGCAGTCAAGTCTTTCGCAATCTTTTTTGTCTATTTCCTGTGCACTGCATTCGCACTTACATATTAGGTACCTACTATGCAGTGTGATTTATCAACATAGGTTTATACATGAACAGATATTTAATAAAAATGTAACTGACCAAGAGCAAGTTCAACGCTGTTATGACAGTCGCTATCCCGGAGTCAGCACGTGTTCCATTGAGTCACTGTCACTTTCGATCACTCGTGGTCGGGAGAGTATGAACGCGCAGTATCTTAGCCGCGCTCGCGGTTCGACAACGGCGGCGTTGAGCGGTGGTGCGGCGCTTGCAACCGAAGGTTTCGACACCAGCGAGAGAGGGAACCAGAATGCCGGTGTTTACGTCTCCTTCCCACTCGCGGGGAACGGCTGAGACCGACGCGACATCTGCTGCTGCAAGCGGTTGGCCTTCTACATCTACTATTATTGCTAATAAGCTCGTCTTTTGCAATAACACGCTGTAGTTTCCTCCTTGCGCCATTTAGTTTTTATTTTTGTTTATTCAGTGCCGGCCTACGCAAGTAGGAACAAAAAGGTGAAGGTCTTGGCTTTAGTAGCCGAAATCTAGCCATAAATTTAGGTGTTTGCCTACGTAATTATTGCTGTAGATTATAACAAAACCAGTAAATGGTTTATTTATTGTTGACAGTAACGTACAAATAGACATAAATTTATTTACCTCTAACAGTTACATTACCTCCAGCGAATAATGGTTACAAACTATAGAATAAACTATAAATATTGCGGCTTTGACATTCAGCGCCAGTCTATTATGATCGGGTGCTATGAGTCCATTGCAATAATATTCTAATATTTACATATCATTTTCATTCACGCTTAATCATTATTCGCTACGGCATACTCTTACTAAAATTAAAACCGTTTAATATCTTTTGTTATGACAACATCCAAATTTATTTTTAATGTAGTTCGATTTTTTATTAAGTATAATAAAAAATCTTTGGCTGATGTTTATAATAAACAAAAATACGAATTGTTTATCTCGCTTAGTACATAATTCATAGATTACGTACAGATTAAAGTGCAAAATCATTTCACAATGTTGAAACACGAATCGCAAAAACAAAAATAAAAAACGATAGAAGACCGCGCAACATGATTCTAGAGATGGGATAGACAAAAAATGCAATAGTTGAACAATAGACAGGCCAAAAAAATACAGATTACATCATGACTGATCAAACTTTAAAATAACACACTCAAAAACGTCCATGTTTTTGTTGGAACTACTAACGGAGTTATAAACATTATGGCTAAAAATTGTTTTATGGCAATTTTAGCAAAAAATATTGTGACAAATGGATTGTTGGGTCAAGTGACACCTAGGCTTATGTGGAAAATATATTACTTCATAATTACTTCAAATGATCATATGATGATATAAAAGAAATTAATCTTGCATCAGCATAATGTCTGGCTCAAGGCTATAAACGTTTGAAAAGGAAGGAATAGAAGCAAATGTAGGTGATATTTACCGCATCGAGCACAATTAAATTTATTAAGCACTATTACCCTCGACTATAGTTAAAAAGTAATAAAAACAATGTAAAAAAAAAACAAAAATAATAAAAACGTATATAATATTCTCTCATTTAACTATAGGTTTCTCTGTCTACGATATTGGCTTATTTTAGCTATTTATACGATAGCAAAAACTATATTGCAGTTATAAATCGTAACACTTCTTTATCGACAAACATTGAATGTACACTGAATTGCCCAAACGAATTGATTCATTCTTCATTCCTTTCTCCGTCACAGTTACAGTATTTTAACTTTTCAGTTACGGTTGTTCTTTCAGTATTTGTAATGTTGTTGCTTCAATATTTAGTTATTATGCTATCATTATTGTTTATTTGGTCTTTCGGTATTTGTTAATACCATTTTATTTATGTTACTTAATTCTCTGGGTAGCAATCCCGGTACAACCTGGTTGACACCGTTGTTTTACAATTTACATAAAAATATTGAATATTCCCATATTATCTAAAAACATGACCTTTCAAAAACCTTACTAATATTGCTCAACATTAACAGAAGTAACGAAAGGTAATAGAAACAAAAGATATAATATCTTATCCTTTTTATCTTTACACAAATGATTGCAAGTTCGTTAATGGATTACTTGGATACGTCACACACTGGTAAGCAATGCGTGAGACCACTGACCTATGCAATAGATTGGAGATGCCTTGTGTGTGAGGGTACCAAATACGGCAAACATAGAATATCGAGCTCCGCGAAAGAATTATTGAATTAAATAAACCAGCTCACGATAAAAGAATAAGTACAGGGACTATAGCAAAGTATAGGCCTATTATTTATTATGTATATCTTTATTTTATGAGATGTTGAAATTAATGCATTTTTGATCTCAATTGACCTTAGTACTTAGTCATTACAACAGGCCGCTGAGTTTTGTGGTTGTAATAGGTAAAGGTTTTCGATGTAAATGTTAAAACCAATGACCTGCACTAATTGTCTGAATTCTTTGGCTTTGAGTTTGTTACATACATATATAATATATTAAAATAAGGGCAACTTGAATATTGGGAGGCTAGACAGGCTGACGGGTCCATTAAAATCTATTCTTTGTCAAACACCGTGATAGAGTACTTCGTTTAACATTAAGATGTTACATAATTAAAAAAAACACCGATATCGATATTATAAATGCAAATAATAACTTTGTTGAGTCTCGCAATAAATTGTTACGTGTATTTACTATTTATATTTTGCCGCAATAACGCAAATTAAAATCTGTTGACTTCAATATTTGGTTTTTGATAAATCATGTTTAAATATTGATATGAAATTTATTCAACATGTCATAGCTGCATGCATGCATGATGCTTGATGGGACTGAAAATAAATTAACAGTTGTGTTGTGAATTCTATATTAAAAATTTCTATTTACTTTTGATAGATCGAACGGGCGAAGTACAGCTTCCTTTAAAATCCATTATTACTGGTACGAAAACTAATGGCAAACTGACAATTAAATCTTTTGCATGCTTTACGACCTTGAATGTGTATAGCTTAAGAATTCAAATTTAGATTACTCTATACCTTGACATGCTTACAAGTATGTAGTAAGAGCCAAAACTTGGGGGTCACCTCTAGTTAAATGAAAATAATCTGTCGAACAATTTCATAAATTCATTATATATAGAGACTACCTCGGTAGCCCAGTTGTACTACGGTACAGTTGTAGTTGACAAAGCTGAGGTCTCGGGATCGAATCCCGGGTCGGGCAAAGTGATATTGGGTTTTATATTCATTATCAGCCCGGAGTCAGAAATTTGTGCCCGATATGGCGATAGGCTCGCTCCCTATCACATTATGGGACGGAACATACAAGGCGAAATGTGGGTGTCATGGTGGCGCCTCTGCCTACTTCTTCTGAGATAAAGGCGTGAGTTTATGTTATGTACATAGATACTCGTTACCATGTCAATCAAGCGTTGGTCAAGATAGAAATAAATCCAATAACCCAAATAGTTGTTGCAGTATGGACATCGTCCACAGAGCTAATGCAGACCATAACGCGTTTAATAAAGCCAATTAAAACGATGGAGCTAAGTTCATACTCGCAAATATTCGTATGACGCACTCCACTCGTATGGAGTAATAGGGTCTATTAACGTCAGTTTAAATTAGCTTCTGCGTCGTATACGTTTGTGACATGTGCCACGAGAAATTGCAGAAGGGGCCAATGACACACGTGTTACAGTAGTTTGTTGTTAGCATTAGGAAGTCACGATCGCTTTAAATCAATACTCGAAGATCGGTCCGATGGCGTTTTAAAATTTTAAACCACAGGCGATGTTAGTGTTCTAGTATCAGGTGTCTCTATATTTTGCACATCATTGAACAATGTTGCGAGAATGAGGAAACTTTCATGGTGGTATTAAATTATTCACTAGGGACGAATTACTTATAGACTGCTTAGGAATGAAGGTTGATACTTTGTTATTTCTTGTAATTCTGAAGTCAATAGCTTTTCAATGTTTAGGCAAATTTCAAAAAACTTGGTGTCTAGTCGTAGGTGCGCTAAACATAATCTTATTATTGATACGGGAAATACTCATGTCTTCGATTTTGAAAGTATCTTTTTATGCAATAGTTGTTATTTCCTACTTACATCATCCACAAGTACTCTTCATTGGTCTTGCTGGTTTGTCTCTGGAGTCCTCCGAATTGTGGACCTGAAAAATAAATCATGATTGATTTTTGATTTTCACTTCTATTTCTGGTAGCATTACCATGATTTATTGAATGCTAAATTGATGTCCTTAAATATTTCTTGATTTTTTAAACACCATAGTAAAATTGTTTATTCATACAGTTTTAAAAGATTTTAAAATGTCTCTTCGGTTACAGTTTATGTACACACTTTATTTTTAGAACCTCATATTTCTATATCTAATTAACATAAATTAATCGCTTATTTTATCGTTTGCTAAAGTAATTATTTGTAAAAATCCTTTATTGATATTGGTGTTCCGTGTTGCTAATATGTATGTAAAGTTTTTTGCTTTATTTTGAATACCTATTCTAGATTTATGGTAATACTTCGATACCCATATAGGGCATTGTTTTTATATTGAAACATATACGATATGCGATAAATCAATCAAATTGACGTGAAATTATCTGTAACTAGCTTCTGCCCGCAAACTTCGTCAGCGTGATGAACTTTATTTGGTCCCGTCCCGTTATATCCCGCCCGTCCCGTCTCATTCTCACTCAAGCCATCCTGTCCTGTCATAATCCTGTCATAATCCTGTCCCATCCCATCCCTTTGAGTATAAAAAATAACAAATATATCGGAATTCCTTCCTCATCCCACGGGAACTCTTAATTTTTCGGGATAAAAGATAGCCTAAGTGTTAATACAGGGTGTCAGCTACTTCCATACCAAATTTCATCGAAATTCGTTAAGCGGTTTTTGAGTTCGTCGCGCACAACCGCACAGACAAACAGACAGACAAAAATTCTAAAAATCATTGTTTTTATTACGTTAATTAATACAGACCCCCATATTAGTTTTTCTCATTTATCTTCCATAAAACAAAGAAACACCCTGTATGTAAATAAGACATATACCAGTTTTCAAGTTGAACCTGCACCAATATAACTATGAAAACTGCATCTCATTTCGTGCGGTAGTTTTTGAGTAATGTGCAAGCTAATACAAAGAAACACCCTGTATATAAATAAGATATATACCAGTTTTTAAGTTGGACTTGCACCTATATAACTGTGAAAACCGCATCTCATTTCGTGCGGTAGTTTTTGAGTAATGTGCAAGCTAATACAATGAAACACCCTGTATATAAATAAATCATATACCAGTTTTCAAGTTGGATCTGCACCAATATGATTGTGAAAACTGCATCTCATTTTGTACGGTAGTTTTTGAGTAATGTGCAAGCAAACAAAGAGAAACACCCTGTATGTAAATGCAACATATACCAGTTTTTAAGTTGAACCTGCAGCAATACAACTGTGAAAACCGCATCTCATTTGATGCAGTAGTTTTTACGTGATGCGCAAGCAAACATACAGACAGACAGACAGACAGACAGACAGACAGACAGACAGACAAAAATTCTAAAAAAAAATGTTTTGGCTTCTGTTGCTGTTATAAAGACCCCTCGCGTTAAAATTTCTCAAATATCTTCCATGTACAGACATCGACCATTTACATTTTTATTATATGTATAGATGAGTTCTATAGATACAAAAACCGTAAAGAAAGTGGTACTATGTGCTAAAAAGTCTTATATTTTTAAGGTCATATCAGGTGTTACATTTTGCTGTTCATTGTTTACATACTTTATCTTGTATCTCTTGGATAACACTGCAGTAGGTATCATAATTATCTTCAATATTGATTTTAAATAACGTCATGTAATTGTGCAGTATTAGAGGGAGTTAAAATTGCTTAGGTCTTGGATAACTATAATCTTACTAGTTTGGTTTATTTAGCACATACAAATAAAAATATGAGTGACATTTTGGTGCACATGTCTTTCAAAAATGTATATTTTATAAAATTAGGGATAACATTTACCTAATAGAGTTCAAAATTTAACTTTAACCAAACTGTCCTTTACTCAGCCCTAATCATAGTCTTAGTAAGGCACAATTGAAGATCATTAAAATGAATAAAGCAATTTGCATTGGCTGAGCGATGCTTTCATTGATTTTTTTTCTTTGTTTATGCTATTGTTAGTTGTGACGTCACCAGACACGCAATAGCTATTATTAGCACAAAAATATGGCAGTTGTCGTAGCGTCCTACTTCATGTTTCCTTTCTATTGTGAATCCTGTTAGTCAAGTGTCCTCTATGATATCAAGTAGTTACATACAAAGTATAGATTTATCCTTTACGTCTATGCTTGCTACTTGTCTGGAATTTCACAATTTTGATGATAATTTGTAAATGTCACTGAGCATAAAGCTTATTGAATAACAACTGTAATAAAATAAAATACCACAAACATTTTAACAACACGCATTCCATTGCATTATTTCGTTTAATTTATGAAAGAAGTGTCTACCTATAAAGAGCCATGGAATACGTTTGAAGCGTAAGGAAGGGCATCACAATACAATATTTCGTCACGGTCAAGCCCAAAAACAATGGTGAATATAATAACAAACACAAGGAAATTAATTAAATTAATGTTAGAACACGGAATGTGCATAACACAGCTGATAGACGAGGCAGTGAGGCCAGCAGCCTCCGGTAGGTGTGGCACAGTGATCAACGACCGCAGCCATTTAAATGCATGAATATTCTGCTAAATGTGAAGGGTAACATTTGCATTCAACTCTCGTAATTGAATACGAAAATTAAAAACGGGCGGTGGATAGGCTATAGCTGACCTTAAACCGGCTACCGATACGTGTTCACTGCTCAGTTAGATATAGTTTATCTTTATTATATCGTCTTCTATCTTTAATATTGATTGTCTGATACGTTTCTTGCTAGACAGTCGGTTACAATGCAGTAAAGCGATAAATCAATCGGCCTAAATATTGTTGACGTAGAATGCTAAATTATACTTGCATTCATTATAATTAACCCAAATTAGTATGTAATTAACACAATTACCTTAACAATTATCATTGTTTTTTGAGACTGGATAAAATTTTGAATGTACGTTACAATTTTTAATATGTATGGCTCGTTTGAATTGGTCGATATTATACAGCATGCGTGGTGCGGGAACAGATCATTACCTGCAACCGTATGGACGCTGCTTGGATTAATATAAAAAGTTGCAGCATGCGCGTTCTATACCATTACTAAATATTAATCCCTGGCAACCTGCATCAAGGCCTAATCTTTCAATGTAAATGAGCCATAAAGCTTTATCACAGTCTCGTGTTATCCTTATGTTGTTAGTGCGCAATGTTTTTGTACTAAAACAGGTCAACGCATAGCAAACTGTTGCTTTCGAGCGTATTGCCTCGTCAACCTGAACTAGTGGTACTGTTGAACGTATTACCTCCATAAATATTTAACTCCAATTGACTAACAAAACCGGTACCTCACCAAATTTACAATCACTTGCCGAAGGTTAAGCTACGTGACTGGAGTCAGACAATATCTCGTCCGGTCCACATGGGTGACGTTTTTTCTGTTTACACACAACGGAGGCGCGTTTTTTTTTCTTTTTTGTATACGCATTATTTTTATCGACTTTCAGTGTAGAACCGAAATATTTATAACTCAACTACTGGTGTAAACCATGGCATGTGTTATTTAATAGATACAATAATAACCAGCACGTTATTCGAATTTTTAGTTCTTTTTCAAGACAGCAATACCAAACGTATGTTAGTAACACCAAACATAATATCTCACCTGATGAAGTTGATGTGTTGGAATTAACGCTGTTTTCACTTTCAGTGCGAGTTCTCGGACTAAACAAGAGATTCCATGGGTTGTAGCTAGTGTTGGGCGCAGTATTACGGTTCTTCGACGTATCCTTGTTGTTAGAATCCATTGTTTAATTTAATCAATATTTAAATATATTTAAATAAAAAAGCGATCAGAAAGACTCCCGCGCACGCCGGCCGATAATACAATATGATATGACAGAAGAGTACCGGCGAAACTAAACAGTGAGCGCGGCCGCTTGGTGCGTTGTTTTGATCCGAACTCACACGAACACTCACGGAAATACCCGATGTAATATTTATGTTATGGCGGACTTTGTTCGCGGTTTGCCCGTTGCCGTACTACGTAGTTCGTTTTTAATTTTCCTTATTACAAAGCGGCCCAAGAATACGTGGCACGTGTTAAAACTGCATAATTTGGATATTTTCTCAAGGATTATCTGTTCAATGATTCAATGTGTTTCTGCTAATAACATCAGAATTATCATATTGTGTGGGTATTATATTTTGCAATCTGTGAAATCATAACAAGTTGTTTAATAAATTAAATTTTACAACTTGCAAAAGATTTCATGAGTACCAATTTCACTAATATTCAATTTAGAGGAGAGTTGCTAATTTTAATTTTCGTTCTTTGATTGGTACTTAAAACTTGAACCGTTAAATATAAAGGACCTCCGATCCATTCCAGCGCAATTCATCAAAAGCCCGTTCACCATTCCCAGTTTATACTTTATCAACAACAATTAAAATAAACAATATAGAGGCGGGCGTGGCGAACGATTCTAATTGTGGTTTTAATTAATATTGTTTTCTTTTATAACCGCATCCATAGTAAGACTATTGTTCCAAAAACATATAAAAAGAAATACGCTAAATAATGAATACTCATAAATTATTCATGTATTAGGTATTAATTACTTATTTCGTACGTTTGTGCCATATTTTATACATACATATTTGTAAGTATATGTATATGTAAACTCACGCCTTTTTCCCAAAAGAGGTGCTACCAGGGCCTTGTGTGCCACTGCCGTCCCGTAATGGGATAGGGGGTGAGCACAGCCACTGAGCGGATGACTCATACCTCAGTGTGCCCCGTGACCACGAAAGCTATAAAGTAATCGAAACGTCGGAAAGTCAAAAAAAAAAATGAAAAAATAACCAAATCCGCGTAAAATCCGTAAAATTAATTTTATGTCTATGTGTAACATTCGCGTTAATCTAAGAAACCACCATTTTGTTTAAAATAATGTCCATGAAGATGAAATACCTTTAATAGATAAATAAATAAATAAATAAATAGTTATATAATATACTAGATTTTTTATTTGAACTGAGTTCAAAACCGCAATAGCTTAAGTCCAGCAATGTAATATTTTTTACTTTCCACTCCAACTTAGAGAAGTTCTCTAAGCCAACTGAAAACTCGTTGACAACTTCTTCAAATACATGAATAGAACTTTTGCACTCCTCACTTGAGGTCAATAATCTGATCACGTCGCCCACTAAACTATTTCGAGAATTCAGGGTGCAATCCCGAGTAAGTTTACAGGAAAACATTTCACTTTTAAGAACATCTAACTTGTAGCGCGGATTATGTTTTAAGTTTCTAAGAAATTCGTTCTTGGCAACCTACGAGTAGTTATATACTACACAGTAAACTGTATACCGTTTTAAATATAACAGAGTGCCTAGTGTGTAGGATAGAAATTAAAGGCATCCTTCGTTTGTATTATAACATATTTTGGAACAAAGACATACTTTTCTCCTATATCCATACCTTGGGTCTTATTGTAACATTTTCATTTGGAGATTTAGTGGTTACCGTTTTCTATCGAAGACGCTCCATAGACTAAAGCCGTAAATTTCCTCTATGGAGATTGTGCATTTCTAAGTGATTCACGTTTTCCGTGATAGTGGACGGCCTTGTCACAAATAATTTACACAGGCAGTTGGGGTAGTTTATGGAATCTAGCTTACCATGTTTCTAAATATGTAACTAGGATTCGTATTTGCAAGCATTTTTCTTCAATTTGGTGTCGATAATTTCCTCAAATTAATTATTTGTTGCCATGGTCGGCCTTATAGTACCTACCGCTGTAAATAAATATCACAATTGAACTTAGTTCAATTAACATTTAAATAGAATTCACAATTTTCAAAACAAATCAAAGTTGGATAATAACTTAAAAAGCAATATATTCTTTTATCAAGACTTTTTAAACAATTTGATTGCTTTTTGTAAGTGAAAAATCTAGCGTTGTTCAACTATTAAGATCTTATCGAGTTAAATATATTTAAACGCTTTAACGTCTTTGTGAGATCAGATTTTAGTAATAAAAAATGTCTAAAAGCGATACAGCTATCATTCAACATTACTGTTACTTCTTAATGATTTGCCTTAGGAGCTATGACCTCAGCATGGTGGAAACTTATATGAATAGAGTTACTAGTTAAACCCGTAACACGACTGCGCTAGATATATGTTTACATTAACACAAAGGATGCTAGAATAACATAGAACTATGAATGTAGGACCGTTGGCTACGTCATTTATTTTATTGCGATTTAGGCTATGTTGGTATGTACCTTTACAGGTGACGAGTATCTCTAAGTTAGTGGGGTCCCGGCCATAAAAAACCTTGCTTGGTCATATCTTTTTGTGGGTTCATCATCATCATCATTTTAAACTACAGTAGGTAAGTCCACAGCCGGACATTTCTCCCAAGGATTTTCAAAGACTTCATTCGAGAAATTTAGAATTCCGACAATGGCGTACGAAGCCAGGGCTAAAAACATCATTGATATATGTAAGGCCTCAATATATTTGCCTTGTTCGCCAGTTCCGAAATCAAATCAACGTTACTCCATCGCATTACCAACCCTATATTTGCATTACCATGTCAACAAGCGACGATGTCATGGTAGAATGGACGCCTCTCGATTTTCCCGGCATCCAAACACAAAATTGTATCACTAACTATGAGTTTATCATAGTTGTTTCTCTTTTTATTTGAATCTATTCCTGTTTTTTTATTTCTATTGAAGGCATTACGACGAGCACCATCGCAGCCACTACACAGGAATAAAAGTATGACGTGTGTATTTTATTATTTATGTAAATTTAATAATTTTTCTAAATAAAAAAAACTCTCGTAAACTTCGGTCCCTAAAAGCCGCATGAGATAAATGTTTATCTAAACACAGTTGAAGAACTAATTATTGTACAAATACAAACTGCATTGTCGTTTTATATTAAAAATAATGATCACTTTTACTCTCTGACATTGAGAAATTTAATGTCAAATTGATAAGTCCGGTTATACCTAATTCCATAATAAAATATTATTGCACAATTAAGTTGATCTCGAACCTAAAATTCGAAGGTTTTAAAGATAACCATGAAGATACCGTACGTAGTATCGCAGAACTGCCGAGAGGCGTACACCACGTCTGTTGTAATGCAAAATTCAAACGGCGAGATTTCTCGAAAGATTGTTGCAGAGGACTTCGAATGGGATGAAGGTTTCACACCAGCACCTCTCACCTACTACGCCGCACTAGCTCTGTCCAGAATATTTCATAAAATAAATCCTCTTCACAAGATATTGCAAAAAGATGTCGATATGCTCATAGATCTTTACCCTGCAGACGTTCCACTAAAATTCACTGTACCCCGTATAAAGGTAAATGCAAAATATATGTTTACGTGCAATTGTTATAAGTAGTCAACAAGTTAGACATTCCCGGAGACTCGCTGAGCTTCAATGCTCAGTGTCATTAAAATGCGTGCCACTGTTGATCCTGGCTTTACAGGAGTTGCAGTGGCGGGTGTGAGGGCGGGACAGTCTCCTAAAGTAGTCAATAAGCCCGACCTTGACGGAATGTTAGATTTTCCCATTCCACACCTCACTAAATCAGATGTCAATACATTACTTTTTTGCAATGTATTTTGCCAAATTTTCAATACTCCGACGATACCACTGCGCAGAGTCTGCTGTTGTGGGTGTTCGTGGACAGCAGTGACCAGTTACTTACAAGATGGCCCATCTGCATGTTTGCAGCCTCTTGCTTTGTTTGATAAACGTTTACGTTTGTTTTTTCGGAAGAAATGTAGACAGATGTCCTAGATTTCCGCCTGACGGTAACTCACAGACTTTTGGCAATTTCAGGGACACAAATAATTAGACATCGTACATTTGATATTTATAAAATATTTTTTCTACATATCTCTATATATTTAATATATATTGATTTTAGGATGAACAATACTGGAAAAGATCGTATGCTACAAAGTTTCCATCTAAAAAGGAGATTGGTGTGACTTTTTGGAAAGGCAAATTCCTATCTGCGTGCTTGCAAGATTATCTAGAAAACATAAACCCTGATGTTTTTATAGAAGAAGAAGCTGTTGAACTCGCATCTCTGGTTTGAATGTTGATACTAAGTTCTATACTAAAAGTTTAAACTTAACATAAGCATTAATTACTCAATCATTTTACACAGTAAATCCTCGTTCAATAAAAATGTATCTATTGTTGAGAATCTATATTTCTCTGTCGCTTCAATACTTTATCGTGAATACGCAGGATTCGGAAATGTTTGCATAACAATTTGGTTAACATTACGTCAAATAAACTGATAGATCGCTATCACAATTCGCCGTCACAAGGCTGGGATACAAATACCTAGTTTCACATAATATTTTTTAAAACCATTTTAAATACCAACAATATTGTACTTTTGTTTCCAGGTTAGCCCTTATATTTATGAATTATCTCTGAACCAGCTCCAAATTGTTCACCAACCAACACCACCAGTTCCATATGAGGATCTTGTTGAGGATACGTGCCCTTACAGTGTGCCAAAGCTTTACGATCACATACCGCTCGAGCCAGTGCTTGTCAAGCTCTACAATCTCCAAGAAATATCGCTAGTGTTCTGCGTAAACAACGTGGAAGACAATTACTTGAGCAGGTACTTTGAATTCTCAATGGGCGATTGTGAGTCACTCTGCAGGGGGCTCGAGGATCTGCGACACCTCAAAACATTCCGTATCAACCGAAGCAATCTCGACTGTTCCAAAGTTAAACTGATCTTGCAAAATCTCGTGAAGAAACCGAGTATTGAAGAATTGGACTTTAATCATTGCAAGATCGGAGATTACGGCATGAAAGCTCTCGGGGGCTTCATTTTTATTCACAATAACGTGAAAATAGTGAGAATTGCGAACAATCGATTCAAAGAGGTCGGCGTGCAGGGTATCGCTTACGCCTTGCAGATGAAGCCGGCGGCTCCTATTGAACTTTTAGGTACAGCTGCAACACGATATTTTTCTCATTTATAAAGCGTATTCATTTGTTTGATGAAATACATACTTTTAGATTTCAGCTTGAACCCTATGTCTCTGGAGTGCGCGACGACGTTTGCAGCAGCATTCGTTCGCTGCAAGGAGAAGCCTCAGACGCTTATTGTGAACTCTTGTGGTTTTCACGGGGCCTCAGCTGAAAAGGTTACTTGTTTACAATACATTATTTTACGTCACCGAAACCCCTTATCATTTCTAGAAATAAATTATAATATCTTAACTGTATCGCAGGATGTTAATACATATCCTGCAATAATATTGAGTGGAGATAAGAGCCCCCTCGTGCGATAATTACGTAAACCACGTAGTATTATTGTAATTATTGTATAATAACTATTCCTTTATCGATTCGTTATAATGTAGAATGAGTGATTATTCTTACTGTGGGGTCGCATATCTTTGGATTTGTATTGAAGTACAATGATCCTTTATTTATTGCTGGCTTACCTGTGAGTCGTTATTTACGATTTAGATGGCGGGTCTGCTGAGTTTGAATAGAGGGTTGACAAGATTGGACATGGCCGCAAACGATCTGTCCGGTGAAGCGGAGAAAACGCTGATACGGGCGCTCGAGCAGAATAAAAAAGTTTTAAGAGTCGACTTGCGAAGAACCCGTGAGATTAATAAACAAATATTATCCTTATATTTTGAATTTATTGCTAACTTGATTTAAATCGATATTTTAATGTACACGTTTTTTAATGTTATCAGGCACGAGTCTTAAAATTTCAAATTGTTACAGACATATCAGGGGAAACACAATCAAAAGTGGATGAACTGTTGAAGCGCAACAAAAGTCTACTTGGACAAGAATTGGAGCCCAGTGATGAAATACCTCCACTGTACCTCAATGAGCCAGAGTACCTTATTTGGGAGTACAATCCAAATAATCCAGATCACATTCCTGGACGTTATCCCGTGCGGGTGCCGGAAGTATAAAAATAGTTGGCAATCTCATTGCTGTCATGTATATATCATTGATTCAAACCACAGCACGGTTTTATTGGTAGATACGTAGATCATGGAACCTCGGTACGCTGTCACAATAATTTCTGCTATTGTCCAATTTATTTGATGACTAGTTTCATGTGTATGTCGTGTTTTGTGACCCAATCAATAGTTCTTTAAAACATAATATGACCACGAAAATCCTAGTATATATCTACAATGTGTAGATGCAAAGTTTTGGGTTCACCTAAAATATTTCTTTGTTTGTAAAGATTAATAAAATTTTCTTGCCTCCGAATTTCCAAAATTTCAGAATATTTGAACGTTTCGCTGAAATGATGTTCTCAAAAAAGGTCTATCTTACAACGACTGGTTGCTCTAATAGAATACCAATTATGAACAATTTGAGTGATTGATACCGGGCAGTAATATATCGATGTATAGTAAAGCTCACCTTGAATTTGTTTAGATTCCAATATCTCATTCCGCCAGATATAACTCCAGTCAAGGATGTGATAAAGGTTTTGTATAAGATAATATGATAACTTTTAATAGTCATAATAGTTTTATAGTCTAGACTTTTATTTAGTTCCGTTATTATTTACATTTATTTTTATGTTCTTAAAAGTTATGTTACAATTGATTTACTTTTGTTTAGTTAAAATATAAAATCTTTATTAACCACAAGGCGATTTCAATTTTCGTAAATAACATGACTTGGTATTTGTAATTTTTTCTCTCATCTACGAAATAAAAGCATGGTCACAGGTTAGAGTAAACATGAGCCAAGCTCCATAGATCATTAATTTTATTAAAATTTACTTCTTATACATCCAATATAATTTAGATATTGGTTTTAAACGGACAGCTCATATATATTTCACGCCAATTTAATTATCACACGCCACATCCGTCTACAAAACAGTCCTCGTTGATTAATACTTTTTTGCATCCATGCTGATTGTATTCGAATACAAGTGAATTCATTCTATTTATTTGTGGTTAACACCCGAACCAAATAAATTTGGTCGTTTTGATAGATTTAACTGTACAACTGGAAACTAGTTTGGGAATAAACATTTTTTGAATACTAGACCAAATCCAATACTTCATTGAACTTGATCATTAACATCGTTATTCTAAGTGTACAGAGGAAGTAATCTGAGCTTGGTGGTGAAATATCCAAATCAAATGGCCGAAAAAACGTCATATAATTTGTAAGATACATTTGGAAGGAAGTAGTTTCTTAGTAAAAAAAAATAAAAAATAATATTTGAAAACTTTAATATTTTAATATTGGTGTTTCCATACCTCTGCTTAAGTTATGGAGAGTAACATTGTATTGACACCGTTCGTGCTCCCTGACGATAACCTAAATGCCACAGAAGAAACATATGGGTCAGTGGAGAATCAATGTCAAGCTGATAATAATTAGGACGCATTGCTCATGAGTGACGCAAAGCGCCTATTGTTCTTTTAGAAAATCGATCAAAAACTTAGCTGACACGACTATCCGCTGAGACATCGAGAGATCTTGAGTGTCCCTTTGTGGCGGCGATATTGTGAGTGGATATAGACCGGGCTAATGGTGCAATCCGCCTCAGGGATGTGATGTCGCAAGTAGCAACGTTTTTGGATTTATAAACGATGTAATACGTCAGATGATGCTATAGAAGAAAGTTGAGTGTTTTTAAAATAGATAGATTTTGTTTGCGTACATCGGTGGTGGATTTTTAATTTAGAGTGGATTGATACTTGCAACCCAAATTAATGCCACCAGCTATGATTACCAACCATAATTGTCCCAAGTTCGCCGAACTGTTAGTAGTGGCATCTCTACCTGCCCCTTCGAGATACGAGCATAAGCTCATTAAAATATGATGGTATATTTTGAAATTATAATATTTATTTATTTTTTATAGAACGTTAATAAACGCAGTAGAAATCGTTTCGTAGAAAACCAATACACACGTTAGTCTTTACGAAATACATCACCATATTTCAAGACTTCTGTAATATTTTAAATTGGCATTCAATATAAACAATCCACGGTATATAATGTTCTTAGACGTGTCTAAATAAAAGCTATATTAAGGACATGCATCTGGCGATTGTATATGCGAAGTGCAAAGGTTCACATTCCGTATGTAGGAATTAATATGTGACGTACTTACCCACAAATAGAATCGGAAATTGGTAGAAAAGTAGTGCGCCATTTAAATTTAAAGAGCATTTCGATTGCAACTAGTCTACACATTCTAGACACGTTGATTGGCTTGTCGCCTATCATCTTAATTCGTGTCGCCATACTTTCCGGACATTCCTCTCATTATTACTGTTGGACTTTGTAACTGTCTTTTGTTTATGCTATTAAAAAATATATACCTTAAGTCTGTATGCCCGAATGGGTGGGCAGAGGTAGCACTTGGTGAACACGGAGTCTATTGCAGGCCACGATATGATAGATCACTGAGGAAGTTATTCCCATATCGAGTATAAACTTCAGACTCAGAAATTCGTATGATTTTTTACATAATAACTCATAAAAAATGCACTGCCTGATGGTGTAGAAAAGAAAGACATTGTGGGAATGTTGCCTAGATATTACAAGGTTATCACCTACCGGAAATCACATATGGAATATACCTTTTAAAGTGATCTTTCCATCGTCTACCAATGCCAACTTACGCATATTTGATAAAACGAGATTGTGAGCGACTATTCAATCATTTTAAAAATCACGTCACGAATCCTCACTTCAAGGATTATTATATCGAGATAACGAGGAAACTTTGATATTTTCCTTAAAAACTACTTGTTTAATACCCATCAACAATTCTTTCTTCGTGGATAAAGTATAATTTAATGAATCTTAAGAGTAATTTTCTAAAAGCAGGCAATCATATTAACTTTGGCTACGCACGAAAACAATATTGTGCTACCTGTGTTATTAGATTTTTTTTACCAACTTTTCAAGTAAAAATACGATGCGATACCAACATCCATCTGTGTATAGAATTTGTTTGGAAACTTTTACAATTCACTCTGCAGCTTCACTTATCCTGTCTACACGCGGAAAATGGCGATGCTGGTGAATGACAGTCGAAAATAACCTTTTGCTGTTTGGCATCCTTTATATTTTATATAGGTTCGCGTCGGATAAAACGAGCTATGCTATGTCCGTGCTATTCTATGCTGCATAGAAACTGAAAACCTTTTTGAATATGAACTATAGCGGCCACGATGAATGCGCATTTGGGAATAATATTCCATTAATAGGATAGCCCAATGTTTATATCAGTCGATTAGTGGGATGCAGAATATATAATAGTAAAAACTCATCTCGGCACTGATAACCACGTCTAAAAAATGTAAGAGTCTACATCCCCAAATTGGCATAATAGCTCCAAACTACTGATTAGTTTGTTATACTTACACTTTAATATACTTTTTTCATAAGTTGCCGATAGTTCTTTATTGGTCTTTGAATTAAGGAAGCCGAAAAATCCTAAAATCAAGCAAATAACGAAGATTGACTGCGAATGAATCCTGACATTAGCTGAAGAACGGAAAAAATATTACATAAGTTTTAGTCAGCTTACATTCATGATTACTGGCTGTATCCATCTTGCAAATTTCGATAAAATGTCTTGTAACGAAATGGCGCCTGTTGAACCCAAATAGCAATGCTACTCATCAACCGATATTGGAATCTCCAGTGAGATAATCTTGTCTGATTGCTGCAAGTTGAATATTTTCCGCTGCTATGGCGGTTTATTGAATTTGAACCTATTCATTAAGAAGTGTCGGCGACAATGAATTTTTTCATCGAAATGTTTACACAGACCATGTTAGTTTTATTATATATGAAATTCAATGTTTCCGATATTACAAAGACTTTGTGTAACAAAGCCTGGGATTAAAGATAAATTGTTTTTGTGTTAAATTGTTAACGGTATCGCATTCTATTTAAGCGTTTAATTTGCACATTAACAAGCAGGATAATTTGTCGTTTTAAATAATGGTTTCTTCTTTTGATATGATCAATGTTAATTAAAAACACGGGTTATAATATTTAAATTATAATTATACGGGTTATAATATTAATTGACAGCCTCCGTGGCGCAGTTGGTTGGACGCCGCCTGTGAAACGAGAGGCCGCGGGTTCGATCCCCGCACCGAGGCAAATGTTTGTGTAAACCACAAATATTTGTTTCGGATCTGGGTGTTTGTGAGACCGAAAAGTCTCTCGTAGTTTCTGATACTCACGACACAAGACTCGATCTCAGTGTGGGGTCAGAACTATGTATGTGACCTTTGGGTGTATTTATTTATTTATTTAATTAAGTTTAGTTTCTTAAAGATTAATCAAGTTATTTGGTAACTACACGAAACAGAATACCTTCTATACTACACAACTGGTTTTTAAAGTTTGGTACGTTAATTACATTTTCAAGTCTGTGAACATACCTAAGCAATATATTTTTTATATATTTCATTATTTTATGTTAAAAATAACTTAAAATGGAGCTAAAAATAAACTTTCGATATTTTACAAACGAAAAAAGCTAGGCTACGAAAGAGGAATGCGATGTTCCAGCCAGGTTATATTAAAAGTTCCCGAGTTAAAAATACCTTGACACCTACGCCACAGCGAAGCTAATAATACCAGTTTTTTTACACCACTTCACATACACCAAGTATAAAAGGATATGCGACCGAGAGCAAAAGTTAAAAAATTTCCAACTTCATTTATTTTTATTTCCAAATCTGCGTATTATGTAACATATGGTGCGGCTCTGTAGCCCGAGGCGAAGACTGAGTAGGTATGGATTGCTAAATTTGGCAGTGGCAGTATATAAAGATAAGAACGAAAAATGAAGACACTTTCACGGTGTGAAATTCAAACCGTTTTCCTCACTGAATCAATGCGGATATATGCAATGAATCAATGCATTATATACATTTTTTAAGATATATATTTTAAAATGTATTTTACTTTACTTCTATCGAACGTGTATATGTATGTAAGTCAACTCGTAGTAGCATATTCATACTTACCCAGGTTGCAAGCACCCTACCCAGTACTGACCGACAACCTCCGTGGCGCAGTTGGTTAGACGCCAGCTGTGAAACGAGAGGCCGCGGGTTCGATCCCCGCATCGAGACAAATGTTTGTGTGATCCACAGGTGTTTGTTTCAGGTCTCGGTGTTTGTAAAACCGAAAAGTCTCTCGGTGTTTGTAAAACCGAAAAGTCTCTCGTAGTTTATTAGTGGTGGGAAACCCCGACCCGGCATTGTGTCACACGCAACTTTGACCTAAAGTCACTTTGTTGGACCAGCATATAAAAAAATAAAAGGCAAACAATATACAAGAATTAAACAAAAACACCCCTAAAAATATTAAAAAAATGGAATCACAAAAATGGAGTGGAATTTTTTCGGGCTCAATTTTAAAAGACATTCCCAGTGTGCATGAAAAATTCACTTAGGCCGGGACAATAAGGGAGGTACGCGGGTCGTGTAATGCGGAACCCGCTGAATTCTTGAATTACATTACAGCAGTCACTAGCTGCAATATCAACGTATAACAACATTCCCCGGCTTATTACACAAGCTATCACATATGGAATTTTTCGGTACACAATACCCCAAACCGCCCACTTACGAAGCAATACGTAATGGAACCCTAATTTGATTTATTACAGCGCACTGCTTCCTTATTACGACCGGTTAGGAATGAGCCAACGAATTCAGTTTGATAATTGTACTATACTCCTTTGTGAAGCCCTTTATAACTCCTTTTAAATGTTCATTCAATTAGGAATTTTCTTGTTTGGTTCATATAACCTTATTTACCTACCGTGTTTTTCCCTTTTTTATCACTTACGCGTTCGTAGCTCCATGTTTTTTGCTTGTTGAGGTTTTGAAGAGGTGGAGTCTGCAGTACTTGTACTTACTGTTTCAATAACAATATGAAGTAATAACCTGGATTTGCATTTTCAACGACCACTGAGATTGTCAGAGACCATACAGCTGGCGGCCATATCTGCCTAAAAAGACACAATCATCTCTTACTGGTGGAAACTTCATCAGGATCTTCTTGAACAGCACTTACCATCGAGTCTTTTGTGGTCAATTCGTCACACGAATATGATAAATAACTCAAAGTCAAGAACTTTAAGTCGTGTTTTCTATACAACGTAATATCAATATCATACTTATCGATGCAATAAAGTGTGGAATGTGCAGGCAAGCGGTTCAGACAGTTTCCACGCCGATTGCTCGCTGGACGATCGCCAGTAAAGTAATTCGATGATGGTTAGTTTTCTATGCATGGTATATCGGTTATTGGCCGGTAAAACCAAGATAAAACCCATCCTTGCAACCTATCGACGATTGCAGTTAAATTGCTCAAAGGACCTGTCTTATTTCTCATGTAATTCTCATAGGTAGTACAAATGTACAAACACCATATAGGTAACTACTATTATGTGGAAAAAGTTGCGATTTACAAGGATTTAAAATAATAAAAGTTATTAGTCGAGTTTAAGCTGTATATACAAAAGTATAAGCATTACTTTCCAAAATACAGTTGAAATTCACACATTCAGATCCATTTCTTAAGATATCGCCTTGGGATAAAGATAAATCTCAATTTAAGACTAAGAATTGAAAATCTCGGTGGAACACTATTGAGTTACAATCATCTCATCCTGAATAAAAGTCTAAAGCTAGGCAAAATTGCAGACTCGATAAGCAGAATTCAATAATTCTGGCATAGGTATAAGAATTATACAGAATATTGCTAAAATTAAGTAAAAATACTTTGACATTAAAGAATTGTATTGTTTGTGTACCAAGGCCCCTTAAATCGAGATGAATGACAAAAAATATAAAAACATAATTATTATTTGTAGTATCATGTGCACTACTCAAATATTTAACAACATGAAATATTACGAAAAAGGCCTTCAAGCTAATACTTTAATATTTCATAATTTCAGACGAGACTGACTTTGTGTTAAGAATAAAGCTGTGTTTTTATCCCGTAGTAACCACGTAATAAATTCCTGTATCATTATGAGCAAAGCCTGGAGGGCGAGCTATTTACAAGATAAAGGAGCGTTTTATTCTTCTTATTACTGATTGAATAGATTACGAGCACTGTGTGAAATGGCTGGGGTATTACTCTTACGGGATGTTCATGGTGTGCGATAGTATCGTGCGATATAGGATAAAAGATAAATATATTATTTTATACTATTCTTGTTTATATTTAGGGATTTTTTTATGGGTTATGATTAGTCTGTATGTTTAATTGCATTATTATTAAATAATATATATGTTATACAACTACAGACTACAACTAATATAGACTGCAACTCTTAAAACACTGTAACATCTATTAACTCAGAAAATGATAGCTAAATTAACACTAACAATGTGTGCTTAATTTCGTATCTTTAATTTACTGTAGAGATTATGGAAATAGATGTAAGTGAAGAATAATAAATAATATTATGTGTATAGGGATAAAGAATCTTAAAAAACAACTCTTGTGTTATGTAATTTGTTTATTTATATTCATAGAGATTTTATCGCTCATGCGATCACGTCGCTTAAGGTACTAAAATTCCTGTTGCTTATGGGTAATAAGATTACTAGAGGTTTAACAATGCTCAAATGATAGCAATACATTTAGTACCTACTCAATTTAAAGGACCAGTTGTCATCATTAACTTATGAGATCCTTTTGCCTGTTTGCCAATGTAGTGGCATAGAAAAAAAGATGTATTTTATTTTCAATAAAACGCCATAATACAGAAACCCCGCAAGGCAAAGGTTATACCGATGAGGTATTGTAGTTTCAATTGTTCAGGCTATTGTTGCCTGTCTCTATTGAAAGACGTGTGGTACAAAAATGCAACTGCGTTTTATATTTTTTTATTGCTCATTTCATTGAAATAGCTTTGACAAATGATTTGTGACTTTTTTATAATAGCCCATATCACAGTACCTACAGGTACTAGTTGAGTGTGTGTGTACTCACGCCTTTTTCCCAGAAGGGGTAGGACGCCCAAGTTTTGCCTTGTAATTTCCGTCCCACGATTTGATAGGGGGCAAGCCTATCGCCATATCGGGCACAAATTCCTGACTTCGAGCTGATAATAAATAGAAAAATCCAATGTTACTTTGCTCGACCCGGGATTCGAACCCGAGACCTCAGCTTTGCGATCATACCGTAGTACAACTGCGCCACCGAGGCACGGTATATTGTATTATTTTTGAACGTAGACTTGTCCTATAATGTGCGCGGGGCTCTTGGCCTTTTCTTCTTGCCCTGGCAGCAGACAGTCCGGCGTTCAAGGACAAGACGTCTGGTGCCATTTTTAAATGGTATTAACCGTGGCAAGCCATTTCGAGAACCATATCGTTTAAAATTATTAACGTTTTATCTCATCGCAACTTTGAGTCCTAGTCACATAGCGTAAAGATATTGTGTAGTGACGTTCTAGAGACTATTTTAAGAATTTAACTATTGTAGGCTAAGGCTTAATTAATGTAGTGGCAGCCGAATAACTTAAAATCTGTCTATAGTGTATGTAACTTGTAAGCTTAAAATGAACTGTGCTAGCTTTCAACAAAAACTTAGACACAAATTATTAAAATGTTCGATTAACAATATTTGGATCTTAAACCTAAACAAAACCATTATAATTGCACGACCCAAAAAAACATCAAAAATATTTTACCAAGAATATTTTTTGAAGTCGAGCGTCTAATGTGTATCTTTAGTGTCCGAGTCCGCAGTTACCTAATGGCGCTTACTTTATTTACCATATTAATGTACCATTGCCTATTCATTTTATGGGCCGCTTTTAGAATATTCAAAACGATAGTCAACGTGAGACATCCCAGACGTAATAAACGAAACGCAACTATGTTATCTTTACAAGACTGGCTGTGTAATGACAACTGTGTTATTTACATTATTGCTGTGACCAAATTGTAGGTGTGAGGAAGACACAGTGTCTTTAGTTGGAAAACGCTCTCGCTCCTGAATTATTGATGTGATGTAGAGGCATATCGCAATTCGCACATGGCTTAGTTTTAATCTAAGTCCATCAGCTCCACAAAGAATAAATATAAAGTACATATGCTCACCGGTTAACGTATTATTTAAATGTGAATATCAGTTGTAACATTGAGAAAAGACACGAAGTCTTAGAAGATTTCTAATGTTACCGGTTTGGCACATATAAATAAATAAATACACCCAACAGTCACATACATAGTCCTGACCCCACATTAAGATCAATGAAGTCTTGTGTCGCAGGTACCAGAAATACGAGAGACTTTTCAGTCTCACAAACACAGACCCGAAAGAAATATTTGTGGGCCGCACAAACATTTTTCTTGGTACGGGGATCGAACCCGCGGCCTCTTGTTTCACAACCGGCGTCTAATCAACTACGCCACGGAGGCTGTCAAAACACAGTAGTTTATATCACGCGCCCCAATCAGCATTATTTTAGCAGCTACATAACCGTCCTTTGCAGACATTACCTGCAGTGTATTTTCGTACCTCGTCTTAAGATATTTTATTGATCTATTGACTTTGTGAAGCATAACACATTTAAAATAATAGCATCACCAATTAAATGTTGTATTTAAATATTGTACCAAGACTATTAAGCGAGTTCTGACAAGTGATGATAATACGAATTTTCCTTTTCTGCTCCTTGCATCCTTACGTTAAGTCGGCACAACATATTTTTATGTATGTTGCAAAATTATTTACCCTACGACTTGACAACTATGCAGATCCCTATTATTCTGAACACAAATATTTTTAATATATTATCTAATTGTATACCGTTTTCCCCTGTGGTATTTAGAAAATTATAAAATAATTACACATTTTCCAAATGAAAACGTAATGTTTCATAAATTAACAGTACAAATACAGAAACAGTGGAACTAATATATTATGCTCTCATTTACAGTAGCCTAAGCTCTAACTGTTTAATGATAAGGTTTCTAGCCTCGTGACTTTATTATTCATAACCAACACTTCGCACCCCGCAAGGGTCCGCGATAATCTCTATATAAAAGATTTTTCGTTAAATATTTCATGGAAGTAAACCACATGCTTCATTACCTAATTAAGACCGACGCTACTGAAGTCAACCACATTAATGACTTGTCAGGTATTAGGACGAATGCAGAATTTTTCATCTCTAAACTAGAAGAAATATAATTATATTAAGAAGTATTTATTTTGAAAAAACCTTTTTCTTAAATGTAAACATGAAATAATTGCGTGGTGGCCTGTTGGTAACGGACCAGACGCGGCTGCCTACAATATGTTCACGGTGGTCGCGGGTTCAAATCCCAGGGCACATGTCTGACTTTTCGGAGTTGTGTGTGTATTGTTAGTCAATCACCACGCACTTTAACGGTGAAGGAAAACATCGTGAGGAAACCTGCATACCGTAGCGATTTTAAAGAATTTCTACGGTATGTAAGTCCGCCAACCCGCACTAGGCCAGCGTGGTGGACTATATGGCCTAACCACTCTCAATCGATTCTCTCGATTTTAGAGTAGGCCCGTGCCCTGCAGTGGGACGTATATGGGCTGATATAGATAGATAGATAGAAACATGAAATAGGCAATATAACTCTTAATTGGACAAATTAAATTTTATTTTATTCTGAGTTTTGTTACCAGATGGCGAGACGACTTGCTCAGGAGGACCGGCAGCGACTCAATACATAAAGCAGCAGACCGGGCTCAATGGCGTTCCTTGGGAGAGGCCTATGTCCAGCAGTGGATTGATACGGGTTGATGAGGGTGATGGTGATAATGACAGAAAATATTTTAATTTAAGAATATGACAATGAAGAATGTTAACTAATTTTGATTATAAGCACTCCATATTCTCTGGCAAAAATAAAAAATGCTAGTGAAAGAATTACTTCGATATGTCAATTAGTTTCCGATTTAGAAGTAAAACAAGTTGTAACCGTACGACCCGGGCTGCCGGTTACGGTGTGACGTCATAGCACAACACGCTCACTGGCTCACTCAGTCCGCTCGTGGTCGCGCGCCCGTGCCGTTGAATTTATACCCACAGAGTACTATAATATTTAACTAGACTTTTAACAATGTCCAATCCAAATACTAGGAAATCATGTGTTGTGCCTAAATGCACAAACACAACTACCAATTCGCCAGATAAGTTGTTTTTTATAGTTCCAAAGGACGTTAAAATGCGATAAAAATGGAACTACTGAAAGAATCTGGACGAAGTCTGGAATAACATAGCCTATATGTTATGACTTTTAATACTGGGAAAATGCACAGCTTCTGAGGGAAACTGGGGCGAAGCTGCTGGCGGAAGCTAGTTTGCAATAAATCAATATAGGTATGCATGTATTCATTTAAATTTACTAAGAAAAGCGTTACCTACCTATATTATACATACGTGCCTACCAATAGCTACAAAACTATAATACATACATATTTGTTATCTTTAACTTACAAATTTAATGGAAGGTAGGTAGTTCTACTATTTGAGTTGCATTCTGCCATTACGACATTAGTTGGATATTTTGTTTTGATAAAACAATTTAGAACAGAAACTATTAAGCATAAGTAGTAACACGGAAATTTCACATACCGTTGCATTTTTATTCCTCGCATTTCGGCGGCAACGAAATCACTATTTGTTGATAAGTAATGCGCAACCATTAATCCATCTATTTTAGGTAGATTATCCGATTGCCCTTTTTCGAATCCTTCATCCATTTTATTAATCGAATAATATTTACTATTATTAAACTATTAACTTAATACGCGAACGAAAACCAACAACAAAACACTGCGCAAGCTATTACAACTACTATAATCGCTGGCGATTTGATACGAAGCGAGTCGTGGCCCGTGCGGCGCGTTGTGAAATGACGTCACAAGCGATCACGTGACTGTAGCGGGACTCGATATTTTTCAAAACTTTGAATACCTATAAAATCAAAACTACTAGGTATTTTTGACTACAACAAAAACTAGTGTGTTTGTATACATATAGGCTTTACTGAGACAACATTTCAAGCGATTTGGCATACCTAGTAACATTGTCCATTGTTGCTGAGCATTATGTTAGTAACAACAACTTGTAACAAATACTCGATAATCTTATTACAATCGCTGTATAAACCTTATAATATCATCATGAAACTGTAATGAGAAACCGCGTAGGTATTCAAATTGACCCAAGGAATGTCAGAGAAGTGTAGTGCGTCGAGAAATAAAGCGGCGCCCTGCAGTTGTCCCGGCCTTTAGTGACGTGAACAAACATAATATCGATATCATCTCTTCACTTCAGGGAGTAATCTAGAAATATTGGACTATGTTATTAAGTACGGCTCACAAAATTAAACGGCGAGGGTTAGGTCGGCTTAAGCCTATTTGTATTTGTAAGCGAAGTTTGGTCGCAATACGCACATTGTTTGGATATAAAGGCTCGTGATGCTTGTATTTAAGAACGTTTGTTTTAATGACTAGATTAGTGCCTCCCTGTATAATGTTATGAGATTTAGGTCATGATTATAAATTATTTCGTAAACGTGAGTAGAAAAAGTCAAGGAATTTGTAAACTAAAGACTTAAGTACTATTAGACGTAGACCATTATATGCGCGTTCATACGAAGCATTTATGTAAAACTATCAATTTAGCGTGAGAGAGGCAAACCGGAATTGGATCCAATAAGTTTCTAAGTGCACAATAAAAGCACAATCAGTTAGTCTATTTAAAAAAATAATACTTTTGATGAGCTTTTTCTCAGTCCACCTATTAGCTAAATTGGCATGTTGAATTTCATAATAAATTACTGAATAAAAGCTAAAGATTAATAAATCAATGTGTTTTATTTGTCAGCTTATGACTCTTACGTTAATGATAAACCCAAACTTAAAAACCGGGAAACAACTTCACGAATTGATAATAAGTATCATAAGTATTAAAAACGCACAACATATTGAATTGCTTAATAAATAAAAAATAAATGTACCTACATTATATTCGACACAGCACAACATTTAGCGACTTCTGTCTCGAGGTGGCCATGACCTCGTGCTGCTCGGGTTTTTCACGTCGATAGCCACCTAGTGCCTAGTGCCTACACTATTGTCTGGGCTGAAGACTACTCGGCATCTCACACGGCAGTCGCGTCACATACCCCTGTTTTATACATCAGCGAAATTATCCATACGCTCTTCGGAACGATTAGCGCCGACATGACAATAGCGCAGTTTCACGCTCCGGAGATTTACATATATTATGAACGTGGCTTCTCGTGGTATACAGACATTACATTTGTATTTTACTGTATGTGGGTTGTGTGCCTTATTTTTTTTTATATTGTCAGAATATTTTTTGTTTTATGTGGTATATCTTCATACTGTTAATTGTTGTTCTATACTTACTTTAGACGCTTATTTATATTGCAATGCTAGTTAGTTGATTTACTCAGGCTAGTAAAATGATAAGTATTGTATTAAGTAATTACTATACCATAAATATTGACGCCCATTATTGACTTCAATGTTGATATTATTTAATTATCAAAATATTTGTTACATGTCCAATGTCCATGAAGCAGAAGCTGAAAAGAAATCAAACAAACTTAACCTAGCTTTCGACGTTAACTGTTTAAAAAAGCACAGAATGCGAATTCATGTTGTCGATGTATTAACCATACTTTTGACAGAATTTAGTTTTCTGTCAAACCGTATAAGAGCGAAGTAGGCTGGAAATTCACTGCAGCTGCAAACGTCTGACTACATCAGCATTACCATATCCAAATAAAATATGCCAACTTAATTACAATTGGTTTCATTTCGTAGATTTCAATGAAATCTATTTAAAATAACTCTCCGATTACGTTAGGCAAGATCGTAAGTAAATCTCTTTAAAATTTATGCTTCCCAATGTTTCTTCCCGCAATGAGATAAGTAAATAGATACGTAGTAGCACTCTTAAAATCAAGTTACAAAACTAATTTACATTCTACATCTACATTTGAATACTAAGTTACGTGTTATGTAAATATTTATTTTTTGGATCTTATTTCGTACTATGACAAACTATTTTTGAGCAATGCCAAGGTTAGTACTCAGAAAGTATTAAAAGAAATAAAGAAATTTATTTTCTTTCAGTCATTTTTTATTTGCTAACATCCAAATTCGTATTAGAAAATTAAAATTGTTTTTGAAAATCTTAATATTTCACATGTAAAACCGCATTAATTTTGAACTCTATCTTAACTTATTCTGCTTTGTCTTCTGTCTGACCTGATCCCATGCTTCCACGGTGTGAGCGCCGTGTGCAGCATGCTTCAGTTTATAATTTGACATTAATTTTGGGATCTTATTTAGGGAGCAGGCTATAATCTACCACGGTAACGTAGGTGGTTATTAGATTTCACATACCTTATTCTTATAAAGTATGCTCTGGTGTTCAGGGAACCTCATGATATTTTTCATCATTAAAACAACCTACTTATAATTAACTGATACGAAGCTACGTGTGTATACAGGTAGCTTCGAAGAGTGTGTCTTCTGGTTGAATCCACGACGAGCGGTTAGTCTGTTCCTCACCCAACTAAGATATCACTCGCTCATCAATCTTAATAGTATTTCCTTATAAATTACTGCAAAAGTAGTGCAAGTTAATGAAGAAAATCTGCTAGAAGTCACGTTAATGTTCTTTCGCGGAGCTCATAAGTATTACGTGCCCAAGAAAGTTTTAATGAAATTCTCATGATATTTTTAACTTAAACTAAACTCGTTGGGACCCAATTTCGGCACTCTGAATTACATATTAATGTTCAGTATATTTTATTAAAAGGTTTTTGGTTGTACGGTACATTTTTATTTCAGTGTTGATTGTCTGTCTGCATACAGTCAGTCACCGTAGAATTAAATCTATATACCCGATAGGATAGCCAGTGGGAAGATTCTGATATCTCTGAATAATTCACTCTTAGTCTCAAGTGTAGTAGGCAACTGATAGAAGGCAAGCGTTACAGGAAATGAATACAAGCTGGATTGCGAACCTGAATTTGGAACCTAAGACCCCACGGCTTACAACCCGCAAACCCTGTCATTAGATCATGAAGCTATCACCCTCCAGCAAACAATATTTTTATGATTGTAATTTGTTTTTGTGATGAAGTCTTTATTCAATACGTTTCATCATATTCTCGCCAATGGCTATCAGCCATAGCATGTTCACTAACTTAAAAAAATACGATAAGGAAAACTAATAGCATTTTATAGACTCTTCGTTTAACTCACATTCGTAGGTTTCTTTCTAAGTGAGCTATAAAATATTATCATCGTACTATGGACAAAATCTATACATATAATAAAAATGTAAATGGTCGATGTCTGTACATGGCAGATATTTGAGAAATTTTAACGCGAGGGGTCTTTATAACAGCAACAGAAGCCAAAACAATTTTTTTTAGAATTTTTGTCTGTCTGTCTGTCTGTCTGTCTGTCTGTCTGTCTGTCTGTATGTTTGCTTGCGCATCACGCATAAACTACTGCACCAAATGAGATGCGGTTTTCACAGTTGTATTGCTGCAGGTTCAACTTAAAAACTGGTATATGTTGCATTCACATACAGGGTGTTTCTTTCTATTTGCTTGCACAATACTCAAAAACTACCGCACGAAATGAGATGCAGTTTTCACAATTATATTGGTGCAGGCCCAACTTGAAAACTGATATATATTTTATTTACATACAGGGTGCTTCTTTTTATTTACTTGCGCGTCACGCAAAAACTACTGCACCAAATGAGATGCGCTTTTCACAGTTGTATTGCTGCAAATTCAACTTAAAAGCTGGTATATGTTTCATTTACATACAGGATGTTTCTTTTTGTTTGCTTGCACATTACTCAAAAACTACTGCACGAAATGAGATGCAGTTTTCACAATTGTATTGGTGCAGGTCCAACTTGAAAACTGGTATATATTTTATTTACCTACAGGGTGTTTCTTTGTATTATGGAAGATAAATGAGAAAAACTAATATGGGGGGTCTGTATTAACATAATAAAACCCAAAACAATGATTTATTGTCAATAATTGTAATTGTAGAATTATTGTCTGTTTGTCTGTGCGGTTGTGCGCGATAAACTTAAAAACCGCTTAACGGATTTCGATGAAATTGGTATGGAAGTAGCTGACACCCTGGATTTACACTTAGGCTACTTTTTATTCCGAAAAATACAGTGTTCCCGTGGGATGAGGAAAGAATTACGATATATTTGTTACTCTTTTATACTCAAAGGGATGGGATGGGACTGGATTGTATGCAATGAGTGAGAATGAGACGGGACGGGTGGGATATAACGAGACGGGATGGGACGGGATAGGAAATTCCAAATAATCTATACATGTATATTTTTTAAATAAAGTTAATCACGCAGACGAAGTTAGCGGGCAGAAGCTAGTAAGATATAAATGTCATACGTAATCATTTCTAAATCCCATTTTATGAGCAAAATAATAAACTTGATCTTGTTGAATATCAGCAAAATATCAATTGAATCTGTAACGACGTATGAACTTTGCCCGGATTATGCCAGATTTATTATTATTATTTATTATGTATATTTATTAGTTTTACGACTAAAAATCCGTCACTTAACTTGCGAAAACAAGTACACCTAACAGTCACGAACAAATACAGTTATTCACCACAACACCCATACCAAAAATGAAATAATGAAAGAAAAATAATGAAAGAAATGTAAGTATTTGATTCTATGCAGGTAAAGAACGGGTATATTTCTCGTTTCAAAACAGTGACGTCGAATTCAGATGGGATTTTTTTTTCTTTTTCCATGGTGTTGGATCTGCCTCCTACCAGCGAAAATACGCTGTAAATAACGAAATCCTAGTTTTGAGTTCTGAGCCGATAATCCACTAGACACGAGTTTTACCATTCAAACATTTTCATTGTCATGGAATTAGCACTCGGGACGTGATAGACGCTTCCGCTATAAAATCTTGATTTTTAAAAATTCGGCAAACGGTGAATGGCTCCACTGATATACTTCTGCCCAATCCATAAACGACATAGGCGTGAACTATGTTCCTATATCAATATTACTGGTAAATATGAATACTATAAAACCTGGTGGAAAGTGTACCACGTGGACTACCCTTTGCAGATATTTATTTAGCTGAAATTTATGTGTGAATTTTTAAGTGGGAGCTTCTAAAGAACATATCAACGTAATTAGTTTGCCTAACCTTAGTACTGAAAAGCAACGTTTTAAACTCGGCGTGAATATAAATTTCTGGTTGTTTATTGCCTTTTTGAAGTAATGGAATAATTTGTGTACATGTGAGCAATTTACTCAGAAATAAATTAGCTATTATCGCAGTTTATTACAGAGCGTAAACATATTAACCAAATAACGATAATGTGATTCAATGAATTTTACCGAAATAGGTTGGATTAATTTGGCTGGAAGTTATGTTATATCGGAAACCACGAACCTTCGTACATAAACCAACTATTAAACCCAAGTGTTAAAGAGCCTACATTTTCGTCTAATTGAAGAGATTGGGTTCGAGATAACCCAATATTTTATTACATTAAAATATCATACAAATAATCATATTTCATTTTTATTAGCAAATTGGCGATAGGCTCGCCCCCTATCACATCGTGGGACGGAACATACAAGGGGAAATGTGGGTGTCCTAGTAGCACCTCTACCTACCCCTTTGGGGATAAAGGCGTGAGTTTATGTATGTTTATTAGCAAAAATGACATGACGATCAATTTGCTTGCCTGGTGTTAGGTATTACGCCTGTTCAAAAGCAGGAGCAACATCACTCAGAACTTACAGTTACTAAGCAGTAAGCACTGCATGGAACCGTCACCTAAGGAGATTAGATGTTAAGCTTCCTAGTGGCTACAATGTTCTCAAACTTAAACAAAATAGCGCTTAAAAACTGCTGCTTGGGGGCATAAATACAAAAGCGGTAGTACGTATTCAAACGGCATCCCCCACACGAAGAAGATTCCATCTATTTGATACATTCATTGATTTACCATATTTCACTGACTTAACATAATATAACTATATAATCGGTTAGGTTTCACTGATTAAGTTACTTCATTAGTCGATATATTTAATTGAGATAACCCATGAATAAAATAGATGTACATCGTCGTATAATTAAGACACAAGGTTTTAAAAATGACTAAAACTTTTACATGAAAAGCGTGCGGAGAAAGTAATACCATTTCATCCGGTGTGTGTGATTTTATAGCGTTAAATTAGGGCTTTGACAAAACTGCCGCGTTTTTTCGTTCATATATGAGCGCTTGCAAAAGAAAGAGCATTTTCTTTGTGCTGTGTAATTTTCAAGGCGCCCCTAGGTATGAGCAACTTACTCCGAAAATATAACTTCGGTTTTAAGGGAAAGGAGTGAAAGGAAAGACACGTGGAATATGATCGTAATATACAAACGATAAAAATAGCTACACATGGCATTCATACTTATCTTATTGCCATCGCATTATTTTGAATTTATGCTTAATTTATTTTATAGCCGAAGAAAAATATATTCGAATTGGTAGACTAAAGACGTGACCGCTTCGCTTCTTTTAATAATAAGTATAGTTAACAACCCTTTGTCACGCCTAGATTTAACAATAAATTAAAATTGAAGACACTTTAATATTTAAGTTTACAAGTACAAAATACACCGATATTTCATATTTTTAAAAGATAATTCCCAATAATTATGCCTTTCTTAACGAGAAAAGTTTTACCTTTCTGCATCCCAAGAGAGTTGTAAAATGTAGTGGAGTTTATTAAAGATTCGTGAGCAACCTAAGTAATTGACAATTAATCGTATTTAAGCTGCATTTAAACCTTGATTTATTAACAAAATTGTTGTTATTGTTTTTGTAGATAATCCGGAAGCGATAACGGTCTTCATGTATCTGAAAATACCCAATTACTTGAAAGCGGTAAAGCATAGCTGGAGGCATTTAAGAAATCCGTACCAAAATATTAATACGGCTTGGCAATGGCATATAGAAAACCAAATTGAAGTACCTAATAGCTTTTCAGCTGCGTTTTAATTTATATAGCGTAGTTTCCCGTTTTTCCAACTAGGCCCATCCTATATTATTCTGTTTTTTAAACAACTTACCAGTGTTCATGATTGGCATATATACAAATAAAAAACCAATAATATCCGTTAGGGCTGCCATCACAATTTTGACATTGATATTAAATAAGAATAGCAACAAAATATCTCCAATAATTGAAGTTACTATAAAACTGCACAACTTTAGTTCATTGAATGGCAGTCCCGACGGATATATATATTTTTTAAGTTCATAGATATGAGTTATTTCCACATCTATATCTTCGGGAACCAAATTGGTCCGTAGGGAAGTGCTATAAAAAATGATATCCTATTTTTATATGATCGACTCCGCGAGAGGTCAACTCTACTTGTAAAAAGCTTTTTACGTTTATTATAACTCGTTACATAAGCTCTTTAAGTTGGTAATTTTAAAATTATTAAAATCGCGATAAGATCCGTAAAAATAGTTTTATTTCAATTTATAATTATTGTCAAACACGTTTTAAAATGTCACTTGGTTTGTAAAAGAGAATATTACGGTTTTATCTGTTTGGTTCTAAAAATACACATTTAACAATAAAAAAATCTTACTTGAGCTTCCATAAAAACGCAGCTGTAAAAGACGTTTGTGACTTATGATAACAAAAGAAAAGTTTTCATGAAGACCGCAGAAAAATAAACCATTTCCTTTTTAAATAATTAAATGCATTGTCTTTTACATCTTTCATTCGTGTTTTTGTGTTTCTTCATGCGTTATATTTAAATTGTAAAATCTTACGATAAGGTATTTGCATTTGAACTATGTACAAAAACATAATATATAGTTAGTTCTCGATTACGAATTTTCCGAATTAATTAAAACTAGTTAATACTAGTTTGCTAATCACAAGAATCGAAGCGAAGATCACGCCAAACACTGATATTACCGCTATATTACTACAGTACGAACATAACCGTTATATTAAACTGGGCATGGACTAAATTTTCTTGTCCGCATACAGGAGCCAAAAACATAACGATTGGTATTGAACAATTTCCTTCCTATTCGTTCGTTGCTAGTCGAAGTGAAACGAAGTTATTCCTTATATTTTCCATATTTCTTTGGTGTATTTTTGTGCGTTAAAACATAATTTACTGCCTTCTTTTGAGTTTGGAGGTTATAAGGTGTAGTGGGGAAGGAAAAAAATATTAGGCTATTAATACCGTGCATGTGAACTGTAAGGTCCTAGATTCGATTCCCAGATCAAATAATTCATTTTCTGTTTAATGCCTCCAATGCATGCCAAAATAAATTGCTTATACTATTATTGTACGATAAAAATATTTTTTCTTTCACGTCGAACGATAAATGTAAATTCAATAACCATGTCATTAAAGTTAAATGTAATGTGCATTAAAATGTTAACGCATTGCATCCTCGGTGTTAAAAACGTGCGCGAAATCATATCTCGCGTTAAATTCACATTTAAATCGCATTCAAATATTTCAATTACATAATAGTTATTTTATTATACGTAACGGCAGTACTTATATTAGTTTCCGTTAATAATTATAATATCTGTTCATTATACCTCTCTTAATGACAATAATTTTAGGTCTTGTTAACGCGCTGGTCTAGAAGGGGTCAGTGGACTTTGACTGCCGAATACTTTCACTACAGAATTATTGTGTTGGAAAAATAGGACTAGATAGTGAATGTAAGACATAAACTAAAAAGAAACATTCTGTATTGTTATCTATAGGGCCTCACAAAATGTTTGATGTTATGCCACCACAGATTGAAGCTTATATTGGAAAATATTTGTATCGTTTAATATTTCGTACTTAAGCCGATTAAGCTGTTAAATATAGGTCAACAATAAGAACGACTTATGACCAACATCGCTTTATAAATACGGACTACCATACTACCAGGAAATTCAGACGCGGCCCTATAATGATGTTACTTAATCCTTTATTATTTTTAAGTTCCTATTGATATCTTCGACAACTCAGTGGGTAAAACGAGTGACTGTACTAAGTACTTTCGTGTAAACTCTTATTTATTAAAAAATTGTGCATGTCACAATATTATTGACTGCCTCGGTGGCGTGGTTGTACTACGGTACGATTACAAAGCTGAGGTCTCGGGTTCGAATCCCGGATCGGGTAAAGTGATATTGGATTTTTCTATTCATTATCAGCTTGGAGTCAGCAATTTGTGCCCGATATGGCGATAAGCTCGCCGTCTATCGCATCGTGGGAACATACAAGGCGAAATGTGGGTGTCCTGGTATCACCTCTGCTTACCTCTTCTGGGAAATAGGCGTAAGTTTATGCATGTATGTATGTGTTTATCATGGGTGCTCAGTTACTTTGCTGAGTCTATGGCTGAGCCAGTCTTAAAAAATATTTAATTTTGACTCAAAGGTCCACCCATGTACATACCCCACTTTTACACATATGTACATATCCCACTTTTTGAAAATTTTAATATTGTATGAACAACTGATAAAAGTAAAAGTGGCAATTTTTCCTACTTCGTTGGTAATTTAGGCGTAAACTTATGTACTACGTTGGTGGAGGAAAAACGAAGTTTACAGAGTAAGAACCTTTCATTTTCTTTTTAAACTTTATTATTACTTTGTACAATAAATTACACATTTTGTTACACTTATAAGGTTTATTTTATGCCGTAACAATATCGTTTTAAAACGTCATATTTACAGTTCATTTGGCAACAACCTTGAGCATGTTCTAACATCACTTACTTAACATTCATCAACCTATAACTTCTATGTATTAAGACAATACTGAAACGTTTCGTAACTATGTATTTCAAAATTGGTGGTAGAACTTCAAAATAAGGCTATTTTCTATTTATGTTTATGATAGACAAAAAAGTTCCAACATCTAACGGTCTAAACATTCAACACCTTAATTGACATTAAAAAATATTGGCACAAATAATTGCAATATTACATACCTTACCTTATTGTTACATTAATACTTATTCATTTACTCACATTTAACATCCATAGATTATTTTAAAGTAAATAAACAATCTATCTACGCATCATCTACGCGAATTGTAAAATTTTCTATTCTTCGTACAAATTCGTAATTAATAATTTATATATAATTGGCAAGCATTATTTCCAATTGTTTTTCAAAGATTTATTTACTCATTTCGAGTCCGTTAATGTTTATTCATAAAACCTCACTGTCTAGGTTTCTCATTTCATTTCATTCATAGTACTTCCATCCGCTGCCAGTAATGAGCATTTGAAAGATTTGATCTCATCATCAAAACGCACCACGTTAATGTTTGCAATATGCAGTACCGGACACAGCCTTATATGTAAAACGTAAAAAATCGCGTTTTTTTTCGTCGCAGCATGCGTCTCGCCGACGAGATGCATTTATGCTTTGAAGCCACTTAAGCTAACATTGTACGTTGAATAAGAGACCAAATCTCCAATGTCACAAACATAAATCCATCAGAAAGTAAAAATTCGAGTGAAACCAAATAGCACATAAAACTTACAATCTTTTTCCCAAATACAAATTCGTTGGTAAGAAAACGCGTGGACACGAGGTCTCTAAATGGGTGGTTTGAGTGGCGTGTTCCCGACGTGCAAGTTGTTCAGCTGTGGCAGCAAGATGGCTGCCGTGGAGATGGTGGTGACCAGCACGAACACTGCCAGCAGTGCGCGGTCGGCTACCACTGCCACCTGCAAATACCATTGCTATAATTCCAATAGGTGGTGCAGACTGTAGAATTACTTAATGGAGGACGAAGGTCAGGATATCATGTAGATGAAGAGGTTGATGATTTTATTAAATTTAATAAAGCTCCATTTACACGAAGAGAGTTTCTCGCCTCGAAGATACGAGTATCGTAAGGATATAAAAAAGTTGGATCGTGTAAACATTTGTCAGAACACGAAAATCTATGGCGGTTATGTCATGCGATAATCGCATACGATTCTCGCCACGAGAAACTCTCCCCGTGTAAATGATGCTTTGATGTAAAAAGACACGGCATGATGTTTTTTTCAGGTCATCTGTCGGCTTTGTCTTTGACGGCTCAAAATATGAAGATTTGGCCACCACATAAGGATATAATGCACTAGAAACTGATGTATGCTTTAGGAAATAACAATGAATAAGAAAAAAGAAGATTCATAAACTATAATATTACAATTTTCATGAATAATTTACAGAAATCATGAAAGAAAGTCTAAAAAGTATCACAATATTTATACCTAGTGGAATTCAAACAAATTTATTGATAACATAATTAAGGCAAATATATAAAATATAAATATTATAATCAAATATTATGTAATTAGCACACAAAGATTCATAGGATATTTTGGATGCCTCATGCCACCCATCTTAGTATGCCTATATTTATGTACAAGAAAATTCCTCATAAATATGTATTTACTTTCAGCGGATGGTTTATACCTGATATTGGAGCCTTGTGTAAATATTTTTTATTTGTTGGGGACGTGAATAGAATAAAAATAGTCCAAAAGCTGTTAAGTGTCGAATATTGAAAACACAATCATATCAGATTCTCGCGCCCCATATTTAACTTATGCCGTGAACGAGGGACGATAAAATGGTATAATAAAAAAAGAAAAAAATATGTTTGTGAAAAAAAGTCAGTTTCCTGCCTTTTTTTCGCCATGGTCCATTTTTCGTCGTTGTTTTATAATATTTTATTAAAAACGTTGAATGATGCGTTGCTATGTTACAGCAAAACATGTTTCGGTAAGTCATTTAAGTGGTTAAATTGTAATTTGTTCCCAAATGTTTGATTAATATTAGAACACAAAAGCGGAATGTTTGTTCTTTGTAGTGTGGTCCACATTATTTGTACAAATATTTAGCTGCGGTTAATTGCTAATTGACCATTGGTTCTAATATGAAGTATTAGTTTTAGCAAAACAGAGCATACAATTTAAACCTTGCGTGAGTTTAATTCATATTGCCAATTACACAAGGTGTAAAATTAATGGAAGGATTAATTCGTTGTTATTTGATATTAAGTTATTCGAGTGCTAGCCCAAATTTCATAAGCATAGCTTGGTCTTATTTTTTGGTGAATATACCTATTTATACTATGATTATTCACGAACATAGCGCTAGTAACCGAGCCGAGCGCTTGGAAAAGATGCTCATCACGTGGGAACACGAGAGAAAGTCTTTGAAAATTTACCCCGCGGAGATTTTTTCTTTGTATTGTAGCCATAAACTAGTCGCCGTCACTGGCCGCTTCTAACGATCTAAAGTTAAGATCCTTTAAGAGCCTTTTCTATCCCAATCACACAACATGAACTACATGCTCAATTCCCAGCCCTACAATCTGATGCTTAAATCCCACAACTTACCTGTTTCCATTCCAAGTTGGCTTCTTTCAGTCGTTCGTTGGTGACGACTCAATTCTCAAACTTCAGCTACAATTTGAAGCTTATATGCCAGTTATCTCACCTGTTTCCGCTCCAAGTTGGCTTCTTTCAGTCGTTCATTAATGACGACTTAATTCTCGAACTTAAGCTACAATTTGAAGCTTATATGCCAGTTATCTCACCTGTTTCCGCTCCAAGTTGGCTTCTTTCAGTCGTTCATTAATGACGACTTAATTCTCAAACTTTAGCTACAATTTGAAGCTTATATGCCAGTTATCTCACCTGTTTCCGCTCCAAGTTGGCTTCTTTCAGTCGTTCGTTGGTGACGACTCAATTCTCAAACTTCAGCTACAATTTGAAGCTTATATGCCAGTTATCTCACCTGTTTCCGCTCCAAGTTGGCTTCTTTCAGTCGTTCATTAATGACGACTTAATTCTCAAACTTTAGCTACAATTTGAAGCTTATATGCCAGTTATCTCACCTGTTTCCGCTCCAAGTTGGCTTCTTTCAGTCGTTCATTAATGACGACTTAATTTTCGAACTTAAGCTTCAATTTGAACCTTATTTGCCAGTTTTCTCACCTGTTTCCGCTCCAAGATGGCTTCTTTCAGTCGTTCATTAATGACGACTTAATTTTCGAACTTAAGCTTCAATTTGAACCTTATTTGCCAGTTTTCTCACCTGTTTCCACTCCAAGTTGGCTCGCTCCAGTCGTTCATTGGCGGCGACTCTCTGCTCGTGGCGCGCGGCCGCCTCGCGCAGCGTGCAGCCGCAGCAGGCGCACCGCGGGCATGACGTCACCGCCTCGCTACCTACAGCGCCTGCGCTCACGTTCGCTCCTGCTGCCGGAGTATATGCCATGTTAATCATTTAGATCATGTCCGTGCAAGCCACTTTCAATAGATTAGAAATCCTTGGATGGAAAGCGTGGGGGCTTACCAATGCCTAAATAATACGTATGGGTAGGTAATTCACCTCGTCGAGATGTCTGGAAATTACACGCAGGACTTCAGATTAAACAACCACCACATGCCACCACTAGACTTATGAGCATTAACTAAAAGGTACAAAACAATTGTGCTTTCTATGCTGTTTTCAGTATATTATGTTCGTTATCGTATTCGTTTCGTTGAAACATCATATATTTTTTGTTAGCCAAGTTGCTGGTCTAGTGCGGGTTGGCACTAGGCCAGCAACTAGACTAACAGCAACGTGGTGGACTATATGGCCTAACCCCTCCCAATCGTACTCTCAATTGTAGAGGAGGCTCGTGCTCTGCAGTAGGACGTATATGGGCTCAAACAGTAAAGTTTTTGTTTCATCAGTCATCTAACAACCTATACACAAGAGCCCACTATACATTTGTATACTATCTAGGCAAGGACATCGACAACTATAATATGAAACATTATAATAGTTACTCCACCAGCGTATCTTTTAAGCTCTATGGCAATAACCCACCTTAATTCATGGTAAATGCTTCAAAATTACAGCGCTCCTTATTAAGCAAACACATTACACCGATTTTGCGCTTTAGCAAACACGGCTTCCGCATAAGCGGTGTATACACTAAAACTTCATCATAGTTATATGTTCATAGAGACAGCTCTTTATTGTTATGGAGGTGCTCCCAATATGGAGTGTGGACTATAATAACGACCTATTATTGTCTAGTCCATATACTTTTGAGTGCAGGGTACAAACCTCGTCTACAATTAAGATGGATTAAGCTACACTGGCATGGAGCCTAGTAACCCATTGTTTCTTAAAACAGTCTATTTTAATTGATATCTTATATATTTACTATGCAATAATTTATAATATTAATTATTTATTTTCTTTCTTCTATTCAAAATCCTTGGAAGCGATCTATGTTCACAAAAGAACTTAAAAGTTAATAATTTCGAGCATTATCATATAGTCTTTCCAAAATCTTGATATAAACCGTCCATTTATACTACAAATAGTTCGAAATAATATGCAACTATTGAAAATCTACAGAAAAAGGTATATTTTTAGAGACGGATTTACATGGCATATCGACTGGACTAGCTTTATGCAGGTAAATACGATAATGATGTATATTTCACAACATAAGTCCACCACGACAGGATCACATGAGTTTAAAGGAAATAGGAGCAACATCAATACGTATATTTCGTATGATACGACAGCGCTCAACGTCTAAATCAATCTCAAATTTGTTGTCCTTTCAGGAGCGCTGTATAGATGATAGAAATTTGACAAGGCCCGCATACAGACCCCTGGCAAACTTTGGGATGGCTTGTATTTTCACGCAAATAATTGAAATTCTGACGTTGAAGCTGCGAACGTGATTGGCGTAGTATGATTGTGTTCCCGGACATCTATAGCCATAAAACACCTGTCCCAAAATGCCCTCCGATTTAGTGAAGGTGATACATTGAATTTGTCTTTCATAATTAAAAAGTTAAACCCTTAGTAGTAATATAATTAAGCTCAACCAATTTTCTTTTATATTATATCGCTCGTTGATACTTTGTATTACAATTTACATATTTAAAATGTAGAAAAAAATACTAATTATATATTAATCAGTATGTTTTGTCCCTTTCTAACGACTTTTGAATTCAGCTCGAGCGAAGAAGACAAAACATTCGATAGCTAAAATAGGTTTTAAAACTTTCTATGAACTATTTTATTGCTTCTGCATGCCAAAATAGTCTTGAAACCGAAGTCATAGCCACTGCATTTCAAGTTTGTAAGAGACAAAGCGCAAGGCAGCTTTGTAAGGTCCATCGTTGGAAGGTAAACACGGATCCAGTTTGCATGACAATGCCCTGACTTCCAATAAGGGTAGCAGTCGGATACCCAATAACGTCTTCAAACATGTTCTCATATGAAACGTCTGCGGTTCTCCTACTATGTCTTTGAATTAATAAACCGCTTCCAGACCTATACATTCTAAGTTTGTATGGAATCTTTAAAGCGTGATGATTTTTTTGTTTTGCAGCCATACGTTTCTTTATTGATCACAACAGTCTGAAAATACAAATTGGATATAAATTGTTTTTTTTTTTTTTTTGCTGCGTCATGAAAATTACGTTTAAGAAGTAGTACCTACTAGAATTTTCTTTTATCTTATAATTTGGTTATTCCATGTAAAGAATTATTCCATGGCATTATGGTTTACTGCATCTACGTATTATTTTTAAGCACACTACAATCTCAGTACTTGTTTCCATTTTATTTTATCGCTGAAAAAATAAAAGATCAAAATACGATTACCAAGTCTCCGAATGCCGAAGAATCTAGTTACGTTAATTAACGAAGTAGATCGATATCTCATGGTCAAATCAAAATCGAGCAAGGCACGTAGTTTTTTATGGAAACCCGCTTTGATCTCAGAAATTTGAAGACGCCAGCAACCTTTACAACGGCAAAATTCAAAAAGTCCTTTTTGTTTATTTTATTGTGTTACGTCATTAACGTAACGTATACATTGAATATTACTGAGTGATTCTCAGGTCGTTTATTTGATACCTGATTCCTATCCTTATTGGCAGGGTGGAACAAATAAGTCGACTGTAATTGGATTTTTCTCTAGAAAGATTGACTAATTGGAAGCAGTTATGTACCAGCCATGGTACATGTATAACCCATTAAGTGGCATTCAGTAGTTACTCGAAAATATAAAAAGGTACATTTTTTCCTTACAAGATATACCAGAGAAACATATTCTTGAGATGTTGACTTCGAAAAACCAAGTGTGATTTCATGTTAAATTCCCAATTTTCAAGGAATCTGGTGTATCGAAATTCGCTTTATATTTTCGTCAACACTTATTGATGGCTTGTCGCGATAAACTCAATCCATTAAAGGTTACAGCTCTGCCCGTCTTTTAACTGTGCTGTACCGAAAATATTTCGTTTAACCTAAACATTTTTGCTTATTATATTACCATCCTAGATTCCAAAATAACGATAACGCTACAAATGTTAAGATTAGTATTGGATATATTTTTTTTATAATCCGTCAATTCAGTAGCGTTTTTGGAGCAGCTCAACTTAATATTAATAATAAACTAATTATAACATAGTACCTACATTGTATTTGATTTAACTTTAACAACAAGAAAAACAGTTCCAGTTTCCATACTAGACGTATAAGTGTTAAGATATTCCACTAACAACGGAAACAGCTGTCGCCTCAGCGTGTTCCAAGTGTAGACAACACGTGTTCCCGACCGTGTTGCAAAGCTAAGTATGGCGCTGTCCGCAGAACAATGTAAATGAACCATCCGCGCCTCTTACATCACCCAACTCCAAATTTACTGCATACATTAATTATATTATTAATATCAGCTTTGCTCTTTTGTACACCACATTTAATTAATTTGAAATAATGGGGATGCTTTAATCACGCCATAACATTCAAATTGCAACTGGCTACTTTTTATATATCATAAAGGTGTCTTCATAAACAAATGTCACAATTTAAGGTTTTAAATCTGTTTATGAATAACGTGGATCACACAAATATTTGTTTTTGTGCGGGGATCGAACCCGCGGCCTCACGTTTTGCAGCCGGCGTCGAACCAACTGCGCCACGGAGGCTGTTTTGATGACTCGCAAGAAGAATCATTTTAATGCATCCCAGTATACTTTGAAACAAGTATAGACGTAAATATCTATGTTAAAATATATTTACAAAGCCTAGACAGTGATTTTAAGTTTGGAAAATGAAATATAATTCGTAAAGGAATTTAATTAAAATATAGTCTATGTACAAACAACAGGGTATTCCTTTGACGAACGGATTGTTAAAATGAAATCGTAGAAGTTTTGTCTTGTACAATTAATTTTGATCCGTTCTCGATCTGTATTCTTATTATCTGTGTCTGGCTGGGACTTCGCAAAGATTTATAGGGATTTGTAGAGCTGTAGGGATATCTGGCGTATAAATATCCCTTGTGGGCAGTTTTCGTATAATTTATTCTCGAGAATGACAGCGTATAAACCCTCAACTCACGATTTGGCATTCGCATACACTTCTAGTGCCTGATACTTCTGGCAATGCTGAGTTTGGCATGTTTATCGGACTAATATCAATCAAATATCAATATCATAGCGGAATATTTACTGTTAAATAAATATAGCGCCAATAAACAACAACAGAAACATTATGTTTATTTATTATTATATGTTTAATAAGTACCACTTTATTTCCTGAATAATTATCTTAAAAATTACGGTATATTACTTTATTTTAACGAAGTGGATATTAAAGAAAACGTATTTTACAACCAATAAAGACGTGGGTCTTATAAACAATTTCCAATTTATCAATTTTAAATGCCTAGAGAAAATTTTATGATTGATACAGTGTAATATACATTTACAAGGCAATATTTAATATTGAAGAAATAACAGCCCGCCGCGCTGGCCAACAAACGAGCGTTGTTAAAGACACAAATTTTACATCGCTATTTCGGAGAGGGAGGCGGCGTGAATCAATCAGAAACGTGGAAATCGTTCCTACGAATCAGATTACACGGCGATTTCCACGAAAATAATGACTTCTTTTAGTGGATTTCCGATACCGAACAGTCAATATTGCGCCCCATATTGCTCAAACTACGTTTCACTAAAGCAGGGACTTTTTCGACGCTATACCCTCTAATATTTTGGTGGCAAAAACGATACAAGCTTTTTTATGCTGTACGAAAAATTGATTACAATACCCCTATTAGTAAATGCAGTAATATGCAAACACAGTATCTACACCAGTGAACACAAGAAAGCCGGTTCTCTTAAACCCTGACATCCTTGATATAATAATTACATGAACAAAGCAGTTTCTATTCTATGGTAGACGCTTACCGAGATGGTTGTGGTTGTGGCGCGCGAACCGCGGGGAGGCCGGGGTGAGCGGGGCGCCGTCGCAGCGCACCTCCGACTTGAGCCGCGAGCCCGTGCGCGGGTTCACCTGCACGCCGCTCGAAGCCATTGCCCCGCTCTCACCCTGATATAGAATAAAATATTAAAAAGGGGACATCTCGAAATATATTTGTTTATTTAATTGCCTTTATAGGCTCGCCTGATAATAAGCGGTCAGCGCCGAACATGGGCAATGTCAGAGGCACTACCTTTTAGGGACTACTGACTAACAAAAAGAGCAGTATGTACTACTGAACTTTCTGTCTGTCTCTATTATTCCTACGCAGTTATGCTATATTTCCTCTCGCTTCATTGAGTTACGTGGGCCATGGTTAGTACCAACCAACAGACGCGTAGTGTGCAAAGATTTAGTTCGGACATGTGTGTATTATACTTGAACGCACAGCTCAATGTCAAATAAGTAACCCATTTATCCTAAGGAAGAATCAATCACCGACTGTTTTTATAAAAGTTGCCCGGCAAATGTTGCATTTGAGAGCAAGTGCAGTGTCGTTCAAATAGACTATTGTTTTGAGATTTGACACCTTTATGGCAGCTATGTGGTGTGGACAATTAAGTAGCATTATTAATGTCATGGGTCGCTTATAGTCAAGTATTACGTACTCCGTGATTTCAACAATTGCCGTGTAATCGTTATAGGCCAGGTAAAAAAAAATTACAAATTAAAAAAAAAGCGCTACTAAAATGCAGTTACGTGTAAGTATATTTGTAGACTGCTACTTTCGTTTTATCCCGAACCGAATTTGAGTGACTTACTGTATCAGAGTAGAGAAATCTCTTTAAATGATAAATCCTGACATGTGACGTCCATCCATGTCCATAAATCTCGACATGTGTCTGCTGTTATCACAGAGATAGTGGACGAACTACAACCAAAATTGGTAAAAAGAAATAAAGTATAATTTCAAAAATCTTTCAATTACGCCAATTCATGAATTCCAATTGTTATTCTAGTATAACATTATCTAGAGAGCAGCTTTGATGTCGGATTTAGAACTAACTTTTAGCGATACGGATTGTAAATTAGCTAATCAAAGCGGAAAAGTTAGCCGAATTTTTCGTACTTAAAGTTGGGAACTCATTTACATATTTAATGTGTTTTGAGAGTAAATATTTTTTGAAAATTGATTATTTCTAAAGTCTGATAAAACAGAAAAGTTATCTAACAGTGTATCTACTATGCAATCCAAAAATTCTTATATTTCTAGTCGTTCAAACTTCGTGTAATATAACAAAATCAAGGTAAAGACAGCCTACGCCATTTAAGACAACGACACTGGCCTTAAAAACCGTATTACTTTCTTCAGTTGCATTAAACTAGGGACATGCATTTTAAAATGACTTTAAAATATAACTTATAAAAACCATTCCTTTCAAGACAATTAATCCATAAAATCAAATTAAAAGTATACCACAAGCTCTCCGATAAAAGTTTTCCCAAGCCATCAATTAATTACAGCCTGTACGTACAGCCGACAGCCGACTAGGGGAAATTTAATATAGCAACAAAGGTTCTTTCGCCTTGCAAAACCAAACATTGCGTTTGTTCCATTTTGAAATACGGGCTATTTACATAAAAGCACATATTCGAACCGGCACAGCGACCACTTGATGCTCGTACCCTCAGCGTTTTTGCTGCCCCATGAGGCTTGCCGGAAATGTATAATACATGTTTGAAAAGGAAACTTTAACGCGATGCGACAGGAAGCTTTGGAATTTTGTAACTATTTGAAATATTATATTCATTTTTTTACGGCGTGGCCTAAGTTGAAAACGTTTGAAAGTTACCGTCGTGGAAAATAAGCAAAAACAGCGTAAAATTCGCTTTGACTCTTTGTTTAGCAATTTTATAAATAGGTCATCTGTAATCACATAATTTTATTTACTGGCAGAGGACGGAAAAGGCCACCTTGTTCACACACGAGCCGAAAGAAAATGCGAGCGCCTTGCCGTCATTGTTACTGGTCAACCCTTCTTACTTCGTAGTCCTTGTTAACCGATACTTTTCTGAATACCCGATCTTTTCTCTTAAAACAGTGTTTCCGACTGAGACTTTTACATCTTTAATACATAATTTCGTCCCTTTAGCTACAGAGGAACAATATGGTGATTGACTTCCAACTCCTACTCATTCTACTATTTGATTAATTCCGTTGCAAGTTAAAGCCGACTTAGACAATTCCAGAGACTTGCCGAAGTTCTAAGTAAGGTGTCATTAAAATGCATGGCATTGTCGACACCGACTTACAGTAGTTCCAGTGACGGGTGTGTGACCGTAATATTCAATGACGTTTTCTCAAGATTTAATAAAAGCACGAAATATTTAGGGTGGGTTGCAGAAAATCTGACGTTATTGTTAACGGTAAAGTTAACTTTAGCAGTGACATTAACAATGACCACGGGATAGAAAATTCTTTTGTTGCACCATTGTCATAATTGTTATAGTTAAAGTTAAAAGAGTGACCAGTGAAATGATGCGATGCGATTTTACGTCGGAATTTATCAGCGTATTTTTGTAAATTGTTTTAAAGTACAGGTTATAATTCAAATCGATACACAAATGACAATTATTAATACAGAGAACACACATAAATAACGAAAGATAACCGTGACTTTAACAATAACCGCCCGAAATTGAACGGTTAATGTTAATGTTATACGTGACGTCATTTTAACAATTGTTAATTTTATGCAACCCGAAAATTGCATAACCGTCGATTTGACGGCTGATTAGCCCTTAGTTAATGTTAAAGTTATTTCCTGCAACCCACCCTTACATTTTGCTTATAGATATTGTACAGATATTGATAACGATATAAAAACAGGTATAACATTAAGAGTGTGATACATGAAATGATAGATACATAAGCATAGAATTAGAAGTTAGACCAAATTAACAAAAATAGAACAAATATCTACTATACATTTTAAATTATTCCAATATTATATCACAACCCCACCCCCTTAATCAAATAAACCACTCGTCATCATTCCTGGAGCAAACGAGCCCAAAATACAGGAGGCATTTCCTCTTTGGATGGCGATAGCTATCCTTTGCGTAAGGAACCACCCAGAGCGATAGTCCCTACCCAGATAATTAAGACGACGGCCAATATCTTTAACCACTATTTTGGCTTCAGATCCCCAACAGCCAGGCACCTCAACGGCAAAGGGAACAAAAAAGTAGTCCCTTAAAAGTGGAGCATATTTTGCTCGCTTCGACTCAGCAGCTACTTCAGCAGCAGCTGCAGCCGCCCTCGTCGTTCGGCCTAAGTGGCTCACAGCGAAGGTGCTAAAAGGTAAAATATATACCATTCAAATAACTTTTATTCGTACGTGAATGAAACGAGTTACCTATATTCGAAAGTGTATAAAAGGGTTTGTAGAAGTCAATAAAATAAAGGCCTTATTGCCTTAAGTTTAGTTTTGAAATACTGCAAAAGATCATGTTATTTATTTGATTTCCTAACATTGTGACAAATTGTTAAGATGATGTCAATTTGACGATAATTAGCGGCTGTTAGATGTTGCCATAGTGACTCGTTCAAAATAATCTATAGCTGAAATAGAAATTCGCGCGTAGGTAAATAAGGCGCATGATAATTGGGTAAAATATATTCCCGCTTATAAAAATATATAATTGGTTACGATCAAAAGAAGATAGTTTGCGTAATACATCGTTGAAGCCATTGATGGTTTATACTAGATCGGACATCGCAAATAAAATCTTAGCGCACGTACCTGGCACTCGGAATACCAGTGGAGCGAGAAGGATAATACTATCCATTACCCCATACGAGTGAAAGAGACAGAAAGAGAAGCAGTGGCACGGTACCGCTCTTGTTTCTCACTAGCTTTTTGTTCGCGGAGTTTTGTCTAATTACTTATGTAGTGGTAGAAGTATTGTTACCTTGGAAGCGTCAGTGTCGAAGTTGATGAAGAGCAGGCGCGCGAGGCGGTGCAGCACCAGCTCGCGCACCATCGCCGGCACCGGCTGCCCTCTCACTCCTCTACGAGCAACACCATTCGTTCACACACAACGCACTTCACACAACACACTGAGTATTCGTATGTATCTCAGTAAATACCTGAGACTTAAAAGTCAAACCCAAACATCTATTGATTCATAATTACTCCTTTACCCCATCCCTTGGAAGTAGGCAGAAAGTATTGGATGTTACATGCTGCGATTCTGAAGTATCTTTTTTACATTTTAATACACAAGTACCCAACAGCCACATGTACAGCCTTGACCCCACACTGAGATGAAGTCTTGTATTGTGGTTATCAGAAACAATGATATTTTCTGATCTGACTATTTATTCATTTGTATACTTTATTAAACACCAAATAATACTTAATAATAAAACGATATATTACATAGTAGTAAGTAAAGTAAAGGTAAAAGTAAAGGCGTTCGTATCGCAAGAGGCAATCTCTGACCGACTACCTTCGGATGGACATAAGAGAAGGAAAAAGGGAAATAACATTTAATTTTTTCATGCGTATTTTTTTCCGTGAAACACAAGCGAATTAGTCTGTGTAGTACTAAACAATCGCCGAGGCTCAGAGTTTAGCAATCACATGAGCACAGGTACGCCGGCGGAGGATTTATTAGCCTTGCCGCAAAATCCGCAATCGTATAGCTGGAAGGCCAGTGTCACCCAAATACCTTTTTCAGCCTCCCCGGAGAACTGGAGATGAGCTTAATAGTTTCCATCTCGTTGAATAAATTGGGCATTGGTTAGCCGCTATGATATTATCATTAGGTCACTACTCTCATTGGTGTACAATAAGTATTTGAATAAATAAATAAATAAAGTAACAAAGTACATTTTTGACTTATGATTCAATAATGTGGTCCATTTCCTCTACTTTTATCGAAATATTGGATAAAGAGTGGACATTTAGATGAATTGGTATTGGTCTACTACTCGCAGCATACATATATTAAGATCTTTAAGCTGTGAGTTCCAAGGTTCGATTCCCAGGTCATGCAATCTAGAGTAGATTTGTTTTTTCTCTCTTATTAAGTACATTGAACAAAATCATGATCAATCAATATGTACATCATTGTGTGCAGAATCATTTTCATCATTCAAAAACATTTTCCCTTATCTATATATTCTGTATTTAATCACAATTGTAATTTAATAAGCTTAAAGAGGTAATATTCTCATTTCTATTTAAACAAAAACAAACAAATAACATATTTTGACAGCATCAAAAATATTATACCGCAAACATAAACAACGAATTAATCAATCTACAATAATTTGCGTCCAATCGCAAATTGCATTACTTATTTAATTAAAAGCATTCAATTAAATAATAAATTTGATAAATAGCAGATAATAAATATCACATCACTCGCCTGTAAGATATATTGAGTGTGACAACGGACAACGATGCTGAAAATGAAACTAAGCATGTGCTTACTCCGTAGTACAGACCTGGGAACAAACACAATAATCATTGTAATTAATCTCAAGAAATGTAATGCTAAACATAGGTCTCACAAAAATGTATCCACAACAAAACAAAAGAATATCTACGACAGAGAATAAGTTGACACGACTAATATAGACGAGACATGACGAGATAAGTCAGCAACTGAATTTGAGTGAATAAAATAGTAATTGATTAATATTAATTAATTTATATCATTCCTGTCAACTTTACCACGCTAGGTATCGTGATACTTAAAACAAATGAATAAGCTAATTAATGAACGTGGGTGTGAATCATCAGCATCAAAATAAAAGAACACTATATTCGTAGTTATGAAACCGTGAATAAAGAAAACTTGTCCAAGATATACAAGTGACATGAAAACACCAACGCAATTAAAACACGATGAAAAATATTAATGAATGTATAGTGACTCGTTAATGTATTTTTAACAAGCTGGAACGTTATTCTTTTATTCCCTGCGGAATATATCTCTAAAAAGGCGACGTAAGCAGAAGCTACAAATATTTTGTAAGAAAAGTGGTTGTAATAAAGCATACATACTTATAAGTGGCGTTTTCTCCGTCGGCGGCAATGTGTCTCGTATGGTCATTAGGAACACAGTCATAGACAACAGAGCACTTATTCCCAGCGTCACTTTTTCTCCAGACTCTGATGGCACGTAAAACACTAAAAGGGCTGTTAAAAAATAGAATGTTTTTTATGTTCAAGGCCTCTTGCTTTTGATCCCTATTGGCAATTTGTTGGAAATAATGTCATTTTATTTTGTAATGTTAGTATGATTAAAAACTGTTAATTGAATTTGCCAAAACGACACTTTAACTTTAAAAAAGACTTGTAGAAAATGTATGACATAATAAAATTCAATAAAGTTTAATATATAAAATTTGAATATATACCAGTTTACAACAAAACATTACTAAAATTTTATTGGTGTTAGACTTACCGATCCCATTGATGAGGAGACACGGGAGAATGAGGTTGAATACGTAGAACATCGGCCTCCTTCGAAGCTTGATGACGTAGGTGATGTCGGGGTAGGGCTCCACGCAACACGAGTAATACTGGTCGTGCCTTATAGCCTCGAAGCTGACCAGGTCGAACTCTCCGTTCGTCTGATAGTTTGTGGTGTCACCTTCATCAAACTGCTTCTTCAAATCCAACTGCCGACAAAAGGTATTCAAATACTGATTTACCTACGTTTAAATTTTGACTTAATTTCAGAGGCGTAAACTTAATTACTGAAATCCAGAAGATTGTTACCACTCAGCAAAAAAAATGGTTTAGTTAAGAAATCGAGGTTATCGAAGTCAAATAATTCCAAAGGATAATATTTTTTGTGAAGGAAATTTCAAATGGTCTCATTTGTAATTCCAAATAGGGCGTACGATTTTCTTGAATCTTTAAAAATCACAAATGTAAATGTAATACTAAACTGACTATCGTAACGAACTTTATGTTAATATACGATTAAAAAGCAATATTAATTCTTTTACAATATAATCTTAATTATCGTTCGAATAAGCGAATACTAAACATTTCATAAAACTCAAATGAAACTATTTTCTCCATCTGATATTAAAGAAAACGAATTGAAAATTTCTTAAAGTTCATTTAAAGTGTACATTCTCAGCCAGCACCTAGGGATGTGAAATCGAATGCGATGAATGAATTTTAGTTCGTTTTCTCTACCGTGAGAGGTATTTCGATTGCACAGTGAATAGAAATTTATTCGTAAAAAGGCTCAACCAGGCCGATATTAAGGCTTCTCATATTATATTGTAAACTGAAGAATGCGTAACGTTACTTGTAGATAATACTCTTAGTAATCTTTTTGTTTCTCCTCTTACAATATATTATACTCTTAAAATTATTCTAATATTTCTGCGTTACGAAGTCTGACTCTATTGCTTTACATATTCACTAAAATGAATACTGTCTCTTCTAGCATTTCATGTTTGTTAATTTCTATAAATAAACTAGGACTTAAGAAATAATAGCTTCACTGGTATATTGTCTTATAGTCTGGTCTTATAATGTCATTACTGGTAGAAGCTAACTGGAGGGGAAAACTTGGGACAAACCTTTACGTAATTTCTTAAACATGGCTTAGTTCAATTGTCCCTAATGTTACATCAATTGTAGATTCTTCGTTAAAATCAACCACGGTTTCCACGACTTGAATTTTAAATTAAATTTTCGATGTAATAACATTGAATCTGTATTGCGCCAGTAATAGGTATTGAAAAGAAAATAAAGGCCTGTTGGAGCGTGGCAATAAATCGGCTTGCAGTAGCGAAGACTCGGCAAAGAGCTTGAAAAAACAACTAACAGCTTATAGTCTCCACCTGTAAGTAAAATTATTGATACTATTTCCTTTTAAACAGGGATTTGTATTTTATTTATAGGATAAATATTTTAATGTAAAAATGTTAGTGCTCTTTCTTTCTTTGTATTTGTAAAGTATCGTTAGATTTAAGGTTCAAGCTTTAAACGAGCGCGAGCGTGGTGAACTGATATCTATATTCCTCTCAATAGTAAGTGAAGCCCGTGGATAGAAATTAGATGTGATATGGCACATCTTGGTATTTCTAAAAAAAGAATAGAACATTTGAAAGAAAGAAAAAGAAAGAAAAAAACATTTATTATTGCATGGCCAACACATACAACAAGGACAGTGTAACATACTCGTTTAAGGTAGTTAACAATATGCCATTATATGCGCATGACCAGACAACAATGACCCCCCATTCAGCTATATGCTGCAATATAACGCAGGTGTGCTGCAGCGCTGATTTTCAATGGAGGGTCAGTGTGCGGATCCGGACGCAATGTCCACCAGCAACACATTTGCTGAACATTTTATTACATACAAGAAGGGAAAAAAATGCAACATCAAATAAATTTAATAGTAATAGCAATTCCAAATAATAAAATAACAGTAAAAATTCACAAACATAATTCTAATTAATCCTTTTGAAAAATAACACATTACAATTCAAACACTGAAATATGGCAACTGCAATTCATTTCAGCCACAGAATAAAGAGTAACATAAAAAGTAACATAAAATATATACTCGTATTATAAGTAAGTTAAAAAATCTAAAAATTGAACCAAATCGCGATAAAATCCGTAAAAAATAGTTTTATTTCAATATAGAACATTTAAACCAAAAATTAATATTTTTCTAGTGGCAAGGAGTTCGGGCTAAGAACCGAGAGGCCATCATTTTCATTACTAAGTCAGGCACACAAATATTTGTGAGATTTACGTTTAAAAAAAATGGCATTTGTTGCTCCAGAATGAAATTGTTAATTTGTGCCCGGCTATGCGAGAGGGTCACATCATAAATAAATAAATAAAATAAATACACCCAACAGTCACATACATAGTCCTGACCCCACATTAAGATCAATTAAGTCTTGTGTCGCAGGTATAAGAACTACGAGAGACTTTTCGGTCTCACAAACATCCGGACCCGAGAGAATTATTTGTGGGCCGCACAAACATTTATGTTGGTGCGGGGATCGAACCCGCGGACTCTCGTTTCACAGCCAGCGTCTAACCAACTACTCCACGAATGCTGTCTAATCATATCTCCAAACATGATGAGCTGTGTCTATCTACCTATCTATCTATTCAGCCACAGGAAGTCCACTCCGGAACATAGGGCTTGTTGGAAGATAATGATGATGATGTCGACTTGATGGTCTGTGTGCTTATGATAATTATACCAATGCCTATTGTCTACCACTTCAGTGATTCTCCAGTATCCTTAGCATAAGTACATACGTGTATAATATTTTCTAGAAACCCTTGACATAATATCAGCCTTAGTATTATTTTAGTTTATAACACCTTCTTCAAATATTGTGCTATGTTATTGTATACCGGGTTACAGCGCAATCCTATAAATCAATTGAATGTAGGTGAAAACAATCGTACAGTAAGACCTCTATTGTGCAGCGAGTTGAAACAGCTCGCAACAAACCGTAAATGAAAAGTTTCTACTCGGCTTATAACACTGTTCTCGCTCTATTATTCTGCGCGGGAAAGAAAAATATGGGTCGCCATAAATATTCTAATGATAATATCCACGTTGGGAAATTACGCAATGTTTTCAACAAAGTATTACAAAAAGGCCAAACGTTTTACCCATTTAAAGTTGTTTCACACGAATGAATCCCGAGTCTTTACTAAATTAATGCCGCCGTCAGTTTGTTGGCGATAAAAAGCGATGGTAATTTTACGCGAGACTTTTTAATTTGGTGTCGCAGATTATCTCCGGTAATTAAGATGAAATGAGGTCCACGAGCGATTTATTAAATTCTTCACTAATTTGTGTGGTTGATAGAATTTATAGTAAAGTGATGGAAATGAACAAAATAATAATAAAAATTGTCAAATAAGTTAATATTTAGTAGGAAATTTAGTTAAAAAACAACGTCCAGAACCGCACGCCTCTATCCTCAAATACTCTTACAAATACAAACAATAATACTTTTGAGCTCTTTAAAACATCTATTCAATATCGTTATTTTATTTTTATGACCAACCCATTGTAAAAAATGCTCCTTTCCTTCTCTCTACTCCTTCCCATCCAAGTCATTCGTCTGCCAGTTTTTGAATATTTTCATTTTTACTTTCATCATCATCATCATCCATCAGCCAAAGGACGTCCACTGCTGAACATAGGCCTCTCCCAATGATTTCCACAGTGACCTGTTGGAGGCAGCCTGCATCCAGCGACAGAGAATAGAAGAACAAGTATTTTTACTTTACTACTAAGAAATATATGTAATTTATATATTTTTCTCTACATTCTGTTGTATCCAAGAAATTCATGCACGTCTGTTGATTCCCTAATTTACATTTTTAATAGGGGAGTGTTACATATCTCTCGTGTTGCGTATCACGTAAGGGCTTATAAAATTTTAACTGTACCCCACGTATAAAAGGAATTTAGAACAAAACTGTGCGAAGACACCTACACAATAAAACGTTGCGCGTTTAATCACAGCGGCATTGTAATGTACAGTAAATGCCCGAGTTTTTTATACGAAATAATTAAAAACGAAGTAGGCTACTTACTTACACAGAAATGTTAGCCGTAACGATACATTGTTTGCACAAAAGTTTTTTTGCCGCCGGCCCTGTCGTACGACATTCATTTTCACTTTCCCATGACAAATAACCTTTTATTTTGTTGGTTGCATTAGCAAATTATTTGGATTTAAACTTAGGAGTGGATGAGGAAAATTAGGGTAGGTATAATATCCTAAATATTATACTTTTGTGTTTGTATTTTTATACAATGAACCGTAACATTGTGAAATTTATAATTAATATTAAAAGACGCGCCATTAAGAACAGTTAGTACAAAATATTTTTATATTAATAGTACAGTTAATAAAGTAACTAATATAATTTATAATGACTATAAACATTGCACTAACTGAAATTCAGCAGCTATTGAGATAGGTTGGTATTAACGTGGTAAGCCACGGGAACATCGATTGATTGGGTTCTGTTTTGGTCTACCGCTTCAGTCGAAAATTTAGCTTGTTAATCAGCTAAATATTTTAACTAGTAATTTGGTACGTTGGTTTCATATAAGAATTTCTAAATCGGTTCTTATTAAACGTTATGGGTCGAAATTAAAATTATTCATTAAAATGGTTAGGGCTGTCACAACTATTTTCGAAAAGAGAAAATATTCTTTTTATTTACTTTATTGTGAATTATAGAACATCCAAATCACCCATAATCTAATACACTGATGAATTACAGAACTTAATGTCATAGTACATTTCGTCAGCTCATTCGTCAATGTTCGTGCGTTCGTACCGTTAAAGTAAGCTCCCATTCATGTTACAAGGGATTTTGAGTACATAATCCTCTACGATTTGGTTGAAACTGAGCATTTCTTACACTTCCTCGTACATTCAGGAGATTTCTTTATAGTATATATCTTAATACACTTTCCTTGTTTTAGTAAATAGTGGAACCTCTTTTGTAAGACGCTTGTATGTATCTATGTATTCTTAAGTTTTTGGCCAATCAACACTTTATTTAAAAGGCAGTACACTTACTATGAGAGTAAGAGAGATACTGGTATACTTTGCTAGATACATATTTGTATCCGCCCAGATAGTGATCACTCTACAATGTTGGAAAAGCAGTAAAGCCAAACAGGAGCTCTTAGTTCCCCTGAAGTCAAATTATAATAATAAATAAATAAATAATAAATACCCCCAACAGTCACATACATAGTCCTGACCCCACACTAAGATCGAGTCTTGTGTCGTGGGTATCAGTAACTACGAAAGACTTTTTCGGTCTCACAAACACCCAGACCCGAAACAAATACCTGTGGATCACACAAATATTTATTTCGGTGCGGGGATCGAACCCGCGGCCTCTCGTTTCACAGGCGGCGTCTAACCAATGCGCCACGGAGGCTGTCAATAATAGGAACTCTATAATCGAAGAATTACTTGTTCTGCATGTGTGAAATGTATATGTCGAGAAACGGTTCCAAAAACACAGCTACAGTTTCAAAAACTCTACTTTTCGATAATTTCTTAGAACTATTAAGATGTCACTTAAAGCGTCGACCAAAACCGGACCTGACATTACCCAATATTAAAAATTCTCGAACAAGCGTTTCATAAAATTCATAAGAAATATTCTTTTTATCTACGTTTATTAAATACTTAACAGAGAATGAAATTTAAGTTCATTAAGCTAGTGTGATAAATATTTTATATTACTTGCATATTTTAGTGAGCCGAAATGATGCAAGACATATTTATTTTCGAAAAATATTTGTCTGTATATGTTATCTCGAGAAATTCTCTTGGCCCATTGTTTTATGATTCTTGGTATTGTTTTGATCTTATTTAGAAAGCAGCATATCAATATTTATGAGTTCACGTATGTAAATTTTTACTTTTATTGCCGACATTTTACACCTGTATCAGACAAGAATTGTTATTGCTGGTTCCAGATGTGACCACTGAGACTTCACACATGGATTTTTTACATGGCTTAATGATATTACCACACAATAATAATTGAGATCGACAGCAGTATCTATTTACTAATCATTCTTTAGTTTACTCCAGTGATTTTTACAGACATAAGACAACATGCAGAGTAAAAGAGGCGTAATGGGCCATTACTAATGACGGTATTATCGCTCAAGGCAATCTCTTATGAATGGGATACTTATAAAAAAAGGTAAAAAGAGGGGGTAAAATGACGTACGCTTACTGACACGCAAAAGGATTGGAGGTTTTTGCCAAAAATGCTGTTTGTTGTCTGGACTGGAATCCGTATTAAATCTATTAGGTAGTTTCACGAAAACATAAAAAGCTGAAAAGACTTAAAAATGCATTTTTCTTGTATTGTATCAATATCAACTTAAATATAACAACAATATTTATTTACAGGCATATTTTTCATTCCAAAAGCTTGAATTTAAAGTAGTCCACAGTAACCGTAAATGAATATTATTGTTTCCAGATCAATAACTTCACAATGGCATTAAAACTACCGATAATTCAATGAAACACATCAAAAGAACTACGAGCGAATTTCCCAATAATACATAAAACAGCGAGGCGCGCACAAAGGCAGCGCTGGTTTAAATTTGAAATTAGATACTACGGCGGCAAATTGTAGATTATTTAGAAGTTATTTACGGCCGTTTTAAGCCTAATATTTATTAATTAAGAAGGTTTAGTGAATCAAATTAGCTTGAATAGACTGATATCAGATGTTACGAGATATTTGTGGGCCATACAAACATTTGGCTATATGCGGCGATCCCGATGGAACCCAGGGCGTCTTACACGTCCGACCCTTAACACCGCATAGTCTCTATATTACATATATCATATATATCATTTAACTAGTTTATGTCCAGAGGCATGAACATAGTCTAAACATAGTCTCTGTATGTAATATAGAGACGATGCGGTGGCGAGAAATACTTATTTCTGACTTTCGCAGCCACTCGAGGGTATCCTGTGCAAAACTTAAATTCACATTGAAAACACATTTCAACTACTTTTATAAGTCAGTATATCATATTATATTATCTATTATATAAATAATAGAAAATATCCGAAATTCAAAAAACTGAAAAGTAAGATTTTTACTAAGCTGTCAGAATACAAATCGCTGTAGATTTGTACCATCTGATCCGGTTTAGCAACCTCACTCGGTTTATTAATGTCGAGAGAAAAAATATAAGTTTCGCTGAAATTTATCACGATCCGGCCCCTTCATTAATCACTTTCACAACTTTTATGGATCTCTTTCTGTGGTAGAATTCTATTATTTCAAAACGCGGTAATTTTAATTTAGTTATTTCTTTACACAGCGACATAAAAAAGTTTAAAATATTTGCGAGGCAATTTTAAACAAATGAAAATGCTTAGAAAAGAAACCCTTTTAAATGGCTTTTAAAAATCAAAGATAAGTATTACGTTACAACTAATGTTTATAATTTTCTGTACGTAAGAGTCCTATTTATTTAGAAGGCGTATTTATTATTGCGTTTCCTAATGCTGTATGCAAGCAATATAGCTTGTTTAGTTTCATTTCAACACCTAAAGTTCGTTTGTGAATAAATTAACCTTAGCAAACCATGACAATTTTTTAATTGAATATTAAAATGTGATATCTTAATTCTTTTCTAACTATTTAAATTTCGTTATTCGAAAACACTTCTCTCTCTCTCTCTTCAGCAACAGGAAGTCCACTGCTAAAAATAGGCCTCCCCCATGGATCGTCACATAAACCTGTTGAAGGCAGTCTGCAACCAGCGTCTTCCTGAAAATACTTTTATAAATACTATACAAATTATGTAAGAAACGTGCGTCCTATGAATATTCTCTGATACTCAAGCGCACCTTATTAAAGCCAAGTATTGTAGACGACCTAAAAGCCGTTGTTTTTGTTCACTGTTCCGCCACGTCAGATCTACATTCAGTTTTATAAAATATTTTTGTTATTTGACTCCATTTAATAATGAGAGATTTGTGCCATTGTTGTACATTGTTACAAACAAATACATTTCAACGAGCAACATATTTCAGTGTCTGTTGAAATTTTTTAAATGCCTGAATGCTTCACGAATATTTTGTTTTATTTTTGTACTCTTTTAATACTGTGAAATTCCTTGCTACACTCTACAGTGTGTTTTATAATAGACTTTTGTTTTCATGTTAAAACTCAGAAGCTTCAAACTTGTCGTAATAGGCACTTTTTTGGTTTCCCGGCATTGAAATTACATTAGATCTGACCGATGAACGCAAGTATTTTTGATGACTAATACGCCTGGCACATGGAAGAGTGCATTGGACAGTTCCGAAAATGTGTTCATCCACGCTGCTAACGTTGTTGGCTTAACAAATGGCGTTGACATCTACACTGCTTAATTTGCTATATGTGTTGTTCTTTAAAAGTTCAGTGAAAAATAAAGCATGTGGCATAATCCTTATTTGTAGGACGCGCAAGTCACTAGTCTAAAATTGAGTTACGCATGCCGTCCAATGAGTCATTATTATTTTAAAACACGACGTGAACACACTATTATAAACATGTACATGTTAACTTGAATAGAAAGTAATATAAAGATAGGATAAAGTCAGATTTCACTGACCAAGTAGGTTTCTTCCAATTCCATTTTATAAAATATCATATATTGTCGATCATTTCAATCATATCCCGTTGCATATAGAGATATAAATTGCATATCTTTCAATACATCTCGAATCAACTTCTAGCCCTCGTTTTAAAAACATATTCCTCAACTACTCAACATTATTAAAAACTTTTCAGACTGAGTGCTTTAAAAAGTCAATCGTACTCTTTATATTTGAATAGATTTTTAATAAATCTCAAAGTGGTATCGCGAACTAACTTTTTCTACATCACATATTCACATTTGAAATATATGTTTTTGAAAGAACTTAAAATTTACAAATTATTTAGATCCACAGGGGCGCACATATTTTCACTCTACCAAATTGTTAGTTTTATTGTTTCAAAGAAAATATTAGTTTGACGTTCACTCGCGCCATTTTTTATCGTGTAATGACGAACAAATAGATTGGCGAACATGACAAATATACTGGCACTTGAAATATTTTTATATTTACATTAAAATTATGTATTAATAATACATAATTAACACATCATTAAAGACTCAAGAAATCTATAATCAGTATCTATAATTGAAGTAACAAAAAAATAAATCGAAAGCATTTAACGTAAGTAATAATCTACCTGAAATCCGTCGTAGGTCCAGGAGGCCCATTTCATAGTGCACAATTGCACATCAAAAGGGAACTGTTCCACGTTGATGTCACACACAGAGACGTATATCCCGTGGCTGAGCCACGTCACCTCGCCCGTGTGTTTCACGATCACATTTGTATTAATCACTGCTGACCTATAGTTAGGGTCGGCACTGGAACAAAATTACTTCGTTAAATATTGTTTCATGTAATATCCTATGAATGATAACACTCTACAAGAGGATTATGCGTAATTGAATGAAACAAATGGAGAACCTAAATGTAGGTGGCCCGGAGCCGCAAATGGAATGTATTGTTAATACCCGAAAGTGAACAATGAAGAAAAAATAAGTAGAAATAATGTAATCTTTGATAAAGATTTCGTGAAGTACCAAATGATATAGTAGTCGGTACCAAATTATATTCAACAACCCTGAAATTGATTTTAATATTAAATTGTTGCGTGGTTTGGTGTAATTTCTCCTTTCAAAATTAAGTTGACCTACCTCTCTTAGATGCATAGTCGCGCACGAATGTTATTAGAAGATCAGTTGTATTACGGTACGGTTACAAAGCTGAGGTCTCGGGTTCGAGTCCCGGGTCGGGCAAAGTGATATTGGATTTTTCTATTCATTATCAGCCCGGAGTCAGGAAATTGTGCCCGATATGGCGATAGGCTCGCCCCCTATCACATCGTGGGACGGAACATACAAGGCGAAATGTGGGTGTCTTCGTGGCACCTCTGCCTACCCCTTCGGGGATAAAGGCGTGAGTTTATGTATGTATGTATCAAACAGTTCATATTACTCGTTTTAACTCGTTTCTCAACTATGTCGCAGAATTACGCAAAACTTTATATGCAAGCGCTTTCCTATAGCTTGTTACAAACTAAGTGTTGGTTAAAGAGCGACTAGCGACTTCACAGTGAGTTTCACGCGACTTCAAATGCGTCGATAAGACGCTCTTCGCCCCTTTAACTTTCAAGTAAAATATAAATCCGTAGCTGGTGAAATTTTGTTACACTTTCCCAGAGATTTTATAATGGCCAACTTCAAAATACCGATGATATTTTCGATCCTAAACTTAAACGAGGGATTTGTTTGTTAGATGACTTTTTTACTATATTTTGTATCCTTTGTTTTCATAAAAACTGCTTCAGTAACACGAGATCAAATCCTCAATATCAAATGTTAGATTGCTATAACTTTTAGTTTAAAAAATGGTAATTGGTCTAACTTTTGAAGCGAAACCGATGCCAACCAGTTGAAACACTGTTTGTTTGTTGTTCCTAACTTATTCGTCTATCTAACAATGTACATAGGACATGCGTGGGTTTAGCTTTTTCAGATAATATAGACACAGGATTAACAAACTGCAATGGGGATAGAAAAGTATCAAGCCGAATTTATGATTGTTGTTTTTTAATTTAATGATAAATTTAAAATATAAAAGCACTCAATGGCCGTACTCCTTTAAAATCCTGGCTTAGACTGAAAAGAAAGTCTAACAAAACTATCCACTGTATAATCACTCACACTCATAACACACATTAACATCCTCAAACATTTCAAATTATTGACTATTTGAATTAGAATTTACGACGTCACTAGGTGCCAAAACACAGTGGTATACTGCAAAGAGCATCAATATAAGCGTACAGCTTATTTTTCACAAAATACTAGTAAACTATATACAACGGTGGTACCATATAGTTCTTAAACAAGTGTCATTCATCAGACGAGCAAAATGTCAAGTGCTGCCACTTGTTAAGTTCATTTTAGTACATTCTGTGAAATTTATTACTGCTCCTCTGGCACATCAAGTGAAATATGCACGCTCGTTATTCTGTTCTTAACTTATTTCTTTAGCTCATTTATTAATATATTAAATCCCGTATTATGTAATATTAAACTATCTCTTGATATACTGCAGCTTATGAAATTAACATCACCATTTATTTATACTATACTATACCCGCTTTTCACTAATGTGGAGCTTCTTTCGATTTATGAAGTGTCTATCAATTTAGAGGAGAGTCCTTCGGCAAATTATAAATGAAAGAGGAATATACCCGGTATATCAATTGATAAAATAGGACGTTTTATCTTTGAAGCGTAAAGGAAGTTATCGGAATAGACGGTAAAAAAAAAACTGAGCTTATGTTATATTATAATATTTATTTATTCAAATATTTGAGATTTTGTGTAAGTAGTTCAAAAATATGGGTTTGCTTAATAAAATAAAATATAAATTTATTTAACAAGAGTGTCGCAAGAATGATTAATGAATCTCAGTAAAGAAAATATATTCGCCTAAGTGTTGAAATTTTACGAGAATTAATGTTATATTTTATACTGACATTATTTTCAGCAAGACCATTACTATCATAGAAACGCTGTGTCAGCGTCAACTTTTTAACAATTAATTACATATGTAGATACATACATAAACTCACGAATTTATCTCATATCTAACAGAACACCCCCATTTCACCTTGTATGTTCTATCCCACGAAGTGATAGGGGGCGAGCCTTATTGGGCACAAATTCCTCACTGCCCGACCCGGGATCAGACCCGAGACCTCAGATTTATAATCTTACCGTTGTACTATTACGCCACCGAGGCAGCGGCGTAATTAAGTAATGTTATTCTTTTGGTTATAATGGGAATAATTATTTCTTATTTGTTATCAAGAGAGGCATAGATATTTTTATTCCGCGGGTAAAAGACTAATCTTAAGCGATTTATGCGACATAGGAATGTTATTAAACCATTGAACTCAAACGAAAATATGTCTCAGATATTTCCTAAGAATTAATATGTGTAAGAACATGATATAAGAAACGTGTGGTTAGGGGTAAAGTATGTGGATATAGTCTTTAAACAGTCTTTTGTCGGGAAAACTAATTTTGTAAGTTGAAGAAATATTTTATATAAGGACACTTAAAATGATTGTCGTCGCCACTTACTTTCTGAAGCACCTATTAGGGTTTATTATTTTGTACAAAACGCTCTTCTACAATCCAATCACACAATATTATTTTTAATAGCAAAAGATTGTTGAAAAGATAATAAATAATGTAAGTAAAAGAAAAAGCTACAATTTGGCGTCAAAGAGTTCTTCTTTTCTTTTGTCTCCCACAGGTAAGACAAGATTACACCGTGGAAATACGTTTCGAGGTCGTCAGTTAATTCAACTGTCTATACTTCTATCAACAGTTATTTCGCGCAGGGCTCCCAAATTAGAGGCTTTGTGGTCGTGCCTTCGTTGCTTATTTCGTAACCTAGGACCGGGTACAATTTGTCGCTAGAGTAGGTTCCCTATATTACAGTTGTCCAGACAGTCCAATTTTCTCTACAGTACGCAACATTTGCTTGGCAACTAAACAAAATCGCTTAATTGATTTTCTTGCGAGGCCCCGAGGCACAATTAAAATAATGGACGAATTAGAAAAGTCACAAAAAATTTAAGCAGTTCAAAAAACCATTACATTTCAAAATAATTCATACAATTTTTACTATAGAGTATTCAAAATGTTTAAATAAACCATTTTATGCGGATTTATAAGTTTTTTGGCTATGTGATTTTGTTAAAGCCAGTAAAAGGATTATACGAATATGCTAACATTTGCGTTAATGCAGCTTATTTCATTGAACATCTATATTTCAGAATACAAAAGAATAAAATTCTAAATAAGCTTACGTGATCATGTTTTTGTTTGATGTTTTTTGTTAGATGTTTAATTACTGCTCTCATCAACCTACATAAGTATGATAAATAAACCTGTTTTCATTTGTTGGATGTTAAATGACTACTCTCATTGACCTACTTAACAACAGCTATCAAAACATTTCTGTTAATTTGAATAAATGATACTCCCTCAAATATTAACAAAAATTAAGCCACTCCTATATTTCTGCTGTGACGAGACATGATAAGTCTTTATTTATTGAATGGCCACTGAGGCATGCCTGCCTCGGTGGCGTAGTTGTACTGCAGCACGGTTTCAAAGCTGAGGTCTCGGGTTCGAATCCCGGGTCGGCCAAAGTAATATTGAATTTTTCTATTCATTATCAGAGTCAAGAACTTGTGCCCGATATGGCGATAAGCTATCACATCGAGGGATGGAACATGCAAGGTAAAGTGTCCTGATAGCACCTCTGCTTATCCCTTCTGGGAAAAAGGCGTGAGTTTATGTATGTATGTTATTTAATGGCACTTTAAATCATAAAATCATTGCGCTAATTTGATGGTCCCATTGAAGATATTTCTGTCGATGGTCTTAATACTGATGACGCTAAAGATTGGACCAAAAGACAAGCATTATAAAAGTAGTACTAGGATCCTAACACAGTCTAGAATGTTTCCAGGTAGAGACGACAAAACATGAATTCTCATACCAGGTTTATGTTAATTAAGTTACATTTCACGGATCGACAGTTCAAATTCGATCCATTACGAAAGTAATTCAATTTAAAATTCAATTTTTGTTTATTTATTCTTAATGAAAGTTTCTTTGGTATGTAAAGCCCGCAAAGTTGCTCTAGCATGGTGGACTATATGGCCTAACCCGTCTCAATCGTACTCTCGATTGTAGAGGCACGGGCTGCCTTGCACTGAGACGTATATGGGCTGATACAGATACTCACTTGTTGTATAGAATGATGTCGGGCCTCCACACCCTTTCGTAGGGTATTCTGATGACGCTGATGCCGTCGAAATCGCTCGTGTTCCATCTAAGATGGTAGTCCGTCCATATTTGCGTTATCCAGCAATTTGTTGTGAGCAACTGGTCTTTCTCCTCCTACAACAAACAAAATATTCGTGAAATTCATAGTTATACTGAAGGTAATGTTTGCGTGTTCTTAAACATTTGTCTCAGTGCGGGGATCGAACCCGCGACCTCTCGTTTCACAGCCGGCGAATAACCAACTGCGCCAAAAAGACTGTCCGATATTCACAATGCAACATCGATTAGGTCGTCTGTCTACTTCGCAGGTCGTTCATCCATTAGATATATAAACAAATATACAACGTACCTACTTAAAATAAACATAATTCCTCCTAAGCAATCCGTAAGCTCAAAGGAAGTCAAAACAAGTCGCAGTTCAATAAAATCGACGCAGAATCAGGTGGCTTGTTGGCATTAAATATTTCAAAGAACACAAATGCACCTGTTTCGTCTATACCTAAGCCGCGGTTCTTCGAAACTGAGTAATGGTATATATCTTTTTCTCGGTACCCGGCGGCTTGTATTAAAGCCCAGTTTACGAATAGGTGGAAATTGTAGGTGTATTTTTACGAATAAAAGGCCCTGTAATTTATCAGGTGTACGTGTTGACTGTTGGATGGATTACGTCCCGTTTTGCTAATGTTGTCGTATAAAAAGTTAATCATTTCTTGCTTGTGCGTTCTTAATGACATGTCATAAAGCGACAGATGTATTAATAACTATATTAATTATATTTATTATCGCTTACTTTAATGGTCAAAAATATTTTCAGGCAGTCTACTACGTGAGAATTTCGCAGAAGAATGTATAGATACATTATATGTGAATTATAAAGTCCTCCAAACCGCACTGGGTTAACTTAGTGGACTAAAAACGAAAACCCTGTCATCCGCAGAGCAGGCGCGTGCTCTGTTATTAATGTTATTTGTAACACGCAAATAAAGGTCTACTAAACAGATTACAAATTAAATTTCTTTGTAGAAATTCCTTTGAATTTGCCACACTTAAATAATTAATATTTTATCAGTATTGCGCTGTTCCGTATAACATATTCTTATAATTCAAATAAATAGGTACGAGATTGCCGGCAGCTTGTTGGAATTTCTGGCAATACCCAAAGAAGTGGGTCAAGGCGACGATTTGAATAAAAGCCAGGGAATGCCTTCGGCAAAGCCTGATTTCAGCGCAACAAAGTCAAAAAGTAAAAATAAAAAAAATATTTTATAAAAAGGCGAAATAATAAATTATTTTATTTTACTTGCTGTACAGAATATTGTTGAAACAAATGAATGAGAGGCGTAATTTTTGTCGCTCATAAATTAGATTTATTTTTTATGTTAGTCATACCTATTGGTATGAGAAATATTATTATATTTCTATGATTACGAAGTTGTATCGTACATTATATCTGATTTCATTATATATAAATTAGCAAGCTGTAAATCTCCAGCGACATACATTGCCTTGGGGTGGGGTGAGGACAGACTGTCAGTGACATCCCAATTAGTCAGGATAACACTGGTTCTTCATGTAGGGCAAACAACTATTATAACGTAGATTTGAATGGCTTTAGCTGGGTATATAAATTATAGAATAATATATAATTATTGGTACATTTTAAGAAATAAGATGTATACGATTTTTCATATAACTGAATTTAAACAATTATATCCCGTGGAATTCCTTAAAATCTCGAATGAATACAGAATGGACGTAACTAATGAAACCTCCACTACTCGTCGACTATGTAATGGCAACCTTGACACAATCTCGAACTTGTCTCAAAGTCAAGAACGGTGTTGTATTTATTCCGTGACCTGTTTTAAGCCGGAAACAAAAGCACAGTCTTATTTTTAATCAAAGATTTCTCGTGACGATGGTTTGCATCGCCACTGATCTTGCAACACAATAGTTTGATCAGAAATATAGGCAGAAATATTTTTAAAATAGATTTTCAATTTTCATAATAGTTTTATGACATTTACATGAATGTATAGCAGGTCCTTTAAGATGAATTGTCAATATAAATTACTTCATTTTCGGACTATTATTGTCTAGAAAGAAATTTTCATTTTTCTGATTAAAACAAAAAGTCTCCTAATTAAAACCAGCTTGCTTGTATAATCGGAACACTTCCGGCTGGCACTTAATCTAGTTCAAAAAGGATTTACTATACTAGAAATCTAAAACATAGAGCTTGTAGCTTGAAAAACGACTGATATCGAGAACATACTCGTACAACGAAATACAGCCTTACAAAATACAACCTTAAAAATGAAAAGCACAAAATGTTTTAAACATTGAGGCTGAAATTGGAATTCAAAGCAAACTTTTCAGAACACTCTTGTTATATGCCTTATATGCCGTAAGAAATTACAAAGCTACTACGAGATTTGTATAAAAGCGTGCGTGGTTCCGTCACAGCGGAAAATCTGTTAAGTGAGGATTTAGGAACTTAACACGAGGGGTGAATTTTAAGTGAGTAATGATTTACTCATAGTGAGTACAACACCCGTTAAAAGGTTTCATATTATGATTAATGCGATGCGATTTGATTTTTCACAGGAAAATAAATATATTTCATGTCATCATTCTGTCTGCCTGTATTTTTTTTTATTGCCATTATTGGTGAAACGAGCATGCCATCCGCCTGATGGAAAGCGACCGCTCATGATCAGTAGAAAACCAAACAACACCATGAATTAACAAGGATTGCTTGGCATTCGACTGCGCTCGCCGTCCTGAGACATAAGATGACACGTCTCAATATATCCATTAGTTACTCTAGGTACAATATCATTCAACTGAAACACAACAGCGCATTTACACTGCTGTTTGTTGAGAGAAATAGACATTGTGGTGGTGAATGAAGGGACGGTGCAGACTCAGTTCCGACGATGGGTTTCGGTATCGGATAGGGGGCGTTGTAGAAGTCATGGGTGCCGTTTGTGCTTACTCCGCTACAGCAAACGTCATCCATGCTTTATTTATTTATTTGTGCTTATTGTACAACGTATAACGGCGGACTTAATGAATGCGGCATTCTCTCCCAGAAGTCTTAGTAGGCGCATAAACTAAATAAAAAAGTTTTACCTTTAAACTTAACAACAACGTCCATCTCTAAATAGCATCACTCTTCGTATTTACTTGGTTGCTGTGATGGCTGTTACTTGCGCTATTAATTAAATGCTGGATTTTACAATATCCTAAGGTGATCTCACCTGCTCGTAGATAATAACGGAAGACGCACTAGCAGCAATAATGAACAACAATTTATCTATTATTATCATACAAAATATCAATTTCATTTATCAATATTTTAAGATCGTTAACCAAAACTTTATAATAATAAATCAATTTTACCCAAAGATATTTTGAAGCACTACCTTGAAGGTACCTTGAAGCATTCTCCCTAAATTACCAACAATCCGTTGGTTTATAAAATATCGAGCGAACGTGCTCAATTTGATTTACAAATTATGAATAGCGCTACGCAGGATTTATTGTGAAAAACGATGGTATTAATAGCTTTTACGAATAAATTATTTCGAACAGAGCCAAATTCGTAGCAAAATATAACGGCATTTCAGCCGGAGGGCGAGTGAATACGAGCATTGTGCGTCCACACATCCATTGTATGGCTTTGTATTGAATAAGGCGATTCATAATGAGCACTGAACAGTGAACACCGTCCCGGCGTCTTCCTATGCCTATATCGGGCTCTATTCCAGTATTGACTAATAGCTTCTAAATTCAAATTCATTATTGTGCAATTAATTAATGATTGTAAACAATAATAATATGTATTTATTTCAGACTGACATTATTTATGATAATTTGAAAATGGAAGGATTTTTTTACTTTTATTATCATGGTTTGAGCATATCGTGTTCTATTACAGCTACATATATACGAGTACAATTAGCTTCTAAATTCAAATTCATAAACGTGTAGACTGTAGTTAATAAATTTATTGTCAACAATAGATGACAGAATGAAATATTACCTGTAATATTCATAAAAGGAAACGATTTCTTTTATTTCGACGACAATGACGTGTATTCGGGACAAAAGAATATAATACGAACATCGACGAGACGGGTTGCGTGAAAAAATATTATTTTTGCCTTTCGAGAGACATCAGATTAAACGCTACTATGAATATTCAGTACGTTTCAATATTATGTTAACCCAAATATTCGACTTTATAACTAGGTTGTATTTCTCGCACTACAAAGATACCTGTGAGGAAATCCGTTAAAATTATTTATCCAATCCGCAGGGTGACTGTGGCGAAAGAGACGAGGGGCGCATAGCGATATAATTATTTTTTTAATTAGATCCGTCCCTTCCCCAATTTTTTTTTTACTATTCCAAAGAAAATTAGTACACGTTAAAAAGATTATTCTTAAATTGTCAAGTATTCTAAAAATACTAATATTATGTATGGATTTTAACTCAATTATTTCTAATTTGAGAAAATAGTTGAAATAAAATATTTATCAAAGAATCCTTTGCGAATTTACAGCTAATATTCAACAAACTGTTAGAGCGAAAGAATTCGGTTAAGTAGCGACCCAAAATGATAAGATATGACAGCGCCTGTCAATTCTTCAACGGGTATTATTATAGGGCGAATAAACAACCAACATTTTTATTTAAAAAGAAAAATGAAAGAATATATTTTTTTGAACATACAAGATGCCTAAACAGATGACTTCACAACAAGCCATTAATATTTTAAAATACTCGCGTTCAAAAACAACAAGCGCTATCTCACATTCTACAAAGTACAATATGGTAGAAACATGTTTGTTTTACTGAATTTGTATACACACCATCTGCAAAATCCACATGATCCTTCGTTACCAGTATTTAGAAAAAAGTAATAAATTGAAGAAACAAATACAATAACAATAATATTACTAATTACAGACTTACCATTGTTCCTATTTGCATGGATTAATTAGCTATAGACCAAGAAATGACATTAGTCTTAAGACATTTTTTGTATCTATGTATTGATGCTGTAATTAAGTTGTTGAAATAAATAATAATAATAACACCCAGCCAGGTGGCTATGGATTAGACCGGTGGTATGCTTTGTAAGAAATGTACATAACTGAAATAGATTCTGGGTAACATATTTAATGTATTGAAGAATCTAAGCTAATATTACGAATTTTATATTGACAAGTATTGTGTTTAAAACCCAACGTGACGCCATCGTTACGTTTCTACAGAATAAACAAAAAGTATAAAAAGTAAGACGACTAATATTCCAAAAACTATGCTAAGGAGAACACTAAGATACACGAAGCACAAAATTCAACATCCGGACATACCACGTCACGTCGTATACAACCCAAGCTTTACAGTTCTCAGACAAATAAATTATTAATATTTAAACACTTCACACTAAGACTTGCAACCTTTTCAGATGCCACTTACATTCGTAGCGTTTGCCATTGTGTTGCCAACCGCATTGTAAACACGCGGGAAGCGCTTTCAACTTGCCACATGCTGTTTACATATAAGTGTCCGCGAAGTTGGACCCTGTATGAGTGTTGCCAATACAAAAAGTAACGAATTCTACTCTTATGTGCTTTTATTTATTTTATTTATTTATTTATTTAAATCTTTATTGTACACAGTTAACAACAAAAATACACAATATAGAAACAATAAAAAAAAAAAGTACAAATGGCGGTCTTATCGCTCTACAGCAATATCTTACAGACAACCATGGGATGGATTTAAAAGAAGGAGAGAGAGAGGGCAGTGTAAAAAAAAATAAAGAATTAAAGCTATGTAATAGTTATTAAACATATATAAATACACAAAAATACTATACATACATAACAGATAATCATAAATACATGTATACATATATACAAATAAATATAAACATACATAAATATATACTACAAATAGCCAAATGATTTACTTGAAGAAAATTATACTAGTCTACTTAAAATGAAAGGTAGTGCTCTTTAATTAGCCTCTTAAATGATGATAGCGTTTGAGCCTGTCTCACCGCAACAGGAAGCGCGTTCCACAATCGAACTGCTTTGACAGTGAAAGAATTATCCATAAATGTCGTGGTGTGCACAGGCATTCTCAGCTTAAGATTCTCAGACGACCTCAAGGATTTCGAATGTGAGTCATGAAGAAAAATAAATCGGTCTTTAAGATAAGAAGGGGTGAGAGGATTAAACAAAATATTGTAAAGAAGAGAAAGAATGTGAGTATTCCGACGAAGCCGTATAGGTAACCACTTGAGCTTAGCGCGAAACTCAGAAACATGGTCATATTTGCGAAGACCAAATATGAATCTTATGCAGAAATTTTGTAGGCGCTCAAGTTTATTAAGTTGGTCTTCGGTGAGATCAAGATAGCTGACATCGGCATAATTAAGGATGGGGAGAAGGAGGGTTTGTGCAAGCGTAATCTTCGTGGATATGGGTAGAAAGTTGCGTAACCTTCGCAAGGACCTTGCGGAAACAAACAGCTTCCGGCTTAATTCCGAGAGCTGTGGACCCCAGGTGAATGATTTGTCTATATGTATGCCTAGATTGCGGACGGAGTCACTGAAAGGAATGGCGTTACCATCACAATCGACACTAGGTAGTTGGGACAAGTCAAGCTTAGAAATCATCCTGGGGCTGCCGACAACAATGACTTGGGTTTTAGTAGGGTTAATCTTTAAACCATGAGCTTTACTCCAAACACAGATGTGATGGATGTCTGTATTGATTCTAACAATCGCATCTGTCATCCTGTCTAAGGGAGCTTGAGTATAAATCTGGAGATCATCAGCGTAGAGGTGGTAGGAGGAGCGAAGAAGATTGGTAATGGAGTTAATAAAGATAGCGAAGAGAAGAGGAGATAGCACGCCGCCCTGTGGTACGCCAGCAGATACGGGGCACCAGGAGGAAAAGCTTTCCTCCACACGGATGCGTTGCCGGCGACCATACAGGTAACTACGAAACCAATCAACTGCCATTGGAGATATGTTAAGAGAACGTAGCATGGTAAGTAATACGTCATAGTCGACAGTATTAAAGGCATTGCTGAAGTCCAAAAGAGCTAGGACAGTCAGCTTGCCTTCCTCCATGCCTGATCTGATGCCATCCGTGATATGTGTCAAAGTTGTAGTCGTACTATGTCCAGGACGAAACCCAGATTGGAGAGGATTTAATAGGTTATTCTTGGAGAGGAAATTATTGAGTTGGGTATGGATTAAACGTTCTAGGACTTTGGAAAGGAAAGGAAGTATGGAAATAGGACGAAACTCAGAAAGAAGAGAGGCATTGGATTTTTTGGGAATGGGGATAATGTGGGCTTCTTTCCAAGCAGTGGGAAAGATCCCAGTGGAGATGGAGTGGTTAAGAATGTGGGATATGATAGGAAGGATTTCGTCTAAGACAGGGAGAATCATGTTGCGGCTGATATTGTCGCTACCCATAGCATTTGACGACAAAACAGTAATGGTCTTCTTAACATCACAAGTGGCAAATTGTTGTAAGACAAAGGTAGAACAAACGGGAGACTGAAGGGTGGAAAGATGCTTAATAGTGTTATCTTTAGTTGTCCTATCAAAATAGGACTAGGAAGAAAAATGAAGGTTTAAGGAATTCAAATTTATGGATTTAGGAATAGAATCTTGTCGTGATTTACCCACTCCCAGTGTTTTCAGAAATTTCCAGACTTTGCTTTTACATAAAGTATATTCTTTGGAAAGAAGACAGAGTCAAATACTCCCTAAGAATAATACGTAAAAGATTTACCACACCCAAACAGTTATATTAAGTCTCAATACAAATTAATTTGTATATTCAGAAAATTTCATTTAGACGGTTCCCAAGAGCTAAACCTTTCAAAAAGATAAGGTATCTATGAATTGGCCGTAAAGAACTTAGCTCTACATATTTTGTATTTTTTTTTCATGTTACAAAATAACGAATCGGTTGTTAGAATATACGTTAAGAAAAATGTTCTCTAATCATTTATATAATCATAAAATTACATCCGTTTTTCATTGAGACCTATCCATTTTTCCTTCGCTCTTACGTCAAACTTACTAATGTAAGTCAGTATGTAAGTAAAATTTACATGATTTTCATACATGATATTGCATGATGATTTATCTTAAGCTATCTGACCGAAATATATTTTCATCATTGTGTGGTCCTAATGAGAACTCTTCTACAGTTGCCCAAACTTATTAACCAAATGAATAGAAATTGACTCTCACCAAAGACAGTTCAGTAGCGTACTATTTTCGTATCATTAAGCAAATGTTAATTATTCTCATTAAAAAAAACGCGGCCAGATGCTACATTTGCACTGTGGGGGAACATAATGAATGAATTTTAAAACACCAATGGAAATAATTAAACACTATAAATGCTCTTTTTAATATATGTTCTGTCGGCTCGTTTCTTTGATTTTCTCTATTTTTAGACGTATGAATTTTTTTGGGGATATGAAATGGTATATCTACGTATGCCGTTAGGGTCAAGATATAGTGTTAATTATTTTATCTAATGAGATTTATATTTACTGTGATTGAACAGTTGTTTTAAGTCGATAAAAAATAGTTTTTATGGGCTCGCCTCTTATTCTCCTCGGGGGTATACAAGCGTGAAATCGCAAAATAATTTTCTATACTCTTTCCTTACGAGGCTAAAATAAAATACCAGAACTAAATACCTAAATCATTGAAACGTAATTTATTGCCGATAAATTATATTAGAAGTTTTGCGGTTTGTATTGAAAAACGTATGAAGATTCGACCAAAAAAAGTTTAAAAGAGCTGTAGAAATGCCACTACCAAGCGACCCGAAATAAAAAACCGAATGAAAGTAAAAAAAGTGCACCTCATTAACGACATGCGGGTTCCGCTAATACTTTGGACTTTTTTTCACATCGTAAGCCTTGGTTTTCTATACTCCGTATAAGGTATGGGTCCTTTAGTTGTTTACGTAAATAAATGATGTTTTTATTTGCTGTATGTTTGATAAATACACTTATTTGTCCGAATAACTGAATGACCCACCATACACAATTATGAAAATCCTTCATTGCGGACCATAACAGGGTTAGCGTTTCAGGTTTTGCTTGTCCGGTTCCAGCAGGCCGGCATTATTTTTCCGTGACAATTGCTTGAAAATATTTTTTCATGGCTGGGTGTTGTAAGACCAAAAATACGTCATAGCTTCTGATGCCCACGCCGCAAGATTAAGTATACCAAGACTAAAATACTTATGTATGCACATTTTATCATACTCAAATAAATCAATAGCATCTATAAAAGTATAAAATACGCATAAGCGACCCTAGATTCGGTACCAAATGTTGCTGTTATTAAATCAGAGGTACGCAAAGCAAATTTGTGACTTCCTCTGCTGAAAATATATTCAAATAGCGCTGGCTTGGTTGGCTGCGGATGCGGAGATATTTGCTTCGACACCTACTTCGTAACACCGCTTGCCTGAGGGAGGTATTATGAAATAAAGCTTTCGAGAGGTGAATTTGACTCAGGTAAAAACGTTTTATTGCGTGTTGGCTGGTTTACTTTAGCTTGAAACTCATAATAGTGTGTTTATGGGAGATGACTTTCTATAAATATAAATAATAAATACACCTAACAGGCATATACATAGTCCTGACCCCACACTAAGATCGAGTCTTGTGTCGTGGGTATCACGAACTACGAGAGACTTTTTCGGTCTCATAAACACCCAGACCCGAAACAAATACTTGTGGTTCACACAAACATTGGTCTCGGTGCGGGGATCAAACCCGCGGCCTCTCGTTTCACAGCCGGTGTATAACCAACTGCGCCACGGAGGCTGTCAAAGAAAAAGACATTACGATATTATTTTATAGCAAATGTTTCTTATAGTTTTAAATATCCTCAAGTCCTCCTTAACAATTCCTATTATTAATTTTAAGTAAAAATTAAAATTCATTATTATTGAATAAACTCATATTATGTTGTATTTTTTCGTTAACAAAAACCTTAGTATTGCATACAACCTGCTTACAACAGACATAGGGGAGAGTCCTACAGTACCGTCACCTTAAGGTTTATCAACAAAAAAATCAAAGTTCTTAATGTTAAATATTCAATACCTCCTGATATATTTAAAAGAACTATTGTGCTATTAATAAAAATAACAAACAACCAAATCGTTTAGACAAAATCAGCTTTATTATTGCAATTCCAAGAATAAAAAAATACAGACTAAAAAAATAGGCCTACAGTATCGGCCACTAAGAATGTAACCATTTAGGCAATACAATAATCGCAAATATACTGATCGGATAGCTCCGATATATTTGCACAAGCCTCATGGACCCAAATTTTACAGTTTCCGCACCGTATCCAATCTTCTTCATGACATTCAGCACACAAAGGGCAAACTGTCTCTTCTTCAATCGGTCTGTGAGTAGAAGGTAGGTTTTCGATTGTATTTTTTTTTGTTTTCTTACTGACATCTCTAGCTGACAGTAAAGTCTTACCTTTTCTATTACCACCTTTTCCTGAAACTGAAAACTATTTCTTTTTTTGTCTATTTTGTTTCCCTTCCAGCATCTTTTTGTACGGAAAACTCGTTATAATTTTACTTATTTCAGCTTTACGACTTCATGCAGTAACTCTTCATTTTCTCTTCACTAATTCTGTCATTCAGCGTTTTTCGGGGTATCTAATAGCTTTCTGCGGCTTGACGTGCACTCATCTTGTTATTCAGTACCTTTTCTACAGCTTTATGCATATCTGCCGGATCTCAGGCGCCCTTTTTTGCCTCGTCCGACCATCATTTGTATAATTTGGCATTTTCGTGTATAAAGTAGTAATTTTTGCAAGTAATGCAAACCTTTTAAACTAATTTAAGGAATGGCTGGTACTGCAGGACAGCGTACTGGCCGGCACTGGAGGAAACGGAAAAAATAAGAGTTTCGATTTCAGATGAAAACAAACGTACAAAGGCTGAAATAATATTCGGTTTTTAATAGCCATATAAGCATACTAAACTTACCAGGATATTTTTTTTAAAATTGAATCCCTGAACTTCGAAAATCACCTACAGAATTTTAATTACGTAGCATACATTCATCGCGCGCAACAGAAATCTTTACACTGACAGTAAACCGGTTGTGACAGGTAGACGCCGCGTGGGGCATATACTTGCACGAGGGTACCGCACTAAATAGCGTAAAACTGTCAGTGCCATCTATTATAGATTTAGAGAATTTGTAACTGGCCGGTACTGTATGCCGGCCGGTACTGTAGGACTTTCCCTTACATATAAGATATAAAAACAAATTACGTTTAGGAAAGTCGTTTTAGAATCGCCGTAGGTGACACTGAAATAAATTGAAACTGACTATTTTTCTTGTTTTAATTAATAGCGAGTTACAAGGCAGTTTTAATTTTCTCCAAGGCCGCAGCCATTTTATTGCCCCCGGCTCGTAGTGGAAAGAAGCCTCGCAGGACTTTACCCTTAATTTCCAGCTATGTTTATTATATATTTTGCATGAAATATCAAAATATATTCCAAAAATCTATAAAAATATAATTTGCGGCTGCTTTTTTGATCTTCAAATAAAAGTTATTAACAAATAAATGTTAACCTCTGAAGAATATAAAAAACGTAAATGGGTAATTTTCCCAATCCATTATTTATTTTGTACCTATTTTATGGTACCAATATTAATTTTACCCAAAGATATAAAATTAGCTCTTAATAACAGCTACAGTATCAGCCAATATAGAGCACTGATCTCCTTCAACTAAGTGCTTGAATAAGATTGGTTAAACCTAAAAATAACAATAATAATTAATTGCAAAATGTTTGAATTACACTTCATTCATCCATCACCACAATGAACCAATCACCGCCGTTAAAGTTATCTCATTTAACTGTTGTTAAATTATAAAGCCGCGGTTACATTATCGGTAAACATCAGAGTTTGCAACTTCAATCATTTCCTACAAACAAGTTCGAGAGCCTAAGCCATCCGCCATTTTATTTTCCGCGTTTCTAAATTTACTTAGGACCGTTAAATATTTTCATACCAACCGGCCATCGAATAGTTTTAGCCCCAATATCTAATGTCTGTATAATTGTATTCTGAAAGTTTTATCGAATAATGAATAAAAGATTCGGACTTGCACTATCGTTTGAAAGAACTAAAACTCAGTTAAGGAACTCATTAAGAATTCCCTTATTTCGCTTTTGAACATGCCTTGAACTAAGCGTATCGGGTACCTAATACGTTCATCTCGTTTTGAAGGTTCAGAGGAATTCCAAGAAATTATCAGTGTATAATATAGGTACTATTGGAAATAGATTAGACTTTGTGGTGAATCTTTCAGTGCTTGTATGAAAAGTATATTTTCTAAAGTAGACATATGTAAATTAAATTAACTTTTATTTGACCTGCTAATTAATTAATTATAATTATTTGCAAAAGACTTTATGGACTAAAATTGTAAAGTAATCTAAAATCTTTTTACGAGTATAAAATAAATATTTACCCATTCCTATGCTGGTTTAAAAGAGCTAATCAGTGATGATGTAAAACCTAAGTTTCATGCTGCGCAAGATAATTTTTGCGGGACCCTTTAGTACGTTTTTTAGATAAATAGAAAAATGACATGGATTTTAATACCCGATTTAACCAGACTGGCATAATTTACCGTTATACATGTCGCAAATTCAAACAAATTGCCATCTAAATGGCCGTCTTTGTCGACTGACATGATAAAAAAAAGAAAAATCTTATTTATTAGTCACAACTACATACGACATACATACAGCAGAATATCTTTAAGCTAAATTACTAAGTAAAAAAGTAAATAAATACGCATGTCGCGTCGTAGCTGTAACACTTGGGTGACCACTCAGCTTAATGATAGTTCTTATTAATCAGTCAGTGCACACGACCGGCGCTGTTCCGGGCAAGAATCACAAAAGAAACAATATAATATTATTAAAACGACCACAGTCTCTACCGATGGACTCTACTGACAGATTCTTCGACGTTGCTTAACTTACAATACGTCAATAATGTCGGACTGTGTTGCCATTCCAATAAAATAAGTGACCTGTATGATCTCTAACAAACAATTATATCCTGTAAAATATATAGTCATGGCGTTGGGTTTAAATAATTCGAGCTAAAATACATAGTTAGTGAAAGAATTTTCTGAAAACTATATGTGCTTTTTTATATAACAGAATACGTACAACGTCTATAATGTGGTGTAGTGAGACTCCGAATGTGACCAGCAGCGGATGTGAAGAGTTCTCGACGGGCCGCACCGACGCGTCGTACTTGTCCATCAAGTGTCGCACCAACCGATACTCTTCATCGCAACACAATGACCCTGCAGACAAAAATAATATAATTATTTAAGTCACAGCATAAACAGTCACATGCATAGGCCCACACTAAGCTCGAGTTTTGTGTCATGTATCAGAAACTACGAGAGACTTTTCGGTCTCACAAACACCCAGTCCCGAAACAAATACCAGTGGAACACACAAAAATTTGTCGTGCGGAAATGGAACCTGCGGCCTCACTTTTCACAGCCGGCTTCTAACCAACTGCGCTGTTGACAAATAGTTTCAAATCTCTGCGTCCAAACTGAGATTTCGACCCTTGATATTATAAATGCCACGAGTCTGAGGTAGTACTAAGCTATACCTCATTCCATAACTCTAAAGCCCGTCACTCACGTTGAAGTGCGTTTGCGCAAAAGCGAGTTTGCACCAGTCTTGAATCTAAAATTGGAACGAAGTTTGCGCAGTTATTTCCCACACACGTTCCATTATACTGGTGCAAACTCAGACTTGCACAGTTATCGTTACGTGTGTGGCGGCCATACAACGTCGCGGCAAAGATCCAGGTAAGAAAGGAGGCTTTTACCCTGCGATGGGATTGCAATAGCTGATATAACAAATAATTTATCAAAACATTTATCTAATGGCGTCCGCCCCGTGACCACGAAAGCTGTAAAACAAACGAAACGTCGGTAAGTTAAAAAATGTAAAAATTAAACCAAATCGCGATAAAATCCGTAAAAATAGTTTTATTTCAAAACATTTATCGCTTTATGTTACATATTAAAAGTCCAAGAATTCGTATTATTAATCTTTAAGAATTGTTTTAGGAAAACCATAACTTTTACTAAATTATAGCATAATACATTTTTAATATTATAGTTTCGAATATCATCATATTTCTATAACATAAATACAATTTCTCAACGACAAAAATATGAACTTTATAAAATAGCAACTTTGATTCTTACGTATTGACAACGTATTATAAATTACGTGTATTATATACCGAATAATCACTTATAAAACAACAATAACCCTCGTATTGTCTACAGGACAACCTTTTTTGAGTAAGCATTGAATCCTTAATATCCTATTTATCGCTATAATTCAAGTGTCGACGAACACCGCTACTTTCACAATCTATTAACATCATAAATATTCATTAGCAGACTATTTAGGGCAAAAGAATGGGTCTTATACATTTCACAAAACATGTTTTAATCGAAAGGGATGGATGATAATTTTCTTTGAAAATATGACCCGTTTTATTAAATTTAATTGGAATAACATAGGAACCTCATTAAATTAATACCTTTTGGGTAAAGTATATTTCCCGGTCGTATCTCATTATATTACACATTAATGAAATGTATACATTATGATCAAGTTATAAATAACAAGAAAATCCACCAACAGTAACATACAAAGCCCTGACATATTAAGATCAATTAAGTCTTGTGTTGTGTGTATCAGAAAACTGCAAATATTTGTGGGCCTTATAATAAATATACTAAGGTTTCATAAATGTCAGTCTATAACGCCAGACACAAGACATCAACAACCAACCCACCGATACAATTGCAATGACAAATAATCATATAAAAATAAGAAAATCTCAGTCTGTTGCATTGAAACGGGAGGTCACTTGGCACAGTTATTTCCTTTGAAATGTCAAGCGCAGAAAATTAACCTGCCGTTAATGTCTTGGCCGTTTACTGTTTAAAAGCTGTATGAAGAACATTAACAATTTACTAACATAACAGAATTTGTATGGCAAAAATCGTATTGGCGTAGTAATATTATGTGTCAAAGTTTTTAATAGATGTTTATGTGTATGCATACTTCTTACTCTCACGAAAATACTTTTGAATGGATTATGATCAAAACTTACAGGATTATAAACGGAAACAATATAAAATTTATACACTATAGTTTATACGTCAATAAACTGGGCGAAGACGGGTTGGGGGGCTTTATTGAAAACATTAGTTTTTTTGATTTGGGAAGTAAGAACAGAACAGAATAAAAATAATTGCAGATATATAAATTTACATTTCTCTGATAATCTAATCTAATAAGTAATTCATTAGACATAATATTGCCCATTTTGAGACCACTAAAAAGCATGAAAATCTAAGCCCTTTAAAATATTTAGATTTAGAATATTTTGATGCTAAAATTCATCCTCTTTCCGGTTCAAAAGTATCAGGTATGAATCACTCTTAAAACATGCCATAATAGTCTAAAAGAACTTTACGCACAACAAAGAAAGCTTTAAGAAATAAACATTTCGCGTAGATGTATCAATATGAAACATCAATAAAACAAAACAAATATTATTCCCATCAGAAAATAGATTGAAATTGGTACACAGGTGTAATATCATAATCAATATGCGTCTCGAAAATATACCCACAACGAGTGGATTCTGCCTTATAAAATTGTAAATCCTTCAACACGAAGAAAAACATCGTAAAGAGGTTTCGTGTTGAGGAATATATTCAAGCCAATATTTGGCAATTCGCGGTGTAAATATTTATAACAATATACTTGGAACGTATTGCTAGTCGCGAACATTTATATTCTCTTTGGTCGCGAACGTGATCTCTTTGATACGCGACAGATTTTTCTAAGCCTGTATCCATTAATAATTATCAATTTTGTACATACAGTCAATCCTGTCATACATACACGTATGCCTATATGCTTGAAGTTAAGGTTCATATTACGATAGGAAATCTATTGCAAGGCACGGTGTCCCTATCGAGTTAAAAAATCTATTCCTGTGCCGGGCATCTTAATATTGCGTAATTTGTACATGGTTAATCAAAAAACTCACACAAACGCTCAAGCTGGGATTCGAATCCAGAACCTTAACATTCAAAACCCATACACGTGGACATTGGATCAATGAGACGCCCATTGAGTATGAAGTAATAAATTAATTCACGTTATTAGTACTAAAATTATATCGTAAAGACGCTAATTCACTGCCAGATTACGTAAATTCAAATAATTTAGAGTTGTTTCTCGTGATTAAGTCCTAAACTTTACTCCATAATTTTACATCACTGAAGCCATATTTGTGTTAATAAAGAGAATACAAAGCGATGCTAATGAGTCTCATTATTACTTTGTACAAAACCTACAGATAAGTTTAAGTTACTTACAACTTCACGTTATCTTATAAATTACGCCTCGTGTTTCGGAAGTGAGTACCGCATAACTAGCTTTGTTTTTGCTGAAAACAAAATACTGTAATAACTGATTGCTGATAATAAGTTACAGTGAAGAATAAAAGCTTAACAACATCACATTTACAACTATTTCACAACATAAATACACAAACAAATACAATACATCATCATTATCAATAATAAACCCTATCTGATTATTAATCTTTTATAATTTATACTGTTGTGCCGTGGGTATCAGAAACTCGAGAGACTTTTTAGCCTTACAATTTTTACACCCTAAAGACGTATTTCTTGGATACACAAATGTTTCTCAAGATGAGAGGATCGAACTCTGAAACTCCCCAACAAATGCAGCGTATGGAAATGCTAATAGCCTATACGTATTAGGGCAACGTTTATACTTTCAATCATAGAGGAAGCTCGTGCCCTGCAGAAGGAAATGTGGCTGAATTTTAGATTTCACAAATAATATTGGTAAAGAATATGCTCGTTCTTAATTTAAATACCAACTAAAAAATGAACAATTAATCAGCTCATAAAAACAGTAGTGCACTTGGTACATCGTCAATATCTCGGACCGAGTATTTTCTTTGTAAGAGCGCTGCAAGAAGCGTGCCACAGGTCAACATCCTTAATTGATATTAGTTACAGCACAGCGGTCCTCTGCAAACTATCTCCGCACTGTATTTGCTTCTGTTATTAACGTTAACTTTACTTTCGCCTTGACAACACTATTAATCTAGGTGTTGGTCGAGGCTCCGCTCACCGCAATCGTAAGATTTATTTACATAAATAATCCTATGGCCTTATCCCTAAGTATTTAGGTAGAGGTGTCACTACTGCCACCCGAACTTATTTGCGAGATGTAAGTAATTAAATGTAGCTAACTCTTGTGATACATTTCCAACCGAAAATGTCACGCAAATTATATTGCCCGGGAGACTAATGAGGTTTAGAAGTACATATATAAAATAACATAGATCCAGAAATTATATAATAAACGCTTCATTGTATTTAGGTTAATGGTGACTGTTAACTTATACAGAGACAAAAGATTATTCTTTGAGATTCTCCTACTAAGCTCCCGCTTTGACTTAATTATTTTTAACTAATATATTATGATAGTTACTAGTACGTTTCACAAGCTATTGTATTGCTGTATATATTTGTACAGATTGTTAATATGTTGTTTAAATATATATTTTTATACTTGACACTTTAATTAACGTACTTACATAGCTACAGTTATATGAGCATGTTATCCTAATTGCCGCTCCAATGACAAACATTACACAAATCAAGGAAACGTAAGAACCAGTCATGTCTGAATCAAACTCGGGAATTCACGATTCCTTGTTCCTGTTATTTACGTAACAATGTTTTAAACAAAGGTTTTCTTTGCTAACATAACAATGTGCGAGTACGCTGTTTTGAGAAGTCACAATAATTGATTTATGACAAAGAAAGAAGGCAGGAGTCGGGAAAATAAGGATGATTGAATCTCCTGCTCGTACAGATACAGATACACAACACTTTATTGAACACCACAAAGTACAGAGACGATAAAATATAGATAGCTTAAAAAAATAGTGTACAATTGGCGGTCTTATCGCTATAAGCGATCTCTTCCATAAAGTTTGTCGATTTTTAGAAACAATAAAAAGACATAAGTTTCTATATCCATGCCTGTATCGTTGAGCGAGTATTAGAAGGTATTAGTCCAACCCATCATTCACAGAATTGCTTTCAATTCTAAGAGTGAAGATAAAGACTAGGTATTTCCGAGTATGAACTTTATATGTCTATATTTACAAAGAGTAGAGCGTCCGACCTGGAAACCAGACCCTTTCTGTTCACAGTCAACTCAGACTGCCAGTAGCCCTATAAAACTTCAATAAAAATCAGTTGATATAATACATATTATAAATAGTTATCCCCGTCTCCACCCTTCAACCTCGGAACCTGGCCTTTGTTTTAGTTACGGCTATTATCCAAATATCATCGAGATTGCAGAATGACGTGAAAATGGCCGCCACAAAGATGTATTGAAATCCTTAATCAGGGACAAAGGATTAACGACAAGCGGTTTGGAAGGCCAAGTGCTTTGTCTGCCTAGACAGTCTTACCACAGTGCTCTTATTCGTTTCATTAAAATGCAATGATTATAATGTGTAATAATTGGTATTTATAACTGTAGCTATCGAGGCCATAAAAAAAGTAAAAAATTACACTCACAGCACAAAATCTCAACACGAATTTCCATACCGGCCGAACCATTTAAAGCGCAGTTATTTAGCCACCAAACCAACATTTCCCAAACTCCAATTAAAACTTTCGTACGGCATGTAAAAATGTAAAAGTGACACGTGAAAATAAACGCTATACACGTCGAATACCTTTTTACATTTCGTTGATTGAATTTGTGAAAATCAAGGCAAGCGGGTCCGGGGTCATAAAAGTTGAGAGCTTGTTCATGAAAGTTAGGCAACTAGAACTCTGTTAGCGAACTCATTTGATATTCTCTTATTACTTTTGATGTTACAGTCAATCACTGCGAGGTGGCAACAAGCTGATGTGACGCGCATCTCCACTGTTCCGCTGAATAATACATTTTATAATTCACTTCACGAATCGCTTGATGACAAGGGTCTGAATGGGTATTTATTTGGCGTTAAACTCATTAAATATTCTGTCACATATAAACAACAATTTGTCTTACGGTATAGGAAGTAGGAGTCAGGTGTTGGTAACAAATAAGAAACTACACGTGATCTATTGGGATTTGAATCGCAATTCCGAATCCCAGGGCTCATCTCTGACTTTTCGGGAGTCATATACAGCCTTGGCCAAAAGTATTTGCCAGCTTAACATTTTTTGAATTGCGCATAATAGGGCGAAAAATATAACTAATTTTGTTTATAGATACATTCACATAATCATCAGATTAAATTAATATTTAGTGAGCCCTCCCTTGGCCATTATCAGCGCACCAATCCTTTGCGTAGTTTACTATAAACTATAGCCTGAAACTCATAATACTCAATGGAACATTTGAGTTTAAAGAAATCACGCGCTTAATATAACAGGAGTATGGCCTCGGTGGCGCAGTTGCAGTACGGTATGATTACAACGCTGAAGTCTCGGGTTCGCATCCTGGGTCAGGGAAATTGTTCCCGATAGAGCGATAGGCTCGCCCTCTATCACATCGTGGGATGGAAAATACAAGGCGAAGCGTGGGTGTCATGATTGCACCTCTGCCTATCCCGTCTAGGAAAAAGGCGTGACTTTATGTATGCAGTATGGTCTGATATAATATGAACTTAGACACAATAGCCCAAAGAAATCGGGTTGTAGCAAAAACTATTTATTATTTTCTTACAAACCCGTATTTCTTATTATCTGGTCCATGAAATGTTGTATGAGATTTACGAACGATAATCCAAGAATTATATATGTTAAATAAATATACATGCTTGGAAATATTGTTGATGGAGTCTCACATGTAGTATTGTATTCATAGCCGTGATTGTATTCATAGACAATTCTTAATACTTTTCAAATACTGAATAAAGGAATATTATTGTGATTTGATTTGATCTAATTCAAACACATTGAAATATCTTCCCGCACATAACTTATATATTTTCTATTTTCTTACATAATTATTTCACAAAAAATATGTATTATGCTTTGTGTATGAAATAAATAAAATAAACTTTCCAGCACCAAACCACCTGTATATAAATTTTGACTGCTCACATGTAGGGCAACAAATATTGTGATGGTAAGATATTCTTATGTGCCCGGATAACCACCACGGTACAGTATGATGAATCCCTTCATTGTGACTCATGGAACTTTTCTTTTAATTATTACATAGGTCCGGCAAGCAAACAGGTCGCGAGATGGTAAGTGATCACTACCACCCATGAACATCCACATTGCTGGATCCACAATCATGGATGTGATGTGTTGCCGGTCCATCAATTTGGAATGAGAGCGGGAAGAGGAAAGGGGCATTGGTTTGGAACTTGCAATACTGTCGCATCTCAGGCTTTGCCTAGACATATCGGTATAATTGCATTGATCGTCGAAAGATAACCATCTCTCGCATTATATAAACAATTGTGATAGTTCGAAAATAAAATCCTTGGTATTACATATTTTTATAAACGGCTTTTTCACATCACCACTGACAATATTAAAACCGAACTGATGTAATTTGTCTACTTTTCTTTTTATTTCAATGAATGGCGAGTTGATCATGCCATTAGCCCGATGGTAAGCGATACGGCCGCTAATTAACGGTACGGTAATTACAAAGCAATGCTTGGCATTCCACTGCGCTCGCCGTCCCGAGATATGAGATGTTAAGTCTCATTATGTCCAGTAATTACTCTGGCTACAATGTCCTTCAAACCGGAACACAACAGTGCATTTACAATGCTGTTTGACGAGAGAAATAGACATTGCGATGGTGCCTACCCAGGCGCTTTTCACATATGAGAGACCTACCACCACTAAACTACTTTTTTCGTATTGAAAATATATAATCAACTACCAATCACGTGATGATTATTGTGCACTGTAAACTGTACGTATAAGCATGAATCATGTTAGTTTTGATTGAATTAGCTATTTTGATACAATTTGCATAAGTCGCGTATTAGTATTTGTCGACATGAGTTCAAACGGATGAGGGAAACAAAGAACTTTGATAGACAAAGACAACATTATAAATGTAATATACGATGGAAATATTATGTTATTTACCATATTGTAAAATATTGAAGTGTTTTTAACTCAACTTCTGTTTTTAATTAACTGTGCATTTTAATTTAATTTAAAATCCCAGTACAGAGCCTCATAATACTCAAATTATGTGATTAAACACGATCTATTTCCACCCTGAAAACGAAAACGTGGCCCTCCAACGCAATTACAAAATTAAAGTCTAAAAATAGAATGACTAGCCCCAATCAACCAACTCAGGTAAATATAACAAACGCTTCACACAATTTATTTATAAATCAAAAGTCTTTAAAAACCAACGGCAGTAAATCAAATCAATTAATTAATTCACGGAAACATCGTGTCCCAGATAAAAATATTCAAATATCAAAGGAAAGCGGCTTGAATGCAGCGGATGCTTAATAAAATTTATTTAAAACCACGTCTCACTCCCACTAACCTTTGTCAGTAAACTTATTGTATTTTACAAAATAACTTTCATTATTATTGCCCGCATGTAAATAATTAAATTCTTGCTAAAAGCAATCAATCTTAAAATGAAGTTAGACATAATTATATTTTTGTACAAAGTTAATGAAATGCTTGTTACTTTGTTCATACAGAATAATTCAATAAAGGTACTGTTTTAGTCCTTAAAATATAAACCCTAAAAAAGGGAAAAAGTAACGATATCCAAAATTAGATTACGTATAGGTACCATAATGTAATACGATTGAGTGCCTATGAAAATCAAATTCTGAAACCGTAAATCTATGACGCAAGTTTATAATTCGTATTAAAGCGTAGAGGCTATAATTGTCACCTGTTCCCTGTAACATATTAAGGGCACATAGCATGTGTGAGATTGGTGCGTGTTCCGTCATGATTACTCCGGGCACCACATGTGCGCCGATCGATGACTACCAACCTATATACAACAAGCCTAATGTTTCTTTACATTTCGTGCTTAGTCCCAACTAAGACGTGCTTAAGCTCCATGTTTAAAAGTAATTCCACGGAAGCCCAAGGACACGGCCGGTCTGAAGTAGAAAGCTTTGTAAATAGTTTGTAAAACTAAAAGTAATAAGTTTGTCAATGATTGTGGAAGTATCAGACTTTAATATGGGCCGGCGTGACTAGATTTGAACGATCTGGCTGTGAAGCGACCTGAAATAACAGCATTGCTGTCGTGTTGGGTTAGGTCAGGTCAGTTAGATTACTGAGAATCGACTTTAATTTGCTATTTAGCATTCTAAATAATCAACAATGTACTTACCCCAGATTTTAATATGTCCCGGTGTAAATTACACAAATTAGTGTCAATTTAATATGTTATTTCTAAAAATCCTGGACATCACTACTACTATTTTATTATGTGTTTTTTACGGAACCATTTCACCAAGTAAAAAAATGTTAACATCCCTTATTTGATCACCTTAGTAATGGAAACGCGTCCATTGCAAAAACTTTTCGTTTACATCTAATAATGTCCCTTTGATGCGATCTTCCCAAGTTAATACCGACCCCGACGGTTTGTTTTGTGTTGTTTGGCTACGTGCAATCGAGTTAAAGACTTTTTTGCGTAAATTCTAGATGTTACTAAAAGATTTTTTCTATATAAACTTCTTAGCTTTTTTATATCTTAAATTTAATTCCTTTTACATTGGACGTACTCGATTGTGCTACTTATGATATAAATATATAATACAATGATATACATATTATACAGTAAAAGTCCTTATTCTTCATTAGCTTATTTAGTTATTTCTTCCTACTCATATACGAAAGTGTGTTTTTGTTTATCCTTTCGCACTACAACGGAATGCTATGCTTTTTACAAATCCATGTTTAATAGACCGAAAAGTGAAATAGGTTACTTTTATCGTTGATGAGAGCAGAGTTCAAGTGGGATAAAACTGGAACAAATTTTAAGCGGGCATCGTTTTAGGTGAACGCTTGCTTTTGATATTTTATTTATAACATTTATATTTGAATTAATTTCAAATGGTAGATTTAATTTTCGAGAGACGAGTAGGTATATTGCATCAATGGTGTGTTTCTTATTCTTGAAGAGAAGATACTACTTTGATTTTAAAATCTTGAGGATGGCAATACCTCAGGGCGCAGGTCAAACGGCAATCATCATTTTTTTAATTTTCCCATACACTACTGTCTCTGCATATTTGTGGTTTCCATAATAATAAAAAAAATTGTCTTTCAACTTTTATGGGGCTACATAAAAACATTGGGCCATCGTAATCATCATTTAAACCCTTCACGTAGAGGGGTGGCCTGTTGAGCCCGTGATTGATTATATCAGTTATCCTCAGTGATTTTTTATCGAGACAAAAACTGTCCGTCTAGTGGTCGAATTATATTTCCGCTCAAATTCAATAGGGGTAACAAATAGTAGTCCTAATATAAAATCCTCTTTTAGGTTACCTAAAATATATTTCGTGACAATAAATCTACCTATGTCAAGATTCTGAAAAAATCTAAGACGGGAGTAATGGATGAGAATCTTATGAGTTTTTAAGCCTTAATACCCGTATAGCGGTATCTTGCTGCAAAAGCTTGACCTACATCGTGCCCTCAACAAAGATTTAGCTTAGCTTTTTTTGATCAGACTTATACTGGTTACTAATTCTATTTTTTTTTCTATTTGTAAATGTTTCCATATACTTTCCCTTATCGCACACTAGTATACGTATGATTGACGCAACTTCACTTTTTATTTAATATTTTAGCATGCTCGAAGCCGAATAATTACTATATGTTTTGTAAATTCGGGGAGTATGATGAAAAATTGTTTAGGGTCAAATTGCACAAAATAAATTCAGCTTAACACACCTTTAAAGTGGCAACTGACTTACATATAACGCTTAGTTACAATTCCTCCAACTTTAGGCAACTCCAGGCGGTAATAATCCGTCGCTCCTTCACGACTTTGTAACAGAATAAAAATAACATACTATGAAAGAATAAAATAAAATAACACAAATACACCTGTTTTAATACTCGATAACAGTTTCATATTGGTTAGTTACAAATCCCTTCTTTACATTTAACTATAGTTAAATGCCACTAAAAAATTAAAAGTATGTTTAATGCTTCAAGTTGAATTAAAATTAGTTATTTTATAATAATTTTAAAGAGCAGATGCTATAGTAATGCTATTGATGGAAATATTTCGCCTGTTGAGTCCCCAGATGCCAGTACACAAAAACTACACAGTCAAATGACAAAGTAACGATTCTACAGAATTGATAGAGTTGGTCAGGAAATCGAGAAATAAATACAAGATTTTCGGAAACAATCTCGTGATACCACTAAATGTTTTCGAAGCGCCGAGTATTTCTAATTTTATACGTTCAAACGAATTTTTCGGTACATTAACCTATGATAAGGATACAGTTAACCAAATTAATTAAAATTACTCAATTCAATGATCAAAGTCGGTTAAAATAAACCACTAGTACATCTGTGTTCTTACAATAATATGAATTTATCGGTTTGAGTTGTCCCTCTGTCGTCCATTGTTATGAAGGGATAGTAATAAATTATAATCAGCGTTAAGCCTGGCTAATTTAAAACGGTTGATGAATAGCGTACTCAAGTTTCTATGGAATACGGCTCCTTGGCGCCTGTGTTGTTTAATCTACATACATATATTTCACACTGGCATACCCATTGACTTATATTCTACCGATAGACGAGACGCGTCAGAGAAATAAAGCGCCCCCGTATTTTAAAAGCAAACTGCAATATTACATCAATTACCTGGTATTTTATTAAAATATTGAAACTTCAGACGATTTGCTTTCGGTTTGACGGCGATACATCAAAATAAATTACTTTTAAACGTATGCGATAAGGCGTACTGCACTGTCACTGTCACAAAGCAAACTGATTCATGTGTGGTGCATGCACCGCAAGTAGGTTTGACACATTTTATGTACTGAATGTCTTATCTAGTGTAACATTGATATCGATGGGCATACCAAAGCGATTACAAACGGCCTGATAGAAAGTGCTGTCTCGATAGATTATTATGATGAACACAATTATTTTTTTATTTATTTTTTTCATCCATAAAATGTCATACGTTATTTAGGTTCAAAAGGTTGTTTTCGCCAGACAAGAACGGGCAAGAATCTCTACCGTTGTTGCTCTTTTCAAAACAAATTTACATTACAGTGATTATTATACTGGAGTCGCAGCTTTTGAATTCAGAGCAACTCACAAATTATTTATAATAATTAATTGATTAAGTCATTATGCCTCTTCTAAATTCTGAACTCGACAAACTAAACCCAACATTGTGAAACACTTGGATGACTACGACGAATTTATTACCATTACGTACAGTGGTCGCTGACCGGAAATGATTTTCTATCCATCAGCTATACGAATATAGTCTGCGGTTATCTCACTCCCCAAACAAAAAGTGACAGAAAATCTTTTGCGTCATCAAATATTTTTTCTTTCTTCCCCCGAGAGTTTTTCAATCAGTCGTCTAATAGCAATGAAAATTGGAAAAGCTGTTCTATATACACCATTGAAAGTTCTTAAAACTTAAAAGAATCATAAAGCTACAATAGATGTCGGAGGTGCAACTACGCGGTTAAGTTTCAAAGTAATTAAAGTAAATGAACAAATTCCTTTTGCGTATTAACCTGCAACTTAATATAATATATAATTCTCATACAGCGTTGCAACGGGTAATTTATACCCGGGCAAAAACGGACCATAAAGATAGTGCAACTATAAAAGACAGGGATTCGTGAAGATCCATTTACATAATGAGACGTCTTACCATTTGTATATTCACGTCAGAATATATTGCTAAGTAATCTCGGACACCATACCCGAGATTTACGATTCGCCTAAAACAAATACCATGTTATATTACCGGCCCTTCTAATACTTCACTAGAAATATTTGTAAAACGAAATCGGTTAAGGTTAAATCACAGCTTGCAATTGTTTTCTTACAAGGCGTTGCTTGCAATAATTAAGGGATTTTTTTACAAAAAAGGTGCCGAAATACCAAATGACATATTTCTTTTGATTATCATAATGATCCAAGCTTTTCAAAAGTTTTGAGATACACGAGGAAAGTCCGTTGGGATCGAGTATCATGGACGCTACGCTATGATTGCTTGTTTTTTAAGATGCTGCGACAAAATCAATACCTACAATACATACTAAGCACCGAGCAGTCTATACTGAACTTGCGTCAACAGCTTAGTGTAAGTCAAAGGATAACCAACTACAGTAAGAATTTAAAAAACAAATATGTAAATACAAACCCCCATATTTTCGTACTGTAATGTCGTCTGCATATTACATTACAATATTTAAGACACAAGGCACTGAAGATAACTGCGTCTTCTCTCTGTTCGTTTTGCGTTCCAAATTTTCTTTAATCTCGATTATTTTTCACCAAAGGAGATGTTCCCAAATTATTTATTATAATAGCACCACGGAAAATATTTTTTTATAATCGTCATCCAGAAATTATGAACGTATCACAGATCACTGAGCTTACAGTTATGCCAAGGTGTAATAAGGGCGAGCATACCGGGCAAAGCTATGATATTCAATAATAATTAATTAAATGAAACCGGAGCCCAAACAACTCAGAAAAGTAATTTCAAATTTATAATAGAAGTGGAATGTTATTACAAACTTAACATTCGGGGATGGCCACCAAATTAATTGTAGCCATTTTAATTACTATATAAATTCTACTTTCTATGAATTGAGTTCTTGACATTTACTTAGTATTATGTATACTCATAGGTGCATATTCTAGAAAATCCCACAAATAAAACTATTAAGAAAGTTTCATCTTGAAACGACGAGATAGGTGCTTGAAAGAATCAACTTTTGTTCTCAGTTTAAGCCGAGAGCAGTCCGAATAAGTGGGGGTGAGGCCGTGAACGGTCATGCTAAATATAGCCACTATCATGTCATCCCTGCATATGCTCGTGGAAGGTAACCACAAACGATCTAACCCTCGGACGCGTCTCGAGACTAATCCGCGGTTTTACCACTAATAGTCTAGGAGATTAATTAAGATCTTAATTTTTTAATTCGTTGATTTCGGTATGGGCAGGAAAGTATTAAGCAGGTATATTTCTCTATTCAAGGCACTATCGGTTTTGCTCATTAGCCATACGATTATTTTTATACAGATAACCGTAATATATAACTGTTAAAAAGACCGCCAATGTCATCTACATGTATAAAATAATTGATTGCTTTGAATTAAATAGTGATATTACGGTATTTTTTATGTAAATGTCAAATGTACAAGAAATAAAAGTATTAAAATTATTGATAATGAGAACCTGTTCTTTTGCGTAACGCACAACAAAGAAATGGACTGTTTTTTACAGATAAATACCTACTTTAAAATTATAAAATAATATGTTTTACAAATATAATTCTTATTATAATTTTGTTCACTTTTAAAAAGTATTTAAAATCTTTTTAATGCTTTAATTTAGTTTTGCTAATTAATCTTTAAACTAAACTGGTGTTAATCTGCACCTAAAGCGCATACATTATGTCCAACTTAAACAATTAATTTAATGATACTGAGTAATTGAAGGGAATTATGAATTAATTACTTATAATTAACACTAAACAATTGAATAATCAGCTTACCTTTAACGCAGAACGTAGCTGTCATGCAAATTAACCTCCGTATAAATAAAGAAGATTTCATATTGAATTTTAGGCACGTGAGCTTAATGTTCAATTTAAAAATCAAATTCATAAATTAATTTAAATAGATGGAAATACACAAGTACCATATCCAATCTGTGGCGAAACAATAACCATAACAAAATCAGAATCCGACCACAAAATACAGATATTAGTAATAAACTTTTTACAACGTTCGTAAATTGCGATTAACGACGCAAGGAAAAGTTGCGTGTGCGTGGCGTATGCGGCGGCATCGCGTGGCGGCGGCGGCGCGGACCTCGTAGCACTAACACGAGAGCGCCCGCCGAGCTACGCGCACTCTACAGCGCTACCAACTTGCTACGCGCCTGCGAGACGCTACGCGCGGATATTGCGATACACAATTAAAAATTATCATTAAAATAAATCTGATAAGAATTTAAATTAAATGTGATTAACTTTATAGTAAAAAAAGTATCTTCTTTGTAATTTTTATACAAAAATGTAATTTGTAACAATAAATACGCTGAGTTCAGTGTGTTTTGAGTTTACCCGAATGGAACTGTAAATTTCTAAGGCGCTTTGAAAAGAAATTATAAAGGATAATTGCGGATGATTAAAATGGTTAATTTTTTAAATAAAATATACCGAAAAATAAATTTAATCAGTAAAATCCATGATAACTAATAGCAATTTTTACGCACTAAATCTTAAAACAATTGAAAAAGATTGTACAATAAGAAAAAATAGATACAGAAAGATATACCGTTCTTTCTTCAACAGTCGAGTTTCGGTTGGATGCGGTCAACCAATTGCCGAACCGTGATCTAACTTAGAGGGTACCATTATAAATCTTCGCCCACTTCTTTAGTTATCTTTTGTAGTACTGATAAAGTTATATATACGCTATATATTTGACTGCCTCAGTGGCGCAGTTGTACTACGGTAATATAGACGCTGAAGAAAGTGATATTGCATTTTTCTATTCATTATGAACCCGTGAGGAATTTGTGCCCGATATATAGGCTCGCCCCCTGTCACATCGTACGACGGTAAAAACAAGGCGAAATGTGGGTGTCCTGGTAGCGACTCTCCCTACCCCTTCTGAGAAAAAGACGTGAGTTTATATATGTATTTGTATAAAACTTTTGAATTTACTTTATTATATTTGTTTATAACTTGGTCGTTATTACGGGACGTAGTATTGTTTTATAATATTTAGTACCGCTTGGACTTCTGGTACATACTTTAATGGTAGTTAAACTAAAACATTAATAATTTCAAAATTTTCACATTATCCGTAGCATGAAAATTTAAAATTGTATATTTTTTTATCCACAATAGTCCGGTTTAAGCATTAATGAATATGTCACTATTTTACTCAATGCCTACTAAAGGTTTTAGATAAAAACTATTTAAATTAATTATTTGAATATATTTTTATATAAACACCTCACATAACGCTAAAACCAGTTAACCCGTCAAGGTCCCACATACCTATAAATCCACACACAAATATATTTAAACAAGGCTTGAAGAAAACTTGAAGGAAAACTGGTCGTTAGTCGTGAGCGACCAATTAGCGACGGGTGCAATGAAACCGTGAAATAGATCCACTCACCGATTTGCCGGCTTCTGCACCTCCATGCTGGTTGTTAAGCATGCCATCACATGGCCCACTTTACCACCTGGTTTGAGACGAAATCGTGATAATTAGTCTCGTCAAGATTCAAAAAATACTGGATGTAGATTGGTCTATAGCCTATACTCACTCTGCACTGTTAATTTTACTTTTATTTTAAAGAGAGAAAGATTTATTCAATGCTGGTTTCAAAAGCACACATGAAATGAATTAAAATAAGAACAGCCTTTAAAACATATACTAGAAAGATTACATTTATTTAAAAGACAATAGCCAATTAATAACTATTTTAGGCATATTATTATAATATGAACTGCCTCGGTGGCGCAGTTCTACTACGGTATGATTGCAAAGCTGGGGTCTCGGGTTCGAATCCCGGGTCGGGCAAAGTGATATTGGATTTTTCTATTCATTATCAGCCCGGAGTCAGGAATGTGTGCCCGATATGGCGATAGGCTCGCCCCCTATCACATCGTGGGACGGAAAATACAAGGCGAAACGTGGGTGTCCTGGTTTCTACCAGGGGAACCTCTGCCTACCCATTCTGGGAAAAGGCGTGAGTTTATAGATGTATGTATATATTATAATATAAAGCTAATTGCGCCAACATCAGGAACCCTCATTCAGCTCTGACTGCAATACGGCTTAAGCAGTACCACAGCGCTGATTTTCAATAAGGGTTCAAATCACCGCTCGGCCTCTCAATCGTACTCTCGATTGTAGAGGAGGTCCGTGCCCTATAGTGGGACGTCGATGGGCTGATACAGATACTCATAACTGAATCACACTCATCAGTTATCACTTACCATGTTTATTTAATTCGCGATATAAATACTACTACAGAAAATCAATAAATACTCCCAACATCATTTTGATGCTCTAGATTTCCTATCGTGACGTGGTTATTTATAAATAAATTATGTGAAATTTTATAAATCCGAAAGAACAAACACGTTCTGTGATAAACATAACGCTTGTTAAACTACGAAAGTCTTACTATATTATTACACCTTTACGATGAAACAAGCAGGATATTTCCATTAATTGATAGTATTTCTATTTTCATCACTGGATTTTCTATAGCTGCTGATGAATTAAGACATTTGAAAAAGAACGAAAATCACTGCTTTTCACCACAACAAACCGTCAGTGCAAATGAAAAAAATAAATGGAAACCAAACAGCAAATCCTTCGAAAATAGACTGCGGACCTGTAAACTCCGAACTTGGTAAGTCTCAAATTAACACAAGTGTTTAGACGGCGGTCGGGAAAGAGCGCATTAGCCAACTTTCCCGATCGGCAGTTGGAAGGATTTGAACAAACTTATAAAAAGTTTTATCCACGCCGCGGAGTCATTTGTGACGCAAAGTAATCCAGCAGTTCATGCTCCGTATAATGCACGAGTATTAAAACTAAAACGTCAAGCATTTTCCCGTAGATTGAATAGTTTGGAACACATTTTCATATCGATTATTGAAATTTTATCTGATTTTGTTCTGTCAGCATTAAAATATTTTAAGTTGAATTACATGATATGAATGCAGTGGTGTGCCCAGGAGTGGGAGCAGGGAAATATCTTTGCTTTGTATCTTAAGAGACATATCTCAGTTTGAGCTTTCTACTACTTATAAATAAAAGTTACAGAATCGCCAAAATATACGCCCTTTACGATCTGAACAATCGATATGTAGGCTGAATTAGACGGATAAAAGACGTGGCAACGACAAATCTAAATCTTCATCTAATGTTGCCGAACTTGACCTCAGATTCTTTCCGATTATTGCAAGAAAATAGGTTAATATGTATTTATTACCACTGTACACAGAGTAATCTTAATATTAGTATCTTCATATTAAGATCGTTACTAACTAAATGAGCATCATAAAGTTGTAATTAAAGACCAGCAATTAAATGCAACCCTTATGAAGTTCCTTCCAAGAACTCATGTCAAGAAGTAAGATAGTTTATAAAACTTACAAATAAACGCTTGAGAAAACTAGCCAAGTCCTTTAAAGCTGCAATGAACATTAATGTTTCTTTGGTAAGTTAGAAGTCGGCGGTAAAAGCGTTTACCCGCTCCCCTTGATAAATAAAGGGACAAGCAAAAACCTATACCAGGGAACATAAAGTCGAATACATTGAATGCTTATAATAAGGTATACGAAATACAGACGTCTTTCTGCGTTTCACGCGTCACTGAATCAGCTCTCTCGAGATCGTACCGTAAAAATCTCATATTATTTGGCAGATATCTTACATTGGTTATTAGTTGCAGAATACAGGCTGTTTTCAACAGGCCGCTTTGGAAACAAATGCAATAACGATTTATTATTTTATTATCATTACAACAACTTCAAATATACCAAACTATCAAGGACGCTAGACAAAGAAACTTCGGCAATTGATCCCCGTGCCCTACAGTGGGACGTTACAGAATACATATTATTATACAATACATACACGGAAGAGAAAACTAGATCAATCAAAATCTCTAATAAAGCGTTACAATACAATATTGAATAGCAAAGAGGTGTTAAATATCGGAACGAGCTCTCCTGCAGTCCGAGTAGTATCACAAAAGGAATCCAAGTGTGAAAACTGAAACTAATCAATTAACGCCCGCCGCGTCCGTCCCACTCGCCGATACACGGTTTTTAACATGGTTTCTGCTCTTCCTCAACGTGAATATACAACGTGGATTTCCACTTTGTTCGATCCTGACACACAACTTTTGCTTCGCTCACTTTCATCAATCTTCATGCCTTCTCGTCGGTTAAGAGTCTTTTGACCTGACCCTTGTTTAGGGTGCTATCAATTTCGTTGAGGTGCCTCGGTTAAATACTACATAATTTATACTATGTAGAAACTATGTAAGCTTACACCGTTATTGCCGAAGGAGTAGGCAGAGGTAATACTAGTGTGAGTCATAATTTGCCGAGCGTATATTTCGTTATATTAGCGTCCCAAGAAGGGATAGACAGCGAGAACGCAGAAATATTCACACAAAGTGAATTGTTTGACTTTCGAATCAAACACATCTCAAGATTCGTAGTCCACACACGCTGCTGTCAAAACATTGAGACATGTATATAATACTTATATTTTGGACAGCAATGTTTGGGGTATTTGCTTATGGAATAATTGGGATGATTTGTAATAAGTAGAAAATTATGTAAAAGATTACAATGTTGACGATTAAAAAGTTAGCTCGTTATTATCGGAGAAAAATACGAGATCTCATAAAAAAGTGTTCGTCATGATTACGCGCTTTGGATTTTTTTTTCGTATGGACTAATTTCGTGAGTCATTTCGCGAAGATGTTCATTTTAACAGCTGATATGCAACCCGATTTATTGTTGTCAAGAGCTTTTTATCAATCGAAAAAATATTTCGTCGTTAACTTAAATAACTTGAATAAAAAATTGTTCAGATAATTATTTTCGTATTTAAATTTTATGCGCTCAGTAAGGCGGAAATTATTTTAATTATTCCTCTATTGGAAAATGCATAGGTAGCTTAGATAATAATTCATTTTGAAATATATTTCAGACTTTCAAAATAACAGAACTTTCGAAAGGAACACAAGCAGTCAAGTAATTGTTTGTGACGACAGGCCGGAGGTGTCTACCGTTGAGTCTTTGCACTTCTTCACTGCATTTCTTCATATGATTTAACAATATCATGCTTTCAAGATTTAATATAAGTATAACTTTTTCTTCCAGAATAAGCAGTCATGTTATATACTTTACAGTTTATCTTGAGATCGCATTTTGAGAAGACAAATCTCGAGCTAGTTCAGTTGTATTTAGTAAGAAAGAAAATCATAACATAAGGCGTAGTAAATATTGCTTAAAGATTAGACAATCCGACGATTAAAAATTGTAATATAAGATAGATATAATAGTATTCTTAGAATAGTACCTATTCTTTTAAACTTTATTCCTAATGCCTATTTATTCCTAATTTTACCTTCACCTTATTACTATTTTTTCTAATGCCTTTTATTTAATAACTTATGAGAATAAATTACAAAAGAAGTTAATAATTACAAAGCCCTAGCATAAGTTTAACCTATTAAATATTTAATTGAGATTCAAACGTTAATTTAACTTTTAACAGACAACCCAAACTAATTCTACCTAAAGTCTAGATACGGTAATCTTCAATTAGAACAATAGAGGCGACGCGACGTCTTAAGGCAAATCCGCATGAATTAAAAATACATTTATCTGGTGCGGGTCGGTGGGTACCTACTCTCCTTGGTCGAAATGAGCGTGAAGACGTGATTTATCAAATCGAGAATAATTGCCGGCCGGTCCCTTTCTTACACTGCCCGTAGAACGAGATGACCGATCTTCAGAACGCTTCATTTGGAGCAAACGTATCGGAAATGTTAAAATGAAGATGTATGGGGAACGTTAGTCATTGTAAGTGTATCAGAGACCTTATAAGTACCAAAGATACTCGATACAAATTTGGAAGGTTTTGTGATCGTTAATTAAATTCGTCTCAAGCGGTTACTTCTTATGAACGTTGTTATTTACATCGTAATTAGCTAATTTCATGCTGCAGGAGTAGGTAAACTCTTAATGGAAATCTGTACATTTTCGGCAACTTTTCTCGTTGCCCATACACAAGAAAACTTCATAAAGAAAATTACGTCAGGTTATATCTATCAAATATTTAAATTACATTGCGTTCTCTTGATCACGCTTTATTATGATATCCGATTTCAAAAACTAGTTGACTCATGACTGTATGCAGAAGACTGTGATCCAAAATATCACGTTTAGAAACTGTATGTTCCATCTTAGATACCGTTTAAAAAAATGCAATTCTAAGGTAAAATATGAACATATTCAACATTTAACGCATGAATGATGAAATATAAAACGAACCGCGGCTGGGGAGAAGTTTGCGGCGTGGATGTATCAGACAAATCTATTAAGTGAAAGGGTTTTAGAAGCTTAGACTGAACTTCGCAGCGGCTCAAGGACCGAACATTCTCGACATTGGATTAAGTTCGGCCTTGCGTCTCAGATCGTATTTGCTCTATGCAATTCTTTAAACATTTTAAAATGGAATAGGTGTGTACATCGAATTCGTTTTATATTTGAGTCAATCCATTTTGGGACCAAGATAGACTGATTACAAAATAAAATTTAACACTCGAATAATAGCTAAAGCGGTATAATGTGTATTGCATCTATGTAGTGTATTGAAATAAATAAAAAAAAGAGTTTATAACAAATAAATAGAACCTTGGCCGTATCTACATGATTTTGTATTCACCATTCTATTAAGGAATATAATCATTCGGAATCAAATAAGATCTGAAATCAGATAGTGTGATAAATCTGGGTATCTTCGATTTAGAGCCCACGTTTTACATTGCATTCAGAACACGCACTAGACCTAATAGATTTTTGTAACACGAACTCCGTACAAATTCGCTCCAAAAGTCGCATTGAATTGCTTTGTATCTTTTGCCAACTTGTACGTATTTTACTAAGTATTTATCTTTAACACAGTTGACTAACTTACAACTTGTCCCTGGCGTTGACATTTTGAAATAACAATGTAACAAAGCTCCTCGGATTGAACGTAGGTCAGATGAAATCTTTTTTTAGATCGATCGAGAACAAAATTTTAAATTGCTTTTGCCGCTTGTCATCAATCACCCTGAATAATTTAACACAAGCTGATTTTAATTTCCGTTCGTCAGACATTCAATTACGATTCAGGTAAAAGTTTTTCCGAATTTTGTATTTTATTGAGACAGATGTCTGCGGCGACTTGTCCGTTCGGTTTTCTGTTTTTCCAATCACCCTTTAGCTCGCCGAAGAATGATTGTGCGGGAATTAAAATAGAAAAAACTTAAGGGTGTTATTGTAAGGGTAACTTCCGCATTGCGAAAGCGTTCCGCGTGCGTAGGGTTCGTAATTTATCGTTGAATATGGTGATTTCGTATCACGCATTCCTCTGCACGCACAAAATATAATACATATAATTTTGCAATCTGGACTATCCGCGACATCCTAATGTGTCCGCGACACAAATACTTTATTTTTAACAATGGCGAAAAAGCAGAACACAATATCCTGAGCAATGAAAATTACGGGTTTCTGTACATTAGCAAATGTTTGTAATATGATTCATATTTGAAATATAGCCATTATAAAAGAAGATAATAACGTTAAAATCAGATTACATTTGGGAGTAGAAAGAACCAAAATATCGCAAACTGTTATCATCGTCTCACTGAACTCATTATAATGTAATGGTAATTCTGCATACCTTATACGCCTCCTTCGTGGGCAGGAGCCGGCAAACCACAGCTCCCACACCGCATGCGGCTCCTTAGCACCATAAGCATAGCACCGCGCCGTCAGAATGACCTAAGCAGTAGGAGCATATTGTTGACGTCAGAACTTATGTTAATGATTTAAATAGGAGAAATAGGAGGAAGTCATACACACATTTTTCAAACACTATTTGTTGTAAAATTATGTGTTTTGCTTCAGATTGTGAAATATTCTAATGCGCTTTCTTAATGTTTTTTTATTTTCACTCTAATAAAAAAATATAACTAGTTTACCCTATCAGGAATACAAATTTGATTTCATTTATTTACTTATAGGAATGAAAAATATAAGAAATCAATATTAAGCTCTCCTTGTACAGTTTGATTTGCAAGGTTTAGTCAAATTTTGAAGGGGGAAATGTGGTCATGTCATGCGGTAGATTTGTAAGACGTCAGACCCGTACGGTTTTCCGGCCGCTGCTCACGTCGAAGGTAAGGGGATTAATTGAAGCCGAACTACGCTTTTGATCACCAATGTGCCCCTATTTCCGCGATGACATCCATTCCTAACTCTCGAGAACTCATTACAGGAATAGAGGAGCAATAAATTAACGAGTAACTTTTTGGAAGCATAAAAATTCGAAATAATATAGTGACTAATACTCATTCATCCCAGTTTATATTTGAATGAATTACTAGATATGATTATACTGAACATATAATCCTGACTCCTACCGCCAAGATACAGGTCTTGTACTTTTAGACAAAGACAAAAATTTTACTCTATGCGGGTGTTGCGCGACTTCTCGTTACGCATAAAATAACCAACTGCACCGCATCACCAAGAGTGTCTGATTTTAATAAATAAGCTTATATGAAAAATCAATTCCGAAGACTAATCAATTAAAATATTAACTTAATAGAAGTATAGGATTTCAACGATCCCAGAACAGAGGGCACCTCTTTTGCGGAAAACCCATAAACATGTTTAATATTTTGACAGGCTCCGAGGCGCAGAGTGCAGACCTTAAACGCTGGCTGTGAAATGAGAGGCCGCGGGTTCGATCCCCGACCGATACAAATGTTTGTGATCTACAAGTATTTGTTTAGTGTATGGGTTTTGCGAGACCGAAAAGTCTCTCGTAGTTTCTGATACCCACGACACAAGGCTCGATCATATTGTGGGGTCAGGACTATGTAAGTGACTGTTGGGTGTAGATCTATTTATTTATAATTTTATTTATTTTACGACCTAATTTCAATTTCATTAAAATTCAATGTAACATTTTATGTATGTTAAAATACGTGCTCACACTTCTACGGTAAGAGCTGTGTTCGATGTACAATGTTATTCAATACTCATAAATCAAATTACGCCCAAAGCCTTTGGAAGTTTCTGTTACGGCGCGAAATTAGAGGTACTCACTTGTAGGTAACTTTACCAACAGCAAAACACTTAATTATATTGTTACATGCCTATAACATACAACCAGGGGCGGATCTACTTAAAGGCTTTTTGGGCTGCAGCCCAGGGCCCCACGAATACAGAGGGCCCCCAACCGAACTGAAATCAATAGACGATATTGTCAATAATAAAAATTATCTAGAATTTAAAAAAAATGCAGTGAAAGTTTTTGGCTAATTTATGAATATAAACTTGTTGATGTTTTCCCAAACTGCTATACCATCTTAAAGATTTTTTTAACGATGCCGATCACTAGATGTGAAGCGGAGCGTTCTTTCTCCAGGATGTCGTATATAGAAAACAAATACAGGACAACAATGTCGAACTATCGACTAAATCATTTATCAGTTCTTTCGATAAATTGTGATTTAACAAAGGACCTACAGTGCGATGACCAAATAAAAGAATTTGCAGCACAAAAATGCAGAAAGGTTGCTTTATAATTTATATAACATAACCATAAATAACCTGTCACTTTATTTTGCAATAAATAATGTTTTAATAAAAAATAAAATATTTTGTTTTCCTATTTTCTTCCTGTACTTAACATATATTACATTACATATACCTACATAACTACAGAAAACAGTTTCTTGTCAAAATGGCAATTAGTTGAGTAATTAGGTAGGGCCCCTAAGCAGTATTAGCCCAGGGCCCCACAAATTCAAGATCCGCCCCTGCATACAACCCGCATGATTTGTTTAAAGGCTGATTGTAAGTACTGTGAATCGTAAGCATTTGAAATTCAAATTTAAGTTCGGACAAAACTACCTACATACGTTTAAATTTGTAAAATCTGAAATGGCTTACCTTGAACTAGAATTTCTGCCAGGCAATAAGCCCACCGTAATATAGGTTTAAGTAGTCGCTGAATACAGGCCACTTGCATGAGACGGATGTTAATATCCTTGGAGGAGACTATGTTCAGTTATGGACTCCCTGTGGCTGACGGAAAAGAAAATGGCGATACGGTTGTCCGTCATGTTGGGACGGAAATAAACTCGTCCAATTAGGAATAGCACTAATAGCACTTATTCCATATAACTTATTTCGTACCTACAAAAGAAAGCACGTGTTAGAGTTGTATAACACAAAATACAAATAAAATATAATAATAATACATATTTATTCTTTATCCAATACAATTTATTATATATCTTTCATAAACACAAATATATTCAAACACTGCTATACTTTAATTGATATACTTATAATATTATAATCATTAATTAACTACATTAACTATTAAAATTAGTAATTAGTAAAACAAATATAATTACTACAGCAATATAAACCAACAATTATACTTATCTTGTTAATGGTACTCAGAGCCAGATTTACACCGACAGGGGGCAGAGTAATGTCCTGCTCCACGACTCGAACAACACTGTCTCACTTCAAGCAATGCTGGTCTATTTATACCAAATCGTGAACAACCCCACTCTGCCCCACTTCTGACTACCCACAACAATTTGTATTTTATTGTAATTGTTTTTAAATTAAATTGATGTTTACACATTCCATAAAATGTACGTACTCATCTAAGTAATTAATGTATATCTTTAAATCATCAACATCTCACACACGCGTTATTTGTTACCAAAATAATAAAATTAATGATCAAGAATGAACGGTAATTGATGGTAATTTTGCGGGGTACTGAGTTTCAATCAATAAAGGCACGCCTTTCCGTCGAATCTATATTTATGTACCTTAGTTCTCCTTGAACGGGGCTTACTTTAATTTATCAAATCAGAAGCACGTCTCTCCGAAACTTCATCATCGGCCAAACTCTATTACCTATGTAGACACGCCTAATCCTTCTAAAATCTCTTGCTGATGCATAGATAACGGTTAAATCTATTTCAACTTTGATTTCATTCTTATCTACAGATAAGCTACTCGTTTAAAATAGTTCATTATCTACTACTTACTCTATGTTCCTATTCTTTCTTCGTATATTCATACGGACATCATAAAATAATTGGCGGTAGACGCTTAGTTAGGTCGTTTGAACAAAAACTTTTTATTTCAACTGAATTACTATTTACAAAATAATAAAATGGCCAGGCGTCAATGCAAGATTAAAAATAACACAGTGTTACTGTCAAAATGTGCCGATTATTACCGAAATTATGAACTTGAGTTGGAAATAGTATTTTTCTGTCATGAACAAATAACCCATTACCAAGATTACATTCAATATTTTGAAGTTAATTTAAATGTTTTTATAGAAATTTATTAGTATGAATGATTTTGCAAATTTGGAGAAAACTATTGTTCGTGAACTTTCTTGTCGTCTGTGTCTATGCACCGATGTGGTGAAACTGAAACCGCTCAGTGCTGAGGTCAAACGAAAAATCAAGAAACTTTTCGACGTTGTTGTAAGTCTCTTACTGACTTGATGTTTTGCTATGATCGACGTATATCCTATAGGAACCCTACATTTTCTGGGTTAAAAGAAGCCTATGTCACTCCCCCGCCCACATAGTATCTCTATGTATAAAATAATGCTATTGCGCCATTGTTCAGTGTAGTATAGTTTGGCCACTATGCTGGTAACGCCTAGTGCAGGCCGCTTCCAATAGGCCGATGTAGAAATTCTTGAGAGACCTATGTTTAGTAGCGTATGTTATTTTATTACATAACTTATTTAGGTATTTACTTACTTTCTCTTAACAGGTATCTTCACATAAAGTAGTTCAGCCGAGTTTATATTTCAGATCAGATCTGATGATGCTCTTCCTAAAGCGATATGCCACGACTGTTTACACCAAGTATCTGGCTTATATTTATACGCGATAAAGGTAGAAAGAACACAAAAATTCTTAGAATTCCATAGATTAAAATCCACAGAAGAGAAAAGAGAAACACACTTATGTTCTGATCTCAAAGTACATCCCCTTATTACCGCATTATCGGCACACAATGTCCCAGATAGTCTCAAAAAAAACTGTATAACAAAATCAACACCACCATCAGAAACGAATCAAGGAGATACCAGGCAGCCAACGAAGCCCAAACAATTACCTAAAAGAAAATCGCCGTCTGATTTGAGATTCATGGAAGCAATGACACTTGAGGAATTTGCTAAGTCGGAAAAAGTAGATAAGAGTCTTCTGAGCACGGCATCTTCTAACAAATCTCCATCATTTGAAAAAAAGGAAAAAGAAAGTTTCAAATCAACTGAAATGTCGTCTGATTCTTTAGACCCCTTAGTAATTATAGACGGCAGGCCAGCAAAACAAGGCGCTGCTCTAGACAAACAAATAACGCTGTTTTATAAAATGGAATGCTGTATTTGTCACGAGAAAGGTTTCCATTTCCGGTCTCTAATGAGACATTATAAAGACCGACACGGCGTGCCGGGATATGTAACGTGCTGCGAGAAGAAATTTCACTACTTCTATCCTAAAAAGATAATTGAACATATGGCTTTTCACCTTCAACCAAATATATTCATGTAAGATTTGACTTACACATTTCAAACAGAAATTACTTACATACCCTTTAAAGAAAACGAAACTAAACGTTAAAATTTTACTTCAGACGAAACACAATGCATGTTTTATTTTAAGGACTCTGTGAAAGAAACAAAACATAATATTACTATATTTCAGGTGCCCAAGTTGTCACACAAACTTCCAAACATCGCAAGAGCTGACAGACCACCAAAGCAATGGCGGTCGTTCTGAAGGCAAGATAATATGTCCGCGCTGTTCAGAACGCTACCCAACGTATCACGAGTTGGGCTGGCATTTGATAACGCACCGCACTGACAAAATGCAGTGTGATTATTGCGGAAAATTGTAAGTCAATAGTATTATCTTTGCTGAGGTTGAATATTAAGCCCTCACGGTATCCAGGTGAGGTCGGAAGGAAAACTTCGGTATCACTGGTCAACCAGTCCGGCACACTTGCGAGTTTTATGGCTCGATTAACGATTTGTGTCACTAGCTAATCCAATGCCGGTGTAAGATCTAAAATTCCTCAGTGGACGGCACACTTGTAAAGGGCGATACTAGATACTCGCAAGGGATAAGCGCCCTGCACGTGACATAAATGCGTAATCCTATTTGCCTTTAAAAAATTATTCGCTTCATTAACACGGCATAATTACACATTATTATTTAATTCCGTTAATTTTGTTACAGATTAAAACACCATCATCGCAAGAAGACCATAAATCATATGGAAGATGTAATTTTATGTTCCTTATGCATTAGAACATTGAAAAATATAGAAAAACAAGAAAAAGACATTGTGAGTATATCCACCTGATGGAGGCAAATTTAGTACATTTAATTCGCGTTCTTTTTACGTAAAACAAATGTAGTTACTATTTTTTTCAATATATTCAGATGTTACCCTTGTCGCTCGTTTTATTGCAGAAAGAAAAAGTTAAGAGTAAAGTCAGCGACGCTATAACGTTACAAAAGTATCAAAAATTCAGGCAAGCTATGGGACTGTCGGGTGACGAAGACGGTTCAACAGATTGAAATATAATTGTAACTAAAAATTGTAACACGTTTAAAATTATTACCTATGTAAAAATATTTCTATTTACGATTGCATACAATGTTTATCACAAAATAAAACAATAAGACAGAATTTCTTAGTTTAATAACTAGGATTAAAAACACATTACGTCACTTTATAGTCCAGGCTCGAGTAGAAATCTATTACCCTTATTAAAACCGAGTATTTTTTCCACTTTGTTTGAAATAATATTTACACCGTATTTCATTCAAGCCGCCTCTTCTTCACTAACGAGCCCAATAAGTCTGAGATTGCGGGCAAGTTGTTGGTCTGGTCATTGGCTCCCGTGTTTAAGTTTGACAGCGGTATGTTCAGTTGATTTGAAGAAGATTTTTGCTGGCTCTTCATGTTTCTATGTTGCGGGAAACTTGGCATAAGTTTAGGATCACAAGCTGAAACAAAATAAAAATTACATCAATGCTCGTGTGAAATAATATTTGGACTGGCTTCAAGGCGCAGATGATTAAGAATTCAACTATGAAACGAGATTCCGTTGCTTCAATCTACACAGCAGCACAAATAATTGTGAGAACCACAAGTGTTTGCTTCTGGTTTGGGGTTTTGTCTTTGCGAGGCCAAAAATCTTAGTAGTTATAGATACCCACGACAAAAGACTTCATGTGAGTAGATAACTAATTAACTATGTTTATTTTGTTATTTATGTTCTTACGTAAAGGCTGCTCCTTGAAGTAGGAGCTCTGTAGACACTCGACGGCGGTGGCGCGCTTGTTCGGGTCGTACATGAACAGGAAGTTGAGTAGTCTCAACCCAGCCGCCGATAGCCAGGGAAACCGCTGCTTCAAGTTGTTGTAAGGCTGTTGTTTCAACGTGAAGTTCTGTAAGGCTGGCAATGCACTGAACTCCGGCCAGATCGCGTCAGATGGTGTACCTGAAATGCATTATTATAAATGTAGAATTCTGGTATTTCTAAAAAGTCACTTGTGGCCAAATATTTGTATCCACTTGGGAGATAAACCAACAACAACATGCAATGATGAAAACCCACCACAGTAATCCACACTAATGTGACATATGTATACCAGATATTTAATTGTGTTCTGGCACCAATGACTATTGTATTTGGAAAGTGCATTACTTATAATCAGGTACTTTATTATGACAGCCTCCGTTGCGCAGTTGGTTAGACGCCGCCTGTGAAACGATAGGCTGCGGGTTCGATCCCCGCACCGAGACAAATATATGTGTGATCCACAGGTATTTGTTTCGGGTCTGGGTGTTTGTGAGACCGAAAAGTCTCTCGTAGTTTCTGATACCCACGACACAAGATTCGATCTTAGTGTGGGGTCAGGACTATGTATGTGACTGTTGGGTGTATTTATTATTATTTATTTATTTAAGCATCTCATTAAAATACACACCTAGCAGATCAACAATAAGTTCCAGCTGTTCGATCTCAGTTCTGCCTGGCAACAGTGGTTTATTGGCGAGTAGTTCTCCCAGTATACAGCCCGCTGCCCACATGTCTAGTGCTGGCGTCTGTCGAGGAGACTGCAGCAGGAGTTCAGGAGCCCTGTACCATAAAGTGACGACGCGCGGCGTGGCGCTGCGGGCAGGCGCGCCCAGCCAGCGAGCAAGACCGAAATCGGCTGCAATGGAAATATATTGAGTTGGTTAATTCCAGACATAAAATTTTATAGGGATTATGATAATGTTTTAAACATGAAATAGATTTTTCTATGCAATACATGCGAGGCCATCACTTGCAAGGCGTGTTCTTTGCCTACATAATGCGCCCAAGCCACATTAATGGCTAGTTGTTTGTTTTAGCACCTTAAAAAATATTCATTTTGCCATTAATTAAACATAACATGAAATCCTTCAGATGGATGTTTCTCATATGACTAAGCAGAGTACTCCTGTCTATTCAATTGTTTATCTGCAATACTTTCAAGACTGTTCCACATTGTCTTAATAATCCAGTGTGCTAGGGCTTACGAAAAGTATTTTTTTAGGACACCAAATTCAAAAGCTTTTCGAAGCTATGACAACTGCCAAACAAGTGACAAGGCAGACTATTAACCATACAGTGGGCTATAAAACAATTAATTCCTCAAATAATCATACCAATTTTAACACATCCTTTGTCAGTTAGTAGGAGGTTAGAGACTTTCAAATCTCTATGCACAATGAAATTTGAGTGCAAGTACTTGAGACCCTTCAGCACTTGAAGCATAAGGCACTTCACTTGTGACTCAGTGAATGGTGAAGTCATGTTGTCTAATAAGGATGCCAAATCCTGCTCACAATACTCCATTGAAAGAAAAATGCTGGAAAGAAAATAATTGCTTGTAATTACAAATTGCTTCAAAGTAGAGTAGTAAGAAAAATCTATTAAGAAATAAACATATAAATAAATAATTATTAGAAAGTAATGGTAGTACCTCTCTAGAGAACGACCAACTAACACTTCCTTAAGCTGTACAATATTTTCATGCCTACATGCCATTAAAACTTGAATTTCTCTGAGACCACTCAATGGCAAGCCATCTTTTTCAATGTCCATCCTTACTTTCTTCAGAGCAACTATATTGCCATTCAACTTGTCTTTAGCTCTATCTGCAAAACAATATGAGTATTAGATAATTCATAAATGTTGTCATTGAGGTATTATACTAGAACAGAGGGAGTGAAATCAGTGCATCCCAGCAATTAGTAGGAAGGGAAAAGTAATCTATAAATATCATGGTCATTGCGGAGAAATATGGTTGTAGAGTTTTTGTTGCTTTATAGTAGTAGCCAATACTTTTTTTTCATTTTCCTGGTTGGTTTGCGACTGTGTTTACTGACCAATTACAATAAATGACAGCATCTGCGAGGATTGATGAACGACATTTAAAACATATACATAGCAGTGTCTGCTCCGGTGTAATACCTCAATGGTACTTGTGATACAAAAATAATTGCGTACTCACAAACAATACCATATGTGCCTTCACCAATACGATTCAATTTCTCAAACTCGCCCACAAATCGGCATCTTCCCAACTGAAAAGTAATAAATCGTCAGCAAGCCACCGTATCTTGATATTGTTTACATGTATAGGTTATGTTTACATACAATGTCTTTCTCCGGTATATCCATAGTTTTCCCGGTCCTAAATGATATAAGGACCCCTTTCCGAGCCGCCGGGCCTGTTGGATCAGCAGCATCTTGCGTCGCAGCTTGTTTTTCGCTATCTGCAAATTTAATTTTTTTCATGGCGTACACAACGCTTCGCTCCGGCTTTTGTCATTCATTAAAACCTATTATTTTAAATAAACCAAAAAGGTACTAACTTTGAGACATCCTTTTTTGTTGATATCCAAATTAAATGTCTAAAACTTCTTTTTAAAATTATACAAATAGAGAAATCGATGTTTTACTTCCGCCGCCAAACAAATGTCCACAGACTGAGGTGTACAAATCTCACTTTTTTATTAGGCATTAGTGTGGGCCGTGTGGGAGCCGATTTGTTGAAATATAGATCGATAGTTTTAGCCGATGAAACAAACAATAATTAAAAAGAATGGGCTGAATTCTGATTTACAGCAAATTAAATGAAATACTCGATAAGCCTTTATCCGTAATATTTCATACTTTAAAAAAATATCAATTATGTATTTTAAACTGAATAAAGCGTAATAAATGAGGAAGATATTGTGTTCCTTGGGACGATCCTGTAATAATTTACTAATAACTCTTCGGAAGAGCCTCTTCCTGTCTTCCTGTCTATACTCTATCTGCATTCGGCTATCATCTACGGACTACGTGTCTATCAATACGTAGTATGTAGAACAGCTTTCTTATTATCGACAAAAATTATGTGAACAGCACTATTAACATTTTGACGTTGTTGTGAGTTGTCAGTTGACAGCTGTGGTTGACAGAATTTCATTTGTAAATTTAAAAAAAAGTCTAAAGTTTACAATTCAATAACCTATTTGCTCATGAAATTATACCAAAATTATTAATATGACAATATCTATTAATAAAATAGGTCAACTTTGGAGGAGCAGTGTGTAAGAGGAATTACCGCAGCACTAGTTTTGATACTAATCTTGTCTTTCTCCTTTTATCATCACATTTTTTAACCAAAATTTGCATCGCTAAATCTAGTTTTGTAGGCATTTTAGAGCCATTTGATGACTGCATGACTACATTAGAGCACCCAGTATCGAGTAAACGAGATGAGAATTCCTAGAGCCCTTAATCCTCGGATCAAGAAGCAATTGTTGTAAGTTCCACAAAATTTGGTAAATATTTAGAATAACCAACCTGTTTTGTTCCACTTGTGGACACAGGTGTCTCCATGAGCGGGAAACTACCTGTCGCCTAAGGTTGCCCTGAGTACATGTAGTGTTAACCCTCTCACTCCAGCGGCCTGAAAAATAAATTACTAGTGGTTTGCTTATATAAGAGTGTTTTTATTATTAGTGTGTGATATATGTGCTTAGGGAGAATAAGCGCAGTAGCCACAATATTTAGAATTGCCTGTAGTGATTATAGTATGTGGATTTAATTGTTTGAGAATGCATATAATTTTTTATATACAACATATATTCATAAAAAACAAAACACTTTTGAATATGGGCTAGCTGGAAATTTGTACACACTCCCTACTAATATTATGCTCTGATTCACATTTGCAGACCAGATAACAGTTTTAATTGATTGGAAGATTAGCACAGCAAGTGCATTTGATGAAAGACTAGATAGTATATAAAAAAACATTTGTTATAATGATTCTCTGAATAATTAATAAAATAGTAATAAAAATTACATGATTAGAAGCTCGAAACTCTCACCTTACACTATTTCTCATAACCAGCAACTATAATAACAACATAAACAATAAGCACATTTTAAATAACAAGCTCATGAGGTAGCACATTAAAAGTAATGTAGAATATGGGAATGTTACTAAACACAAATTCACTAAGCATAATCAAAAATCATATGAAATATAACATTTCATGATCCTTCAAACATCTCATTCAATCTTTTTAATCTAACCTTCTTCTTATGTGTATAATCCATACCCCAAAACAGAATTGTATTGTTAAAGTCAAATTATTTGTAGGAAAAAATTTGGCTTTTACGAAAAAGTTGTTCCGGCAGAAACAACTCCATGTAGAACGGTGCCAGAACACATAGAAAGACCAAATTACTTGTCAAGGGGTGGGCAAATAACAGCACCGTCAGCACCAGAAGTAAAAGATGCTCTTCAAGTGGAAGGAATGAGAACCAGTTGTAAGCTTGCTTCAAGTATTCTGGAGCAGCTGCATAATTTTATACAGGTAAGTAACACTGAGACAATGTAACTAAATTCAGAGAAGGATATGTAATGTACAACCATCACATATAAAACAGGAGTGTAAGAATAAAAAAATAATAGTAAGTATAACACATAATTTTATTAGTATGTAAGTGGGTAAAATGTATTTATTGATGTAAGTATATTTATTTATTCACAGCCGGGAGTAACAACTGATGCCATAGATGAATTTATTCACAAATTAGTGATAAAAGCTAATGCATATCCATCGCCACTTCATTATAAGGGGTTCAAAAAGAGTATTTGTACTTCAGTGAACAATGTGGTTGTTCATGGTATACCAGACTTGAGACCTTTGGCTAATAGTGATATAGTAAATGTGGACATAACAGTAAGTAAAGATATGTCAATTTTGAATTTGGACAGTAAATTATCAACTTGTCCAAATTGGTTAATTGTCATTGCATTAAGAACCTATTATTGTCTCGTCGACCTCGAGGCGTTGTGAATACGCGTATGATCCGTGCTCCGGTGAGGTCCTGGTTTCGATTCCCAAGCACTTCAATTTGTGTGTGTTTTGAATTAGAAATTCTCAGAGTCCCTGTGTCGTAAATAAGCTCGGCATACTATGGGAGACAACTGTGCCAGGATTGCCGACCACTCCGGGAATACATGCGTGAGCTTATTTATTATGTAAATGAACATACTTACTTAATATTTTTTTTACTACAGTGCTAAGCCACGCTTATACTGAGTATCGATTATTGTATAAATACTTTGCTCTGTGCCACATAATGTTGAATAATATATAAATAACATCATCTATTTAATATTTATTATTTTAGGTATTTTACAAAGGATTTCATGGAGATTGCTCAAAGACATTTCTAGTAGGTGATGTCGATGATAAAGGAAAAGAACTCGTTAGTATAACAGAGGACTGTCTTCATCTTGTAAGTAGTTATTATCCTGAGAGAGTTATGAGGCAAAATATAAAAAAAGAAATTGCACCAAAATAATTGTTTAAAATGTACGTAACATTGTTTAAAAATTATTTCATGATTACAGGCAATTAATAAATGTGGGCCAGAAGTGCCATTTTGCGAAATTGGAGCAACGATTGAAAGGCACGCTAAAAGTAAAGGCCTGACAGTAATACCTGCTGTAATTGGTCACGGCATTGGCGCATATTTCCACGGTCCGCCCGATATTTACCATATAAGTAAGTTCTATTCCATAATTATATACTTAATTTTTACAAAATATATACAATATACATACCTAATTATTAATTTATTGTTAATGTATTGTAGTGCTAGTTAAATAAATTATATTGACGACAGCCTCAGTGGTGCAGTTGGTTAGATGCCGACTGTAAAACGAGTGGCCGCAAGTTCGATCCCTGAACCGAAACAAATGTTGTGTGATCCAAAGATATTTGTTTCGGGTCAGGGTATTTGAGAGACCGAAAAGTCTCTCGTAGTTTCTGATACTAATCCCACTACACAAGACTCGATCTTAGTGTGGGGTCAGGACTATGTATGTGTCTGTTGGGTGTATTTAATTAAATACAGAAAAAGACAATTTTTTTATACTATTACTTATATACTATATTATAGTACTATAAATAAATAAATACACCCAACATGTGTATGTGACCATACATAGTCCTAACCCCACACTAAGATCGAGTCTTGTGTCGTGGGTATCAGGAACTACGAGACTTTTCGGTCTCTCAAACACCCAGACCCGAAACAATTACTCGTGGTTCTCACAAACATTTGTCTCGGTGCGGGGATCGTACCCGCGGCCTCTCGTTTCACAGGCGGCGTCTAAGCAAATGCACCACGGAGGCTGTCGATGGTATAATTAATTTGTACATTTATAAGGGATTCTCTTGTACGATTTCCTTATTAAATATCACTTTATACCAGCGATGTAGCCCGACTACATAGACATCTTCCAAGGATTTCCAAAGCTACCTATTGGAAGCGGTTTGCATCTTGCGACCTTAATTTGGTATGTGACGACCTTGCAGAATTAAAGACTTCAAAATTCGAACCTCATAAAATAGCACGACAAAGTAATAGCATAGCATAGCAAGATAGGTCTTATGCACTTATAATTCATAGGTCAAAGAGCCAAAACCATGAATTCTACTTTTTAACTGCCAGTATCACACATTTGTACTAAGGACATAAGTGATTACAAATACGTTTTAATTCACAGGGAATGGGTATCCCGGCGTGATGAAGCCTGGTATGACGTTCACAATAGAGCCTGTTCTGACGCATGGCAGTGAGAATGTGGTCATGCTCGAAGACGCGTGGACTGTCGTTACCGAGGATGGTTCGAGGACTGCTCAAGTAGAACATACTATATTAATCACTGATGATGGGGCAGATATACTCACACAATAAAGATTTGTTAATGTAGTAGTAACTTTTTGTGATACAAATTAATAAGTAGGTATACGAAACGTAGCCGATGCAGCTGCTCGAATTTACATGTTATTTATTTTTACTCAATTTTTATTTACTATGGTTACATTGTAACTGAGGTCCAAAGAAATAAAATGTCAAAATAGCGTGTAGTGTTTTATTTTATGCTTGATAACCCTTAAATAAAAACATGTAACTTGATACATTTAAAGCACAAGCACAATTATTTATCACTCACAGTCGTCAGTCAATAGATAGAATTACAAAGGCGTAGAAGGAAGGTATCGATTCGAAACTGTAACGTGTGGATTAAAACATTTATAGGACAAAGGCGTAACCACGGGACGTTTACACACTCCCAGTATTCATTGTTTGCATTCTACGCTCTGGATTCAACACATCCACTTGCAATATTTGGTCCCATCAACTATACAGCTACGCCTCGAACGTTATTCTAGTGATTAGAGATTATCAGTAAGAGAAATACATAATGACTAGATCTTCGATATTATACTAGAAGCTGTATTCTACTAAACAAAAATAAACATTTCAAATCCAGCCAAAATATCTTAAGATATAATTTAAAAAGATTTGTTGACTAGTAAAATTATTAAAGTTATGAACACAGATCATCAACCCTGCAAAAAGTATGAAATTGAAATCAAATGCAATTTACTGATACAATCATGAAATAATTTTAAAACCTATTGATTTTTTTGTTCTGCTGTTACCTTAACCTATATGTATGAATTTAGGACAATTTTACATACGCAAGTAGGTTTAAAATACAATTTGAAAGTGTAAATAATTTGTAGATTTACATTTTTGAAATCTTAATAACTCACTTACATTATAATATTATAATTAAACAATTTTATCAGCATGGAGGATAAATAGATAGTATAACATATTATAATGCAAGTTATATTCTTTGCAAACATATTAAATACTTAATAATATTTATTAACTTGCTAAGGGTGCTAGGGAAGAATAAAAAGAGTGTATAAAAGTTGTTACAAAATTATTAAATAGATTTAACAACATACAAAAGCTACGGTAAATTACACCTTAATAAAGTTACTTAAACTTTAATTTATTACTCAAGATAACATACAATCCATAAACAAGGATCACCTCACTCAAAATGAGAACAAATATGATATACATATTGTATATATTTTTTTTTTCACTATATAGGTCTTTGTCTACTACACTGTACCATACCATGACCATGCTATGATATCATCGGCAAATAGATCTAATAATTCGCGTATTTGCTATGGAACACCGCCTACTAAATGGTTTGTCGCTAATATTAACTTAAGGGCAGCGTTCCATAGTAATTCATACAAATATTTTTTGCCTAATAAATGCATAGGTTGTTCATAAGATATTGTGTAGTGGGCAGAGATCTTAATAATAAATGGATAAAACTTGAAGAACTCTCGAACATTATGCTCTTATTGACATTTTAAAATTGAAACTTCAGCACTAGCCTCTCAATAGCTTACTTTTATAATTTACTATCTAATCTGGCTTTAGCTAATCAGAAAGTAGTAAGAAATATCTAGAAGGAATTATATTTAGGTAAATAAGTAATACAGTATCAATAAAAATAAATAAAAAATGTACAATTGAAATTTTACATAAAAATTAATTATATTCGCGTAAAGTATGCTTATAAATAAAGATTTTATGAAAAATCTTAAAATACTTATAAGATACACGATTAATATAGATTATTCCATAAACTTTAACGGCTTTTAAACTTTCGTACTGTAAATATAAGTACATATATTGTGCAGAACCACTTCAATGTGTTTTTGTGTTAAGATAAAGATTCATTTGTGCATTTTAATTGCAGGACTTTTTTAAAGTACTGGAGTTTTGAAATACGATAAAAATATTAATTGCAGTTTTAAGAACACAAATCTATCAATAAGGTAATCGTTAATTAAAATATTTTTCTGATATAACAAGATCCTAAGTCATCAAATGATACCCCATATTAATATGGCTAATTGTGGCCATTTCCTGTGTGTAGCTACTATTACAATGTAAGAATACAAGCAATTCCTCTTACCGCTATACAATGGCATCAGAATCACAGATTGGGAGATAATTAATAAAACAAACATAAAAACAACTACAACAAAGATTATTAAAACATAATCAACAAAAAACATAATCCTCAGGGTCATGAAAAAAAATTTTAAACATTTGACTATCTAACATCTTTTCCATCCTACTTATTTATTTTGTAGAATCTCTGAACAAAATCTGTCAAATTAAATACTTGGCCAGGACCCAAACCGAAATCCATGTTGATGTATTCATCTAAGTTGTTGGTTGATGCTGAAAATGTAATAAAGACATTTAACACCATAAATATGTAGGTCAAGAGGACAAAAATATTGATTTGCTCAATTCTACTGCCAAGCATTATTGCATGTTCACAACATAATATTAACAATATATTTACAATATATTTTTTTTACATTCTTTATTTTAATATTGTTTTTTATATTTTGTAGATAAAATTCTTGCATGTATCTAATCCATTATGTTTAATGTATTCATAAGCAACTACAGTTAACTTTGTCAATATAAAATGGTAATAATGTAGTGCAGTGACTCGCTAATGATTAATAATTGGTTTCCATGGCGATCAAAATATCAACATTCAAGCCAACCTTCATTTTAATTATGCTCTCTCACACAATATAAATGTTTGTATAATCACCTGGAGTGCAAATCGCTGGGTATGGTGGTGGTGGTTTTATCCATGATCCATCAGGTCTTTTCATATGACGCCGATCAGATGCGAAATGCTGCAGGAATGATTTAACAGGCACTACTCGGAAGAATCTGAAACAAATACATTCTAAACTAAATTAAATTAAAACAAAGCAAAAAAGGGCATGCTACTTGAATGCTTAAAAAAATTGGATATGATCTGGAATTTTTGCCAACAAATATTTTAATTTGCCAATTTGTTTATTGCTCACCACACTGGTTTAAATTCATTTGAAATTGAAAAAGAAAGAAAAACATCACATTGTGAAAAATTTAAATTTAAGACATTTCATCAACTTAAATTACTTCTGGACCCAAAATTTAAACATGCTTGAAAATGATACATTTACACCAATTGGTAGACTAAACTTATTTGTAAAATATCAGAATAAGGCTTACCTGTGAAAATCTGATTTTAAGACTTGATCTGTACGAAATGTTTCTGTTACATATTTGTGAAAGAAAGTTGGGAATGGTAACTCCGAGTCCAAATCATAGACAAGACAAGTCTTGCTATCCCATGAATATAAAAATATCACATGATAATCCTGAAAATATATTTCTCATAAATCACAGTACTGAATATGTCATAAGGCTTATAACATTTTCTTTAACATACATATAGTATTTATACTTTATATAAAATGTCACACAGCTTAAAGTAACTAGTGATAAGAAGATTTAACTAATAAATTATTATAATCTTGTGTAGTAAATATTTCACTATAAAACTAACTCTTTGTTAGAAAATGTAACAGACTGTGATTATAATATTGTTTGTTTGTAAAAACTACTTTGTAACGTGGCTTAGTAAATAAATAACATTTTTACATTGCATGTACTCATAGCGTGACATATTTTTCGGTACACACCCATATGACGAGGCGGTCTTCCTCACGCCCAGCTCTTTGTTTCCATAGAGGCACCGTGCGGCAGGGGTTCGATATAAATACCACGAAACATCTATCCAACTCCTCCGGGACCCTCAGTGACACGTCCTGACACAACTTCCATACGTTTTCTTCACTACAAACAGGAATAAAACAAAGGATTACGAACCACACAACGCTCTTGGTTAACACATACAAGTGCAATTACAGAATACGTACCAGTAACACGAAACATGCGAACATTCCTCTCGTTTAGGGAACAACGGTTTTAACTGTTTATCACTTTTTTTATTATTTTCATTACTATTCAAGTGAACCTGTGCATTGACCGACATTTTGACAGTAACTTGCTTTGTGATATTTTTTCGACATGCTAATTTCAAAGTTACCCTTTTGAATAAACTTCTATGTAGTGATTTTTTTAAGTAGATCACCCCAACAAGAATTAATTAATTGGTCACTACTGGTGTCTCGATCTCTCGCATGTATTTGTTGTCAAATATTCATATAAGAATCATGATTGATCATCATGTGGCACATATTAGGCTAAACTCTAAACCCAAACGTGACAAACTTGCTAGTATCATTACGACGCATTTCCAATCGTAATGTACCTAAACCTACTGTACAGTGGTTTCTTTCAAGCCACAGCATAGAGTAACTTGAATACAGGCAATCTACTGCTGAACATAAGCCTTCTCAAGATTTTCCATAGCAACCTGTTGAACCTGAGAGTGGTCACTGGTCAGCATTCAGCGACTTTCTACAACCTTTGCTAGGTTGTCTTCCACATTGTTGGCGGGAGATCGCAATCTTTCTCTACAACTTGATTAAATATGATTTGGTTTCGTCCACTACTGGAATCTTTGATAAATGGATAAAGCACAACGCCCGCTTTTTTCTATATATAGAGAGAATATCATCCCCCATAGACAAAAATTTGATGGTTTTCCAAATTGTTTGTGGCTATGGCCAGCTGGTCGTAAGAGGCTTTTGTGTACGCAAGTTATTTCTCTTTATTTGTTTCTCAAGATTTTCTCATATTGGCAAAAAGGAGGGCGGTGCGTTGTCCTAGGTTTCGGCCGGACTAGCGTATCGTCCGGACCTTAAACAAGTTTCATTTAAATTTAATACTTGCAATTGATAATTAATTTTAGTTTAACCTTCTACGCGTTGTGAAATTATCAATCTGAGATGACCCGTAAGTGAATTGCTTTCTAAAGATAGTAAAAAATATTGATTGTTTACAATTGTAAACACTTCACCAATTGTTAATCATTCGTAGTAACTATATTATCCTTCAAGGATCAAATTCCATGGAACGTTCTAGAATGTGGTGTGTGCGCGTAATAAATCAACGACACCACTTATTATCGAAACTTTAATTTAAAGTAACAACGAGTGCTACATTGTGTAAACAGTAAAATAGTTTTGCTGGTCTTAATATATTACATAAAACTCTCATAAATCACAATTTGTTTATTTTTATTGCAGGTGGAAATCAGAGAGATTTGGCTCGCGCCAAAAATCAAAAGAAACAACAGGAAATGCAGAAAAAGAAAAATGCCAGCGAAAAGACTGGGATGTCACTTTCTGAAAGGAAACATAGGTATAAATACAATCTTTAATCCAAAATAACCTATAACTACATTAGGTAGTAAATAGAAAGAAAAAATTTATTGTATAATTGCAATGATTATTTAGATTAAACATCCTTGTTTTGAATTCAAAGTTTATGAACAGTCCCTTAAGTTAAATCATGTATAATTAGATCACCCAACTAATATTGAAACTATTAGTTTGTTTTGTTATATTGCTGAGCAATGACCTTTGTTTTCAATATTAATTTTTATGTTGTACATTGCAGAGATGCCGAGTTAATGCGAGAAAAACAACGAAAAAAAGAGGAACAAGTAGCATCGAAACCTACTCTTAAACAGGCTGCAAATTAATGTAAATCAAACGAGTTAAGTGACTATTCCACATATATGCAATGGCAGGACACAAAACTTGTGTTGAGGGCAGAAACCATTGAAGTGATAAAAGCAACCCTAATATACACATTTTCAGTTATAATAAAGCCTAATTTCACCTTATGGCAAGTTTTCTTTAGTATTATGTGTGTCGTAAGCTGGAGCCCAGAATTGAGCATAAATGATCAGAATAGTGCTGATTGTGAGAATAAGATTTGTCACAATATCTAAGCATTTATGCAAATCTTACTGTTAATTTTGACTGAATAGGTTTGTATGTATACTACTCAATCTGAAACATTTTGTATAATAAAATATTAAAAGTACAAAAAAGAATTTGATGTTTTTATTTGTAAATCATAATTACTCTATTAAAACATTGTGTTGTTGAAATTCAGCTCATCTTGTCATATCATATTATGTATGTTGTAGTGTACTATGTAGGTGCCCAAGTGTTTAGCATCAAGTAAACAAATGATTTTTAGTAGGTAGTTAGTACTTAATGCCTCACTGAGGCGTTTTTCAAATGCAACATTGAATCTAATCAACCTTGAATTGGCCTCCTTTAGAATGTCACTAACCCAAATAACTTTGATATCATTAGTGATGTCCAGCTAATTTATTTTATTGGTGACGATTTGACATAATATTCGTTCATATACAACTTAAATTATTATGGTTTAAATATACATATAGGTAAATGTTACAGGTAAAATAAATTCATTTATCATAGGTAGTGTAAATATTATGATTATTAATTAATGTAATGATATTAGTAATCTAGTTATTATTTCCTATTCGTCGACTGCATAGTAGTGTGCTATTATAAATCGACCTACATGAGTTTGGGTTCGATTTCGTCTCCCAGCGGGTGACAATTGGTTCCATAGTATAATTGATATTGCTCTTCGGCCGATCAGGAAATACTTGCGAGACCTATAATGTGTTCTGCAATGGACTTGACCAAAATTTATCTTGGAGCGAGAATCGAACCCGGGGCCTTTCGCTATGAAACATCATAGTAACTGCTGTGGTGGGTTTCAAATATTATCTTGATATTAAAAAAGTGCATTGGTAATATAGTCTGACAAGCGAGTCTTGGCACAAGAAATTGGCGGCAAATGTAAAAATCTTTCAGCTGTTAACCCCGACTATAGTTGGAAAAATGATTTCGATACTTTTATTATAATTTAATTTTAATTTATTTTGACCAGAAGTATCGAAATCATTTTTCCAACTATAGTCGGGGTTAACAGCTGAAAGATTTTTACATTCGCCGCCAATTTCTTGTGCCAAGACTCGCTTGTCAGACTATAGGCGCTATCTAAAAAATACTTTTGAATAAATGTTCGCGATACAAGAAACAAAAATGGGCGGCGTTATCAGTACCGTTGCGATAACAATAACCTCTAGATATTTTTAACTGGTCATGGTAGCGGTTAATGACGGTATTTTGAACAATAGGGTAGGTACTATTTCTCTTAACGGATTAAACATTGAAATATTACTATTTTTTACTGATTGTATCGCGGACTTGGTTTAATTTTTTACCTTAAAATGAAACCGGAAAGCGGAAGATAGGGACAAGTGGAAAGAGTTGAGGGAGACCTTTGCCCAGCAGTGGGACAATACAGGTTAAAAAAAAAAATGAAACCTAATCGCGATAAAATAGTCCTATTTCAATGTGTAACATTCGCGTAGATCCAAGAAATGATTATGGATTGAACATTATTATGAATAATGGACCTGTGCAATGGGCCGCTCTCATCTTTGTGACAGTAACACTTATTGTTTTTAGTGCAATTCTTTTAAATTTCGGTACAAAAGAGTCATTCAATTTGTATCTGCTGTGAAACAAGTTTGCGGTTAACAAATTAACTATACACAATTATAGCATAGTTATTTTTATTGCGGAAACATAACATCAACATTAGCATCATTTATGCATTCTAAGAAAACATACCAATTATATGAAACTGAATATATGAGATAGGTACATAAATTCACGTAAATTATTTATCGCAGATGCAATCACTTCATATAAAATAATAAAAACATAAGTCACGACGACTCTAAATATACTTAAAATATATTTAGATAAATCTTATATGGTTTATACTTTAAAGGTACACAGTTTGTGATATTTTCACAGCTGAATTGTATTTATTGAAATTGACTATTTTGAATGAAGTAGAATCATTTCAACGTTTATTTACTTAATTACGGTTTGCTAGTTCAATTGTAAAAAAACATGACTCATTTATTATATCCGGTAAACATTAGCGGTCGGTAATGACTTATATTTAAGAGAATAATAGCAAAAATGTTATAGTTCCGATGTGTTTAGCGATGATTAACATTCATTAAAATTCCCAGCAAATGTATTAATAATCTAGATGGTACATGAAATATTTTGAAAACACTATTATTACTCATTCATTGAAAATGTTTAATACATTAGATACGTATGTTCATATATACGTGTCATATCGTGATAACGTGACTAAATAATACATTTATATATAATTTATTTCCTTCTTTTTTTGAATTGCACGAGCTGATAATAGATAACGCCATGTAATTGAATTGTAACAAAAGACGTTTTAAAAACAAATAAAAAAAAATCTTTGAAAAAAATACTTATTTGCTTTGTTATGAAAATAATATAATGACGTATCTTTTAAAATATACATTTGCTTTAAAATAACACAGATAATAACAAAAAACTGTTTATAATTAAAAGTACATTTGTAATTATTAGTTATTGATGGTATATGTTAGTAGTATCTATTGTTTTTGTAATTAAATAATGTGCAATAGATATAGAAAATATTTAGTATCCGAAAATACACATAAACTTTTTATGCAATACATAATATTAGTTAATACTGAACTATAGTTAAAACTATAGAAGTCCAAAGACTTCGAAAACCACAATATTTTAGTGACAATATATGTACTGAATAAGTGATGTATAATGTATATGAAAAACTAAAACAGTTCAACAACATTGTATTTATTACTTTACTGTTTTTATAACATTAGGCAGAATAATATCGAAATACTGTTACCTGTTCTAGGAATGACAAGACTTTACCCTAATGCTAGAGTTCATTTTCAACTAAATACATTTGGTCTTAATTTAAAGGTAATTCCATTACCATTGCAACTTAAAATCAAATAAAACTAACAAGAAATGACAAATAATGTTCTAAAATCACAAAATAATTAGCTAGGTTTATAAATGAAACTATATTTATTTGCAAATATCATGCACTTTTGTCATTCATTAAACTCAGATCAGTATTCAAAGTTGTGAGATTAATATGTTTTACAACCTATTTTATAATAGACTTACAATGGCAGTTTTGGAATATAATGCAAGCTCCATAATATATTTTAACTACATTGCATTAAGTATGAAAAGTATTATTAATATTAAGCCTAAAATTTAAAAAGCTACTTGTCTGTCATTAAGTCTTGTACTATGTTATTTGGAACAAACTTTGAAAATGTCATCTTTTAAAACATTGACTATATTGCATCTCATTGTTTAAAGGAATGAGCAATGAGTGATAACGAATCTAGCCTTGCTAGATCTATGTGATGCTATCACAATGCTAACAACAAACAAACAAAAAAAGTAACGCACATGAGTATTATGCATGGCCATTAACAACAGATTTCTTTTCAAATTCTTCTCTTTGTTTGTACAATTCTTTAACTAGATCTTGTATGAAAGGATGGTTGAATTTCCCCTCCGTTGCTGTAAAGAATTCCTGAAGTTTTCTAGGCGCGTTTTCACGTCTTTCATACTCAAAAGCTTGCAGGACCATGTCATAGCGATCTAAATCTTTGGTAAATTTGGCCTCTGGAGAGCTTTGGTCTTCGTATTCCTGTAAATAAGAGGAAAAATTAATGTATTCTTGGAAAATATAAAAAAAATCACCCCAAAAATACAAATACAAGTATTCACCATGGAGAGAATAGCTTTTGCTACTGTTACAGTCATACTGGCCTAATTACAACCAGATACTAAGAGGGTGAAACTGAAATGCAACATTTCACATTGGTTTTGCTGTGAGGTAGTGGTACCTAATAATTAAGTAACTATCAAGTACATCCATAAAATATTGTTACACAGACCATGTTTGTGTAAGAAAGGACTAGAAAGAGAAATATTATAACTGTTAATAACTAACTTTAAACAGCTTACTACTTACTTTAAACAACTCATACATCCTCTCACCGGCGAAACCAGTGAGCTCAGCAATCTTCTTCATAGCATCATCTTCTCTTCTGTGTTTTTCTTCAGGTGATACGCCACAATGGGGTGTGAGGTCACCAACTATGCTTTCAGCTAGGTCATGGACAAGAGCTGAAAATTAGAAAAGCAGCGTTATGACTATTATTGATATGCGAGATATAGAGTGAAGGATTTTTTAAATATAGATAATTAAAATTAAACCATAAATTATGGTATAATAGGTATATGAAATGTTTAATCAGTCAAAAACATTTTTTTTTTATTGTTACAAGTTGCAATTACACTAAATAAAATAGGAAGTAGTGGTAAAACTCTATATATTATCAATGTCTTGGTCTTTGCATATACCATACTGTATATTTCCTGTGTTATAACTTAATAGATATGTATCTACTTTACAATTTTTTTTCTAACTATACTATCTTCACAAATAATGAATTTACAATAGTCAATTGCCATTAACCTTTCTGTAGAGGACATGTTTTGAATTAATAGTAGTCTAACCATTGTTGGCTAAGTGTTATTGTGCCAGTACAATTACAACAGAGGCTCAAGATTAAATGACCTTAGGGAAAGGGAAATATTTCCTTCAAAATAGTTTTTATTTATATATGATATGAAAAACAATAGGTGACTGGTATATTTTAATCCATTAAGTATATTTTCACTTAAAAACATTAGAATTTAGATATATTGATCTCATTTAATTATCTGGCAGTAAAACAATAACTGTTCCAACGAACATAATAAATGTAACATCAAGTTTAAATGCTGTTGCACTAAATATCAGATTGTATAAAATAGATTTTAGTCAGGCTAACATATATGTGTTGATTCATACATGATCTGCTATCAACAGATTGATTGGTATCTCACTAGTGGATATTAAAATCCAGATCGAGGAAAATTGAAACTTTGAAATTTTAGTATGAAGAAAAACGTCATTTATACAAATTACTTTTACATTAATTATACTAAGTAATTCTGAAGCGTAAATTTAGCCACTCCCTTATGTCTAGCACTTGAAAAACAATAAAAAATTGTATTGTCATGTAATACATACCAATTTGTAGACATTTGAATCTGTCCAAATTCGTTGGATTATTTTTCTCGGTGAGCAAGAAGGTTATCATACCCATACGGTACATGTGTCCTGCTATAGTTTCACAATCGGCTATGTCGCACAGGACCCAGCCTGTTCTTTTCACATGCTACATGAAACAAAAATAGTGCATATTAATAATTGCACTTATGTTTCAAAGCTTAATACTAGGCCGTGTAATATTTTGCAATCTGAAATTTGTAAGAATTTAAACAGTTTTTTAATTACGATGTATAACGCTTGATGAGGTCGTTATGGTTACATTTTCCAATTGAAATTGCAAGCGAGTTAGGTGCGTTATATAATTTAAGTTTTAAGGAAATGTTATTTTAAAAACACAAGCTTACCTTTAGGCGCCCTACTAATTCTAAAAATTCCAAAATCTTGGCGTTTTCATTGACCAAAGCCATTTTCCAGAATTTAAATCACTGAATTTATTTCGAAGCAAAGTGTATTTAATTTCTTAGCTATTGGAACAACTGTTTTATTATTTTATATTTTACTAAATAAAGTCCTGAAGCATAACGTACGAAGAAAGAGCAAACGACAACTATTGAATGAAATCAGAAATGTGAAAGAAAAGCGTCTTTTGACAGTTGACACTTGGCGCCCTTGAATAGTGCTGTCACCTGAGAATTGACATGTTTAATCGATTATTTAATATTCATACAATTATTTTTTTTGGAGTAGCATAGAAAGCATAGAAATTGGTCCTAATCTAGAAATAAAAAAATTGTCCTCTTAATACCAGGAGACCACAACTGGTAACACGTTCTATTCATTTTTTCTACGACCATTTTCACTTGGTAGGTCTCATAAGCTCTCTCTTATAAACACGTTATAAGCAGAGTTATCAGTGAGGGTTTGTATCTGTTGATTTATACTACTATTGTATAATAATGTTTTTCACTTCTTATTTAGATTGTTCTTTATTTTTATGTTTATTTTACTAATCATTTTCTTAATACAATTTGTCTTCCTTACATTCGTATTATGTAGGTACAGTACAAATAACTTTCGAATAAAATGGTACATACATAATAAATATAACATTACAGTTTTCACTTAAAACATTTTATATTTGATTTAATGGTTTTTAAATCTTTGTTGGTACCTATTTTGCTATTTAGTTTAAGGGAGAAATCTACTAGAACTACCTAAACAGCAGTATGCACCTACTTAAGTATGCTAAATATATTTTTCGAGCCCTTTGTTACATGGCGTTAGAGGATTTTGCAGTCCTAATATTCTGCAATGCAGGACACCTTTACACATCACGCTCATAGCCCCATAGCACATCGAGTCATTTTTTTATTCAATAGGTCAAGCAAATGAGCAAACAGGTCACCTGATGGTAAATGATTACTGCCGCACAAAAACACCGACGACGCTTTGATCACAGATGTGTTGCTGGACCATCAAATTGGGAAGGGAGCGGGAAGAAAAAACGATGGGAAGAGGAAAGTGGTATTAGGCATTCGGCAATCATGTCAAGTCAATTAGCACTAGAGTAGTGTAACCTTGTGTAGCCCTGCATAAGCTACCCAGTGCCAATTTTAGCTCTACCGGTTTTCTGTGTGGTTTTACTAGAGTGCTCCTATCGAGATGGGTATGTTGTCCCATAATTAGCCTCGAAATTAATGAATATATTCGGAAGCAATAAGATACTAGGCATGATGCGTCCCTTGATTTTTGGCCCCTCTGACAGTCTGCCATCAATGCCCTACCCTGATTCCGCTACAGAAACAATCCGATTAATATATTATGAGTTTCGAAAAGAACTACATACAATATTTGGCTGAAATAATAGAATACGTTATGATAAGCTTTTAATAACAAATGCCAGGGACGTTGGTGAAAAATTTACCAAACGAAAAGCACGGAAGAATGAAGATGATGGAAGTTAGGTACATCACAAATTAGGTATAGAGTTCCAACTACATTATTTTGTAAAATAATAAAAGGAGGCAGCAATACTATGGGCGCTATTAAATGATACAAAAATATGCCAGGGAGAATTTACTTATAATACTGCTGTTTGTATATTGAACTCTCAATCGTACATTTTATTTTCCTTCACCGTTAAAAAACCGATTACATAATTTATAGACTCTATAATGACGTTATAATGTAGAGTAGGTATAGTAATTATACCGACTCGATTGTTATTAATGTTTTCTTATGGGTACAATAGATCCGACAAACGAGCAAACAGGTCACGTCTTGGTGAGTGATCTCTGCCACCCATAAACATCAACCACAACCATGAGATTATGTGTTGCCGGTCGTTTTAATAGGGAGGGGAGCGGGAAGGTAACATAATGGGAATAGGAAAAGGGTATTAAGCATCCGGTAATCTCACTCACCGAACGAAACGCGACAGCAATGCTGTCGCTTAACGCCAATCTCCTGTGAGACAGTGGTAACGCCCCGGACGAGCCTGCCCATTCATGCTGAGTCATGACTGACAACAGCGTGGCTTTACCACTTAAAAATGTAAAGGTATGTTGCGTCTATAAAAAAATACTTAACCGGTAGTTTGGTCTTTATATGCTAGTAAAGGTGGAACTTTTAGGGAAATTACTTCGCATCTGTAGTATGAATTGCACGCATATTCATTCATAAATACCTACCTGATAAAATTAATACATATCTGGCTAATTGTTAATTCATCTTGGATTTCGTTTGGGGTGTAGTTATAAAATCAACGTCAAGTTTGGCTAGTAGTATTTTTATAATTTCTAGTCCAAGAGTGTTTTACGTGATGTAGGAAATGGTATTAGGGCACAATATAATTAATATGATCGATGGACATGCGGACAAGCCACCACATGAATCCTAATGCTCGCCGATATACCGCTACGTAAATTTAAATTCAATCTTTGCTTCGTACGACCAGTGAAAATGTGGGAGTCCTCGCCGACGGTCCTACAATTAGATTTAGCTTCAAAATGAGCGTTCTAACCCGTTTAAAGTTTAATAAAGTTTCATTCGATGTGTGGAAAGTTGGTTTTGCGCGCAGTGTGTCTGGTGTTTGCTGCTAGGAAACGGAGCCGGTATGATTCTGTGGCTGTTTGCCCTTTGTGCAGGTTCGTTTGTGGCGGTGCACTTAATTATTGTGCCGAACTGTACAATTAATTATTTTATCCGAAAATACTCGATGTAAGTTTACCGGTCTTGTGATCAAAAAGTATGTATCGGTTCTACCTAACACTATTTTTTAATCGTGAATATTTTATCACAATTTAGAATGCGTATACTTTTCAACATTTCATTTATAGGTAATAAAGCGTTAGCTTTATGCCCCAAAATAAGTGTTCATTAAGTTTTGTTATTCAAAATCCTCAACATTTTTTCGAATTAAACGTAGAGTCAATATGACCTTATAGGTCGAGGAGTGAATCCCGTTATTTAAATGAAACATCAATGTACCCTGAGTAAACATACATTTGAGAACAATTGATTTTGCACGGTAAATCGTGACATCACTTGTTAGAATATTTACTATACAATCAATCAGTAAAGATAGCTATCTGTTTTCTAATATTTACGGAAATTTTACACATTAAAATAAAACAACTTTTATGAATTTTATCGCGGTTGTCGGTCCGCCCCGTAACCACGAAAGATGTAAAATACCTAATCGAAACGTCGGGAAGTAAAAAATGAAAATATTAAACCAAAACCGCGATAAAATCCGTATCGTTACTATCTGTATCGTCACTTCCAAATGTGGTGCACCCGTACCTTGTAGGAAAAGACGCAGCAATCAGTTGAATTATAATTGTCGCAACTTTTACTTACCGCTCTTTTAGATGGAGTGCTGTCACGTTTCTAAATCAGGGTATATAAGGGGCACCTTATTAAAATAAAGATATGGCACAGAGCCAAAAAGACACTGCAATTTTTTACCTTTCTGACTCTATGAGTTGATGTGAATAGCATTTAATACATAAGTACCTAACTAGTTCTAGAATTAAGTAATATATTTAAACATTTTAATTCATTGTATATTTGATCAGTTCGTACTATGTTATTTAATTATAAATAAAGCACTTTAGTAAGTACCTACCTTAAACTTATTTAACGCACGATACAATCGCGCCGGTTTTCACGAAGATGCATAAAGCATAGAAGGTACATAATATAATATGATGACTTAAATTAATTTAGAACTTAAGTTAAGACTGAAGATAACTGACGAAAATTAAATTTATGATTTAAAATCTAATCTGTAGTCTTTTGCTATGCTGTTGAATTAGGTCTAACCTTTGTCCAAGCTTGCAATCAATTGTTCCCTGATTCCACTGTCTTCATGGTTAGCAGTTAGACCATATCGCAGAAATGTAATTTACTTTAAAAAAAACTATTAGCACATTATCGTCCTTAAAGAAATTTTTCACCGATTTTTTTTTCATTTTTTTTTCTCTCCACTTAAAGGCATTCATATCTGCTTGCTCAATTGCCAATTCATGCTTCGCAAAATCCTATATTATGCATAAATATGAGATAACATGCATTGATTATGATTTTGTGTTAAAATTGCAGTAGTGTCGGCGATAGAGTGGGATGCGCCGACGCCGTACGATCCGGTGTGGTTGGCGAGTGTTCAAAAGTTCCCGCAAGCAGCCGCTGTGAACGAAACGAGGTTTTGGAACTGGGGATGGGTGTACCAGCAGGATGTTGAATTCAGACTATTTACAAGGTAATCTGTTTTTATAGTCAATTGTATACTTTGTTTTTGTTCTTCACTGTTTTATTTGAATAATGAAGCGGTTTTAGCAAGCCTTACGTGAAAAAAGAGTGGCTCACAATAATAATTTATGGTAATTTAGATAAAAACCAATAAATGTATGTACGATGTTTAAAATACAGATACCTATTCGTAGTTACAATTGTATTGTCGAATGTGCCGTAAAAATTTATAAACATTACGAACCAACGCCCGACAGGCGGCTTTTGATCTATTTGGGCGGATATTTTGAATTTTTCGTGATTAAATTTCGATATTCGTACTTACTTTTTATTATAAAATTCGAAGTATGATAGAGTCTACTGCTTTTATCTCATGTAAATCTTGCAAGCAAAAGCTTGAAACGTTAATACAAAAATACGAGTCTTAGAAATATATTTTTCTCTAGTAAACGTGAAGGTGCACAAAGACATGGCCGGTTTCTACGTCATCATTTTTTTATTAACCTATTCTATGGTAATATCTTGTCTAACAATTTGGACTATGTACTGTACTGTTCCAGCCCACATACGTCCCACTGCAGGGCATGAGCTTCCTTTATAATCGAGAGTATGATTGAGAGGGGCTGGGCCATATAATACCACACTTTAATACCATAGATTTCGAATGTACTGTAAAATATTTGGTTCGATTGAGTTAACACTATTGCAAAGACAATATAATTTTACAGCTTTATTTTGCGTTTCGTTGCTCAGCTAAGTTTTCAAGGAACTTTTATGGCGGTGATACATAACATACTTGTTAAGTTATCGAATCTGTCCTACGTGTATTTAAAGGACACTGTCCTGGATATATATGTCTATTTTTATATCTTAAAAATAAAATGAATGTCGGAGAACTACTAGAACGTGTAGAAATGTTTTTATTGGTAACAAAGTGTCGTTAACCTTAAAGTATCGGGGCTATGTAATTTCCATATTCTGATTAGTGCGAATTGTCACAATAGGTGTTTTTAGAACGGCAAGCTCGTTGGCCAGACTATTACGTTTGGAATCCTCATGAGACGTGACTATATTTTTTACTTGCCTATTTTTCCTATGGTAGCATATCTTCATTTTTAAGCGTACTTATCGATGGAAACTATCTTAATGTTTTTCGGTTGAACGAGTTTTTCTCAGAATACGGTTAACTGTTTATGTCATTACAAATTCTGAAAACTACGCAAGAGTTGGACTCACAGAATACTCGTAGTAAGAACAAAGGTGGTAACAAATCATTTCATATTTATTGAACTACAGTAAGTGGTTCAAGCGGAGTTTCTGTCTATTCTAGGGCGATACAAACGAGAGCTTATGTATAGATCAAGTGTTTTAGGGCCGATCATTTCAGTACATCCATAATGAGCATGTTATTATAAATGTAAATTAATGTTATTTCCTCTTGAAATAGATACTAAAGGCTAGTAGTTAACTTTATAAATTAGCTTTTTTTTTAATTTATTAACTGAAAATTAAGGGTAGTTTAATTGTAACAGTCACAGAGCAGATGACTAATACCTCAGTCCGCCCCGTGACCACGAAAGCTGAAAAGCAATCGAAACGTCGGGAAGTTAAAAAATGTAAAAATTAAACCAAATCGCGATAAAATCCGTAAAAATAGTTTTATTTCGATGTGTAACATTCGCGTTGGATATTGGATTTTTCTATTCATTATCAGCCCGGAGTCAAGAATTTGTGCCCGATATGGCGATAGGCTCGCCCCCTATCACATCGTGGGACTGAACATACAAGGCGAAATGTGGGTGTCCTAGTGGCGCCTCTGCCTACCCCTTCGGGGATTAAGGCGTGAGTTTATGTATGTATGTTTGTATGTATGTAACATTCGCGTAAATCTAAGAAACCATTATAGATACTAAAGGCAGCAAAATTGCTCTGTTTATCCCAGTCTTTTCCACCATTATTTAATGTAAACCTGAATAGGGAACGCAAAGTCCGTTCCCCGTGTCTTTGCTACTAAAGATTACTCAAATAATAAATGAAATGGGAATATAAGTGCCATGTTTTTTTTAGTTGTACGACAAAGTGATTATAATGCATGGTATGTAGGGTCATCCAAATAGGGTAGAGAGATCCTTATCTTTCGCCGGTGGAAACAATTATGCTGGCCAGTCTATACTTGGACTAAGCCCGTAAGACGACACACTTGAGTGGGTCACTATGACGGGTTTTCCAACATCATGTACATATAAGATCTCAGGTAATTGCAGTCATAGGTGGAAATGTAGCACCTAAGTAGGAGACATTGGTAGATCACATCAGTTTTCTGTGAGATAGTGACACCGCGCTGTACCAACTGAACTATACCTTCAACGAATCTACAATTAATTTTAGTAGTAGATGCTCTATTGCTTCACTTAATTGTTTATTAATGAAGAGTTATTTCTGTAGGATATGCTAAATTTTAAAGTAGTCATGTGGTTAAACTGTTTCGTCCACTTGGTTTCCGACGCCGCAGTGGTTTATTCATAGCTGCGTAATTGCTTTTATTTGGGTTATTAAATAATATTTAACTACACATTATTCAAGGAATAAAATAAAGTCATTCAATTATAAACAAGTAAATACATTACCCGTAACGGATAATTAATAGCTTACAGTATTAAATTTTAATACCGTTCGTTCGATTTTGTAATTATTGGTAATTTGCTATTGGTTAACAATTCTTTTATTCTGTAACCGCATTATGCAAATAGGATTAAAAGTATTTATTTTTAATTGCAGGAGGAATGCGTTCGAATATCAAGTTTTGAAAATCAACGATTCGGCGTCTCTATGGAATTCCAATTTCAATTTTAATAAAAAAGTAAAAGTGCTCACTCATGGCTGGCTGAACCATGGTGATGGGCCCATGCCAGAATCGATTAAGGAAGGTTGGTAGCTACATTGTTTGTTTTTAATTTACACGAGTTGAGAATTTAAAAGCATTAAATACAAGGTTTAGAATTCTCAATTTTGGATAAAACATATTTTTGCAAAATTCAGAAATTCCTTTATTTGGGACGAAACTGGAAAACTTTTTTAGATACTAAGTATAACAAGGATAATTATAATTAACCTTTTTGTTGAAAATTAAAATGAAGCATACAATATCTCGCAGTTTGTCAAATTCATACACTTGTTAATTAAAAAGGATATAAAACATTAACATTAAACATGTATTCACTTTCAGCGTACCTAAACGTAAGCGATTTGAACATCATTGTAGTGGACTGGGGCAACGCGGCAAACGTAAATTACATTTTAGCAAGTTACAACGTGGCGGGAGTTGGTCGGATCCTAACGGAGTTCCTAAACTTTCTGATTGGTGAGGGAGTGTCTATGGACGACGTTCATCTCATCGGACACAGTCTTGGCGCACACGTAGTGGGCATTGCAGGAGCGTACGTCAGCAAAGGACCTATTGATACGATTACAGGTTTGTTGATATCGTAAATTACCCTCGTAATTTGGTTGCTTGATTCAGTTATGTTAATCCTGCCTTCGTACTATAAGCTATATTTGGTTTGTAGTCCTATCTTTGTCATTTGCTTTGTATATGCAGCTAACGCAAAAAATGGTACGTTTTATTCTAATGATTTCTCTTTGAAATCGAAATTGGGCCACCTTGGAACTATTCTAAAGCAAATAGAAATACATTTTTAAATCGAATTACAAGTCTTAAAATGTTATTCACTTTTTGCTCTATCCCTATCCAAGGTTGAAGGCAATAGTTAACAATACATTTCATGGTATAAGCACTTCGTACAAATTAGCAAGTAACTCAGCCGATGAAAGTGATCACCGCCGCCCATGAACACAATCCCTAGAGAATAGTTTATGTATTTCCAAACTTTGGTAATGGAGGTTGGAGGATCTATCCTCCAAGGAGCTGGGGAAGGGAAGGAATAGAAAACCGATTATTAAGCCACCGCCTATCGCTACATACGGTAAAAAATATTCGATTAACGGAAATAAGTTTCTCAAAATGTGGGTAACCACTGTAAAACAGCACTGTTTGCACCTCTGCCTTTGATTACAATATAGACTCATTTCTTACATTCAATAATGTTTATACAGGGTATATCAAGACTGCGACCGAAAACGAAGCCAGGTGGTAGTATTAGTGACTTAAGCCACAATGCAAGTAAAAATTTCGCAACTTGGACAACTTTTTTTTTTGCAATTTTTTACTTATCGTCGTATTTGGGTGATAAATACATAGTTTTCCTAAAATAATGTTGTAGACCTCTTTATTTTTAAACACTCAATGGTACGTAAGGGTTTAAATTATTATTTTCGCAAAATCTAGGTATATACCACCCAATAGATGATTTTTAAAAAAATCAAAAAAAATATCTGTCGCTGTTTTGGTGAAATTTTTATTTGCATCGTGTTTGTAACAACTAAAACTACCACCTGGCTTCGTTTTCGGTCGCAGTCTTGATATACCCGGTATGTTCTATTTCATACGTTAATGAATGGGTTATACGAGTAAAAACATATAACGTATTGAAGCAGGCATGACTTTCGCAATTTTTCATCTGGATGAATTCATCGACATAATTCTTGTTAGATTCAATGTGTTCTCAGTTCTGAAAACTTTGTGAATTATTAATCGGTTTAAATGTATGATTGATAATCCTAATACAACACAAGCGGCGCGTATATCAGAATTTAGCGTACGCCGTACAGCCGAACTAGTGAACAACTTTTTCGCGATTTAAAGATCCCGATATCACTCGACGAAGAATAATGGCTTGCATCCGTTGAATCGATAAAATTGGCAAATGGTGCGGGATATTTTTAACTTACTACAGTACAACTTGGAACACAAATCCATTATCGACTCAGCAAAATTTACCGATTTTAGTACTTAGACGCATTGTATGTTAACAATAGTTGTCAATTTTGCTTCCCTTTCTACATACTACATCCATATACCTTTGTAGTATAAAGATTCGGCGTATTTAACATGGCTGTTATACTTATTTGCATAAAAAGTAACTTTATCATTTATGTGCCTATGTATCATCTTCAATTAATACTAAAAATAGCGCTTCAGTTTTGTTTTTATATGACACACTTGCAATTATTTATGCGACCGAACCATATCATTCTGGTTCAAAGACTTCGTAAAGTGCTCATAAGGTTCCATGTTTCATAATAGCTGAGAATTTGGCTCTAAAACTAACGATGTTTTAAATCATTAAAGACAGTAAAATAAATGATTAAACACTTGCGGCCTTATTCATGCAGATTTAAAATCTATAAAGTTATCGAATGTTTTATCTTCTTCGCTCAAACTCAATTCTAAAGTCGTTCAAAACGTTTGATAACTAAAATAGGTTTCAAATCTATCTATCTATGAAAAAGGCTGTTAAACTCTATCATTAAAGTAGGTATTCTAACCGACATAACGTTCTAAAGTAACTTTGTAGAATACAAAATGAAAATAAATTGCTTCGAATTCAATGTTTTCAATGGCGACCTTGAACTAAGATCTAGCCAAAATTTAAAATGGATTCGAAAACTTTTACGAGTCAAATAATTGAGCCATCAATTCATTAAACTACACTAAACAACTCAATGGAAGCTCGTAAACAAAGTTAGTATGTTTGCGAGGTGATTAAGGGCAGCAGTTGAAAAGGGTCGTGAAGTATTCATCATTGTACGCACTTATTTATTTATATATGTATAAATATTTTGAGAGTTTTATTTATAATTATTCTGCAGCTAATTTTAATTTAATTTAAATCTCTTAAGCTTTAGAGGTGCGTTGTAAGAGATGCACTGTTATTTTTAAATCAAGCTTACGAAAGATTCTTCTTCACGATTTATGTGAATATTATTTTGGAATTACTTTTAATAATTAATTATTTTTTGGTAGTGGTAGAGCCACGCTGTTGCAGGTTGTTATGCAACTTGACTTTGTAGAGTGCCAGTGCCCAGTACTTTTATTAAATAGCGTGTCTGCTTAGATATAAATCAAATGTGAAGATTATTCATTCGAATAAATTTTAATATAGATGCAGGTTGTCTTTGTTATTCTCTATTTAAACGACTTGCTATCACATCTTTGTCTATTTCTGCCACCAAACAGCAGTGTAGAAGCATTATTTGAAGAGGATTGACTCGTAATTTATCGGAGTTACGAGCGCAGTGCATACTGCAGTATTATGCAGTGCTCAATAATAATGAGTTCTGAGAGGTGGTATTCCTATTTCTGGGCTTACCGACAGCGCAGCTAACTAGTCAATTCATTAGAAAAAAATAATTATTTTACCTTTAAATATTTGTTCCACTTTAGTTGTGTCTTCTTGAATTAACAGGTTCACAAAATTGTCTATTGGATACATTTACTATTAAGTATAATAATATTTAAGATATTGGACATCAATAAACGTATCCACTCTACTTACAAGTAGAATATTTCGTTTATATCCCGAGTTATCTACAGATGTAACGATGCTGGTTAGCTTTGAAAGTCGGTCAGGCGTCTGATGAAAGTTATTAGATATGCCACTTGCCCGCCCGTGTTGTATGTAGGTATTTACCCACTTTATCCACTGACTACACGGTTAACCACAAATAACCAAACACGATCGTGCTTAGATTAGTTATTGAGTCGATGTTTTATTTCGATATTTGACATATTCTCGGGAATTTTCCGTTCTGTTAATAAAAGGACTATTATATTTTATAAGCTGATGCCGGTGAGTTTATAGGGTAGGATACTGTTAAAAGATAACAAAACAATTACTTTAGATAAGGAATAACTATCTTTACAATAAAACAATTAATAATTTTGGACCTAGCTAGTCATAGTATTTACTCACAACTCGTTAACACAAATAAATGGCATCCAACAAATAATGAGTTTTTTTTTGTAACTTTGGCTTTGGCTTTCTTTGTCATTTATCAGGATTATTTTTAGCATAGATTATCGCGGCTAGGGTGGTCCTTTACTACATGAAGCCAATCAATTGCACGCTCGACCATCCTATGCCATACATTAATCACCCATTATGATTTAAGTAGATAGGTACCTATATAATGTTCACTGCATAGTTTTAATATTTCTTAATTCGTGAATCGCACAAATTATCTCAGTTATTCCTGGCTTATACAGGGTATATCAAGACTGCGACCGAAAACAAAGCCGGGTGGTAGTATTATTGCCTATAGATACAATGCAACTAAAATTTCGCAAAAAAAATTTTTTTTTGTAATTTTTTACTTATCGTCGTATTTGGGTGATAAATACATCGTTTTTCGAAAATAATAATGTACACCTATTTATTTTTAAAGACGCAATGGTATGCAAAGGTTTAAATTACTATTTTCGCAAGAACTAAGAACACCATGATCTTTAAATAAATGAAAAAAAAAATCTATCGCGTCTTTCGCAAAAATTTTAATTGCATTGTTATATGTCCTTTGGCCAGATGGCGGGACGACTTGCATAAAAGGGCCGGCAGCGACTGGATGCGTAAAGCAGCAGACCGGGCTCTGTGGCGTACCTTGGGAGAGGCCTATGTCCAGCAGTGGACTGCAACGGGCTGATGATGATGATGATGATGATGATGATGTAATCACTGAAACTACCGCCTGGCTTCGTTTTCGGTCGCAGTCTTCATATACCTGGTATATATCATTTTACCGATTATTTGCAAAACCTGTACAGAATAACCAAAACGTGTTTTGCTTAATGACATCGCGAATTCAGATTTTCCAATAACCGGAACATTATAAGTACATTTGTCAAAACCATAATTTAATTATTATAAGAATGTAGTGCGATGAGGCGCGACATTAACATTTCTGTGGAATAAATCACGTGAATGCGCCGGGATAGCGTTTAAAGTAAAAATCTACGTAATATTGCAAAGATTGATGACGAACTGCGGAACGTATTTTTCATCGGATCAAAATGTAATTTCTGCATACGTTTATTATATTTTAACTTAAATATGAACAGTTACTAATGTGCAGAACAAAAGTGCAGCCTTTTGTTAAATTAAAAACACATTTCTCAATGTTTTATAAAACATGACCGTAGCCATTTATAAATGAAGGTTAATGTATTCAACATTCATCAATACGCTTTACTTTTTTTGTGAGTGGGGAACACTTAGCCCGAGCAATAAATTACAAATTAGGAGTATTTGTTTTTTTTATTTGTATTGAAATTATTGGTCAAATATCATACAAATTGATTAAAGTTCGATCTTTCTTCAAAATTAAACATAAAAACAGGAGTGTACAAGCTTCAGAAGTTGATTCTCTACATTGTACTTTGCCGATTCGATTCTTGAGTGAGTAAATATTTTTAGGCTACAAAATTCTGCATACTCTGGGTAAATAGTATTATGAATAAGGTTATAAAATGGTCCTATGATCACGATGGGAATAATTTTAGTCGAAGCCAATATTTTATAAAAATAATAAACAGAACAAATAAAGTACGCCGAAGTTAAACCTTTTTATTAAACAAAATAATTGCTTATAAATACTCGGGACAATTATGAGGCTTGGGAATTCCATCACTATTATCAGTACAATAAAAGCTGTATTCCTATACCAAATAATATTGGGCCAAAGCCGTAGATCATGGCTTAATGGTTTAAACCCTTTGCCATAATGTGGGAAAAGGTGTGAGTTCTGCAGGCACGATATACAAAAATATTTGGATTCACCGGAGGTCCGATCCTTCGACTTGTAACTCGAGGATATTGTGGGACCGTGGGTCTCTCTCTCTCTCTTTATCTTCAGTATGACTGAAGTCAATTGCTAAACATAGACCTTATAACTACATATATGAAAGTCTCTACACTCTCGTAGTTACTCTTTCCTACCACAAAAGTTTTTTTATCTTACTATAGTGTCAGGACTATGTGTTATTAATTTATTTTTTATTCCAGGGCTGGACCCGGCCTTGCCCCTGTTCACCTTAGGCAATAAAGACGCCCGTCTGGACAAGCACGACGCGCGTCACGTGGAAGTGATCCACACTTGCGGCGGCTACCTCGGCTTCGCGTCTCCCCTGGGACATATCGACTTCTACCCTAATGGAGGCACGCGGCAGCCCGGCTGCGGGTTCGATTACCGCGGTGAGTGCTTAATGGCTTTAAAACGAACTTGTTGATATAAATTATGTGTGTGTTTGGCGGGTTTTTGATCTCGAGTGTATAGAAGCTTTCTGTAACGAGGTAATTTGTTGCGCTAGTTGTGGCTGGTATTGATGTTTCATTTATCGGTTTAGTGGTACCTACAAAATATTTGTAATTAGATTAATAGAGTGGTACTTATGGTATGTTTTTTATTGTTGTTACCTGCTTACCTCTATTTTCTTTTCACGAAGGTTTACATAATCCATCGAAAATGTGCTTGGAAGAGATTGCTCCAAGCGATAATATAGTTGTTATACTATACGCTGAGTAAATATTAATCCGTTTCATATGTTTTACATTTACAATCAAAAGCTTTTGTATTGTATTTCTAAGTATAAATTGAAATACCTACAGGACTAGTTCATCAAATAACGAGAGTATTAACGTCGAGTTACTGAAAATACTCAAATGTCTGAGTATTATAATTAAAATTAAATTCTGGAGTCTGAAGAGGGCAACTTTCTCTAATACAATGCTTGAGTCAATACCCTAAAGTTTTCATTATTTATGATTTAAATATTAATAAAAGTTCGGATTATTCGTAGGGTTTGGAATAGCGATGTATTATTAAAATAGTACTTAATTTATGTCGATATCAACACAGAGGGAAAGTATTTTATAATTAAAATAACTTGCAGAATTATTTAAATTAAATTTAGCCAATACCAATACTTCATTTGTAATAACGCCTAGGTACGTTCATTTTATAAAAAGTATTATTTTTGATGTTATAAGTATACAACCAGCAAAGGAAGTAGTGGTTATACGGCCTAAAATTTCATATTGTCTTTTAAAAATCAGCAAAGGAGGCTATAATTATACAGCCGTGTATTTTTTACCAGGTTTGTGTGCCCACAATCGCGCGCACATGTTCTTCTCGGAATCCATAGTGTCAAATGTCCCGTTCACCGCAGTAAGGTGCGAAAGCTACGACGAGCTCTATTACCAAGGATCTTGTAAAGGAACAGGAGAGAAGCTCATTATGGGAGGATTTGATATACATTACGGGTAAATATAGCTACTTTTTTATTTTACAGCGCCCATATTTACTAAGTGGAACATAATAAATGAGAATCGAAAACAAGTAATTTGGAATTGTAATATACTACTCACAAAAATTAAAGGATATTTTTATTTATCAATTTTTTTTGTGTTTTTTGAGAGTCTGTATCTTGGAGAAAACTAATTGTTTGTTAAGAAATTCGGGATCTAAAAGTTAGAAGCTTGAAATGTCTATTTTACAGATCTGTGCTCTATTTTTTTATTGCACCCTTGGTTGATAAGCAATCGTAGGAAAACAAACGAGAAAAAAAATCCAAGCTTTTACTCAATTTGTATAGACAAATAAAGATAAGAATTTGTTACCTTTTTTGTCGACCTACTTTAGACAGCGCTGTGGACGAGTCATTCAATAACATAAGGCATTAAGATCGCGCTTTAATGTCTGAATTATCATTGAATAAAATCCTCTCAACTTGTACAATTTGATGAATAAATTTAAATGGTGAGACCGATTGAAACTTTGATGCAATTAGGTGCACAGCCGCTCGATGTGCTGGGGATTCAATTTCTGCTTCAGTAGACAATGATTCCTAATAGCCTTATCGCTTGTAACAGTTTGGATAACTTTGTTTTTCACTGTCACGTTTTACTCATCGGAATTCATGGAAGAAAATTTTCAGCGATTGAAATTTCGTGTATATTTTTTTCTTGAGCAGAAATTACATTATGAGTTTTGATTAAATCTCACGTTTTCTAGGCCAGGGTTTGATCTTATTTGAATTTTTGTGTTATTTTTGAATTTTCTGTGTTGTGAGAATTATTGTCTCAGTGCAAAAAGAATTAATTTATGTAAAGATCTGATGCTATCACATTAGCAGATAGTAGCATACTTATGTATCTATATCAGCCAATATAACATGCCCCATTGGGACATGAGCCTTCCTCAGCAGTCGATTAATAATAATTAATATTTTATTAAAGACATCTTTACATGGTGCCGATATGGCGATAGGCTCGTCCCCTATCACAACGTGGGACGGAACACACAAGGCGAAACGTGAGCACCTCTGCCTACCCCTTTTGGGAAACAGGCGTGAGTTTATGAATGTGTGTACATGGTGCCATCTGATCTATTTAAAGTAACCTTCCCGGAGTATGGTTAACTAAGTCGAGTTCAATGTTTAATTAAACAGAGAACACTCGTTTGTTAAAGTGTAACAACATTAGCCTAAATCTCGGAGATGAACGTTCATTGTTTCTGTACAGGAAGGATGGAATTTACTACCTCAGGACAAACGCCGACAAACCCTACGCCTTGGGGGACCAAGACCCGACGTGAATTACATTTAAATATTAACACTTTTGCTTTGCCAACTTCGCCTATAAATTAATTTTTCAAAGAAATTATTACGGTGTCGACTGTGGACCGTTTTTATTTGGGCCCGTCGTCGCTGCGTCAGTTCACTTCAGTTATTTATATTTGCCCGTTCCGTTTGTTCTTCATCGCTTGTTGTAAAATTGTTTTACTTTAATTCGGTTCCAGTTAAGAAGAAAAGTCACTTTTAAATTTTAGGATTATGCTCGCATTATCAAATTAACCTACATGATATTTCTTTTCTGAAAGATCAATATTACTTATGTAAAATGAGGCAATTGATTAACATAAACTAAGTAACAAAGTAATACTAAAAAATAGCTAGCGCTTATTTTCTTTCAAACGATTTTATGAAAAATTATTTTTCAATGAAGCAACGACAACTGATGTAAGTTGGCCCTTAGCGAAGTCTTTAATAATGTACACTATTAGTATAATATAGAATACATAATTTAATTTAAAGTAAGAGAATCTATATTTATTGAAATATTCATAAAATTATTTTTTTAGTACCCTATACCTACTATAGGATAAATGTGCATTTTTAGATGTTTATTTTGGGTCGTGACACAGGTTGTGTAAGTAATTTATTTTTTTTATAATAAAACTATGATATTATACGTGTGTTTGAGTTTCATTTGATACCTGTCATCGGCAATGTAGCAAGACTCTACTTCATAAAAAACTTTTATTGACAATTGACAATAGAAACTAAAATAATATTCTATCATTTCTATAATTTCTCAAAAAGCAGAACTTTTATACCGTCTTGGACAGCAGACTCCGATTTCTAAACGTCAAATATTTCAAACGATCAATGCATCGGCGAAACCTTTCAAAAGTATTCATAAATATGAAAAAGTTGAAAGCATGTTAACGACACGCTCGTTTATCCATCGGCCACTCGAAGTTGTACGGAGACGTTTGCCAAGCGTTTCATGGTTAGTCTAGAATTTGTATTCCCGCTGGTGCTGTTCTGCTACATCGGCGGAATATTAACTGAAGCCCACGAGAAATAATGTAGCATAAACCGCCGCAGAGGGACGTGCATGAAGCATGCACGTAGCAGGTTATGCACCCGATTGTTACGCGCCATACAGAAGGCTCGGTTTCATTTGCCTTTTATATAATTTTTATGTTAGTGTTCTCCAAGGAATTGTTGTAAGTATTGTTGCCCCATAAGGTGATGTGGGACGAGTTCGTCGCTATATTCTATTTATATTTGGTGTACATCCAATGTGAAGGAGGGAACATTTTCAGCGACAAGCAACAATATCTGTGAAGTTAAAAATCATTATCATTTATAACTTATATCATTCTAGTCTATTAATCTGTTTAATTTTATGATTTTTCAATTGACCATTCTGGTGCATTTCGTGGCAACTGGTCACTATTTGATAATAAACATTTTCGACTGATCCTTCTGGCTTCTTCACTGGTAATAAATATTATAACACGGTCAAAATTAAACAGACGTCACGTAAATCATTGCTAGTTTATTTCTTGTTGTACCTATTATAATTTGCAAATCATAACAGTAAAGGGCACAAACTTAGACCACTGTGTTTGACCACCGTGAAAACTTGATGCCTGCGAAAACACGACTTTTAGGCAAAGAATTCCGTCAACCGAGGTATCTGAAGATACACTTGGCTATTGTTGTCTATTTTATTTTGGCATATACTCGCGCCGTGGGAAAAAAACTTAAACCGTATGTTACCCGCCGCTGCAGCAACATTAATGTGAATGTTGTGTCGCATTTACTATTATACTGTTATTACACTAAATTAATCATTCATATTTTATTTCTGCTGAATTAGTCACTGCGTTATTAATTAAAACATATTTTTTACCCATTTTTAAGAACCTATATTGTCGCATTGCTGGACAAAGGTCTTCCTTAACTCAATCCATCTTTCCCTATTTCCTGCTGTTGCCGTCCATATATTGGAAGGTAATATTGGATGTTCTATTCATTATAAGCCCTGAGTCGGAAATTTGTGTCCTATCATATCGTGGGAACTGGGACGGAACATACAAGGCGAAATGTGGGTGTCCTGGCAGCATCTCTGCCTACCCCTTCTGAGAAAAAGGCGTGAGTTTATGTACTTATGTGTGTCTCTTATGTTAGTTTAAGTAGCATTAGGCTACGATGATATATCCTTTTGTATTATATGAAGATTGTGGCTTATTTAATAACGAACGAATCACAAATGTTGCCAAGGTTTTAGTTCTTTGTGTAGTGTGCCTTGATATAAGAAGACACTCAACACTATACTGCGATTGTTAATATATGTCAAGGCTCAGTTGCAGAGAGCTCTCATTGTTGTAATATCTTCGCTATAAAAACCACTTTCTCGGTAAATCATAGAAGACGCAAAACTCAGCCACATGTAGAAATTGTGGAAACAACTATCTGGTCCATTAAATAAATTGCACTCCTCGGCGAGAGTTGTACAAAAAGCACAATAAGGCAAGATGTTTTCGCAGACGCCAAGTTATGAACTGAGAATTCTGATGTTTCACCTAGTACGCAACTCTGGCTTATTATCTTTGTAACTAGGGAACATTTTTCGCTTTTATTACTTCAAGTTGCTTCGATGTAAAAAGTAAATATGTCGAGGTATCAAGCGCAAAACTATTTCTCTATATTTTATATGTTACTGACGTTTTTATGACGATATCTTTATTTCTGTATTAGTGTCAGTTATGTACGGTATACTCGTATTGGTGTTACTATTTTATGTAACGCTGGATAGTCGGATAATATCCCCAGCCACCTCCGTCCTCGAAATATATTTGAAATAGATATTATTTTATTTTTTCGTTTACAGCATTGACGGTTACCGATAACATGCCAGCTCGTAAAAGATCATGTTGCTCGACTATCTTCACAAATACAATAAGCGAAGTAATTATAATTGCATCTAACTTTAATGCTTACTAAATACAAATATCACTGTGTTTTACAACTAAGTATTAATTAATGTTACTTTAAAAATACCATGTTTATTCATTTTTTTATGAATAATGTGCCAAAAATTGAACAAGCCACGAACACTCAGTATGAATTTTACATTTTTGGGTTAAATAGCAGGCCTTGTCGTTTATGTGAACAATGCAATGGTGTGAACGCGCCGGCGACCGAACTCATTAAGTCCACATTTTTCGGATTTTATGGCCCGTATTTTACTGTGTACATGTTTATGTGCCAAGAAATAAAGAATTACATTATGTACTACACGTTGCAGGAAGTGTTGAATGGTTTTGCCTTAGATAGAGTTTATTTTATCGAGATTTCGCCAGCGCGTCTTTTTTAATGTATGTTATGATTTGTGCGATATTCTCGTTAGGGGCGGAATATATTGTGGAATTAAAATAATTAAATACAATCCACAGTTGTCTCTTTTACTAAACGAGTTGATGAGAGAGGTGTGCATCGCTAAAGGTGACGATGAGTGAGACAAAAGTATCTATATTCGGTTTTTATTTTTTACCTACTGCATAACAAACTCAACAATTTTATTCTTCATTATCCTAACTTCTGACGATACTGACCATTTTACTGAAAGATTTGATTGAAGGTTTATGTAAAAACTATTCCGAAAGAATCGTATAAGGCAGTAACTCTTTTCGGTTAACTCTCAACTGTTACATCATACATACTTACATATATTTAGACGTATGCCTTTGAATAAGTGATTTCATTAAGCAAAACATATCATCCCAGACAGATTAATCCCTTGCTGTTCACGTGTAAAACAATAAATCAATTTTCATATCGTTGACAGCGCTAATGGATTACCTATCTAACTAAAAAATTTATACGTGTCATTGTAATGCGTGACCCGCATAAACCAGCAGCTTCGCGAAGTACTTGCAAAAGGTTTCGTGAACATAATACCCAGTTTTCATAATTAAGTCTACAATTGTTATCCCGTAAACATCCGGCGCTCACTCAAAGTTCCGTCGTCGCTCCCAGTGATGGCTGAGAATGAAGTTTTATTAAATTCCCTTTACAAAATTATTTAAATCATAACCGTTTTGCATGCGATAACGCGTGAGTTTACATTAAAGTTTCACGTGAGGTACAGCCGCTGTTTGTTAAACATTTGAACACGTAGAAGCACCGCCAGGCGCGAAGTTAGCGGATTCCCATGAGGTGCTGATCCCCTCAAAGTTCGCGCTAACTCGCAACTGATTAACTGCGAAACCAAATTCTTGTAATCGAGAGATTATGATTTGGTTGCGCTGCTCTCGATGTAATCAAACGTGATCACGTTTACGAGCACGAATATTTGCAAATACAAACAAAACGCCAAATTATATCAAAATTATTACGTGAAACGTGTAAGCAAGATGTTAAGTAAATATAATTTCGTTGCAAAATGAGCATAAATATTTTTCTTAATTATATTTTTATCTCATTTCCTAGTACTAAGGTAGTATAATATTGCCGTTATAGGTTACGCACACACTTTTTAATTTTACTTCTTCATATAAATGCCCACTTTTATTTAGTTCTTGTCGTACGATCCATTCTATCGTTTTTGGTTGTCTGGAGGAGATCGCTTACAGCGATAAGATCGCCACTTGTACACAATTTTTTTATGTTTTCTATGTTTTATTGTCTCTGTACTTTGTGTTGTTCAATAAAGTGTTATGTAAAAGTCCGTGGTGGCCTGTTGGTAACGGACCAGACACGGCTGCCTACATGTTCACGGTGGTTGCGGGTTCAAATCCCAGGGCACACCTCTGACTTTTCGGAGTTATGTGTGTATTGATAGTCAATCACCACGCACTTTAACGGTGAAGGAAAACATCGTGAGGAAACCCGCATACCGTAGCGATTTTAAAGAATTTCTACGGTAAGTAAGTCTGCCAACCCGCACTAGGCCAGCGTGGTGGACTATATGGCCTAACCACTCTCAATCGATTCTCTCGAATGTAGAGTAGGCTCGTGCCCTGCAGTGGGACTTATATGGGCTGATATAGATATAGATAGATATAGAATTTACATTTAAAAAAGTAGAACACGTAGATAATTATACCCATAAGCTGGCTTAACCCTTATTACATCCCTGGGATCAAAATATGCATAACCTTTTCGCTATGCACAATTACGTGTGGTTTTGTTCTTAGACGCGAACTACCACATACTCATTTCTCATTTGAATTTCGGTACTGAATATCAAAAAGTTAGTAGAAGACCTTTCTAAACTAAAATTTTCCGCTCGCTCGTCGAAAGTATCAAAACGTAGATCAGGTTTTTAAAACTTTTTCATGTTTTCGTCTATGAGTGTTTCAAACGATTTGCTTTTATGAGAGCCGAACTTCCACTTGCTGAATTGAAGCTGTTATATTTAAAAATACAAATTACGTAACGCCATGTTTTTTTAAAAATGAAAGCGGCTAATGAAAGATCTCATTAACCTTAATGCGATTCCTTTTATTTAAGTGAACATTTTAATGTAACTTCATTTCTCAACTCCTTATGACTTCTTTAAAGAGAATTAATATTTTGTATACAAATTCAGTACCTACTAATATTGACTTCATGGCGAGTCCAAATATTTTATACACCTACAATATCCAATATTTATGACTTCTTGCGGAATATACATAATACAATATACCTACGTATGAAAGTCCTCAATCATCTTTATCCTTGTTTCTTCTATCCAGTAGAGAAACGAATGAATTAAGATTTATTAATGAAGAATAGAATAGTGATAGAATATTCAAGACATTACACCAGATTGGCCACATGGCAAAAGATAATACTGCTATATATATATTTTTTCTTAATTAAATGAGCTTGGTCCCTGAGCGATCATGTCGCTCAGTAATATAAACTTACAGTATTACAGAAAAAAAACTAAACTTAAATTCTATTAACAAAACATACATTCGCCATTTTATGCTGATATTCTTGGTCATTCCTCATACAGTCACAAATTACGTTGTACTGAAATACAAACAAAATTATTATTACGAAGAATATACACAAAACTCAACATGATTAACTATTCTAATTATGTTTACGGATAAATTTTAAAAAGGTGTATTTACTAAGCTGATTGTTAATATTTAGTATGCGTCTATAAAATATTTTTCCTAATATAAGGGGAAAAATTTCAGTGCCCGTGATGGTTGGGCTGTAAAAAAGTAATATTCGGTAGGTGACTGAGTTACCTCGTAAAAAATTATAGGTAGGCAGCATGGATTAAAATATGATGATTAAAGGATTTCGTGCACCAAATTAAATTCTATATTTTTTCGTTGCGACGCAGCTTGATTGGCAGTCAAAAAATAAGGATTTATTTGACATTTTCATTAAGTATGGTGAAAATATAATCACGTTTATTCTTATGACTTTTTTAAAGTTTATTTTACAAATCAATGATATGTGCTGTGCTCAGAACTAAAAATATTACGTGGAAAGGAACGTATTACAACTGTTTTTAATACCAATCAACACTGCTTGTGTTGATACGCGTTGGTTTCCTATACGAAAACAATTAAAAGCTCAAGTATTTGTTCTGGAGTTTGTAACTCGTTATTTTACAATACCTACTAATAACCTTTTCAATTTTAATAACGGTATTGCGAAACTTTTAATTATTACGGCAAGGGTGTCTCGAAGCACTTGGCTATAACATACAAATTGTACAATCAACCACTCAAGTACTTACATACGCTTACCATTATTAGATGTTAAAGTTTCAACATGCGTGGAGAACAGTTCGTGCCAGGAGGCAAAAACCGCCTCTCATTGTATATTTAACGCTTTAGGGATTTTCATAGGCTTTCAGTTTCCCTTTGGCTGCCCGCAGTTCCTCTAAACCGTGACTTTTAAAACATGCATCATAAACTTTTGCTTCATTTCGTTTACTAATTCAAACTATATACTGTTTCAGCCCTGTCATAAACGTTTAATTTTTAACTCATTTGAAACTGCCGTTCGTTGGTAATATTATTGAATTAAGTATATTTTTGGGTTAAGAATTTAGTATGTAATTTAGTTCCTTTTTTCTATTTAACAATATTAAGCTTTTGTATAGCTACAGCTAGAAATAACTATAGCTGGGTTGAAATCTTAAGTACACAGCAACTTACATATTACCCAAATTTTGTACCTCTAATCAAAACCGTCTCCTTTATTACTTATTTAAACTTTACATATAGCAAATTAAAAAATCAAGGCACGTTAACCCAGCCTACAAGAGCTTTAAATAAATGGTTCCCGTCACCCTTATATTCAAACCGGCGAAGTTAGGACGTCTCGTATGAGCAAAGTTAAAGTGCTTAGAAGGGATACAATAAATAACGGTCGCAAACAGGATTTAATCAATTTGCCTAATTAAGGGTATGCTGGTGAGTTAACAGGAGGTGTACCATGAAGGCAATCGATCGGCGAGCCAGGCGGGGCGCAACTTTGATTCATTTAGGCTTAATCCCGCATCCCGTTTCCCAACTATCTCATTAACCGGCCAATTTGTTCCGGAATCGGGCAAAGACTTTAATCTTGTGGCTAGCGGTTCATTGAAATGATTAAGTAATAAAAAACAGCACTGAAAGCCGCTAAACCTATGCCGTATTAGTCGTGTAATTAATGTTATTTCGCTCGTGTTTGTGTTTACTGTGGTCATTTGCTAACCTAATTTGTTTGTTTTTATATAAAAACTCGTTTAGTTTTGTGCAATTTATTGAGCGTTCACTTATTGGACAAATTAAAATTTAATTAAGATAAATTAATTAAGTATTATTTTTTGTTTATGACAGTGGTGAGCCGTTATTAAAGTGTAGTGAATATTGCTCTCTTACTTCGAACGACTGTTCCTTTATAGAGAGAATGTTGGAATAAGATAACTTGTAAAAAAAACGTTTAAACGATTAAAAAATACTGAAGATAATAATAAAGATTGTATCGAGAATTTTTACGATATGTCTACCTATTGTATTATTTATATAATTCCATAAATATAACGTCACTTGAATCTGCGTATTGTATGGTGTGAAACAATAGCAGGAATTTCAATAGCATTCAACAAAAATCAAAGTGATTTTGTTAATTACGATAGCAGCATCGTTGAGACAGAACAATTACAGGCGTTCCGAGTAATCTACTGCGCTGGTTACAAATGTTGGTGCATTCGTATGTACAGCACGCGCACAAAGAACAAGGTGGAGCCACGTGTCGTGGAATGTAAGTGGAACAGTAGTTGGCACGGGCGGCGGCAGGCTCGCACAAAGTCGAGAGTCCCGCCGTGAGGCCGCGCCGCGCCGGGAGCCTCCGTGAAAGCGGCTTGCAAGACATGAGCAAACTACGTGCCTTTATTAGCCTGCCTTAAATGTTTGCGGATATAATTGGACTCACGCCTTGTTTGATCAAAATATTCAAGCATTTTACCTTTATTTGATGGAACTGATTGCTTGTGGAGTGTATAGCTGTTTATTTGCTCATTTCTTTCAACACTTGCATTAATTTATCATTGCATGAAAGCGGTTTGATGAAATATTTTTATCAAAATGAATACATACTAAATGCAAATCAAACGATATGTTCGTTAATATAGACAAGCAAACAAATATTGACAGAGCGTAGTTCGAATTGACTAGCAGTATTTAAATGCATGATACGTAACGAAAAAAAAAACGCACCACGTAATTGCAAAACTCACCAACGCACGGGAACAGCGTCACAATAAATATTTTTTTTACATCCGCAAAGAGTTACGACAGGTATTAAGTTCATTATTATAGAATTAATGTGTCAGATCAATACCAAGTGTCGGTGGCGGCAATTTGCATGCAAAAGCCTCTGAGGCTTTGAAAATTTCCCCCACGTTGCGGCGGCTGGGCGGGCGGCGGGCGGCGAGGCCGGGCGGCGGTTGGCAGACAAGCGGACGTCGCATGAGCATTAATTAAAACTGTAATTTATCTCACTTAGCCCGCCTTCATGCTACTTGCTCTCACGAAACACTTATTAGTGGCATGTCCACTGACAGAAACATGTCCCGTTTAAATACACGCCGGCTTGCAACCCATTCAGTTCGAAATGTTTTAATACGTTTGTTAATTAGCATGCTTAGTGTTTGACCACTGCGATTGCATTGTTAAGGCCTTTATAAATCTATGTTTTGGACAACACGTATATTTAAAACATTCATGATATTTTTATAATAAAAGTATTTCACCGGTACAGTAAGGCACTATTCCGACATTGAAAGCGTATTTTAAAATAAAACCCGCCCCCAGTGTAGTTACACGGTTCGCGAAATTCTGCATGGATCATTAAATTTCATGTAACATCTCTGGATTTTGTAAATGAAGCCAGCCGTTCGTATATAGACCTTCGGTGTAATGTTTACCAATACGGACAAGTATTACGAGACAAACTTGGCTGAACAATATTTCAACGGACAAAAACAACGTGTGTTTTCATGCAGCGAGAGTTATTTCTGTTTCTCCCAAACGTTGGTACTGCGTTAGAGCCATGTTTCTTCTAAATAGAAAAGTTTTAATTCGTTGTGGCGCGGCGCGGTGCGAGACTACAAATACGTGCACACTTGCGTTGTATAACCGAACTTATAGTGTATATGGCAATTGGCAAATGTAGAATGAGAGTCAGACTATGGGAAAGTTCTTCGTGTTTGGCAACTCGGCAACTTTGCACTCAAAATAATTCACTTATTGGTCGACAGTGCGATGATATGCAGGCGAACTAGTTAGCTAGAGCTACGGGTGCATTGTTAAAAACAATTTCGAAAACCCAACGTTAGCGTTTAATTAGACAAGTTGAATACAGTTTCACAAGGCTTAGTTGCAAACTGTTGTTGACGTGGAAACGCAGGTATGAAGGTGGGACAGCTTCAGCTTTTAATTAAAGTGTCGCATGGATTTACTATAAACATGATTTGTGCACTAAAGTTGTGAAGAACGTGTTGAAAATATTTTTATGATATGATACGTCATGGTTTGAAAGTATGCTATTCCCAAGAATGAAGAAGTCCCACATTGCCTAAACACTTGTCCCCTTATTCATAGAAAATCGCTAATCAACCACATAAACGTAAATCAGTAAAATCATGTTAAGAGGAGATAAAACGTTCGTTACGTTTTGCTATTCAAAATGTTTTTTTCTGGTTTTTTCTACGGATTTTAACTAATAAGGCCACAGACTAAAAAAAGGTAGAAATACTGGTCCAAAGCGATTTAATGGTCTGTTTCATTACCAAATTTTAGGTAGGTTTAAAAAGGCTGAAGGATGCATCTCTTTCGACTTGACCGTTGATCGGCGACTTAACTACCTCTTCCAGCTCCTAAACGATTTAATTCAGTTATAATGGCTTTTAAAAATAGTCTCTACCACACATATCACCCCCGTGCAGCGGGCAAATAAATTTCATGTACCAAATAGGTTACGAACAGCTCATAACAGTTAGTATGGCGCAATTTGTTATCTACATAATGTACAGCGTAACAGAAAATTGCTAGCTCATAGCTCATTAAAAGCTAAAATAAAAAGCTTTGCTAAAATGTTCGTCCATTAAGACGGTGTTTCCTTTCCGACTGCCACCTGCCCTCCTTTATTAGTTCAAATACGCTTAAATTATGTTTATGCTCCTTTGAAATATGACAAAACGGATTTGAGAAAAACTACGTTAGTTTTTGTACTGGGTAAATTTGATCTATAAATTGACTATTGATAAATGCCACCTGATTTTTATTTTTGAGTTACACAAAATTGAAAGCGCTTCATTTTATCTGATTAAGTCTGTAAAGACGTAGGTATTGCGTGAAGCTGAAAGGTATAATTTGGCACTGAATACTATTTCTGAGCAAAAATTAAAATAAACAAAACATGACCTATTAGTACCTACAATAAGTCACTAAAAACCACAATATCAATTAATTCTTTAATTTGAAAAAGCAATCCAAGATATAATTTCTTATTCGAAAACAGAGAGAGTATCAGCGCCTAGTCTGCACCGACCCGCATGTTTTCAATTAAGGGTTAATTCCGAACTTGGCTGCTAGCTCCCATTCATTTGTGAGTCTATAATTGTATTCAATATGCTAGGATTGTCCATTCAGGATTAATGCACGGGATTAATTTGGATGTTGAGCTAATGTCCGGGATTTAGCATATTTACTTATTAAATAGATATATGGTATGGGGTGATACTGTACATGTAGATATATTTTCTGCTACCATAGTTAATTCATTTATTACGAGTGAAATTAATAAACGATCGTTATCTGTATCTAAGGATCTATCGTGAAACTGATCGAGACGCAGATTTATTGGTACGCTCACATTTTACTTATCTTGATTCTTTTATTTTCAGAATATATCTTGAATGGGGAATTAAGATCGCTTCAGTTTCGTTTTTGAGGGCAAAATAATTCGAAGGAGTAATAGGAGAATTTCGGTAGATGGTAGGCATCACGCTTCACTAGGGCAAATAGTAATTTACACTTCAACTAGGTTAGTCTTCGACTTCCAGCGGTTACGTTGACGGAACTCTTCGAACTGAAGTAGGAAATTATTTACTTTAGCTCTAAAATAAATACCTAGACGGCCAAAGTTGCGAAACCCCCAAAGCAAACGGCAACGCGTTTAGTTTCCAAAGGGCCAACTCCGCCTAATAGTCTCTTAATGATATTAAGAAAACGTTGTAACAAGTCGTCCTGGGCGCTCACTTAGCCAACTCACGGTGTTACTTCTTACACTCGAAAGACATCGGCTATTTCATGTAAACTCGCATAAATATATTTCTATATCAAATATAATTCGATATCAGAGAGCGATACAGCGTCACCAGTTTCTATAAACAGGGTACACACACCAATAAAGTTCGACTTCGCAAATCGCTGTGGATTTACAAAACCCATAACTGTTTACAATTTGCATTAACGACATGGTTAGTTAATTAACACGTAATGCACATATTTTAAGTATCGAGTACGTGCGGTAACGCCCTCTGCTGGGCAGGGAACGCTCATAATTAAGTTTTCAATGGAGCTGAAATGTGGTTTAACGGCAAACAACAGGGAACAAACTAGCCTGCAACAGTCCCCAAGTTGCTCACCTGCGGGCCTCCTGATCTAATATTCAAAAGTTGAAGCGTTGTGTCCTGTACATGGCTAATTTAATTGCTGCGCTTCGCAAATCTTGTTTAAGAATTTTACGTGCACAATTTTGCTGTCCGGCTTTTAACGTAGTTTATAAGGCGGATTAGACTTAGTACAGCTTTAAATTAGATGCCAAGGTAGTTAGCCAATATGTTTAGACTTGATTTAAAAATAAATACGACATACGAGTAACAAATAAATAGTTTACCTATATTTAGAAAGACCTAACTAAACGAAGTTTTGTATATAATCGTAAAAGCAGCTTCCGATAACGACCGTAGATTATGACTAAGTGCACTACTAGAAAAATAAATACCAATATAAAAGTTCAATATTTCAAGAGGACATTTATCCGATGCAGTATAACGGGGCATAAAAAGATCGTTGAAGGCACTCGGCTCGCGCGATCGCTGAGTTTACGCCCCATACACTCGGAACTGTCGGGTTAACAGCATGTGGATTGTGAGTACAAGGGGGCTACTTACAGACGCTATCGTGATGGGATGTTGCCCGCCGCCTTTACAAATATGCTCTTTTACTGACTATTTAATATGGTTTACAATAGATAGGATTGTTTTATTAACAAAGACGTAATATGATATATTTAAGACACTTACTACGTTTTGAAGAATTTGAACAGACATTGATAAACTTTAGCATTCGAATTTTGTGTATTCTTTATATAAGAAGGGTCACATACTATTTTTAGAAATTGGAATATGTTTTTTGGATGTTATTCCATAGCCATTGCATAGTTATTGAGATTACTGTAAAATTTCGTTGTAGATCCGTTCATCTAGTGGGAATATGTTTGTGTTCTTGAGGATCTAAAATATTTTGCTTATTGAAATAAAACTATTTAATACGGATTTTATTATTTTATATTTTACGTGATTTGGTTACATTTTTACATTTTTTAACTTTCCGACGTTTCCATTACTTTACAGCTTTCGTGGTCACGGGGCGGACTCAAAATACGTAAAAATAGTTTCATTGCAATGTGTAACATTCGCGTAAATCTAAGAAACCATTACTTTATTATAATATCCAGGGTATTGGAGAAGCTACATTAAAACGTATTTATGAGCCAAAATTACGTACAACCATCAATTTTTCAGAAACGCTTAAATAACATACAACAAATTTAATTCATCTGTGTTTAAACAGAACAAGGATCTCGTAAACGCATACCCACATAACCTAATAGAATAAATTTAACAAACAACAAACGTGAATAGTTTGATGCCGGTTCGTTTGGAGCAAATGAAACTCCGAGACGAGCCGTATATTTTACTAATTGTAGGTACAGTCAGCTCTAAAATTTGGGTGCGCGGTAACAATAACATTTAGTTGTAACACGACAGTTTTAGACTAATGTCGCGACGTTATATTGTCGGAGTGCACCTGCAACTCCAAGTGGGTGGTTTGGGAAAACTATCACGTTGTTGTTACATTGTTACCTTTGAAATTGTGTTTCTGCACCTATATTCGTAACTTTGTAACGCGCCAAATTGATTTGCATTCTGTCACTATGTAACCATTGTTTTGATTTGTTTGTTTTTGTTTGTAACTTTGTTGTGTTGGTAGTTTTTGGTTTGTATTATATTCTCCATTTGCATTTTAATTTAGTTAGCAAGACAGTTCTCCGAATGTATTATTCAATTATTGCTCACTTTTTAGATAGGTGATATTGTAACTATCTTTCTAAAAAGCGGCTCTGGGTTTTTAGTGATGTTACCTATCTTGTTGTTGCTGTATATAGATAGGTATAAGGTGCCCCCTGTTCTTTTGGAAGGATGGAATTTACCAGAGAATTGTATAGTTTTAAATCGACTCAAGTTGTTTTCCAAGTCACCAAAAATTCGAGACTTGGTTGGTTTAAAACTATAGAACATTGTCATTACATCTTTTGTAGTAGGCAGTAAGTATACGCTTCGACCAATGATTACTTTGGAAGAACTCCAAACCAAATCTTGTTCAAATTATTTCAAGTGCGATTCCATTTTAGCACACAGGCTACTTTTTGTTGCTCTTTTGCGACAGACATTGTTTCGACATTAGTCGATAAATTGAAGTTAATCGAATTGAGAATGAAAATATATTTGATAACGATAAAATGACCATAACTCTCACTAAATATACTTACTTCTATATGATATATAATAATGCAGGAGAAGCCATGTTCAAGGTAAAAGGCGATGAAACATCAAAGCCGGCGGAAGCGGATATGAGGATCGCTATCCTATTACGCATAAACTCTTTGATGTACAGGTGACGTGAGTTTAGCACCGAATGAAAAGTAATAACAAACCTGAGAGTCGATTCCGGGACATTACACAGCTCTGCGCCATCATAACTTGTTATAACTTTAATTATAGTTACTAAGCCCGTTAACTACTTTCGGCAACTCGTTTGTACATTCGAGACTTAAATTAAGTTGGTTTAGAAAGTATCAGGTGATGTGTCTTGTATGACCTTATTATAACTCTGATAGTTTGGGCTAATTACGAAATATTTTTAAATACATAATAATTATAACACCTCATTCTTAAATGGTGTAGATACAGTCATACATATAGTATATACAGTTGCAATAAGTCATCGCGTAGACCCATACGTAGAGCCATAGTATTTCTACAATCTAGAATTCAAATTAAGAATTCAGAATTTAACATGAATTTGTTATAGAACGTTGTATCCAATGATTTCCCATAAAAAATACATGTATTTTATACTTGTAGAAAATAACATAGTGACGTATTTTACTTTGAAGATTGCGTTAGCGTCTATTGTATTTCGTTTCTTGGTGCGGAAATTGACTCAACGCGTCTTATGCGGTTATGCGGGCTAAGTAAACCTGATTTTCAAGTCTTGTGTGCCTGTCTGGTACCTAAAGGGGGGCTGATGCTAAGCGGTAGCTAGGCGGAGTTGGCAAGTACGAAATGAGTGGACTGTATTTATGTTATCCCCTTCAGAGGGCTGATTCGCGGTGCGGTGCGGTTGGGTCGGGAGCAAGGGATGTGCACGCCTTACCTTCACATCTGCATCCTCGGCGAGGTGGCACGCGGTCCCGGCGCGATGGCGTCGACGTATTCTCACGACACTCGCGCGAACAGGGGCTTGTCCCGTAAAATAGCTATGCCAGCATCAACCTTGCGGTTCTCAGTCCTTTATTAACAATAGGTACACACAAAGCGGCGTGCGATTATATAGTTTAGCGCGGATTAGCGGAACGCCATTTACACATGCGGGATAGCGGCGGCGGGAACACTTACGTCCTTACGAGTACATGTGCGGCGCGTGCGGCGGTTCGAAGCGAAGTATTGTGGGGCACAGCGCGTCCCCACTTCCCGTAGCTCCCGCGCGACGAACGCGCGAGGAGTACAGATATATTAGGTCAGGCGTGCGTTAGAGGGAAAGGAATATAGCGGGAATATGTAACACAACACAGCACTCATTGCAGTACTGCCAACCTCGCGTTGTATGCATAGAAAAAATGCATCGAAAATAGCGGTTTACACAAATATATAAATATGGCGGAACCATTCCCCCCGGCCTTAAAGGGTACCTTTAAAAATAATAAAATAAATGTTACGATTTACGAATAATAAAGTAACGCGGTAATAAAGAATGACACTACACCTAACCTTAAAGCGGAAGCGAATAAGTTAACGACTATACCCACGGGGCTCTCGGCATCGGCTACGAATCTAATATTCGCAGCCACTAGGTGTCCTAGTCCTACGAGCTACCGTGAGAGGTATAAGTTATTGATTGGGCAACGGGCACAGCCGGACGACGGGTCGCACGAAGCTTCCCCTATTCGTCTTAACTGTCACGACGCGTGTTGCTCCATCCCTCGAAGGGTGGACTGCTTCCACCACACCGAGAGGCCATGAAAGAGGCGGTGCATTATCAATTATAATAACCACTACCGTCCCCAATTGAATGGGAGTGGAAGGCGTGGTCCACTTAGCTCGAGCTTGCAATTGATGCAAATACTCAATCCTCCAGCGTTGCCAAAAGGATTGGACCATTTTATCTAAAAGCGAATGTCTCTCACGTAGATTACAGGAGTCTACATGAGACGCGGGTAGCGAACATAGCGGAGCGGTATGAAGAAAATGAGCGAGCGCGGCGTATTTTAATTCAGACGAGGTTATGAAAAGTCGATACGGTAACAAATTCGAAAAGCGATAAACATAAACCATTATGCGTAATAGTTTAGACCAAGAAGAAGTACGAAGCGCGAGCGAGTAAATTAGCGAATCAACAGCGGGTGTGGTTACAGCATGTATCAACGGTCTCAAATCAGGTATGTCTTCGACATCATATTCATCGAACGAAGCGATAGGCCACTCTGCAGGATCCTTACAAGCCCACGACGGTCCCGAAAACCACAAAGGATGGTCAATTAGGGCCGCGGGCGATAAGCCACGAGATAGGCAATCAGCAGGGTTTTCAATTCCTGCTATGTGATGGAAACAGCTGGCGGGAACGTTGTCGGTCACCTTAACTACTCGATTAGCGACAAACGTCTGCCAGCGGTGCGGAGAAGAATTGATCCAACACAGGGTTACCTTCGAATCGGTAAATGCGAATACGTTCGCAATTTTATAACGCGGCTCAAATATGTCGATAACCTTCTTCATGAGTGCGGATAGAAGAACCGCTGCACATAACTCCAACCTAGCGATAGAAACAGTTTTAAGCGGCGAGACTTTAGACTTAGAACACACAAGTACAACATTTCTAGAGCATTCTACTACGGTTTGCATGTATATCACTGCGCCGTAAGCACGTTCGCTAGCGTCAGCAAAACCCAACAGGTTAACAGCGCAACCTTGAACTACGCCCAAATGTCGCGGTATACGTACCCCATTCAAGGCGGGCAGTTCATTGCAGAACTGCGACCAAAGTGTTGCGATGCGTTTTGGTGGAGCGTCATCCCAGTCGCATTTTGCCACCCAAAGTTCTCTGATGAGAAGTTTGGCGTACAAAATGACGGGAGCCACTAAACCCAAATTATCCCACAAACGGGCTACAGCGGAAAGAATGTTACGCTTGGTGCACCCTGGATTGGGCGCGGCGACCTTAAACGTGAAAACATCGTCGGAACTATCCCAATGCGTGCCTAAAATTTTATGCGGTATGGCGCCCCGATCAATTTCGAGACAAGAGGAAGCGCGATGCGAAGCGGGTATGTCACGAAGAGCTGCGGCGGAATTGCTGGACCACTTGACGAGGTCAAATTGACCGGACTTAAATAATCCTATAAGCTGGATGCAGGCATCTGCAGCAACAGATTCATCATTCTGAAACGAATCACCGGCCATTATGCTGAAACACACATCGTCCATATAAGTCGAACTGGATGCGATTGCGGCTGCTAATGGAAATTTGTGTCCTTCGTCTGTTATAAGCTGTCTGACGACGCGGACGGCGTGGAATACACTTGACTTCATTCCAAAACACACGCGATGAAATTCAAAAATTGACAAAGGGTCGGTGACCTGAAAGCGGAAAAGAATACGCTGGAATTTACGATCGGATTCGTTCATAAGAATCTGTAAAAACATCTGGCGGCAATCGGCGGAAACAGCGATTTTAAAGAGGCGGAAATTAAGAAGTATTGAATTTAAATCACCTTGAAGATTAGGCCCTGAATGCAAAACTTCGTTCAAGGATAGCCCAGAACTAGTCTTGCAACTGGCATCCAATACCATACGTACCTTGGTAGTTGACTTGTCTTCACGTTGCACGCAATGGTGCGGTACGAAATAAGATGCGGAAAAATCGACACTATCAACAGGTCCTATTTCGGTAATATAGCCTTTGGCAACATATTCGCGGATTATGTCGGCGTAAGCGGCGCGCAACATAGGCGAAGACTGCAACTTGCGTTCCAAGCAAAGAAAACGTCTGTGTGCGGTTTGAAATGAATTACCTAATTTATAAACGTCATCCTTAAACGGTAAGGCGACTGAGTACCTGCCACTAGCATCACGCGTAGTGGTGGCGCGGAAATGATTCTCACATTCAAGGTCATCTTGACTGTGGGCGGGCGGAGCGGAGATTTCCTCGAGTTCCCAAAATCTTTTAAGAAGGATGTCCAAAGAAATCTGGTCGACGACCGTACAACAAGCCGATGTCGACTTTAAACTCGATTTTCTGGGTATCAAAACTGGAGCGGAACCCATTAGTACGTAACCTAAAATTGTATTAATAGCGGGTGGTAAGCCATTCATACTATTAACAGTACCCGGCAATAACAGATGTGGGAAGATATCTGCACCTAGAAGTACATGTACCTCTGACGGTGTGGCGAAAGCAGCGTCTGCGAGCGGCAACGTATTTATATAATGCGCGAAAAAAGTTCTATCAACGGGAACCGAAGGTAGACTATCCGTGATGCGGTCGACAACAAGTGCGGATACGTTGAAACAAATATTATTATCAAAACGCGAGAATACTTTAAATTGCGCGGAACCTCTAATACACTTTTCTATACCACCGAAACCACGTACCATAGTTTGCGTATTCTTATTGTAATTCAAACCTAGCAACGCACAACATTCCGATGTTATAAAATTACTTTGTGAACCAGAATCAAGTAAACATTTAATAAAATGCGCCTGACCTTCAAAGTCATACGCGACTACCTGAGCAGTCGACAACAATATAGTGGACAGCGTAGATCGCTCGTTACGATAATCATTAGCGGTTGCGTTCGATACTGGCGCAGCGATGTGCAGCGATGCAACGTCGCGCGCTTCGTCGGCGGGCATCGATGACGCATCGAGAGATTTGGCGCGCGCGATCGGAATAGCGTGAGCTGTGGACGCGGGGGTAGCGGATTCGACTCCCGGTGCGGGCAAAGTTACATTACGTTGAGTTTGCAAAACTATTTTGTTGAAATGTAGTAACGTATGATGTTTTAAGTTACAATTTCGACATCTGGAATTCGACTTACAATCTCGTAATTTATGAGATAAACTAAGGCAGTTTATACAAGCGTTGCAATCTTTAACACATTTAAATCGTGCGGAAGGCGTAGTAAATTGTCTAAATTTAGGACATTAAAACAGATGAGCGTGTACGAAATTATCACAAAGACATTTCTGACTAGGTGATGAGACCAGCGTGTAGGTCTGCGGATTAGGTACGTGATTACGAGGTTTATTTCTAATAAAATTATTATTTCGCGGAATATTGGTACTGGTGGAATTTATTTGCGTGTTAGTGTATATTTTAAACTGACTACGAATAAAATCATTTAAGTCGCGGAATGTAGGTATTTCTACATCGCGGTATCTTTCTTCAAAGGCATGTACTGTCTCAGCGTCAAGTCTCCGCAAGGCGAGGTACAACAGCATGAAGTCTGCCAAATCATCCAACTGCAAGTTTTTTAAAGCGCTTGCTGCGGTAATATATTGTTCTAAAAATTCTTGGAATTTAGACGCTGAGGCGGAACCCATACTTTTGAAGTTAATCATTTGGTCCAAATAAGTGGACGCGAGTGTACGAATGTCTTGATACCTATCAATAAGACATTGCAGTATAATTGTATAATTTTCTGCGCACGGCGTAATACCCGAGAACACGTGTTTAGCCTTTTGTGAAAGTTTACTTAATAGGTAATGTAACCTATCACTATCTGATAACGTTGTATTATCATGTACGATAGATTTAAAGCTTGCGTAAAATAAAGGCCAGTTACGAATATCACCGTCAAAGCACATTATTTCTAGCGGCGGCAAACGAGGTTTGTTATGTTTTAAAACATTGCGACTCGGAAACGTGTCCACTCCCGAATGGGTGGATTCAACACGTGCTAAGACGCGTTTTATGCGGCAATATAAATCTTCAAACGATATTAAAGACTGAAAATCTGGTTTACTGGTAGGATCAGACTTAAGCAAAGCGCGGTTATAATCATCAACTGAATCTCTAAATTGTTCTGACAATCTATCGATGGATCCTACTGAACTGAGAAATGTTTCCATGCATTCCTCACTAGTAAATGCCTTTTGCGAGTTATCGAAAATGTTTTGTATAATTGAAAAATATGTGTTTCGCTTACTTTCCGATAAAGTAAGCTCACTGTCGTACGCGGGTGATTCAGCGCCCTTTGTCCTTGAACGCGACATTTTTATTTAATAATAATTTCTTAAGCAATTAACGAATGGCGGTATGCGGTAACTAAACGAAATATAATATATATAAACGCGCTAAGTGCAAATTACGTTGCACCAAAAGACGATAATTTATCCGGCTCGAAGGACCAAATTTATGGTGCGGAAATTGACTCAACGCGTCTTATGCGGTTATGCGGGCTAAGTAAACCTGATTTTCAAGTCTTGTGTGCCTGTCTGGTACCTAAAGGGGGGCTGATGCTAAGCGGTAGCTAGGCGGAGTTGGCAAGTACGAAATGAGTGGACTGTATTTATGTTATCCCCTTCAGAGGGCTGATTCGCGGTGCGGTGCGGTTGGGTCGGGAGCAAGGGATGTGCACGCCTTACCTTCACATCTGCATCCTCGGCGAGGTGGCACGCGGTCCCGGCGCGATGGCGTCGACGTATTCTCACGACACTCGCGCGAACAGGGGCTTGTCCCGTAAAATAGCTATGCCAGCATCAACCTTGCGGTTCTCAGTCCTTTATTAACAATAGGTACACACAAAGCGGCGTGCGATTATATAGTTTAGCGCGGATTAGCGGAACGCCATTTACACATGCGGGATAGCGGCGGCGGGAACACTTACGTCCTTACGAGTACATGTGCGGCGCGTGCGGCGGTTCGAAGCGAAGTATTGTGGGGCACAGCGCGTCCCCACTTCCCGTAGCTCCCGCGCGACGAACGCGCGAGGAGTACAGATATATTAGGTCAGGCGTGCGTTAGAGGGAAAGGAATATAGCGGGAATATGTAACACAACACAGCACTCATTGCAGTACTGCCAACCTCGCGTTGTATGCATAGAAAAAATGCATCGAAAATAGCGGTTTACACAAATATATAAATATGGCGGAACCACGTATAATGTAAATACGAAAGACGGAATAGAAATTACAAGCTTTACGCAAATAAATGGGCATTTAAGGCTAGATTGTGATCTTAATTAAATTCTCCGTTAATGAAATCTTTGGAATACTAACGCACCGCGACCAAGTAAGTTTGTTAATGATCTTGCGAATGTTTCAATCAATCTTAATCAAATCAGAAAATTACTCTCAATGAGGGAATCCAATTATTTTGTAAATGAGATCCGGAGTGATGATGCTTGTGGAGCTCGTATAAAGTATCTGATAATTGTGAGAATTATTCAATATTCATTAAAGATATCCAGATTTAACTTTTAATGCAATTTTTACAGTGGTTTATTGTTTGTAATATATTTTTGTTATTACCTTAAGGCATTATATGAAAAGTAGTACTCCCAGTTACGACTAGATGTCGTTATAATATAAGTTTGCTGAGAATATAAATAATTCATTTCTATGATTACCTACGAATCGTATTATTTCGTGAGGGACTCAGTTCAGTTGATATTACACTGTTTCGAGAATTAGATTCTTTAGAGTGGCCTTGAAATTTGTGTTAAAAATTTGTACATCACCCCACTCTAATTCATAATTCATAAATCGAATTCATGATATCTGACTATAACTCCAGTAGAAGCTCTACGAAGCTTGAAAATCTGACTCTAGGCTGGCCACAAGACTAATAAATCAATCAACCCATCATGCCAACCCACATTACTTCAGCGTGCTGTGTGATGAATAAGGACTCAATATTCTGTCTAAACAGGCTAATGCTGAGCTGTGAAAATAGACGATCTTTTATTGCGGGATTTGAAATAAAATATGTGTGTCAAATTAATTTAACAAAACAAACCTAACCGTGATAAAAAAAGTTCATCCCATCAGGGCTCTGGCGGTAAGCGAGTTACCGCAAAATATACGCAGTGACATCTGAGAGGCGGGTCCTTGGCCCTTCGTCGGCTGAGGCGGCCGATGCCTATGCCTGCTTGCTGTTGATAAAGGCTTACAACGTATTAAATTCGGCTTATTGAGTATTTTACAGACAATTTACATAAGTCAACAAATAATGAACCCGCGTTTTAGCCGAAATTTAATTCTGTTATTGATCTTCTTCTCGATGGGGGAAAGTGTGCATTGCTTTTGTTAGTATTTGACTTTTGATTGTAAAGGAAAGGAATAAGACTAAGTTCGTTATATAAAAACTGTTAAGGCAACAACTAATTAAATAAATGCCTTAGAAGAATCTTAGGCTTAATTTTTCATTGATAATTCAATTAGAATATCCGAATATTGTTTCAAGTCTATTTGTAATAAACTTATTCTTATAATCTGTATGTGAGTATTTAAAGTACTTAATGCAGCAAAATATAAATATATAAATATTTTCGAATACATTTAAAGTAGGATAACATTAACAAGCATCTGCGTCGGTTAATAGTATCGGAATCTACTGAGACGGGCCGCGGCGATACAGCGGCGTGATTGCAATCTTACTTGGTAATAAGTTACACGGTTTCAAACTCGATATATTATCATTCCTTCAGATCAGTTACGATTACGAAACGCCTAGAAATTATATACTAAAACAAGGTTATCACGTTCTATATTATAAAATATCTTACACTGGCTGGATCTCGTGTGTTTTAAAATTGTAGAAGTATTGGTGGACAGACTTTTCCAAACCTTTTTATGCAAATAAAATGATAAATTTAATGGATATTATGGTTTTTTGTCTTCCTCGCCTAAACGTTTACAACTGCTTCGAATAACATTTTAAGCTGCAGCAATTTGTCGCTATAACGTGAGTAGTAACAGGTTTAATATCTCAGCAATTTATGTGCTAAAAAGATTTAACAATCTCCAATTAAATTCATGACTAAAACGCAGCAGTTTTGCCATTTTTAAGGAATGAATAAAAGGAATTTGACGAAAGGGATTTAAAGTATCCTATTTAATTAGTCCGTCCGTATATATTATATATATCTGAAGAAAAGAAAACGAAATTCTAACATAAAATTTGACGCTGTATAGTCTATTTGTAAGCCCCATGAATATAAAAAACCCAAACTTTTCAACAGCACAATAAATAAAATAGAGATAGCATGAACACGCGAGTGCGCTAAACGATTGAGACTCAAGCATTTTCCGCTGAACATAAATTAGGCGCATTGGACGCACGGCAAGCGATGCCTACGGGAGCCTGTTGCTCGATCCAATTACCGACTGGTCAAGTCCGAGCGGCCTGGCTTAATTAACATTGTTCGAACGCATTACATTCACCAATATCACAAATACTTGCCTTGCCATTACTACGCTTAGGATGTGATTTTGTACCTGAGGTTTGTTTGGGTTTTTGATGGGATAGGCTTGCAATGTCGGGTTTAGAAGATAGCAGGCTGTTTTTATTTAGTGTGGTCTATAAAAAAATGGAGGGAGGAAAAAAGGAGAGAAACATATAATTTAAGCAACGATTTATTTGATTCGATTTAAGCCATTGCTTAAGACCGCACAATATGCATTTAAATGGGCGGTTTATTCGGCAATCGAGAAATAATATAACCAGGAATCTGTGGCTCAGATTTCATTGTAAAAAAGTAATGGTAGGTATTTACCACAGTGTACACTATATTAAACAGGATATTAGCAAATTGGAATGAATACATCTGATAGTATCCGAATTGAGAATATAAAGTTATTTTTATAGTTAATAGAATATTTCTCGGTATAGGCTATATAAAAACTAAAAAAAAACATTCGTCAATACAATTTGCCTACGTTTAAGGTTAAAAACCCTATATCATTGTTTTGTACCGAAATCAATATTGAATTGAGATCACCTAGAATCATGGAGATTCAACTCAAACATCCCGCTGTTTAGGAAAAACAATTTGCCGGCTTCGCACGAGAAAGAGGTCTTGCGACACACAAACAAAATACAGTCGATTACTTTCCCTCTGTGGGGCCGCCACTGTTTCCACTCCTTAAAATATGCTTTTGTGAGGATAATAATAGTTTTTTTCACTTATTCCTTTCAACCGTGAAAAGAACGGATAATTGTATCATTTGAAGAGACGATTGTGTATTGTGTGCTGTTATTCCATCATTATTGGAATGAGGTAAAAAATCGACATAATATGTTTAGTAAGGATCTATAGTAGAAAATGGAAGTGTAGATAGATGTTCTACTTTGAGGTTATCCCTAGCTCCACTGAAGGTATTGTGTGGGCTTGATGTTATGTTTTGTAATAAAGTTCCGGCTTATCGGCTCTTCCAATACTGTCACCTAACATAAATTTTCCTTTGAGGTAATGAAATCTATGCCTCAAGCAGAATATATCTATGATATTGGGTTACGTTAGGTCTCTCTAATATCTAGAATAGTGCAGGCTGGTGGATTTTATATTTCACCTATATTCCAATTTATAATATCCAATTTTTCTTTCACCTTTAAAGTATATATACCAAATATATATGCAATTAGATGTATTAACAAGGGTTTTTATTGTATGTAAGGTCCACCAACCTGCAATAGGCAAGCGTAATGGACTAGGGCTTACTCTTAGAGGACGACGGAGATCTGCAATGGAACGTAATATATGGATACGTATGTAAATTCGATATGCTAGAGATTGGTATTACTTGTTGTAAGTTTAACTTGCGACCTCTGTATCAGTAATTCCATTCACAATTTTATAGCTTACTTAGAGATTCAGATAAAACCAAAAACATACAGAAGCAATGGCGTATAACAAGTGGCGTAAAGGAAAAAAACTCACTATTAGAATTACAAAGGTCTGTAGTTACAAATAGCTGAGAGCGGTTCGATCTCCTCGCCTTTGACACGTTCGCTCATGTGAACAAATTTAGTAACAGCAGTACAATTGAGAATTCTTTCCGTGGGCTTGCTGCGGATGTTCGCCCCGTTCGTTGTGTGCTTCTTTTACAAGTGAGAAACTTTTCAATTGCTGAACACAATGCGGTAATAGTACTACTTATGTAACTACTTACATGCGTTAGATGCTTATGTGCTGTTTGTTTTTCTTTTCTTGTTTTATGGTCACTCTAATGTTGTCGGAAAATAAATACACCCAACAGTCACATACATAATCCTGACCCCATACTAAGATCGAGTTTTGTGTCGAGGGTATCAGGAATTACGAGACACTTTTTGCGGTTGATTTGCCGGCTTAGGTAAAAAAAGTCGGAAACGCAAAACGAAGTTTTCGTCAATGTGAAGGGTTGTACATATTTTATTTTAACATCAGATCTGAGAAATATCAGAATCAGATATGAGATTCATGCTCTTGACTTTTATTATTATAGGGTTCAGTGTCTATTCCACATATTTAATACTTCAGTGATGGTAACTAGCGAATATTATTTTTATTGCGTAATTTGTTGATTCAAATATTTTGAAATCATTTGGTATACTATTCAATTTTATCTCATTTATTTATTTATTAAAGTTGTTTTAAATAAAATGTGTTAGTTGCGAATTGAGTGTTTGAACGTATTATAGCCGTGGGCTTTTTGATTCTGAATTTGCTAACATTAAAAAAATATTGAAATAAACAGTAATTGAAAATAAATATATTATTGAGGTCTTGTTTATATAGCAAAATAAGTTTCCAATTTCAAATGAATAATGTAAATATGAATAACTATTTTGTATCGAAATAAAACAGTTTGTTTTATTCCTAGTATTTACACACGGCACAGTCGTCCCACGCTTTTCCACTATAACATTTTGCGAAACAGACTCCTACATAAAGCAGAATTCCTCAGTAACAAAACGCTTACGCAAATACACGAAAAGATGGTTATTGTGGAAACCTTTGTCCTTATCTGCGGCATGAATTACTTGCCGAAGTGGGGTGTCGGGGCCCCACTTGAGACGTGTTAAATATAGCCCATAACGTAAACGCTGCGAGTAATTTAAAATAAAAACAATGAAAATGATTTGCTTGCCGTAAATGGAGTTCCTTTGTGCAAGGAAGGAAACGAGCCCAGCGAATGTTTGTTTGTGGCAAACAATGAGTCTCCAATTTGCGGCCAACGACGTTCGCTTTGTTGACGCGAATCAAAACCTTAACAAAATAGAGCTTTCAGCTCAGTTGAAACAAATTTAATTATTTCATCGTATCCACATAGATTGTAACCCGCTCCGGTCTAAACTAGTGCCTTTGTCGTCTTTGAGCCAACTTTGTTCGTGGAATTGCTGGACATAATGTTTATTGCAACTTAAATATTATCACGCCAGTATAGAGGGTAGGCAGGGATGTAATGAAAATTGCGTTTTGATTATCGCTGCTACTGTTTCGTAGCGAAGCGAATATATCGCCGCTCTGATACAAATCTTTGATAAATTCGTTTTCTTTAATGAAGCTGATATTAAGTCAAAATGCATTTATTCCTATAACAATGATGTTTTGAACGTTAAAGGTTTCAAATAACTAATTAATTATTTTAATTAAATTCACTCTGAAATCTAATATTTTTAGTTAACAATGTTAGTTTGAGACGTCATTCAGTGGGATTACTTTAAGCCTAATGTCTTTGATCGTGAATCTTATAAACAACTTTAATAAAAACTTCAATAAAACATAATTGGTTACCTTAAATTTATTGGCACTATCCCTGGATGCCACCGTTTCAATTCTACACAATATAATATCGTCACCGTTTGATTGATTTACAACGCAGAAACTGTGGAGACGACTGTTTAATTCCTGGATCCGCGAAATTTAAATTTTTATATCATTAAAATTTTTAAGATCCTAGTGGCTGAGATTTTCTAGATTTTTTGTAGGCACAAAGTGGCTGAGGATTGTGAAATTGAATTACCTGGGTTAAAGTAGGCGAATAAACTTGTGCGTAACGTTTATATATTCTACAACAGTCTTTAATATCAAGCAGATTTATTACTGTTTTATGTTTTAAATTTGATTTCACGTCTTTGTAACATAATGGTGTGAAGTTCACATCCTCCGTTCTCCTTTGAAGAGCGAAATCTCAGGGGCGTATATTAAATTCCACGGAGTAAAATTTCTTGGAAAATCTACGTCTAGTGATAACAGTAATCAGTATTCCGCTATAAAAGTGACGGCACATTAAACTTGTGCATACTAAGTGAATGCAAACAAAATGATTCAAACGATCCCGAAATTTATGTAATAATAGACGGCATTTACAGCTCTAAGTGTGCCGTTGGGTATATTGATTTTGGCGCTGTTCACACGTGTCTCTGTGAGCCCATAAAAAGAGCGCTTCGAAAAATCGCCAATTTAGCAAATGGCGACTTTATCGGTGTCATGTCCGCAGTTTCGTGAAAATCTTGTGTATGGGTCATACAATGTCGAAAACTGGCGGCACGGATATTTTCTCCCAAACAACGCCGCAGACAATCACGCTCTAGTTTATAAATATGGTACCGTTCGATTTTGATATATGGCTTTTATATTCCAGTCACGAATTCGGCACCAATTTATTTCAAATTGTGTACAAAATATGCGTACAGGTGCAAATTCTATTGCGTTAAATTACCTTGTATAGTAATTTTAGCAATATTGAAATGATTGATTCTGTGTGGCATTTATATGACAGATTGCTTCAAATAATTTATATCTGAGACTTTTATAGTTGTGAAATTATTTATATTATTTGTATGACACGTTGTAAAGTCGCATAAAATTTATTTGAGAAAAAATCACCATCCTTTAAATGTCTGCGGTATTCGGTGTAGCATCCATTACTCTATATACTCAAGGTGAAAAATCTCTTGATCTACTAACCACGCAACCTATATTTATCACCTGGAGTGACGAAGGAAAACCTGGGGCTCATCGCTTAAGATTAACGAGAGCACATGTACGAGCTATCAATCTGTACGGGAAGAGTCGGATTATGAGATGAATCCTCTTCGCAACGCATATTAATCCAGCTGTATACATAAATAAAGTGGACATGTTAGGATTCTGTATCTAAACATATAAGTGGACTCGGATTTAGGATGTTATTGTTTGAGTGTTGAAGGAATAGTTTTTGCTTTCGAATTCAAAGTTGATATTATTTGAAGTCGTTACAGACATAAATTTTTTTTCTAAGCCTATAAAATGGAGTAGATTATTCATGCGCATAAATTCATGTTATGACTCGTATGTATGCTGTATGTTGTGCGTAAATTATAAGAATCTACTTTTTCGAGCCGAGAAAGCGGAACTTTTATCTCACAAAATTACCCGAATATAGCCTACCTTTAAAGTTAGACAGACTTAAAAACCAACTATTCATGTCGAAAGGGTAAAGAATGTGATTCAATTAAAGCAACGTTTAAATTCAGCGTATAATCGTGTATGCCACTCCTAGTCTGTGCCAAATGAGACTCGGGTTTTGAATATCTTGTTATATAGTATACTTGTATACGTAACTGTGTACTGTGATCGCATGGAATGTAGTCGTACGTCAAACGTCGTGGTAACACAATTCGCATCGAAATATTTAATTTAGCCGAGTATTGTAACGTTCTGTTGGCGTCGGCAGCTTGTGTATTAGTTAAACTTTATACAATTTCCGGCAGCTAGGAAACCCAATTAGCAATATCATCCGGTCTGAGAGTGTAACGAGAGGGGACTGGCAATAAGCGCCGCTGCTACAGTAACAGTTAACATACTGCAAATTGCTGTTAAATTTACTTAATATCCCCTTGTTTCTCGTATGGAAGACAAACGCTGATGCCGCAAATTGTATGAAATCCCCTGCGTCCTTGCTTTCGGTTATGTCTCGTATTTTCAAATTATTCGCGTGAATTTCATGAATTAAACATAATTAGTGGGATCGCGATGTTTGTTCAAATCGAATAAGACGTACTTGTTCTTCTGGGTTGTTTTTGTTTTGTTATAATGTTATATGTATGATCTTGTAGTTAGTATATTAAAATCAGCGTATACCTTGTCAGTCGTGTATATTTAGGTACGGCAATGTTATTATTTGTAATCCTTTTCAAATTTTGTCGTCAATGTAGAATGGATTAAATATTATTAAATTTAAATCGGTGAGACAATTTTATTTCCAATTCAATTTAAATTGTAATTTAGAGGTAATTAGCCTCTAGATGTAGTCTAAACATTAGGATTAAAGATTTCTTAAAAATTAATGATCAATTTTATTATAGTCTAGATGGGCGGACTACATAATAACGTTTGTATAATATGCTAGATGCAACCCGCTTCCAGCAGGTCACTATGAAAATCTTTGAGGGAGGGTCCTTGTGTAACGGCTCAGAAGGAAATGAGGCAAAATCAAACGTTAATATTCACAAATAACTAATGTATTTCAATATGTAATGTCAATCAAAGTTCACAATTATAAACACAATTTGTCACTTCATACTTACACGGTACACCGATAGTTGTCCGGCGAAGGATGATCGAAAAGTGAGTTGACCATGCATTGTCGCCTTAGAAAACTAGTGGTGTCACTACTATGTCGATATCGCATATCGATAATGTCGAGCGACGGGTATCGACAAGGGTTGTACCACCTATTTGTATTTATATTAAATAAATGTGTTACACTTGGGAGGCTTATGTCCACCAGTAATACTGTTGTAACTAAAGACAAAAGTGATGATTAAAATGAGCTGATTCTGTGCTGTGCGATAAGCTTTCTTAAATGTCACAACAGTTGCTTGTGAAACTTGTGGTGTGCATGGTGATAGGCTCGTCCCAGGCTGTATCACATCATGAGAAATAACCTTGGCACTCTGAAGGTGCTTACTAATGACTGACGCGCCTACTCCCTCAGAGCCACAGGCGTGATTATATTAACTTTACGTTATAATTTAAGACCAATTGCAAAATATGACACAAAGATATGTAATTGTTTTATTAACTGAAGTGTAATAAAAATTAAAGAAATGCTTTTTATTTCAAAGGTGAAACCATTAAAAGTTTTGAAAACAAAGCTCATTGGAGATGGGATGTTACAACGGTATTCCACCTACGTTTTATCTTTGTTACGAGAGCACAACAAACTAATTGGTTTTGATTTAATTTACTTCGTCTAAAGCAATTAAGCGAGCAAGTAGCACATTTGCAATTTAGCTATTTACCACAAAGTGATTCATGTGTACGATTCATTACTTAGTTCATTTAGACCTTTTAAGTGCCTAGGTTTTGCGTAATATACTCGTATTTCTTAAATAAAGCTGTCTTACGGATCATGTTTCGTTTATTTCATAGAAAAATTCCAGGCATGCCGCGTGGAATAAGTTGCTCAGATGTCACGAAAACCACCGGTGTACTTTCGTAAGATATGCCTAAGTCTCGACATAGTTGGGCACTGATGTTGGGCAAATAGTTCTTTCTTTATGTCACGAAAGGCAGTATAGCCAGATTTATATAGAAGGACACCAAGGTAAATAAGGTATGCATGTTTCCTCACGGTCCTTTCCTTCACCGTTAAAGTGCGTGGTGATTGACTGTTAATACACACATAACTCCAAAAAGTCAGTGTTGTGTGGATTTGAACCCGCGACCACCGTGAACATGTTGGCAGTCATGTCTGGCCCGTTACCAACAGGCCACCACGCCCCAGGTTGTCCGTAGTCCGTACTATAAGTATAGTATCTTATAATTGAGTAAGAAACCTGTCTTTCGTACACAGTCAGGAAAGAAAAAGAAAACCCTCGAGCACAGCATTTAAAATATACACAAACCATTTTATTCCGCAAACAAATATTCCAGCATGCTTTGAGGCAACGTCATTCCACCCCAACAACAAAAATGAAATAAATACTCTGAAAGCTTTCGTGCACTTGGACCAGTAAATACATTAGCCTCGTAACAATATTTCTTTGTTTCACGTATTCCTAAACAGGAGTACACAATGAGGAGTATTGAAGTGGATTTGTTATCTGATTTTAGTCGGGAAGCACTCTCAACTCTTTGAGATAAGAGGGTCTTGTACAGCGTCTCAACATTGGCGAACAACATTTGGAACATAATTGTGGAATGAAATTACGGATACGATGGGTCGCTTCAAGTTTGTAGACATAAGTATGTAAAGTGTGATAACGTTGCATCGTCGGTAAACTTAGGGTATTGTTGGCTGAGTGGATAATTGTTATCTGGTGAGGGATATTGTTTAAATAGTTGACGTGATTAATACACTGCATCTTGTAATGCTTGCCGGGAACACGCTGTGTTGGTTTACACTTCACGCTTATTCAATAATTTGTTGCTGCTGTTATCGGTTAATATTTATTGTTTATAATAACTTGTGGTTTATTATTATTCTCCTATGTTGTAATGAGTCATTAAGACCCCAGTGAGTTCGCGGTAAGAGTACTGAAGCGAAAGACAATTTGAAACTTTACTAACGTGGTTTAATCAATACAACTTAATCTAAGACTAAATTAACATAAGAACTAAGTTTAACAAATGAGACTTATCACTAACGAGCCTAAGACCCTTCATACATATTATGTTTTGATGAATAAGGACTTCGTCCCGAGACTCGAACCTCGATCACTTGAAGCCTTTATTTTGGCCACCGCTTCCTTGCGGCGACGACACGGAAAAGAGGCGACCTAAGTATAATTTGCGTTCGTCCCTCGACCACTCGGACTTCTAATTTCCAGATAAGAAGCTTGCGCCTTTAAAGGGCACCAGTGCAATTAGATTGTGATGACGGTGACAAACAAGGGCGTTTCCACAGGCTGAGAACAAAACAAAAGTCATCAGCACACGCGGAACACTCTTGAGGATCGGAATCAACCGGCGGCCGTACTAAATAAATGTGCACACTCACCCCGTGGCCAAATGATTTTAACGCACTCCGGACTTTAACAAACAATATTTCACCACACGGCGTGATCTGATATCAAGCCTGCATCGCTCTCTTGCGGTTTCCAATTTAGGACTCGCAAAACACCAAAGTACTAATCACTGAGCACCACTCGACCGTTTTTAGTTTCCGCTTTCCTATAGTATTACTCTACTCTTTGGTTTCCGCCAATCTCGCTCTGTCGAATCACCTTCCTCTACCCTCCCATCCTATTTATCTCACATGTCACCGTTTTCGTTCAAATCTACAATCGTATATGGTTTAAACGTGCCTAGTGACGCCATCTACGTTGATTGATGCGCATTAAATTAAAAATCATTGCAATTTCACTAAATAAACGTGCCTTGTAACGCCATCTATGTTAATTATTGGAAGGTGATTAATCATCATCACAATGTTATAAACATTTTATTTCTCATTTGAGTTTGGTTTCTTTTCTTTGATGTATATTATTATTATTTTTTTTTTTATTTTGATCTTAGATGTGGTTGAAGAGATACCTACGTTTTATTTTTAAAAGTTCATAAAGAGAAAAAATAAAGAGTTCGTAAAATCAGACACGTGTATAAAATGTTGCTTCTAAGCCAATGAGAAGTTTATCATGCTTATAGCATAATGTGTACCAGACACATTGCTTTGACCAGTGATAAGATAATTTCTTCGGATTTCTATCGAATTTAGAAAATAATGGTCTCACAAAGATACAAAAACATCTGAATGTTATTTAGTACATACAAAATAGTAAATATACTCGAAATTTATATTACACTGTAGACACAATGCTAGTGAGACGTCGGCAGATTCTGATACAAATCATGGACATACCATACGGCTACCGGATGTCGCGCGCGTCGTGCCCAATTTTATATCTACCAACAAGCTCTATTTACTAGCATTCCTTAGTTATTATACACAGGGCAACAGAACACATGTAAAAACTTAACATAATATGAAGTATGTAATTAATATAAATAACTGTAGAAGTTGTTTAATAATACAGGCGTAGGGCGACAGCTAGTTTAAGATTTTTTTATAATATTAAATTTTTTGTTGTATTCCGACCTGTTCTGCCCTATTTGTTTAACTCTAAACGTAAATCCGATGTTATATTTATGAATCACGCTTTTAATCTACTTTAAATAATTTATTCACTCAAACTTCGGATCGTGAATAAATTATACGAGGCATGAAGCCAACAGTATATATTGAGTTATTATTAAATCATATGTAAAATACATCCTCCTCACATCGACCTGACTCAACACTTACTGTAACATAATCATACTCGTACCACACACGTTTTGTAACATAATCATACTCGAAAACAAAATTGTGCATCATTTAAACATTGACCGCATCATACGCGTGGCCTCCTGTTTCACACTCAGCGTCATTACCACAGATGCTGGCTAGAGAAGTTGCCTTGATGGTAAACGCAGTGGTAAGTCCGTTTAGTGAGCTTTGTCGCACTTGCCTCGTGAGTTGTGGATAGCCCGAGTTACGAATGCGGTTTTGTAAGCCGCTATGTACTTCGCTTCAACTATAATTGAAGGATCTCAACGTCTACCAAGCTTGACCTTTCAGTTTTGTTCTTATTAATAAATCTATTGCGATGTTTTGTTTCCTTCAAAATGTGTGGATTAATCTATGGATATGTTCTCTTTATAATAGTTCCTTAGATTTAAGTGAATGTTACACAGTGAAACTAATTTTTACGGTGGTCTGTGGTCACGGAGCGGACCACAAAAGCTGTAAAGTAATCGAAACTTTAAGAAGATAAAAAATGAAACCAAATCCGCGATAAAAATTTAGTATAATTTTAATGTTTTCTTGACTTGTATCCTGTATCCCTGAAGGGGTAATTAAAGTTGATAGTAGTGGTAGCCACATTTCGCCGAACTTATTCCCGTTCGAAAATAAGTCTGTCGCCACGCCGCGCCGTGTCGGATTCTCATTTCAGTCCGGGCAACACAATTGAAATTTTTTAAAGAAAATCTCATAGAAGAGAACAAAACCCAGGACGTCTCGGTCAACAGCCTATTCATGCCATGACTAACTACATCAATGAGGCAATCGTGCTTTCAACAAGCCATACTAACTAACAAACAATAAGAACTTCAAAGCATAATGCTGTAGGTATATTAACAATTAACCAAATCAATTCAAACACTTGAAAGTTGAAAGTACATTGGACAATTAGTGATTCCGTACGAAAAAAACAAAAAAAGGAAAACGACAAATTCTATTGGAATCCGATAATTATCGGCTATCGTAAATCAAACATAAATGATTTTATTTTCGTTTTCCCGTACAGTACGTTTGCGGGAACTCTGAAAGGCCCGCGCAGCCTCACTAAATGAAGATTTGTGGTCGGTAATAAAATACTTGTGTTGTGTGCTCTCTGTGTATTGTTATAATGAATAGAGAACAGTACAACGGTTTAATTGTTATATTTAGCTCGGCAAGTGAATTACGTTTCTTGTGTGTTGTTTATTGCTGGAATTTCTGGAGATGACGATGTTGCGATTACTCTTAGATATATAGCATCATTTGGTGTTAAGTCACAGTCGCTGTTAAGAAATAAGTAGATTTTCTTGCGTTTAGATACATTTAACATATAAGTCTTATGACATGGAATCATAAATATCGGAGAATTTAGAGTCAATTAACACTCATTCCCGAAACGAATACTTGTAAATCATACAGAAATTTGTCGAGGTACGGGATTGAACCAGTGGGGTAATTCTATGATCCGAAACGAAGTTCGAATGTTCGCACGTCGTACGTACAAGTGTACGAATGTGCCTAGGTACTCCACAAAATGTTCGAATCCTCTACCGTATTTCGTAACCATAGACTAAGTTGAGTGAATGATAAGTGTCATAGAGAATTGTATAGATTATTACAAGTGGAAAACATACAACTTACTTCGGTCGTCGAACGTTCGAACGTTCTAACTTCGTTTTGGATCTTAGAGTAACCCCCCAGGGGTATCTCTTTTCAAACGTGGTGACTTAATTAATTCCGCCACAAAGGCTATCAAAAACAAATTAGCTTATACGAAAACCTCTTCTTAGAAAACATCGGTACAATAGTATAAAATCATACTTTTATTATGTTCAATCACACATTTTATTACGAGAAACGATATTGCCTTCAGCCTTTTTGATATTTCCTCGATAGTCTGATTCCCTCTCAGGTAAAGTACGCTTGTCTGTGATATCCCCTTTGTGACAAGTACAGAATAGCTGTTGAGAAAATAATATCGATTTCACCTCGCTCAAATACATATGACATTGTAAGTACCTAATCGAAACTTTATTGGCAAAGGCGAATACTTCTAGCGATCATATTTAATGTATTTCATTAAACTATGCAGGTCCTCTTGGTTTCCATTAATTGGCAATAGTAGCAGTCATTAATTCGCAGAATATCTCATAGGTTAGAGTTGCAGAGGTAGTCATAAAAAATCAATGGAACCATTTGTAACGTTTTGAAACCAATCAGAGCGAACAGGCTAGCATAATTGGAGTTACTGACGAAATATAACCATATCTCGTATCTCCGGTGCATTGTTATACAGCACACAAGAAAATGACTTGGACACTATCAAACGATTATAGTTTAGTATGATCTTTAAATAAGGTGCGTTGGGGGAACACCATAATACAAGGATGGAAGGGGTATTACTGTAAACACTTATAAAATATAGTTGTTTACGTTCTTACCCCTTCCATCTTAGCATAGCGATGTAACCCCTACGCACTATATGTGATAATAAGTTAGTTAATAGTTTACTTACTGTTCTCCGTGTCTGGTGGCATTGATTATTGTCATACGCTAACAAAACAGGATATTGCGAGATAAAATCATTCGCTTTATTCGAAATAGTGTATTCAAACGGTTTAATCAAGCATTCCACGGAAATTAATAATATCAAATTTAGCACCGTTCTTATTCACGTTGAGTATTCATTTAGATGCACTATTTTGCTTATGAATGTTTTATAAATCGTTTTTAAATATAATTAAGTACCACTAGACGATAGACGAGACACGTCAAAAAAATAAAGTGCCCCCGTATTTTAAAAGCACACAGCAATATTACATCACTTACCAGGTATTTTATTAAAATATTGTAACTTCTGACGATTTGCTTTCGGTTTGACGACGAAACATTCATTTATTACTTTTAAACGTATGCGATAAGGCGTACTGCACTGTCACTGTCACGAAGCAAACTGATTCATGTGTGGTGCATGCACCGCAAGTAGGTGGCACACATTTTTTGTACTTATGTCTTATCTAGTGTAACATTGATATCGATGGTTACCACGCAATATGTTAACAACACCCTGATATGCAAGTTGTTCCACAGTTCAAAATATTTTGCAACTACAGCCTTCCTCGGACTATACTCCAATAACCAAAACGACTAAGTTATTGTCATCCATCAATCTAGATTCTATTTTCTGTCCCAATATGAACAAAATCTCTTGAAAGTCAACGCAAATATATTCCTTGAAATAATCCTTAATTTCTTCTACTAATGTAAAAGACGAAAAAACTTTATATATTTATCACACAGACGTCTTGGGATCTATTTCTCAATGTTACGCAAACAAAAGTGCAACAAAACTTTGAATACATCACGAAGCAGTGTTGGCAGCAAGTACGCTAACGATGTTGATTCAACATTATCCACAGCCATTTATTATTACTAGGCGATTTAGCAAGATCTATTCACTTTAATTGTGACCTTTTGGCTACTTACAATGAAAATGTATTCAACAGAAACGTCTAATTTATTTGTTAATTGTCCAAAAGCGGAGTAATTATTACAGATGAAAGGGGCCGCCTTCCATCAGCTTCTCGGTTAATTTAGTTTCATTAAAAACTGATTTGTTTTGCTAAATTACGCTTTTAATTTAGAAATATTTTATTTTAATTCTGTAAACTATATAAATACATTTTTATTTTTTACATGGTTTTATTCCACTCATTCAGGAGTTTTTAAGACAGTCTATCAAGTTGTACAGTTGTTGTTGTAGTTTAGTAAATTGTACTATAAATTAATTGTAAATTAAGTTTAAAGAAAAATTCAATTTATTAACTTTTAAGCATAATGTAGACAAAAGTTATGCTCAAAGATTAAAATACATTGATTTCAGTCCTTACTTCGTAAACGAAACACAGCAACAAAACAGTAGTATTATGAAACTAGAAGATGACGAGGCGAGTTTTCATTAGCCAGTTGTCAAGTGCACGTATTGCAAATTGCGAACATGATTGCTTTTTAAGTTGCACCATCAGAACGAGGACAAACGAGCCGTCGACAATCAAAAAGCTGATGTCATCCTTGTTTGAGCCAACAAGGGAGGGCGGAGTGCCGATGCAGCCACTCTGTCAGAGCTAGGACAGCCGCTGGCACAGATAGCCCATATAGTGAATGTTTGCGCTTTTAGTTGCAACAACACTCGAAAAACGCACAGTTAAATCAGATGGTGCGTTTCTTTCACTGTGTATATTCTGGAGACTTATCTGTGTTTTATACACTACAAGTATTTTTAGTTATTATAGTGTAAGTGAAAAATAAATTGCTGGTTCATGATCTATCACATAATTTATGGCCCATTTACGTCATAGTTTATTGAGGGCAGGGATGTCTCGGCAAACTTTTAATGGCTCCCCTACCGTTGCTTAAAGTTGGCAGATTGAATAGATTTTATTAAACTAGTGGTCAATCTAAGGTCAATTTAATTCCTTCTATACAATTTGTGACACAGTTGAGCGAGTGCTACCATTATAAAATAGGGAAAGCCCGATGAACGTTTTCTTTTAGACTTAAAGCTATTTTTGTTGCATATCGTAGAAGGATACCATAATGAATTTACTTGGGAACCTACGTTAGCACAGTAACATTGTGAACATAAATGCAAAAACAAAGCTAGTACTACGGAACAATCTTGATAAACTTCCGGATCAGATTGATGAATTTAGATCCTAGATATGCTCAAATAATGGAGATCTGTCTTTGTTCTCTTTTTCGGAAATTTATGTAGTTAAAGTTATATTTTTGTAAGTCTTAGTTTATAACGTATATTTTTATTTGTATATTATTATCGCTACAAAGCTGATTATGTTTTATAAGATACGGTGAATATAAGCAAACCGAAACTAGGAAAATATGAGTTTCTTTCTCAGCAGTATTTCATGTGTATCTTATGTTGTAGGCAGATGATAGCTGGATAACTAGTCTCCTTTTGTGAGTAGTTGGGTTTACCAAATAATCTCCAGTAAGATTCCACTAAAGCTTAATTTTATAAGTTTCTTAGCTACAAACATTAAATAATAACAATATCTTTTGTTTTTATTGTTTTACTCTGGTTCAACACAGCACCGTCCTATTGATAATGTACGTATTTATTATTCGCAATATCAACCAATGTCTAAAGTTATATTCCTGTATAACGCTTGTTGCGCCTTCTGCATGTTATTTCACGTTTGTGGCTTCACTTTCATAGATTTATCGAGGCAGGTGAGCCGTGATACGCGCGCGTGCAACATACTATTGTCGCAAGCCGTTCGTATACATTTCCCGTCTTTATTGCCTCGGGAATTGACACGTCACTAAACATTGTTTTATATTGAACGTGTTGAATGGGATATATTAGTTTAATGTTAAATGACACAGATAAATAATGACAACCTCCGTTGGTTTAGAAGGCATCTGTGATTCTAAAGAGCGTGATTTTGGTCGTTGCATTGAGACAACTGTTTGCGTGCTTTACAAATGTATTTTCGGGTTGGGATTTTTAAGATTATTCCTTATTCGTCAGCTCAGAAATTTAAAAAATATTTTGTAAATTAAGCTGTTTTGTTAATGGTCTGTAGACGCAATACTTTATACGAATTATAGTTTATTAAGATTTGCTATCACACAGAATACAAGTTATTTCCTTTTATTAATCCCTGTTTCACTTATTGAACTCAAAAGAAGAGAACACATACGTTCTCCTCTGCGCCTTCAATTGGAATCCTGTGAAATACATTCCAACAGGATATAAAAGGTCACTGCTCACTATTATCCGTCGGACAACAGAAGGTAGCTACTAGGTAATCCTGGCATCGAGAACTAAAGACTTCTCTCGGCACTCGGCACGCACGTGGTCGACGGGAACTCACAAACAAAGCCTGTTTGAAACTTTTAATTGCCATTCCGCTAGCTGTTGTCTGCAATGTAATACCGAACTGAATAAAGGAAAGTGAAATTTATTGTTCATCAATCTTCCGCGGCGCCATTATCCGCTGTTGTTGGTTGACGATGACTACCGATATTTTTGATGCCGCCGTGCGTAATGATGATATATCATGCGTGTATTGTTTTATTGATATGGGGTTTTAAAAGAAACAATAATTTACAGCGACTGCTACTGAACAACTAGCCAATACCTACGCAAACAATTTTACAAATAGATAGGTTAATAGTAGGCGTGCTAAGTGAGTGGTTCATTTTGATGCTATTTTTCGACATTTCAGTAAAAACTGTGATAAAATTAATAAATTAAAATAGTATATAGTTATAGTTTATATACAAAGAATAAATAAAGAGGCAAAATAATATTTTCTTTTTTCATCAGTCCCCAAATGATACGCGATTACTTCACTGACGTATTGAATAGACAGTTTTATTTGTCCGTAATCACGGCGATATTAAGTTAGGATTTTGTTGAGGTAAAAGAATTTTTATATGAACCAAAACAACAATAACGCTGACGACACGTGCTCGGAATAACCGTTGGGGTGACAATGAAAATGTGTACAAACAAAATTTATCACTAACATTGTTGGAAAACAATTAACAAGTTTCGTTTGATATTTATTGTGTTTCAACTAACGACAAAGGGAAATGAGAGTAACTTTTACGCATGCATTAGGGCACAGGGTGGCTGAGTGTATTGTAACTTTTACTTCCTGTTGCGAGCGTTCCAGTTTTGAGTCTTTTAATACTTTTGTTAACATACATACATAAACTCACGCCTTTATCTCAGAAGGGGTAGGCAGAGGCGCCACCAGGTCACCCACATTTTGCCTTGTATGTTCCGTCTCACGATGTGATAGGGAACGAGCCTATCGCCATATCGGCATGCATTAACTTTTGTTAATGTTTTCATAATTGCTTGCGAAAGTATTTTTCTGTAGCGTAAAGTTATATGTATATGCTTACATAATAGTAAGATTGTGTTCACAAAGTCTTACCGATCTCCGATTTCGGTAGGTACCTCAGAAACATTGAGACGACAAGTTCACTGGCCTTAAAATTTAAATCCGTAACCTCTGACCTAAAGGTAAATATTCATTCTCGATGGCTGTCACTGAAAGTAGATGTGGGCTGGAGGCCTGTGAGTCAACACAAAATTTGTATTTTTTTTTATTTAAGATAAAACAAGCGTTAATATTTGTACTTGGACGGTCTGTGATCTACGAATATATTTTGTTAATGTAGGTATTTGCGATACGGGTCGGTCTCTACAAAATATCTCATTTCAGACTATTATTTTATCTTTAACTTTGTTAGTACCTACTGTTGCTTTTTATGCTTGTATGTCTTAAAATTTGTTTTCTTTATTTAAAATCAATAAGAATACATTTTAATTCTTATCATTCTTATCGACAAGTAGCCATAGTAAGTACAAGTATCACATCAATATCAGAGCCGTGTGAAAATCAAATGCATAAGGTACCACTTTGATGCCTGCCAAAGCCCACTTTACTCCTAATTTCTATCGAATTACTAACACATTCACTGAGCGCGTATGAACGAATTAATGTAACAAACGCAGCATATTAATTTGGCTCCATGATAAACTTGCAAATCGTTAATTCTCACTATCGGCGGTCAAAACATTTCATTTACAATTAAGTTGCGGCATAATTACCGTGTTTAGCAGAGCCCGGGCAGCTTTTAATTGAGTTACAGATTCATTTAATCGGAACGGTTTCAGTATAATTATTTTGCCCGGAGACAATAAACAAGGCGCGATGGCCTATAAAACTTCTTTTGTTCGTGTAACACGAGTTAAGAGAGATGTAATTGAATCGAACCACTCAGGGGCCGCGTGCCTGCTAAATCAATTACCCACCGCATTTACTGATGTTGTTACATGCTTTGACAGGCCGGCAGGTATGCACTGGGAGTCGAGTGGAGCCGTGTGGAGCCAAGTGCGACGGCACCTCGCGGAGCGCACCTAACGCAATTTAATCGAAGGCAGCTTTGTCCCTTTTCAGCGAAATGAAGGTAATTTGATTGCTACGTGTACTTAAGGTTAAAATGTGATTGCTCCATTTAGCGTGCGTGTTCGATGTTTCCATATCAGTGGGTTGGCGAGACGGGATTTCTATGGATTGTGTTCGAATTTGTACGGGTTTGGACTTTGAAGGAATAGTTATGTATAATTACCAGGAAGGACGTTTTATTTTAACAGCCTTTATGTCGCGGATGATATTTTGTTTAGACAATTAAACAGAATGCCCACAAGTTCGATTTAAGTAATGAACTTAGAATTTTAGTGTATTAGCTAATAGCCAATTCATTTCAGTACACCACGTTTCTAACTTCTGCACTACAATAAAGTGATCCCAGAAAAATCTAAGTTCAATATCAGAAATAGAAGTATCAGTGCAATTTGGCAGTCGCAATCAGAATAACAATAAACGCGTGATAAATTGTAAGCGTTCGCACGGAGCATCAATAAAATTGAGCGCGGGCGAATGGCGGAAGTCTCCTTTGGCTACAAATTCTTCAAAGTGTTCGTACAAATTTGTGATATTTTGAACATTTCAAAGTATACCGATACCCAGTACCTGGACCTACATTGCGCTAATGCTGATCATCTGTTTATTTGTAATTGATTCTTTTTAAACGGAATTACGGTGACTTGTTTTGGAGTCAAATTATTTAGATTTTTAGTCCTACTAATGATCACTACGTAATTTTAGCACAGTTTTGTGTAAAGTTTTTACATTAATTTATATTTTTTACTACGTTGAAAAGATCAGGATTCAATATCAAAGGAGCAAACGATAATAACATTTTTTATCCAACTTTACTAAAAGTTCCATTCTTAATAAAATTCTTCTTTGTAGGAAAATTAAGTGTGGATTTTATCTTTTGCAAAATATTCAAGCGCCCTCTATTGATATCCTCTCGTATTAGATCTTTAAAGTAAGGTACTTTTAGCATAATATCCTTTGTTAAATAATGGAATAATCATGGATCTTCAACGGTAAAGAGGGCTTATATTATCATCCGGCATACATGAACTATAGATACCTAGAGTATTTATAATATAGATTATAGAGGGAGCGATGGTACTTCAAAATCGTTGATAAAAATGGCGGTGCCGGGCCACCTTTTCTGCCCTCCTATTGGCTGACAATTGTTAGGTTGTCCAACATGTGCGAAATATTTGAAACAGAAACATTATTAAATTGTTTAGGCCTATTGAATTTCACTTAAATTGTTTTAGGCGGCTAGTTACTAAATATATACTTAAGTAAAACTTCACTTCATGTCAGTCATTAGACACCAGCGATAGATTCGACCCTGATGTATAATATTCGGATTATAGTGAGCGGCTATGTAGATATGTATAACCATATTATGTGCTATTTTATGACATTTCAGTGTGCACAATAGTTATATGAGTGCTATAAGTCTTGACGTTACGTCGAAATGAGCAATAAAGTGGAAATGGAGGGAGGTTTGATAGCTATGTCAGTAGAAGCCACCTGTTAGGTTGGTTTTCTGTCGTGCGTCGGCACTTAGGCTATCCGCTATAGTAATAAAATGGCAATTAGGAACAGATGTTTTCTGAATCAATCTTCTGATTTGTGATTCTTTTTGGTTTCGTTATATCGATCATTTCGGGTGTTCAACAAGATAAAAAAGATTTTAATAATTACAAGAAACTGATGATATTCAGATTACCAAATTAGTTTCTTTAAAACTGTAATGCACTCTGTGTTTCAACAAATGTATGCTTTATAAAATACCAAAAGATTTTCGGAGTTATGTGTCTATTGATAGTTAATCAACATGCGCTATTACGGTAAAGGAAAACATCGTGAGGAAAACTGCATACCATAGCGATTTGTAAAAAAATCTATGGTATGTCTTTACTGTGATATTCGCCAACCCGCACTAAGCCAACGTGGTGGACTTTCTGACCTATCCCTCTTTATCGTAATTTATTATAACCGCAAATAAATCAGTTGATTCGAAATGGAAAATAGAAATAGAAACTAAATATTTCCGCGGTATTTTGTTCGACTCTTTTAATGAAATATATCTTCAAAGAAAAATTTAAATCTTCTCGAGCCAACCTTTAATCTTATTGGAGCTTAAGAGCTTGCATCGCATTATGGCGAGTCCCGGCCGGCTCCGATTATAAACAATATCGGCTAATTTGTATTAAGGATATAAAGGAATCACATACATTTATTAGTTGCGGTAATTGGAATATTCTATTGTTTTTGTCGCCGGCTTAAGGTTTGTTTGTATAAATAATAAGATGTGTTTTCTTTGTTACATAGAAAAACGGTTTTATTGCTTATAAACAATAAATAGTACGTATAAAATTCTTGTTATGTTTACTTATGACAATAAAGAATTTTCCAAATCTTTGATATACATAATTAATATACATCGTATTATCAACTTAGGTTATTATTTAAAAAAAAGTGTTTGTAATTTATATCACCGCCTAAAAATACATTAAATTTCGCACACTAAATCAATGTATGTATTTTTATTTAATTAAATAATAATAAACATACATACATAAACTCACGCCTTTATCCCCGGAGGGGTGGGCACAGGCGCCACCAGAACACCCACATTTCGCCTTGTATGTTCCGTCCTACGATGTGGTAGGGGGCAAGCCTATCGCCATATCGGGCATAAATTCCTGACTCCGGACTGATAATGAATAGAAAAATCAAATCAGTTTGCCCGACTTGGGACTCGAACCCGAGACCTCAGCCTTGTAACCGTACCGTAATACAATTACGCCACTGAGGCAGTAGTTAATTAAACTTAATTATGTAAGCACTTAACATTATGATAATTTCATCAAACATTTTAGTGTTACTAAAACAAGCAAACTATTTTGTGAACGAAACTACTTTGAGCAATATAAACCGGTTGTTGAATCTCCTCAATTCTTTTCTAATATCCAATCCGGACGTAGTTGCTCCTCTAAAGTTGCGCAGCGTTTAAGATATTAAAATAAAGTTATGAAACCGAATCCACTTTAATTTTACTGTGCTTCACCGGAATTCTATTATACTGTCAAAGACATTAGAGGGTGAGTGCTCAAGTTTCACAGGGGCTTTGATTATTAACGTAATGTAATAAAATTAATGTTTATATTACGGATTTTAATTGAATCAAAGTATAAAAAAATATATATTGACTTTCATTACGGACGGTTTGGTTTTAGTTTGGAAATAAGAAAAATATGCATTTGTTGAATGCAACACGATTTAAAAAGCACGTTGATGGAGAAATATTTTTAAATGATTGCTTTTTTATATTTTCCTCTATATATTTTTGTTTTTATATGCCCGTATATTAATAAAAAATGATATATTCAAGAGATACCTACTTAAACTCACGCCTTTTCACAGATGGGGTAGGCAGAAGCGCCACCAGGATACCCACATTTCCCCTTTTATGTTCCGTCCCATGATGTGATAGGGGGCGACCCTATCGCTATGTCATACACAAATTCCTGACTCCCGGGATTCGCAAACGTACCGTAGTACAACTACGCCACCGAGGCAGTCAAGAGATACTTTAAAAAAAATGAATTTAACATGTTACGATAGTCGACATGTAATTACAAAAAGATTAGACGGGATCCGAAGGAAATGAGTAAGTAGCGTGTTAATTAAGGTTAAAAACGGCCTGCCAACGCGGAGGCTCTGGGTTCAAACGCCAGGCACATGCAAATCATTTTCGGACACTGAAGTTATCCGTAACTTTAGTGTCCGAATCTTTAGTCAGTTATCCTTGATTTTACGGCAATGGAAGAATGCTAAGGTTTTATGTTCAACTAATTGATAATTGAAATGTATACATAAATAACCTCACACTTATATCGTCAAAGGCAAAGGTAAGACGAAAGTCACTCACAATTTGCCGATTTCATTGCCGGTTTTCAATTTGTCGGCGAAGGAAAACATCGTGAGGAAACCTGCATACCGTAGCGATTTCAAAGAATTTCTACGGTATGTAAGTCCGCCAACCCGCACTAGGCCAGCGTGGTGGACTATATGGCCTAACCACTTTCAATCGATTCTCTCGATTGCAGAGTAGGCCCGTGCCCAGCAGTGGGACGTATATGGGCTGATATAGATAGATAGATAGATTATCGTCTCAAACGAGATAATCAGCAACCGTATCGCCATGCAGGGCACAAATTCCTTTCAAAAACCATTCACACATATTTTTTTTTCAGATATACACATAAGGGGGTTTGCTCAACCTGGACAATCACCATTTATTCCAAGCAGCCAGTAGGCAAACGCTATACGTATGCAAAGGGAAAACGTCACGTGACATCAATCGATCACTCAATAAGCACCGTAGCTTATAGTGCAGCCTGTCGACTAACAAACGAGACATTGATGACCGATTGATATCACCGGGGGCGGAACATGACATGAGAGTTCAGTTCCACGTAATGTACTAATGTGTCTTCAATGGCCGTGAGGAGAATATCAATACCAGATATGGTTTAATTTGAAGATATTTGAATGTATAGTGTTGTGTGAAATACATAGTTTTTCTAAAATTATGACGTACACTGCTTTATTTTTAAACACGCAATGGTACGTAAGGGTTTAAAATACTATTTTTGCAAAATCTAGGTATTTAGCCAGCAAACACGATGATTTTTGAAATACTGTAATAAAAAAATTCGCAATTGTACGGTATAATATAGTTATTATGTTAACTTGACATGTATGTAGGCGTCACAGTAAAGTTTTATCCAGTATACCACAATTTAAAACACATGCGAAACGAGTTGTAACAATAGTAATTGAAACTCTTGATAAACACTCGTTGAAATTAACTTTGTGTGTAAGCACAATGTTGTGTTTTAATGACTTATATTTTACAAGTACATTTCTTGTTTTACGAGGGTTCTGTTGAAGGATAACGTGACGCCGGGAAACGGGGTTGCCAACTTCGAACATAAACATTACGATTCCTCATACCGACTGCACTCAAAGTTATTGTTGCAAGTTACGGCCAAAGATCGGATCACCGTTACAGAACCGAGTCATAATAGACAGACTTCAGGTGCATTGCGGAAATATTTCGAAACTTGAAACGTTGATGGTGACCGAGTTACGATAAGGACTAATCTGTGGTATTGCAAGGGATTTGTATTGTATGAATTAAATTGGTTTTTAAAAAAAGATAATTTTAGTCATAATGAAATTAATGTTGATTATTTGCCAGTTTCTCTATGAACTATGTGCTTCCTAATCTTCGATCAACAGTTGTATTGTTAGTCGAAGTTCCTAAGATTAAAAAATGCTATAAATTGGATCGTTTTGATGAATCTATCCTTCGCACTATAAACTAAGAAAAACCCGTAATATAAACATTATTGATTAATATGTGATAATAATATTGATTAAATCTATGTCTAGACTTTGACGTTTTATATTAATTGGCATAGCATCGTTATACGGTACGCGGGTCATGTGATGGGGTGTGATAATTTCCCTACATGAACATATAATCGGAGTAATTATATGTAAGACTTATCGGTCAATGGGTTCTCTATACTTGAACTTGTGTACTTAATATAATCATTATTTTTTTAGTTATTCTATTAAGGTTGAAGATTGCTTTCCTTTAAGCCCAATGCTATCATTTTCTTCATGATCTCATCCCAACCTTATGTATACAAAGGGTCGATAATATGTTTTGTGGAGAAGTATAATTTAATAAGAAACATAAAGAGAAAGGTTTCATTCAATAATTACAAATAAAACTTATTAGACAAAAAACAATTAAATACCCTCTTAGGGCGAAACTTTGGAGGCGTCGAACTGATACCCTTACTTCTGTAACTACAAATAAATTGGATTAATCCATCACCAGTGAGTAACTTTACCCTTCACGAGTGCAAGAAACTTATTACCTACAGCTTAAATATTTTTTGCTTAATTATAAATATAATTTATAAATACTTTCACCAATCACATGTGATCCTGACATCAGAATTAGATTTGAATCGTATATTGTGTGTATTTGAAAATACAAGATATTTTTTAGTTTATCGCAAATGGTTGAAATAATTTGTACAGCTTTTATTGCGGATTTTGTTTATTTTTTTATTTACCGACACTTCGATTACTTTTCAGCTTTCGTGGTCACGGGGCGGATTGAGGCGGTAAAGATAGTAAAAATTAGTTTTATTTACAAGTAAAAAGTACAAGATACTAAAAATAGTACAAGACTTTTTAGTCTTACAATAGCTAGACTGGAAACAAATATATGCGAGTCATACGAACATTTCCTCAATGTGATAATCGAACTCGCTGCTGTCGTTCACTGCCGGATTCAACCCCCCAATCGACAAACAAACCGGCGCCACGGAGGCTGTCCAATTATACATTAATTAAGTCGCTCATTTGTTCTACTATATAACAAGTAGGACAGTTTTATACAGGCTGTTCGTTAGCTACTAAGGGTGCTCGTACACTAGTCGAGAGTTGGCCCTTTGATGTTCGTCGTTGAGAGTCAACCGAGCGACACGCCCTTGGCCTCATTATGTCAAGACGACTTCTTAACCTATATCAATTGCGAGCGAAATGGGAAATTAAAATAATCACCGCTGATTATACTCTTTTGGGCACGAATGGGTATAATTTGATTCAATTGTTTCAATTTCATTGTTGATACTGGAGCAAATAGTTTGAAATGGAAAATTAAATGTATGGACTGCTGTAAAAGTTCGCCTTTATGAAAAAGCAGTTTGAAAGTTTGACTCAATTAATTTAGTAATTATTTGAAATGTTGGACATTGTACTAATTGTTAATATGTTTTACGTAATATTTTTCCACTTTACAAAGAGATAAATTATTAGCTAAACAGACAAAACTTTCATTGAGACTTTTCTATATCGAAACATCTTTTAACAGTAATTGCTGGGCAAAAGTTAAAGGTCTTTAAAAATATACATTTGAGAAGTACAAAATGATATATACAATATACATAATTCCGATCGCGTCGTGAATACTCCGTCACGCGGTGTAGTAGTCAAAAGAAAGTTAAATTGAATTGGAAGGCAAACAGAAGTTTTTATTGTTATAAATAAACAGACGAGTGACTCCGCGCCACCCCCAGATCAATATTTGAACGTCTAAATTAACTAGAGATTGGTGTCCGCTGTGACAGTTGGGGATAACTTTCACAGACAAACAATATAATTCACTTTCACGGGATTTATCGGTGGAAGTGGCGCGGGAGGCGGCGTGTTAGGTGCTCGTAAATATACGATTCATGGTTTTGTCCGCGTCGATCGTTCGGAATTATTCATTCCCTGCACTCCACCACAAATCATTTGGATTTCACTTAGTCTTCTTTCAGAATCCGTTGGGATTCCTGGTTTGCGCTAATTTTACAAAGGGTTATTTTTTAAATTTATTATTTATTCGTAATTTTTGAGATAAGGCCATAAGGCTCTTTGAGTATTTTGAAATATAATACTGACAATTTTTGTAAGCGGCTCAGTTTTGAGTGTTTACCAGTAGCAACGCAACATCAAATTTTTATTTGGGCGAGATAATACATTTAGGTAATTACTATGAAACGACTTTTGTTCCCTACCTGTAAATATATTTAATAAAAAACTACGCAAAGGGTCGAGTCGAGGCCCTGGGCGGTCGCCCACGTTCGCCCACTTCTAACGCCGCCTCCAGTGATTACCGCCGCCCATAAACACACAGACTTGAAAATCGTATGTGCTTTCCTGGCATTTTGAAATGAATTGAGAAAGAAAGAGAGAAAATAATTAAGTAAAAGTAATTGGATTTTTGGTAATGTTACCAAATGAAAAGCCATTGCAAAACTGTTGGTTTGAGTTGTTATTCAATGAGATAGTTGTACCACCGTAGCTGGGATCTAAACGGATAGCAGATAAAAAATCAAGTTAAAACACATAGCTATATGCCGAAAATGTAAGAGGAGCACCTTTGGTAATACAATAAGTTTATGTTGCAAAGGTTCGTAAGCATCTAAAGTATTCGCACATGTGTTTAAAATTAATTTGGTTTAAAGTTATATTCAGTTTTAATTTCGTAGTAAGGTACATCCCATTTGTAGCATGTTAACTTAGTGCAGATAGAGTATCGATAAGGGACCGACTATTATTTTTTATTTCTCGCCATTCGGCACAATTACGCTCGCCTGATTTTTTTTATTCTTGAACAATAACATCTCCGAACCGAAAATGAATTTCGAATGAAATTTTAATAAACTCACAAGAGCGGTGGATTTTTTCAATCCGTACACTATGTAGGTGGGTGTATTTGCAAACGAACGGGCGGAGCTAACAATTTTTATTTTTATAGGTGAACGACCCAGGATATTGCAGACGCTTCTAATTTCCGCCGACTCGCCTCGCCTGCTCCGTGGAGTTATTACCTGCGTATTTTACAGTAAATATTTTCTTAGACGTTACTGAAGTCTTGTTATAAAAACCTAACTAGCGACGGTTACAAGAGCGCCGGCTTAATGGGCCGCTGCGTGCAAATAGCCTCGAAATTCCACTTCAGATTAAGAAGGTATATTTTTTTAAGTCTTCATAAAAGTTAAGTAGGTTATAGTGCGGAATTAAAAGTGTATAAATGTGGTGTTGCATAGATTTTTGCTTTGCTTTTTTGTGTCAGCGGAAATGCAGTTGTGGAATAACAGTTTAGCTTCACTTATTTAATCAGAAGCGTGTTTATTTAAAGAGGGTCATATGATTTGGTCTTTCGGGGTATTTTTGTTGTTATAATAATATAAGTACTTATTAATGTTGTAAAGTAATCAAAACGTCGGGAAGTTACAAAATGTAAAAATTAAACCAAATCGCGATAAAATCCTTAAAAAATATTTTTATTTCAATGTGTAACATTCGCGCAAATCTAAGAAACCATTATACATATTAATGATTAATTAATCATTTTGTAGATGCAAAGTGTTCACTAAATTGTACTGGTGGTGGAATATTCTAAACGGCCTGGGTAACAACAACCAACAGCAAAGTTATACAAAGCGCCATAATGAGCCAGAGAAAGGTGTCATATTTGTGTAACTGCCTGTGCATATCTGGGTCCAAAGGGGCCTTCGTAAGGGTGGATATTTCATCTGAACTGTTCGAACCTACTGCCACCATGCTAGTACTTTGTTGTTTAAGTCTTAGTACAGTAAAATACTTAATAATATAGTATAAGGAAGTATTTCCAACCTTATTGCGCGTTATTATGACCCTGTTGTGTGAATTTTGAATAGTAGCGCCGCGCCACTTTCATCACAGGGTCGTAAAACCCGGCTATAAAATAAAGATATCAGCGTTATATTGAATCAAAGAATCAGTGTCCTTACTGTTATAACATTTGGCAAACCGCTACTCTGTGGCACTACCTTCGGATGCACTGTAAGAAAATATTCATTTTTTAGGCCAGCGTAATCACGGCGATAGTGAGAATCCTAGACAGTATAGTTGCTGCCTTGAGTATAATTAGTTTGATGTCTACTTGTGTAAATAAACATTCGTATCACCTTAAAAAGTTCTATAGTTGATGTAGAATTTTTCAGAGATGATGATCACAAGCTATGTTTATCAGCGTGATAATTATAAATACACCCAACGGTCATAATATGCAGATTAATCTCTTTGAAAATATCTCTGGCTTCATCCATGCATGCCAACTCATAAACTGATCCACTCAAACGATTGTATGAAGCCTTAATTGGCTACCCAACTTTTGTTTCAAAGAAGCTTGAAGATTCCGAACTTTCCAAAAGTTCGCATATCTCGTAATCACACGTTGTGCGTACGAGGAACTGCACTTTGCCATATTGTTGTTGAGGGTTGTCAACCTCGGGTTCGATGTCCCCCGGGTCCCACCGTGCCCCTGTTGAGTGCCTTACGCCTTTTAAAAGGATAGATACACTGTGATAAGTAAAGAGTTTCTTTATCCCGAAATAAAATAAATTAAATTAATCTTTTTTGTTTGCGGATAGAATGTCATGTATAAGAGAAGCAATTTATTGTATTTGGATTTTTAAAATAAGTTAATTAAAATAGTAAGCTGAGGGTATAGGTTCGATTCCCGATTCGATCAGTTCATATTGTGTCAGTTTTTCGGTTGTGAAAAATTGTGTGGGATTGTAATTTATATGGCGGTATAGCGATAGGTTCACCCTCTGCCATTTGATTCAACAGAACTTAGTTCGGCGAATTTTTGGGTGGCACTAGCGCCAACTGACCCTATGCCTCAGCTTATGTACATATTATGTATCTATTTAGACAATTTTGGACATGGTTACAAAATATAGGTAACAGAATGGTGTAATAACTAAGATGTCGGCTTTTTGCGACTAAGGGTGCAAGTCTGAAAGCTACAAATTAATATGTAATGAGATGAAAGTATTGGCTACTCTTATTAAAATATAATTCAAAGAGACCCAAAAATATTTTTGTACAAAACAATACAAGGATATATAAAGTTTCACTTGAGTGTTTAAGATTGTAAGTTTCTTGTGACACGTGTTCCTTGTGGAGCGTCTGCATCATTACAAAACCACAGCGTTTTAAAAGTAACAAGGCACTTGTACTGAAATTTCAGCACTGAATATACGGTGATGCTTACATTTTTTGGCTTAAAAATGTGCCATGACAATATCGGAATTTCTTTAAGATATCCTATTTTTATCACTTTTTTTACTCGTTAAATATTGTCGAAAGGTTTTCAAGTTATTTGGAGTGTTAAAATTGGCTTTAAGTCAAGTATTTGTTTGTATAAATTAATAGCAACAAGATGAAATTAATTTAAATTACTTTAGTACTCTTGATTTATTATCTTATTTAATTATACGTGCTGTATCTCGAGACTTTTAATGGTCCCGGGAAGTGCAACAATTATAAAAATCACTATTAAAATATTTTGTTTTATAAAATATATAAAGAAGAAACAAGCAGTGTTCAAGTGTAGTGATTTACCGCGTGTGAGTGCATCACTGCCCTAAAAAGACACCATAATAGCATTATCCGTAACCTACGCTTTTATGTTAACGGTCTATATTATTAAAATTTGAAAAATATTCTCTTTCAAAGCATTTACCTCAGTTTAATATAATTTTTCCAGTAAGTATGAAAACAAATGCTATTAGCAGCGTGAGTGATGAAGTTAGGGATTGTAATACGTAAAAGCGTACAGTGACTGCCCACGGACGCTTCAAGTGTGCGGTAATTGTTTTCGAAACTTAAATGGAAAGAAAGAATGAAAAATGAACTAAAAGCCAAGGTAATGGCCCATTTTTACATACTTTATGTAATGGGATTAAGCTCTTTTCAGTTCTTGCTGATGTGCCACTACAACTTTACCTTTACACATATGGGAATTATCTGATCCTCAAAATATTGCATGCGGATAAAAATTATAAAACTTCTGCCTTTGCCAATTTTCTCATATAATATCTGCCTACGATAGCGCATACCGTGACTGGGGTATGAACGAATCAAGCATAAAATATTATTTTTGCGAATTAATATGGAATGTTACTAGTTGGCGACGGAATGTTTTGTTGGGTAACGTTCATACAAACAACACTTTTCTGTCTGAAACGTTCATATTGCTGTCATGGTACGGTATGCTACGTTGCAGAAGACAGAGACATTTTTATTGCGATAAATGGCCATACGAGCATGCCATTTGCCTGATGGTAAGCGATATAACCGCTCATGGAAAGTAGCAATACCAAAAAACATCATGAACTACAAAGCAATGTTTGACATTCCACGGCGCTCGCTATCCTGAGCCATAAGATGTTAAGTCACATCATATCCAGTAGTCAGTAGTCACTCTGGCTAAAATGTCCTTCAAACCGGAACACAACATTATTCGCATTATGCACGTTAACACTAATGTTTTGCGGGAGAAATAGACATTGCGGTGGTACCTACCCAGGCGGCCTCTTACATATGAGAGACATACCACCAGAAAACCAGACTTTTAAAGTAAAATTAAGTTGATATGTTACACCATACATTTAATGCAAGCATACCTCAAGCATGTTGAATGCTGAATTAATCTTATGATATCATCACTATTAACTGATCTCAATTGTATTAAAGGTTCGCATTTCTGGGAATCCATTCAATTCTGAGTCAATTATGTTATGCGAAACAAATGCCTCGCACAAAGCGAATTACTTGAACCGTGAATCAAAGCTTAGAACCCTTATTCAAAGCTCACGTTGGTTAAGACTAGACTTATTCGATTACACATTATACTAATAATCTTCACTAATAAATTAGCGTATGTGTTATTAAACACGTTTCAGCTAAGACAAGACATGTGATTATTTGTAGAATAAGATCAAGGCGTATGCTCTGTCTCTTTACAGCTAATAGGAATTACTTTTAGTAGTCATGAACATAGATTTTACATAAGTATGGCAAATAGACGACACTGCACTTAATACTAAGTGCAAAGTTGTTTAAATGGGTTTTCGACTCCTAAAACATGTTTATCCCTCGATTGACAATTAAACCCTTTATTTTAGCTATTGCTACGAGCTATCAATATACAAACTAATGGAAACTTTATATATAGACAGTTTTACAACCTATTTTAGTTGTTGAATGTTTTGTCCTTTTCGAACGACTTTAGAATTCAGTTTGAGCGAAGAAGACAAAACATTCGATAACTAAAATAGGTTTTAAAACTGTCTGTGAAAGGCCGTTTATCATTAACTAATATTGGAAAATCCGTAATAGTAACTCACGCAAGTTATCGCGTTACGGGTTCAGCCTGTTACCCTGCATATATCTGGTTTCGAATAAGCGATAACCATCATCATAGCTAACCATCATTCGATTGGATGCTTTATTTGGATTTAACTGCACTTACCACGAAGACTAACCATCATCAATCATGTGCGTTAAAGTAATTCGTCAAGTATAAAAATGTCTTTAAAATATGTCACAACGATATTGTACCGAACGAATATCTTGATAAAAATTTGTTAACATTGGCTTGAGATGTTCGACGTTGCAAGGGGATAGAAAAATACATTATAATATTCCACGTGAAGCATGTTACGGGTAAAATCTAATACTTTACTAGATGCAGTTCAGTGAACACAGGCGACATCTTCTTTTTAATAATGAAATATAAATATTCTCGCACTTCCTGTTTGCTCGAAGCGTGCATAGCTAACAACTTCGTAGTTTTGAAATACTCAATATTTTTAAGTTTGTTCTGCTTTTAGGCTTTCTATATATTTTTGTTTATGTTAGAATTTTTATGAAGTTAATATAAAAGTTGTGTATTATACATGCATTTGTCAGGATTAACATTATAAAGGGTAAATTTTTCAAGCAAATGTGGATGTCGACATCCGAAAGTATGAGGAATGGCGAAAAATGCTGAAATGAGTTCCGAGCCCGATTTAGACGAAAACTAAAGCTGAATACTTAGATTTTTGATAAATCAGTTTTTCTAGCCAAGAATCGAACCTGACGATTTCGAAAAAAAAAACACTATACCATATTCTCTGCTGACAGTATTCGTATCGTCCCGGAGAGCGGCCGCCGGTCACGAGAGTGAAAACTCCCGTCAAAATGACACAAACGATTGGGTCGCGTTTTATTCGCCAGATTCAAAAAAACCGGCATAATTGTTTCAACTAGGAAAATAAAGCTATTTCTCATCAGTCTATATTCTGCCTGGAAATTACTACAGTTACTGCATTGTAGACCTTTTCTCATACCAGAATAAAATGAAAATTTCCTGTGATCCATGAATGAACTTAGTGTATCAAATATGCAGTCAGCCTATTGATCCGTCTATATATATGTCCCACCGGGAACAGAACTCCCACCACTAAACGTGAGAGATTTGAGCTTTATGCACCACCCTGACGGTGAACTATTTTATAGGTTCTTGTGTGCGTGTGCGAGGTGGCCTGTTGGTAACGGACCAGACGCGGCTGCCTACATGTTCACGATGGTCGCGGGTTCAAATCACACACACCTCTGACTTTTCGGAGTTATGTGTATTGATAGTCAACCACCACGCACTATAATGGCGGAGGAAAACATCATGAGGAAACCTGCATACCATAGCGATTTGTAAGAATTTCTATGGTATATAAAGTCCGGCAACCCGCGTTATGTAACGTAACCACTTTCAATCGTTCCTTCGATTTTAAAATAGGCCCGTGCCCTGCAATGGGACGTATATGGGCTGATACAATACAAAAAACGTTCTAGCGTAACACTATTATAAAAGCTATATGTTTGTGATCTGATCTAATTAGTTGCATACGAGTAGTACATAAAAATAGAGACCAACTATTTCAAATGAAATAGAAATTCGCAGTAATTTAATTTAGATTCTCTGAACATCTAATACGTGCGATTTAGTTAATATTTATGGTCTCCTCGTATCATACTCCAGCAATATCAATAAAGCTCATGTTTAGCGAAACTGAATTACATTATTGAAATAATTATAATAACTGGAAAGGTTCTCGCTCTTCTTAGGTTAGTGAAACTTACAGAAAATTGTGTGAAAATCTAAGATGCTAAAGGTGATTTTCCAGTTCGATCAAAAAATAATAACGGCATTTCGAATTGAATTTCCACGGAGATTAATTTATAAATTTTATTGTTGAAATGGAATTAATCAATGAGACTCGCTGCCGCGCTTCACTTGGGATTATAGAGAGAATTTTAAAAAGTAGTTTTGCAAATTGCACTGAAATTATAATGGATTGTATTGGAAGCGAATTTATTTTCAAATATTTTTCTTTTAAAAGATGCTTCCATCTTTTAAAATCTGTGTGAAAATTTTTACTTTTATTATAAGTTTGAAACGATTTTGTGATTTATTTGAACGAACAAGTCTAGTTTTTATATACAAATCTACATCAAACCTCCTACGGGAGGCAAAATTAATTAATTAAAATATTTAAAGACACCATACTAATTAACTAATAAATTAGTTGAAGAACTACGAGTTGTTAAAAAATAAAGGTATTGAATTTTCCGAGTAAAATTATTTATGAACACAGACGGAAGTTTGCAAGCTTTTTGTTTTAAATTGGTGTAGTCGTCAGTCTTAGACGCTTTACAGCTCTAGCCGAGGTAGATTTGAGAACTTACGGCGCTCCGGCCCGAACCAACTATCTGTCTTGTCAAGATAAAATTCCAGCGGGTTAGCTTAACTTGCTTCCCTTTAACAAAAACTTTACACCTTAATAAAAAGTGCACTGTTAAGATATTCTAAACGCCGATCTATGCTTCTGGTATTTGAGTCTTAACACATGTAATAGCGACAGATAATTTGTGTCTAAACAGCCAAACCAGAGGTTATGGTTTCGAATCAGGGCAAACATATGAAGATCAAAGATCCCTGTGTTCTGCTATAGACTGCTGAAAGTTTATGACTTAAAGGAGTATAACTTTCAGAACTATCATAAATTATAACAACTATGACATCTCATGCCGGCCCCCTTTCCACTTTGTATGAGTGCATACTCTACGGGATCAATGCGGTGGTCGGATACATTTTACTAGCCTAGCAGTGAGTCGGGGCTCATAATTTTCGTGCCACCTACGAGGTATTCTATTTAATACTCTCCCCGTGGTATGGAGGAACTTGGGAGCTCAGACACTTTACGTTGGCGCTCATAGATTTAAAAGTAACTACAGAGTATTAGAAATCACCGATATATGCTGTCACCAAAGTGCTCAGCTTTCTATATTAATTTATATTAATGACAAACCAAATAACATCAAAGGAAAAACATTGATGAATTTTACAAATGAAATGGCTTTTATAATTTTATTTGCAATTAATTATGCAAAATCAGTGTAACGACCACAACTTGAAAGCACGTCCACTTTAAACAAAATAACCGAATTGCGTGTTTCAATAGCCTATTTATAAATTCGATGCATGACGTCGTAGCCATAGCTTCAGTGGGTAGGAATCAAGTACCAAAAGCCAAGGATGTATGTTTGTTACTGTGACACACAAAAACTACAGAACTAATTTTGATAAATCTTGATAATATTATTGAATACACTTCAAAATAACATATAGGCTACAATTTACCGTTCAATAACCCAAACACAGCCAGGTGGGTCTACTTGTTTAATTATGCTTAAATAACTTTATACCTACCGGTAACTATAAATTTAGCTATTATTAACCCATAAGAGAAGGTAGTTCGTAACAGGATTTATCCCTAACATCCCGAGTAGGCACTGCTGTCGGGATCCGCTAATATTTCAGTACGTACGCATTCTACAAAGGAGTTTCCGTTCCGTACGATATATTCAATAAATATTTGAAACGGGATGGCTTTACCGGATGGGATGTTCCGTAACTAACGACAACCTGCAATATTGAATTTTGAACAATGATGTGGATGAATCCTTTATTGAACAGACGATTCAAGATTTTGTTTATGGCTTCTACATTGTAGACATCACGTGGATGCTATAGGTCCACTATGATCTTCTGTCGCCGAGAGCGCTGTTGGCAAAAAATTCAGAATGGATTTTTTACATAAAGTCACCCCTTTTGCCAGAAGGGGTAGGCAGAGGTGCAATCAGGACACCGACGTTTTGCCTTGTATTCTCCGTCCCCGTGACTTGGAGCAAGACTATCCCCATGTCGGGCACACTTCCTGACTCCAGGCTGGTAATGAATAGAAAAGTCCAATATCATTGCCGACCCGGGATTTGATAAAAATTTACAATGATTTTATTGCGTTCTGTTTTTGCCCCAAGGTGATATCAGTAATAAGGAGTCAACGTCCGATATTAGGGTATGTAGGCCGATATAAGTATTTAATTTAGGAGAAATCACAACTTGGTACGTTTTTCGCCAGTCCGTCTACATTTAATTAGTTTTGCTTTCATTCAATCATGACATTGCCTAACAGAGAAACCGAAACTTTCAATAAATTTTCCATTACTTTTTGCTGTTCATATAAAAGTCCGCATAAAATAAAAATTAATGAATATATTCCCCTCGTCATTCACATTTTGTATCGGAAATTAGGAAACACACAATATCCGATTTCTAATTATGTTTTCGTCTGAATTTAATATATGATCGTTTTTTTACATCCACTCTTTTAATGAGCGTTGGGAATCCCGTGTTGTGGTTGGATTCGGGCAAATCGATAAATCGGACAAAAATTCAGGTATATTTTTTGTATGATACCAAAACTCACAACGTGACGTAAAAATGGATCCATGATTTTTTGGCATGTTTTTTAACCTTAAAATTGTTTCTTTGCAGTGCGGCGTAACGACGATGCGTCCACTTGAATGTGGTCGCAACGTTAGTTAGGCGCTTTGAAGAACACAATTTTCTCTCACATTACGATGTAAGTTATTTCAGTAGGGTTGCAATCCACCTGAATGTCGTTTCAGCAATGGACACGATGGTGGAAAACCCATATTAACTCACATAAAGGTGTCGGGTTCCACCTTTATAAATTGGTTTCGACAGGATATTTGGGTCGACCGGCGACAAAAACCCAAACAGCAAAATTTTACTTCACGTAAGTATTCGTTGAGACATCAGCAACACTCTGTTCAAGCAGACGATATCATAAAATCACCAAAATTGAACAAGTCGAGTACAATAACAAATGGTTTTCATTTATAAAACGCAAACAACGATAAAAGCCATATCTTTGGCCCAAACGAACAATGGGAGCAGTCTTATTAATTCAAAAGCCATATTCGGAATTAAGCGGAATACGTAATATCGTATTAATAACTGAACTAAAATGGAGCCGGCCAGACAGCCAGACCTAATGATGCATAACAAAACGGCTCTCTCGCACTTCGCCAGATAATCCGGCCGCGGCGTATGAATGTTCCACCCGGTAATATGGCGCAGATAATTAGTCATAAAACTGTGTTAGCGCAGTCACCGTTTTATCCGGTTCTAAGGCCAAATATTCAATATATTCAAGTATGCCAGTAATTTTACTGAATATTGATTATATTTTGAAGCGAAAATGATTCCTATTTGAAACATATTACATTTCATAAAGACATTTCTTTGGGGATTTCATCCACATTGGGGCAGTATGGTGGTCTAATATATACACAGACTTACCATAGTATAAGTGCATGTTGCCTTGATGATAACATGTGCATCACGTTGGTCGCAGGTTCAAATCCCAGGGCACACCTCTGACTTATGAATATTGATAGTCAATCACAACGTACTATAACGGTGAAGGAAAACGTCGTGAGGAAACCTGCATACCATGGCGATTTGTAAAAATCTTTTGGTATGTGATATCTTCCAGTCCACACTAGGCCAGCATGGTGGACTATGGTGTAGTCGGCCTTAATTGACTCTCGATTGTAGAGGAGGCCTGTGCCTTGCAGTGGGACGTATATGGGTTGTTTTTATTTTTTTAAACACTTTGTGTTGAAGGCTTTGCCTAGCAATGGAATGTCCTAAACTGTATAAAATAAATAAGATTGGGTTCGGTACCTTGACCTTATTATATTGAAGTTTTACTGGTGGTAGGTCCTTCATATGTGTGTGTGTGTCCTTCATATTCTTCATAATGTCTATTTCTCCAGTCAAACAGCAGTGTAAATACGCTGTTGTGTTCCGGTGTGAAGGACGGACCGGTGAAATTACTTAACAAAGACTTAACATCTTATGTCTCAGGATAGCGACCGCGGTGGAATGTCAAGCATTGCTTTGTAATTCATGGTGTTGTTTGCTTTTGCTACTGTCCATGAGCGATCATATCGCTTACCATCAGAATGGTCTGCTAGTCTCGCCATGCATCGCAATAAAAAAAAGTTCATGTTATGAAGGGGAGGAGATATGACGACATTAATTGCTATGAAGAATACCGCCATAGCAATAAACTTGGTTATACACCATAAGAAATATTAAATTATAGCCAGTACAGTCACTGGATATTTTAAGTATATAAATGTTTTTAAAATGCAGTAATATTTACTGACTTATTTTGTTTAAAAGTTTAATTTACACCTCATTAAGAGACACCTCATTAAAATTTAAAATAAATATCGTAATTGACGCGTAGCTTTGGCGATATGGGTCTACCACCGCTAATGTTTCCGACGTACTTTCTATTTGACTTCAAATTGAACTAAGTCCACAACTGGTATTTCAGCTGCTTAACAACAACTGGCAGTACACATGCTTTCAAGTAGTTTTAACTAAACAATAATATAATATTTGACAAGAAACGATAGTTCTCGAATGTCGTGATTAATTGCTATCGAATCCTTACGAATTAGAGGTCAGGTAAGCTACAAACAAACAACAAAGGGAAATTCGTAACCTTAATCATAGGTTACTGAAAATTACAGTGCTACGGAATCCATTAACTCGTAATTGCTACTCCGGCCCCATAATTGAGATCGTTAATAGAAACAGATTAAATTATTTTGTGCTTCGTTACACTTAAGATTAAAATTTTCATTTTGTGTTTTTGTTTTTGCTAATTCAGTGAGCGAAGTTTTGCAAAATAAGAAAATACATTGGTGATTAGTGATAGCTTAATGATAATATTATAATTAAAAAATGAGATCACTTTTAAATCTTATTACTCGTAAAATAGGAATATGGTTTTCAGAAAAAAATATTAAAAATACTTTATAAGCTAAGTAAGGTGTTTGATCATATTTGAAACTACAATGGAAATGATTAGAACTTCGACTCAAATCAATTGACTAGCATTGCTATATATGTATTTCATAATAACAAAGCATTTTACGCAAGGTTTCGTCACATAACTTTGCAATACAATCAAAACTCAATTGAAAACAGAAAACCATAACACAAAACTAGCAGTGAACCGCTACTACTGGTGTTACGATGTTTGGTATCATTTTTACTGCATAAAATAGGAAGCATTGAATTGAAATCTCTTTTATGTTTGCAGTTTTGTGCGCTGTCCGAAGCCAACGAATATATTTTTTCGAAAACTTAAACTATTATATTGTAATCACGCGGCTCAGTCAAAATATTTTTGCCGTTGTGAATCAATTAATCAACATATCCAATTTGTTTTTTTGCGATTCGAATATAAAAGTACTTCGAGGATAATTGATTTCACGCTCGCGCGCCGCAGTGGCTAATACAGGAATCTAAATTAAAAGAACATTTTGAATGTATTATATTTTTTTGAAAGGCAATTAAAATATAAAATGAAAGATTTTTCTGAGAAACAGCTTAACATATTTTCGCCTTTATAGCTCATTAAAAATCTAATTTAGTAAGCCAATCAGGCGGCTCGCAAATAGTAAACCACAAAACTTCGATTCCTACGAATTGAAGGGATTTCACGGCGTATTGGCTCATTAAATTGTAATTAATAATTAAATTCCTCCTTTTTGCCTCACGTGACGCAATGAAAGCGCGGTCAAATTATTCTTAATTAGGGATGAAGGCTCGGGAGGATATTCCGCGACATGCTTCATAACGCTAACTGTCTCCGCTGGCGTTTATCGCGACCCATCGGAAATTCAATTATGGACCTTCGTCGGCCGTGTTGCCCTCCAGCCGCTGGCAAACACGACGCGCTTCCGACCTCGTTCTTGTATGACGTTTGCTGACGTTTAAATCATCATCATGACGACAATTATCGTTCACTGGTTATACACTTTATTTTAGGTAATGGAGTAACAACTATAACAATATCTGTTTTATTATACTATACATAAAAAACATAAATTTCACATTATGCAGTTACAATTTAAATTTTGCCTCGGCGGCGTAGTTGCACTACGGTACGACTTCAAAGCTGAGGTCTCGGGTCAAATCCCGGGTCGGATAAAGTGATATTGGGTTTTTCTATTCATTATCAGTCCGGTGTCAGGAATTTGTGCCCGATATGGCGATAGGCTCGACCCCTATCACATCATGAGACGGAACATACAGGGCGAAATGTAGGAGGTGTCCTGGTGGCGCCTCTGCCTACCCCTTCTGGGATAAAGGCGTGAGTTTATGTATGTATGTATGTAATTAATTTTTAACTATGTGTTTTCAAAGTGTTATAATATCGAGTTTAAAGGAATGGCATTCTTTGAAGAGGCCTATGTTTAGCAATGGACCTTCTCTGGCTGGAAATGATGGTAATAAAAACATCCGTTACATAATCCTCATAGATTCCACATATAAACTGAGAATAATCCCCTAACAGAGCGACAATATCAGTTTCAACCATTCAGCCTGTACTATAAAAAAAACAATTACTAAAGTATTTAGTTTCGACTACGAATTGCTAAAACAATTGGCTGATTTTGTTATGGATACAAAAGTAAGCCGATTTATCGAAACGTTTTACAATGCCTATTCAGTCGATTTGATTTGTGCAACTAACAGGCACTGTGACGTCATTATTTGCTAGTGGACAAGCACGTTTTCAATAGAATTAGAGTTTTACACTACACTTCGTGAGTTTGGTGAACTGTAGATAACACTAGGCATATGTGACAACTCATACAGGTGTCAGCTTATGTAATTGCTTTTTTTTAATTTGCGATGAATGGTGAGACGAGCATGCCATTCACCTGATGGTAAGCGATATGACCGCCCATGGACAGTAGCAAAACCAAACAACACCATGAATTACAAAGCAATGCATGGCATTCCACTGCGCTCGCCATCCTGAGACATAAGATATTCAGTCTTATATATCCAGTTGTTACTCTTACTACAATGCCCTTCAAATCGGAACACAACAGAGCATTTATACTGCTGTTAGGAGGGAGAAAGAGACATTGCGATGGTACCTACCCAAGTGGTCTCTCACGTATGAGAGACCTACCACCAGTATATGAGTTATGTTTTCTTTTTACCCTCGTCGGTACGGTGAAGGTATATGCGTTTAGGGTGAAGTTGTTTGTGCAAATCAAAGTTGCCATTTATCTCCAAAACTTTTGCGCCAATTTTGATGCAGTTTTCAGTGATAGGTTTGGGGTTTAATTCACTGATGATTCTCCTAAACAAATTGTATAAAAAAGGGCTGGCCTCACATCTTATCAGTTTAATATATGAACATTTTTAGTTGCATTGTGTCTGTTACCACTAAAACTACCACCTGGCGTTTTCGGTCGTAGTATTGATATACCCGGTATATCTGCGTGCAGTGCGTATAGTTTCGGCACACCGCTAACATAACACTGTCACAGAATGCTTCTGGCATTACCTCCGAACACATGTAGTGAATACAGTACATGTATGGAGCTTTGAAAAGTACCTAAATAAAATTGTAATAACACCAACGTAACAATATTGTTTGTTGAAATAATAATCGGTCATCGTTTTTGTTATTTGATAGACCCTTTAGCCTGTTGACATCGTGCGTGGGATAGTCGGCACGTGTAGATGTTTTTTTGGCCATACTTTTAAGTAACAGTTAAATACAATGTAGTGTGGAATTTCCACAGTAAACAGACTAAGAAATATTCAGAATTATTTTACGGATGGAATCTAAGCTTTATTCGTTGCGCAATATTTTAAAAGCCTTTTTTGAACAGCGTTCCCCGTTAAAAACACAAAAGCATTAGATTTAAGTTGTGATGTAAAATGAACCTGTAAAGTAGTCGATAAGGACGAACCTAAAATTTGCTAAATAAATTAAAATATCGCACCCGGGATGTATTCAAACAAAAATAAATAAAAAATACGCAGGATTTGTTCTCATGTTACTTCAGCGCAGAGGCTACAATAATAATATAACACAAACAAACTGAGCGACGCGCGGTACAAATCGTATGGAACGTTATTTCAGGTTTCATTAATGCATAATTCCAGCCATGTTACAGATATAATTACATCGTTGTTTAGGAAAACATGAATGGCCGTCACGGAAAATACAGACATATTTACATTTGGAATATATACGTCTCAATTCTTTACCAACATAAGGGACGATTGTACTACATTTTAGTTTAATGTTCAAATCTTTTTTTAGTAACTAACCTGGTGGACTGATGTCGTAGTAATTACTTTTACTGGCAGTCGCTTCCGACAGCTCGACGAGAAAATCCTTGAAAAAATGTTTAGATAAAGTATAGACTCGTCATCATATGTCATTATAAGTGATACACCAATTGACACAATTAGGTGTACTGTTCTGTTTTAATGGGGATGTTCACTGGCTGATTAAAGAAAGATACGCTGTCATATATGCCAGGTTTTACACGTTATCTCTAGTTATCTTGTGAAACAGAAATATTCTACAACTAACTAAATTACCTACTTCCATTCAACCTAATTGAATGAACAAGTACATTCAAAATTATCAATTAAAACATAATACAACTTATTTTTCTAAGGGTTCTAATTTACATACAAACTTAGACTAAAATTCCATGTCATGCCGGTTTTCCGTGCGCTTGTTTCGCTTTAATTAGAAACTTCATATGCATAAATATTCTGCAAAAGGCATGGTTAATTATATGACGGAAGTACGTTGCCCTTTTAACAATAATGTGGGACATTCCGATGTTAATCCTAATTCTATGTAACTATTTCCAATTTGCCGAATAGTATGTTTTGATATAATAGGGGGGACATTCTATAACATGAACGTTATTGATGACACAGTTTCCGAAATGATAATTAATTTGTCGGCAACATCACTAGGGGATTTAGAATTACTCATGGGCGATATTACTATGGAGACCCCTATCTACTACGAATAATGATGATGATCATAATGGTTTCTTAGATTTACGCGAATGTTACACATTGAAATAAAACTATTTTTTACGGATTTTATCGCGATTTGGTTTAAATTTACATTTTTTAACTTCCCGACGTTTCGATTACTTTACAGCTTTCGTGGTTACGGGGCGGACTGAGGTATTAGTCATCCGCTCAGTGACCGTTACAATTTAACTACCCTTAATTTACAATTATTAAATTAAAAAGTTAATTTAAAAAGTTAACTAGTTTTTGCGATCCCATCTACGCAGAAGGAGCTCACAGTGTCTTGAGGTCTGGCAGCTGGTCTTTTGGGTTCCGATTTAATTAAATGTAGAATTGGATCCCATGATAATGCAAGCTTCAAGCCATCTTCTCTATTGAAATTTGGATGATTTTTAATTTCAATAGCCTCACGAAACATCCTGGGCAGAAAACGGTGTTCTTTGGCGAGGATTTGGGGCTTGTCAAAGCGAAGGTAATGCTTGGAGCCTTCTTCCATGTGTTCAGCAACTGCAGACTTCGTTGAGCGTCGGTGTTTGTTTTCATCTAAATTTCAATAGAGAAGATGGCTTGAAGCTTGCACCATCATGGGATCCAATTCTACATTTAATTAAATCGGAACCCAAAAGACCAGCTGTCAGACCTCAAGACACAGTAAGCTCCTTCTGCGTAGGTCGGATCGCAAAAACTAGTTAACTTTTTGAAGTAACTTTTTAATTTAATAATTGTAAATTAAGGTAGTTAAATTGTAACAGTCACTGAGCGGATGACTAATACCTCAGTCCGCCCCGTGACCACGAAAGCTGTAAAGTAATCGAAACGTCAGGAAGTTAAAAAATGTAAAAATTAAACCAAATCGCGATAAAATCCGTATAAAATAGTTTTATTTCAAGATGATGATCATTATCATCTCCAGTTACAAGAATACCACTGCTAAATATAGGCTTCCTCTAAGCATTTCCATAACGACTTTTAGATAGCGGAGTGCATCCGACCTTCCTACAACCTTTATTTGGTCCTCTCTACCTCATAGTTTGACGTCTGACGAACCACTTTTTGATTAAAAGTATTCTATCATATGTAAATGTACAAATATATGAACACGGTAACAAATATTAGGTGAATAATAAGCAAGTATACGCGAACATAAGCGGCGTTAACTATTCCGGCATCTTAATTCGACTTGCTCTGGATGAAATTCAAATTCGTACCCTTGTTTGCCGTACAAGTTAATTTGTTGTAAATCTGTTTAAAATTCGGCAAAGTTTGCAAGTAAAATATGTACCGTTTATTGTATTTTGTCGGATTTTACTAATTGCTGTAAGTTTCAATTTTGTGCCGCATAAGATTGTGAACGAAAACTCTTTGATGAAATTTATATTATTTTCATTTTAATTTATGTGTCTGCATTGAGATTATAAAAATAATTACAATAATTTCAGCGTTAAAGTATACGATTCTTTAGCTGTAACAGAGTTTGGGTCCAGTGTCCCAGGTAAACAACAATTTTAATAGGTAGGTACTGTTCAGTGGCGTGAGGTTAGCCCGAGGTATTTTTTGATCGCGTTATAGAATTATTATTTGACTTATAAATTAAAATGGTCTGGTTACCTAAAGTCAACCCTTTCCATTAATTTATTATACCTATTTGCGTTTAATTCCTTTCCGAAAATTCTTAAGTTCTTAGAAATTAACATTTCCAGAAGGAAAAACTTATGCAAAGGGTATTGCCGTGTTTAAGGATCAAGTCTGAGACCAAATTATATTATACATAATAAATAAATGTCTAATATATTTTCAGTGATTTTGCAAATCAAATGAATCGTAGATAACTCGTTGCAGTGACCTGCCCAAAAGCCTGCTTTTCTGATTCAACTTGTGTAAATTTGAACAAGACGTAACCATCTCTTGCTAGTCAATACTCTAATAGGATTGTGCACTTAGCATGAAACATATTACATTAACTACAGTAAAAGAGACTGATTAATAGTCAATGTACAGTAATAATAAATAAATACACTCAACAGTCACATACACAGTCCTAACCCCACATTAAGATCAATTAAGTCTTGTGTCGTAGGTATCCACAGAAACGACGAGACTTTTCGGTCTTACAAACACCCAGACGACCGAACTCGCGACCTTTTGTTTCACAACAAGCGTCTAACCAACTGCGCCACTGAGGCTGTCAAACAATTTAATTAACAGAGGATTTGAGTTTTATCCTCCAGAAACTAGCATATATGCACATTGCGCCTCATTAAAATTCTGCATGCTCGTTGCCACAACCACAACTTAGTATTAAAACTTATAACATAACAGATTATCCATTGAGTTCCATGAAAGAGCCATAAAACTTTTATAGGTTAATTTAAATCCTTATTACTTAACATTTTCATTGTAATTCATGAGAAGTATTAAACTTCTGCGATAGGAATGAACTTCAGTTTTTTCTTTGCATTATGCAAGTCATTTGAATGAGATATTCATTAAAATATGGATGTCAGAATGTTAAAGGATTGTTAAAAGTATGGAACTTGGTCTGAGATGATGCAGTGTAGAATAGTCCCTCGCCAGATGTATCATGTAATAACAGAAACTTCTTCTTACTCGTTGTTTACCGAAAAAATACGTCTTTCATTAAAAATAGAGCATTTACAAACACTACACTTAACATCAAAGAATAAATTACAAAAGCAACAATTCGCATATGCTATTATTATAATAAAGCGAACGAATAAGAGAATAATTGACTACAAAATAATGTAATGCAATGTAATTCGCAAAAGTTTTGTAACAGTTAAATAGAATCCATAAAGAGAACACATTATCTTTGTTTTCATAAAAACGGCTACACGAAGATCTTAATAGAAAAAATCTCTTACGCAGCGAACTTGTTTTATACATGAAAATGGGAAATTTGCCAAACAATAAAAACTTGTAGGAAGTTGTTGTTCTTAATTCCATTCTCTCGAGACAAATCAAAACTTTTCTATTTAGAAGTGAAATCAAAGCAAAACGTGCAGTATTTGGTACATTGGTTGTGGAAGTTGTGTGTGAAGATCGGTATTAAATATTTGGACACTCAACCTACTAAGTTTCTGATTTAGCTATATTGACTAGCCCAGATATATTTTTTGAACCTGATAGTTCTAATTTGGTATCTCTTTGCGATTGTTATAGTTTATATCTTCGTATATACTCGCGACGTTATGAATCAGGGTAAAAAAATATTCTTCCTTAAATACTCGAGCCTGTCGCCGTCCACTGCTGGACGTAGGCCCTCCCGAGTAAGCGCCAACCATCCTCTTTTCAAGTCGTATTCATGTATATTCGTATATATGTATATTCATCCTTGATTTTTCTCTATTAATTACACAAAGTGGATAACTCGGAATGGGTTAATGATCTCAAAAATACGTTTGAAGAGGTACATGAGCAGTAGTGAACATGGTTATGTTGATTATTTATTAAATAAAGATGATATGAATTAAGAATGACATATCTGTTAATATTTAATCTATGATCAAAGTATGTATTATAAAATCCGGTTAAAATATAGCTTGCGTCATCCGCCAAGATTACGAAACGGAAACTTCACTTGCATAATGTATTCGGAATAATTCATTCGGAGCAATTCGTTCAGTTGCTCTGGAGTGGTCCAGGATTTATGTCTCCACAACTTTACCTAAGTAACGTACGGTCAGAATGGCGTTTCCCGTGAATAAATCAAATAACTCAATCCCACAGGGTGAGTCTTATACATACTTACTGTAAGCCGATAACAGAAAGGAAATTCTAACGACCGGCCGCTATGACGAAATAAAATGCAAATGCCATGAAATTCAAATTACTGAACGGAGGGAGCAATTGTCTGATATTTATGTAAAAATCTTTCGATTTCGCCGTTATTAGATTTGGAGCTGTTTTGTTAATATTATGGAGTTGAGCATTATTTGTGTATATTTTGAAGTATTGGAGATACATATTTACAAATTAATTACAGCGTCAGTCAACAATTTCTGTATTCAACATTAAAGTTTATATTTATATTGTAAGAACTGAATGTTTACACTACAAAAGATTATTAAATTTAAAACAAATTTAATCTGTGTTCAATCACATGAAAAACCCTGAATGGATGAGTACGAATGCATAAAGTGTCTCTACATACAACTCTACAGCGGACAACAATTTAAGTATGTATTTCCAAAATTGGTAAAAAATCTACACACAGTAGTGTGAAATACAGAATATACACTTTTGTATTCTGAGTAGTAGTCCATTTTTATATTGCATACGACGCGTTATAGCTTGTGATTATATTCTACCCGCATGCGCCGTAAGTAGTGATTTGAAAGTTTAAGAGTGAATCAGGTGAGCGAGTGGGCACAAAATGGCCACACTACCTACAATTTTACACGAAAATAATGAAGCTAATGAAGATTGGTGAAGGTCGTACTTTCCCAAGTCGTTATTTCTCGTGAAAAACTTAATTAAAATGAATCTTTCTGGGACAAAGCTTTTTTGGGCATAAAAGTTAAAAAAGAAAGGCCTTTTAAATTTACTGTGTATTTGCACAAAATTGTTATACATCCTTTATCCTTTAACTTAAATCTTTTTGAAACGTTATTAAAAACTTAAGCTGTTTCAGCAACAACAATATAGAATAATGCACACTCTATAGAACACTCTTAAAATAATGCTATACTCGTATAGCAAATATATTTTTAAATATAACAATAAAATAATTATATAAAATGTTTATAACAAAAATAATAAATTTCACAATATTTCTCATTTACAAAACTAATTCAATTCTAAAACTACACAAAAGACAATTAATAAAACCGCATTCCTTTGAAGTAATTTACCAAGAATTCATAGTGTGTAATTATTCACTTAGGAAACTTTCAAAAATGTATAATTTCGGGCGGGTAATAGTCGTTCGCTATTGAAAAGCGCCAGACCGGCATTTTAACAAAGCTATTAATGAAACAATCGGGTCGCGTGGCCTCACTTCTCAAAACACCCACCTCGCGTGCAAAATTTTATTTATCGAAAGTAAATTGCACAGGAATTTGAATAATAAGCGGTGAAGCTGAAATTAATATTTTTAATAGTTATTTCATACACACAAAATAAGCTCTTAGTGTAGGGTAATTGTGTATTCATTTATTTGCTTATTACCATAGATTATAGTAATACACAGGGTACATTACTTGTTTTACGACTAAATAAACCTTAGATGAAAATTTGTAGTATGTAGTTCACGTTATAGATTTTTTACACTATATGTATACATTATGGCGCTTATGGTAAGTGCAGTGGAGTATTCCATCGAGAGTTATTTTCTATTTATTTCACTGGTGGTAGGTTTCTCATATAATATAATAGGCTGCCGGGGTAGGTACCACCGCAATGTCTTTTTCTCCCACCGAAAAGCAGTATAAATGCACTGTTGTTTTTCGGTTTAAAGGACATTGCAGCCTGAGTAACTACTGGGCATAACATCTTATGTCTAAGAATTCCGGCTGACACAATAATGTCGGCTTGGTTAAATTATGGATTAATTTTGGAAAAATATAAGTAATTTACATACATACATATATAAACTCACGCCTTTATCCCCGAAGAGGTAGGCAGAAACGCCACCACGACACCCACATTTCGCCTTGTATGTTCCGTCCCATGATGTGATTGAGGGCGAGCCTATTGCTATATCGCGCACAAATTCCTGACTCCGGGCTGATAATGAATAGAAAATGATATTGATGATATAAGTAATTTAGCATCAAAAATCTATTATACTCATTTATAATCTAAACAAAATCCTGAAAAGGAAACTGCATAACGATTGTTAAATCGAAACAGAAATTTCCCCAAAATTTTAAAAGATACAAAACATTTTCCGTACCTACTAGACTTGTCAATGTATCCTGAAATTTACATGTTGCGGAAACTTTATAGTGTTACGTTTGAATTTATTTTACGGTCTCTAAACGGTTTACCGGTGATTTTTTGTTGCAAATAAATTTAAAACCGATACAGTCAGATGCGGGTCGTGTGCGGTGATTAAAGGCTAATATTATTTATGCCAGTTTGACACTACACTCGAGGTAAGTGCTCTGCCTTTCAAATTGAGTATTGGGTAGCGATTAATGATTCATCATCATCAAGTCCAATGCAGAACATAAAGAGATATCTCCCAAGTATTTCCGTAGCGATCTGTAGGAAGTGGTTCGCTAACGACTTCCTGCGACCTTTTATCAAAAGATTGTCTTTTTTAGTTAATTGTCAAAATTGATGAATGGGACAACTCTCGGTTACTCCATACAATTTTTAAATTGCCTTGGCCTGTATTCACTTATAAACTCTTCATCTTCATAATGACTTATAAACTCTATAAATATAGAAAATATTGTATATTTTACTATTATATTGCGAAATAGGTACATCTATTTGATTGTAGAGTCAATACTTATTATATCTACGACCAAACTGTATTCTCTTGACTGAATAAAAATTAAAAATAATAATTTCACATGAAAGAATATTGCAAGGGTTCTCAAATTAGGCGTTGTGAAAGAATTGTTGTGTTGAGTTGTCTTAATTGTAATATTTAATTATATTTAACTAACCAGTAGTTAAATATAATTAAATATTACAATAATTAGGCGTGTGAGTGTAAAAGCGAGGTATGTGAGCATTTGTGTATGTCTTAAATGTTAAACCCCCTAAAAAACTCGTACCAGAATCGATTCCTACTTTTTTCCAAACGATTATTTAGAAACTGAGCAAGTTCCGGAATGGGAAACGTACGGCGCTCGAGTTGTCAACGATAATCAAAATGATTTTGGTCGCATTAAAGCGGTTGCCAAATCTATTATAGCGCGGGCGGGCCACAAAGAAACCAATATAGGCTCAATGGTGCAGCTACAGCGCTCTCACGGCGAGTTGCGCAACATATCTTGCAGCTGCTTTTGGCTCGTATTTTATTTGATTCATTTCTTGCCGAGATTGGACTGTTTTTTGTCTATAACCGATTTTTTGATGTCACTGTTTACTTATACTGCAGTTGTGTTATTTATGCCAAAATTTTCTAGAGAGCAAATCAATTGAAAAAACAAAAATCTGTTTAAAATTTTGGAAGCGGACTCTGCATGCGGCCGGTGTTCGCGCGCGGATGAAATATTAATGCTGCTAAAATCACCCTAAATGTTTACTTTAGAGGGAAGATTATCAGGGATTTTGCATTAAAAATCTTGACCAAATTTTCGGAATTACTTTGCATAATTTTACCTCAAGTCGTTTTATAAAGCACTATGAATTTAATTTGCTTTGAATTTAAAATTGCATTCAGTACTAGGCATCGTTTAGCTCAGATATTTAGGCTGAATTTTTCCGCTAAATATATTATGGAACATAATCATGGGGATAATTATTTCTTTATGCTGTGGTTTGTTCTTCAAATATCGACAACCTACGAGGGGGGTTACTTTATGATCCGAAATGAAGTTCGAATGTTCAGACGTCGTACGTAAAACTGTACGAATATGCCTAGGTAATCAAAAAAATGTTCGAAAACTCTATTGTACGTCGTAACCATTTATAGTTTTGATTTTTAGAAGTGGTAAATTTGTAACTCACTTTGGACGTCGAACGTCCGAACATTCGAACTTCGTTTCGGATCATAGAGTAACCCCCCTGCAGTAGTACGTTGCCGCTAAGTTTGGTAATACCTAGGTAGCCAACTTGTTATTGTTGCATAAGTCGGACAAACAAGCATAGGCACATGAATAAAAAAAATACACTAACAGTCACATATTCCTGACCCCACATTAAAATCAATTAAGTTTTGTGTCATGGGTATCAGAAACTATGAGAAAATTTTCAGTCTCACAAACACGCAGACCCGAGACAAATACTGGTGGGCCTCACAAACATTTGTCTCGAAATCGAATCCGCGGCCTCTTGTTTCACAGCCTACGTTCAACCAACTGCGCGACGGAAGCTTTCACATAATGATCAAGGTGGTAAGCCCATGAAAATCCATAACACTTGAAGCGTAGTTACGTTACCGGCTTTTAAAATGGGAGGAGAGGGGGAGAACATATAGGAGGAGGATATAGGTGTTATCAATAACCTATAGAAATATCCTAAAACCCTAAGCAAAACAGTCTTCACACGGCATCTTGATACGAATGTGCCGTAATGACCACCTCTTCCTTAGGATTTATGGGGCGGGGCGGGCCGTAAAACCGTCATACTTATTCATGTTCATGTTTATGTTCATTGATATGGGCTCGTATAACCGAAGACGGCTCTGAACGTCGTATAAAACGTGTCTGTAGCTAACTGGACAAACACATTTGCATTTCCTATGAATTCATTAGAACGCTGTTGGCTTTGCTTGAGGAAACTCGGTATTCTTGGGTAGAGCGTGTTGGGGCTGTAACTATTTTGTTGATAGTAATATGTTTTGAGGAAACCTGCATACCGTAGCGATTTGTAAGAATTTCTACGGTATTCTGTTTTCTTTCGGCGTTAAAGTGAGCGATAATTTAAAATTCAACGGTAATTTCGGACAAATATAGAAAGAGAAAGAAAGAAAGCTTTTATCTAAAACAAGCAGAGTTTAATGGAGAATATAAAAAAGACATAAAATGAAATGCTCGTCACAAAAACACATATACTCAGCGTGTGCTTATGTATATATACTCGTATAATAAATTTGTAACCGATCGATGTCTGTACATGGAAGAGAAATGAGACAAACTAATATAGGAGGTCTCTATTAACGTGATGATTTTTAGAATTTTTGTCTATTTATCTGTTTGTCTGTGCGGTTGTGCGCGATGAACTCAGTAACGGCTTAACGGATTTCGATGAAATTTGGTATGGAGGTAGCTGACGCCTTGGATTAACACTTAGGCTACTTTTTATCCCGAAAAAAAATTAGTGTTCCCGTAGAATAATGAAGAAATTTTGATATATTTGTTATTTTTTTATACTTGGAAAGATGGGATGGAACTGAATTACATGCCTTGTGTGAGAATGAGACGGGACGGGCGGTATATAACGAGATAGGACAGGACGGGATGAGGAACTCGAAATAAAGTTACTTTCAAATAAAATAAATCACACAGACGAAGCTTGCGAGCAGAAGCTAGTACATAATATCAGCGCTGGTCTCGGAAAGTGAAAGGTGCGTTCCTTATGCTTGAACTTTCGCCTTCTATAATAATCTGTTAGTCTTTTCTGCTGCCAAATAGCCCGTCTCCCACTTGTAATACTAGTAATAATGCCGAGTTAGAAGTTTAAATATTACATTCCCGAAACAATAAATCGTCGGTGCTAGTTTGCTAAAAACAATGATTAGAAGCCATTATAGTATCGCTAGAAGTTAGCAACGAACTAACTTCTGTTCATGAAATCTGAATATGCAAAAAATAAACCTAAATTAAAATTGTGTTGAGTTTTATTTATAAGTCAAATATTATTTTTGTATATTGGATTCCGAAGTTATTACAGTAGACTTAGTAAATGTAGCACAATTCGAAATATTGACAGACGATTTAATTATGACGACGTGTCCGAATATTTTCTCAATTTGCTATTACAATACATAATTAAGTATTTAATAATGTTGTCTCTGAAGTGTAGATTATCATTAAATAATTAAATAGTGGGTCTATTCAGATCGAATCTTGTGTCGTGGGTATCAGAAACTACGAGAGACTTTTCGGTCTCACAAACACCCAGATCCGAAATAAATGCCAGTGGATCGCACAAACATTTGTTTCGGTGCGGGGATCGAACCCGCGGCTTCGCGTTTCACAGCCGGCGTCTAACCAACTTCGCCACGGAGGCTGCTTTAGATAATGTCATTTTGAGACGTAACCATATTCATAACATATAATCTGTTTTATTTATAAAATATGCAAAGTAAACGATTGCAATTTTTACTATCGGGGAGATTGAGATTTTATACATAAACTCCGTTATCGAGTGCTCGTTTGGCAGGAGATACTCATAACATTTATACTCTCAATCAACTCGAAATCTTCGCCTCGATTTTATTATGCAATATACGTCCCATGTTAGTGAGACAAAGATTAAACCATTTTATTACCATTGCTCTCGACTTGCTCTCTAAAATGTATTAAATGCGACTCGTTCAATCTCAATACAGCGTAAACTAACAAATTATACTGCCGGCCTGAGAAATTTTCAAGTTAATGTCCTGAATAAAGCTTGAAAATGCGGCACCCGTCAAACTTTCTCCTCTATTTTTATAGTCGATATTTCTCGGCTGCACCGTCAATTAGGTATACCGAAGAATTTTTCAACGCTACTTTTTTTTGAATGAATAGTAAAATTTTTGCTTTACGTTTTTCGAAGTTTATGATTTTTAGCCAGAAAATGACGAGTTTTGGTGTAAACAATTTTCACTATTTCACAGTTCGGGATAACAGTGCAGTGAATATTTATGAATACGCGGATTGATAACTTTGTTTTGAAACAATGAACGCAAATCGAATGTAGTTTGTATTGAGGACAATATCTAGTGCTCGGTGCTGGATAACTATTTGGGGCGCAGTAAAAACACGTTAGGTATTTAGTTTGTTTTGTTTGAAAGACGTCGAGAAATAAGGAAAGAATACAAGCTGCCCTCCGCACATGGCTATAAAACAGGCGACAAAGCACGCACGTGATAAAAATGTTTAAGTCACTATAAAAAATATGACGTAATGTAACAGTATCTCGTATTTGTAAACAAAAAAATGTAAGTAGCATTGGATAACCCCATCATATTTTTTATCAATTCAAGTATCCTGATGTGTTAAGCTTTTATTTGTGTTTTATGCAGATTATTATATAAGTAGAAAGAAATAACAAAAAAGTCAAAAAGAATATCAGGTGTACAGAAATATACTACTTAATTATACTACAATTCAGTGTTGGAATCATCGCATAAACAAAAACAATGGAATTTAATTGTATTCGTGGACATGCATATACTCGCATATCTAGTAGCCCTTATCTCGTAACAGTTGATTGAACCTATGCTCTTCCGCTTCATTTGCCCCTTTAAATTGGAAAAGATTCATTTCTTTCACTATTATCTGCGTCGTAGAATTTTATGACGGAGATTTTACAACCATCCTTAGTAAAACCAATAAGATCGGTTCAATATTGTGCAAAAGTTATAATTCTTCATGGTTACAAAGAATTTTAATGTAATTACCGAAAAACTGTTAATTCGTTTAGGTGTGTTAATTAATGAAAATTAATATAATTTAATCAAATTTCGAGACGGCGTATGTTACGTCTTACATGAGAGGTCTAATAAATTTAATTTTATGGGACTTATGGCATTACATTAGCTCAGCTGAAGATAAGTGTCTGAACATGATTTTTATTATTTTATAATGGCAGGATAGAGTGGTTACCATCTACTCCAGAGTAACTACAATGCTATCTACATATTAGAGATGATTTTTACTTCGAAGATATACACAATTATGCCAGCCTCCTCAGAATCGGATACACAATAACTGAAGTCGAATGAGTCACCGTTGCGTGAGTCATTACTGCGGGTTTTCCGGCATTGTGAATGGTGGTCGCTATCAGGGCATATACGAATATTATACTATCAGCAACCTGCTCCTTTAACGCGAAAATTGTCACCAATGTATTGCACACTCATATATTGAGATGAGCAGTGCGTTAGTATAGGTTTTAGAAATACAAAGGCTTGAAATCCGTATACATATCACTCATAAAATCGTTTGATAATTTTATAATAGGCAAGAATAGGTTCTTGTATACAATGCAGGCTACAAAATGCCTCGGTGGCGTAGTTGTATTACGGTACGGTTACAAAGCTGAGGTCCCGGGTTCGAATCCCAGGTCGGGCAAAGTGATATTGGGTTTTTCTATTCATTATCAGCCCGGAGTCAGGAATTTGTGCCCGATATGGCGATAGGCTCGCCCCCTATCACATCGTGGGACAGAACATGCAAGGCGAAATGTGGGTGTCCTAGTGGCGCCAATGCCTACCCCTTCGGGGATAAAGGCGTGAGTTTATGCATGCATACAAAATGTCTACCTACACGGACGAATAAAAACCCCGTGTTCGATCTGAACCGATCTCTTTCGGAATAATTTGTTACAAGCACACCAGAGGGCAGGATTCTATCGCCCTAACACAGCGAACTGTTCCCCAGAGGCCGCTGGTACGACAAAATAATACGCCAGGCGACAATTGCCACAACCATTCTCAATATCCCGAATCGAGTGAGTTAATTGTGAATCGCTGAGTACGTATAACTTCGGGTAATGGCTATTTGGCACTAATGTTACTCGTGCATGAATGAAATTAAATGTGTAAGACCTTGATGTCATCACTTTAAATACTTATAGTCTGCCTATGTATAGTTTTAATTCATTGTTTCAGCGTATATAGGCTGTAAACCATAAGGTCTCTAGTTCGATTCTTACGTCAAGCAACCCAATTCGTGTATTTTGTTGTTATTATTTTTGCATGTTTGTAATATGTAAATGTGGACTTTTCCAACTATTTGACGTCAGGCAAATGGTCTATGGTATGCTCTTAAGAAACTTTGATCTAAAACAGATCTATAGAAGTCGGATATCAATGATTTGATTTTATTTATTTGTAATGAAAATAGTCTGCAAGGCCGAGGTGATTAATGTTATAATTACTTAAGAAGACTATTATTTTGGATCAAAATAATTTCTTTACAGAATTACGAAAGGTAATTAAACTAACTTAATTTAACTTCATGTCATATATGATTATGTTACTCAGCGAAGTGAATACACTTTGATACACTTTCCTAGCTTGTCAAGTTACGTTTTTCAACTTACTTCTAATTATCGCCAGGTAAAATAAAATAATATGAACATGGAAGAGCATGACATAAGCCGGCAAAGTTATTATAGAAACATAATTTGTGCCCGAACCAGATTCCGTGGCTCCAACTTTGTTTTTTACGGAACGAAACTAACTCTATTAAGGTCACCCACTTTTCCATTTATTTAATGACGGCCGACAAACCATTACAGCGCATGAAATAAAATTACAAAGTTTTTATACAGGAAATTACCATTCTTTATTATCATGCGCCTGCAATTTTAGTATACAGCTTAAAATATGGTATGCATTTTTTATTACCTCATACAACATGAACAGTATTCACAGAAAGTATTATATAGGTTGGATACCAAGCTTGGGACTAATAATTGTGGCTAACGTATCGGGCCTATAACTATTAGGATCTACTTGTCGGCAACAGCACTACTAGTAAGAGGGCAATGGTGTTGCGCTCAGCAACCCACCTACCCAGCGCATGTGTACAGGCCAATTTTTCTTGATTTCCTAATGATTTAAACTTGGCCTGTAACCAATGCGTTACTCGGAATGCAGACGAAGCACCCTTTATTTTGCTTTGGAACTTTGATTGACTTTATTTACAAAATCTAATTAACATTTCTGTATCTGTATCAGCCCATATACGTCCCACTGCAGGGCACGAGCCTCTTCTACAATCGAGAGCACGATTGAGAGGGTTTTGGTCATATAGTCTACCACGCTGGCCTAGTTCGGGTTGGCATTACATATGGTTGGTTGAACATTTACATTACGCCAATTCATTCGTTACAAAGGGAAGCGGGAAACGATTGACAATTAATTATCTATCATCATCAGCAATTGACTAGTGTTAATTCCATTTTAACCATAGATCACTGTAGTTGAATCGGATTGTTTAAACTTTAAACTCCTTCTAAAATAATTTTAATAAACAAAACCCGTGAAAATAATGCATGCAAGCTAGTCGATATTGTGTCGGCAGTAGGCTTTAATGTATTACCGTCTTCGATCTCGAAGATTACCGTATAAGAAACAACGTTATTGGAAAGAAGTGCTATTTCCTGGAAGAAAATACAAAGCTACAAAAGGCTTCCATTTTGCTTGTGTGTGATTTTCACACGCATAATATACGCGTTCAACGGCTGAAGTATGATTGATTTGCGAGCAACCTTCCTTTTATAGTAACTTTTGTAAATAATAGATAAGGGTCTGTAGGTATGCGTATGTAAGGAGAATAATTTGCGTTTAAGGAGTTCGAAAATGTGTGACGGCAGTTGTTTATGTGTGTGGAGATTATTCGCTATGCGGTCTTGCAAATGATCAAACATTGAAATAAAACTATTTTTACAGATTTTTATCGCGATTTGGTTTAATTTTTACATTGTTTTTTTTAACTTCCCGACGTTTCGATTGCTTTTCAGCTTTCGTGGTCACGGGCCGACTCCAGCCAAATCGCGATAAAATCCGTAAAAATAGTTTTATTTCAATGTATAACATTCGCGTAAATCTAAGAAACCATAATGATCAAACAGCTCACCTGATGGTGTGTGAATACTGTCGCCTGAAATATCTACAGCACTTGTCACTTGCATCGTTGACGCGTTACCAGCTTCGTAAAATGGGATGGGGAAGGAAAGGAAAATAAATGGAAAGAAGATTGCTGCACCTCCAGCAATCTCAAATTAAAGTGAGGCTCTACCATTTTTGAATTCGGTTTAAATTTAACCTTTTTTAAAAGAATAATGTGGAATATTATGCTTTCCAAGTTTCGGTAGTGATTCATAATTATGAAGTGAAGTGTTTCGGTGTATAATATACGTAACATAAAGCCGATCGAGGCGGCCAAAAAATTGCCATAAATAAATAATATATTTCCTATAATATTTATATGTAGTTTTCCTTTTGTCGCTGAATGGGAGCTTGTCAATGGCGCTACACATTCCTGAAAATGTCCGCGAGCTCTTTCATCGCAATATCGTTGATTATATCCTTTGGCGTGACCTTTTTTGAGTTGGGCCTTTGTGACCGTGTTACAGCTCAGCGCAAATTCCCTTTACGTAAGCACGAATTACATTTTGCATGATATTCATTATGCATATTATTATTACTTAAACGCAATAGAATTTCGTAACTTTTGTTCAATAACCGTATTGAGATTTCTTTCCATGGAAGTAGTATACGAGTATACTCTCTTCAACAGAAATAATTGAGATGCAGCTAATTGCTAAGCCTGCGTAGATTGTAATATTTAGAAATTTATCTGGATTAGAAGAATATGTGCTCCCCTTAAAGACCTCCACAGCTTCAATCGATTTCTTGGTTTGCTATTTAGTTATCGTTTTCAAAAACCATAGATCACACCTATTAACTTTTAAATATACTCTCAGTTATTTTGGACGCGTTATAAACTCTAAGCTTACTGGATTATCCTTTAATTTACCACCGGTTTTCCCACCGCTCTAATACCGCACGAATCACTATTAGGTATGCACGAACTCCAAAGAACATTAAACGAACATCGAGCCAGAGAATCTATCTTATAACAAGCGGTTTTTTCGTCATGAATTCCCATCACGCCCAACAGATCTGCCGCCGGAATGAATGTAATAATCACATATCTAGGCACTGCTTATATGAATTCCAGAACAGAACGAGTATTATTTATACCCGAGAGGCTTAATAAATGTGTGTTTGCAACTACAAATGGATGTTTGTGAACCATTATGGTCGCAAAAATTCATTCAGTGGCTCGTGTGAGGCAGCACGGTTCCTGTTTCCTGTTTTTGCTAAAACTTATTTTATTTAATAGCCGGAAAAATAGGAAGCTCGGTTAATTTAGACGCGGAAAAAATTCGTACGGGTATTCAAATTGGGTTTATTTTTGCCGGAAATTGTACGTGTTAATGTCTGTTGTTGGAGAATGCAATACTTTAGAAAAATATGCTTGCTCCATTTTTATTTATTCGATTTTTTATCTGAATTTTTGCTTTCATGCTATATTTTAAGTTAGCTAACAACTTCCATGGAATTTTGCGATCGGTGATTTTTGGTTATTGAAATTAAGCAATAAAATTTATGGGTTGAATTCCTGGTAATTGTAAAATTGTACATCGTATAATAGTAAAAATGAAATAGTGTTATACGTATGTATACGCGATGGTTCGCAGAAACTATGTGATGTATTAAAATTTATGTTTGTATTTGGTACTATGCTTCTCTTTTTATTGTTTTAGAGGGGCCTGTAGCTCAATTGGTAGGATATATTTTGTGTTGCTGTGGGTGTGGTTTTGATAGGTTGATTTTAAATGTTCGTTGGAAATTGAATTATTCGACATAAATAAATATATGAACTCACGCCTTTATCCCAGAAGGGGAAGCAGAGGCGCCACCAGGACACCCACATTTCGCCTTGTATGTTCCATCCCACGATGTGATAGGGGGCAAACCTACGCCATATCTGGGACAAATTCCTGACTCCGGGCCACGCCAGCGAGGTAGTTCAATTCATTCGAGTTGTACAAAGTTGTTTTATTCTTCTCCCGTTTTGCGTTCGTCGCGTTAATTTTTTTGTTTCAAACATAATGTTTTGTTAATAGCATAGAAATAGTATATTATTTTCTATTACATCCAATCCTATCATGAAAAATAGAGCAAAGTTCGAGGCAAACCATTTATAGTTTCGTATTTACTCGTAGCTGCAATAAAAGTTTGTGGTGTAGTGTGGCAGCAGTATGTAATATAGGCGTGCGTCGGCAGAAGGGTGAATCAGAAGTGGATTCAACAAAATTCCCCACGAAAATTCCCAAACGAGATCAGAATATCAATTGCTTTCCTGCCCAATTTTCCTGTAAATTGCTACGGAATATTGTACCGTGAAATATCTAATATTTGCATAACGCCATGCGCGCGTGGAAAAAAAGTAAAGTGAAACTCAGCCCTGTAACAGGTGTCATTGATTTTGTTTACTCACTTTATTGTGTTAAGTGTTTGCGGCCCGGTATATATTGCCAATTTAGCAAAGTATCCTCGCAAAATTGCAAATATTTCAATGGCCGCGATGTACCGAGCCTTTATAGTAAACATTCTCCATATTGATATTCGCCTGGAAAACTTTTATATGCAATTTTGCATGCCGCATATTTCACAAACATTGTATTTATTTTAACAATGTAAATGTGAAAATAATGAAAAATATTTTTATTGCGGTTTGCTGATCAAATAAACATGCCAGAATAACTCGCGTGGTAGTTTGATCAAGTTTTTTCATAATTAACTGAACTTGGCAACTTATTAGCTCGATTCAAACTTGTGTTCGCGTTTATCAGACCTAAATACAGCTATTACCAACTTTGAGACGTTCTCTAACTAGCATCTCATCTCAAATGTTGTTTGACAGTCGTCTCAACTCAGTTAATAAACATAACGTGACGTGGTAACATGTACGCGAATCAAAGATTAATATATAAATACTGAACAGTTACGTTAAATCGAAATGACATTAATATAAAATCTAAATGATATGCATTATTGTTATCAATCGATCACATATGTATGCTAAGCTCAGTGCGGACATCCAATCTATACTAATCAAAGAAGAAGACAGCAGTGCATTTTATTGTTGTTTATTCTGTTCATACATTTTTATGCGGGAATAGAACCTACAGCCTCTCGTTTCAGAGTCTGCATGTTACCAACAAGCACGCGAGTCCTCAATAAGGCTATTTAGTAATTAGTTGCAATTTTCATTAGCGACACTGCAGCAGTTACAATGAGGGGCTCGATGAAAAACTTGCTCTGCGCGCCGTACACTTTCATATTAATTAAGTTCCGCCTATTTTATGGGGCTTGACAGTGAAATGAACTAGAACATTCAAGTCGTGGAGGCCGGGGCAGAAAATTCCCGGGTGTTAATTGTGGTTCCGTCGCCATCTCGTGACCTCGCCGACCTGTTACGTATTCGATTAAGTAGGTGACTAGTGCAATTGTGAAGCAAATGAATAAATTTATAATTTCACGCTCAATTTGCTTTAAGGCTGGGACTTTTTAATGGCTCTTTTCTTTCGTCTCTCACATACGACCGCTTCTAAAGAGTTTTGATCGTAGGCTCGGATTTTTTGCATGATTAAGTGTTGTATACAGTTGGGTTGTCTTGGTGGTTTAAAGTTCTCGTAGATCCCAATTAAAATACACCCAATAGTTACATACATAGTCCCGACCCCACATTAAGATCAATTAAGTCTTGTGTCGTGGGTATCAGTCACTACAATATACTTTACGGTCTCACGAACACCCAGACACGAGACATATAGATGTGAGCCTCACAAACATTTGTCTCGGAGCGGGGATCGAACCCGCAACCTCTCGTTTCACAGTTAGCGTCTAACCAACTGCCCCACGGAGGCTGTCAATTGGTAAAATAAAAAGAATACATCATATTCTTTGAATTTTATTTGCTAGTTTTTGAGATAGCTTCTTAAAATTTTTAAATAAGTATTTTTTAAGGTTGAGGGAATCAATGATAAAGGTCACAGGAGTGATTTTTGAGGAACCGAAATGAGTCTTGGATCATACAAGAGTTGATACTGTATATTTAATAGGTAACTATAAAATTAATATTCATATATCAAATCACACACACCGCCAGCGCTACCCAAGTAGATAAAATATAACATAGTTTTCATGATCATGTCGTAACTCACGCCACGAAATCAATCCATGTTGAACTATTTCGCACCCCTCAAGATACGTACAAACACATAGTTACAAAATGTAGGTGTGTATAAGTATATAGATACCGAGAGTACAGCTCATGTTGTGACGTGTAACCTCATTTCATCGTCTCGTTGCGTTTGACGCCACTATAATCGGCAATCGGAATGTGTCAACTAAATTCACAAAATATACGACACATTTCATGGAGACATTATTGTCATTGTATTCGGAGGATAGAACTTAAGAATATTCTAAAAGAAATTGTTATTTACATATACCTTGAATTTATAATTATACAGGGTATATCAAGACCGCGACCGAAAACGAAGCCAGGTGGTGGTATTAGTGACTTCAGACACAATACAAGTAAAAATTTCGCAGAAAAAATCGACAACTTTTTTTTTGTAATTTTTTACTTATCGTCGTATTTGGGTGATAAATACATAATTTTCCTAAAATAAAGATGAACACCTCTTTATTTTTAAACACGAAATGGTACGTAAGGGTTTAAATTAGTATTTTCGCAAAACTAAGTTTTTACCACCCAAACACGATGATTTTAAAAAAAATCTTAAAACATATCTGACACTGTTTTGGCGAATTTTTTATTTACATCGTGTTTGGAACCACTAAAACTACCACCTGGCTTCGTTTTCGGTCGCAGTCTTGATATACCCGGTATATCAAAATTTCAATTTTAATTTCTTGTTCCATTTTTGAAATTGTTAGAATTTTAATAACAAAACTTAGCTTCAAAAACCGACACATATTCAATTAAAAAATAAAATAAACGTCCAGTTAACAATATTTACAAGATCAATTTGCAACAGCCAAACTGGACATATTTTTTTTTTAATTTAGGACTTTTTTCTCTTAGCTAACATATCGCCCTGGCCGATGTTACTGATCAGTATTCATACAGGCCAAAACTGGCAGTGCTGAGAAGCTGTTAACAAGGCTAGGTCAACGTGTCGAGTGTCCACTCTGCAGGAAGAAACTGCAATATACTAACGTCGCGGGCAGCCGTGTTTGCCTTAAATCTCGCTGCCACCACCGCGCAAATCTTTGCGGATTTTATACACCCAAGAAAATGCATTTTGTTTCGTGAATTTGCGTGAGTGCTTTGTGAAGTCAGATGTGCGTGAACGCAATATTTAGTGTTGGCAAAATGCTGTTTGTATAATGTTGGGGGTTCTTACAAAATTATGGCTAATTTGGTGCGACTAGTCAGTCCTTAATGCATTTGAAAAAAATCAGTAGTCGGTTAAGTCCGAGAGTTTAAAAAACATATGGTAAAAACAATATTAAATTTGTTCCACAAATTCAAATACAATCTCATAAAGTAATAGCTACACATATTGCACTGATAGTATTAAAGTAACCGAAAAAGATGGAAAACAGTGTTTTTGGTTTAAGACTTTTCCCTAGCATGCTAGGTATGCTGTCTAAGATGTAAAATACACAATGACACAAATAAGGAAGAAACGAAAATAAATATAATAATGAATATTGTATAACAAATAATAATAACATAACTGCCAATTATGTGTTTTACCGAGTCTAACCACGCTTTTTTAATTATAAAACCCTATAAAGAGTAATAATGAAGCTCAATTCCTTAAAGAAAGGCAAACATGGTTACATAATATCGCTGTGAGGCAGAGGAAGTATCTTCAATATAGCAGTTTAAAAGTTTATTCTTACCGTGATATGTTAAGAATGTGAAAACACGTTGTGAACGCGGCCAATATTATTCCGGCGATGCCACGCCGCGCTGCGAAATATCGAAAAGTTACAAAACTGATTTCTATTCTGTATCCCCCGCGATATTATATGCACGAGTTTGAAAGCTATGCACTACATAGTGTTCGCCCAGGGGATGCTCCCTCTATGATTTAATAACATTGTTAAGTCAAGTAGCCGTCTACGTAGTCGGAACTTTAGCATTATTTCATACTTAATGCTTCCACTGGAACAAAAGAGCGCAGATCGTAAACATCGGTAACAAAATGAACACAGCGCATTTTTTTGTTGGTTAACTTTTTTATAAGGTTCCATTAGATGGTGGGATTTTGCGGTTAAGGTGCTGGCTCAAGTCGAGTATAGAGATAAATATTTGCTTAAAATGTTTGTGTTGTGGTACCGCCATGCATATTCAGCTTTCAAAATAGACGTTTGCTGTAGTTCTAGCAACATGTAAATCATTTTTGGTATGTTGGTAAATGTTAGAATTAACTATCAAATAGAGTGAAGAGACACAATTTTGTGTGTTCTAATATATCTCAGGAGGAAAGGAGATCGGTCGATTTGGTCCAACCGTGGACAAGAAATTCATTATTACCAAAAAAATTGGCGTATTTTTTTAGATTTATTTCTCTATTTACTTTTATCCTACGCCATTGGAATTAGATTTACAAAAAAATGAGGATATCATGAAATATTTCTACCATTTTTGTATTTGTCAGCAACATTCATAGAGTTGACATCTGTCACGAGACTATTATCTGTCAAATTGCATTGTTTATTTCGTCGTGTGTATTTAAAATTGAATTAATTTGAAAATCATATAATTTCGTTTTGTGGCTGGGTGTTGTTTTATTCTCTACGGAGTCCCTTGCAGTCAATTGCTTACCTCGATCCAACAATACTATAGCATATAAATAAGTTAAAATGTTTATAATCGTCATGTAAGCAAAAACTACGGGAAATCATTGCGCGCCTGAAGCCAACAACTACGAGACACCGATTGTAAAGGCGCAAAGGCTTACATGATCTGTAATGTCTGAATGGATTCATCCTCAATCATTGTTTTATTTTTTCATTATTGTGTACGGTAGCTTCAGATATTTTTTAAACTAGCGCATGACAAAATGACTAACTACATACAATGAACCTGATATCAAAATAATATACTTTTAAATATTCAAATGTGTTTTTCTGTCTTCCTTGATAAGCTTACGTACTTTATAATAATGTATATTCATACTCATCCCAAACTTAAAATATAAGCCAACTATGATATTACGTATTCAGATAGCAGAAAATGGTAGATTTTGTAAAACTTTAAGAGGATAAATCTTAAAAACCCCGTATCCTAGCTCAAGAAGACTATGTTATATTTGAAGGATAAAAAATCCTTATTATTTAATTCTATGTCTCATTTGTCTCCACCATGTTTCCACTACTAGGCCCAATATTCATAGGAAAACGACCGATCTCCTTAATGAAGTTTTGATCGAACATATTACCTGAAATACCGTATTTCGCAGGTGTTAATGCAACTTGAAATAATTTAAACGTATATTTATATTTAAATATACATTGAGTACTTTACATAGCCGTATCAGTTTATTAAAATTCTCATTAGTATAACGAAGGATGATAGGTATACGTTGTTATATAAGCTTTTACTTACGTGTATAAATTTCACGTGTAATTAGAACTCTCGCTGCTCAAAAATTCTTAGAAACGCCATAAATTAATTTCCCTTATTCAAAAGTTCCACGAACATGACATTAAACCACAAGGGCTATAATAAGGTCTGTAAAAAGTTAATGTTTTGTTATAAATAGTCACTGATACGCCCATCATGAATCGACAAGAAAGGGTCGATATTATGAAAGGCCCTTGACACAGCATTTTTTGGCTTTCCGCGGTCGGCCACTGAAAACACTCATATATCATTTTGGAGCCCCCGTTGACATTTATTAAAAGACTTTGCCGAATTTGATTGCCATTATGATATACACCCAATGTCAATTTAAATAATTACACTTGACACTTTGACATAGGAACATGAAAGGTAAAAAGGGACGTGACAGATTCGTATATTTGTCGACTTAACAAACTGCGATTTTTAAATGAACTGCTTTATTTCGTTGGAAGTTATTTATAATGTTATCAATTCGTCCTTTCGTGATACTACTGCGGTAAAATTACTTCAAACCTAGGATTGGCAGCGACCATGTTTAGTGGTGGTTCTTATGTCTATTTGATAATGGTTGTCATAATTAAACAAATGTCAAAAGTTTTATGAGTGATTTGAATGCTCAGCCACTATAATTCATTTAAAATTTATTAGTATGTGGCGAAATTAATTGGAACTAAAATTTATAAAATTTAAAAAATATCATCATTTAACGAATTGTTTGAGATATGTTTTTATAATATAAACAACAAGCATTTATCGTATTTATACTTGTAATAAATAGTATTAACATGTCCAATGTAATAAAACGTGAAGAGAGAAAAACTATTCATATTTTTTTAACAACGCATTCTGATGTCAGAAGATCCTGGACGATCTATAGATGAACTTCTTGGTCAAAAATTTCATGCCTTTAATAACCTTTGCCAAGTCATATCAGTCCAGTACTTTTGTATAACGTAAGGGAAAGTAATGAGAAGTTTATAGGCTGACATTATGGCGGATGCCAATATCCTATCACTTGTAACGGTTCTTGTACATCTACACATACTACATATAGATGTACTAGAATCATACTGTAGATAGATATATCTCATAGAAAATAACAGCTTTCTTGTTGCTTTTCAGTAAGAATTCCGAATACCCTATATAACCTATAGATATGTAGATTAATCCGATCATATTACACGTTGTTGCATACGAGTTAATAATAAATTTTTAAGCCAATAAATAATAAAATAATTTATTGGCTTAAAAATTTATATCGATAATAATTTAGTAACAGAATTCGAAACTAATTATTACACAATTTCAAATATATAAATTACATCGTAACATAACTGCGAAGCCAAAGAAGTTCAAACTAAATAAACTGGGAACAAATTAAACAAGAATTCAGTAATGGCAAGATAAAGAGCATTTATAACTCACTTAAATATTTGATGGAGGAAAAAGCTCGGCTGATGCGAAAATTGTGTACACTATGTTGAAATTACAAGAAATTTAGTTTATCGCGATGAGAAAGGAAATATTGCTCTAGAATTTGTATATCGTACATTGGCTAAAAACTGTCATGCGAGTAACACACGCAATATCATTTTTATTTTTGTTTTACTTAATGTTATTGTTAGCCTCATCCAGACTGTTATTTTAAGAATTCACATTGTTTTATTACAAAAGCCATACTTATTTATTAAAAGAAAAATAAAAACTGAATAATTTGTCAATGTTTTCATTTGAATACAAAGCGGTTAACATGTTTTTGTTATTTTGTATGTTTCTATAGAATGATATTTGTTTATGAATAATCCTTTACAATACTGAATCAGCTGATTAGGAAAGCATTGTTAATGTACTTATCTGACGGTGGTGTGTTCATAAATACGCGAGGATCGTAAGTAAGTTCCTACTAGCTTTTGACGACTAAAGACGACAGCATTCGGTCCTCCGACCTTCTCTATAAATTCGGTAATGTATTCGGTAGTATTCGGTAATGTATGTATAATTTTACTTATTTGGTTACATATTTACTTACACTACTAAGAATACAAAAAAATATTAAAGTAAAAGTAACAACTTTTAATGAAATTAAATGAAATTCGTTTATTGGCGTCGTAGGCAATTAAATAGCTCTTATGACAAGTACAAGACAAAAGATATATATTATTTATAATATTTTTTTGGTACATGCAAAAATAAAACATAACATAAACAATGAAACATAACAGAAATACAAAATTATAATAAGTGGGCTAACAGGTAGTACCTATTAAACTAATAGTAAGTAATTAAATCACATATACACAATAATACGCAAAATCATTTCCCGTCCTTTTAATTCGAACATCAGCCAAAAGATCTCTGTCCGTTCACCATTATGAAATACAGCATTGCAATCGATAATAACAAAATATGTTGAGGACAAATGTCGATGAGAGAATTGGACCTTTGTTTTTCCTCTATTTCATAAAAGTGTCATATATCAGGACCTTTCTTCCTGTGTCAGCGATATGGGTCCAGGAAACAAACGTTTGTTTTTGATACAGCATGGCGTTGACAGGTCGCAATAACAGTAATAATTATAACGAATGGAATAATGAGTCACAATTATTAAAAGAGAACAAGTACAAACAGAAAAGTAAGAACAGTTTTAAATTAGAACAATTTCAAATAATATTTAGCGATTGGACAAATAGTAGCTTTTTTGCGTTAGTAGACTATAACTTAAAAGTGGTCGTGAATCAGCACAAGTCTATAATTTATTATTTTTAATAAATATTTATTTGTATATAATTTTGATAGTTGAGAAATACGGAAAATCACCCGAGATTGAAAAATAATGATTGGAAAGAATCCTTACAATGGAAAATAATAAGCCTGGTTACATAAAATTGTGAACCTTCTATAATTCGACAGTTATCTAATCAAATCACACAGTAAGCTGTAGCAGGTCGATTTTGGTAAATTAATTTGGAATTTGCAGATTGTCAATATTTAATAAGGAAACGATGAGATTGCTTAGAATTTAATCAACAGCCTTCGCGTGTGAAATGAATTACGTACATGACGTCACCGCTCACACTTGCCAATATATTCGGATCACATTATCTATAATCTATATGATCAGATGCTCAATGCTTTAAAAAATGTTCTTCCGTCACACATTTCAAACAGAACTTATCCAATGTCCAATATAAACATTAATTCATTTATAATTTTTCAAGTTTGTTCAAAGTTTCAAGTATTCAGTGTTTCGGTATGCGTAGTATTTATCTGTTGGAAATGGGAAATTCCTGGATGCAGCCAGCTTCTAACAGGTGGCTATGAAAATCTTTAGGGGAGTCATATGTTCAGCTACTTCTTATAGCTAAAGAGGGAGAGAAAGAATAAATAATACTCTCTTATTTAGCCATATTTGCGGTATCCTCAGTATCCGCGACATAGCTGATAAACTACTAGACTGGCGCTGAACGCCATGTGTTGGATAAACCATAGGAATACAACGGCAATTTAAGTCAAAGCAGAACAGTCTCGACATTAGAGGCAGTCAATTAAGAATGTCGTTAAGAAGGATATAAGAGCCAATGGTCTTGGAACTAAGGACGTCGCAGATCAGGTGAAGTGGAAACTATGCAGAAAGACGGATCCACTTACCGCTAAAACTTCAGGTAGAATAAAATTAGTATTTAACTACAAAAGCCGAGAGCCATGAACTGAGGTAAATTTTACGAGTAACCTATAAAACGAGAGGCAAGAAATTATCTGTTCAAAAGACAATTTATGCTTGTGCAATTAAACGACGCTAGATCTTCTTAAATTGCTGGAACTGCGTAATTGTATTCGCTCCTTAATAAGGAGTACCGTCTTACCTCGTAAATATAAAGCGCTTAATCTCGTTTAATTTTCTTGTTTACAAAGACTTTTCAAGATGTACATACTTTTATATTCAAGTGTCTCCATCTTTAGTAATTGATAGATAGCGTTTTATTTTCAACTTACCGTGTTTAATGAGAATTGTTCACGTTTTTATCTTTAGTTTTATGTCGAGTTTTAAGTTGTGTTTTCTTTTTGTGCTACTATTTCTCCTACGCTTTGTTGGGTAGTTATTCTGCATTATTTAGTGGAAATTATTTTGGATGTATTATTTTTATAAATGAAATATTACTAGTACATGAAATTATTAATGCCACAATTTTGGTTATGGCCACGAGCGACAAGTCGACTGTAAAACAAACCGCGAATTAAATTCGCACACAAAGACAGTATAGTATTAGGAACAATTATTTGTCAGTACCACACAAACATAGAATATTGTATATAGAAGCCACCTTTGTCTCAATCTGCCGGAGCAATACCGTGAAGTGGTCAACAAAGCTAACTTTGTGTTATTGTACATATGCATGGCTTGTTAGCCTATGTATTGTCTATGTCGGTATAGGTGAGATTGCTCAATCTATCTGCGGCTGGCTGCTTGTTCCGAACTGAGAATTGCGACCATCGCAGCGCCGTACAATCGCACGGTATATCACTTGCCAAGCAACACGAGAACAGACTGCATTGCATAAATTGACGATTTAAGTAAATTTATGGTAATATATTTATATCTGAGGATATTATTTGTGTTTTTGTACCTGGTTGTACCCGCGGGTTGCGACGTGTCGCGGAAACGCAATATTTTCAAGAAACGTTGCAGTGCGTTTCGGATTTTGATTTTACTAACACATTTACAATATTTTTAGTCATATTTTCAAGACGAAATGAAATTCAAAGTGGTAGAGCCACAATCTAGCTATGCTGGACCACTGTAGAAATAAGCTGGCTCAACTGGAATGATCCCACTGTCTACGATCCTAGTGATTTATAACCGTTACGTTTGGGAGACGTTTACTCCTTTGAAGGATTTACGCAATAAAAAAAAAACAAAGTAGCTCAAAGAACCTTAAAATGGAGCGTACCTAAAAGGTTAATAATACAAATACACTGCCACTGAATATAGAGGCGATTTTCTTTATCATTGCAATTGTAAGTCTGAAAGCATCAATGGTAATCCAAGGCAAATAATGAAAACAGCTCATGAAACAAATGATTCTGCTAATGAGAGTTGATGCCTTCGCTCACCAGTCTGACTCAAAAATATACTACTATTAGAAGGCATGTTGGTTTATTGGTTACTACAAGCCATATAACAGAAAGCCTTTCAAAAGGAATCAGTTTGAATATAATATTCGTATTAGATTGGTAACGTAATACCGTATTTTGTGTATTCTCCATGGGGCAGATAATGTATTCATGGGACACTACCGCAAGAGTACACTAGTCTGTTTTTTGCGAGAATAGGATAAAGATCGGATTTGCTCGGGAAGTAATGTAAGACCGAATATTGGGTTTGCGGAAAAATGACAATTACGAAGTGTTTTCTTGCTTTCTTTTTGCTAAAGATCTTTATTGGGAACCTCTTAGACATGTTAGATAGTGTTTAATAACTTTCTTTGTTTGTCTGCAATTAAGTTAGCACCTTATAGTGAACTCCAGGTTTTGTCCAAGACATCATTATTTTTATTTTGCTACTTAATTTCGATGTGTTTTCTCGCGCTAAGATATAGTATTTTATTTTCATCACATCTACCTCCTGCAAGAGTATACAGTCAAACGTAAAGGCAAAAAGCCCGAGTTATTTCTAACACATCGCTATAAAAGCTGTCTGTGAATGTAGTTCGTATTTCTTCCTTTTCTGTTTTGTCCTCAGTGTAGAGCGCCGATTTTTAGTTTTGAATCGTCGGTGTTTGCCTTTGGAAGGCTTTTTCGTCCACGGGCAGGGGCGCTTTAAAGGCTATGGATGATTATTTCGAAGTGAAAACTGCATGAAGGTCAGAGTTGATTTGGATAGGGCAAATTGACGCTTTATTAGTTTTTATCCAATTTTAAAATTTTGTTTTTCACAAAAATATTCAGTTGTTATTAAAATTGTAAGAAATTTATTGACTGGTTTGGTAGTGTAGTGTATTTGGTAATGTAGACTCCCATAGAAAAGGGTAATCACACGCTACGAGGCGAAGAATCAGTTTTACTGTCTTTGTTTTCTATGAAAAAATATAATTATACTAAAAGTTTCTACAATTATTCCAAAGCTGGCTATGTAGTCCAATTATTTTGTAACTAATAGATATATTTGAAAAAGAAAAAAATCTAAATGGTTTGACAACATTGAAATAGCAACGTACGCTAGCCACGTTCCTAAATTCCCATACATCCCTTTACCCTTCGTTATTTGGTAGATTGTGTCGAAAAAGAGCGTAAAAAGCTTATTCAGTTTAAATTTCAAATGGAATCGAATTGGAATCTCTTTAGTTGTGCGTCCAAAGTAAATTGAATTTAGCCAAATGCGGTCCAATAATGGATGAATCAAATTAGAAAACCATTCCATGGGACTAATCTTTTAGTTTAGATTTGTTGCGATTTACTTAATTAAGTGTATGTACATATGTATGTATACACGTATAGCTTAATCGTGTATGCGAATTGCGGACAAATCGTATTTAGAAATTGGTTATGCGAATGCATGTCGTCCATTGACGTAGACATATTTCGTCTCGCATCATATTATAGCCTAAATCAGCCTCTATTAGTGGGTATTATAGGACAAAGGCCCCACAATAATTATACATAATATATAATTACGCTCCTGCTTTAGTCCATTATGCTAGCAAAATGTTTGTTGTATTAAGGCATGGGTTTTATTTAATTCACTATTCACGTCATTGCTCTATGTGCTGTGTTTTTATGTACAATAAAACAATTAATTTTGGTCACAAAGCGTGGTCGATCTCAATCCTGATTACGAATTAATGTCATTTTAGCGCAGCGGTGTCACTAAAATTCATTATATGCACTCAGATATTAAGTATTTACACAGATAAATGTCACATACCTATATCAACAATAAAGCCAGATTTTAATGACAACTAATCAATACACTTTTTCTTCTGTCTTTGACCCACATTTACATGGTGTCGACGTAACATGGCTCTTCAGATGATTTTCAGATCACATATATCGACAATTTTGTTAGTTTTAACGACATCGAACCTTTAACGAATGCTGTTTCTACTGAAAAATAATTAAATAAACTTTGCAGTAATTATTCATATTTTTTTATTTGATACTAAAAATTAGCTTGTCACATTTAAAGCTGACTTAGTGGCAATCGGATTATGTCGTCCAAACTGATTTAATCCTCAGCTACGTCATGTAATTACTTAGGTTTCTAAAATAAAAAGGTTAATCAAATATTGAAAATAAATTTCTTTATAAGTTCTATAAAAAAGCACTTAATCAGAAATTCAATCAACTTTCGAATTAATGTAGACACTTGGTGGTGAATTTATTCGGTTTGCCTTAAAAATGATTATAAAACCTTCTAGTGTTTTCTTTTTGGACAGAAGGTGACAAAATGTGTCGATTCCTAAATAATCTAAACAATAACTTTGAATTACAGTTTCAAGTTCTCAATCCTGGTAAGCTAATTACGCGCAAAAACTTCAACAAAGGCTGCCCCGGTGGCGTAGTTGTACTAAGGTACGATTATAAAGTTGAGGTCTCGAGTTTGAATCCTGAGTCGGGCAAGGTGATGATATTGGGTTTTTCTATTCATTATCAGCCCAGTCAGGAAATAGTGCCCGATATGGCGATAGGCTCGCCCCCCATCACATCGTGGAACGGAACATACAAGGCGAAAAGTGGGTGTCCTAGTGGCGCCTCTGCCTACCCCTTCTGGGATAAGGGCGCGAGTTTATGAATGTATGTATGTAACTTCAACGTCATTTTATCTCACTTTTCTAGCTTTATCGTGGTATATTATAATCCATTTGTTCAGGCACATTTCGCACCCTTTATTTGGGCTATTGACAAGAATTCTACTTAAGTAAAGAGAACGTAGAAAACTTATGTTAGAGTACTTTAGTGGGACTGCCAAGGCAGTTGAATTTATGGCTGATACGTGTAACGGCTGTCTATAAATTTTGTACGTATTTTCGGCATTTTACTTAAGACCTTTTTGTTGAAGGGATAGTGGCTGAACATTAGTATTAATACAGCTTCTGAGGTAAATCATCCATTTTGTAGCAAAGGGATGTGATATGTAACATAGCATTTTTTACTTTTGTGTTCTTAAAAACTAATGGACTATTGTGGTTTATTATTGATGATCTATATCATAATATATCATAAAGTTACAACACATAGGTAATGTGTTGTTACTGTTTTAGAGCTCTTAAATAAATGAAAATAAATCTCTTACGTATATTAATAATCTCTTGTGGTATAAACTAAGAGGTCAGTGACCCCTAACGTTTCTCCCCCTATGACCGGCAAAAGCCATAAAAAAACTTACCCTCGAAAAGTATGGTAAGACTATTTCATTTTGATTTAAAAGATATGAACCATCCATTTGATTGACGGTCTCAACATTATTTAACTTTCTCAATCATTACTTTCGAACATACCGGTATTCATATTTAATGCCGCGATCGCCTGCTTACATTACTGTTGCATGTCTCATCGATCATCCCATTTCATGCGCCCTCAACTGTCACGTTAAGATGGAGATATCAGCTTATATATGACTCACCGTGTATAGACCACTGGGCTCTTTCTCCATTTTTTATACGATCTATTGTCATCGCCACACCGGCCTTATAAAATAAACTTTATAAGTACTCAACCATCGATATCAATGTTACACTAGATAAGACATTCAGTACACAAAATGTGTCCCACCTACTTGCGGTGCATGCACCGCACGTGAATCAGTTTGCTTCGTGACTGTGACAGTGCAGTACGCCTTATCTCATACGTTTAAAAGTAATAAATCACATAATAAATGAATGTTTCGCCGTCAAACCGAAAGCAAGTCGTCTGAAGTTTCAATATTTTAATAAAATACCAGGTAAGTGATGTAATATTGCAGTGTGCTTTTAAAATACGGGGGCACTTTATTTCTATGACGTGTCTCGTCTATCGGTAGAATATAAGTCAATGTACTCAACCCAGTGTAAGAACTCTCAAGAAATCGATATTAGTTTAGACGCAGTTTATACTCCTATTGAGGGCCCGCATGGTCACAAAGTGACTAAGACCCATACAAATAAAGATAATAAAAAAATATATATTCCTATAAATAAAAAGATATAATGAGAAAAACAGCTTAAATAATTCTTCGAATCACGAAGTATAAAATAGTATCCGACGAGGTTGAGTCCCGACGCCAGACCAGAAAACACGTCCCACAGTACAAAACAACAAAGTGTTTCAACAATACAAGTACTAAAATAAACAGGCTAAGACTTATGAAAATATAATTCCTGGTATTCCATTATTGTATTTTCTTACGCAAAGAACCTCAGTGGGTGTGTAGCTAATGAGCTTTAACTAAGTAATTAACACACTTCAAAGTGCTCGGTCCTGGGAGAGTAATAGTGCTGAAGCTGGAAAAAACAAGGACATATTCTAAACGACACATAAACGATTTTAACCTAATTAATGTTGGAGTGGCTCAGAGAGGTTTCCTTGTAAATACATACGTCTATGTAATAATTAATATAGGCAGGGGCTTCACTGTGCCTGCATTTATGTTATAATAATACATGGACGTGTAATCTTTGCCACATTCTATTTTCAGACTGGTCAGCATCGCTGTTGCTAACGTAGACAATAAGCAAAAAAAATTAAAGTAATAATATGTGCAATGTTATAAGCCGAAATGGTTACAGAGGTGTTATATTACAACTCCCTTAACAGAATATAATATAAAGACATTTTTAGAAAATAGTAAATGGGCACTAACCTTTGCTGTATCTGTATATTGAAATTACCCAGTTCCCTTCTTTCATCATCAATCTACCTACTACCCTCAGTTACAATGCTGTTTTTTATTATCTCTCCAAAAAAGCGAAGCTCTCACATTTAAAATAATAAAAAAATCTCAATGATGCTAACATATTTCATATGAAACAACAATTTAATCACAATAAATTTCACGTCTGAAAATATACGTGAAACGTACATATATTCGAGATTCAAGAACTCATACGGTAGCAAATCCCAAATATGTAATATGTGTATCAACATGGATACCACACAAAATCTGGATATTCGTAATTGCCCGTATTCCCCGGAGATTTAAGGCTTCGTTCCATATGCTGCCAAAGTGATACGAGCTGAATTCGAGTGAATAAGTTTTTTTGCTCGTTTTTGGTTTGCGACAAAAGGCGTAGGGATCAGGGCCTTTGTAGTTTAACGAACTGATGACGTCGCCACTTGCAAGCACACGTTTTTATTTCTTATCGGTTTTGGTGCGGGACACCGTCGCAGCTTGAGTATGTGGTCTTATCTTTTAATACAGGATCAGATGCGTCTGCATTATTCAGAATCATTTAGAAATAATATGTTATGCCCGAGTTATACTTCCTTTTAAATAATTTGAGACAATGGTCGATGCTTAGGGTAAATGCTCTTTGATTATAACGTAATAGTTTGTTAATCAATCTGCTATAAAGAAGTTATTTAACAGAATCATATGCTTTGAAATCTGTCTAAAAGTTCTTAATATCACTTGGGAAAATTTAAGAACGAACATGAACAAACGTGATACAAACATATTTTCACTTTATTTTATAACAGTAAAATTAGAAATCAAAATTATCTGGAGTATTAATCCAACCTCATTTTTTTTCACCACATACTTAACTTTACTACCAGTACTCATTACTATAAGACCCAAAGCGTTTCAACAATGGCCTTATCATTAGATTACGTTCTCACAGACGATATACAAGACAGAGGCGGGAGAGGCGCGCTGAAGATATTGCCGACAGTCTCGAACCGCGTTTGTCCTTTACGTATCGATGCAATCATGTGTGGCTGTCCTTTGCGGCGGTAATTGGATTGGTATCTCTGAGTATCTCTGCTTTCGCCATGTAATTTAACGAGCATAAATACAAAGCGCTTGAATAGTGCCAGACTTGATGGTGTTAGGTACTGAAGTTTTGAATAGTAGTGGTTCGTTATTGATTGATTAATCTACTTGGGTGCATAATCCCGCGCCTGTACCCCGTGGAGTTATGTATTTTCCTTCATAGAGTATCATAACGAGATTACTGTAATCAGTATTTAGCATATCATTATTTATTTCTGAGCGTACAGCTTCTCAGTTAGACAATGATTCCTAACTTAACTTTAGCCACTACATCTTCTCCTTTAGGCAAAAGCTGTAAAAGAAATCATTTTCATTTAATGGAGATGAGTATGCATATTATACTACATCCATTATTTATTTTTATACACCTTACGGTATATGCATTGCCGTCCGGATAGAGTATTTATTGTAATATAAGACGAATATAATTAACCCTTATTTGACTGAATCATTTTAGCCAGTTCAATTGATTCCAGATACGTTAAAAGAATCCGAGATGAAAATAGAGAATGCGTGGACTGGCACGCTTTCTCTCAGCTTAATGTTGCAACAATGACAATCATTTCATTGCTTCAAAATAAGTGAATCTTAGAATAAATTGAACGTATCCAAACGTCGTAATTAAACTTATCCAAGAAAAAATCCTCATCAAAACACACAACGTCAATCTAATCGAAGAGAACCCAACAAAAACGGGTTGAAACTCTTAACTGCTTGGGATTATCGGTAGCCCGGGTGAAATCGCGGAAGGCCCCACACCACTCTCCCATTAGACGGGCAATTTGTTTGGCTACAGCCGGGTAAGCCTTTAATCTGGCGCGGTAGTCGGAGTGACGCGGCTCGGCCCTGCGGAAGATTCCCTCTATATTATTTCGTCAATTTAAAAATTGATCGGTACGCGGCTGTTTTAATTGGTGCAGTGGGCTTACGGTATCACTGTGTGTAATGTTTCGTTTTCTGTTAAAAATATAAGTCTATATTTATCGTTTTAGGGAATTATTATTTTTTACCATGAAATAGACATTATGTCTATAACAAAAAGTTTGATAACTAATTAATACGGATACATTGCAATCACCAAATGAAATATTAATTTCAACCTCGGTCATTAGTGTTTATACTACATCTATGTTCATTTGACATAATTTATTGATTAACATCCAGGTAACTTTGAGTGGTACATGATTTTAATTCGAGAATATTCGTTTTTACTTACCCCATATTCCTTACATATTTGACTCCAATAAGCATAAACACAATAAATGCCACTATGGATATGCTACCTCAACATTGTAAACCTATTAAGGACGACACCGCAAACGTGCATGCCATAAGCGTCGGTGTCCGAAAACAATTTAGCATCAACAAAATGCGGCACCTTTTCAAATAAAACACGGGGAAACTTATAGTAAACTTACGTGCGCGCGGTATAAAGTATTACCTGTCTAGTTTTGGTCGCGGCCGTCGGTGCTGCGGGAAACCTCTCGCTTCCGACCATTGTTTCAACCATGGTCGGAAGCAAGTCAGGGTGGAGAGCTGTCGCCACCTTCTGCGAGGCCGTTATGCTCGCAAAGGAGGTGGCGGAAAGGGAGAGAGAGGCTGCCTCCTCTCTCCCCTCCCGCAGCAGACGCACTGGGCGTCGTAGGGTGGCAGATTTCCGGCCACCGTAGGGCGCGGCCTGCGGACGACAGACTCGGGGCGTCTTGTCGTCCGACCAGCAGCAGGCCTTGAGGCGGCGGCGTCGTGTTCCGCGCGCGCCTCGTAGTGGAGTCCTGCGGCCGGGGTGACGGCCGCAGTGGGTGACGGGGCCCGCCCGACTATGGCGGGCCAATACCCGTCGGGGGGTTGCGACGAATGCTTCGGCGATACCCGACCCTCCGACACACGGGTACGAGAGGAACACGGGTTGGTTTTTAGTCAGTAAGAGTCTGACAGTCCCCTCCGCGCCTCCCCCGGGCGGAGGATGTCCATGAGGATTTTCCAACCCGACACCAAAAAAAAAAAAAAAAAAAAAAATTACCTGTCTAGTTTATTTTTATTTCACATATACCAGCTGACACCGTAGAGGGCGCTAGTTCTGCTCAACACTCGGTTAATCTTTCCACATTTTGTGGCATTTTGGCAACATCACTGGAAGCACTTTTCACCGAGGTTCTGCGGTCATATGGGACTGGCGGGTCCCCTGAGAATTGTACTTTATCTAACAGAGCACAAACAACGCAATTAGGGTTGGCCTTTAGCCATAAATTCCAATGGCCAGGTTCGCTCCCACTGGCAACTATTTATGTATGGATGCTTGTTTTATTGTAAGACGTTCTAATTTGCTGTGTACTTTAATCGCGATAATAGACAGGAGAACACGTAAAGATTCATTTACTGACATTAGTCTTCACGTATTTAAGATGTAGATTAATTTACTGACGTTTTGGAATGTATAATTGGATATTCGGTACTCGCTTAAAATTCTAATCTTGTAGATTTAAATTATTATTAATTTCAATCCAATGTGATAGCCACGCCATTATTAAAAATAATACTCATAGTAGCAGATTTGTAATTTATTGCTACACAGAAAGTAAATATATCGATATTTTGCTGCGTGAAAGAAACACACACTAAAAACCTTTAGCTTTTAAACCCTTTATAGTAATAGCAGAAATGTACAATAACTATAAACAATAATTATTTTCAGCCATAGAACATCTACTACTGAACAAACGCATCCGCTTAGTTAAAAGGGCCCGTAAACTTTTGAATTGCAGATCACGTACGGGAAATGGTAGCTGCGGACGTCTACCCGCAAGGTGGACAGACGGCTTAATAAGGTTTGCAGGAAGTCGCAGGATGCAGGCCGCTTCCAACAGGTCGCTGTGGAGGTCCTCGGGGGAAGCCAACTATTCATAATTTATAATATTAGTTCACATGAACCAAGTGCCCGAAGCAAAACGAATACATGAAGCCGAAGTAATTGAACGTTCGCGGAACGGATCGCAAACAAAATTAAAAATATATGGTCGAAATTAAGCAATATCCGAAATGTGTATTGAAGCGATGATTTAATATATTTTTAATGAGAAGTGTTGCCAAGTGCGGGCCTGGCCACGCATTATTAGTGTTCCGCGTTCCATTAAACACTCAATTTGTGTAAGATGACTTTCATTATAATTAAATCATTTTCATGAATAGAACTTTAATAAAGCTCTACAAACGGAGTTTCACCTACTATTTAGCGGACCACCGAATGAGCATTGAGCAGGATTCCGTAGTAATCCATACAAGGTTTTTTCTGCCTAATATCTTGATGCACGGTTATAGAAGTTTAAAGGATTTTGCTTGAGTGCTTAAATGTGTCAGACGATATGTCTTTTATTTAAATAAATAAATACACCCAATAGCAACATACATAGTCCTGATCCCACACTAAGATCGAGTCTTGTGTTTCAGAAAATACGCGAGACTTTCGGTCTCACAAACACCCAGACCCGAAACAAATACTTGTAGATCACATAAATATTTGTTTCGAGCCCACGGCCTCACGTTTCACAGCCGGTGTCTAACCAACTGCGCCACGGAGGCTATCAATTTCTAGACCTTAACCTTCTTCTGCATCATGTAACAACACTTAAACCTTACATAAGTATGCTGATTTTTTACATGGTTAACGAAGGAAAACATGCCATCAAGGAAAATTAAAGTGGAATTTCTAAGGTTAACTAAAGCACCTTAAATTTATGCGAGCTGGCACTGCAACGCTCGTCCATAATTCCATAAGAAGGTGTTTGTTCGCATGTAGATTAGGAAACTTGCAGGTGAACCGGGAAGGATCTCTCCCGGCAAAAAAACAAGTGATTAATGTACGCGCAGGAAACTAATTGCACAACTCCTCCGAACTGGGTTTTGTGTTTAGATTTTGCACCAACCGACATTTTTTATAAAGCTAATGTTAATCATTTATGGCTGTTGGACGGAATTTGCTTTTTTGATCTGATATCCAAACGCTTTTGTGACAAATCTTTGACAAATATTTAATTACTATTTACCAGAATATTGTTGTATTACAATATTTTTCATCCTGTATTTTTTGTTGCCCTCGACTCTCCTATTTTGTGGCTACTATCAATTACCTTCATGTGTGCTGTTATCTGGTTTGTCGCTTCTTCTAAAATAAGAATATAAAATAGATTTACGCTGATGTATCCTAAACCTCTCTTTTAAAATTCTTAGGTATTTTAAATTAGTGTAAAAAACATATATTTTTATTCCTGTAGGTAGAAACAGCACTAAATGTCACCTATAGCTTAGAAAACCGCGTATCAACTTAAGCTAAGCAAACAGAGCCTTGAGTTAAACAAATGTGTATTTTTGCTCTACAAGAGTCTTGTTGGAAAGCTTGTAATTTCAACGCTAAATTTTTGGGGAACATTAAGTAAAATTATAGCTTGCAGTGAGTGTGTACCGGGATGAAACTAAACATATTCAGAAAGAACAAAGAGCATTTGCGTTGTACGTGCCTCGTGAACTGATTTCCTTTGCATTTGTTGGTCATTAGCTTCTTCGTAATTACCTTTCTTGGAGTGGGTACTAGATAGGTATATAGAATAGAGTAGGAATAGGAATAGAGAAAGGTTTATGCAAGTCTATTAGTCGCTTGTCAATGATTTGCGTATACATTTATTGTTTTTCTATGGATTTAATTATGGTTTTAAACATAGGTGTAGCAGGGTAGTCTGTTATCAAATGTTTGTGTGATAACCAAATGTTTGTTGCGGATCTGAAAATGTCATCTTCTAAATATTCCAAAGACATCGATTTTTCGATGGTCTAAAACTATTAATATTAAAATGTTTAAGATAAAAGGATGACCATTTTACCGTATCGTGACTACTGAAAAGAAACATGACTTAATTATTTAATGACTTAACTGATAACTTAAATATGATTACCCACGGTGTAAATGACCGCGTTATGAGTTAGATTGTATTAAAACATTAAAAAACTTATTAAAATGCACTACAATATATCGAGCTTTAAGCAATTACAAAACAATACCTCCCAACTGTGTCAGTATGCGGCATTCCTAATTACAATTTTAAATTCAAACAGGATTAAAGTCTTCAAACATGAATTTAAATACATATTACCGCATTCCAGGAAGAAATATAGATCAATCGGTCACTTAGCCTTTCAGCGCCGCGGGGTGTAATGTCGGGCGAACAATGAATTTTCCACTTGTTCCCAGATCGTGAATAATACACAGCGGCGCGGCGGAACAATTGTCTATTCATTATAACTTCATGTGGGTTAATTAATAATTTAAATATTTAATCAGCAACGTTGATACATGGATGTTAATTAACGCAGTTATTGCAATAGGTACGTGTGTGGCAATTTGCGGCTACTTTGCGGCTGCCACGTCGATTATTCACCGTAATCCTACAGAGTGTTATGTGACTGGCCAATAGCGCATGTTATTTATGTCATTTGTTCATTTGTTCTACGCCGCAGATATTGGTAAAATAAAAGCAATTTTAAGTAATTAATAAAGTTAACAGACACTAATATATTTCGGATCAGTAAGAGGCAAGTTTCGCTTCGTGGAAATGAGAAATTACGTGGGTTTCGTCTCACCACATTTAGGGACGAAACAAATATTGAAACTCATAAACAGTGATCTCGGTGTCGGGATTGAACCTCGATCTTTCATATCACAGTCGGCTTTTGAAACAACTTCCAAGTAATTCAACCCATTTTTGGGCGTCTTCCCGGCCGACACAGTTTCTAAAATATTGCATCTCCAAAATGTTTTGAGCAAGTTTGCCCTAAGGGTATAAAGGGCCAATGTATGTAACAAAGGTATCTTTGAGGGGAATGCCGCGAACTTTAGACTCCACGCAATTATCTCGAGAATTGAAGCGAGAAACAAGTTATCTGGTTACAACAATTAAATACGTAATGAAACTAAGGCAATAACAAACAATTGTAAACAATAAATTGTATTTACTTAATAAACACTTTCATTGGCAACTGTAAGTCGAACAACTTTAACTAAGAACAACTTTAACTTGATTGTGTTGAACAGAGCTTACATGACTATTAACGAAATGGTGCAGTCCGGCGTAAGTGCCTGGGTTTTATCACACTACTCTTCGTACTCATTTAACTTTATCAATGACTCGTGGTATGATAATAGAGATTACTGTTCTGTCTGACAGAGAGTAGCGTTCCGATTATCGACAGGGGGATTTTTCATGCCTGGCTTGTTACTATTCGACACAATTTTGACGATGCTGATGCATAACATACGTAAATTCACGCCTTTTTCCCAGAACGGGTAGGCAGAGGTGCTACCAAGATACCCAAAGGCGAATGACCATTCATAGTATCGGTAAAAAATACCGTTGACCACGATACCGATATTGATTAAAATTCATTATAGCATTTTTTTCTGGTTTGTCCTTAAACGTTTTCCTGTTTTATCCTGTGCGACAGATTTTTATAAAATAAAGTAATTATCATCACATTTTACGATACGTCAGCCATTACTACAAATGGGGCTACCAGAGTGACTGGACTTCAAGTTCATTTCTCCAAGAACTCCGAGCCTGGATCGCAATTATGTTTATTTTTATTGAAAATATATATTTTTCCCTACACAAAAAAGTAGGTTTCATCGAGGGCCAAAAATCTTATCACCGATGCTAAGTTTCATAGTAAAATGGTCATTCTCCTTTCACCTTGTATGTTCCATCTCACTATGTGATAGGGAGCGAGCCTATCGCCATATCGGATGCAAATTTCTGACTCCGAGCCGATAATGAATACAAAAATCCGAGACATCAGCTTTGTAATACTACAACTAGCTACGCCGCCAAGACAGTCACAGATATAATACGAGTATAAGTAATAAAATAAAGGAACTATTCGATATATAGGATTATCGTTAAGAATCTAGCTTAATATATTTTCCTTCCGCGGTGGATCCGCATTACCGTGCCTTCTATTTGTGTGTGACCGCGAGCAAACGATCCTTACTGCACTAATCTCGTTTAATGCACGCTCTCTGCTACCTTAAGCCGAGCTAAAGTATAATCTTTATTGTCTGTGTTAATAAATAAATAATGATGTTAATTGCACAGGTTTGGAATCAGAATTTATTTGTTTATAACAAATGCACAATTATAACGTCAAAAATATTATTCCTTGAGCTCATACAGAATGACAGAGACTTTTTAAATTATTTGGTTATTTTTAACTTGTATTTCGTAATTTGAACTTATTAATCTATGTAAATAAAAATGAATTTCCAAATGTGTTGTTATGTTTCATATTTTCGGTTAGGCACAAAGAAGTTTCTTATGGACGGAACATTCGGAAAATGTATCGGGTAAATCAGAAATTATGCTGAATTTGTTGTATGAAAATCTCAATAAAAATACGACGCATCGTTCAGGTTGACAGTTCTGCATCCATAAATACAATATTGCGAAAATGAACTGAAAGCGATATTTCCGTGTGAAGTGCATATTACTACAATAGTACATACATTCTCCTTTCCAAAAGGTTGCCTGTAAGAAATTGCCTAGTGTGATAAGGCCGCCTCTTGTACTATTATTATGCCATTTATTTACTGTAAATGCTTCTTTTTGGGCAATAAAGGATTAATAAATAAAAATAAATAAATAAATACATTGACTCACCACTAGAAACTATTTCACAAGTCCAATTGGTTTGATGTTGGGAATAGGTGTTTATTTTGTAGATATACATTAAAAACGAGTTTGGTTATAGTATTGTCAAAAAATATTATATTAATTGCCATTCATGCATAAGTTAGGTATGAAGGGATTGGAAAGGACAAAATGGGACGGATAAGAAAGGATGGACCGGGACGTGACGGGGAGGTAAGAATAAGGGTACTTAGGTTACTCGTAATGTAATGTATATTTATGGACACGATGATAAAATAAATCAATAAAGCAAATTGAAATTGTGCACAAAACAGCGGACGCAGCTACAAACGATAGATAATAATAATAATACAGTAAATCTATATCACTCACCGGAATCACACTCCTTAATCTGGCTGGATGATGCCGACAAAAACGGTGAAGGTTATCGCACTCAATATCACTTGCACTATATTGTCCACAAGTAAACTAGTCAAGAACTAGCGCAGCAACAGAACACGCATCTTGCTTTTGCAAGGGTAACTATTTAGTGTATTATCTATGAGCGTACACGAGAAACTGAACTATTAGTCATATAAATTATACGAGTAAACATTAGCAAGATGACACAAAATAATTATAATAACTACCCTCTATTAGATAATATTTTCCATCAAAAATTCAAGATCGGAATTATGGCAGTTGAAACGAAAGCAACTGTTTCCTTTTTGTTCAGTGACCTAACTCAATATTTCCGGGAATTAACGCGATACAAACCTATCCTTTCGGTATCTGTATCAGATAATTATCACCCATTGGTAAGCGTGGGCCTCCTCTACAATCGAGAGTACGATTGAGAAGGGTTAGGCCCTATACTCCACCACGCTGGCCTAGTGCGGGTTGGCGGACTTTACATGCCATAGAAATTCTTACAAATCGCTATGGTATGCAGGTTTGCTCACGATGTTTTTCTTCACCTTTATAGTGTGTGGTGATTGACTATCAATACACACATAACCCCGAAAAGTTAGAGGTGTGCCCTGAGATTTGAACCCAGGACACACATAATATAATATACAGTGCCGATAAAAATATTACACAACCTACCTAATAAGCGATATCCTCAGAGCAGAGAGAGAACAGAGAGAGAAAGCAGGGTATAGAAAGCGCTTCGCATGTCCGATAATGGCTGGCAGACATATGGACATTTATAGACTAACCAGGGAATTCCAAGCCATCCACCGCATTTTCAACTAGATTCAACGACTGCTGCCATTTGACTGGAAATTGGATCGACGGCTTAACGTGCTCCCAGAGCTCAGTCTCGATTTTTTAGCTAGTATATGTATGTGCAACTCTCCACGATGCCTGAGACACAAGTCCCTCGCGAATAATAAAGGAATCAAAAGGATATTGAAACATCTCAAAATCTTTCGATTCAGACAAAGACGTGCTTCAACAACTATTTCAATACAATCGACGTGGAAGACATTGTTCAAACGTTAAAAGTGACCATCTATCACTGGAAGGTAAATAAAAATGTAGCATCTATTGTTATTTATTATTTAAATTATTTAATAGGAGAATTAAATGAAACGTGCTATGTGTTGAGTTGTGATAACGGAAGTAAAATATATTTTTTAAAAACAAGAAACAACTACACAAACAAAGACAATAAATAGACAATATACAATATCTAATTTAATCTATTTTGAGCACATTCCAACAACTATGAAGGTTTAAAGATGTTATTACATTTCTTTCTTAGTAAAATGGGTTGAGTAAAATTGAATTTTCGCTCACACAGCAGGTAATCACGGGTAATTATTGTCGCTTATTACAACTTTGAAACTGTCAAGTAAAATATGGAGTACGCAAAATGGATAAACTGCAGTGGAACTACATAATCAAAACTTTAATTGACGTTTAAAATATTCCCAACAATGAAATAAGTAAAGAAATATTCTCATAAATTGTTGGGGTGAATTCGATATAAATTATTAACCTGTTTTTTATTATATTATGGCACGGCAATGTGATTATATAATAGTAAGTGCAGTGCTCACTAATTATAGAGAAGAAATTCACCGGCGGGGGACGGTCATCTCTTGTCGATACAATTATGCCCGCTTGTTAGTGTTCGGATATACACATGCGTATTTATACATAATGTTTAGCAAACGAAAGGAAAAAATCCAAGCCTGGAGTAATGCAGTTAATAGTTTAGAATTAACGCAGGGCGGGCTTGGGGCAGGCGGCAGGTGCGTGTCGCCTAAGGGCTGTCTCTCTCGGCCCATTGCACGGAGAAATTGCTTCGGCGTTAAACCAAACTAACCGTATTTCGGACCAAAAGCCAAACGTCGTACAACCTCTCATTTCTCTTTTTATACCAATACAAAGCAATATAAACAATACATATTCAATGTCCAGTTCGATAAATAAACATAACCCTTCGCACACAATGCTGTTTGCGCAGCGAAATTGATGTGTACGAGACGCGATATCTATTGCCAATTAACTTTGTATGTTTAGGAACGAAACAGACCATCAGCATTCGGTGAAGCCATATCTACTATCTTCTGCTTTATTAAGATGTTTCGCCATGATAATCGAATTATTCAATGAACATATTGTTTTCGAATTTCTTTAATAAATGAATGAGCGAAAGAAACCTGTATGTCAAGGACTTGAAACTCTGATTAACAAATATGAAACTTTCTCCATATTTCTTAGGTCAATTAACATGAGAAGTAAAGTAATTAGTTTAATTTAACTTGTACTCACACTAAGAATGTTTAAGTAAGCATAAATTAGGATGAACGTGTCCTTTTCATTTTTAATTTGAATATAGATATCCTAATTATCTTCTTCATTTGTTGAACGCTAAGCAGCATTGGTCTACATGGTTGCTTATAAGACGTCTTCAGCATTTCGAACCAATAAATGAAAGTGCCGTCGATGCACTTTTCCTTTTGATTCTGGTAGCTTTTATCAGAATTTCACGTATAAAATTCAACATTTCCTTTTCCATTACAAAAATAAAATGCTGCTGAGTCCGATCCTTTCTATCATCACAAGAAGCGCTGTCTCTTTTGATACTTATTTTTTATATCGGAAAATGAAAATGTTCCAATCGGGTTTTAATAAACGTATTTCGATGTTGACGTATGTTTCTTAGTATGATTAAAAGAGAACGTAAACGTGGAGGCCATTTGATTTGCCTTTTATAAAGAGATGGGTATAGCATTTAATAATAATTAGGTATACAATATACATATACCCACTCCAGTTCGTTGTATTGGTAAAGTACACATAGCTGTGAATCTTCAGGCGGAAGTTTCTCCGATTCTTTCGAGAAATATGACCAGGCTGGGATTGGATTTGTGCCAGATTTAGCGATAGCCTCGCCCCTTAACGTATCATAGAACGGAAATACCTTTTCTGCTATATGATCTCACTTTTACATTTTTATCTACAGTTTCGTAGCAATATAATTATATGTTCTGTTGTATAAAATAGATTTATAACCATCTCTAAAATGATAAAAGTGACAATAGTCATTGGTTCTTTAATTCGTTTAATTTTTGCAGTTTCCTGTACCAATTTTGGGCGACGGAAAAGCACACATGATGCTCAAGTTTAATGGTTGTTTATAGTCAAATATCAATTATACAAATAGGCTGCATTATCGTTTGTCCGACTCTTCAGCCAAATGAAGTCTTTTTCTAAACATAGGTGTATATTATATTTAAGATTTCAAGTCAAAACCACAGCAATGCTAACAAAAGATTAAAATACAATTTTATCTCCACTGTAAAAATCTTTAAAAACAACTAAATGAGCATAATCTACCCGAGAACGTCTTAATTAATGTGACGCCATTGGACAATGGAGCAGAAATACATCAGCATGAATTTCGCCGGCAGATAAGCAAACATTTATTTGTCCGCTTAAATCGTATCGCGCAGTTAATTTATCTTAGTTAAAAACTTAATTATGACAGATATGAGACTGGACTGGGGGAATAAACCAGAACAGTGGTTTAAACATCAAAGGCTGTTAAAGGCAATTAAGTTTTTAAAAGGTGTTTTAAAAGTAAATAATAAGGAATGATGTGGACCTTATAAAGAGAATTTTTTTTTGGACATTATTTTATTGCTGTATCTTTGTTTGATTATTTGTTATTTACTAATTCAACAGCTATAAGAGAAATATTGAATAAATAAATCCTCTTCGACTGCTGATCTTATAAATATTTATATAACTGTTTATTTTTCTTTGGTCATTGATCTAGATTGCGGACTCTCGCACCTATTCTCAGAACAAGAATCATGATATTTCATTAGAAAAGCTACTCAGGATTAAAGCGTTAGTAATTATAAAATCAATTAAATATAGGTAAAGTTTGTACCATGTACGATGCTTATCATATTGTAGATACATACATACATACATACATACATAAACTCACGCCTTTATCCCCGAAGGGGTAGGCAGAGGCGCCACTAGGACACCCACATTTCGCCTTGTATGTTCCGTCCCATAATGTGATAGGGGGCGAGCCTATCGCCATATTGTAGATACAAGGGTTAGTATATGTATGTAAAGGGCTTATCCTTTTATCAAGCTGTGGTCCGTCGTCCACCAGAACCCCAATTATAGAAATTTAACGAACCGTACATGATCCTTGAAACTTTTTCTCAACTTGCATGTATTTAACGAGAGGTCCCAACGAGAAGGGAAATTTATTTATTTAATTAAATTAATACCGGGAATATCAAGACTGCGACCGAAAACGAAACCAGGTGGTAGTTTTAGTGGTTACAGTCACAATGCAAATAAAAATATCACCGAAACAGCGACAGATATTTTTTTAGAATTTTTTAAAAATCATCTTGTTTGGGTGGTAAATACCTAGTTTTTGGGAAAATAATAATTTAAATCCTTTCGTACCATTGAGTGCTAAAAAATAAAAAGGTCTACATCATTATTTTAGGAAAGCTATGTATTTATCACCCAAATACGAGGATAAGTAAAAAATTACAAAAAAGTTGCCAATTTTTTTTGAGATATTTTTACTTGCATTGTGTCTGAAGTCGCTTATACTATCACCTGGCTTCGTTTTCGGTCGCGGTCTTGATATACCCTGCATAATAATCTTACTAAGGATATCCACATCGAACTGTTGGACGCGGTCTGCATCCAGCAACTTCTTGCAACCTTAACCAAGTCTTTCGTCCATCTTGTAGGCAGGCGAGGCATATGTCCAGCAGTGGACGTCCTGTGGCTGAATTGGTAGATAGATAGATAGATAGATAGATAGATAGATAGATAGATAGATAGATAGATAGATAATAACCTTAATTAATGTTTTGATGATGGTTCATTAGTCAGCAGTCTTCGGGGCTATTTACCAATATGAATAATAAACGACTTTTTTATTACTGTTTGTCAATTGTTATACATACATCTTGTCACGCCTGGATCCCGCGGGTATAGGCAGACACTATAAATCTCCAGTTAGCTCAATTCTAACATACATTTTTTTTTCACTATCATTAGTCTTCACAAGCATTTGCTTCGGTTCAAGATACTTCGAACTTGGCCCTTAAAGATAATAGCCATTATTCAGATGTCATAAGCGTTATTCATTAACCTAAAAGACCAATAAACATATATTTCCTCATTTACGTGTGTCAATTATCTAATAAATGTATGTAATAACACTTTAACATACGGAACGCCACCATACACATCCGTCTTCATTATTCTTCGTCGATATGTGGGACGCGGCTCTGAGCATTTGCAAATTGTGCGGGTTTACAACGGGTTAAAGGTATATTTGCTGCTCTCGTCGTTAGTTCAAATTGCGTTTCCTTTGAGTGGAAGGTATAAGGATGTCGGTATCCGGGTACGCGGAACTTCGCCCACCGGTCTTTTCCGCGGCAACTTTGGATTGACGCAGTGCAAATCAAAAGCTGCCAAGTTGGCGAAGAACTCTCGAGATGGTTTTCCATTGAAAAGTTTATCTTCGTAATGTTAATTACGAGTAAGTAGGTGGAGTGCGTTCACCTGACCGATATTTCTTGCGTGCTGTTGATTTTGTTTCCAGATTTTATTGAGCATCGTTGGTGGAAGGATAATAATAATAATAAACTCTTTATTATAACATCATGTAACTTAAACATGACAACAATTAAAATAGAACAATAGAAAAAAAAACATACAATAATCATAACAATAACAAAAAAAAATGGTGATATAACTGGCGGTCTTATCGCTTAAAGCGATCTCTTCCAGACAACCGGTTGGAAGAGGAAAAATCCAATAGTTATGGACGGTGCTTATATATTAACAATAAACTTACATGTAACATAAATATATAAATACCAATAAAATAATAATATATACAATAATATATACAGTAGTGTGTGACAATAATGTATCTATTGTGAAAGATAGAGGGCTTTCACCCTTGATTTAAATGTTTCCAGCGTGGACGATCGCTTAATTGTTAGAGGCAAAGCGTTCCAAAGGATATTGGTATTTGCTGTGAAAAATCCATCAGTAAGTTATGGAAGTGCGTCATGTTTTTGTTTTAGGTGTATATAGAGTACAGAAGAGGCCAGCATAATTTTGGTGACGGTAAAGATAGTCTATCTTTACCGTCACCTTAGTCTATAGATATATAAGATATATCTTTCATAGGTGAACTGCTCTCACCATCAGCCGTGTTACAGTCAATTTGTCGAGCCGGTATAGAAATAAATCATTTGGTCCTACAGCTGAACAAAGTAAGCTGCTGCTGTTTCTCCTCCATTAATATGTTTGAACATATTTACCTATTAATTTTCAAAGTCGTAGGTAAATCATTTTCGCAGAGCACTGTAATTAGTTCCAATTATGGAACAATCCGAATTTCGAGGTTTTAGCCACTGTTCATTTTAATTTTCCATCAATTAATAGGTCTGATTACATCTCAAAACAACAGTGCTTTAATAACAAACTATTGTCGTAAAATAATGAATATTCTGTGTAAAAGTTTCTCCGTTCCAAGACAAAGATTAATAGACCTGTTATAATTATTTATGTAAAAAATAGTGGCTCTTTTTAATAATATCGAAATGTCTGCCTTTTTTGGTGACTTTCCAAAAAAAATGTATCTTACAAACCTCGTTTTGATAATTACGAATATGAAAAAGAGCTAAATCGATCGGATCCTTCTCAAGTGATGATCTTTCATGCAATCGGCAATAGATTTATATTGTAATTGATAAAAACCGATGAATAATGACATGGTGGATGATTTTTATTACTCGGCTATTTAACTTGCCAATCTTCCATCGATAAGTTTGGACCACTAGAAATCGTGGACAGCCAGTTCATATGTTTGTACCACTTACATAAAGGAGTACAGTGGCACGTACAGAGCACTTCGTATAGACTATTCGTAATAGCCGTTCGTTGAACAGAGAAAATAAAAGTACTAGTTCGGAACCTATCGTAAAAGAAGTTTCCGTCTTAGAAACCTCAAAGGCAAAGGCGGAAGTTTAAAGAAAGGCGGAAGCGAACATTCCAAATGGAAAGTTTAAACTGAGGCCCGATCGTACTGATAAAGCCCCGCTCTGCCGTTTGCTTCCATGATTTTGTTAACTTCACTTACTTGTTAAATCAAATGTTTGAACTGGGGAATGTCTTATGATCACTCCCGAGTGTTGCCGTCAATATTTACAGCTTAATCTGTGCCTTTTATTAATTGGCGATTCGGAAATTTTGTTCATAGTTTAGCGTCCATAAAAAGTTCAGCTTATTGGCTCCGAGCGGTGTTAACGGGCAAATGAAACTTTTTATGGCTTTTAAATTGCTATTACACCTCCAACTACAGACAATTTTCTAACTTTTAGTACGATTTTGCATTTATGACATAAGTATAATATGTAACGGTGAATATATATATTTTTTTTTTAAGTAATAAAGGGATTTATGTTTGTCTATGCCTCGATGCGTTAAATAATAAAGTAATAGGGATATTATTAAATAATACAAACATATTGCATTTAGTTTATCTATTTCCGTGTAACAAACATTACTTATTAACTTACAGACTGATCTAGCTAAGAATACCGTTTCGTTAGTAATCATACAGTTTATTGCACTCTTGACGCGTCCAACATTAAATTCAATACATACACGTTAGACGTGTAAAGTTTGCAACATTCATCTATTTACATCTACTCCACTATATCGTATATAATTTAAGTGATATAATATACACAAAATTACTAATACTGAAATCAACCTATAATCAAAAATATTATAAAGCTTTTACCATCTTTTCTAATTTCATTGTGAGCAAATTATACAATTTTGCGTGGCTTATTCTATTTTACACAGACTATTAACGTAAATATTTAATTTGGTTTAATTTTAAAACGTAAATCTCGTGTATGTATGAAAAGATTTTATTTGGTTTGACACAATTTTACTAGAAACACAATATAAGCTTTGGAAACCATTATATCAAAATTTGAAAAAAATATACAAATAAAAATTATGTTCTACAATAATTCGCAACAGTTTTTATCTTCGTATCATATTTCAAATTTATATTACCTACTGTATTTAGCAGCCTGAAAATAATTTGCTTCGCTTCAAGAAATTGCGTCATAGAACACAATTATTAACACAGACATGTTAATTACAATTACTGCCAACTAGTGCATTCACTGACATAATATGATCTAATATACATAATTAATTTGTGCAATGTATCACGATAATAGAGATTTTGTGTTGTGAAGTTGCGCAATTGTATTACTATGTTATGAAGTCACATCCACATATTGGCGTATTAACTTAACATTCTATGGAAGCAAAATACATACAAGAGATTTTTTTTCACAATCATGCGTTTTTATTTAGCATACAACATAGTTATTTATTTAACAACAATTAAAACTCTGACATCTATTTACGTGCGATATGATACTGTGACATTTTCTCAGAACAGATTGGTTAAATACAAATAAGAAATTGTGACATTAAATACGTTTAATACTTGTTGTCTATATAAATTTCTCAAAAGGTAAATTACTGATTTTGTCTATCTTAAATAAAGACTTATTCCTCACATAGAAAAAGTCGAATAATTAAATTTTAATTAAAAGCATCGCCAAAGCATTTTATTTTTGTAAGATAAAACTAATTATCATTTACAAACAAAAACGACGCTATTTTTAATTGACATTAAGTCTATCTCAAACTAGAGTTACTTTACACAATCTAGAGTTACATGAGAAAGAAACGACAATAATTAGTTCCAACAACCCTAATTCAGTTCACAAGTGAAAACATATAACATTAAGCCACATACAGTTAGTTACACATAAATAAATTAACGTCAAATTAATGAGATCTCCACAATGATTTATATAAAAAAGTGACAGTTTATTTTCTATACTAGGTGAGAATATTAGCCATTTTACCATTATTTACAAAATATATTTTATTTCACTCGTAGTTTCAATACTGTACAAAAATTTACTACCGAGGCTGTTAATCACTCACGATTATGTCTCGTGTTCAAATTCCGCGACGGTATTTACGTCGACCTTTCCGATGTCGGCTTTGTCAACTTTTGTCGTAATAAAAATAATAGCATCGTCCATCTGAAGGAAATGATAGATGAGGCGTTATTCACTGCGGTAGTAATAAAAGCGGTGATTACCGACTGAACTACCGATGGACTATCGATTGACAAAAGTTGCCACAAATCATTGACTTATTATACCAGAGGGGACATGGCGAAAACATGTTAGTGACTATAATAGCGGTAACACGCTGCCTTTCTTATTTCTGTCCTTATCACTCCTACGCCGTCGCACTATCTTGCACGTCGCACGGGTGTCTGATACGCGCGCACAGATTATCTGCACAATGTCCGCTCTAATACAATTTCCAAAAGCGACAACCCTACATCAGGATGGCACAATCATACTCGCCTGTGATTACACTCGCAAGCCCTATATCATCAATAAATTGTCCTTAATGGTTGAAATAACACTGTAGATGAATAAGTAAAGGTGTGATAGAGACAGCGTGTTGGCAGCCGCGGACGCAGCGGGCGCGGGAGTGGGCGGCCCAAGGCGGTTGTTCGCGCGCACCACTTGTGAACGCCACCTTATTGTGTATAGTGGTTGCTGCCGAGACAGGGCTACCAACCTGACCAAATATAGAAAACATGTTTACAACCTTGATAAATAAATAATCGGGATTATGGTTAATAAAACTAAGTTTTACGGATTTTATCGTGGATTTGGTTTAATTTTTACATTATTAATTTATCTTCCCGACGTTTCGATTACTTCACAGTTTTCGTGGTCACTGGAGCGGACTGACAGTCCGTAAAAATGGTTTCATTTCAATAAATCGGGATTTTTAATTAAGTCAGTTGAGGCCCTGATCAGTTTAATTTATTTTTAGATAAAAAGAGAAAATATAACGCTTCGTAATTAGGGAAATAATTAAAATACCTACAATCATTTTAAATTGTTGGGGATTTAGAAGCTTATAAAATTGATTTTCTTATTTTTAGACACATTTTAAAGTAATCAATACAGTTTATTTCGGGACTAGTGCGCATAAAATAGCTGAAAGTAGTCACTTATTTTCACCTAAAAACGCTTTGGCTGAAACAAATTCCACCCCGGGCCCCTTTGATTCCGAGAAAGATATATTTCCACCCATAGTTATTTGAGATTTACGGGTAGATACGTCATTTCCTAACACGCCACGGACCCTCTCACGGCTTCTATAATATGCGCAAAGAAAAAGGAACCTTTGTAGCGAAAAAGTACCTGTATAAAAGCACGCGCTTTTACGCATTTGGCACGTTTCGTCGGTTGCCGTGTTAAGGCTGAGGGACATTCATAAATAATTTATTAAATGAAAGATCTGAAGAGAGTTTCCTCTTTTTGAAATTGTTCGAAGCTCGCTAAGAGCTCACGTACAAACTTTCTTTTGACTTGCCCGTACGCGTCTGTTGATTGTTTATTACTTTATCTTTGAACCGAGCACTGAAAACTACGCTCACAGAGCAATGGGGTTTTAAAGAAAACTTATCGCGTCTTATTGTTCTATTGTGTACGGTTGAGTGCGCAATACGTTAAAGACTGATTCTTCGAACGTACAAATAGCTTCTACTTGTCAAATAAATCAGAAACTAACTCCATACAAATGTGACACAATAAAATACGATTGTAATTTTTTTGAAGATTTTTTATTTATTATTGAAATTCAGCCCTTAAAGTTATGTTTTTGTCCTACCAAATCAAGAACACAACGCCGTATATTTTAATGAAAATTTCCACAATAAATGTTGAATTGCCGTACCTAATGACGACGGTGTTGAGTCGCCAGGGCAGCGTGTAGGTGTGGTTCTTGTGGCGGGCGCAGAAGGTGTAGAGCAGCTCGCCGGCCGCGCCCGCCAGCCCCGCGTCGCTCTGCGCGCCGGGACCTGACCACTCGTGTAGCGTGATGTTCCATGAACCACAGGACTTGTCCTATCAAAAAAATATCTCACATGGTTAGAACATTTATAACATACCACAAGTAGTTAAATACTACTACAAGAGTAATTTATGATTACATAAATTTCTTATTGATACAAATGTAAACTATATAATTGATGCAACAAATGCGGTTCCAAATCGTATTCAAAAAGGACATTACCTGTTCAGAGGAGATGTCAATAAATAGCTGTCTCTCGACGTTTGAATCGAGGACCCAAGTGCATTGCTGATAGAAAAACTCATTGAGGCAGCCAGTCACGGACACGTTTCGCGACGATATCTCACCTAAGGAAAAATGTAAAATGAAAATGCAGAAAAATATGAAAACTGCGCAACGTAGCGTAACATCTACATGAGCAATAGCGCGATGAAAAGCGAGAAACGACAAGTCGCCGCGATAGCGACGTTGTAATTGGAACTTTACGATCTTGTTCGAGGTTTTTTTCGATTCAGTGGTACCCCAGGCAGTGTGAAACTGGGTCGTGCCACGTAATTTTCTCGGACGCGTCCCGCTGCGCCACCGAGAACAATATCCAACGCGTTTTTCCAAACGCCTGAGACGCGCGTCGAATGTCTAATGCGGCTGTTTGTTTTCTTTTTATGCGATTGGGAGCCTTACGGAGTTCATTCGCGATAAATTGCCGATTATCTGCGCGGGACGACTTCATCGTATTGCGGGTTGCTGTTTGCAAGTTAATGTATGGAATGGTGCTTACCGGAGTGTGTGGTGTATGTGCGCTGGCCGCACGTGGCGTCGTCGTTGAAACTGTAAGCAGCTGCATAATCAAATCCACGGCTTGCGTACGTGTAATGAGCCACAGAGTATTCTAAACGCACGCTGGTCCAACTCCGCACCACAACGGGCAACCACACCGGCTGCCAATACAAATTGTTACATTGTTTTGTGTATGAATATTTGTATGGCAAACAGATATTTATCCTCGTTTTTCTGAACATGAATACATGCATAATTACTAACGCATCCAGGATACAGCAGTAATCCTTTATCCTACCACAGAGGAAGGAAAAAAACTAAGCAATAATTATTTGTACAAACAATAAATAACGACATAAGCGAACAATGTAAACGGCATAGATTGCCCAGCAAATATAAATTTCCCGGCGCTAATGATATTCACTCGAACACGAGAAATATTGTTCCATTTCCTCTATTAAATTATTTGCTCTTTCAAATAAAATGTTGTGTGTGTAAGCACCGGCGTCGTACAAACGTACGTGTGCGGCGTATTGACAAATTTACCGTACAACCTGGTGCCGTATGTAACACGCATACATAGTTGGCTAAGTAATTGAATTTTCAGGGGCGAGGTTGTGGACTGTCGCCCCGAGCCGTGTGGATCGACCACTAATAACGGAGGCGGACGTATGACGGACGCGCCGGTTAGCCGTGTTTTATGAGCGCGGGGACACCGGCTTGCCCTCACCGCTTCAGACTAACCCAAAGCCCATTTTGCCACAACACCCTCGCGGCAATATCACGCTGACGCCCCGTCAAATCGTGATAGGGGTAAAGCACTGTTAATAATTAAATTACGCTCTCGTTTCGGCAGGCAAGATAACAATGCCTGTAAGCGTATCTCACAATTCTTGCTCCTTTAGCGTAGGCATGTTTCGACGCCGACATAATCAATTCGGCCCGTGTACATTTTGCGAGCTCTAGTAACGAACAAAGGTGTCGATCGGCCGATTGCTAATTAATTATCTGGCCAATGAAAGTCGCTTAATTTGGCGAAAAGCATAGAAATTTTGCCTTTTAATTTGCTAAAAATAAAATATGTTCTGGTTGATCTCAGCGCGGTATATACAGTTTTATCCGCATGTAGCCCTTTGTTCGCTTCAGTGGTCATTCCGCACTTTATTGCTGTTACATACTTAAGTAGTAACCCCTTTACTTAATTATGCGGATCGCGCCGCGAGCGTGGGTGTCGGCTGTGGAAGGGTTGGTTTATCCCATAGCCATGTTAGCATAAGGCCGATGTAACACGATTAATTTATTTGCTGTCGTCTTTCAAAGAGCTCGCAATAATTAGATCACACACTTTGAATCTCGTTTGCCGGAGACCGTCGTATGTTTTGTGAGAATCGTAATGTTCAAAGAAATAATTTTACACCGAATGCGTGTAAAATAAAGCACTCGGGACATTATTGAGATAAGTCAGTAAATTTTTCGGTTCCGTGAATTTTTCTTGTCAAATTAGCCTTAACGTTTCCTTTAATATTTGAGGCAATTAACATCAATTTTCTTGTTGACGAATTTTGAATATTTCATTCGGTTAGAAAGCAATGGATGTCTCTTCGTTCCTGACAATTCAGTGAGCAGGGATACTTAGAGATATAAGAGAGAAAATTTTAACTTTTTTCATTGCTGTCAATGTTAGAAGCATATTGCCAGTCTCTAATGCATTAAACTCAAAATGAGGTGCAGTATACATATTTTGGTTCAGTCGTTAAACCTTGTAAAATCTCTTCATATTTTGCACAACAATGCCAAAATAGTTATCCAATGTTAACATTATCAATGCTTTTTCACAATAATTCCATCAAAAAATATACTCACGCGGAAGTCCCCACAAAGGCAGGACAGGTGCGTTCCATCGCCGGCGACCAGCGCGATGTGGTCGTGGTAGTGGAGCGGCGTGCTGGACCTGCACTCGCAACCAGCGTCGCCGCACGCCGTCCGACAACCAGTCGCGCCCACCGTGCCGGTCGGCTCCGCGCTCCACATGCGGTCCAGGTGTTGGATCTACAGGAAATTATTGTATTTTGACAGCCTCCGTGGCGTAGTTGGTTAGACGCTGGCTGTGAAACGAGAGGCCACGGGTTCGATCCCCGCACCGAGACAAATGTTTGTGTGAACCACAAATACTTGTCCCGGGTCTGGGTGTTTGTGAGACCGAAAAAGTCTCTCGTAGTTCCTGATACCCACGACACAAGACTTAATTGATCTTAATGTGGGGTTAGGACTATGTATTTGACTGTTGGGTGTATTTATTTATTTATTTGAAATTAAATGTAAGCCGTTTATGAAATGAAATGAAATTCATTTATTAGTCTCGTAGGCAATTAAATTGCTTAAATTATGACAAGTCAATACACATAGTACTTGTTTTCTATTCACAAGATATTTGTTATGATATTTATATTAAATTTACTATTTTTCAGTAGTAATTAAAGTATTATATTATTTATTAGTATTTTATGCTAATTTTTACTTTTTTCATTTATAAAATTAAGACAAAGTGAGTACAATACCGACATACCCGACGTGGGATATTCAACTTTTGTCGGGCGATACAATAATTAGGCTGCTCTGATTGTATCCGGAATTTTACAATTGTAGGCACTTTTGTATTATTCAGGTGAAATAAATAATTAAGGATAATTAAGATTTATCAGGAGGTTGCTTTTTTAAAGTGAAAGAAGAAATTTGATTAATAAGTATGTGTGAAGGTTTAAGTGGGCTTTCGAAGATTGTAGGTACCGTTAAAAATAGAGATCTTGGTATTTTTTGCCAAGATTTTCTAATAGCTATAAAAAGCACTTTATTTAATAAAAAGCGTATCTTTATTGAATAATTAACTCAACAAATAGGTCGCAATAATAAAAAAAACCTAAAAATAAAAGGCTTGGGGCCAGCACTGGGATGAAATCAACTTAAGTTGAAAGTTAAACTAAAAGTACATCTTAGCAGAGTCAATACATCCACTTACTTCAATAGTGACACTCTGGTTAGAAGCGGGTATGAACCGGTGCGTGCACAGCAGTCTCTCCTCGATGTTCCAGAATATGTGGTGGTGCGAGGGGGCGGAGACCCCGCCGTGCGCCGGCGCCGCCAGCCCGTAGTGGGTCGCTGCGCACGTTGCGTCCGGAGACGCGGTACCCTCGTGTTGTTCTGTACAAGGAAATATACCGTCAGCTTCGTAGTCCAGGAAAGTAATAAATAAAATAAAAACGACCAAATCAACCTTCTTATCTTTCTTGATTGTTATCAATAATCCTTTGAATGGGATAGTCAAAGATTGAATGTAGCTTTTTCATAAACAATAAATGGATAACTAATTTATATGAACTAACTATCATCATCAACTTTACCACACAGGACATTCAGTATTGAATAAAAGCCTGCATCAAGAGATCTGCCTGACTTTTGTTACCTTTCTAATGTTTCAACAATAACCAAAAAAAATATTATTTGACAATAAAGACTTACCATCATGAAAAGCGAAGGCACCGTCTACAAACTCTTCTTCATCCACAGTTTGTGAAGAAGCCCTCCGCACCAATATAGTTAAGTTAGCACCTTTTGATGTCACAGCCTGGCGTATAAGGAACCTTCCCGAAGGATCCCTGGCTTCCCTTACAGCAGGCCCGCATACCCTGAGTAAAGCCCGGTCTCCTCTCTCAGACCTGTCTCCCCTTTCCCTATTAAATTCGTGAAGCCCCTCCAAGATCTCAATATGAGATCGACAGCTTTGTAACCTGCGTAAGATGTTGAGATGAGTTTGGTGACAAATTTTGTTTCATAACTTAGTGTTGTTTGGCAATTACTGGTTCTAAGCCGGTTTTTCTTAAAATTTAGTGCCAATAGAAGACCTAAAATTGAATTGGTAAAAATCATTTTTGCGATGCTCTCTTTTTTAATATTGGTTTAAAATTAATTTAAATTAATGGTAATATTTTTCAATAAATTAAATTTTCAAAGCACATAGCTACTTGTAGTGCAATGTTGTCGCCCACATCGACTACGCTATCGCTATTTCTATCTCCATTCTCCAGCAATTCTTTGGGCCCGCGTGGGTAACACCCAAAACTACGCGTAGTCTGTCCTTAATAGATTAATATAGGACATTGTTTAACTTAAAGTACACAAACATTTAAATTTTAATAATCCGTTTCGGACAATTTACGAGTAAATCTGTATTGAGTAGTATTATTCTATTGTTTGTGTATTTTAAATGCTTCTGATAATATAACAACCGAATAATATTTTTTACCCCTTACGTGGACCTGTTGAATGTTGATATCCTTGACTATAGTTTTGGTTATTTATAGGATTTAAAGTATTAATGCATTATTAATTATTATTCGTTTCATTTTTTTTTCAAGGCTAACAACACACTAACTGTTTTTTACCAAAGCTGGCAGACCAGTTTGATATCCCGCGTGTTCAAATTTTCCTATTTAATCCTGGATTCATTAAGCATGCGTGAAAAGTAATTAAAATAGCAGGTATTATTATGTAGCCGTAGACTTATGTCTGTCACAAGTAGGTACTCCATTTACTATCAGGAGGGTACTTTTCTTGTCATTAGGAACTAATTTACCAGAATGAAAGTTCGTGGTGGTAGGATGCCTGCATCCGCCCGGGTAGCGACCACCGTTAACGCGGCGTAAAGACCGCCATAGTGATCCCCGCAAGGGGGTCGCGTTCCGGGATCAGCCCGTTTTCCCCCGGTTTCTCGAGGGGCCTGTATCTGGGTATGAGGTTGTGCCGTGTGGGTATTTGCGGTACGCTGTCGGTGGGAGGGGTATTGACCCGCCGGCCAGGGAGACCCGTAGAAACGGTTGTCCGCTGGCCGCCCGCGGTACAGTACAGGGGCCCAATCGTAGCTAACCACTACGAGAGGCTGCCTCACCATGCCGCGCATAATCTTGGGTGGGTCCGTCGTGCCGGTTGGTGACCGGATGTGGGGTCCCGGCGGCCCATCCCGGGAAGGTACGGGGGCCCTTCCGTCCGGCGGATCAATTCTCCTCCTGCCAACTCCCTTGTCCCTGTACCCGTTCGGCCTTCTTAGTGCCCTGATACAGGCTCCTCGATGCCTCTTCACCGAACCCAACCCTTACCTTCATGACAGTGCACAAAAAGAAAGCAGGTCCTTCAGCGGTGTATAACCCCACCACCGCGTTCACTATGGAGTTCGCCAACATCCGCGGACTCCATACAAACATTAATGCCGTCCACCACCATCTTGAGACGGCCCGGCCTGCTTTGCTCTTCTTGACGGAGACGCAGATTCGTTGTCCGGCCGACAGTTCTTACCTGATGTACCCCGGTTATTCGCTTGAAGGAAACTTCAAGCCAAAAGCCGGGGTATGCTTGTATGTTCGGTCGGACGTCTGCTGTCGCCGTCTGCGCTGCATGGAGGACCCCTCCTTCTCCGCACTGTGGGTGCACGTGGATCTTGGTTCTCTGAGCCGCATCTACGTGTGCCTCTACAGGTCACACAACGGGGACGATGAGACGACTCGGCTGTTCAGGTACCTTAGCCAGGCGGCAGATGACGCGCAGGTGCATTTCCCGTCAGCGGAAATGGTGGTCTTGGGGGATTTTAATGCACATCATGAGTTGTGGTTGGGCTCCTCCAGGACCAATCATGCTGGCAGAGCTGCCCATGCATTCGCTCTGACACATGACTTGTCACAAATGGTGAACAAGCCCACCAGGATCCCGGATGTGGCGAGTCATGCGCCTTCTCTGCTGGACCTTCTGCTGGCAAGTCACCCGGCCGGGTATAGTGTGACCGTTAGTGCTCCTCTGGGCACTTCCGATCACTGCCTGGTTCGGTCGTCGGTACCGTTCGCTTCTCCTCCACGTCCCGTGCAGGTTAAGCGAAGGGTCTGGCATTACTCGTCGGCGGATTGGGATGGCATGCGGGAATATTTCGCATCTATCAATTGGCGGCAGCGCTGCTTTGAGGGAAAAGATCCTTCTGCGAGTGCCAACGCTATTGCTGACGAAATCAGACTAGGAATGGAATATTATATTCCTTCCTCTGAGATCGCCAGTAAGGGCCGTGGACGCTCCTGGTTCAATCGGGCATGCGCCGATGCTGTCGGTGACAAACAGGCGGCGTATCGCGCTTGGATCAGGGGTCGCGCTAACAAGGATCCTAATATCAGTTCCCTCAAGGAAGCCTATAATCGAGCCGCCAAGGCCTGCAAGAAGGCCTACGTTAGAGCAGATGCCCAGCGCGTTTGCAGGATTGGGCGTGCGTTGGCCAATAACCCAACTAGCAGTCGTGCTTATTGGAGTTTGGCCAGGGCCGTCCAGTCTAACTTCTGCCGTCCAGCATTGCCACCGCTGAGGTACCCGGAAGGTTCGCTGGCCCACAAGCCGCAAGAGAAAGCCGCCTTACTGGCAAATCTCTTTGCGGCTAATTCCCGCCTCGAGGACTGTGGTTCCCGGCCCCCGCCGGTGCTGCCTGATTGCGGATCCTCAATGGCGGATATTCGCATCAGGCAGTGTGATGTGCGGCGTGAACTACGGTCTCTCGATGTGCGGAAAGCCAGTGGTCCGGATGGAATACCGGCGGTGGTTTTAAGGAGTTGCGCAGCGGAGTTGTCTCCTGCACTGACACGCCTCTACCGAGTGTCCTACCGCACAGGTGTTGTGCCGGAATCTTGGAGGGAGGCCAATGTGCAACCGATCCCCAAAAAGGGTGATCGGTCAGACCCTACCAATTATCGCCCTATCGCTATCACCTCAGTGATGTGTAAGGTCATGGAGCGGATCATAAACGCTCAATTGGTCCGCTACCTGGAGGATCACTCGTTGATCAGTGACAGACAGTACGGATTCCGTCACAACCGATCAACGGGTGATCTTCTGGCGTTTGTCCTGCATCGCTGGGGTGAGGCGATAGACCGGCGTGGCGAGGCTCTTGCTGTGAGCCTCGACATAGCCAAGGCGTTTGATAGGGTCTGGCACCGTGGTCTCCTATCCAAGCTTCCGGCATACGGTCTGCCCGACAACTTGTGTTCGTGGATTTCTGGCTTTCTGCATGGGCGTAGAATGCGTGTCGTCGTTGACGGACACGCTTCGGCGCTCATGTCGGTAAATGCCGCAGTTCCGCAGGGCTCGGTGCTGTCGCCCACCCTGTTTATTCTGCATATCAATGATATGTTGTCACTTGGCAACATTCATTGCTATGCAGATGACAGCACGGTTCATGGGCGATACTGCCATGGGTCCCCAGGTTGCCGGGTCGACACTGTGAGTGGGCGCGAGGATCTTGTCATTGAGCTCAATCGGTCCTTGGATCTCATTTCTACATGGGGCTCCAGGAATATGGTTGAGTTCAATGCCAGGAAAACCCAGGTGTGTGCGTTCACGTGCAAAAAATCCCCGTTCTCTCCCCTCCCCATTCTTCAGGGTATTCCCCTCTCAATGCGGAATGACCTGAGTATCCTTGGTGTGGATATCCGTTGTGATCTTAATCCAAGGAATCACATCGAGGGCGTAATATCTGCCACTTCCCGCAGGGTTGGGGTCCTGAACAAGGTGCGTCGGTTTTTCGCGCCCGGTCAACTCTACCGCTTGTATAAAGCGCAGGTTCGGCCGGGTATGGAATACTGTTCGCACCTCTGGGATGCATCCGCCCAGTACTTGCTCGATGCCTTGGATGGATTGCAGCGGCGGGCCATCCGCATTGTGAATGATGCAGACATTACGGGCAACTTAGAGTCGCTACAGTTACGGAGGGATGTCGCCTCTCTAAGCGTGTTCTACCGTCTGTATCATGGCGAATGCTCTGAGGAATTGTTCAATTTAATCCCCTCCTCTCCTTTCCTTAACAGAACCACGCGTGCTGGCTTGCGGAGCCATAGCTTGACTGTTCAATCCATTTCGGCGCGAACCAAAAGGTTCTCTAATTCTTTTTTCTGCCGTACAGTCAAGCTGTGGAACGGTTTGCCACCGCACGTGTTCCCTCCTTCCTATAATCCTGGGTCCTTCCGCCGTAGCGTGAAGAGGCATCTCAGCGGGCCGGCATGATTGTGTCGAATGGTATGAGACTACCGTCTGATACCATTCGATACTCTATCTGGACGGCATTAGCACTTACCATCAGGTGCAATGCAGTCACTATGCCGTGCCAGTTAAAAAAAAAAAAAAAAAATTAAAAAGAATTCTTACCTTAAATTATAATTAAATAATGAGACTTGCACGACGTCTGTCGGCGCCCCTATGAGGTGTATGGCACACTGACTGCGCCACGAAGTCGCCCTCGTGTCGAAATGTCCAGACCTGAGCCCGCCGGGGCCGAACCCACGGATCGTCGCTCCACAACCCATCCTACCTCCAGAACTACCGAACACTTCGTTTGATACGCCATTACTTTCTGCTGAGGACGCTCCGTCACCTAGGAGAATTATCGTGATAAAACAATACGTCATTAAAAACTCTTTGAAAGTATAGCTCTAGGAATTAGTATCTTCAATTAAACGGAGTAAACAGTTTTTTCTTGGGTTGTAAATTTCATATCTATATCTTAAATATAAAGATCAATTGAAAAAAGAAGAAGGATGAAGTTCAGCATACATCACGGCAGCATTATTTCCAAAAAGATTTTTACGAACTTCAATGTACTCCGTTGATTAAGAATACAATTACAGTCAGGCTATGGAAAAGGCAATGCTTACTATACATAAATTAGCAGCATATTTAACAATGAAACTACCAGCGAAAACTCTTACCATTTTCTATATTATGGTGCGTGAGCGCCGCCAGTGGAGGTGAGGCTGGCAACACAGTCGGCGGCGCGCCGCTGCTGTCCACCCTCTCGATGAACTCCAGCTTCGCGATGAAGCCGTTGTAGTCATATGGAGGTACTAGTGGCCCCGAACTGGGAAGGGAATAATGCTTTAGTTTATACAATACTTGCAATCATTTACCTCGTCAATAAATACAGAAAAAAATATTTAAAAAAACGGAAGCAACATTATAATCAATATTTCTTTGTTTGTCTTAACTGTAGTCATATTTTAATAACCATTGAAAATTTAATAATAAAACTTATATACTTTTAAGTAATCGGCAATCATAGCTTCGCCTTTGGCACGTTCAGATTGCAAATACATTTTAATTCTAATTATTAAATACAAATAATGTATCGTCCGTATCATTCTTACTACAATTTCAACCCTCTGTAGATAAGAACATCAAAGCCATACTTAGCAGGTCATCAAAGGAGCTTACTTGAATTCTAACAGTAGATTTGGCCCTGGGTGTTCTAAAGTAGCGGTTCTTTCGGAACAAAGCGAGCCGAGGAGCGACGCGGACGGCGAGCTGCCGGCCCTCAGCGTAAGATAATCCGTTGTACAATGGCTGTAAAAAAGATTATGCTGAAAAAAAACATCCTCATACTCGAGGTGCATTGTGTGGACAACTATTAGATGATCCTTATTGCAATTTTCAACGATTTTTTGAATGAAGATATACTAGGTAATTATTATGTGTACAGAGAATTAATTTTGCTTGTAGAGTTTTCGGTGGAATCTATACATAATAATAATAAAGTAACCGATCGATGTTTGCACATAGAAAATAAATGAGAAAAACGAAAATGGGGGGTCTGTATTAACGTAATAGAACGCAACAAAATGATTTCTAGAATTTTTGTCTTTCTGTGCGGTTGTGCGCGATGAACTCAGAAACGGCCTATAGTCTATCTAAACTAATAGGTTCCATTTGACGTTTCAGACTTTTAACGTACATAACTTTGTGCAGACGTAACCCACACAATTTCAATAACACTTTCCGTAAATCCATGGAATTATGAAGCTATTCTTATTTTATCACTAGATATACAAACCATAATCACTAAATTTAAACTAGAATTCTTTAAATAAAGCAAAATAACCATTTTTAACAACATATTTTTTTTCTAGACGTCATTACAAAGTCACCTCGTTAGGTCTTTTACCGGTAGAGTCGAGACTATTCAAATGCATTTGTATACGCATAATCGGTAAAAATTTTAAATAATCGAGGAGATATAAAACAGTTGTTTTTTAATTTTCAAAAATACTGAACTTCAGCTAATAATAGGTATGCTGTCAACGAACATATATCAATAAATAGTGAAATAATAATATTAATATAAATTAATTTATTATTAAATAATAGATTTGGATTTACAATGGAAATGAAGGCAGTATTGTAGGATACGGCACACATAGTGAGGAGGTTCCTCACTTTGGAGTATTTGTATTGTACATATGTATGTATCATGTGTTCATAAGCATGTGCGTGATGTGGACTGGACTCGAAAAAGTGTCTGCACCCGGGTGAAGCCGGAACGGGCCGCTAGTAATAGATAAATCACTCCTTTTGTTCCTAAATAGTAAAGTGACATGCAATTGTTGATGTCTCATTAGAATAAAAATGTTCATGAAAAAATAAACGAAATGATGTAAACTGAAAATATAAACTGTAATCGATTAAGAAATACAAACAAATATTATCGATATCTTTATATAATCGGATATTGTAAGAACCGATTTATTTGACAGCATCCCTATTTCCCAATGTCAAATGGAACCTGTTAGTTTAGATAGACTATAATCGATTTCGATTAAATTTGGTATAGAGGTAGCTGACACCTTGGATTAACACTTAACTTAGACGATCTATAAAAACACAACTGTCTTCTTTCGTTCCGTATTAGTTTTTTATAATGAGCTGTCCAAATAGGTTTGTTATAAACGAGTCTCCTCAGTTACGTCACCCTTCGCCGGAAACTAAGCTTAGGTTATAAGCCGTGACTATTTATCGTGGTACTATAAAAACTACAACCATATCTTAGAGTAAGTCCAACGTCGGCCTAAGATGAAGACGACAAAGGAAAACTTGTATAGCGGTCACGATGGCCAAGTGAGCTAACATCGTAATTGGAACGCTAGTAGCGACAGGGGGCAGAATCATGATTTTTTGACACAGTGTATGTTGGTAATTTGTTTGATTTTGGATTTACTTCTGATATGGTCCATTTACCATCATATCTTGAGACTAACGTTGACAAAATGTCTGCTCTTTTGATTTCTGTTTCCTGTTTTAAAAGATAGACATCAATATACATACATGCGAAGAATGTATTACGGCACGGGCCTTTTTAACAATTGAGTGCGGAAGGACGACCCACGCGTATTGAGTGGTTGAACTTCGTATATTTTAAAATTCTGCAGGTCATTTGATACGCATATTTTATCGTTAAAGTGAGCTGTACCTAAACACGAATATTCAAAAACTAGCTTCATAAAGTCAGAGGTGAAGTCTGTACTTGAACTTGCGGCCTTCGTTTCAAACTAGAATTAATATTTAAGATATCCGTAGTCCAACATTGACGTGTCTCTTGGCTAATCTTCGCGGAGTATAATAGAAACTTGATCAATTCTAAATTTAAAAAAGCGTTAAGTTTTAACAACATTTCTAAGTTCTTCAACGGTATAGTTACTTGAAGAAATTCACGCGATGGGTTTTTGAATTTGAACTGAAAATTCGAATCGAAAAATACTTTTCGGTATCACGTGACAATCCGTACTTTTAATAAATTTACTGCCGTACTCAGAGACATTCCATGACAATTAAATAATTACTAAGTGTAGATTTTACAAAGAGAATCTTTACTAAGAAACAATTTAATTGACATTAAACGTCTCTGAGTGCGGCCGTTAATCTTTGTACCATATTTATAATTTCGCAAGTATATTTTGAGTACATAATCTCTAGTTTATTTTATTTTATTTATTATAAGCATGGTACATTATATTTTTTTTATAAAACATGTGTTTAAAACAGTCAATCCAAAGCATTCGTGTCCTAATCACCATTCCGTGGCTTGCACGAGTTTATAAACGTACTAAGCCGCGATGTACTTAAAAAGATATATAAGGAATGTTATCTTATACAGAGAAACCCTATTATCCGCTAGATAATAGAATACACGCTTTCTTTGCAAAGCTTATAGTGGATATGTTTGCTCTAAATCTGAGCTGGAGTGCGGCGGCCCTCGTGTGAACACCCTATCTATTAGTATGTTGTGAAACGTATTGCACCAAGATAGCGCTTTTATTTCTCTCCACGCCTCTCCTCGTGGATTTATCGCGCAACTAGTACCATTTAAACAAGAAACTTTCAATTTATTAGATCTGCGAAATGAAAACAAACTGAAGATAACAGTTTAATAAATATGAAACGCCAGAAGTTTGTTTTTAAGTGATATAGTGATAAAACTTGAGGCATTTATTGTTGAGAGCTAGTGATTCCGAGGCGACAGTTTGTATCGTGTTAGAAGGAATGTTAACAGTTTAACCTTTATATTACGTACAAAAAATGTGAAGTGTCATCGTTCATCCATTTTCACAATCAATCGCTTATTTCCTATTTCATGTATGTTCTATTTTAATCTTATATCATAACTTTTACCTAACTCTAAAACAACTACTCTCGAAAAGGTTAATTTTAGACCTTCCCCTCTCCTGAGTCATCAGGGAAACAATGCTTCACGCACGATGTATTGCCATCTGGTCCTCAGCCACATTCATATTGAGTGTGGTGCAGATCTGATCCTTCCAGCGCTTTGGGTTCCTATCTCTGATCTTAGACCATCGGCGGTCAAATTAATTATAAGCCAAATCATTCTGCTACTTGGCCTGAAAAGTCATGTGGCCACCACGTACATATATGTGGGATTAATTCCAGGCAGAAGCAGATAACATGTATTAAAATTTTCTGTAATGTACCTATTAATGGTTAACACTAATATTTCAACGATCTCATATGTGTCATTGCAGATATAAATTCAGCCAAACACTCATGACAAGAAGTGACTAGTAAAATAATTCAGATGTACACACAACAGTCAACACAGTACACGGGGTGAGAGCGAAGTGTTTCTAGATGGCGAAGATAACGTTACACGGAGCGTGTACTACACGTGTAGTATCATGTAGCGTACACTACGTATTGCTTATTTTGCCCGACACAAAATTGAGCTTGTGAAATATATTTTGTGTTTATGCTTGTAGTTTTTGACAGTACATCAGTCCATATTCATCGCGTGGGAGAAAGCATTAAAGGATGGTTCTTCGGTGATAGTCTAACATGCTAGCTTTTTTTTCTCCTTATTTTTAAATGGGTGTTCTTCAATCATGAACGTCACCCCCGTTATTGACATACAGAAACATTAAGTACAATTATAAAAAAGAAAACTTAATATTTAAGGAATACTATCAAGCCAAAAAATAGCATGCTGGCCGTTAGTTTTATATTGGTTCTAGATAGATTTTGTACACGGATTCCTTGAACTTACTAAACTTGATGGTATATCATGCTAATTGAGATGATTTGGTGCCTTTCTGAATACCATGCCATGGACATATGTACAAAATAAAATTATCGCTTAAAATACTCAAAAAATCGTGATATAAAGAACCATCTAACAATTCACAAATGTTGAAACATGCATCCTCAAAATATCAGCAATCTGGCAAAGTTGCAGTCACACACGACAGCACCGCGCGCAGCCACGGGCGTGGAAGCAGATAGCCATGTTGGTCCCTTTATTCATTGAAACGATTGTTCCCGGCCTTTTCAAAATGCCAACCGACGATTTTCATATGGGTGAATGATAAAAAAAATCCAAACGTACGGAACCGTAATGGATTGCAGGTACGATAATGTATTTGCTTCATTATTCTGAATTCGGGTTGCGCTTTATTGCGACACGTCCGCGGCACAGTGATATCGATTATTATGAATAATAAAATGAATAAGCGATGCAGCTGAATATAGCGGAACTCGACTGAATAAATAACAGTCATCAAGGCGGCGCGATTGTGTATGGTAAGTGGCGTTTATCTCGCAACTGTTATTTGAGCGTGAATGTTTTCGTGAGTAAAAAATATAGTTTTTTTAATTTCTATTTCTATTTTTTCTTAAATGTCAATGCATGCTGTGGCAACTAATGGTAATAAATTTAACTTATTGTTGGTGTATTTATAACGTTAATTTAATTTAATGTAATTAATTACCACTGATTGTCCTTAAAGTATAAAAAAAATAAAAAAATAAAAGTAGATTATGCTTTTTTTTCTCTTTGTTCTCACAGTTACCTGTAGCAAGCACAACACTCCTTTGATTTACGTTGAATTATGATTGATGTAGCTTATGATTTGATGGTCATCTTGCTGACACACCATTCCTTGAAAATACATTCAATCTCGGCACGCTATATTTTTATAACTGAATACAGGCAGTGAATAGCTCAAATATATAATCAAATCCTAGTTCTCAAAGTTCCCATTCCATGTACGATGCCACAAAACCAATAAGTTTCCAGTCTCATTGCTATATCTTTATAAAAATGGTGTTTTAGATAAAATATTTTACACTGAATCGAGAGACACAAAAACTATTATCATGGAGAGGCTGTCGCAATACGCGATCGTAAATCAAAGCTTTCAAGCACCTGGCTATATTCTGGTCGGTTCAGATTTCAGCCCTATGGAATAAATCATTTTAATGGCTTTACGCCTTGTGTGATCATTTCCTAGCTTCGGCTAGTACTGTTAGACCATAACTTCTTATAAATTTTAGCATTATATGACCTCAGTCCAGAAATTATTAATCCTGAAAATAAATAAATAATAAATTATAAATACACCTAACAGTGACATACATAATCCTGACGCCACACTAAGATCGAGTCTTGTTTCGTGGGTATTAGACGCTATGAGAGACTTTTCGGTCTCACAACTACCCAGACTCTAAACAAATATCTGTGAATCACACAAATATTTGTCTCTGAGCGGGAATCGAACTGCGCCACGGAGGCATTCAAAATGTATTAAAGATTATTTTAGAACGCGAATAACGCATTCAAAGACATTTTCGTGCCCTCTAGACGACCTCTATCAGATACTCGCTAAAAATACTAATTTCAGCTCAAGTATGATACGGCGAACAAAGTGTTACTTGATGCGGTTGAAGAAATTCTTCATCCAATTATTTGTAATCATATAGGGGTTCTTAATTTAACCGAAGTTCTAGGATGATGTTTAATTAAAATTCGGAGTGTAAGGTTATACGAAGGACGTATTGAAAAAGTGAGATTTTAAATACATACACACATAAACTCACGATTATTTACGAACACGGAGTTTATTTATTTATTTAATTGTATCCTTTATTGTACACTATCTCTAAGCTCTAAAAAATCTAAAGAGTTACTTATCATTAATATTATTAATGCTAGTTATCTGACTATGATCCAGGCTCCCATCGGAAATAATTATTATATGCATATTCCTTACTGAATAAAATGAAAAGCTCGTTAAAACACACCTATCACGCCCAATGTTTTAGACTATGTACCGTAATATAATTGTAGTTTGACATGCCCGAATTAATTAATTAATTAATCTTGTTTCGCTTTTGATAACAATGTTTAAGCTAGATTGATAACTCTCGTAAAATGATAATTTGATATTAATGCTACGTCGATGTAACGTAAACTAGAAGCGATTTAAACAAACAAGAAAACAATGTTATAGTAGAGTGTCTTATTTATTGTCATCAGAATAATTTTATAGCTGTTGAAACGTATCATGTTTTTCAATAAAATCCCCCAGAGTTCACATCATTCGCCACTTCATTTCGTAATTATTAATCAGCGAAAATGTTCATTAATAAATGATTCTTTTGCTACTTTATAATACATTTCATAAATCAAATGTAAAATAATTTCATACGCCAAACCATTCTTTTACGTTATACATTAGAAGTGTTTACGGGCTCTAAGAAGGATTTCTTGTCTAAACCACCATTAAAAATAGTGTTTAGTGTTCACACACATATTCTAAAAGTAAATACATTTAATCAAACAGATAAATGATAAAGTAGGGTAATACTCACTTTCTAGGAAGCAATATGGATGTGAAGACGATTTTGACCCTCGTATGAACGGAGTTGGTAGCGAAGAGGTATCTACACCTTCTGTGGGGTGGATACAGTCCGGGATAGCCGGGACTCGCCAACACACACGCTCCCGGGCCGCGACATGACACGTCCTGGTACAGCCAGTCGCAATCTACAACAAACACTATCTTGAACAACCCAGAAACTTTACAAAGACAATATAAATCACCGACGAAACTTCCCTGCTATTTTTAAGTTTCCTAGAGTACTTGATAAATTACGGAACTTGTACTTTTTCTTCGGACAACAAAATGTAAATAATATCTGGTTGAAAGGTTTGGCAATTTCTTAAAATAAAGTGTACGTATCGCGTAGATCTTTGTACAATAGAAAAAAATAACGTCATACTTAATTGATTTTTAGTTTCAGTGAATTTTGGACCAATATACCTACTAACAAATATAATTGATTCTACCACTACCATTTACAAACGACATTTAAAAAAATAATATTATAGAATCTCGCTCAATTAATAATCTTTTTTTTTGAAGTCAGATAAAAAAAAATAAACAAAAAAGCGTATATTCACATAAAGTAATTTTTGAAATGAACAAAAAATGTAATCAACGGAATTATTGCCTGTTCAATATTGCTAGCGAATTAATGAATATGCCTTTTTCAGCAAACTAGAAACAATAAAAGCCTTTGCCATATTAAGGATTGTATTATGAGTTAGCTCGAACATTATTGAATCGGTTGTCCGATGTGGATTAATTTAGCTTTTGTAAATGAGCTGGAATATTTTGTGCTTTCATTCCTTTATTATAATATTAATAATATTACATGTACCGACACACATGTGTATATATTATTGTAATCAGTATTATACATTTTACCGTTTATGTAAAAGGTAGACTCACGTTTGAGCTCACGTTATATTTCAAAACTGAATAAACAATGAATGTGAGCGTAATTCTACACAACCGACGTCATGAAAAAAATCTGTTTTTTATTGGCAAAACAGATTCTTACCAAGCAAAGTAAAGTCAAGCCATAGTTTTTCATCATTATGTTCAGTGATCGCTATCAGCAAGTATACCACCATCATACCCCAAAAAATAAATAATAAAACAATTTTCCCGTGTATATGACACAATACAATTTGTAAGTAAGTCGCGAGTGGCTTACTCTGCGTAGGTAAGGGATGTCTACATTTAGGTAATAATTATAAGCCAGCTCGTGACGAGGGTCACACCAGTGTCCGCCACACTTGTTACCTAACTTTCAAAGAGATCTTACGAGGCTTTCCCAGACAGTTGCGCTGAAATACGATTGGGTTTGTTGCCGCGATATGACGTTGACGTATTTTTCAAATGATATTTTTTATTTTTCCGCTATTTCGGGAAGTTATTATAGCGTTCGGCTTTTTCCTGCTGTTTACTTTGGAATGTTCTATTAATATATATTTATTTCAGATGTTTTCGCTATGAAATTGATTTTCTGTCGTTTAGTTGGTTAATAATGGGACTTGTAACGAGCTCATAACGTATAGTAGAATCCAATACATTATTCCGTAGTGTAAATAAATACTAATACTTAAAACGCTATTTCTTAAAATTTAGTTGTATTTAGGAATTTTTACGAGTCTAATAAAAAAGTTGCAATAAAATGACACCAAAAGAAAACATAAGTAGGTTGATTGATTGGAATCTTAAGAAATAATAATTAAATTTATATACATATTATTCTTACCCGTGTGAGGAATTCTGGACCCGCCTTTCGGATGAAATCCCACGCCTTGCGTGTTACTCAAAGACGTGAAGCTGAAGAAGGCCAGGAATTGTGACCTCATCGTCTTCTCCGTGATTCTAATATCAAACATCACACTTTAAAATATAAACTTACACATAAAATATAATCGATACAACGAAATAAATGTTCTAATTTGAACATTAATTATCATCAGCGTCTTTTTAGTATGTATTTAATACACAGGTTTATATAGTTTTTACTTATAACACATTTAGTCAGCAAAATGAATGCCTGAAATAACACTGAGAGGAGTAAAAAACAATTTAAAAATTAACACGAACTTATTCCAACTATTTAAAAGAGCGCTTTTCTCTGTCTTTATGTTTGCTTTACAGAAGCTCATGAAATCAAGCAATTGAATGTCGTCCTGACATGAGCATTAGCGGCACTTGCGGGCGTCGACTGCATCCGACCGGCCACAATTCCGAATAGAGCATTACCGGTTCCACAGTGACGACCTTTTGTTCCGATTGCCGAGTCCCGCTCACCAGCGGAACTCGCGTTTCCGAACCGAACTGCAAATGGAGATAAATTCTGAAATGTTCCACGCGGCCGCAGAGCGCCGCACTAGCCGGAAATAGTGCTCATTTGAGTGCCTCCCGTCCCCATTAGCGAACGAAATGTAATTAATAATTGTTAATTTTGGCCGGATTCATTATCACCGCGAAATGACAGGCCCCGAATGGTCCTAACCACCCTAACACGTTGCGCTTTAGCAATATTATATATCTGAGCGTGTCAGCGTGGCGACACTTATACAAATTGGCTGCCTTTTTTTAATAATGTACCAAAATGACGTCGATATTTAATTACATACGTTTAATCAATAAAGTGATTGTGTTGCAGGTGACGAGACCATTAAATGTAACTAATAAATCAGTAAAAGGCTTGATGTTACTCGTATTCAGGCAGCCGATGGTAAAATCACAAGCTTGATAATTCATGGCTATAAAGGGCATAAAATTGTTGACACTCCTTGATTGTGTGAAATCCTTATGCCAAGCGGAATAAGAGTTTTTAAGTACACTATGTTATCTGCAATGACTCACTTGAACTCAAGCATGGAGGCTCCATGGTCAGCGAAGAGCACGACAGGCGGCGTGTATCGCTCGTTGGCGCCGCAGAGCCTCGTCTCGGCCGCGCCGTCCGTCCGCACCGCGCTCGCGCTGCTCAGCTGGATCCAGCCTCCCACACAACTACACAAAAAATATAATAAACTATGGTACATGTTGATGTGCAGTAAATTTTTCGTTTAGGGATTTAGGGATTTCCAGCATGGCATGCGATATATTGGTCTCTAGTTTTGAATCGATTTTTTTTCACGTTCGCGTCATACTACATATTTTCGCATAGGTAATTTTACAAAATACGAGTAGCATTATGAGAATAATTAAACCGAGTTATATTTCCGCATTATTTGTAGTTTTAAAAACTACATCTATAGGTAATTTAAAACAGAATTCGTGACATAAATATATTTTGCTATCAATGTAAAAAATCAACATCATTTTCAGATACATGTAATCCAATTCTATACTTAAATATTTAGCCATTAAAATCCCCGTGATCAATGCAGTTATCTTGTATTTGGCAGCACAATAGGCCCAGATATTTTCGTCACTAATACGATCGCTCCCTAACTGACGGTTCAAACCCATGTCACTCCAGTGCAGAGATTGCGTGTTCTGTGATAAAGATCTACGAATCAGTCCGATATTCCTTTTTTCTTAACACAAAATGCTGTATATTAACAAAATATAACTTTAATTTTCATTTTTATACAACCGGGACGATCACGTGAATGTCATAATTAATACCAGAATTTATGGATATTTTATCTGAACAACTAAGTGGCAAGAAATCGGCTGTAAAACCAGAAGGCGTTGTACTAGTTTTAAATCGTGAGAAATATTTATCGTATCGATGGATTGATACATTAAGTGTTACGATACCAATGCGCTACGAACTATGTTTAATATATTCTACGTACGCAAATCCTTTATGGCATGTGCTTCTTCACTTTAAGCCGACGACGATCTTGATGGATACCCAACAGTAGCAATCATCACTCAGAGGCTTTAGTGGCTAGGAAATTCTGATAACATTCCCATCACTATAGATATTGCATCAGCGTTGATCTTCATGAAGCAACGGCAAGTACAACAAACCACAAAAATCCGCCAAAATAAGTTTTAAGTGGTAGAACCACGCCATACAGGCAGGCTCGACTGTGGTAGTAAGACTGTTGCACAGATAATAGACGTGAAGTGACTGGTTTTGGTTTTGTCCGACACGCAAAATCTTATGACAGAATATTCACATCTTCTCATCAGCTTTTCAGTAAAGCCCGTGAAAGTGACCGATTAAAATTAGTGTTTCGACCATGCCAGCATAATTACTTCCACCAATGAGAAACCGTCCCTCTCCGCTAGATGCACTATCTGGTTCCATGCACTTACCAGGCGCATTGTAATAATTTTCTTGCACCATAATAAAATGATCTACTTAAATTCTCTTTCACACTTAAAGAAATCCAGTGAACCTCTACAAAGCTTAAGGGACATATTATTTATATTTACTACATGTAGCGCCCTGCGGGTCAAAGCGAGCCGGCAGTGCCGTCTGTGACCGCAACTTGACAAACATTGCCACTAAATTATGTACATATTATGTGCCAGGTCACGGAACTCAAACATTTTTTGCCGGCCCTTTTATACGGTTTTGGAGATTCGAATGCCCATTCACATTTTCTGGAGTGTGATAGGCTGAGGTTTTATCCCCTTATTGAGAATGTTCGATTAGATTTTACAGTGTGTTGTATCTGTATCAGATTATGTATGTCCTATTGAGGGCACTTTTTATATACTACAATATTTGGTACAATTGATAACATATAAAATGTAACGGACTGGGACCAAAGTTAACGAGCATATGGAATAGACCTTCTTTTTTAATAAATAATTTACTGGTGGTAGGTAGGTCTCTCATATGTGAGAGGCCGCCTGGGTAGGTACCACCGCAATGTCTATTTCTCCCGCCAAACAGCAGTGTAAATGCACTGTTGTGTTCCGGTTTGAAGGACATTGTAGCCAGAGTACCTAACTACTGGACATATCGAGACTTAACATCTTATGTCTCAGGATGGCGAGCGCAGTGGAATGCCAAGCAATGCCTTGTAACTCATGGTGTTGTTTGGTTTTGCTACTGTCCATGAGCGGTCGTATCGCTTACCATCAGGCGAATGGCAGGCTCGTCTCGTCATTCATAGCAATAAAAAAAAAAAGTACTATGCCATGTCAAAACCTAAAAAAGTATTTGTTAAAAACAATCTTCATTAAAATTAGACACATTTAAAGAAAGGAAATCCATTGTTAAACTTCACGAGATATCTAACCTTTGTGTCAAATAATTGTAAGAACGAATATATTATGTTCAAAGGCAGTGATAAAAGTTTTAAGGATCAAATTTATCAGAAGTCATATTACGTAGCTTAAAGACATATTTCACATCCATTCTACTGAAAGTTTAAAACCTAAAATACCTGAAATCTACATGAATCACGGTTAAAATTTAACGAAGGTCGACAGATTTCGCGCCTTGACCCACATTTTAAATCGAACTTTTACAAGGAAGGATAGAATTTATCGCTTTACTTTTTAAATTATTGGGAATGGGTGTTTTAAGATTTTAAAGGTTAACGTCGCGGTACCGTACTGAAGTAGATTTATGTGGGATTAATTATCTAATGGCCTATTAAAATCTATATATCTAGGTAGGTATAAAGATTACGGAGACTTCCCTCACGCGAAGTAACGACTAATGAAAGTAACAGACTCGATATACAGGTCGATATGCGGGGTGCAGGAAGTGATACGAATCGTATTTTGCAGCAACTAAAAGTTTCCTGCGTTCCGCATCGACTACAGAGAAAAGTTCCCGCATACGGGCTATATGGAATGCGCAAATAGAAATTTTCGCAATCCTCATGCGGGCCCTATTGACTAATATAAACGAACCATTATGTTGAAAGGATAAACGATTCAAATATTTTGATTTTACCTATTCCACATTCCATGTAGCTGCTCGTGTTAACCAAAAGGGAGTGAAATTGTTTTATTTTGTTAAATAAATTGCAGGCAAACCTATTGTTGCTTTTTAATTTCTATTCGCCCGGGCACAAATTCCACTTTCTTTGTATAAGTCTTAATTTAAAAATCCTCAACTATTTGCCTACTTATTCTTCATATGAATATCATAAAAATAATTAAGAGCATTGATATATTCCATCCAAAAATACACGTGTCCTAAAAGCAATGGTGCCACTTTAAAAATTAGAATTAATTGTTTGGAAAATCCAAAGACTCGACAACATTTGCACTAATTGAATCAGCCACTAATCTTTCTTCCAGCGCTTATTTGTCTATTTAGCGGTCTGTGCTTAGCTGAAAAAATACCACTTAATGCAAAATGGTTGAACAAGTCCTACTATAATCCGGCCGCTCAGAGAATGCGTTCCTGACACATGTCAGTTGATCATGAGTAGTGATGGGAAATAATTATAATTTTGCTAAACTTTTGAATTATTCCCAGTAAAAGTAGCAAGTTAGAATAATTGGATACTTGACTATTTTCTATAAAGTGTTTTAAAATCTAGGTATAATCGTTCTTTAAATCTTCCAACCGTTAATATATTTTTAAAGAGATCTTTATAACGAATAAACATGTTTTTCTTTATTACTAAAAATATTGTCACCAAAACGGTTGGTCACGTGACTTTTTAAAATTTACGTCACACTTTAGAATTGGTGAATGATCTTAGTGGCAGAAATTAATAAAATTGTACATTGTGACGTCACACGCTGCACAAGGACAGCCGATCCTGTTTTGTTACATTTAATCAATAAATAAAAACTCACAAACTTCTTTCAGATCATTATAATATTTATAATTTATATAAATGTAAATAAAAATACCAAATATTATTGTCTTTTACTAACTTATCATAATAATGGTTTCTTAGATTTACGCGAATGTTACACATTGAAATAAAACTATTTTTACGGATTTTATCGCGATTTATAAAGAACACCGTTTCCTGCCCAGGATGTTTCGCGAGGCTATTGAAATTAAAAAACATCCAAATTTCAATAGAGAAGATGGCTTGAAGCTTGCACCATCATGGGATCCAATTCTACATTTGATTAAATCGGAACCCAAAAGAATTGTTTTATTTTGTTATATAAATTGCAGGCAAACCTATTGTTGCTTTGAATTTCTATTCGCCCGGGCACAAATTCCAATTTCTATGTTTAAGTCTTAATTTAAAATTTTACTTATTCATTCCCATATGAATATTATGAATATAATTAAGAGCATTAATATATTCCATCCAAAAAGACACGTGTCCTAAAAGCAATGGTGCCACTTAAAAATCAGAAGTAATTGTTCGCAAAATCCAAAGACTCGACAACATTTGCACTAATTGAATCAGCGACTAATCTTTCTTCCAGCGCTTATTTGTCTATTTAGCGGACTGTGCTTAGCTGAAAAAATACCACTTAATGCAAAATTGTTGAACAAGTCCTACTAAGCAGCCGTTTACCTTGCTCGTTGGCAAGCATTCAAGCAACATCTACATCTATGAAGTAAAACGAAACTGTGGTTTCATAATCGCATGCTTAGTAGAGTGACCAAAATTTTAATAAACATTTATTAAATTAATGACATTATTTATTTTGTTGATGATATAGGTGGTATTATTTTCATTGTGTTCATTTTCATATTAAATGAAATAAAAATCGGCAAACTTGTAAGATTAATGTCCAAATAAATAGCCGAAGTAATTGCATTTTCTTGCGTGCAGCCAACATTTTTCTTCAATAAGCACGCGATACATCATCTCAAAGAAATTCATGAAATATATTCGTCTATTATATTAGTGTTGATTAAACTGGCTAGGATATTACGAGTACTTTAGCAAGCTATATCCAAAGCCTAAATACATATGTATATTTTGGGGCAGCGTATATAATATCAAAGCATTTCAGACCACGACGCAATCAGGCTACACGCTCCACTGCAAAACCTCAGAACTCACATCACATTACTGTGAATTTGGGTTATATTACTACGATACATTATTTACTGAGGCGAAGTAATTTCTTGGTGTAATTAGGTCATCACTATGGAACTAAAGATAATGTGCCTAATCAGTAATTAGTTAATTATGATACTAGTTATGATACTATATGAGAAATTTTTATGTGACATTGACATAAGTACATAGGTAAACGATAGGTAACTACGCTAAGTTTAGAAATATCAATATGCATAAAAAATGTCTTGAGAGTTCTAAACAGTACATTATTAAAGATGCCACTGATGCAAATCGTTTCTATGTTGAACACTTGATGAAGTCCACCAAATACAGAAAGATGTTTTACATTACCAACTGGAAAACAGTAAAAAAATACACGCGACCAGAAAGGAGTGCCAAACACATCCAAGGACCATACAGTTGATTAGATAAACTATAAATAAATATATACGGACCGTGGTCGGTGGCCGGCCGCTCGAAATACTCAATTTGACGGGACATTGATCATAGTCGACTGCGTGTGACAATCCCGTGGCCGTCACACCCAATACTTTCCCATCCATATTTCTTTCATATGAAATTTTCGTTGTATTATCATTTTTATTACAAAAAACTTTCATGTGGTGTTTCACGTTCTTATAACTTTCAAAAGAATTGACAAACAATGACAAATCTAAGTTGTTAATAAGTGTTCCAATTTTTGAACGGGAGTAGTTCTACCACAATATTACTGAGACATCTAGGCATTCAGTTGCCTTCTTGAATTATATGGAAGAGTTTACCACAAGGATCTGTCAGTCCGTTGCTGTATGATGCACGACTCCTTTACGATTGGGAAACCTTATGCTATGGGCTGAGACACCTCTACCTAATGCCTGATGGGAGTAGTCACAGTGTTTAGTAGCTGAAATTCAGCATGCATTGCATTCTCACGATTAGTATAAAAGTAAATTTACGGTTTTTAATTGCTAAAATTTTGTGGAGTATATTTACTTATAAATTCGTGTTATCATTAAATATAATATTAAGAAAATTACTTTTTAAGTCTGTTATCGTTCTTTTATAGTTGCTAGCTAATCTCGCTAACGATATGAAAATTATTATTGCTAGTAAAGTTATATGTGTTAGAATGTTAATAAATAAAGTTAAGACATACACGTACGCCTAACATTTAATATTATGTAACATTACGTGATTATGTTTATGACATAAATACTTTCCAGCTTTCTGGGCGTAAAATATTGTGATACAGTTCAGACAGAGTGACATTGGAATCATTTATTCATTATAAGAGATTTGTAGCTGTATTTTGAAAGAATCTTATATTCAACCGTACTTTGAGAGTACGTTGAGATCCAGTTGTTACTATTTCATAATGTTATTAGATGCCTTAAATCTATTTACTAAGGTACTAAAGCCTAAGTTCCTTTACAAGGAAAGCCTTGTGGCTAAAAAGCATACGAGGTCAGCTTTGGTACTCTGTGATTATGTAGGTACGGAGAGCAATTAAATGTACCTCCTATCATGGAAGTATAAAGAAGTTCAGGTCAGTATTAAATATAGAACGTATTAATAAAATAAGATTAGAAAAATCGATGTACAAGATTTGTATATGAAGAAGCTAAAAACAATAAAAAAAGCCTAACTTAGAACCACATATTTTTACGAAATAACCGAGTTGATTAAATATGCGAACGAATTCCTTATACACAGGCAGACTGGACATTGACTGATCTCTCCAAAAGTATATACATATATATCAGCTGGTGATAAGTCTCTGATATGTGAGAGGCCGCCTGTGTAGGCACCACCGCAATGTCTATTTCTCCCGTCAAGCAGCAGTGTAAATGCACTGTTGTGTTTCGATTTGAAGGATATTGTAGCCAGAGTAACTACTGGACATAATCAGACTTAACATCTTATCTCAGGATGGCTAGCGTAGTGGAATGCCAAGCATTGTTTTGTAATTCATGGTGGTTTTTTGGTTTTACTACTGTCCATGAGCGACCGCCTATATCAGGCGAATGGCCATCGCCATTCATGGCGATAAAAATCAGCGAAAAAAATCAGTAATCGAAGGTTAGTTTTCACTTACCTCGATCCATTAAATCTTCCAACGGAGACGAGCCTGTACAGTTGTATTTCCACCCGCTGGCCAGCGTCAGGCTGGAGGAAGTACGAGCAGGAACTGGGACCTTCGATGGACGGCGATTTGATCTGGCCGAAGGTCTTGCCCGACTTGGATTTGAGCACCCGTGAATCGATCGTTATGTTGCACACTGTAACAAAGCACTATGAGAGCAATTTGATCTTAATATACTTTATTAAAATTTAATATAAACTTGCTTTTCATTATTCAATACTTTAAATAGGTATTTGCATAACGTAACCCTCATTGCACTGAATATAACGCATTTTATATTACAAGTTAGACAATCTTCAATCAAACTTTTCAGATTGAAATAATTAATATTCAGATATGAATATTTACTAGCAGATTTGGTATATTGGGGACATCCAGCCAAAGGGCGTGAACGAACGTAATTTTCAACATGGGTTGTAACAATCTACGGTACCTTTCTTAAATAAGTTTAGATACGGGTAGGTAGATCTTGCCAAGCCGCACTAGTCCAGAGTAGCGCGCAATGACATAAACCTTGTTAATCGAAGTCTCGGTTGTGGAAGAGTCGTGTATTCCGCAGAGGGTGACTACGGCCTAATTCAGTACAGTTCAGTGCATGTACATAAAAGAATTGACAAAGGTCCATCGCCTCCTCGGTTTTCAAAGGGTCTCATTTCCAGCAGAAGACAATAATGAACTGGTATAAGACAGTACAGTAAAAATAGACTTATAAGATTATCCAAAGTGGTACGTACTGTTAGCGCAGTACTGTTCGAGGCCGCACTGGGCACAGCGCGCCGGAGTGACCTCTCCGCAGGGGCAGGCGCCGTCGCGGACGCAGCACGCGCATTCCTCTCCGCCGCCGCTGCCGCCAGGACACGCGCACCCGCTCGAAGACTGCGTCCAGAGATCCACTTGACCTGATCAATAAGCGCTGTTCAGAATCTTGGTTGGCTTATCTGCTTTTGAAAGCAAGTCAAGGCTTGCTTTCAATCAAGAAGGCAATGAGAGCCAATGATGATACAATTAAAGATGCTAAAAATCGAGTGAATAGGATAGGTTTAATTTGAAAAAGCTTACTTGTATACAGAACATTTATTTACTGTGACAAATTGAATACCAAGTCCGCTTGTAAGATAGGACGGAAATAAAAGATACCGACCTCACCATTAATAAAATAAGTGGTCTAGTTAGAAACAAATTAAAAGTTGTTAGAGTCTACGTGCGTAATAAATTGAGGCGATTCGATCTACTGATAGTAGTGTCTAAGATAATTATTCAAGAATTTTACGAGCCGGATCCGTATAACGTGCCTCAGATTTTATGCGCCACAGATTAATTATTCACTTAGCTAGGTCACTTACTCGTGGAGATATTCATCTAGTACTTTATTAATTAGAGGTTTAATTAATTATTAAATTTACCTGAATTAATAAAAAAAATGTATTTGAATTCCTGACTTAATTCGAGTTAATATCATGTATATTCGGTACAAATTGTGACACGTCTAGGGGAGAACAGAGAAGAAAATAACACGGGACGAAAGAAACAAATGAATTTGGGAATAAATATATTATCTACACCTATATGCTATATAGACTTTGGTCATTTCGAACCCCTCCTATGCCTAAATTGTGCTCACAGCGCTATTCCTACGGATTAGAAGTTACCATCATTGAATATACGGTTATTTTTTTATTTAAATACTTTACACCAAAGTATAAAGAAGAAACTAATAAACAGTCAAAAACAATTAAAACTAAAGGCATGGTTACAATTGGCATCCCGCTACCTGCAATTTCTTCCAAGAAACTATTATTTTTTATTTTGATAGGCAATTCCTACCATATTGTACCAAATTTGCAATAGTTAACGTACTGCTGCCGTCAAGGAAGATAGGCGTCCAGGCGATCTGCGCGGAGACAGCGACGCTCGCAGCGGCCACCAGCAGCAGTGGCAGCGCGCGGCGCATGATGCGCGCGGGCAGTCACCGCGCCCGACCCGCCCCCCTCCCGCGCCGCCTTCGCATTGGCACCCCGCACCCACCCCCTCAACACACACACAAATCTCTACGCACTCCGCTTCGCATCATTGCACAGATACTGTAAAGTCGTTTTACTGTTATTTCACTACGGAGCTAGTTTATTGCGGTTTTATTACAAATCTCCGCGGTCTTCCCTTTTCTGCTTGATTGAGTTTCGGCTTCTCGTACTGTCTGTAACAAAACAATTTTCCTCATTTGGCGTTCCTAACATTTTTTCTTTGCTGTGCTGTTCGCGTGTTAAAAATAGTATAAGCTGGGATCGCGCGGTAATTTTATATCAACGGTTGCGAGTTACGATCTTTGTTTTGTAATACGATTAGGTACCGCTGTATCTTGTCTTGAATTTGAATGTATTTTGTTGTATGCCATTGTTAAACTTCATCTATTTCATTTTTATGCTATACTAAAATATTTCTAGTCATTTCGAACTAATGATTAGGTAATCCGTAGTTTCCTATCTATCTTTGTTTTGTAATACCACCTAATGGTGCATTTTTTGTTGTGCATCGTTTCCACATGTAACATGTTACTCAGAAACATCTATTAACAAATTGTTATTTAATGCTAGAACATGTTGCTGTGTTATTGAATGTTAAGGAATGTTGCCTAGCTTTTGAAAAACAGTCAACATTTGTCAACAATCGATAACATAGATAGAGAATCTTTTTGCTCTATGTTTAATTTTGTTATTTTCTGTTATTGACGGTATGGATGCGATTAGAAACAATTAACAAATAATTACAAGTAGCAACAAAAGTCATAGATTGTTGCTGAATGTTATCGTGTTGCACAATGTTGCTCAATGCACATCTGAATATAGCTATAGATTGTAACAGATGGAAGTACAGCGAGTACAGGATAGTGATGACTATTGGGGATCAGAGAAAGTAGAAGAGCCAGGGTGATAATCAATCTGGTTTATAAAATACGAATAATCCAAGTAGTTATTATATTAAATCTACGGCGTCTCAAGGTGAGTTGTCTGTGGTTCGTAGTGAGATGAAATGTTTCAATTTACGATAAATGAATTTATAATAACACTGTCGGTCGTTCGATTACTTTGGATGAGCTTAATAGCGAATCTGATAAATCTCATGCGACAAGTCATCTTTAATCATGTTTGACCACTGAATTATGGTCTATCTAAACTAAGAAGTTCCATTTGACATTGGGAAATAGGGATGCTGTCAAATAAATCGGTTCTTACAATATCCGATTATTTAGAGATATCGATAATATTTGTTTGTATTTCTTAATCGATTACAGTTTATATTTTCAGTTTACATCATTTCGTTTATTTTTTCATGAACATTTTTATTCTAATGAGACATCAACAATTGCATGTCACTTTACTATTTAGGAACAAAAGGAGTGATTTATCTATTACTAGCGGCCCGTCCCGGCTTCACCCGGGTGCAGACACTTTTTCGAGTTCAGTACACATCACGCACATGCTTATGAACACATGATACATACATACAATACAATACATATACCTACTCCAAAGTGAGGAACCTCCTCACTATGTGTGGCGTATCCTACAATACTGCTTTCATTTCCATTGTAATATCCAAATCTATTAATTAATGATAAATTAATTCATATTAATATTATTATTTCACTATTTATTGATGTATGTTCGTTGACAGCATACCTATTATTAGCTGAAAGTTCAGTATTTTTAAAAATTAAAAAACAACTGTTTTATATCTGCTCGATTATTTAAATATTTTTACCGATTATGCGTATACAAATACATTTGAATAGTCTCGACTCTACCGGTAAAAGACCTAACGAGGTGACTTTGTAATGACGTGTAGAAAAAAAATATGTTGTTTCAAATGGTTATTTTGCTTTATTTAAAGAATTCTAGTTTAAATTTAGTGATTATGGTTTGTATATCTAGTGATAAAATAAGAATAGCTTCATAATTCCATGGATTTACGGAAAGTGTTATTGAAATTGTGTGGGTTACGTCTGCACAAAGTTATTTACGTTAAAAGTATGAAACGTCAAATGGAACCTGTTAGTTTAGATAGGCTATAGCATATTTAATACAAAAAATAAAAACCAAAAATTAATAAATAAACTTTATTAATATAGCCGCCAAATTGTTTAATAGTGAAGACGAGCACGTCACATAACGCCAAACAAAACTCAGGGACATCAACAGTAGTAACAACATCGAGGCGGGTCGACAACACGAGCCTGCACGCAGTCGGTGTAGTGGCAGTGCGGGCTCGACACACACGGCTGGCACGCGTGGTGATGCGGGTGTCGACCACAAAGACGGTGGCAACACGGCACCGGCGCACAACACCCCGGAGAACACGACTGCTTCTTCTCCACGTGAAAACACATATTACCCTGACAAAAACAAACGTTAAAGCACAGGCAACAGAAGCAGTAGGATCAAATTAATGGAAATCAACAGATTAATTTCTATTTAAAAATATCTAAGTACTGGAGATGGCGGTTTCCTTATTTGCATAAGCAGATTACTTGCTCTCGGCTCGAATGCCGTAAATTAATTAACTTTACAGGTAAAAAATCACGAATTATAAGTCAAAACTCCCGTCCAGGAGTTTTCGTGTTTCGGATAATAACTGCGCTCAGTGTTAATTACTGAGCTTAGGGAAAAGACTGTTGAAAGTTTTAATTCCGTTAGCAAAATCCGTATCTGCTCTAAAAGGTGTGATATCTGAGTTGAAACAATACTTTTTGCAGTCACTGAATAATGTGTATTTATCAAGAGTTAAATTTAAGAGAAATTCAAATGTTTCAAAGTTTGCTATTTTAGAAATTCAAAGTTTGCTAACGCGGATGCGGCGCGGAATTCAAAATAGACCCTGCAAGCTGAAGATTATGAGGACCAATCACAATGAGCCGTATCTCTGTTGGAGATAAACCCCTATCTGAACCCTCGAAGCGTTAAACGAATAAACATTGCGGTCTAAGAGGCGACGCGGATCGATGGCAAAAATGTACCAAACAAGAGTCCGCCAATGGCATCCAATCTCATGTCATTTGCCTCGCTAATGTGTCGTTAAACAATTCAATCTGAATTCTAATGTGCCGAATCGTTTCCATTCAAATATTTTTACACAATTACATTTGTTTACGATTCCGGGAAAAACAATTTAGACAAATCGTTACGGCTATTCCCACGATTAATATTAAGATAGATTTTAATCTTATTTTGCGATTGAGGTCCAAGTCAGATTCATTTTTCTAGGTCCGAACGTCGGTAATGAAATTGAATTTCTCCTCGGCGACGTCGCCGTTTATTCGGCTTTTTGCTTTGGCTTCAAAAAGGATATTGCGTGGGAATCAATTCAGGTGCCGTTTTTCCAACCTTGGCTTGAATATTAATTTTTCATAAAATGTTTTTGATTTCTATGAGTGTGAGATGTTGAGATATTATTGTACTTAAAGCTTAAGCCTATAATATTTATGACGATGCCGAGCTTGTGGCGAATTTAATAACTATCATTGCGCCAGAAGTATTAAGCTAATAATTTTAAAATTTCAGAGACCCTGCGCGTGTATTTGTATCATGTATGTAGTATATATCTAAAGAGAAAAAAAATGTTGGCACCATGCTACGTCCTCAATCTGCCTGTTATCATTAAAAGTACATGGCACATTCTTGTTACTCTCATTTTTGTGCATTACAAAAAAATCTGAATGTGCTGTAGTCACATTCATTTCGTGAATACAAAAAATATTTCTGTTCATTTTAAGCATATGCAAATTTACCAAAACAGCAGCTGCTACATCTTTTGAATAATAACTACGCACCAAGCTTCAAAACATTTATTAAAGAAGTTTTCCTGAGCCTTACTAAGGAACCATTAAATAACATTCAATAAATTTTCATTACATTAAGATTTGTCCAAACCACGACTCGTGTCTTTTTATCCTCTTTAGTCAAAGGACCCTGCTAAAAATGGCCTACGTTTTGCATCAATAATTTTGACAGCGACCTGTTAACGGCATACGTACGTGGTATGTCCCATAATGAAGTGTGCTGACATAGTTCTTCATGAGATATCAATGAATGCTATGTTGCATCGAGAAGTACGTCAAAAATTACAGTGAATTTGCTTTCTTTTCTATAATAAATGTTTTCTTTTTAATACTAGGAATGTTGATATATAATTACCGCCGCAACGAATTAAAATAACTCTAAATGTACAAATAAACGATTCAATATCAAATAAACTGACTGTAAGATACCCGTTCATCTTCGGAGTGGAATTGGTGAAACTCGCCACGCGGGTCGGAGCTGTACGAGGACTCGACGAAGGGGCGTTGGCGACGGCCGCAAGCCACCTCGCAAGCGCGACGCATCAGCACCGTCGGCTGGTTCTGCAAAGATGGAGAACAATGATACAAATCGAGAGACAAGACAAACCGGACTAGCATGCGCACATTGAGTAAGTCACCGACATAGCTCGTATTTATAAGGAAAGATCGATAAAGATGCTACAAATCAGAAGACAATAGAAGACCGGGATTAACATGAACGCATCGAGAGTTTTGATGTTGAAATAGGTACATGCATAATTGCGATGCGTATTTAAACATAGGCCTCGTCGGTTAATGGTTTAGTCAGAAATATTACTCTAGAGGATACCGGAAACAAAATCTGTAGGCATTGCTCGTGTATTAGAACCGCGGCAAAGCAGTAGAACGAGAGCAAAGATAATTTTGCTTACGTAGGAGGGATAGACGGAAACAAACAGAGCGGTACATGCTACATTTTGCTCTTTTTGCTACATTTCTTTCGTGGTGTCCGTGGTGTGTATAAAATCTCAATGGTTATAGTTCATTATTTTGTTGTCTGTGACGTTTACATACGGCTGTCGAAAACATGTGATAATTATGGAATACATCAATCGACGTCTACAGATAAGATTTGTTTTTTGTTGGACCGGCAGCGTAGGGTCTATATTACAGTAAGGCTCGGCCTTATACGTGGATGCAGGTATAATATATAGATTTTTTTAACAAAAGATTTACAAGGCGAAGATGTCAAATTTGTTAAAATTTTGAAGAAACAAGACATTTGTTTCACATAAAATTACTGTCTAAAGTCATACTGAAATTAGAGATAATTTTCTAACATTTTGCGTAATTGAAAGGTACAGGTACATTCAATTATGAACGAAATTGTGTACATTGCATACACTAAGAATTATTGCAAAACAATTCTATTTGAAACCTCTAAACGTTTAATTCATTATGTAAAGTATTCCGCAATTTACGGCCATTACCACGTGCGCCCACATTGCGAACATATCATTGACATGACGAGATAACTAATTACTAAAAGCTATTTCCATTGCTATTGCTGTTCAACAAATGACGCTAATCCTCAACCTCAGTACAACAACATCCAAACGTGACAGGATCCACGATTACTATACCCCTTAAGATTTGTTTTTGACTAATCTTTTCAATTAGGCAGGATTTCGCTGGCACACCTCGCCTAATTACCCCTAAATAGAAACACGTTGCAGGCTAAATAAATTTTGTACGCGACTTCGTTTCATAATCTTATTAAGGAAGTTATTAAATTAGAGCCTTGGGAAGACCCAGTGATTGAATTAATGAATAAACAATATTCACAAAGTCTGTTTAGTCTCAATTGAACTTTTTCTACAAACATTCAAGTATTTATGATAATCTAGGATTCGCTTACATACGCTGCTTAATTCGTATAATTTCCTTTTCATAAAAACTATGCTCACCAAAACACGTCACAAGACTTCAAACTCACGTCAAATCATTCGTCCAATATATCTTCGAGAGAGACTTCGATGGGTTTCTTTCTAAGTAAACAACAGCCCAGAGAGGATTTGGTACAAGCGGACGGCACTTTTGCCGGGTCGCCAATTTTGACAGGGTTGGTGCAAATGTCGCACTCGATAGACACGTCGCGGGGACAACGCATGAGAAAATTTGTAGTGCCGAGCATCTTCGAATGCTCCTGGTCCTGCATTCCGTTCCGCTTGAATGCTGTCACGGGTAGCTTTTGCACCTGCAACGGACGAGACAGCCGTTTAGAGCTTCACGTACGGAATTTTCAAATCGACTCCTTTTATTCCGAGTCTCTGTGTTTGCACGCCGGCGCGGGACCCTTTGACAAAATACGATTCGATCGTTTACGCACCGATTGCATTGGAGTAATTACTTCTTAGAAACTTTAACGGGGAGTTTCTTCATCGGTTTGACTGGTATCGCTACGGGGTAGTCGCTCCAGATAGCACCCCTCCAACACTTGCGAATGTATGAGATACCTCCGCTCTCGGCAAACTTTTGATCTTGCAGCCCGTTCCGTTTTAACGCAGACGACGGCAGTGGGTTTACCTGCCAGAAGTGTTCTACGTCGTGAATTTACTTCGAACCATTCGGGTTGATTATACAATAAAACAACGTGTAATATCAACAGTCATGTCGGAGTAGTGTATTAGAATTTTTCACTTTTTGTCTTTCTTCTTTTTAACAGGGGTCATTTCTTGGGTGATTTTGGGATAGAATTTACGCAAGGGCTCGACGGAAGTGTATACGCAGCTGCCGCCACAGCCCTCGCCGGCGCACAAGTAGCGCACGGCGCCCCTATACCCGTGAATTTGGTCTTGCATTCCATTTCGGCGGTACGCGGACGTTGGGAGCCTACCGTACCGTGTCGGAACATACCGTTCCTGAAACCAACAACAAAACAATGGAGCACCCACGCACACTAAACTAGCCGTAGTTTCTAGTTTTGATTTTCGCTGTACATTTTAACTCTTTGCTTTAAAACGAAATAAGCTTATATCTGAAAGGGTTAAGTGATCCAAATGAGGCTTATAAACGTTCATCGTCCGTTTCTCGCTGTTGGTTTCATTTTACGGATGTTCAAATTATCGCTACGTAAACAAATCTATCAACATTGAGGATTGTATTTAATTAACCCTTCAAAACCTTTAAAAGGTAACGTCTTAAAGTACTTAGCAAGTTGAATTAAACGGTACTTACAATACGTCCATCTTCATATCTATAGCATGGGATTACGTATTTAGTTCTGACGGGCTTGCACGTGGGTTGGTAACAAGTTGGGCAGCAGTCAGTCGATGGATGGCAACAGTTCGTGGCAGACTGACTGACGGGGGCTCGCTTGGCTGGTCGCCGGAGCGGAGGGCCCTGTCTTCGCTCGCAAGTGTCACAACAGTCATCGTCATCAGGCCGAGGAGCTTTGCAATTTCTCTCGCAGTATACCACCTTCGGGCACCGTGGCAAGCAAGGATAGCACATGGGCGGTTCTTCGCAACATTTCTCAGGGTAGCACGGCGCCATCAAAACCGGCGTTACCGAGTATTCTCCACAATCGTCGTGATAACAGCAGTCCATTCTTTATTTTTGTAAATTTTATTTACATAATATTTAGTGGATTTTACTAAAATTTTGAGATTTTTACCTAAATGGATTTAAATTTTTCTGACAATTTTTATAAGTGTGTTCTTTTATTTTTGCTTATTTTCATTAATAAATTATATTCAGCCAGTATAGTATATTCTGGATTTTAAACACAATCTCTGCAAAAAGGGTTTAATGTTCCATGTAGTTATAAAATAACAAGTAAATGGTACGAAACGCGTAAAAACACTTTATTTTGAAATAATTTTCTTTGTGTTGCTTTAATCTAAGTCTGTTCAGATTCTTATAAAATCCTTATTCAAATCACTAAAACAAAACCGCGGTAAATAAGAGCTAACGAATACTATTACGCATTTTTAATCAAGTAATTGTACAACAAACTATGATTACTAGAGTGCAATCACATTATCGATAAAAGCTTACACGTGTGGCTTCAAAAGTAGCCAGAAATGTCCACTACTAATCATAAAGGACGAAGCGAAAGTAATTTGGTTGGCACACCAACATTTTACTCCACACAGCATTGTGGCAAAATTCTAAAGCACAGCTCGCATTGGCAAACATTTCCGAACGCCGCCTTCTTGTCGCCGACGACTCGAAAATGCAATTTTCCCAATGCAAATCGAACGTTCCAGACAGATTTAATGCCCTTTACTTGTCGATTCCGCTCATCATTTCCGAAGAGAATTGACGGTGGCTACGTCTATGTGGCTTTGAGTGAAAGATCAACTTATTAGATACTAATCATTGTGATAATTTATTGGTTTATATTTTTAAATTATATTTTGTATTTGTTTTATCAGTATGTCTAACTATTAATACACCACATATAAAAGTGTTCTACACAAGAAGTGTTTTAAATTTCTACTTCATCAATTGCAATTTAGGATGGAATATCATGCAATGTTTTTGTTTTAATTAAAGCATTAATAATTAACTGTATTAAGTTATGATTGACTGATCGGTTGTGTAGATAATTACTCGAAATAAGTCCAAATCCAATCACGGAATGGAGAGACAACATTCCGTGATTAAATTTGGTCATTATTTTACCATTTTGTCACTAAATATATTGATGGATCGACATATTTTATAAAATTAGTCTCGAATTTGGATTTTCGTATCAGATATCGCTATCTGTGATTTAGTTGCCGTAAATCATACAAAGTTTCCACTCCGCCATAATGACCCACGCAAGTGAGACACGCGCCTGAATCACCTTGTATATATCCGGTTTCAAAATGGCCGACATAATTGATTCGACGAGAGACAATCGTCTATGGCCGGAGGATCCTCTATCTCGACTGAACACTTACCATTAGGTGCATTGTAGTTCTTGTCAGTTGTCGTGTATAAAAAAGTCTAGTGTCAAAACGATTACCAACCAGAGGAGTTTCAATCGTTTTAACGACTGCTTCTATTTGCAACCGGGAACAACTGGGACTTACGGCTTAACACGTTCTGCGAAACACATGATCGATTTCCTCACTCACTTCGCACCACGTCACTTCAGGTTTAGTATTAGAGACCATGAAGACGGGTGTGAAACCTCAAATTCGATCTCCATGACGAAATCAACATTTTTATTGCTAATACCTACATATACATATATTTCACAACATTTTATAAAGAAGATATAAATCTTATATCTTCTTCTGCCTTCTCTTATTCCACATTTACAAGAGATCAGACCACATGACGTTCAACCATATTGCAGAATTATTTGACTTGTAAACAATCCGGCTGCCGGCCGAACATATTTTTTGGGAGTAGGCCTTTTAAGTCTAATACACTGGCTTGATGCAATTAGTAGATTCCCCATGCCTTTGAAGTCTATATACAGAATTCTCAGGTACGCTTTACATAATATAAAACATTTACGATAAAATATTCTTTAATAAAATTATCAGAACACTTTCAATTGTACCTACTCCACTCCCGCAAACTGCTAGTGGTAAAATAAATTTCATACCGTATCGTGAATAAAGGCTCGCTTTTAAAATGCTTCCCCGCTGTATGTTTACAAGATGCACCCATGAAAATGCACTCTCAATGCGTTTTGTTTGTATTGGTACAGTCTCGGAAGCAAACATTTTACTCAGCAGTTTACGAAACGGCAAACTCTCAATGTGTTTGGACCACATTTTTCTCAGTGTACAAATCTCGATTGAATTTTTATTTGTCTTTGTAATATTGTGTTTTACATGCGTTCTGCTGGTTGCTCGTTGTTTGTTTTGATGAAAGGAAAACTTGACCTTGTAGGCTTTTATAAAAAAAAATGCGACATTTATTACTAATTGTGTGAAATAACGTAATTCCTGGAACTAATTACTCTGTATCGATATCTAGGACCTTATATGAATATTACTCTGTGACTAAAAGCTTCGAAATCAACAAGATGACAATAAAAATTTCGCTTATATTTAACTATTTAAATAAACATTTTACGAGTAATTCGCTCAATTGACAACTTTTTAAACAACTATGATTTTAGAGAGTTAAAAATAAGTTCACAAATAAGTTAAATCCTTAACTAAAGAATACAGGCTGTTGAAGACGTGTCCAAATTAAATTACAACAAGAACGCTACGAGTCAATCAAAATACTTTAAAAATTTCCGGAAGCATCCTCTTTACCTCCTCCTAATCTCCTCCATTGCTTTTACCTCCCTTTTCTCCTCAAATCGCTTTTTAATTCCTTTTCCCCTCCTATTACAAGAAGCCGCCAACATAACTACTATGCATCAATCCATGTGTTTCATGTAGGTACCCGTTTGTTTGTATACCGGACATATGTATACAATTATAAGAATATTAAATTAGGTATCACACATCAATTACCTTAAATGTGGTTACAATTATAGTGTTCATATTTTGTCTCCACCTCCCACTATATTACTGAATTTAAATTATAATTTGAACGTTTTTTTCCTCAAGGGACGATGTTAGAGCCAGCTTCCTATTTAATCATTTTGATAAAGCTCGTCCTGTAGAATTCTTGGAAGAGAAAACAGTTGTTTATAAATCTTTTCACCACTTAGTCTGTGAATAAATTGAGTTAGTAAATACAGAATTTATTAATATGATACAATCGATACTGAAAGACTCGATGTCGTTGTATTATTTGAAGTAATTATAATTATTAATTATGATAACCGTTTAGCACGTTAATAAACTGCATTTCTGCCTGTGTTCAGATAGAGTTCTTATGGCTGAGGAGGGGGTGAAAGGGAAAGATATGGTAAATTCATGAACTGAGAAGCACAGCGTCGACCGTCCACGCACAAGCTGGATCCAATTTAATTAAAATTACAGGAAGTCGCTGGATGCAAGTCACTTCACAATAAGGCATTCTGTGGCTGAAGTTGATAAATAAATAAATAAGAACACCCAACAGTCACATACATAGTCCTGACCCCACACTAAGATCGAGTCTTGTGTCGTGGGTATCAGAAACTATGAGAGACTTTTCGGTCTCACAAACACCCAGACCACATTAAGGTGATGAGATAATTTATCCCTGTCTGCTCTTTGTGCACCAAAATTTCGCATGCAATTCTAAAATAAGTTAATTGCTCCATTTCCCAACATTAAAGTTAAGTCTAATATTGTCTATTCAGGTCAGCCGTTCAAAAAGGCCACATCAATTTGTACCAATGAATCGATAATATAAAATATAAATGTATTTCACTGAATTTGCTGTTAGCAGAATTAACTTTTCATACTACGTAATACTGGTATGTGCTAAAATGCATTTATTTATAATTCCACTTTGATTATGGAATATGAGATCCGTATAATTATACGGATCTCATTTCTTCATTTAAAACTAAATGTTTAAATGTTTCGAATTGGATTGTTAGTCTGACGCTAAAGGGATTTGGTACAAAACTATTCAATGTCAACCTCCTTGTTTTCCGATGATAGCGAACTTAGTAGAACTTATATTAAATTAGCTTTAAGATTACGATTGGGGCACTTTCCATCGGCATGTTTTCGAATGGAAAAGTAGATTCTCCCAATAGTACTATTTGCTACTGCATTGAAGACTTTCAACATTTGGTGATGGAGTGTATAAGAAATAGAAAAACAGGTTGGACATTTTATTATGTTTAAACTAAACAGATTAGATGTGGGTCTTATCCAATCCATCCTGTCATGCCCAAATAGCGAGATGGCTAAACTATTATGCGATCTAGTCACTAGTATATAGTTTTATGTTTATTGTTAGTATTATTATTTCTCTTCTATAATGTAACGAGTATTATTTAGGTACATTAGGGTTGGTGTGTCCATGTGGACAAAAACCATACAAAAATTAATTATTTTTTGTCACGCCGCTCACATTAATGACAAAAACGAAAATTGTGAGGAAAGTTACATACCAAAATTACATAACATTATGAATTTAGAAGACAAATAAAGTGTTAAAACCATCATTATGCTAGAGTATACCGATGTCAAGATTAGTTAACGAAAATACAAGTATTAAAAACATCCAGTGACTAAAAACAAAAAAGCTGAGCTGAGCATCCAATAGCCAATTGAATGCTTAAAAGGATTGCAATAATCCTTTTTCATTAGGAAATGAGATTAAATTATATTTGTTTGCTGAGCTAAAATATAAATTGGAGCGATTTAATTGAGTGATTTAAACCGATTAAATTAAACAATTAGCTGAACGTTTATCATAAAATCATATTCATACATAATCTCACACCCATAATATTTCCAGATAGGCACAGGTATTACCTACTAGGAGTACTACAGCCATCTACATTTTGCTAAGCTTATTTTTCGTATTATATTATTGTGATAGAGGACAAGCCTGTCACTAAACATCGCCTTATCTAATACACCATAAAAACTATATCAATATTTTTATAAACTGTGGAATACACCTAGTGTAAAAATAAACTTTTATTTATTTTTATTTTATACTCTATTGTACACCGCAAAATTATTAGAAATAAAAACATAAAGAGCATAAATACGTGTAACAATCGGCAGTTTTATTGATATCGGCGATTTCTTATAGTCAACCTTCAGATGGGCTGGATTCAACAGAAGCACTAAAGTACAGTGCAAATTTATTTCAATTTCGTAGTGTGAAGTTAAAATAAAGGTTGTAGTATAAGCCACCGTATTGTCTAGCCGTAACCAAGAGCCCGTTAGCTCGAAACCTGCACCGAAACACAATATGTCTGTATGATGAACAAATATTGGTAAAGTCTGTCTCTTTTGGATCGAAAATTCCATAGTGCTGTTTGATATTTCCGACATAAGTCACGTATATTAATGGGGATGTGATCAATGTGTATAACTTCTGTTTATGTGCCAAAAGTCTCTTTTATTTTGGTGTTTATTACCATAAAATTACTAACCATTTTACATGTTATAGCCTTTATTTTATTGGTGGTAGATCTCTCATATGTGAGAGGCCACCTGGGCAGGTAGTCGTACCACCGCAATGTCTATTGCTTCCGTCAAACAGCAGTGTAAATGCACTGTTGTGTTCCGGTTTGAAAGTCATTGTTGCCAGTGTGACTACTGGACATATTGAGACTGAACATCTTATGTCTCAGGATGGCGAGCGCAGTGAAATGACAAGCATTGCTTTGTAATTAATGGTGTTCTTATTGTATCGCTTACCACCAGGCGAATGGTATGCTCGTCCCGCCATTCATTGCGATAAACATATCTTCAATCTTTTATATCACTCATCAAAATCCTGTATGAAAAATACCTCTCAAGGCACACACTTAGTTAAACACAAATGGAGTAATTGTAATAAATCTCACCTCATGTTAATGTTATGTGCCAAGGTACAGAATTAAGAACAATGTTTGACAAATGCGAAATATGTTTGCACAAACAGTTGTTTACCATTACTTGCACAAAGGGAACACCACTTGAAGGCATTCTGTTAAAGTGGCACAAGAAAGTGTGTAAGGATGTATTTATTTACGATGGTACTTTTGTCAATGGAGGCTCGGGTTCATTTCGGTGATTTATGGTCGTTCCACACAAAGAGGGTTTTTATATTCTATTTATCGAAACGTAATAAATTCTGTTTTTACAGAAATAAGAGCGTTGAACCTACGGATTTATATTTGGTTACACAATGTTGTGATTATGTGTTTGTCGACAATATTTTTTTTGTATTGTAGTTGTGGTGTAGCGTTTGTGATTGGTTCCCGGTATCGAATAGGACGTATTTATTCCCACAAAGAAAACATTTTGTATTGTTAGAAATGTGCTCCGTAATTTGTAGCGGTGTTTTGCGTATTTTGTGATCACATTGCGTTCATGTGTGTTATTTATTGTGATATGGAATAATGCTTTAATGATATATTTGTGTAAAGATAAATTTTTGTTACTAACTGTCGATAACCATAAAATAGCTATTATAAATACGATTCTAAGTAAATAAAATTGTCCTCAAACGGCAATTTGATAGATGAAAGTCTAATGAAAAATACGGCCTAAATTTTTTAAAAATACTAGGAACTTCCAGTCCTTTGCGGGTATTTGAATATACTATACTTTTTAACATTGAGTTCTGAAAATATCAACACATTTCACACCACACGAGTCATAAACAGCACTATAAACTTCTGAATAAATTCCGAAATTATGTACGTATTTTCCGATATTTAATATGTTTCTACATAAAAGATTTAGCCCCAGCGGAAGGAGCTTACGATTTTATGTTCATACATCAAAAGTGGAAGGAAATATAAAATTCTATGGGCATAGAAAATGATACAGCATTGTAACGATGTGTGTCATTTGTCGATAGAGGCGATTTAGTGACTTGACAACGTGGAAGGATCGCGGGGAGTTCTCGTAATAACCTGAGACTTATACAGCTCAGATATAACGAACTATTCAGAAGGAAATGACACCTCGGATTTTATGAAAGCGTGTACGTGTGGACTCTCGAGAGACTCGCGGCAGTAGTTAACGCTTTGATACTGTATCTCAGACGATAACAGGGAAAATTGACGTCCTCCAAGACAGAGAAGCTACAGGAGTCTATTAAAGTTTACTTAGCGCTCCCAAGTGAATTAGAGTATGTTTATTTTATAAGGCGTTTCGGCGAAGCGAAAATATTCCTTAATTATGTTGGCAGTTGCAGACTTAATTTTACAGTTATTTGCTTGATAATGGGATCATAGCAATTCCCTGCTTATATATACTAGATTGTATTATTCATAGTTCAGATATATCTGCCATTACGATTGAAGTTTAATGTAACTATACAGAGTATATCCAGACTGCGACCGAAAACGAAACCCAGGTGGTAGTATTAATGACTGACACAATGCAAGTAAAATTTCGTAATAAAAATATCGATTTTTGTTTTTTTTTTTTTACTTGACGTATTTCGTTGGTAATTGGTATAGTTTTTTTACATAATAATGTACACCTATTTATTTTTAAAGATGGAATGGTACGCAAGGGTTTAAATTATTATTTTAGCAAAAACTAGGCATACCACCCATACACAAATTAAAGAATTACCAAAAAAACTGTCGCTTATTTTGCGACATTTTGATTTCCATTGTCTCTATTATCACTAAAACTACCACCTAGCTTCGTTTTCGGGTCGCAGTCTGGGTTTACCCCATAACTGTAAAAGCGTTGCAACATTCTAAACTACGTGAAATAACTATCTCTCGTCGATGTGTACTTTATTTGGATCACACAGCACTTACCATAAAATGGATATTATAAGCGCTCAATCAGTGCACCAGTATAAAGAAAGTATAAATAACTGAACCAGAAACGGACTAAGAGCTTCAATGCCTCAGATATAGTGCAAAAAGCAAATCAATATACAAATATTTATTGCATTAAGATCTGAAATGCAATTTAAAGCAAAAATGTATTTTTCAATCACTTCCGCTGTATATATAAATTAGACTCTTCTTCAGTGAAAAGACTTAAAAAGACAGAGGAGCGACGTCGGTACACGTACAAAAACGCAATAAGCTACTTATACGCAGATAGTTTGTCATTCAAATGGGACGAAAGCATATCTCGAAAGCTCATTCAAAAAGGAAGAACGCAAGAGAAAAATAACTTTTACTGCGAAAATATACATGAAAATACTAATTAGATACGTTGTCAGTACAGGGTCAAAGTATCACATTATCGACACTCAGAATCGTATTAAATACAGATTGAGAGCAAAATAAAGGATATTTTCATTACAGACTCACAGTTCGAAACAGCAAAATGGACCGCATTTAATTTTTGATAGGCCACTCCCTTATCTCTGTATCAATGGAAGGGTCCCTCACTGAGGACCCTCGGTTATATTAAGTGTCTTTCGCCATTGTTTTAAGATGGTTAATCGAAGTCCCTTTGTACATATTTCGCTTAATTACGTTTTTATTAATTTATAGCACTCTATTCTTTTTGTATTTGTAATTAAAACCAATTGAGTAATTTGTGTTTTTGATTAGATTTTTCGTAACAAATTATGCGTAGATTGGAAAACTTAAGTTAGATATTGGTTTTGCCCAGAGGCTTTAGTTGGGTGACCTTATATGGCACCTTGGATTAAGGTCATCCGGTGACCTTTAACAGGCCGTGTCTACAGAATCCTCCATTTTGTAAATATTCTTTCATTCAATTTTCTAGTCAAGTAAATAATAATAATAAGCCATATTAACAGATAGGACAGTGAATTATAATAGTCATGATATTACAATTATAAACAAGACCCAGAAAATAGCCCATTTAGTCGTTATTGCAGTTCCAAACCCCCATAATCTTCAAGAAACTTTTACAGAAAAATTTACTGAATATACCGAACACGAAATAGCCGGAATGTGGAAAATTAATGAAGGGAAAATAGTACTTAGCATTATCTCTCATTCTCTCTCTCTCTATTCATCCACTAGAAGTCCACTGCTGAACATAGGCCTCCCACATGGATCTCCAATATATATAAGCAGTTGCATGAATCAATGAAAACATTCGATCTTCCGTCCATTCTATATATTCAACTTCAACAAGCAGTCATTTTAAATACATGTAAAATTATCAGAAAATTCCTTAACACAGACCCACTCAACACCACACATTCGGTTATTAGAGAATACAGTAACATTGAAAGTAGGTAATTACACACCCTAACTTTCAATTAGGCTCACGTGGCCTTGGTCTGTGGGTAATAATTTAAAGCCGGTTTACAAGTACCGAGAAGATAAACTATCTATACCAAGCAATAATAGGAGTAATATAGTGTGTTGGGATAGCACCGTAATAGTAGTTCTTACTCCTTCCATCCTTATATTACGGTATTACCCCAACGCACTAGAAAATGACTTGACTCGCAACGCACGAATGGCGATAGAAAGCGACCTTCTCCCATAACCTCCTATGACCTTCTCATTCGGGGATAAAAGCACGAGCTCTAAAAGCTAAATCATAAAAGCAGGAGCTCAATAATACATAACGAAAGTAATACATTTTTATGTGTTAATAGCCGCCGCCTAAATACGTTTCTCGATTTAATTCATACATTATTTGATTGGACATTGAAAAACATAAACTACTGATACGTTTAACTTTACGCGTCAGTATGTCTTTTTTAAGTTACGAGTGAAAAAATGAAAAACAAAACAATTTATATTTCGTAACTGACCCTCCGATGTTGAAAAACACTCCAAAGCAGGAAGATTTATGCTTTGTGCAGAAAAGGGTATTTTTTGTTTCATAGTAATTGTTTTTCTGTCGCGCTTGTTCCCACGCTAATTGCAATTTGTATTTGTTTTAACAATCCTACATCACAAAAGTTATTTTTTGTGGTTACATAATTAAATATAAAAATATTTGGGCGGATAAAATATACAAAATATAAATAATATTACGTTATAGGTATCCGTACAAAAACTGTACAAAAATTTTAATTTAATTGGGAGCCCTCGGTCATCTCCATGTATAAAAATATGTAAGGTGGCAAATTTTAAATTATGTTTAAAAATCTAATATGAATCTTAATTTACTTTATGACGAATAATGATTATTTGTAAGTATATGTTGGAAAAAGGAATGTCTATTATTATCAGTGAAGTTGAAATCAGAAACTTAATACGCGAACAGGAAATTTACAGCGTCAAGAGGATCCGTTATAAATTAATATACGTGTAACTAATTCTCCAAGCGAGGCTGTAAGTAGAAAATGAACGTATATCAGTTTTATTATAGTAAACTTGAGTTTTTTTAAGAGTCGCTCTCGTAATATTTATCCTTTAATAATTTCTTTCCAGAATTACTCCGTATCATGGGATCCCCTAAGAAGATCAAGGGAAATATAATATTTTTTCCTTATGGCATAGTTAAGACGGCTGATATACTCAAGGGTAAAGGTTATTAAGGTTGCCCCGAGAGGTTTTAAATGACAGCAAAACTGTTATTTCAGTTTCATTTGTAAATAATGACACGTAATTTCATTCACTGGTCAAAATCAACTAACGGAAAAAGTTTGAAATACCTTTCAGCTATGTTGTAGTTTAAACACCTAACATTTGCGGCTCCGTAACATTTACTGGGTAACATTTTCAATAGTCTTTTAAATGGCGTGCGGAAACCTAAATAGCGTACCAAGAAAGGGCCCAACTATAAAACTTTCAGAGGCCACAATAATGCTTAAGACGGTCTTGGATTTAATGCGGTTTAATGGACTAACTTCCACTGAGCCAGCCACTTTCTCTAACTTCGTTTAACTTCAGCTTAAAAACCCAACGATGTCGGACCATAGCCGGTCTACTGTGAAACATAAATGTGGAATGTCAAACGAAACACGACAAATACCTGCGGTTGCTACTATTACATTTATTTTTGTCCATCTCATTGAGTTTTTTTTACCATTCCTTCACATTGAAACTAAAGTGAAAATAGAAATAAAATTTTGCATCTAACTAAATTCTTTACTCAGCACAAATATTTTATATATTTAGTAAAATATTTATTTAATTATGAAAGATTCTAGTTTAATGAATAGTAAGAAACACTCAACCAGCTGTTACATATTTTATGAAATACAATTCATTAATTGCTAGCCCCCCGGCCCAGCTTCATCTAGCTGCTATTGACTCTAACCCACACTAGAAACATTTTATTCTAGTACAAACTTCTGTAGTCCTGTTGCAACTGGCATAATTTTATCCTGTATTTTTGATAAAAAAAATATTATCGAATAGAGGGTAGTCATTGCAATTATTTAGTGCCATAATTCAGTTTCCGTGTTCGCTTACAAAAGCATGACGCGTGTGTCGTGGCTGCACTAATTTTACTAATTTAGAATATTTTGTTGACAATATAGTGAAACGAGTGAATATTATAAACAAAGTTTAACTAATTTAGATTGTTTTGTTGACAATATAGTGAAACAAGTGAATTGTATAAAAAAAGTATTACGAATTTAGATTGTTATGAGGACAATATAGTGAGTGATGTTGAGTGCTACAACGATCACCGTTCTAGTCGGCGTCGTCCAGCCAGTTTCAGGAGCATGATTGCCGGTGAGCGATGTAGATTTACAAAATTATTGTTGTCATCTATCGATTGCTACTCTATCTGTTGTTCTGTGCACCTTTTGCTAATTGCCAAATTGGTCGAGCTGTTTCCGAGTTTTGCGCGTAGCAACACATTTGGCGACCCCTTTTTTATTAATATTTTTTTTATTATTGCCATTCGCCTGATGGTAAACGATACGACCGCTCATGGACAGTAGCAAAACCAAACAACACTATGATTTACAAAGCAATGTTTGGCATTCCACTGTGCTCGCCATTCTAAGGCATAAGATGTTGAGACTCATCATGTCCAGTGGTTACTCTGGCTACAATGTCCTTCAAACCGGAAGACAACAGTACATTTACGCTGCTGTTTGGCGGGAGTAATAGACATTGCGGTGGTACCTACCCAGGCGGCCTCTCACATATAAGAGACCTACCACCAGTCCACTTTATACATGTAGATGAAACACCCCAAATATGTTCAAGTGTAATCTGTAAGTACGAGACAAATAAGTTTCATAATACGTTTCATTAAATTTGCAAGCAAATCATTATGTAAAGTAGAAATTCCGAGAACAAGGACACATGGAAAATGGAAAGGGTAGCAAACAAACAGGCGCGATGCGGGCGCACCGGCCGCAATCACCCGACACCACATATCAGATATTTACCTCCATTTAAATAATGCCTTCAATAATGTATCCTTTCCATGTAATACGGAATATTATGCCATTGTACTGTACTGTATCAGACCGTAATCGTTCTCTCCTGAACTCTCGCCTTATCTACAAACGAGAGTTCGATTGATTAATATATCGTTTAGTCATAAATATTGGTTTATTACTTCAAAGCTACAGGAGATGAAGTAGTAGAGCTTTAGTCTAGCACATCAGATTTACAGTACCTATGGTTCTCGATCGAAGTACCATTATAAAAACGCTTAGAAGAATTATTTATATTCGTTCACAATACCATAACACTTATACTTCACATTCATAACGTTTGTTATATAACTTGTATAGGCTTATTGCATGAAACTTTCGTTATGTTTTCGACTTTACTAAGTAGACTTTGTTTTCCTAATTATCGAAGTTCAATATTTGACTTTCGTAAGACTAAAACTACCCAACCTTAGCTCGAAATGTACAAGCGTGACAGGGCGCTTAAGAGGGCAATTAATCTTGTATAACATGTTGCCTCGATACTATATAATATTCTTTCAAATACTAATATTTCTCTCTCTGCTTCTTCCCGTCTATTAATCCTTCAAAGTGGTGGGATCAAGTACTAATAATGTTCACTCATACATACATAACTTACACAAAATTGCAACTTTAGGGAAAGGCAGAGAATACGGCATAATAATAATAAAAAGTAACCTATACACTCGAAAAATAACATGGTTCTTATAAAGGACTAGCTGTAGCCCACTTTTTCCTTGGCATTAATGTAAATTTTGTCAATCAATTTAATGTGTCAGTTAAAGAATAGTTAATGTCCCTCAGGAAGCGTCAGTGTAAAAATGAAATTTTGTTTTTCTAACCTTCAGGGCATTTTTGTTCTAGATTAAAGGTTCATTGTGTCCTTTTGTGTACCCCCGAGATGTATGCAAAGTTTCATGATGATTGGGTAAGTAGTTAAGAAGTAAAACTGTCAGTAGCGAACACACATACTCGTAAATACATATATAATATTCGTAATAAAAATGTTATGATATAAATGCCACATTGCGAACGTATGGAATCGAATAACTTCAGTGACCGATAAAAAAAGGTGTTTCACATTTATTCAAATATCAATTAAAACACAATTAATTTATTGGATCTCGAATAAATTGTTTTAATTACTTCCATTTGCAAATGTAAGCTGTCAGTGTGATAATTATTGGACGCGTGATATAAATAAAATTAAAACGAATTCATTTACATTTAGGCTGCATATTTTTTGTAGATAACTATATCTATCTGTATGAGAATGACATAATATGGCATTTCAATAACGTCACAGTAATATAAAAGACATGTGCCGTGATGGTGTCCTGGGCAAGAAATTATATATATTTTGGTCTCAGAACACCGCTATCCGAACTATGCGCCGGGAACGAGCCCGTGGCAATTTGTTTCACAACCAACTACTAAAACAACTGCGCCACCGAAGGGCACGCAGGCTGTTTAACTTTACTATTAAAATCAATGACGGTAAAACTGGTAAATACTTCATGATAATTTATTTTTAAATAAAATACGAAGAAATAACAAATTTTACGAAGGGAAAAGTTTCAAATTTTCTTCCTCCAATGAAGTAAGGGTTTATATTCCAATGTTCTAAGATTTTTCGCTTTTGGCGAGATTTAACTTCCTCAATTTTATCAGTCATTCATTTTACGACGCGTCGTTGGGAGTGAATTAGAACCTGGGTATAATTCGTGAAAATTTTATTTTCTCATGTGCTTACTGTATCCCATGTTTTATTATTGCCTGATGGGTGACCGCTTACCATGCTGCTCACGGACTAGGGATATAGTACGAACAAGTCGCTGTCTATCATGAGGAGGGTAGTCTAAGCCTCGTTAAAGAAGCACAGGTCATAGCGCTCGGGAACTATCGAAGTAGGGAGTTCGTACCAAAGTTTACACGTGCGTGGCTGAATACATCGTTGAAAACGTATGAGAACGGTGTGTCGCCGGGTAATGTGGATGAACTCCAATGCATCCATTGTATCGGGATTTATACTAATAGTATCGTGATTGATAACGAAGGTCCGGTTATCTAAGGACAGTAATTTCTATTGTACCAGTGTACATTTATTACTTTTCATTTACTTGGCTTCTATGCACCAGCATGTACAAGCGGCTGTCACTGTAGTGATTTTGTCAAGGTGGTCGAATCTGGAAGAAGCAAGTCTCAGAGGGATACGAATGATAAATAGAGACTATGATTTTTGTACATACCAAAATGCTTACGAGTATGACTCGCTTAAATAGTTTATGAGGGGAGATTTTTTCGTTTCTTAGAGATTTTTACACGTTATCTGCCCTTATTATAAACACAGACCAGTTTATCTTTTGTTTATGAAGTTTTAATTATATACAATTTCTGCCTACAAACAGTTTAGCTGGATGCGAACCGCTTTTATTAATTAAATTTGCCATAAACAATGTGAAAGGTTTATAATATGTTTTCTATAAAATAAAAAATTGAAATATCATCAATTGTTTAACAGTAACGAAACACACTTCAAATAATTGAACAAATATACCAAATAATATATTTACATTTATAGTTGCACAACTTGAATTTACAATCAAGTTTAATGTTGTCAATTGTGAACATTTTGAAAGTTTACGTAGATGGTAATAATTGATTTGTACACAAAATATAAAATTCACACAGAATTCTAGAAGTCTTAATAATAAATTGTATCATTATCTTCAGCCAAAGTAACTCAACATTATCAGAGCTCACCTAAAGCGCTGTACACACAAAGCAACTTTATTTAAAGAAACCGTCAACATTTTACTAGTTTTTGATAAAAGTTTCTAGTTTGCAGCAACAGTTTTCAGTTGCCACGATTGTTATTTTCATAGAATTTTACAGGTTTCTCCAACTAGTTACTATGTGCACAGCGCCTAAGGTTTTCTACAGCGACCTGTTGGAACTGTCAACGACATCTTACAACCTTTATTACGTCATTTGTCCGCTTCATGGATAGACATATCACCTCGTTGCCGGTACGAGGGCTCCATATATTTGTATGCTAATTGTATCCGCCCTTTTAACGACCATACGCACGTCTAATGATGTTAAACCAGTCATCATAATGATCCTTGACATTACGCAAAAGTCCGAAATTAGGCAGTATACACACATTATCAACGAGGCTTCCCAGAATTTTATGCTCATTAGCATCATTATCGAAGTGTCATAATATATAATGTTTCGTTTTTATCAGGTTTGGCTCATCGCTAGGAATATTGAATTTCAAAAATTCAAGTATACAGTTTTCGTCAAAATTGGCCTCGTGCCTCATTTGATTTTTTTCGATATTCTTTATGGTTTCGGAATTGGCCATTTACGCCACTGAAAAAATTCTACTTATATATACGTATACATGTACATACGTAGTATATTAATCAGATGCTAAAGCTTTACCCATAATTCACTAACAACTATAACTGCAAACGCAAATGTTTTGGATTCAACGCGTCCCACGAAGTAATTGGCGCGGATTACGCACTGTACCTCACAACAGCCAAACTGATGTGGCGTCATCAACTACTTGTGTAGTATGTATTTATTTAATAATATTCAGTTATATAAACAATTTCTACTAAACATGAAAGCTACTTAAATACAAAACTTAGGTTTAATTTTTACATTTTTTAACTTCCCGACGTTTCGATTGCATTACACTTTTCGTGGTCTCGAGTCGGAACGCGGGGGCGGGGTAGTTTTATTTCAATGTGTAACATTTGCGTGAATCTTAGAAACTATCATACAAGGATGGTTCTAACAGTGACTGGAGTACTGGAACACTCGTTTTACTTTACTTATTCAAAACAAATTTAACTGTTTTAGTAAATTTTTGTCAGCAACATCCAAAACTTCTCAGCACTCCACACCGCCTTTATATGATCGTAAAAACTAAATTATTATGAACATAAAGTTGGCATGCAAGAGTTTTTAGTTTGCTATATCATTAGTAGTGTCGGCATATTCGGGTTCCCATACTGTGGGAATGTGTAGTTTGTGTTTAATTAACCTACTTGATATGTCGATTCTTTGATATCCTGGTATAAAATACCACGTATGGTATGGTAGTATGGTATATATTTGTGTTTTGTATGGCAAGCAAAAGGTAAATGAAACGCATTCTGATTGAGCAGGTCTGCCAAAAAACCAAAATATACATTGTAAAAGAAACAAAGTCCTACCATTTCCCTGTCACCGAGTCTTAATCAATGGCTCTATTGAAATACATATGAGAAATAAATATAAAAATATGTTACAAGCGAGGATGCCAAAAATCGGGTGGAATGATAAATATTTACCAGAAAGGCGGACCTTGGCACGGGTCAGTAACACGCTCTTTGAAAATAAAACTAATAAATAAAGTCTAAAAACCGGTAAAGATCATAGTCTAGTAGAAATAAATTCTTAAAACCATAACGGTTTCTTGGATTTTCGCGAATGTTACACGGTCGAATCCGCGCCGTAACCACGAAAGCTGTAAAGCAATCGAAACGTCGGGAAGTCAAAAAATGTAAAAATGTAACTAAATCCGCGTTAAAACCCGTAAAAATGAGTTTTATTTAAATTCTTGAAACCAGTTAAAGCCCAGTAACCCAGCAGAAATGAAGTCTCAAAACTCAGTAACCTAGTGGCTGGCCTAATTTCCAGACAGACACGACTGCATGCCGATTTTTCACTCAGGGCGGCACAAATTACGGACAACATTCGGTCATTATACTTTATTGTCTCATGGCGTTGTTTCCACGCCATTTTTCTGTGTCATTATTGCTAGATAGCTATTATGCTTTTTACATCTTAAGCCCGCTGCCCACGACGCTTGTTTCGCTGCAGGATAGCTTGCTAGAATTTGCTGCTGGGTTCAAAGTTGGCTGTGGTGCTGGGTGCAATGATGGCTGTCTTGATATGTTGGCTTCACACGATGCTTGCCACTACTCGCCGCTAGGCGTGCATGCGAAGCGACGTCGCCATCACAGTCGCCATTAAAGACACTAGTATTCCTAACCTCTACAGTACCATGGACGCTTGAGTACAAAAAACTATTGCAGCTGAGATAATTCGACGTAGAAAAGCTATTATTGTGGCAGCTGCAGTTATTGCTTTTAAACAGAAACGAGAGCTTGAACAACGAAAACGTCGATTATGGAGTCGCGAGTGACTGTTACGGCGTGATAGAGGACAGAATATTCTAAACATGGTATTTAGTGAGCTCGGGTATGTAGGTATATATAACATTTCGACTTTATTTGTTACTACACTTTTTGAACTTTTCTTTAATTTTTAATATATTTATATTACATTTTTGTTTAAGCCCTGAAGATCCTTCCAATTTCACTAATTATACACGAACGTGGGAAGAAGAGTGGAATGAGTTGCTGGCACTTGTGACTCCACTCATACAAAAGCAGGATACTGTGATGCCTCAAGCTATATCATATATCATATATGATCAATGTAGCACGAAAGAACCCCAAACACGCAAGCAAGCTATCACGAAAAATAGCACGCGTTCGATCACCGAAATCCAGCACGCGACCACGTTTCAGAGACAGCAGTGACGTCACTTTCTCGCAGCGCTGCCAGCAGAGCAGCCATCGGCGAACCCCGCAAGCAATCTAGCAACAAAACAAGCGTCGTGTGCAGCGGGCTTTAATTTCGCTGTGACGTCAAAAATATTTGGAAAAATTGAGCAATAGCCTAATGTGGCTTTTCGGGTATTTTATAATTAATTTTGACCAAAGAATGGCACTGTTGTAGAATTATTGCTAAATCCATATGAGTATTTTTTTTTTCAAATTAAAATTTTATTCTTTAAGGGCATGAAGTCAATGAAGGCTTGGAGACTGCCCGCCCTCACACCCGCCACTGCAACTTTTGTAATTCAGGATCAACAGTGGCATGCATTTTAATGACACCGAGCATTGAAGCTCAGCGAGTCTCCGGGAATAACTTCTTCTTTAACCCGCAACGAAATCAATCACAAAGTTAAATTAATAGGAGGAGTTGGAAATGAATTATTGTCCACTCATCCACTAACCTCGCATAAAGACTTTTACCGCCAGAAAAGCCAGCTGTAAAGCACACCGGATCAAATCATTATTACATTTAAATGGGACCTATTATGTGAGCTGTTATACTCGATTCAAATAGGTATGGCAACGCCGGAAAGCACGGATATTCTTCCTAGTCTATACAAGGTCCATATAGTATACTAGTAACTCCAGATGATTTGCATACTATCCAGCATGGTGTTACGCTCATTCTGCCAAAAACTATACTCCCAAAGTATATGATGCGCGGACTGTTCATATTCGCAATTAGGTGTTGCACATGGATACGCAGGCGAATCAACGAGCTTAAATGAGTACAGTAAACAGTTTACACTTAAAGTTACCATGGCCCATAAGAAAAAGTGATACGTAATAAACGATCACGCACACAAGGAAAATATTGGTATAGATTGCGTCCCTTCGAAGATACCTCTCGTCTTAAAAATCATACAACCCAGACTAGCACAGTTATATCGTTACGTATGTGGCGGTCATAATTTCAATGCATCGGCGGCTATTATACCTGTTTGGCTATTTACGTGACTGACCATAGAGCATGAAGCATAGAAGGAGTTCTGAGAAACCGTCATAAGTTTATACTGGTGAATTTCACAAACATACAATATTGAGCCTAAACGTTAATATACTCCAAAGTGAGGAACCTCCTCACTATGTGTGGCGTATCCTACAATACTGCCTTCATTTCCATTGTAATATCCAAATCTATTCATTAATAATAAATTAATTTATATTAATATTATTATTTCACTATTTATTGATGTTTGTTCGTTGACAGCATACCTATTATTAGCTGAGAGTTCAGTATTTTTTAAAATTAAAAAACAACTGTTTTAAATCTGCTCGATTATTTAAATATTTTTACCGATTATGCGTATACAAATGCGTTTGAATAGTCTCGACTCTACCGGTAAAAGACCTAACGAGGTGACTTTGCAATGACGTCTAGAAAAAATATGTTGTTTAAAATGGTTATTTTGCTTTATTTAAAGGATTCTAGTATAAATTTATTAATTATGGTTTGTATATCTAGTGATAAAATAAGAATAGCTTCATAATTCCTTGGATTTACGGAAAGTGTTATTGAAATTGTGTGGGTTACGTCTGCACAAAGTTATTTACGTTAAAAGTATGAAACGTCAAATGGAACCTCTTAGTTTAGATAGGCTGTACCTGATACTGAATTTTGACAATAGGCTTGTGTCTTATCACATTCAAAAACGAGAATTAACCTAGTGAATTGTGGATGTATCCCTCTGCCTACCCCATCAAAAATAGACGTGTGAATTATAAATAAATATGTAAGTTAACTTTCCCATCGGCACAACCATCATATTTTTTATATTTGCCCTTAATAATAACTTGTGAATGATATAATCGTAATCAGTGAAAACATCTGCCACAATTATACAGGGTTTTCCGGAAATGTACACCCTCCGTGGAGTAGTTGGTTCGATTCCCGCACCGAGACAAATGTTTGTGTGAACCACATGTATTTGTTTCGGGTCTAGGCGTGAGACCGAAAAGTCTCTATTAGGTTCTGATGCGCACGACACAAGGCGCGATCTTTGTGTGGTGTCAGGACTAGGTGACTGTTGGGTGTATTTATTTATTTGTATCGTGAGGACATAGAATTTCGTACAACTACATACTGTATATGAAAACTTTCTTGTCAGTAATTCTATTCTATATTTGACATAAGGGTCATTCCGTGATTTCGTGCAAATTACATATCCAGCCAAATAAAACCATGAAACAATGCCTTTTTTTTAAAGATTTTTTTTCGAATGTACTTCATATCAAGTTCCCTAAAACTAGTATCATTGAAAGTTTCAATATTTTAGTTAAGTTTTGATTTATCGTAGTTTATCGCCTGAAATTCTCATTACCCTCTGTGTCCAAAGTGTGTCGAAATTGAATTGATTCTGTTTATTTCTTTTTGGATCAATTATTTTCTTCAAATTCTTCGATAATCTGTTAGTTTAATTAATTATTATTTTAATAATAGTATTTTTTAAAATAAAATGGTAGTATAAACGATTATAAAAAGGTCCTAAAATTTTGTCACACAAAAAATGTCATTACCTTCCATCGCTAGAATAGTTCAATTCGTAGGCGCCTTTGTAAATCCTCACTCGTGAATCATGACGCAATCTGCTCGTAACGGTCAGTTAGCCACGTCGGCAAAACAACGTGGCCGTGTCTTACAGGCTGATGAAATTATATACGTTCTTTGTGTCTTCGAAAGTATTTTGTCCTAATATTGGTTCATTACATTCCGTTCAATTATAAAGGGGAAGTAGCACTTAATATTACTATAATTTCTATAAGTTACGCCTTGTCTATAGGTTATAATCCTATTTAATTGTGAATTAGTCATAATGTATATTTAGTCAGTTATTTAAGAAGTTCTTTCAAATTATCATTCATTTCCGTTGCATCCCCATCCGTACCATCCTATTTTTGTGGACGGTAATGAACGATTATGGAAGTGAATGAATGATTTTCTTATCAAATTACTATTTGATGTACACTTTATTGTTTTAAGCCGTAACTGTAACCGTTGCCATATTATATGTAATCCAAAAACAAACAACATAGTGAGTACGTGGTCCGCAAACCTGCTCCGAGCAGTACGCGTTGAGCTCTTTTGTATAATAATTGCCATCCTATATCTATAAATCTACACAAGATAGAAAAGTGCCTTCTTTTGAATACCATTAAAAAAGCATGCTAGATTTGTTTTATTGAATAACATTCTTGAATTTTTGTCATTTTTTTAACTCCCGCGGAACGACGAAATTTGCACGAAATCACGGAACGACCCATAAGCTACTTTACGTGAACATACCATAAATACGGTTCTGTTTAATATACAATCATAATAAAATAAAGGAAACCAACGAGAATAGCACTCGGCTTAGGATTTCATACAATATTACCTTACATTTCATTTAATTTGTATTCATATTTGTTTTATTCTAATTTTTATTATACCACGCTACGACTATGAAAGCATGTATTGTTTATTTGGGAGCCCATATATAGTTGTTTTCTTTTTATTATTATGATATAATGATAAAAGGTATTCTATGAAAATTACGATATGCCTATTTCGGTTTCAAAGATTGAGCCTTAAAAGGATAGACTAACAGACGGACTAGATTATTACTCGAAAAGGTTCTCATTGACATCCTATACACAGAGCTAAATACTTATTTTCTCCTGGACACATTCATAAAGTATAGCCTATACTTTATACATATATGTGTGTATACATGTGCCGAGTACAAGAAACTCATATTAACGACTATTATAACGGGCGTGACCCAAAATTTATTCATAGTAACAAAAGCGCGTAACCAGTAAAGCAATTCGTACATATTTATTTGTCGTAAAGCAATTCGTACATATTCGTACATATTTATGTGTTCGGAGCGACCTGGAGTAACAAAGCGGCTGACAAGCGCCCTATATGACATACTAATTAACGTTTCCAAGGAAATGTTATTTTCTTTTGCTTTATTACCACATCACATAATTATCGCATGGAGAGTTCGCTGTATAAGGCTTATTCAAATAATTAATATGTTTCTGACATTTTATTCAGTTATTTCTGATTAATTTTACTGTCTGAAACAATTCGAGCTTGTAATACAGGTCTATGGTGATTTTGAGGACTTGAAGTGTTCAACCTGATGAATATCATAAAACTGTCTTGACTGTCTCCGTAGCGAACCTACGCCACCGAGGCAATCAGACCGTAGTAGAACTTGTACTACGCTAAGATTGTAAAGCTCTCGGGTTCGAATCCCGGGTCGGTCAAGGTGATATTGGATTTTTCTATTCTTTATCAGCCCGGAGTCAGGAATTTGTGCCCGATATGGCGATGGGCTCGCCCCCTATCACATCGTGGAACGGAACATACAAGGCGAAATTTGGGTGTCCTGGTAGCACCTCTGCCTACCCCTTCTGGTAAACAGGCGTGAGTTTATGTATGTATGATTGTGATTTTAAGAATATTATACATTAGAATGAAACTAAACTAAACAGCACAAAACTATATGGAAGCTATTTTTTAGGCTTATATTCGGATCATCGCATTAACAAGTTCTGTTAAGTACTTTTATTTTAATTAATTAAAATTTTATTATCTCGCAATTAAATTCTAAGCAATTACACAGAATTTTCTCGAAATAATTTTAATGTATACAATGACAAACAAACTCAGTCTGTGTAGATAAGTCCTTGAAGATGTGTACTGAAAGGGTGAATTTTAAATTATATGTTAATGCTAAGCCAGCTTACCTTTAAATATAAAAGGGATTACGATGAATGAACATTCAGTAAGACTGCAATGTGGTGAATATTATTATTATTATTATTATCAGCCGTAAGTGTCCCACTGCTGGGCAAAGGCCTCCTCCCTTTCCTTCCAGATTTGGCGGTCTTGCGCAATTTGGGGCCAATCCTGTAGAAACTTGTCGATTTCGTCTCTCCATCTACGCCTGGGTCTACCACGACGTCTTTTTGGGTGTTCCGGACGCCACTCAGTGCAGATTTTTGCCCACTGCTGTGGTTGTATACGGCAGACATGACCGGCCCACTGCCACTTTAATTTTGCGGCTCTCGAAGCTACATCCATAATTTGAGTTTGTGAGCGCAAATGGGTGTTGCGGATTCTGTCTGCTAATTTAACCCCTAGTATGCTGCGCTCCATCGCACGCTGACAAAATGTGGTGAATAAAATAACTGAATTTGAATTGGCAAGTTTGTCCCATACATATTCAGCTGGGGAAGCGACGACGCAGTGCGGAAAACTTTTGGCACTCTCGCTTGCATACAAAAAATGAAAGTGCTGGCTTCGACTACAAAATGCTGCATTACCACTCATGTCTACTCCGGCTGACCTACATTGTTACCTAACAATAATATTGTCTATCTTATCACACGAGTCCGCTACCTGTACACAGAATATACACGGCACGAAACTCGGTCTGTTTGTTAAGTAACCTCGCCAAGTTATAAAGTTACTCCCCTTTCCACACGTAATGAAACATTACTGAATATCTCATTTCAGAGAGCTGTCTCGAGAACGTCTTACTCCGGGGTCTTATATTAAAAATCTTATCTTCTTTCAAATAATTTATAACCCAATTGCTCAAAGCTTGAGGTACGCAATGTTTGACTGCCTCGGAAAATTACATTTACATCAGCAAAAAATATTTTCTTGTTTAATTAATCCCTCTGTTTATTATACGAGTATTAAAAACATAATATCATGCCGACATCCTATAACATAGAATTATAGTTTTATTTTTTTTCTTTTATGAATAAAATATCTATGCTTACTTTTAATAAGCAATAAAACTATCAGAAAATATTTTTTAACTCTTAGAATTACTATTAAAACTAAGTTAACACAGTAACGTATTGTAAACTCTTTAAGACGGTAAACAATACTAAAATACACTAAAACTGGTCCCATAAAAATTCAAATGATGATGCAGAAAATAATCGCATAACTCTTAGCTAAACTAGACAGTGTCTTACCTTAAGAGAAGTATCACAAGCGACAACAATGTTCAACAACGTTGAAATGTCAGCTCAGCACAATATGTTCACTCACTTTTAATTACACACACGGCCAAATTACGATATAGTTTTTTATATTTTTTTAAATACGTCGCATAATTTTTCGCAGTCGGAAATGTAAGTTTATTTTTAATTCTCCGTGACTTACGTAAGTATGCACGAGCTAGAGGCGCGGAGGGCGGCGCGCTCGCGGCGACTCCGCGTGACGCCGGATGCCACTGTGCCGAGCTTGCCGCCGGGCTCACAGCGCGCATGCCTCCATCACAATAAAGCTAAGATCACACGGCCATCTAAAGTACTCGCACGCCCCGTGAAACTGATTTTTATTTATACAACTCTATAGACACTAAATCCGGGTTACTCCAGGTATTAGTTCCATAATATTGCCAATATCCCTAGGAACACACACGGAATGTTCCCAAACGTTTTCGCCGTATGTGGACGTACCTTAATCAACCCACCTTTTAACTATTCATGAAAGGCTGGCCCTATGTTTGCCGAGCCGATAACCAACGGCCTGATAGCTTCCTTATCGTATTTTTAGAGCGGTCAGTAGTCCTTCAGATGGGTAGTTATGTGATATCGTGAAATCCTTTTCGCAATAATTGCTTTTTTAACGTAGATAGCGCTATGTTCTTATCTGCTTCAATTCAAAAATGTTTCTATAGCTTATTTCTTTTGTATAAAACTTATAAAAAGCTATTATTTTAGATATTGAATTAAATGTTACATAGAAGCATTTTTAGAAAAAGTATTTTGGCACTGAGTGGATATCCTTCTTAATGTTAAAAAGCCTGTTCAAATCCTTCATGAAATTTAAGTTTGTATCTATTTACTAACGTTTGCTCTGTCTCCACTGGAAATATAAAAGATGCAAATGTTGATTCCTTTTCGCGTGTTTGCGTTAAGGAGATATAATGTTCACCAGCAAGAGGTGAACATTCTATCTGGACTGTTCTGGATTGACCGTCAGATGCATTGTATTCACTTTTGTGGTGCATGTAAACAAAATCACATATTAAATTTTTTCTCTGCGAGCTCGATATTTTGAAACAAACCTACAAAATCTTAACTAGAAAAAGACCAATTTATGGATTCTCTGCTTTGTAGATAAGCTGGTACAGTTTGGCCTTTATACAATGTGATGTGAGGATTTAACAGAGACATAATGGGATACAACTAGTACTTTCTAAGAGTAAAGTTAACCTCTCCTTGACAATGGACGAAGCCTTGACGAAGCCTTGACGAAGCCTTGACGAAGCCTTGACGAAGCTTATAATATTGAATGATTTGTCATCAATGGAATGTATATAATAGCAATTATTCAGACACAGTTATCTAAAATCTATTGCTGAACATAAACTAAATACAAATTAATTACAATGCCGAAAGTCTTTAGTACTATTAAGAAAGATACAAAATCTTTTATACACACAACCTAGTCTTTTATAAATTTTAACTGACAGAAGCAGAAGTGGAAGTTCTACACTGAATTTAACGAGTTGGACTCTGTTACTTATTATGGACAATGAAGGGAACATGGACCAAGCCGTCTACCATACAACAGAATATACTAACTAGTTTCCCGATACAATACACGTCACATGGGAAGTCTGTCGTAAGCATTCGCTGGTTGAAGGATTTTGGTAGGTACAAACCATCGTAGACAATGTGTAAACCTCCATGGTGGTCCACACGTGTAAGACAATCCGGTGTTTCTGTTCGGATAAGAAGCTGGCATGATTGTATCGAGTAATTTGACGTGCATCAATACTTTCTTGTTCTTTGTTAAGATGCTATGTAAATTTAAGGGTTTCATTTTCCGCACTCAGACATTTTATGGGTTAATTATTTGTCTTTGGTCTGGGTGCTATCAAAAATACTGTTGTAGTTTCTGATACTCATGGCACAAGATTTGTATTATAATAGGTCAACTATCAGTATTCATAAATCTAGTTATCATCTGGAAACTGGTGCATTAATTATCATATAGTGTCAACACTAGCACGAATAAAAAGTCAATATGAACAAAAAGTTCACAGAAGTTAAACCAGTATAATCAATTTTTAAAAACGGTTATCCCTCTATAACGTGCTAAATTACGTCCCTTCGTCTCGCGTCGAACCGCTATTACTGCCAAATAATTTTGAGACGAATATACTTTAAGTATTGATCTCTCTTCCACTTTTCCATATTGGCCCAGCAAAAAATCAGTAACCGCAATACCTTTTTACATAAATTATCCATAGACAATAAACAATTATCTTACTCGACACAATTATGCGGAACTATTTCATTACATAGGTACATAAACTCACGTCTACTTCCCAGAAGGGATAGGCAAAGGTGCTACCAGGACACACAATATATTTCGCCTTGTATGTTCCGTCCCACGATATGATAGGGGGCGAGCCTATCACCATATCGGGCACAAATTCCTGACACCGGGCTGATACTGAATAGAAAATTCAATATCACTTTGCCCGACCTAGGATTCGAACCCGAGACCTCAGCTTCGTAATTGTACTGTAATACAAATACGCCACCAAGCCAGTCTAAATATTTAATTAAATAAACGAATAAATACACACAACAGTCACATACATAGTCCTGACCCCACACTAAGATCGAGTCTTGTGTCGTGGGTATCAGGAACTACGAGAGACTTTTCGGTCTCACAAACACCCAGACCCGAAACAAATACTTGTAGTTCTCACAAACATTTTTCTCGGTGCGGGGATCGAACCCACGGCCTCTCGTTTAACAGGCGGCGTCCAACAACTGCGCCACGGAGGCTGTCTATCAACCAATTGCTTCTTCAATACCACGGAAGTCCTCAATATAATAGGAACCTTTATTTAAAGTTATCAATTTAAAGATTATGAAATAGAACCTTACTACGTAAACTCATTTATTTTAGCACCTCATCTCAATAACATCGACTCCACTAAACTTATTACAACGTTATACCGGAAAGTAATAATTGTATCAAAATTCGGCTCGGTTTTGCCTCTAACTCGATGGTGGATGTGTTTACAAGCTCATTGAGAGGGTAATACGTGATAGGAATTAAAGCGCCTCCCTCGAGTTTTACCGCGGAGAACGTCACAGACCCGATAAATGCCGAAAACATACGCCTGTACGTCTTCACGATATTGTGTAAACAAGCGAATTTGGCGAATCGATTCGGCTGAGGTTAATACGTAATTAGCTGCGGCCGTGGTTTTGAGGGTACAGAATAATTGATTCAAAATTGTGCTTTTGAACACGTATGCAGGTTAAGTATTAGGAGTTTAATATAAATAGGCCTATGCTCAGCAATGTACTTCTTGTGGCTGAATAGATAGAGAGAAAGAATATAAATAGACTTTGTATATTAAAAATAAAAAATTATGTAAAATTATTTTTTTGTACCCTTTTTATTCGACTACCTTCTCTTCTTTTCCTTTTCTTACATCCATCCAAAAGTTGTCTGTAAGGAATCTCCTAGAGCGATAAGACCGCCATCTGTACTTTTTATATTTATCAGTTATATGTTTTAAGTTTTTTTTCTTTTTGTGTGCAGTAAAGACTAATTAAATAAATATTAGGGGTTGCAATAAGCAAAAATAACGTGTTTCTGTTCTCTTGTTGTGCATTCGTCAGTAGTTTGAAGACTCTATTGTGTTCTAGTTTAAATCACTTTCTATCCAATGATTACTGGGTATTGATAGAATTAACAGCTAATATCATAGAATAACGAGCACAGTATCTGAGTATAGTGCCATAGAATAATTAATAATAATTTCTAAGCGGTGTTGCTCCAGTTTATGGGGAGACATGACGCTTACCGTCAAGTTAATGCCCTGCTCGTCTCGTGATTCTAGCTTCTAGTATCTGCATCTGTTATTAAGGTCTAACGCATTACCTGATAATTACTAGTTGCTGCGACTGTAGTACGACTGCCTCGGTGGCGTAGTTGTTCTACGGGACGACTACAAAGCTGAGGTCTCGGGTTTGAATCCCGGGTCGGAAGTGATATTGGGTTTTTCTATTCATTATCAGCCCGGAGTCAGAAATTTGTGCCCGATATGGCGATAGGCTCGCCCCCTATCACATTATGGGACGGAACATACAAGGCGAAACTTGGGTGTCCTGGTGGCGCCTCTGCCTACCCCTTCTGGGATAAAGGCATGAATTTATGTATGTATGTACTAGTTGCTACGAATAATTTCATGGCATAAAAAGTCAGGCATCCAAGTAGCGTTAAAATATAATACGAAAATAAAAGTAGAGACTTCCTTACCGTTGGTTATAAATAACCAAAGTACTGTATTATAATCACTGCTAGTATGTTTTTTGCGCGGCAGGTGGTAAAACCTTACAGTATCCAGTAAAACCAACGAAAATCCCACGACAAAGTCTCGTGAAGCCATTTTAAAATGAGAATATTTACGTCTTGATTAAAATGTTTTTTCCCCTCAAAATAGCCATTGCATTACTTTTGTGCGCGTTGTGTTGGAGCCGTAAAATATTTAAGAAGTCTTTGGCTTGTTATTATATTTTTTGAACTAATACTGCAAGCTTATTTTTAGGTGCATTTTTTAATAAGTTTAGGATGGGCAAACACCTTCACTAGGTGACACACACACCCGCATGATGGTTTAAAAAGAAGACAGCTACCAGTATTTGAGAAAACTTGATACTAGGAAAGATACAGAGCAATTGATTATCGGGGTTTCTTAATAAACAAAACGCAACAAGAAGCTGTTTATTCACGTCCGTATTCTGAAAGGCATTTCATGAATGATAAATGTAGATATTTGGTTAGACTTGTATTATTTTTACTCTCAAAAAAAGTAAATAAAATTTAAATTATGTGTATGTATACATTCTGTACATTTCATAATCCCGTAAGTATTATACTATCTGCTCTCGATCAGAAGACCACTGTTCTCGACGCCGAAGCTTTAATAAACATCAATAAATATTAACTCCTTTGTTGAGTCGAGTTAATCGATTTTGGTACTTACGGGAACAAAACGGGCGAAATAATTTTAGGCCAGCAACGAATGGTGGCGCAGACGCTACCGGCAGTCGGCACTCATGCTCAAAATAGCCACAATCAATAGGAAACGCGCATTATTTAGTATGCGACGCTCCCTTACTGAATCAGAGGCCCTATTCCGAAGTCAATTTCGGCACGGATCGCAAGCCGAAAGATATTCAATAAAGCTTACCATGAATATTCTTGGAATTGTTTCCTTTTACCCAAGTACTTTGTGAAAATATTAGAAGGGTAGGTATCAATGCTTTGAGATTTCAACACTATCGTGTACACATCGATTTGAATACAAAGTATTCAGTACTAAAAAGTTAAATAGTCTTATATTCTATTTTAAGGCAATCCCTTTAAATTGTAGCCAATCTAATCCTAATTCCCGAAATCCGGCTAATTTTGTCGATAGCGGTTTTTCAACATAATGTTTGACCTCAATAGATATCCGTTCTGTCCACAATAGTTTAAAATTCGTGAGACCAAAATGGAATTAAAATATATACAGAAAAAAATATTAAGCACTTCCTCTGAATGAGATTTTTGTATAGGTCGTGTTTTACTATTTCGACTTTTCAACATTTTACTCAACATAACTTTTAAAAAAATATTTCCCTTATTTTTTTCAATGTTTGAATGAAAATTTAATTTCATTTGTATTCGTTTATAAAGATTTGTTGTTTCCCAATTACTTTGTTTCTTTCCGCAACATTGAATCTAATATATAAAATTCTCGTGTCACAGTTTTCGTTGCCATACTCCTCCGAAACTGCTTGACCGATTTTTATGAAATTTTTGTGCTTATCCGGTATCTATGAGAATCGGCCAACATCTATTTTTCATCCCCCTAAATGTTAGGGGTAGTCCACCCCTAAATTTTTTTTTTATTTCTTAGACAATTTTTTTTGTGGTTATTTTTTTATGATGCAGCATTAAAACATACAGCCCTAAATTTTCAACCCTCTACGATCAACCCCTATGTTTTAATAGCATTTTATATTTTTAAACCAAAACCAAAACCTTAAGTTTGTTCTATGAAAAATTATATTTCAGCTCTTGATTACAAACGAACAATAATGGCGACCGATAATTTTGGAAAAGAACAATATGGAGATGAAATAAGGAATGACATGTTGTATGGAAACCGAAATCACTGAAGCGTCCGTATTACTGATCCGATTTTCCTTATCCGCAATCGCTGAAGTTTTTAATGTCAAAAAATCGTAAGACACACTATTTGGGTATAGAGGGGATAGAACTACATGGGATAGAATAGAGTGAGAGGGATGGGATAGGATTGGATAGTTGACAGATTTCATTTGATGGGATAGAATGAAAAGTAAAGGCACGGGATGAGACAGGATGGATAATGAACAGAAAGAACGGGACGGATCGGGAAGTGACTTGACACACGGGACATGACGGGATTGACGAGGATAGGTCATAGTTAGAAAAAAAAGTGACAGTAGGATGGCTAGGTCGAGTTTAGGTTTCAAGAGGTTTAGGTATACAAGAGTTTGTATGAAAAATAACATCTATCTGATCTGGAATGGAATCAAAAGATATCTGCACCCAGGCGAAGCTGGGACGGGCCGCTAGTATTTTATATAAAATAATAAATTATACTTCGTATGTTTTCTTTTTCAATTGCAATTAAAACTAACTTTAATGATGATACAAAATGTAACGGTACCTAAGTACCGTAGATATTTTTACAAGAATTGGTGTGAAATATAACAAAATTTTATTATTTATACTCTTTATTGTACATCTCAAGCTACATGGTGATTTAATATAACAAAGTTGGCCGTCAACCCGCAAAGGACCAGCGCAATAATGCCAAAACCCTCGGAATTGAACTTTCCATTGTAGACAAACCTCGTGGTTAACGGTAGGAGTACATGAACTGATATATTAAATTTCATTTAAACAACTTTGAGTTTTAATATGAACCCTTTTCTCAACTTAATTACTGTAAATCATTAATCAACCCCCAACAACGTTAGCTAATGAGGAAAGCTCCAAGGAGATATGAGATCATGAAGTCAATCAATAAGGTTTCAGAAAGACATAAGTCAATTGTCGCCACAAAAACCGAGGTAGTAAGGCATGGCTGACCTAATTAATGGCGTCCCCCGGAGTTAGATTACCCACACATAAAACCTGTGTGACCGTGACATATGCTCGCGAGTGCCCAATTCATCTCGTGTTTGCCGGCTCAATTAGGTCCATTCAAAAAACATAGCCTATACGACGAATGACGAAATCAATCATGTCGAATGGCCGTCGAAATTAAATTCGTAAAACGTTTTATTAATAACAGTCAAAGAAAAAACTTCGACATTTTATGAAATGGAGATTGGTTTTGTCTAGCAATCAATTTGTTTTTCAGGTGTGAAAATCAATCTAATTGCTGAAGTATAGGTTGATTACTATTAAAGTGATTTCTGCAGAAAAGATGTTTTATGCCTCAGCAATAAAAATGCAGAGCTAGTCGAGTCTAGTGACTTATAGAACACCGAACGTGCCTAACGCGATATGATGAAAGCGTTGTTTTCGTGATAAGTATGAAGATGTCTTCTAGTTGATTTTCAGTTGCCAAGTTGAATCTAGCACAGTCAATGTTTTATAATTATTTTGAAAAAAAAAAGTGCGTTTTCATAAGTATGATTCCGCAACAAGCAAAAATATTTTACAAAAATACGTGAAATGAAACATGCAAAAATCCCGACGACATCGAATACAATTTCCCGTGTTATAATATACGTACGACTACATGTTGAAATTCTTAACATTTTCATGACAACGTAACATTCATTGAAATGCAGAAAGTCGTCGGAAAGTCATACAAAATCCTCAGTCCATAACTATTTGCAAGCATCTTCCTCACGGTTCTACCAATAAATTCTAACAATGTCGCCGAATGCTGCGTACATTTTACGCTGAATTCAAAACTCATGAACGTGTATATTGAATGTTGAGTGATTTTGCACCGACCTCGTGAGTCGCGAACACGACGCCAAGATTTATTCAACAATTTTACTACATTTGTTAAGTATGTGACCTGTTTGTCCACTGGAAACATATAAAACGAACGAGAACACTAAAAAGTAAACAGACTAGAGAATTTTCTTGAAGTCAAAAAGTATCAGTAGGAAGACAGACTTGAAATAACAGCGGAATAAAATATATAACGTTTTCTATTCCCCAATGCTCTCGCTAGTAGTGTGGGGCGTAATATTTCCCAGACGGTATACCCTACCCGTCGTAAGTGGCACCTAACAGCGATCATCGCTGGCTGGGCACACTGCGGGGGCGGTGCGCCCTTACCGATAGCGACTTCTAGATGAATAACAGAGCACGTGGCCTCATATCAATCGTGGACGCTTAACCCCTAAAACGGGCGTCCAAACTAGTAGTCCACACTAGTAATAATACTACTATGTCGGGTCACGCGGATAAAATTGAGCGCGCTTTTCCCCCTGACCCATTCTTAACGCGGCTAATAATTGCCATCCATAATGCGCTTCATGATCACGGGATTGGTTTTTATGTGTCATATTATGAATTAGACAAAGCTACGTCAAGCTAACACTGAATACTCAATAATGCATTCCAACATAAATAAAACGCTAAACGCCCAAACGGCGTGTAAAAATCGCACAATTTTTTATTTAAACGTATCTCAGAGAGACACACGAGCGCACTGCTGATACGTAGAACAATAAAACTTGCCAACATTGCAATGAATACGTTTACATTGTAAATTGAATGAAAAGGTAAGTTTGGATGCATTTATTTAAGGTAGCACGCGGGCGCCGGTAATGATTACAGTTAGTTTAACTACGCGGTTAAATTATGGGGTTCGTTTGAAAAACTTTATGAATATTTAAATTAGTAAAAACTTTCCCCGGTTATAGATCGCATGAATTAACTATTGCCATTTAAACGCAATGAGGGCGAGTGACTTAATTACAAGGAATACGTTTGTTAATTTAAAATCTTATTTAAATTGTGAGACGTCGCGTCGGATTTAAATTGTGGAGTTGTTTTGGCGGAAACGGCGCGGTTGTATTAAGAGGGTTATTAGCTTCGCTGCGAAAATAAAAGCTTCGTTCTGTTATGTATTATCTTCTGGTTTTGTTTATATACCTAAATATACCTCTAATGATATTTATGTTGTAGTACAATTATTGTGGGCTGGGCACCTATCACCTGGAACTGATGGCTGCTGGGGCCGAAAGGTTCTGGAGTGGAGGCCACGAACTAGCAAGCGGAGAGTCGGAGGCGCACCCACAACGTGGACGGATGACCTGGTTAAGGTCGCAGGAACTCGCTGGGTGCAGGCTGCTTCCAATAGGTCTATATGGCTATCCATGGTGGAGGCCTATGTTCACCAGTGGACTTCCTGTGGCCGAAAAGAGAGAGAGAGTAAAATTTTAACAAGATAAACATAGTCATACAGTAAACAGTAAATAATTGTAGGAAGTTAAATTGACAATATATTGGTATAGTTAGAAATGTTTATTACATGGAAATACCCACATGTCACTATCTAGCAGAAAATCACCGTTTGGAGGTGTTTTTTGACACTGAAGATTTATGTAAATACGAATAAAATAGCGTTTCGATGATAGAAACATAATTTAAAAAAAAACACAAGCAAAAAAATAAACAAACAAACAGGGCAAGCTAAATAAAACTGTTTAAAAATCTACGTATTGTAATACGTTGTCAAACAGATCAATAACACAGATATTACACGCGAATTTTGTATGTGCAAACGAGCAAACGCACTCATATGCGATTAATCCTAGAATGAGGCAATGGATTAAAAAAGAAAAACACACGGCGCTAAACTGCAGAAAACCTTCAACCCGGTTTAGAACTAAAATGATTTCGAACAAAACACGGCGAGTCTCAAGGGCGCTGTGTTTATAACGATATTTGCCTGCGTACCTCTACCCTCTCAGGGGAAGAGGTTAAAATCTACATATTTTATGTACTTTCCCGTTTTTTGACTTATTTTTCACTCATGACTATCTACACATCTATGCTTTGGCTGCGAGATTTGATTGATAATGATGTATGAAATACATTTGATTATTGTAATCGAAAATCGATAGCCCAGTTATTACGTTAGCTAAACCTGTCGTTTATACATTGTATATTAAATATTTGTATGTATTAAATGTATGTTCGGCTAATCACTAATGTTCATAATAATCGGTAATGTGATATTGGTATAGCATATTGACCACTGTAAGCAATGGTGGAGAACCCATCATATTGACTCGCGCACGTGCTTGTCGTTTCTGGTTATGCGCATATCAGGTTCCAAGCGCCGCCATAATTGTGGCGATCACTGTGATTATTCATAATATTGTTATTACCAGCAGTTGCTACGGAGCTACGAAGCTACATTGCTACGGAGCTACGTTGCTACGAAGGTATGAGGACAAATATACAATACATATTATTATTATTACTTTATTGCACACTAGCTTCTGCCCGCAAACTTTGTCTGCGTGATTAACTTTATTTGTAAGTATTGAATTTTTGAAAAAATAAAATATTCCTAGCTAGGATTCGAACCCGTTAATTTTGAAAAAAAAACATACCTATATTATTACACCATTCAATAGTGTCACTATAAAGGATCAAATTCTGAAAAGTAATGGCCTACGGCAAACTGAAGTGTTGATTTAAAGAAAATAAAGTTTTTTTTTACAATGAAATAAAATGAAAATATAATTTATTGAATCCATAAAATGTTATACATCATGTAGATTCAGTATATATATTTTTTTACTACCACCCGGTTCGGAGGGCGGTTTTCACTACATAACCCTAAGATCTTGTTTCATTGCGTTTACTATGTATTTATAAAAAAGAAATAGCCTGTATGTAATTCTACCAACGTCAAATTAACTTTACAATTGCAGTAGACAACAGTTTAATATTACCAGAGGTTTCTAAATCAATTTCCCTGTATTTTCTACGGGTATAATAACCACCTGTATGTAAATGAAATATATACCAGTTTTCAAGTTGGACCTGCTCCAATATTACTGTGAAAATTGCATCTCATTTCGTGCGGTAGTTTTTGAGTAATATGCAAGCAAACAAAAAGAAACATCCTGTATGTAAATGCAACATATACCAGTTTTTAAGTTGAACCTACAGCAATACAACTGTGAAAACCGCATCTCATTTGGTGCAGTAGTTTTTGCGTGATGCGCAAGCAAACATACAGACAGACAGACAGACAGACAGACAAAAATTCTAAAAAAAATTGTTTTGGCTTCTGTTGCTGTTATAAAGACCCCCTGCGTTAAAATTTCTCAAATATCTTCCATGTACAGACATCGACCATTTACATTTTTATTATATGTATAGATCAGCAAAAACACAATACAAAAAAAACAGACAGATCTAAATTATCGGTACAAGTGCCGGCCTTATCGCCAGCGGCGGCGATCACTTCCAGACAACCTTTGAAAGTCGAAAAAACAGTAGGTAGAAAAATAGAGGGTAGTGGTTAAATAGGAAAGGAATACAGATGTACAATTGATATATAAATGCATACAGGCAACTAAAATACATTAACTACACAATATACCGGGTATATCAAGACTGCGACCGAAAACGAAGCCGGGTGGTAATTTTAGTGGTTACAAACACAATGCAAATAAAAATTTCGAAAAATAAACGACAGTATTTTTTTCATTTTTTAAAAAATCATTGTGTTTGGGTAGTAAATACCTAGTTATTGCGAAAATAGTAATTTAAACCCTATCGTACCATTGCGTCCTAAAAAATAAAATAAAAAGGTTATATATACATATTTCATTACTTGTAGCTATTAGATTATTAGTAGGTATTTGATTTATTAATCAGTGTTAGCTTCTATCTCTTACACTTTAAACTGCCCTCTGTTAATCCTTTTCTAAAATCCATCCCATGGTTGTCTGTAAGATATTGCCTTTGAGCGATAAGACCGCCAATTGTACTTTTTATGTATGTGATTTTCTTTTTAACTGTATTTTTTTTTGTGTGTGCAATAAAGTGTATATAAATAAATAAATAAATAAATAAGGTGTACATCTTTATTTTAGAAAAAACTATGTATTTATCACCCAAATACGACGATAAGTAAAAAATTACCAAAAAAAGTTTACGATTTTTTTTGGGAATTTTCTAGTTGCATTGTATTTGAAGTCACTAACACTACCACTTGGCTTCGTTTTCGGTCGCGATCTTGATATACCCTGTATATACATAGCAATATACTAAAATTATAATAACAATTTATATAACATTATAACACATAACTTAATTAGGAGGAGTTAAAAAATATAATAAAAAACAAAAATAAGTAAGAAAGGTACAAAGTCTCTAAAGCGACAAATAATGGCAAAATATTACTTTCATCCAGGCTTGATTGTTTACCCAGCATACTAATAAGTTTACCTACTACCCCAATAAATAGCACATCAACTTACACCCTCAGTGGTACGAACAAGAGCGTGTAGAAACATATCCTAATGCAATCATTCATTCAACAATCCAAAACAGAGCATGAAAGCTAAAACAAGCAAATGCAGTTAAAACAGACAGCTCAGAGAATCCAAGGCACATTGTATGGTAATGAGTGTTTCGATGACATCCGAGAATAAGTTATCCGCATTAGAAGCAGTCCCCAGCGGTTGGACGGCGAAACTTGCCGGCTGACTGGCAAACTCCTTATTATTCATTGCAACGCCGACTAACTGATAATAAAACTTGCGAACACTCAATTTGAACTGTCAGCGTTTAATCTGTTCCATGCCATTGTTGATAGCGAACAGTTATTTATGCTTAAGAAAAAACCTAGCGCTTCGGAGACGGAGTCATTCTTCTTCGTTAGTTTGTTAAGGAATATTTTACGTAGAATAGTTTGTCGATATTTTGCGACTAGTACTTATTTAGTCCAGGTAATTAATTTGATATTTATCTATCAAGCCACATAGTGTTCCACATTGGGATATTTAGTTTACACTAGTGGTAGGAACTAGGATATTAATACAGATAATTCATATAAATAAAAGACTATTGTATGCGATGGTAGATTAAAGACTTGTCACGGTAAAATCTCTTACAGTTTCCGATACCCACGATGAGAGACTACACGAGACTTGTATCTCATACTTATAGATAACTTCAAGAACATGTAAATAAACGTTCGGTCTATTTATTTAAATAAATAAATACACCCAACAGTTACATACATAGTCCTGACCCCACATTAAAATCAATTAAATCTTGTGCCGTGTGTATCAGGAACTACGAGAGACTTTCTGGCCTCACAAACACCCAGACCCGGGACAAATATTTGTGGGCCTCACAAACATTTGTCTCGGTGCGGGGATCGAACCCGCGGCCTCTCGTTTCACAGCTGGCGTCTAACCAATGTCAACCAACCTAACGCCACGGAGGCTGTCGATTTATTTACTTAGTATACCGTAGTATAAAAACAATGTCAACAAATTGTAATGTCCGATGAACAATAATGAAAAGTAATTGAAACCGGAAGAAAAGATTATATTTTCAATTTTATTTCAGTAATATTAAATGTTCCCACGGTGGCACTTAAGTCTAATCGTGAGCTATTAGGAAGATTTTTGAACAAAACAACGGGAAATATTACGTTTTCGCGTGAAATGTGTTACGTTATGGACGAAATATTCTGTTCATTACGCAGTTACGCACCTACATAAATTACTTTCACAATTCGAATGATAACATCACTATTACAAAAATAATTTATGAATAAGGCCCAACCGCGGGTATAATAATGTTTCGGAAAACGAAATTCCGCGAAATATAGACGTCGATGATAAAGATTTGTCTTTGAACCGTTTGGAAAGAAATATACAAGTATAAATAGTCTCCCTTGGCCCTTGCGCCTCAACTTCGTGGAATAGACGTAATGTTTTTATGCATTTTGCGGAAAACATTTATGGGATCAAAACAATACAATTCCCTGGTTTCTGAACCGGTTCGTTTTTTTTAATGTTGAATCAGAATATAAAGAAAATCTGATAGCTGAAAAAGTAATTACGGTCATTTAATCTTACCTTAGATTTATGTGTGTGGGATGTCTTCAAAAATAATCATCAAATGAGTTGGAAAAAGAAAGCATTAATTGAGCAATTACAATAATTCCACTAATGGGGTTAGATGACTATGATACTGCCTCGCTGGCATAGTTGTACTACGGTTGATTACAACGCCGATGTCTCAGGTTCGAGTCCCAGGTCGGGCAAAGTGATACTGGATTTTCTATTCATTATCAGCCGGAGTCAGAAATTTGTGTCCGATATGGTGATAGGCTCGCCCCTATCAAATCGTGGGCCGGAACATACAAGGCGAAATATTGGTGTGCAAGTGGCGACTCTGCCTACCCCTTCTGGGAAAAAGCTTAAGTTTATGTAGTATGTATGTAGAACAAATGATTATACAAAATACATTAAAATAGACTAGACAGTAATAATAAACATACAATGGTTCGACCAAAATAGAAAATAACATTAGGACTTCGCGTTTAGCAACTATTTGGTACACTATTCAACGGTATTATCTAAATTCTATTCACCATACCAAACTTAAAAAATGCACATAAAACTTCATTACTCGTCGTATATAAAAAGCCATTCATAATGTACATACATACATAATGGAAACTTATCAACGGAGCGTGATAATTTTCTGTTATAATAGTCACGGAGGCCATTCCGCGCACATGCCGCCTAGTATTTTGACTACATAATACGATTTCAATTGAGATGGAGCTCCATACAATAGGCGGCTATTTCGATGCCAATAAATTTTTACACATAACCATTATCGGAAGTCGGACACGAACCGTGAATTTACTCGAATTTAGAGGGACAATTGTCATTGGCCGGTTCGTATTTATATTTTGGGATAGTCAATGAGAATTTTATAGGCGTTTATTGTTAAACGAGCGCGGTAGTTCACTAAATATTTCGGGCGAATTGCGAAAACATTATACTATTTGTATACTCTGGAACAATGATATCTAGCTCCATTTTGAAATTGAATATAATAATTTTGCTATAAAATTGCATGTTGAGATGTGTAGGGGTAAAATGATCTATAAAATAAACATAATATTAATACAGATTTAAAGCTGAAGTACCTATCAAAATAATATTAAAAACTAAAACGTCGGATAAAGTATTCAAAGCGGTATATATTATGTCGTTAATAATTTCATTAACACAAAATTATGTGCGGAGGGCAATAATTATTACCACAATCAGTTTAAAAAATTATTTGATTTTTGTATATTATATCGGTAGATTCTACTTATTACACTGCAAAGTAATAATATAATTCGTAATAAGAGACACTGAATGGATCCCAAAAAACTCAATATGTAAATACTTAAGTACTTACATCTATTAGTTAGTTTAAATAAAGTTTATTTAGAAAGATTTATTTACAAAAAGAAATTTACAAAGTGAAAATATTAAACATGCATATTATTTACGAAACGCTATATAAAAGTAAAATCGTTAAAAATCAAAGCATTTCTGATCAACATTAAGCCGAAACCCGGGATCGAACCGGGGACCGCTAGGATCAAAGGCCTAAAGCTCTGCCACTGAGCTATTTCGGCTACAATCCAGTTGTCGAAATTATTCAAGTCTTTCTGAAACTTTCCAATTTTATTTCTCCTACGTATTAGCGAAGATAATACCAAGAGAATATAATAAAATAAAATAAAAGAGAATAGACCAAGAGCCTGTAGCCTCCAGATTGACGTCATAGTATAAACTGTTTATCTATACATGCACACAACAGTAAGTAATAATATACTTATTAGACTTTTGGTCTCACAAAACCTAGACCCTGGGGCAAACTGAAATAACAATTCTTATCAATAGGTTACTCAAAAATATTCGTCAATTCTCGGAGAACTCGCAATCTTATGTTTTACGTTCAGCTTCTTACAATAATGACATACAATTCTTACCTTAATAATCCTCTTTTCATAATCTTTGTCGCATAGTACAAAAGCCCGCGTACTACATTATCGTGCGCATCAATAACCTGAGAGATAAAATTGGAAAATCATAAAATTAATACGTGCGATATTTTAAGGGGAGCTATTAACATGACACATTAACTGGTGGCGTGCCCGTCGCAGAATTAACGAAGGCTGCTGAGCCAACTGGCGAGTTAACGACTATTCGCCTTCCTACATAAACCCGGCGAACTAAATACCGACCCGGGGTTTTTATGTACAATTTTAATTATATTCCATATCGGAAATTAGTTTTAGTTTTCTGTAATCTTCAGTGCATTCGCTGTTGTTTGAAAGTTGTGATATTTTGTTTACTGCCAGTAGATGCTGTTTCTTAACGATATTGTGCCGATGCTGTGTACAAAAATACTGGTACTTACCATTAAATAAAGTACATCACTTGTCTACGCCAGATTACAATAGAGGTACTTTAATTTTTTTTAAATAGAGTAAACATTTTGGTATTCAACCAAAATGCCCAGTTTAATATTAAAGCCCCATAGATATATTACTTTGAAGAAAGCCCTATGATTGCAAATTGAAAATTTGAAACCTTTACACAACGGCTATTTTCGTATAATACCACCGTTTTCATGGTGTAATCTGCTATATTAATTTACAGTTAATGAACACTTTGAAATTCCCCGAAGTTTTCCATTCAAATGTTTACTCATCTGTAAGTGAAATGGTAATCCGGACAATTTAAAAATACCTCACATTTAATGGAGGTAAGCATTCCGAAAATGAATTCAGATTTGGTCTTCGCATTTCAATGTCTGATGCATTATTCATTTTGTTAGTCCGTTAACTCTCCGCTGACTCCGCAGTATACCAATAAATAAACAATACTTGAACCAACTATCCATTATACTGTGTACTTGTGAAGCAGTCTTATATACAAACCTCTTTATATTTTTTTTGCACTCAGGTACCTACTACACTATTATAAAGCTAAAATATTGTATTTGATAGGTCAGAATCTGTCTCTCCATTCTAAGTGCATAAGCGTTTGTATAGAATTTTTTACTATAGATAATTTTCACATAATTCATTAATTAAAATATTTGATCACAATACATAACGTATGTACTCCTAGTATAATTTCTTCTCGTCGCATCTAGATTTTCTTTTGGACTAATATAATATGTATTTAATGTCAATTTATTATGTACTTTTAGTACATAATCTATTCTCATTCGATCTGGCCTTACCTCGTTATAGGCTGGTGCATAATTGCGACCAAGCTGGGCAATCATATGATAGAAGTAACACGGTGATTTTACAACCGACCGTGCCTGACGCCAAAATGAAACCTTATCCCAAAGAACAATAATGGATTTTAAAATAATAATTATTAACCTTTCTCACATTTCCCTTTGAGACCAAAATTATGATTATATACTTCTCTTTATTTTGTAAGTTTTTTTTACATATTAATTCATATGAAAAAACAATATACATATAAAATTATTTAAAGAAATGATCAGCCTTTCGGTAGCGAGGCTCAAGACCCAAGCCACCGGTGGTTAGGGTGGTATGATTATTATTATTATATTCAGATACGCCCGAACACCATAGCCCTAAAATAATGTTACAGGACTCATCATGATCCACACATAAGTGATCGCGTTTCGGAATCAGATTGTGAAGTGTATTATAGTTGCACAAGCCGGCAGAATTATAACAACAGAGTGATGGTTATCATGTTCCTGAATATTATATCTCATCTAGGCTGCAAAAACCATCAGAAGCATTATACACAATTTGCCACGCCAGTAGAAGAAGAAGAAGTATCACAAAATAAAAAATAAATGCAACGTCATAATTAAATACCTCACGGAAAACACCTCTACGAACTGTTGAATAACGAACAAGTATGCTCATTTTACACCAGTTGGAAATAAAAATATTTACCCAATCCAGAACATTATTTATTTACATGCGAGAGTTAAGAGCCGGCGTCGCCTGATAGCCGCGCAGTCATTAAAGTTTTTAGCTCGCGACGCTGACGCCCGCACCGCACTAGTAAAAAGTGGCGTACTTCTACGCAGATAAATTCTACAACGATCGTATCTCGGAAGGCAATTAAGATAAGCGAACATTGTGCTGTCACTGTAGCTCTGTGTGTGCGTTAGGACGCACGCTCAATTTATGCGCTCCGTGTAGGATTACACCAAAGCTACACCTACGTCGCATTACGTTAGTTCACGGGTTACGTCTGCGATAATGGTGACTAATGTCCACCTATTTGCGGACATTACGTGCCACCAACCACCAAATGTTGACTCCTGGATTTTTCCTTTAAACTTGACAAAACTAGGATGCATCTGACGGTAAGTGCAATTCTGGTGAAGTATCCACCGAGGCGAGATGAGGCGAAAAACGATTTTATTCAAAAGGAAAGCGCAAGTGCCGCGGAAAATAATTATTTAAATTACGATTATAATCTACGTTCTTATTTCATAAATCGAATTAAGCGCCATATTTGCTAATCAAATGAAAGTTTAAAGATACGTGAGTTATAAAAGGGAAGCCGTAAGGAATCGGGTTGTATATTAACGTTAGTTGCTATCCGGATGGATATCCTAGCTGTAAGGGTTTGTATCAACGACCTTTAACCCTACACCAGACTGCTGAACTGGCCGCGTATCACACATCATATCGCCATAATGAGCCGGCTCTAATGACGATTACGCACTATTAATTATGCCGCATGTTACGGATGGGAATATTCATCATGTGCACGTAACATAGTTATGAACATATAAGTATGTTGTTGCATGTTAATAATATGATAAATCCGTTCTTCTTTTGATTATAATTTGGATTATTATTTTCCATTCGCGATTATTGTGAACTATCTAAAGAAAAAAATTGGTTCTCTACAATTTAATATATAAATTCGGGATTGGCTGTTGGTAACGGAACAGACGCGCCTGCTAACATGTTCACGGTGGTAGCGCGTTCATATCCTAGGGCACACATCTGACTTTTAGAAGTCATGTGTGTATTGATAGTCAATCACCACGCACTATAACGGTGAGGAGAAACATCGTGAGGAAACCTGCATAACATAGTGATATGTTAAAAAAAATCTGTGGTGTGTAAAGCCCGCCCACCCGCACTCTCAATGTTACTTTCGATTGTAGAGGAGGTCCTTGCTCTGCCATAGGAGTAAATTAAACATTGTTAACACTTGCCACTCATTGAAATGTAATGTAAATCAAAATCGTCAATATTTTAATATAATCAAAGACAAATTCTAAAATTTAAACTTCTGAAATCGTTGCGTCTAAATCACTCTTTCTACTCTGTCTTTTTAAAGCTGAAGAGGGTCTTTAAAAGCTTTATTAAAAACTATAGAAGATTCCCATATTAAAAACATTTTATAGTTGCATTTTAATATTATTATTTAAATAAAACAATGAATTTATTGCACACCGTTCGACAATGTACTTATTACAGCATAAAAATAAATCCCAAATATGTTAGACAATCGTCGCGACACAATAAGTATTCGCAAAAGAAAGTAGTATACATATTTGTAAGAGGCAAGCGTTGGAATTCCGCAAATATAACTAGGCAAATAACAAGACGGCGGTGGCGAGATCACAAGACCCGTATCTTTGTTTCCCCACACGTTTTGTGTAGGTAGATAAAATTCCGTATCCCCTAAGGGCAGTGAGAATGAAGTACCTTATCTCCCAAAGCTAGGAGGCCCTTTTACGAAGGTGGATGGCCGGAAAGCAATAAATTAAAAAAGTACGATTCCCTCCCTTTGTTAACAAATTGTACGTGCTATAGTGAAATAATCTTAGTGCCGAGCTCCCTTTTTATGCGCCTCGCTCGTGACCTCTTGGCGTGGCATGAAAGAAAAGTCAGCGGGGAAATGATGAATGAGTTCACATTCTATTATAATATTGGTGTTATAAATAATATAATTCTTTTTTTCATTGTTATTGTAGTTTTTTGCACTCCCGCACAGAAAGCGTGTGTATCATAAAGTGCTCATTATTCATCGTGCTAATGGTGTAATAAACTTGGAAATAAAAAGGAAATCGCTTTGATTTGTTGATCCGCAATCACAAATCTGAAATAGACATTTGTTTGGAAACGGTTTATTTACTTCCGAATCTGAATTGGTTTAGGAGAATATCAAACACTCTTCCTTTAGAATATTCCTTAAATCCCTTGATTATATTAATTTGCGATACAATGGCTGGGCGGGTCTTAATTAACTCTATTATTAGAAATGTATTGCTTCATCAAAAAATGATTAAGCCTTTTGTATATTATTATAAAATCCTTTTAAACCAAGTAACACACGTAAAGATTTTAAAGAAAACAATAATTAATTTCATTAATACTTTTTAATTATTATTATTATAAGTGTTTTTTAGCTCAACTACTAGTTATACTTTAATAATAGTTTTACTAGTAATTACATTCGGCGAAAGCCTGATTTCTAAATATCAATTTATTAATAGAACCATTACCACACACTTCAACGTGTTCGTACCTAATAATTCAGCTAATAGAGGCCTTACATTCCTTCTGAATAAACGTAATAAAACCGAAATATCTATACGACAAAAATGCCATAGAAATAACGAAAATGCGTCATAAAATCATAAAACCACTTTACCGTGTATAACACAAAAGGGTCTTTATTATGTTATTGATAAAGTTGAGATTTCAGTTTTCCATGACAAGTTAATAATAACAATTATCGTCGAGTAACGTGGTACGAGAGGGCGTGTTAATGCATAACCTCACGCGAACGCAGGTGTACCTACAACTCTCTTGAAAAGTAGAAAAAATATCTAATTAAAAACGTAATCACGTTAGGGTTGCAGATCCGACGGTAGGGCTGTTCCGTGACTAAATTAAGTTGCAAAGGTGGCATTTTGAATTCACATCTTGAACGGAGCGAACGATTCAATCTCCTGTTGAAATGGAAGAGTTATCTCGTGGAGATATCACTATATGTATCTATAGTACCGTTTTATTTATTTCGCAAATTAAGGGTTCATTTATTGAATTAGATATTAAGCTAGTTTTTAGATGCATCTAGATTTAAGAAGGTAGAATATTATAAATATAGAAAGTTGGAATTTGATACGCTGTCAGTTAATCGATATAAGTATAAAAGCTTTCATTAAATTAATACTTGTTTTTGATCATAACAATGTAGATTAAAGTATTTTTGAAAATTATGTTTGTGTTAGTCGTTAATATGAAGTTGATTTTAATTTGCAATTCGTTCTACAAATAAACATAGAATGCAATAAGTATACCCAAATAGTAGCATCAAATTTTAAAGTACCACTTAGGAATAATTGGATAAAAGCTTTTTATCCGAGTAGTCAAGTGACATTCCGTAAAAAAATCACGAGAGCACGTCACTTAGTCGGATCACCAACTTGACGTGCTCAGTAACCAGCGTTAATCCAAGCTTTATACAGTTCGCTGGATCGTGCTTCCTAATACCTAGTTTTATACAACGGTATAGTAACCACACTGATGCCCATCGGAACAGACGGTCCAAGTATCGAACGGAGAGAAACTTCACTATCTCTTCTCGATCGAAACAATTATGCCAGCCAATACGAAACCGGATTTGTTGGCACAATGTCGGCTCACTTGGCTGTTTAACTATGGTCATTTCACACTATCGAAGGCTTTACGTCCGTGCATTACGGCTGTGTAGCGCAGGGTACGAATTTTCTTACACCAACAAAAAACTTAAAGTATAATTTAATAATACACTCTCAAATGTAACACTCACAAAGTAAAATTGATAATATGAGGTGGAAACGTTCTAGGCCCTTTTTTTCATTACATCGGTCCGATAAACCATCAAACAACTCACCTATATGGCGGCAGTAATAACATTACCGACGCCCATGTACCTAGATATACGACACTAGGAACATGTAGGTATACATTGCTGGCTTCCTAAAATGGGGGGAGAACAAAACAAACTTAATGCTATCGGCTCCTAGCTATAGGAATAAAAATGTATTCCGAGTCCAGTTTATAAAATTTCATCCGTAACCAAGGCGAAGAAGATTTCAGAAGAGAAAGAAAACATCGTTTACAACCTTCAAAATGAGATTCAGATTTTTGTAATTAAATAATGCAATTTTCTCCATATTTATTCAAACTACAGTGTTGCAAATTGCATACATAATTGTATAAAAATGCAAGTCTGATTATATTTTAGGCAAATTATTAAAGTAGGCTTTTATTGTTTCAACAAATAGCACAAGATTTCATTACATCGGGTGTAATAACCCCTCGTTTAAAATTATATTCATACCTAACTGGCTTACGGTGATGTTGCCATGGACTACCATACAATTCTTAATCAAATTACAATCTAGTTGCGAGCCTCATCAATAATTTGAAGCCACAGATCAATCTGTCGTAGCATGGGTTTGTGAAATTAACTTACAACTGAAATCCCTATAAGGAACGCGCAGATGTATAGGTTTTCTCATGATTATTTTTTCACGGTCAAAGAAATTAATAATAAAATACGAATACTCTCCTAACCACGATAATTCTAAGATGTTTAATGCTGGATTCGAATCTGCGACATCCGTATTGTCAATCCTTTTTCAACTTGGCTACTAAACTAAGCCAACAAAAACAAGCTTAGCTCAGTCACTCATCCTTATTTAAATTCCATTATATTATGTAAACATGTCTAGATAAAAAGAAGCAAAGCTGGCTAGTGGCTGAAAACACTTTTATATCCCTAACTCTGGATATTTTCATATTGAAAATATTGTTGCACAAATAACGGTTCTATTTTATCGCACTCATCAAGGATTAAGGCTATTTGTTTTAATTGTCTCAATACTTCAGTATTTCTATGTAAAAATTGTTGTTTCCGAATTTAAAATACAGCCACGGGTACTGAAGAATCGTTCACATTTCAGCATCTGGGGAACAAAGGCAAATCTATTAGGGGTCGTCCACACTACCTGTGATGTATAAATAGAACCATTACGTAGGTACTAGTAGCATGACACATCCCTAGAGGATCACCTCACTAGTTAGTCCATATCAAGATGTCAAGTAATGATATGTGCTTAACACAATACCATGAATATTAATACGTCAGCCGCCGGCTTCGCACGGTGGATGGAATGGAGTAGTGTTTGTTTGAATAAAAATCCACTTGGGCCGTGTTATAGTGACTAGTAGCTGATTCGATTATATATGTCTGTTTAATCCTCAGTTTCATGACCCAGGAAATATTTAGTACAATTTTGAAACTACCGAATGCCTACGTGATGCCTTATAGGGTACAATTTATGGTATTGCAAACCATATTCTACCACTAAGTTCTCTTCTACCATGAACAAACTCAGTCTGGAATGAACGTAGAATCGCAGTGTCCCTTTATTTGTACATCTATCCAACCTCAGAAATGGGAAGAAAGCTTGCAGAGAGTATTCACTAAAATTTAGCTAGCGGTTTGATTGTTCCCTTCGGTTTGCCAAAGTGCATGAGAAGCGATGACCGGGGACTGATTACCATCATTCGATCTGTTAGCTCACATGCCTACGAAGGCAAAATAAAGAATACTTAAGTATTGCTTTTCAATTTTACTTACTTGTCCACCATTATGATAGAACTTAAATCCACAATGGTAGTATCACGATAAGTAGATGAAATGTAAAGCAACGCACTCACATTACAAAAAAAATCATGTGTACTGCACTCAAGGTATTCATTCCTATATTCAATTGTTGTTTAATAAGTTCATTGACAGTGTTTCGCCGCACATACATGAACCGGCAACCGCGGATTCCCGCAGATTATTTGCGCAATGTCTTTCTCGTACACCGCCGCCATTTCTATTTCCCCTTTAAATTTGTTATTTTGCACTTTGCAATTTATTGGCGCATGGAATGACAATTCCTCCGGGAATTGGTATATTATTGCATGTAGTGCTATTGGAGGTAGGTTTCTTCGTATACCATCAAGTAGATTAAGTTCAAGTCCTTGACGTAGGACTCGGTTTGACTACAAACTAAGCTGTGTCCAAAGCAGCCGTGATACACAAACGTGTTCTAACAAAAAATGTAAGGCTCATTGATTATAATTTTACATACAATATATTGTTCGTTGCAATCATTTTAGATCTAAAGTAGATGAAAGATGCTAGAAGATACTTTTGGTTTCCAATCTATTCAAAGTAATGACTGCAATCATAGCTCACCACACTCTCTCAGAATATAAATTATACACGAAGTTATTACACTAAAGAGGATTCAGCTCTTTAAGGTGTTACAAACTAATTCCGGTGCAAATTAATCAATTACTCGTGCATGGTGAGAACGATGCTAAGAGTTAAGCTTAAACCCTGGTACCTCGATTCCAATCATCGGCGCCAGAACGAGGAACAACAAGCCACAAGGAGCTCACTTCATTCCCGCCTTCACAACTTGAGGAATAACTTAGAAATTCAATTTGCAGAATGTGAGCGGTGCACTGGCTGTAGAACCGTCGCCTATGAACTTAGACATTGCTGACGTCACCAACTTTTTGAATTCCAACGCCATATGAAATTCTTATGACGTAAAAAGTTCACGTAGCTAAACAAGTTGTTCACGCTTCCCGCAACACGATACATATGCGGAAAGCGAAATGTATTTCTCGCTTATTTCGTGTGGTGTAGTTGCTGTTTTGTTGTACTACGTAAAGTTTTATATTATAAATGTAGGGCACAAAAAAGTTATTGAAATGTTTGTGGTGTTATAAAACATAGGATGAGAGTTCTTTTTTTTTCTCAAATATTATATCGACCGAACACAGTAATAAATATTATTTATTTATTTATTATTATTTATTATAAGATGTCTCTAAAGTGGAATTGATTCAATAAATCTCTGCACCCAAGCGAAGCCGGGCTGTTCCGGTATATAAAATAAAAGTAATACTTGTCTACGAAAGATAATACTGGGGTGTTTTAACAACTGTGGGTTGAGGGTATTTGTGTTTTTGTGTCTGGTTTCAGGGTATATAAACCCTCCAGTGTTGTTATGCAGTTCAGTCGTTACCGAGACTCCGACGACGTCGGTCGTCGTTGAGGCTCTTACTGTGTCGGTTATCCACGGTATTTTTTTGAGTTAACAGTAATAGTGCCAATCAAAAGTGCTTGTGTGTTTAAAAATATAATATTATATCGCCAAATATGCAATAAAATAATAAATAAAATAATGCTAAAAAATTGTGTTAAGATTTGTAAATCGTGGCAATAAAAGTTGTCAACTACGTCATTGCTGCAAAGTTTGATTGCAACGTCAAGAAGTCAGTGAAATGAACTACGAGTCACCATCCGCGAGAATGCCAGCAACACCATTTGATCATCACCAACGCAGTTTTCATCTGTCATGGGGTAAGTGATTTATTATTTTAGATAATGGACAGACTTACACATCATAAATTAACCTAAAATGTGTGTTTACAGCTTACACTCTAAGTCATTATTTAATAATGTTAGATTAAAACAGTGTGAAGAAAATCACTGATAAGTGTATAACCCTCCTTCTATCGCAGTCGGGTAAAAAGACCGAATTACCAACCCTATATAACGAACATAACTACATATATTTAGCAAAGGGTAAAACAACTAATCAATGTAATATTTATTATCCAAACATGAAGCATTCCGTTCTCATAAATCAGATTAAAAAGGAAATTGCAAATACAAAAAGGAATAATAACGAAGCAGCAACATTATTTAATAAACTTTAATTCGTGACGGCGGACCGTGTTTTATAGAACTAAATAAGAAACAGAAATGCATTTAAATCAATGAAAAAGCAACTCGGTAAAGCGTTCGAGGGAAGAAAGCCAGTAATTTGGCGGTAAAGTGAAAAATGTTGGCGAGACGTCGGGTCTATCTCCGGTCCATCAGACTCATTTTATGCGGGACTGCTCGCATTTAGCTTAGTATAAAGCATGCTCATTTGATCTATATTGATAAATATAGGTACATAGTACTCGTGGATCTATAATGTATTGTGGTTTAAATAAAGAAAATACTCCCAACAGTCGCACATATAGTCTTGACCTAATATACGCATCATATCGTTGGTATCAGAAACTACGGGAGACTTTTCAGTCTTAGAATACAGTCATAAAACAAATAACTATGAAGCACACTTTTGTCTCAGTGCAAGAATCGAACCTTCGGACAATCATTTTATAGTTCGTCCTTACTAAATGTTTCAAGTACTTTATGATGATCACGATACTTGATGTACATAACAATATAGCCATCAGTCCAATGAAAAAAAACACAACGACGCTACAATAAACACTGCAATAAATCTAAATAAAAAATAAACAAATTTCCATACTAAATACCGGTCTGACGGCAAAAAAGGGAGAATAAATTCCAACGATCCGTTTAAAGAAGAAATATTGCTAAATAATAGAACTAAAATACCCTTTGCCGTCCGAGCGGCGTGCATTATTTCCTCGGGACTATGAGATCCATATTAATCACTGTGTTCCGCGTAAATCGCTCAATGTCGTCTACACGCATTGTGTGCGGATTCGACAACAAACTACCATTAAAGCCTTTCCCATTTTAAATTCGAAACATTGTTGCATTATTGGCCGTGTTGTTTCATGCAAACAACGTGGAAATTGAACACGATAGCTATGCGTCAATCAAAATACTTTTAAGTTAAATTAGCTGTCACATTAAAATTTAAACAAACAATGCTTCAAAAATCAACGTACTTATTAAAAAATGGTTCTTGGCTACTCGTACAACATTGACTTTTTTGTGCTTTATGAGCTGCTGGTGCATGTCCCTTTATATATATGGTTTCAATTAAAATTATCACATCTTCCTTATGCTGCATATAAATAATTAAATTAACTACTAGAAAAAAAAGATAAAAGCATATGTTTTTTTTAAATTAGCACTGAAATTTGATAAAGACAACTATGGCATTGTAATTTTTTATCAAAATAAAAAAAAGATATGTTTATCGCAACGGTTTTGCGATGCATTGCTACCTTTTCTGGGGCACCACTGAAAATGGGCACTAACGAAGTACTGCGGTGGCGGTCATACGAGTTCACGTCCGGTTTTAGTATCACACCATTCACGCAATCACGCGGATATTTGTTTAACCCTTGATGCAAATATGAGGGTGTTATTATTTTAAAAGACAGATTTATATTACAGTCTGTGTATCTGCGTATGCCATGGAAGCTCCTAAACGTATGAACTGATACAAAGTTTAGTATTTTTATAATTTACTCGTACATTTATCACTATAAGCAGGCCAGCACCAGCTGTTCACTGTGAAGCTTCTTGGCCTGGAATTATTCGGGCAGTAAGTGTTCAATAATCTTACTAATGCCATCCACAATTAACCGTAATTATTTTTACCACAAAACGTTATAGGTGACAAGCTTAACATCATAGCGAGCGGCAAATACTTATCTTTCGGGCAATCTAAATAAACAACTCAATTAAATTGGTTATTTGAATTAAAGTTGAACAACAAAGAACAAACCAAACATGCATTCGTGGAGCTAATACAAAGGAGTGAAAGAGTAGCTCCCATTAGATTGACAGAGCACCAGCTAATAAAGTGAGCTGAGCCGGTGGATGCAATCACTACTGGATTGCCGGCTGCGAAATTTATCACTGAACATACTATGTAATACACAAATACATATGTAGTTCTTAGAGTTTTAATTAAACTATATATACCTAAGTTATGGGTAGAGATGTATAAGATATAAAAACATGAAAAATGCTGGATTACCGGCTGCGGAATTTATCACTAAACCTATTTTTTATTTATTTTATTTTACCATTTTTTGGAAAGCTTACAGACTAATTATAATAGAAATAGATATTTTACATTAAGTATGTTACTTTGCTGATAACAAGCTTCCACATATTTATAACTATATAATCGTGTACCACTGTTTATTTATACTAGTTTTTGTAAGTTTTAATAATTTTAAGGGTAAACTACCCTTAATAAGACACAGATAAGTATGTATATATAATATATATTTAGTTCTTCGTATCTGTTGTTATTAAACTATGTCGAAATATCTAAATGAGTATGTATGGGGCATAAAAACATGAAATATGCATGAGAAATGCTTGAAAGTGTATTCGGAAATAAATATTTTTAGAAATATTGATTTGAGTCTATGTATCAGAGTTGTCATGAAATTATTAAGTATTTGATAAATATTTTAAAATTAGATATATTTATTCAAACTTTTTATTTGAGGTATATTTTTCTTTTAGTGTTAAATGTGAAATATGCAAGGTGGCATATTATATTTTTTAATGTTTCTACTTACAAGTTTATACTTATTGGATTTTTATCTTACGTAAATCTAATTCGATACGATACAACGCAATTTAATAATCGTTCCTGCATCTCAAATAACGATGCAGGAGAAGAAAATTATCATATTTTTAAAAGGAATATTCCCGAAACCAATAACAATTTCAAAGTCCGTAGCTTCGAAATTTCATGTTTAAGCAATGTTATCTTAGAAAGTGAATGTTATTGTTAGAAAATTTATTTTATCGTGGTAAATTTAAAATGCACACATACTGTCGATACATAAATACACTTTTTATGCTCAGTACACCCAGACATAACATGTACCTTTATCTTAACTAAATATTTATTCCTACTGAAACCTCCGTCGCGTCGCTTAAAAAATAAAAGCATACCTGATAGTGTTTTGAGAGAAAAGGAAGTTCTTAAGAGTTTATAATAACGTAAGGGTTAGAAGTTTAGTAATTTGTTAGTTGTGGAAGATATTGTTTCTGCATGGGAACTACGTGAGATAACAGTCTGTAATCCGCCTTCACTAACTACAACATTCTACTAGCGGCTCGACCTAGGTTCACCCGGCTGCAATCATTACCCAGTTGCACCCATATAGAGTTGACTCTGGAATTCTGTATCATACAGGACTTCGGCTAGTATACGCAGATATCGTATCGTAATCATTAATTTTCATAATCTTCACCAGCAAAATGCATTTTATTTCATAAGCGAATGCCTAATGCGTTTAAGATGTTCTAGACTCTAGAGGTTTATTGGCATCAAATACCATTAATTTTCGTTCATTGCAATAAATATATTAGTAAAACAATAAAAATGGATAGCGGCAAGACTAAATGCATTTCAATAAATAAAGTTAAACACGAAAACAATGTGAAGACAATACACTGCAATCGGCCTGCGAACTGATTGTGTATTGTTTATAAAAATTATATGATGAAGCAGGAAAATTCATGGAACATTATCGCGTACTCGAGAATAACAACCGACTGATTGACTCCACATTAAGGTTAATTTTATACGATTACGTTGGAAATGTTTTCATTTTCAATGTAACAGCTTTAAACGACTTTTATTTAATGAAAATATAACAAAAGGAAATGATTTTTGTCGAATGTAATGCTTCACAATCAACCTTTTAAAGCATGGGTTGTTCTTATAATAAATGTCAGTTGTTAATAAACTTCTGACATCGTAATATTATGTTTATATCGATGGAATGTCTCTGAAGTTTCGCTATTGACAGAGAAAAATGTTTTACCCTTTGTAAGTTAAAATAACACACGCGAATAATATAAATAGTTGACTGAGAAATCTATAAGATTTTGTGTATACATATCGATATTGTCAGTGATTTGCCACGCGGGCGCCATGATAAATGCCCTACCGACATTGAAAATACAATGCTTTCTCGTTCTGTTACATTGTGTAAATATTGCAGCATAACTTTGTGTTTGTAGAAACATTCCTATATTCGCACAAACTTGCCTTTCTCGGCTTTGCAAATAGTTTATTCACAATTTTAGTACTCTAAAAATGCATTTTAAAATTTAAAGCTTTTCTGCGTAACACTAAATTTATTCTTATAAATCAAATATATTTGAAGAGGACACGTAATAAAAATAATAGATGTGCAACGTTAATGCGCATTTTTCCCGTCCCTTGACGTATGTCTGGATGTCCCTGAATAAACTGTTTTAATTTCCCCCGAGCCGAGTGGGGCTGGCTCAGCTGAGCCGGCAATTTGCTGGGCCGCGTCTCATTGAGAAGTTCGTTGTCTTCCGACAATATTCCTCCATCTCCTTCGAATATAGTGCTCATCTTTACAATTTGAATAACTGCTTTGGATTGGACGTTTTAAGAATATATTTATGGCAGACTCTTTTTTACAAATTTGAATTTTTGGCATTAAAAGCACTGCATTGTGTTTAAAATGTTTACTGCAATCAAGATCTTAAGATGCAATTTATTCGCAGTGCTTAAAATTAAACACATTATATTTGCGTAGTGCTTGGGGAGTGAATATGTACCTAACTAAATTTCAAGACAGGTAAGCCGTCAATTTCCGTTCTGTTTACCGAACATTATCCTGCAATAACTTCGCTACTAGTACAAGCAGGCAAACTTCCATACATACTGGCGTAATTCACACAAGAAATCCTCGCTTGAACCGTTCCCCTGAGTGCTCTCTAAAGACTTGCTTCGAAAAACTTGCAAACGCTTCGTTACTTGCACAATTTACGACGGTAGTTAGGCCAACGCAGCTAGTCTATGGCCGCGAACAGGTAACGTCCGATGTAATACACACCACCCCTCACCTACTTGCATAAACAAGGGCACAGAGGGGTGTCACAAAGAAAATGAGTGGAACTATTTTAAGCAGCAAGTTTGTAAGAGCAATATACAAGCAAGTTGAAGACGCGATGCGAATGCTTGATGAACTTTAATTACCGCCACGAGACCACCGTGCAGGCAATTGCTTGCTTGATGTATTAGCATAATCATTTTGTAGCCATCCTATGGTTAATTGATGTGAAATTGGTTATACTATCCAACGCTACCTAAATTACGTCGCAGTAATTATATCACAACATTATAGCGCCAATATGATTCCTATTAATTATATTGTATATTATCTATTTTTAAAATGATTAGCTGAATTGGGATTTAATTGTGCGATAGCGAAAACGTAACAGAATATTAAAATTCGGCCGGTCCAAGTAATAAAATATAAAAATCAGTTCAAAGTCATGGGAAAAGCTTGTCCGCTGCCAAAAAATTAAGGCCAAAGAAAAATGTTAAAGCCAAGGTAGTTCTGTACAGCAACCCTTCCTTTAGTAAGATTTATGGGTTATTATCCCCGCAGTATCGGGCTGTGAAAATCTGTGTTATAATTTACGAGACACAATTTTATGTTTTTAAACGCCTCCGGGAATATTTCTTGAATTACTGTAATTAGACCCAAATCAAATAAAATACTCTGCATTATAGAGAGTAAAATGGAGCAGAGGTGTGCTACACGAAATTATAAATAAACCCGATGGATCCGCGAGAGATTTTGAAAGCCCGATGATGGATAGAGTGAACACTGAGCCGTCGCTGGAAAAATGATGGGCATCTCATTGTTCACGGAAAGTATTTTAAATTCAAATCAGACGGGACGGAGTTTAGGACTTTACCTTGAGAATATTACACGGATATCTACTTACAGCGCCGAAGGTAGGATAATGTCTATACCGCCTCATTACATTACAAAATGAATCTCCGACAAACATAAAACTCAACGTGGAGCTTAAAAACGCAATTTCACTTTTGACGTATATTTTGTATCGTAAGAAAATGAGCAAAAGGAATATTTATGCCGAGTTAATTTATTTGACAAAGAAAAACAGCTTTATTTAGCAATCGTACACAATGTTGAGAGGAATGAAAATATTTTCGTATTTGCCATCATATCGTACAAATATTTTGGAGCAATCGAGAAGATTCGTGTTTATTACATTTCTATATACCGAAAATACAAGCTGTTATGTACCAATGTCGAAATAGTAAATAAAAAAGATAAAATATGTGTGTGTAAATGTGTGTGTGTGTCGTATTTTTGTAGAAAAATACATAGCTCCAGCTACATACATACCCAGCATACAGCTGTACATAGCTACATACATAGCCAGCTACAGACATTTCCAGAGCCTTAAAGCAACTTTTAATTCATGTAATTTCCGCTAACCGACACAACATTAATTATAACACGCCCGTCCACATGACCTGGAGGACAAAGTAAAAAACAAACCATAAATATATGTAAAAACTGTAGTGTTTTATGAACAACACAAAGTAATGAAAGCAATGAACAGTGGCGAGCATATCGCGCCAGCAAGATATGGATATGGCGGAGTCTATCTAGCGCGGAGGGCGGGAAATTGTCACCTGCCACCTGGACCAACTATCCAATATCAACATGGAATTTATGGAATTCCAACGGCAGACAACATTGCAATTCTCCCTGTTTTATGTACGTTGAAATTGGATAAACTGTAGTCATGGTATATGGGTGTTCATTAAAAAGTTTGAACGCTATTCTTTATACGCCTGTTGGGTTAAAGCAATAAATAGGATCGTGTGATCTTATGTACACACATATTTACTTATACGTTTAAAGTTTGGCTGTACATACATACATACTTTCGATTTGGCCGCTGATACTCATTGCATTATTTTATATAAGGATTTTTTTAAAGAAAAGAAAACGTACATTCGATCATAATATGTAATTCATCAATCCGGTCTTTGACATCTTTGGTGTGATAACATTGGATCTCATATTTTTGTTAAGGACAATAATATTATATTTTTACGCTCTTCAACGTTTATTGAAGCACAATCTTCAATGATTCCTAAATAATTTATTTTCCCGAATAGCTATTACTAAATAATTAGTTTCAACGTCTGTTTCACGGTTCGCCGACTAGAGTGGATCGATAGAGAAACCCAATATAACTGTTTAGCGGGCCGGCTCACACTGAGCCTCAAATAAATGCACTATCGATCAGTTCGGCTTCACAGCCCTCGTTCAAAGGAAGTAGCTATTTCAGAAATAATAACACGATTGGAAAAGTTATTCAGTTAGAATATTAATGACATCCTTCGTTGGGTTTTATTAGACCGGTTAATGAGTTCTGAAATCCAATTAAAAATCCCTTGCCAATTACAAGTAATAAAGTTGATAGCGTTCATATTGTGTATTGAATGGTGAAATAGATGTTACGTTTTTGCCGTACACGTGGCTAATATCAAGCAGTTGATTTAATGAGACTAGATCAAAGGCGTCGATGTACCTACAAAGGCTTTGGGATCATAGATATATTCGCTTTTACCAAATATATTCGATTTGACTATCCTGTGATATTGTTTTACAGTGGTAAAACTACGCATGCATTGTTAACTTAAAGTACATTGTTACTACAATTGTTGCTCCGTCACTTTCGGTTTCAAATTAAATTCGACTTTTAAATTAATTGGTATAAACTTGAGTTCTTTAAATAGAATCCCACTAAGAATTATTTTATAGCTCGGAACAACGCTTGCAACCGCTCAAAGGCAGAACTTCAACGTAAGTGGAAGGTAGTTAATCGTCGCCGTAAGGAGAGAATTTTCTCTCCGGGGGCGTTTACATGAAACTGTCAACCGAGGCTAAAATGAATTGTTAGTCGTGAAGGAGCCCCGCGTGATGTAACCTCGTTACCCGTGTCACACCTATCCTCGGCAATAAATGTGAGTGCCACACGAAACTGAGACCTACTTTGTGCAATACTTTTTTAAATGACAAAGGCATTGGGGTCTTCTTCCGTAGGGCTTAATGTCAGGCTGTAAAAAGATATGCGCCGAAGTATTATTTATTTGCTTTATTTATAAATTGTTGTTCAATATTTTTTTCTTAATATTTTTTATTTGCAATATATAGTCATCGTCGCAGTGGAAAAGACGAAAGAAGCTAACAATAAAATTAAATAATTTGCATTGCATCTCTTCGTTATCCGCCTGTTTACTTACTTCCTACTTCAAATTGTGCTTTCCTTGTGCCGGCGTGATTTTGCAGCAATTTAATTAAAATATTAATTAGCAACACATTTTAATTCTATTTTAGGCACTTATATAAATATTTAATTGTTAGATTTTGTTAACGTTCAATTAATAATACAAAGCATGAAATTATCTTTCCCGCAGATATATATATTTAAAGCGGAAGACTCATCAACACCGATTAACTGATACTTTCATTTTGCTATAAAACTGAATGGGGACGACCATAAAAATAATTAAAAGATCTACGAAGGATAAAGGACATTAACACAAAGCCCGAGAACTGTTAAAACACAATAATTCACGGGATTATTCTTGGAACGTCAATTCAAAAGTAAATGACTGAAATATGTTGTTAATATATACCGGGTATATCAAGACTGCGACCGAAAACGAAGCCAGGTGATAGTTTTAGTGGTTCCAAACACGACGCAAATAAAAATTTCGCCAAAACAGTGACAGATTTTTTTTTAGAATTTTTTAAAAATCATAGTGTTTGGGTGGTAAATACCTAGTTTTTGCGAAAATACTAATTTAAACCCTTACGTACCACTGCGTGTTTAAAAATGAAGAGGTGTACATCTTTATCTTAAGAAAATTATGTATTTATCACCCAAATAAGACGATAAAAAAAAATACAAAAAAAAAAGTTGTCGACTTTTTTTGCGAAATTTTTACTTGCATTGTGTCTGAAGTCACTAATACTACCACCTGGCTTCGTTTTCGGTCGCGGTCTTGATATGCCCTGTATGTTTCTCACACAAATAACTTGAAAGAAATAGGGCAGAAAGAATATTAGTCTTATTTGGAACAGAAATAAACCAGCAACACAAAACCACAGTGACAAAAGAAAAAAAAATGGAACTTAAAAATAAAATGTCAACGTCTTCATTGTGACGAGTGACTATCTCAACTTGTTGTGTTGTGGCGCGAATCACAGCGCTAGTTTCAGTACCTAGACTTTAAAGGAAGATTTTACCTTTTTTTTTGTAATAATCGAGAAATAAATCAATCAGCTCATATACTTACCACTGGAACAGAGTTTTCGGTATCATCTATAGTCAGACTACAGTATAAAACATCCGCCATACATAGAATAACTTTACATACCTTTGAAACTCTTGTCGAAATTCAGCTTTGCAGGCTTTTTACGATGTTTTCATTTTAAAAGAGAGCTATATTCAACCAAGAATATACAAAGCTTCAATACGAACAGAGAACTAAGAAATACGATAAATTGGACGAGATCCAATCGTTTTAATAGATTCGCGGGAGTTTAATAGTTAATCTCGGGCAGCAGATAAGACGGGAAGCACGGAAGGGCAGTATCGCGACGCAGCAAGCTATTTTCCGCTACACTGGCTCGCGGTCGGGCATGATCCAGCCTTTTGATGTAAAATGACACCTCACGCTTTTGTTTCGCTTGGCGTCATGTTAAATCAAATACGTGGCTGAGTTTACAAGTGGAAGTTTGTGTCGCCTTTGATACACTCAGTGTGGGCCGAATTCCGGTGACTTATAGTAGTATAGGAGCTAGCAACGTTTTCGAGAAAGAATTTTAGGTCAGCTGATTTTGTGATATGTTGTCTTACTTGCACTTTCGGTTAGAATCTGGGCTATCTGGCTGGCGGTAGCGGTTGCGTTCTTTAGTGCGCATCCTACCTGTCCAGGTAATAATCCTGGATTTTAAAAACATTTTAGAAGGCGTAATTTTTAATTTTTTGTTTTTAAATAAGTCTACCTGACATACTTTTTTTATTGCCAGACATTTTTGACAATGCTAACTATGTGCCATACGCGATTTATTTATATTTTTTATAAAAATTTCAAAGTATTTTATAATGTCTGTAATTTTAATATTATGTTATTTAAAGATAAGAAAAACTTAAAATAAATTTGCCAGACATTAATTCGATTGTTAAGTCTTGAATTAAAATGAAAAAGTCATGAAAAGTATTGCAGTATAATGCTAGTAGTCCGACAGAGACAGCTGAAGGTGCGAGAGAGATAGACAACGACAGTGGCGCAATGATTATAGAATATAGAGGATAGAGCATAAGGTCACGTGACACGGGTCCCTTTGGTATACTGACATGGCGGCGGCTCCGCCCCTAAAAATAGTGATACGCTAGTACCGAATTTTCTATCGACATCGATGCATCAATAGTGGCATAAATACGACTGACAAACTTTGAATGTACCTAAATATCAGTGTATGAACTTGTATAACTTTTTTAATTTTCGCTTTACATGTAAATTGAGTATAAACAGGGGATTTTAGGATTAAACAGTAAAGTCATTAAAAATTAAATCCGATAAAAATAGTTCGATGTTTTGATATTTTATTCATACTATGATTTATTTCATGGTAAGTTTTACCTGATGATTGGATTGGATTTGTGTCAAATAATACACACGTGAGATAAAATACAACTTTATTAATATTTGTAATTTGCTTGCTACTTCGTTTGCGTGTATAAGACAGCCTCCGCGGCGCAGTAGGTTAGACGCCGGCTGTGAAACGAGAGGCTGCGGGTTCAATCCTCGCACGGGGACAAATATTGATGAGGCCGAAAATTCTCTCGTAGCTTCTGATACCCACGACACAAGACTTAATTGATCTTAATGTGGGGTTAGGACCATGTATGTGACTGTTGGGTGTATTTATTTATTTATTTATAAAATAATGTGGACGTAAAATAAAACTACATGAAATCGCAACAACTATTTTATTGTTACCTCTTCTTAAATTTCTTACAAACAGCAACGTGCAACATAAACGTAAAATAATGCACCCAACAAGCTAAGGTCGTGTACGCTGTCGTCACATTGTGTTGCAACCTTTAGCGTCGCGTATCGAAATGATTAACGGCAAATTTAAAATATCACTTTTTAATTATTAATTTTACCAATTTAGAGATTATTAAAATTAAAAAAGTCCATAAGGTCTACATCAATAAAGATTACAAAAAAAAAACATTTTTACTTATTTTGGAGCCTCGTGCATATTTCCTATTGCCCAATTTGATAATTGTAACTGTAAAAGCGACGATTGTTTTGTTATTTTTTTTTGGATCGTCGTATAAGGGTGGTAAATACACAGTTTTTCCTAAAATAATAAATTGACTGCCAAATTTCCGTGACAGTTCGTAACAATATTCAAGGTAGTTTCAAGTTATACCTATTTCTTTAGTGACGTTTGGAAATTTAAGAGAATAAATTTGTGCGATGTGCGCGCACACCGACATCGAAAAAACGACATCATGAAGTTTAAAGTACCAGGAAAGCATGAAGTTAGCGTATATATTTTGTCCAAAAGAGGTAACTTCTTCCATTAATTTTTACGAAAATTACACAACACCATACACACATGTATTTTGTTTTATATCCCTAAAAATATACTAATACTTTACAATTATCGTAACTATTTTAGCCTCCACCATAATTTAAATATATGACCAATTATTTATTATTATTTTTTATTATATGCACAATGAAAAGTCATTTACTGTCGTAATGGTTCTCTGTATCATTCTCGACTTATTCTGCAACTGACTCTCTCGGACTACTAGCATTATACTGCAATACTTTTCATGACTTTTTCATTTTAATTCAAGACTTAACAATCGAATTAATGTCTGGCAAATTTATTTTAAGTTTTTCTTATCTTTAAATAACATAATATTAAAATTACAGACATTATAAAATACTTTGAAATTTTTATAAAAAAAATAAATAAATCGCGTATGGCACATAGTTAGCATTGTCAAAAATGTCTGGCAATAAAAAAAGTATGTCAGGTAGACTTATTTAAAAACAAAAAAATAAAAATTACGCCTTCTAAAATGTTTTTAAAATCCAGGATTATTACCTGGACAGGTAGGATGCGCACTAAACAACGCAACCGCTACCGCCAGCCAGATAGCCCAAACTCTAACCGAAAGTGCAAGAAGGACGACATATCACAAAATCAGCTGACCTAAAATTCTTACTTTCCAAACGTTGCTAGCTCCCGTACCATAGTTATTCAGCGACTAAACGGCAGCTACGAACATTTGTTTATTTGTTATTGTAGTAGTCCAAATATTTGAGTTTGTTTTGTACGTTAATATTTATCATTATATCTAAAACGACGTGACCTAAAAATGGGAAGTTTTGTTGATTTATTTCACGTCTAATTATATGTGTAATTGCTTAACAGCTTCAAAAATCGTGTATTTACTATATAATGTGTGTTATTTTGTGACCTTTTATAAAAAAAATGTGTGTGTGTATTAGTGTACACACGTAAGAAGTGAAACTTCTTTATGACATCATTTTTCGAAAAATGATCTACTATTTACAAATTTACAGAATTGGTAAAATAAAGCTAAATTAAATAAAGTTTAAGTTTAGGAGGGGGGAAATTTTTGAGGGAATTTGGGATTTCTATCGGGGCCAATTTGTAGCCCTCACCGAGACGGTTCCGAGGATACCAAGCTCGGTGGGTCCACGACGGTTTATTGGCCGAGATAGGTTTAGGGGGGGTGAGGTAAAAATTTTAGGTGGGGGTAGGGGCGGGGGGGGGGGTTAGGTTTCGTGGGGAGGCTATTGGGCACCTTAAAATATTTTTGGGTGGGGAAAGTTGTGGAGGGGGAATTCGGGAATTCTGTTGGGGCAGGATTGTAGCCCTCACCGAGCCGGTTCCAATGAACCCAAGGTCGGTGGGTCTACGATGGATAATGCCGGAGATATGAGTAGGGGGGGTGAGGTAAAAATTTTAGGGTGGGGGTAAGCGGGGGGGGGGAGGTTTCGTGGGGAAGCTATTGGGCACTGTTTTGGATTTAGGGTGGGGGAAGGCCAGAGGGGGGGTAAGGATCAAATTACAAAAAAGTGGGTGGGACTTAAAATTTTGGGTGGGGCTTGGAAACGGTTGGAGGTGTGGCTTACTGAAGTGGGTACAGAATGTGTTCTAATGGTATACACTGTATTATGTCCAAATGTGGGATGATACACTAGTGTGGGATTCGTACTAAATACAGTTACAATACACAGGATTACTACTAAGTATTACTAATTTACTAAATAAATAAAGATGGCGCGTAACGCAAAAATCGCGTAACGCAAAAATGTGACTTAGAAATAAAGATGGCGCGTAACGCAAAAATTTTTCCAACCCCGATAAAGAAGTTTCACTTCAATAAGTAATATTCAAATGTATATTCAATCTCTCATTTATTTTTTGATTTGGATATCTTATTTTATTGAAAATTATATAGACCAGGTCTACGAAAGTTTTTGTCGGAAAACAGTAAAAAGAATGAAAATACCGAACAAAACAGCCCGTAACAAGTCAAGAGCTAGTAACAAACGATGCGCTTGTAACAATAAACATTAGATATCGCAAATGCTAACAGAATCACAACTGTTTATTTATTTAGGTCTCCAGAAATTGTAGCGATTGTGTACCTGAGATCCGGCGGGTGGCGATAGGGCGGGTCGCCCTTAACAAACTTAACGAACCCTCGATACGCAATCTCAATGGATATCACACTTGGCAATGTGTGAAGACGTAGTGATCGGTATCGTGTTGATTTGTTGATTGCGTGTTAAATTCAATGTCAGAGGTTGAACGGAGTAATTACACACAACTGAATCAACTAACTTTTATTGGTATCAAATAATGTGCTTTATATCTAACTGCAATTACTAAAAATTTATTAAAATAGTGCGAGTATCTCTTTTTTAATTTAACACACATTATTTTATTATACTATTAACTTTTATTTGTGTAACTTACAATTTGATCAATAATGGGGGAATATTTACAAACCTTAACCTAGAAACTTACCACCAAACATACTTTTAAAAATTTTACGAGTAGTAGTGCCTAAACACACAGTCTAGTAATTGACGAAACAATGATCACTGAAACAAAAAATATGATTTCCACTAAAACAAAAACAAAACACGTCCTTGACACACTAAAATAGTTTTTAAACAACCCCACACAAATAAGATTTTATTGTCCACAAAATCATAGTGACCATTGGCCCTCCGAGCCGGTAGTCATTTAAGTAAAGCAATAAAGAGTGTTATGGCTCGGCCGGCGCCGGGACCGCTCACGTAATCAAATAAACCAGTACAACCTATGAATTTATGGCCGCAAATAGAATAGGTACACGTGTGAATCGAGGTTTATAATATTTTTACACATTGGAAAGTAAAACTAGTTTTTACTTTGCAAATAAGGAATGTTCGCACTGAAAATTTGGAAAACCTAGGTAGATTTTTATCTGTGTACTATTTTAACAAAGTTTTAAGGAATAGAGATGTCTAAGACTAACAAGAACCCAAAGCTTCTTTTTGACATTTACAACAAAATCCAAGTTTAATTAATTTAAAAAATTGCAAATACATAATTGGTATTTATTCGATTGTTTTTCATTAGCAGACAACCAAAGAAGTCAGATTCTGATCGCCTGATGGTGAGACATATTCACGGTCTATGGCCAATCATGATATAAAAGAGGTCATTTATGTAGTTGAAGCTTCAGCAATTCTACTCACCTCTCAAACCCAACACCAAAGCGTTTACTACCCTTGAAAGTGTACAATGTTGCCAAAAGAGGCTATGAGACGGATTAACCTTTCCAAAAGAACTAAGTAAATGACTACAATAAAGCCAATTTGTTTATGATTAAACTTCCTTTACGATTATTTGTTTGACGCAGACAACACGACGACCGAAGTTAGTGCAATAAATATTCCTTTATTCTTACGTCGGCTGCCTTCAAGACACTCTCGTTAGTGACTGGAACGCCTGTACACATTTCAATAATTTAATATGCGTTAAACATAATTAAAAATTGACAATCTTTCAAATATAACACTAACATTTGTACTAAACTTACTGTACTAATTGCCAATACAAATTGTATCAGCTCATATACGTCCCACTGCTGGGCACGGGCCTACTCTACAGTCGAGAGAATCGATTGAGAGTAGTTAGGCCATATAGTCCACCACGCTGGCTTAATGCGGGCTGGCGGACTTACATACAGTAGAAATTCTTTTTCAAATCGCTACGGTATGCAGGTTTCCTAACGATGTTTTCCTTCACCGTTATAGCGCGTGGTGATTGACTATCAATACACCCTTAACTCCGAAAAGTCAGAGGTGTGCCCTAGGATTTGAACCCGCGACCACCGTGAATATGTAGGCAGCCTCGTCTGGTCCGTTACCAACAGGCCACCACGCACTTATGAATAACAATTAATACAAACTCGATTAAAATTGAATATATTGATAGAATGTGTCAAGGTGCTAAATCAAAAATCCCCGGAAAAACTGTGTTGAAGAAAACAATGAACGGTATACACATTAATTTGAATAATCTATCAATCACTAATAATCTAGCATAGCTATTTAGGAATAAAGTACCTAAGTTATCACGCATCCTAACATTTCCAAAAGTAAAAATTTAGACAAGTTGATGCAGAAATAATTTACTTACGTATATCAAGAAATCCGCTCGTGTCGTAACTGCTATCTTTCCTTGAAGCTTGTATTGCATCTCGTAATGCGTCAACTACGACGTGTCCCATGCAAATAGGAGGCTCGCCGGCAGCTTTACATAAGTAACAACAGATAGTTAGAATAAATTAAATATATAAATGTATAATGGTTTCTTAGATTTACGCGAATGTTTCACATTGGAATAAAACTAATTTTACGGATTTTATCGTGGATTGGTTAAATTATTACATTTTTTAACTTCCCCCGAAGTTTCGATTGCTTTACAACTTTCGTGGTCACAAAAAATATTCGCGATAAAATCCGTAAAATTAGTTTTATTACAATATATAAATGTCAATTTATGGATCCATCATCTATACCTTTTGATCCTAAAATTCCAACTGGATTGACGGTTCTTCGTCGTAAATATACTCGAAAATCATTGGGGATGTCCAACGCCCCTATAATTTTATAATTCCACGTACGGTCTGACAATATTTCTCCTGTATGTTCATCGTATACAGTATCTTCCAATATCCATACAGACAATGCCTGTACAAATGCTCCCTCCACCTGCATAAAATATTTATTTTCTAAAATAGTCAGAAAAAATAATGTAATAATATAAAATATATGACTTTTATAATACCTGTCCTAAATCCAACGCTGGGTTTATACTACGACCAGCATCTTCCAATATATCAGCGCGGACAATCCATTTTCTACCAGTCAGGACATCTATCTCTACTTCAATAACAGACACGCCAAAGATTGAATAGTTAATCATACGAGGATCGTACTCGCTTGTTTGATAATTAGCTTGAAGTAATATGCCTCGAAGATCAGCTTCATATACCACTTCTTCCCAAGTAGCTGTCGGCATAGCCGCGCGTACAGGCGCTAAGCGTGCATTAATTTGATCGCACGATCTAATTACAGCATACGCACAACATTCTGTAGTGATACTTGATGCCGTGGCAAAATTATTAGGCGTTGCAAAATTCAAACTCGGTAACACAGCTACTTTGTCCACAGGTATTTTAAATTCATTAGCTGCTACTTGAGCGATTCTAGTGAAAATTCCCTGACCTATCTCAATTCCTCCGATATTAATAACGACACTACCATCTCCATGGTACACAGAGACCAGTGCGCCATAATTGCCAAGATACTGTGTCGGGAATGCCATATTGGTTAACTTTATAGCTCTTTTCTTCCATCGATTTTTACTGTTAAAGTCTTTAATTTTTTCATCCCTTGTTTTGTAGTCCACTCTTTCCATGAACATGGGAACTAAAACTGGCAAATCATTATCTTCTCGCCGATAATTTGCCACACGGACCGATATTGGATCTTTATTTATTTCAGCGGCTATATGTTCCATAACGTGTTCAATTGCTGCGATACCTTCAAAACCACCTATTGGAAAAAAGAGTTTAAAAAATACTAGGAATAATTTAAAAAATCGTTTTGCCAATATTAAAACATCATTACCTGGAGCTCTCATGAATGCATTTGTTGGAGCATCAGTTAAAACTCCAAAAGAATCCACTTTCCACCGAGTGGAGTCGTAGCAGTTTCTTAAAGAATCGGTGGCATAGGTATTCTCATTTTCATTAGAAGAATATCCATCATTAACATAGAACACGCCATCCATGTACTGAATTTCGCCTCTTTCATCTACTTCAACCTTTATGTGAAAATTATGAACATAAAGTATAAAAAGTATTTATGGAAATAACTGGTGAAAAAATATAAAAGTATGACCTACCCTATAATCGTATCTACTATTTGGCCGCTTTCCCGTAGCTCGCATTATATCCCTTAAGTGCATAGACATACGGCATGGTTTATTAAGTTTCTTCGCCACCAACGCTGTAGCGCATGAAGTAAAGCTATGCCTTGCGATTTTCGAACCAAAACCGCCACCACATCTTCTTGTCTTAATTATAACGCTAAAATGCAAGAAATTTATTCTAAAACACCTACTTCCATTTTCTACCATATTACTCGTATTCATATTACAAGTATAAAAGAAGAACTTACGAATGTTCAGGGATTTTTAGTAACTGTGCGACGGATGCCTGAGTAAGATCCATAAATTGTGTAGAAGTTGTAATTTCTAATCCCTCGTCCACTGGTCTGGTTACCGAAGTATGTAATTCCATCATGTGGTGATATTGCCGAGGGCTTATAAATTGTCCTTTTATAATCTTGAACACATTGGCACCCCTACTAATTGGCGTTATACCTGGATATGGAACTAATCTGTTTTCTTCTTTCGGTGCACGTAAAGCATCTTCTATTGTGAAAATAGCAGGCTTCTTAGGTACATTTTTATAATTCACTTTAACCAAATAAGTGGCTTGATCTGCTAGCCTTTGTGTGTCTGCTACAACAATAGCCACAGGCTGGTTGTAAAAACGAATTTTATCACTCGCCAAAAACTCTTCATTTTCGAAAAATAATCGAAAGTCTCCGCGAACTATGCTATTAACTCCTGGTATATCTGCTGAAGTAAGAACTGCAATAACTCCTTTAAGTTTCTAGAAATAAACAATTGCTATAGAAAAGAGAAACAAAGCAAATACGTAAAATATGGACGATCTATTTTTTACTTACTAAAGCTTCAGAACCATCAACAGACTCGATTTCGCCTTTTGTTACAGTGGAAAGTACGAGGGCGGCAAAAACTTCGTCGTGAATTCTTGGCATGTCATCACTATATTCAGCTTCTCCAGCACATTGTATCATTCCTTCTCGTTTCAACAATGGTTGTGTTATAGGATAATCTTTTGTATCTGTATCATATTCTTGATAACTCCGACTTACTGGGGGCCTGTCCTCCGTGGGAGTTGTAGCCCCCGAGGCATAAATGGGATTTAAAACTTCACTGGGGCACAATTTAATCATACACTGAAAAAGATATGGCCGTTTCATAGTAAAATATAGTACTAACAGTTTAAATACAACAATCTTACTGACATACAAACCTTATAAAAAAGACTCAATGCCAATTTATTTCTAAAAAACGGTGAAGGGTCCGGTGGATGAACATCAGGATGAATTTCGGAATCTAAACAACTCAATGCATTTTGTAATACTTCATTTGTGAATATAAATCGGCCCGTCAAGTATTTTTCTGTTTTATAAGCATGAGTAAATGAAGGATGAACTCCTCCATACACTATAGACGCCTCTTCAACGTAATGCGTTTGAACATTAAATTTAAATAAAAATGCTGCATTGATTTCAGCGTGAGCATTTTGTTCTCTTGGCGTTATCTGAAATTAACTTACTATATTTATCTTCTAATGAAAAAAAAACATATTTATATTTCAAAGCAAGATTATGTTATAGTACCTTATACGTCACCAATTCATAATTTCGTGACAAAGGTGGTAACTTTATATTCCTTATCACTTTGCCTTGTATATCAGTCGCCAAAAATGCTTTAAGTGTCAATTCTGTTTCATGTAAATGACGATCAACTGTAAATTATTGATTAATTTATTATTATTCAACATTGAAAAAATCCGTACCTATTATAAATTTTGCATACGTTGATTATAATTACCTAGAGTTAAAGTAGCTCCAACACAGTCAAACAAGAGAAAGATATCCGATTGGAAATCAGGATGTCTGTTTTTTAAAGCCAAATTACCCGCCAAAGTACCGACCTGAAATAATACACTGTAATAGTAATAATTTCCAACAAATCTTCGCTTCCATTACTTTTTAATGTTATTATAGGTAGTGATCTTGTCAGTGTTTAGTAAGGCATCAGATGGTTTGATTTAATTATTTCGAATATTAGCATTCAAATTTCACTGTTACCCTCTCAAATAAAGTTGTAAGTAGGTATAGCATACGATATTTATCATTATAACGTATTTATAACCAAGTCACAAAGTAACCGATTGTAAACGACATTTTATATGTTTTTGAGGCAGGATATACATATACCTAAAATAAAGTTTTGTTGCAAAAATCCGTCTACTCGGAAATATATTCGTATGTAGTAAAGAATATTTTATTTTGCTTAATATTTATTTCGTGAACTTACGTTTCTGACCGGTATGTGAGCGACCCGCTCCATATGTTTATGCAGAATCTTCAAATACCAAAAGTATTCGTTTGTCTTAGATAAATCATAAAACAAATTCATTGTATCCGTCAATGTAATGTTACCTCCGAGGACAAGATTGACGTCTAAATAATGAGTCGAGAGCTCAGGAATGTTAGCAACATCAATTAATATTTTAGGAAAAAACTTTATTGGACGAGCGCCTGAAACAATTTTATCGTTTGTATCACAACAAGAAAGCAAAGTAATTAGAAACTAGATACAACATACCTCTGCCAGTATTACCAGACACGAGCATGTAAGAATCGTAACCATTCTCATCCAATGTTGAAAATATGGTTTCAATATCATTGACTGCGTACCATAGCCTTCCGTCTGATAAATGAATCTTCTTTGGTAGCATAGGACCACTTGATTTACTCATATTTACTAAGCACCACTCCTGATGGTCACTCTCACAGGAAATACTACATCTCTTGCCCGACCGTGGACAAGTTTGTTCGTCAATATCTTCTATATCTTTTATTTTGTTCAAAACATCTTTGTCAGCATTAATTGCGAATGATTTAAACGCTTCCAGTATTGGCCGATACCCAGTACACCTGCATAAATTGCTACCGAAAGATCTCTCGATTTCTTCCTCTGTTAAATGACCTTTATCTTTGATGAGACTGAAATTTGAATTTACTCCAACTTTATCATGTAGATAACGTTTGTTGACGATTCAAATTCGTACTTATGTGACTATGTCTATGAATTCAATTTTTTTAATACTTTTGTTGTCATACCTGTACATGCTCATTACGAATCCAGGACTGCAATATCCACACTGGGACCCGAAGTAATGATGAAGGCGCTTTTGGATAACATTATAACCTTTTTTTCTATTGCCTATACCTTCCACTGTTGTTATATGCCAACCGTCGCAGGACATTATTAAGACAAGGCACTGTAAAAATACATGCACTTAATTCGAAGACCGTGGAACGCTCATTATAATTATACATATTATCCACCAGAAGATGTCCGCTGCAAGACATAGGCCTTCTCCCAAGATTTAGAGTGACCTGTTAAATCAGTGCATCTAAAGACGACCCCTAAGTAAGCGGCACCTACTAAATAATCTTTCAATTCTACGTATAGTTATTTCTGTAATCTATGTGCGCCCTCAGTCTCATTACCTTGCTATGGCATTAAAGCTATATCAATATTCGTACTTCTACGAATTTGCTAATTTATAGTCCGATTTAATAAAAATACATGAAGCATAGCTCAAACCCTGAGTGACCTTGAAATGTATATAATGTGGGTTTTTTTTTATCATGTGACTTAAAACTCACAGAATTAACAGAGAACGTAACGACTTCATGTGAATTCGAGCGCACTGCGCGTACGTTGACGATGCAGGTGCCACATCCTCCCTCAAGACACATGTACTTAGTGCCACGTTGCTCCGCATGTCGCCGTATGAACTCATTCAAAGACGTATCCACTGGAAACTCACCGCCCGCTGAAAAATCAACAAATATTCGAAAAGCTGGAAATATGGCTCTTATAGTCTATAAAATATTGTCTTCGATTTGTTATTTCGTTTAATTTCTAGTAAGGCCAATTTATCTCTCAATATTTAATAGTTTACAGAAATTCAAATTTAATGGCTCACTTTAACCAAAGCAAATTTATAATTTTACATATTATAATAATTTCTTGCGATAAATGTAGGTACAGCTAGCTGTATTAGCTATGGTAACTATAGCAATTACCGGCCCAAAAGATTTCTATTAAATCTTTTAAAAATTAAAATAAATACAGAGAATGTAGTATGTACTCCTGCAAATTGGAATTCCATTCACTAACTAACACTAACATATTTCACACGATCTTTCACTGCTTATTAGGAGTATTAATAAAATCACTGACCACTATAAGGTTTCTCGTTTATGGTGAAATGCACACGATCCATTTTCTATTGGCTATTAAATCACAACCTTCATGTTTGAAACTCTTTAAGAAGTAATTCATCCATTCGCAGACATCCTTTTATAAACAATGTTATTAATTTGTAAAATCGCAACCGGATCGTGTATAATTATCGATGTCTGAAAGGATTCCGAAACATCTATTAAATCGAACAATAATCAATTACATAACATGCTATGTTCGTTCCTACACGCTATTACGATTTCGAATAAATTTAACACAAACTGGCTCAGTTTATTAGAAAATGCGAATCTGGTTCCTAAGGCGATTTTTTAATACCAGCTGGGAAATGGTTATCTCCAACAGTCTACAGAATTATGTTAGCTTACACCAAACCATATGTTTACTAATTAGTCCTGAAACGGGACATATTGGATGGGTCATTACGTGTTTTACATTTTGTCAAAATATTCTCAATAAATAACTCTCTCAAAAAATATTCTCCCAACACTGGTAATACCGTCTATATTTTTAAAGGAACTTTATTTATCGAAAGGTTGTATAACTTGACTCTCATATAAACTAACCCAATGTCTATCTATGTCTATAACCCATATAGTTCTAATAAGTTGGTCTATTTACCTGTACTTGGCCATAACAAAGCCGGTATGCAATATCTACCCTGGGACCCGCAGTAATGGTTAAAGAGCTTTTGAATAATATTGTAACCTTTTTTCCTGTTGCCGATATATTCTACTATTGTTATTTTCCAGACACCGCGCGATATTATTAAGACAAGACACTGCAAAAAATCTTATTTCTTAAAACCATAATAAGAGCACTCCCACTCATAATGACTACAAGGACTTTTCTCCCAAAAATATTTACAGAAATGAACAGGGCACGCAGACATTTTATTTTCTGGAACAAGGTATTTGACTGCCATTACCGAATTAAATACTTTTGATAATATTTAAAAACTCACATAATATAAATTCTAAAAGTGTACACGATGCTTGCAGAAACTTAAAATATCACCTTTATAATCATGTAATATTTGTCCCTTGTTTTTAAATATCGAATAATATTATGGTAATATCTGCACTATAAATCCGTACATTAATGTGAACATAATATGAATCTCTCTCTCGCTACGACACAAAATATGTACATTGGGGCGCTTTTGAATTATAGTATAACTCCACACTGTAACATTCACACACTTTAGTACACCGCTGTTGTCAGAAATTATTTAATTATAATAGGTATTCATTAGTCATAAATATTCACGTCATGGATTATAATTTTGCTTATTTTATAAAATTCATGATTGGTTCTACCTTTCAGGACCGTATATTCAAATTTTATGAATCGATATGTAGACTGTAGAGTGATAAACAGCTGAGTGATGACATGGGTGAATGACCTTATTGTGTACAGCGAGCGTGTGCCGGGTTTTTTTATCTGGCTGATTTTTATAGCGAATTTAAAACGTATAACATAGGTTTTGTCACTGTATAATTTTCCATGGAAAGATACCAACGATATACGCGTAAATGCTAATGCGCGCGTAATTAATTAATGTTATGCACAGACACAGTAACTAGGACCGAGTGATTATCATGAAACCCAAATGTTTGGCAACTCTAATCACACCTGAGCAGCTGAATACATCAAACTAAGAAGATGGTTTGTAGATTACATCAACATATTGATGATATTATGTCATTCATATTTCATTCAAACACCTCATTATGAATCTGACTATGTATACATATTACGTATTGTAGAGCATAGGGTCGGTATACCATTGGGAGATCTTAGCTTATCAACATATAGCCAGGGTCGCCATATACAGCGAACATCTTTTTTACCTACTGCATACAACTCTGTAATGCTGAAACATATAAATAAATTTCATGAAATATTTGATTAAATTCACCCAGCAAGGGTACTTAATGCCTCTTAATATACCTTCAATTAATAGAAATCCATACAGAAAGCCATTAACACTTGGAAAACTCAAATAAATTAAATAAAAAAATATCTCTGAAAGGAGATAATACAATGAGCTTTGCCGAGCTCTTCAAACTAAAACGAAAGTAATGCAAAGGGATAATTCATTTTTAGCTAAGAGTTAATTCTTTTATTGTTCCCCGACCATTCGTACACAGTGATGAAAAGGTAATTAATTAAAACTGGGACAGGGAGCTGACTAAAAGAAAACAATTAAATACGATTTTTCACTTTGGTGTGCAATCCTGTGATTCTGACGGCGGGATTGGATATTAACATGACTATCCACTTTCTTTTCGGACTGGTTTAGCGAAATGACTGCGTCGAATGAGTGCCTATTCACTGAGGATTATGGCAGTATTTGGTTTTATTTACAAGTTTGCGACTGGTTATATGCGTGGTGGCTACATACATTTATATTCAACATTATTAACCACTAGAGATATTAAAACTAGTTTTATATCTGTCCAAACATATACGTATGTAACAAGAATGGGACTAATAATACATCAGGCTCAAATGTATTTGTTATCAAAAACATTACAAGTATGTAGAGTCAAACCACTACAAGATAGTAACTATCTTGTGTCAAAAATCGAGACACCATTAAAATAACAGTTCACAAATTCAGCCGGCCAGTTCCATAACACTTTGGAGTACAGTGTAAACGTTGAAACCGACTAACACAGAGTGAGAATATTAACAAAGAGATTATCCCGTCCAAAGTTGCTTGTGCACACTCGCGCTAATATCTCAACTACGTGTTTACATTCGGTGATGAGCCCCAGTGTCAGAATAATATGCATCTCACCAGCCTTACTATCACTGCCAACTTCTGATAACTAACTTTAAATTATAAGGTAAACTTGCTTAGTTGCGCTAACAATGAAATATTGACTATACATTGTAGTGACGGATGACATCGGTTAAAATTTTTGTTATGCGAAAATAAGTCTGTATGAATCATGTATACATGAATTTCATATAATAGTGCCCTTCAAGCTTCTATTTGTTATACAAACAGAAGTCTGATAAAGCAGACATAAAAAGAGTAAAGAAGGGAAATAATAAATACGACAGGTCTTTTTATTAAATAACAATAGTGGCCAACATTTAAAAAAAATCGACTACCTTGGACTTGTCTATAACTTATAAGTATTTTTCTACAACTATCCGAACAAAGGGCTTAAGACGCTATTTTAAGGACGTCGCATAAGGATTTATTTTTTATTTTTATTTATTTTATTTTATCAATCAAAAATTATTGCCAAAAACAATATTTCTGTACTTAATAATATACAATACACTAAATTACGTGAATACTAAATACTACAGATGCTTAAAACAAACTTATTTTAAACTGACATCTCAATCTTAATTATTTATGTAAATTATCGTAGCAAATATTACAGGACTTACACATATACATTTAATAAGCCATACTGCTGAATATTCACAACTCGTGCTAATGATCGTCGAGTACAGTTGCTCTTGATTAGCATCTCCATATCGCACCACTGCATGTGTCTTAATCTCACAGTTCCACGTAGCGGTTCACTTAATATTACCCTATATTCAAGTTACTCTATGTTAAATATGTTTAATATACTTGGAGATATGAAGATATTAGTATAAATCGTTTGACAGCCTCTTTCGTGCAGTTGTTTATGTAGACGACGCGTGTAGAACAAGAGGCCGCGGTTTAGATCTCCGCACCGAAACAAATGGTTGTATCATCATCATCAGCCCGTTGCAGTCCACTGCTGGACATAGGTCTCTCCCAAGGTACGCCACAGAGCCCTGTCTGCTGCTTTACGCATCCAGTCGCTGCCGGCCTTCTTGTGCAAGTCGTCCCGCCATCTGGCCAATGGTTGTATGGCCCACAATAATTAGTTTCGAGTCTGGGTGTTTGTAAACCGAAACGTCTCTCGCAGTTTCTTTACCCGCGTATATATGCCATTCTTAATTATGATTGCAAAGTTAATTGCTATGTAGGCAATTTGTATTCGTGTATTACTTTGTAAACCATTTATTCACAATATTCCGACAACATTTGAAAATAGCCTGCAGATACAAAGAGGCAATTATTGTTCATAACCGCTTTAAAACAATAACAAACAAATTAGGACAAACCTTAGTTACATAAACGATGTTTTATTACTGTGTGATATTGAATTCACTAGTGCGTTATTGATTTAAATATGTATATTCAGTGTGTTGATCAATTATTGGGCATCAAGGATTTAATCTCTTAACGTTTATGTTAAAATCAGCTTTTATCTGCGTTATTCATTTATATATTGTTTGTAAAAGTTGTGTTAGATATAAATAAATAAATAAATACACCCAACAGTCACATACATAGTCCTGACCCCACACTAAGATCGAGTCTTGTGTCGTGGGTATCAGAAACTACGAGAGACTTTTCGGTCTCACAAACACCCAGACCCGAAACAAATACCTGTGGATCACACAAATATTTGTTTCGGTGCGGGGATCGAACCCGCGGCCTCTCGTTTCACAGGCGGCGTCTAACTCATGCTTTAAGTATTGAATTAAATTTTACTTTTAACTTTATTTTTTAATTTGTATTTCAGTCAGTGAGGTTGCCGGAATAATTCTCTTTGTACTCCTTTCCCAAACTCTTTTAAAAAACGCAAGATACTAGCGGCCATCGAGTATTAGGAGTGTTTATACAATACTCGTAGTAAATCGAAACTATAATCTAAAAAGGATTTAATAAAATTTGGCGAAATATAAAACAGTTCATAATAAAACTGTGAAACAATGTTCATACGTGTAGCAACAGCCGCTTCATTTGTAGTGTTTCTAGTGGTTTCTATTAAAGTGATGAAGTTGAAATTGTTGCTCTACAAAGAGAATTAAAAATTTTCCGATATCCAGCAACACGGAATCGCGAGAACTTGACACAAAGTTTTTATCTATGAAACTACTATTTATTACCTGCTGCAAACACTTTCTAGAGATTGCGACTTATAAAATTCTCAATTGTAATATCGTTTAAAATTATATTATAATAATTTCTTTTAACATTATTTAAAATTATAATAAAACCAAAACTCACTCATTCAATGAAAATTCAGTGAGAAAAGAAAAGCAATTCAAAGATATTTAATTAAGTGACTAGAGTGTTTTATTGCATTGAATTTTCATTTAGAAACAATCAATCGTAACCTTTCTTTTTAAATATCTCAAATATACAGGTGCGGATCTTATCGAGATGTAAACCCAAATGCATAGCAAAAGTAAAAAGTACTTTATCTCGTCATGCCCAAACACTCTCGCGAGCCGTTAACTTGGCAAAAAGAATACTTGAAACGGGTCAACCGCGATACCGACGCAAATGTTCAAAAACTTTCGACTCCCGAACAGGGAAAGTCAATTCCAAGTACGGGCGTTTTTCACTACGCTAAGGAGCCATGCCGACCCAACATTGATTTATACTCGATCAACATTATTCATACGCTAAAGTATTCTTACGACTTCAAGAATTCCTTGGAGATTATTCTGAGGATAAATTTAATAATATTTATTAGTCAAGGTTGTAGGAAGACGTTAAAGGCCTTTCTAAAGGTCACAGTAGAAATCCTTAGGAGGAACCAACATTCAGTAATGAAATTCATTGACAATTGACAATCATGACAACGATGATAAACTCAATTCTAATGTTCCCATTGTGAATGTTATTATTGTAAATGACCATACTGTTAAACTCGTAACAAAATAAAAATAATAGTATTATAGCAATATTTGTTAATCCTCATCCGAACGTTTGAATCTAAATATAAATAAAAAATCAGGCAAGGGTGAGCTAGATTTACGCACCAAGGGTTCCGCACCCACATATAACATTTTATAGGAAGTTTAATATTAAATTTCTAATTCCATGAATAGGCGATAGGCTCGCCCCCCTCTCACCGTGGGACGGTACACATAAGGCGAAACTCTGCCTACCCCTTCTGGGAGGAATGGAATTACGTAAATAAACTAACTCTAGTTTATGTATGTGATTCAATAATTGAAACTTCATTACAAACGTGTTTCTTGGAACCATTTTGCTGATGAAAAGAGCTGATCCAATAGCAATAATGTGAAAGGAAATTCTAGTAAATGTAAATCGTGAATACGTTCCGCCATTGCGCCACTATACAAAATGGAGCCTGCGACTAAAACAAAAGACGCGTTTAATAATGATTAATGATGTGCGAGCTATAAACACAACAACGACAGATTTGTTCCAGTGTAGTATGACTTGTGGCAATAATTACCATACAATCCAAAAAGCACCTTTCCATTTCCGATCCGTAATTATGACGGGATCGTTTCTTGTCCTAGACAAAAAAGCGGATGAGTGGCGGTGGGGACATAATATTATGCGCATAGTTGAATGCCGTTCCCTACAATCAGCTAGCTGCTAGTACAAAATCAGTCTGCCAGCTTAATTATGGATGTGAAATGAACACAAATTATGCATAGCATGAACTTTGTCATTTTGCAATTTAAAATTACTTTTATATCTTAGAATTTTCGTGTAGTGTGTACCTTCATCGGTACAAATTTTAATAAAACTTTTATTTGCTTAGGGTGGCATAAGTTTAGTTATTAACAATTTTCGGAGAATTCTCTTACATCAATAAATACTATAAGTCTAAAATGTGTATGTACTATTTTCTTAGAAATCTTAATCTTATTATGCTAAATTCAAATAATATTGGTGATGAGTGATCATTGTTACAAAGATATTAAGATTTGCTTATTGAAAGTTTCCTTAATATTACGCAACTAATTGAAAAAGTTTCCCCATTCGTTGGCTTCGACTAGATGCTACAAAGTTGTGTAAGCAGACTAGCGCATTCTTGCGGTTTCGCCGCCATTAATCGCTTACTATCTTTAATGTAAAGTTATTTCTGCAAATAACGTCTTATCTTAGTCAAATTACAGCTAGAATTCCTCATGAAAATATTTTCTTCAAATTTAAATTCTAATCCAAAGTAATGGTAATAATTTCACTTAAAAATTCTACCTCTAAAAGAAATAATGTTGCAATAAAACCTAGTTTTTATTCAAATCGTAAGATCAAGATCTTCCTCAGAGCTTCCCGAAACAGGTCACCGATCGCTCAAGGCATTCCACAATGTCAGCAACCTGAACTAGTTCAAGAGCACCACAGTGAACTACAGAATTGAGATCGCAGTATCTTTTTATCTAGCTCACCTGATGATACTTGATAGCATATTGAACGCTTCTCAAAATACAATGGTAGGAGAAGGACCAAGGGTGAGAAGAGGGGATATTGGGCCGCTGACAATCTTACTCACGGAACAAAAAACTCGGCTGTCACAACGACAGCAAAGCCTTCGCTTTACGTCGGTTTTCTGTAAGACTCTAGTAGGACGCTGAACAAACCGACAAGATCCTTCAGCAGTCCGAGATAATCAAAAACATAGTTGAAGACAATACTGTCCTTTTAATTTATTTAATCAAACCGGACAATATTAGCAACTTATAATTTTATATAGTAGTCAACTACTTAATAAAAGAAATAAGTGTCTACCAATAATAGAGAAAGAAAGCATCGAGATCAAAGATATTAAGAGTAGCTGCAGAAACCGACAACATTTCATTAATTACGTGCTTCGAGTTTTGTTCGCTTTACTCGAACGGTTAATATCGGTCTTTGGGTAAAACTCTTTGTATCATCCATGTATTATCGTGAGTAGAATTAATCTTTACTATATTAAAAGCGTAGGAACGGTATATAGGTACTTAGTTAATATCTTCACTCTGAACTAATACTATATAGATTTTTCCAGATTGCTTTAATGTCGTGCATAGATTAATTTATAGACTTTTAAAGTCGATCTTACCGGCTTTACCCTGTCTTAAGAACTGGTTTCTATTAATTACGATATTGATTATATCTAAATGCGTAGTTAGAAGTAAACCAATATCAGCTTCCCACAACTGAATTAAAATCACCTCTTTACATCATATACACAGATGCAGGTAGCATCTGTGTATATTTCTTACAATTAAATTCTTTATAAATTCTAAATGCATAAAACATTAAAGAGATTAAATTGCGTCTTGGTTAATAACAGAATGAAACCTGCAATCGCGCTGATGTACAACTCTCGTCACGGTACACAATCCAGTACTTTGTTCTATTGTCTATCTTATAAGAGGAAATACTATTCAGTTTCTACTAACTAATGATTAGTAGAACAAAGACGCTAAACTGGTGTTGAAAAAGCATTCCTTTTTTTCTAATAAATCCTGACAATAGTAGTTAAAATGTAAAATGATCTAGTAATTTTTTACCCCTTTATTTGAACATGGATGAATTTAAAATATTATAAATGGCAGTGCACGTGATTCCCATTGTGATGAATACATAAGCGGCATCAAAAAGATATAACGATAAACTGTAATACGGCTTGGAAGCCGCGGCGCATTCACAGTGGAATCTATGAAATCCCTCGTTCCGCATGTCCCGGCGTGTACGGTTTGAATAATGAATGCTTCACGACCTCGGTATATTGCCCCGTTTTCGTTTTTAATTTTCCATTACTTAAATGAATAAATTATAAGAGAAGCGAGTGAGACGACATATCGCATTCCATTGAGTTATTGAATGAAGTTTCGTTCCGGCTTGCTTGCTGCGCTTTCTTCAAATTATGTATTTCTTCATCTTCAATTTGCAGCGTCTTTAGCGAGTCGAAATAATTTGTTTATTAACATTTATTAATTTAAATATTTATCTTTTGTCGCACACTTTTGAAATAATTACAATAAACAATTACACATTTGAAAACAAAAGTCTAAGGGCCTCGTTCACCACCTTCAAGTAAACCGTTGATTACTTACTTTTTGATTAACGTTATTTGACAAGCAAATGTGCAGAGTATCTTCCGTCGATTTCACAAGTGAAAATAAAGTAAAGTGCTGGTTATGTGAATGACATAAGAAATTGAACGAATCATTCGTTCAATATTGCGTCAAATGGTCCTCGTCCTGCCTCCCGCTAAAGTGTCAACGTGTTTTTTTCATAAAAAATAAAAAAGGAGGTTGAGATTTTAACCCTATTATAACCATTAAGGGCCAATTGCACAAACTAACTTTACCCATAACTTTGACTCTGAAAACGTCAATCCCATACATTAGCAATGTCAAAAAAGTCACAAATGTATGGCGATGGCATTGTTAAAGTCGAAGTTATGGGCAAAGTTAGTTTGTGCAACTGAGCCTGAGTAAATACGCTAATCGGCAGACGATGCAGCCAGTAAGTTACTAATTAATGTAATTATAGGATTAGTATTGCTGGAGCATGGTGAAATCGACACATGATGTTACGGATGACTTTAACTGATGACTAGCCTAATCAACGATTTACTTGAAGATGGTGAACGAGGCCCTAAGTAGCAGTCTTTTCGCGCTACACAAATTATTACCTAGAACTACGCGATGGATATGAGAAAGGAATAAAGGGAGCATATTATGTAAAGTTATATTTAAATAATATTCAATGTAATGCATCATTTAAAAAGAATAGTTACATATGCCTTACACAAGGCCTAGGTAGTGAAATCAATGATCGTTTTGTAACCGATGCCATGACCCAGTTTGAAGGCATACCTAGCTTGAGTCATAAATACCGCCAGCAAAATGCATGAACTGATTCGAAGTGGAATTGAGGAAGAAATACTGGCAATGGCAGACGCAATGGTACAGGTAGAGGCAAGAGCGGAGGTAGCCAAGCGAGCAAGGGTCGTAGCGAAAGATGAAGAACAAAAGGTATTGACTGTGGAAACCCTACATAGATATGCATATATATATATATATATATATATATATATATATATATATATATATATATATATATATATATATTGTATATTGCGGTATCGTACGGAATAAAGTCTTTAAATACCTGATGTGAAAACAATCTGTGATGATTATGTCATTTTAGCAAAGGTCTATTTCTACATAGTATTATTTTCAAGATGTAGTTACAACACTAGGTAGCTCTCTTATGGACCACTTGCTGTCGTTACCGATGTAATATAAGCATTGTTGAACCAATTTTATTGACATCATATAATTGTTGCAATAGAATACAAGTAATTAATTACAATTGATATACATATATGGGCGTGGATGGCCAAATCCGAAACTCTGAGGAATATATATATATAATATTCAGGTTATGAGTAATGCTTCGTTACAAACGTTAAAGAGCATCGCTATTACTATAAAAATCGCCGACAATAGTTTATTGTTTCATAACAGACTGACAGCTGGAAATTACTTATGCCCTCGTTTTATTTAATTGGAACCGGATATAACATAATCATTCATGAATATTATTTCTGTATGCAATTAGCAAACAGCGTAATGCTATGTGTTTACATAATACGTGCATAAGTTCTGAAACATCATCGTAATTACACCTAATATACATAATTGAGTACTAATTGTCCCGATTAGTTTTACATGATGTACAGAGCAATAAATACTGAATCTTGCATATTTTACTGAGACTGCTGACTTTATTTTTGTTGCATCAAGAGATGAGCGAAAAATGGATTTTCTATACTGGCATGACAATGTGGCTGCACTGCATTTTATGGTAGTTGCATAAGATTTTCAAAGTTATGTGGAGTTCACACCACACTAGGCCAACGGATGCTGATCGCTGGATCAGCAGAGGATGTATAAGGATCGATATTTATAACTTTACTATTACATAAGTATGCAGGTATGTGTTATATAATTACACTGACACGTATAATAAATGCAAAAGTTTGCAAGTGAGTGCGTATCTATCTATATCAGCCCATAACGTCCCACTGCAGGTCACGGGCCTACTCTACAATCGAGAGAATCGATTGAGAGTGGTTGGATTTGGATTGGAGTGCGTATGCTTGTAACTTTCTAACACTACATAAGCTATGAAACCCACATAGTCAATTTGTCTAGACGTAAATAACTCCTTTGTTAATTTCAAATACCAGTCTTTACAATATTCAATAGTCAATGGCAATACTACGAGTAGAAATAAGTACCATTACTAAAGAGTATCAGGAATTTTATAGTCTCCGTGATGAGTAATTTTTTGTGTTTTTGACAAAGGATCAGCAAGCAATGGGCGAGTAAAAAAAGCGGTAAATGGAGCCGAAACGTTCTCCAGTACATACAGTATGCATAATGTTGAACGTTATCTTACACAAACACACGATCAAATAAAAGTTGTAGAAATCGTTGCATAATGAACGATGTTTCCGCTGGTCCACCTGAAGCATCGTTAAATAAATTAATATTATAACCATTTCAATTCAAGACATAAAATAGTATCCCCTAAGATATTAGATCCTGTATCGGGGTAGACAACATCTATTTGTCGCTGCGGAATATACTCTACTGCAACACAGGGTCAGAGGATAAGTGTTCTGTGCACGGTCGCATCGTCTGGTGCATAATTTATATGGCACAAGAACGTCCGTAGCATACGCCATACTACACTTCAAAATTCAGTCCTCTAAATTATTTGAAGCGCCTACCTAAAATATAACAAATTTGCTCGACCAATACAAGATCTCGGCCTAGGAAAAACTGATAACTCCTTCTAACGTCTACTATTCCATTTATATTTTGGTAAACCTAACTGCCAACGGCCAACGCTGACGGCTAATTAATTGCTAACATATATTATTAACTCCGAGTTAAAGGTAGATTATCATGCTTAACACCAGATGTACCACCCACTTATTTGCCAGTTCTAAGGAGGCAACAAACGTTATCTGTTCCATCCAGAATATTCCCATTTTCGATCGATATTTAAAGACCAACAACGCACCTGCACACCCCAAGTGATGTTGAGGAACTGTGATAACCATAAGGTTACCTGGTGTGATTGTGAGACCAACGCTATTTTAAATGAGACAAACAATACATGCATACATATATAATTGTCACGCCTCTATCTCATAGGCAGAAACTATGGATCGCCACTTTGCTCGATTCTGACATTGTACTTTCGCTTCATCCACTTCCATCAACCACATAAGAAATAGAGCCAGTTTATAGTATATAATATTATCATCCATTTCCTATGCTAGTATTGATAAAGCTATATCAAATGATTACCCAGCGACAGTGAAGTTAGATCAATTAGTCTAAGTTCGAACACGTTATTACTAATCGCTAGACGATAAATGGCGACGGGAGCACAAATTCATGGCAAAGACCATTCATCACGCTCACTGTTTAGTCGAATTGCTGTTATACTAATGTTATAAATGCGAACATACATATTATAATATGTTTAATACCATTGTCGTAGGCTTGAGGCTTGAGCTCATGGTACACGAAATAACGAAAAAATAGAGAAATTTAAAAAATGGTTTTTTTTTGCCTTTTTATAAGCGAACAAAATCTGTGCACACTGCGCCTATACTAACCAGGACCACGGGAACACATGGAGTGAGAGAAAAAAAATGTTTGACTGCGAAATACCTGTGATGTCCTTGAACAAAAAAGTATAAAATATATTTAAATAAAATATCGTATATTTACCCTTACCCCGAACTCTGCCTCCGCCGCTAAATCACACAGACAACACACATTTAATTTCAAGACTTATACGTACTTTTTAAATTTAAAATCCATATTTTTAATCTCCTTAAATGCCATCAATTGTTTAGTTCAAATGAAGTAAGCGGTAAGACGATGCACGCGCGGTCAATATTCCCGCCAATTTTCCTTCTTTTTTATTTCTACGTCAAGCAACACAAATTTATCATACAGCCTATATTTTTGTGCTTTTATAAATTTGTTTTTAATTATTTCACAATAGTACTGCCTATTTTTCGCAATAATAAATTGAATTATACAATTGGTATAATATTCTTCGACATTTGGAATTTAATCCTAATTCCTACGTAATATATCGCGTCGCCAAAAAATCAGTTTATAGTGGGCTCATAACCCCGGAATATCAATTTATTAGTAGCTAGTCACGCATTTTATGTAATATACTTTAACATATTATAAAAGCGACCAGAAAATATCCCACGATTTTTACGAAATTGTTCAGAGTGGAATATGTGTCATGTATGTATGTAAATGTATATTTCTGGTACAGCTTAAGCCATATTTTTGGAATAAGTTAAAAGCTAACAAAGCTTTGTTCACGATTATTGACCCAAAACATTGATGCCTTTTTAAAAATTACATAACATGATTTTAATCTATAATAATTGTTAAATATATATCAAACATCCAATAATGACACTAAACAAAAACATCCAAGACATTGCCAACAAAACGTTTTATCACAGTTGTCCGTCACATTCCAGCACCCTTAACGGTTCAAAGCAGAAATGGAAAAAACGTTTCCGCCAAAAGCGAAAGCTCCGAATTACACAATAGTTACATCCCGACGCACGATAACGGCTGCAGATAAAACGGCACAAAAATCAAGGGAACAAATAAAAAAGTATAAAAAACCGTGGAAATTTCCACAGGCCAGGATATTGAACTGCACCGGATATCGCCGCACCGGAACGACGTGCGACGGAGGAACTGTTTCCGCCCGAGGTGGGCCGTCTTCATTATGCCCTCTTTCTCTTATTCAATTCGTTCCGATTTTAAATGTATTTGCTAATGGTGATTAATTGTTTAGCTGTGCGTGTTATTGTGCCTCGCTTTTATGTGAAATGTTTTTAAGCGCTGCAAAAAAACAATGAATGTTTTATTCATCACATTTGCGAAATGTTAACGTGTTTTTTATTTTACATCGAAAACTAAAGTAACATTGAACAATTCTGCAATTATTATTGGTAAAATAAAATAAAAGAATTTACAATAAAGAGTTTCAAACACAAAAAGTCTAATCAAAATACTGGCACCTAAATCGTTTTAAAAAAATAACCGACATTGCATTACGTTCACACTACTTTGTCAGATTTTAATTTTCCTATCTTTGCGACTAACGTATTGTTTTTTATTATTGTAAAATATGCCTTGGGGATGGGAATGCAGGGCGAAGTTGGTAAAACAGGTGCCGGCAAAACCAACGGAACCCCGAAAGACGAAAAAACGCGCGAGAGTACCGCCGCCCAATAAATATGAGCTTCCACAAATATTCTGTAAGTAACACTACCATAGCTTTTTTAGTTTATTTGGGACAGACGACCTTGTGAAGGTTGCGGGGGTAGCTGGTTGCAGATTACTTAATTAACTTGGAGGAGGCCTCAGCAGTGGACCTCCTAAGGCTAAAGCCAATGTTGAAGAGTGCTCTACCACGTCATATAGATGAGCGGAGCCTATATAAAATAAGCTTGATGAACGGCGCACAGATATAAAAATGAAGTAGCGTAAGGGACATAAAACAAGCATCAGATATCTGCACATTTCTGTCGATTTTATTGGTCGTGTACCATATTTTATGGATTTTATTACGTAAACCGCTGGTGCACGTGGAACGTACGCTTGCATTCAATGCATATATCGTAGAGTACACACGAGTATTTTGCCAGCTATTATCCTGTGTGTACGTTAAACACTTCCATATTCATAGGGCATTGTGTGCTGAATTTTAATCACTATTTTTGCAGGTGGCAAGGGTTTCTGTAAAATTAAGCGCGCGCCGGCATACACTTTCGGTCATTTGACGAAGGTGGAGTTCAAAAAACCCGTGACCACAGCCAATGCGCCCATGTTCAACGTACAAGGACTTTACAGACAAGGAGGTTACCTGCACTTTACAAGTAGATTAGATACTTAAGTATGTAGTGCTGAAAATAAAGATGTAATTGAACGTAAATAGTGTTACGAACGTAATTGTAATGATGCGTCTTAGTTAGCTAGTTTTAGTTGGGATTAAAAGCAGTTGAAGCGTATTGTATTGAAAAATGTCGCTGTATTTATAAGTCAATGATCTAAAAGCGGCTGTGTGGGCTGTAAACCGTAGGATTGTGGGTTCGATTCCCACATATCGGGACTGGCATAACGGCGAAGTGTGGGTGACACTATGGCAGCTGTGCCTACCCCGTGGGATATATGTGGGATGTATAAAATCAAAGAATAAATGGAAACATAATAGGTATAAAATGTTCTTCAAAGTAATACATATCTTTCGATCTATTTGAAGTTTTATAAAGGATTATTGGCAGTGTGGATATCAGAAATTGTAATTACAATAACTTCCGTGAGCAGATCTTGCCGCGGGCTGCTCAGCAGCTGAATGAGATAAACCAAATACGGAGCTCAGGTGCATCGGACTATGTGGCTATCGACTGTGCAATTCAAATTATCTGGTTATCTGATTAATGATGTCTTATGTTTAGAGTCATTAAAGTAAAACCATTTAGAAGTAGGAGTGATTTATAATATAATTCTTTGAGTTTTTTTTTTAAAGCAAATGCTAAATTATTCGCATTTGTAGAGATACATAACGTGGTTTTATCCTACTGTCACACAATTACGACTTCACAACCTTGTATCAACGAACAATATTTATAATTTACGTGTGGTTGATAATAAAAACTACAAATAGTCTGGATGCCAAAAACAAAGATTTCTTTACAGCCCAAACATTAGCATTAAAGAGGACTCTACCAGCAATTTTGATATTCATGGTTTATCTTTCACTGCGAAAAGAAATCTGTTAATGATTTTGTTATTATTTTCTATGTTTTGTAGTAGGAGTAGAAGAGCTAGCGGTCGATTTTGTGGTATGATAATATATCTAGTCTTTATGTATAATCCAGGTCCACACAAAATAACCCACAGCGTGGTAACACCTACGATAGAGCCCCCATATGACAAGCTCAAAGTCCCCGGACCAGGGGCCTATGCCCCCGTGTTCGGCACGCGGTACAAGCGACCCCCCGCGTATAGTCTGCGACCCGCGGCGCGACCCCCCTACCAAGCGTGGGACCAGTGGACCCCCCCGCCCAATATGTACTGCCCGCCTATACCCTGCAAGTATGAAGCGTATATTGTAAACACATGTATTGAGAAAGCTAAGTCTGGTGGCAAAAAAACCTTATAAAATGTATTGGAATTTTCCAGTTAAGTAGTCCCTGGTTTGCTACTGGATGTGAGAAATAATATTTATTTTGTGTCTGAATAATTTCATTTCGGATTAAAGACATCTTAGAGACTCCTAGAGACTCGCTTTATTTCTCCGTGCCAATAAAACGCCCGCCGCCGTCGATCCTAGCTTAAAGGATTGGTATCTACTTCCACTAGCTCAAAGATTTATAATCCATACGAAACAAAAAAAACGAAACGTAAAGCATGGATACTTCGAAAACATTTAGCCACAAATACTCTCACACAAGCTTGCAATAGCAACAAACCAAAAAATAAACCCCAAAATAACTCTCAGACGCAAAGGTTTGTTAAAACTCCAATTTAGAAATTGTTTAATTAATTTACACCGCTTTACCGCGGACGCGCGAAATTAACTTGTAATTTTTTGCGCGTCAGGAAACCACCGGCATACACGTTGGGCTACATGGCGAGGAGTTTGAAAGAACAGGAGTTGCCCGGCCCAGGCGAGCACGAGCCAAACTTTAATTATGTAAAGAGAACTAAGCCCGCATACTCTTTTGGTTCGCCGTACCGAGCGCTCAAACCGCCGAAGACGCCCGCGCCAAACACGTATTGCGAGAAAAAGGTAATTAGCTTACGTGTTTTGACAAACCGTTTTGCTGACTACACTTTGTAGAGATTAAGCTGAATTTATTTGGTAACCCGTTTAGTGCGAAAGTAAAAATCTCGTTAAAAATAGTGTCGTTAAATGAAGTGAATTTAGTAGCATTGTAAAAAATCAAAATGATAGCTTGAATAAAACTTTACGTTAAAATGTGAAATTGTTGACGACATTAATAGCATAAAGGTCTTTAATGCTACTACATATTTTGTATTAGAAATTTGCACAGTAAATCATAATAAAGAAGTGTAGCTATTGAAGTAAAATACTGATTGCCAGATTTCTTTTTTTTAGTCAATATTAGCTTTGTCAATCACGACTTTGTCACTACATTTTTGTTATACGAACAGGTAAATAGCCTCGTGACATGTTTATAAAATGTATTTACAGAAACTAGCAGCAAAGCTAATATAACCTAAATTCTGATCTAATTCGTTGTGTTGACGAAAGATTATTGGATTAGGTTTCATTGCTCTACCTGTAATGTGATTGATCGATTCCAAGGTATTTGCCCTTAGCAACGTACAATCACACCGCGTATATTCATTGTATATGTTGCTGTTAAAGCCGAAACAAATCTATGGATGTACGGAAAATTCCCAAGATTCAATGCCCCAAGTCTTAATGGTATTGGTAAGAATTCGAGATATATATTTTTTAATTATTTCTCTCATCAAAAATGTTGTATCATCAATATGCTCCGTCCTTCAATAATGAATAACGTAAATTATTGAGAAAAAATATCACAAATATTTTATCTAGAACAGTAAATCTCCATCACGGACACGATCTGTGTATCAAAGACAGTATTAAATGTTTTTTACAGATCCAAAAAGCGCATTGATACTCCTACTGTTGAATTGATCATTTGAATTTGTTCTCAGTTCATGGTATCGAAGCCGACAATCCCAGCTCCGACTTTCGGCATTCGGCACTCTCCTCACATGGGCAAGCAAGAAGTGTACTTGAAATCATCCAAATTGGAATTACACCTCACCTGTTAGTGGCTTCAAAGGCATCTATAATGGTATTGTTTAATTGAACTGTCTCATTCATATTCTAGTTATTCGAATTAATTGAAGTTGTAGTAGTAATTACTTATTTGTATAAATGATTTTTCATGTTCGTAATATGCAGTATTATTCAACTATTTTGTACCGTATATTGCAATCAAACTTAAAACTTGTTTAACTTGTGCCAAGAATTTAAAAGACTCGTGTTTTATGTATAAAAACGGTGAAATACGCCCCAGATAAGGTTGTAAACTAAATCATTGCGCTGTAAAACAGGATAAAGGAAGTTAAGTAACTATCTCTTACGTCTGGCAACACTGCCTTAAGAAAATATGGACGTAGAACTATCCCGACAAAATTGTATTGAAGTTTTTTACCCGCGCAACTGCCGCAGCGGGTTAAGTTCTAAAGTAATTCAAGTGCCAGCAAACAAAGATGGCTCGGATATAAATTGTAATTTAATACTTGAGCAACGCAGACGCGAGCATTAAAACGCGATCAAAGTTAATTTTGCAAAACTTTTGCAAAACTCGGCCACTGCTGATTTGTATGCAGTGTTTCGCCAGTTACCGACCACTGTGACGCAAACACTCCCGCCTTCTATACAGCCACTTAAAACTTTTCCCGCAATTTTTTTCCCTGCATTTCATATTGTTTGCGGCTCTCGATCCATTCAGCGGACTAACGTGCGAACTTATATGGCTCAGCCGCGTTTTTATGCTGTATTTAAACATAAGACTAGAATTCAGCCAAATTTCACCTCGGCTTTATTTATATAGGGGTTGAAACGCGGTCAAAAACTGACCAAGACAATATTGGTCGACGACTCGTCTGACAGTTTGGAAATGCAATACTTGATCCGTTTTAATTAAGTCTCTTGCACTATTCCCGCAATGTGCCAATATTGGTGTATTGGTTGGATGGCTTAGTTGGCGATGCTGTCCATCGACACGATGTATGGAGGCTAGTTTTTAATTGACGACAAAGGTGTCGTGAAACTGTAATTCAAAATATGTGATTTTTAGACATCACTTTGAATTTCTGTCTAAAAACATCAAGAATAAGATTAAAAGATGCAATATTAATCACGTAAAGAAAATGTATACACTAAAAATTTTAACACATACTGGCAACTTTAATACCAAAGTAAGACACAATACATATAGACCATCGATATAACTCTAAGAAATAATTCATAATACATTTATTAAACCTTATTATTCGGACCACTGTAAAGACCCAGTAACCAAGCACGCATACATCACAACTCGATATTGAGATATCATCGATCACAATACCGAGATGAAGTTTTAAAGTCAAACACGTGCTGAAAATGGCCGCTGCATCCTCCGCCTGTTGTTAGCTTTCGATGATTAGGTTTACGTTTCCAGCGATAGCCCCAACCGTTCCTATTTGAATAGTGCAGTCAAACAAACGGACGGTCTTACCCACGAGTATATATGTGTATAATATAATCAACTGTTTTACTATTACAGTTGTAACATGACATCGTAGGCGAAGCTTTTACATATTAAAAACATTGTATGACATATTATGCTCAATTAATATGCATAACAAACATCATTCGTGTGACAATATGAAAGAAAGAATCTCTCTAATAGATGCGTGCCACTATCTTTCTCTTTACCTTTAGCCACACACACACACACACACACACACACACACACACACACACACACACACACACACACGCACACACACGCACACACATCGAATAACTAGTACGGTCGCAATTTCAATTAGCTTGAGATTTGGTTCACGGTGTTGAAATACACAAATCACGATTTGATTGATATAAATAAAAACATATCTGTTCCAAACTACAATATTTCATGGCTTATAAACCCGATCATTTTCTTTTCGCTTACTTGGCTGAGTTAGACACACATTACTTTTCATAAAAGTAGGTTACTACAAATCCAAGATCTCATTACATCTAGCTAGACCGAGATGATGCGATAGCTTTAGTAATCATTAATTGGACATTGAACCGTATAGTGTAGGTTCGCGGATCTCATGTAAATGGCGTTAAATTGAACCGCGGCGCTGGCGCCTGTAATCACCATTTACCCCCACTCACCCCCTACGGAGATAAGGTTGCGTATCAGGTTTTTTGTCAACCTCCTTTAATTTTTCCTCCTACCAAACTATAGACAAATGACATAAAGAAACTCATTAAAATATCCTGCTACTTTAGCAAAAACAATTACCGCTTGCAGAGTTATTGCCAAGCGTAGCGCGTATGCAAATGACAATTCATGATTATATTTTTGCGCGCAAACCTTCCATTAAGAGAACAATGAAGCTTTTAAATAAATTGTGTCCTGATCAAGGTTTTTTCAGTAGTTTGTGACAACCCTGCAACCACCCAGCGTAATATCTATTTCCTGTAACAGTGAGCAAATTACACAACATCTAATGGTTTTCATATAATTCGTGGCACGGCGCGCACTCGCCTCGGAATCACTATTAATAATGCATCATCAGCTGCCAACTACTTACACACGATAACCACTTACACTCATGTTTGTACAAATAAATATGTGTTTTGTACTAGTAAACTAAAACGGTGTGTAAATTACAATATGCGTGGTATACTAAATGTTCGACAATTACTCAAATAGTAAATGAATACGTCCTTTAACGGCGAAGGAAAACATCGTAAGGAACTGCATGCAGTTGAGATCTACAAGATTTTCTATGGTGTGGGAAGTCCGCTAGCCCGCACTAAGCCAACACGGTGGACTATTTGCTAACCTGCTGTAGTACAGTATATTACTTAAATAGAGAATAGATTTGGAAATAATGCCATATCAATCGCATGATTTGTGATATAAAGAATTATTCAAATTAAAGTTTAGCATTTTTGTGTTTCTATTTTTCTAGTTTGTCTTTTATTATACTTGATCTTTATCCATCCTCGTACAAATATCTTTCGTTTGATTTTTATCGTTGTTTTAATAAAACATATTTTATTTAGTTTTATGAATTTTCTTACAATCTTTCGTAATAGCATTTTCGGGACACTTTGAAAAAAAGGGTATGTAAATATTTTAAGCCGCCGGATCGGTAACATTCGAGCTTCCATGCCCTTTTCTACAATCGTCAGAAAATCAATAGTGTGTGTGGAGTTGGTAATTGCTTTTCTTTAATACTATCGATTGTTACAATACCACGAATCGTCTGACGAATGACATTGATTACTTTATCATTATGTCGTTATACCATAATTGTATAGGAATCACTATAGGTTGTATTTTAGTAGCTGAATAATTTGTTTCTTTGTTCGGAATAATCTCTGAAACTGCCATTCGTATTTTATAATTGGTTTATTCACTTCAAAGTCCATTTTTGTGGAGGTTATAAGCACTATAGGACAGCATCAGTCTAAGATTTGTATTATAAATATTAAAACGAAACTCGACTCTAAAATTAATTAATCTCTATCATCGTCCATCAAATTTCCAAAAACAACGCGTTGAATTGTCATTTTTACATTACGCAAGCAATACCCATTCAGTCGTATGGTAATTAATCTCTTCGATATCTTCGACAAGGGTTTTCCAATGACAAAGGGTCGGCTGTCGCTAAAGGGGTCATCCGATCTTTGTTACCTAAAAGAACAAGGGGTACATCTCTTTGTTTAATGTTGAAATATAATCCGTTGTACTGACGAGAACGAAGCCTTTTATATTTTTCAGTAACGAAACAAACTAAAATAAATTCTGTTGACTTTGTAAAGCCATTAAATTCCACGAAAAGCTGTCATTGTTATTTTTACAGCAGATGGTACTTAAATAAAGTTACCAGTTCGCTTAGCGAGTAATGAATAAAATATATACAAGAGAAAAAAAATACATAAAAACATACGTCCAATACATTTTTGTTCACAAATAATATAAACTAAAATGTATATTCAAATGTAGAGAATACAAACAGCCGAGTTGTATACAATGTTTTTTCTAGCCAATAAAATCGCTCCATATTCAGTCTAATAACGGCGTGCTTTTGTAAACTACGTCGGGATTATCACCGACTATTGAATTTATTTCGATTTCCGCTCGTTACTTTGACATTTTCGATAGCGGGGCACAACCTTTTCATAAGGCAGGAAATTGAATGTTGACAAAATATAGTAGCCGGACAGTGAACGTGTCATATTTCAATTTATAAATTCTCTTAAGCATAATAAAATACATGCCGCCAGTTTATTAATGTATTATTATATTTTGTCGCGGAGCTCACGAGAGAAATCGTAGCGTAATACTATTTGTCAAGCGTTCATAGGCTTATTCTGTACGAGAGAGCTCAACAACCTATTTGCATTTCTCATTTTCACCCCTCTTCTTACACTCCCTCGAGTACTATTTTCACCGTGCACCACACGACAATGTTTTTAGGGTTCCATCTAAAATGGAAATATTAATAAAGCAACTTTGTCTACCCCTTAAACTTGCTGGAATTGCAAAATTTGAAATTGTGATGTGTTTTTTGTGGTTGAATATGTAGTACTAAAATTTAATTTCAATGCATTGAGTTAAAAAATATATTTACCGTGCTATGATGATATTTAAATCAGGTACTAAATATATTATTTTGATTCTAGAACATCTTGTGTATTGTTTCAATATATAATAGAGGTAATGTGATTATGAACTGAGAGAGAAATACTCAAAACCGAAGTATATTTATACAACAGCAGCCAATAACATTAGCCTGAATAAATATAGTTTAATCCCAACCCGATACACAATATCGAACGGCACAAGAAAAGCAATAAAACGCCTATTTATTTGAAAGCCAACAAGGCTCGCAGTAATGAAATTCCTCGCGAAATATTAACGCATTTTATTTTCAACAAAGAGGTTATAGAGATGGAACCGGCCTGACGTGTCCACGCTGATGCACGGCCGCATCACTACCAAACGGTTTTTTAGCCTTTCACCCTACAAACAAAATATTGCATTTGGAAACCTGAAAACACTAACAATCACGTACGGCCGCGCCGGATTTCAACATAAAAGTACATAAAACGCTTTTATAAATCTGAACCATTTATTCATCGAAATCCCTACAAATTACATGGGCTGTAACTGGCATCGAAACAATCACAGCCGATGATCCGGGGCGTGTTATGCAAATCTGGGCTTTGCCTCTAACAATAGACAGTAGCGCCATCTGACGGCTCGGCAAAGGGTAACTGTCTGATGCCGGTTTTCGATTGTATTGTAGCTTGTTTTATTGCTATGCTGCTATTATAAACCCCTTTGAACACCGATAGACAAAGGATCAAGTAATTTGCACTTTTCTTTATACTTAAGTCACAATTTGTTCTAAGACCAACTTTCCTGTTATTTTATGTTATTACAAGGAACTAAGGCTGTGTTAATGATATCTTAATTGACATTTTATTTCCTATTAAGAAAATACGACAAATTATTGTAGACACCATGTTCGGTCGTAGACTTCTTTCGGCTAAAGATGACAATTAATTCAAGTTAGTTAAGCACTCATAAAATATGATTGAAGTGTTTTACTTTTTTTCCAATATGAAAAGAGCTGAGATAGAATACGGCGCACAATGAGCATTGTAGGCACTAGGCAGGTATATGTTGGAGTCAACAATGGGTGTGCGAGTGTCGGAGTGTCGGAGTGTAGCCGTGCCGCGGGCTCGCAATGAGTGCTTGTCACTCCGCCGCAAATCACGAGTGTACAAACATACGTTGTAGTGTTTATATGTGTCTTTGTCTCAAGAGGACGCTTTTTACGAGCATTTGGAAATAATTCTCAAACTAACGTTGACTAACTAACTAACGTACATCGGTGCGGTTTTGTATGCCTGGATGTTATAAATTAATACAGAGGTTATGGATAATTAGGTGTGCGAGAATGCTATTTTGTAAATTTAATTGATATATTTTTAAGTAATTTTTGACCTTGATTATTTTTAAGCCAATCGCCTTTTTAGGAATGTTGTTAGGGTTTTCTCCGGTGGCCTGGGGGAGGCCGAGCGGGGTATTTCGGTATTCATAAGTAATTATAATTTTCTATGATAGCGAAAAAAACATTGTAATCGACATGCCCTTTATTTTTAATAGTTACGATTTCTGCCGTATACTATACTGAACACTGCAGAACAATAGCCAATATAATTATTGACTATTGCCAATAATAAATAAATAATCTGCTTGCGCCAACTCCAATATAGGGCTGGAATGATAGCAGGGACAAGAATAATGCAAGCTTATTATTTAGTCATAATAAAACGTCGATATTATCGTGTGTTATCATTATTTTAAACCGAATCTCACTAAATTTCGTACCTTCTACAACTATCGCACTTTTATTCATAGTCCTTAATATTTGTAAAATCATTTAAATATTCCGGGTAAGTACTTACTTACAAAATATTATGTCAATGTAAAATGCAACGAATTTTATATCGTAAACAATGAGCAAAAATGTGAATCAAAATATCATTCGCTACGTGATTTTGTACGATTGAAATAAATTCTGTTATTATGGCAATTCGCTTCTCTCTGCAGACAATTGCGAACTGTTGAATATTTATGATATTTTTTTTCATTTTTTTTTTGAAGCCCTAATTGTTGATCTGCTATGTGTATTATTCTATGTAAAAATAAAAATAAGCAAGAACAAGATTTCTTGTAGTACAGTAAGTTTACTTATGAATTTCGGCTGGCTACGTCAAAACCATGCCAGCTTATTATCAAACTTCTGCAGAAGCACCACCGGGTACGAGCTTACAAAAAACTAGTTGTTTATCGAACAGCTCATGACTTTATAAATTCATTAACGCGAGTGTAATTAAAAATCAACATTTTACTCAAAGACTCAAAGCCTCTTTAATTATTTCCTCGGATTGGTTTTTTGAATTAATCTAAATGTACATCTATATACAGATTGTACTGTCACCTATCTTCCAGTCACAATCTACTAAGAGGCAAAACATATCCAATGTAATGTGAGTTGCATCCGTTTATTCCCCGCGGCGCGGCGCCCCCGTGTCGAAGCTGCAATGTACTTTCCCTGTCACGTCACCTGCGCCGTTCATTCGCAAATACTGACCACTCGCGGCAAATTTAGAGGGGCTTTTAAAACAATTTACTGAATGTTTGCCGACCGGTTTACAAAGCGGTGGAATTAATGGCGCTGGTATTTTAGTCTTTCATAGTTTTTGCATGCTTTTATCGCAGGAATGCTGATAGTTTCTTCGTCTCATTGGACTTGATTTCACATGTATCTAGCGGGTCTACACTTGATACCAGTTTTCATTTAGTTTCATTAAACTAAAGTAAATTATTAAATGACATCGTGATTGATTAACGTAGTTTAAAATTGTGAGTTTAAAAGCACCATAATGATCAGTCCATTCCTAATCCTAAATTCCAAAATAACCAAGTGTAGGCCATGTTTTATAAATAATAGAAAAAAAACTTAAAGTTAACGTCGGAGCCCTTATAACAGATATCCACAAGTATTCCACGCTCCCTTTTTTAATAATTCATATTTTATTGGCATACTCTAAAAGCGTGTCCCTAATAGCGTCCATAAGGTTTGGAGTAGCATTATGCTAATAGAACAAAAGTATTAGGCTCATCAGGGCGTGTTTTAAATGGTACCTACTTTGGCGCCTTCTGAGTAAACAGCTATTATAAGGACTAACTAGTGTAAACAGGGAAAAATCGTCCCTGAAGCTTAGGCGGCGTGTTTACGTAAACAGGTGTAAAATGGATCGTTATGCGGCCAAATTACCATAATGTTTGTTGTCGAAATATTCGCCCGTCGAAACGGAATATGTAATGAGCGGGCCCAGTCGGACGGGCAGATTTTGCAATACGCCACTTCATGTCCGTTTAAGATACACTATTGATGTGCACTTGTTAATTTTATCCCTGTTTTTTTTTGTAACAATACCTTGAATTACTAAGAATTTTTTTTGTGAATAGCTGGAATATCGCGACGAGCATGTTGTTCACATCATGATACGCGTCACCTTTGCAACTTCAATAAGAACTTATAATTACTATACGCTTCATGATACTGGATTGAGCTCGTCAGCCAGAGACATTAAGTGTTAATACCTTAATACCCCCTAATGACTAGCCACATTGTCCCTTAAACCGGAACACAACAATGCTTCGTAACTTCTGCTTAAGGGCAGAAATACACAATGTGATAGTTCCCACCTCTCGCATACGAAGGACCTCTCTTGAAATAAAAACACTTATATGAGATACTTGATCAATGGATCTTAGCACCACAGTTCTAGGAACTGTGGTGTATTGTGTGTATTACTAGTGCATCTTCGCTCTTGTATTCTGATTTAAAATATTTTTCGTTTCACAATTCCTATATTTTCTAGCAATGGCTGCATAAATGTACAATGATATTTATGAATTTATGTAAAGCACGCTTAAGGTGATGTATACGTGTAACCGAAGCAGTCGTAATGAAGACAAAGTGAAGCATATTCTTGCAGCGAATCGCTGGCGGCCGTCCAGAGGCGAGCTGCATACTTACTGAGGAGAATTGTCTTCTACTAATATGTATTTACTGGATGTAAGTTTTATTTGTTAATTTGAATTGTAAAATGAGAACTTTAATTTGAATCTGTGCAATTAATTTTATTAACATTTAGTATTTGTTCGTTTACTCGTTCATCGTATCTCAAAACAATGTAACGATCGATTTTTGTATGCAGTGACTACAGCAGAGTAGAGCGACTATTGGAGAATGGAATAAGTAATAGAGAGCAAAGAGGAGATTTCTAAATACATTCCATAAATAATGCAGCGAGAAGAGTGATGTGGGAGCCGGGGAGTTTTTGATCATAATAATGTTATGATTTGAATGCTGAGCCCAACATGATTATAGAAATCACATAATGATCGTAGTTTAACTTTATAATTTTACCATCTTTTACAGTTTACCCAATCAGAGGGGTTACTATATGCTCCCATACGACGACGTTCGAATGTTCGAACGTTCGAAGTCTATGACAATACGAATGCATCTTATCTCCAAAATGTTGGAATCCCCTACCGTTCGTCGTAACTATAAACTAAGTATGGAGTGAATAATAAGTGTCATAGAGAATAGTATTAATTTTCAGAACTGGATAACTTATAACTTGTATGTGGACCTCGGACGTTCGAACATTCAAGCGTCGTATCGGATTCTAGAGTAACCTCCCAAGTGTCAGTCCTCGCTACCGTGTTTTGGTTTACCACTTTATTTCAACAAAAGTAATAGACTTTTTTTAATGAATTCCTTCAGTATACTCTGAAGATAGTAAAGAATTGAAAGGATCATATTTCAGTTTTAAATACGTCACGTCTGCATAAATGGAAGGGGAGTGGACAGTTGTCTGGCCTGAAGCCAGTCCAGTCCAACACAATATACCCTCACCGCGGACAACTCGGAATTTAATAAACAATCCTTACCTCCCAAACACATAGTTACATACGAGTGTACGCGCCGAATGTCAGACATGTTTAATAATGGCTGGCAAGCGTCATTGCCGTCAAAATGTTGCAAATTATATTTTATAAATTTTAAATATAATATTCATTGCTTCTGTAAAATTTTGTTCCGCATGGGATCTATCAAATGAAAAAGTTGTAAAATACACATTTTAAACAAAATACATTTACAGAACACAACTGCTACATGCGTTTAGGCACTTGGCAGGAGACCCGAGCTGCCGTCGGCTGCTTACTTTATTTATCTATGAAAAAAGTTAGAGTTATTTTAATGTATATATTATTTCGTATGAATTCAATAGGGCACAATCATAAACGCCGTTAAATAAAATATTAGGAGTTGCATTATACAAATGTGAATATATATGTATATTGTATATCATTGAATAAATTATATACAAATGTGCTTTTGCACAAATTAGTAAAAATAAAAGTTATATTAATTACATTAAAATTCTTACGAAAAACATCGTTACTGTTCATCAATTTTCTGTAATAAAATTTGGAGGAGCGTTGAAGTTAAAGTATATTTTTGACCACATGTAATTAATTGAGTCTCTATCTATCTATCTATATCAGCCCATATACGTCCCACTGCAGGGCACGGGCGTACTCTACAATCGAGGGAATCGATTGAGAGTGGTTAGGCCATATAGTCCACCACGCTGGCCTAGTACCTACGGGTTAGCGGACTTACATACCGTAGAACTTCTTTAAAATCGCTACGGTATGCAGGTTTCCTCACGTTGTTTTCCTTCACCGTTAAAGTGCGTGGTGATTGACTATCAATACACACATAACTCCGAAAAGTCAGAGGTGTGCCCTGGTATTTGAACCCGCGACCACCGTGGACATGTAAGCAGCCGCGTCTGGTCCGTTACCAACAGGCCACCACGCACTTAATTGAGTAATTTTTGGTAATTGAGATTGTAAAGAACCATATAATTAATTAAATTCAATTCATAAAGATGTTCCACTCGTATTCTAATCTGAATACACGTTTCTCCTCTTTTATATTTAGAATATAAATATACTAAATAGTTACTTCTAAATTGCATAATAAATTCCACACGTATCATATTGCACCAGTTCCACAAACAAGCAACAATTTACAAAACAACATATTTATCTAGACAAAAGTAAATGAATCGAAGTACAGGACACGGCGAGAAGACCAAAACGTTATATAACACGGCCAGTGTAAACTTCGTGAATCAACCGTTAATACCGGCGGACGCTCAAATAAATTGCTTTTTCTTAATCGATAAAGGAAAAAGAAATCAACAAGTGCGGAACAAGTTGTAATTGCTTTTGTCGTAACAAGCTGCACGTTACTTGGAAATTAGTTGGCAATGCCTTAGACTGTTCGCTAACGACTAACGCTAGATTATTTATAAACTCAAATTTTGACGCCCTGTTTAGGATACTTGACTTTTGGCCTTGACGTCTGAACTAGCATTAACATTAACATCGAAGTGTTTCTGTAACAGGCACTATAGCGAGTATTTATTTATTAATAAACTCATTTGCCAAAAAAAATGGGCACCTAAGCAATGAACCATTTCAAATGTTACTATTGGTTTGTTTGATAATTATAGGTAGTTTTACTTTCACAATTTTGTAAATTAATAAGCAAATAATCGTTTTCATCAGTATTATCATAAAATTTTGATAACATTTATGGGTTTTAATGCTAAAGTTCACTAGTAGTGTATGCTCGCTAGTAGTGCATATGCTCGTGAAGTAAAAGTTAACAAAGATTTTTGTTTGTTATTTCTTTAATAAAGTAACTTTAACGGTGAAGGAAAACATCGTGAGGAAACCTGCATACCGTAGCGATTTTAAAGAATTTCTACGGTATGTAAGTCCGCCAACCCGCACTAGGCCAGCGTGGTGGACTATATGGCCTAACCACTCTCAATCGATTCCCTCGATTGTAGAGTAGGCCCGTGCCCTGCAGTGGGACGTATATGGGCTGATATAGATAGATAAATGTTTAGTATCGAGTGTGACCCCCTCTAGCTGAAATCACAGTTTGAATTCGTCTGGGTATGCTAGCGAGGATATCCCGGATACTTGCTTGCGAAATACGTTCCCACTCCGCGGTAATCACATTCTTCAGCTCTCTGATGGTCTGCGGAGCCGGTTGTACTGATCTCACGCGTCGTTTCAGAACGTCCCAGACATGCTCTATAGGATTGAGGTCGGGACTTCGAGCTGGCCAATCCAAACGACGAATGCCGACCTCTTGCACATACGCTTCCACATCGCCAGACCGGTGGGCGCGAGCGTTGTCGTCCATAAAAATTGAGTCTTCGCCTAAAGCGGCCAATGCGGGTTGTGCATGAGGAATTAGAACTTCCGTTATGTATCGATGTCCAGTCAGTGAGCCGTTTTCAATGAAGACTAACTCTGTACGATCCATTGAATTTATTCCTGCCCAAAACATAACAGAGCCCCCACCATAAGGTGTGATTTCTTCAAAACAAGCCTCTGCAAAGCGTTCTCCTCGTCTTCGTAGCACTCGCCGACGTCGATCTTCACCGAACAGAGATATCCTGGCTTCATCGGAGAACAATACCCTATTCCAGTCTTCTTGAGTCCATGACTCACAATTTCGAGCAAACCTAAGCCTGGCAACTCTGTGCTCACGGAGTAACTTAGGGCCGCGGGCCGGGCGATGACTGCGTATATTGGCCGCGAGAAGCCTCCTCCTGACCGTCCATAGACTAATATGCACAATTCTTACTTCTTCGAGGTTGTTCTTAAGGTCCACATACGAAGACTTGCGATTTCTCAATGCGCGACTCACAAGAAAACGATCATCCCGTGGTTGGGTACATGGTTTTCTTCCAGAACCAGGCCTTCTCTCGACGGAACCGGTGTCTTGATACCGCTGCCAGGTCCTTTGAACCGTCGAGCGACTCACACTTAGCCTCTGAGCCACGAAGCATTGGCTACAACCCTCTTCGAGCAGCGCAATAATTTCGGTAGCTTTTACCACTTTCTCTAACATTATTGAGACAGCTAAACAGCAATAAATGAAGCTTTGACAATTAAGAATATGAAATAAATTCATAAAAATTGACTAATAGTTATGAAAACCGATATTATCTTTTGGAACTTCGCACCAAAAATGTAGGATAAAAAGTGGTTTTCTGTAAAAACGAGCATCAAACGAAAATTTGAATTTAGAACGTACTGTTTTAAACACCACGGCACTTTTAAAACCGGCCCGTAACATGTACAAACAATTGAAATCATTTTGGTACCGTATTTTTTTAAAGAAGAATTAAAATCAAAACCGCCCGTTTTTTTTGCAAATGTTTTTTTTTTTAAAAAGTATCATAAGTAGCCAATCTAAAGAAATTATTTAATTGGATGGTCACTCTTCACCGGTCTACTCAATAATGATTGCACAAGATATACACTTGCTGTGTCTGATACACGACATACATTCCTTTGGAGTGCCGGGTGGGTACAAAAATTGTTAATCCTGCCAGCTATTTCGCTAACATACTCTCTAATAGAATGAACACTACCAATAATGAAAAACTACAATGTATATTAAATATTAAATTCAATAAGTTAATAAAAGTAAAACACACTGAAATGAATTTTCAAAATACGTAGCTCTGTTTAATAGAAACGTATTGATAGCAAAAACAACTGAAAAAACCGTGTCTAGTTGTCGGTCAGTTTTCCTCGCGCGAACCAAGAAAATACCTGCGTCACGTTAACTGCCGCCATAAATCTGTGCGACTTCCGAGGAGATTTCTCCTCGGGACGCCTCTAAGAAACTTTTAGTACGTGTGCTTCAGACAGCCGTCCAACATTTTCAAGTGCTCCCGAGGATTTTTGCCAAATTATAGCTGAGTACAGCCGCAATAACTATCATTCGTGTTGGGCTGCGAAATCGTTCCTGTTTGCAGGTTGTTATCGATGCATTTTGTAGTCATTGGCAATATATGCAATGCTTAATTGAGCCGGAGGCATTTATGTCCTATACATATAGCCTATTGCATACACATATAATTTCGTTAAAAAAAAACTAATGTTTCATGACGTGGCTCCGAAATTGTCAACATGATTTTTAAAGTCATTAAACTACTTTAACTGTGAATTTTATCATTAACTTGCAGACAAAACTTTTCTATTTTTTGCCATTAGTCGCATTTATAATTTCCACGATAAACAAAACAACCAAGGGTTAGACACAAATAAACATTCATTATTTCACCCCACAAACAAGGAGAACAAAAGAAAGCCACTTTGCAACCCTAGGTTGACAGAAACAAACAAAAACAACAAACGGAATCAATACGGAAAAATGTATAGCGGGATTTATTTTTCAAAGCGTCTGAAAAATCACGATTTGTTTTTACGCAGCATTACATAAGAGGCGAGGTCAATAATACCTAATCGCTGGCGTCCAGAATACTGTGCGGCAATAAAGCGTTCAGAGGGCCCGTCTCTTTGACCTCAAAGCCGGCAGATTTGATTCAAAGACGTGAAACTTTGACCGGCTGAATAGCGACGGCGCGGCTCATTACATGTTTTCTCCATTGCAGTTTCATTTTCGTTTGCTTTACACTATTTAATTGAGATTGTGTTTTTAAGCTGAGCAGTTAGTAGTATTTAGTAATTAATACGATAAGCATTCCAATATGTTATTGTTTACATTTTTGTAGTTTTGTGATAAGACAATACACATCCTGTTTCGAGCCGGTCTGAATAATTGTCTCGACTAACGAAAGATAAATAATATTGACATGAGCATAACAATAAAATAGTTATAATAATGATACATGTTATATGTAACATCAGATTCCACTATGTGCATTCCACAAAATAAATCAAAACTGACAGTTAATTTCAAAAGCAAATGTATTCAAGACTCCACTTGATGCTTGTAATATTATGAAAAGGCTAAACGCTTTACACTTTGCACCGTGCGTCGCCGTCCAGCGAGATATGACTAAAATATTGTAAAATTTTAAACCTTGCCTTTTTCCACTAGAGAGTGCTCGCTGAATATTTAGACGTTGGATGGACAGCTAAATTATGCATGTCCTTTGAATGGCCCGGCCGAGCGCGTGACATGGCCAGAACACACCTACTTTGACTTAGACATGAAAATACACGTGTTTTTTAACTGAGAAAATCATCTCTTTGTGATCCTATTGGACAATTGGGTTGTAATGCTTGAGATTGAATTATACTTGTGAGTCCTTTTGTGTGAGTTTGAGATTTCACATTTAGTTGGTAATGAAATTGTACTATTATTATGTGGTCGCTCTTTATCACATTTTGGAGCGGAAATAAGCTTGGTGAAAACAAAACGCACACTTACCTCTACTTAGCCATAGGTTGGTAGACATGAGCTTTAAAATGAAATGAATTTCGTTTATTGGTCATGAAGGCAATTAAAAAGTTCTTATGACAAGTCAATACACATAATACTTAATCCCTATTTACAAAACATTTTTAATAATATTATTTTAAATATTAAATTTACTTGTTTTTCGGTAGTCTTGTAGTATAATATTTATTACTCTTTTATGTTATTTTTCAAGGAAATACATTATTTATCAATATCTAAGTAGACCATGACTATTATTAAAACAACGTACAGCGGTTTAATGTTACCACCGGAACCAACGCTGCCCTGCCCGAGAAGACCCGGCCAAACAAACTCAGTGGGCTTACATTATCACTGGAACTACGCTAGAACTAGGTCGCGACCTTGTTTTGAGTATATCCAGCGAATAAGACTCAGTGGTCCTGGTTTGGGTCCAATTGATAAAATAGCGATCATTAGTATTTCCGAAACGTCCTGTAATTTTAAGCTTACTATTGGATCCAACGCGGCCCTGACCGAGAAGACCTGGCGAAACAAACTTGGCCGGCTCAACTTCACCACTGGATACTACGCGGCGCGACCCAGTTATGTGCAGATCCAGGAAAGTCAAACTCAGTGGGCCTGGTTTTGGTCAATTTACTGAAATAAATATTTATGACTTGTCTTAAGTCTCATTATGTCCAGTAGTTACTCTAGCTACTATGTCCTTCAAACCGGAACACAATAGTGCATTTACACTAATGTTCGGCGGGAGAAATAGACATTGCGGTGGTATCTACCCAGGCGGCCTCCTACGTATGACAAACCTAGTAACTATGTATAACAATACTATTATTCATATAACACCAGTAATTATAGTAAATATGAACAAATAGGATATGCAACTGTTCAACTCGAAACATGTCACTTTTACGTGGATCACTATGACAAACACTTAAACATTGTGTACGATGGTGGCTTTTCAATCGGATACCAATAATACACCGCCAGCAAAAGCCCCACGTTCAAACTTACCTTGTATCAAGCAACATTTACAATACCAAAACATTTCAAACTACACGGATAACGTATCTGAATAGGTGCAATAGAGTATTCTTAGCATTAAACGGAACATTTAACGTTATTCCATTCAAACTTCAATAGCGTCTGTATTCAGTGAAGAAAATTATTTCGGCACCATTACCTCCCACATCTGCCACACAGAACTTTTATGTTTGCATCGTGAAATGAGGCTAGTGGCTTATAAAATACAGAAGTTAGCCAAAACTATTCAAAGTGCTGACCACTCACGCGTTTATTGCTTTAATAAAAATACGCTAGGGAAAATTATTGGATGTAACATATTATTATACATGAAAAATATATATTTGCGCTCCTGTTAGCTCAAAATACAACTCACGATACAGAAAAAAACGTTTTTATAAAGAGACGTAGATGTGTTAGACACGTGGTCTGAATAACTTGAAGTCTCAGAAACAATTTCTAAGTCCATATGAATATGAAAGAATGTTCAAAGGAGAATATTACCAGAGAAATAAATATAAACCTATGTGCCTTTATATACCTCTTTCCATATTATATACCGCTGGATAAAAAAATATATAAAGGAAGATCTATTTCTCATACGCTTATTGGCGTGCCAATTATTTTAACGAATACCTAATACATCAAAGCTGTCATTTTCACATATCAATCATGTAAAGAACATAAAACAATGTATACAAAGTAACCATTCTATTTTAGTCCTGTTTACTTAGCACCTATGATAAAGATATTTAGTAAAATTACGCAAAACAAAAGTACTTCTTTCAAACAATTAATTACAATCAAACGTCACGGAACATTTCGTGATGTTTTCCCTGCTGATTCTCGAACTAATTATAAATAAAACGTAAGCTTGCGTGCTGTAAACGAATAAATTATGTAAATTCGTAACACTTTGCACAACATTTACGCCTCATATTACATCTTAATATTGTTCTTATTACTGACCAAATATACCCGGCGAACACCGATAGAGGAAAACGAGATGGTGTAAAACCCGTCGTCTTAGTCACCTATAACAGCCTCCGTGGCGCAGTTGGTTAGACGCCGGCTGTGAAACGTGAGGTCGCGGGTTCGATCTCCGAACCGAATCAAATATAATTGTGTGATACATAGGTTTTTGTTTCGGGTCTGGATGTTTTTAAGACCAAAAGTCTCTCGTAGTTTCTGATACTCACAACACAAGTCTCGATCTTAGTATGGGATCAGGACTGTGTATGTGACTATTGGGTGTATTTATAAAAGTCCCCGTCATAATCATGTCGGCGAGAAATAACCATCTTACGCAGGTATATCTCACCATCTCTTATTGGATTGCGTCGCACTTATCACGAGGTACATTGGGATCATTTTGTCCTACCAGTATAAAACAATAGTAACAGTAAGAAGCTTACAGTGTAGATAGAATAAAATTTTGCGATACCACTTTATTGGCGTGGGGTGTCCCATATCTAGTGTGGATAAAGACTACTTTAGCGGCAAATTTTCATACGTCTCTCTATTTTAGCTTGCAATGACTTAAAACTTTAGAATACCGATCACAAGTTAAACTAACCATAAGTAAGTAAAATTACCATCAGTATTAAGTATTACCATTAGTATTAATATTAGTATTAACTAGTTAGTTAAATTACCTACAAAAATTATATGAATTTTTAATCAATTTTCGAATTATATTTTTTTGATTAATTTGCTTTGACATTTTTCGTACGTAAATCTCCAATCCTGTTTCAAACAAACAAAATATTTTAAGTTCACACAAAGAAATTACTAGATTTCCACATTTCTTTTCTATTTTCGATAATTATTTTTGAACGGAGTATCTTTTTACACAGTAAATTAAATTAAATGAATTAAATGTTTTACCTAGCTGCTATACATTATTTTTTTTATATTTCAAATGGCCCTTTCTCCATTATTGCTTTACCGGTATTTCCCTATAGCTCCGTTAGATGTACAATAGAGATGATTCGTAAATAGAATCCGCAGTGGTGACGTCAGAGCGAGTTTTAACAATAATTGGTGTGAAATGTTAAAGTACTCAAAAGCTAAATGCATTTTGTTCAGTCGCTGTGACAGTGTACCGCTTATCCATTCGAGAGCTTTTAATGCGAACTATATCGGAGATGTATTGTGCTATTTTAATACTTCACGCTTCGTATTGCAATTGAAACTATATGAAAAGAGTGGATCTATGTTCGCATTTCGGACTGGAATGAAAAAAAAAAATTGTTCATTACAATATTCAGCAATTCGTTACTTTTTCTTTAAATTCTACACAAATATTTTTATGGTTAATGTGATTAATACAGTTCACGCATATTAGTCAAAACACCCTTTTCGAGGTAACGGAAGAGAAATGTTCATAATATATTACAACAATTAACTTCAAAACCAATTACGCGTTTTTAATGAAATTGTAAAATTCCTGCCGATGGTAATTACGTGACGGGAGGAGATACACTAAGTTATTTAATGCTACTTTCAAGGCCGAGTATATTCAATTACTCGACATGTATTACATTTTCATTAGCTTCATGTTAATTATGTGTAACAGACGGCCCCTCACTCCCCTCACTTCCCAGCCGGTGTCACTCAACGTCCCTTTCCCCTGCCTCCCCTCAGATGCATAATAAAGTAATTTTCGTAAACCAAATCATAAACATCCACTGACAATATTAAAGTTTTGCTGCCCCCAAAAATTACATCGCTTCTTCGTTTTAATTTAGTGTAACACAATTTAAAGTTTCGTACAATTTTGCTTTTTCGGAGTACGACACGAAACAGATTATTACAGTACACGAAGCATTGCCGCTTAACTAAACTCATTTGCAAGTTTGACTGTTGCTGATTTCCGTTGCTTGTATGCTATTACGAATTTCAAAGGATTTCTCGGTTTTATACTATTTGCCCTTATTTTACTTGCGCGTAGACGGTACAGCTTATGTTAATAATGAATTTATTTTTCATATTTTAATTCTTCAATTACACATTTTTTCTAAGTATTCTAAATAAACATTAAAGCTAAACTAGTTATACAAATCGCCCACTAAACTATTGGTGGTTCGATGATCTAACGAGACCTTTGGAAATAAGGCACCATGTCTACGCTTCAAGGCGACGTGAAAGATCCGACGATCTCATATTTTACCCCAAAATTGGCATCGCGTCGGATTTAACCCCATTATAAACAAGGTCATTTGCCATCCTATCTACACTATTTTTGTCGCAATAATATTTTCCTTCCTTGCATTAGTCCGGGGAAAAAGCAAATGACTTTTGATGATAAATACTTACCTTTATCCATAACCATGTATGATTGGATCATAATTTCGTTGCCTATCTCTAGAAATGAAAAAGAAAATGGAAGAAACATTTGAGGAGAAGAAACGGCAAGTTGGGCCTCTGGCAATCTCACTGAACGATTGAAACACGACAGCAAAGCCAGCGCTGTATACGAGTCGTGAGCGTCCTAGCCATCCGCCCACTACCAGCGGATCATAAAACCTCGCGCTTTAAAAGTTTATTGAACTTTCAGCTTTTCTAAATCATGAAAAATATTTATTACCCAAATTCGCGATCTTGAATATAAATTCTACTCATTACATGAAATGATAAATCTCAGCGGTTTGCAAGAAACGGGAAATACGAATCTGCCACATTCATCTAAAAAAATCTGAAGGCCTTCTCGCACAATTTATCATGCCCGTACGAAATTTAGGTCTCGCGCCGCCACTGCTTAAATCATGCTAGAATAGAGTGATAACAATCTTATCTAAATTTAGCTAAAACAACAAATACGAATCAAACAGCTAAATCAAAACGTCAATTGGACTAAGTTAATTGAAACTATTGGATGAAGAGTTCCCAACTGAGATATTCTCACAATGGCGACGTAAAAATATTTCCGAGAGAGCGGCGCGGTGGAGCGAGTGTGAGACGTGTGTAATTAAATGGCGCCTCGTTAGTTGCACTCGCAAGGTACACAGTTATCGTCACAAATGTAATCCATCCTTCTCCGGCCCGTTTAAGCCAGGTGGATGGAACTCAATTAGCAACAATTATTCCGGCGACGAGGCGACGCCAACCCAAAAGTTTCCTCGACTATTTCGTAATTAATTTTGTTTCTAGCGACCCCGAGCGAGCTCATCGCGCACCTATCCCGCTCGCCCTTAACATTAAATTTATTTCACAATTAATTATTTATAAAGTTGCTCGCACGCAACGTTACGTACGGAAACAGAAACTTCAAAAGAGTTATAACAAATGAAGCGATAAGGGAAACTTTCGAATGGTTTTCACGCCCGCTACTAACATAGTGGTCTGTAACGACCATATAAGGCCGATTGCTTTCTTAAACTTATCCCATTTGTAGTCCCAGCGTGAAGGAATTGGAACTTCTTTATTGTGCCAAACTTACGAATGAGCACGACTATTTCCATTTCTATCGAGTTACTGAATCCAAAACTAATAAATTATTACGACCGCGTCACGTATACGGACATATTATATGGATGTGCAAACCTTGATAACTGGAGCCTTGGAAAATTCTCAAGAACAGAATTCAAGGACTTTATTGGCACAGCGGCTAAGACTAACAAATTAAGTGTAATCAAACAAGTCTATTTCTGCAAAAGTACCTTATACAACGCAAATAAACGATATTCACGGGAATTTACTCGTCGAAATTTAATTTTTATTCGTCATTTTCCAACCTTTGTGTACTTTTTTTTGCAGAGCGGACGAAGTCAAATACGAACCGTAATGAATTAAGTTCTTTACGAGCATTCTAACTTATTCTGATTTCGAAATTCATAATCAGCTTTTAAATCAAATTATACTACTTTTTAATGTATTATTTATTTATATAAGTAGTTAGTATATAGATATGTATTAATGTTTTTTAAAGGAATGCTTTTATTAAAAATTCTTGACTAATAGAAGCCGTCGTTTATTTTGACCCTCGCTTGCCTGGAGCGGCAATCACATTACCACACTAAACTGAGTCGTACGGCAGTGTTGACACATTTACCGTATTTATATACACGGGCTCGTCAACACTGGTAAACCATTGCATACTCTCCGGGACATCACGTGAAATTGTCCTCCTGGTGTAAAGTCCCATATTAACATAGTAAGGAACCCATTTCCATTATCATCCCCAATTTTGTGCTCGGGAGGCACTTAAGCACTTAATGGATCTCGGCTCCTCGTAATTTACCGGGACGTTGGATTGAATAAAATCGTAAATCTTAACATCAACCAGGCGAACGCTGTTATTAGCGAAAATGATTCGCAATTATTTCTCGGTAATGAGAGGATCATCACTCATGATCACTTAGCCACAATTTGTGTAATCTTCTTTAACAAGTGTATAAACAGCCGCGGCTGCGATTTTGTTTGCGCACAAACTTTGGAAAGGTTTATTCATCTTTTTGTATCGCTTTTTACCATTTAAAAATGTATAGCAATTAAGTTAGCGAGAATGCATTATCGCAAATAGGCCAGACAGTTGGTTTAAATTTAGCTGGGGCTCGACGTGAGGCAGACGCCGGCAGGCAGACTGGCTACAATGCAGCAGTCCACAAATAAATCGAATCAATACCATTGTCGGCGCACAGCACAGCTTCACAGGTCACCTGAAATCATTCCCCTTTCCTATGCTCATACCTCTACGTACGAACATTTATTAATGGATTTATTAGCACGAATTCATTGATCAATACTTCATTTATGTATTAAAATTACAAAAATACCTTTCTATCGAAGGTGTTATTGACTTTGAAACTTCCAACAATATACTTGATAGTAGATTACCAATATCAAGAAATAACTTGAAACCTATTTCATCTTGAAAATCTTGTTAGAGGTTCAACTATGCAGACGTACTTAAAGTTTGTAAGTCGACCATATCACTTGTTACACAATCAACGTGTATCACTGCGTACATGCAATTTCGAATACATTTCGCTAGCCCTCGGGAAATACAAATTCTAATGTAGGCTGATACAGCGGGCAATAAAACATTGTTCTGCGTGTTCTCATATAAATCCCACGACTACATTTGTGCCCGAATCCCCAGTGACTTGTAGTTTGAGGCCGGGCTCCAGGCGCTTGGATGCTTAGACAAAGCCCAGTACAGACGGGCTGAGCTATATTGTACCTGCCTCCACGGCAAAATTGTTTTAACCCTTGATAATAATCTTGGGACCTGTTTTACTCGTGTTTAATTGTTATTTCAAACGTTTAGATTACTTTTATTTTCCATTTTAATAAACGTAACAAACACATTAAATTTATATTAGGAGAAAATTATGTACTTAGACATACTTTACTGTAAAGATTATAGTATTGTGTATGAATATTATTATTTAACTTGCATTTTATGTTGTTAAAATTTTAAAGGAAAATTATATTTTCTTCTTTTTAGAGCACTTCAATAAAAGCTTTTTAAAAAAAGGTTTTTTAAGACTAATTCTGGCAAGACAAATTACATAACAAAGTTTGTGTACGTCACGTTAACGTGCGTCAAAGAAGAAATGTTAATTGAATTTTAGATTCTGACTTGACGGAGCTAATTAAAAATACACCGGGACTTTGTTCCGACAAATCGAAATATTTACTCGATGTTAGGTTAAACTTAATTTATATTCTATGTGTCGGCATTTAAGGCCCTACACTCTTCCATAATAAATAAGTTATCAGCAACGGTATATTATGTGAAATCACAACATATAATATGGAAAAATGGAAAGGTTTCCTCTAATGTTCACTATTTATGAAGAGCGAAGTAACAAAATATATAATAATGTGAACTAATTATTTAATACGCATTTAAATCTGTGTCTCAGGTTTTCGTTTAGCGTAGGTGTAACCAACCTGTTTAAATGTGTATGAGAAAATGGAAATGTTTGTGAAGATTTTCTACACTTTGTGTCGAATAATTGTAACCTTATACGCAACGTCATCCTCAAAAATATTTTATTAGAGACTAGCCGAAAATTCCGAAAATTTAAACTAATCTATACAGATACGATACAGATATAGATCGATCACAATACAAAAAAAAAAGAGTAACTTTCCATACTGTACATAGCTGTTATAAACTAACCTTGTAAAATAGATATAATGGCTTGATGATCTCGATGTTGCGCATAGTTGCTAGTGTATTGATTTCACTAGGAACACAAAGCATAACTGAGAAATACAGTTCCGTTCGATAACAACGCTCATTGTCTTCTGTTTTCCTAGTATTCATTTTAGGGATCGTTATGGCCGACAACGTAGTTTAGAAACACATTCGCCTAATTTGTTGAAGTGACATGGGTTCGTATTGTAAATAATTAACAATATTGACACTACAGTTTAACTTGTGTTGACATAGCGTAAGTTACTGCTGGATTGAGGTATTGGCTTTAGAAAACCCGCGACTATCTAAATGTATACCGGTTATAAGTACCTACTGTAAGGTTGCGTTTTATCACTGAATACTTAATTCGTTAGCATTAAATTAATTTTATTTATTTACACACTGTATTGTACACCACAATAAAAGAGAATAACACAGTAACAGTAAATCACTTAAAGCTAATGTCATGGTTACAATTGGCGGCCTTATCGCTAACTGCGATCTCTTCCATGCAACCTTTGGATGGATTAAATCATTACTATATAGAATTATGGGGTAGTACAACTGGAAAAAAAATGGAATATGGATGTAAATTAATATATTTTTGTGGCAATAATATTAAATACTCTTTTAAACGGTAATTAATTATTGGAGTTGCGTCTTTCTAAAGAAAAAATATTTAAACAACTACACTTTTGAAATTTGGCACACGTTATCAGGAGCTGGTATAGACTAATAATGGTCGTCACGCATTTTACTGGTGGTAGGTCTCTCATATGAGAGAGGCCGCCTGGGTAGGTACCACCGCAATGTCTATTTATCCCATATCCAGAAGTGTAAATGCATGTTGTGTTCCGGTTTGAAGGACATTGTAGCCAGAGTAACTACTGGACATATTGAGACTTAACATCTTATGTCTCAGGATGGCGAGCGCAGTGGAATTCCAAGCATTGCCTTGTAATTCATGGTGTTGTTTGGTTTTGCTACTGTCCATGAGCGGTCGTATCGCTTACCATCAGGCGAATGGCATGCTCGTCTAGCCATTCAATGCAATTAAAAAAAAACGTTCAAGTGCATTTGCACAAACGCGAGTTGGCACCAGACTCAAATCGAAAATTTCAATGAAGTTTGCGCAGTTATTTGCCCACACACGTTCCAGTATGCTAGTGCAAACTTAGACTTGTAGTTATATCGTTACGTATGTGGTAACACAAAATACAAAAACTCTACAATTCTGATAAAATTACATAATACTTGAATCGATAATCTCTTTTTTTAAGTCGATTAAAAATAACTAAAGACGTTCGCTGAGCCCCAAACGTTAAAAGTATATTTTAAAGTAGGTAATGAGATTCGGCAAGAACTACTAAAAACATAATAGGACATTATTTTACTAAAAGCCTATATAAGCACTTACCGTCTGGGTAGCCACCTACTCGCTTATCGGGCTTACACCAAAAAAGGCTTTTAAATTCTATTAATAAATTAACGACTTTCAAAGTAAATTTAAAATAATGTGAGTAGAAGGTCCCTCTAGAATTTTACCACACACATTCAAATGTCAATATTGGTACTTGGCGAGGTTAAAGCAAACATGTTCGCCTGAACATGGATTCAATTATAATTATATTCTAGACACTCATTTTCAGTAAAAATAAGTTGGTAGGGAGCAATATTATTATTCTCCGGGCGGTTCAGTCCAGATCGCCATGGCCCATTTAAATTTACGTGTTGATTTGCTACTACGATAAAAGGCTTACCTGACTCTTTTGTATGTATTATTGTATTCAGTAATCATATACAAATACAAATAATATATCTACTGTTTTTTTATTGCATAGAATGCCGATGTTAAGTCTCATTATGTCCCGTAGTAACTCTGGCTCCAATGTTTGTCATTAAACATTGTTATACGTATTGACCAAAACGTCTTTAATCATTGACTTATATTCTACCGATAGACGAGACGCGTCATAGAAATAAAGTGCCCCCGTATTTTAAAAGCACACTGCAATATTACATCACTTACCTGGTATTTTATTAAAATATTGAAACTTCAGACGATTTGCTTTCGGTTTGACGGCGAAACATTCATTTATTACTTTTAAACGTATGCGATAAAGTGTACTGCACTGTCACTGTCACGAAGCAAACTGATTCATGTGCGGTGCATGCACCGCGAGTAGGTGGGACACATTTTGTGTACTGAATGTCTTATCTAGTGTAACATTGATATCGATGTCTTTAATGAAATAAAAACACATTTGAACCTAATCGAAGACACGTCCAAGAATATCGTCATCAGCTACAAATGCTATACATATGTGGTGTATCTTTAATTAAGCGATCTGAGCGCGCCACAATGGATCCATTACTGAGTGTTCGCATAATGACGTGCCACATAATCGTACGTCCTCGTTACTCCCAACAGATACTTGGTGCATGCATCTTCACAAACTCGCACTTGAGTCCCGATACAAATCACCACGAGGCTAAATGTGATGATTGTACATCACCCCCGAATGTACTCATTGTTTTGATACTAATGCGTGAAGCCTGAATCGCATCAATCGGCACAGAATTGCTTTTTTGTTGTTTTGTATGAAGATGCGAACGCATGAATTAATGCGTTTAGATTTTCATTTAAAAAGTACTAAATTATTAATCTATATATCTATATTTAATGTAACATTTGTATATTATTATGATAATATAAATATGCGTAACATTCAGTCATGTGCAAGCTTGCATAATAGGCATAATTTGGGTTGAAGCCATGTAGGCTAAACCCAAAACGCGAAACCCTTATGTGGACTATGATGCGGTTTCCACCATTGTGGATCTTATTTTTTCCGTGCATACAAATCACTAGGAAATTCTTTACACTCGCTTTGTAGTATTAATGAGAATGTGAAGTGAATTTCTGGAGTACAATAATTTTAGTTACCTAAAGATAGAGAAAATTTAACATTTGTATAGAATTTATTATTAAGTTTAAATACACAGTTGCGCACTTTTATATGGCGCCTGTAATCTTATTAAAAATAAAAGACAATACGTGCTGCGCGTATTGTCGGGTTTTCTGCTCACGTAGCTTCCTAATTTTTGCGGGTTCACTCAAAATATCACATGGCAGATTAGATATTTCTGTTACAACCTTTGTACGACCCTTCTGTTTGTATGTAAGTTTTTAAGCTTGGTCACGCAAAATATTTTTATTACTGTGACAGCATCCGTGAAGCAGTCACGAAAGTCGCCCGCTCTAAAGCGGGAGACCGCGGGTCCTACAACAATCGAATTGTTTATAGATCCACAAATGTAGGTTTGGCCTTGTAAGTGTGATACCGAAAGGTTGCCAATAGATTCTAATACCCTCGACACTAGACTCTTAAAAAGGGGCTAGGGTCAAATAATATGAAATTTATTATACGCAAAAACGCAAACACTGAAGCGTATGTTACGCAAGCTCTATTTTCAAATAATTCAATATGGTTGTCTGGAAGAGGTCGTTTTTAACAATAAGGCCGCCAATTGTTTCCCCAAATGTACATTTCTTTCGTCTTTGTATTTCGTGATGTGTGCTGTGATAATAAAGTGTTTTATTATTATTATGGAAGTGGTTGGGCCACGCTGTTGTCAATCATGACTTAACCAGTGGGAATGCTCGTCCGTCGCAGACGGGTCCACTGTCTCACAGGAAATGGACGTGAAGCGACAGCCGCATACTCAGTACCCCCTTCCCATCCTTTTTCCTTCCAGCTCTCCCCCAATTTGATAGGCCGGCAACATATCCTTGATCCAGTCTTGTGGATGTTCCCGTGCAGTGATCACTTACCTTCAGATGACCTGTTTGCTCATTTGCTGGACCTATGCAAGAAAAAATATTTTTAAATACATACTTTAAAAGTCCCAGCATTATTGAAAGATTACTATATATTTTTTGTTATAGGTATAATAATGCGAGATAAAATGGTAACACAAATATTATATGTTACCAGAAACGAGAAATTGCTATAACATTTTGACAGGCACTAATCGGATTTGTCTTTAACATGTAACGCGCGAGCCACATTCAACAATTAATTCATTTCGTATTTTCCAAACTTTTAAGGCTAATTAATTTAATGTACGGTGGTGAAATATAATTCGTCGTCATAAACAACTACGCTTGGCGCTGGCTCTACAGAGCTTAATATAAATTCTTCTTCTTCTTCTACCTGGCGTTATCCCAACCGTTGCCAGGGTCCCCCTTTCGACTAACTCTCCTCCATTACGCCCGATCTTCGGCATCCTCAATAGTAAGGCCATTGAATCTCATATCTTCCTTGACGACATCTAGCCAGCGCTTGTTTGGTCTACCCCTCGGTCGAGGTCCAGGAATGTTTAGGCTCAGTCACACATTACCGACGTACTCCTGTGGTTTTCTTAGGACATGACCATACCATCTCAAGTGACATTCTTGGAGTTTGTCTGCCACATTGCGGACACCAAGACTGTCGTGGATGCGCTCGTGAGCACAGACTTTAATATAAATTTATGAATGACAAAATACTAAACAGAGATAACATAAAAGCCTGACTCCACACTAAGATGTGATATGGATTGATACCGGCAACACATATCATCAGAAATTACGATGAAATTTACCGACTCACAACTAGACTCCAAGAAATTCTCGTATTTTTAGATCAGAGAGCTGATATTTATTTCTGTTTGAGAATTGCATTCGCGAGCACTGCACATCCAATTTCTAAGCCCATAAGTAAATTAAGTCTAAATGTAAGGCATTATGTCTCAACAGTAAAGTGGAAGTAACACCTAGAATTAACTTTTATCTATGATTAGTGAGCAATTTGTAAAATATATTCGATCCCATTAAAATTATTTTACTGGTGGTAGGTCTCTCATATGTGAGAGGCCGCCTGGGTAGGTACCACCGCAATGTCTATTTCTCCCGCCAAACAGCAGTGTAAATGCGCTGTTGTGTTCCGGTTTGAAGGACATTGTAGCCAGAGTAACTACTGGACATATTGAGACTTAACATCTTATGTCTCAGGATGGCGAGCGCAGTGGAATTCCAAGCATTGCCTTGTAATTCATGGTGTTGTTTGGTTTCGCTACTGTCCATGAGCGGTCGTATCGCTTACCATCAGGCGAATGGCATGCTCGTCTCGCCATTCATTGCAATAAAAAAAAAAATCTTACACTCGTAGTCTAGTGAACCTAATCAAAATCAACATTATTTTCCAAACTGAAGTGTTTGTTTACTGGCAAAGTGCGCCCTCATATTTCCTGGTTTTATAACATTTTAGTCATAAACTAAAAACGCATGCACCTTAATTTTCTCACCAAACGCCGCTCTTATCCTGAATTAATCCCATAAATCTTCATTTACCAATACCAATACTTGTAAAACCTCCAGACCCTACATTTTCGTAAACCCACCATTTATATTACTAGAGAACGGGCGTACACTATTTAATAACATCGATCAAGCGTGTTCCTCAGACAGCGATTCGTCTAGCGCACTTTTAGTATACAACCGAATTACAGGCAGGTAAAAGATATTAGCCATACATCAGCGCGTCGGGACTGCGAGCGCAGCTGGCCAGCGCAGTAATCCGATTACAAGCGACCATGCACTCCTGCCCCGACTTCCATCACTCTGACAAATGTCACGTTGTTTACACCAAACATTCAAATGTTCTGCATTTGCATTATAAAGTGAGGGACGTGTTTCTCGAGATTGCAGTATGGGCTGAGAAATACGGTTTCGTGTTGCGGTTTCTTCACGATTTCGTGTTGCCTTTTCTAGTTTTTGTTTTTACGGAGTTGTTTTGTTGTGTAAATACAAAAGATTAATTAAAATATGTGTTAACAGTAAAATTTTAAAGTTATAAATCCAGTTAGTTTTATCTCATAAAGTTAAATTTTAATAAAAAATACATGAGCTGTGCCCTATGTGACTGTCCCGGACCTGACTAACTTTTTAAACAAATAAATTACTATTTCGACTACAACGCTACGAACGCGATGTCATAGAATGTTTGCGCTCCGGGCATTAAAACATATTCCAGTAATATTATTTCAAAAGGTTTTAAATGAAATTTATACCTCTTTCTAGTATGATATAACATACAAACGAAATATAACAAAAAAGGCATATTTAACTAAGCTTACAACGTATCACGCTACGATACACAAAGATTTTTTTATGTACTGAGCCATGTACGACAATCGTAATTGTGTTTATGTGTGGATTGCGAACATACCCGTACAATACACTTGAGCATAGCGCTCGAACCCAACAAAAGCATCGGAGTGTCAAAGTGAAGTGTCAAGAATTTAATAACGCGTTAATAACTACTCGTGACAAATAAAAGAATTTCAACGAAACGAATTCATTTCCATTCTTTCTCTAATTACACTTTTTATACGGCGACAACGACTGGCGCGGTTTAAGCCGGGAGAGTTTATGAAAAACTTCACTCGCATACAAACTAGTTGGAATTGCGAGCGTTTGGAAACAAACACCGTTTTAGCCGTAAGGTTTTCGATGCGGTCACGACATGCGCTGTGCACTATTAGAATTTGCAATCGAATTTGCCCTCGCGCCCTCGGGTTCGCTACTCGCAGAACTCATTTTTATGTTCATTCGCTTTCATAAACGCTTTGCCAGTTTATACAGTTTCAATAACTTTAAAATGGTTTTAGTGACAGTTTAATTGTTCGTGTACGTGTTCCGCTTTGTTAAACAAAAATCAATTATGACTTTGCCGTTGATCATGGAAAATTAATTAACAATTCCCAACAATATACTAACTGAATCATTAAGATTGCTACTTTATGCAAATTGACGCCGACATTAATTAATATATCTCTCATTGTTATATTTAATGTTCCCTTCCGTTTGTGTCATTATTGTTAATACTTTTTATCTCGAGGGGAAAGAAAGAGCATTATTTTTTTCCCCTGACGACAGTAACGCAAAAGATAATGACGTCAAAGTTTAATAAAAGATGTCATACAATACTTACATAATTTCTAAATGTAAATTGTCTATACCTACTTTATTGAATACGTCCTCTGGCCAGATGGCGGGACGACTTGCACAAGACCACGCTCTGTGGCGCACCTTGGGAGAGGCCTATGTCCAGCAGTGGACTGCAACTTGCTGACGATGATGATAATTATGATAACTTTACTGAATTAAATGCTTTAAAGTCGTATATTTAAAGCTTAATATTTCTTGTGTTTCCATTTTGCGATTACCCATAACTATACCTTATTATGTACTATATTAATCCATATATTGCTATTGACACTGTCCTCCTGTACTGCCTGAAGAGTTGGGCATTGATCCTACGTGTTTTTAAGGGGCTTTATAGACAGGTGTAGTTTATTGGCTGATAGCCATTCAAATACTCGAACGGATACTAACGGATATTAAAGGAACACATAGAATTTCTGACGAATATAGCAATTCTGCCATTGTCAAATAGCAATAACCAACACTAACATAGAATCTATTCTTGAAAATATGTCGGTACTAATTTTACCATGAAACGCATACCGCATCGCGTATAATATGAAAAAAAAACATTCTACCCAATATGAGCCAGAGCTCTGTTTATTGAAAAGAAAACGAAACAGAATACGTATTGTTTGAGAAAATATTTTCACGTTTTAGCATTTACATTAATATATCAGTACAATACTATGTAAATATACATATTATAAACAACTACATGAACGCAATACCAATCGGTTAGTATCAATTCCAACTTTATTTATTTGAAATGAAAACAGGTTTGTTTGCAGGCTGTGTTATGCTGTCGATATTTTAACAAATTTGTCTGGGGAGCATTGACAGGGTCATGTTAAAGTTGAAACAGCATTTTTTTAGTTCGTTTGTCTAATTTTCTCATACGTATAAAGTGGGCAGTTTAAATGAAATTTTCACGAGCGGATTATATTCCGCTAGTAAGCGCGGAACATATTTTCATTAAAGCGGCTCACAAGCGAGACAAAACAAGCGTCTAATTAAATTCCCACCTTTACTACCGATTTTATAGAGTACTTGTGACATTGTTCTTTACTAATCAACGTTGTTAAATGCTGATGGGATTAAAACAAACATTATTTTCCTTTTATTTCGGAAATGGCCCAATTGGTAGAGTTTGACTGGTCCTGTTTTAAACCATTAACCTATCAGAAAGTTTAATATCGATTATAAGCAAAAATCAATTACAAAGCAATGCTTGGCATTCCACTGCACTCGCCATCTTGAGACATAAGTCTCATAATGTCCAGTAGTTAGTACTCTGGCTACAAAGTCCTTCAAACCGGAACACAAAATGCATTTACACTGCTGTTTGGAGGGAGAAATAGACATTGCGGTGGTACCTACCCAGGCAGCCTCTCTCATATGAGAGACCTACCATCAGATCATTCCACATATCCGCTGTACTCATTAACATCCCGAATGTTATACATCTCCGATCGCTATTTAGTAAATATATAGATTTCTTACAAAAAGTGGATATTGTTGAAATATCCATACATTTCCTATCTAATTTAGGAATTTTCTATGTTTCCTAGAAATTGTATACAATAACGGATTACATACTTTTCTGTTAACACATATATATTATTTTGTTAAATTAATTCAATGTGGAAAAACGTTTTTTATCTGCCTTACGTACATATTTAAACGCCAATGCTACTGAAAATTTCGTCGTGTGTAATAAAAGCGTCCACTTATAGTTCTTTATCGGTTAGAAGTGACCTACAACGTCAAAGCTTGTAGCTACAAAAGAGTCCTACGAGCGAATATTAAAAAACATGAGTGCAAAGTGCGCACGTACCGACCGAGCGGACGCGACAATAAACACTCCATTAAACTCGTCGCAAGTTTTGTATCGAGGATGTATAAGAGGAATATGAAACGGCCAAAATATTCAATTGGCGTATCCTACGTTGGCCGAGAGCCAGACGGGCCTGCATATTGATGTGCCAACTTTTACCGCCGACTCAGCTCATCGAGGCAAACTTCGCTTGCCGACCTGCCAAACTATAGCCTATGCACTGATCGCATGAGCTTAATGAGGTGTCTTCGCACGAACAAAATGGCTGATCCACCGCATCACAGGCCTCGTTAGCTCCCACCCACCCTTTACAGCAACAAATCTAAACACTGTATAAAGATTTAAAATCTAATTTATATTTTTAATACTTGGGCTCATTTTTCAAGGTTATCCCATGCAGTGTGAACTCAAAGAGAAGCTTGCAATAAACGTAGCTCGTGTAGCTCCGAAACCCAAACATATTCGGAATAATGATGTGGACACATACATAATTTATGACTTGTGCACCGGTTCATAACTGGCAACGTGCCTTTAAAATCAGAGAACGTATTGTCAGTCAAATCTCTTTGTCGGAAAATGTATGAATAAATACTACCGTAAAGCTATGCATTGAATCCACAATATCTCCTTAAGGAAATCACGTACAATTCTTTATAAACTTTTTCAATATGACTAAGGTTTTCACAGCAGCATCGTAAAGCAAACTATCGGATTTCATAAATCGAGGAAAGATCAACTTTGATTTGATGGATGAGCCGCGCGCTGCCGTTGCGTTTGCGCTCGACCGATCCACAAGGGAGCCTTCTCAGAAATATAAACATTGCTCGCAAAGATTAGTCGAACAGACAACCTTTAATGTATAGTAATCGGGGGCTAAAAAGGAATCCTTTTTTAATATGTATATCTTTATTAACTGTATCAAAGCGTCTTAAGTAAGGTTAGGAACCTGCTCCTGATGTTGTGTATAATGCTATCAATTTAGAGGATCGGATTTACAACACATAATTATCTCTCATTTAGGAGGGAATACTTTAATTAGGCAAAGTCGCATTATCGATAAGAAACGTTCGCTTTACCTAATAAGGTTTTAAATGCTTATTATGTTCATTGTATTGCAAATCATGCGGATTTTAACATCACAATTCTCAATGTATATCATATGTATACACCTACATTTCAATGTCCCCAATGAAGTGATAAAAGTAAATGGTGAGAACAAAGAAGCTTTAACTTTTAAAAGGCTTCACTGACACCTGCCAACAATTACATCACAAGAAAAGACTTTTAAACATTTTTTCAAATACTGCTAACACGCCTGCCACTTTCTGTTTGTAGATATTCATGAAAAAATATTTTACGCTGTTGGCCTCAAAATTCACCCAATGAAAGTACTAAGTATATACTTACAAACCCTCCTACAATGACTTAGATATAGATATACTCATGTAAATAAATAAAATAAATAAATAAATACACCCAACAGTCACATACATAGTCCTGACCCGACACTAAGATCGAGTCTTGTGTCGTGGGTATCAGGAACTACGAGAGACTTTTCGGTCTCACAAACACCCAGACCCGAAACAAATACCTGTGGTTCACACAAAAATTTGTCTCGGTGCGGGAATCGAACCCGTGGCCTCTCGTTTCACAGCCGGCGTCTAACCAACTGCGCCACGGAGGCTGTTGAATAATAATGTGACTAAACTAATTTATTCCATATAATATAAGTATTAATGTCTCTATCGTCGCTACCATGAGTGATTTCAATCGGAACCAAAGTGGAATTAAGTAAGAAAATACTTGGTCTACCGGACCGCCAAGTTTGTTATAAGTATTACTCGTTACGAAAGAGCGGAAGCTGCAAAGTTTTGTCGGCTTAACTCGTTTGTGCGGCGCCGATATAGCGCCCACGAGGCCTCAACTCTTTCTCATAATCTTTAAGACCTAAGCCTCGGCACGCGTTGTAATTTGCAATTAATGTAATTGCTTTTATAGATGCATTGCTTTCATTACTAACTAACATGGGTAGATAGTGGTAATAAAGTCTAGTTCGTATCTGGAGTTATTTAACACGCAATTCAACGGCAAGGGATAACATCGTGAGAAAACCTAAGTACCACTCACTGGCCACAGAAACTTTATAATAATTTATGTGGTAGTTGAAGTCCAGCAGCCCGCAGTAGTCCAACGCGACGGACTACTAGGGCTAAATATTTATATTTATTACGCGGAATGAAAATAAATACATATTATATTCCTGGCGTTTTGATGCCAAAATAATATTATGTCAAAATATTTTGTAAGTTTTTTATAGCATAAGCGTAACGCACGGGCAGTAGAAGTAATTATAATGGATTAAGGACAATCTTAGTAGTAAAGTAGGCATATAGACATACATACTTATACATATTTTGAATACCAAAATGTATCTACATCGACTTCCCCAACACTACTAACAATCTAAACATTGAAGAAGTTATTCCTTTAACGACCGAATCACAGATATTTTTTACATTGTTTTTGATAATAAGCAAGCTTATTGCCATGGCAGCGGCATGAGCCAACCATTTCCACTGAACGAGGTCCCATTATCCACATAATGTTGTGTTGTTATGGGGATAAAATATCTCCTTACCAATACATAACGTTGATTGATTGCTGTATGATACACGTAGTCTATTTTTTACCCGCTTTGTGTATTAGCTGTGTGTGGAAATCTATGTTTATCCATATGAATATGCCAAAGTATGTGTATGCTACCACATTGCCATTAATATGATGGGCTTGGATATTTTATGTAGAATAGCTTGATATTTCATGATATCCTAGCTTAAAAAGCCACTAAAAAGAAAAATTAATTTAGACACTTTTTAGCGCAGCCAATAACTGGTTTTATACAGTGAAACCGAAAACTGGTCAGTTTGTTTAAAAGAAAGCACGTTCCATGTGTATGTTCTAAATTCAATTGTTTGAAAACCAACACGAATGCGATGCAATTTTGCCTAGAAATCCCATGCAATAAAATAAGGCCGTTTTGTGTCGCGCGGATTCCACAAATCAATAGTAGTTTGCATACAGGAAAACACGCAAAACAAATATTTATTTAAAAATACATTGTGGACGATAGTAGAGGTATATCTTCCTGGCCTTATCCCGATCTATCCCAAAATCCTTCCTAGTAAACTTTGTCAACTTTGTTTTGAACATTATCATTTAAGATTATGGTATTTTTAACCATGTTTACGGTATTACGGTACATCTATAGATTACCATTTACGAAAGTTACCAACTCTCTTATAATACCAAAATATATGTACCTGTCACTTTTAAATTAAAAAAGAAAATTCGCTTACGACATTATGCCCATATTTTCAATTAACGTTCAATAAAAATAGTAAATTGGTTGGCAGCGGCACGCACTGCCACCTGTTATAGGCAGCTCGTAAATATCCACATCATATACCAATGTGCTCTGAATATGAAAAACCGGCACCGTGCTTTATACACATTTGGTGTAAATACTGCACAATCTATTCAGCTTACAACATACATATTTCAATAAATAAAAGTAGGTAGTAACTAATAATATGAAATTATATACAGTTATTTTTATATACTTGCATAGCAAGTGACCACTCTGCATTCAGCAGTAATTATATTTGCTATTATTATTACTTATGAATGCATATTATTGAGTTAACAAAATTTAATGTTTTGGATGTGCCATATGAGTGTAGCAATATTTTCATATCCTGATGGCGCAGTAAGCGCGAGCTTATCACCATAACGGAGAGAAATCCAAACAATACTGCAAATTGGTTTTGCCCGACAGAGAACTAACAGTAATAAGTAATCGAACGCAAGATATCTATTTACGAAAACTACAAACAATTAAAGTAATGACATTAATAATAAAAAGCCCATAAACCTGTCACAAAAACCGACAAAAGCATTTTTACGCCGTTCAGCGTTAAAAATAACATCGATTTCAGATAGTCAACTTGACATTTATTATTCACAGATGCAAATTAAAACCTGGTAGTAATACGTGTCAACACCTGGCCCTCGTCAACCCGGCGGTAATCAAAACGTACACAATAACGATCATAATATGAAAATATTGAATGGACATAAACACCGGCAAATTGGTCCGTGTTGAGAATTTGCTTTCATTAATATGGTTGGAGTGGTTTAATGACTTACCCACACTATGAATATTCAGTGAGGCCCATATAGCTAGATGAAGCTTCAAAGGGTTTATCTGAGCGATAAATGCTTCAATTCCCTGAAGCACAACGTTATTAATAAGCCCCGTTTTATAACAAATACGGACACTTAAATGTGAATAGACATATCGCTGGATACACAAGGAGTCTTGAGTGAGTTAGATATACTGCTGCCTTTATTTAATTTCATCCATTATTTAGTTTTTATCTTACAGAAAATCAAGTATCGGAATTATTTTTTATTTCTAGCCTTTAACCAGTAAGTATTATTCCGGCCCGTGCCAGGATACGGCTTCTTGCAACCTTTGTTATTTCGTTCGGTTTTTAGCATCCTCGACTATAAGACCGTTGGCTCCCAAATATGCCTACATGGCATCTAGTCAGTGCTCTTTTGGTCGACCTCGTTTTTTACTCGCTTGCTCGCTAAAACAGGTTGTAAAATATATTTTTAATTAAATAGCGGTTATCTTAATCGTACATGTTTGCATTTTGCTAACAAATAAAAAAATAACTTTGATTTAAACGTACCGTAGCGTAGCTGCCTCGGTGGCGTAGTTGTATAACGGAACGGTTACAAAGCTGAGGTCTCGGGTTCGAGTCCCGAGACTCGAACCCGGTCGGGGAAATTGATATTGGATTTTTCTATTCATTATCAGTCCGGAGTCAGGAATTTGTGCCCGATATGGCGATAGGCTCGCCCCCTATCACATCGTGGTACGGAACATACAAGGCGAAATGTGGGTATCCTTGGTGGCGCCTCTGCCTACCCCTTCGAGGATAAAGGCGTGAGTTTATGTGATATTAAGCGTTCGCTACTATACATTGTTGAACAACTGTTCTTACTCTATATGATAATTTTTAAATCGCAAAATAACTACAAATATTTATTTGCATCGACAAAATCTCAGCGTATAAATGGAGTCGATTGGAACACAAAAGTTTTCAAAAGTGGTTAAATAAATTCGTGAATGTCGAAATCGATTTACATGTTTGAAATTGATTTGCCGTTTTCAAATAGAAGTGGACAAAATGCATACTCCATGACATTAACTTTATCCTTCCTAATTTGCTTCTCTTTGTTTTAATTGTAAATCGACATGATAAAGCATACAAAATGTCACGCCTGATTACCCCAAGAAGTGTCCCTATTGTTATCCATAGCTCGCATAGAAATTATAATATAAAGATGTGAAAATAAAATATATTAGGTTAAAATTTATATATATATATATATATATATATTGTATTTCTTGAGTAAAATACTTTTGTCTTAGAAAATAAAATTTTAAAGACAAAAATAAATAGGTGACACAAATGACCCCAAATTACGTGTAGAAACAAGACAAAGTTGGACAAAGAAAAGGGCAAGCGAAGCTAAGAAATACCTTCGTAAACAAGGGGTCCATTGGTTTTATTTGAAAAGTTTAGACGATCGCGGTTTACTACCCTTCTTTCAAGCACAAGGTCTTCGCTAGATTAAATCAAAGTTGAAAATTTGCAGAAACTCTCACACGAAAGTATTTACATTACTCCTTCCAATACGACGCCGCAATTTCATTCAATCCTGATAGTTCATCGCAACAGCTATTATTTTATTTTCACCAAGTGAAATCACAGTGTGACACATTAGTTAATTCCCCGTAGCCGTAGCGTTTTGATGAGGGGTCGATTACAGGCAACGGTTCTCATAATCTATTCTATCAATAGAGTCAGATAAGATGTCCGTCATTTATTGGGCTGTAATTAATCTTTGTCATTGTTGGCCCCGTTTGGAGATCTGTTTCAGCGTGATACAGACAGCTCTTTTGTGAGCATCCATTATTTCGCTTTATGACTTCCGCGAGGAAAATACACCACTAAGACGCTTGAACACAAAATATAGCAACAAATCAGTTTTTTCTTATCATTGTGTTATTAATCGAATGTTTAAAAGCATTAAGCGCCGATATTTATTGCAGATATTTTAAGATACCATTAAAATGTACCGATTATATATCAACAAAACGAGAAATATCACCATTGTGGTGATCGGGAGCGGGCGCACTCGTATATCTCTTTTGCAGTCGAGATTAAAGAGGCGATGGCGTGGGCTGGTGCCATCCATCTCAGTTAATGCTGTTTCGACGCAGTCGCGCCGTCGCTCCATCGCAGAAACAAACGCCTGAGCGTACTTCATGATACACGGACAACCGACCACACAGAATATGAATTTAGACAAAATGCTACTGGGTTTAACAAATTTGTAGTTTTTTGTTTGCTAGGTTTTAGTAAAAGCGATGAAAAAATTAGGCTATTTTTTTATTTTATTGCAATGAATGACGAGACGAGCATGCCATTCGCCTGTTGGTAAGCGATACGACCGCTTGTGGACAGTAGCAAAACGAAACAACACCATAAATTACAAAGCAATGCTTGGCATTCCACTGCGCTCGTCATCCTGAGACATAAGATGTTCAGTGTCATTATGTCCAGTAGTTACTGTGGTTAGAATACTAACTACTAATAATAATTACTTGTTAGAACAATAATAAGTGACACAGGATAAGCGCGCACTGTTTTTTTTTTTTTTCGCCATATCTGCTTTAGTATAATTTCTCAATGGCCATAAACAACTAGGATATTCAACAACAAAAGCACAAACATCATAAATACTAATTTAACTTTATTATGTCCAACAATTCTTCAACATAATGTACACTTTACAAATCAAACATCAGTCATTTTTATTGTCCTATTCGTTTTCAACACCAATGGTGAATCAGTACCATGAGCCGTGGTACGAGGGGTAGTAAGACCTGGAACAAATAAAAGTGGTTTTTTTACTTTCTATATACAGGGTATCTCAAGACCGCGACCGAAAACGAAGCCAGGTGCTAGTATAAGTGACTTCAGACACAATGCAACTTAAAATTTAGCAAAAAAAATCGACAACTTTTTTACTTATCGTCGTATTTGGGTGATAAATACATAGTTTTCCTAAAATAATGATGCAGACCTCTTTATTTTTCAATACTCAATGGTACGTAAGGGTTTAAATTATTATTTTCGCAAAAACTAGGATTTTATCACCCAAACAAGATGATTTTTAAAAAATTCTAAAAAAATATCTGTCGCTGTTTTGGTGAAATTTTTATTTGCATCGTGTCTGTAACCACTAAAACTACCACCTGGCTTCGTTTTCGGTCGCGGTTTTGAGATACCCGGTATGTATCTATCAATCAATTCAGCCACAGAAAGTCATAGTCACTCTGCGGAACATAGGCCTCCCAATGATCTCCACATCGAGCTCTTGGAAGCGGCCTGCATCCAGCGACTTTCTGCATACCCCCCCCCCCTCCAATATTTTTTACTTTACTTAAAATAAAGTCATGTTGCCTGTATATACCTACTACTTAGAAATTACGTATTTTCAAGTAATACTTTGGTTTAAACACACTACTTTTTTACCGTAATATTGTCAAGTGGGCTATATATTATGTAATTTAGATTTGGAGAAATTAAATTTTTTGCAACAAGCAACTTAAGTGGCATTTTGTCCTTTACCTCTTCCATAAACAACCTACAAAGTACCAGTACGTATTAACTGTTTTTATTGTGTAACTCTTGTATTGTATCATGGCTGTAAGCCATCAAAAGCATGCCAGTGAGCCAGATCCGCCTCGTCACGCCCAATCGCTATCAGACTTTCGCAGATCGCCGCTCTCGCCGGAGGGATGTTTGCTCCAAACCGATCCCGATTCTACGAACTCGCTTGCCACAACGATTATCGGTTATTCGATTGAAAAGTCGAAAACAAATACACATTTTACAGAGTAAATAAGTCGGTTTTATCGTGCATTAATTGCAATTTTTAAATACAACTTTAAATAATTTTATCGGTTTGCCCTGATTAAATATTGCATAAAAATATACCTGCCAAAATGATTTAAATCACGAAAATATCGTACGTTTTTAAATAAATGTTGATGAAAGAAGTGAGAAATGAGACGGAAAATGTAAAATCTCACGTTACGTTTCACTAGCCTCCAGGGCATAAAGTGTAACGTGCTTCCAATGAATAACATTTAATTTAAATAAATCCCACTTTAAATAATTTGTTTGAAAAATCAGGTATCCAATATTGATAAAATATTATTTTCGAATGTCTGTAGCATATCGCACTTAGTTGATTTTCTTTTGTAAAAAATTACGAGGTGATGCCGATTTTAAAGCTTGGCAGACAACCAGGTTAAAAAATAAATACATATACTGCAAAATCTACTCGGTTTTTCATTTACTAGCAGATTTTTTTAAGTCCAGAAGTTCTTTATATATAGAAAAGGATTTTTTTATTTTATATTTAAAAATATGTAGATAAAATGTATAAACAACATCAAGACATCGTCTGCGGTTAGTAAGTCGATTCGAAACAGTTATTGCTTGTTCTATTAGCACCAAAAAATCGATGATACGAAAGTATCAGTACCTGTATCCGCCGTAGCCACCATATCCGCCGTAGCCGCCATATCCGCCGTATCCTCCGTAGCTGGGTCTATAGTAGCCCCCGTAGCCCCCGTAGCCGCGGTAGCCGCCGTAGCCACCGTAACCGCCCCCGTAGTAACCGTGGTGACCCCAGCCGCCGTAGCCCTTGGCGAGAGCGCCGCCAACCAGGGCGCCGCCGACAAAGCCAGCCTTAGCACCGATCAGACCGGCGCCTAGGACACCTGCGCCCAGCACACCAGCGCCGATAGCACCAGCACCGAGAGCGCCCAAAAGAAAAATATTGAAAATATATTACTATTTACTATTTTATATTTTGTTATCTTTTCTACTTTAAGAGTCTGCAAATAACTAAATAATCCGGCTGTCAAACGATTGGCCTGAGGGCGGACAGCGTACTGATAAGTGTTTGTTTGAGCCACAAATATTTGGCCTGAGTGATATCGAACGCAAAGACTATCGTATTCTCTGATGCCCGCGGGTTTTCTAGAAGTTCATGATTGTATTCAACGCATTTATGTTTTACTAATACTAGGAAGTATAAATTACGTAGGTTCCAGTAAAAAATAGCTTATTTTATCAATAAACTTGGAAGTGATGTTGACATTAGTTTCTTTGCGATATTTTGCTGAATTCCTGGGATAAACCAATTATTATTCCTAGTAAGCACAAAAAATATTTACCCTGGCGGTGCCATATTATGCACCGTTATAGCACAATAACAGTGCACTATATCAGCCCATATACGTCCCACTGCAGGGCACGGGCCTACTCTACAATCGAGAGAATCGATTGAGAGTGGTAAGGCCATATAGTCCACCACGCTGGCCTAGTGCGGGTAAGCGGACTTATATACCGTAGAAATTCTTTAAAATCGCTACGGTATGCAGGTTTCCTCACGATGTTTTCCTTCACCGTTAAAGTGCGTGGTGATTGACTATCAATACACAAATAACTCCGAAAAGTCAGAGGTGTGCCCTGGGATTTGAACCCGCGACCACCGTGAACATGTAGGCAGCTGCGTCTGGTCCGTTACCAACAGGCCACCACGCACTTGCACTCCACGCACTAACAGTGCACATTATGCTGCAAATATACTTGGACATAAAACTTAATGTTAAATAACTGCGTTTTATATAGTTCAAGGATATAATTTATGTTTGAAAACGCGTAAATTAATGTACATTGAAAAATAATTTTAATAAGATAGGATAACGGCAAAAGCTTTTAATTTTATATATTTCGATTAATTCATTAGAAGTTTGGATATCGTAATTTAGGTTCTAGTTTTTGCTTAGTTACCGGAGAGATAAAGCTAATGGATTATGAACTAAATGCTAATGGATTAATGAAAAGGTTATGTTTATACATAGGTCAAGGACTATTCAGAATACTTAAAAATATTTAAAATTCATTTTTCTGCAAATCGTTTTTGTGTACTATATATAGCTTCACGTGTTGCCCACTCGCTCAACTCTTCAACAGCGGTTTACGGGCAAGCGTGACGCTTAGCATCAGGTGAGTTATCTGCTGTCTCGGCACTTTCGGTAATAATAAAATTATACAATCAGGAGTTGAAGAGGTGTAAGAACAATACTTTATTCTAGACCTTGTTCACGACACGTCACAAAACCTACATCTATTTTATGACATTTTGGTCGACAGACCGCACATTTGATGTGAATTAGCATTAAATAAACCTACTTCAGTATTTATCACAGCCATTATATCATGAAACGGCGATGTTGGGGAAATATGTACTTCTTGCCTCACTATAAATAATAAAACATACAAATATAAAATAAATAAATCACATAGTAAAAAGCAACATTAATAATTCAAACTGAAATTCACTCGAGTCGAGTGCTGTGTAGACCAAAATATAACCAAAAAGCGGAGCTGTGATAATCAGCAAGTCTAGTGCATCTCGCAATTTATAGCGTGGCCAGGTAAATAAAGACCGGGCGATAAGGGCGAGACTTTCGGACTTTATATGGTAATAAATAGCAGGGCATGTCAGCGAGTTTGCAATGCTATTTAACAGAGTGAAATCTAATCTAAGAATCTATCTGAGAAAGCAACAAAGTGTAAAAAAAGAATACGGAGAAATAATTTTGGTGCAACCACTATCTTTTTGTGTGAAAACACTGTGGTTCGCACAAATGTATCAAGCTTTAGTTTCAGACTGTAATATACGTATACATATGTATATCTGGTAACTAACAAGCTGGCATCGTATTGATCAGTGACCATGATTCGCCGGTTTATCAACCGTCCATTGACTTGGACTTGGACTTTTGAATTATCATTGACTTTGATTACAACGGACTTCTACATTGGGTGCATTGTAGTCAGTCCCTTATAGCAGCAGAAAACTTATAGCTGATCAAAATTGTAACTAGCCACGTATAATTTAAGATAAATAAATACACCCAACAGTCACATACATACATAGTCCTGACCCCACGTAGGTATCAGGAACCACGAGAGACTTTTCAGTCCCACAAACACCCAGACCCGAAACAAATACCTGTGGTTCACACAAATATTTGTTTCGGGGATCGAACCCGCGGCCTCTCGTTTTACAGCCAGCGTCTAACCGACTGCGCCACGCAGGCTCTCAGCCTGTCACACCATAAGATTGCTTAAATATTAAAATTAACGTTTTTTTAACCGGCTTCAAAAAAGGGGGAGGTTTTCAATTCGACTGTATGTTTTTTTTAATGGTTGTTACCTCATAACTTTGTACATCTTTCTTTCATTGAAAGCTGATGCTTGTCATTTGATTGCCAATTACCGAACACGTAGACACTTAATAACACATTTACAAAAAATATAATTATTTGGTATTTGGTTATGGTTATTTGGTTTGGCATTTGGTGGTCCGCTTCAATATTTTACGCATATATTATGATTTGTTGGCTAGTCAAGTCAATAAGTTATTGAAGTCGGATTTTTTTTTTATAATATGTTATCTGTAACACAATTTGGTATCTTCTTTCTTGCAAGAATAATATCGTTGAGATATACCGCCACCCTTAACACCTTCAGATGTATTTATGGAAAAACCGCTTATTAGTTTTAAATATAGTTCCATGAACATAAAAACGATAAATTGTGCTCTATTAGTGAATCTATAAAATCTCTATTTTACATGCAAAAACAACGTAAGCGTTCTAAGTATTCAATGCTGGAAATAAATTTCCAAATAGCAATGCTTTTTCGGTCATATCAAATATGAAGATTTATTCTCTAAATATAAAGCTAAGTAATTTTTCATAAAAATAAATTGCCTTTCAGATTTGCATTTACAAGTACAGCGCCTCATCGCGTACCGCCGCGTTATACAGATTTTTATGACTGGCTTTAATTCCCGTACTTACTACGTTTTGTTATTTATCGCTTTAGAAATTTACATTTTATGTTTTTTTTTAATTGGCTTGCTAAGGGATGGAAATGTTTAAATACAATATTTTTGTAACGTGCCAATTTATGCACGATTTTCAGGGGTTAAAGCCTCTATTCATTCCAGTGTAGTGCTTGACTTCAATTCCTTCACAACGGAGCTAACTGCAGCTTATGCAGTGCAGCTAAACATTTTGCTTCCTCTTTAGCTGCGGATTTGTTTCGCGTATAAATAAATATTTTTTCTTTTATTTATATTGTTCCTAGTTTCTATACATGTTAATTTTTTGTTCATAAATCCAACCGCCTAACAATTCCTGGTAGAGCTATGTTTTGAATAGAAATAAATGAAATAAGTATCACAAAATACTAAAATATGACACCTCCGTGGCGCAGTTGGTTAGACGCCGCCTGTGAAACGACAAGCCGCGGGTTCGATCCCCGCACCGAGACAAATGTTTATGAGACCACAAGTATTTGTTTTGGGTCTGGGTGTTTGTGAGACCGAAAAGTCTCTCGTAGTTCCTGATACCCACGACACAAGACTCGGTCTTAATGTGGGGTCAGGGCTATGTATGTGACTGTTGGGTGTATCTATTTATTTATTTATTTAAATAAAATTTTAATATCATTCTCTTGTTATGTTTTAATTTATAAAACAAATGAACGTGAATTCCATGCATACATCAAATAATGTACACCATGATTAATAAAAATGATCGTCCTAGACCTTTTTAATTGCTTTTCTGCTCAATCCTAGCCTCAGGCCTATCAAATTGCAGCTACAAAGTAATTATATCCTCAGGAATATCAGCGCGTAATGATAATGAATCGGGTCCATATCATGTCAATGTTCTATCGCTGACCCTTTTCTGGGAATCCCGTTTTAATACATACATAAATTTACGCCTTTTTTCCAGAAGGGATAGGTAGAAGTGCTACTAGGACACACAAGTTTTGCCTTGTATTTTCCATCCCACGATGTGATAGGGGGCGAGCGTATTGCCATATCGGGCACAAATTCCTGACTCCGGGCGGATAATTAATAGTAAAATTCATTATCACTTCCTCCGAACCGGATAGAAAAATCCAATATCACTGTGTCCAACCCGGGATTCAAACACGAGACCTCAACGTTGTTTTCGTAAATCGTAAATCGTACAACGGCGCCATTGAGGCAGCCCCGTGTTAATGCGTCCAGTTATATACACATGTTATTATCACTTAATCATTCACTATCCAAAAGGTGACAACATTTATCAGCACAAATTCATTATGTATGCAGAATCTATTTTGTACGACTTTATAAGGATTTGTCAACTAAAAATGTATATCTTTGAATGGACTCGTCGAGACTTACACGCCTATTTAAATGTACCTGCTAGAGTTCAAGGCTATACTCATTTTTATACAAATTAGTGACACTTCTGAGTTATAATTAGAAATATCTTGTTTGCACAATACGAATATATAACACTTTGTTTTTAGATTTGAACATGACTAAAAGTTATTTGAAATTTATTTTATCTTAGTTTATTGAAATAACTGTTATCGGATTAAAAGCTTTGATAATTACACTGATTCTCTATAAAAACAAACCATATTTCGACGTACATCTTCCAATCGATTTTTTCTAACGATTGAAAAATCGACCTTAGACAAAATAATAAATTATTTTAAAAATAGTTTGGTACCTAAAAGCAGGCCTCTCTTATCCCTGTTATGGGCGGGATCGGCTTGGGCGATGTGTTGTCCTTCTGGTTTGCCCTGGAAGGCGGCCGGCAAAGGTTGCTGCGCAGCCATGGCCGCGGCACAAGCCACGAGGACGCCCAACGCGATTGTCTGTACCCGCATGTTGAACTGGAAGGTAAAGCCAGTGTACTTAGACTTTTGAAGTGTGAAACTCATTTACTGACTGTAAAATAATGTTTACTTGAGACGTGACTAGAATAAGTTTCTTCGTACATCTAAAATAAACTTTCAGAAATATATTAACAGACGACCGTAATTTTTTAGCTAAATGAACCTATTGTTCCGATGTTTCGATGAGACACAATTTTAAAAATAAATGTACTTTTACCTGTTTTAGCACACAAATTATTTTTCCGAGGAACACGAGCACTTTCTTATAATTTTATATGATATTTTGCAAATCCTACCTGATCAATCACCGTTTAGCACCGACACAAAGCGTCACAGATGTGTCGAGTACAAATCCCGCCGATGAGTTTTATAGGTCGGTGGTCGCCGTCCACCACGTAATGTCCGCTAACCGACATAATGTAATGCCCCACCTTAATATCGCAAATACATATAATAAAGTCTAATAGCTACTTAATATTCATTAAGCTAACTGAAAATTGTTGATAGGCATAGTTGAAAATTGCAAACTTTGATCAACGATACTCTGAAGCTTTGTTGTTTAAAGCTCGCGCAATTATTCGTTAATATCTCGAGAGATAAATTGTTTTCATGAACCGAAAATAATTAATGCTTTTACGTAAGTTGTGAATTTTTAAATAAACACTGGGATGCTAAAACAGTTAGCAAATACGTGGTTAATTATATAATCTGAAATGGTATCATTATGACTACGTATCATTGACCAAATATCAAAGGTGCTATATGAATAATTCAACGAATTTTATGCAAGTTAAACATTTATTTTATTTTACAAATGTTATGCTCAATTTTTAATATATACCGATTGGGCCAAAATTTTATATATATTTTAACTTAATATAGTACTATTAAATATAAAACACGCTTGTCAGTAAATGAAGCAGTTGAATGCAATGCAATATAGCCCTTTATTTCTATAAAGCGCCAACATCACAACTTGCGAATACAAATGTAAGACAAGGCTTTGTTCGACGAGAACTGTTTATATGAATGAGTAATTGTATAAAAATTCCTAGCAAAAATAAATATACCTGCTGGAATTGAAGAGTCACTTTTTAAATAACCTTAAACATCATTAATAGGTAAATAATAATTCATTAACTGTGACTATAGGTGTTAACGTGATATTTACTATTCTAATGATGCATGATTCATGTAAGATGACTTTACTTAATTTAAGATGCTAAGGTCTATTAGTTAGCAATTTTGCTCCTTAACATGATACACACAGTCATTATCTTAAACTATTATTTATAAAATGAATTGTTGATAAGCTATGGACATTTATAGCTAAATATTTCCCGTCCAAAAATACGACGAGGTGCGAACCTTAATGCCTCAAACCTTAATGATAGCCGGATGCCCAATATCCTATTTCTTCTCCTACTTATTCCTTCCCGCTCTCCTCCCAATTTGATGGGCCTGCATCACATCCATGATCGATCGGCAGTGATCACTTATCATCAGGTGACCTGCTTGCTCGTTTGCGGGACCCATACAATAAAAAAAAACTATTATCATAGCGAACACAAAATTATTATATTTTAAAAATTGCAATTCAACTTACTACAACTCTGCTTCATAATCTTCAGGACTCTGAATTCTATAAGCTGGCATCCAAAGCGAACATTTTTAACACGTAGATTAATTATCATGGGCACATATCAAAACAAAAGACTGTTGATATAACCAAACATTTTTGAGCATTAATAAGACTTATTAATAGTATTAACTATTAACTTCTATCCGTGATTAAGCCCTGGTCTGACGAACGGTACGTGCGGCACTGCGGCAAGCAACGAAGTTCAAGCAACTAAGGAGGTTTCACAGATAGGTTTCACTCTGCGTAAATCCGTTGACCAATGGGAGGGCCGAAACTTGACAACAAATGTTATTATGACAATCTTGCACTGAAGTCTTCACGGGTCTCCATGACAACGGATAACAATTATTTGAGTTCAAAAATATATAAAATTATATAAAAAAATTGTTTGTGCGTCATTCTAAACGAAGTCGGTAAAAAAGCACATAAGACCATTTTCTCAAATATTGATACGTGACATAATTAGTTTATATTTTCTCATGTAAATTAGCGTGCTATTAACTATATTATTTTATTTTTTCTGCTAATAAACCTGTTCTTTGATCAAGTTATATTTCACTGGACTTGTATAGATACCTACTTTTAAATTATCGCCGATTGTACCGTAACATGATAAAAACAAATTGTATTATTATTAGAAAATAAAATAATTTTGTTATAAACTATCACAAGTAAAACCTGGATCAATACTGATGGACACTTTTTACAATAATTATTATTTAATTGTACTTTTTATCTAAATTCACAATACGGAGCTCAAATAATACACGTAGGTATAGGTAGGTAGTAGGTATATATGTATCTGCACAACCTCAAGCACATCAGCAGTTCTTGATCCTAGGTTTAACTTTATTTGCATACATAAACTCACGCCTTTATCCCAAAAGAGGTAGGCAGAGGCGCCACCAGGACACCCACATTTCGCCTTGTATGTTCCGTTCCATGATGTGACAGGGGGCGAGCCTAACGCCATATCGGACACAAATTCCTGGCTCCAGGCTGATGATGAATAGAAAAACCCAATATCACTTTGCCCGAGCCGGGATTCGAACCCGAGACCTCAGCTTTGTAGTCGTACCGTAGTACAACTACACCACCGAGGCAGTCTTAAAAAATTGTCGCACTCCGTTCGCACTGGTTCGCACTCTGTAAATGTAAATGTCTCTGAAATATTGCAAAAATCATTATTTTGATATAGAAGATGTTATAGATCTCAGTACATTTGTTGAAATCCGCAGTTTCTTCAAAAAGGAACTAAATAGTAGGAGTTAAAAACAAAGAATCGTCTATTTCCCTCCATTACAAAGTGAAAGACAATTAAATATTGAATTGACCGCTCAAAACTACGGGCTGGAGAAGCTAGATGTAAAGCAACACGGACTAATATTAACAAGGGTCGTATGGTACAAGCTGCGAATTTGCTTTCTATAATATGTACGGAAAAATTTAAGAAACATTTTTCAACTGTAATATATTATTATAAGACGCTCATCGGATGAACTAGTGATATTTTCCTAATTGCTCCGACCACCGTACACGAAGGTGGTAAACTCGTCAATGACACATGCAAATATTTCGTGTTTCTAATATCGGTTTCCGAATATGCTTTCGAGCAGGGTAGCATAATAGTGTTTGACGGCAAGAGCTGATTATTTCTTGCTGGTGGATATTGTAATTGGATTTAAAATTGTAATACATCAGATGCGTTGCGGTTACATTTTGGTGCCCATATGAAAAAAATATGGGCACACTACCATCGGAGATTTGTTCCCTTTTACTATGAAATGTTAATGTGTTCTTTCTATCTTGATATAAAACACAAAGGCTCCTGCTATTATTTCTGTCAAATTATCGACAAATAAATCCATGCCGCAATGTCGCACGCCGCGGCGATTTGACGAGAATGACTGCGCGTTGTGCGGTGCATTTTCATATAAATCTGTGCCGCTACCGCAAACCGCTGTCAGTTTCTATCAAGCGACCAAAATGTTATAATGGAGTTGACCCTTCACCGTGCGCGCTGGTTGACGCATACCGCAATAGAACAAAAGACAAATGATGACGTTTTTCATACAAAACCGAGTTTGACATCGCATTGCGTGCAACGCAGTGCCGCGCGTACCGTTCCACAGACCAGGGCTTTAGAATGACTAAGATAAATGAATCGTGTTAAATGGCCGAACTTGGATCAAAGAGCATGCCACACTGACTGAAATTATGTAAGCTAGAGTTATAAAAGCAATTCTACTCCCTTCACCAAGTTCTCCTAGCTATGCGACTTGCCCGTCACTAAACACACAGCTAAACTCCCAGATTAACAGTTGTGTTATCTAAGATGTTTTTCACAATGAAAGAAAATTGTGAACTTATTTTTTTCTGCGAATTTTATTACAATTTTTAGCAATTTAAAGGCTGAATGAATTTCGTTCATATTTTGTGAATTATTATTTATTATTAAGTTATAAACATGACTTTTACTACACTTTTTATAATAAACTGTATTTTAATTACAAAAAAAAAACAAAATACACTTCTCTATCATTAAGGCAACTAGTGTTCCATAGTCATATTAAGTCCGCTTAGAACGTACCTATATGTTAACGTACACAAATCGAAAAAGCATCAACACCTTTGATTATGATATAAGCTTATGAAATGAATATTGATAAGTCTAGATTATACCAAGTTTATTAAATAGGCCGCAAGCTATCTGCGATACTATTTCTAGGCACCCACCATCCCTCCCCTCCTAATATTCGCTCCCTGCAGTCTCAAACACAGGCTTATAGATTTGCCTCCCTGCTAATTGCTTTCACCTAGAATCAAGTTGGAACATCTTAAGCATTCAATCGTCTCAGAGAACAACTAATAGATCGTCAAAGACCAAATGTTAAGAGGAATAAATATTGTGTTAAAGGGTATGAATATTATTAACATGAATTACGCATGACTTGTGTACTGATTCCTGTGCAAATGCGAATATGGGAGATACTCTATGTATGTTACGTTATGTGACAATGTTGTATTGTGGAATGTGGAGTAAATATTACTGAACAGTAAGAAAGACTGCACGTTGCGTTAGTTGTTGAATAAATATTTTCATAAGTATAAATCTCAAAAAAAACCATTCACACTGTTATAGCTATAGTATATAAATAAGACGATATATAAAAATAACACGTAAATATTCCAAGGATTTCCAGGTGACGATATCATACGGCAGATTACCAGATACTATATTTCTTAAACCAGAAATTTATCTATACACTATACAGATATAAACAATATGTTAATAGAATAAAATACGGAATCTATACGAAGAAACCAAAACATTCCCACTATAATTCTGTTAGTTTTCAATCTCTCTGAAATTGTTTCCAACATCGTAGCAGCATGGCAAAGTGAAATATTTTCTTGTGTAGTTATTTTCGACGCTCTAGAAAGCAGTGAAACCCACTGCACTAGATCAAACATTTTAATTACACCCGAAACTAAATATGACTGTTGTTACTTTAAACATGAATAAGTAAATTAGTCCGGGGCAGCACAAACACAAACCGTGCTTTTCATCCGAGCTCCGGTTTATAGAACAATTAATTCGCACGTATGGGAGATGAATGACCCGTCAGCCGGCAACAAAGATGACCATGTACATTGTAGCTTACAACTGTCATGATAAATAACTGTATACGTTTTTTTGTCACACCATTTCTTTCTTTATTACATGTCTCCTTTAAAATGCTATATAAATTACTTTAGATGAGAAACACTTTTGTTCGTCATTTCTAAATAATTTTCAATATCTCTCGTTATATCAGCTGTAGAAAGAACATTGATGAACAAAGGCAAGAAGAAATCCAGAATTTAATTTTCGCAGGAGGGTCTGCCAGTCTTTACCACGCTTGACAATCATCAACCTCATGCCAGACTCCGTCATCTCACGTGGTCATTTGTCGCCTTACTTCGTCTATAAGCCACTAGGGTGCGCCATGACCCATTGAAATTGACCTGGGCCCCCGAAGACGTTATTTAGACCCCTAAATTCCCCTTTATTCTCTTATATGTGGCACGATACCTATGTACATCTTCTGTTAGGTACATTCAGTCATATGAAGTTCGCTTGCTAGTCTATTAAAGAGTAATGAAAGGTTCAGTTAATGGGCGTAGTAAGTGACCTAGTTATCAATTAATTCAACATAGAAAACCACAAGTCAATGTTTTCTGCCATTATTCAGCAGCAAAGATCAACAGCTGTTCTCCTTGAGGTGCAGCGGGAATAGAATTTTTACAAATGAGGTGTGATCGCTTTCCGCGATTTGCAACGAGGTCACTCCAGCAAAATTGCATTATAAAATCCAATAAATTAACTGAGCTGACTTCCGCATTAAAATGGATGTATCGTTAATTAAATATTTTATCTCCTATTATTTAAAATCCGTAAATTGAATAACGTCCGTCGATATCGTACCCAATAAATGTATTATTTATTAATTACAATAAATATTGTAATACCTTGTTAATTAAATTAATAATGCTTTCATTACTATATTGTTCGTGTTACCATAATAATTATATTTTGTTAAGTCACCGGATACCTAACTCCAGTGATGCCAGAGTTGTAATAACTATCTTAAGCCCTGGTCTGTGGAACGGTACGCGCGGCACTGCGTTGCACGCAATGCGATGTCAAACTCGGTTTTGTATGAAAAACGTCATCATTTGTCTTTTGTTCTATTGCGATATGCGTCAACCAGCGCGCACGGTGAAGGGTCAACTCCATTATAACATTTTGGTCGCTTGATAGAAACTGACAGCGGTTTGCGGTAGCGGCACAGATTTATATGAAAATACACCGCACAGCGCGCAGTCATTCTCGTCAAATCGCCGCGGCGTGCGACATTGCGGCATGGATTTATTTGTCGATAATTTGACAGAAATAATAGCAGGAGCCTTTGTGTTTTATATCAAGATAGAAAGAATACATTAACATTTGATAATAAAAGGGAACAAATCTCCGATGGTAGTGTGCCCATATTTTTTCATATGGGCACCAAAATGTAACCGCAACGCATCTGATGTATTACAATTTTAAATCCAATTACAATATCCACCAGCAAGAAATAATCAGCTCTTGCCGTCAAACACTATTATAATACCCTGCTCGAAAGCATATTTGGAAACCGATATTAGAAACACGAAATAATTGCATGTGTCATTGACGAGTTTACCACCTTCGTGTACGGTGGTCGGAGCAATTAGGAAAATATCACTAGTTCATCCGATGAGCGTCTTATAATAATATATTACAGTTGAAAAATGTTTCTTAAATTTTTCCGTACATATTATAGAAAGCAAATTCGCAGCTTGTACCATACGACCCTTGTTAATATTAGTCCGTGTTGCTTTACATCTAGCTTCTCCAGCCCGTATTTTTGAGCGGTCAATTCAATATTTAATTGTCTTTCACTTTGTAATGGAGGGAAATAGACGATTCTTTGTTTTTAACTCCTACTATTTAAAATGTACTGAGAACTATAACATCTTCTATATCAAAATAATGATTTTTGCAATATTTCAGAGACATTTACATTTACAGAGTGCGAACCAGTGCGAACGGAGTGCGACATTTTTTTAAGACTGCCTCGGTGGCGTAGTTGTACTACGGTACGACTACAAAGCTGAGCTCTCGGGTTCGAATCCCGGCTCGGGCAAAGTGATATTGGATTTTTCTATTCATCATCAGCCTGGAGCCAGGAATTTGTGTCCGATATGGCGTTAGGCTCGCCCCCTGTCACATCATGGAACGGAACATACAAGGCGAAATGTGGGTTTCCTGGTGGCGCCTCTGCCTACCTCTTTTGGGTTAAAGGCGTGAGTTTATGTATGCAAATAAAGTTAAACCTAGGATCAAGAACTGCTGATGTGCTGGAGGTTGTGCAGATACATATATACCAACTACCTACCTATACCTACGTCTATTATTTGAGCTCCGTATTGTGAATTTAGATAAAAAGTACAATTAAATGATTATTGTAAAAAGTGTCCATCAGTATTGATCCAGGTTTTGCTTGTGATAGTTTATAACAAAATTATTTTATTTTCTAATAATAATACAATTCGTTTTTATCAAATTACGGTACAATCGGCGATAATTTAAGAGTAGGTATCTATACAAGTCCAGTGAAATATAACTTGATCAAAGAATAGGTTTATTAGCAGAAAAAATAAAATAATATAGTTAATAGCACGCTAATTTACATGAGAAAATATAAACTAATTATGTCACGTATCAATATTTGAGAAAATGGTCTTATGTGCCATTTTACCGACTTCGTTTAGAATGACGCACAAACAATTTTTTTATATAATTTTATATATTTTTGAACTCAAATAATTGTTATCCGTTGTCATGGAGACCCGTGAAGACTTCAATGCAAAATTGTCATAATAACATTTGTTGTCAAGTTTCGGCCCTCCCATTGGTCAACGGATTTACGCAGAGTGAAACCTATCTGTGAAACCTCCTTAGTTGCTTGAACTCCGTTGCTTGCCGCAGTGCCGCACGTACCGTTCGTCAGACCAGGGCTTTATAGAAAGTCTAAGTGAAGTTTTGCCGTTATGATTCGTTGCAGGTGGTAAAATATTTGTATACACTGCACATACTATCAGGTAAATTTTAGTAACTTTGTCGGGCCAGTATACAAAATAACTTTGAATATGATAGGGTGGAAAAGTCTATTATGAAAATATACCATAATTACGAAAACATAATTGCCTGTTTATCTTTATTCGAAGCATATTAAACAAAAACAAAAGGAAGCACAATGTTTATTCGCATTTAAAAGGCGGAAATCGGTGTGGACCGGTACATGATATATTTTTTGTTTTTTTATGACATTGGTACCGGCAACCGAGCAAACAAGTCAACTGATGGTAAATGATCACTGACGCTCATAAACATCCACAACGCTTGTATCATAGATGTGTTGCTGGCTCATTAAATCGATAGGGTAGCGGAAAGGAAAAAGAATGGGAAGAGGAAAATAGGTAGTGACCATCCGGCAACTCACTCACCGAAAGAAACGTGACAGCAAAGCTGTAGCTTCACGTCGATCTTCTGTGAGTCAGTGGTACCACCCCGGACGAGCCTGCCCATTCATGCCTAGTCCTCACTAAAACAGCGTAGATGACAACACAACAGTTCCGGGCTCATTCCGTTCAGTCACTGTGGCTCAAATAACTAAAATGAAAAAAAGAAAAGCTATTTGAAAGAATCGACCCTTCCAAACCTTGACCTTTTAACACTCTTTATATTATTAATTTTTTGAAGACTACATTTTTATTAAAATAAGGCAATAATCAGTATAGCACTTTGTATAGTAATAAAATTCCCGTAAGTAAATACCCACGATTGCGTAAAGGTCAGAGAGGCGTGTTATTAAGTTACATAAATAATTCGTATATTAAATAGTATTTATAGTCAAGAAGAAATGCTGATGGGTCTAGTTTTATGAGCCGATTGATCTGGTGACAAGTTTGTCACAACTTCCCAACGTGACATCATCGTTGACCTAACGAATTAATTAACTATCATCGATGAGATTTTTGTTCTTTATAACTTTCATAAGATGTATATATCGACAGGGCCCAGGTATAAAATCGTAAGATTTTTTGTTTGTTTTTGTTCTATGGTTTTGCCTTGCAAGACGCAGGCCGTGAAGCTGTACTTTCCATATTTTTTCCAGTTTCTCTATAATTTCATATGAAGAACTAACCTATTACCATAGTGATTACACATCAAATAAACCAGGTGTTCTGATTCCGACAATAATTAAAACTAGGGCCTGTATACAACTCTATATATTCTAACGAAATTTATTTGACGATCATACAATATGGGGAGATGAAAAAATTAACTTACGATACGAACGCCGATATTCTACGATGTGGGAAACATCTTTAGGCCAACATAACCCAAAACCGGAACAAATATTTGCAGGCCACACAATCGTTTGAAACGCAATTCAAAGAACTAGCAATTGAAAGAGTTGTAAAAGGTAAAAAAATTACATAAGCTTGTAAAATGTACGTTATTTTGTAAATATACGAACTCCACATTCTTGTGAGAGACCTTGACCTCACTTCATCCTCAAGGGCAGTGTCAATTAGCTGTCTAGCGCAAAAACCTAGCCTCTATTTCCAGGTCAACTGTTCGCATAAATTATGGCGGCGGACTCGCCTCAGAAGCATTCACTATGATAATAGCTGACTGAAGTAGAAAGACTCGACATGTCTGCCTATAGAGTTCGGGAATTATACATAGATGTCTGCTATGATTATATCTATTGTAATAATCCTAAATAGTACTTATGTCAAATTTTTAAATAAAAAGTGCACTTTGTGGCACGTGTAGTGTAGTCCAGGTAGTCATGCCCTGCGGATACCACAGCACAGATACCTATTGTAGGTACAATATTATCGTGAGAAATATGAATATTTCATAATTGTTCTTTTCGCTATCTGTATTCAATAGGATTATATCATACTTATTTCTGAGAATTAAATGCTCGCCATCACTGTGCTTGGCTAGTTTTCATAAGATTATAATCACGCAATCTCATCATGAAACAAATAAATTTACGAAATCTATCTAATGAGCCGTCAGCCCAATCTGTCACACCAAAACGATTGATTTTTAAATAGCAAATATAATCGTGTTATAGAATCTTAAGTATATACACTTTTGTTTTTCTCTTCCCGCGCAACATTTAACTTGAAATGAATAAGATTTTGCATCTTATATATAAATTGACTAAAATAACTGTGGTCAGTAATAAACAAGAAAAGCGAATTCTGTTGCAACTTGCATATTTTGTATTATTTGTGAATTATTTCTCAGAAATCGACAATACTAGATAACGTGAAAGTAAAACGATCTTCATAATTCTTCGTAACTACAAAACTATAAAACGAAAAGAAGAGCTATTGTTTTTTATCTTGCTTCTAACTTTAAACAATCGAGGTAAGTGACTTTTTTGCACAAAATTCCATGAATTGTATCCATTGTACTGCAATAATATCTAAGGAATAATTATTGTTAACTTTTTGAAATGTTATGCTATATCCATTATATTTTTTATATTCTATCGCCAATATAAAACATACTTATCAAGGGTCTTTTTTGAGTATATAGTAAAATAATTATATTATGAACAAATAAACAATTTTGTAATTTATAATCGCAATGATTATCACTGGGGTTGGATCAAATAAAACAATAATATAACCATAAGTGTATTTAATTAACAACGAACATTTTATTATTTTCACATGATGAGCCTTTGCTATAAATATTATAACAAATAGAGATTGTTTCTTGGTTCATTTACATGGAAATCAATAAAATAGTATTCGTACACCTATATTTCTGATCATGTTGTGTCATATACTGAATTCATTTCATAAATAGAGTGATTTCAAAATGCCTACAACCATAGAATTCTATTAAGCTGATAATTTTTATAATCTGTGCAATCCTATTTTGAATATGCAACATATTTACAATTTTTGTTTCCCTGATTTCTCCAATAAATCTCGTTACACTACATGTAATAGACCAATGTATAGGTCGCAAAATTACTGATTCTGAAACTTTATCACTTGCTTTCCAACTCAGAGTAATATGAAACTATTCCATGGACTACATAGCTGAGGTCGTTCACATTTACACCCGAACAAAGATGACAAACAAATGAATAAATCTCAAGACTGTATTTCCGAATTAGAAAGCATTATTTTGGACCGCAAATTAATCATCTATCACTAATGGCACACTAGAATACTTGACGTCATCACTCTTGATTTCTTATTTAGGTTCATCCAGTTTTTTCCTTCCTGAAGATCTCAATGTCTTATTTAAAGTGCCGAACAAATGCTCTACATAATTTTAGCTTCCCATTATTTTTAAAATGCTAAAAATAAGTATTTATTAACAACACTTTATTTAGTCGCAAATAACACACAGGCTATTCGCGATTTCCATTTTCATTCTTCATTAATTATGGTAATTAAACTAACAAAATGGTAGAGTCATCTAATTATGCATTCGAATTCAGTCTTATTTTAAACTTAATATTGCAGCATTTTATTATTATTGCTGAATATCTACATTTATGATAATTGGTGGTTATAAAAATATAAAACAATTATTTCGGATGCACAATTAAAACGATACCTCTCTACATTTAATAAGTGACTGGTACGCGTTAACTACAAGGCTGTTATTCTTTTTATTAAAGAACAAAAAATAAAATATTCAAGAATACTGGTTATTTTTCAGTTTACCAATTGACATTTGCTAGTATTACCAATATAGATTGTAGTGACCTATTCATTTATGGATTATACGGATTTATTCAAATATGGCGTATTGGTTCTTCAAACAACATCTGAATTACTTATTTTCATAGAAATTGTAAGGTCTTTGTTACTTACATGTGTCTAGCAATTGTTTTTACATAGTCAAAAGTGTAATTCTTGCATTCAGAGCTACAAATTATTTGTTAACTAAATGTAGCTACTACTCAGAAGTTTTGACTAAAGAAATTGTTGCGTTGCGCGTGCATTCCTAAGTTAACGTGTACCAAATATAGGTAGGTACTGCGTGATTTATTAATTCGCCGAATTTCATGAACAGACTAATGATAAGAAATCAAGATGCGAGACTCACAGATCTACAAACATGATACATATTTCCTTTTCCATCTATTGTATTCTATAGTCATGACGCATGAATAAATGATATTGTTTCATCAATAATAAGCGAATAGTGAAGTATCTTTCAATATTGCTATTTGGCAGATTATAATGTATCGTATAAATGTACTAAAATTCGGTGTAAAACACACATTACATTAAAATTTATGTCAGAATTTTATTAAATATGCGACAGTGAAAAATGCTCTCCCGGATTCACTAATTGGATTTACATATTTTAACAGTCATTTGTAACTTATAAGGGAAAGTCCTACAGTACCGGCCGGCATACAGTACCGGCCAGTTACAAATTCTCTAAATCTATAATAGATGGCACTGACAGTTTTACGCTATTTTGTGCGGTACCCTCGTGCAAGTATATGCCCCACGCGGCGTCTACCTGTCACAACCGGTTTACTGGCAGTGTAAAGATTTCTGTTGCGCGCGATGAATGTATGCTACGTAATTAAAATTCTGTAGGTGATTTTCGAAGTTCAGGGATTCAATTTAAAAAAAAATATCCTGGTAAGTTTAGTATGCTTATATGGCTATTAAAAACCGAATATTATTTCAGCCTTTGTACGTTTGTTTTCATCTGAAATCGAAACTCTTATTTTTTCCGTTTCCTCCAGTGCCGGCCAGTACGCTGTCCTGCAGTACCAGCCATTCCTTAAATTAGTTTAAAAGGTTTGCATTACTTGCAAAAATTACTACTTAATACACGAAAATGCCAAATGATACAAATGATGGTCGGACGAGGCAAAAAAGGGCGCCTGAGATCCGGCAGATATGCATAAAGCTGTAGAAAAGGTACTGAATAACAAGATGAGTGCACGTCAAGCCGCAGAAAGCTATTAGATACCCCGAAAAACGCTGAATGACAGAATTAGTGAAGAGAAAATGAAGAGTTACTGCATGAAGTCGTAAAGCTGAAATAAGTGAAATTATAACGAGTTTTCCGTACAAAAAGATGCTGGAAGGGAAACAAAATAGACAAAAAAAGAAATAGTTTTCAGTTTCAGGAAAAGGTGGTAATAGAAAAGGTAAGACTTTACTGTCAGCAAGAGATGTCAGTAAGAAAACAAAAAAAAAATACAATCGAAAACCTACCTTCTACTCACAGACCGATTGAAGAAGAGACAGTTTGCCCTTTGTGTGCTGAATGTCATGAAGAAGATTGGATACGGTGCGGAAACTGTAAAATTTGGGTCCATGAGGCTTGTGCAAATATATCGGAGCTATCCGATCAGTATATTTGCGATTATTGTATTGCCTAAATGGTTACATTCTTAGTGGCCGATACTGTAGGCCTATTTTTTTTAGTCTGTATTTTCTTATTCTTGGAATTGCAATAATAAAGCTGATTTTGTCTAAACGATTTGGTTGTTTTTTATTTTTATTAATAGCACAATAGTTCTTTTAAATATATCAGGAGGTATTGAATATTTAACATTAAGAACTTTGATTTTTTTGTTGATAAACCTTAAGGTGACGGTACTGTAGGACTCTCCCCTACTTAATACTAATCTAAATTATTTTTCTACCACAATACCAACATTTGACTTCAGAAAACTCGAAATGCAGGCACCAGATTTACCAGCTGAAAAGAAAGACATTTATTACTTTTTATTCCTTTAGTATTCTTCACATCGCCGGGGACAGAACCAGGTGGAGAAGGCTCGTTCGGAAAAGTGATGCATAAGGGAGGCCACGAGCCTCAATACTGAGGAATAAGAGGCAAGGAGGAAGGGAAAAATTCTTCGTAATGTAAGCAACATTCAATAATTTAGAAAAATACTGAACATAAAATACCTTTATATTGCTTATTTTCTAAAGCTCAAAATGCTAAAGTAATATTATTTTATCGATATAAAGAGCAGGCGTAATATGACACGGTCAAAATCCGCATTCCTTATAAATATTCTTTTAACGTCCGTGAGGGCATCGACATTAACATCGGAATTACCACTCATAACGAATAATATAGAAATACATATATAATCTGGCATCCTCACAAGCTAACTAAATATTCATGTGCTTTTTACAATACATACAATATTTATTTTCTTACTTTCTACTTAGTTATTGAGATACGGTCAAAAAGGTTTCTTTATCTTTTTCATAAATAACACATACACGTAAATTCACGAGTGTTACCCATGACCAGTACTACTGTTTATAAATGTATTTACTACATACATACATAAACTGACGCCTTTTTATCCCAGAAGGGGTAGGCAGAGGCGCCACCAAGACACCCAAATTTCGCCTTGTATGTTCCGTCCCATTATGTGATAGGGGGCGAGCCTTTCGCCACATCGGGCACAAATTCTTGACTCCGGGCTGATAATGAATAGAAAAACCCAATATCACTTTGCCCGACCCGGGATTCGAACCCGAGACCTCAGCTTTGTAGTCGTATCGAAGTACAACTACACCACCGAAGCAGTCATGTATTTACTGTCATGAGAATATTAGCATAATTAAAATTTCATATTTAAAACATTAAGGGCCTCGTTCACCATCTTCAAGTAAATCGTTGATTAGGCTAATCATCAGTAAAAGTCATCCGTAACATCATGTGTCGATTTCACCATGCTCCAGTAATACTTATCCTATGATTACATTAATAAGTCACTTACTGGCTGCATCGTCTGCCGATTAGCGTATTTACTTAATGGTTATAATAAGGTTAAAATCTCAACCTCCTTTTTTATTTTTTAAGAAAAATATACGTTGACACTTTAGCGGGAGGCAGGGCGAGGAACATTTGACCAAATGAGGTACATTTGACGCAATATTGAACGAATGATTCTTTCAATTTCTTATGTCATTCACTTAACCAGCACTTTACTTTATTTTCACTTGTGAAATCGACGGAAGATACTCTGCACATTTGCTTGTCAAATAACGTTAATCAAAAAGTAAGTAATCAACGGTTTACTTGAAGATGGTGAACGAGGCCCTAATTGATATGAACATTTTACTGTTTCGTCAATATATTAACGATTTCATTAGATCAATACGACACCGCTACATTCTTAGTAATGAAAACCATAGCTATGAATTACGACAGCAAAAAAATAGAAGTCAATCGTATTTTCATATTAAATCAGCTCTAAAATAATTACGTAATCTTGTATCTTCACACTGAATCTTGTTGTTTACCAAACATCGCTCAAACTATACCGAGGAATCCTATAATAAAGTTAATCATTTAAAATATATTATGCATATATTATAAACCAGTTAAATTTTATCACCCAAACATGGTTATTTTACCATGCGTGATGTAACTATTGTATAATTTTGTAATATTATTTTTATTTTCGTAGTGGCAAGTGCCGAACCTAGTTTTATGTTTGTTTTACAACATTACTTAAGATTTCAACACGTAATTCGTTTTGTATACTTCTATCCAGTGCTTGTTATTTAATATTCATCATCATCATCATCATCAGCCTATATTAGTCCACTGCTGGACATAGGCCTCCTCAAAATTGCGCCATTTCACCCTGTCTTCGGCTTATTAATATTAATTAATAATTTAATATTATGAATTAATAAATAAATTTAACTTATATATTAATCTATAAAAATATATCTATCATATTAGAAGTAAAATAATGAAATGTTACTTACCTATGTACTTCTACGTAAGTTGGCGGATGAGGATGAGAGCTGTGAAATGGACAATCATGAATGATCATGTTTTAGTTCCCATGAATTGAATGTGGTTGATTTGGCTTTAGGGGTTATTCTACTTTATAGGATAGACCTTAAGAATCTCTTTAACATGGAGTGCTCTAACATTACTATTACTTATACCGGGTATATCAAGACTGCGACCGAAAACGAAGCCAAGTGGTAGTTTTAGTGGTTACGGCCACAATGCATCTAAAACTTGCGCATGAGTTTTTTTTTTAATTATAAACGCTCATACAATAAATAAATACCCCCAACAGTCACATACATAGGCCTGACCCCACACTTAGATCACGTCTTGTGTCGTGTTTATTAAGAACTATGAGAGACTTTTCACACACACTCAGGCACGAAACAAATACTTATGGTTCATACAAACATTTGTCTCGCTGCAGGGATCGAACCCGCGGCCTCTCGTTCTCTCGCGTTCCTCGCGGCCTCTAATCAACTGCGCGACGGAGACTGTGGTATTGATATTACATTAAAATGTTCTAAAAACCACGTTTCATAAGTGTCTTTTACTCAGAGCTATCAGATAGTAAATGATAAGATTTGACAGAAATAATTTCTTGTAATAATATCAGATATATTTTGTATCCGGCTTAGCCAAATTTTACCAAAAACCAGTTAATTTATACAATATTGTTTGAATGAAAATTAAATTAATATTAACCAAAAGCTGCGTATACTAATAACTGTAATTGGTATTACGTTGATACAAATCAAACGTAATTTAGTTTGCATAAATATTTAAAGATATGTAAACAAACGCGTCACTCGTTTCATATTAGTCGTCGAAATCCCATTAACTAATTAACACATTTTCATTACGTACCAATCTACTATAATAAAAAGTGAACAACCAATAAAACAAAAAAATAACGTCAAAGATATGTTTATAAAAAATACATGACTTTGATATTTAAAATATAAATATTAATTTTAAAACTTGATCTACATGCACATTGCTGGTATGAATTGTTCATTACATTAGGAACAAAGTTAACTCAAAGTAACGCAGTCTTTTAGCAACGCATGGACATTCACGAAACGAATTTCCAAGGGTCTGATCTAAAGTACAAATTACGCTTTACGTCGAATACGCAAAATAGCATTTGGACCAGGTCAACACTGTATAGCAAATTGATTTGAAATACGTACTCGCTTATAACTTCCCTAATACAATATTAATATTGATCAATAATTCAGACTCACCTATGAATTTCTACGAAAGTTGGAACATGGTGACGATGGCTGCGAAATGGACGATGAATGATTAAATTAATACATTTTAGTAGAAATAATGTTTGTTTTGAGCAATTCGTTTACTTGTAAGTCTTTTTTAATGTAAACCCAGTATGTTATTAATAAAAAATACATATACCTACTCTAAGTTCTGAATGTAGGTGACCAACCAAATTTCAATTTTTTTAAGAAATATTTCACGAAACTATGCAGAACGTAACTTTGTATCGCGGGGCTATACTTTGTGTGGGCCTACATGATATGCAAAGATATGAACTAATACAGTCAATACTATATAACCTAATATTAAGTACTGCAGTAACTTAAAAAAAATGCGTGTTCTTTAATCAAATGATAGTAATTCGAATACAAATTAAGAAAAAACGTACAAGTAAACATAATGAATAGATGGAATTAATTACCACATTATATCCCACCCCGTAAACTGAGTGAAAACTGTTTAGAAACATTGATGAATGAAGCGTATTCTGACATAAGTGGTTGTGAGACAATGAATTGAAATTGCAGTACTATGATGAGTTTTCCAGTGTGATTGCACGCAATGCACTCAGTACTCACCCAGATTTGCTTTTGAGTGCAATAGCACCTACAACGCCTGCACCTACAGCGCCGACTTTCGCCGCTTTTAGGCCGAGAGCACCTGATAAACAAAAAAAAAGTGTTATATAATGGGTCAAACATTTGTCTCAGTGCGGGGATCAAACCCGCATCATCACATCGTAGATACCTACATTCTCAATGTATCATTTAGATTTAAGGTTATTCAGTCCACTAATACATAGGTTATTCAGTGCACTTCTATACGTAGGTCTCCTCGAAGGTTATATTTAAGTAAACGCAATTATTTTCGAATTACGTTGTCAGAGAAATATAAATACTTACTATTATATTTTTTTTAAATGCGTTGATATAATAAAACCAATGAGACATCTTAAAGCGGAATTCGAATCGTCCATTCCAAAATAAACCAACAAAGAAAACCTGATTGCAGTTATTATTGTAGTGTCAATTAATTTTTTTCTGTCTATCTTGCCGCGGCACAAATTAAACGCTAATATACTTGATCATAAAACTATAGCACAACGATATAATCCTTTTTCCATCAATAAATATGTATGGAAGTGATAAAATAAAGCAATCAATATATCAAGCGCACTTAATAATGGTGCAATCATCGGCCAACAGACAATAAGTTCCCACAGACAGATGTTACCTTAACGCTTTGTATGCTGGGGTATACCTGCCCTCTGAGCGTGTGGGTAATACATATGTAAATGTTCAAATACAATGCGGCTCGAATCTCAATTGTGTTACAAACATCGTACCGTAACACGCAATGTGTGTAAAAATTTCCTCAAATACGCATGGTGTGCGGTGACCTAGTGAGCCAAAACAAACATTGTCCAAGGAACACGCGTTCATGACATATGCTAAATGGAAATGAGTCGTATTATAAACATCTTTGACCACATACAGGGTTGATTTGCCTTGGCGAGAGGTCCAAAGCAAATGTTTATATATCGCAACGGATTATGAATACACACGTTTTTACGCTTTGTTCCATAATATTGGTTTGTTAATTGTTTACAAGGTTGACCTTGGAACCGGAAAACAGCAAGTAATTTCAAGAATTCAAAGGTTCTGTAAATACTATTATATAAAAATAATAAAGTCGTAAAACGATTTACCAAAACCATTTTATTGAGAGTTCCAAATAAGTATCCTTTTTAGTACAAGGGCATTTATACCATTTAAGGAAAAAAATACAACCAAAATTAAAATACACTTAATCCGCAAGAACAATAAATGTAAGTACTATTTACTTTTAGATACAATAAGTACGGATTAAAACTTTAATAATCAGTTTTAAATTGATATTTTATTCACGTATCGATGATGAATTTAATTGTTTAAAATTTACAATTAATTTAATTAACTTACTGCATATTTTCTGCATAATTATAAATAAAATCCCACATTAACGAAAGGTTAAAGTCCTTACTGGCCATTAAACAAGCATGATTTGCGAAGAGATGGACAAGTATGTCGTGTCGCAGGCGCGCCGATGTGAGAACAATGCAAATGTATATAAATGGATAACAAATAACTAAACATAAGGCTGACTTGTCATGTTCAAATCTCAATAATTCTACGTTCTTCAAAACAATTAACATCTAAAACTCCTGCCTAACTCAAAGGACAAACTAAGTCTTAACTTTTGGGTCGGATTATGGCAAATAACAAAACGATGTCAATTTTCCGATGGATCGATTTCATATTTCTATGGACAAATATTTAATGAGAAACTTACCGAGGAGTAATTTCTTCTTCAATAGAAGTAACCCTCTCTTCGTTCTCGGACTGCTGTCGTGTTCGGGTGTTTGGTAGATAGCCTCGTGAGCCTCCACCGCGGGGCTATGTTCGTACTGAGCGCTCGCGACCACGACAACCAGGCAGGCCAGAACAACAATAGTAGAAGTCTGCATTGTTTTAGTTTTCTGAAAGTGCGAAATGACGTATTCAATTAAAATTACTCTCTCTCTCTCTCCTTTATGATCCAATTTCGAACACTATAAACGAAAAAAAACTGTCAAAACTACAAATAAGAACACAAACATTATTCCAGTTCGACTCCAATTTATTAGATTGGTTCTACCACAGATTTGAAAATACCGCCAATGTGAAATAGTGGAAAACAAAGATTCTCAACTGTCATCGTAACTATGAAAATAACCTTGGAACTACATAGTTTCTACTACTACTGCATATAATTAAAAGTTACAACAGAATACAATCTTACATGGGGGTTACAAAATACCATTCAAAATATATGCAATTTAAGCAATGTGTACATAAAACCGAAATTTATACAAGGTAAGCGGCCCGATACGATGAAAAGGGCACTTGAACTTGAATGATCGATAAGGAAAACGAGTTACTGGCCAATGACCGAATGATAATGAAGAAATTTCAGTAAAATTATTGGAATATTTTGACTCCCAGGTACTCGAAAAAAGGGTTCGTAGGTAGTACGGTAGTACGATAGTTCTACAGAACTCATTTTAATGATAAAATAATGTTGAATTGTCATCAAATTAAAAGGTGTGTAGCCATGTTAGATAGCAAAAATATTAAGTCAACACCGGCCAAATTCATTTAATTTCGATTGGTTATTTTGAAATTGTTCATGCCTACCAGAATACAAAGTCCTAAGACTCTTAAATGAGTATTATTAATCTCTGTGTATTCAAAATGTATAAAACTATTATGATTCAACTTGCTTAAATTATTCTGCTTCTTATGATTGGGACTGGCATGTATTACTTGCAAGAACCTGCAATATTGTACATATAGCACACGTAAGTGTAAGGTGTCTTGCAATATTACGAAATAAATCACTTTTTATGTCAGGAACCGGTGGTATTGTTTTATAAGTGCGTGCCTTTGTTATGCGTGCAGGTAACTTATATAATGTTAATTAGTTTCTATTCAAGTTACGATCGGATTACCACAAGGGATTATACGTAATATGATTTATTTCTACGTATATATTTAGTATAGCAGCAGCGTTCATACATTACGAAGGGCACATTCTTAAGTTCAAACTCGGGAAAGATGCACTCTGAATTTTTGGAAGTTATTATTTTACAATGTAGCTTTGCATTTCGTCCAAAAGGGGTTATAAGAAAACCTACTGATTCTTTAACTATAAATATCCTAAATAATATATTATTATCGGATGATGATTGAAAAGTAATTTAGCACCACGTAAGTGTCGAAAACAGGGACATGGAAGATTTGTTTGTTTATTGCATTTGTATAGACAATTTTTACAGTATTTCTTTTGAATATCCACACCAAAAAAAAACTGTAGCAATTTTTATCCCGAGCCGGTAAAATTATTCTCCAGCATTCCATAAAAAGCCGCAAATATGTTTCGATTAAAAAATTCAATAAAAATAAATGTTGCAATTTTGCTAAGAAGCGTTCGGCCGGAAATTGAGACATTTCTATTTGGTTTTCGGTGAACATTTCGTAGCCATCTCCCCAGCGATCCGGTTGCGGCTTGCGTCTGACGTGAGAGGAAAACATTTACTCCCTACCTACCTACGGAACTGCTAAAACATGTACTTTATACGATAACAGCGCTATTACTGCCCTGCCCAAAACTACTTCATGCGCTACATATAATTTTCGTTTCGGGCAACTGAAGCTTGTGCCATATCACTGCTTCACTTTTTAGTGTTTATGGGTAAATAAAAATAAGAATACTCTAGAGTAGAACTTTCATGTTACAATAGAATTTCTGAAATCTAATATAATCTCTTTATAATAATGTTTCTTATAAAAATCCCTTGAAATAAAATAGCAACCCCTAGCCACAATCCTCAAATTATAAAAAATGGGTCAAATTGGTACAAATGAATCCTGATTCCCGTACTAAGACACGTTACTGTAGTTTTTTCTATGTGTCACTTGTATTTTGTAAGAATATGCACAATTTTCATATGCAACTTCACGCGACGTTTAAAATTTAGGTACTCCTAGGACATTTTCGAGTAAAATTTGCCTATTGCAAAATGTTTATAACCTGACATACTTAAATGGTATGAAATAAACTAGTCCAATTTATAAAAATAACTTCACAAATTAAATATAAATCCACTTAATTTAATATTTATTATTAGAAACAAAATATTTCACCGTGTTCTCTACCAATATGCAAAGCGAACATTACCAATATCGGCGTAATTGTTGTAATAGATAAATGTAAACACATTACAGAAATATATGCAACCGCCGATACACCGAGGATCGTAAAAACTACGCCCGTCCACCCGCGAAACCAAAACATTACATTGCACTATGTATGTATATAATATACTCATGTGTACCTTAACAAATTGGTACGTGCACACAACACAACACTACTGCAGCCACTGAAACACAGATGACAATGTCTTTGTGTCCAATTCTTTTATAGATTGCAAGAGCGAAGTGTTTAGGGGAGGGCGACTGGACGGCACACGGAGTGGCATCGCGTTTGGAGGGTTCAAGGAAATTGCAAGCGACGTCACTGCGTAATTACCAATATTTAATAATCATTATCGTTTAATTTCGTGCTTGGTGCAGCTAACAGCATATAGTACTCGCACTATAGCATAAGTTACTTTATTAAAACTTAAGTAAATAGTTACTTTTAATTTCTGAGTCACACTATAAGAGCGTTTGTGAAGAAAATAAAGAATATAATATATAGTCATTATAAGTATATTTGAAATGAATTTTATAAAAACTACAGAAAAATATATTATGTCATGTATAATTAAAGCAAACGGACACAAAAATAAATATATATCGATGGAAAAGTAACATTATTCCAGTCTCCGGCGACTATAAATGTATATCGACCAACGAATGTATATCGCTAATTCCCGTGCTTTTGAAAAACAAAATATTCCCACATACTTTCAACTAGCTATTTGATACAAATGCAATAAAGAAATTGTAACAGAATAATACACTGAAATAGTAACTACAACTAATAATGCACCAAGAGAACAGGATCGTTTATAACAGGTACTTACGTGGTGGTCAGAAAATATAAACATTGTACATTTTTCTGATAAACTACAAAGTACGAGCTTGACTGAAAACAATAAAAATATGTAGGCAAAATAATCACGAACATGACAAAAACCTTTAATTATTATTGAAGTTTATCTTATAGTGCGTCATAGATTTTCATTTACCATACATACATCCATACATCCATACATCCATACATGAACTCACGCCTTTTTTCCCAGAAAAGGTAGGTAGGCGCCACCAGGACACTCCATGTTCGCTTTTTGTGTTCCGTCCCACGATGTGATAGGGGGCGAGCCTATCGCCATATCGGGCACAAATTCCTGACTCCGGGCTGATCATAAATCGAATTTGCCCGGCACGGGATTCGAACCCGAGACCTCAGCTTTACAATCCCACCGTAGTACAACTACGCCACCGAGGCAGACGTTTTTCATTTACATGCGTTAATTATCTCACTTGAGAGCTCAAGTCTTTTTCAATTTATTTATATTATTACTAGATTCCAGTATTTACGTACAAACCACAAAAGCATACTGTTTATTTCACAAAAGTTTCGGTTCACAGCCTGAGATACTGTAAATCATCCCGAAAACTGACAAAAAATCCACCGCTGAAAATAGTATTCCTTTCAGCGAAGAAACTCTATAAACAAAAGGAGATAAAAAACAGAACTTCTCTTTTAAGACAATTAAAGCCATTGTCGCCGCACCGCTCCTATTATAAATCATACCATATAAATTCTAGTTTTGAGTGCAAGAATAAGAGCGCAAATGCAGGATATCATTAACCCGGAAGATAGTTTTTAAATTTCGTGATATTATTTGTTTGCACAACGACTACAATAGCAATATTTAACGACTATATTCTCCCAAAAGTAATATACATAATATACCAGGTTTCATTTGCGTAAAGAGTGCCCCAAAGTTGGATCTCCTGCATTATACGGGTCAACGGCTTAGAATGTAATCTCGTAACGCCCAGAATCGAGACAAACACAAATATTTACATTACGATACGGAAACGAATCGCCATGAAGTACCATTTTTAGGAACCAATCGAAATCCATACAACCTTTACACATAAAGAATTTAAGAGATCCTTTTGTTTTGCCGCTATACATCTCAATATATTATATCTGGAAGATTTTAAAAAAATATACCTATTCTATAAAATACATAGTTTCGCTTAAATTTAATATTTACAATACCTAGGTAGTAGGTACTATAATTGGCTCGAACAAGTTACTACATTCTTCATCGGTCATTTTTCCGCAATGTTATGTTAATTGTATTTTGTTATTTTTAGTTGTATGACTTCTTATAAACAATGTCGTTACTTTTAATACCAGAAATATTTTAGAATGTATAACGTGCTTCAGTGCTATAATCACAAACTTATTCGTGTGCATAAAAAATGTCTGAGTTTATATTATTTCCAAATATAAGCTTTATTCTTTGTAGACCTTTATTACAAAAAAAGCTATCATCGGTGGGTAATGTATTATTGATCACAAATTTATTTGCTTACATTTAAATTAGACTGGAATCTGTAGGTAGAAAATAATAAGAAGTTAATTTATTGCACACGGTAACTATATATTATTTAACCAATGTGTTACACAAGCAATATTCCTATCAGTAGTAATATGTCACGTGATTATTCAATTATATTGTTCCTCAAGGGATCGGCTTGGCCTAGTTTTGAAATGTAGTGGATTGTAATGCGAATATTTACCGTCCATTGTTATAATAGAATGAACATCCGCCTTAACAAAGCCGTATAAACCAAATAAGGTAATATCGCTGAATATTAATTTAATCATGTGGACGAAACTGTATTACATATTTTGTCAAAAGAATCTTCATGTAGGTATAGTTGCCACTGTGTACCAATTTCGATGATATTATTCCGCGTCCCAACGACATATCGATATTGTCCTGATTTTTGCTGTCAGCCGACGATCATTGCTTGTTGTTGACCCGTTGCTCATCTTACTGTGTGCGTGAATATTGATATACTCATCACCTCCAAAACTAACTCCGATGACAGGTCCCTTATCCTATTTGTTTTTCGTAAAAGGGATAAGCCCGCTGATATTAATCTAACAAATTCGTATCAACGAACTGTCTGGAATCTAATTATTTGAAAAACTCTACCATTATAAAAGTCTTAATATTTGAAAAAGAATTAAAGCAGTTAGAATCTCTTCGCTCGATTTAAGAAATAAAATTGGTTACAGGAACTGCGTTGTTCATATTTCTACATAAAAAGATACAGCCTCATATTGGCATTAATCCAAAGTCAACCAGCCGAGTGCCAGGAACTCGAGTACTTAAAGTTAAAAACGTCGGTACCCTAGCCAAAAGGTACTAGTACCTACAAGTTTATTTGTGTACGAACCAATGTTAACAACTTAGAGAAAAATCGAAGTGATTTTATTATTACATTGCGATCTGTAAATAAGCTCAGCGAAATGTCACTAGTGACAGCCCTGCCTACGTCTTTCGGAGTATGTATTAATAAGATGAAATAAGATATATAGGTTTTGATTTAATGTTTACAGGATTTAGAAATATATCTTAAATAGATATGTATAGGACATTGAATTCAAGAAATAGATTCGGGACTGCCTTCGCTGGTTTTACTTTGATTGTAGGGAAATCAAAAGACCTTGAAATGTTATAATGAGAATTAATTAAAGACTTTTTTCCACATATAACACTTTATAAATAGATAGCTGAAAAATAACGATACTAGACTACCTCCTATACTAATAAATACCTATTTGACCACCAGCCCGCATAGAGCCGCCTTCAGAGATTTAGGCCCAAAATTCTCCTAAATTATTTCAAGGAGATGTGCGTAGCAAATCATCCATAATCATAAAATAATACTATTTATATTTAAAACACTCTACACTGTTATTACAATTAGTAAATATTCTCCCGAAAAATATATTTTATTCATAAGCGGCAAAACTAATATTACTCGCAACAAACGCCGACAAGTTTGCCCATTGAAAGTTTTCACTGTACTCTGTACAGGCTACAGGGTACACAATGTTTATTTTCCGCCTCTTATCGTTATCATGGCCTGTACCGGGGTCCGTGTTCCGTTTTATCTGCTTTCTTCCACTTTATAACAACGAAATGTGCTAACAGACGCTGTATTCAACAATGTATAAAATCCTTGAAAACGCCCCCAAAAATTACATGCATTTAGGAAATTTTATACAATGAATTTTCCGGAACACGGTTTGTGGTTAATACAAGCGGAAATCGGATTTTATTGGAAACGACCTGCATACAATGATTCCCTGGTCGCTGCGTGGACTTCCTTTGGCTGTTGTTGCATAAAATGCAGACGTAATCTATCTAAATTCTTTTATTGTTTATGATTCATAACACTGTATTAAAAATTAGCACCTATATGTGAAAATTATTTTGTGTCATGTCACTGTAATAAAAAGTTTTGGCGTATCACGGTCATATGACGAAACATGTCATTCAATTTTCTATCCAATTTTAAATGCCTTAGACGTTTGAATCAATATTTCAAGAATCCATTATTAATAAACTGGTACATTCACACATCCACGCACAACGAGCTACCTGACCTTCCGTTGTTTACCCGGCTCTGGCAAACCGGTCGAAAATAAGTCAAAGATGTATTTCGAAATTTGAATATGAACGCAACCATACCAACGAATGAACCACGAAGGTCCTATACCACAAACCCAGGTGAATCATCAATCGCAATAACTGCAACGAAACTACAAGACATACCTCGACTTGGTTCAGGTAAACCTAAATTATATGCAGACCTTCCGAGTTAGTATTATAATTTATGTTTTATAATTCACTTGTGACGATTGTGATGTTAATACAATAAATTACTCTTCCTCGTATTCCCATACACTAGTTTTTAAATACCATTTGTTAAGTGACAAAAATCTGTCTCAATCGACTTAAGAATCACGTAGCGTACAATTTTCGTTATTACCAAATACCCATCGTTCAAGGTACAAAGTGAAATGGGTCACTGAATTAATTAAAAAAATATGTATTGCACAAGAGACTCGGCTCATTGATTAGCATGTAACAACGTACATATGTTGAACGTTTCGGTCAGTCGCTTCCTCGTCGGCCCGTAGTTTCGTGCTACACCAACCGCTCATGTAATTCGTAATTACGTCAAATTGCGTGTCCAAAATGACATAAGGCTATTACAGTTAGCGTCTTAACAAATGCAGTACGTGCAATACGAGCGAAGACTCCAAATGAGACCTAATCCACGCCTTCGCCTTACAAATTAGCACCGCGTCGGCAAAGTGTACTAAATTAAATGGGTAAAATACGAATTGTACCGGCGTAAATTTCATTCATTGTTTTTTATGCGCGGTAGGTGTATGTTATACAACGTAGTATATAGAGATGTGCATTGTGCCCGTATGGATATAATGGGTCATTCAGATTAATCGATAACTCGGTCGATTTACGTACAGCATGTGAGAAAGGTGTACGATCTGACACAACATCATAGAAACAGAATATTTGCAACCATCTTCACTTGTAAGAATGGCTCTACCATGAGAGTAAGATGTTATGCTAAAACATAAATCTCCCTCACCCCGAATATGGACCCCATGTAATTTATCCATAAAGGTTATAATTTATAAATCAAATAATGGCAATGGAGAATATGTTCTTCAAACTTGTATTCATGAATAAAATGAAACCTATTAGTAAGTGACTCTTATAAGGATGTTTGAATGAACCCAATGAGACCCTCAGAATCAATTTCAACCAGACCACGACAGACACGCATCGTGACATTACGTTTCCTCAATACTACACACGCTCATTAAATATCAGATGGTTCGTGATGTTTACTCGGCATCAAGAAATTTCTACACACCACTACAAAGGCCTTGAAATGCTTATAAAAATGTTTAACTAGAATCGGTTCTTATAAGCAATATAAAGTGAGTTCATTGCTATACAACTGGTTTTACGGCTAAAATTTGGGAATTCCTTAAATTGATAACTCTTTTATCGATATTATTTAAATAAAATAAATGTTTTAAATTATATTATACCATTTTACAAATTTTACCTATTCAATTAGCAGATATTTGGTTATATCTTAATTATGCATTAAAAAAGAGTTTTCATTAAAAACCTTTTACAGTTTAAGAAACAATTAAATTAATTACATAATTATTGTTCATATTGTTGTAGTCCATAACAGTATAGCGCCTACCGGCTAGGCGATAATTAATATTTTGCTTATCTATTTATTAAATAAGTTGAATGATGTCTCATATAACGTTTCAAAGGACTAGACTTTTAATCTCATCGATGTGGACATACTTTTTTTGTTAATATGTTTCATAAAATTAGAAATGATGGGATACACATTACAATGTACTTACTGTTAGTTTATATAGCATAAACGATATTATAATATCAGGCGCTGCTCCGATAGCTTCAAACATTGCATTTGTTGCTATATAAGAATTTTTAGATATTATCTAAGGCAAAGACGTAACACCCTGCAACGGTTTTATTTATTTACCCGCCTAAATTACAGAAAAACTAAAGCTCATTAAAAACGTACAATCTTTACTGGTCAATAATACTGATCGTATTCGTACAACAACATGCATAGTGTTTAGTAATTGTCAGAAAAAAAAACTCGGTTAAGTTGTAAGATATTTTAACGGAAATTTTTCAAAAATAAAATTATTTAAAAGCTCAATTAGTGAACTCTGCTACAGCTTGTAAATCGGAAAATTTATTTTATTCTTTCATATTCTTGATAAACTTGCTTAAAAACAAAACGTCCATATATTTGTAAAGTAAAGTCCAAATTCACAGTAGGGAATAGGGATCAAAATTAATTGAAAGAGTCATTTCCAAAAAGAGTCTAAAATTATTAATCAATAAAATAAAATAGATTCATGAAACAAGACGATAAGTTTATTTTTATTTTCGCCTGAGTTTCAATTCACCCCGTCGTTCAGTATTTTTATTTTTCAATAATTTTATATACGTTTAGTAATTACTAATTAGTATCAGAAACAGTGGCTCATGTGAATTCAAATTTTTGTTATAATCATAAATAAAATTATTTATGATTAAACAGTAATTTAGACAAGCACATCAAGCGGCCTCTTGGTCTAGGGGTATGATTCCTGCTTTGGGTGCAGGAGGTCCCGGGTTCAAATCCCGGAGGGGCCCTTTTTTTAACACTTTGTACCAGTTTTTGAAATTATACGTTGTAAGATAAGGCAAATAATGTTAATATTATTATTAAATTCATTTTAAAAATCATACAATTTTATCTCGTTAAACTGAAAGGCATATTTACTTTTATACCTATACCTATATTTTTTGCAATAATTATTTGGAAAATAAAATAGATATCTATATTTATATATACAGGTAAGTATGTATATTCTACTGTTGATAAATACAGAAAATAATCATTTTTTTATGTCCATTTCGGAATAGTGTCACCTGTGTTTTAGATCTGAAACTAAAAGCAAGCCATGCGGAGTATAAAATTAAATTTTTATATAGCGACATCTAGATATTTTATCCGAAAACTTTTAATGAATTCATACAATAGTGATGACTATAAGATTCAAGATAGATGTCGCTGTGTTAGCTAAACAGCTGTTTTGTGATATTGTTTCGTAGACTTACAGCTAACTTCACTCGAATTAGGCATCCAATAGCCAGAAAGTAAAAAAAATGTGGCTAGTTACCATCACATAAATTTACCCCTCTTTTGAGGAGTTACAATTACTGACAGGAACATTCCTTTGTAAATCAAGTTAAAATTATTTCATACTCACTTATCTCAATTGATGAATTAAATACATATATTTTCTTAGTATAGTAATTGTCTTAATGAATTTGTAAATATTGGTAATAGAACTGGAAAAAACTAAAAAGAATTAGAATCAAATCAGCAAATTCATACACTGACCCTACATTGATATATTGTATGATAAGCAGCATAAAACGAGTAACTGACAAATACATGATCGCACCATGTAAAAATACGCTAGACATTAATTATAGCCTCGATGAAATGTTTATTACCATGCAAAGGAAAAGGTTCACCTTACTGGCAACACTGCATTCGTGTTCGATTTCGTGAGTGAGTTGTGTTGTGTCGATCTATTTGGAGCAATTTATTTTGTTGGTAATTTTTTCTAACCAGTGATCCCTGCGTAATTTCTCTCTCAAACATTTATGGTGAGATTTCAAAACGGTGCTTTAAATAAAAACAGTGGATTGAAGAGGATTTGTGGGTTTTGCTGACTAATTTTACAAAGGATATACTGCGGATTTCCTTTCCGTGCACATTTCTCCACGAAAAAAAGTCTCTCTATACATAACGTGAGTATTCTACGATGTTTGATATTTTATTTTGTGATTTAATCAATAATTATAAGCAGCTTTATGTAATTTTTTATTGATATGTTTTACTCCGATAGGGGTGTCCAGATTTTTTCATATATACAAATACTTGTTATAAAAATTTTATTTCATTGTCAAGGCAAACACTTGTGACCTTCCAAGGAATTTTCAGGGATATAAACTTCAATAAAATTACCATGACGGTAGCTGTCATCTCAGCTGATTTTATTTACGTTTTCATATATTTATTTGGCATGAAAATATTATCATGATGGCGTATGGCGCTTCTATGTACAAATCTCTGCTAAATCATTTTGATGAGATTATTTTTGCACTCTGATGAATGTTAAGTGAAAATTGGAATAACATAAATACCAGGACGCAGATACTGAAGCTGCAAAGACACAGCACAGGCCTCAAATCGTAAGTTGAAGTGAGATTGTAACTATGTGAGTGGAATTTACCCATTTCGTGTAAATAAAAACTAAATTAAAATTAAAGCAAATCTTAAATAAAACTGAAGTTTAAAAGAAAATATTGATGCAGCATAAAAAAATACAAATCATTGCATAAAAAATTCATCAAAACATTGATATAAAATCAGTTGAAAAAAAATACCAATAATAAAAAAAGATAATTAGTTTCCCCAGAAAGCACTGCACACTTTGAAACCACCGATGTATAAATTCATTCTAAACTTTATATTTTTAAGTTATTATTGTATTCTCAATACACATAAAATGTATACAACGCCATTATCTCATTAGGCACAAAGCAACATAAAAAAAAACATTTTGACAGCCCAGCTGCATTATGTGCATTTCATAATTTAATTGCTATGAATTCACTTATACTTAGTATAGGCCATTAAAACATCTGCAAATAGATTATACTGGTATCTTTAAATTTGTGTGATTTCAATTGTGGCTATTTTGCAATAATGATGGAACTCATTGGTAAATGCACACTTTAATTGAGATGGAGGATATAAAAGAATATGCTTCATAGGAAACATTTCTATGAATGTTGTGTATTATAAATGTTAATGTATACATGCATACATATAATCAAAAAAGGATGACTTGCAACCAATGAGGGTGTATAAATGTGAAGAGATTAATAACAGTTCATGAAGTGAATATATGGTAATTGATTAGACTTTCTCTTTATAATAAACAGTGCCATAACTAGGCCCACAATTGTGGACTTATAAATATCTGATTGTGCAGCCTAATCTAAAATTTATGTTTTTGACAATGCGTCAGAACATTACATTACATTAACAGAAAGAAAGTATTTAGTATGACATTGTTTTAACTCTGATAAAGCAACAATTATTTGAATATACAGTGCTCACTCTATATTAAATTTAAAAAGAAATATATATACCAAACAAATAAATTTAAAACCTTTCAAGTAATACATCATCAATTTTCTGTATAAAATAAATTAGATTTTATTGACACAAATACCCCCTAGAAGTTGTCACCACAGAATTAAGAATTAAGTATAAAGATTAGTTGAGATTGATAAGTTTTGAAGTAGAGCCAATGGTGTTTAAAAGCTAGTTAATCTCTTAATTTTTTAATAGCTAATTATTGTCAAATACCAGGACACACCTCTGACTTTTTTGAGTCATGTGTGTATTGATTATAATTAATCACCACACACTATAACGGTGAAAGAAAACATTATGAGAAAACCTGCACACCATATAGATTTATAAGAATTTGTATGTTGCGTAAAGTCCACCAACCCGCACTGAGCCAGCATGGAGGACTATATGACCTAACCCCCTCTCAATCCTATTTTCGATTTTAGAGAAAGCCTGTGCCCTGCACTTGGACATATATAGCCTGATACAGTACAGTACAATAATGTTTTTCTCAATTAGGTCCCATAATGTATTTTTGTTTTTCTTTTTCTTTATGTATTTTTGTGTTTGTTATTTGTCTGTGAGCTTTCCTAAATAAATAAAATAAAATAAATACTGTAAAGATTATAAAACATTTAGTAAGAGAAAATTGTCATGTATCTTATTGATTTATGCATCATGCTTTTTAGCTGTCATATCCTTGAACATAAAACAAAGAAAAAAATGCAATGCAATTAACATGACATTTATATCTTCCGCTTGCTGTGCCTTCACTCAGCAAAACAGGTATTGTACAGTCGGCAAATGTCTTTGTCTCTAAAAATAATTGTTTCTATATGGTTACTTAAATTGATATAGTATATCTGTTGTCATGCTATTATGTCTGTGATTTTATTGAATTTTTTTAAATACAAGCATTCCAAACAAGCTTCATTGAGGTACATGAAGTACCTTGTTGCACCTTTTATAATAGATTCTGCGTTCTCTATAATCTGCTAAAAGGATTTTTATACAAACTGACTACTCAGATAGCAAGATGTTTTCCAACTTCCTTAACAGTTATCTTAATAACTTAGCCAATTTATTTAATAAATGTATTTATAAATTCTTGCCAGTTATTATACTGGTGCATCAGCTACAATACTGTAAAGTATCATCAAAATTAATTCAGTAGATTTTTCGAAGAGAGTTACAAGCATCCATTCATATGTACATACGGACAAATGTTGATATTTGTAATTTGTATTAGTAGTATAATATTCGCATTCATACTGTAGTCTTGGTACAAAATAGCTGCAACTTCGATGCACAATAGAGGCAGTATAGTATTGCGAGTTTCACCTTTTATAACAGTTGATAGAACGGGGTCTGTATGTGCCTCTACACAATCAACAAACATGTCTATTGCCACCATTCTTTTTGCTTCTATAACATTTGTGTTTTGGTTTTTCTTTACATTACGTATATGTGTACTAATATTATTTATGGCTATAATGTCGATAATACTGAAACGAATTGATATAAACCACCTGAACACATATCATAGGTTTCTTTCTGTTATACATTGTGTGAATAAAAAATCCTTTATTAAGTAATCATATACTCGGTGTCTAAATAACCGTGTTGATTGTGCGCACATGTAAAATGTGTTATCAAATTTTACTTAGAATGTTGAAAAAACTTTGTGTGTGGTTTTTTATTTGGTGAAACCAAATAATGATCATTGATAACTTGCTCTGACCTTTCTGTGGCCGTAGTCATTTCGTCTAATTTACGATAATTGTTATTGAATATTGAGTGGAAAAAATACCATTATAAGTCTGCCATTTAACGAATAAAACACATCCGAAAAATATGTTATCAATAACGACCCAAAAAATACGTCGAGACTATATCAATAATGTATATAGGTACTTGCCACACATTATTTAACTAAATCATTGCCGTTTAGAAAGCTAATTGGTAGTATAATATCACATCTATACAACAAATATGAATTATTGAAATTTGCACGTAGCAAACAATCTTGACCCACATGATTGAATTCAGTTCATGCTAATTCACTTACTGATTATTAGGACTGTTATTACCATATCAACTCACAGAATGCCCCAATTCACCCCTCAAGTGCTATTTAATATTGATATGAGATCCGAAGATCTGTTTAATATGTAATATAAACTATTTACATTCACTTCATGTCTTATTCCCCGAACAAAATATATTTCGCATGTGGATTAGTTTGACATATTTAGTTTTATTAGTTAATAAATGTAATATTAATATTATGAATAGTGCAAATGCTCAGACCTATCAATTGTAACTCTTAAATCCTTTGAAAAGTTTTAATAAGAACTCGGAGTGAGTAACATAATCGCAGGTGTGTAATAGAATATGGAGTGCATTCTAGAATCTAGATAGAATATCTACCATGAAATAACTATCTCTCGTCGGTGTAGAGTCTAAATGCCAACATGATTGTATCCGTGCATACACAGGATTGAACCGAAACACCACACAGCTACATAGTTTATTATGACAGGCTCCTAACCGATGACACGTTCTTAACCATTTTGTAAGGTGGTTATCCGGGCGGATACGAATCTCCTACCACAAAGTATGCAGTAGATAAGTTAATATAAGTAATGCAGTGTTGATTCGCGAGTGCAGCTTTGAGTGAGCTGGGCGAGTGCGGTCATAACCGCTGCCTGACGCAATGTGGTTTCGCAAACGCTACGATTGCCCTGCGTTTAGCAAACCAACTGTGGATTTTTTAACTTTCCAACTAGAAGTGAACTGTAGTAGTTCTAGCACCTGTGTTACACCCTGCGAAACTAGTTCTCATATTCCGTGCATTAATTATGTGACTTAGACCGGCTTGCACTTACATAAAGCTGACACTTAAAAATTCATGTCTTGGCTATAATTTTCTGTTTCAGAATTGACTTGATGTTTTATTAAAATGTGGCATTTTAACTGAAATTATAATATTATTATATTCCTTTCGTTTTCGGTCGCAGTCTTGATATAACCTGTATAATTGTTATGTATAAGTAAATTTATAGGGTATGTACAATTATGAATATCTGCAGGAATTAAAAAATGAAAATTATCTTATCGCTCATAGAAGGGTCTCCTAAGGTTCAACAAAAATATAACAATTTGATAAACACTTATTTACGAATCTGATATCATAATCTTTACTAAAAATATTTATGAAACCTTAATTTGATCTTACAATTAATATGTAGATTGTACATATACAACTCCCTGAGCTATCAGCTTCAATAATTCTCGTATCAAACCTATTTTAAATGAAATATCTACTAAGCTTTGTATGTAAATAATACTTTTTCGTTGTCTTTCTAATGTTACCAAATTAATTAACATTATGAATAGAAATAAGAATTATAATTTAATGATGAAAACAAATAATATCCATTTCATTCTGACATACAAGGTCTGGTAATGTACGGGCATTCTCTGGGCATGAAAGTTCGATATAATAACAAGGTCGTTTGTACCGGGTACTGCATAAGCTCTAAACGAAGACCGACTTAGTGTATCTGGATCTATTGACCTTTCCTTTGTTGCGAAAATCTATTCGAAATACCTTTAACAACATCACGAACACTGAAGGTGAATGATTTGTTTCCTTTGGTTTGGATTCACATTCCTTTAAACTTCTGAACAATGAAAGGATCCGTATATTTGAAATTGCGATCTAGATTTTGTCGGCTTCTGTCTACTTTGATACAATAATAATAATAATTTATGATGTCCTTACTTCTATAATTGTAGTACAAAAAATTAATACATTGTTTTTTTTTTTTGTAATGGACCACATCGACCAAGATTATCCTTCACCGCGACATTGTTTGTCTCTAATTCCAAAACCATAATACGATTTTTATAAGGTTTTAGGCTTGTGGCTACTACATTGGCAGTGTTTAAGCCCTCGATAAGGCTTCGGACTTACCGCCTTCAGCCGCTTAATTACAGTGATGGTGACCGGTGGCTTAACGACCTCGCAAAGGCACGAAAGGTCTAGAATTTTATGTCATTATGCGGACTCCCATCCACGGCCTGAATGCGCCAAACGGTGCTTTTCTGCGGAGACCGAGCTCGAGCTCAATATGTAAACCCACTCGAATAAGATACAATATTATTTAACACTTATGAACACGCCTTGTCGATTAATTATAGAATATTATATTATTTTATCTATTAACGTTCCGATTTAATTTATGACGGCAGCTGGGTAATCCAATTCCTTTGACCCGAGCTTATAATTACTTTTATTTCTGCTATCTCGAGTGTACATGGCGCAATTTACTGTTTTAGATTTTTAATTGTGCTCGTACATTCGTTTATAGCGCGCCTAATTACACTTTCGTGATTTAAAATTGTACAAGAGAATTGCTTTCTACATCTTGGCTTTTCAAAGATTTCATCCAACACAATGCGAAGTCAGTATTGTATGGAAGTGCTTTGGTTGCATGCTGAACTTCTAGAAGTATTCACATAAAATAAAGGATACAGAAAAATAAAATCGTAATATTTCTATAATAGGTAACTAAAGTGCGCAAGAACTGTATAATACGACGTCAATAGACGTAATTTAATGAAAGAACAATGTTTGCGATAACGCGAACGTTATAACAAAGTAATCACAAACAACTAAGTTTAAACAAGTCGAGATTGATGAGTGTACGAGAAAAGCAATAGGTATTGAACCCTTTATTTCGGTATCTTATGCACGTGGTATTGAGGAATTAAGACGCACTTCATATTTGCCACATTATTTTGCTTGTAAAATATTAGTAGATAAGTTGTTATACATTGACATAAAATCTTGAACTGTGGCTTACTGATAAATGTAGCTTAAAACTTGTTTTTAATAAAGAGCCCGATAAAGAGTAATTAATTTGTTTTAAGGCAGTGTTTAGCTTTGCAGAAAACAAGACCTGTATTATAGGTCGCAAAATCTGAAACAAACAGCATTAACTGCATCATCTGGATGTGTTCTCAATTACCTTCAATGAGCTAAACGGTTCTTAAATGTACGCACATGAACCACACCTACATAAGTTACTGCTCATTACATTGACACATTGAAATATTCCATCCCTCGAGTTTAGCACATTTACCAACGAATGTCCTTAATTGTATAATTTGTGTTCTAGACGGCAATCGATGCAATTAGAATGATAATTTAACCTTAAACATTTATGGTTTTAATCACTGACGATCGAGTATCGCTACACCTTGAAACAACTACAGATGAAGGACATGGACTGATTGAAATTATTATTTAAAGAGGTCACAGGCCTACAGAATTGAAATAATTAATTTATACGAGTACATTGTAACTTTAACTTCTGTCATATATTTCATTGTAACTTTTGTCTGCGTTTAAATTATGTAAGCTCTTTAGACGGTCGCGTGTAATATCTTTCAGCAGCGGAAAACTAACAGACCGTAGCCATTCATATCAACAACTTGAAGTACAATGGGTTGGGCAAGGACAGACTGAGTACAATGCAATCATATGAAACTATTTGGTGAGCCTTTTCATTGTCTATACGGTCAGCATTGTTCACTTTACAGACGACAACACCAGGAAAATCAATAAAAGTATTACTGTGATCGCCAACAAAGGTCGTCGCTAATGGTTCCTATGCACAACTGACCGATGTGGAAACTCCAATTTTCTTGTTTGTTAAGCGAGGCCCATACATTACCATTCGAAAGCAAGAGGGTTAAAGGATAATAAAGTATACACATTTGTGTCACGGTTGTGTATCCATTTGCGATATTAAACAATAGATTTATTTGTCACGTAGTTACATTTTACTTGTATGAGCGAAATTGTATTTTCAAGATCGTCTATCGATTGTCCAAACATAATGCGGCCTTTACGTAACAGTGTAATCTTGAGAATGACGCGTACAAATTGAGACTATGTTCTTGCTTTCTCCGTAAAACTTTATTCGACATTTGACATTAAAGGCTTAAGGTTTTTTTTTTATTGCAATGAATATCGAGACGAGCATGCCATTCGCCTGATTGTAAGTGATATGACCGTTCATGGATAGTAGCAAAACCAAACCATGAAACACCATGAATTATAAAGCAATGCTTGGCATTCTACTGCGCTCGCCATCCTGAGACACTGTTAAGTCTCTTAATGTCCAATAGTTAATCTGGCTACAATGTCCTTTAAACCGTTTATACTGCTGTTTGGTGGTAGAAATATACATTGCGATGGTACCTATCCAGGCGGCCTCTCACATTTGAGAGACCTACGAGTACCAACAGTTATGTTTAGCACAATTCTATCTTTTTAACTGCGTTTATCCATCACGTGGTGTCAACCAACAAAATATGTTTCAAAAATTGGCAGACAGATTTCGCATGATATAATTTTACAATTCGCCTCTTGTCTAATTGTGAAACTTGTCTAACTGTGTAACTTGGTAGTAAATTATTTTCGAAGGTAAATGCTCCAGATCCGACATTCAAACTAATTACACACAACTGTTATATTCTTCGATTATATTACGATGCCCATAAACCAACAAACCCATAATCATAGTTGCAGACTAACCAACAACAGATAAGCCTGGTCAAGCATACCCTGATATAATTATAATTACTTACTTCCACTTAGATGATTAAGACTGGCTGAACAATAAAGATGTAATAACTATGTAATAACGAATCAAATTCTCCGATATTGCAAGACATTTTGTTTAGTAATCACCAATCCGCCTACACGTAACGCTCCGAACTCTACTGTAGGTAGTGCTGTAACAGTAATTTAGAATATTACGTTCCAAATAAATATTCAGCTTTTACCTAAATACATTATGTTAATATCGTAATATTACCGGCTTATAGTGATTGAAAAGCCTATTTATTGTGAGCAAATTAGTAGACCGCAACTAGCTAAATAGGTGCGTGTCGAGAGACGACGAGGCCGCAATTTATCTTTCGCTCCCAGCATTATAATATTATGCATACGCAAATTAAAATTATAACTCAACCATAAATTACCCAAAAACTATTCTAAATAAAATATTATATAAAGAAATAAAAGTACGATGACAAAAATGATGATTTTTTTTTATTCCTCTAAAATTCCCGCAATCCGACCATACAATCGATGTACCTTTTAGGGCTATAGAGATTGCCAAGGATTTAAACATATCACACTCGAAAACCATTACCCTATGCGGTCGGGTAAAAACGTATTTATTCGTGGTAAATATTTTGAATAATAGGAAGGTGGAATTAATAAGGAGACGCCAAGTCGACCTTGCAAGGTCGTTGGCGCTGTCGCGCCATCAAATTTCGCTAGGGTGTTTCACGCACCACATTTCACAGCCGCATAATGACTTTTCTATTTGTTTTCGTTACAAGAAACTGCGGCATTGATGTTTTTAAAAGAAATTTATTTTTCAATCTTCATTTTCTACTTCGTCTCATCCTACGCTCAAACGGATTTGCTGCCATAAAAATAATGCATTTTGAAAAATACCCATAGACTTTGCTTTTAATAGTTTGCCCAAGTTAACTTTGATACTCAACTGCAGCCTAATGTGATTGGAGACTTCATAAATATGCCTTCGAAATTCTAGTAAAGAACTTTCAGGTTCCTTTGACTCTATACCGTTAAATATTATTATTAACTTAGAACACATTGTCTTTAGCTGATTTAAAGAATTCATGGGTAAGTATCCTCTCGAATCTAAGACTCCTTTTTTGACAGCCTGCATCAATACTAATAACAAAATCCAAAACTTTGTCTACACTTATCTACCAGTAATGTATCATATTAAATACACCTGCTTCTTAATCAAACCCGGAAGAGTGTTAAATTTTTAGCCCATAGTCATTTTAAATGGTTCTTCATGACAGCGGCTATGACAAAATTAATAACAACAAACCGGCCTTGATGTTTGTCGCGTTATCGATTTCCGTACATAATAAAAAAACTCGTTTTTGCGAGTATTTACTTTTGGATATTGTGATTGGCATACACTCCCAAAAAGAATAACATTTAACCATTAATATCTAAAAGTGGTAGAACAGACTGCAGTCTGACATAAAATGTATTTTTCTTTGAAAAGAAAAAAACAGCCGTGGATTTTTTTTTTACTATCGTTGTCACACATAATTACCTTTTGTGTATTTTACCAATTCATATTATACTTACCTTTAATGCTATAACTACTGTTGCTGATCAAAATTCGCCTGAAACTTGAAGGCTAAAATTAGTTCCGCGTCAACCTTCACCCTAGAACGTCGGGTGCCGATCCAAATTTCCGGACTGGCTAAAATATTCGTTTGCGAGTTCTTTTCGATCCGCAGTCATGTCATTTTTAATTTTATTAATGTCACCTCCTCAATACATAAAACTAACCACATGCTATAATATCCAGTAGCAATATTGATTGCAAATCCAATATGACCAAGAAGCTAATGGCATACTAGCAATCCCCTATCAGAAAAATCTCACTAATCCCGTTCTGGCGATCGTCGATTGGTCTCAAAAAGGTTCGAAATGTTTTTATTTGTTATCGCCCATATGAGGCTATCCATGTCAGTTTTTTTTTCTGTGAATTGTATTACTTTTGCACGTGACTACGGCCTCTAATAAGCTTATTGGCTATGCGTGGAAATCGTTCCAAACCTATTGTGTTGAACTTCATCGTAATGAGTTCAGACATTGATGGAATATTAAATTTTAAACAATCAAACCAATTGGGGATGTATAAGGTAATAACAACGACTTTCACAATTTAACACTCTAAATAATTTTCCTTATATTCATTCAATTTTCTGCAGTAAAGACGGAAGATTGGATGTACATACATTCATAAACTCACGCTTTTGTCGCGGAAAGTAGGTAGAAGTTCTCCTGGTAGAGCAACCAGGACACCCACGTTTCGCCTTGTGTGTTCCGTTCCACGATGTGATAGGGGCGAGCCTATCGTCATATCTGACACAAATTCCTGAGCCCGGGCTGATACTGAATAGAAAAATCCAATATCACTTTGCCCAACCCGGGGTCGAACCCGATACCTCAGCGTCGTAACCGTACCGTAGGACAACTGCGCCACCGAGGCAGTCATAGATATACAGTGCAACCTTAATATAACGTACCTCAATATAACGACTTCCTCGATTTAACAAATTCATCGTAATCCCCTTGAATTGTCCATAAGAGTCAATATAAAATATACCTTTACATTGCGAACATTCTTTGCGTACAACCTCTTTATAACGAATTTTCAACTATCAAGAAAAAGTATTCATACCTCTAATTAACGAATTTTGCCAACCCAAAACCTTTATATAAAGTTTCCACCAATAATATAACTCTTAATCTTATAATGTGATTCATGTCTCGACATGTTTCGACACGCTTTTGTTTGTAAAGTAATCATTGTTGTTTTGATGGAAAGTAATGTAAACACCTCTGCCCGTCACTATTGTTAAAGATTTAAGTTAAAATGGCTCAGAAACGTAAAGTAATATTGAGGTGAATAAAACTATTCTTTTACCTCTTTATAACGAATTTTAGACCAATCTAACCTCAACATAACAAACCTCAGTTCAACGAATTACTTGATATTACGAATATTTTCTTGTCCCCCTCCGATTTGTTATATCGAGGTTGCACTGTACATAGATTTATTATTGTAAAATTAGATTGGAAACATCCAGAATTTTGTATGGTAATTATATATCATATTGGTATTCTAGTAACGTGCTGAAGTAGAATAGTTAACTGTATGTTGATAACAACTAAACGAGCAATCACGGCAACATTGAAAATGAATGTGTGAAAAAACTGATCATAAACATGCTCCCCAGTGCAGTAGTTTGGTAATTTAGCTCAACAACAGCTGCGTAATACGGCAGTATAGGGAGGTCATTCTCAGAAGCTGAACTGATAAACGCTTAATTGACCTCTTTTGTACATGTATTGCTAAATGAATTTAATTTATTGTTGCCATTGTCTGTTCCAATCGTATTATTGGTATTTGGTTAGCGTTCACGGTATACTTACGTTATACATAATATGTATGCTTAACTAAAATGTTAAACATTTTGAGATAAATATGCTAATTTGCAACTGCTCAGTATGTGTATATTTTAAAATAGTTCAGTTTCAAATTACAAGATTTCAGGTACTTATGCTTAACTCATTCTTATTCCAGACTGGCAGTATGCTTTGTTAGTGTCGCCTCAACCATTCTACGCTCCATATTTTTGTAGGATGTTATTTTGATCCTTACTTACGTTGCATAAGGACTACATTTCAAACTTGTGAACATTTTCTATTGTTCGGTGTAGAAAGTGCAGCACGGAGTTGGCCCACGAAGAGCATACTAATCGTGTTCATTCTACGTACAGATCACACGAAATTAAATGTTTCTAGTTTTTTGGCATTTGACTAAACAAACAGGCCTTATGCAGCACAAGTTGTTTTCTGCGTACTCTGAACGATTACATGGAAAGTTTATACATAGATTTTTATTCGCAACTGTTTATCGATAGGTACCATTTTTATTACACACGGTTCAGTAGTAACGGTAATAAAATAATATTCAGTAGCCATTTACTTCCACGTACAGATACATAACACTGCGAAACAGGTTTTTTTTTATTTCACGTAGTTAGATAAAACCTCGTTGGATCCGTTTTGTGTTGTCATTAAATAACAATAGATGTTATTTCGTTTGTTCGCAAAAAATAGGTTGTTGTATAACGCTTACTTTCCCCTGAATACAACAAGCAGCCCCCGCGATTTCTAATCGATTTCATGCCTTTGACTCGCTTATTAGCCGTCGCTCTTTATAAAAATGCGGTAAACGTGTGCGTATTGCGATGCATTGTAGAGTGCACAATGTACGTTGCACCTCTTAGCAACAAGGTCATTAATTGATGTATGTAATTTGCAGTATGAATTAAGCGGTAGATGTGGGTCGCAGCGCAGCACGTTCTGGTTGCGCTCGATCTCAATGTGCATTGCGTCATATAACCGCGAAGACGGTAATTGAGCCGTTTTTATTGTTTACTACAAATATACACGCGGCTGCGCTTGCACACCAGTTTGATAAACTGTTGACGATCCACGCTCATATTATAATTTTTATATTAACTTACTTTGTAGTAGGTCACTCATATGCCAGAGGCCGTATGGATAAATCACCGCTTTGTATATTTCTGCCACTAAGCAGTAGTATTAAACCTGATCTGTTACGGATTGAACAAAATTGTATAAGAGTGACGAGCGCAGTGCAGTCTTGTGGCCTGCCTCATAATAATATACTCTCAATGGAATTACTCCTGTTGGGCAGGCATGATGAGCCATTAGGCAAATGACTTCTTTATCTCATTCTGGCTATGAAACAAAATGATTATAAATGCAAGATTGTCCAGATAGAGTATAGGCAGGTTAGAGACACTTTCCACTACTTTTTAAACTCAATTTGTCTGAATAATAATAAAAACGATTATTAAAAACGATCGATATTATAAAATACCGAATTTCGAGTTCAACAAACTTGTTTACAATTCAGACGTATTAATAATTAACACACGTGTTTCCCACTGTTGATATAAATACTTTACCAATATCCCTTTTAGGCAAGTCCAGTGACAGAAATAAGAGGACGCCTCGGCTTTTTATTACGCCTTTCACATTTTGGTGGAAATATTTGTGTCTTTGATTGTGTTTTGCCATTTCTCTGGTTCGAGGAACTCGTTTCATTTCCTCTTTCAGTTAGATTAAAAGGAGAAAATAATTTGTCTGTAAAAGCCACGCACAATCCGCGCTGCGTAGTAACTCAAGGTTTGGGCTCGGCCACGATGACTCAGTGAGGAGTTTGCCATTTTTATTTTATTTTATTTGTTGTGAAGATTCTTTGTTAAGTCGTGTGTTATGGCATTTGCAAAAATTATCATCGAAATGTAATTAGAAACCTGTTTCCAATCTTGTTTCTAATAGTTATGTCGGCTTCGTATAATAAAACCGCTAAAGGTATTAGCGCTCCGATAGATGTAAACCTTACAAATGTCACGTGATATTAATATTGTAATACGAAGTGTATAATTCCTCTATAATAACACAATACTTTAAGTAAGGTTTCAGCTTTAAAATCGAGGTGTCATTGACCAATTGGACTCTGGATAGGTGCGACTGTATCGGATTGTTATTTTTTGTTTGTGAGACACTCAACACCATCCAGATATAATTGGTAACGCATTTAGACGCAGCTACAGAGGATCATTTAGCAAATTGCGCAATAGGGCGGTGATTCAGTGCAAGTGAGATAGACGAGCGGGCGCGACGATGACCCACGATCAGGTCGATCACCTTCGTCACATGTCCGATTTCTTTCTTGACGTGATACGTCTTCATTTTTCTCATCACTATATGCAACAACTTAATCCTGTTATCTTATACAACATTATTCACTTATTTGCAACGTTAGACCTTGACATTACTTCGCATTCAATGCGCATCCATCGTTCATAAGTTTTAAAATTTACGATTGTCATGCAAACGGATGTTCATGGTTATCTTATGAATATTTCCTAAAAGTGGCGTATTAATTATTTATGAATAAATTATATATAGAATTCTAAAAATTCTATCGGTGTATTATCATGTTAATGAGATGTCTCATCGTTGTTTTTGTTGGCACGCGTGGTGCCGCCTCAATAACTGAGCAGGTAGAGGCATTAATGTGTCCTTTTTATCTTTTCTAACGGAATCCTCTCTGATTCCGAGTAATCATAAATCCCTTTTAAATGCATTCACTTTAGCATTCCGATTTCTGAGTGGGGTAATATTACTATAATCTTCGGTTTCATCGAATGCACTATAAAGTTCAATACCAGAGCCAGGAACACTTCTCATGTTTATTTGGAGCGTTCAATTCCTATTTCATATTTTAATGCAATCGATAGTTCGATGTTTGAGTGCAATCTACTCATATTATTTATTTCCTTATATGTTTATGTTTCTTGGTATGCGTTGTGCATTATAAGTGACTTCTATCGAAAAACTCTCAATTTTATGGATTTTTTTATCTCCAAAAGTGAAAGCTAGACTAACGCTATCCTCAAATTGGATAATATGTGGGCCACAACTCGTATCCGCGTTGTGGTTCAAATGAGGACAAAATTGTATACGTATACACATTGGCACTAAACAATTTACTAAATTAATTCATATCATATTGAGAGCTTGCGCATGTATTTATTTACTTGCGTTTTGGAGCGCCGCGCCGCGCCACGGTTTTATGAATAAATCGCATTTTTTTAGTAGTCGGAAACGTCATTTGTGAAATCTAACCACTGAGCGAGAATAACTATAGATATAAAACATATCCGGTTTAGATGAAAAGTTTTGTCAGGTGTATAAGAAAGTGACATGTCTCTATATTTTATTATAACATTGATGTTGAGGAATATTTTACTAGCGAATTTGCAGATTTGTTGTCATTATCGTTCATAAACTGAAATAAGGTCTTAGATAAGCTACGTTTTGGTGACGATGTACGACAAAGTAAAAATAACATAATGAAATTTATAAAGTGTTACGTCTCAGTAAATGTTTACAATTAATGCCTTTTGTTTGCTCTATGATAAATATGAGGCACGCTACGGGTATGTCTCAAGTCTCAACATATGCCAATACCGTTTGTCAGAACGCATGATAATAATAATCTTTACAGATTCGTACTACAATAATAGTAAATATTATTATTATATAATATGTATACTAATTCATGTGTTTAATTATTCTATCTAATGGCCGCCACACACGTTCAAGTGCATTTTCGCAAACTCAGACTTGCACAAGTATATCGTTACGTGTGTGGCAGCTATAAGGTATCAAATCTAGCTGTCAACTCTTGAATTTTAAACAAATTAAAATACATTTGTTCCTTCATTTACAAAGATTAATAAAATCACTTTCTTTACAGAATCGGGAATGAAAATAACGCTATTGGTGTAGAAGTCGCCGTGGTAAAGGTGAATATTATGTTTTAATATTAAAACAATATATATATTTCCATAAGTCTAAAACGTTTTTAGTTATAATTTACACCAAAACATTTTTACACGTACATTTGTCGGCACATTGCGATTAGACACTTCATTGTCCTTATCATTATGAAATGTTTTCCTTCACACAGCCAGGCTGCCTCGTGCAGAGAGGCGTGTAAACAACGCAAGCACTCAATGGCTAGATGGCGCGAGCACCTCACACAAGGTTTTGTAATGTTAGCTGATGGCTTTTGAAAATAATAGCCGTCGGAACTTTAGTTTCACGATAAATGAAAGTTGAATAAACTACACCACCTACTTTTTCAACACTTTCAAAGTAATATCTTTGTTTTTCTCCATTAATGCTATGTAGGTCAGTAAAACATGTATTTCCAGTGTTTACTGTTAAAAAGGGTGTTACTTTTATTTGGATAGTAGTAACAAAACGCTCGTCCCGCTGTTGATACTTTCATTACAAAAAAGGTTACAAATGGACTTCTAGTGAGTCATCATTAAACATAAATGTTTGCCTGGACGGAACCGGTCCTCTGTCCGACCGTTCATTGCCACTACGTTCAGTATCCTCTGTCGCGAGTTCCCAGCTAGCTCCGTTCCCTCTCACATAAATAAGTAAATGCAAATTTCTTATGACTTTTGTCCTATTAAATTTAATATCCTATTGTTTTAGTTTTGTCATCAGTACTAAATCTTTATGTGTTACATCACCCATGGAATGCTAATGAAATCACATTAGATTTTATTAGTATTATGATCTCATTCATCATATTTAACGCAGCAATCATCGACCTTTACCTGATTCACATTGTTCGTGCGTTTTGGGTCATGGTAATGCATACAAACGACAAAGTGTACCAACAAACGTGTGCTGTGTTTGTGCATCTCGATGTAATTGCTCATGTGGAAGGACTTGATATTGGTTAGTGATATGAAGTAGTGTGATATTTAATCAATAGTTGGATGGAGTCGCCCACACTGGTTTGTGGCCTCGGAGCCTTTCCCTCCGCGACGCGGCTATACGAACCGGAGCAGCGAGGCATGCGGACCTAGCTGAGCTAAAGTCACACTTGTGATACAATCTAACGGAGTGATTAGGGACCCTTAAAACTTAATTTATATGTAACATCGTACGTGTTTTTTTAGTAGTGTATGTTGTAAATATCAAATATAACTTCTTAAATCTTGAAATAAAACGGCGACTACTCTCTATTTACCCCTGCGAATTTATTCAACCCGTCGACATATACACACGTGTAGATACTGTTAGGACAGTAATAATTATAATGCTTGTGATGAAACAATTTTTAACTATGAGTGATCGTGTTCCGGAACACTGGACGCAACTATTTGCTACACGTAATATGTGTTCAATCTTTTATCTGAGATTATATCTCACTGATTTCATCTTTAATGTTTATTTACATATTGCCACATACAAGTAGGTGTATATAGAGCATTCTCATGTTCTATTTAAATCCAGACTTGCTAGACAGCAAAACTATAACCGTGATGACACAAATAGTTCACATGCTGGAAATTATATTTCTAATAACAAATGCTTCGTATTATTTATCATATAAAAGGAGATCGACGTAATACGGAAACGTATCGACATGAGCTCTATATGTGGAAAAAGTGTACATACATATTGTTAATACTTTTATAGTCAATAAAATATATTTTGTTTGCTACATACTTATTCGTTTGTTTCTTTTTTTTTTTTTTTTTTTTTTTTTTTTTTGCAATGAATGGCGAGACGAGCATGCCATTCGCCTGATGGTAAGCGATACGACCGCTCATGGACAGTAGCAAAACCAAAGTAGCAAACAACACCATGACACAAGGCAATGCTTGGAATTCCACTGCGCTCGCCATCCTGAGACATAAGATGTTAAGTCTCAATATGTCCAGTAGTTACTCTGGCTACAATGTCCTTCAAACCGGAACACAACAGCGCATTTACAATTCTTTATGTAGTGTTACTCGTAGAAAGTTAAACTTTGGTGGGCACTTATCTGATGTTTATATTTGGTTACAAAGCAAGCAATAATATGTATAATAAAGTTTATATCAGTCAAAGTATCACACCGCAGGAAATTACAATATAAGTGAAATGTCTCTCCTCATTCTTAAAACCACATTTGGCCTCCAGCATATAAAAAAATCAAAACAATGCGGCGGCAAAATGTTTTCTTAAATAGTAACAATAGCCAGTTCAATTTATCTTCAATTGCAATCTAAAACTGACCGTAAAACGTTCATGCGTTATTAACTCTCCGTTGAGCAAGTGATATTATTTTGAAAGTTTGTCTAAATTTATACGAAAATGTATCTCAGTGAAATTTCTTCATTACCATATGTTTATTAACCTTAATACTTTGTAACAAGTTGCCTGCCTACGTAAAAGATCGTTTTACACAACTGCGTCTAAAAAGGCTTAATATGGCGATTATATTAGTAGCTGTGACGCTAAAATAACAGGTTTTCCTTAATATACCCCGTGTAGATACTTGAAGTGATGTAATGTTTACTGGTTATGTTCCGCAAATATTTTCCCATTAGTTTGATACTAATTGTTACATTTTATTGTCTTGTATAAACACGTTATGGTATACTAAATGTTACGCCTCGAGAATGTCTTGGTATTTGTGTGTTTTTAAATGGCAATCATTTGGGAACCTCTAAAATGGTGCCGTTTCCGTCCCGTACATGTCAACCTGACCTCCTAATATAATTCAAAACGACCCACAAATGTCCAAATCGCACATGCCTAATGAAAAGTGGAAAATTCCATCACATGCTTTGAATCCATACATATATTTTACATTATCGCACATCACATGGGGTCCGCAGTGAAGGGGTACCGTTAAATTAAATATTTATCAACATTCCAGCATAATAACATTTATTTATTATGTAATATACAAAACTGCGTTGATATCCTTTCTGGAAAGCAATGCTCATACTATAGTTGCAGAGTAATTGCTTTACTATCATCCAACCGGCAGGCACAGAAAGTCGACTGTTTGAATGATTCCAAAGATTAGCATAGTCACCTGTTAGAAGCCTGTTGTGTCTCTACCGTGATAGAAACTAAATCGAACTAACACATTCACTAACAATATTAAGACAACGGTACTAAACGAAAACCTCAAATATATTGCAACTCCCACAATGACACTTTCGTCATATGTATACGAACATATCATAACACGTACTTATGTGTTGAAAACACCGTGCCTTAACACATTAACGACCCTTAAGTAGGTTAAAACTACGGCTTCACACCTTCATACACCTCATACCAACTAACCGCATTGATTATAGACTGTACCTGTATCCATACTGTAGGGCATGGGTCTCATCTACAATCGAGAGTACGATTGAGAGGTGTTAGGCCATATAGACCACCACGCTGGCCTAGTGCGGGTTTACGGACTTTTACATACCATAGGAATTATTCCGAATTGCTATGGTATATGTATAGGTTTCCCCAGGATTTATTATAAACTAGCATAGTAATGGGTAGTTTTTATACTGTTCTAGAAATTGCAAATCACAGGTTTAAAGAGAGCATAATGTCTTCTCAGTGATTGGCAACGCGACAAAGATCTAAGTAAACAGCAATAATAAAGAATAAACACCAGAGAATTGCAAAGCGAATAATTAACATTTCAAAGAGCATATTTTCCGTCTGCTGGGAAAAACAATGTTATGTGAATAATGCGGTTACATGGATCGTATGTAATCTTAAAAACGTCAATTTGTGTTTAACGTGGACATACGAATTGTCATTACACGGGACTTATTATCCCAATTAGTTCTTCACGAGTATTTGAGTACCAGCATGACGTGTATATGAACTATGAAGCAATATTGTATTACAATATATTTACCTCCAGACATAGCAACAGGGGATAAAATAAAATACGCCTGGATAAAAATAACAAAAATACTATTCATTTTACTTTATTACTATACCAATTATAAAGGTACAAAAGCCTACAATAGCGTCGCTGTTATTACTTTAATCTTTTTGTTCATAAAAGTCTTCAAAAATAATGTCAAATACAATACAAAACTCGGTATTATTGTTTGCCGACCTTCGGATGGTCCCTATTGGAGCTACGTTGACGACGAAGCATAATAAAGAGAAAAAATATGAACCAAATAGAAATTAATAAATACCCTAATTAAATTTAATAATATTCTTATACAATCTTACAATTTGTTTTAAAAGTTGTGATTTAAAAAAAAATCAATTACTGCAGATATTGCGCGTCGGATTTCAAATTATTGTAAAGTTCAGTTCTAAAGGTGTACAAATTTTCACGTATGCCGCAGTGACAGATAGTACATCAGCCCGAACTACGATTACATTATTCATTTATATGTTGCCTCGTGTCCCACTGCTTTGCATACGATAAGTATCTCTGTTACTACTTCAATGAAAAACAATTGTATCGACCGTAACACGGCCACGGGCCCGTTAACCTTGGGAGCACATCCAATTTCACATGAATTAATACTAAATACACTGGTGAATGGGGTTTTTAACTCACGCAATTCTTGATTTTATGTGATCGCAGAAATTGCTCAGTCTTTTTCTCTTTTATTTTATGCTATCACTTTCAAATAAAATTCTAGCAAGTTCTACGTAGTGAATAATTTGCTATCCACTTACTTATCCTTTGACCAAAGCTCACCAACGTAGAATTACGATTGTGAGACAGAGCATTGTATAAAATGCTGCTCATACAATTGGACCTATTCGGATCGTTTATAATCTACAATTCTATTCCCAAAGTAGGGTTATTTGTATGTAACTAGAACGTAAGTAGCCTCATTTCCCTTGTAAGTGGAGCCCTCAAATACATAATGAGGCCATTCTTGATAACATGATTAAAATTGGGTCGCGCCTAATTATATTACTTGTTTCATTCTGCTCGATGTACACTATCCCTATATCTGTATTAACATTCAATTAAACATATTATGCTGAATGTAAGAAACAAATTATATTGTACACAAACAATTATGTATTCTGTCATACTTAAACATTATTAAAGGATGAAATAGTGATCCAAAAATGATAGTCCATCGTTTCCAAGGTAACTCAGGCTTATTAAGGTAGCTCTTGTTGATTTAAAATCCACTGTTGAAATGCAAATAAAATCAAGTCACGAAGTGATTGATAGCAGTATTTTTAGTAGAAATTCGAGATGCCATTGTATAAGACCGTGAGAACTGGGAGGCATTGCATATCAACTATTACTATCAGATATTCATTGATTTTTGGTCAAAGCGGTTACTAGCCCAGTGCATATTCTCAATAAATAATTAATTATTGTTATTGCCACGAATTAAAACAGGTAGTTATAATTATTATAACCACTAATACTATGGTTATCTAATTTAGTAAATCATAATATTATAAAAGCATTTTCCCACGGCGCATATTTAGCAAAATGTTGACAATGTATCAGCCGTTGGGAGTATTTGTACTCCAGGCTATACCTAAACTACACTAATAATTATATGTTCATTAATGAAAGTGGGACAACTTAGGTCATTAGCAGAGATGTTTAAAAACAAACAACCCATGAAACAAAACTGAACAACATCATCATCGAGATGATTTTTAAATTATAGCTACTTGTTTAATGAATACTTTTACCGACCAACCACAGTGTGCTAAAAATATTATAAGCTGTGATGTAAGCCTCCTCCAAAAATATAAGGATAAACATTTGCGCTGCAGTGTATTTATTTATGCTCCCATTAAATTAAACCCATCGGGTTTAATTTAAACCATATATGTATAACCAAATATATATTTGTAAAGAAATTATTAAATGTTCATATTACACCAAACATAGTTAATGTTTTTAGATTCAGTGTTGTTCAATCATTGAAATTGTAACATTTAATGCCTTCAAATTATCGCAAAGTTTACGTCCAAACATCAAAATGTTCTGGATCAAGTCTCAGCAATATTTTTACGAAGTACGTGTTTATTGTTTGTTTTTATTAAATGTTTAATACCCAACAAATTGATGCTTCATAAAAATATAGCTACAATAAAACTGAAGTTATGACTAATTCGTTTCTCAGTATTATAACATGCATTTTCTGTCACCGTTGTGATCAAACTGTGGGAATCTTAACAGGGAACTAATGGAAATGCAAACGTGATTGGATGTCGACAGTCCAATCACGGCTTGGATACCAATTGAGATGAAACTTTTAATTATACATTCATATGCAATTCCATGAATAAAGGAATGTTTATATAATATTATCCGTCGTACCAACGTTGTTCTTTCAACACCAAAGATCATGTATATTACAATAGCTTCTCTGCACAGTGTTTTATGAGGAAAAATCATGCAAGGTTTTAAACGTTACATATTAAATGTAATGCTAATAGCGATCTCGTTCCCGCAGTGAAGTGCCGTTCTCTGTATGCGAGGTACGGTAGTTGGTGCGGAGTGAAATTTTGGCATCCGTCCTACTCTGCAATATTATTATATAACAATGCAGGTAGGTACGCGGGCAGATTGAGACAGGATGTTTTGACAATTCTTACTGGATCCCAACGTTTGTTAAAGCTTTTTATCTATTTTAAATGACTACAGTATAAACGTAATCGGAACCAATTCAAAACGCCACGTCTATGTTTAGTTATCAATGTAAACTAGATCATTATAGGGTGTAGACTGTAGAAGAATACCGAGGCATTCCATTCAGTCCCGTTAAACATAAAGGCCTCAGTGTCAGCGTGTCGGCGCTTTCCACGACATCGCCGCCAGTGTTGTGTGTATTCATTTCATACCATAAGGTGAACGACGCTCTATAGCATCTGGTGTGGTCGTGCTACTATTATATTGCATGTGAATATTTACTCAAACACTGTCACTATTCACAATAGTACGCGCAGGTGGCTTCGTTATATTGTATCACATCCAATAACCGTTCTATACAAATATCACTTTAAATTGTTGAAAAGACTTTAAACATTTTGTACCTATGTTAAAACATCGAGATTTAGATGGAAATATATCATGGAATGTACACCAATTGTAGATCTATATCATTAATGCTAAGCGTAGTATTAACGACTATTGTAAATGTCAGCATATAAATTCATCTAGGCCTAATGGTATGTTGCGTCGTGGCAATACGATATACCTATAAAAACTTTCGACTTTATTTAAGTTAATTTGTGTATACAAAATCTGCGTAGATACTGCAAGTGGTGGCGTGCTGTTTCCGTTACAATAACGTCGACGCAATGTGGACAGTTCATTAAGAATATAACCCGTGAGAACTTACTTTGTACTCATTGTAGCCCATTCATCGCTACGATCACACAATTACGTAAATTCATCAACATACTGTCTCTGCTGCGCTCGTTGGAGCAGGACACGCTAAAATAACCAATTAGACAAGTATGTAAATTTTGACCGATACGATTCCATACATAGGAAATGTTTGGCACGACCAAGCCCCGGTACAGTTTTAAAGTATTTAGCAGCCGGTATTGCGCGCACCATAAACCGATTTAATCAACTGGCTCCGTTGACCTGTATCTATTCAGTATTCGTTTTCGGACCCGCTACAGTTTCGGATTAATTGGATAACCAACCGCACCTGCAAGTGCCACTTTTTGAAGTAATTTACGATGTGTCCATTAACTGCCAATTCCTAAACAGAATGTTTGCACATATTGGGAAACTTGTTATGTGTTCTATCTGTCAGTGCTAGCAACTGCATGCTATAATACTATACAGACGCTGATAAATGTACGTGCTAAAGACACAACGCAAAACTGTGTGTTAAATACACTAGCAATTTTATGATTTGATTGTAGTTACGATGTTGTGTTTACTAAAATGCACAGGTGTGGGACGTATGTTTAAAAATTTCTAAAATAATCTTGATTGGCTGCCATTTATTACTTTTATGTACCTATAGTGAAAAGCAATGTCCGCATTAGTCTCTCCACTAGTGTACGAAATTAGTGTATTGGAACACATGTTACCGTAATTCTAATAATAACATCCCAAAACACATTGTTCCTCTTTTATTGAACGAGACAATATCGAGTATCGTTAGTCTCGGACGAATTGATTCCAACGGAACATTGTGCAGTTTTTGTATTGTAAACATAACAGCTTTGCTTTCCCTGGCAAATCTTATTTAGTCCCGTTAGCGAATCCAATGGTCATACACCGTTAACTTTCATGTCCACCTTCGGTTGTTCGCTTATTTAAGTGCTAAGTGAGTCCTTAACTTCTTACATATACTCGTATTTGATAGGGTTTTTGTTTTAATAATCCCCAGTTCAAAAGCCTTTGCGTCATTGTAATGTAAACATCAGTCACATAAAATTAATGTTAGCTTGACATAACACTCTGCTATTTTTTAGGCATTTAATATTACATTTTGAAATGAGTCGTGTAAAATATGATCGATCGACCGAATAATGTACATAAATATAAAATAATAATCAACCTTGATGTTGCATAGAGGGTATAACATGGCAAAAACATATTTAGTAGGATTATTTTATTTCAACCAGGCAGGGGGTCAAAGTCTAGCACCAGCGGCTACTAATAATAACCACTCATCTCCCAGACATGCAACCATTTATAACCTTGCATCCTTCTATAACCGTACCGCAATAATTATACAGCAAATTGTTTCCATTACCGTAAACACACCAGCCATAGCATTACGGTTGCTTTCAATTACACTCCACGTTACATACTCAATTTATGTAACTTTGGATTGCGAAATACACCGCAATTTATATTATACCATTAATCAAATAATTAACATAGTAGTAAAGGCTTCAAGTTGTTGATTTGAAAAGGTTAGAAATCGTCTATAACGCCACGACGGCGTCGATCTGACCTTGTGATGTCAACTTTACTAAAGCACACCTTTATTCGTTTGCCAAAATGTTGAACAAAACTGTTCCCCAACTTTGTTCGTGGTATAAAACTTATGCTTACTTAATATTTAGACTAATTTATTTGTAACAGAACATTGATGTTTGAAAATTTGCTTACAATTTATAAATAAATATAATTTATGTCTATAACATATATCGAAATTTTAATTGGTACACAAGCTTTGTTGATAACTATGTCGTGGGCGTCAATGACACACGCACAATCTTAATAATTATATTACCCGGAAATTTTAATTTGTACATCATCAAATCTATTCAGTTAATTGCTTGACCTAAAAACATTTTGATTAAAACGTAACAAACAAAGTCTATGTTATCATATACCTAAGAACAATTTGCCAGTCCGCAAACTGTCAGCTTGATAGATCCACGTTAAAATATTGAATCTGTTACCATTTTCCAGAAAGAACCGGGTGCTATACGCAAATTATGCAACTAGCAAACGCTCAACGTTACAAAAATAATAAAGCCATATTTGAGGAAAAAATATATACCAATTTCAAACAGATTTTGAGGCCGCATAATGTCCTCTAAACCGCAGTGGATATGCGTGGTGGGCTCGGTCCAAATGCCCTTGAAACGTGACGGGAGTCGTGGCATGTAGGATGTAGGTATATCGATTGCAAGCTGTATCATAACAGCAAACGAGTGATCGTACACTTTACCGATGTAAAGTACGTAATGCGGGGGCGTGTTATGACATGACAAAGCTAATTATAACGCCATCATGACTTGCTCCCCGGTTTTGCATTCTTGTGAACGTACATGTTTCGCAACAGAATCGCGCAGGTGGTACGCGTTTCCGTTTGAAAGCGTTTTCTAATATTCATGCACTAGATTTCCTTAGTGACTTCGGTGCATGAGCTCCGGTGACAAAACATTTTAGTTACGTTATTCACGGTAAAATAAGAGTAGTCGTCATTAGAATGTATCAACCACTTCTATTCCATGGTACTGAATGAATAGGCCAATCGTATTGTTATTGTTTTTAATATGTAAACAAATTCTAAATATGCATTGCATTTGTCGTAGGTGGAGAAGTATTTTGGAGACTGGTATGGGCGTGCGGTGAGATTCGGAGTTCTTTACCAAGATGACGGAGGGCGAACGACAGCAGAATGCAGGCGGCACCAACGCCGCCCCACAGCACAGAAAGGGGCACAGGTGAGCTACTTCAATTTCTCTTCCTATCTAGACTTATCCTGGTCTATACCAAGTCTGCCTTCTTATTTAATCTTCGTTATTTCACCCGGTTCTTGTCGTCCTCGATAATAGGACTATTATAAAACCAGATTGCCTCGCTCTTACTCTTATTTCATAAAAGTGTATCATAGTTACTCATATTATCTTGCAGTGTAACAATTACTGTAAAAATTATATATTATACATAAGTATGTTATTTCTACATAGGTATTCTATCATCGTGTATACAAATTATCAAACTAAATTGAATAGGCCAATAAAAAAATGAATGAAATACGGTGTTGTTTTTAAGAACGCAGCAAAAGTGGTGCTCGTAAAACATTTGTTACATACACCAAGATTTGTTTTCAGGTGTGTAGGTATTGCATCGATTGCCAACAATAACACATTCGGCCTCCGCCCGAAAAACTCTTTCTATTTTTGAACATAAAATATCCAGACTCACATTGGTATACGATGTCTTTGTAAAAGTAATTTTTACGTTCATACAATGCGGACTATATTTATTGCCGTTATGCGGCACGCATTAATCATTGGATTACTTTAGTTAAATTAAAAGTGTTTGAATACTATTTCTGTTTGATCCATTAAGATAGTGTGTGCACATGTGAAAGGTTCATTATTTATCATGCGACCTACATATCTCTCATAAACATTATACATTGCCTAATTGCTATAGTATTTACTTTTACTAATTTAAAAAAAGAATTCAAGAAACTGTATCATTATAATTATGAAATTAATTTACGTGATTTTTAAAGGAGATACAATAAATTGCAGTGTATATTTCAATTAAAACAGTTTAATATCTCATTACGATGTCCCTGTAACAGGTAAAAGTTATCTGCACCCAAACTCATCACAATATGTAGTGATATTCGAAAATAATTGATTTATATATACGTATGTACTTATAACAATTATGATTAGCTTGTAATGATTTTCCTGTCTGTAATTGGTCGTTGAATAACCTATGTGCTAAAATAATTTGGTATTTTCACTACTATTGTTCATCTAATATTGTGCAGAATATAAAATATTTAGTATTTCTTATTAAAATTCGTGAGTAACAAAAATAACAAAAGAGGATTGTCTCGACCATCTGATCTAGATACCAAATATTTCCGGACCACAAGAAAATCTCGCTGCGGGAATCCAACGCGCGACTCGTAATTTTTAGCCGGCTGTTCGCTCGTTGCGCGACGGTGGTCGTCAAATATTGCCACATGCCGTCCGTCCCATTTAACCGGCTCAGCTCATCTGGCCGAAATAAACAATACATGTGTGCTCCCTTTGCGCGTGATAAGCGACGCCCTATCGGTGATAACAACCGTTTTGCAACGCCTTCCTGGCCCATATTCGGTAATCGTGATCTCTGATATCATAAAAGACAACACTCCGAATTAGTCATCGATGTGTAATGTTTACTACGAACACGCGCCATGCTCCGCCAAAAAATACATTGTATTAAAAGATATTGTTAGTCACCAGTAGGGAAATTGACGGTAAAAGTTAATTCGTGCGTTTTACTGATATAGGAAATTGTTGTGTGTACCGTGTGTGCAGTGCTTTCATTATGTCGGAAAGATTTCCGGAGCAATGTCGCTATTTATTAGACAGGTATATTTTATTCATATTCATTTTATGAATATACAATTTCACAAAATTTTAATTAGTCATTTTTGCTAATAAAATATGTATGTATATTTCCAAAACGTTAAACTTGATAAACTGAAAACTTTATTTTTCTTTCATTTTTGCATATTTTTTTTGGAAAATCCTCGTAATAAGACACGTAGATAAGTAAGACATATTAGTAAGGATTCATTAAATGTAATTTTGTTTTGATATTTTTAGTGCAATGAATTTTCACAACAAAATATAAATAGCGCTGTATTCAAATACAAAGTTGAATATTTAAAATCTCAAATATCTTATTAGTAACTAGACGCAATTTTGCAATACAAAGAGTCTATAGAATAGGTGTTTAAACTACATAAAATAACTTAGCTTTTAATAGCCACGACCTTGCAGAAAGTAATGGGCATGTGAATGTTGGTGTAGGAGGCAAGAGTCAATGTACGCGATGACTGGGCTGTACGCGGAGTCTGGGTGCACGGAGGGCGCCGGCGACGACGCTGCGGGGCCCAGCACGCCGCCACTGCCGTCACATCCACCCAGAGAATCCGTCAAATGCCACAGCCGGAACCCCTCGGCTGGTATTTGCGACAGGTAAATTACTATTCCGCAAAAAAAGTAGACAAAATGTACTACGCGATACTAATTTACAATTTCTTGCTCGCAGAGATCGCGATCGGGACAAGGAAAGAGAAAAACCCCGACAAAATTTTCCAGAGATATTAGACATTCCTCATGACGCAAGAGATTGCGGTATCTTGTCGTGGAGACCGCTATTCATCCAGAGATTTTCTAGCATAAAAGTAAGAAACAATTTGTTATCCGGCTTATGTAGGTACTCAGATACTGCATACATGATACGCTAACCGTATATTATTTTCAGGTATTCGTATTTTTTCTTTCGTTCCTGGTAACGCTACAGCAAGCGTTGAGTTCCGGATACATAAATTCTGTAATCACGACAATCGAAAAACGCTTCGAAATCCCATCGAGTCTCTCGGGACTAATTGCAAGCAGCTACGAGATCGGAAACGTTATTACCGTGATATTCGTGTCATATCTCGGCAGCAGGAGACACATTCCAGTATGGATCGCAGTCGGTAAGTTAGATAACACGGCATGCCTTTTCTGTAGTCGTATTCAGGAAATGAGATACCATTATCACAAAAGCATATTATTCTAGGTGCGGTGATTATGGGCATCGGATCACTGGTGTTCGTAGTTCCGCATTTCATAGCGGAGGTGAACAGCGAAACATTGGCTAACAATAAATCTGACGACAACATCTGTAGATTGCCGCGTGCGCTGGATCAAGACATGGGCGGATTGGGCCGACTCTCTCAAGGTCTACCACCCAGCAACTTGAGACCCGACAATTGTATTAAGGTAAACTATCAAAAATGATGATGACGTCGTTTCTCTTAGAATAGCGTGTTAGTTTTAAAAACAAATAAACTTTGCGAAATCAAAATATTTTGCACGCAATGCAGACTGTGTTTATCACATTTGATACGATCACAGTTAGTCATCTCCACGAAACGTCTCTCGAAATAATCTATAGATTAGATCTAGACAGAAATGAGAGGTATTTTTATTGCATATGCCCGACAAACGAGCTCATCTGATTGTACGCAGTTACCGCTGCTCATAAAAATCTACATCATTTGGATCACAGATGCTTTACTGGCCTTCCAAATGAGTGGGGAAATGGAAATAAACAGGATGAGAGTGATATGGACCTCCGGTAATACTACTTTATGAACGAAACGAAACGGCAAAGTTGTTGTTTCACGTCAAGGACTGGTACCATCCAGTGCAGCCGGACTTTTTCCAATGTAGAGAATAAATGTGATGTATTATTACAGAGTACTCCGAGCACGTTCATGCCGGTGATGGTGTTCATTGTGGCGCAACTGCTGCTCGGCTGCGGCGGCTCGCCCTTACTCACACTCGGCACCACGTACGTCGACGACCATGTGCGCCCCGAATCCTCCAGCATGTATATCGGTGAGTCATGACGTTAAGGGCTGCTCTAAATCACATATCGATGAATGAAGCAAATAGGTCTTATAGGCCTGTCTCGGTGACGTAGTTGTACTACGGTACGACTACAAAGCTGAGGTCTCGGGTTTGAATCAGTGAATCAGAAATTTGAAAAAGTGATATTGGGTTTTTCTATTCATTATCAGCCCGGAGTCAGGAATTTGTGCCCGATATGGCCGTAGGCTCGCCCCCTGTCGCATCATGGGACGGAACATACAAGGCGAAATGTGGGTGTCCTGGTGGCGCCTCTGCCTACCCCTCCTGGGATAAAGGCATGAGTTTATGTACGTATGTATATATGTCTTAGACGTAAATTATAATTTGTAAACTACGATGTACTTTAACGACCAAATGAAATATAGGGGAAGAAAACCGTTTTGAATTTTAAAATATTTTGGAGGAAGTCTATGAATGTATTTCAACCCATTTTCTAATCTTAAACTCATTGTTAATTACTTTTTTAGTTGGGTCTTTTACTAAAGTGTGTATTTTAATTTTTAAACAATTATTTATATCAATGAAAATTTGCTGGGGTTGAAAAAGATGATGAATATAGTGTAAATTGAGCCTATCTTCTTAGTGTCATTTATTATTTTTGTACCCACTGAACTTCAAATAGTACTGAAATATAACGCACTTCTTTAAAGTGAATATAAAAAAACGATGCAAGACTTCGTGACCTTTTGGCGTCTTTATTCGCGTAGGAGTACAATATGAGTAGACGTTTGTGTACAGTATGCGCGTCTTTATTGTCACTCAGTGAGTGGTGCGTCGCTCGTAACTCGGCTGTCCCTCCCGAGTCCCGCGACACTGCGCAAACACACGGGAGTCAATGAACTTAATACAACTAGACACATTTTTATTGCCTTTCCAGGATTTATGGCAATTAATTGCGTATACACCTCGAATCACAATCTTCCTTAACCTACGAATTATTACTGCATTAACAATATTACTACTTATTTATTGGTCGGCGCTCCTTGTTATTTCCCACTTCAAAATAGAATTCGTTATGAGTAATATAATTGTCTTGAAGTAAACTAAGCGAAATAAAGGAAATAAACGTATGCCATGTCATTTATACAGACATAAAGTTACATATATTTAAACTGCGCATTTTATATGAGATACTGTAGCAAAGAAAGTACAAGGACTAACGTCTGGTTAATTTATTAGCGACATTATAGTAGTCGCGGGGCAAGACTATATTTTTATTACCTCCCCATTGTTCATGTCTGGGACTGAGTAATCCTGGCGATGAGGACAGCTGAATTTAATATGGTGTTATTGCGTGATGTATGTGACAATAATATGTGATTCATAACGCTATAAAACTGCATGGGGCCGTCTAATAAATGAATTGGTACGTGAGGCTAGTGAACTTCACGTGCACTCGTCGCCGTGTCGCATAACGCGCAATACCCACGACATGCCCGCGCAGGACTGAAATTACTAATGTAAAATGTTGTACTATCATTAACCCATTTTAATTAACAAATTCACATCGCGTATACAAAACGGTGACGGCTCCTCGTGGTTATTTATTGTTGCGAGCTCTACCTAAATAACTCCATGGCAATTAACTGAATAAGCTTACGTTACGCTACATTGTCAGGTTATACCTACGTCACAGTTAATCATGAAAATAATACAGTTCATTTATGAACAATTATAATTTGTCGAGAATGCTACGAGGGCGGTTTGATAAGTCAGTGACTTTTTGAATTTCCCGCGCAGTTATTCCAAATGCAACAGTGCTGCCGTCAACTGTAATCTATTAGTGGGCAAATGTCAAATTTTGAGCAATCTACGTCATGCAGTTGGTGTTTGATAGCCATTCAAAGCAGACAACCTCGTGAATTTTTACGAAAATGGAAAAAAGTGAATTTCGTGTGCTGATTAAGCATTACTTTTTACGTAAAAAAACCATCACTGAAACTAAGGAAAAGCTTGATAAATACTACGGGGACTCGGCACCATCAATTTCAATGGTAAAGAAGTGGTTTTCAGAGTTCCGTTGTGGTCGTACCAGCACTAGTGACGCCGAACGTTCAGGTCGCCCAAAAGAAGTGATCACGCCGGAAATCGTCGATAAAATCCATGAAATGATATTGGATGATCGGAGAATGAAAGTGCGTGAGTTGGCTCATGCTGTAGGTATCTCAACTGAACGGGTACATCATATTTTACACGAATATTTGAACATGAGAAAACTCTCCGCGAGATGGGTGCCGCGATTGCTCACACTCGACCATAAGCGCAATCGTGTGACAACTTCAAAAGAGTGTTTAGCGATGTTCAGCCGTAATCCGGACGAATTTTTGCGCCGTTTTATTACTGTGGACGAAACATGGATCCATCATAACACGCCAGAGACCAAGGAACAATCGAAACAGTGGGTTGCTCGGGGTGAACGTGGACCAAAGAAGGCCAAACAGAGTCTGTCAGCCAACAAGGTCATGGCCACGGTTTTTTGGGATGCACGCGGTGTCATTCACATTGATTACCTCGAGAAAGGTAAAACAATCACCGGCGAATATTATTCAAAGCTTTTGGACAGATTCGACGTTGACTTGAAGCAAAAACGGCCGCATTTGGCGAAGAAGAAAGTGCTGTTCCATCAAGACAATGCACGTGTGCACACTTGTTTAGTCGCGATGGCCAAAATCCACGAATTGAGATACGAACTGCTACCCCATCCAGCATATTCTCCAGATTTAGCCCCCTGCGACTATTATCTGTTTCCAAACCTAAAGAAATGGCTGGGTGGTAAGAGATTTGAGTCTAATGAAGAAGTCATTACCGAAACAAACGCGTATTTTGAGAGCCTTGAGAAAACCTATTATTTGGAGGGAATAAAAAAATTAGAAAAACGCTGGACTAAATGTATCGAGCTAAAAGGTGATTATGTAGAAAAATAAAATGTTTATTTGCCGCAAAAAAAATGTTTTATTCAAAAAGTCACGGACTTATCAAACCGCCCTCGTATATATGAAATTACGTAGACGATGTTCGATATAAATTATAAGTGTATGAGAAATGTTTGTTTGCAAATTCACTATGTTCGGGTGTCTGAATGGTAGAGTTATGGCTCTGTAATACAGTCTGCAGTGGTGGAACTACAATTGACTGTATGGAGCTGTCGCATGTTAAATTGGTGTATAGTCAGTTAGGGTTGGCACAACAAAGCCTTCGTGGCTGGAAGTTTCACCCCTGACACGAGCCAGCGCCCTTGACCTCACTGCCACCCACAGCAGCTGTTGTTACCTTTGGAACGAACACGTACCGAATGGCGAATACCATTGGCTCATTGTGAACTAACAAATAGAAATAAATAAAAAACTTCACTGTACAACCACAATGTTACGTGAAACATTATTTTTGGCAGACTGCCTAATTATGCAGAACATTAATTTTTAATTTATGTTCCGGTGACTCGATTATATTAGCAATATTTCCAACGCTAATAGCGGCTATTGAATGTGTCGTTTAATTTTTTTAAAAATACTTTATGTACAAATAATCCTACTGGTCGTATTAACTATGAAACTGCATTATCGATATAATTATTGGAAGAAAATAATATTTTATTATCCTGAACATTATGCCCATACGTATTTCAATAGACGTATCGGGATTTTCCATAGATGCACAATATTTTCCCGGTTCAGTTGCGTTTTCGGAGTTGACCCTTTAAGAGGATTACAATAATTGTTTTCTTCAATAAAACAACATAATCTTATTATCACATTTGAAATCGATTTCCGTTTTTTGCAAGCGGTGCAAATAAAATTAGTTTTTATTGGAACTGCGAGATACCTAATTGTTTTATGGTCTTCTTTACAAAAATCAATTTTACTTACTTAACATTCTAAATCTAAAACAATGTCTATATAAATAAGTACGTAACATTGTTAGTTAGAATTGATGGGGTTATGCCACTGTCAAGTTATGCTGAAGATTGTGAGATTGAGGCTCCGATGGATTCCAGCCAATGACGGTTATTGACGATTGTATTGTAAAGACTAATGGCCAGCTTATAGCCAAAATATCCAAGTCACTTACAGGGTTCTTGAGGCGCCTTAACAACTTTCATTGCCATGTGGAAGCAACTGGCACCAATGGCACGACCTTTATAATGCAGCACTAATTATAAATAAAGAAATCTATATCTATCTATCTATATCAGCCCATATACGTCCCACTGCAGGGCACGGGCCTACTCTACAATCGAGAGAATCGATTGAGAGTGGTTAGGCCATATAGTCCACCACGCTGGCCTAGTGCGTGTTGGCGGACTTACATACCGTAGAAATTCTTTAAAATCGCTACGGTATGCAGGTTTCCTCACGATGTTTTCCTTCACCGTTAAAGTGCGTGGAAATAAGTAAATAAAGAAATACATTTTAGCATATCTTTCGATATTAGAACCTTCCCCCAAAGGCCAAATGGAGCAGGATTATAATGAACTGAAAATAGATAACCTTCATCAAAACATTTTGAATCACGTCAATCCGTTGTTGACACTAAAACAAGATATAAACACATAAATTCAGGAATAGCCTAAAAATAACAATCAACTTGATTAAAGTGCACTTTCATCTCAGTGGATTGATCTTGGTGTCGTCGAGGCGAGAGGTTTCAATAAACCCCTCGTGCGTTGAGACGCGTAAGCCGCGAGACTCAACTGAAGAGCCCCTCACGTCACCGTCTTAACACAAGCTCTCCAACTCTAATGATTATATTCTCACTTTTATTTCGAAAAATATATTTTGAGACATGTTTTCCGCAGGGATCTTGAAATACAATGCTGACGAAATATAAGTGGCGTTTTATGTAACTACATTAGCGTGCAGAGTTGTTTGTATAATAGCGCCGAAGAGGTTCTTAACGGTATTTCATCGACTCTTCATAACAACTACGCGGACAGGTGTAAATTATCTTTACTACCTTTTAGGCTTGAAAATTTTCCGCTTCACGTGTCCGTCATATAACAATGTTAAGTCATAATGGTAATTGATTTAATTTCAACCATAATTTAGACTTTGGAACTAGTGCTATAAACTTCAAAGAACACCAGTCTGCTTTGACGAAAGGAAACAAAAAATCTCCATTCTACAACACTTGCGATGTTTCGGTTAGATGTACTGGGTCTTTGCCAAATCCTACATCGGAACAAATCCTGATGCTACACCGACTAAAACCCCCCGGTGACGGTCATTATCAGTATTTTTAGTTAGTCGTATATTATGGCTTCGTTTTCAATACTTAAATTTCACATGCACTATCCACCTACACAAAAGTCTACATAGCTCATATAAATATTTTCCGTGCGGCGATCGAATCTGTAACCTCTCAACGCATAAACTTCCAGCGCGACGCCAATATACATCGATCGGATTAGATTTCTTGCAGAATTATATAAGTTTCACGTTTAGCCAATACGTAACACACAGCTGACTAGTGGCGGTACTTCCATACAAGCCCAAAAGCCCGGCTTGCCCTACATGATATGAATATACTCCACACTGAACACTAACCATTACATTTAATACAATACAGTCATATAATAAAAAAGTCTACGTTTTGAATTTACCGCGCCGCTGGTGTCGAGCCGCGCCGTGTTGAGCGTCTGCGACGCGACGGAATGCCCGCCGAAGCGCGCGCCGCGCCGCGTAATGAAATACTTAATTCAAGAATTAAATAGAACTTAAAAAGACGGAACACGCGGCACATATATCTGTCCTTTTCTCTCTCGTGTGCTTTTACGAGGCTTCTGGCAATTTGGGATCTGTTGCTCGCACATCGGGCGAAATGCTACTACTCGATCGCAACGAATGTATAGCTATAGATATTTTGTATAGCAATTTCTATTAGACGATATGCCCGGCTTTTTGTGATAAAACATCGTACGTTTCATAGTCGTCACGTTATTATTTGCTCAGTAAATTATGTTTGTTGTTATTAATTGATGTTGGTTGCTTTTTGAAATTATTTCATATATATTTTTTTAGTACAAATAATGAAGTATTCATATACTTTTTAACAAATTATATTTATATGTCGTAATGTTTATTTCACGTTTAATAGCAACAGGTACAAACTTTTTATTTGTAATTGCTACTAACTTTTTATTTGTATTATGACATTGTAAAGTTCTGTTTATGATTATTGTTTAGGTTTTTGTGTTATTTATAGTTTTTGATATTAAATGAGTTTTATTGTTTCCTGTGATGGTTTGTGTGTGCTGTTGTTTGTGGTGGTGAAAGTGTTCGTTGCCGTTAAAAAATTGAATTCATTCAATTATATTACAAAAGAAACTTGCCCGAATCCAATGCCGGATTTGTACACATTTTATTAGTTCAGTTAACAAAACTACGTTTTTTGATTTCTACATGTTACCCTTTAAATAGGTTATTAAACAATCGTGTTTCATATGTTTTCAGACGACAAGTTTTGTGCGTTTAATTACTTGGAATATAATGTTTTAAATTTAAAATAAATTAGTTCGTCCTCTCAAAAGACATTCTATTACTTGTAATTCACAAAAATATGGATGTACTCATAATAATTTCTGTCCACAATTTCGGTAACTTTAAAACACGGCACCACAGTAGCTATTGTTGTGCTATTGTAATGCCGGGTACTAAAAATGCAATAAAAAGTTACCGATGTATGTCCACAAGCAATCTATATTTGTTTTAATCCTAATATTGATTGTGTGATTGGTCTGCCGACGTAAATTCATTTTCTTCTTTCTTAGTAACTTTGCGTAAGTAAATCAGTAGGTATTAAACCTAAAAAAAAACTCGGTGGCGTATTTGTACTAAGGTATGGTAACAAAGCTGAGGTCTCGGGTTCGAATCCCAGGTCGGGCAAAGTGATATTGGATTTTTCTATTCATTATCAGCCCGGAGTCTGGAATTTGTACCCGATATGGCGATAGGCTCGCCCCCTATCACATCGCGTGACGGAACTTACAAGGCGAAATGTGGTTGTCCTTAAAAACCCCTTCTGGCATAGAGGCGTGAGTCTATGTATGTATGTATGTATGTTAAACCTAAAAAATATTGGGCTTGCCCTAGTCCAAAACCCTAGGCACGCCACTGCAGCTGACTGGTGCTTACGTAGAATTTATTAAATCAAATCGAGTGCAAGGAAATGTGTATCACGCGAGCCATTTCGGCGGTCCATAAGTCATTGATATTACCTGCGTTATAGAAGGTATAAAACAATAATGACCCAGTTTCCTTTGCGCAGTGTTGACGAATACGTTTACAGCGTTAATGTATGAAGATATCTCTATGGGAATATTTAAAATCTTCAAGTATATTTTAATTTATGTGTCGCACAGCGGATGTTGTAATTCGCAACTATCGTATAAATGTCGTGTTGTGACACTTTTAACGTTATATTTTTTCCGTCCTGGTTTATATTTTTTTATATGACCATATTTAAATGTTATGGTGCCACTTACCTTCATTTAAGAGGAAATACACAACGAAGAGTCCCGCATTTCCTCATAGTTATTTGAAACCTAAGATTTTTTGTTTCTATAATTGTCGTCACTGAGATTTCTGCTCAATATTACGGCACGAGTTGTTATAAACTATGCAGTTACTCAATCGATCATCAATCGAACTAAATCAGAGACTGTTATCCACATGATTCATAAACTGCTGCTCCCATAAATGCTATAGACCAACTTTCTATTATATTTCCCAACAAAACTATTTAGTGAACATTTGAAACCGGTCTAATTTGAATCCACTACGTAATTGACGGGATGAGGTTGGCGCTAACCAGATTTATTAACAATATTCAAACACCAGTAGCTATGTATAATGCTAAATTCCACAATAATGGGACAATACCCCGGTTTGTAGTGTCGACAACGACGCTGTGTAGTAACACCAAAGCTGCTTAACTAACAAAGCGTCAATAACAATACACGACGCATCACTCACGCAGAATACGCACCGTAAACAATAGAATACCGTTCGGACATTAAATATTGTTTCAAGAACATTATTTTAATAACTATCCATTGGAAACATTTTAGGTAAGCCTTGAATTTAATAATTATTATCTATACTCATTCATAACGCAGAGCCCAAACCGAATGATTGAAATGTTGCGCAATTCTTACTTATTTGACCCAAGGGAGCATTAGTATATATTTTTGATAATTCGTCCCATAAACAACTTAATTAAAAGTTCCAATATTTGAATGAATATGGGAATACGTTTTTTATCAGTTACAATTATTAATAACTAATATTCCTTTCTGGTTTTCTTATTTAATTAGGTAACCTATGATATGATTTCAATGGAAATTCCGTTAAACACGCACCTATTTATTTTATAAATAATATTTGACATACTTCGAGTTTCCCCAAGATAACAATAATTAATCAGAATTGATTTCAACTGTGACAATCATAAAACCAAAGTTATTAGTTACTGATGATATTAACTCAGATATATGCGTAGTTAAATGTAGTAAACAAGCAAACTTTACCTGTCAATAACACATTACCATATGCTAACTACAAACCCAACTGTAAATATGCCATTTAAGGTAATTGAAAATGCAAAGTTGGTTGTAACTGGCAATTAATTTGTTACACATTCTCATTTATTACAACCGTCCCGTGTGGAGTTTAGTCTATTGCGTGAATGGGTTGGTCCAACTGGGGTGGTATAGCTGTATCGATGAACGACAGATACTGTACGCCTATGGCTGCTCACTCCTCATATACGAGGATGCCTAACCATTAGATGAACTGCTTGCTGATTTGCTCCATCACTTATTAAAATAAAACTGCAAATTCTCATTTGGCTATCGAGCATTAGAGTCAACTATCCTTCTCTAAAATTCTGATCATTCTACTTTGCATAATCTACATCAGTCAAAAGTTTAAAAACATTTTTTTTTTCAGCTCTTTAGACATCATAACAACGTTGCTCTCAATGTATCTATTTGAACTTTGCTCATAAATTTTGTGTAAATTGTAGCGTCGGAACTCTATGATTACAAATAGGCTATTTGCCTTAGTTTTAGAAGTACTGCCATTTGACACGTGCCGGGACAGACGGCTTGACGTGTTATCTGACGCACGCAGAGCCTCGAGATGTATCGTGTAAGGCACCCAATAGTTATTTACTGTCCTAGATTCTAATTTGATATCGCGTCAGTGATAGCGCGTGTTCAAACTAGCTGCGGACTTTGTTAAAATTTAATGCCCTGGTTATAAACGAAAGATATCGACAAGACATGTAGGAATTAAACAAAAAATATGTTTATCACCACATGGTGATGAAGATACTTTTTGACGGATTTTGACGGATTGACGGATACAGATCCGTCTGCAGCAAAACATTAGTTTTTAAACAACGCAGTGCAGTCTTAATCATCAATATAGATGTGCCCATCGTCTTATACGTTGGCGGTTGGGCAAACGAGTTACTGAAAGCAGTACTGAAGTTTTTACTCTAATGGCGCTGATCAATGATAACCACCACTACGTCCTACTATTTATCGCTATTACATGCCATCGGATTGGTTCCAATCTGGGTATCTTGCTAGGTCCATGCCTTGTGAATGCTGTCCCTAACTCTTACCTTGGTCACTTCAAGGATTTTGCGGGTAAGAGCAGTCCATAGTTGATACAAACATCAGTTCGAGCAAGACAAGAAATGTCTATCATTTAAGTTATATACATATACTCTGCCATGAGCTACCAAGCTTGACAATCCTCGTTAATCTCCTCTTTGCTTAATCTATATGAGTACTTTTATATCATATTTAAAAAATATATGTTGTTGACAGGATGCATGTACAGCATGGCTGCATTCGGGCCGGTGCTAGGGTTCCTTCTCGGAGCCTATCTATTGTCCTTCCACATGGATTCTTTCTCAGGCGCAATTATTTCTATAGGTAAGGCTGCCATTGTTTTTTTACTATTGTATTTGTAATTAATTTGAAGTTAATATTATTGCCGTGTAGTAACAAACTTAACTTTACAGACTCACCAATATTTTAATGTTTGTTGATATATGTTTTCCTTTCCAGACCCAGGTGACCACCGATGGGTAGGCATGTGGTGGGGAGGCTTCTTGCTTTGCGGATTCCTTCTTATTTTAGTCGCAATTCCATTCTTTTCTTTTCCTAAAGTTTTAGTGCGAGAAAAAGAAAAGATTAGATTAGTAGAAAAAGCAGCTGCTGCTAGTGGCGGATGCTCTTCTAAACCCCCACCGAAACCACAGACAGATATAAAAGATACCGGATATGGGAAAGATATCAAAGGTGTGTACTTTATATTTTTATAATATCATGAAGTATTGATGTTATCAAAGTCATTAACAGATAATACAGCTCTATCGTATTGACTAATTTATTGATATTATCGTAATTTCCGTGATTCGTGGTTGTATCATAAAAGATTATAGGCCTTTTAAAAAGCAACAAATATGTTTATCTCATGATTATTTAACTAAAAACGATATCAAATATGTGTCATATGAATTACTTAATATTACCACAGGTGACCATGAATGGCATACGAAAGAGCATACCAATTAAGGCTTGTGATTTAAGACCCTGCGTAGTCATCTGACTATCAATGAACATCCTGGTTTTCTTGTACGATGTCAATTTAATTAAATCTGCAATGCAATTTGACCTTTAAATCTACTCAAACAAATGTGTAGATACAAAACAACCTGGAAAAATACTATTTTAAAATCTCCTATCCAGCTGTTAATCCACATCTGTACGTGCAATATGCCAGTATTAGCGCTACTAGCGCCTTTGGATGACGATGCTAGGACGTCCTGCGCGAAATAGCAACGGCCCATCCTATCTCCCAAAAGCAACACATAATACTCTAAAATTAAAGTGCCTAAGGCCAACCACACGGACGAACGACCTGGGTAAGGTCGCAGGAAGTCGCTGGATGCAGGCCACTTCCAACAGGTCTAGGTGGAGATCCATGGGGGAGGCTTATGTTCAGCAGTGGACTTCCTGTGGCTGTAAAGAGAGAGAGAAATAGGTATTAAATATAATTGCCTTTTTTCCAGATATACCAGTATCGATGTGGAGGTTACTCAAAAACCCCGTTTACGTGGTGACGTGCCTGGGCGCGTGCATGGAGCTCATGATCGTGTCGGGCTTCGTGGTGTTCCTGCCCAAGTATTTGGAGACGCAGTTCAGCCTCGGCAAGAGCCAGGCTAGCGTGTTTACAGGTTAGATGCTTATTATTATTAGTTATTACCGCTGCTTAAACCATTATTTTACAGTGCCACAATGTGGATGTCATTGTAGATTAGAAGCTATGGCAAGGAAACTATTTAATAGTGAAAACATTCTTATTCGCCCTGACAGCGATCATCGTAAACGATACCCATCATGGCGTCTTCTGACGTTTTCAAAATTTTTGCCGGGAACAAAATTGGCCTAATTACGTTCTATTTTGGGGCAGATATCCCCTTACATACAGTTATACAATAACAAATTCAAAATATCTGTCCGTGTTCTACACTGGGTTTATGTGTCCAGTTGTCAGTTGCCCCATAAATCACCTAATAAAAATATGTACCGTAATGGCAGTGGCTCAATGAACTCACGCTCAGTAGTAATGCTATTGTGAACACTGAATAAAAACACGACCATATATACAACAAAAACAACGTTATATTAATGCTATGAGTCATTACTTATCGAGTGTGGATTTAAAAAGTCGTAAAATTGTTATTTATATCTAATACTATAATATTAATGATAATGTCGCGTTTTGATTTCTTGAAAGCGGAAAATGCAATGCAGACCTACTTAAACTTGTGAGAAAGTATACAAATAAATTAAAGTATTTTATAAATTCACCCAACAATAACACACGTCGTATCAAACCCTAATGATGATCATAATCTTGCATTATGAGTACAGAGCCTAGTTTTTAATCTCATCTTTTAACATCAAAGATACAAATACCTTAGTCTTCTTAAACACATTTAAAAAAAATATCTAAGGCATGGCATAGGTATCATGAATCAGCACGAAAGATTAATTCACCACACATTGTCTGCATTACGATGTGTTTATACTTTTTAACCAAGACATTTTTTTCGGCAACCAAAACTTATGGTATAGTTTTTTGCAGGATCTATCGCAATCCCAGGAGCGTGTATTGGCATCTTCATGGGCGGGTGCCTTCTGAAACGGCTCGAGCTCCGGCCGAAGGGCGCCGTCCAGTTCGTGCTCATATCGAACACCATCTGCCTGTCGTGCTACGCTCTACTCTTCTTCCTAGGATGTGACAACATTAAGATGGCTGGAACCACTATACCTTATACTAATAATAGGTAATTATTGTATTAAACGAGTCATATTTTGCATCCTTGTAAATCATGTAAATAGGTTCTCAAACTTTTGTCCTCCATCTCCCTCTTCGATATAAAAAATGTCAAGTATTATTATCGTGATTAATACCTCCATATTTATTTTTAATAATACGTAAATACAACAACTCATATTTCATTGAATAACACAAAATAAACTATAACTACTTGCTTCAAATAAAACAGGTAAATATCTAACAATATTTTCCTCATTGCAGCAACGTGGAGCCGTTCAAAGTGAATTTGACCGCAGCGTGTAACTTCAACTGTCTGTGTACGGAGACCGACATGGAGCCCGTGTGCGGCAACAACGGACTCACGTACTTCTCGCCCTGCCACGCCGGCTGCGCCGCCTTCTCCTCGCGGTCCAACTTCACCAACTGCGCATGTAAGTACTGTTCCGAACTGTATCAGCCCATATACGCCCACTGCAGGGCACGGGCCTCCTCTACAATCGAGAGTACGGTTAAAAAGGATTAGGCCAGATGTGATATGAGTTCGAATGATTTGCACTAACGTCGGAGCAATGTTTATCAATGCACTAGTAATTGCGATGTAAACAACATTCAGCACTCATTTGTCATTGTTGCAGTTGTTATGACTTTCAAACTGTATAATAGTTGTAATTAGTTTACTAGTGAAGATAATGCGCAAGTATGTACTTTTGAGTAGTCTCGTGAATTCTTATCAACTTGTTATCAATTACACCCACTATACAAATAAATGATAACATTATAATATTTAGTAGGTGTTCCCAGTCTTTTTGTTTCTTAGAGTAGTCTAAGTACTATATTTTGATTGTGGTTTTGGAAACCATTAGCTTGCTTCCTTAATATTGATTTTCTATTACTTCAATTACTTATGTGTTTCGGACATCAAAATATTATAATAAAATATACAGCAATAGTAAAATTCTCAGCGTTCTAAAATGAGGCCCATTATGATAGTGGACAACTTTTTGTTTTGTAAGCTTTCATCCCTTGCAGGTTGTCGTCGATCCTCTCATTAAAAATGAAATTATTTTATTTGAATAGATAATATATTAATATTATTTGTCCAGATTATTTTATTAACAAGATGGGTCCGACCCGAATCTTTTATTAATTTGAATTTTGATCGATAGACTTCTTTGAGTAGCGACGATTAAGAGTAATGATGTTCGCAGGCGTGCACGAGAACAGCGTGGTAGCGGGCGTGGGCGGCGTGGGCGGCGTGGGCGCGGCGGTGGTGAGCGGCGCGTCGGCGGCGGCGCTGCGGGCGGGCGCGCGCGAGTACTCGGAGGTGACGGTGGTGCCCGTGGCCACGGCCGGCGCCTGCAACCCGCCCTGCACCACCATCTTCCCCTTCCTCGTGCTGCTGTTCTTCATGACCTTCGTCGTGGCCATCACGCAGATGCCGCTGCTCATGATCGTACTCAGGTTGGTTTACACTTTCTTGTATATACCTGACCATCGCTTTATACTATTTTTTATAAGGGTTGCTACCATTATGATAAAAAAATCGAGGCCTATGGTTATGTAAAAAAACCTCAGTAACGACATATTATGTATTAACAGTTAAATTATGCATCAATGTTGGCTGACATATCCAAAATAACACTTCGCTTCATTTAAAAAATTGGAATTGGATAGGTCGTTGGAATGAGGAGTAATACTATCAAAATCGGAATATCTCCGGAATTGTCTGGTGACTGCCGTCAGTACTCGCTAGGGCTATTGCAAGCTTAATCAACAAATATATTCAGTTACTTATTTAATCCAATACTTAAATATTTATATTTCATACTTTGTTTCAGATCGGTGAGCGAGGAAGAGCGTTCGTTCGCGCTTGGCATGCAGTTCGTTATATTTAGATTGTTCGGATATATCCCGGCACCAATTCTGTTCGGTAACCTTATCGACTCCACTTGCCTTCTTTGGAAACAGTCTTGCAATGGAGAGAAGGGGGGTCGGTGCTTACTATATGACATAGAACAGTTCCGATACAGGTAATTACATAATACATTTTTATAGTCAGAAAATATGTTACAGGAAATGCTAGTCTATTTCTTGTCCAACATTTGTTTTAATATGTACATTTTTAAATCTCAGGTACGTAGGTCTATGCGGCGGCATAAAGATTGTGGCATTGGGCATCTTCCTAGCTGACTGGTGGCTCGTCACACGTCGCCGGCATCTGGAAATTGCTGCGCCTCTCGATCCTCATAAAGATATTGCCGGGTCAATTATCAGTCTCGATAAATGTAAGTAGACCACAAATACTTTCTTACAGTGATTAAATGATTGTCGTAAGTCTCAATCGCATGTAAAACCGCAATGAATGACGTTTGCAGTATTCGAAGAGTTACCGTCCGCCGACAACGCGAGCGGGTTCCGGTCGGGCGTGACGTCGGGCCTGAGCTCGGCCACCACCACGCCCATGGACGCGCCGCCCGCCGCCGACGCCGAGCCGCGCGCCCGCCTCGCGCGCACCGACTCGCAGTACTCGCACGAGTCCGCGCGCGCGCCCGCCGCCACCTCGCGCGTGCTCGTCGCCTCGCGCCACCTGCGCAACGACTCCAAGACCATCCAGCTCGAGCCGCGCGCGCGCCAGCACTCGCTCGACGAGCCCGAGCGCGCGCGCGCCGTGCGCAGCGACTCGCGCGGCGACTCGCGCAGGGACTTCCCGCGCTCCGTCTCCAGAGACCTCCCGGACCACTCGCGCGACTTCAAGGTGCACTCGCGCTCCGACTCGCGCGACCTCAGCCTCGAGCAGCTGCGCCACCTGGCGCTGCGCAGCATGGAGAGCCTCGACCTCACCGTGCTGCCGCTCACGCGCTGCGTGGACGAGGAGAGCAAGCGCCTCATCGAGGGCGGCGGCGTGCTGCGTCACCGCCGCACCGGCTCCAGGGACCTCAAGCCGCCCGAGACCAAGCACAAGCGCACCTCCTCGCACCACATCACCATGGAGCCCAGCGACCTCAGCCTGCAGATACAGAAGGGCCGCAGCGTCGACCACCTGGCCTCGACGCCGCTCGATCCGCGTGTGTAATGCCGGCGTCGACGACTTCGGCTGAGTCGCGATGGCCGTTCTGAATCTCAAATTGACACTGAACCGCGAAAAACTATGAGGACAGTCGCTTTTACCACTTCGAGCGATCTAGTGAGATAATGTAGTGAAATTGAATAAGTTTTAAGTTTCAGTAGACTAATTTTCGTTACCTAGACTTACATAGGTAAATAAATAAATGAGTGATTTCAAATCATATCTTAATAGTAGATTGATGCTTTCGTAAAGTTCTGAAACACATTTTGTCGCTTAATGCAATTTGAATATTTACATATATTAAAAAGTTATTTTTCAGAGTAAAAAGGTCAATTGGCATAAATGTTTCTCTTGTCTAAACTGTAACTCTAGACTTATACATTTACTCATTCAACATTAAACAGAAGTCCATCAGAAGTTCTGCTTGTAAATTACATTTTGTTCTTCAATAATAATATAGCAATTCATAATATTTGTACTTAAAAACAATAATGAGCATCTGGCCACGAAAATTGAAAGAATATGATCCTGTGATATTGATGTAAAAATTTATGACGCAATGGTTGTAGTATGCAAAATGTACCTTGGATCTGTTCATATATTCACATAAATGAATCAAAATTATCACACATATTAGTGCATTTTTACTGTGAAGTAAAACAGTTTGACAAAATCACGAATAATTAGATGAGTAGGCACTAGCTGTTAATTTATTAGACTGAGGTTGTATATCACAGAAGTAGGTAATTGGTAATGATACACCTGACAAAGGAATATCAACTTTGTGCCTGTTTATAAAGTATAGCAGAATAAATTTGCACTTTTAAAATATTCTTATAGTTGTGCAATGCAGTTTTGGAAGATCATTTGGAATAATGTGCCTAGTTTTGGACGCTATGAATAAGTGTGGTTTAATGATTTGTGAGTTAGCAGAGATGCGTTTGTGCCAGTCCTGCCTCTGCTATCTAAAATATTTACCAATGTGCTTATATAAACAGACAAATAAGCAATACAATGGTCAAGTGCACATCTGCCCTATCCTAACTATTAGATACAATAAATAATAGTAAGTAATCATGTTACTGATACACTGCTTTGCTGAGGCACACTTTATACAGGTTATCTATATATATTCTATGGATGAATGTAACAATGTGTTTGATTGTATTGGGTTGGTGTATAATATCTTGGCAGTGCCTATTGTATTACTTATTAACATTATTAATTGGGAGTTTTGTCTGGTTGCACAAATTAAGTGCCTCTCAGCTAACAGGGGCTTGCCACAATTCTATATTTCCAACCAGTTTATAGCACTCAAATATGTTGTGATTATAGATGTCAATATTAACATTCCTATTGTTATGATTTTTGTTTCCAGTAACACATTGCACAAAAACTGTTATTGCAAACATGTAGCAACATATTATATCTTCTTGTTTACAATAATTCAATATTTATTATGATCTCAAAATAACTTGTGACAGGAATGTGTGTAATGGACTTTTAGTTTGTTTTGCCTAATACATTATTATTTTGTAAATATTTATTTTACGACTAGTTTTCTTATGTATGTATTGTTTTAAGGTGGCATTTGCAAATGTCCCTTCCTACACTTTTAGATGTCAGTGCACAGCTGACAGTTTAACATACAATTTGGCTAATTGCTTGGATCTATTAATCTAAAATCTTGAGCAGCTAAATTATCTATTTGGTATTATGTGTATATTGGAATAGGTCAAAACCCAAATGTGCAAAAATTAAATTTTCTAACAATAACCTACCTAATTTGTTTAGGTCCATTTACAAATTCTATTTTTTATAAATAAAAATTGTCAATTCTCAGGCTGCTCTTTCGAATGAATGAAACTCAATTATTAATGTAACATTATTATTTTAGAATAAAGTAAACACATATTTTAAAGCAATATATGTATCTCAGATACACTTGAGTAAAAGACAAGGAATGAAATTGTCTGTGTAAATGTTTGTCACATATTTGTTAAGAGAGGTTAATAGTTTCATATGGAAGAGTGTTTTATCTAAAAAAAATGCCTTATTACTACAATAGGTCTTAAGACTTATACTGACTTAGATGTATGTAATTGAAATGTTGTTATGTCAATCACACAGACAAATTTGATAATAGCGACTCCTAATTTGTTGCATTTAGTGAATAATAAAATTGCATACTTATTTTATATAATAAGTTTTATTTTCAACCTTTATACATTGTTTGAGCTTAGAAATGGCATAGATATTATAAATGCACAATATTTCACTGCTATTTCTCACTATCTTCCTCATCACAGATACCTGCAGTTTAAATAGTATTTTCAATAGGTTTAATTATTTATGTAAGCTGCTTATTTAAAATTACACCAACATCTATAACTAAATCTGAAATAACTACATTCATTTCATTATTTCAATTATCTACAAAAACTATATTTTATCTACCAAAATAACTACATACAACAACTAAGATACATATTATAGAAATACACATGTCTATTCCAACTCACCACACTCAGAAATAACTATTTTCTTTGATGGTTTTCCGCTCTTAGATCCAAGTCCCTCCATTTTACGTACAACCTCCATTCCTTCAACTACAGAACCGAACACAACATGTTTTCTATCGAGCCATGGAGTAGGAATTGTTGTGATAAAGAATTGGGAGCCATTGGTGTTGGGTCCACTATTAGCCATTGACAAAATTCCGGGACCAGTGTGCCTCAACTTAAAGTTCTCATCTTGGAACATACGACCGTAAATGGACCTGCCGCCGGTACCATTATGATTTGTAAAATCTCCACCTTGACACATGAAATCAGGGATTATTCTGTGGAACGATGAACCTTTATAACCGAAGCCTTTTTCTCCAGTGCATAGTGCTCTAAAATTTTCAGCTGTCTTGGGAACTTCTTCAGTATTTAGCTTCATAACAATTCGGCCCAATGCCTCTCCGTCAGCGGTAACATCGAAAAAAACCTTTTTGTCTGCTTGAGTTGAAGAATATCGGAGCGCTGCTGCCGAGTATAGCGTACCATTTATTAGGGTACGACGAAGCATATTTGTGATCGCCATTATTTCAAGACTGATATCTAATGACTAATACTTAGTATTCTGTGCTACTACCGAATTCCGAAAAATACTTTTTTAGGTTAAGCACTTTTCTTGTACAGGTTATGTTTTTTTTTTAATAAAATTTATTAGACCACAGATAATAAAAAAATGTTTTTTCTTAGAAAAAATTTATGAATTGTGATTCGATTTCAAAACAATATTATTAGAATGAGGTTATTTCTATTTAATTAGTACACACAATTATTGTTAAATGATAATTTCTGATACTGCCAGTTTTTTGAAAATAAGGGTAACTTTGTGAATAAAATTAGCAGTCACAACCATGGATCTAACAATTTTATTATATCTATGGTCACAACTCACAAGTGTCAAACACCTATAATGCTGATTGCTATTTGAAAACTAGAGATATAGGTTATAGTTTTACTATTTCAAGTATAAAATTAAATGATTTATTGACAAAATGCACTGCATTAGGTCTTTTATATCTCAAGTGCGAAGTTCAAGGAAAATTATACCTTGTCTTCAACGTGTGATACAAGTCATACCAAGTGTAAAACATACTCGTTTTTATTCAATATCTGAGGAAGACGAAGCAGGTAAACTAATTTAAATAAAGGTAAATACGTATGATAACAAAAATATCCAAACATTCATAGATTTATTATTTGCAGATTCAATGATTAGAACTATATGCAAAGATGACGAAGAATTGGAAAAAAAATTAAAAATACTAATGTTGGAAGTGGAAGTAATGCGGCAGGATGGTCGATGTGCACCAGATTCAATAAATACAGAACAATGGACGCACTTATTAAAGCTCACGAGCAAAAACCAAAGATCCACTTATCTAACTTATTTGTGGAAAAATGAAAAAACTAGAGAAAATAAAAAGGTTAATGTTAAACCCATAAACTCGTACATTATTCTTATAAATAGTATATTTATTCTTAAATAAGTTTAAATACATACATTATTTTGTGGAAGATCAGGAGACAGGCTCTTCCAAAATTACAACATGACAATAGCATTATTGTATTTAAAATAAATACAAATTTAAAATAATAATATATGTTGGGTTTATAGGAGACAATAACTAATTGTGTTATTTCTTTTTATTGAGGCTAAAAAAGAAGCAAAGAAAAAGGAGTTGGAAAATTATATCTCAGAACCAAAGAAAGAATATCCTGATGATATTCTCTATGGTATCAAGTACCAATCATTATTTTTGAGAATTCGAGACCAGTCTATAAATACATTTGATAACTACAGGTAAATATAGTAGTATTCATTTGTTTAGTACCCACTTGCTCTCCCCCTTCTATTTTCCAAAGCCAAAATACATGTTAGATAATTTTGTTCTGGTTGACTCACCTATTTGCTCCATCAATCAATCAATAAAGAAAGGTATTTAAAATTTGATCAAATGTTTCAGGGCATTACAAGCAATGATGCATGGTCAACCAGTGGTAATAGACTGCTCATATGAAGAACACATGGTGTGGCGAGAAACAGTAAATGCTGCAAAACAAATGACTTTTGTATTTGGTGATAACAGAATGCACAAAGAACCTTTTAACTTACACTTGTGCAATGTGAACTATGAAGGAGAATTTATGAAGCAGTTGAAAAAAAACATACCTTCAATAGATGAGCCTTGGTTCCCTATGAATATCAGTTCACAGAGTTATTTGGATATATTTCCAAAGGAAAAATTAGTTTATCTAACTCCACATTGTCGTGAGGAACTCACAAGCTTTGATCATGATGCTGTGTATATTGTTGGATGCATGGTGGATAAGGTAATTAGCAACCCGCAGATCTGTAACATTATCTCTTTTATATTGCATCATCAACACATAACAGTCCTCTGCTGTACATTGATATTAAAACTCAGTTAATATGTATTAATTGCAATTAATTTTAATTAATTTCTTCATTACATTAAGTCTTACAGCAACTATGTATTACTATTGTATAAAGCAATGAAACACTTATTTTAACTTACTCAATTATTTATAGGAGGTGAATGCACTAAGATTTTTCTGTATGGACTATGGTGTAAAGGAACAGTCGCTGGCCTAGGATTAATATCCAGGATTTGTGTGTGCATGCCCTTTCAGAGCTTGGCTAATTTTATTATTGTGTAATAAATCTTTATTCTGTTTCAGATGAATAATGAACCACTTTCCCTTGCAAAAGCAAAGAGAGATAATATCAAAATGGCCAAATTGCCTTTGGATAGGTACTTAGAATGGGCACCTGGATCCAAAAAGAATTTAAACATAAATCATATGATCCCAATTCTTTTGGATTTGAAAATTACGGGTGACTGGGAATATGCTCTGAAACACATTCCAAGAAGAAAACTGATGGAAACAAAAATATTAGCAATGCAGAAAAAAATTAAAAGCAACCCTATGTCAAAGGAAATATTCAGAAACTTCAGAAAAAGTAATTTAGGCCGACACAGTGAACATTTACTCATAGACAAAAAGGCAAGATCCAAGAGGTCATTGTATGATGATGATATGTAGTAAAAATATGTAAATTTAAAACATTTTTATTTCATCTTATCTACATCCCTTATAATTAAAACATAAAAGTAAAATAAATGTGTAAAGCTGTTAATATAGTTCTAATTTTTGTACACTAATAATCCAAACTCATTCAATATTTTTAGGTATATACAAGTCATACTGAAATAGAAACATTTCTGTAATCTACAAAAAGTTTTCAATACAGATACCCAATATGGTTCACAAGTCATTCACTTATTGCACAAATATAACAATTCACACAGTGTCTGTGTATCATATAATTAAATTTTATGTGATTATGTTTAGTAACACAAAGTTTCTAATGTACAATATTACTTCTACAAAAGTAGACAAAGAAACATATGCATTGACTGGTGAAAACTAACCAAACATTATGCAAATTAAATGCGAAAATATATGCACAACAATAAACATTGTGCTCGTAACATGAAATATAACCCTGTAAGTTAGGGCAGCGGCAGAGTGCGCATGTCGACGTCGTTGGCGTGCTCGGATCGCTGCTTGATGGTGGCGAGGATCTCGTGCAGGTTGGACGGCAGCGCGATGTCCGCCAGCGGCACCACCGACGGCGGCGTCATCGGCCGCGACGGAGAGTACGCTTCGTCCTAAAAATACAATCAATAATCACTACCCATTAACAACGGAAGCCAGAATTTGTCAGGGTGCCAACAATAAAGGGACTCGCAGGCCTAATTTTACAAGGTCACGTATATGACAGGATAACAGATAGGAGCCATCGTTAGTGCTGAATCTGCTCTGCCCACATGCAAAAGTAAAAAAAATAAATAACGATTTTTATTAATGGAAGCTTTGTTGACATACTAACATATACATGAACAATTACATTGTTTGTGATATTCTCTGAACGAAAACTTCAATGCATATGACAATTATTACAGACACATTTGAAATGTAAAAATTCTGGAGGATATTTTTAGAAAACTATTGAAAATTAAAGCATACCTCAGCTGTAGAAGAGTTGGCCTGCGCCATTTTCCTTATTTGTTGTTTCTGCTCTTCAATTTGTCTGTTGAGTTCTTCCATTTTGGATCTCAAAGTGTTTGAAGTGGAGCTGGGCTGTGCATGCGGCGTGGAACCACTTCCGCCGCTGCACGACGAACTAGGGCTATATGCCTCGTCGTCATCTGCACTTACTGAAATAATAACTAATTTAATTTATGAAGCACACGTATATTATGGTAAAAGTGCTTATTACAGTCGTATATTACGAGGATATTGATAAAAAGACATATAGCCTAATATAAAAGGTGCCTCACTTGCATAATGGCAGCATGTATGGGCATATATAAACAGTGAAACCCTGACTTATGGATTTCATTCCTAGTTCGGGCATTCGCGTCACTTTTTCGTTTTGAAAATCGGATAATGTACTGAATACTTTACGAATTTTTATTTGTGCACTGCATGTATAATACAGTTTTAAATTACTATCAAGGCATTGCTTAGCTATTCCATGCTAAGTCTAAATACTGTGATTGTAGTTATAAGTACCTAAAGATGCAGCGATTTTATCCTTAACGCTAGTAGAGAGACTGGAGGAGATGTATCCGGGCAGCGGCAGCGCGCGGCGGCGCGGAGACGCGGGCGGCGTCGTCGACTTGCCCGGCATCGGCGGCGTGTACGAGCGCTTCAGGCTCTCGCGGGACACCTAGTGAGCACCAAGTTTATATACCGACATCATAGCAATAAAACATGTACTACAAATATACTTAATAAAAGAATGTTAATAAAATACCTACATTACAAATTTATTTTCTAATTTGGCATTTACATACGACATAATTCAAATGTAGGTAGATACTTGTTTACACTGTATTTCCTCGTATCGCAAATATGATATTGCGTGGTTTTTGCCATAATAATTGGTCTACCCTCAATGATAATTTTATATATCGTTTAACGCGCTGTCAACTTTACATATTATTTACATTTCTAATTATATTGGAGCAGGATATAAGGTTCGTAAAAACCATCGACCTTCGGAATATTTACAAACTTAAAAGGCAAAATAAAACACAAAGCAGTAGTTCATTTATTTGCAAATCAATTATAACTACGGAATGTGTTAGCCACTGTCATCCACCTGACTCATTACGGAAGTGCACGAAATAACTGAACAACGTAAAATTTATTTATTTATATTTATATATTTTTCTCATCCGGTAAACTAACCTTTGCTGGAATAACATCTTTAGGAATGTGGGGTGCCAAACGTTTCTTTCTTTGCCGTATGACTATAGCGAGTAACAAGTGCGTCTTGACTTCCCCGAGGCCCGGTCCGTCCAGCGGCAGCAACACTGGCGGTAATGTAGTGTTGGCAGGTAGCGGCACGATGTAGAAATCTTTCACCGTTGTTGTACTAGACACCTTTACTACACCAAGCCTAAAACGTAATTAATGGTAAGGAATGTTACTTGTCCGTATACAGCGAAATAAACTGGTATGTAGAAGAAACAAAATAACGCGATATACAAACCTGTTACGACTACTTAGATAACTATACAATGCAATATATTGCATTTTTTCCTCATCATTTGCAGCTTGTAGCCGCAAAATTACAATATCTTTATTACTAGCTTTTTTCATTTTTCCTATGTAATCCCATACAGTATCAGGATTTATCCTGCCAACAATATCTAATTCTGTAGTGAGATCTTCTTCTAAATCTACGGCGCTTCCCGAAACCTGAAAATTATGATGTATGTTATAATATGAAGGGTATTATACAATGATTTTGTTTTTTTCTTAATATGTACAACATACTTCATGTGCGGCAACATAGAATCTAGCCACGTCAACCATGTTTATGCAGCCGTTCCACACTGTCGCAGCTGAATTTTCCACTGTACTCGATGGTTCTTGGTCACTTTCAACTTCTGCTGAAAAAAACATACAATATAAGAACCTATTATTACACTTTTCTTACAAGTGTTATGAATTTATGAGAGTCTTCTATGGTCTACCTACCTGATAGCTTTTCTTGGTTTTTGTTGTAATTTATATGAGGCATTACTATTTCTGAATCCATTGTAAAAGATTTTGATGCATCAAATTCAGAACCTCCATCAATTTCATTTTTGTAGGATTCATCGTAAATATCTTCTCTGGACTTTCTGAGGTCCTCTTCGGAAATTGCTGAAGTGATCATTGGCTCATGAGGATCATATTCAGGATGTTGCTCTCTCAACATAGCAGACTTTGGCCTTTCCAATGATTCTGAATCTGTTGAACTAAAACAAATAATTAAATATATTAAGTACAAGTAAGAAAATGTATAAATATTCCAATAATTGTATTTACGTACTCATTTTTAGATTTATGATACATATTCTCTTGAGATTTTGAACGCTGTTTGAATTTATCATCAGGGGTGATTGCTCGCTTTGAACGCGAGCTGTGTCTTCTTTGTGGGCTGTCTCTCGTACGCGAGCGACGTCTCGACCGACCGCGAGATCTAGATCGGTCTCTTCCTTTAGAGTTGGATCTTGAGTGACCGCGAGACTTGGAACGCCTCTTAGACTTTTCTCTCGACCTCGACCTTCGCCTTGACCTTTCACTAGAATCAGATTTCTCTTTAGATTCTGTTTTAACTCTATCTCTTGATGGTGATCTTGATCTTGTAGATTTTTTCTCCGATTTACGAGTTGACCTCCTTTGTGCTTCTTTTGTTTCTCTCTCGTTAGAATCAGACTTTCTTCTTCTCGACGAACGCGATTTTCGAGAATCTCTTTTAGAATCACGTCGACTCTTTTTTGTTGAACTGGTACTACTATCTCTTTCCCGTTTCCGGCTACTACTATTTTTTTTGTCAATACTCGATCTGTGTGTACTACTGTAACAATAACATTCCTCAGTATTCCACTTAGCTATGTAATTTTCAGTGCAAGGTAAATATGTTCCAAATACTTACGTATCGGGCGAGATATCCTTCTCTTTTGGTGGTTCTTCATTGATAACATCATTTAAAACAGACACTACATCTTCTACAGGCACATTAGGGTCTAGCTCTGTTGAAACTGACTCTTTTGTCTCCATGACCTAAGAAAAATTTGATGCCAATTAAATATTTGAGCCCATATTTTCCTCTCCATCTAAACTTTATAAATGGAACCTTTTGCCATGGATTAATTAAAATCGATCTAACATTGTAAATTATTATAATTTGTCACACTTACCTCTTCTCCTTTATGCGTTTTAAGAACATATGTTTTATTAGCAGCTAAAAGATCTAATTCAGATTTTTTTATCAACTCCAATTGGTATTTCACTTCTTTATCTCTCCATTGTGCTAGTTCTTGACTTGCTAACTCTTCTGGCGAAAGCCTTACCTTTAAAAAACATAAAATATTTACATCAACCATTCGTTCATACTAAAAGGATATCCAAAATTCCACAAAATATATGTCAATGAACTTAAATACTCACTAATTGTTTAGGAGTAATAGATCTATCGCAAATCTTTTCCCATAGGGTGAGATTTTTCCGATCTTTGATGTTGAACATTAGCGATCTGTATTTAGCCTTGTACTTCATGCCCACGTCGCGGAATAAATCGTGCAACTCGTCCTCTGTGTCAAAAGCGAAGTTTTGTATTTCGTCTTCACTGAACTTCGGCCCGTCATATTCCGCCATTCGGATTGCCATCTGTTCTTGTAGAGACTTCCTTACATTATCTCTTATAGATTCTTCTGTGTTCATTTTGGTTCTGTGTTCTGATGAATCTTTTCGACGCGATGTAGACGGTGTAGCTGGAGCCTGCTGAACATTAAAAATAAACAATACCAGTAAATAAGATAAAATATCTCTAAATTCAAAACATTTACAAGATTATTATTCTTATTGATAAACGAATGAGTATATTTTATAATTTGCTTTCGAAATACTGAAACTACGTAAATAACAACTGTATTTACATCGTAAATATTTTTCTTTCACACAAATTAAAATAAATAAATAAATAATTTGAGAATGTTTCACGAACCTGGTTTTACGATGAAATATACGGAAACATTTTATAAACAAATGAAATAGTCACATAATCACGATTTGCGAAAAAAGTTTTGTTAATAATCTAATAAATTGTAATACTCGATACTTCTATACGCTGCGATTATAGAATGAATAATAGTTTTCGGCTACAGTAACGCCGCATGATGTATGCTAGTAAATTTCCGCACATTTCAGGGACATCGTAAACTAAAATCACGTAACTTTTGTTTTCCGACATGAATCGCTTATAAAATAGGCGGGGGAATGAATGCCGCCAATACGAGCACGTGTATAATCCGATGACATCATTCTATATTGCGTGCTACTATTTGTTGTGGTAACGTGTTGTTAAGGCTCTAATGAAACAGATGACAATGATCTGCATGTGCAAATACTTAGAACTGAATGGTTTATATGAATTTAAAATATCTGAGGTTTATACACCTGTTATCAATGTAGTATTTTTTCTTGGGATAATAATATTTAATCTTAAACAGTGTTTCGGTGCGATTAAAGTTAGTTATCTCATAAAACACACACCCTAACGATAAGATAAATGAGGACACCTAAATACTAGTATCACGCCAATTCTTAATTTACATGAGTAAGAGCACTGGATAGTTTTTGTCATTATATATGGGTCATGCATATTATTTTTATGTAATTAATGAAGGAATTCTTGATTGACTCACCTTTTCTTGTGGAGGTTGAGATCTATTCGGCAGGACTCGGGCCGGCTTTCGCGGTTCACTTACAGTTCTTGTATGCGATGTACTCGCTTTTGGTGTGTCTATAAGTATAAGTGATTGATGAGATTTCGGAGTAACCGGCGTTTTCGGTGGAGGCGTTTTAAGAGGCTCATCTTTTGGTGTTGATATGATGAGTTTGATTGGTTTTTCTTTAGTCTCTCCTTGACTTGGTTTAGCTGGTGTAGCTTGCTCTGCAGGTTTTCTAGGTATTCTCTCAAAATTAAGTGTTGTTTGTATTTTATTACTCTCAATAGCTGGTTTCTTTTTAGAAGTATTAGGCTTAATTGTACTGAGTGTTCCTGGACGAACCACTTCAAATGTGGGATTTTTCTGTAACCATGCCTTCAAATTCTCAGCCGTCGGAGCATTAGGTCCTGCTAATAACCTGCCGGTCTTTCTTTCATATACAATAACCTGTAAATGTTAAATTGATGGTAATCTTTTCACAAAAACGTAACATGCTCCAACAGAAGAGTCACTACATACCCTAGATTCAGACCTTTGTTTCTCCTGTGGTCTACCAGATTCAGCATCAGATTTGTTTGTGATTTGGTTCCCGAGTGAGTCCTGAGCGTGTTTAAGTATGCAAGAGTCACTACAGTAAATGCTACTCGCGCGGGCCGGTTTCTTGCATACAATACAGCTCGTCTTTGACTGGGAATCTTTTGGAGGTGATGCTAATTCACTTACCGTGCTTTCGCTCTCAATTTTCTTTTGTTGTACCACTGCAGTCTGGATTGTAAAATATTAAATGTGATATATTACAACTAAACAGCACTACTTTTATTGTAATCTATTGCTAGGAAAACCATAATGCTGAGGTTCCATTTTCGTATAGTGAAAATGTTTTCTTGCATATTTTTGCATACAATACTTAGATAAAAGTTATATAAAACTTTCAATAGTAAAAAAAACAACAAACTATAAACAAATTTTGTTTCCCAAGTGTTTCATTAATATGGGATTTGTATATTATAAAAATGACCCATAATTTACAAAAAAAAAGGTCAATTCTAGTTCTAAAATTTCAAAATTGTGACCCTATTTGTCAATTTAGATAAAAAATTAATATTAAAGTTTTATGAGCTCCATAACCTTAGGCATTAAGGCCTAGAATGTGGTTTTTAATAAATAGCAATATCTTTTTAAAACTTGCATTCCAACATAAGCAATAATATTAAAACATCTTAGTTGTTGATGTTTTAGTATTTTGATATGGGTTGTATAAAACACTTGGCTCTTGTATATTTTACATGATAGATAGGTATAATAAAATTACATTTAAGAACACTTACTTTACTGTTAGTCTTAGATGGGCCTCTAGCTTTCTTGATACAGTTGGGACATCGCCACTCGATACCCTGCTCCTCCATTTGTTGTCCCATAGCTTTGGTGATGTTGACACACTTGCCGTGGAACCAGTCCTCGCAGCTATCGCAGCATATCATGAAGCGATTATTGTGAGGTTGCTTACAAATGCACCACAACCTGCAAAATTATTAAATCATATCTTGGTCTAGAAAATAAAATCCGCAAATATATATTGCGCATTACTGGTTCAACGTAAGTAATGAAAATTCAGGAAACAAAGAAATGTGCAAACTATGGTATTGAGTTATTATTTAGCTTTGATTAAAACTTGAAGTTTAGACAATCAAACTAATTAAGTTTAACTAATTACCTGTTAGGATCGTCTTCAGAGTTCCAACTCTCTTGGGACTCAGCAGAAATCTTTTCCATAAGGGTACTTTGAAGTAAACTTTCCTGATTCTTAGTCGTCAGTTTCTTGTTGACATACTGTTTTGAAACAACTGGCATTTGTGGTTCTGGTGTAGTTGAAACAGGAGATACGGGTGCCAATGTCATTGGACTAACATCATTGGCTGGTTGAGATTCCATCTGGATTTTCCGTTTTGAAGAACGTGTCGCAGGTGCCTCGATAGGCGGTAAAGTAATGACACGACCGTCACGTCTAACTATTTCTATTGGATCCTTTCTTGGAGGAATATTCTTCTGAACAGATTTGGAAAGTGTTTGTGTGTATAGATTACTTGATGCATGTGCCTGTTGATATGGTGATTGCACAGCAGTCTTAGGTGTATCCACTTTCCCCAGTACTTGCTTATCTATAACTTCCTGTAAATTTTCTGAACTCTCCACTAGCTGGGCTACATGCATCAACAAATCCTCAGTGAGACCTTCTTCTTCAGGTTGTAGTCCAGCAAGCAGATCTAAGGTTGGCGACAATGGGCCAGCCAAACCTGGACTGCTCATAGTATTGGCACTTGTAATTGATGGTTGAGTTTTAATTGCATTAGTAGGTATACTAGTAGAATCTTGTAGAATTTGAGCCAAGCTCACTTCATCAAGTTGTGGGATTGGATCATAAGCCTTTGTAATCTTTTCTGGGGGATTGACAACTTTTTCTTTTTGTTTAACTTGTGGTTTTGGTGTTATTACATGCTTGGGCTTTTCTACGTTTTCAACCAGTTTGGTCATTTCCAAGACTTTAGCCTCTTGTGCTTCTGGTTTGGAAGTTGTTGGTGCTTTTTTATCAATAGGTTGTGCATCTTTTGCAGCAATTTTGTTATCGGTTGATACTCGCCTTATTACATCAGGTGTTGAAAATAATGAGGTCATATCTGATAACAGAGCAGTTACATGGGCCGGTGTTTTCTTTTCTTTTTTTACTGGCTTGGGAGTTTGTTTAAGAACCACTTTGCTAATTTCCTTGGGTGTATCAGTACTTGCTGATATTTTATTACACGGCAAAATACTTTCTAGGTCCACATCAGCATCTTTTACTTCAACACTTAATTTATGTTGAAGAGTCCTCTCTTTATTTTCCTTCTTCGTTATATTCTTATTTATTCTCAATTTAGGTGTTGTTTTATTTTCTAATCTAGATGCTCTTGCAGATTGTACTGACTTTAAAATTCTTGGTTTTAATTTAGTTTTTCTTAATCTAAATGATGCTGATTTATCTTTAGCATCTCTATAGTCTGAATCTGAGTCTCTGTCTGGTATACTTTCACCAGAAGAGCTAATGGATGATGATTCAACATTTTCGTCTGGCTTAAATGAGGGATCAATCTTTTCCGCACCCTTGACATCTTTAGATTTACCAATTATTGGCAGAGGTTTATTCAATACATCATTCCCTTTAAGTATAAGAGGAGATTCAGTGGGTTTAATAACAATCTTTTTGCCCTTGGGAATTATTTGTTGCTCTAAAATTGTTATCTTTTTAGAACTGGGCACAGATTTTGGTGGTGGAGGCGGAGGGGGTGGTGGTGTTGACTGAGTGATCTCTATGACAGACTCCTCGTAAGACAGTAGACTATCACTCTTTTTCGATGTCTGTTGGCTGGGTGATGTGAGTGGTGTGTAACAGTGATCATTTTGAAAGCCAACCAAACTGTTCTCTCTTGTCTCTATCCTCAGCGATTGCAACATTTCTGCCCCACTATCTGAAAAAGAATTTATTCATTACTTGAAAATAAAAATATATAACATACCTTAAGCCAATACACTAAATTAATATTATCTTACCATATTTGATGATACTGTCTGGTTCATCATAGTAACTGTCCACAGAAAGTGTAACATGGTGGACTTTCTCATCATCAGTTTCAGAATCAGTAGCATCATCTGGTTTCCCTTCATGTCCAACTCTCACTACACTGATAGCTCCTTGGGCACCATCTGTACCTATAAATTAAAATGTGTGTTTTATAGTAACAATATACATTTGGTTACAGAAGCTCTGATTAAGTTGTTAATATCATATATACCATCATTGTCATCTACTTCTGTAATAGTTAATAATGATAATGTCTTAAAGAGTCTTATCCAGTTCAAAGTAACTTTTTAAGGAAATTTCAAATAGTTAAAATATATAGGTACATAAAGCTTTTATACAACAATGTGCCTGGAAACAATAATACATGGTAATTACCATCATTCTATAAATGTCTCTTCCAATGCAATTCACAGAAAATAGTGCATAAATACAATCCAACCATAATCATAACAACTCATTACAAGGTGTCACAAAGTAAATAGAGCTTAGGTGTATCTTAATACAATATAAATATCTACTTAAAACATCCAAATTGTTTCACAATGTACTGAAAAGTGGTCTCTATATACATGATAAAATTGTGCCATAAGTTGTTAAATTAAACAATGTTGATCTTAAAATAAACACAATAAGGTTCCTAAAAGTATTAAATTAATAATTTTCAAGTGTTGTTTTAAAAAGGCACGCCTAATACTTTATTAACTCTACATAATCAAATTGGCGCCAAAATATACAAACCACATTCAAAGTGGTTTTCAAAATCATATGTCGATTTATTTCGATTGAAGATATTTATAAATGTTATATTTTAATTACAAGTCGTTAAATACACTCAAATATCTAAGCTACTCAAAAAAAGAAATTGTTTAAGACCCTGTATTGAAACTTATTACGATTTCTATGTTTAAACTGATATGAAATGCATTAATATACAAAGCTCTTGTTGATACGCATGTAACTTATTTATTAGATCACTTACCCATCAAAGTACCAAGTAATTTTTGATCAACAGAAAGGGATCCATCCTTGTTTACAATAACAACAACAGAACTGTCTGTCTTAGTGGAGGGTCCATTAAGGTCCGTATAGTTAGTTATCACGGTATTTGACATTGTTCATTGCAATTCACGCAATTGTACACATGCAGGTCCTCTATTTTTAGACATAAGGGTTTCACATGCACCGCATCTATATATGACGCATTCTAGTGTAATAACGCTTTAGACGCCATTTTGAGCACCTCAATGTAAAAGATATCACAATCGTGGACAACGGCTATTACCGAAGCCGCACTTAAAATATTGGAAATATCGTAACTCCAACATTAAATATAACCCAATATCGATCCATACACACATAAGGAAACAAATATGTAATCAATCAGCAGAACCAACACACATTAATAGAACAAAAATGGCGCCGTGTGACGACATGACAGTTGAACACTGAACAGTGTTGCCAGCAGTAATTAACAAAGCCACAGATTCAATATATTGTTGGAACATAAAACCTTACGATTTTGATGAAGTCGTATAAAACAAATAAGCAAAAAAATATTTTAAAATAATACCTATATCCATTAAAATTGTATGAAAACTGTAAAACATTTTTAATCAAGCACACAAAAACCGTTAAAAAATATGATGTAGCTCCTGATGGAGGCAATGGACAATGTTACTAGGTATGCCAAATTGCTTGAAATGTTGTCTCAGTAAAGCCTTTATGTATACAAACACACTAGTTTTTGTTGTAGTCAAAAATACCTAGTAGTTTTGATTTTATAGGTATTCAAAGTTTTGAAAAATATCCGAGTCCCGCTACAGTCGCGTGATCGCTTGTGACGTCATTTCGCAACGCGCCGCACGGGCCACGACTCGCTTCGTATCAAATCGCCAGCGATTATAGTAGTTGTAATAGCTTGCGCAGTGTTTTGTTGTTGGTTTTCGTTCGCGTATTAAGTTAATAGTTTAATAATAGTAAATATTATTCGATTAATAAAATGGATGAAGGATTCGAAAAAGGGCAATCGGTTAATCTACCTAAAATAGATGGATTAATGGTTGCGCATTACTTATCAACAAATAGTGATTTCGTTGCCGCCGAAATGCGAGGAATAATAATAGTTTAAAAAACTAAAAAACACGCTTTTTATAGAAAACCGAACTAAAAAACAGAAAATAAATTTTAATGAATATTAATTAAGAAAATAGTGTTAAAAATTTCAATGAATATAAATTAATAATAGTGTGAATAAAAAAAAATATTTTATTTAAAAAAAAGCGTGGGGTGCATGGTGTCAATAGTTATAAATATTTTATTGAAAGATATGAGTAGAGTGATTATCATTTCGATAATATCTTAAAAAGCACCCCACGCTAAATAAAATATTTTTTTTTATTCACACTATTATTAATTTATATTCATTGAAATTTTTAACACTATTTTCTTAATTTAAATTCATTGAAATTTATTTTCTATTTTTTAGTTCGGTTTTCTATAAAAAGCGTGTTTTTTAGTTTTTTTAAACTATTATTTATTTTCTACTTTTTAGTTTGGATTATTTATTATATTTATCATATTTTGCAAATTGAAAAATGGAATAATTTTATCAAATTAGTGTATTGTCATCGGTCCTCAATAAATCTACAAAGTTTGAACGAAATCTGGCCGTTTAAAGTGGGTCAAAATCGCGCCCAAAGAAGTCGGTTACAAACAAACATACAAACATACAGGTGAAGCTAATAAAAAGCGTGTAAAAATGCAACAGTAAGTGAAATTTCCGTGCTACTACTTATGCTTAATAGTTTATCTGTTCTAAATTGTTTTCTCAAAACAAAATACCCAACTAATGTCGTAATGGAAGAATGCAACTCAAATAGTAGAACTACCTACCTACCATTAAATTTGTAAGTTAAAGACAACAAATATGCATGTATTATAGTCTTGTAGCTATTGGTAGGCACGTATGTATAATATAGGTAGGTAACGCTCTTCTTAGTAAATTTAAATGAATACATACATACCTATATTGATTTATTGCAAACTAGCTTCCGCCAGCAGCTTCGCCTCAGTTTCCCTCAGAAGCTGTACATTTTCCCAGTATTAAAAGTAGCCTATGTGTTATTCCAGACTTTCTTTTCTGGCGAATTGGTAGTTGTGTTTGTGCATTTAGGCACAACACATGATTTCCTAGTATTTGGATTGGACATTGTTAAAAGTCTTTAGGTATAAACGTAATATTATTAATTATAGTACTCTGTGGGTATAAATTCAACGGCACGGGCGCGCGACCACGAGCGGACTGAGTGAGCCAGTGAGCGTGTTGTGGTATGACGTCACACCGTAACCGGCAGCCCGGGTCGTACGGTTACAACTTGTTTTACTTCTAAATCGGAAACTAATTGACATATCGAAGTAATTCTTTCACTAGTATTTTTTATTTTTGCCAGAGAATATGGAGTGCTAATAATCAAAATTAGTTAACATTCTTCATTATACGGATCTTGTGTTGGCGTGATTACATTTTACCTCACAAAATATGAGAAATTTCTCATGTGTTAGTCGTAACAACTAACGATATGCGTAGCAGTCCGTATGGAAAACAAAAATTAATATTCAAAAACTTAATTATAGACGTATTTAGCGCTTGATTGTGTGTTCATTATTTCCATTGACCATCGACTTGACATTTATATTTTAGGTTATTTTATTACTGCGTTCCAGATACACATAGTGGGTGCAACATTTAACGAAATAGAACAATTACGTGGGCGTGTTGTGGAAATGAGATAAAGATATAAATGTTAAAAATCATATCATGTCATACAAGTCTTGAAACGACTCCAAGAGTGGTTGTGTAGTTGTGTCATTCTTTTACATATTTCTTTACTTTCACGCGTACACGGTTTTCCAACATTGAGTGAAAATACAGCAAATACACTATGAGTTACTCAAAATTTGATTTAACCTTTAAAATAGGTCAATATTTAGACCGACATTTAGTGTTTCCACTGTTGGAATTCTTAGCAGCTAAGGAGGTAGGTTATAAACCTAAGATCTCACTCCTATCAATGCACTTTATTTTCAATGTTTCTCAGTCAAGTCATGTTATGAATAAAAAAATGCGCGTTAACTATATTTTCAGACTTATGACCAATCGGAGCTGTTACAAGCAAAATTGGAGATTCTTAGCAAAACTAACATGATAGATTATGTTATTGATATAAGAAGAATGCTGTATCCCGACGAAGATACGCCAGAGGTGGGCTCTACCATTGTATTTGATTCACTATACATTTACATGTTCAATATATTGGTAAATACAATTACAATTTATTTATAGGAAATCAAATCACGCAGAAGTGTGGTTCTCTCGCAACTCCAAGAACTGCAAGATGCAGTGGAACCTGTATTAAGACTAATGCAGAGAGATGATGTTATGAAAACCGTTGAGACTATGAGGGACCCTAAAACTCTTATCAGTCACTTGACTGCCAACAAAGAGTATGAGGTATATCATTTTTATTATAAGTAATTAACTTTGCTTTTGCAATATAAAAAAGGGACACAAGAGAGCCAGAAGAAACTGGGTGTGTATAGCAGCAGACCAGGCTCTGTGGCATACAATGGGAGAGGCCTAGGTCCAGCAGTGGACTGCAACGGGCTGATGATGATGATGAATAAAAAAAAAATACCCCAAATAATAATAAAGTCATTCTTAGTAACATATTGGTTGTGCTATTGGGTCAAATCCATCTTAAATTATCATATTCTAATGTGGATTTTACCAAATTATATATAATTATGCTAGAAGAAGATGATGTATATTTTTTTATTCTCTCCACTTTTTTTATTCCTATTAAATAACTTCTTAGTAACATCAAAATACTGTTATCACCAATCAGTGTTTGATTTATTGTGATCATTATTTTCATTGTTTCAGTTCAAAATAGAGATGATTGACAGCATGTATCGCTTGGCCAAATACCGCTATGAGTGTGGTAATTATGTGGAGTCAGCATCATACCTTTATTTCTGTCAGCTGGTTATGTCTCCAACAGATAAGGTGAGTTATATTGATAAATAAAACTGTCAATCACTAAAACATTTTTATCTCCATATCCAATTATAAAATTGTATGAGATTTCTTTTGCTAATATGTGAAATAATATACCTCCTTACTTGGAATGACTAATTTCCAACCATCTTAATCATGTGTTTTGGAACTATTTTTGTCTCAACGAAAATTCCTCCATGTCATTCTAGATAAGTCACATTAGTTCACTTAGGCCTCAAATATGGGGAAGGCCCATCCCAATATTGGCGTGATATAGAATTTCCATATGATAAAATCGTCTTTAATTCCTACTCAACAGTAAGCAATCAAAAATAGATTTGATAAAATCGTTCTTTATTGTAATAACATCTTTTACAACAATTCTAATATAAATACTACTACTTAATCAATTTGAAATTCATTTTCTTGTGTATAATCTTGACCAAGGCCTTTGTCCTGTAATTAAATTAATAATATATTATGGTTTTATGCACCAAATATTGAAGAGATTTTTATACCCTCTTTATCATGTTTAGTAATTATTATCAGACATACTCACAATCTTTGTCAGTACATTATCATCACTGTGGGGATGGTACTGGGTCCTATGTGCTTTCAGTAACAGTGGAGATAGATACCATAGGCCACAGTTTTCACATTGGTAAACTAATGTTCCCACAGAATTAATATTTCCTTCATTGTTGTGAATTCTGGCCATGAAATGACCAAATTTATATCTGAAAAATTTAAATGTTTATTAATACAGTTTAAATGTTTCTATTACTAGATATAAAAAAAAAATAACTAGTGTCTAGGGTTTATATGACCATTGTTTTCTAGGAATACTTAATTACTTTGACTATCTGATTATTTAAGTGCCCAACAAACTATGGTGGCATTGTTATATTTTATGTAAAAAAAATTTGTTTTCATAAATAAAATTTCTCTTTTACCTGTGATTATAAAGCTGATCGTAGTTTCTGAATTTACGATCGCAAGCATTGCACAACAATAATTTTGGCAACGAAAAGCAATAATATACTTTTAACCATGGGCATGTGAGCCAGTGTTGTTCTGCAATTTTATACGACAAAAATGCGTTGCCACATGCATTGCATTCGTAATTACTAGCTGTAGTGTGTGTCTTAAAATGTCTCAATAATCTAGGTATACTAGTGTAAACTTTCTCACAAAACTCGCACTGTATCAACAAAGATGTTTTAATCTCTTGTACGTATTCTTGACTCTCGGATTTACAACATTTGATAGCATGTTTTATGGCTTGTTCTTGACTTGGCCACACTTGAAAACATTCGATGCACGTCCACACTACTTGCCATCGAGGCTGAATCTCTGTCAACGCGTGCCTCATGGTGTAGTGTCTTCTGAGCCCTGTCTCGTAAACAAAACATTTGCCACAAGTATTACAAGGATATGAAGGCATTGACTTGGGACACACAATGCCGAGAATTTCTTTGTTTTTAGTGTAATTCAATGTTCTGTTGAGTAAGTGTATGTTTTCCATAATACGCGCGTTGTTCTCCTTCACTTTTTCCAAACTATGTTCTAAGGGACTTACGAATTGATTATTTTCTCCCCTATCTATGTCCGTAACATTATAAGCGAGACTTTCGTTTGACTGATTATCGCTTATATTATTAACATCTTTAGTAATGTATATATTGTATAAACTATTTTCTAGCCTATTATTATCAAGTCCAGAATAATAGATGTTGCGATCTTTTACGCTCTCACTGTATACATTTTCAGAAAGGGTTCTGTTTGTACACAAATACTTATCTATATCGTCTACTTCTCTAGCACAAGAATCTAAATTGAACTTATTTAGTTCATCCTCTGAAACAATTTTTACCACCAAACGTGAAGATTTTTCTGAATTATTTTTCTTATATTGATTTCTGCCGTCCGTCCAGTCTCCAAATGTCGCTTCTTTGGTCAAATCATCCTCTATTATAACATCTAAAGATTTGAAATTTGTGCCATTTTCATACTTATTAATTATTAATTTCGTAGCCGACATTTTTTACTTTAATGACACATTACAAATTCTCAATTCTGACATAAACTTCAATATAAACAAGGAGGTTGATATAAAAACGGTTTATTGTAGCAGCATAATAAAGACTGCCATTATTTACTTTTATTCACAAGAATCTATTAACAATTGCTGATGATAATGTGAGTTTCTTTATTACACAAAATGTGTAATAATACTCAGCCTATTGCCACCCATTGCTAGACGCAAGCCTCTCGCCGCCTAAATATCCAACCCCTGTCATTTTTCCAGAATTACCTGCCCGTACTCTGGGGCAAGCTGGCCAGTGAGATCTTGGTTCAGAACTGGGACGGAGCGCTGGAGGACCTGACGAAGCTGCGCGAGTTCATCGACAACGGCGGCGGGGGCGCCACCGCCACCAACATGCAGGCGCTGCAGCAGCGCACCTGGCTCGTGCACTGGTCCCTGTTTGTCTTCTTCAACCACGTCAAGGGGCGTGACTTGATCATTGAGATGTTCTTGTACAAGCCTTTGTAAGTATTTAATTAATAGGTAAACTGTAGCGCCAAACAGTAAACTTCCCTCCCATACAGTACGGGTGTATTATCTAAGGCGGAAATTCGAAAAGGATCTTGATGTCTATGTCGATCGATCTCGAATATAGACCAATCGGGTTAAAGATTCATCTATTAGTGGCTTTTCACTTAATTTGATTGGTTGATTTTTTGGATCGATCCTTAGATAGATTAGGATTGCTTATTAGTTTTGGTCGTAAGTAAATATTATACTTATAATAACAAGCCTGGCATTAGATAGCCGGTCACGCGTTGCCCACCAAATACGTGTGTATGTACTACAATGAACATTTTTAAAAGCTCAAAGTATACTCAATAATCTTTATTGCTTCCAGATACTTGAATGCAATCCAAACGATGTGCCCCCATATCCTCCGCTACCTGGCCACTGCTGTTATCATCAACAGGTCCAGAAGAAACGCATTGAAGGACCTCGTGAAAGTTATTCAGCAAGAAGCTTACACCTACAGGTATGTAACTTCACTGTACACTCGTTTTCATTTGTTATTTTGATTAGTCAGATTGATGGGACCCTGAAAGAGTCCTTGTATGCTTTGCTAAATTTATTTTATTACTCACCACTAGTTTTACTCGTAGCCTTTATCAGTTGCAAACCACGCAACAACGTAATTTTTGTTAATAATTTCATTAATAATAATTAAATATTATGAATCTATATATTTTTTTTAAATGTACGGAATTGTATATTACTTACAGAGATCCTATCACAGAATTCATTGAACATCTGTATGTCAATTTCGACTTCGAGGCTGCTCGTCGGAAACTGAATCAATGCCAAGCAGTTCTGCTGACGGACTTCTTCTTAATCGCCTGCCTAGAAGAGTTTGTTGAGAACGCACGTTTGATGATTTTCGAGACTTTCTGCCGCATCCACCAAGTTATCAGTATTGGGTAAGTTACAAATTACACACAGCATGTCTATTGTCTAGTATTGTAGTATATTGGATTTATGTCGTTTTTTTACCACTAAAGTAGGAACTATAGAAAAATGATAGATATTTCACTGATTTAATTTAGCAAAATGGGCTATTCGAGATGTACACGACACGATGGAATACTGGGTGGCTCGTTTTACTTGAAACGGAATAATGAAAACATTCAATTAAAACTCAGTAATGTTAAATGAGAACTTTTAAATTGCAGCATGTTGGCGGAGAACTTGAACATGCAGCCTGACGAAGCCGAGTGCTGGATAGTGAACCTGATCCGTAACGCGCGCTTGGACGCCAAGATCGACTCCAAGCTGGGTCACGTGGTGATGGGCGCGCAGCCGCTGTCGCCGTACCAGCAGCTGGTGGAAAGAATAGATTCCCTCGCGGTACGCTCCGAAGCGCTCACGTCACTGGTGGAACGTAAACACAAAGCCCGTAATCAAGATGTAAGTAGCATTATACTTACAAACTACTTTTGTTCACTCTTCCTTTCCAGTAGGTATTTAAACATTTCAATACGAAATTCAAAGCTAGTCATTAATCAAAATACAATAAGCGACGAGCATTTGTCATTACAGCATTAATTGCTGACTGGAAGGTATTATTGCTTGTTTTAAACATTTATTGGTCTGCGCTTACAATCACAGTCGCATGCAGAAGTAATAGTTTTTGTTCTGTTGTTTTACCCAGCATATTATATGACTTTTTTTCTATTACAGATTCGCTGGGGCACACAAGAATTCTAGACTGCAATTCTCTTTTATTTGAATTGTGTTCTAACATAGCCACTGCAAAAATATTAATTCCCTTAACAACTGGAATTAAATTTAATTATTAAATTTATATACAAAACAAATACATTGTTTTTCAATATCATTTATTTCATTATAACTGTTATAATATCCTACTCTACAGGTTTTATAGTAATAAATCTAGACAACATAAAAGCAACCATTATTGTAGTAAGAACAAAAAAGATAACAAATATGTAGAATGTATCCTCAGAGAAGACATCTGTAAATGATGGTATCTGGTTGTAAATCTCTTCTACAACATGGAGGTTTCCTTTAGACTTGGCCATGTTGAACTTATTTCTTCTTAGTCTTCTTTTTCTCTGCCTTGGTTTGTACACTTGAGACTGCCTGTTCTACAGGTGCTAATGATGAAATGTGTTTGTTTAACAACTGTAGAATTTCTAAGCAAGTCAGTTTGCCACTCTTCAGTGTCACCTTTTTTATCTTGGAGGTTTCTGAAAATAAAAACACTAGTTATGCATTGCTAATCACATTCTAAATTACAAAATTAACTATTGATGACTTTATTACATAATGTGACATGAAATTCACTTAGTTATAGAAAAAAATGTATATTTATATTTATTCTCTGTACACAAATATATTATCTCAGTGTATATAAAATAATAATGCAACACAATTATTGCTTCTAAAATTATACACCAAAACAGCTTAATAAACAAGTCCAAATATAGATTTCTATGGGTCTAAATTATGTAAGAATAAAATAGACTACATTCTGTAAAGTGGCGCTGAAGTATTTATGTTAATCATGTGTGGTGCGAGTTTGTGTGATAGAGTGAAATTGCATGGTGATGGAAAACTGTGGAGTGACAGAGAATCGAATAACAACAATTTGAGAAAGAAATGTTAAGTTGATCCGGTCACACAGTGAGGATGGATAAAAGGTGATTAACCAAACAAATACATGAGGCGAGTGTGTATGGAAAAGTTAGTAGGGATCAACCCCATCAAATCTTTGTCAAGCAGATTGATGAGACCCTAGACAAGGGTCAGATCAATAGTACCCTGAACCGATATGAATAAACAGTTTGATGAAAGTAGACAAAAAAGTAGTATGTTAGGAAAGAGCAAAATGATCCATAGTCTCTGTCTACCATCCTTATGGCATACAGGCGTGACGTTTATGTATGTATTATGTGTCCAGGTCAAATCAGTTTAGTTTCATGTTGGATTTGGACATAATGTTGATAAGTAATTTACAGGTTTTAATTATCTGCCTGTAGTTCTGATATATGTGAATTTTAATATGAATAGTATCTTATTTCCAAACACAATGAGCCTAGGGGTGTATACAATGTGTTAAAAATGATCATGCTGATAGCCAGATTTAACTATGCTGTAACCAACCTGCTATAGAAGGTATTATTGCGACCTCCACTATTGGATCGCTACGATCACACACCACCTCTGTTTTTAGAGAACAGTTTGGATTGGTTAAGCTGATTTTTGAAGAACTGATGTAATGCAGAAAATTTCTGAAAAAAGAATAAATTATTATCTACCAATCAAAAGAATTCTAAGAAACACACCCTTTCTGTAAGTACATCACACATCTTCAGTCGAAAAGTCCACTGCTGAATATTAGCCTTTCCCAAGGATTAACAATTTATGGGATTGACATAAATATTAAGTACCTATGAGACTTTATGAGTTCTCTTTTTTATTAAGTTTCTAAATTTTGAGCTTAAATTAAATTTAAAGTTACAAAATTGAGTTTAGCAAAAAGGAAATCTAAAGATACAGACAGTTTTTAAAGCTTTTTAGTTTCAATATTTTGATTAGCCACAGAGCATAGTTTGTTAACATTATCGTTGTGATTATCGTCCTTGTCTACGTCTTTGTTAGTCGAAATGTAGTTTGGAACGCATTTAGATAAGTATATAAAATGAAAACCAGAGAACACTAATTGGAGTGGTAATTTTAAACGATAAAATTGTTTTCTGCTAACAATGTAACTTATTACGATAAGTATTCAAGGTGGTGGTATAACAAAATAATCACAATGAATCCCATTGAGCCCAATATTTGTTTATATTATGATCTTGTGTTGGTTATGTTGGGTTAAAAACAGAATAGTTATCCTTTTACATTATGATGCTTAGAATGATGTAGGTATTTAATATTAAATAGTTTATTAATTCTTTTTAATATCAGAATGATTCATTAATAACAAAATTATCTATTTTCTTCTACTTACCTTGTGTGAGTAACGTTGTCTCCGAATGGATCAAATTTCACAGTGATTCTCTTAGCAGCTTTTAAATTAACAGCTCTTAATTGTTTTCCTATTGCAGAAACAACTCCTCCAGATCTTCTAATAGTGCCACTAAATGGGATCGACATATTATTGCCTGGAAAATATAAATACAATAAAATAAATCAATAAATCTGTGGTACGTTCCGTTTCTTGCACCTCTTAATTTCTTAATTCTTATCAATGAGAAAGAATAGGCGAGACGACAGTATCAAAAAATGAAAGATTTTATGTTTTTAAGGGAAAATACGTATTACAAGGATTTCAAATGATAATTCAGTTTTAATCTATACTTGGAGATTAATAAGATTTTAAATAATATCAAAGTACAAAATATAGCAATCGGCCATTTTGACAAAAACGCTCTTCACAACGCATGACGTCACGCCTATGTAAAAATGACGCAATCGCTGCGCATAGACCACAGATTTAGTAGTACGCAATGACATGTTTACCTAGTAGTGACATCAAAGCGGACGCCATGACACCTACTAGCGTTTTTTGTGCACTATTGAAAAATTATTAGAAAAATGGCTTAAAACTGTGTTAAGCCTTTGTTAATTCTTGAAATATAGATTTTTTCGTATATAATAAATGTGTGCCCATATTTTAGAATATAATTTGAAAATCATTCGTCTCGCCTATTTAAAATGCACTATTAATATTTTATAGTGCCTACTTGCGAGACTCGATGTGTACTTATAATTTGTATAATAAAATATTTGTAGAGAGAAAATAAATAATATTGTATTAAACTTTACTGTGCAGGTAACCAATTATGCGGATAACGGATTACTTAATAATAAAAAATATATAATATGTATGGTTTTCTGTACAAGCGTTACAAGTCATGTCCTAAGTTATTTGAGGCTGCGATTTAATTTGCGCTATAGGTATAGTAAAAAAAGTACTATAGTAATAGTAATAATTGTTAAATCAAAAATGTAGTCTAGTAAAATACAAACTTTTATTTAACCATAGTACCTATCAAGAAGTAAAGTACCTGAAAGTACCTATAATAGTAATTTATTCTGTATATTTGATTATTGAGTATACTTTAACAGCTGTTGATAATATATATTTGAGATGCATAGAAAAAATAACTTTTATTTCTTATTCATAGCGCATCATTAAGCATGCAAATTTTTTTTTAGGAATAATAATTATGTTCATTACATTTTAACTGAGGTTAGGCTCTACGATTAAGTACCTTTGCTAAACTGCGTCGACGAAAAAACTTAAAAAAAATTACAAGACCATTCCAGGCAAATAAAGTGGCATCAAATCGTTTACATTGTTAGATATTTCACACGAGGACTTTTTGTATTTTGTTATTTTAAAGATTTTGTAATTTGACCTTTAAACTAGAATGTACCCCGTTGGTCAACGTAAGTAACCAAGCCATACAAGTGCACCTCATTGTTTGATTGGCCTAAATAGAGTTAAAGGAAGAATCTGAGTCAATGTTGTAGACATGAGATTGTAATGTCATTTATCATTTAATGTGTGCGTTGAAATTCAGCTCCATCGGGGGAGACGAGTGGTGGTGCTGTTGGTGTTGCTGGGGCGGTAGGCGCTGCAGCGGGCACGTCAGGTGCTGCTCCGGGTGCATCGAGCACGGCCCCGACCGCTGGTGCTGGCGCGGCGAGCGCGGCAGGTGCGGCTGGCGCGATATCACTCGTGTCCCCTGCGGCAGCACCCCCGCCAGACCTTCCAGTTCTCACCTGCCCGCGACGACCAAACCTTGGCCATGAGGGGAGACCGATTATGCTTCGTGCCAATCATTTTCAAATATCTATGCCGAGAGGATTTGTTCATCATTATGATGTCAATATACAGCCTGATAAATGCCCTAGAAAGGTAAGTTTGCTAATGATTCAATATAATTTAATTTTTCCTCATTAGGTTGTCGAATAAATGTCATATGGTAGGTTCGGTTCAATTAGTTGCAAATACATGGCAATACTTCCATAAACACAAATTTTAATTAACAAATGGATCAAGCAATCTATAATGTTTTATGTGTCTTAAATTATTCTGCCATGTTTTGTTAATAACTGAATCATTTACGGTGAATATTTTGAATACTGTACTTCAGTTTATATTTCCATTACCCTTCTTACTGTCTTCATTCTTGACAACATAACTTTTGAATTTAATTTTAAAAAATTTGGCAATAATTCTTCAGAGATCTGGAGAAAGACCTCAGCTGAATTTATATTCATTAGGTCTAATTAGGTCTTTCTTTGGGTAATTATTTACCAAGAGAGGACAAACGGGGTAGAAAATACATCTTCCTGATTGAATTTTTTTGAAACATGTAAGGGCCTCAGTCCCTTACATGTTTCAAAAAAATATATATATTGCATGTCAAATCAGGGCTGAGCTTTAACATAGTTTGTAAAATAAATTACATGGGCATAAATTTGTTTTATACATAAAACTTGATGGGAAGAGTGATAACTTTAATGTAATATTTTTCAGGAGTAGTATGGCAACAGGAGTAGTTTTATATAAATTGAGGCCATTGGTGCAAAAGTGGCCAAATGTTGCAAGAAATCTTACACAGTTGGACCATTTTAGCACTAACATCCACATTGTCTCTAATGCTATTAGTTTTTTTAGGTCAATAGAGAAATTGTTGAAACTATGGTTCATTGTTATAATAAGATATTTGGTACTCTTAAACCAGTATTTGATGGAAGAAACAATTTATATACGAGGGACCCGTTGCCTATTGGCAATGAAAGAGTGGAGCTAGAAGTTATTTTACCTGGTGAAGGTAAAGACAGAGTATTCCGAGTTTCTATAAAGTGGGTGGCACAGGTAAGAACAATTTTACTGCTATATTCAATTTTTTATAGATTTACGTGGGTCCAATACATTCCTTATTTGGTTTTATTTTTTAATCCTATACAGTACACTGCACAAATATTAATTTATTAGAAAGAGACAACACTTAAAATATGAGCAACAATTGGTTGTCTTATTGCAAACAGTGATTTCTTTTATACAATCTTAATACATTAAATTCCATGTTAATTGCACATACGTAATTCAAATTATAATACAATAATTTTCTTAAGAAAAACATTGTAAGTTATTTATTAATAAAAACTTATTATTTGAAAATATGCAATTGTTACATCAATAATACAGCAATTGAACTAATCTTTTTTGAGTTTGTTGAACAGGAAATTAAAGAACCATGAGACACTTTGATAATAAAATTTCTTTACATAACAAAGACACCAGGTGTTTATGTTTATTTGCATTTTATTAATGATTGTAACCTTGAATAGTGTACTTATTTATAAACAAACATTGGTATCACTATAAGTAATTTTCATCAGCTCATTAAAATACACACAAACATATTGCTAATAGTGCTTAATTAACTTATCTTTAGGTAAATTTATAATTTGTTTTCATTAGCCCTATTTCAATATTTAGTGCTATGGTTATACAGGGTATATCAGACCGCGACCGAAAACGAAGCAAGTGGTAGTATTAGTGACTTCAGACACAATGCAAGTAAAAATTTCGCAAAAAAAATCGGCAACGTTTTTTTTGTAACTTTTTACTTATCGTCGTATTTGGGTGATAAATACATAGTTTTCCTAAAATAATGATGTAGACCTCTTTATTTTTAAACACTCAATGGTACGTAAGGGATTAAATTATTATATTCGCAAAAACTTGGTATTTACCACATAAATAAGACGATTTTTAAAAAATTCTAAAAACATATCGCTGTTTTGGTGAAATTTTTATTTGCATCGTGTTTGTAACCACTAAAACTACCACCTGGCTTCGTTTTCGGTCGCAGTCTTGATATACCCGGTATATTATAAAATGTATATATTTTCATGTTAATTTATAATTACGTGCATAATTAATTATAATTAATCAATAGCGTAAATGGCCAGTTTTAATGTGTGTAGCTTCGATATTTTGATAATTATATAAATATGGAACTACTGCTTCGGTGGCGTAGTTGTACCCACTAAAACTACCACCTGGCTTCGTTTTCGGTCGCAGTCTTGATATACCCGGTATAATTAGTCCACTATTTTGTACAATGATAAAACCCTTGAGATTATATCAGACTGATGTGTCTAATTTTTTCCATGGTTATGACACCAAGATTTGAATGTCACAGTATCTACTTTATTAATTTCTCAGTAAGTTTATAAATCCCCACCTAAATTGTTCTCAAAAAATCAGTTCTTTTAGTAATGAGGCACAGAAGTAGAGCACTAATAGTTTATTAGCAACATTATATCAAGGTTAGGTAAATTGAGTGTCATGTTTTCAACAACACCGCTATAAACCTGTGATATTGTGTGTTTAAAATCAGTGGTAGTGGCTACTCAACATAGGCTCAGGGCCTCCCTATTAGACAGATCTATATCATAAAAAATATTGAGTATTAAATATTATAGAAGTAACAGAATTAATTTCAATGTCCTTGGGCAAATTTATGTTTGTTTTGATGAAAATCACATAATAGTATCATTTTGGGGCATTTATTTCCAAACGACTAATGGCCAGAAGAAAGTTATTGTATTTTAATTTAGTCATTATAATACTAACTGCACTGTACATGCTATGTGGATAAATTTCAACGGTACTTATTTGTTTTAGGTGTCGTTATTTGCATTAGAGGAAGCCCTGGAAGGGCGTACGAGACAGATTCCCTATGACGCCATCCTCGCCTTGGATGTAGTGATGAGACACCTGCCCTCTATGATGTATACACCTGTAGGCCGATCATTTTTCTCCTCTCCAGAAGGATATTACCATCCACTAGGTGGTGGAAGGGAAGTATGGTTCGGGTTCCATCAATCAGTGAGACCGAGCCAGTGGAAAATGATGCTTAATATAGATGGTAATTGTTAAATATTAAAATTCAATATGCTATGATCCTTTTAGAATACAAAATAAAATTGTTTATTGATGCATTTTTTTAATACTTTTCTTGTGTTACAGTATCCGCAACTGCATTTTACAAAGCGCAACCCGTAATTGAATTCATGTGCGAAGTACTAGATATTCGAGATATAAATGATCAAAGAAAGCCTCTGACAGATTCACAAAGAGTTAAATTTACAAAAGAAATTAAGGGTTTAAAAATAGAAATTACACATTGCGGTACCATGAAGAGAAAATACAGAGTGTGCAATGTGACACGAAGACCAGCGCAAATGCAATCGTAAGTTGTTTTTTTTACTAAATTATTATTCTTTATACTTTTATGGCCTTATTCATAGACAGTTTTCAAACTTTCAACTCCCAATTTTAGAAGAGTCCTTTGTTACGCAGTAGGCGAATATAGCCCGACACAGTACAGTTTAACATTAAGCTTAACATCGCAAGAATTCAAGAGTAGCGTTACTAGGTCAACGTGGTTTGAACTCTGAACTGTCTTAACTGAATTGTTAAGGAGTTCCGTCCTCAGCGCTTATGGATGGTAAACATTGAGCGTGTATTGAAGGATAATTAACTATGAAGTAAGAGTTTTATAATAATGTACCTAATTAAGAGTGCAAAGATATTTAAAGATGTGAAAGAAGTATAGGCTAGTAATGGAAGAAAAAAATGAATTTTGCTATAAATGACCTCTTTCCTTTAGTTTGGTGTATGTCATTGCTTCCCAGAATTTAATCCTTATTAACAATATTATAGAATGGATAATAATACATCATTATTGTATTTTATTTTATCAAAATCGTAGGGTTCGATTCCTCGATAAGAATATTGATTTCTCAAAAATCCAAGTATTCATTTTAGTTTTCATCTATGGTTTTCATCCAAATCTGGCTCGGGACACGTTTCAGTATTATTCCCTATTCCTCATAGTTATGGATTTTGCCATCCACGCCCACTTGAAAAATTCACTCTGCATAACACACTCAAACCAGGGCATACTATTAGAGAAATGTTCCGCCTTTAATCTTGCTGTGAGCATAAGTGTCGGGTCTCTTCACAATGCAATTCAGGGCAAATTTCAATCTAGGTCAATTTTAGAATTAAATGCTTAGCGGTGCAGAGAATACTTCTTATTTTTAGATAAACTGTAAAGAGTCTGACCTCTGTGCTTTCTAAAACATCTACCATCATAAATCCGTTCTTTTTTTTAGATAGTAATAGTTAAATACGATTCGACCTGTAACTGCGTTTCTGTTGCTTTCTGCGAATTAGTTTATGTAGAGAGAGAATAATATTAACTAATATAGAACTCTTAAAATAAAGAATTTTCCCAAGGATAAATGACTACCCATCAATCGCTGAATTTTGTTGACAGAATTCTGTCATAAAAGAGACGTTATAAAATGAGTAATGTAAGGCTGGGCACGACAATCACTTATCTGGTGATAACTGGATAATTTGCAGATTACTATTGCATATTATTGCATACACTTATAACTTATAAGTGTTTTCAATTTTATTTGTGAACTAGAGGTTGGCCCGGCTCCGCCCAGGTGCTGATACTTTTAGAGTCCAGTCACATCAGCAACCTATTATTTTCCGTTCCATTTTATTTATATTTAAACTCAATGCCGTCCTCTCTACTGCTTTTTCCATCCGGTCCCGTCCCGTCTCTTTCTCACTCAAGGCGTGTAACCAAGTCCCATCCCATGCCTTTGGAGTTTAAAAAAGTAACAACATTGCTTTTTCGGGATAAGAAAATATGTGTTAACCATGGTGTCAGCTACCTCCATACCAAATTTAAACGAAATTGGTTCAGTCATTTCTGAGATAAGCGTGCCCAAAGGCACAGACAAACAAACAAAACGCCAAATAGATAACAGTCTAAAAATCATTGTTTTGGGTTCTATTACGTTAATACAGTACCCCCATGATAGTTTTTCTCATTTATCTTCCATGTACAGACATCGATAGGTTACAAATTTATTATACCTATGTATAAATATAATATAGATATAGATTTATTATTATTATTACACCACATACGACATGTGCTATACAGGTTCAAAAAGATTACTATTATATTATATGAAATTATACTTTAAGTGGTGGAAATTCCCATAGCAGCAGATATGTATTTTTACACTAATTACAAAATATTTTATTCAATTTAAGTGGAGGTATCTACCCTATTTTTGGAACATTTGCAAGGAATAATGAACAATGATGATAAATGTATGTGTGGAGATGACCAACATTGATACAACGGAAGTTCTCTCTTTGAGTAATGACATGCATGATCCAATTTTAAACGTCACCTTATGTAACAGCCGTCGGTAGTCGAGCACCGTTTGAAAACAAAATATACCATTTCGACTACAGTTTATTTTAATTTACGAGTAGTATTGTAGTTTCTTAAAATAACACTATACAATGTAATCAATTTTTGTAACGTCATTTGACGTATGAGGTAAATAATGCGGTAAAATAGGTATGCCCGTTAACATACAATCCGATATTATTAATTTTATTTTATTTTGCGGGTTTATATTTGCGGTCGATTTTTCTTCCATGCCGTGCATCTTAATGCAAACATACTCGCATATTGTATTATGAAACAATAAATCTGTTTGTAAAAATATATTTGGAATACTCATACGTGAAAATTTTGATTGAATTCAGCCTGAGCATGATATTATGTTATTTACAAAGCAATAAAAACAACGGTAACTCAATAGATAACAGAACACCATGCTTTAACCTTTACGAGAAAAACGAAGATAAATTACTACCTGCAACATTTCAATGTTTGATACAATATTCATCCTAATTGACGAAAAGAATCTACTGCGCTTTATATATTGATTATCATCTACATTGGTTATTATGTTTCCAGATTTCCCTTGCAACTAGAGAACGGACAAACAGTGGAGTGCACTGTGGCAAAGTATTTCTTGGACAAATACAAGATGAAACTGCGGTACCCACACCTGCCGTGTCTGCAAGTGGGGCAGGAGCACAAGCACACGTATTTACCGCTGGAGGTGTGCAACATCGTGCCAGGACAGCGCTGTATTAAGAAACTCACCGACATGCAAACTTCCACAATGATCAAGGCCACGGCGCGCTCGGCGCCTGACAGGTAATTGCACATTACTTTATTGCATTCATACATAATCCATCATCTGGTACCTACGACATCGTGGGGCGGAACAAACAAGGCAAAACGTGGGTGTTCTGGTAGCACCTCCAAGGTTGACAGATTTTTAAAATATATCATTGAGTTTCACTTAAGAAAATCGTAAACATATATTCACTTAATACAGGTGTAACAAACTAAAAAATCGAATTCGATTACGTCCAGTGTTTTGACTAGAACTATATGACCTCCCCCTGACTTGCAAGCTGGATCCGCCCTTGAGCACCTTTGCCTACCCCTTCTGGGAAAAAGGCGTGATGTGGTTGTTTGTGTATTCGTATATAAAGTCATTAATATCGCCGAGATAAATTTTTTGCTAGTCCCACTGTACGCTAAACGATGCATGTCTTGTCATTTAATGTTGACCGAGACCATCGCCATGTCCCGGCTGACAATAATTCTAATAAGATTTTTCAAATATAAATTGTCCGACCTGAGAATCGTACCAAGTACCAAGCACATCACAGATTACAGTTCATACAGCGTGATATTGACACCCCCGACATTAAATTAAACCATGTGCATCGCGTAGTAAGGTATATTATTTGCACGCATAGGAATTGTCGTAGAAGGAAAAACAAAAAAGTTGATTTTTCAAACAAATTATAAGTCAAAATAATGACATTAAAGTTAAACATCCCATATTTAGACTTACCTGATATACAGCGCCCGCACGGAGCGGAGCGGCAACATCGCAATATTCCCGCGTTTATGAAAACAGCCTGACCCGCTAGCACGGGCGGCGCTGCGATCGTGGGAATTATCTTCCCATGTTACATATTTTTCATAGTAATCACACAACACTTAAATACATAAAATTAACTTATTCAAATTGTTATGTTTTATGCACCAAATCTCTCACGATATGTTCTGAGGGCCATGACGGCGTTTTGATTACACTCACCATACAACAACACCATATCTGTGTATTCCACAGTACTATAAGTATTCGTCATTGTATTAAGAATAGAAAATACAATAATACTGAACAACTTAAATCTACAAAAACTAAAAAGTACTTATAAACAGTAATACGAACACTTAAATAATAAAAAGAACACTTAAACTAACAACTAATAAAAAGTACTTAATTGCAATATGTGTCTCTATCTCTTAAACACTTATTCACTCACTTGAACACAAAATACAAATAACAACATAATTTATAATACTATCAAAATGGCGATTTCTGCGCGCGCGCGCGTGTTTTTGTTTACATTAATAATTGAACGCAGTAAACCGAACACTGAGCGTGCCGCCGCGCCGGCCGCGCCGCCATACATTAGGATTTGCTAAAAAGTTGAAGATCCCTAAGGATTGATTGGATGGATTGGTTGATGCAGTAATTACGTAACTGGATTGGACAATAGTATTTAAAATGAGATACTCTGATTGGCGTAGAAAAATACTTTATGTGATTGGTAGTTTAAAATAAGAGCCGTGACTACAATATCTTGAAATCGATATCGATTATTTGTAGTTTATTCAAATGTGAAAACTTTACTTTTCTAAGCAATTTTACCCGTAAGTAGTTCATTAATAAAATAAAACAATCTACAGCAGCGAATGCATACGTGTATTTTGTATAAAATTACGATTTCTTAAAGTGGTTTACTTTGGAAACATTAAATATTGTCAAGTTATTGTCATTTTCAGGAAATGTAGTCAGATAACTTTGTAAAGTTTTTTTTTTGTTAAGAGGAAAAGCTTTTTGCTCCACTTTCGATACCCCGGGGAAGCCGAGAAAGGTAAATCAGTGTCTCTGGCCTTCTAGCCCTGTACAAACGCGTATATTGTGGTCGAGCTGGGTCCCTAGCAACACCTATAACGCCAGCATATCATTATGCTAAAAACCCTCGATGACCGGTTGGGTTTTAATTATTGAAGATGTTCTAAATTATTAAAACCAACCGTAAGAAATAAAAACGAAATACCATGATATTTCTGACATAGTATTAAGTTTCCAGTCAACTCAAATTAAATAATATCAGAGATAAAAAATATCGATTAAGTGTCCTCGGATAATTTCACAACACTACTTCAAAAATGTTTCGTATGCTGTCACTTTCTTATAATTATACTTCCTCCAAGGGCGAAAAAGGGACAGCATATTATGATATAAAAAGGTGTACAATCTGGCAACAAGTGATTATAGTAAATGCAAAGTACAGAAGGGACATGGCGCGTTATGATACGTTTACGTAAAATTGTTTTGAAAATGTTAAATTGAAATATTGCGTGTTGGATTTAAACATTACTTGAAATTGAATGCATATTGTTTAAAAATAAAGCTGAAATAAATTTTATTCTTGTTGCATAGTTTTTTTATTCACGTATTTTTATTTGGACCGATTGTCACGTGCCGAAGAATAGTTTTTTTTTTGTTGGTCGATAATTACGATTACAATTAAAGTTTTTGTATTGTGCAATTAAAATGCCTTGTATGTTTGACCGATATTCAAGAAACCTGTTAATCATTAATGTGTATATTGGAATTTGAGAGTGCCTAGTAATTAGTGAATGTATTTGATTAAATGCTTACTAAAAGGTGAACTATTAAACCCCAGTTAATCATTAGTACTTACTTATAAAATAACGATCATTCATTATGTTCTAGACTACATTAATAATAATTATTGTAGTGTAGAACATATTGAGTGATCTGTATTTCGCCAAGTTTTATGTTTGCGAGGTCAAAGTCCTTTGTCAGCTGAGCGGCAAAACTACTCGTGCATGTACAGAGTGATCGAAAATTGCGAAATACAAAATCGTGATTTTTGTCAAAACTACCAGGTGGATTTTGATGTAACTTGGTACAATGTTTCCTGGGGTGGTCACGAACATGTGGACAAAATTAAGTAACAGATGTCAATATCACGCGGTATATATTACATATACATGTACATAGGCAATATTTTTGTGTAGACTAATTATAATTATGTAGACTGTTATAATTGGGCATGAAAATCTATTGACAATCAATACTTTAATGTGGACGGCACTGTCTATTCAACCGGTTTCAATAAGCTGCGTGCACTTTACAGTGCAGGTGTATTAAAATAATAGAACATCAAAATAAGTTTATTTTTCAAGGGAACGGGAAATAAACAATTTAGTGCGTCGAGCGAACTTCAACACTGACTTGTACGTGAAGGAGTTCGGGCTGACGATATCCAACAACATGATGGAGGTGCGCGGGCGCGTGCTGCCGCCGCCCAAGCTGCAGTACGGCGGCCGGGTGTCCTCGCTCGGCGGACAAGTACATCACTTATATGTTAACTTGCACTCAATTCATATGTCAAATATTTACATTTTATAATATTTTTATTTTTGTATGTAATTGTACATGCACCGCAGTAAGTTAACACGTTGAGTGCGGTGATAACAATGAACTATCGATCAGTGCGGCGTGAGTGTAAAAACACGCCAGGTGTGTAATAGCCGCACACGCGTTGCGCATAACGTAACGTATCTGTGCGCTGTGGTCAACGTGTTAATGACAGCGGCTGAACATATTTTTATTTATTTTTTATTATGTTTTGCTTTTTGGGTTTTGTAACAAATGACGTTGTTTTGTTCCGTAGCAAGCGTTGCCGAACCAGGGCGTGTGGGATATGCGCGGCAAACAGTTCTTCATGGGCGTCGAGATCAGAGTGTGGGCCATCGCGTGTTTCGCGCCGCAGCGTACTGTTCGAGAAGACGCGCTTAAGTAAGTTACGTTGTTCTATACTGATATTGTTAACACATTCTGTTTGAAAGTTGGTTTTTAGGGGATCACCGGAAGTATCTGTTAAAAAATCTTTCACCATTCATAAGGTAAATATTTCAGATGAACATACAAGGTATATCCAGACTGCGACCGAAAACGAAACCAGGTGGTAATATTAGTGACTTCAGACACAAAGCAACTAAAAATTTCCCAAAGAAATCGTCCTTTTTTTATTTTTTTACGTATCATCGTATTTGACTGATAAATACATAGTTTTCCTAAAATAATGATGTACACCTGTTTATTTTTAAAGACGCAATGGTACGTAAGGGTTTAAATTATTTCGCAAAAACTAGGTATTTAGTATCCAAACACATTATTTTTTTTAATAAAAATCTGTTCCATCTTTTTCGAAATTTTTAGTTGCATTGTGTCTGAAGTCACTAATACTACCACCTGATTTTGCTTTCGGTCGCAGTCTGGATACAACCGGTATGCTATATTTTACAATTTAACTACCCTTTAACTAACCTTAATTTAAAAATTTTAAATTACGGGTAGTTAAATTTTAACAGTCACTGAGCGGATGACTAATAAAGCTGTCGCTGCACGTTGATTTATAACTGACAACAGCGTGGCTCTACCACATATAAAGATATATGTTTAAAAATTGATTTGTATCGATGATAACCGTGTTATGCGAAGCTGGTCTAAAGCCCTAGTAACAAAGGAAAAGTACCAAGTTTGTATGTAATACTTTTCGTTTCAGAAACTTCACCCAGCAGCTGCAGAAGATCTCGAATGATGCGGGCATGCCGATCATAGGGCAGCCGTGCTTCTGCAAGTACGCCACCGGCCCCGACCAGGTGGAGCCCATGTTCAAGTACCTCAAGTCCACGTTCGTGCAGCTGCAGCTAGTGGTCGTCGTGCTGCCCGGGAAAACGCCCGTCTACGGTCATTATTCACTTTAAATATTACTAATAGTTTAAATATATCACTTTCTGTATAGCGCTCAAGATCTTTTTTGTTTGGAAATGATGTTATTACTGACCAGTCACAGTTGCGAAGCGGACAAAAAGAAGGATGCCAGATTTCCATAGAGACTTAGGCTTGATGCAAAATATTCACGGACAAACCTGAAAAGTATTTCGATTTGCAAAACATAGTATCAGAAACGGTTGTGTGATACTATTTTTCACTGGGAACTGCTTTAAAAAAAGTTATTTTCAAAATTGTGTTTACTTTTGAGGTTATGTAATTTTGTTTACCTTACTCTAAGATGTTTATAACCTTACTCATATTAAGGTACTATTGAGCACGGGTCTCCACTCGATTGAGACGTGTTATGTATACAACCACGATCAAACCAAATCGTTCAATCAAACCAAATACAACTTATCCTGTATAGAAGTGCAAAACATGGCGGGTAAATAGGTACATAAAGATAATAAAAATAGAAAAAATGTAGGTATCAGATTTTTCAGACATTAGCAGTTACTCAATATTTTCCATATTGAATAAGTTTTACTTAACATTTTTATATTTATGGAATGAATATACAGACTATGCTATATTTATGACCACCATATTATAGCATAGTTACCTACAAACAAATCCTGGTAAAAAAATAAAAACAATGGTGCCATAAATATTTTATTCAGTATCATTTTGATCATAATCAACTAATAAATGTCAAGAAACTGTGCAGGGGGCTCCATATTACTTTGATGACGTAGATACATGCTGTACATTTAAAATGGAAGTTTTTCCTAACATGGATGATGTAGAAGGCACTGGCTCAGATGAATTGCGCTGAATTGTACGAAAACTCCTCTGCCAACATGGATGGCAAATCTAGTCTGATGCTTGTACCTAAAACAAAATAATTTTGAATTATCTACTGAGCAACATTTTTGCTAATAATAATTTATGAGATGAATTATTTAATAGTTTTATACAAATATTTCAGTAAAAGGGGACCTGTCTGCAAATATAACTGTTTTACATAACTAGCAAAATATTTACCAGAAATAAATAGGGTATTTTACTGACATCATCATGTTATTTAAATGTTATAAATGGGTAGCAGCTAGCATAATGTAATTATCATATTAAAGCTGTGAACTGTAGGTCCATTCCCAAGCAGTGTAAGAAAAACGTGATAGTTTCAATATGCAAAAAAAACACATGTATTGCCTGGGATTTTTGTAAATCATAGTAATTAAACTCACACCTTTTTCCCAGAAGGGGTAGGCAAAGGTGCAACCAAGACACCCACCCTTCGCCATATATGTTCCTGTCCCACTATGTGATAGGTGGTAAGCCAGTGGCCATATTGGGCACAAATACCAGACAATGGGCTGATAATAAATAGAAAAATTCAATATCACTTTGCCCCACTCAGGATTCGAACCCGATACCACAGCTTGGCAATCATACTGTACTGCGCCACTGAGGCAGTCAATTGTAAATATTTATATATTGTTATAGTGATTTATTAAAAATATTCTTCCTTGTCATATTGAATGAATCATATTGAGGGAGTTAAAATGAGCAGATGCAGTATTGGTGTTATTATTTGTCTTGTAAGTGTAAGAATATGTATATGTACTATTTACCTGCCGTGGTGCAATCAAATCTTCAATGATATGTTTGATAGAACTTTCTCGTTCAGAACTGTTGCTCAGTAAATGAGACCGTATATGATGTAAAGAATGTCCACAACCAACATAAAGATTTTGGTGACCCACTGTTTGTGTTGGTACTCCATCTCGCAAATTATTCCGAGCTTGTTCAATTAAAACCCAGCAGGTATGACAAACTACACTACCACTTTGAATCTGCAACAAATGTGATAAGTTATTAGCATATTCCATAATATTATAGGATACAGTGAGTGAAGGCGATTGTTTTAAGTTATGGTCTTGGGTCTTTAATTAAATTGTTTAAGTTATTATAAAATAAGGAAATAGATTCAAACAAACTTAAAGCTTACCTCCGAAAGAGAATTCCATTGTTGTATTAATGAACGGGCCTCCTCATTATCAACAGAATATCTCCGCATCCAAATCAAATGCCCACTCGACGTCCTTTATCTTAATGGTTAATAAGGTTGTAAAACAGCGTAGAAGTTGCAAATGCTTAACGTAAAACTTTTGAATTCACTGTTTTCTGTTACCGCGCACCAAAGCCGACGTATGACAAGTGTTTGTGACAAATGTTGCCATTTGGCGAAATATCGAAAACTCTAATAATCGATTATAATCGATAGTAGCACAATGTTTAAGCGTATAAAAAATATATATGCCTGCATAAAGTACTATTAATTATAATTTTTAATTATGAAATAGTAGTTTACTGGATATAATCGGATATAATAAATTCTTAACTAGTTTTATTACATACATAGCCATTTTTGCAACCAAATCGATATCGAGTATCGATTCATTCGTAGTTTATTTGAATTTATATTATTACCACACTGGTTTCAAATGATAGTCGGAAGTCGGTTAACGTTAATTCATCATTATTATATTATTTGTTTATTGTATACTTCCCACAATACAATTAGTACATTAAAATAAATGGAACAATTTAATATAATCGTTCACGTATTTATATGGCTTGTCCGCGGTATTTAAAATAAAAAAGTATTTTAAGCCTGAATCTGGCATTGTCCTTTGAATATTTTATATGTTTATAACAATCCATGCACACAGCCACAGGTATTTCTTTTGGTTCTGGGTGTTTGTGGGAACAAAAAGTCTCTCGTAGCTTTTTATACCTACGACACTACTTATCATACAACTTAACATTCTAGTGTGGGTTCAGCACTATACATATATGTGACTATTGGATGTATATATTTATTCAATTTTACTAGGTTGCTTAAAAATAAATCTTAACCAACTATAAAAGCTTTAGAGCTACACCCTTGATCGTTGCGATAATATGAGTAATATTCTAACAGCGGAAGTGAAGCGGGTGGGCGACACAGTGCTCGGCATGGCGACTCAGTGCGTGCAGGCCAAGAACGTGAACAAAACGTCCCCGCAGACGCTCAGCAACCTGTGCCTCAAGATCAACGTCAAGCTGGGCGGCATCAACTCTATCCTCGTGCCCTCGCTCCGTCCTAAGGTTAACGTTCAACTATAATTTATACCAGTGTTTCGAAGGCAACAATTGCCTAGTTTGTCTTCATGGATTGTAAACTTTAATCCTTGAGTTCAATTTAAAGGTTGAAGTCGGATCCAAAGGTCGTCCGTTGTACGCGGCCACCCTAAGCGGTCATTCGACAGCTGGTCACACCACGGTACCTACTCTGAGATGGTCGACAGAGCGCGTGGGCTCTGCCGTGGGCGTCCATAACACCTCAAACGGGCGCACGAACCAAGTATTGGGGACATCCGTACCCCGGATCAGATGGACTAGAAATAGGACATGCGGAACAAGTCCAGGGCAATATTTCAGCCCGCTATACCCGGTGCTGCCCATGATTGCGTATCAGATTTCGGAGCTTATCAGCTTTCTTCTTCATCGGAGAAAACAAGATAGGTGTCAGTAGTTGCTTAGTATGTTGTGAAACTTAATGTAAATCAGCATAAAACAATTGAACAAGCAACGGGGTAAACCCTATCAGTTTAGGGAAATGATGTGTGTGGTTTAGGTGTTCAACGAGCCGGTGATCTTCCTGGGCGTGGACGTGACGCACCCGCCGGCGGGCGACAACAAGAAGCCGTCCATCGCGGCCGTGGTGGGCTCCATGGACGCGCACCCCTCGCGCTACGCCGCCACCGTGCGCGTGCAGCAGCACAGGTACTGTCGCACCACTGCACATGCTCATACTCTATGCTCTCTACTCTATACTCTATTGTCTACGCGCACACTAACACGTGATCTTCATGTCAGGCAACCCAAAACTCAAATGAGTTTTATACAGTAGTTTCGATTTTGAACATATGTAAATTTTAAGAAGCATAAATTTTATCACAGAATTATTCTATTTAACAAGGAGAATATGAGATTAAAATAAAGAAATCGATATTTTGTCACTAAGCAATTTGGGACTAAAATAGTTCAAATAATGGTAAATAATCACTGCCATCCGTGAACAACCGAAATACTTGGGATTTCATCATCCATACCTTATGTCCAAGAACAAATACATTCCACTATACAACTGAAATTCTCTTATCTAGTCAAATTATGCCATATGATTTTCTATGTTTATTGCCACAGTTTTTTACATCCATAATCTCTGTCTGTGTATAACACAGCAAAAGAACATACATAAACTTTTCCGTGAAATCCAAAGTACAGCAAGCATTTGTAAAAACCAAAACTTTTTGATGAAAGAAAAATCTTATTAAATTTTTAGATCAAAAATATTATAATAAACAGTAGAACAAAATTCCGTAATAAACTCTACTTTATTATGAACATTTATTTATCGCTTTACTTCTCTTGCTCTCAGCTCCGTCTTTCCCTTAGATTTAATGTATATTATATGCATATTATGAAAGTACCAAAATGAATATATTTCTATCACAAATCTAGTTCTTCCTTACCCAGACAAGAAATAGTCCATGAGATGAGCAGCATGGTCCAGGAGCTCCTTATAATGTTTTACAAGAGCACAGGAGGGTTCAAGCCTCACCGTATTATAATGTACCGGGATGGAATCTCCGAGGGACAGTTCATACATGTTCTGCAGCATGAGCTCACCGCTGTCAGAGAAGCTTGTATCAAGGTATGCCATAAAACTGCACCGTTGCCACTATCAATACAACGTTCCGGTATTTCATAATAATCTGCCTTTCTGATAGAAATATTCTATGGAGATATGGGTGAATTTGATATGTTCACTTTTAGATTGATGTTTCGTTTCTGTTTTATTAAGAATCTACATCCAAATATTAATTTTAGATGAAATGTTAACAGTCAGTGTCTAAATTTCGACAAAGCGTTTATTTATGAATACTAAAATAGCTATCGATCGATGATATAAGCTATAGTATGTAACTAATTTAGCTTATGTTTAAATTACAGTTGGAGGCGGAGTACAAGCCCGGCATAACGTTCATCGTGGTGCAGAAGCGTCACCACACGCGTTTGTTCTGCGCCGACAAGAAGGAGCAGTCGGGCAAGTCCGGCAACATCCCCGCCGGCACCACCGTCGATCTCGGAATCACACACCCCACGGAGTTCGACTTCTATCTCTGCAGTCATCAGGGAATACAGGTATCAAATATATTACATATTTTTATTTAAATTAAATAATACACTTTGATGTAAATTCTCCTAAATGCGCCAGTATATTTTGTTATGATTATCGGAATATTACGACTTTCGGATATAGGCGAATGCACGTTATTTTAATGACTGCCTATTAAATGTGCAGTAGATTTACTCTTTAATGCTGTTCTTTAAAATTTGTTGAAATGTTACACTGCATCGGGATCAATATAGATTGTGGGTACACGGTGGTGCGTGTACAGTGTACAGTGCGTAATGTGTGCGCGTGTGTGTGTCAGGGCACGTCTCGTCCGTCGCACTACCACGTGCTGTGGGACGACAACCACTTCGGCTCGGACGAGCTGCAGTGCCTCACGTACCAGCTGTGCCACACGTACGTGCGCTGCACGCGCTCCGTGTCCATCCCCGCGCCCGCCTACTACGCGCACCTCGTGGCCTTCCGCGCGCGCTACCACCTCGTGGAGAAGGAGCACGACTCGGGCGAGGGCAGCCACCAGTCCGCCTGCAGCGAGGACCGCACGCCCGGCGCCATGGCGCGCGCCATCACCGTGCACGCCGTCACCAAGAAAGTCATGTACTTCGCCTAAACCGCACCCCCCGCACCCCCCGCACCTCCCGCGCCACGTGTTCATCGCTCTGGCCGCCGGACGATTCGCCTAGGTACTTATCCGTCTCGATGACCCGCTTTGGGAGGTTACTCTGTAATCACAAACGAAGTTCGAATGTTCGACGTTCGACATCCGAGGTAAGTTTATTATTCACTCTGAACTTAGTCTATGGTTACGTTATTCTATGGTAACATTTTGTGCAGAACATTCGAACTTCGTTTCGGATCATAAAGTAACCCCCCCGTTCCATAGTGAACGCCGGCTCTGGCGCTACTAGTAGGAGAAATCGAAGTACGCGCAGTCCACAGATACAGTTACGCCGCGCTTTCTATATGTCTGATGTCTGAAGAACATAGTGTAGTGTAATATACGTATTTATAATGGACCTTTAATCGAATGAAACAGACACCTCTTTAATAAATCAAATTGTAGATTTAATATGACCAAATACGAAATGAGTACGCTATGGATATTGATTGACTCTAAGTTATGATCGGTATAATATTGTTAAATGTATAAATAAGGCTTAGAATTCGTTAGAATAAAAAACATCGAAAGAGGTGTAGGTGTTCGTTATCGTAACTTTAGGTGTTTAAATGCATTATAAGTAATCTAATCCTCTTTTGAAGATCTCCGATGATTCCTTTCAAGGACTTTATAAAACATAGTGTTTAATGAACTATCAGTTGTTTATTAAACACTATATTTTTAGTTTTAATAATTTCACGTCGCGGTATCAAATTGTTGACTTACATCATTCCTACGTACGTGTCGAATTGACGACAAAAAGTGGACGCGATAATGAAAAGTATTATTTTAATCAGCAGATTTAAAAGTTCACTCATTTTAAGAATTTTTCATCTGCTCCTGCAGATTCCGCCTTTGTAACTTATTCAAATGGTACAATAATGTATCAACTTTGAATAGCAAAATTAGGTATACTAAATTATAAACCTTTGCTTATCTCTTCTCCTCTTTCTTAGTACATAGTACAGACTATTACTTTTTGTCGGCGCAAAATGAATTTTGTGCATGTCATGTGCATCTTTTTTCAACTTTGTTTTGAGCCCTTCAGAAGAGGATTGCTTTGTATAGCAACTACGGTCGGTCTTAGATAATAAAATATACCCTTAAATGATTCAACAAATGATGATGAAACGTTATACCTCGCGAATTGTCTATAATGTTGATTATTTTTGAACTTCACAGTAATTGTTACATGTAATCGTTTTCTGTGCGAATCAACAATGGCTTTAATGGACTTTAGGTATATAATATTAAAAAAAGTATTTTTTTACTGTTTGTGGACGATGTGGCCTACGCGTACGTCTGTCGTGGAGAGTTGCCAGAAACGGGTTCTATATTAAACAGATACGGAGCACAAAAATATTTCCACGACTGATAAAATGCTTGAGTGAATCGCCCGCAATTTTGTTGCGGCGAGTTACATGGATTTGTCGCGGTTAATCATCATATTATTTTAATGTCGACCACACAATGAAATTGTTATTGAACACGTACTAATAAGTTGGAATTTTTTGAGATACGAACATTGTCAGGTGGTTATGTATTTGTTGACTTTGTTCATTGACTAAACAAATGCCTCCATTAACCGCGATAAATTATAAACTCACCTCGTATATTATTTTTAATGTATTCGTACTATGATTTGTTTTGGAACCAAAATTATATTTTGTTCTAGAGTGTGTTAGAGACATGATAACTTCATTTGTAACAACAAACAGTTATCGCATGATCAGTTTGTACACCAAATGAATATTATATTATATTCAGAGATACAATCACTGTTTGTAACAATTAGTTAGCATAAAATAATAATAGTTGATTTTGATAGGACACGTAATTTAACAAATTAAGAGAACATCGTTTGACATGAAGCGATTTTGTAGTAGTTTGTTAACTTCATGTTTCTCCCGCCAAACAGCAGTGTATGTGCACTGTTGTGTTCCGGTTTGAAGGAAATTGTAGCCAGAGGAATTACTGGACATAATGAGACTCAACATCTTATGTCTCAGGATGGCGAGCGCAATGGAATGCTAAGCATTGCTTTGTAATTCATGGTGTTGTTTGGTTTTCTACTGTCCATGAGCGGTCATATTGCTTACCATCAGGCGAATGGCATGCTCGTCTCGCTATTCATCGCAATAAAAAACAAACATGTTTCTGCCACACTGTATAAAATAAAGTTAATATAATAGTCACATTACTGTCAGTGGAAAGAACATTAATGTTAATGTAGGTATATTCTAAACACGCTTCTAAAAGTCATTAGATTTAAAACCAGAAGAGCTAAAAAAATCGCCAATACAAAGCAAATTATCTCAAGTTTATATATCGGATAGTATGTTAGGAAGTTTTCTATTATTCAATTCAATGTAAATATTTTATGGTTGTTTGGCAAATGGTTACGGTGACTTATGAAACATATTGAGCTTTACGTCATAATCGTTGTACCAACATTAATTTTAAGTTGTCTTATTATAGGATGTTAATATTGTTCATAATCATATCTTAAGTAACACCAAGTTGTCTGTGAATACAAATAAATAACATTGTATGTCCATTATGATGTCCCTTAACAAGAACTATTATTGTATGTATACATTTAAATATTTTTACACGTTAAACGTAACATACGCTGTGAAAAATGAGTAGGACACGATGTTAATTTAAATACTTTGCCAAAAAATTCACTTAACCTTCATACATATTAAATTTGGAGTTTTGAGGTGGTGATGTAAAAAAACTGTCGTAGTTTGAAACAAAAATTGATAATCCTGAATTCTCTTACAAACTGTGCAGGGGGGGGGGGGGGAGCGTAAGTTAAAAGCGATAATGTCGGTGTCACTAGCCTTCCAGTTTGGCACGTTTAGGATTATAGCAGCCGAGCTTTTAACGAATATGACAGGATTATATACGGGAAAAAATATATGCTTCCAAATATCTTTGGAAAAAAAACTTATTTATTGCCTTTAAAATATGTCTTCCATCCCTCACTCTTACAAAAGCTATTTGCAACCAAGATACTTAAAAATACACAACAGATACGAGGTTATTTTAGGTACTGTCTTCGTGTCCTGTTCTTTTTTACACTGTATAAAATAGTTTTGCACATAATATAGAAATTTCCGCACCATTTCTAGCTGAATTCCGCCAACGAGGCTTTGAATTAGTTAAATTGAAAGACATTTATGGGACCGTATCTTTTTATTATGAGATCCTCTATAGATGTAGCGAGACGTCCAGTTAGGTGCCTGTCCACTATGCCCGCTAACAATCATCTCCGCGTATTTAGACACTTTCTAATTTAAAAAAAATTATTTTGGAGTTTGCTTTTGGGAATCAACGATTTTATAGTACCTGAAACTTATTTTTTTCGTGTGTTGCTCACTATCTCTACTGTCGATTGGCCCTCGTGCGAACTGGGCTATTATTCTTTAGTATCATCACTAAGAATACATGTTCAAGAATCTTCTATTCTATCTGTTAATAATACGTTCTACGTTTAAATCTACGCCATGGAGATACTGATTCGCGCTCGTAGTGGGCATGCACCTTTATGTGTCTCAAATCGTACTGTTTGCGCCTCTCGATATCAAAATACTTAGCGTTAATCTTTGATATGCTCATAAATATTTTAAATAGTATTATGATCTCGAACACAGATACACATATTACATTTTAGCGTAGTTTTTTAGGATTCAATATGTAATAATAAGATGGGATGTTATTGTATTTCATTGTAGAGCCAACTATAAGCGCGTAAGTAACTGTATGGGCTTTAATATTTCTGAGCTGGAGTGATGAACATTTGTCAAAACCGAAGAAGGAAATAAATGTGATCGATATGGCTTTCTAAAACATAAGAAAATATTTTATAATTAAGCATAATAAGTCCCGTGTTATAGAAAAAATGGTTTTAACTGGTTCACGATGTAATAATGATACGAAACTATAAATATTTTATTATATTGACATACACAAGCACAACAATCAAGGGTAAATCAGATATCATTTACACGTCGATTTCGAGATACTCCGCCTATATTATAATTACACAATCATGATTTTGCTTTAAAAAATATAGAAGTAGTTGTATAAGATGTGTTGCCGTTAATACCATTACTTTTACGTCACTGTTAGCATTCATAGATGTAATCGTGTTTGCTTCGATGTCAACAGTGAAATAATTCCTTCAATTGATATCATCTATGGAAACTAGGCGCCATAAGTTTTGTAATTCTTTTACAGATATGCTTTCGTTGATAGTTCCCTCGTGTTATGTATAATGTAAGCAATACATATATTATAGCTAACATAACATTTGGACGGATTAGTAGGTAATAACATTAGTATTGGGGTCGCCAATTCTTGACATCAATATAAAATAACTATTTCAGTCAGAAAGCATTTGATGTGTTAAGATATAGTACTTGGAGTTGGGCACGTTCGTTTCATTATTTGTTGATACCTTATAGTTAATTAAGGCCAATGCGCTTTATGAATGTGGCAATTCTGGCGGCAGCCATTTACCTCTATGGTTAGTGTTGTCACGAGCAGCTAGCCCAATAATGGCATAGCTAAATTAGCAAAATATTTGTTGAAAGCACGGTTTGATCAGTGTATTGCCGGGTGGCGTTTCAATACTACGCGACTATGTGTTGTGTTTATAAACTTATCCACCGTGGAGATAACTGCAAACTGCCTCTCTCGAAGTATAATATTAAAATAGTTTAGATCAATGGTCACTTATTCAGGGATATCAGCTACATGTGCTAGCATCGTAGTGGCGGCTTTTTAAATTTATTTTCCGTAATTTATTACATATTCGGCAGTTTCTTTAATATACCAGTCGGTATTACAACTTTCTTCATTCAGATATAACATTGACTAATATTATTCCGATGTAACAACCGAATCTTTATTTCATATTAGGTTATCTTTTGTCGGTATAATTTGTGTGTTGTATTGTATTGACAATTGGCATCCCTCTGTAAAAGCACCGACACCGTTACCTCGCTGAACGGTAACGTAGAGTTAAGTTAATGCATGCAATATGATCGAATATACTAACCAAAGAAGTTTTCATTATAGAAAACTTTCAAAATAAGTACGTTATTTACACACTTTCAAAAGGATTCTTATTTATATTTTAACCAATGTGGATCGGTGGAGTGAATAGCAATATCTATACTCACTACCTCTATATTATGTGGAACAGATATTGGGACATTGTACGTATGAACACGCTACTTATAATAATAGTAATGCAACTCTTGTCTATTCAGAGATTAAGAGTTGCAGCAACGATCGGTTACTGTATTTGATTCTAAATGATATATTATGTAATAGATATATTTTGTAGTACGTTATCTTAATATTGTAACGGATCTAAAGAAAAAAGGATGAACTTGTTATATAGCTAGCTGCATTTTAAATATGATTTATCAGTAAATTTGTATAAAGTTTTATATTTAGAAATAGTATATACCCGAACTCACATTTTAGTGATGTAGCCGAACGCAATGCTAACGATTTCCATTACCTGTGTAATATAGTCAATTGAACGTATGTGGTGTGCACGCACTGCGCACATGCTTGCTTGTGTCGTGTGTTGAAGCTATCATGAGACAGAGAGAGAGAGAGAGAGAGCGCGTTTCCTTATAATTTGATCGTTTGATTTGCACAAACGTTTCGATGGGAATTGCCAGCTCCGCGTTCAGTGCGAGGGAAGCTACAGCGTGTGCACACCGAGGCACAGCGAGCGAAACCAAACTATATTGCATTCAATATACAAAAGGCGATTTCTGAATGATAATGATAGTCGGAATTCATCTGAAGTTAACGTAGTTTTAAACGTTTGCCAAATCGGTGAAATAATTTATCTTGTGCCTTATGACTGGGTTTTATGAACGCGTAATATTAATTGCTACAGATTTGTTGTATCGCTGTGCCTGTTACGTATTATAAGCGAGTTCATATTTTAAGTTATTATGTTTGCAATATCAATAGATTTAAGGTAAGGCGCGTCCACGTAACATGAAGAAATATGTTTAAATTTTTTCTAGACAACCTAAAAATGACCTATGTCAGCAATAACATTTGATAAACACTATTAAATAGGATGAAAATATCAACTGCTGCCCTCATTCTTTAGACGTTTTTCGCCACATAAAAAAAAGATAAAAGCAGAAAAATATCAGTGTCCCAATTAGGTAAAAAAATAAAATAATCTTTTGGTTGATACAGATTGCGGGCAGTGTTTTTTTCGATCTGATAGTAATCAGTTTGGATAGACTTTGCAACTTAATCGATAAAGCTTAAAAGTGAAGGTAGGATTTTAAACAACTACATAGGATCAGTTTTCATATTAAATTGTGATATTTTTATAATCCTAGCGTATGCCTAAATCATTTAATAAATAAAGGTTCTTCAGAGGCAGTAAGAATTATCCCTTTAGTTAATTTGATTGAGTTGAGTGGTTCTCAACATTTAAGTGGTTGTCTATAAAATACCATTACTTGGCCAGCCTAGTTATCAAATTATTATTTGAAAACAACCCAAAAATATGGTTCATATCTTTTTGATAGTTTTAATCGCCTAACAATATCCTAAAACAATCTAAGAAAGTAAAAGTCTTATCTATTAAATACAACACAGTAAAGAGAGTTCATGTGTAAGTTACCAATATTTACTCAAAATAATTTCAAGTAAATATTGGTAACTTTTCATGTGAGAATGACCAGCTCCAGGATAATATTCCATGGATTTAGCGTTATGAGATTTGTTGGACGCGTGACGCCGCAGTTCAAAGTCAAGCTCAAATTATAATCATTGATTGATTCGTAACTTTAAATGAAGGGAGCGCATCTAATTTGTTTACCACTGAACATAAATATGTCGTTCTACCTAAATGCTTTGGAATTGAAAATAAATAATGTATTTATGTTATACTCTGTAGTGCATTAAAAAAGATTATTATATTGAATTATACAAATCTTAATAAATTATGGCTTCCATTTAATGAGCTCAAGTACAAAATTACTAAATGTTGAATTTACTCAATTCATATAATATAACTTAGGGAAATAAGCATTTGTGGTTTATGTTAATCGTATTTACTTTTGAAATGTGTTAAAGGTGTCCGAGTGTTGTCAGGTCCGCATATTACGTTGAAACATTCAGTAATTATTAGATAGGTATTTCTTCATGTTACGAGATTTGTAAAATAAAATTAAGAATTTTACGAGCAATATGTCAATCCACTGAATATTATGAATTTACAATGGATTCATTAAAACATTTTCAATTTTTATTCATAATACTCGCAGTGTAAAGACTTGCTAATTGTGAATCATTAATGTTAATAAAAATACCTTAAGATTTGAACACACACCATCTCGAAGCCCAAAAGAAAGTTCAAATAATAATTGTCTTATCTGGGTAGCATCAAGAAGGCACATTGTAGTTTTAGTAGTTGAAATTAAATATATACAATATACATACATAGTACCTTCATAGTATTACCGGCATGTTGCATATAAAATTTAGTAAATGTTTAGTGAGAAAGCGCTAAAATAATCTGGAGGGAAAATCCGATTTGATAATTTTTTATGATGGCACAAAAATGGTTAACAATATTTTGTGTAATTTTTACTACGTATGTTTATGTTATGTTTATAAAGAAATAATATTTTTGCAAAAAGTCGATTGCCTTTATTGCTTTCAGAAATAAAATGCCTTGGGCCAACTGCAGTGTTAGAAGTAAATTATCGGTAAACGTTGAAGCTGTGATCCTACGTTGAATTTCTTCTTTGTCTATGCCGGGTAATGTCAACGTCTAGGATCGCGGATATAGAATATAACGTGATGATAAGAAGCGCAATAAAATCAATTTTGAATTCATTATTTATACCGGTTAGTGTAAGGTTGTACCGCCTTTTCATGTTATAAATAATTATTAAGTCTAATATTTTCGTTTTCTAATATATAATTAGTAGAGGAAGACGAACAAAGCGCATAAAATTTCATTGTACCGTCTATTTTACAGGCCATTGAATATGTTTAACAAACTGTGGAATACTTATTTGCTTTGTTCAGTCTTCCGTTGACACCATTTCTTTTTTTATATTTTTCGTTATTGTCTTTAGTTCGGAATAAATAATAATTTTAAAGTAGTCTATGCTATGCTTTTGTGTATGTAAAACCTTGTGTGTTCTTATAAATATTGCATATGGATTGCTTTAATTGTGTCGACACCAATTAACCACCATTTCTTCGTGCAGGGTAATTCATCTATGAAAATTAATGGTATAAATAAACTTAATACCCGTTATTATTGTATAAATGAAGCTCAATCCCCCTATTGATATATTATTATGTCATTAAAAATTCTGTCCCATATCAGGCTGCTTCTTTTCCTATCCTCGATTCGGATGTATCCCTAATTTAAAAAGGATATGTTTGCTGCGTAAGTGAAAGTATTGAATGTTTATTCGCCCTAGCGTCGTGTATTTATGTTAAAATAATACAGATGTCATAAAATTATCAACAAAAACACATTTATTAATACATATACTTTATTTACCATATTGTAAATAGTGGAAATATTTTATAAGTAAGGAAAGCTAAGCATCTTATAAAAATATTTTTTGTAGTTTCAATGGACCTAACAGGCATCGGCAAGTTATCGTGTCTTACATTGTAACATAGATGCAACATATAGTGACATACAGGTGTTTCCAACATTTATTATATAAATTGTGTTATTTCTTACACTGAATACTGTTTAGTCAATTCGCACACGCATATTAGTGCCTTTATATCGCAACCACACAATTATTAAATTTCGTGACATAACATTGAATAAATGTGGAATGCTTCTTACGAGAAACTTTAATTCGAATATACCAAGCGTTTGTTTAGCAGTCTCAGTGTTCAACATCTTGTATTTCTGCCCACGCCGCTATAAATTCATTTTATATAGACAACTAAAGCTAAAACAAATATTAATTTATAACGCATGTTTCTTCGTTTCACAAAAAAATGTTACATAATTTCTTAAATGCCTTCCAAAAATATCTTTACCAGAAAGCTAACACCATACAAACAGCCGTAAAAAAATTGCACTAACCACAATTATGTATTCTTTTTGTCTTTTTAGATACGCTTAATAAACTATTTCGTAAAGAAAACAAAATGTAGAAAGCAAACCAATATTTACCTAATTTGTGAAGTTCCTACCTTGCTTATTCTTAGTCGCTCAATAAGATGGTACAAACGTAACATAATGAGTCGATCTAGTCAAAACTTATAAGTACAACTGGTCGACGAAGACCGTATTTCCGAAAAAACCAAAACGAAACACATCGCTCGCGTAAAATAATTCGATAAACTTCACCTCGATCGGGGACAATTTATTTAAAATTGTTGACAGGAAAAGTGAGTACATAGACGCGCTGGAGCGGCGGCGGCATTCCAGCGGCTATCCTCTCGGTAGTGTTGTAACCATGGAAGTAATGGAAATGGAATGCTAAGTATGCTTGACAACAATCTTAAGAATAGACTGTGGCTTTTAGAAATAAAGTTCATTTTGCATTGCCAATAACGTAAACTAAAATCGGTCCGAAAAGGACAGATTAATGTTTATTGTTTACATCACTCAAACATCGCCATCTGTATCACAAGATTATATAAGTTACACATTTTTAGAACTACAGGGCTATTTATAATTTTAGTAATAACTACAGCAGGAATATATATCGGTGACTTCAATATACATTGACATATATTTTTAAACCCACTATTTATAATTTGTATAACAGTCAGTATTCCAGTTATATTACTTCCATGGTATAGTATGAAGAGCTAATGGTGCGGCTGGGCGTGGTGGTGGTGGTGGTGGAGTCTAGGGCAGCGGCTTGTGCTCGGGGATGGAGGGCGAGGCGGCGCCGCTGGCCGCGCGGCTGGCGTCGCGCAGCGCCTCGTCGAAGCTCTGCGTGGAGTTGGACCGCGACGCCACTTTACCCTGCTGACACACCAACACCCGTCAACACTACATACGAAAAACCGGGTACTCACTAGCGGGCCGTAACTGTAACCATTGCCATGTATGTAACCCAAAAACGTAGTGTGTACGAGGTTCGCAAACCTGCTGCGAGCGGTACGCGTGCGGCTCACAGCGAGCCGACGACTTCAACGTACTCGTTCTGTAACACGCGTACACATTACACCCCGTTACTGCAATATGCAAGTTACAGTTACAGCTCAGCTCGTTAGTGAGTACCCGAATATACTTTTAAACTCAGATAAACCTATTTACACTTTTTAATCTACTTAGCAATACTTGAAAATATACTACAGGTCTTAAGACCTTTGGGTGATTAGAAATGCCAAAGAGCAAGTGAAAATTAGTTTTTTTTTAACCTGACGGCAATAATGTTTAAAATATTAACAATTTGACTGCGGAAATAAAAATACCATTTGTGGGAGTCGCATAATATTATTTAGGTAAATATTGTGATAACAACACGCGCTGTGCCCTATACAGGGTGAATTTTTCAAGTTGTCGTGGATGGCCAAATCCGAAACTATGAGGAATAGCGAAAAATACTGAAAGAGAATCTCGAGCCCAATTTTGATGAAAACTAAAACTGCATTCTTGGATATTTGATAAATCAATATTCCGAGCGAGGAATCGAACCCGATACTTTTGAAAAATATAAACACATATGCTGTTGAATAATGTTGCTAATAAGGTTTAAATTCTTTGGAAGTCATTACTTCGTAATGGCCGTATGTCATTTCATACGGCATACTAAAGGAAAGAGCTCATTTTTGAAAAAATCATTATTTTTTCTTCCATACTTGACGGGAGCAAAGCGGACGGTCGTCCAATAAAAAAATAATCATAAATTCATTATCAATTACACAATTTACGACTATTCTATACCTTAACATTTTCATACGCTGTGCCGACACGTTCTTCGATGGAGCGGAATGAATCAGAGTTTCTCATCTGGCCAATTTTATGAGAGACACCAGCCGTGATACCACCCAGTATCGAGGAGGTCTTCTCCGCTGTCGACTTTATCACAGATTCAGTTTTTTGGTATCTGTAAATTGTAGAAAAGAGAATTGTCATAAATTCAATTTTTTACGTTAAGAATTCAATATTTCCGTAATTTAAAATAATACAAAAGAAATAGTTAGTAATATGTTATCATGATGCCACATTAAAAGAACCCAAGAAAGAAACTCAGCAGTTGGTACAAACGAAAACCACAAAGCAGAAGGAGTACAATACCGACACATTTGTATAATAAATAAAAAGTTAATTTTGTGCATGTAAAGGTGATTTACTTTCACATTGTAAGTAAAAACTGTATAATGTAAGTGACATTAAGAGTTTCACTTTCAATTTTACAGCCATGAACAATATAAATTGCGCTTGAATATTTTTTGTTCATTTATTAACAAGGCTGTATGATGCCTACACATTTATAATTTAACTTGCTATTTTATTAAAACCGGTATGTAGGTCACAAAGTTATCTATTTATCTATAGATTATTGAAGTGGTTACGTTGGAAAAGAACACGTTATTGTGTAAGTTATTATAGAACAGATGACTTTGATGTTCACTTGTGGTTTTCGTTTATACAACATGTATAGATAGTATCATATTATGTTGCCCATTTAATATTAAATAGTTAGTTGTATCCAGAGACATACATAAACGAGAATTATATTTTAATTCTCGTTATAATAGATATAAATAGAAAAGTAACATACACGAAATCCTGTAATTTTTTGGCACAAATTAGTTACTGAAATGTCACAGCAATAAACCAAATATGGTCCTTTTCACGAAATTTAGTATCATTAAATTATAGTTTTACAACCGGACAAAACCAAAGACAAATTCCGAAAAAGCTAAGGACAAAAGAATAACATAGTCTGCCAGGTTAAAACTAACTACACTACTACTACGTTACAGATTAAAGTTGTACTAACGGGTTATTTTATAATAGTAAACAAAGCTTGTCTGCATGTGCATTGTGCATGTCCTCAACTGTACTTACATGGGTGCTTCAGTCACAGCCTGTGTAAGCGCAGCCACGCGAGTTTCTATTGACTGATAGCTGTTGTATAAGAAACCAAAAGTGAAATCAAAATCTATGAAACACGCCACCTTTATTGCTATATATAACGCAAACAAAACCTATACAGCAAGCCAAGCCACTCACCACTACCGGGTAAAATAATCTAACCAACCCTCAGGAAACATTCAATACTTGGCGAAAATGTAATGAATATTATCACTGAACATTTTGTAACCATACTCACACTTGGCTTTCTTTAACATTTTTCAAACCCTGATTCACATCTTCGGTAATTTCTTTCCAAACTGTGATGCCAAGTTTTCTTTTTAATTCGGAGCTTTGACGAATCTGAAATAATGTAAATAGAAGGTCAATGGTTGTTATCAAGAAGTTTCCGTTTTAGAACGCAGTTTGGTGCTATCATTGCAGGAGTGACGTGGCTGTTAATCCGGGATTGGCAACGATTGCGTTCCTTGGCAAAAAAACTAAATCATGTAGGTAACTCGAAAAGGGTGTTAATTTGCCAATCCAGGCTTTCGCCGCTTAGATTATGGCAGCCGGCAGCAATGCACATTTAAAATACATGGCTTGAATATTCTAATTATTTAAATATATTATATAAATATATTACTTATTCAACTTACACCGGGATAGCATGCGGGATTTATTTATATGAGGAAAAAAACCGAGCCAAGCAGGTCTATAATTATAGGCTGAAGCGGGTATAATTCATCAAGTCAGTGCATATTACTTTCCTTGTCTAGAGACACTCAGAAACTCGCGATATCAACAGCACGTTTATATCACCATATTGAGTCAGTGCTTTTTTATCGACCTCGAGGTCAAGGCTCCTCTCTGGTGATTGTCAGGTATACATATGTTGCCGACTTATACTTTGTCTTTTTAAGATATGGATAACCAACCTTAAGTAACTTTTTAAGAGATTTTTTACGTTATGCACACCTATATCAACGTGACACACCATAATAATTAGCGAAAATGTCTTGAATAAGTCTACTTTCAACGTTACAGATCCTATGTCTAGCGACACATTTCTATTTATGAATTATTTCTTTGTTCTAAACTCTCTTACTTTTGCAGTATTGAGATTAACATTAACATTTACAGCAGTATAAATGCACTGTTGTGTTTCGGTTTGAAGGATATTGTAGCCAGTGTAACAACTGGACATAATGAGACTTAACATCTTAATATGTCTCCGGATGGCAAGCGCAATGGAACGCCACGCAATGCTTTGGAGTTCATGGTGGTGTTCCGTTTTCCTACTGTCCATGAGGGGTTGTATCGCTTACCAACAGGCAAGTGCCATGCTCGTCTCGCCATTCATTGAAAAAAAAAGCCTTGACTTATAACGTGGGAAATACATGTACAAAGTAATAAGAAGAGTAAGGTTCACCTTGCTCTGCAAGACTGTCCGCAGGGTAGCTATCTCGTCCTCGACGCGGGCGAGCTCGCGGCTCCACTCGGCGCGCAGCTGCTCCGCCTGCTCGGGTGTGAGCCCCGCCAACTCGTCTGGCATGTGCACGTCGCCCGGGGAGCCCGTGCCAGACATCGCTTCTTCAGCTGCAATAAACAATCAAATCATTTCAAAAACTACTCTAAGTCATTTAAATACATTAAATAGGGTGCATCCCCTGCGGAAATAACCAAAGTAAAAACACAGAGCTATGCATACAATCGCAGCGGAATAAATAACATCCTGATATGCAATACCGGCTTACGGAAATAAGACGTCTACAATCAATATGCCTGCTTCCCGATCTTAGTAAATCTCAGAATGTATATGAAATACGAGTAGAATGTTTTACTTTAAGCATTGTGTTAACAACCCGCAGCATAGTTTTTGTGTATAATTATTGTATAATTTAAAAAATAAAACATTTATAAAGCTTTTGTAGAAATCGATATCTTAATCACTTTGTCCATTAACGTCACTAACGTATTTGTATGTATTCAAACACACATAATCCGCGTACTACCGATGACCGTGATTCGTAACAGGTTATTAGAAAAATGTTTTTCTTCTTCATGGCGTTGTGAAGAACTTTAGCGGCATTGGTAGTTCTTAGGGCTAATCTAGAATAATCTGTCGTACTTTTTTACCACTGAGCATTGCCAGATTTTTTTAACGTGTGAAAATCATTCAATACAGGGCATCTTAATTTTAAAAGGCACAGAGTAAAAAGGGTTTCACGAACTGTAAATATTTTTCGAAACTTCATAGTTCAAGAGTGCAGTTATATCCACTAAGCCGATGATCGGCAAACTCATTAGTCAATAGGGCCTAATATCAACGGTACAATGTGTGGCATTTTATAGAGACCTCGCTTTTATTGCTAAGGCACACTAATTTACCTTGCTACTGAGCATAAGTGATGTGTACAATTTAAAAACTAGAAAGTGAATCAAAGATCATCTTGTGACAAAACAAGATATACCATTATTTCAAACTTCGTAAGCAACATTCAAAATTTACTGGATAAAAATGCATTTCCTGGCCTGTAATTATGTCCCACTACTGAGGCACGAACCTTCCTTTTACCCGCTCGTTACACAATATGCTTAAAAAACTGCAGATCCTTTTAAGGACAAATCGGTATACGTTTGTATTTAAACATAATTTATAATAACTGATAAGCTTATCCCTATCCAATCCATATTCAAGTAGGTAGAGGTGCCACTAGCATAATCCCACTTACTGTACTGTATCACCCACTGCTGGGCCAGGACTCTCTACAACCGAGAATAGTCATGGTCCAGCACGCTGGCTCAGTGCCAGTTGGTGGACTTCATATACCATAAAAATCTTGTTAATATCTCTGTGATATGTAGGTTACATGTTTTCCTTCATCGCTAAAGCGCGTGGTAATTGACTATCACCACAAGACTCCGAGAAGTCAGGTGTATGCTGTGGAACTTGAACCCGCGACCACTGGCGCGACAGCAGTGTCCGGTTCGATACCAACAGGCCACCACACACGTCACGCCGAGTTCTTTACGTTTTAAGATGCGATGCGGGGCGTGCCTGTCGTCATGCGAGTCACAAAGACAAGTCCCAAGCACCTCATGTGAGATATTTTTAATACCGATACAGCAGTGATTAACATTCTTAAAAATTACGTTTAAATCCATTTTTTTAATATTATTGTTTGCCCTTAATAATTCATTAATATTTGCGCATTGGGTCATAATATCCCTATGTAACGTACCTATTTTCTACAAAGTACGGTAAAAGCCTTTATTCGCGGGGTATAAATTCCGTAAATATACCGCGAATACAGAAACCGTGAATATGGAACGGTATTTTGTATGTGATTATTGGGGATACGTAACTAGGTGACAAAATAATAAAATAAAATCTTTTTTAATTGAAGTTTTTGACAATTGTGATTAAATACTATTGTCACGGTGGCTTACGCAAGGGTTTAAAGAACTTGTTTTTTTTTTCGTATAAAAACTTTAGGCATAGGGTAATAACTAATAAGATTAATTTAATTAAATATTATTCTCATAATATTTTGTTTATATTCTCAAAAGTAAAAATCACCGAGCGCGGTAAAGGCGACTCATAATATCAAAGGAAAAGGCGAACCGTCTTATAGAGCGGCGATTGAATTTAACAACATTCATTACTTATATTTATTAATATTATCAGCCCTTTAATTCCCACTGCTGGGCAAACGCCTCCCTCCTTTCCTTCCATTTGCCGCGGTCATATCCTAATTGCCGCCAGTTCCGAAGATATGATTCGAGATTGAGCTTTTACATGACAATAAGATATACATAGATTACAATACTCCTGAGTATTGTAATTTATTATAATAATTAGGAATTAGCCTGTTATTGCTACTTCATAATAAAACTGAATTAAGAGCTTTTAGTAGTAAAACAAAGAATCCTCTATTATATGACTCCGTTTTAAATAAGAATATCTAATAAAACAAGATTTAAGATACAAAATATCTTGTCATGGGTATCAGAAACTACGCGTCACTTTACGGTATAAGAGTGAGTACTGTCCATGGTAGAATAAGTTCTATAAACTGTCATAAGTTTAGCTGGCATTATTGAGACGACATTATGAATTTAGGGAGTATTATTTTTTCTTATTGTATGTTCATTATGTGTGAGCAGTGAGCACATTAAGTTTTATTTAGCATGAGACCTATTCAATGTACTTATTCACGTTATTAAGCTTGGGCATTTTCAAGTCTAAGCAATATTAACTGATGAATAATAATTTTACTTTCATGACTTTCTTGTAAATATAATACTGTCTTGGTGGCGTAGTTGTACTACGGTACGATTACAAAGTTGAGAGATCTCGGGTTCGAATCCCGGGTCGGGATCAGTGATATTGAATTTTTCTATTCATTATCAGCCCGAAGTCAGGAATTTGTGCACAATATGGCGATAGGCCCGCCCCCTATCACATCATGGTACGGAACATACAAGACGAAATGTGGGTGTCCTGGTGGCACCCCTGTCTACCCTTCTGAGGTAAAGCCGTGAGTTTATGTTATACTTACAGCTGTCAAACAAATTAATTACATTGGATAGTAACGAGATATTTGCTTAAAATGTAGTAAGTATTTAATGATTTTTATTACCAATATTGCTTTGAAATGTAGCATCATATCATTAAAATAAATGCTATAATGACTAATGTTTCTATTTTAAGTAGACTAGTAATATTTAAAACTAGTTTTTATGAATATAATGTAAAGGTATAATATAAAAATTAAGTACAAGTTTTGTCATGACTCTGCAGACTTTTTATGAAAACTCTTGGTCTGATTCGGTTACGTGTATGTCATAATAATAAAAATAATAAGAAAGGTAAAAAAGGCGCGAATCTTGTTTCCACCTGACAAAAAACTGTTAAGTACTTTTGTCAGGCGGCTAAAGAAACGTTCCCTTATCGATTGTTTTACGTCTGCACCCATAATACCTAAAGCCTCAGGCATACCCAGATATTTGTAGTAGACAAAATAATAAAAACACTCAACAGTCACATATATGTATAGTCCTGACCCCACAATAAGATTGAGTCAGTATCAGGACTCAGGAACTAGTAACTACGAGAGACTTTTCGGTCTTATAAACACCGTAGAAAGTAAACATAAATTAAAATTTAACCAACCTCCCACTGTTATACCTAGAAACTTTTTATAATTCGTGTGACTGGACATTTTGGCAAGATAAGGCTTGGATAAATCTTGGAACGTTACTCGAACTTCCCGCATTTTCTTTCGAAATATTCGAAGGCGACGTCGTCGATTGTCCATATAAAATTCAGTTTCAATACATAAAGCTGATTCTGCAAGATCGGGCAGGGTACGCCAGTCAGCATCGGGGTCGTCTTGAGTCCACTTCTGCAGATCTTCCAGTTCGTCCAGCTCGTCTACGGCCACGTCGAAACTCGGTGTAGAGTCATCGTCGGGTGGCACGAAATAAGGATCCTCCATGTATTCCAGGCTCGTGGGCTCCACGCCACGGTTTGTGGTTCCATCACACGCCATCCCCTCGACAACTATCTGCCTCGTCTTCCACGACAATGTAACATATTTTTTTATTGGCACAGCCGAATAACTCCACCGAAAGGTTTATTTATAACAAAATATTTATTTTCTACGTGGAGGCATTACAATAACTAATTGTATGTAAACAAAACAATACATGGTAAATAATGACGTAGTTAGAGTCACTTTAGGCACATTGTATTTTATCGTACTGAACAGCCGAAACCACGAGAGGTAAACGCGTGCACAGGCGGCGTGCACTGATGTCAGTTTCTTCCGCCACGTCGCGCCGAGCCGCGCTAGCAAAGCCTGCCCGCACCCGTCGCGCGCCGCTGCCCGGGCCCGAGTCCGCCACTTTCACCAGTAACAGTCAGCCGCGAATATGATCTTTGCAATTTTAAATTGCTATTTGACCTCCAAACTACTATTTACAAATCCCCCAAAAATTGCGCAACAAATATAAGTGAATTCATTTTTATATCTTTTATACTGTGACGATCGAGAGCGACATACAGATTTTGTCTACACAAGTTGCAAACTGCTAACAAAACAACAAAACTAAAGGCCCAGTGTTCAGCTCACCTTGTACAGCTAAAGTTTATTGACAGAGCCTGAGGCGAGCGGACACGCGGGCCGCGGCGCGAGCGTTGGACAAAATGTGTTGCGTCATTTGTTACTTGTTGAAATTTAACACAAAAAATGTTCAAATTGCACGACTAAAATAATATGACTCACCTACCGGTTCGAGCAGTTTGATGCCCCTCTAAAAGCCTTGTCGAGATGTCGAAAACGTATACTGTAAATCAACGGCGGCGAATGCTTTATTTACCGGAACCTATTTATTTTTTTTGTATTATGGTGCATGTTTCAGTCTAGGTATACCATATTTTACAAAACATTTTCCTTTCCATAATGTATTGCAGCATCACATAGGTACATATTAATTGGTACCAAGAATATTAGTTGACATGTTATTTAAGTCGACATTAGATTTAATATTATGGCCGCCACACACGTAACGATATAACTGTTCAAGTCTGAGTTTGTGCCAGTATACTGGAACGTGTGTGGGCAAATAACTGCGCAAACTTCGTGAATTTCTCGACTCGAGACTGGTGCAAACTCGCATTTGCGCAAGCGCACTTGTGACGGTCATTAAAGATAAATAAGATACATGTCAAATATATATATGAGAAAGTCACTGAGTATTTTTTAAGTCATGTCATCTTTTTGATTTATAACATATTAATTTACTAAAACTAAAAAGAAAATTCAGTAAAAAGTTTTCAAATTAATCCTTATATTTTTCTACTGTTCTCTTAGAAAGTTTTAACTTGGCAATAATCACGAAATAAAGTTTGAGGAAGGCCTATGTTCAGTAGTGGACTTCCTGTGGCTAAAACTGATGATGATTTATAATTAAATTATATTATTAATTAAAAGTCATGTATAATGGTGACCGTCTTCAGAGGCTGTGGATTTATGCTGTGTCGTAGCTAATATTTGTCATAATCCATTGCAGCCTACAATAAATAATCTGTCTATGTATATTTATAAAACATTTCCAAAACAGAAACAAGGCAAACAAAAACTTGGGGTGCATTTTGCAAACATAAATTGTCCCTTTTGCCTGAGCTTATGACTGCATGTTCTCGTTTGTGAGAATGAATGTAAATTAAGTGCATTAAATTTCAACCAAGCTTTGTAGGTTTTAGTTTAAGGATACACAATAATTTAACCCAATATTATGTCATGCAACTGTGAAGTCCAAAACATAACAAAATAAACAATGCAAGCAATAAACTGCATACCATCCTTAAATTGACTAAAATGTATAATACCTAGACTAGTTATACTCTTATGGCTTTATTGATAGATAGTTTATAAACCAATTTTAGATATTGAATGCTTTGTCCCTTTCGAACGACGTTTGCATTCAGTTTGAGCAAAGAAGACAAAACATTGGATAACTAATGTAGAAATTATGTTAATATAGAAAAACTAGTTATTTTTTTTTAATATGTCTAAATTTGAAACCATGCAATAGAGTGGAGTATGTTTCTCATGCAAATCATTGTTGCATTATTTAATTTCTTAGTTTATCACTAGCATCAAAGACCACAAAATAAAATCTCATATTATGAGCCATGGATGTTCCATAAAATGTTATAATTTATATACAGTCATTCAAATTTCTTATTGGTGTTCGATATACTTTTGATTTTAAACAACCCCAGTAAAAAGTAATCCAATGGATTTAAATGGTTCTATGGCATGATGGTTGCTCAGTCCAACATAGAAGACCAGGGACCAGACACGTCCGTCTGAAGAATGAGTACCCAGACAGGTGAATCGGGCGCCTGGGTGCGGTCCATTGACTATTATGTTCCCAAGATTTAAATCCATTGGATTTCTTTTCCTGGGCTTGCTTAAAATATCAAAAATTATAAGAAATTTGAATGAATTAAGAAGTATGAGTATGAATAAACGAGGCAGCAGATGAAATCGGTAGAAATGAGTGTGCTAGATCATTTAAGAAATCTTTCATATGAAGATGTAGAGCATTTATCAGGGCCGAAGGCAAATAATTCCAGCATTTTCTTAATTTTTTTTGTGCAATCTTGATGTCCTTTACCTTCTATTGTGTCTAATTTGTAATAATATGAGCTAAATTTAAACATCTGAGCAAAATAATTATTAAATTTAATATGGAGTGTTGTTGAAAACTTGGGTTATTTTCAGTAATAAGCTCAATAGAAAGGAAATCCTCAAAAGAAATACCAAGTGCAGTAGCATTTTGTAATCTTGATAAAATGTGCCAACTTTGATAAAAGTTGCCACGGGTGGTATAGCACATGTTTTTACAGTGTGAGGTGTCAAAGTTGGCCAATAATTAATTTAGAATTCCTTCCGCGAGGAATTGGATCAATTTTCTTGAAAAGTACACTATTTTTGATATTGTTTTCTATGTAGTTCTAAAGCTTAGCTATTGATCATCACCCAACATGAATCCAAATAATAAGTAAAACAAACTACTTGTCATACTATCACAAAGTGTTGCTTAAGGTAGATTTTATTGAATTTTACTAGAAAGGCTGTATCTTGAAAACTATCAGGTATACGAATATATTTTTTCTTGTTCCTGTGCCGTCATAGCTTGGTCTATCTTTGGTTACCGGTTTATCAACTAATTCTGGGACACCATGTATACAATAAATGAAAAACACACTGCATTTATTTTTCTTCAAAAGATATATTTCTATATATTATTTAGTTACTGAAACAACAATCAGTGTTTTATTGCTTGCAGAAATAAAAATGAGCAACCAAATAATTTATCACTGGAAATCTAATAACATTATACTCTTTACTTTATAGTCTTTATACTAATCCATGAATCATTCTAATTTCAAACACTGGTGACTAATACAATTTTGTATATCAATAATCTATGGGAAGTGACTTGTGATAACATATCATTGAGTTTGCTGTAAAACACAACACAGATAAATAAATAAAATGAAAAATATATAATATGATTAACTAAAGCCTAAATAAACCAACTATGTCAGTGATAAATGATTAAGAGCACACCCCTATCCCTGTATCCCATGTATAATAAAGGCTGTGAATTTAAATTCTTCTTGATCTATGTTTATACACATGTTCTTAATGTGAACTTTTATTGCTAGAGTATACAAATCTAAAAAATCTTTATTTCTTATATAAGTATTATGAACCTCACTCTTGGACACTTGCCAAACTATAAAGGGTTGCAAGAGGGATTTATTGTTCTATCAGTACTACTCAATTCTCATTGACATAAAGGGTTTTATGTGATAATCTAACACTTAGTACTCTAACCCTTTTTTGTCTTAGGATTGAGTCACAGGCTTAGGTTAGCCTGATTTTGCCCACACACAATATTGTGTTTTCTCTAAAAACATCTGGTATATGTTAGAGGGACTGTGACATAAATTTCTAAAATTTTGTCATATGTTCAATTCTTTCATGATTTAAAGTTATGTCAATTGAAATAATTTTAGGCATAATATATTAACAAAACAAATTAATAAAGTATTTTGAAATATCATTATTTCTTACACTACTCTGAATGATTCATAGAAAACATAATGTATTTATTATTTTGCAAGGACAAAACATGGCCTAAGCCTTCTTAATCAGACTTGGTTGTAGAGTCACAGTAAACTCAAATACAAAATGATACAGCACAGCAAAGCTGTTACCCGACCCAATTATTTTTGAAAAAATAGTCACACCCTAGTTTAGTCTTTTGTATTGGAGTTTTAACTAGTTACAATGGTCTACCACATATACTGTTGCAATTTTAAAAGATTGCATAAGTAGAGAAGACTAATCAGAAATATGCTTTTGGCACCAGGGTAGTGCCAAGAATAAGAAAGAATGATGTAAGAAAATCTTTCAAACAAAGACATGACAAATTAAATGCTTACAACCCCTACCCATATAATAAATATATTATAAATAATTTTATGTTGTGATCCTTAGAATTGAAGAATGCTGGATGTTTGGTAGTTAAAATATTAGAATTATTTTAAATTTATTTCTTGTTTTTAAGGACCGACCCAGCCCTATAAACTACATTTAACAAAGAACGAAAAAACATTTAGATCAAAATACTCATGCTAAAAAATCACTTCCAAGTTTTTTGTAAACTCATGACGAATCATAGAGCACGTAGTTTATAAGTAAATAAAAATATTATTTAAAATAAAGCAATTACATTTATTACAAAAAAAATATCTATAATATGTATTGAAAAACCCGAAAGGATGACGAATCACTTCAAAATTATAATAAATAAGAAACTACAGTAAGTCTTTCCAAGGTACATAAATTATATGTAATAAACGCAATACATTGACGTTTCTACATAATTGTAAATACAAAGGATAAACAATAATTTGATCAATAAAAAAAGTACTCGCCTGTTTGTACACCGCTCATTTTTAATGAAGATACTCCGCTGTTCCCTTATTTACCGTAAATAAGCAACTATTTGGAATACGTATAATTAAAAAATATTATTCACAATATTTCAAGTCTGTTACTTTTATAAGACGGCTCGTAATGGAAATTGGGAAATAAAAGCGATAAAAAGTACAAAACACGTCACGTCGGTCGGCAGTGTAAAAAAAAACATGGCTTCACCAAGAGGCAAGAAGCCGTACGTAAAACGTACAATCGAGTCGATAATCATGATACAATCGATTTGTGTTCACGTGAAGTCTTACAACTAATAATTAATCGATATAGCCCTACGTTTGTACAGTATCAATTGCATAATGAAGAATGTTAACTAATTTTGATTATTAGCACTCCATATTCTCTGGCAAAAATACTAGTGAAAGAATTACTTCGATATGTCAATTAGTTTCCGATTTAGAAGTAAAACAAGTTCTAACCATAGATGTAGTATATATGTTACTGTAAAAGCTCGAATTGCAGTAAATCCTAAGATATTCCAGTAAAACCTAAGATCTACCAATTCCTAATGGTAAATGTCCGAAAAGGTTTGCGATTCGAACTCTTACCACGATTCCGTTGGTAAATCTTAGGATTTACATTAATGGCACGGTAAATGTTGAAAAACAAAACATCCGGCGATCCGCTCGCCTCAGTCGCTTGTTTAACACGTTTGAACTTGCACGATAATTTGATTTCTAATTGTATTTTTGGTGTTTAAAAGTTATTTGTGAATAAAAATGAGTATGAAGCATAGATTTTATGAAATAATGGACGTGCTTGTGGCAAACAAGAAAGATAATTAGGTTAGGTTAATGTTTTTTCAAAATAATTTAAATAAGTTGGTATGAGTTTGTACTTATTACTATCATAATACGATACCTTTATAATACTATGTACCTGTTTTGTCTAATAGTTCCTTAAAGTAAATAATTAAAAATTACTCATTGTTTTATTCCTAAAACCAACATCTACCAGCTGACAGTGGTAAAACCTAGCATATACTGAATTCGAATGGTAAAAGCCCGAAAAAATCGTCGTATTTTCAGAAATACTTACATTTACCAACTCATGTCGGTAAATCCTAAGACTTACACGTAAATCTTAAGATTAACCGTAGTTCGAGCTTTTACAGTAACATATACATAGATCGGCAATGTATCATTGCCGATCTATGTTATACTACATCTATGAGAGTCACAGAGGCAAAACGAGCCGAGCGAGATAGTACATGGAGGTCTGTGTCCCTTTTCTTTCACTATGGTGACCATAATAAAACCCTATCTTAAATCTTTTTAACATGCTTTTATTAGCTTCGCAATTCGCATGTATGTGTGTATGTAATTGATTGATTGATTGACTTGAAATTTTGCACACTTGTCAAGGACCGATGACAATACAATAATTTAAAAAGTATTTGAGATTATCCTAACCAGAACCTTCAGAAATTTATTTTATTCAAAAGTCAATAAAAGTTGGTAATTTGCGCGCAGCTGCCATCCTTTTATAAGATATCCGTAGATAGACGTCTTTTCGGCAGCCTCCGTGGCGCAGTTGGTTAGACGCCAGCTGTGAAACGAGACGCCGCGGGTTTGATCCCCGCACAGAGACAAATGTATTTGTCTCGGGTCTGGGTGTTTCTGAGACCGAAAAGTCTTTCGTAGCTTCTGATACCCACGACACAAGACTCGATCTTAGTGTGGGGTCCTGCCATGTATGTGACTGTTGGGTCTTTCTGTGTTTGTGTGTGTATTAAATTTATTATGGTCACCCGATTAGCGAAGGACGCAATCCTCCACTCAACATCTCTCGCTCGGCTCATTTTTTCGATCAGAATCTGTAATCTGTGGTGGCTAGCTAGTGAGTTTACTTTACTCCCTAGTCTGTGGTTTACTCCTTAGTACTCCTTAGTCTGTGCTAGTGAGTAGTGGCCAATGATTATAGAATATAGAGGATAAAGCATACGGTCACGTGACACGGGTCACTTTGGTATACAAACATGGCGGCGGCTCCGCCCCCTAAAAATAGTGAAACGCTAGTACCAAATTTTCTATCGACATCGATGCATCAACAGTGGCTTAAATAAGACTGAAAAACTTTGAATTTACATAAATATCAGTGTATAAACTTGTATAACATTTTTCATTTTCGCTTTACACGTCAATTGGGTATAAACAGGGAATTTCAGGATTTGACAGTAAAGTTATTAAAAATTTAATCCGATAAAAATAGGTCGATATTTAGATATTTTTTTCATGCTATGATTTATTTCATGGATAAGTTTTACCTGATGATTGGATTGGATTTGTGTCAAATAATACACACGTGAGATAAAATACAACTTTATTAATATCTAGAATTTGCTTGTAACTTCGTTTGCGTGTATAAGACAGCCCCCATGGCGCAGTAGGTTAGACACCGGCTGTGAAACGAGAGAGAGAGGTAATATATATATTTTTTTCTTTTTTTGTAAAATAAACATCAATATATTTAAAAATGATAATATCGATATGAATAATTTCGTATCGAATCCACTCATCCCTAAACTTGTGTATAAACAAACAATACGGTTGTTATTCATACTACTTGTATAAATAGCGCCTAGAAGGGTCTAAAACTTAATCAACAAGATCCATATACAATTATAAATGATAAAGACAAACCCAAAATGTAAATTTAGACACATATTTGTTATTATGTCGTAAAAACAGTTACTAACCTATGAATAGAAATGTTGGGGTCCTTTTTGCTTGAACTCGACTTGCATCCTTTAACACAACACTGAGGCATTTTAAAAACTTAACAATTAAACTAACAAGCAAACTTAACAAACTTAACAAACGAGATTAACAATGAATAATTCGAAATTCTTTGAGTGTGCAGATTTGTTTACTTCGATTGACAGATAACGCCACAGTTTGACATTTCATGCAGGAAACAAAAATGGCGTCATTTTGGGCTAAGGGCGGTCTCAGTGTGGTTAGTGAACAAAATATTGCCATATTCGAAACTAAGGAGTTATTATTTGTCTCTTTCATTAATTGACAAGTTAGCTTTGTGTAAATGAGACAGATACATAAATGTACAATTCCGCGTCGATACTCCTAACAACTATAACTTGTTATATAGAAATACTGTTGTGCGTCATCCTCTTTATTCTATAATCATTGGTAGTGGCTGCTTTTGAATTTTGTGATTGTCATTCATTTTGTCAATTTTGCCATAGTCATTCTCGTGGTTCGAAGTTTAATTCCACAAAAATAGCTCTATTGTGGGTTTTCTTCAATTGAAAATATAAAACACTACTAAAACAGGTAATATTTATAAAATTGTACTCATAGGAGTGGCGAATTAGTTCATCTTTTCTAAATAGTTCCCTTTTCATTATTTTTCAGAAATATGTCGGCAACAGCATTGTTTGGAAACACTTCAGGTCTCGGGGGCAGTTCCGGCGGCAACAAGCACCTAGTAGAGTTTCGCGCTGGTCGCATGACTCTGAAGGGTCGCATGGTGCACCCTGATAAAAGGAAGGGGCTGTTATACGTATACCAAGGGGAAGATTCTTTGATGCATTTTTGTTGGAAAGATCGTACCACTGGAGAAGTTGAAGATGATCTCCTGATATTTCCCGATGATTGCGAATTCGTGCGAGTGAACGAATGTACCACTGGGCGTGTTTATGTTCTGAAATTTAAATCCTTTTCGAAAAAGTTTTTCTTTTGGATGCAAGTAAGTTTATTTGCCCTTGTTGATGCTTAAACAAGAATATTTTAGTTGATGTGTTTTGATCAGTAACAATGACAATATGTATAGTTGTTTTAGCACTAATCTTGATTTGCTGTTAAAATAATAAAATTAGGTCAGCAGCGCATCTTTGTTATGCTGTAGCAGCACTATACATAAATACATACACGTATATAAACTCACGCCTTTATCCCAGAAGGGGTAGGCAGCGGCGCCACCAGGACACCCACATTTCGCCTTGTATGTTCCATCCCATGATGTGATAGGAGGCGAACTTATCATCATATCGGGCACAAATTCCTGACTCCGGACTGATAATGCATAGAAAAATCCAATATCACTTTGCCCGACCCGGGTTTCCAACCCGAGACCTCTGCTTTGTAGTCGTACTGTAGTACAACTACGCCACCGAGGCAGTCAAGTCGTAGTCGCAGTAGCAACACTATCTATACTTGAAATACCAACTATGTTATGTTACAACCTGTCGAAAACATAAAATTTTATTTTTAGGAACCAAAGCCTGACAAGGATGAAGAGTACTGCCGTCGTATCAATGAGGCCTTGAACAATCCCCCAACATCTGGGGGCCGTGGTGGAGGAGGTAGCGCAGGGCAGGACGGTGAGCTGCAGAATCTGCTCAATAACATGTCTCAGCAACAACTGATGCAGCTATTTGGCGGGGTGGGCCAGATCGGTGGACTGTCATCCCTTCTTGGAACAATAGGGTAATAAAGTTTTCATTTTTTTATATTCTTTCTTAATCTTATAATACAATTCTCAATGCTGTGTGTCTGAAATAGTGAACTCTTCTTATTTTTATGCTTATTTAACAACACTTTAACTGCAGCTCTCAGAAACATTGTGGTTGTTCATGTCAATGCATTTTTTCCATACATGATGTAGTTGACTTGGCCACACTGGTGGTTAGTTTGTTGTTTTGGTCCTACAGCTAACAAATAATGTGACTGATTTGTAAACAAGATTTAATTCTCTTCAAAAGCTCACATTACAATTTAATCATATTGTCAATTAGTAATTAAAATATAAGATGAATGCTACATGCATCTGTAGTACAATCCACCAAGTACAATAATTAGTGTCGTACACAGTGAAACAAGTGGCATATGTTACGTCAGCACATTATTTTCAGTAACAATAGCAGCAACAGTAGTAATAGTGGCAGTCGTCCATCTGCCGGCAGCGGTACCCGCGGCGGTGGTAGCGCGACGAGAGCGCTAGCGCGTGCGCGGGACGCCACCGCGGCCGCCATGGCTGCGTCTGCCGCCTCGGCCGCCTCCGCCACGTCGGCCGTGTCCGCTACCACCACGCCGGCGCCCGCCGCCGCCGCTGCCACGCCCGCCGCACCCGCCACCGCCACGCCCGCCGCCGCCACTGCCGCCACCACTGCCGCTGCAGATACTGATACACCAGCACAACCAAGAAGTAAATTATTCAAATTATTAATTCTCTTATTGCTTACTAAATTAATAAACACTTTATACATACAGGGTATATCAAGACTGCGTCCGTAAACGAAGCCAGGTGGTACTATTTTCTCAAAAACGATGAAAGGGGATATAAGTGGGTAGAATAGCATGCCTGGAATGACAGGAAAACAGTATAAGAACAGCATTCATGTCGAGTTTAAATATAAAACTGTGACTACACTAAACATTACGTGTATGATATGAACTGGACTCCACAAGTATCTGCACCCAGGCAAAGCCGGGTCGGATCGGGTCTAGTGTATAAAATAAAACATGTATGTACTTATAAAATATAAAAAAATAATCGTTTACTCTTTGGTGCTGAACCTCAAGATTCATCGCGTCCAGTAATAATGAATTCTGTATCTGGCTCATTGACCCAACGGACAATTGGGTATTATACCCATTTTCAAAAAGTCTTTTAAGTTGTTCCTAAGATTAAGACAAACTATTTAAAAAAATATCAAATTTTTATTCGCTCGGCAAGTCCAATAAAAAACCATTTAAAATTTAAATTTTAAATTTATGCGCTCAAATATGCATCGATCAATTATACACTAGATACACAGTTCCCTATAAATGTTCCTTTAAAAAGTGGCACCGATGCATTGAAACAAAAAACTGAACAAGAAGATCACAAATTAACACAAATTTCACCTTATTCCTGGGACATAAAGTCCCTTTTTGAATGAGACGTCCTCGAAAGTAATAAAATTTTATGACTTTAGTTGGACAGCGGAATAAAGGGCGCAATGGAGTCGAATTGTTACATATTTTTTCTATGAATTAACATGAACATAAAAATTTACAATATAATAGGTAAAGTTATTACCTATTATATTGTAATAATGAAATATGATATGTAAAATGTGATTATTTTGTAAAAGAGATAAATCGAAAAAAATAATAAAATAATTTTTTTTTTTTGGTTTTTGTTTCTGTATGTTATTTTTCTGTGTACAATAAAGATTTAAATAAATAAATATACTTAAGTTTATTTTTCTTTTACATTATGTTAAATGTTGTACGAATATGGCAAAATCATGAACAAATGATACAAAAATCGTGGACACACAACTATTTTTTTTATATTTACTTCAAAATGTCTCTTTTTAATATATTTTAACATAGTCTGTACATAATATAATCAATTCTGTAATCTGTAATAAATATTTCTGATGTTAATTTTTAATATATAATAAGTTTAAATTATTTAAAATTAGTAACTAAAAAATACAAAATAAAACTACTCCATGTATATTCTGTTCCAAATCATGACGCTACTCATCCTTGTCTATTTAAGCGTGTCGAAAGAGACAACTGCGAAGCAGCGCTTGTTGATTTTAGGTTGCTAAATTAATCTATATTTAATTATTGGTACTCAATTTCACATATTGATTAAAGTAGGAAGCAAGTAAATTAATTTTACTCACCGAAAATACGAAATCCCATGAGTTTTAAGCTTTGTAAGCGTGTTGTTTTTGCACTTTTTTACGGAGCATTTAGGCATTGTCACAAGCAACGGTCGGCGCGCGACTGAAGGCGAAAGAGTGCTTACTCGTGATTTAAGCACTCTTTTTCGGTGCCATTTTTCAAGCGCTCATGTTGTATCTAGTGTATAATTGATCGATGCAAATATGTGAAAACGCTAGGCGCCATGTTCCTTTAAAACGATACGTCACTCAACCAGTAAACAACCTGTGTTTGTATGAGCTCTTGGACACCGGAGGGGGTATTCTACTTACGGAATGACGTAGAATCGTTATCCATCATGGCGGCAGCCGTTTCACATCTTTTTAGGACAGATAAAAAAATTGAAATTTTCAAAACGAATTATAAAATTTATTCCTTGGAAATAAAAACTGAAATTAACATATACCTACTTATTGCCTAATGCTCTACTATATACATTTATAGTTTTTAGATTTTTTCTTTCTTATAGTAAAATACCCAATTGAGAGCCCTTGGTGGTGTTGGTCGAAGCTCTTTGGTATTAACCATTGAGCAGAAACGACAATCGGAACAATAATTGTTGACGTTGCCATTCCGTATGACGTTAACTGATAACGATATCTCATACCATAAATGCCCGGCGCGCTAATTGATCTAATATCACAATATTAAGCTTATTGGCAACAATAGGTCTGTCTATGATGATAGAGAGAGGTCCCAGTACAGCGTTGCATGCCATTTTCGAGAACTGGTTGGGAAACATACCTACTGGTAATATGGCTCTTCAGGAATCAAACTTCATTCGGAAGAGCAACGTACTGATGTATTTCCTTTAATTGTTCGTCTTATTAACTTTGTCCGTAATTACAAATATAAAACCCTCAGTTAGTCGCTTTAGAATTCAGCAGTCCTTTTTTCATACTACTTAAGTAATAAAATAAATAAATAAATAAATACACCCAACAGTCACATACATAGTCCTGACCCCACACTAAGATCGAGTCTTGTGTCGTGGGTATCAGAAACTACGAGAGACTTTTCGGTCTCACAAACACCCAGACCCGAAACAAATACCTGTGGATCACACAAATATTTGTTTCGGTGCGGGGATCGAACCCGCAGCCTCTCGTTTCACAAGCGGCGTCTAACCAACTGCGCCACGGAGGCTGTCAAATTTATATATTTTCAAATTTATGTCAAATGTATATATTTTATCATTGCAAGGATTTTTGCCAATACTCGCCACGCTTGGCAGGCGGGTTGGCGAGCGCAGAAGGGGGGGGGGGGGGGCCCGCGTTGATGACGCTGCTGCCCGTCATCAACCGGGGGAAGGGAAATAGGGTTTGGGTGGAGGATGTCATGGGAAAGGGAAGTATGGCCTGTAGGAGTGGATACTGCAGTCAAGGAAGGGAAGGTTGGTAGTGACTCCAGTAGCTGCTCGGGGGGCCGAGGTCGCGTACTCGTAACACCTATTCTAGGGACAGGCCATGACCACTAGATAGGAGCATCCCTGACCTGACAAGATGGTCAGACGACCTGGTAAAGGTCGCGGGACGTCGCTGGATGCAGGCTGCCTCCAACAGGTCACTGTGGAAATCATTGGGAGAGGCCTATGTTCAGCAGTGGACGTCCTTTGGCTGATGGATGGATGATATATTTTATATTTATGTCAAATGTATATGTATATTATAAAATGTATATATTTCCATGTTAATTTATAATTACGTGCATAATTAATTATAATTAATCAATAGCGTAAATGGCCAGTTTTAATGTGTGTAGCTTCGATATTTTGATAATTATATAAATATGAAACTACTGCTTCGGTGGCGTAGTTGTACTCGTACTACGGTACGACTACAAAGCTTAGGTCTCGGGTTCGAATCCCGGGTCGGGCAAAGCGATATTAGATGTTTCTATTTATTATCAGCCCGGAGTCAGGAATTTGTGCCCGATATGGCGATAGGCTTGCACCCTATCACATCATGAGACGGAACATATAAGGCGAAATTTGGGTGGCCTGGTAGCACCTCTGCCTACCCCTTTTGGGAAAAAGGCGTGAGTTTATGTATGTATGTTTGTAAAACTAATTAATATAATCTGAATTTATATTAATATGATGGAATGAAGGTCAAATAAAAGAAGGTCTCTTTATAATAATTTTATTGATTCATGTTATGTTTTAGATAAAGAAAACAAATAAATTTCCTTGTTTACTAGATTGCCCTTGTTTGTTGGTTATGTTTATTTCCCGTCGGAAATATCTGTGGACCTGAATAATTGACGTCATTGGAACATAAGTTGAGCAACTTCAAAATATAGGTGAAACAAATTGAATTAAAATAGAAAAATGAATAAAAAATTGAATTCGCATCCATCTCAAAACGTTTTTAATGTATACTAGCTTCTGCCCGCTAACTTCGTCTGCGTGATTAACTTTATTTAAAAAATATATACATGTAAAGATTATTTGGTATTTGTCATGCCGTCCCGTCCCGTCTCGTTATATCCCGCCCGTCCCGTCTCATTCTCACTCAAGGCATGTAATCCAGTCCCATCCCATCCCTTTGAGTATAAAATGTAACAAATATGTCGGAATTCCTTCCTCATCCCACGGGAGCACTTAATTTTTCGGAATAAAAAGTAGCCTTAGTGTTAATCCAGGGTGTCAGCTACTTCCATACCAAATTTCATCGAAATCCATTAAGCGGTTTTTTAGTTCATCGCGCACAACCGCACAGACAAACATTCTAAAAATCATTGTTTTTATTACGTTAATACAGACCCCCATATTAGTTTTTCTCATTTATCTTCCATTTATTATTTATTATTATTTATTATTATCTTCCATAATACAAAGAAACACCCTGTATGTAAATAAGACATATACCAGTTTTTAAGTTGGACTTGTACCTATATAACTGTGAAAACCGCATCTCGTTTCGTCTTGTAGTTTGCATTATGCGCAAGCAAATAAAAAGAAACACCCTGTATGTAAATGAAATATATACCAGTGTTCAAATTGGACCTGCAGCAATATAACTGTGACAACTGCATCTCATTACGTGCGGTTGTTTTTGAGTAATGTGCAAGCAAATAAAAAGAAACACTCTGTATATAAATGAAATATATACCAATTTTCAAGATCGACCTGCACCAATATAACTAAAAACTGCATCTCATTACGTGCGTTTGTTTTTGAGTAATGTGCAAGCTAATACAAAGAAACACCCTGTATGTAAATAAGATATATACCAATTTTTAAGTTGGACTTGCACCTAAATAACTGTAAAAACCGCATCTGATTTGGTGCAGTAGTTTTTGAGTCATGTGCAAGCAAACAAAAAGAAACATCCTGTATGTGAATGCAACGTATACCAGTTTTTAAGTTGAAACTACAGCAATACAACTGTGAAAACCGCATCTCATTTGGTGCAGTAGTTTTTGCGTGATGCGCAAGCAAACATACAGACAGACAGACAGACAGACAGACAAAAATTAAAAAAAAAATTGTTTTCGCTTTTGTTGCAGTTATAAAGACCCCCCGTGTTAAAATTTCTCAAATATCTTCCATGTACAGACATCGACCATTTACATTTTTATTATATGTATAGATAGATTAACATAGTAGATAGGGGAACACAAAAAAATGGAATGTGACCGCATTCCAGCTAGGTTCACAGATATTTCCGACGCGATATACTTCTGCATCCAATTCCAAATTCAATTATACTTTTATTTTTTAACATTTCAGACTTTTTCAAATTCTAAATGTTTAGCATATAGCTTTAAAAATATAATTAAGGAATGAATCCTTTAACTTAATTTATAAAGAAGTGTAATTTGCACCCCCGAGATATAAGCCATAAGGACTTATTTTACCTGCTTATTTTTGTAAAATCACGAGTTTTGAAATCATGAATTAAAAATTAAATGCAAGACATGTTTACAGGCGGGCAGATTTTCTTGTCAGATCTGCAACGCTATTTCTCCGGGCTTGGCAACGCGCCGCCGGACAGCGAGGGCGCGGGCGCGGGCGCGGGGGCGGGGGCGGCGCCGGCGGGGGGCGCCGAGGCGAGCGGCGCGGCGCGCGTGGACCTGGCCAGCATGCTGGCGGCGCCCGAGGTGGTGTCGGTGGCCACGAAGCCCGACAACGCGGCGCGCCTCACGCCGCTGCTGCCGCCCGCGCCGCCCGGCGTCACGCAGGATGATGTAAGGACCACACTGCTCTCACCGCAGTTCGCTCAGGTGAACCCTTACCTATAGCGCACACGCTTCTCGCAGCCGCTTATCCGCAGGGTGATCGCCTGCGGTGTCTGCCATCTCATGCACTTACCGACGCTTGCTTTATGTTTGCACTCTCACTTATTATATTATCGATGGAGCGGCAGAAGTAATTCAGTGACCGTTACTTCTGCCTCGCTTTCTTACTCATGAAGCGATTTTTTTATTGTATTGAGTCGAGATTATATAATTAATGGACCATTATTTTCGATTTTTGTAGAAATCATTTTCGTTCTAGTAAATGGGCGAAGAGCGAGTGCACTTCACTATTAAAGAGACTCCTACTCCTGGCATTGCTCAGTTTTATTAAATGTCGTGATTATCAAAAAAAAAAAAACCAAGTTGCATGTGCATGTTTTATAAACACAATTGACTAAAATGCCGTAAAATATTTACCTTTGTATGCCTTTCACTTTCAAGATATGTTGGAACACTGCTTTACCAATATTATATTTGTAAAAGTGGTATATATTTGTTCGACGTAGTAGAAATATAAGGCATGCTTGATTTACATTGTTACTAATTTGCATAAAAAGTTTACATATAAAGCGGAAAAAGCTTCATATACGTGGGATAAAATAAATACAACTATATTATTTTTGCCCTTACAAGTTCCACATAATATGTATTAAACTAATATTTTTAATAAATATGATTCATTTTCGCTGGTGAGTCCCTACAGGTGACATAGGAAATGTTTTTGACTTATTATTGTCTATATACTACGATAGGTCGACCCATAACAATGTTAAACCCTTTTGCCTCCTATTATTATCCCGGTTGACATATTATACTATGAATATACCAGGGTTATCTTTGAATAACACCACGATATAATAACCGCATTTGTACTTTTTTATATAACGCTTATTAATTATCACCATGATACATATCAGTATGCATTGGTAAAAAATAAATAACATAAAATTAAATTGTAATTCAAAATGATATAATACAATTCGCAATTTACAGGCGGCTAATCTTTTTTCATCGGCGTTGAGTACTGGGGAAATGGGTCCGGTGATGACCCAGTTTGGCCTGCCCTCGGAGGTGGCGGCGGCCGCCAGCACGGGCGACATGGGCGCCTTCTTCAAAGCGCTGGAGAACTCTTCCAGTGAATCTGACACTAGTAAACCTAAAGAAGAAAAAAAGGACGATAAATCCAAAGGCGGCAACAACGACAAGAAGGACGATGACGCCGAAATGTCATTGGACTAGTTGCATTCAATATTGCAGTTATTGTGCTTATATGCAATATATAAGAATGAAATATTATTTACCTGTTTTTGTTTGCGGTCAATTTTAACGGCTATTAAACGTGTAGAGGGTTTTTCTGATATTGCGTTTTATTGGTGCCTGTATCTACATATTGTGAGGTTCAAGTTTTCAACTTGAAAATTCTTTTAGATAATTCCCCACGGAAAACCAAAATGTTAAAAATGTTTTGCGTGATTGACTGACATTGATTATTACTGACTGGTAAAGTGTTTTTCTACCAAATCGCTCTAGTGGCATTGAAAGATGCGGTCTTGAGTTTGATTCCGCGATTGAGAAATCTATTGGTTTTAGTGTCTACAAAAGATGAGAATATAACTAGGTAGAATCCGTAATTGTTTCTTTAAATATAAGAATTGTCTTATTTTCTATATAAAAACGACTCGGTAATATAGTTTTGCTGATGTCTCATGTTTAATCACAAAGTGCGTATCATCGATAAGATTTTAGTAAGTGCAGGCGATTTGATGTTGCTCTATATTATGCCAGATTATGCTAAATCTTCAAATGTACAATGGCAGCAAATAATGGCCTCTACTGATTTATCAAGAGCAACCAAAAATATACATGGGTATATATTATGTATAAAAGTGCGTGTAGGCCTGTTTGTAAACGGACCAGACGACTGCCAACAAGTTCAAAGTGTGTATTCATAGTCAATCACCACGCACTATAACGGCGAAGGAAAACATCGTGATGACACCTGCATAACATAGCGATTTGTAAAAAAACAGCAGTGTAAATACACTAGTGTTTCAGTTTGTAGCCAGAATAATAAATACTGGACACAATGAGGCTTAATATCTTATGTCCCAGCATGGCCAGCACAGTGAAATGCCATGCATTGCTTTGGAGTTCATGGTGTTGTTTGGTTTCGCCACTGAAAGGTCGTATCGCATACAATCAGGCGAATGGCTGACATGTCTCGCCATTCATTAGAATAAAAAACAAATAAAGTTCGCCAACCCGCACTAGGCCAGCCAAGTGTAATTTAATAACCTTTAAAATTTTGAAATTTAATAAAAAGCTTGTTAAGGCTTGTTTTTAATAATGTGTTGGACCTCCTTAGGCATTAGCGATGTCTCTACATCATAGATGTAGTATAACACTACATCTATGCCATACATAGGAGTGGCATACTCAGGAAAAGTGTGAAATAAGTTCTTCTTCCTTGTTTAAATTTTGGGTAAAATCACTGCAGACTCTTCTACCGAGCAAATCCTGAGCATGCTCATTGGGATTGAAATCGACGAACTGAGCAGGCTCTAATACGGTGATATTGTATTGGCAGAGCACATTCTTCTCCAGCTTTGTTGTTGTATGTTGGCTGATACAGTACAGTACTGAGTACAGTATCCTAGATAACATTAATAAATAATAGCGTTTCTGACAATCAATACTTAAATTGAGTAAATGAGACGTCATACATGTTATACACCAGATATTATTAAAAGGTAAATAGTCTTAAAATTGCCTCTTCAGAAGTTTTTTCTTTAGATTTTTTTAACTCTTTATTAATTAGGGGCTCTTCAGGAGTTGTTTCTCAGTTTTGATAACTATAATAATAATAAGTAGTTCACCAAATGAATAACAATATGTAGCTCCATCTGTGTTTAATAAACAGAAATAACATACATATGTCTTGAGTCTATAGAGGTTATAGAAGCATATGTTTTGGCTTTGGTCTTTAACAATTTACACTTTTCTCGATATAAAATTCATAGATACAACATGAAGTCTTACATTAATTCATAATAAATTAATTGACGCTACTGAAGCCCAAGTCAATGTTTTGAGAACTTTGAATAATCGATTTTAGACTAGATGGCACCACCTTTATATAACCAGCGTGAACATTGAAATTATTAACCGAAATTTAATAAAATATGTATATACACACATTATATTCTTGTGAATAAACTTATCATTTGCATAGCTTCAATACGCGATCGGTTATTGTTATGTATTTCCAATAAAATTAATCCATTTGCAAAATGCATCAGAAAACTGGCTGGAATTAAAAATCATCGGACTTAGTTAATTCGGCTATGGTGTGTTAATTTTTAAAATACTTATGTAATTAAATAACTTGTTATAATTACTGTTTTCATTCACATAAGATAATTAATAAAAATCGACGCCCTCGTCCGGCAAAAACTTCATTTCTTTAACAATGGCAACACCGATTATGTGAGTGAAACGCTCTATTCAAATCTGTATTTATGAATATTGTAGCGTAGTACTAATTCGACAAATTATTTCTTGCATCTTGACTTATGCAATATGATTCTTAGAGCACAGTAAATAAGGTTCATGATGTTTAAATGTACGCGCAGCATACATAAACATCTGTCCTGCTATGTTGTTTTGTATGTAATACCTACTTTCAATTCGGTTGTAGTATTCATTCTCTGTCCGTGTTTAGCACGGAGCGCGCGTACACGTGTGCAATATTTTTTCGTACAAATACGTAATATACATGATTTATCACATTTGTGAGCATTGCATTAATTGTTTATAGTGGGAATCGTGTGAAAAGTGGAGTGCTCTTTAATTATGTAAACAAACAATATAAATTGGTGCAAAGGAACGGGTACAGGTTTTGCAAGATGTATGAGTAACCAATGACCGCAGGGCATCCCTGCGCGGCGGTGGGCAGGGTGGGGGGAAGGGAAGACCTGGTCACTGATTACGCTGCGCTGGGTTTTTGCTTCGTCTCACACCGAATTAAAAGAGTATGACAAGTGAGTATAAAAAGTTTATTTGACAACACTTTATTCCTTATAAACATTTTCAATTCACTATTGATAAGTTATCAGTTTTCGCAAAAATATGCGAAGTTACAAGTATGATTACACTTTAGACACTAACACCCGTATTCTAAGACGTGTCCTCCAATCTTCCTCAACCTTATTTTAGTCGAGGTGACTTTACAAATGAATTGGAGGGACCCTCGAAAATGGTATGCTTAGTTAAAAATATACCTTTACTAAAGGTTCCTCGAGTGAGGTTGAGTCAAGGAAAAACGTCATTAATTACGTCATTGATGTATAGATAAAGTAGAGATTTAACAAAAAACCTTTGAAAATAGTCTATGATCACTTGAAAAGTGACAGTCAAATGTCATGTCAGAGTGTTTACATAGAATAATATATAATTATTGAACTCAAAATCTTCGGGATTGTGACTGGAAGACAAATATTTAGTGAGTCGGAGAAAAAAACGCATGCAGACAGAAGGAGGGTCATACCATCCAACCCGGAAATTTCGAAGGATATTCTTATGGATGAATCGTCGTTCGGGATATTCGTACGGAGTATCGTACAAGTATTACAGGAACTGCTGGAAATCTTTAATAACTTGTTTAAAATAATAAACACTGTTTCCAAACCAAAAATCTTTTATTAAATGAAATAAAGAGTAATGTTTGTATCATTCACTGGGAAAACGTGTAAATCGTGTAGAGGCACCCACCTCAAAAAATTGTTGGCATATTTAGGTATTTAAGAATTTTAAAAGGTAAACTTTATTTCTCTCTCTATAATTACAATTTATAGTAGGATTATTTATTTCATTTCTTCCGTAAGGTAGGTCGCGACGTACCTTGAGTTTGACAGTTGATTTCTTTCCTCGAGAAAGGAAAATTTTTGAGTGACGTTGAGTGGAGGAGATTTTCTTCAACTAAGAGTACAGATTTCCTCTAGTAACGTCAAGTGGAGTCGAAAAAACGTCTTAGAATATGGGTGTTAATCTAATCTACCTTAGTTTATCTGGAATATCACAACGATATGGTTCGGCATCACCAAGCGTCTGCTGCTAATAAAATATTAAATCTTCTATCAAGATGATTAAACTAGAGATAGCTTTCTTAAAATATTGTACAATGAGATTAGCTGCCTCTATAAATTGCTTATGCATAGATAGATATACTTAATATACTTACAAATAAGCTTTCTTTATGGGTACCTACTGCATACCTTCGTACGTTATATTAAAATAATTACCTATGATTTTGTAAAAATAGTTTTATACAGTAATAAACCGTGACAAAGATCAATTAATTAGATACAATTTGTAGATAAGTGGTAACTGAATTAGTAGGCACCATTAAGATCACATTTAAAAATTACAGACTTGATTTCGTGACCTATGACCGATGCTGTAATTCAACTATGATATTCACACACGTAACGCAACTGCCGTGTAATTTATTTGGCGGCTTTCTACACATATTTGTGAAGTTGCGAACAAACCTGTCATGGTTAGAATTAATTGTGTATTTATAAGTTCAATATAATGTATACATTTGGTTAATAAAGTACCTATGCGTTAGTGATTTGGTGTCGCAAAGCTAAGACATGGGCGCGCGGTGACCTCGAGCGCGGAGCGGGGCGCGCGGGTGGCGGCAGCGCGGGGCGCGGGCTGCGGGGCGCTGGGGAATCCTTCTGGCGCCAGACCGGCAACGGCGTCTGCCCGCGCCCCGCCGTCCTGTGCCCACACCCGCACCGGCCAACTCAAAATAGATGCACGGTGATTTACGCCTCGGGCGTATGAGTAAATATGTTGCTTGCCTGCCTGCCTTGGCACGTCCGCCCGCCCCCGCCGCGAACCGATCTCCGTCCCATCCCGCATAATACTAGCGCACAGCGCTTACCAAGTACAATGGTGTTGGTGTGCCACACCCGCTCACTTTGCCACTTCTCGTACCGATGTCGTCATTTTAACGTCATAAGGATATCCACTTAAATTATTCACAAATTTTCAAGCAATCATCCTTTTGAACTTTATTTCACTTGGGATCAGACTATAGTAAACACAAAATGATGAATGAAACAAAATAACTAAATAAATTACAACAATTTTATAAGTCTATAATATATTATGTAGGTAGTTATCTGTCGGTATAAGTGAATATCGATATTAAGGTATTACGTACCATAAAATATTGTTTAAAAGTTTTTTTATCATACGTCGCCAGGAAGTGTCATTCTTATAAAGTTGTAACTTGTTCTCCTCGTAACAAGTTTGCGACAGGTTGTGTAGCGTACCTTTATTTTCGCACAACCATTGGCCACTAGGACGGCAGGACTCATACAATATGTAGGCTGAGTACTGTTGCTATAATTTATTTTAGCTAAGAAAGGACGGGTTAAATCTTCAATATACCTAACATTTTATGTTCACCTGTTTAAAAACCATGTCATTAAAATATTCTGAAATAATATTCAGTAGAATGACTGGTACTAATCCTGCTTTCTTTTGTTTACTGATGATTAAAAGATACAATTCTTAACAATTGAACTTTATTACCATACTCCAATGAGTTAACAATAATTTGATATTTATAACCCTAACAAAAAGAGTGTTAGTTTACACTGATCTGACCCCAACTTAAATAATATCATAAATAATAATATTCAAGAACGTTGGTACATAATCTTTGCAAATCTCAGTGAATATACAATTTTAAAGAAGCAAATTTTTATTTTTCTGCAGCTTTTTGGATGTTTGGAGTTGAACTCTTAAATTTTATGCACTAGGTACTAATTTCATTTTAATTAATCATATGTTATATTTAGCTCCACCAAATCGTAAAAAATCGTTTAATACTACTTATAATTTATATAACGCATAGGAAGGATAAAAAAACCATGCTTATAAAGTACTCGTAAGTATAGAAGATTTGCCCGATATTTAACATAAAACTTTATATAGGCATTAACAAAAGTTAAATAATATGATTTGTTTAAGTGATATTAAATCTTACCAGGACATAATCAGACGAGTTACAATCCTCATTCTCATTCAAAATATATCTAAAAACTTTCTTCAATAGCCGCAGCCTTGGCATTGTCGTGCACGTAAAAAAATCAATTGTTATATTTGTACGCGTTACAAATGTATTTACCTGCTGTGTCGTCAATGCGTATTGGAGTTGCAATACTTTGGGATTTTGATATAAATACGCAAGATATTACAGCAAGAACGCCGGACGCCCGTGCAAGTGACCGCCAGGAGTCGCCGTTCGGCAGGTGCATTCCCGCGCCACCGACTAACTGGTTAAGTAACTTCTGTTGCACTCGTTCCACTACTTAGTGCATTGTTCGCTTCATTCATGTACTTTAAAAATAATCCTATGTATATGAAATTTTCTTATTTTATAGACAACCTGTCATAGACTGCGTTGAAAAAAATATTAGCAAGCCCAAGATCATTTAACACCGATAATTTTTATTAAAATACGTTTATGCTACTTTTGAAAAAGTTAATATTTGTCTCTTCATCTTTTTCAAATGCTCAGTTTAGATGCGAAATCATGTTATTATCATGGACCACGCAAGTGGTAATTTTTTTAATTTCTCACCGCTCAATCATTCAAACGTATACTTAGTAAAGTTATGGTTTGTGTTCAAATAATTGAAAAATGTACTGCTATCCTGTGAGTGCAGGTGTAGTTGATAATGAGTTTCATATGCAGGGTGTCTACTATCTTGCTTCTTTTCCCCGTTTTAGATTATAACAAGTTTGCCACTAACTTCGGTACTGTTATTTTGTCGAGTCAATAGTCATAACATTAAAAGACCACAGTTCTAAATAAATAGTGTTCTAATTATAGTTATTTTCTGTAAAGTTACCATAAGGTAATGAGCACCCAAATATACATACGTCTTATATACATTTATTTACTTATGTCACTTACTTTGTTTATGGAAATTATAAATCGCCAGTCGACAATCACAAACGAATAAATTAATTATGTAAGTATTGCAGAGGTCGCCGGGGAGACAATGCCGGGTTACCATTATAAAACACACAGACTAAAGCCAAACGGCCTTATTCATACACAGTTTTAAAACCTATTTTTTTTATCGAATGTTTTGTCTTCTTCGTTCAAACTGAATTCTAAAGTCGTTCGAAAGGGACAAATCATTCGATAACTAAAATAGATTTAAAATCGGTCTTCGAATAAGGCCGTAAGTGGCTATACATATTATAGCCACTTAGGTTAAACTATTTTTTATGGTTTCCGGTACATAACGTAATTCAGGGCGTTGTAGAGGTTCTCCTCGCATTATTTTTGTACCTATTTGGTGACCATATCGATAAACCGGCGCTTTATGTCGTATGGATTGAAACCTTAGAGTTATAATGTTTTATTGAAGTAATTAATTTTCTTTCTCACAAAACAGCAATTATTTATTGAGCTTTCTTTTTTCCCCAAAAGCACAATTAAGAATTAATATGTCATTAACGACACAGAACCTACTTAAGGAAACCCGTTTCGTCATATTTCATTGAAAACAATATTACGTTTAATGCACTGCTAGTTTGCTGTATTCGTCGAATTCGTTGTTGTAAAAACCTTATTCAATTTATATAACCACAATGGTTACTAGTAACTCTGTAATTGCAAATAGCCATACTTATAACATTTTGCTTTTTAGATTCAATTAGTAAGAAATTGAAGAAAGACTTATGTTTATTAAAAATAATGTTAGCTGGAACACAAGGAATCGAGCATTTTTCTCAGAAATATTGGAATCGTAAATGTGAAAAGACGATAGCTGGTATACCGACGTTTATTATACGTCCATGCGCAAGCGCGGCCAGCAAGCGACGGCGCGTGCTCGAGGGTATTCTCAGAATCGCACACTCCCTGAACACGACAGTTATTATGCGGGTACTCAGAACTAGCTCCAACGAATTATAATCGATCGCTTTACAATATTATAATACTTAATCTCGATAATCATTATAGAAGGCATAAAAAACAGCTGATGCCGCTGTACGGAGAAACAATATAAAATTTAATAATGTTAATGTTGATTATAACTAGAGCTTAATGAACTCTGTATCTATGATTTAAACTCAATAGCTGATCACAAGTTGGTGTTCTGCAATAAAATAAAATGGACGATAATCTGAGATATCCTTTCGGTTAGTTACGGGTAAAGGTACTTATAATAGCAGAATTAATGAAAAGCGTGTTGGTTTGTCCTTTGCGCAGTTTGCAATGAAGCAATGGACCTTCGATCAAATATACACTATATTTCGGATGAACACTTCAAAAACGGCCCGAAAAATTGAGCCACAAAGTCAGTGTGGCTCTAATTCAATTTAGTATGCTTCAATCATCACTACTCCTTAGTCTGTGATCATCACCAACGGCATAAGATATAATAAATCTTATTTCAAACAATTAAAGTTTATTGTTACTTGAAGTTGTTTAATATTATAAGACTATTTTTCTACATCTCGTAGTTCGAAATACAAATGTATAATGTATTAACAACCTCGGCCACTTTTGGCATGTGATTTTGTTCCCGACACTGTATCTAGTATATATTTGATCGAAGCAATGGACCGACATTTTTGAAATTATGCTTTTGGGACGTTTGGAAATTTATGTGAGAATATTTAAGATGCGTGCGCACACCGACATGTTCATGTTGAAGTTAGCTGTTAACTGATTGCCAAAGGAGATCGGTCGTTTTCCTATGAATATTGGGCCTAGTAGTGGAAACATGGGGGAGACAAATGAGACATAGACTTAAATAATAAGGATTTTTTATCCTTCAAATAAGACATAGTCTTCTTGAGCTAGGATGCGGGGTTTTTAAGATTTATCCTCTTAAAGTTTTACAAAATCTACCATTTTCTGCTATCTGAATACGTAATATCATAGTTGGCTTATATTTTAAGTTTGGGATGAGTATGAATATACATACAATTTATTTTCTTGCAATTCTAGATTCCCATTTCCACAATTTTCTTGTCTGAAATAGGACGAGGTGCATACGGAACATTTGAGCTATTTTTCCTTCATGTATTTTTTTGCGGGCCGCAGAATGTTGTATTGCTTATTTATTAAGAGTATTTATTAACGTAAGCATAAATTACTACTGTATTTCATTTTTGCCCAAGAAGCGTTTTTTTTTTACAAAAGATGTACGCGATGAACGCTTTTAGCTCGAAGATGAAATGCGCGTGGGCGTTGAGAATGCACCTCGGAAGTGGGAACACCTCTCCGACTCCTGGCCAGCATCCAAAAGATGATCCCAACATACTCCTGTCAGTCCTCATCGCCACCACACTCGGGGGTTTTGCGTGATGTAAGGGGCATGCCAATTCTATTTCGGTCCACTTAAACGATGATATTTTTGTATTTTAATCGTAAATAAATAATACTAATACACTAACACCCATATTCTAAGACGTTTTTTCGACTCCACTTGACGTTACTAGAGGAAATCTGTACTCTTAGTTGAAGAAAATCTCCTCCACTCAACGTCACTCAAAAATTTTCCTTTCTCGAGGAAAGAAATCAACTGTCAAACTCAAGGTACGTCGCGACCTACCTTACGGAAGAAATGAAATAAATAATCCTACTATAAATTGTAATTATAGAGAGAGAAATAAAGTTTACCTTTTAAAATTCTTAAATACCTAAATATGCCAACAATTTTTTGAGGTGGGTGCCTCTACACGATTTACACGTTTTCCCAGTGAATGATACAAACATTACTCTTTATTTCATTTAATAAAAGATTTTTGGTTTGGAAACAGTGTTTATTATTTTAAACAAGTTATTAAAGATTTCCAGCAGTTCCTGTAATACTTGTACGATACTCCGTACGAATATCCCGAACGACGATTCATCCATAAGAATATCCTTCGAAATTTCCGGGTTGGATGGTATGACCCTCCTTCTGTCTGCATGCGTTTTTTTCTCCGACTCACTAAATATTTGTCTTCCAGTCACAATCCCGAAGATTTTGAGTTCAATAATTATATATTATTCTATGTAAACACTCTGACATGACATTTGACTGTCACTTTTCAAGTGATCATAGACTATTTTCAAAGGTTTTTTGTTAAATCTCTACTTTATCTATACATCAATGACGTAATTAATGACGTTTTTCCTTGACTCAACCTCACTCGAGGAACCTTTAGTAAAGGTATATTTTTAACTAAGCATACCATTTTCGAGGGTCCCTCCAATTCATTTGTAAAGTCACCTCGACTAAAATAAGGTTGAGGAAGATTGGAGGACACGTCTTAGAATACGGGTGTAAGTCAACTTTTTCTCGAACTGCAGTAGTCTTTCTAGGAATCTTGTGAGTTCTTAAACACAGGTGTTTTGCGTGCCTATTTGATCAGTCATTTTGTGGTTGGATTATAGCTGAAATTTATACACGATTCGCTATAAGCCTCCTGACAAAATAGCGGACATTTATATTTAAAGATAAAAATTATGTTCATTTGAAAAGCAAGTTACATTTTAATACAATGTAAGCTGCAAACATTTTAAATTAAATTATCAATATCTACTGGAAATGTCGATAAAGACAAAAGAGCTTATATGCAAATCATAATATTATACGAGTCGAGCGTCATTGAGGAAAGACTCGCAAATGTTGAATAGTTGTTTATTTGGTCAAGTGTTGGTCGTACGTTCGTACCCAGCTCTGACTCACCAATATTACTGTCACATTCATGCTTATAATATGGCGTATTTTAGGCGTCGATATGCGAACGCCTGAATTCGCAAAGAATGACGCCATTCTCGCGATGCCGATTTTATATCTGTGTAGATTAGCAAAGTTTTTCTTTCATGACGAGTAAATTGTATTTTTATTTATTTTCAAACCTTTGTGTTCATCGAGTTAACATATCTTTAACGGCAGTGTATATGTATATTCACATTGTTTGTTATTTAACTACACAACAACATTTATTTATTCATTGATTGGTACATTACTCCTTGTTTAGATTTTAATAACATATTTTGTTTGTTTTATATATCACAAAAAGTAACACGTGATAACCACAATAATACAAAATTCCATATTACTTCTGTGTTAGTGTGCTCCACCCAGTATATTATGATTAAAATATATATTTATACTAAAGAATAAGCGTCAACAGTGAGATGCCACGCGTTCCGTTTTATTTATTTTTGGCAATAGTGACAGTTGTGGATACATTTCTGAATAATTTGAAGGTCGGAATCTCGGATGACTGCAAAGGTGTAAAATCGTTGTTGTTGAAGTCAAATCTTTATAATACGTCTGTGTTTTGCTAATATTCATTGATATTGTCATTTTCTTATATTATATTAATGTATTGATTTTGTAATCTTAGGTACCTTAAATATGTATATTAATGTGTATAATAGGTACTATTTATTAAAAAAAATCAAAGTTCAATGCTGAAAAGACAGTTGGAAGGAATTTTGAAAACAACCAAGTTAATATGAATTTATCATTTACTGTCCAATAAGCCTGTAGTTTTCTCAATTATTTTTATATGAAAACAAATAATATTTGTTTATAAATTAGTATCGGTAAGAGAACTTATCAAGATACTTTAGATACCTACATGTATATATTCAATTTTATTTATGACGATAACAGAAGAGACACATACTTAGTATCAGTTTGAAGATCGGTTGAGTGGGGTGCGGTCCGGCTGCAGACTCGACAGTGAGTCGACGAAGCGGTCGAGCTACTCAACCGATGACCCGGTTCCGAGGGAAGCCCAATCAAGGCGAAGAGCCAACGAGATTGTTGCTTTCGTAGCGTTCTACAAAACATTACATTTATTTTTAACCTAATATTTATACATATCCTAAATGACTTAAAGCAAAAATGATTAGAGCAAATAATTAATCTGTATCAACCCATATACGTCCTACTCCAGGGCTCGGGCCTCCTTTCAAATCTAGAGTACTATTGAGAGGGGTTAGGCCGTATAGTCCACCACGCTGGCCTTAAGCGGGTTGGTGGACTTTTACATACCATAGAAATTCTTCCGAATCGCTATAGTAAGCAGGTTTCCTCACGACATTCCTTCTCTGTCATAGACACGTTGTCAATTTGTGTGTGATGCTCATTATAATATATTGTAAAGTTACCTATTGGTTCAAAATGGAATAGTCCTGAATTGTGCAATGGTCCGGTTGTGGACATACAATATTCCTGCTCGAGTGTGAATTAAGTTTGGTGCAGTTGCTACTAGGACTGGTTTCATGCTTTCCCGCCTACGCGACTTTGTGGCGCCCGAACAGACTAACGTATTTATTAAAGAGCTGTGTTGCCAAATGTTTCAGCGCTGTTTCATTATAATAATGTTTCATTTTATTGTTATTAAGTTATTGTCAACTTGCAATAGTATAGTCTATTGCAAAAAAAAGAATATCGTTAATTTATATTAGTCATTTCCATATAATGCTTATAGATCACATAACTTTATACTTGTTTAAAAACATTACACGAAATTCTGTACTGGCTGTGTAATAGCAAACTTGGCAAAGCTAATTAGCTTATCGGCGTTATCAATTATCGCGTTCAAAATTGCAGCATGTCATGTATGACTGAGATGCAGGAGACACAGAAACAGGCACTCCCCGTGCCGCGTGGCTCAAGGTCGCTGCGTGACGTCGGTTCTCGGCAACAGGCGGCACCTACGCCAACCAAACAACGCAACAAGTGCCCCGCGCGCCCGCGCCCCACCGCCCCCGCCTTTGCGCGCTCCACATACCATTCGCGAAACACTAGCAGCTGTCATAGCATTACATTAACTGCTGTTTATACCGACTTTATCATATGCGACATGTTTCTTACCGATGCAATTATCAATTAATTATTTCATTGAAAGACACTGCTATCAACAACTACGTCATGTATAATCTTTCGAGAATAGACTATTTACATTCAACCGTATCGAATCATCCGTTCAAACTGGACTGTTATCATTCAAACGGAAATTGAGAGATGATAGTACATTTGAAAATGATGAATTATAATCACAGACAGAGTGTCATGCAGTTTGCACAGTATGCACTGTACAGAACGTAGAAGTATCCGTTCACATAAATAGTAGTGGAATCATTTCCTCAGCGCGTTGTTCAGTTTCACAGTTCATAATGGAGCGAGTGCGCTGCGCTAGTGGCGGGTAGCAGCGGCGCGCGCGGCGTGCTATCCTCGATACGCGTGCGTCATCGCCTCCGCAGCACTGATAAGCGCCTACCAATTATCATTGCAAATAATGTGTTTATATTACACATTCGCGTATCTAACCCGATTGTCGTGGAGTTTCTTCACTCAAAATTATCAACACATAGCTTAGCGACGAAATAGATTATGCTTGGCCCGGCACATTTATCGGTAGGTAAAATTGTGAATACATGTATGAACTTACTTACATAGTTTCGATAAAGAGGTCTTGTAAGTTCACGAGATAAGTTAAATATAGGAAAATACCAAGTGTAAATTGATGTTATATCTGCAAATCATTATACGCATTTACATGAAGTATGAAATATGAATTGAGTGCGGCGCGTGGTGCACTATCGTTTTGCGACGTTTTCTAACGATCGTCGATTGGCGGTAGTGGGCAGTGACCAGTGCCACTGTACTCGTACATTCTTGTAATTGAGAATGTTGGTGGACGGTGGCACATAAAGCCGATACCCGTTCTAGTCGAGCGCAACCGTTACGAAATCAACGCTGCATGAAAATTACATTGTGTTGCTTAGCGCACCGATATGCAGGTGATAATGAAAATACAAATTAATCCTATGACTGATTCAATTTCAACGAGTTCCTCATTTCATTCGTCTATTAGGTTTGAAGTTCATTCTTATTCCCAAAAGCGGTTGTGTAATTGCACAATATCAAAAGAATACTTACTACCTTATCTGTATTTGTAATCAGTATCCGCCGTAATCGAATCGTATGAAAATAGCATGAGCAGAACAAGTATATATTACATTATAATTCATTGTATTACTTTATATTATTTTCATTACTCTAAATAATCATCATACATACGACACCGACAAGAAATATTTTTCCTGGGGAATACTAGGTAAAAATGGGTCACATTATTTATGTTACTGTGATAAGTAGATTGATTTTCTGGCACTCCCACGTAATAGGCTGTACGCTTAAAGATGACACTAATAGTAGTCAAAGCGCAGGTTAAAGTCCGTGCATATTATGTAGATACGTATAAATAGATTACCAAGAACAACCGATCCGGTTGCGGTGAAGGAGGGAGATAGATAAAACGCGACATGAATCACTACTTACAGCGGACGCAGAGTCAGTGCGGCGCGCGGGTAGGGCGCGGGCGACGCGGGGAGTCGAGCCGAATGAAACGAACAAACCGACGACATTACAAACAGTTGAACAGTCATCCGCGTCGCGGAAACTTGCGTGCGTTATCGGCCAGACGTGGAATCACCCAATATTGTGTACTATTTGCGACTGACACGCTATATGAATACATTATACATCGATAATTATAGTTTAGGAAAAAGAAAGTCGAGTCGCAATAGCTCGTTACATGTAGTGAGTGAGTAGGCAGCGTTCAGCAGTGAGACGTTCCGTGGTGACGATAACATAGGTGTGCAGCTGTGTGTGCCGTGTGGAGTGTGGCCTGTGTGGACTGTGGCGACTGTGGCGACTGGTGACTGGCGTGGATCGTCCGCGCAATTATTAACGATGATTCACTTGCGCGCGGGTGAAATGCAGCCTATCGGACTTGTTGACATTTGTTATGGAGGCGTCAACAAATGATATCAACACGGCGCACGGATAATGGTGGACTGATTGAATGCACCGCGGTAAGGCTCACTTATCGCCTTACTAGGCCCACTATTTTAAGATTAATTTATTTAGTATACAGAAATGGCATACACAACCTTAAAACACAAAAAAAGTATTTAGTAAAACCAAAATAATTCTATCCAAAAGAAACCGCCGATTTTTTCCAATAAACATACAATATTAATGAAAATAATGTTATTGAACATCATTCATGCGAAACTTACTGGTGTATAACGTACAAAAAATTTGTAATAGGAATTTACTCTCGCATAAAATAGAATAAACAACAACAAATACATATTTGTGAAGGAAAAAGAAACATAAACACGAATATGTTTTCGTAGCATATCCTTAAAACATTATAGTGTGATAAAACGTACTCAAATAAGGTTCAATTTACAAAAATATTAGTTACCTGTTTAGAATGCCAACAATTTCTTTGGTAAAATTAAAAGGGACGTTTATAAATACTTGTATTAGTATGGTATTGGCATGCTAAATTAGTGTAATAATGTCGTCACGGACACGTTTCTAAATAAACATAATCGTGTAGATAATAAACATAATATAGTGGGTTACGTCATATTATGTATAAATTTAGAGAACATCAGTTATATGGAATGGTCGTGTGTAGGGGTAAAGCTATCTGTCCGGGTTGAGTGAAGCGATAGGCAAAGGCAATGGAAGGTGGCGGCGTGCTGGCGGCCGACACAGGCGTCGCCAGGGCCGCCTGGCTTGGCGCCAGGCCGGCGGGCGGCGGCCGGTCGCCGGGATTCCTTTGTCTCGTTACAACACTACCAACCTCTAGCGCTCGCTCTTCTATACTTATTATCATTTTTGTATAACACATTAAACCTTATTGTGACAAAACCTACTACACACTCATTACTAAAATTAACACATTCTCATATCTTTTATTCTCTAAATATCGAGTGTAAAATACTAAAATAATAATAATAATTTGTATATCTATTATGTTGTTTTCAAGGGGAATTATTCATTACAACATTCATAGCACACTAATGATATCAAGCTTGGCAATCGTTATTTAAATAAGTAGCGCGCATAGATTAGCAAAAAAACAGTACGAGCGCCGATACATACAATTTTCGCCGTTTGTATCAGGGTATGGCATGTGCGTACTGAGTTTATTTGCTTGCTTGTACTCAAACGAGCGAAGCGACTTGGTTGTCTCCGGTTCTCAGAAATTGTAACGCCTTCTTGGAACGCACCAACAACGCTGCCGTCCACAAGCGACTCAAGTGAGCGCAAAGCGAGGTCACCCGCCACCGTACTACTACTACACGTATTTGGATTGTGTTGATAACACACACTTGCAACGGTGACTCCGTCTCACATCCCGTTCTTACTCCGCCTTGTGGTGACTTGCCCACTCCATACATACATAATATACGAACACCACTCACTATAAACACTATATGATAAGCATAAAATATATTTCATAAACGCGTGAGACGTGAGTCGTCATTTTCAATCTTTGAAGTAATCATTGTTATGTGATGCCAATGAAATTTTACCTAGAAATTGAAAAGGTAATCGATGAACGTCATGTACAAATTAAAAACTTACCTAAATATTATCATATTGTTTTGAAATATAAGAATTTTCATTTTTTAGTTGAATTGAGCATGCCTCGCCATGTAACTCGGTAGAAAGCAGTAGCGACTGAGGATATCCTCGTCTAAGATTACGACGTCACAGTGATGTCACGCTCACGCTACATACCAATAGAAATAGCGCGGCGCATGCGCGTTGCGTCAATCCGTTCACCACAACGATGCCTTTCGACAATTTACATTATTAAAAGTATTCAATGAATGCTATGACTGTGTTTATTGACTTATAGCGTTGTTTATTTTAACTTCTAGATTTAATTATTCAAATTCTTAAATGATGATCCATAATAACGAAGTCTTTCTTTTTCAGGTATACAAATCGCGGGTAAGATGCCGTTGACACAAGAAAAACGTTTGGATAGTAATTTTGCCAATAATAATGATCACAGCTATCTACATAAGAAATTTAAAAAAATGGCATCTACAATTTCTGTGTTTCCACCAAACCTGTCGAAGGGTGAAGAAACAAGACAGAAAGAACCAAATGTGACTCAGAATAGTTGCAATATTTCAATTTCCAATGGAAGTATTGCCGCAGCCCACCCTGAAATCGAAAAAATTAAAGTAAAACAAGATAGAGAGCAAATAGATGTTCAGGATGTGGAGAAAAATGTACAAATTAATTTTAATGATGAAAACAGTAGATTAAGTAGTGTAAATAATATTGTTCAAGTATCTGGTCAGACCAGTTTTACTGATGAATTTTCAAATAAGACTGAGAATACTGAAAACGATTTTATCAGGGATGCATACAATGGAGCTGTGGGTGGACGTTATATATGCCCTTATTGTAAATTATCTTGTGCCAAGCCTTCAGTTCTTCAGAAACATATCAGAGCTCATACGAATGAGAGACCTTACCCCTGTGTACCTTGTGGCTTTGCTTTTAAAACAAAATCAAATTTATATAAACATCGTAGATCACGGTCTCATGCCTTAAGGTTACAAGGTGCTGATGTGACCGTAACATTAAACGATGAAGATATATCAGGTGGATCCGAAAGTGATACCCCTACATCAGTGTCAGAAGCTGGATCCGATGTTTCTAGCGTTCGTATGGAAATATTCGAACCCAATAAATTTTCACCAGACTCCCCTGAATCAGTGAACGACAATGTACCATCACAGGGAACAAATGTGACATCCAATGAAAGTATCAAATTCAAAAGTATTTATAAGCCAAAATTTAGAGCAGGGGCAGCGTTTTACCGTGAGTCGGATGAAAAAGACATTGTAAAGAAATCTATTTCACCAAATGCAGATTTTCTTACTGAACATATCTCTAAAATTATATCGGATAATGAAGCGATTATTGATGTTATAGAAACACCTTTACAAAAAAAATATGGTAAAATAAAACAAATTGCTGAAAGCAAACAATTTATGAGTGAAACGCTAGATATAAAATGTGAACCATCTCCCTTAAACTTGACAAAAAGCAACCATGACGCTGAGAATTCTTTTAGAAAACGTTCGCACTCAGAAAGTTTTTCACAGAATCATCAAAAACACCCTCTTAACCCTGAAGGATCTATAATTAAAGATCTTCTGTTAAAAACTAAAATGAATGGTTTAGTTACAGGAGAATTAATTGATGGACCGCTGTTCGTATGTCCGCTATGTCAAATTATTTATAGAAGTGCCGATAATTTGGAAACACACAGAATGTTTTATTGCAAGGGCAGCTTTGGCAGTAATAACGCTATTGATGAACGGAAAGATATAAAAGTGGTAAGACCAGAAAACATTTTTGTGAGAAGTAACTCTGTTAATGTAAGACTTCCCGAAACAAACTCTAATTCTTATACCAAATCAAACATTTCTACAAAATCTTCCCTAGCCAGAATGAAGCCAGATAATTTAATTATTGTAAAACCAGAATCCAACGACGTCATAGCGCCTTTGCCTTCACCAGGGCCATTGTTGGGGAATACTAGACTAGTTGACTCTAGAGTGCCTACAGATTTCTCTAGAAAAAATGAAAGTCTTAAAATAAAACCTACTGCTAGTCCAAAACGCAGAATCGATTGTAATTCAGATATGTATAGCCCAAGGTTGGTGGAAAATATGTCACCAAGAACTGCCGATATGTATTCCCAGCCAAAAATTCGTTGCATTGATGTCAATTCGGCGACATTACGTGCTATTGATGAAATGTCTCCTCACATGAGAAATAATTCAACATCGCTTCAGATGTTTGGAGGCGAAGTAAAGATAGTGGACCATTCCGGCAGCACAACAACTTTACGAATTGAACCTAATAAAAATCAATTATCACCTATACTAATTCAGCCGAATTTATCTCCATCAAAAATGACAAGTGACGCCGAAGCAAGTAGCATTGTTGTAAGATCAGGCTTACACTCCGGAGGAACCATCATGCACAATCCACCAACGCCTAAAGAAATGCTGGGAACACCTCAACCACAAACGCCAAGAATATCAATATCATCAACTCCTGGCATACCAAGTTCCAATTTACCTAATATTCATGACATAACACATTTCCAGTTTCCACCTCTGAGTGCCATTACGGCGTTTAATCCTTTAACTTTACCGCCATTGAGTCCCTCAACGTCACCCAATGGAGCAACAACAATTTTGCACGGTGGAAAGCTAATACCACACGTGCCAGGAATACCTGGACCGAATACACCTGGAATTTTTGTGGGAAATACGAGTGTCTCGTTAAAAACTGTACCTAATGATGTTCATAAAAATTCTGCACAATCCACGCGAGATGAAAACCACGGCCTAATTAATCAGTCTCAAACCGTCAAGAGCTCACAGACAATTTCAAAATATGAAACGCAAATACGTACCGCCAAGAGTCCTAATTTAAGATTACCACAAATGGAAATCGAAAAGCAAATTCAAAGTCAAGATTCCTTCAATAATGATTTGCAATATGTTTCAGCGATCCCCATAATAAAAGTTAAGAACGTTGATGATTCAAAACCTTTTATGAATTGCATTATGAAACCACTCTCGAGGCAAGATGTAGGGATAAAGAGAAATTCAGAAGGTGTGCCAAGAACACCAGTTTTGAAAGAAAATATGAATTATTCAATAAATAAGTTAAAAGCAAGGGATAAAATATGTAACAATCTTCTTAAAACTGTTGACACAAAATCTGAAAAAGAAATTCGTAATTTCAATTTTGAAAATCTTATTACTAAAGCTGAAATATACAATAATCAGATCCCTAGTTCTTCAGATGTTCAAAAAAATATAAATACTCAAGAGACCTCTAATTTAAGTCTACAAAACGAGAGATCCGAAACATCTTATTTTCAAAAGAATTCAATGGCGAAACCTGGTGCTGATGAAAGGAAACCAAAATTTTTAAGGCCATCTACTCTGCCTCTAAAACCAGGCACGTTTACTCCAAAAAGACATCATGGCATCACTCCTAATGCAAATACTATGCCATTGGTCTCTCCTGAAACACCACGACCTGCCAAAGCTTATGGACAACTTTATCTCAATGGAAACGCTTATACTTATCTGGGCCTGAAATGTTCCACAAAAGTATTTTATTGTACAATCAATCGTCCCCAGCCGACATACGTACCAAATCAGCACTTTCTATCTATGTATAGTAATTGGCAGGTAATTATGATTACATCACAACATGTGCAATACATGCTTACTTATACTATAAGGAGTTATGCGTTTCATTACATAAGATAAACATGAATTTGTTTACAGTTATTATCTGAGCTGACGCCAGACCCTTTGGGATTGTCAGCATCGTCTGCTATGTCGCTTTATGATTCACGTCATCGGCCGCAAAATATGACTGTGGCAGTTATGAAACAAGATCTCATATTGACTCATTCGTCCCAATGGAGTAAAATATCAAAGGAAAATAAACAGGTATATTTTTATATCATAAAGATACAAATATATTTGTGTTGTTTGCAAAAATGTCTATTATTCTTAAAAGTCAATCAAAGACTAAACTTTATCGTTTAGATTCTCAATAATTGGACCCCTTTTTAATGCAACTTTTATTGTTAACACTTAATTTTAATGGCCTTAAATTTAAGCCCGGATAGATCGGTTGAAGTGGAGGCGATGAACGAGGAAAACAAATCTGGGTTACCGTCAGGAAAATAGAAAGAAAGATAATATTGCTATACCTACTGGATAGTGGATAGTATAATATTGTCAATGTTCTTTACGTGGCAAATTGGTGCAATAATTTATTTATTAAATCTTTCAGAGCATACAATCAATGGATATCAAGAAGATCGAAGATACTAAATTACAACAAATGGCTGATAATATTACTACACCTAAAAAGGAGTTAGCGGGTGGTTTCGAAAGTAATGAAGAATATACATATGTTCGTGGTCGGGGAAGAGGGCGATATGTATGTTCAGAATGTGGTATACGCTGTAAGAAACCATCGATGCTTAAGAAGCATATTCGCACACACACTGACGTGCGTCCTTACACGTGTATACACTGTGCTTTCAGGTAACAATAGTTTTAAATTTTAATTACATTTAACAATTACAAAAGCGTATCTTTCAAATAATCTCCGTGCCACTGAATTTCCTTTTTTTTATATCAAATAATTTATATATACCAATAATTCAAATAATCTATATATATAAAAGAGGAACCTGATTGACTGACCTATCAACGCACAGCCGAAACTACTGCAGCTAGGAACTTAAAATTTTACACAGGGATTTCTATTGTGACGGAGGGTAGCACTAAGAAGGGATTTTGGGAAATTCTACCCCTAAGGGGGTGAAAAGGGTTAAAAACTGTTGTATGGAAAATCTAAACCATTGAAGTTACAATTCTCAAACTTGGTAGTTTAATAACTCATTTAATAACAAAAATAATTGCATACTTTATTTGTCTAAAAATTAACATTAAAGGGGTTAAAATAAGGGTTGAAATGTTTAGAAACTGGGTGATTTCCTTCCTACCCGATCAACGCACAGCCGAATCTACTGGAGCTAGAAACGTGAAATTTTACATAGAGGTTCCTATTGTGACGTAGGGTAGCACTAAGGAAGGATTTTTGGAAATTCGACCCCTAAGGGGGTGAAAAGGGTAAAATACTGGTGTATGGAAAACCGAAACCCTTGAAGTTGCAGATATCAAACTTGACTTTTTAGTTACTTATCTAGAAATAAGAAGAACTGCATACTCTCTTTTCTTATAATTAACCATAAAGGGGTGAAAATAAGGGTTGAAGTATTGTAAGACCGAACTGCTGGATCAACGCACAGCCGAAACTACTGAAGCTAAGAACTTGAAATTTTACACATGGGTTCCGATTGTGACGTAGGGTAGCACTAAGGATGGATTTTTGGATATTCATCCCCTAAAGGAGTGTAAAGGGTTAAAAACTGATATAGGGAAAATTTAAACCGTTAAAGTTACAATTGTCAAACTTGGCACTTAAGTTATTCATTCTAAGACAAAAATATTTGCATATATTGTTTATCTAAAATTAACCCTAAAGGGACGAAAATAAGGGTTGAAGTTTTGTAGAACCGAACTGCCGGATCAACGCACAGCCGATACCTACTACTGTAGCTAGGAACTTGAAATTTTACACAGGTATTTCTTTTATAACGTAGGGTAGCACTAAGGAAGGATTTTTGGAAATTCAACCCCTAAGGGGATGAAAAGGGTAAAATAAATTTGTATGGAAAACCGCAACCGTTAAAGTTGGAGATTTTAAACTTGACACTATAATAACACATCTAAAATCAAAAATAAGTGCGTACTCTGTTTACTTAAATTTAACCCTAAAGGAGTAAAAATATGGTTGAAAAATTTGTATAGAAAATAAAACTGCTGAAGTTTCTTATGAATATTTAACTTTTGTCCCTTTCGAACGACTTTTCAATTCAGTTTGAGCGAGAAAACAAACATTCGATACCTAAAATAGGTTTTAAAACTGTATATGATTAAGGCTGTTTATGTATTGATCCGATTGGTCTCAAAATCGATCTGAGTTCCGATAATCTAAATTTGTATTCAGAATTGAAAAAGTTGGCCGCCATTTTGAACATTTTATTTATTGATCCGATTGGTCTCTGAATCGACAATTGACGGACCCATTGATCCGATAAATCTAATCTCAGAGTCAGAATTGGAAATAAAAATGCTGCACGTTGATTTTTGTTAAAAGTTTACGTAAAGGTTATAATGGCATAGTTTTAGCGATATAACGTCTACATTATCTTAAACACGCAGACGAAGTTGCGGGCAAATGCTAGTATTTATATACAATATAAAATTTTTGTACTAATTAGTTCAAACAGTATTGAAAAGGAATTTTTAATTAATAATAGGGTTCTACTACATTCCATCTAATTAAATTCCATGTTTTCTTTTTTCAGCTTTAAGACGAAAGGTAATCTGACTAAGCATATGAAAAGTAAAGCGCATTATAAAAAATGTTGTGAACTAGGAATAAAGCCAAATGAAGGCGATGTCGAAAATGGGGAATCAGCTCAGTGTTCAGGGGAAACCGATGATGACACAGAATCAGATGGCGACGAAGGAAATGAAGGCGAAACGGAATCGAGTGGTAAGCAAAGTCACATTTTGTCTTCAATTAATTATTACACCATAAAAGTGAGAGAACTTTTTTTACTTTGTTAAAATTAATCCTGTATTTTTCAGATACGGAAGTTTGTAAATCGAGATTACCAGAACACGAAGCTGCTCATTGCTTACTGTCCCTAGGAGGTTCTAGACCTACCATATCAGCTACACCAGGCTTAATAACAAGTGCGAGGCCAACAACATACCCATATACACCGGCAGGATTTGAAACAACACCTCTGGAAATAGTTGCAGAAAAACTTAGTATAGCCAGAAGCACTTCCATCGATTCTAGAATGGAGGTAGATAATGAACCAATTGATCTCAGTAAGAATGAAGTAAAAACTTCTAACATTCCCGAAATTCCAACAGCAAGAGAATTTAGTGTTTTAGCATCGTTGGCTTCAAATACTGCTAAACTGCCACAAGCACAAACCCAATGGACAAACGGAGAACCCATGTTGCATACATATTTAACAGAAAGAGCACTTTTTGATTCAAAAATAAAACAAAGTCAGTTAACATGTAGTTTGAGTAAATCAAAAAATATAGATTTAAATGAAAAATCTACATACACGGAGAATTATAATATCGGGGACAATAATGCAGCTGACGTAGATAAAAATATTGCTAGTGTGCCAGTGGCACCTTCTGTTACTTCTAATGATGAAACGAAAATTACTCTTGTCAACGAAACTGACCATGGAAATAACCATAAGTCTGTCAATTCCAAAGAGGATAATGTACCGATAAAAAGAGACTCATCTGCTTCACCAAACGCAGCAATCGATACCAAAAAGTCACACATACAAAACAATACGAATGCTGAGAATGCTAAACATGTAGTTTCAGAGTATCTAAAACAAGCAAGAATTAATCATGCTATGACACAAGATGAAGTACCTCAAACTCAAAGTGATAATACGAGCGATGATAGTAATAACTTAAAATCTGTGAGCGAAGAAAACGTAAAACCAGATGACAATAATCTTGCAGAATCTGATACAATGAAACTTGTACCTTTGGAACACGACCCTGTAGCAACAAAAGTAGTAATTGGTGTCGGGGGTGTAGCATTTAAAGTTTCGAAAGGAAAGGAGTTTGAAAATACATCTTATTCACCAGGCAGACTTATGGAAGACGGCCGTAGAGTATGTGATTTTTGTAACAAAACATTCACTAAGCCATCACAATTGAGGCTTCATCTTAACATACACTACATGGAAAGACCGTACAGGTGTAGTGTGTGTGCTGTAAGTTTCCGAACAAGAGGCCACTTACAGAAACATGAACGTTCAGGTTCACATCATAATAAAGTTTCTATGACATCGACTTTCGGAGCAGCGACGTCTTTTAACCCAAGACCTTTCAGATGTTCCGATTGCAACATAGCTTTTAGAATACACGGCCATTTAGCCAAACATTTAAGGAGTAAAATGCACGTTATGCGACTTGAGTGTTTATTCAAGTTGCCATTTGGGACCTTTACTGAAATAGAGCGCGCGGGTGTCAGTTTAACAGATATTGACACAACTGACTGCGCGAGTTCACTGGCGAGCCTACAAACGCTTGCTAGGAAGCTTCACGAAAAGGATCCGACAAAATTGGAGTATCGTGAACCGAACGGTGCGGCTACGACGGCGCCACCTGCGGGCAGGGAGCAATCCGAGGACGAAGATAATACGCTTTGCGAGAACATTTGTGAAGGTGAAAAAGATAGTGGAGTGAAAACTATTGAAAATAGTGAGGGCCAGGATAAAGAAACGCGAGTTAACTGTTGTGCCACAGATATTTAGTGCCAAAATTATATTAAGTAGGATGTTTTAATGTGCAATTTTGTTTTGTTATTAATTTAAGGTGTATATTCATGCTGGGGTTTGACTCAGACACGTGTGAAAACAAAATGATGCGCTTTAATTATATTATTGTATCTTATTTCAATGTAATTGTGAAGATATATTATATATGTTGTAAATATCTCAAAAATAATTTTAACATTGTTAAATTGCTTCCATTGTAAAGCTTACGTATTATATTTGTTACTATAATTGTGTAATAGAAATAATGTTTGTTGGCTACCCTTGGAATCGAATCAACTAATGACGAAACGCGAATGTATGGCGACGGAAAGCTTCCGTTCTTACTTCCTAAGAGTTTTTAAATCTTGTGGTCCATGTTTTAGAGAACAATGCTTAAAATATCAATCAAACATATTACAAATTCTTAATGTAGTCAAGAATATCTCGATAAGTAGGTACCGCTATTACTGTTTGTATGTATTTTTATAAAACATATACTATAATGTATTTACAATGTGTAACGTCTACTTCCAATCCTTTATCGTTAAAACAATTGGCATATCAAGTCCCATAAACTAAATTTAGATATACAAGGAAAAAACTTCAAGTGTCTTCCATATCAAAAATAGTATTTGTTCTAGATATTTTGTTTTATACTTATTAATTCTCACTATAAAAGTGTGACTTTAATAATAAGCATTTGGGTTGTTTCCAAATATGTGTTTTATAATATATTTTTTGAATACACTTTCAACTAGTTGACACGCGATTCATTCTTAAATATCCTAATATAAAGTGTAATACTAAGTTTTATTCGTATACAAGAAAACAAAAGAAATTGTGAAACTAAATTGTATGTGTACTTTATAAATATCTGCAATCGTTTATACTTAAAGATGTGTGAAAACTATTCTAATGTGTATTTAAAAAATAAACATCTATTATCTAACCGAGTTATTTCCGATTAAAAGTTTCATTCCGTTGAATTAGTAATTATTAGACTTGGAATTTCGACTTTCTATTTTGAAACGAGTACCTTGTAAGTAATTGATTGTTTAGTGTAACCATATCATGGAAATCGTTGAAGTCTATAATGAGCTATATATATAGCAGTTGCTGTAACGGTCTTTCGAGTAATATAACATTATATTCTGGTTAAAATATATATTCTAGCAGCCATGCAATTTTGCAATTTGAATCGATTGTTTGATCGATTAGAATAGGCACAATGTTATACGAACTCATGCGATCTCGCTGTAATGTAAGTTTGTACATATTATACGATGCTTTAAGTGAAGTATATGTACTTGTATGTGAGTATACTTCGGCCCACCGAATGAAGGTGGAAATAAATATAATGTGACGAGCCTGCATGTGTGTATCATAATATAATGTGAGTTGGTTGACATTGTGCCATCAAACCTACTACGTAGCTATTATTGATACGATGTTTCGGGAAATGTGTATTCTCGACTATTGTAGAATTTTAGATATAAATTTTCTGATGTTTATTCTACGAAAAGGGATTAATTTTACTAAATTGTTACAAGACCTTTGTAATGAGTTACATAATTATAATACATTATTTAATATTTTCTGTTTTAATTTAATCTTTTTGACTAACCATTTTTTAAAGATTTGTCCATAGTTTTTTTTTAATTAAAAACACTCTTTTATATACAAAGCCATATGAAACGAGATTAAAAATTATTTTTTTTTAAGTATTCAGTATTCACTCATGTTTTTAGTAATGAGAAAGATTTATTCTCAAATCTTATAAAAGAGTTCCCATTGCCTAGGTGAAACACGCATAATATGCGGCTATAGTAAAGGTTAGTTTGATTACTTAGTGGTGAAGACAAGGAATGCATCGAAACTTTTCTTTGCATACCATATTATCTAATACTAAATTACTGACATGGAATTTATATTTTCCGTTGCCAGTAACTATACAATTACTCCATGTAGCAGCCGCATTTAAATCATCATTATCATCAGCCCGTTGCAGTCCACTGCTGGACTCTGTCAAGGCCTCTCCCAAGGTACGCCGTATTTAAACGAACACCATGAATTGTGCCTTTCTGTAGCCTTGAGCACATAGAAAAAATATATAATAATTAGTAGAGAGAAAGACTTGCTTTCTCTCTACTAATTATAATATAATTTCCTCAATAAGAGAGAGAAAAAGATATTGCGTCGCTGGTTCCCCTAAATTGAATTTGGAATATTCGATTAAATTAATTCTTGGGGGAGGCCTATGCCCAGCAGTGCACTGCAACGGGCTGAGGATGATGATGATGAGTCCCACTCTCGTATTTCGGCTCATGTCAAAACCTTCCTTCTTTATATGCTTAGATCTATTGTATTGGGTAAATATGCATTTCTCTCTTATGATAGGCTACAAGTATGGTACAATCGCTAGAATCTAAGTCATGACTTTTGGTGATTCTACTTATCAGCCTTGCTTTATGCCCAAGCCTCAGCATTCAGCATTTTTTAATTGCTATTTTTGCGTAGCCCTTGTTGCATAGCTTTGACACTTCTAATTTCTAAATACATACATAACAAAGAAGTTACATTAATTTGCGCACCCTATGGACATTTTGTTCGCAAAACGAAGAGTTTCGATGAGTTTTATTTTGCACATTATACCACAGTTTCGAATAGTCAAATATACATATTATGATAACTTTTGCTTATGTATTTCCTGTATTTATTTGAAAACGATCATATTAGAAAAAAATTATAGTATCCTAAATGTTGGATTCATTCCTTTCATAAATTGAATTACACTTTCTTTTCATACTCGCTGTGATTTTAATGCTGAGAACTTTAAGTATAGTAATTTTGATGGTTTTATAAATTATAGTTGGCTGTGTTACTAGGGAACAGAAGAACATTGTCTGTACGTGTCATATATTATTGTTAGTGTAGTCATCGGTATTTTACTATTAACAATTAATTACGTAAGGCCACTTTTGATGTTTAACTGATAATAGCTGATATTATACATTTATACCTAGTAAATAATTTTATTGAATTTAAGTATGGGATGCCTTTATGCACTGGGATAATTATTGTAAGCTCTGTCAAGAAATCGAACTATTAACTAGTACCTTCTACCTACATCCGACTTTATGAAAAATGTGAGCCCCTTTGAAAACCTTTGTGGCGTAGTTGGTTGATAAGGTGATCGTAAAGAAATTACGTGGGTTCAATCCCCTCATCGAGATAAATGTTTGTGGAATCCACAATTCAGGAATTCAATTTTAGGAACGAAGTCATCTGTTTTTACTTACATAGACTCTTTTTAGATTTGTTTTTACATTTGTATATTAAACAATCGCGATACACGTCACGCACAACATGGATTCTTCATTAACAAATGGGACTTTATAAGTAGAGTTATAGTACCTATACCCACCTAGGTATAGATAACAAATGCATATTACAGTGTATTACATATAATATATAATATAAAGTGATTTTGTTGTGATCTCTCACCCAGTTCATTTTAACGACATACACAAAGTAGTTCTCCTATTGCGGCAGTTGCCAAAACTTTCCTTACTATCTGGCAATGTTACAGCTTACGAGAATAGAAAATGGCTGTGAAACATTCTTATGTACTTGTTTAATGTAATAAAAGGCAAACGAGCAGTTGGAACACCTGATAGGAGCCGCCGCCCGCCGCATTAGAAGATAATAAGTATACACCATTGGCCATATAAATAGTCGGCGTGTTGGCCCAATCCTGTCATAATTTTACTTCGGATTCGTTAATTATGTTTGCCTTGTATACCTTGACACTAATATTTTGAGAGACGATTGGCGAAATGCTTGGTTTGCTCATCAGTGCGAATCTGTATTTTTCGTCCGCCTTATGCTTGTATGGGTCCGGACTGCAATGGCTTTTTCTATTAGACAACATCCAATAAAGGGCGGCTTGAATTACACATTCTTTCCAATCAAACCGACTTACTGGCTTGGGTTGCCTCTTATGTCATCTTTATCATTCGTATTTCATTTATTTGGATAAACACCGCCCCCACAACCGTAATAATTTCGCGCGCTTTTATGTCCCGTACAACTCGAGACGAGTCTGTTGAATCAGCTTCCAACTTTTTTTTTTTTATTTATTAAAGAAACCAACGGCGTTTACAATTTGTATCTTATTATACAAGCTATTACAATAAATAAGGCTAATAAAAGGTTTCCAACTAGAATTTGTTAGTATGTTGATATGCGCAGACAGAGAATTAATTAATAAGTAACTTAAATACTTCCATCCTCAAATCTAAACAGAGGCTACTATAGTAAATGTGGGAAATCAGTGTCAGTAATAAACATTCTGGTAAGGAAAATTTGAAATGACAGCACACGTATATTCATAAAATTTCAGAACTAATAAAAGAAAAAAATAAAATACATAGACCGTAATATCAGTAAATAATAATAATAATAATACATAAATAGTGTTTTGTATATTTTGACATTTGTATTGTGGGAGTTGGCCTATAGCGACATGGACCCCGACTATTTAGCTATCAGTCATATCAAGAAAAGACTTGATAATGTGTTTTTTGAAGGTATCTTTATTTTTAAAAAAGAATAAATCTGCATCAATGAATTCAAAGTTATATGTTCGTGGCATTCATATCAATGGTGAGTTAGTTGCGAACTTTGCCGAACGGCGTGGTACATGTAGCAAAGGCGTATGTCGAGTGCGGCGCGAAGGCGTACAGAATGCAACTCCCGCCACCAGCTCCTCACAGTCTAATTTACTATTTATAACATCGTAAAGAAAACACAATATGTCCAATACTTTACGTCTTTCCTCTAAAGTTAAAATTCCATACCGACGACAGTCCTCCAAATATGATTTGACCGGTGTGCGTAACCGGTAATTTAAGTGTTTAATGAACTTTTTTTGGAGACGTTCTTTTTTTTTCTTTATCTATATATATAAAAATGAAACCCGTTTCGCGTTGTCACGGCATCACGTGTGAACGACTGAACCGATTTCGATAATTCTTTTTTTAAAATGTTTGTGGAAGTCCAGGGATGGTTCTTACGGCGAGAAAAATTCGAATAATTGCCGGAAAAACCCTAAAAACAGCCCTTTTCTTTTCCCCATACAAACGTTTTCTAACTAAAACGAGCTTTATTGCTATTGTATAAAGTTCATATTGAATTACAAACACAAATATATATAAAAATGAATTGATGTTCGTTAGTCTTGCTAAAACTCGAGAACGGCTGCACCAATTTGGCAAATTTTGGTCTTGAATTATTTGTGGAAGTCCAGAGACGGTTTAAAAGGTGCATTTGGTCCACTGGAAAATGTTTTTTTAACTATATTTTGAAGTGAATCTTCTTCATACAAAATGTTAATAGGTTTCGCAACTGTCAAACATTTCATGTTCATACCGTCGATACAGTAAACTCTTCCCTCAAATTAAAGAACGTATTTAAATAAAGGTTTCGAATCGACAACATAATATATCCACAATATTCGAATAATGCATTGAGTTATAATGTACTACGTACTAGAGAAGACACCTCAAGCAAATAGTTTGTAACACGAGTTGGAGTCCAGGCGCTCCAACTCATTTAGTCTATGTCAAGCGCTTGCTAGAACTAGACACGTATCAGTGCGAAGTTTTATTCGACAAAATGCCGTCGTGTGCATTAAAATACTGCTCGAACAATTCCAAAAACATAAGTAAAAGTCAAGGTGTGACTTTTCACCAGTGAGTTTAACTTATTATATTAAAACACATTTAATCTAATTTAATATCAACAATTGTGACATGTGGCAGCAGTTGATGACGGGCGGCCATGCATGTCAAAGACTAACGAGTATTTGTATGCGCAGACTCGATTACAATACCAAACGGCAGAAACTAACTAAACTCATATTATTTAAAGGAAATTGAAATATCTGTCTGTACCAGGTAAGGCAGGTGATATTGTCGCTTGTTATTTCATATTTTTGATTACCTATGTATATATTTAATAAAAATATTTTATTTCTAGAGTGTTTCTATTAATTAAATCCTGAACAAAAAAAAACATTTATAATTTAATTTCTTGTGTATTATTCACAAATAATGTGTTCACCAGGCGCCATGTTTATAAATCCGGTAAATAAAAGAAACCATATTATTTTATGTAAAAGAAACTATTATTTTATATTATATTTTAGTTGTCGGTATTAATATGTAGACATCATATAACGAAGAGTTACGATTAATATGAATTGTCTTATCTATTCGTGACACGTTTTTCTTTGGCCATAATTTGTATGATATCAAGTCAATAAAGTAGATGTCGCTATTGAGCTGGGACAAATAATTTCTATGACATGTCTTGTCTATCGGTAGAATATATGTCAATGGAATAATGGCGTATTTTAGATTTTAAATATGTAGAATAATGTCATTAATGAAAAAGGATTGACATTTAAATTGGCTGTAAGAAATGCATTTTGTGTACCTAAACAAAACTTCTTTTTAAAATCGGAAATCACTTTTATCACATTTTTTTACAATGTCCTGTCCTTAACCACCATTATACGAGTATAATTTAAAATCACATAATATCATAATCCCCGGAACTACTGAATCGATTTTAAAAATTCTTTCACCGTTAAAAGATAATATAACATCCCTGAGTGTCATAGGCTATAATTTTTCCAAAGTGGTTGAAAAAAGGATTGGAATGTTGTATAGAAAATCAAAACCAGTTAAGTTATTTCTTTGAAAATTTATATTTCAGCTCTTTATTACAAACGAAAAATAATGGCAACCAACAATTTTAGAAAAGAAAATTATTAATGTGAAATAAGGAATGACATCTTGTATGGAAACCAAAATCGCTGAAGCGTCCGTATTACTCATCCAATTTTCATTAACCGCAATCTTTGAAGTTGTAATGTCAAAAAATTGTAAGGCACACTATTTGGGTATATAGCGATAGGATAGAATAGAGTGAGAGGGACGGGATAGGACTGGATAGTTGACAGATTTCATTTGATGGGATAGGACGAAATGTAAAGGCACGGGACGAGACAGGATGGATAATGAAAAGAAAGAACGGGACGGATCGGGAAGTGACTTGACTGACGGGACGGGACGGAATTGAGGAGGACAGGTCATAGTCAAAAAAGAAGCGACAGTAGGGTAGCTACGTCAAGTTTAGGTTTCAAGAGGTTTAGGTATACAAGAGTTTGTACGAAAAATAACATCTATCTGATGTGGAGTTGAATCAAAAGATATCTGCACCCAGGCGAAGCTGGGACGAGCCGCTAGTAGTTATATAAATGACAACAACATTTTAATAATTAAAATTTTATTAGGAGAACAATTGTTAGATACATTTTAGAACTTATATTAACGTCTTCACTTCCAGTCTGCTGCATCAGGAATTACCGAGCATCGAAGACAACCACTGGAGACACGGAATTAAGGAAATTCGTATATTGTATCAATTTATTTTATATTAAAAATTGTCCCGCACTAAAATTAGTCCTGTAATGTGGTGTTTTTGATTATAATGAATACACATTCCGCATGCACACAATTCAATCAATGGGTCCCGAGAAAATAATTGTTTCTAAAACATTAGGAGATACTATCTGAATACATACTTATGCATTTTGACAATTGATTCGTAATTCGACAAATTGAATTATGAAAACAAATATGCTGTATGTATTTATACATATATGATGTTTGCATGCCAAATCAAAAATGCAGATAAACCAGAACAGAATTTTATTTCAATCTTATACAGAGTGAATTTTTCAAATGGGTGTGGATGGCAAAATCCTAAATTATGAGGTTTGTCGAAAAATGCTAAAGGAGTTACGAGCCCGATTTTGATGAAAACTAAAACTGCATACTTAGATTTTTGATAAATCAATATGCATAACTATGAATCGAATCCAATGATATTGAAAAAAAAAACATGCTGTATTATTACACCATTCGATAATGTTGATAATAAGAACCAAGTTCTGGGAAGTAATGTCATATGGCAAACTATAGGAAAGCGGTCATTTTAGGCAACATAATATTTTTTCCCCCGTTCGCTTCATACCCAGTCCCCTTGCGTTGGAAGCGGAATTTTAAAAACTTTCGTATTCCATCGAAAAATTTGTTAAAAAAATATGCAAAGATGTTGAATACTGTTATTTTAATAAGGATTTAATTAATTATGTTAATCAATTGTAAATCAAATTATGTATTTAACTAAAGGAACCTTGTGTGAATGGGGTATTTTACTATAAGAAAGAAAAAATCTAAAAACTATAAATGTATATAGTAGAGCATTAAGCAATAAGTATATGTTAATTTCAGTTTATATTTCCATGGAATAAATTTTATAATTCGTTTTGAAAATTTCAATTTTTTTATCTGTCCTAAAAAGATGTGAAACGGCTGCCGCCATGATGGATAACGATTCTACGTCATTCCGCGAGTAGAATACCCCCTCCGGTGTCCAAGAGCTCTTAATACCACAGGTTGAGTGACGTATCATTTTAAAGGAACATGGCGCCTAGCGTTTTCACATATTTGCGCGCATAAATTTAAAATTTAAATTTTAAATGGATTTTTATTGGACTTGCCGAGCGAATAAAAATTTGATATTTTTTTAAATAGTTTGTCTTAATCTTAGGAACAACTTAAGACTTTTTGAAAATGGGTAGAATAACCCATTGTCACTTGCGGTTTTGTACTGAAAAAAATGTCGTCCTTAAGGTTTCTTCACTGTTAATGGTCTTAAAAAAATATTTATTATCTTTAACAAGCAGGTAGCTTTATCAATGTATACTAATATACCCAGGCATTTGTAATGAAGCATTCGAAATAACAGCTCCGAACAATTTTGAGTTATTTTCTGTTGGTTCACTTCAAGGGAAGAAAAAATATTATTTTGCTAAAAATGACCTTTTCCCTTTAGTTTAACTTGTCATTACTTGCCAGAATTTGATCCTTGTTAATAACATTATCGTACAGTGTAAAAATACAGCATGTTTTTTTTTTCAAAGTCATCGAGTTTGATTCCTTGCTAGAGATATTGATATTTGATATATCAAAATTCAAATTATACAGTTTTAGTTTTTATCAAAATGGGGATCGCGACTCCTTTAACGATTTTTCGATATTCCTCATAGATTCGGATTGGGCCATCCATGCCTAATTGAAAAACTCACCTGTATAATATATAGATACAATTTTTGTTCTTGGCACCCATAGATAGTTATTAATAAGTTTGTTCGATAAAGATTGTAATTTATGTAATGTTTAAGCACCATGTATTTGGTTAAAAGCAGAAGAAATGTGAGTTAAGCTGTAAATAAGTTAACTACAAAGCAGTACAAATCCTACAATGTAAGTATAGGATGAAATACTTACTCTCTTGAAATAAATAACTTTTTAATAGGAGTTCACATAAATTATTATACATACACAACAATAAAACAAACAAGTAACATTCACTTTAATTAATAGCTGAGGGATAAATTAGATATAAAATATGGTAAGCTGAACCCAATTGTAAATTGACATAAAAAATATTAAAAAATATTTTTATTGCGGAGTAAATCCCATGCACCTTATACCATAAAACTGGTTGTTTCAAATAATGCTTGAACATGCTAGGAATGAAGAGCCACCCAGTAAACAACGAATACCTAGATGAGGCAAGGAGTTCTAAAAGAGTAATATTTTATATTAGATCAGTATATTTGCCATTTCAATATTCTTTTGATATAGTAATAAACCTTTAAATGACATAAGTTTGTTAAATATAACATTGCGCATACTCAGAGCATACATGTGCAGTTTTATAATAAGTGTTGCAGAAGCAGCATAACCTAATAATACAGAAAAATGTGTATAAATTTTCATGCAAAAACATTATGCAAACAACACAAATTTTGCCTTAAATTTATAATAAATTGTCAACACTACTAAACATAAGAACGGAAATTATATGCATTGGCCTATAAGTGAACTATATTGTGTCCCAACACCACACATTGGTTGCATGATTATACATTTTGACCACACCAGCGCCTTTCAGTTACAAAAATATTGACAATAAATAAATTCATTCATTAGTGAAGTAAATGACAACATGCATTTGAAAAGGATACATCGTTTTGTTCGTTTTTTGTACATAATCCTGTAACCGCACTCTCTGCAACGAATAGGATCTCTTGGTTTGATTTCATTTTCTTTGTGGCATTCTGCAATAACAATATTAACACTTTTACATCAAATAAATTGTTTTTTATGAGATATATTTATTCCACTATTAACATTTACAAAAAAAACTTAATATGGTTACCTCCACAAACATAAATCATAGGAACTTTGGAAACAGACGATTGCTCCTTATTATTACTATCTGCCATTGTATAGCTTAAAGCTTTCAAGATTTTACTCACTGAACTAAATATCCGTTCGATTTAACAGGTAAAAGTTTCTGATTATGCTATTATTACTTTCCGATATATATTCTTCACGCTATTTCAAAAGATTAAGAGAATTGAAAAGCGAATATTTGTTTGTCAAATGTCAACTGCTTTCTGTGCACAGATTACTTCTGTGGTCAACTGTCAAGTGTTGTTTTTATTTTTACTTCTTACTTCTAGGAAGGCGAAGGAAATCATCTACTGACTTCCACAGATTATACTCCGCCTACTATCTAACGATTACATGAACGATTATTTGGTACGTAAAAATAGCGCTTTGATGGTAAACGTTCAGCACTAGCGAAGTGCTAGCAACAAACAATGATTATAGGTGACCTAAGTAATCTGTGGATTATAGAATAAAGAGCAATAACGATTATACTGTTTCCATTCGTTTATTTTATTTTTGACACATCGAGTACTGAATCAAATAGTGATGGCCTGATGCGTTATCGAATCAATTTTTTATAACAAACGATTTTATTTTTGAACAAGTTTTAATCGATTTAATACATATTTTATTTTTTGCTCCATGCATTGTTTTATAAAACTTCAGGGATATTTAAGTTACTTGATTTAATAATTATATTAAAATAAACCATTTACTCATGTTAAGTTAATATTCTTATCACTTCCGTCGGCAATAGTAATGTTGTTAAAAACAAATTGTGAAACGGCAACACTGGGCAGACAGGTGACGCGCGCCGCCATTTTGATTTTTGTGGTCACTCACAACGAGACGCCCGCGCCCGTGCTAGTGTTTTCCGTTCGCTGAATTTTAATTCACATTTTTCATACGTCGAGTTGAGTATTTATATTCCTCCGTATTGTTTTACCCGTGAATTCCTACATTTGGTTGAATTGAGAACATCGTACCTGCCTTCATCACTTTCAAAATGCCTAAAGGAAAGGTGCTTAAAGGACAAACAAGGGAGTTTGTGTTGCGACTTCATGAGTACTTTGAAAGGGAAAGCCGTAATGGTGGACCTCTTATACCAGTGACTCAAATCAGAGACCGTGTTTCAGCAGCATTAGGTATTACTGCTCCAACAGTTTCAAAAATAATTAAAGAAGGCTACGGCAGTAGTGGCATGGAACAAAACAAGCCATCTACACCTAAGAAAAAACGTCAGCACTTTAAAGTGACAGCAATTGACAGTTTTGATGGTGATGCTATTCGTCGTCATATATACGATTATTACCAAAGAAAAGAGATTCCTACTTTACATAACCTAGTACAATCTCTGAAAACTAGTGGCTTGTTCCGTGGTCAAAAGTCTTCTTTGGCGAAGGTATTGAATAGGATTGGATTCCAATACAAAAAATGTGACAAAAGAAAAATATTGATGGAACGCAATGATGTTGCTTTGTATCGATGCGAATTTTTAAGACAAGCTAAAAAAATAGAAGACTGGTCGAATGTTGTTTTCACCGATGAAACTTGGCTCAATGCGAATCACACGGTATCAAAAACTTGGACTGACAACACTGCTAGCTCCTCGACCGCAGTGCCAATGGGAAAAGGTGAAAGAATTATAATTTGTCATGCAGGAACCGCAAAAGGATTTGTGCAAGATGCTATGTTAGCTTTTAAATCAAAGAAAACAGGGGATTACCACGAAGAAATGAATTCCGAAGTATATGAAAAATGGTTTCGGGAAATGTTATTGTCACTCGAACAGCCATCAACAATATTTATAGACTAGCATTTGCCCGCAACTTCGTCTGCGTGTTTAAGATAATGTAGACCTTATATCGCTAAAACTATGCCATTGTAACCTCTACGTAAACTTTTAACAAAAATCAACGTGCAACAATACTATTTCTAATTCTGACTCTGAGTTTGGATTATCGGATCAATTGATAAACGGCCTTATTCATATTATACAGTTTTAAAACCTATGTTAGTTACCGAATATTTATTTTCTCGCTCAAACTAAATTGAAAAGTCGTTCGAAAGGGACAAAAGTAAAATTTTCATAGGAATAACTCATTTAGGGTTAAATTTAAGTAAACAGAGTAGGCACTTATTTTTGGTTTTAGATGAGTAACTAAAGAATCAGGTTTGATATCTGTAACTTCAACGGTTTCGATTTTCCATATAACAATATTTTGCCCTTTTCACCCTCTTAGGGGTTGAATTTTCAAAAATCCTTTCTTAGTGCTCCCTTCCCTCAGAATAGGAACCTCTGTGTAAAATTTCTAATTTCTAGCTTCAGTAGTTTCGGCTATGCGTTGATCCGTCGGTTCGATTCTATAAACCTTGAACCATTATTTTCATCTCTTTAGGGTTAATTATAAGAAAAGCGAGTATGCAGTTATTCTTGTTGCAAAATGAGTAACTAAACAGCCAAGTTTGATTTCTGCAACTTCAACGGTTTCGATTTTCCATACAACAGTATTTTACCCTTTTCATCCCCTTAGGGGTTGAATTTCCAAAAATCCTTCCTTATACTACCCTACGTCATAACAGAAAATCCTGTGTAAAATTTCAAGTTTTTAGCTACAGTAGTTTCGGCTGTGCGTTGATCCGACACTTTGTTTTTACAAAACTTCTACCCTTATTTTCACCCCTTTAGGGTTAATTATAAGAAAAGCGAGTATTCAGTTATTCTTGTTTCTAAATGAGTAACTAAAGAGCCAAGTTCGAAATTGACAACTTCAACGGTTTCAGTTTTACATACAACAGTATTTTACCCTTTTCACCCCCTTAGGGGTCGAATTTCCAAAAATCCTTCCTTAGTGCTACTCTATGTCACAACAGGAGTCTCTATGTCAAACTTCACATTTATGGATCCAGTAGTTTCGTCTGTGCGTTGATCCGGCAGGAAGAAAACACGCAGTTTTTAAACATTTCAACCCTTATTTTCACCCCCTTAATGTTAATTTTTAGACAAATAAAGTATGCAGTTATTTTTGGTATTGCATGACTTATTAAACTGCCAAGTTTGACATTTGTAACTTTAATGGTATAGATTTTCCATACAACAGTTTTTAACCCTTTTCATCCCCTTGGGGGTAGAATTTCCCAAAATCCCTTCTTAGTGCTACCCTACGTCATAATAGGAATCCTTGTGTAAAATTTCAAGTTCTTAGCTCCAGTAGTTTCGGCTGTGCGTTGATAGGTCAGTCAATCAGGTTCCTCTTTTATATATATAGATAATGCGTCCTATCACTCTCGGCAAATTAACAAAATGCCAACGCAAGCCAGTAAAAAAAATGAAATAATAAACTGGCTCCGTAACAATGGCGAGGAGGTGGACGAGTCCCTATTAAAAGTAGAGTTACTTAAAATATTAAAAATGAGGAAGCAGCCTAAACGATACGTTATAGATGAAATGGCTGCAGAACATGGGCACACCGTCCTTAGAATTCCTCCATATCATTGCCAGTATAATGCCATAGAGCTAATATGGGCGCAAGTGAAAGGATATGCTGCGAGAATAAATACAACTCCTCCTTTCACCGCAAACAAAATGCTGGAGTTGCTTAAAAATGCGTGTGAAAATGTGACGCCTCATAACTGGGCGAGTGTCGTAGATAAGACACAGAAAGAAATAATGTCTGATTGGGATCGCGATGTCGCATTTGACAACTTACCCATGCACTCATTAATAATTAGTGTTACTGGGGATACGAGTGACGACGACGCCGATTCCGACGAAACAGACGATTGTTTATAAATAAAAATATTAACAAATTACCTTTTAGTTGTTTTAATTATTTAATCCTTAAAGTACTATGAATTCCAACATGGTTTAACTGTTTATTACAAGTAGGTACTAAACATTTATTTTCGTTGTAATCATTGTAATTATTTTAAATTAAACTCTTATTAAAAGTCACTTCAATACGTATACCTTTATTCATATTAATTAATTTGCAGCAAATACATTCGATCCTAATATTGGGTACTATATTACGTTTAACTGTTTTCATTAGCATTTTAATGTAATTTTATTTCAAATGATTCCGATTGATTGATTCTATTCAAAATCGTTTTTGTTATCTGTGGTCATTCGTTACGAATGGCACAACTCTAAGTGGGCGTTACCCGTCAAGAAAGTATCTACTTTTATTTCAAAATATTGTTCTACTGTAATGTCGTACTTTATAGGCGTGAACTGTCAAAAATAAAATAAACGAATGGAAACAGTATAACGTGATCTATAGACTGTTAAACTTAGCATGATAATTTTGACAGCTCCCAGTAGGGATGAGGGTAGTGTATAATCGTTAATGAATCTGTTCGATTATTATTTTTTGGAACTTGTAATCGATAATCGCATGATTAAGGTATGGATTTTATAAAATAATTTCTTTAAACTTCTTTATTTATTATACTCTTTATTTATTATTAACCGGACCAGAAATATTATTGTTACAATCGTGGAGTCAATAGATACTATTTTTTATATCCATTTTCTAGAATAACATTTAAAAATATGACTGGGTAACTTTTATTCAATGCACATATTTAATCATGTAATCAGTACTGTTAATGGAACATATTTCGGCAATTAAGAAACAAATTATTTTTATTTTTTATTGATTGTTTTCATTTCCAATCCGATTATTGATAGTCTGTGGTTATTCGTTATGCGTGGCACATCTCTAAGGGGGCGGTAACCATCCATGAAGTACAGTATTTATCTGTATGACATCGTAACAAAAAGAATGCATAACTTTATAGGCGTGAGCTGTCAAAATTATCAAGCTAAGTTTTACAGTCCATAAGTAACATATTTTGTTTATTGGTCTGTAAAACCATAGTATGTGCAATGTGCATAAAACTAAACAAAAGTTAAGAAAAATTATTGTGTTTAATTACTCGACATTAGAAAATTTATAATACATTTCAGATTGGTTTTAAATAATTGTGTACCTAATATGAATTTCTTGGATAATTTTGATCCAGAAACATCGGCTCGTGAACGACGTAAAATTAATAGGAAAAATTATTTCATTGATACCAACAGGTAATTTTATACATATGTATAGGTATCATAAATCCTTTATTTTCTGTGACTGAGTATGAAATAGTAGATGTATTTCTTAAGAAACAGTCGCACCAAAGGTATATTATGCAAGAGCTTACTTTACGACATTAAAGCTTCGTCACAAGTATAGGTCTTCATGGATGCATTATGTGAATAAAAAACTACTTAAATATTTCTTTTGTAAATATTTGCAGAATAATAAATAAATAATATACCCAACAGTCACATACATAGTCCTAACCCCACACTAAGATCAATTAAGTCTTGTGTCATGGATATCAGAAACTAATAGAGAATTTTCGGTCTCACAAACACCCAGAAACGCAAAAATACCTGTGGTTCACAGGTATTTGTTCATATAATAAATTAATACATATAGTATTTATCAAAATTTTCAGTCGTAAGCATAAGACAATATACAATGAGCGTGGGCTAATTGCTGCAACTGGCAAAGATCTCTGCGACTGTTTGGATGAGACATGTCCAGGATGTCACTTCCCATGTCCAAAGTGCAGTTCAAATAAATGTGCGCTTGAGTGCAGGTGAGCATATGTACTTCCTCATATTTTGAGAAATATCAGTTTTAAATTTATATGTCATATATTTACTGAGGCACCAAATCTATGTGTGGTTACCATTATACAGATAATTTATACTAAGATACAAATACAAACAGCATATAATAGAAATTTAAATTGTTTATTATTAATTTTAAAAGTATGAAATATTTCTAATGTTCCAGAGTAAACAGAAAATGGATGTATGACAAAATAGAAGTGGAAGGAAATGATTTTGTGACAAAAAACAACTACAAAAATAAGTAAATACCTAACCAATGAAGGGAAATTGTTTAAAGTGTATGATATTATACAAGATGGTGAACAGATTCAATCATTGGCTAAAAGTTTGAAGAAGTATTCAACTTCAAGTTCACCATCTTCTGGGAGATCTGTGCAGTGAACAGCATTGTGAATTATGTTTTTCCCATATAAGGCTCTTATAGAATCAGGATATAGTTGACGACACAAGTCCTGCAATTAAATGGGAATATAATATCATTTTTTATGTTGATAATTAACACATTAAATTTTATATGTCATATAATAAGATACAATAGTTCCATTTTGGATGTATTGTTCAGATAGTGAGTCATATAAAGTTTTATAAAATCTAACATAATTAAAGTTGTGTTATATAATTTAACAAAAGAACTAAATATATTCTTCCCATATATTTAGTTGGCCTTTGTGGTAAAATGTCCATATCAATTATAATTATTAGAGATGCAGCATGGACGTATTATACAAACAGGACTCTGATCGTAAAAACGAGCTGAGCAAGAGATGTTGATTGGAGGATTGCGTCCCGCGCTAATAGAGTGACCACATTAAATTTAATACACACACAGACCCAACAGTCACATACGTGACATGACACCACAGTAAGACAGAGTCTTGTGTCGTGGGTATCAGAAGCTACGAGAGACTTTTCGGTCTCAGAAATACCCAGACCCGAGACATATACTTGTGGGCTTCACAAACATTTGTCTCGGTGTGGGGATCCAACCCACGGCCTCTCATTTCACAGCCGGCGTCTAACCAACTGCGTCACGGAGACTGCCGAAAAAACGTCTATCTACAGCTATCTTATCAAAGAATGGCAGCTGCACACAAATTACCAACTTTTATTGTTTTTTCAACAAATTACATTTCTGTAGATTCTGGTTAGGATAATTTCATATACTTTTTAAAATATTGTATTGTCATCGGTCTTTGACAAGTGTGCAAAATTTCAAGTCGATCAATCAATTACACACATACATACTGGCGAAGCTAATAAAAGTGTGTTAAAAAGGATTTAAGATAGGGTTTTATTATGGTCACCGTAGCGAAATAAAAGAGACACAGACCTCCATGTACTATCTCGCTCGGCTCGTTTTGCCTCCATGTCTTTTATCATAGCAAATTAAACCTTACTCGACAGGCATAAGTGTTATTTCAGGACGCCACTATTTCGTGAGTGCGCAGTCTTGTGTGTATAATACGTCCATGGTCGCGCGTCAGGTGAATAATATAATATGTGGTCTTTATGTACGGACATGCGTACAGGGCCGCCCATCAGATTAGTAAAAAAAAAAATTGTCAGATTAAGTTAAGATAGATTAATTACTGGCTAAAATCCATAAAACAAAAAAAAATATTATGACATATTCGAGCGCGATTTATTTTTAATTTAGCCCGAGCTTGTGACAAACTCGAAACAACGTGTAAATGCATCGCAAACGCTTGCTAAATCTCCTTTGACTCGTGCAGCCCCGGTCGACAACAAGCTCACGCAAGTCAAGTCAAGCCGAGCCAATCGCACCGTTTACACGCTTGTGATGGTGGAGGTAAGCCGAGGTCAGCCAGGCGTGTAAATGTAGCATAAGATGTTAGCATATAATTATCACGAGTTAGTTACCGGATCCCGAGGCCCACACAGTTTTCGGAATGCGCACACGCAGTTAACTTTGGGATCAGTGCATTTTATTTCTAATGCAATGCAATTACCTTCAGCAAGATGAATACACATTCCCTGAAAATATTGTAGTTTTATTATGAACTCACTCTATCCTTGGATTAATTCATAATACGTTATGTACGTCAACCTATGCAGGGTACATTTTTCAAGTGGGCATGGATGGCTAAATCCGAAACTATGAAGAATACCGAAAAACACTCAAAAGAAGTCACGAGCCCGATTTTAATAAGAACTAAAACTGCATAATTTTCGTACTTTGTTGAATAAATAATTGATGGCTTATTATTCCTCATAGTTTCAAATGTGGCCATTCATGCCCACTTGAAAAATTCACCTTATTACATTGTAATACTTTTTTCCTGATGAATCGTGAGTGTCGAGGATTCGATTCTACGTTATATTGTCATTTTTCGTCTAAACATTTCAATTTACACCTGCATGGATGTCAATTTGTAAAACGTCCTCCATAACAATTTATAGGCTTTCCTAAGATTTATATGCCCCTGTTCGGTGTTCCTTATAATTCAGCTCCATCTGATATTTTTCATATGTCTTTTTTTTATTTCATAGGCCCGGTTAACGAGCAAACAGGCCACCTGATGGTAAGTGATCCCGGCCGCCCATGAACATCCACAACGCTTGAATCATGGATAGGGATATAGGTATTTATTTTTAATTGGTATTTGGTAATCTATTTGTACAGCAAAAAATCTAAATTATATCTGGGGCACCTCGTATTCTTGGAGAACTCCTTTATAAATTTCATAAAATTCTTCAGCATTGGCCAGCTTTACGGAAAACATTGCCATCGCTGAGATATAGAAACTTCCAGAAGTAGATATTTGTTCTAAAATCGCGCCAACATTGCCCTCTATGACTGCGTGAGGTTTAATGACGCAACATGTGCAGTCTTTCATTGTTGCTCTAAATGGAATTCTTGGTAAACCTTTTTCGTATCCAAAAAATAGTTCAAGCATCTGAAAGTATATTCATAAGAGTAAGTGGTAAATGTTCACTGCCGCGCTGGAAAACGCCTTCAAGCTCTTGCAGTGGAAAGGATTCGGCATCAACATCAACGGCGAGTATATCACTCACCTTCGATTTGCCGACGATATTGTAGTCTTGGCAGAATCGCTAGAGAACCTTAGCACTATGCTCGAAGACCTCAATCGAGTCTCCCAACAGGTGGGTCTTAAAATGAACGTGGACAAAACGAAGGTCATGTCGAATGTCCATGTTGTGCCCACCCCCATTGGAGTTGGGGGCTCGACTCTTGAAGTTGTAGACAAATATGTCTATATAGGACAAGTGGTCCGGTTAGGCAGGTCCAACTTCGAGAGAGAGGTCAATCGTCGAATCCAACTCGGTTGGGCAGCGTTCGGGAAACTACGCGACGTCTTCTTGTCCAAAATACCTCAGTGCCTCAAATCGAATGTCTTCGATAGTTGTGTGTTGCCAGTGATGACATACGGCACCGAGACGTGGCCTCTCACTATGGGCCTTATTAGGCGGCTCAAAGTCACTCAACGAGCTATGGAGAGGGCTATGCTCGGGGTTTCCCTACGAGATCGAATCAGAAATGAGGAGATCCGTAGGAGAACTAAAGTAACCGACATAGCCCAGCGGATTAGTAAGTTGAAGTGGCAATGGGCGGGGCACATAGCGCGGAGAACTGATGGCCGATGGGGCCAAAAAGTTGTCGAATGGAGGCCACGTAGCGGAAAGCGCAGCGTAGGACGTCCACCCACAAGATTGTCAGACGACCTGGTAAAGGTGGCGGGACGTCGCTGGATGCAGGCTGCCTCCAACAGGTCACTGTGGAAATCATTGGGATAGGCCTATGTTCAGCAGTGGACGTCCTTTGGCTGATGGATGGATGGATGGATGGAAGTGGTAAATGTATCAAAGGAATTTAAAATATTATCTAGGTATCGTTTTATGATTTAATGGAGATTGTAGAGGGTTCCATATTATTGCTGCTCGCAAAAGATTTTTAGCTTGGCTTAGTTGTTTTCTAGGTGTATATAATATGTTGTACACTAAACAATTTATTAATATCAATACTATTCACCTACTCGTATTTTATACCATAATTGTTTTACTCATTGTCAATTATGTACCTCTGTAGCATCTTCAAGCGTGTTACAGCCGTGTGCGACGTTTTTCAGTTTATTTTCACCATACATATAACGCAAAGTTCCGGGTGCAGCTTCCAAAGGGTCTGTGGCGCCGAGACAGCTACGCCATTTCTTGACAGCCTCGGGTGCTACTAGTTCAAGTCCTATAACTTCCCCGCCGGTCACATAATCTATAATAATACTGAGAGAAATCGGTGTTGTAATGTAGCCATTACAAAAATTAGATTTAATGTATACGGAGGTTGAGGGTTCTCCTACAGCTGGCATCCGTCACAAAAAAATCCTGTCACGTTGTCTCACGATACAGGTCTTCGTCTTACATCTTTTTTTACAAGGAGAAAGCTAATTAAGGCTCCTTATCTACTAGCCATGGGAGGAGCCACGAAAATAATGACGAATTCAATTTCGTGTGTGTAGCCCATACACCCATACTAGGTACATAGTAGATACTAGATAGACATAAGAGTCACTTTGGGGCCTGTTAGTGAGACGCGCCCGGTACGAAAACATACACTTATCTACGACTAGCTTCTGCCCGCAAACTTCGTCAGCGTGATTAACTTTATTTGGTACTTCTCATCCCGTCCTATCCCATCCCGTTATATCCCGCCCGTCCCGTCTTATTCTCACTCAAAGCATGTAATCCAGTCCCATCCCATCCCTTTGAGTATTAAAAATAACAAATATATCGGAATTCCTTCCTCATCCCACGGGAACACTTAATTTTTCGGGATAGGTATAAAGTATCCTAAGTGTTAATCCAGGGTGTCAGCTACTTCCATACCAAATTTAATCGAAATCTGTTAAGCGGTTTTTGAGTTCATCGCGCACTACCGCACGACCCCCCATACCTATTAGTTTTTCTCATTTATCTTCCATAATACAAAGAAACACCCTGTATGTAAATTAAATATATACCAATTTTCAATTTGGACCTGCACCAACATAACTGTGAAAACTGCATCTCATTTCGTGCGGTAGTTTTTGAGTAATGTGCAAGCAAACAAAAAGAAACATCCTGTACGTAAATGCAACATATACCAGCTTTTAAGTTGAACCTACAGCAATACAACTGGGAAAAGCGCTTCTCATTTGGTGCAGTAGTTTTTGCGTGATGCGCAAGTAAATAAAAAGAAACATCCTGTATGTAAATAAAATATATACCAGTTTTCAAGTTAGACTTGCATCAATACAACTGTGAAAACTGCATCTCATTTCGTGCGGTAGTTTTTGAGTAATGTGCAAGCAAACAAAAAGAAACACCCTGTATGCAAATGCAACATATACCAGTTTTTAAGTTGAACTTGCAGCAATACAACTGTGAAAACCGCATCTCATTTGGTGCAGTAGTTTTTGCGTGATGCGCAAGCAAACATACAGACAGACAGACAGACAGACAGACAGACAGACAGACAGACAAAAATTCTAAAAAAAATTGTTTTGGATTCTGTTGCTGTTATAAAGACCCCCCGCGTTGAAATTTCTTAAATATCTTCCATGTACAGACATCGACCATTTACATTTTTATTATATGTATAGATTAGTGTCGGCGTGAGTTTTCGATTTTCTACCTTAATAATAAACATGGTGATATTATATTATTGTGATAGAGGAGACATGGCGGACAAAACGTGTGTGTAAAAAATTTCAATGATCTACGCAATGACGTAATATAAGATAGGTCAAGCAAGTTGCGAGCATATGGCTATATAAACTGATGAGACTATACGAATATATTTTAAAAGTTTAACGTGTCGACTATCGTTTGTAAGTCCCCAGTTTAACCTTACCACTTTTGTATAAATCTAGATAAGTATCTACACATTTTAATCAGTTTTAAAACAATTGATTTATACATACGGCATCATATTGTTGCCAGCAATGCTTTTGTATAGCTCCATAGCGAAATCTTTACTAATTTTCCCATTCTTCATTCGAACTATACGAAAACCATTCTTCATTATAAATGTAATAATTTTTCCATGCTCACTTGGAGCCACTGGTTTTATCATAGCAAAAGTGCTGTGTGGATTAATTTTTGTTGTTATATTATCTTAGCATAAGCATTACATATTATACGGATTTAAGTGGTAGGTATCTATTTTTCACTACCTTTCTACTTTGTCAAACAACACTCTTCTAGTAGCAGGAGCACAATCTTTAATGTGTAATAATTTCGAAAATACATTCACAATATTGCCTATTTGAAGCATTTCCAACTTAAGCGGTGGTAATTGGACTCTTCTAAGCAAATTCTTGGCCTTAGTGGCATTAATAATTTGGACAGAATTATCAAAAGGGAAAAAATTCAAAACTAATTCGACTATTTCGTCGGCGTCTTCGTCGTACATATCGCACAAAAATGTGTACTTGTCAAAATAATCGTATACCTGCAAATAAATAAACAAAATGTGACTGATTTCAGTTATATTTATGTATAAAGTGCGGCATTCATACCTACTTATGAATTACTTACCATTTCGATGTTAAACGTTTAAATATTTCAGTTCGTATTTTTATGGAACGCTTAAATAAATCAAGCGTAAATAAAGTCTCAGAATGCAGTGACATTTAATAAATCAAATTATGCAATTCAAGTGCGATGTAGGTGGATAGATGTAGGTGTACAAAATCACAACCTTTTTTCATAGTTTTAACCTGTGATTTTAAATTATATCTATCTATCTATTCAGCCACAGGAAGTCCACTGCTGAACATAGGCTTCCCCCAAGGATCTCCACATCGACCTGTTGGAAGCGGCCTGCATCCAGATACCAGCGACTTGCAACAAATTTTAAAAATTTCAAAGGCTTTAAATTATAACAAACAATATATTAAATACATGCTTATCTTATATAGTATATAATATAAACTACGTGTATATTCATCTATCATAATAAGTATCTTTGGGTCAGGACCTAGGATTATTTACCACGTAGGTACTGTATGTATTTACTTGTACAAATAGAGAATGGGATTGAAAATTGCGGCACTTGTATTGTCCTACCACACTCGCCGGTAAAGTAAAAAAAAGAGCTGCTTAGCACCTATCCCATTCTTTGTGTTTAGCTAGTATGTGATTATTGGGTGTGCTATTATATATTATTCAGCAAGGACAATTAATATTATGAAATCGATAGTTTTGTATTTCTTATAATTAAAATTAAACCTAATATTTAGGCCTAAACCTTGAGCACGACTGTCAAGATTTGTGGTGAAGTATGCACGACTACGAAGAAGAAGAACATGAAAGTTAAATAAATTATGTGCTATCTTTTAAAGTATTATAATCAGAGTATGTTGTTCGGAAAACATCCATATTTTTGTCACATGACACTTAAATTCAGACCTATGCACGATCTAGTGGTCTATTCTTTGCCTACGACCTACGTACACAATCAGCCACAGAATAACTGTTTTATCCACAGGATAAAGCGAACGTTTTTTGATAAAACGTAATAATTCTACACAATAAGTAGAGGACTTATCGGTTTATAATAAAAATCAATAGATATGTACATCGACTTAATTAAAAAAAAATAACATCTCTATTTTTTGTGTTGTGACTAGCAAGTGACAGCTGACAAGTGTCAAGTAAAAAGTTGTGTCGATATTTTTGAAATTTATTTACGATGGTAAACTTTTAAAACGCTATTGTAGAAATATAACAATTTTAGTGGGCTTATGATATACATGCGTTTCAATGTTACAGGAAGGCGCTTATAAAGAGAAATACTCGTTTATTGGGGAGTGGTACGACAATCAGGCTAGCCTTATACGCCGGTTCAACGTCTTCTACTATCCCACAGACGAAACTCTCGAAATGTTTGATTTGAAAAATCGTAAAACATTCGTTAGGAGAGTTAAAGTGAATGGTATCACATTAGATAGTTTTTATATTGGTTGTACATTATACATTCTGGGTCGGCTCATCAAGATAGTTGACTTTGCATGTGAAGATACGAGGAAAAGATTGCACAAAGATATCCAAGTGTAAGCATCATGATCTTTGTAATAATATTTAGTTAAATTGTGTACATGAGTGTAATCTTTTTTATTTTATTTGTAGTACATTTGCAATGCTGAAGCCTTTGCCAACAAAGATAGCTGGTAAAATCATATCCCATTTCTTTGAACACGGTCTGCGCGTGACTAAGATGAAGAAGGCTCGTTTGACTGCTGATGATGTCAATGTATTATACAGAACACAAGTTACAGACCCTACATTCCCGTAAGCTATGCTGCCTTAATATTTTAGTGCAGAAAGTTCAAGAATTTGAGATCAGAGTAATTTAATTATACATACTACGTAAGCCCATACTTGTGTCCCTCTAGGGTGCATAGGTACTACTAGTGCCACCCACAGATCACCAATCTTCTTTCCTTCGCAAGACGTGATATGGTAAAAGTTTATTGCTAGGTCAAGCACAAATTATAGTCCAAGTAACTTATTTTCCAGCGTAAAAAATTTGTAATGCCAAATCAGATGTAATCAAACATAGGAACCCATGACAGTTCACACTCTTAATTAAGTGACAAGTTGTTTAATAGTGGTGAAAATTAATGTTTATACTTGTATTTATTTCTGATAATTTAATTAAGACTTAATTATATTTTTGAGATCTCATACAACATGTTTCTACTTTGTATTTATAGATTTTTGTTGGATTATTTAACTGGCCAACTAGTCTATGGTTTAGAATTGGTTGGCAAGGAGGCAGTGTCAGTTTGTATTAAATTGTTGGGAGAGCGAGATCCAATGAAGGCTACACCTGGCACTATAAGAGCCATGTATGGCACCGATCCTGTTAGAAACTGTGTACATGCATCAGCTGAGCCAGAGGCCGCTAAAGAGGTATAAATGTGGAGTATGCAAATATTTGATGATAATGATGCCTTTGATAAGAATATTCATTTCTGTAAAATCTTCTAACACTTTTATTAACATATGTACATTAAAATAAAACTATTTTATATGGATTTTATCGCGATTTGGTTTAATTTTTACATTTTTTAACTTCCCGACGTTTCGATTACTTTACAGCTTTTGTGGTCACGGGGCGGACTGAGGTATTAGTCATCCGCTCAGTGACTGTTACAATTTAATTACCCTTAATTTAATTTAATAATTGTAATACCGTACATGATGACTAATACCTCAGTCCGCCCCGTGACCACGAAAGCTGTAAAGTAATCGAAACGTCGGGAAGTTAAAAAATGTAAAAATTAAACCAAATCGCGATAAAATCCGTATAAAATAGTTTTATTTCAATGTGTAACATTCGCGTAAATCTAAGGCCCTGCGCAGACGGCACACTTTTAGTGCGATCGAGTCTGCGGCGCACAAAAAGTCTGCATGGCGCGCAAAAAGTCGGTCGCGGATTTTTCACAGACTCAACGCACACGACGCACATCTTCGATCATTTTGTCGGCAGAGCTGTAGGGACGTAGACGCTATGGAAATCGTGCAGAGATCGCGAAGTATTATTTTGTACATGAAGTACAGAAAAAGAAGAAGAAATAGAGAATATTGGGTACATCCTATACTTTCGGAAAGATTACTGAAGGGACAAATAAACATTACAGCACACTTCTTCCCACATTTTTCTTTTTAAATGTCTATCATGATATTCTGCCTTAGAAGTATCATAAATTGCTGGTCTGTTTTGTATTTCTTGAATTAACATAGTTACATCGACCTCTGGCGCCATGATAATAGATCGCGTGCGTTACGTCCACCCACCCCTAGCAAATGCAGATTGCCGACTAAAGAGTGCGCCATCTGCGTTAGCGCGCGTTGAAGCAAACGTTCAATTTTTTTCACACACATTTTGTGCGGAGCGGCGCGCCGCGGCGCGGTGCGGTCTGCCCGAATTACACGGATTTTTTGTGCGCCGGACTTTTTGCGCGTCGTGTGCGTTACTGCATATAATTGCATAGGTTCTATTTTCACAGACTAAAAAGTGCGTCACGGATAGTCTGTCGTCTGCGCAGGGCCTAAGAAACCATTATATGTACATTAAATCGGTCAATGACACTTTTGTCTTGAATTTTATGCAGCAAATAAATACAATTGGGTGGTACCATGTTTTACATAAAACATATGTGAAATAACAACTTTTATTTAATTTTGTGTGTATTGATACGAATAGTAGGAAACCTGACAATCAGTATCTTTTATTTTGGTTGGCTTCTTCACATTCATGTTTAAAGAACCCAGAATTGTATAATATATGGAATGTATGCGCAAGCAATGATAATAAAAACTTAAATCAATTGATCAAAGTTAATGTTTCAATTTCAGGATATAGAATATTTTTTCCCACCACCACCATTAAATGCAGTGCGACTGAGACTAACTGCCACACTTTCTAACTGCACTCTGTGTATAGTTAAACCACATGCAGTGCGTGAAGGCAAGTTGGGAACAGCTTTAGAAGCCATTGATGAAGGTGGCTTTGAAGTTACTGCACTCAACATGATTGTCGTTGAGAATATTAATGCAGCTGAATTCTATGAAGTTTACAAGGGAATTGTACCTGAATATAAGGTGGGTACTTTGATCATAGTAATTACATAGTTGATTTCACCGTTATCAGCTATAGAATATCTGGTATACAAAATCTTGAATTGTAGCCAAATGATACTTTTGCACCTTGTATGACTTGTGGACTCTGTTTAATAGTCACACTACAAGTGTACTGAATCAGTCCATATTCGTCCCACTGCAGGGTGCGGGCCTCCTCTACAATCGAGAGGTTGGTGGACTTTAAATACCGTAGATATTCTTTAAAATCGCTATAGTATGCAGGTTTTCTCACGATGTTTTCTTTCATAGTTATGGCGGGTGGTGATTGATACACACATAACTCTGAAAAGTCAGAGGTGTGCCCTGGGATTTGAACCCGCGACACCGTCAAACAAGTAGGGCTTCCAATCCCGCAATACCGGGATCTTGGTATTGCGAATTCTCGCGTCATTTCTCAGTCATTTTAATTATTCTGGTTTTTAAGTTAAAAGAGGGAAATTACAAATTGATGCCATTAGCTAATGTGTAACTTTCTAAGATTGTGAAATGAATCTAACTGAACTGGTTTGTGGGAGTACCTATTTTATGTTGCGCGAAAATTGACTTCTATGATCCTTCTACTCTGAATATGTCTATATTTCTCACAAGTTAAGCATTCGAAAAATATCTTGAATTTAATTATTTAACCATCTACAAATAATAATGAGTATTTGGATGGTTCAACTATCTTATCTTTATAGTAGGATCTGATAAGACATTGCACATTGCTAGAGCTGCTAACGATCAGTAGTACAAGGCGAAGCTGTGGCATATCACGACCTTAAGCTGCATGCATAATTTTGTGTAAAGGTCTCAATTATGTGACTTTTCACTTGATATGAAAATATTTTACTTTCCACATTTCGGAGTACTTGAGATTGATACCTAATAAAAAATAAATATTAATAAACACACCCAACAGTCACATGCATAGTCCTGACCCCACATTAAGATCGAGTTTCGTGTCGTGGGTATCAGATACTACGAGAGACTTTTTGGTCTCACAAACATTCAGTCCCGAAATACCTCCAGATCACACTAACATTTGTTTCGGTGTGGGGATCGAACCCGCGGCTTCTCGTTTCACAGCCGGCGTCTAACCAATTGCGCCACGGAGGCTGTCTCACTGCTTTAATGCATTTTTCATGGGAAGGAACAAAAACAATATACGGAAAAAGAAATCCTGCGTTGTACGACAGGTTGTACGAACGTGCTCACCTTAATATGCTGATACATTATATCGTACAGCATAAAAAAATATGCATGAGTAGTTACTAATTTAAAATATTCAGGTAAGATTAAACGAAAGACATATTGAATGAGCGTATTGAATATTTGATATAATCATTTTTTTTCGTAACTATTTATTTCGACATAAGTTGGAAAATGACAACAAATGACAGTCCTTGAAAACGCTTGACTATCTCGTGCTTTCTACTTTTTTGTCTTCTTTGTATTGCTGCCCCAGCACAGCACCGGCCCTCGGCTGTAGTATAGGTCCAAATCATTGATTTGAAAACTATTATGTTATGTATATTTATGTCAACGGCCGGAATATATTAATGGTCCTTATAACGAGCAATGACGAGGGTGGTAAATAATATAGACTCAAACAAGTCACTAACAAACAGATATCCATAACTTCCCGTATTCGAATCTAGAGGCATTTTATACTATGTATATTTAAATGTTGTTTATGTATAAAGAGCTACTGAATTATCTTTTTTACACTCGCGTCCGCTAATGATACACTATAGGTACTTGTTGGCAAATGTAGTACTATCTGATGAGAATATCGCCTGCCGTGAGTAGACAATACCTTGCTGATCTTTACGATTATATCGGCACGTTCAAGGTCGACGGTACACTGCCCTGATTCCAGACGATCTCAGAACGACGTCAGGTTTTACACGATATATATTATGTATGTATGACGGTCGTTACCGGGTCGAAAACGTATGTATGTGCTGACACCAACCAGTTTTAATTATTATCCGCACCAATTTATTTATAGGTTCTATTTATAGAATTACGTGAAATTAATTCAGAGTATGTTTGGAATCGCCTAAAGTTAAGATAAGTTGCAACGTCCGGTATATAGCCGTTTGAATAGCATGTTTAGGATATTCAAAATGACTAAATTACATGACTCCGTAGCCAAATGAGTGTTTTGTTATGAAATTTGACGAAAGGCGTTTGTCAAATATATACGCTAGTTTTATGCAGATATTAACACTACCATACCCTGAGCGGGATTGCTACGGTGTCCTGGGCGAGATTTCCGTTTCGCATCCTATTTACACATCCAAACCCTACGCAAATGGAAAAATAAGGACTGCGTTGCCCTTTCATTGCTGGCTCCTTGGACCCTAACGTTACTGCACATGTATCATAGAGTACTTAAACTTTTTTATATTATTATAATTAATAGTAGGTATATTGGTTTTGTTTTTGCAGGGAATGGTTGAAGAACTATCCAGCGGTCCGTGTGTTGCAATGGAGATAGTAGCCAAAGACAAGAGTTTAAATACAGCTGTGGAGTTCAGAAAACTAGTTGGTCCATCGGATCCTGTATGTATAAACTATATGGGATTTTATTTTGTAATATACCTTTATAATGTTCTACTACTTACATTACTTTTTGTTTTAGGAGATAGCTAGATTATTACGACCACACACACTACGAGCAAAATTAGGAAAAACAAAAGTGCAAAATGCAATACACTGCAGCGATTTGGCGGAAGACGGTTTACTAGAAGTTGAATATTTCTTCAAGATATTGGATTTATAAATCAAGGCTGAGTTTTATAGATTTTTCACATCTACTTAATTGGGAAATCTCGTGTGATTGACTATGTTTGATTGAACAAAGTAGCATTTATTTTGTATTCACTATAGAGGTACGTTTTACGGCTTGAATGTGTGTGAATGAAAAAAAAAAACTGTGTAAGGGTAGAGCGGTTGCGGTACATTAAACTTGTTTAGTTTTGGACATTTCAAGAATATACTTATTTAGAAAAAATATAATGACGCTTTATATACGTAATGATTAAAATTATTTCGTTTTTTCTAGAATCGTTTCAGTTTGATGTCTGAGACATGTTTTTATGCTTATTAAAATGTTGTCCCTGGCTATTTTATTGAAAGATTAGAATCGTATTGAGCTCCTTAATTAGACTACGTTCCCGCTGGAGCGGTCAGCGATGACTAGCAAAACGGAGCAAAGATGTGACGAATTATATGATTGAGCTATTTCCACATAATATAGGCATATTCGTATTGCCACGCTTTTTTTCACTTCCGTGTAAACACAAGCCTTACATTTTGGAATTTTGGTACTAATCGTTTCGTTCAAATAATCATTTTAATAGCCGTAATAAAGCTGTCCAAAACAAAGGATGATAATGAAAAGAGCGCTGGCGGCTTTTAAAATTACTTTTTAATATTGTGATCCACTGTTACCCTAATAGGCTTTAATTTTCTAATAAAGACTGATAATAATGTTTTTGCATGAAGTTTATTTAAATACTCAATATAATACGTGATATTCTAAACGATTTGCTGTAATAATGGCGAACCATCAACCAATGCAACGTGACGATTTTATTTTGTATCTATGTAATACTTTATGCTCTGCGAGCAATCTGTGATTTTATTTGATTGTATTCTAAAATAATGCGTGGAAAATATTTGCACCATTAGTCACTGCGATGTTTGAATAAAAATATAAACAAATATTTGTGTGCTTTATTATTTGAAAGTATCCCACGCAATGACGTCTACCGCCATTGTTGCTTTGAGATGTGTCTGCTTAATGAACCATGAGCGTGAGAGCCAAGAAAATGAAATAACTTGGTAGCTAGGACTTACAAGCTTCCTAGGTTATACTTTCACTCTCTGTTGTATATTCGCGTTTTAATATAATTACACGTACAATGTACATACATATTACGTATTTTGGGTATTGAAAGACTATGTTTAAATAAAGGTTTGGACACCATTAGTAACAGGTAAAAATGAAAGCTACTTTCACTAGAACTACAAAATGTAACGTGTGAGGAAAATTGTAAATCTCATAAACAAATAAAAAACTTATAATGTATGTTTGATAACTACTTTTATTTGATAGCCATGGGCATTACCAAAAAAATGGTAAAACGCGACGAGATCTTGTCAAGGAATTGTCAATGAAGTATACGTCTTAGTTTTTATAATAAAATCGGCGGTCCAAATATTTACACAAAAATATATCTATTATTTTGGTAGACGGTTGGATTTTATATAGTATCAGTTTCGGCTAAGGTCGATTTGTTTTGAACCAGCCATGATCTGGGTAACAGGTCTTCAAGCTTTGTTTATAAGAACAGTGGAGTTCATGCATATTTTTTAACATCAAGTTTTTTGGGCGCGTACACCATTGGCTTGCGTAGAAACCCATACGACCCTGTGTGCTTACCTTTCACTGTATAGAAACTGTGATACCTACCTTGTTTTATAACTACAAATACTATCGTCGTATGAGCGCGTATAGAGGGGACGAGCACTCGGCATAGGGTTGTGCCTTGTGCCAGTACCGAGCAAAACTTTCATACCTGTGCCCGCGTCTCACCAACGCGACACGCGCACGCGCATCTATTTTATATTGATCATTCAACTAATCTCCACTGTATCACTCGATCGAACTTCTAAGGAATACCTACAACATAAAATGCTAAAAATATTATAAAAAGTTTGTGGCAATTTTTACGAGGATCTACCGATAATACTTTATTGTGAAGTTTAACAATTATTGATGATAAGGTTTTTCAATTTCGAACAACGGTGAGTGTTATTTTTAATTCGATTTTTTATCAAATCTAATGGAGTCGAACACTTAAAATATTAATTGAGATGTTGTTTTAATCATTCAATAATTCATGCATCATAATTGTTTTCTTTTATGTCATTCCAATAATTTGAAAATAAAGATAAGTTTTTATAATTACTTTTGAGGTATACCTTACGTGATTTTTGATCGTGTAAATCTATCCATTGATCTGCAATAAGTTAGTGTATTTCGGAATGCCCTATTATTTACACTAGTAAAAGGCATGGAATAATCAATGTATGTATAATTGCGGTATGTAAGTCCGCCAACCCGCACTAGGCCAGCGTGGAGGACTACACAGATTACTTAGGTCACTGAGGACTATATGGCCTAACCACTCTCAATCGATTCTCTCGATTGTAGAGGAGGCCCGTGCCCAGCAGTGGGACATATATGGGCTGATACAGATCAATATCAGATAATAAGAATCAATATAAGAATAATCAGATCATAGAATCAATGTATGCTCTAATGTTCAAAAATAATGCACTTAGCAAAACTAGGTAGTAGGAAACTAACTGATATTTCGGGGTGGTATAGGTGTTTTCACAAAGGTACTTTATTAGAATGGCGTTGAAAATAATTTCATTTATCGATTTTTTTATTTAGACAGCTTGCTAAATGATTAATTTGAATGGGTATTAGATTTGATATGATCTTAGTTTAGTGTTGTAATCCTAAGTTATTATAACTCGGCATAGAATTCAGGGATACAATGCTTTAAATAATGTATCACGCTTTTTATTACAGTAATAATATCTAGGGATTTCATGGTCGATAATCAATTTAATTTGCAATTTGCATAAACACATCTTGCGTTTATTATGTTGTCATTGCATATAATCTGCCCCGTTGAATTTAATGTTTAAATAAGAATGTAATTTTATGTTTAATTGCCATAATAACACTATCGATAGTGTATTTTGTTTATATTTTTATAGGTCAACTTAGTTATATACTGGTTTTATATCTAATTAAATACAAAACAAAACAAAATACCTTGGTTCTCGAATTTTGTGTAAATATGTTAATGAATTTTGAATTATATTGTTTCCCTTTTAATTATACTCTTAATTGCTTAGTGAGTTATCCTAATAACGATTAAAATATAATGTGTTTCTCTTGTCGTCATCCGCGCTTGGATGGAATCACCGCTACATGTTTTTCTATGATCCTGAATAATTTGTTTTGTAATCCACAAAAGGTCTGGCGTTAAAATTATAATAAAATAAGAATAATAATAAAATATTTATTAAATTTCTTCCTTAACCTAAATGAAGAATGTTAACTAATTTTGATTATTAGCACTCCATATTCTCTGGCAAAAATAAAAAATACTAGTGAAAGAATTACTTCGATATGTCAATTAGTTTCCGATTTAGAAGTAAAACAAGTTGTTACCGTACGACCCGGTTACGGTGTGACGTCATAGCACAACACGCTCACTGGCTCACTCAGTCCGCTCGTGGTCGCGCGCCCGTGCCGTTGAATTTATACCCACAGAGTACTTTATTATTACGTTTATACCTAAAGACTTTTAACAATGTCCAATCCAAATACTAGGAAATCATATTGTGTTGTGCCTAAATGCACAAACACAACTACCAATTCGCCAGAAAAGTTGTTTTTTATAGTTCCAAAGGACGTTAAAATGCGAAAAAAATGGATAAAGGCTATGAAGAGGTTAGATTCATTTGGAGATAAAAGTACAGTTTATTGTTGCTGTCTCTTGCCGATCTAAAATAAGTTTCAAATAAAAATAAATGGCCTTACGTATTTTATTAGTAGAAAAAAACTAATAACTAAAAAAGGTTTAGTACATCTGTTCAAACATCTATATTTGCAATAAAAATGAGATTAAAATGGCCTTACGTATTTTGTAAGTAAAAAAATACAAATAAAAAAGGTTTAGTACATCTGTAACGTTCAACCCACTACATCTACTTATGTACCTATCCTACTTCCTACTAATATTATAAATGCGAAAGTTTGTGAGTGTGTGTGTTTGTTATCTTTCACAAAAACAACTACTGAAAGGATCTGGACGAAGTCTGGAATAACCCATAGGCTACTTTTAATACTGGGAAAATGTACAGCTTCTGAGGGAAACTGGGGCGAAGCTGCTGGCGGAAGCTAGTTTGCAATAAATCAATATAGGTATGTATGTATTCATTTAAATTTACTAAAAAGAGCGTTACCTACCTATATTATACATACGTGCCTACCAATAGCTACAAAACAATAATACATACATATTTGTTGTCTTTAACTTACAAATTTAATGGTAGGTAGGTAGTTCTACTATTTGAGTTGCATTCTTCCATTACGACATTAGTTGGGTATTTTGTTTTGATAAAACAATTAAGAACAGATAAACTATTAAGCATAAGTAGCACGGAAATTTCACTTACCGTTGCATTTTTATTCCTCGCATTTCGGCGGCAACGAAATCACTATTTGTTGATAAGTAATGCGCAACCATTAATCCATCTATTTTAGGTAGATTATCCGATTGCCCTTTTTCGAATCCTTCATCCATTTTATTAATCGAATAATATTTACTATTATTAAACTATTAACTTAATACGCGAACGAAAACCAACAACAAAACACTGCGCAAGCTATTACAACTACTATAATTGCTGGCGATTTGATACGAAGCGAGTCGTGGCCCGTGCGGCGCGTTGTGAAATGACGTCACAAGCGATCACGCGACTGTAGCGGGACTCGATATTTTTCAAAACTTTGAATACCTATAAAATCAAAACTACTAGGTATTTTTGACTACAACAAAAACTAGTGTGTTTGTATACATAAAGGCTTTACTGAGACAACATTTCAAGCGATTTGGCATACCTAGTAACATTCTCCATTAACAAACAGAAATTCACTTAATTATAATATGTTCCTGGGCTAGGTAACAGGTGTAATGAGATGCCGCTGGTGCTTATACTAGGGTAGCCCTGTACCATAAGCACCAGCTGCCATCTGTATGTTGCAGCCTGCTGGGCCTAGTTGAAGTGGGTATAAAGACAGGTATTTTAGATTTGCCACATTTTTAAGAATAATAAAAAAGGTTATATTCTAAGAGTTATAAAGATATTTAAGTCAATCTTTGTCAGAAAATAAGTAGGCCTTAATCCACCATATATTCGAGTTTGTAGACCCTCCCTCCCCTCAAAATGTTACATTTTTCATATAAAGCGAGCTCTAATATGACTATACTACACATATTTAATTTTGACGCATTAAACTTCCTGTTCGGTTTGCTTTCAAACTAAACTACGACTTACTTCAATAAGTAAACTTCAGAACATCAGAAAAGCCTGAATAATTGATGTCTGGAGATGAATAGGGCAAAAATTCAACCCGAAATCTACGGCCCTTTTAAGCTTCATACTTTAAGCAGCTTCGATTAGGAAGCTATGGATACAAAAGATTACATTGGGTTAATAAACTAGCATAACAAAGAGACTACAATGCACTAGATGGTATGCATTGCAATTCAAATGAGATCCAGTAATCACCGGTGAGAGATGATTATCTCTCAAGTCGGAGTGCCTGCTTAAAACAGGCTGATACACAAAACACTTGTATAAGATATCGGCCACTATGACTGGTCAATGTTACACACATTGACCATTTTGAACCAAAAGTGGTCGCTGTTCGGGCGGATACGAATATGTTGCCACCAGCAGATTTATCTGTTATATTTAATTTGTTTAAGGAGTAACTGCAAGACATTAGAACTTACATATGTAATGGCACACCTCTATCCCATAAGGGTAGGTAGAAACTATGGATTTCCTTTTTCGAATAAAGCTATAAGACAAAGATATATCTTTATATGTACCTACTACAAATCCTACTACAATTAATGTTATTGTAGGTATAAAATGTTTTCATGCCAGTCTATGTACCAAGGGCGGTTACGCGGACGTATATCGGGGCGATTGTCGCCCTGGGATGTCCGGTGCCGCCCATAATGCGTGTGAAGGTCACCGAGGGATTTTTAGTCAGTATCCTGGCGTAGGTTTTGTTAGGGTCCCAGCCCGACCACAATCCGCAATGTGACGGGTTGGAAGGCCAGAGACACTGACATACCCCTTTCGGCCTCCCCGGGGTACCGAAAGGGGAGCTTAATAGCTTTTCCTCTTGGGCACAAAAAAAAAGTCTATGTACCAAAGTTTCATACAGGCACCTACTCTTAGTTACAATTCATACCTAGACATATTAAATTTAAGGGCAATTTATGTCAGATTATACAGTGAAACACAAAATTACCGTATTATATTGTCTTTTTAAGCTAAATAAACATGTCCTCTTAATTTTCTACTGTTTTTATGTGTTTTGCGATCTTGTATATCTGGTTCGTCAGCTAAGCGGTTTTATATAAACGTATTATGATAAAAAAACAGTCAAGTAAAAGTCAGTTTCTCGCACCATTTTTTCCGAACTACATAAAGGCTCACACCACTATTAAGAAATTACTACCTATGTCCACGCTATTAAAGACTATCCAGACCACACAACCGATCGAAAGATTTTACGCAATTTACGTCGCGATGAATTTTCAACTGCAAGTGTAAAGTAGCCGCCGAAAACCATACATACAAGCATAATTGTCACGCCTGAATCCTATTAAGTAGGCAGAGACTGTGTCTCCACTTCACGAAGTTTTTCATGACACGGCGATTAAGTCTTCGGAGTGATGTCGTAGAGGTCATGACTCCAAATTCAAATCACACGTACCTACAGAATAAACCTCATATTGACAAACTGTTAAAATAATTATTATCAATCAGTTTAAGAATTACGAGCATAAACTTCCTGCTTAAAGCCTCTTCAAATCAGTAGGTAATATAAAAAAGTATAGGTACAGAAAATCATTTTAGTGCCTAATTAATTTTAAGCACACCGAGCTCTTATTTAGTTTTTGAATCACCGGCTTAGACCAGCATTCTCAACTAGTAATGTACCTAAGTAGAATTCATCCTCCGGGTTTTATTCTTATGTTATAGATTTGCTTTTAAATTGTAAATATCAACTTAAAACACGCAACGGGATTTACGCTGTGTGGCTTTACAAGCTAGGGTTGGTCTACACTCTACCCTATGATTTTGCACAAGTAAAACTACTTAACAAGCAGGAGGCTTGTTGCCGGGACTAGCGGAAATTGTCGTGGTCACAGGCCTACTAACATGGAAGAAGGAACATTGTTTACCTAACAATTAACATTGACTAGGAACAGGAACAGCACACAGAATAAATTAAGATTTTGAATTTTCCTGTGTGACCAAAGTGACAAGACGTATTACGAAGTAGGGAACACCAGTAATCATTTAACTAGTGAAATAGGGACTTTTGTGATTGTAGCTATCCAATATTTTCAACGTACAATGTAAACAATATGTCAAGTGGGTCACAGGTCATTTAGCGGATGTTATGACAATGCTTTTCAATTCAGAGATTCCTAAATGATTAGTATATGAATCAGAATGAAAATAGAAATCATGAGTTATTGCGGTAATATCTCAAATGCAACGTAAATAAATATATAATATCAAGTATCAACCCTATTGGTATTTTGTTAATGTTGGGTCCAGTGCAACATTTCCTACACTTTGGGTCGCGACTCACAGGTGGGAAGCGAGATAATATATATTAAGCGGGCCCTGAATAGATATAGCAAAGAGTACACCTCCCCCGGATTTTCGGCTACGATCAGTATCAAAACTAAATACTGAAATAAACTGTTTTGTATTAGCCCATATACGTCCTAAGGCGGCCCTCAAGCAGCCATATTAAAAAAAATACATATATTACATGAATGTATAGTTCATTTAGCGAACGAATGCGATTCGTATGTAACATAATTATAACATCAGATGGTTTTTTACAGAAACGAGATATCCGAAATAATCGCGCGCCCCTTTGTAACCTCGCGTCCCTAGGCACGTGCATAGTTTGCCTTAGGGATAATCCGCGACTGAGTTCTTTCTAATCATCGCAATAAAAGAGAAAAACCATAGTAAAACCTTACTTTATACGGTTTCACTGATCGATGGTTTGTTGTATTATTTTATAAATATTATCATACTTCAAAGTTACTCTTGATTGAAATAAAACTATATTTTACGGATTTTATCGCGATTCGGTTTAATTTTCACATTTTTTAACTTCCCGACGTTTCGATTACTTTACAGCTTTCGTGGTCACGGGGCGGACTCCGTAAAAAATAGTTTTATTTCAATGTGTAACATTCGCTTAAGTCTAAGAAACCATTAGGTACTCTTGATTGTTATTCTAGTACCTATGACATTAATTTTGCATTTACACCTTTCCGTCACGTGAATTTTCGTAATTTATAGCGTAGAAGAATGAATTATTAATTTAATTTCGCCTCTTATTTCTGAATAATCGTTGATCAAATATTAAACTAGGTATCTAGTTTGTCATCGCAGTAACGATATCAACTCTTTTATCGTTGGTAGCGTTTGTTTAGTGCATATAGTTTTCTTGCGTAGGTAATTTATCTTATCTGTAAGGTACTAGTACCTTTTAGGTAGTTACATAAAGGCACCTACTACTAACATTTCGTAAAAATAATTTGTAGTGACATTTAACACTAAAGAGATAACTTACTTGGCAAAAGTTTAAAGATTTATGAAAGTATTATAGTATGGGGCTAATTATGAAGGAAAACAACTAATAAAATTAATGTTACGTTCAGTAAAACAGTTATTGGTTTGTTTGTAAAACACCGCATGCATATTTTATGAAGTGTTTATTCACAAAATGATGAGATAGGTAGGGGAGACCAGGGACGAACGTAACGATTTTCTTTCTTATAATATCTCACAAACCTTATTAGATCACAAAGTACTAATTACTATACATGGTATATTGGTCTTACGGCTATCTATTAACACCAACTTGTTTGCAACTCCTGTTACAGATTGTAAGAAAAATGTCCAAACAAAAACAGCGGAATTTGTTACAATCATCCCTACCCATAGGGTTGGTTGTAATAGTGTAAAGGGATGGTTGTAACATTACAAATAAAAACAAAAAATGCTTGCGTTTATCAATATATTAATTTTCAATCAGTCTTTTAGATTTTACTATACCCAAGTTATAATAAAAAAATCAACAATTTTTTCAATAAGCAAAAAAATTTCTGGAAATTACTGGAACTTATAACTAAGTATATATAAGTTTTTTCTTTTTGTTTTTGAATCTCTAGCCTGTACGGAGTATCAATCATTGTTGGTTTTCTGCCATATCTTACCCCTCCATTATTTTTCTTTGATTGTGGCAATTAATATAATTAGTAATTAGAGACCAAAAAAATACTTTGAAATAAAAAAAAGTTGTTGTACTCGTATGAAGGGATGAAAGGAACAAGTTTGTTGCTTTCGTCCATACATTTCAATTCTCCAATTTTGGGAGTAGGGGAGTTTTCTTTTTATGTTGTAGATAAAAATATTACTTTATACGGTTCATATTTATAGTACACATATAGGGAACCTATGAAAGCGCTTGACTATCCTGTTTTATTGCAAAATAGAGTGAATAATATTTCGTCGCTTCTCTTTTTGCCGTTGTATATTTTTAATACGATTGACTCTTTTTTTCTTTGAGAACCAACACGTGATTATTTCCTATAATTTTACTGTGTGAAAGAAAAGACTAGGCTGCTAAAGATGCTCGTATTGGAAAAACAATGTTATTGTATCTAATAACAATAGAAGACAATAATCATAATTGCAATGATTTGACATAATCACTGCATTAGTCCAGTTACAGTTCCTACAGTACACAACAATTACCTATATTATCGTAGGAATAAAAAAGGTGCTGATGTAGTGGTAAATAACTGAGGCTTAACTTTACAAGGAAAAAATACAATTTAAAAAATTATAAGCATGTAATATGTATAACATTCTCTTTTAAGTAGTAATCAAGGATTTTTTAAAGTACCAACAGCTTTGTGTTTAATTTACTAACCAATGAGTTCGTTTACATAACACCTCCCCTTAAAGCCGTAATTCTACAATCGTAATTGACACTACACAGATTTTTACATAAAAAAATGGGCCCGTCCGCCCCGTCGGCGAAGATTCAATAGTTTTGTATGTCGTGATTAGAGGGATATTGGGAATTATCTTGCTGTTATTCCGTGTCTAATTTTCTGGAATGACAAATATAATGTCTATATAATGGCTCGCACAGCAGTAAAAACAATCGTTACTTGTCGAGTACATACTAATTTGCTAACGACTGGCGACACGCATATTCAACTATTATTAATTTGATTGCTGCTGTACAACACTATTCTTCTTCATTCATACAGTTATGCAGGTGATATTGACATAATATGGTATTTAATTTAACCGACATATTTCTCATCACCACACTGACATAGTAAAAAATAAAAAAAATCCCCGCTTTCACGATTTTTGGCCACCGCGTATAGATAAGAGTGTTTTTACCGCTTCCTAAACTTCAGTTTGGTTCGGGAGCCGTAAAAAACTACCGGGCAGTTTTTTTCAAACTAGGTACAATGTTACCGGGGGTGATTAGGAATATGTGGTTTAAATTAAATACTCTATGACCTATGTCAATATCAACCCGTACGTTTTATATACTTGCATAAAATCTGCATGATTTCTATCTACTAAATAAAATAATAAATAACTACACCCAACACTCACATACATAGTCCTGAACCCACATTAATTGATCTTAAGTCTTGAGTCGTGGGTATCAGAAACTACGAGAGACTATTCGGTCTCACAAACATCCGGACCTGAGACAAATAGGTACTTGTCATAAACATTTGTCTTGGGATCGAATCCGCGGCCTCTCGTTTCAAAGTTACTATCTGCGCCACGAAGGCTGTAAAATCTGACTAATTCTTATTTTAACACTGTGCTCTTTTTAGGGATCAGTCACTATTTGAGGATGGAGGATAGAAGGGATAAGGTTTGAAAAGGATAGGGACGGTTAGAGATTTGCGATGCTACGTACCGTCGCGTCGATGCAAAACGCGATAGTACAGCACATACCTTACGTCAGCTTTCGACGAGGCAACTTATTTTTCTGGTCCAGCATACATGATTCGATTATCTATATGATTTTACCGGTTTGTGTACCTTGTTGCTCTGTTGGAATGACAAAAATAAATCTGGCGCCAGTTATTAATGGGGCCAGACTTATTTTTATACAGTGTACCTGCAGTATAAGTATTGTAATGACAATATGTATAGAAATACGCACATCCTGGGTCATTTGGTAGTTATAATGAGCCTCAATAAAAATTCTAATCATGCATGTCTATGTACAGTAATCGTACGCCAGACTGTGCGTAGATAGACGCCGCTTGCTTACATTTTCTTCCGAACAAGCCATTGTGTACTTCCATTGTTTGCGAGGCGGGTTGAATGAGTAACTGCCCCGGAGTCTACTCGACATAATGAAAAAACACCCACATATTTGTTAGTCACGTTAAAATATTCACAGCTGTTATATTAATTGGTACTTACTACAATATTTACCATTATTTGCACAATGTCTTTGTTGCGTGAACAATTAATTAAAGGGACAACATTTAAATATTATTAGGTATACATTATCTGTACATATTTGATCGACGATTGTCTGTGACAATATATTGATTTTTAACATGTCGGAAATATCTGTGAACCTAGCTGGAATGCGGTTCACATTTCATTTTTTTGTGTTCCCCTATCTACTATGTTATTTTATATTAAAAACGTTGTGAGATGGATGTGAATTCTATTTTTTATTCTGTTTTCTATTTTAATTAAATTTGTTTAATCTATATATATTTTGAATTTGCTGAACTTATTCCAATGACGTCAATTATTCAGGTCCACAGATATTTCCGACGGGTAATAATGTATTCTACTGTATTCTTCTTTTATTCGAACATTCTGTTTGTTTTGTTTTAGATATTAATTACCGAATTTATCTTCCATGTATCACAAGCAAGGTCAGTTTACTGTACCTGAGGGAGTTTGGGCGATAAAGTATTTTCCCACATAGTCCAAATCACGCATGGAATTATTTTAAACAATTCACACGAGATTTATAAAAGACGCCACCATGCAGTTCATGAGGTCGTTTTTTAAACGCATCACAGACGACTTGAAGCAGAAGAAGTTAATACCGCTCAAGATATTGTTCTTCGTCCATGCCTCAAGTAAGTTGCATAACATCCGTATTATTTCAACTGTCGTAGATCGGACTTGTATCGAGGTCGGAAGATTATCGTTGACGACATATCTTTCCCCTCCTAGCAAACTTAATGACCGAACCATGTTTGTTAAAGAAGATGAGGTAGATTAATGGCAAATATTTACAGTACGAAGTAGGTTATGCGATTTTTCTATTTCAGCATTCCAAGTAAAAATATACCTCTTAAAATTGCAGAGTTCAAAGATTAAAATGTGAAATGTCCTGGTGCAGAGCTGACCATGGTATAAAGAACAAATTAGCTTTAATAGCATTGTTTCGTTTTAGCATTGTTTGTGTTATATCCATATTTGACGATACACATGAGGGAATTGGGGATCAATGTGGAGGAGACTGCGATCATGTCGGCTGTGACGCCAGTTGTATCCATCGTGATGCCGCCGCTTGCGGGGATGCTTGCCGACAAAATTGGCAATTTCAGGGTAAGTATTTACGCTAAACTAACTAGTTATAAATAGTGTAAATATAGTTAATCAGTTGTGTGGGAGTATGTTAATAATATTGTATTAAATATCACACAGTGCTCACAAAAGAGTAGAATTTTGGGAGGTATTCTATTTGATGTTCCGGTTCCATATAATCTAGTTAATCCACAATGTCCGTAACGCAATTTACGACCAATTCTGGTCACAATAACCTTTACCTTGCATTGTAGTCCGACATTGCGGACTATTGGCCGTACGTACCTAGTCGTATACAGTGTGTAGCGTGCGCGTGCGTCATCGGCTCCTCCAAACACTCGCCGACGAGCCTCGACCCGGAAGCGCCAATGACAACCATTGCTTTTGAAAATGGCTCACGATCGCTTCATAAGCATACACAATTGTACTCACTGACGCGACACATGCATTCATGCGTAAAGAATATTTATACGAAAAAAACAAGAAATATTATTGCAATTCTTGTTTATTTCATTTTTATTCTTTTGTGAGGATTCGATTTAGTATTCGGCATACCGCACGTTTATCGACATGTTTATGATGTGTATATTTTATTTTATTATTGACATGTTATATTGTAAAACGTTTAAAATATTTATGCATGTCCTTCGATAAGTTGAAGTTTAAATTTCTATATTTTTTTGTAATATCACGCTCACATTTGCGTAAACTTTACGGATTTCGTCTGTGTTCCGTTTCGATTGTTGTGACTACAGAACCGTTAAATACCTGTTTTGTGATTTAAATAATAACATTGGGTGGCAGAGCGGAGTGCTAATCAATATATGGCACATGTATGCAATCTTCCTATTAATTCTATTTTATGATTGATTTCGTTGCGGGTAAAAGACAAGTTAGACATGAGGGCGGGATAGACGCATGCAACAATTTTATATTACTTAGCAACTACTTAAGTTACGAAGTAAAATAACCGCCTTGACAGTGGGACTGAACTATTTGTGATATAGTCTACGCGTGGCTATTAATTTGTATTATCAGACCATTTTAATGATTTGAAATACATATTGTTCTATTTAGGTTGGGAAGGAAATAATTTTTATTATACTTCTGCATTTCTTTACATTTGGTTTAAAATCTTCCGTTATACGTACCTACGTACTTTAGAGATTTCGTAAGGTTTTTAGCTTCTATAGCAATTTCTAGTAATTTTTGAGATGTAAGGTGCTCTGAACCGCCACGACAATAGCTAGTAGGTACGAGTGGTCCATTCTTGACTCCATAAACACTATTAATACCATTAAATCTAATCAGGAGTATGTTAAATAATTCCCTGTTCGAGCATTCAATAGTAACATAATATGGATAAATTTTCGATACTTATCCTAATGTAATGATATTTTTTCATTAGGCCAGCCAGTTTCTTAATTTGAATTATTGATATTCAACTACGGATGTAGGTATTTAGATAAATACAAACATACCTTTAAATTATTATGCAAGATTTGTAAAACCAAGCATCTTGCGTCATATTCGTAAATGTGTATTATGGGTTTGGAGCTTTTTATATTTTTAGGAACGGAATTATTTTGTTTACATTAAAGTGTGAATAACGCAAATTATTGTCCACATGTGATTTTCTATTGATGTAATTTATTGTTGCTAATGATAGATGTTTTCATTATCAGTTCTAAGTTTCGTCACTAGTTCAGTTTTCCTGTCCATAAAGACAAGCCGTGTAGAATATTTATTGTCATAATTAACCTCTGAAGTGTTCGATTGTTCTACCAATACTTTTGAACATTCCATACATGGAATGTAATAATAATACGTGACATATGTTATGAAGGAAAATCTCAATTAGGTATAGGTACTAGCCATACAAAAACTCCCAAAAATCCGATTTTTATTGTAGTAGATTATACTCGTAGTAAAGACAATAGTCTGTTACCATTCTATAAAAAAATACTGGTAAAAACGAAATTTTATAGCTTTAGAGAGTATCCAGCCCACGTACTCCAACTGGAGCAGCCGTTGTCAATCAGGGGCAACACTGGATCGCTATGAATTGACATTGAGAACCACTGCATTGTCAAGTCCCTTAGGGATACTAGCTTTTCTTTCATTAACAAGGAAATTAATTAATGAGAAAACAAGTTGCCCGTTGTAAACAGTAGGTCCACTTCCCTCCCTAGCTAAGCAGAAAACAACATATTGAGTTAATACATTTCTAATTATTTCCTTCATTTTTATTATTATTTTATTATTATACTTATTGTATTGTACAATATTATTCGTTCCTATAAATTCCTTTGTAATCCCCTGATTACACAACACCATGAAACTAAATCAATTCCGAATCGCGCGCATTAAATTTGCTTAAGTGTCGAATTGAGCCGTGGGAATACATTTGAGTTGTGTTGGAAACACAATGTGGCGGCAGTTAATATATTTTCCGCTTGTGAGGCCCATGCTGTGTCCTCGACGCGACGGCTCTATTCTCGGGGGACATTTGCCTTGTCGTCTACAATTGTACCTAAAAACGACAATTTGTCGTAGTTTTGCCGATCACTCTTCATAATGCAACATCCTGTTTTTCCTTTACTCTCTGTAATTTGCATTTTCGGTCTACCTTTATTATACGACTCGTTGCGTCCGCTAAGCATACGTTTCCCAGCTGTTTTCAGTACCTATGCTCGTGTTCATCTATTTATAAAACCCGAATACCGACTGACTTGCATCTCACATCTTAAACCGGTCGAGAGGCACGAAATTTTGCACAGATAGTTGTTTTAAATAACGAAGGTATATATACTGAGTATTTACACACAAGTACTTTTGAAAAATAATACCATAAAGAAGTTATGCATTACACTATACAATGAAAGTTCGTGAAAGCATTCTTCGTTTTGAAGTTAGAAATATAAATCTTGTCGTCTATTTTTCTGACATATTCCGGTTGAAAATTACTATCTGGAACCCTGCTAGAAAAGCGTCAGTAAAAAATTGGTAACAATAAAGTGAGCTCACGTGTCTGTAATATATTTTTTGCGGATAGTTGATATGAAATGTGATTGCCTAGGCTAATTAATGCATATGAGTTCTCACGTTGTCGCAGTAACGAGTTATGAAGTATGAATATTGAATTACTGACCTTCTCACAGTTATTGTTGGCGTTGTCGTCGGTACTTGGTGGCGCTTCAGCTCTCCTCCTTCTGGCAGTACCAGTGGGCCGCATCACTGTCACGTTCCCGCCGGATGTGGAACTTCTAGCGACGTGTGATGACTCTGCACTCAAACTCCAACACATACAAGATTACACATGTGCGCCGCTCCATCCGTATTCTTATGACATCAAATTGACGTGAGTATTCAATTAATCAAGTGGTAATTATATTTTAATTTCCTGTGATATTCGAGTGAGTATTTTTAATTGCAGTGTATCATCATGTGGTTTTCTTTGCGAAATGCCCGAAGACACATCCTCGAATGAACTTGAGGAATTTTTACATACGCCCTTCTACGATGTTCACCTACAGTCGCGGATCGATGGGAAACGTGTGTTGTTCCGCCATACCGTCTCCATGCAAGATATTCACACCAGGACTCCATATAGAGACCAAAGCACTTCACGGATATTGACAAATGACCCTAATTTTAATAGTACAGTATCCAAAGTCTCAAGTCGTGGGGTATATTTTCCTGCGCCGAGGTTATTTGAGATGGAATGCTCTCACGATTTAAGTAATGGGACGTGTGTGTTTGGGATAAATAATATATTTACTGAACAACTGAACATTAAAGAAACCAACATTTTGCGTGTCAGGATTTCACATAATGCTCAAACAACACCTGTTGATGTTAGAGACTATTGGGTAAAAGCGATATCTACTGGAAACGATACCAAGTTAGACGACGATTATGACGGTGTTGACAGTATAACGTGTAAAGATTATTATGATGAGGTTGGCTGACTCGTTATTTTAATGAGATGTATTTCGCAATCGCGTGGTATTCATGTTAAGTGTTTTATCTTCCAGGTTCCAAATGAGAAAGGCATTCGGGTGCAGACAGGGTCCCAACAACTGACAGGATGTAGAGCGGCATGTGCAAGCTTAGCGCCACGGACTACTCTATGTAAAAATAAGCAACAGCAAATAGAAATTGACCCTGTGTTTACATTTTGGACTTATCTTGCGGTAAGTGTTTTAAAATTATTTTATAGTTTTATATCGTAAAAAGAAAACTATTGTGTTATTGTAAATCTTACTATTAGTACGATTTCTCAATCAATCAAGAAGGGCCTAATATAATTTACTCAAATTTTCAAATAGGTAAACGTAGAAATCGTGTGGCAAGAAGCATCAATTGTACATGAGAATACGCTTTATAAACGAGTGCGTGATCAATAACATTGAACAATAACGTAGTATCATGTGACACGACAGTTTACATACAACACGTGGCCTAGCAGAAGCGTATGCAGATTGAGCAGCGGATCCGTTGATGGGAAGATTATCGCCTAATCGTCCCTAACTGGGTAATGGCGAACTTGATATCGGGCGGCCGCGGCTCGTCCGCGTCCTATTGCTCGCGATCTCATTCTATCTCGTCACTCGTGTGGAGCTCGATAGTCAGCGCCCGCACTACCGCATACTAGACTCTCCCAGATAATGCAACAATTTGTAAACATTACCCAAATTGGGCTAATAAAAACTCAGCCCAATGTATTCAAAGTAGCTGAGGTCAACTAACACGCAACATTTAAGGTTTGATGTATTTTTAGTGAAAGCCCTGGAATATATTATTTTTTCATTGCACGTTAGTGTAACTGTGGGTAGTTGTGTTTGCAGAAATTATTATTTGCTCAAGCAATAAAAAACAATTGACGTAAGATAACTCGTCCTGTTTCGTTCTTGCTACTTATGTACATTTACGAGTTCATCTGTGTTACATACACAATAGAATAGGTATTAGAAAAATACAAGTACAACAAAGTTTTTTATAGCCAAGCTATTTTGCTTCATTTGTTGAATACGTAGGCCCCACAGCCGACACATTAGACATTTTATTTGGTAAGTACCTATTAGTATTAACACCTAAATTTTCTGTCGCTCTGAATGGAACCGAAAAGGTTAAAGTGCAAAAACACTACGAATACTGACAATGTGAATAAATTTAAAAAACATTATTGTGTAACGCCTAATTAATAATAATTAATTAGCACTAAATTGTTTTTTGCTGCATTATTAAATCTTTAATGTATTTTATGAACATGCTAAATATTTTAATTGGAATTTCGAGATGAATTCCGAATCACTGCTTAATTACAATAAATTACTACGAGCGGGCTCGTGACGTCCCTATAAAAGCAGAAAAACTTTATTGTATAGGTGCGACGCTGCTAATATGGGTGGCTGGTAACTAGGCAATTGGTACGCCGCCGGCTAGTTTCTTCCCATATTTGGTACATAAAACGATGTTCGTACTATGAGGAAAATGAAATTTAGGTTAAACTTTATTGAACACTTGATAAGATGTTGTAGAATAGATTAGCTTTGTAGGTTGTGCGTTGATTTTAAAAATGATATTTCTTATTAATTACGTTTTGCGTCCAAGTTATTGAAACTGTTTTTAGCTGTCAAACTGCTCATTGATTACTGTCTACTTGTTTTCGATTTTCATAATAAATAAGCTATATAATTTTCCATTTGCCAACCCGCACTAGGCCAACGTGGTGGACTATAATATGGTCTAACTTCCCTCAAACGTATTCTCGATTGTAGGCTCGTGCCCTGCAGCGGGACATATATGGGCTGATGTAGACACATAATTTACAGACTGATAATTTTCCACAATTTCGTTGTTTCAATGACCTTTTAACGTCTTGGTTCTGTTGTTTTTAATATTAAATGTAACTTTCTTTAAAGAAAATGCGTGGTTACTGGATTTGCAAGTCGATTTATGAGTGTGTGCGCTTCTGATTTCCAAGATTATTTTAATATTGTATTAAATTAATTTCTTTCTATTATGATGAAGTCATTAATATGTGTGTGTTTATTATGCTATATATTTGTACGCACCAGTTACCACACACGCAATATATGATACATGGCATCGGAAACATATGTATTTCATATTTATATATGGTAATGAAAATTATATGAAGATTATAAATTCAGTAATATTTTATAGCGTGTATTTACTCTTATGTCAAACCAACTATCTGTGTACATATTGATCTTACATCAGTAAATTCAAGGCTTCGATGTTTCGAGTACCCCATTGACAAGTAAATAAGAAATCAATACGTAGCGTGATAGTATCAGCAATACGATGCTGTTTCCACGTTATTTTTCGTATGTGGACTTATATGTTGATATGCGAGCTTGGGTTTGTACGTGCGGCGCGACTCAATGTTTCGCAATAGTGTGGACGAGATGCGGTGTGGCCTTGTCCCCGATGCTTGCAGCTTAGAGCCTTAGACCATTCCTACTGTCACATTCATCGTACACACGAACTTTAACACGGATTAAGGGATATTTATAATAAAATCTAAATTTATTATTGAATGTAAAAACTTATACAAAATATTTTGAACTAAGTTACAGTGCCGATGGCGCTGGTTTTAAGACCTAGGTGGGTACTACAAAGACGAAGATATTAGACTGAAATTTGTAAAAAATCTGTGTTTTAAAAATCATAAAGTTAGATTAGAATAATATGTAAACATCCGTATTCAATATTTACATAATTATCACTATATCATATACTTCTGTATACATTAAAGTTTGACTTATCTGCTAATAGATACTAATTTTTCACGAATTTATTTGGTGTTGAGGTAAAATTTAGGACAAAATATTATATTGTGACACCTAAAAAACCCCTAAAATTACCTGTAGTGTGATGTTTGATTAGTAAAAGTTGCATTGATAAGCAAATAAAGTGATTTAATCAATCTGTGTGTGTAGGTTTATCAGTCCATGAATATTTAACATTGAGTGTACGCAAAGTACGTGTACGAAGGTTTGGCACGAACCTAACAGCTCATAAGTTATTTGTGGACGGGATGTAAATGAAGGAAACTTAAATGAAAACTCACTATAAGAATACAAACTATGTCAACAAGTGACCGTGATTTGATTAAAAATACTCTTGTTGAATAGCCTTTACAATATCGGAGACAATAATATCGAGTACCCGTACTTGAAACTCATAAGGATCACATTATGATTAGTTTAATACCTCGATTAATTCAATCGTTTTTATTTGATTTTAGTTTATTTAACAGTGAAGGATAACATCGTGAGAAAACCTGCATACTGTACGGTATATAAGTTTAATTTCTACGGTATGTAAGTCCGCCAACCCGCACTGGGCCAGCGTGGTGGACTATATGGCCTAACCACTCTCAATCGGTTCTCTCGATTGTAGAGTAGGCTCGTGCCCTGCCTTATAAAACATTACCGATTTGTGATAATTGATGCAGTCTGTTATGTATAATCGTTTATGAAATACATATTTTAATTGCGTATCTTTTGGTGCAAACTATACTTCGAATTGTAATCACTTACTGGACGCTAATCTTTCTGGGTCTCCTTGTTGATATAAGTTTAACAACTTACAGTAAACACTTAATACCAACGAATCGATAGGAAATAAATAACTACGGACTACAATTTAAGGATACTTACTTCAAGTGGTTCAAGTTCAATTTGCAGTTAGGGCTACATCGCAGATATGACAATTTTGCCAATGTTAAGTAGCGAAAATACGGGTTATGTAAAAATTACTGTTAATATGTAAATGTTGAAACCAATCACCAGAATGAAAAGGAATTAAGATTGCGGACTATATATCTCAATTGGTGTGCTATCCAATATTACTTGTAATTCATTTCTACGAAAATAAAGAGTAAGTAGGCAATGTTATGAGGTTTTTCCGTAGTCAAATATAAAATGTCAGCAATAACTCTTGCGACAACAAATATTATTATTAGGTACGCTTCTTGGAAAATACCCGCGCCAAATCAAACACCTCCGTCTAATATTGAACTTTGACATTAAATACAGCATTTTTTATACAGCATTAACTACGTCGTTAGCTATTCATAAAGACGATTGCACAATGCATAATACTATGTTTTTTGGATAAATAAAGTACTAAGTATTGAAATGCGGATGTGTTTTAATTGTTTACGAAAAAGAGATTGTCGCTATCAATATTTCGATCGCCAGTGATGTAGGTCGCATACAAGACGCAACACAAATTCGCATATTAGTTACATATTAGTGCATGTTACCAGTAAATATAACTAAATCTCCAATTAGTAGCCTAATAGTTACTTGGCGTCAATTATACTACCTATGATTTTTTTTTGTATAATGTTTGGCAGGGGTCGTTTACCTAAGTTCTTACCCCAACTCGTCTTAAAAAACGTGTTGCTTACTTCTGTGGTCCAGTTTAGTGATCGTTTAAAGAATCGTTGAATTTAGAAGATCGTATTTCGATTGAACGGGAATAATGTTCGAGTAATGGAATAAACCAAAGAGAAATAAAAAACTTTCACAAACTACTGTGCGTATGCAGATTTACGAAGTAAGCAATCGACCCCCATTGATTTTATATCTGATTTGCTTTAGAAGTCTAAGTAGAATATGATAACAGGATTTTATTGTGATGGATAAGCTTCTTTTCTGAGAAGAGAGCGGGTGGTAACCCCAAAATGGCCGGCGTATATATTTAGAGACCAGTTTATTTGGAAGCGCTTGTTAAGCCCGTGCATGTTGCTAACTGTATATTTGTGTGTTTCCAGGTGAGAGTGTTTATCGGTATTATCGGGGGAACGGCGTTCGCAATGTTCGAAGGCGCTGTGATCGCAATAGTGAGAGAACAAAAGGCGGATTACGGCATGCAAAGAGTCTACGGAAGTATTGGTGGAATGATTTCCTCCCCTTTATCCGGGTTACTAATCGATTATGCCAGCAAAGGGAAGGGATACACGGATTTTAGGTAAGTTTTATTCGACAACAAAATATACCAAAACTAGATCTATTATTTTAGAATTCTAAAAATATCGAGTTAAAGGTCAGACAGGTTCACTTGCGAAACTTGAGCAGAGTTTTGTTGGTTTCCGGGTTTTTTATTTTTATTTCAATGAATGGCGAGACAAGCATGCCATTCTCCTGATGGTAGCTAAGTGATACGTACGATCATAGATAAAACCAAACAACACCAAACAACATCCTGAGACATAAGATGTTAAGTCTCATTATGTCCAATAGTTACTCTAACTAAATATTTGAGGATTTTTATTATTCAGTAAATGATTTTGTTGTTTCTTTTAGTATTTGTTTGTAAATATCTAGACTGACGAGAACTGGTAATAAAACAGTCTGCGAAAGCATACAAGTTTAAGCTTAGTCGAACTCATAAATAGTCGTGCGGTTCGAGGTTTCACTTTGACATTTATGACGTAACTTCCTCGTGGAGTGGTATTGGGCAATATTTGTTAATTTGTAATTGCTTATTGACGTTTATATAACTGTTTATAGAAATTATTTTCTCAGACAAAACTGTACATACTATGTCGATACATATACACATTTTTTTACAATACGAATATGTAACAAAGCGAAAAATAGCCACTTATAAACTTGTGGCTATTAAAAGCAAAATCGATTTTTATTTAAAACGAGCCAAAAAATATGGCAAAATTGTACTGTAAACAAACCGGAATAGTTTGCTACAATTGTCTATCTCCTGTTGGAGTTGTATCGTCACATACCAAGAGGTGGTAAACATCAGTTTGCGGTCATTAATGTAATTGTAGATGGTTCATTAGTGTGTACGTTAGGACACATTCAGTGCTGGATTGGTGAAGTAAAAGAGTTTTCTTGAGATTTTTCTGTTTTCTTTATTCGTTGCTTTCTTGAGGTAAGGCCGCCGACGACTGTGCCGAACCAAAAACCCGGCTCCATATTTATATGATTTTGCGATAAACTTAAGCGGCGCTCTGATTGGCTAGCCAATCAGAGGGCCTACTTATTGACCAATAGGAGCGCGGCTGTATGTTAACTGTCGGGCGGCGTTACCATAGGGAGAGCCATCGTAACAATTAGGCTCTAAACTATTCTAAATACATAAATTTACTATTATATAATTAATACTGTTATGTACATTACTATAAGCGTACAGATATGTTAAAATCAAAGTTTATTGTACAACGATAAATTATTAGATACTATCTCGTACATAATATACATTACTAGACACTATCCCGTACATTACTAGACACTATCCCGTACATTACTCCCGCCGTGCGACTGCGTCGCATCAAGTTTTGGTGCGGGTGTGTCGATCGTTGCTATTGGTAACACCACGAGTTTCTTCACTGGCCGCCGTAATACTCCTCCTTTTGTGCGGATGTCTACTGTTCGTACGACGTTGTCTGGACCAGGATAGGTAGCGATGACTCGTCCTCGGATCCACACGTTTCTTGGTAAGTTCGAGTCGACGACTTGCACGAGGTCGCCGATTTTTATGGGTGTTCCTCTTCCGTGTGGCTCCCGCCGGTGTTGCAGCTCTGGTAGATACTCTCTGACCCAGCGAGACCAAAATATGTCCGCTAGGCGTTGTGCAGCTCGCCAACTGGATCTGATAGAGTCGGATTCCTTAAACGTCCCTGGCTGTGGTACTAACCCTGGTCCCCCCAAAAGGAAATGGTTTGGTGTCAGGGCTTCCGGATCTTCGGTGTCGACTGAGACGTGTGTCAGCGGTCGACTGTTGATCGTATATTCCACCTCGGCAAGTAGTGTAGATAAGACTTCTTCTGTGGGGTGTCGCTCATGTAGCGTTGCTGCCAGTGCTGTTTTTACAGAGCGAACCATTCGTTCCCAAGCTCCACCCATAAAGGGTGCTCCTGGTGGAATGTAGCGCCAGGAGATGGTCTTTTTAGCGGCTTCTTCAGCTGTCGCCATGTCGATGGCTCGTCTAAGTTCCTTGTCGGCACCTTTTAAATTAGTGCCGTTGTCCGACCAAATTTCGGTAGGGCAGCCACGTCGTGCTATCATTCTTCTTAGTGCCATTATTGCGGAGTCTGTGCTGAGTGATCCAGCTAATTCTAAGTGTATGGCCCGAACTGTTAAGCACGTAAACAGGGCTACATATCTCTTCTGTTGAGTCCGACCGACGGTGACGGTGAGTGGGCCGAAATAATCTATGCCTGTATATGTGAATGGTCGTTTGTGGTGGGCCAAACGACTCGCCGGCAAGTCTCCAGTTCTTGGTTGCGGGGGAGCTTGAGTTCTCATTCTGCAGAACAGACATTTCTTCACGATCGTACGACAGACCGGTCGTAAACGTATGATCCAATATTGTTGTCTACACTCATTTACAGTGGCTTCTACACCGGAGTGATGTAGTTTGCGATGTATTGCTTCTATCCACAGCTTGACCGTTGGATGATCGCCGTCTAAGACCATAGGATTCTTCATTTGTTCTTCTATGTTTTCCGTTGCTTGAATACGGCTTCTGAGTCTAAGTGTATCGTTTATATATTCGACACTTAGGTGTTGTATGCGACTCCCTCGTTCTATCTGCTTCCCATTATTTAGGTTTTCTATGTCCTCGGCGAAGGATTGTTCTTGAACGTTACGCATCAGGAGTTTTTCCGCCAATTGGAGAATTTCGGCTGAGATGGGTATGTATTTCCTATTTTCCTGGGTCAGCTTCTTCTTTGTTCCTTGTGGTAAGTTTATCAACGGCTTTTTTCGTTTGCTCCAAGCTGGATCTTTTTCCTTGTTTCTCTTTGACCTCTTATAGTTGATGCTCTGCTTTTCCATCTTGCATATCTGGATGAAGTGTAGTACTCTTGCTGTTGCGTATCTAAGGCGCTCCCAATTGGAGAACCGCGATACCTCAGGTAGTGCTTCCGAGAGCTTCGGTTTGTTGGTATTTGATGTATGGAATACTTTTTCTTCTCCAGAGGGTTCTGAGATCGTTGTTGATTCGGTCGGCCAGAATTCATCCGTATCATAGAGGAACTCAGGTCCTTTGTACCATCTGTGTTCTTTTCCGAATGTTGCAGGAACGTCTCGTGTGGCGTCGTCAGCCACGTTAAGTTTGGTCGGGACCCAGCGCCATTCATTAACTTTTGAACATTCTTCTATTGCTGCCAATCGGTGTGCTACATAGGGCCTGTATGATCTGGACCCTGTGCGTATCCAGGTGAGCACTGTCTTGCTGTCTGTCCAGAATACTTTACGATCTGGTTTCCTTTCATGCTCTTGTATCACAGTTTCCGCGAGTCGTGCTCCCATGACCGCGGCCTGTAGTTCTAATCTCGGGATGGATGTGAGTTTTAGTGGCGCTACTTTCGCCTTTCCCATGATGTGAGAGAGATTAACTTCACCGTTTGGTGTAATTGTTCTCCAAAAGAGTACTGCAGAATAGGCGGACTCGCTTGCATCGGTGAAGACGTGTAATTCCAACGAGGGTGCGTCACTGTAGTTCAAGTAACACCTTGGTAGCGCAATGGTGTCCAGATTTTTCAGGTGAGTTATCCAGTTCATCCATTGTTCCGAAAGATCTTCGTCTATCTGGTCGTCCCATGCTGTTCCTCTGCGCCACACTTCTTGTAGAAGTTGTTTTGCCATTATCGTCACTGGTGAGGCGAATCCGAGTGGGTCAAATAATGACATGACGATACGAAGAGCTTCTCTTTTGGTGGGTGTTCTCCCTTCTATTATATTCTTTGGAATGTGAGTCATGTTTAATTTAAATGTGAATTCGTCTGTATGAATGTTCCACAGTATGCCGAGTACTCTTTCAGTTTTTTCTTCTGACCTGTAGAGTTCTATATTGTTTGTAGCACTATTTTCACCAAGTTCCTCTAATAATGCTTGTGAGTTTGATTTCCACTGTTTGAGTTCGAAGTGAGCCGTTCGGTGTATTTCTCGTACGCCCTTAGTTACTTCTTTGGCATCTTCGAGGGTTTTGAAGCTGTCTAGGTAGTCGTCTACATAATGTTTCTTGATTATTGCTGCTGCAGCTTTTGGATAAATATCTTCATATTGCCTTGCGTTCAAGTCCTTTATATAAATTGCTGTCGATGGTGAACTTGACGCGCCGAAGATCAAAGATGTCATTCTGTATTCTTCCGGAGGTTGATCGTCTCGACGATTTCCGCGCCACAAGTATCGTAAGGCGTCTCTATCTTCTGGTCGTAGTGTCACTTGCATAAACATTTCTTTTATGTCGGCTGTGACCGCCACGGCGTGTTGGCGGAATCGCATGATGACCCCCGGCAGTGACTGTAGCAGGTCGGGTCCTTTAAGTAGCATGTCGTTAAGGGCTACTCCTTTTGTTTTGGCTGCAGCGTCGTGTACAATCCTCAATTTTTCCGGTTTCATTGGATTGACCACTGCAAAGTGCGGTAGGTACCAGGTCTTGCCCTGGGTTTTAGTGTTTGGAGCTTTTTCGGCATATCCTTTCGTCATGAGTGCTTCCATGTGTTCTGTGTATTTCTGTTTCAGCTTGGGATCGCGGTCAATTTTCTTTTCTATTCCCAAGAGGCGTCTCAGTGAGCTTTCGTAATTGTCTGGGAATGTGACGTCTTCTTTGCGCCATAGAAGTCCTGTTTCGTACCTTCCTGTTTCTGTCTTCCTCGTCACTTTCTCTAGGATGCGCAGGGCTTGCTCTTCTGGATCGGATTTAGGCCTCTTGGGGTTGATGCACAGTGCATCCATCTCGAAATACTGTCGTACGAGGTTTTCCAGCTCGTCCTTGTTTCCGTCGGTGAGGTGTGATACGAAATCCACATCATTGCCTATTGTTCTTGTGCGGTTCCCATGTAATACCCAACCTAGTGGCGTGAGAGATGCCACTGGTTGGTTTTTGCTGCCTCTTCTTGTCTCTGTTGCTAATAATAGATGCCAATTGTCTTGACCAATCAGCACCCGAGGTTCTGCTTCTGCATAGGTGAGGAACTTGCGGATATCTTCTAGATGTCTGCACCCTTCTATTGTTTTCTCTGTGACTCGTTGCGGCGTTACTTGCAGTCTGTTTATGGTGCGTGCTTGTATTCTTTCTGTGTGTTCGTTGATGCCTCTCAATTTTATGTTGACCCTTCTCGAAGTTGTTTCTGACGCTTTCATATCGTTGATGGTTTCAAGTTTCAGCGGGTCCACCGGTCCTGTCGCTCCGACGCGTTCGGCTATGCTTCTATCCACTAATGTGACAGTCGATCCGTCGTCTAATAGAGCAAAGGTCTTCACTGTTCCGCGTGGCCCTGTGACTTGAATTGGCAATATTTTCAGATATGACTGTTTCCTTGTTGTCCATGCGGAATTAATGGTTTCTGTTGGTTCTTCTGTCTTGTTCTCTTTCTTTGTGTAATGCAGCATTTTATGGTGGTAATGCTTGCATTCGTTGATACCGCATGGTACTGCTCGGCAACTATGAGTCTTGTTTCTGTATCGTAGACATCTGAAGCACAGGCGTTTTGACTTCGCTATGTCCCATCTTCCGTTTTCTTCTGTTTGTTTGAATTTTTCACAACCTGTTGTGTTGTGACCTATTTGATCACAAACGGCACATTTCGATGTGTGTGCGTTTTCTGTTACGTTGTGCACCTTCTGAGGTTTCCGCTGTGCAAACGTTGAACTTTGTATTGTTATTTGTTCTGGTAGTGCATATGGGGCGCACCAGTCAGCTTCACGCTTCAGAAATTTTTCTAACTTCATAAGCTCTGGATCTTCTTTGTTTTGTGTGTTCGCGAATTCGTAGTACCGGTATCGCAGTGCAGGTGGCAGCTTTTCCATCACTGTTTTTGATATCTCTGGGTTGTATAAATATTTGATGCAGCTGAGGGTCTTCAATGTTGCTACTATGTTGGTAATCTTAGTGGCGAAGATACATATCTCTCTTGGAGAATCTACTAGGCGAGGTAACGCCCGGAGTGCTTCGATTTCCATGATTGCGATGGATTCCGGTCTTCCGAATCTTGATTCCAGTGTTCTTAGAATTTCTGTTGGGTGCGCACTCGTGACTAGTAATGCTTCGACTGCTTCTCTTGCTTTTCCTTTGAGGTTTCTTCTAAGACGGTTTGTATTTTCGACTGCGGAAAACATATCTTCGGTTTCTGTATATGCAGCTCGAAACGGTAGCCATTCTTGATGCGAACCACTGAAGATCGGTAGCTCTGTATATTTAGGACGTTGCGCGGCTTTGACTGCAAGTGTGATTGCCGTCGCTAGTCCTGTGAAGTCTGTTTGCGGAACTCCCGCCGGTATTGATCGTAGGTGACAAGACTGTTTCGGTTCTTGATCGTTTCTTACTATTTCTTGTTCGGTTGTAGCTTCTATTGCTTCGGGTTGCCTTGGTGCTTCCCGAGGTTTGTCGGTAATGGCAAGTATCGGACGTGGTACTTGTGATTCCAACCAGCTGTCAATTCTTTCGTTGACTTCTGTTTTTGATGATTCCGAACTCATGTCATCTTCGTTTGCGGAATCTTCGGCTTCAAGTAAGGCGAGACGTGCTGCTGCAAGTTCAACTTGTTTGCTCAATAGTTCTTCTTTTGCCTTCGCTATTTTGTATGCTTTCTTGCTGTAGGTGGACCCCCCTCCCCGTTTCCTATTATCGGAGACAGGGTGGTCCGGCGGTCCGTCTGTTTGTGGTGGACCCGAAACGCCTTTCATTCTTTTGACTGTCGAGGTTTCTTTGAAGGCGTCAATGACAAACGTTGGTGCCTCCTCTCCTGTTGGTTTGTCAACAATTGTCTTGGTGGTGTCCGTAGTCACGTTGGGTGCTCCTTTTTTCTGTTTGACGGAGGGCGCGGTGGTCGATGAGCGTTCTGTTGGGGCTTCCGTCCCGGTAGTCGTTGTCGCTGTTCTGTCTGTTGACCCCGTGGCGGTAGTTCCCGTTGCTGTACTCGTTTCGGCCGTAGTTCCGCTCGTCGAGGTAGTCAAGGTACCCTTGGACGAAGACGGAGTTTCTTCTGTAGGTTTGCGTCCTCTTCCTTCCGAGCGTGTGACTGGCATTTTTCTTTCTTGATACTTCACAAAATCCGGCTCGAAGGACCTTTAAATGTGTACGTTAGGACACATTCAGTGCTGGATTGGTGAAGTAAAAGAGTTTTCTTGAGATTTTTCTGTTTTCTTTATTCGTTGCTTTCTTGAGGTAAGGCCGCCGACGACTGTGCCGAACCAAAAACCCGGCTCCATATTTATATGATTTTGCGATAAACTTAAGCGGCGCTCTGATTGGCTAGCCAATCAGAGGGCCTACTTATTGACCAATAGGAGCGCGGCTGTATGTTAACTGTCGGGCGGCGTTACCATAGGGAGAGCCATCGTAACAATTAGGCTCTAAACTATTCTAAATACATAAATTTACTATTATATAATTAATACTGTTATGTACATTACTATAAGCGTACAGATATGTTAAAATCAAAGTTTATTGTACAACGATAAATTATTAGATACTATCTCGTACATAATATACATTACTAGACACTATCCCGTACATTACTAGACACTATCCCGTACAATTAGCGTAAAAGGTTGATTACATAGTAAGTGTATATGGACACGCATATCGGTAACTCTTGCGTCACCTTCATCACTCAAGACGCACATTACATCAAGGTATTGTGTGTCATCGAGTGTAATAATTATTATCAATAGATACAATCGAAGATAGGAACCTACTAAGTTTTGGGCTGTCACAAAAAATTACAACTCAAGTTATTAAAAGTTGGTTTGTAATTTTTAGTTTGATTTCGTTATCTGTATTGTATATCTTATTTGCTTTTATAAGAAAAGGTAGATAAAAATTACGATATGGAATCCTATGGTAGACGATAAAGAAACTATCTACCATAAATATTTATTTTATATTTTACGATCGCTTGTCTGCCTGAAGATATCTTTTTGGCTAATTAATTCATTTATCGCCATAAAACAATTACCTATGTTTTATTCAAAAAAAATACCGTGCGCAGCAGATTGATTGATCTATTAATTAGGTACCTATCTGACTTCATTTCTGAAAAACTTGTTGTTTCTGATCGTAATTTTGGGAAACTTACTATATAAACATATTATTAATATGTACGGTTATTTGATATACGATAATATAAATAAAATAAACGAATTATATATTTATTTATGAAGGATGTCCCTGAAGGTAGGTCGCTTTCGGCAGTTTATTGTGGCAAGTCTTGGGTTAGGCCTGTGTTCGGCGGTGGATTCCTGTGGCAAAGGATTATTTAAAAGCAAATTCTGAAATTCAATGGAATGTAATTTGACAAGACCTGAGAATTTAGGATTCGCGTAGGCGGAAATCCCGCGAGGGCGACATTCATTAGCAAACATTGAACAGATGAACTGGCACTATTTTACGTGGGTGGGCTCTGCGTAAACTTTGATTACAGGAATGTGTTAATACAAAAATTCAGAGTATTGTTAAAACATCTTCGTTTATTTTGGTTTACAGGCCTGCATTTTACCTGTACGCAGTATTGAAAATCGCATCTGGAGCGTTAATGTTGAGTATCGACCTGGAGTTCAAGCAACCCGCACAGAACCTCCTTGAAGATGTCATCACTGTGTTCAAAAATATAGAGATTGTGGCCTTGTTCATCGCTTGTTTCATTATGGGTAAGCATCTTCAAATCAGTAATCTTTAAATTACATCTGAAGCTAATTTATTCTTTAAAAATGTATAATTAAGTAAACTAAACTTGTTGATGTATTGATCATATCTATGATTATATATGAGTATAAGTTGGACGTGGAAAATAAAAAACCAAAATAAATGTTTACAATCTTTTTCAAAGTTAATTAGTGCGATGGGGATGTTGAAGAATTTATATAGATTGCTTTTCTCATGACATTGAACTTGTGTTCAATGTGTTTGCTTTGCTATGTATTGTCAAATGTAGGCGCTGTCTTACAAAATATTGGAAGATAATTTGCATGTAAAATTTCCCCAATTTTTTTATTACCTAAAAGATAATATTTATAAAAAAAATTGAAGGTTTGGTGATAAAATCCCATAATAATAAATAAATTCGCACTTTTAAATGGTTAAAGTTCAGGGTACAATGATAAAACCTCTTATCAATAACTTCACACTTCTGAGTAGCTATAAAGTTTTTTGATACTTAAACTTTAAATATTCCGTTGCTGGGTTATTTGGTTTTAAAGTGTTAGGGTTAGTTATACGGGATTAGAAGAGCATTTTAAACACTGTGGTGTTTAAAAACATTCTATTGCAGTTATCGGGCTTATTACAATAGTATACCTACCCAGGAAATTTTTAATTTGTTGTTTTTAAGAAATATTTATATAGATTCATGCTTATAAACATTATTATAATTGTATAGTTACATGAAACTCCTTTGTATTCTAGGCACAGCATGGGGCTACATCGAGAGCTTCTTGTTCTGGCTGCTGCAAGACCTGGGCGCGTCTCGTTCCTTGATGGGCATTACAATAACAGTCGGCGGGGTAGCCGGCTTGCCGCTCCTGGTTCTCTCTGGACCCATCATCAGGAAACTGGGCCACGCCAACGTACTCTTCATCGGGTTTATATTCTACGCTATTAGGTTGCTCGGTGGGTACATAAAAGCGAACAGTATCGTTTTTTGTTACCTTTTTTTGTTTATGATAAGTCGAGGTGTGTTGTAGTGCTCAAGATATTAACTTGAGTTTTTCGCGGAATATTGTTAAGGATATTTCACAGTAAAATAATTTTTATATTGATATCGTCTCATTTTACAGGAATTTGTCACAATTATGCATATTTAGTTATTAGAAATAATATTATTAGTGAACCTGCATATGAACAAAAATAATCATGTTGTATGTAAAGGTTTTATTCATAATATGTCCCGATATTATTACTCTTTAAATCACTGGAGGCCTTCGCGGAATCAAGCATTATTTATTACTTTGTACAATTTTAGCTTAAAATGAATGTCATAAAAGTTTGGTAATAACCTTAATGAAGTCTGCGGATTATAATTTTCGTTAAGTAGGTTCACATTTAAATGACTAATCTTGTAAAATATGTTTGTAATACAAGTCCGAATAATATATTAATAATGGAATGTTTTTGTCAGTTCCTGTGTTTGTCTCTCTCTCTCTCTATTCAGTCACAGGAAGTCCACTACTGAACATAGGCCTCATCATGGATCTCCACATAGATCTGATGGAAGCGTTTAAAATTGCATAAATATTCATTCAATTATTAAATATCAGGTGCACCAAACGAACTACTTTCTATACCTAGAATGAATCAATTGTGAGTAATTTAGTAACTCTACAAAGGTAGAGTCGGTCTTATGTACATATGTACTACGTATATTATTATTAAAAACAAAACACAAATGCTATATTTCAAACTTCGAATAAAATTCGTAATCAATTTCCACTGCAATTGTTGTGAATTGAAGGTTTGCTAGTATTAGATTAACTGTAAACACCCAAATGGCAAATATCGAGCGTCGTCTACAAAGTATAGAAACCGCTATACCTAGTGGCCCACGCAAGTATGTCGACTGCCGGAATTAATTAGTGTACATCCGGTTTAAAGCAGGCCGACATGTCGCCCGGCGAGAGATAATCATCTCATTGTTGGTCAATACTTCATCTTAACTGCGCTGCGCTTAGTTGGGGCATTGCTCTGTACAATTGTTGATACGTCAGCACTCAGCTGAAAAAGGAAAGGCCGGTTTGATCCCCGTACTGAGAAAATTTGTTCGATTTTCAGGTATTTGTGGTTGTATTATGGGGTCGAAAAGTTGTAGTTTCTGGTACACGAGTCTTGATTTTAAAATGGGATCAGGTCTATGCACGTGACTATGTATTTTAGAGATATGTATTTGTTTCGGGTCTGGGTCCTTATTTTTTTATCCTTATTGTTTATCCTTATTTTTATGTATTTGGTCTGGTCTGGGGTGAGATCGTAAACCCGTTACCCACGTATCAAGACTTGTGTTCCGATGTGTGGTCGGGATATTGTTGTATTATATGCAAATAACCTTCGATTGGCGTTAAGGTAAAATTCACTGGAGCATTGAAAGTGGGACATGCGTGCGTTGTTTAAAGTAACATTTCTTTGAACATTCTCTGACGAATGTCATATTAATTAATGAATCGAGTCCATACACGTCCCACTGCAGGGCACGGGCCCCCTCAACTATCGATAGTTTGGGCTTGGACTATGGTCCGCCACGCTGACCTAGTGCGGTTTGACGAACTCCACAAACCACAGAAATTATTGAAAAGCCCTATCATACGCAAGTTTCCTCACGATGTTTTCGTTCACTGTTTAATTTTATATTTATTTCTTTTTATATACCAGGTTACTCTCTGATCTACAACCCGTGGTTGTGCCTGATCTTCGAGGCGCTGGAGTCGGTGACGTCATCGTTGTCGTTCACGGCCGCGGTGACGTATGCTGCCAAGCTGTCGTCTACCACCACCGACACTTCAGTGCAGGGCCTGTTGGGCGGACTTTACTATGGCGTCGGTAAGGAATTTGACGTACTTTGATATTAATATCTTTACTTAGTAAATGTATAATTTTATAAAAGGACAATTTAAAGGTAGTCTGTAATTAGAGAAGTTTTAGTATTTTTTAGATTATATTGAATTATAATACAATTTTCATAAATCTTCAATGCGATTTTTTTTTATATCCCAAATTCATGTTCTGTGGTGTTATATTTCTATACAACTAATACCTACGAACGTTATTTTTTTCATTCCAGGCAAAGGATCTGGAAGCTTAATAGGCGGATATCTAATGAAATTCTTCGGCACAAGACCTACATACCAAATGTTCGCTGGCGCCACATTTATCACTGGCTGTATTTATTATTTGTTTAATAAATTCTACATGCGTAAAAGGTCCACATGCGATGATAATTCCATCTGTAAAAAGAAACAGCAGTCGGCCGACGTTGAGAGCCGTGATGATAGCAAAGAAAACGATAAAAAGATTTCGCCCACAGATGTCGCTAGCAAGGTCGATCCGCCGAAACAAGAAAACTTAACGCTAGACAAAATATCGGACTCCAGCCTACGAACTAAGTTGACGTCCGACAACACAGATGGCAGCAGTGACTCCGGTGTAGAGAATCCGGCTTACAATGAAACCGAGTCTTCAAATGGAACTAAGAAAATCGAGGGCAAAGTTAACGGGTAGTATTGTGTGATATAAATCTCTTTTAGTTTGTAAATTGACAAATTAGCATTAGGATTTTATGTAATGACAAATAGATATAAGGATAGAAAAAGAATATCATTGAATGTGCCTATGTATAATTAAATCAAGTTTTCAGAAATTACTAGAATTTTGTAACGTTCTATAAGCACGGTTTACAAGTGAATTTATTATTAATAATTATTAGAGAAGTGTTGTATATTGTAAGAAAATATGCGACAAGTTAAACTTGACGTTGTAATTATGAGATATTTTTTATTAAAACTAGACATATTTTTGTGACTTTATTTGTATAATGGTATGAAAAAATCTTAAGAGTAGGTTTTTATCTATTAGGTAAGAAATTCACTGTGATTTTATGACCATTAAAAGTTTTTCAGAATCGATTTGTTTATGTACAGTAAAATTATCAAAATGTATATGTACAAAAAACAATATATGTACGGTCTGCAAGAATGTGTCATTTGTATTTAATTTACAAAAAACGAAAACTGAAAATCGTTGCATATTAAAACACAATTAAGGTATTTATTTTGTTTATGTTATGTTATTATTTATGTAACGTAATAGATGTCGACAGGATATTTATTAGATTTGTATCTAGAGTAATATAGTAAATTGTAAATTCCGAGCATTTCATTGCCTTCGGAATCGCTTGTTAAAGATCACGAATCAAGAGATTGATTCTTTCAAATTCAAGATATTTACATATAGGTACATAATCTTTACGCCTGTATCCCATAGGGGTAGGCAGATACTTTGAATCGCTTTTCTCGATCATAAAATTTTACTTTCGCTTCATCAACTTTCATCCTATTCATACATTCTTATCGGTTCAGGGTGTTTTTGACCTACCTCTTGGTTTGGGTGTCGACCTCTACCGACTCTTTCACCCACACTCGCCTTGTATATTTGTTTTGTTTATATTCTTTCATCCATCGTTTCTTTTAACCAATAATTCAAAATCGCTTCTCGTATAAAATTAAATATTACATACCTATTTGGAAAACCTTTGCATGCTGACCCTGAGACATGTACATTCGAAATTTTACTGCACTCCTGTTGTATATCTATTATAATTTATTACCAGAAAAGTTTTCTGTCGTATCGTTCAGATTATATAACTGCGGGAGCTTTATACATATAGGGTGCGTTGGGGGAACACCGTAATACAAGGCGTAATAATGTAAAGTCCTATTAAATATAGGAGTTTGCGTTCTTACCCCTTCCATTATAATATTCTGTGTAGTACCTAACAAGAATCTGTAATCATACGTTTAAATAATAAATGTACATCTTACTTGCACTACGTTCAAACATATGAAAGTGAATTAAAAGAATTAAGTTCCTTTAATGGTTGATTATGACCGGAAATGAGAAAAAGTAATTAAAACAAAGTTATATTTTGTTAATTTAAAACTTGACTGCACTATGCTGTAAATTAAGTTCAAATTATTTATTAATAAAAGAATTATACGAAAATTACTTTTTATTTAATTTCTCTCCTTACTATCCTGAATTTTTGTTTGTCTAAAATGGAAAATGATAGTCAGTGGACTATACCTGCCCATCGTTAGATATGATGGGCCCATATCTACTTTAGAGAAAGGCCTCCTTGGGCCTAATGTCTTGACTTTGTTCTGTGGCTTTTGACTCGCTTATGGGTTGCTTTTTGGTAATAAAAAAAGGTAATCACTTTTTTTTGTATTGTGCCCAGGAGAGCAACTTCAAGCAATGCCACGACACAACACGATAATTTGTGACGAATGGCGAGTGATAATAATAACCTGCAGTAAGTATACAGGGTTTATCAAGACTGCGACCGAAAACGAAGCCACGTGGAAATATTAGTGACTTCAGACACAATGCAAGTAAAAATTTCGCAAAAAAAATCTACAATATTTTTTTTATTTTTTTTATTTATCGTCGTATTTGGTTGATATATACATAGTTTTCCTAAAATAATGATGTACACCTCTTTATTTTTAAACACGCAATGGTATGTAAGGGTCTAAATTAGTATTTTCGTCAAACTGGGTATTTACCACCCAAACACGATGATTTTTAAAAAATTCTAAAAAAATATCTGTTAACTGTTTTGGCGAAATTTTTATTTGCATCGTTTTTGTAACCACTACAACTACCACCTGGCTTCTTTTTCGGTCGCAGTCTTGATATACCCGGTATATCTTTTATCCTTCTCTTGTTTCCATCACAATGTAGTCGGTAAGAAATTGCTTCGAGCGATACGACCGCCTTTTGTACAATTATCTAATATTATGTTTTTTTTTTTAGCTTAAATATAGTGTACAATAAAGGATATAAATAAATAAATAAATAAATAATTACAATGCATGTATTGGCTCGGGCCTCCTCTACCTTTAAGAGAGCTAATCCCTATGTATTATGGGTCACGTTGTCCCGGTCCCACATTATCCTTTTTGCTAGCTGAGTGTCTTTGTATATGTAATTTATAGTTAAAGTTTTCGATACGGTATTCATGTTTCTACGGTGGTCTTTAACAGGATCGATACGAAAATCTTATCAACAGGTAAAGATCTGCCGTCAATCTCACTTACCAACAGCAAAGTCACGCGTCGGATTTCCATGCTAAAGCACCTACTACCCAGTTCGAATCCACCCATTCGTAACAATACCAAGGTTAAAGCTATAAGGTTTTAATAACATACATCGAAATAAAATTACTTTTTTACAAGTCTGCCCCGTGAGCACGAAAACTGTAAAGTAATGGAAACGTCGGGAAGTTAAAAATGTAAAAATTTAAGCAAATTCGCGATAAAATACGTAAAAAATCATTGACTTATATTCTACCGATAGACGAGACACGTCAAAGAAATAAAGTGCCCCCATATTTTAAAAGCACACTACAATATTACATCACTTCCCGGTGTTTTATTAAAATATTGAAACTTCAGACGATTTGCTTTCGGTTTGACGGCGAAACATTCATTTATTACTTTTAAACGTATGCGATAAGGCGTACCTCACTGTCATTGTCATCACGAAGCAAACTGATTCATGTGCGGTGCATGCACCGCAAGTAGGTGGGACACATTTTTTGTACTTACTGAATGTCTTATCTAGTGTAACATTGATATCGATGGAAAAAATAGTTTTATTTCAATGTGTAACATTCGCGTAAATCTAAGAAATCATTAAACTTGCCATAGAGCTCTACCATTTTAAGAAAGTTTGGAATAGAAAAATATTGATGAACCTTATGTGATTTACGTAAGCCGCAGGACATAATAAATTATTTTCAAGTTAAGTTTCTTGCTCACAATATGTAGTGGGTATTTTAAAAACATTTCATAAATATAGTTTTCGTACAACGTACGTTTTCGTTAGACTGCCTCGGTGGCGTAGTTGTACTACGGTACGACTATAAAGCTGAGGGCTCGGGTTCGAATCCCGGGTCGGGTATTGGGTATATCGGGATATTGGGTTTTTCTATTCACTATCAGCCCGGAGTCAGCAATTTGTGCCCGAAATGGCGATAGGCTCCCTCCCCCCCTATCACATCATGGGATGGAACATACAAGGCGAAATGTGGGTGTCCTGGTGGCGCCTTTGCCTACCCCTTCTGGGATAAAGGCGTGAGTTTATATAATTATGTATATATATTTTCGTACAAAAAATTGTTGAGTATAATATTGTACACGTATTTATATCATTTATCCTTATTTTTATGTCTTGAGCGCGTGATAATAAACATAAGCCCGTTTGACACATGTAGAAATTCTTATATGCTCTAAATATCACATAACGAGGGTATGGTGCACATGAATTGTACTATATATTTTGCTATAGCCTATCGTTACGTATGTTGAGGATGTATAAAACAAAGAGTTAGAATATTTTTTTTACGAAACGTTATTACAATTCCGTATTCAGCTTGTGTGAGAGTGATTTATAGTTACACTGTGATGATGTCTATTATAATTTACCATTGTGGTTGCCAAATTCCAGTCTAATTGAACGGAATTTTGCTTATTTATTATATACAGACAAAACTATTTCAGAACAGATAATTCTGTATTATAGATCTACTTTCCACTTAGGGCGCTCTAAATATGTTGTATCAATAAGTGACACTTTCTACAAAGCCTACCGGGAGCGACATTGATTACCTCGCTAACAGTGTAAATTTTGTTGGGTTGGGGTCATACGAATCGTGCTTCAGGTGTTCTACATATGAGAGTACCGCTAAAAATTATCGCATTTTCACATTGAACAGAGCAGAGGCTACTAGAAAATATTTAGCCATACACTGCATTTTCTAGTCAGTTCTCGAGAAGGACAGTCGCTTATAAAGGATCTGTCAAATGCGTTGTGTACATCCAAAATGATACGTCTAGTTATATTTTCCACTTTACTGGTGTGTTTTTGTTCTAACAACATAAATGGCTTACAATTACCTGGACCGCCAGTGTACGTAGTGACACCGTCGCCGCGTCCTCCCAAGATCGATGAAGGAAGAGCAGCGCCTTTCTATTATCATAACTGGAAACGACGAATGGACACGCCCCTGAACGAGACAACGACTACGACGACGACGCCGAGACCCGAGACACCTGATTTGATATTCGCGGAGTTCGAAGCCGGAGACAACATGAAGTCTCTGCGTAAGCTGCTGGAGAGAGAGAGAGTTCAACCATCGACAACGACAACTACAACGACCACGACCACTTTGAGACCAATCTACGTTCCCGATGAAGAACTTGACGATGTAACCCGTGTTGTTAACTATGGTTTGCCGGTGCCTACAGAGAAAATGGAAATTAAACCAAATAGTGATTCGCCTGACTATTTTTCAATGTATAACGCGCTGTATAATAATGGACAAGCTCCGGTATACTTACCAGAAACAACATCCACCACCACCACTAGTGCACCTCCTACCACGACTACAACGACTACTCAGGCGCCAGTTAATGTGGAAAATATTTGGCACATAATAGACAACGAAAAATTTAATCAATATTCCGGAAATTGGGAAGAACAACCTCTTGGTAATGAAAACGGTCAAGACACGAAAAGTGAAGATCAACCACAAACAAATATTCAAAATGAAAATTCTGAAAAGGATAATAGTGCTGAATATACACCAGTGGATGACAACTTCGCTTTGCCTGGGTGAGTTTTAATATATTTTACGTATGTTTTAATGTCAAAGTCGTTTGTAACTTATTTTGCCTAAGTTAAGTTGTTTGAGTATTTACATATCGGTATAGGTGAAGCAATAATGTATTTTTTTATTTACAGATTTGGGACAAATCCTGGAAATGGGGCTGAAAACGAATCTCGAGCAATCCGCACCGAACCGAGCATGCGATTTCCTTACGTGAATTTAAAGCCATTCCAAATGAAAAATATGAAACCGCCCATGACCAACTCCTACTCCAATAGTAAAAAGGGTAACAACATGCTTACAAGCTTAGATAACTTTCATGACGTGAAAGACCCAGTGAGAGGAGAAGTGCAAGATATCGTTGCCATGCGTCAGCCAATTGATCGATACAACCCAGCCCAACCGTATTTGCCAAATTATGGAAGTAACTCAAAACAATCCAGTGGAAAGACACCTGAGGTTAAAGCCGTTGCTAACTTAGTACCACCTCCTCCACCACCGCCACCAAAACTTACAGATAACGATTTTCCTTCTCCAATAACATACGATTCCTTCCCCCCTTATGCACCTCCTCAGTCGCAGTCCGCTCCACCTCCAGCCCCCGCACCCCCTCCGCCTCCGCCTTCCCCACCAGCGCCTAAGTATGCTGGGAACGATTTCCCTTCTTTAACTAGTTACGAATCATTCCCTCCGTATGCACCATCAGCTCCATCCGCTCCACCATCAGCCCCAGCACCGCTTCCACCCTCGCCTTCTCCATCCCCACCAGTGTCTATGTACCAGCCCCCAACACAAGAGTCCTCATATGAGTATTCACCTCCTAGTGATAATTATGCACCCCCAATGGATTCAGGTTACAAGCATTCATCACCACAATTTTTACCCACGCTTCCGCCTTTAACAAAACCATCTGGAGGATACTCTTACGATAAGCCCTCCATGACCGTTGATAGTCCACCGACAATGGATGTGGATGACAAGCCAGATTTCCAAGGTTATCATTATGGTAAGCCAGAGGCTCCAGCACCCTCTCAGGATCATCCACCACGGAGTTACGGCCACGACAGCCCTTCACATGGTTACGATTCTGATTACCCAGAGTTAATATACAATAAGCCGCACGGTGATGACATGAAAGATGCGGGTATGGCTCCACCTCCACCACCACCGGACATGAAGCCGGATCATGGTCCACCCATGGACAGTGGACCGCCAATGGATGACCACGGATTTCCTCAAGACTTTCCCGGAGATTTGAAGTATCATCACGATTTTGGCGACGATCATGATTACCATCATCATCATGATCATACAACTACAACGACTACTACTGAACAGCCTCGTGTCAACAGATACAGTTATTATTACTTGGGGAAGAAATTGTACTATTTGCCTTTGTATTTCAGTGTATATTTCATTGTATACGTCGGCGCTCTTATTATAAAGGCTGTTCTACGTCATAAAATTGTGTACTCAAACAGCTGGAGACCGAACGATACAACTGCATCATTCTTTACCAAGCGGTCTATCGAAACTTGGGATATGTCAAAAGAGCAACTACACGAAATTACCGGAAGAGTAACGCGTGCTATTGCCATGGCTGCGGAGAAATATATGAATGAAAAGAAAGAAAAATAACAGTACATTAATGTGAAATGTCATAACATAGTGTAAATATGGTTTATGTAATACTAGACGGTTGTGAACTGGACACGTTCAATTGATTGTTCCTAATTTATTCTATTTTGAACGTTGTTCATTGTCACAACAATAATTTAATGATTTAGTGTAATTAAAGAATGCTCAATATATTGTTATTACTATAATTTCCTTTCTTTATAAATAGCGCATAAAATTAACCTAGCCTTTTCTTATTTCACCTATTTACCACTTATTAGTTACAGAAATATTAGCATTACTCTGAATTGAGAAAAACACAAACAATTGAGGCCATATGTGCACTGCAAGCACCTACCTTTACCTTTTTAAATATTGCGATTGATTTCTAGTTAGTACATAATACGTCAGTAAAATATATCATTGGATTAATGTCAACACGAATAGGCAACCACGATATTTTAGGCTAAGGCAGTCAAACAATAATAATATGTAGTTCGTTAGTACCAGAATAAGACCACCCTACACCTTGGTAGAAAACCCGTTAACGTGATCGTAATTCTAGACATTATGTTCACTTTCAACCATGTCTTTATGTTAGTAATATTGTAGCTTAAGTGCCAGTATTACTTGTATATGATAAACAAACATTGTTGTCTATGATTGTTGTCGTTGTGTGTTACTTCCGTCCGGTCGTCACTTGACGTACGTTTCACACTGTCTAGTGTACTATATATATTTTTGCTCAATATACAATCCATGTTAATCTTGCTTGCCAGCCTATTTATTTATACAAACTCATCAGGTTATGGGCCCAGGACGTCATAGAAACATAAATATTAATATATTCTGAAAACAGGAAAATACGCTGGTGCGTTTTTCGGCATTGAAGTTTTCGAATATATACTAAAAATATGGCGAGCTCAACAGCATCTATTTCCATCGAAAAGTTAAAAGGAATTGATAACTATAGTTCATGGAAATTCATGATGAAGATGTTGCTGATACAAGAAGAATTATGGGAATGTGTAGAAACGGAGGATAGCAATAGTAAAAAGCAACAAAAAGCATTAGCAAGAATTGCTTTAGCTGTCCAACCGCCAGTAATACCGCATATAAGGAATGCAAAGACAGCACACGAAGCTTGGACAAACTTGTCCAAGGCCTATGAAGACAGTGGACTTTGCCGCAGATTAGGGCTTCTGCGAACATTGTTTGGAACGAAACTGAACGAGAGTGAAAGTATGGAAACATATATTAACAAAATTACCGAATTGTCACAACAGCTTAGTGAAATAGGATCGCCGTTGGAGGATGATTTTGTAGCAGTAATCATGCTGAGCGGATTGACGCCAGATTACGATCCTTTGATAATGGCAATCGAGAGCTCGAATGTTAAACTTACTAGTGAGAAGGTAAAAGGTAAGTTGATGCAAGAAAACATTCGTAGAAGTGACAAAAGTGATGTTGGTACGTCGGCTTTGTTAATTCGGAAACCACCACGATGCTACAGATGCAAGGAAGTAGGGCATTTGATTAAAGATTGTCCCAAGTCTACACATAAGAAGTTTATGAAGACTAATACAGACATACCGAAGGTCTTATTAACTGCTCTGTCAGCGAACACACACAGGGGTGTGTGGTATGTAGATAGTGGTGCTGCAGCACATATGTGTGGAGACAAAAGCATGATAAGTAATTTTGTGAGTGATGGAAAGTCCATGGAGGTGAACATAGCAAATGGTGATAAGTTGTACACAGCTGGTCAAGGTTCTGTGAATGTTCATTTAAAAAAATGGTATTGTAAAGACAATAAGTAATGTTTACTATGTACCTAAATTAAATGCAAACTTATTATCTGTAAGTGCTATGGTCCAAAGAGGTTATAAAGTAGTGTTTAGTTCTGGTATGTGTCACATTTATGACAACAAGAGGGTGATAGCTACAGCCACGTTGTGTGACAGTGTATTTTTATTAGATACAAGAAAAACACCTATTTTGAATTGTAATATTACTAAGAAATGTAATAAAAACCTAGTTGTAGATAATGTAGGATTGATGTCTCGCACAATGCCTGCTGTCACCGAGAAGAATGATAGTGCTTCTCAGCAGGTATGGCATCGTCGTCTTGCACATCTCAACCATCGAAGCATGGAATTGCTGAGAAAAGGTATGGTACAAGGAATTTCTTACAGTAATAATAGTTTTGATAAGTGTGTATCTTGTATTGAAGGAAAGCAAACTCGAATACCCTTTCCAAGGAAATCTTTCAAGAGAGCCACGGGTATATTAGAGTTGGTGCACACTGACTTGTGTGGTCCGATGCCCGCTACATCATTTGGTGGTGCAAAATATTTTCTAACGTTTATCGATGACTTTTCTAGAAAAACTTTTGTTTATTTCTTAAAAGCAAAAGATGAAGTTTTTGATGTTTTTAAAAGTTGGAAAGCTCTTGTGGAAAACCAGACTAATAAGAAAATAAAAATAATACGCAGTGATAATGGCACTGAATATATAAATAATAGATTTCAGGATTACCTGAAAGAGTATGGCATTGTACATCAAACGACTGTGCCGTATTCGCCGCAACAAAATGGAGTAGCAGAGAGAGCAAACAGAACTATAATGGAGAAAGCGCGCTGTATGCTGTATGAAGCAGGCCTGAACCAGAAGTATTGGGCTGAAGCTGTCAATACAGCTGTTTATTTGAAGAATCGTTCTCCTTCATTAGCTGTTATAGGTTGTACTCCAGAGGAGAAGTGGACCAATGATAAGGTATCCATTTCCCATTTGCGTATTTTTGGTTGTATTGCGTATTGTCATATACACAAGCGGACAAAACTAGAACCAAAAGCAAAGAAATATATTTTTGTTGGGTATTGTGAAAATTCTAAGGGCTATAAATTATTAGACCCTGAAAATCCGAGAATTTGCGTCAAGGCTCGCGATGTAACATTTTTAGAGGATAGATTTATTAAAAAGTATAATGTTTCAAATGATAGGAAAGTGAATAATAATGGTAATAGAATCTCTACAGAAACATTAAATGTGGAATATATCTCCAATGAGGTTAATTCTTACAATACAACTAGAAGTCAACCTGTGCAGAGATGTAGTGTGATAAAAGTTAAAGATTCTGATGAAGAAGAGAGTTTTGATTCATGTGATTCTACGTACAATTAGATAGTGGATGTGAATAATTGAAGTATAGCACTTTAAAAGGGTCACTTATGTACATATATCGCCATAGCAACACGACCTGAGTCAATTTAATGATTGCTATTGTGAAACCCATTAGAAAGCAGCGAAGAGAATACTTCGAAGAAAGAAGAAGAAACAAGACAGATAGAAAATCCTATGTTGGATATGTGTTTAAGGTGGGTAACTCTTTAGTATCCTGGGAGAGTAGAAAGCAGCGTACCGTTGCATTGTCAAGCACTGAGGCTGAATATATGTGTCTATCTGATGCATGCAAGGAGGCTATCTTTATTAAAAATTTGTTGCATGAACTTTTGGGTGTATTGCTTAAAGTTACAATTTTTAATGATAACCAATCAGCACAGAAGTTATGTAAAACTACTGTGTTTCATGCCAGAACTAAACATATTGATATTCGTCACCATTTCATTAGGGAACATATTGATAATGGTTCAATTGAGATTAAGTATTTATGTTCAAATGAAATGTTAGCTGATCTGTTGACAAAACCTTTAACAAGTTATATACACAATAAATTACTAATGAAATTATTGTTAGCTTAAAAGAGCAAATGTATGTTTTATAGAAAATGTTTTTCTCTTAAGTTTAGTGTTAAAGCTCTTATGTATGTTAATGAAGAATATAGGTAGGTGTATATTTTTGTTTGTGGACAATTTTTGTTTAAGGGCCAGTGTTAGTAATATTGTAGCTTAAGTGCCAGTATTACTTGTATATGATAAACAAACATTGTTGTCTATGATTGTTGTCGTTGTGTGTTACTTCCGTCCGGTCGTCACTTGACGTACGTTTCACACTGTCTAGTGTACTATATATATTTTTGCTCAATATACAATCCATGTTAATCTTGCTTGCCAGCCTATTTATTTATACAAACTCATCACTTTATAATTGTGTCAATCCAAGAAAGCCTTTTGACGATGAATTTTTAGTTCAATCGCAGTACACATAGAAGCATTTTAATTACGCTCATGCCAGTATATAAAAATACCATAATTTGTTTATTAGAATTTAATTTAGAAAATCCTGGAAAAATATTTCAAATGATTGCATATGCATATTTCCCAAAATGATCAAACAAACCTCAGGTTGAAAAACCAACCAGAAATACATACCTATGGTTAGTCAAGGAAAGTTCGGTGGAGACCGCATTGTAAAAATAGGGTGCGTGACACGAGTGATTAAATCTAGGGCATACACTACAGACTTTTCGGAATTACGTGTGTATTCTTAGTTAAATATCGCTTGTTTTAATGGAAAACATCGTGAAACCTGCATATGTTAGAGTTCTCCACAACATTTTAGAATGTCCGATAAGTCTGCTAAATGAAAGCTTGCGTGGTAGATTATAATACCCACTGAAAAGTTGAATGTTTTGCATTCAGCTGGCTATATAAGAAAGAACACTTTCCAACACAGCTGAAAAGACCACCCACATGTACCATTCAGAAAAAGACAGATAGATAAAGAATGTGAATAGATGTAAATTTATATTCTTGGAAATAAATCAAGTATTGTGACGTAAAGATATGTCTTTACGTAAATCAACGAATAACTATAAAGCGATTTAACCTATTCAAGTAGTGAAAGGAGTAAGGAGGAAGTCAATATAAAACGAGCAGTAACACGAGAAAGTTATACTAATAACTTTATAATGATTTACAACTCAAGAATAATTTGTTAATATGGAAGGGCAATCATATTAATTAATGAGCAATAAGGTAGCTTAGTGCGAAAATAAATTCAAATATTTATTGGTATAATTAAATAAGTAAATAAAGACGAAGCTATTTATATATTTAAACAAATGACTCTGCACTCAATGTAACTATATTTGCAAAAGTTTATTAATTAGTAAGATTTTCCCGGTATCCATACTGATAAATGTAATTTGCCTTATAAAATAAGTCCCAAAACGCCATCCTGCGATTAAAAGGCCTTCTTTCCATTCTTATGTCAGTATCTATGTTCAAATAGTACCTCACGTCTTCTGTAACTGGAGTCCACAGAACAGGCATTAATTCGGAAGTTTCCGTAGTGGGGTTCCTGAAACAGAATATATATATGCTATAAGAACAAATTGATAAAATAGATAAAAATTTGAATTTGAAAGTAATGGCTTAAATGGTCTGTGAACAGGGATTGACGCAGACTTTTAAAAAAGACATTATATGGTGGACCTTTCAATGCAATATAAATGAAAATTATATTATTACGTTAAGTACATACCCAGATTTTACAAAATTAGCCCAAAGCGTAGTTATCCGATCTATAATGAGTTGGTCTTCAGGTGAAGGCTGTTCAGTCACATAAGACAAATCAAACAAATAGCCGATCTCATCAGCGTGTGCTGCTCCTCCAACTGTAATATTATTCCGATTCCTCACGAAGTTTCTACCTCCGACATATGAAAAAATGTAGAAGTAAACATCTCTAGCTCCATTTTGTAAAAATTTCGTTATGCTCCTTTCAATTGGATGACAAAAATGAAAGTCGGAATCAAAGTCAATAATATTCCATTTTCCATTTGCGTCTAAAGGTTCATCACCGTTATAGAAATGTCGCACCAATTCTCCCATTTTTGCAAGTTGCTGGTCGTTAAATGTAAAAGCACGGACTAAATTATTATGGTATATATTCAAACCATCAAAATATTCTGGTTCCTGATTGACATAGTTTGCTAACCGTTCGTGATTATTGTAACCAATAAGAATCTTCGTATTTTCTGGAACATTAATGTTTATCGGATGTTCACTAATAAACTTTTCGACATTTTCAAAATCTTGTTCAATACATGGTCCAAAGGATAAGTTCAATCTTGATGAGGCGGCAATAACCAAACTAGTGTCCACGGATGCAAGAAATCTTAAGGCCTCGTTGATATTGTCAGTGACAAATCCAAGATATGAAGCTAACTTCAATGGCGCTTCTTTATCTGGTTCCATAACCACCCACGAAGCTATAGCAGACCCGCTTTGGATTATGACTTTGTTAAATAGATTTTCAGTTTCGAAATGCAAATGTAAATCCACTGCAGCGCCTCCTGCACTTTCACCGAATATTGTTATTTGGTTAGCATCACCACCGAATGAACCAATATTATCTTTAATCCATTTCAACGCCAATCTTTGGTCTTTAAGTCCCTGATTCCCGGGTACTTCAGGCGTGTCCAAGCACATAAAACCGTATGGCCCAAGGCGATAGTTGACTGTTACGAAAATAATATCATGTCTGATCAAATACCACGGGCCGTAAAGATATCGACCTGCGAAACCTATAGAGAAAGCACCGCCATATATCCATACAAGAACGGGCAAACGGTTATTGAACGTGGCCGAGTTAGGTACGTAAATGTTTAGATGAAGACAATCTAAGCTTCCTGTAACAGTGTTATTGAACTCTTCGATTTGTGGACATATAGCAGAGTCGTCAAAAGCGTTGAATGTGTTTGAAAACCCAGGGTGAGGAGTAGCCGGCTGAAACAAATAATAAAAATTTAGATACATTCAATTGTATTATTAAGTTACATTGAATAATCTTTAAAATTATTTTATTACGCTGTCAATATTTTTGGTGATAAATTCACTTAAGAACACAATGTTTTACTCTGTGGTTTTACGTAAATAATATTAGGCGTGAAGGTTTTTAGATTTTTAACTAAAATTACCTATAAAATATTAAAATAAATCCCAGTATAATAACGCAACAAAGTTTTTTCAATGACGTTTATAAATATTTTATCGAGTCAAAAATCAATGATGTGGCAAAATTACTGTACTTACCCCAAAAGGGTTTGCAGCATCCACCGTGGCGAACGGTATACCCATAAACATTGAATATTCTCCATTCGGCGCTAGCAGTCCTCGAATTAATCCCACATCGGTTTCTACCAAAGGATCGATCCGTGACGATGCATCAGCAGTTTGATATATTAAAAATAATATTAGCAAAAATCTAAAGTCCGTTCGTACCAACATGCTGATCACAAGTATGCAGAGGATCACAAGATCAGTTTTATTTGTGTCCCACGCGATGTTGTTATAAGAGAATGCTAACCTATGACAACCCAGTGATCTTTATCTTGATAAAATGAAGGAGTAGATATGCGGATTATTTATCGGATACAAAAAGTGAGTTGTGAAATAAACATATCAATTTTTCATTTGTTTACCTTCGTGAGAGTATAATCTAATCAATAGAATTAATGTCACTGATATATTCAATTGTATCAGTGGTTGGAAACACGCGGTGAGCATCCGCCTCTCGAACCGTCTTACTTACGACCGCAAAAATAATAAATACAGAAGCTTCAGCTTTTGCTTTAGTTGCAATTTGAGATTGTTTTCTATGGATTATAGAGGGAACGATGGGAAGTAAATATAATGTAAACTCTACCGCCACAAGAACAAATAAAATATTGTTATCATACAAATATTTGACAGACTCCGTGGCGCAGTTGGTTAGACGCTGGCTGAGAAACTAGAAGCCGCGGGTTCGATCCCCGCACCGAGACAAATGTTTGTGTGAACCATTATTGTTTCAGGTCTGGGTGTTTATGAGACCGAAAAGTCTCTCGTAGTGCCTGATACCCTTTTTTTTGTCCAAGAGGAAAAGCTATTAAGCTCCCCTTTCGGTACCCCGGGGGAGGCCGAAAGGGGTATGTCAGTGTATCTGGCCTTCCAGACCGGCACACTGCGGATTGTGACCGGGCTGGGTCCCTAACAGTACCTATGCCAGCATACTGACTAAAAACCCCTTGGTGACCGTCACACGCATTATGGGCGGCACCGGACATCCCATGGCGAGAGGCGCCCCGATTTACGTCCGCGTAACCGCCCCGCGCAAAACCATTGCTGGTTCTTCTATTGTGGGGCCCTGAATGCCCCAACTTAACCACTGTTTTTGGACGCCCATTTGAGATGTTGTGGGCGTCCACGATAGAGACACTAGCCCATGCGCTCTATCGCACATCTCAGAGTCGTTATAAGTGTGGGTGCACTGCCCCCGCAGTTTGCCCAACGACCCCGATTGCCCCTTTAGGTCGCCTCTTACGACGGGCAGGGATACCGTGGCGGAATTCTTGCACCCCCGAACCACAGGGCAAGTAGTTCCTGATACCCACGACACAAGACTCAATCTTAGTGTGGGGTCAGGACTATGTATGTGACTGTTGGGTGTATTTATTTATTTATGTCTGTTGCGGTTAAAACATGTTCTACCTTGTTTTAATAGCAAACTGACTCACTGTGGCAGTGCAAGCGCTGTCAAAAAAATTTAGTAAGATGGAAGATAAATAATTCTATTATCAGAGACATTTCTTTGCAGATATTATTTATCAGTCATTATTGACAGCCCGTATGACTCAATTGGTTAAGATGCTGACTATGCTATAATGACAACTTGCTTTCTTTATCAATATTATATTCATTTTAAATCAATCTTTTAGATCTTCTTTGCCTAAGTTATCAAAAATTTTTTTTTGCAAAAAAGAAAAACTTTTCTGGAACTTTTCCGACTGATTTTTTTCTTTTAGTTTTTGGACTTCAAACTTATACGGAGTTCTGACAATTATTACATAAAAATATAAAATAAAAACATTGCTTTGAGATATTACGAACATAATTGTATGAAGGGATACATTTCAATTATCCAGATTTTGAGAAAAACAGGCCCAGATCCTAAAAAATATTGCAGCATCGACTCGCTACAGCCAAAACTTGATGGCACAGCTCTGTGAACGCAACTTAGGTTAAAGGGGGTTCGAAATGATTAATGCCGTCATACTGCATATCATTGTAGGTATTGTATTTTTTTCACAATTTCATTTGTTCATCCTGCGTTACTTTCGTTCCTGGTTTCCCTTATTATTGATTATAGGTTCCATATTTTTAATAATCGGAATGATAAGACACTAGACAGGTAGGTTGATTGCACGATGGTAAGTCTTCCGTCTGTCGTCTGCTCATAAACAGTAAATCATAAGTGACTTACTGTTACCATGCCCTGCATGGAACGACATTGTGGTCGTACCCCGGGGCATTATATGATAAGTTTCTTTAAGTCCAGTGACTATAGTTCATGGGCATGGATAACAAAGAGACTGTTACTAACCTAATCTGTGTCAAGATGTCGCTTCAACGCGATCACATAGTGGTACAGAAAAAGAACACACAATGGACACGTTAGCACACTTAGAACATTGACGACAATCATTAAACTTATGCGTCCCTTCTGAACTGAGTGAAACTTCTCCATTAATGATATCGTGATGTGTCTTTACAGCTAATTTCGTAGTATGAATGGTAGGTTTTTAAATATGTACACTACTAAGTATTTGCAATGCACCTGGTCGAAAGTGCATTCCACTATACACATACATAAGCAATACGACCGCCGTTTGTACTTTGTGGTTTTATTGAATCTATATACATATTGTTATATTTACTGTGTATAATAAGAAATAAAAACGACAACATGACAATGCCGGTGTAGACTAACCAGGGTTATTGTTTGGACTTGTGTTTTTATAGGTTTTTAACAATCGCGTATGTGTGTCGCTACCCAGGCACACACAAATATATGCTACCACCAATTACAGGGTCTTCAGCAATCTCACACAACCAACGAGACGGAACCGTAAGCTATTTTTTGTCAGCGGTTTTTTGGTTTGGACCAATGGTCGAGGCAATCTAGTAGTGTTTTGGCTTTAGAGAGGTACTGCATGGTTTTCCACTTTCAAAAGAATGAGATTTGAACTTCTCTTATTTCGCTACATACCCATTGCCCATCAAAGCTGGGGGACGCTTTCCCGATCAAACTTCTCTGCCTTACTCGATTTTAAACGTACTATTTACAAAACCCAAATTGCATTTCATAAATATAAATCTCCTGAAAGATTAGATCTTCATCAGATATCTTTATATTGTATATTTAATAAATAAATTCACCTAACAGTCACATACCTGACCCTACACCAAAATCGAGTCATGTGTCGTGGGTACCAGAAACTACGAGAGACTTTTCGGTTTCACAAATCCCCAGACCCGAAACAAATACCCGTAGATCACACAAATATTTTTCTCCGAGCGGGAATCGAACCCGTGGCCTCTCGTTTCATAGCCGGCGTTTAACTAACTGCGCCACGGATGCTGTTTATAATACCAAGCAAGCGATTTTTGGACACCACAGGGCTCCCAGTAGCCATAATTACTTTCTTCAATAAATTTAAATTATAATTTTCCAATGTTCAGTCGGAAGTACATGGACTACTTACAAATATTTTCAATAATGTAATTTAAAGTGTACAAATAGTTTTATTATTGTAAGTATAAGCTTGTTTAGTGGTGGCTTTCACTAACCTTGCAAATTAAATTGACACCATCGGTCGAGAGCAACTTGCGCACGATTTGTTGACACGAGTCATATATCGCGCGCTCCCTATACTTGTCAACTGGGGCACGGCGAGACAATCCGTCAGTCGCATTTCCGCTATTGGAGCATGAACATGAATATTTAAGTAAAAAAAAATAAAAGTGGAATTAAAATTGAAGGGGCTTGTCTAGTATTGTAGTAGTCTATAAGTATTGGTAAGGAGTAGTAATGGTGTCCAAGGGGGTGTTGTTGTTGTCCTGCCACGGGCTGGTGTGGGTGGGGGCGCTGGCGCTGGCGCTGTGGGCGGGCAGCGCGCGGGCGGCGGCGCGCTACGACACCGCTACGCCGTACACGCCGCCCTACAACAAGCACAGATACATTCCGCTACAGTAAGTTTTCGCTTTCATTGTAATAATTAAAATTTATGTTTTTTTAATACTTGTGCTAGTACTTTAACGCTAATGCATTTTTCGACTATATTATACGTCATAGCATAGTTTAATTTATAAGTATCCAAAACAACATATCTGGACAGAAAAATCATCATCATGAGAATGTAATAGAAAAAAATATATATAAAAAACTATAAAATAACCTTTGTGATATTAACTGTTTTGTTTCATTAATACAATGTTAATTTTTATTTATTTATTTATTATAAAAATGAAGAGAATATTTGTAAAGAAGACTAGGTTTTGCAAGAATTTTCCTTACTCTAGGATAATCAGTCTACTTTTAAATTACATACATACATACATAAACTCACGCCTTTATCCCTGAAGGGGTAGGCAGAGGCGCCACCAGGACACCCACATTTCGCCTTGTATGTTCCGTCCCACGATGTGATAGGGGGCGAGCCTATCGCCATATCGGGCACAAATTCCTGACTCCGGGCTGATAATGAATAGAAAAATCCAATATCACTTTGCCCGACCCGGGACTCGAACCCGAGACCTCAGCTTTGTAACCTTACCGTAATACAACTACGCCACCGAGGCTTTAAATTAAGCTTACATATTAAGCTTTTCAGTAGTTAAATTCCTGTTGCTTTTCGAAGAGAAAAGAAAACGCCCGCGGTCCTACGTCAAATTTTCGTGAAATACATTTTAAGTTAAGTGTCGGTTTCATATAGAATGTGATATTCAAGCTAGAAATTAAGGACTGGATGTATAGGTTTGCAGAGATTTACATTTCATCTTAACAAATTCGGAACATTTGACCATTTGTATCTCGTAGTAAATTCAAAACAAGACATGGCGTGTAAATCATGCTTCAATTATCCTCTGTATTTTCCAGTGAAAACGACGAGAAGTATGACCCGTACGAGGCACCGTCAGACGTGGAGGAAGCAGACTCAGGACCCAGGATACCGCCATCGCAGTACATCATGAGCGCACTGCGCACCGTGCTCGATGTCGTCAGAAACATCAATAAGCAACGGTCTATGACCAAAGCACTGCCCAAGGCGAATAACTCCACTGCACTTATTGTGAGTATCACGTAGTAAATACTTAATCAATCATGTTTTGTTTCGTATTGACAGAATTATGGTGATGTCCCTTTTTTATTGTCATTTAATTTATTGTCATTATATTATTCAGTATCAGAATGGGTAGGGGTTAGATTAATCTTTGTTAATAAAACAGATGTTACTATGATTACGAATAGATTTTAGTACCTACTGAATGAAATTATTCCATTAGTATTGTAGGCTTAGAAATAGCGATGTCGTCATGAAGTTCACCGTATTAAATAACGAATTTGTTAGAAAGTTTGTTTGCTATTCATTAAAATTTCAAAATATTATTGAAATTAGACCATTTAAGATACAAAACATAAGGTTATTTAATAAATATAAGGTGCTTTTTAAAAAAAATAAGTAACTGATATTTAATATGTCCTGGAGTCATTTAAGAGGTTAATTATTATTAATACACCAGAGAAGCAAAATCCGTAATTTTGGTGAAGAAGAAATTTTAGAGATTAATAGTGTAATGAGCAACACAAACAACAACAAGCGTTCTTGCTAATCTGTAAGTAGCACCTATTTTTAGATATAATGTGTTACGTATTTAGAGCATTATGGGGTGCTTTTGATCAGAAAAGAGATTTATAAACAAAAGATATAAAATTTTGCGCCTGGTACTGGGTACAGCTAATGCAATAGCAAACAGCTACAGCAAGTCGAATGCGACGTCATACCGCGCCAAGCCTATGATTGGTGCATTTTATTTCATGTTTTTGTTATGCTTTCAAAATTGTCAATTTCTGCCGTGAAACTCTTGAAAGAGCGTTTTGAGAGATAAAACTGGGTCATAGTACGGTACTTTCTGAACTGGGTGACCCAGAAACGAGCTAATAAGTCGCCAGCCTTGTTTGTACAAGCCCGTCTACTACAGCGTGTGAATTAAGCCCCAACGCTTACTTAGCTCACTCTGTATGTCCACAATTTGTAAATTAGCTAACAGAATGCTGTGTGCTCTGCTTTGTGATGTTTATGTATCCAGATTTCTCTTTTCTAAACATTTAATTGAACCACAATTTATATAATCTGTTATATTATTATATAATCTGCTATCTGTTATATTAGGTTATGAATGTCGTTCTTTGTATCTTATTTTTACACTTTGATAAATCTATCATGAATAATCTATCATATCATGGGCCAGTACTTATCATTTCGAAGAATTCTGTAATTGAGAAAACGTTTGAATAGTAGTTGTACAGTTGTTATAAGCGCCATCTAGAATATTTTACCGTAAATATTACTCCAGTCCACAACTAATAGATGGCGTACAGATAGTGTTATAAATCAATTAATGATTTATTGCGCTTGTGGAGTTTCTTTGAGGCGCGGCGCTACAATTTCAACATTTTTACAGAAATCAACAGTATTGCGCCAATAGCGCACTCGCTACTTATCTCCAAAACCTGCAGATATTTTTTATACCTACATACAGGGTATATCAAGACCGCGACCGAAAACGAAGCCAGGTGGTAGTTTTAGCGGTTACAGACACAATGCAACTAAAAATTTTGCAAAAACAGCGACGGTTTTTTTGTTACAGTATTTTAAAAATCGTCGTGTTTGGGGGGTAAATACTTAGTTTTTGCAAAAATGGTAATTTAAACACTTACGTACCATTCCTTGTATAAAAATAAAGCGGTGTACGTCATAATTTTAGAAAAACTATTTATTTATCACTCAAATAAAAAAATTACAAAAAAAAATTGACGATAATTTTTGTGAAATTTTTACTTGCATTGTGTTTGATATCACTAATACTACCACCTGGCTTCGTTTTCGGTCGCGGTCTTGATATACCCTGTATAATTGTAATTTTAACAATAGCCCTGTGAACGCGTTGACAATAATACCTATGTGAAGTACTTTGAATACTTATTCCTGATCTTTAGAGCGTATACATATTTTTCTAATGACTTTTCCGGCTACCTTGTGTACATTCACACAGTGGCTCAATATTTTAGTACGTACTTAATACTGATTTTTCAACTCTTTTTACTGCAGTACATAATAAGTACGATTTTCGCTATACTAAAACGCATTAACTCTCAAATTTCAGTCAAAACGTACGAAGCCAATTAATGGCACATCAGTAGGCACCGGGCGAGGTTTTGAAGACTATTACGATGACGAGCACCACTACCACGAGACCACCACCACTATGAAGCCCATGAAGCAGGGCAGGTACACCGATCCCTGGGCAGGGTACTACGACTGGATCATCAACGAAGGCTCATTCAAATTCTGGAGTGTGTTCCAAGTGAGTACAAGACTGTATTTTACTTTTAATATACTAGTACGATAAAGTAACAAGACTGCACTCGATGGTATCTCCTCCTCCTTACGTCGATTCCCCAATGCTAGGGGTTGTGAGTAATCAGGAAAATAATCCTTCGCGCACGATGTTGTGCCATCTGATCCGGTTTTTGGCGACGTGAACTGCTTCAGCCACATTCATGTTGAGTGTGGTGCGGATCTGTTCCGTCCAGCGATGGTATGGTACACTCAAAATAGTTTCTAACAGTAAGAGTTTTCAGACTTTTGGAAATATATACTCAGACTGAACCTGAAACGCGAGCGATGAATAGCTCACTGTTAGAGGTTGTCACCATTGTATAATGGTGATCGTAATCCGTGCGGATACGAATGTATTCTTTTCATTATGAGGATTTTAAATTTTATATTTATTATGCATCAGAAACACGAACTAGTTCTTAACCCAACTCGACAAAAAAACAAAAATAAAGAAATTTTGTAAAAATTTAATAATTATGATTTAATTAAATAAATAAAATAAATTTATAAAAACATGCACTACATTAAAATACTTCTCATCAGAAATAGGAATTGTAAATATGCAAAAAATGCTTGTCTGCAAACAATCTTGATATTCGGTAAAACACAAATAGTTATGACCTCACGTGCACCGAAGTGCATCGTAGCGCGAAAAATATCCCTGTTAATTATATTGTACGGAAAAAAGACGATTACAGTGTCGTTAAGTTACAGCGGTTACGAATGGGGCACATAACATTGACACAATTTAGTGCATTGGTGGAACGTCAAGCCTTGCCAACGTCACTGGCCGAAACAATTTCAAATATGAGAAACGAAACTATCCGAATGTCATTATATTAATTTGTTTCCTGAGTTTTTATTTTATCCGGCTACTAAACGGCGGATGGAATGATTTTGGGCTATTCTGTGCTTTAATGCTTTATGCTACCTTATTCTTTGTAGCATAGTATATATGGTAATTGAGTGATAAAAGGCCAGATTTTTTTACTTCACAGAACTACACTGTGTGTGTGGTAATAATTAGTTAAAATCTTTATTTTTTTTTGTTATTCTTGAAATAAATCATTACATACCTTAAGTACGTTTGATGACCCTACGGCGCTTTTGATGCATGATAAAAAGGGTGTGATTTTCATTTAATTGATAATAGGGATGTGGCATGTGCTAATTACGTTAAATGGAAGCAGTTATTGACAGGTTTAAGTGCATAATTGCTGATGCGTGACCGAATAATCTCCATGGCCGTGTCTAAGTGCTTCTTCTTTATGGTTCCGTATTTTTTCTAATATTCTTGGTGTGCTTTATAGTTATGGCTCCATTGGTGAACAAAGAAAACGCTCGTTATGTTTAATAAGTAGATGCGTAATATTTAATTACCAAGATTCGTTTTTGATTGCGATTGTAAAAAATGTTGTTATACAATATCTACACGGCACAAGTTATTCAAATAAGGTGTTACGTACCTTGTATCGGTCGATTATTTTTTAAGAGGCATCTTTACTATTTACTTGGTATATTAGATTATATGTCCAAAAGCAGAAGAGAATTTAACAGCGCATGGTTGGGGGGCGTGAAAGTTGTTTGGATTGTCACCGTGTATTAATTTAAAAATTATACGAATACAAAACAACGATATATTATCGTTTGCAATAACTAGACGGCTTAAAAAGATAACAAACATATTTTATATAAATTGTAAGGGTCCTCGGAAATTACACTTCACTCTCATTTCAAAGCTGTATCAACTGTCTCTATAAATTATAAAATAAAACATGAATGGAAAACATTTCCATTTTATTAAACTTTGTATTACTTTATTTGATTCCAGCTCTTCACAGCGGCTCTCCTACTATACGCGTGTCTATCAGCCATCTACTACGCGAAGTTTAACCCGATTCTCCCCGACTACAGCATGGAGTACGACGACTATTTCCTCGAGAGAACGGTCGGCAGGAAGGCGCGGAGTCTCGACGTCTCTGAACTCGCGTCAGGTTTGACTTGGATGAACCCCACCACCTTCCAGTTCATACTAGATGCCATAGCCAATCATTATAAGGAAGATTAGTTTTAGCGTGTAATTTTAGTTTAATACGGGGCGATGACTGGTTTGATGATGCTTGGAAGGATAAAAAGCTTCATCGCTCTACGTGAATGTACATAAATGCATGTTTCCTTCTTTGTTTAAAATTGGATTCTGTAATTCTGATACAAAGTTTGTATTTTATGTTCTAAAGGTATTGAGAAGATTGCACTCTTTAGAGCATGCAAATAACATTGCAGGTTTGTTTTAATAATAATTTAATTTTCTTAACTTAATATTTGTAACGTTGTCGTCCTGTATTGAAACAAATAATATTTAAGTTTAAGTTAAAATGTAGCAGCTTCTAGGTTTGATTCTATTAGTCTCAGAATCGAAATTACAACAAGGCCTGATTCGACAGAACTTCAATGTAAGTTCTCATTGAATCGGGTCTTCGGAAAGTCGTTATTGTAGCGTTTTCTATAAGATTTATTTATGCTTTATTATGCTCAATTCTTAGTTCCTAACTTTAAAAAATAAATAACAATTTCTTTTTAAGCTGCAGTTTTATTACAAGTACGACGCGTCGTAAAGTAGGAGGGTTTATAGTCAACTTAATGGCCTCTGGGGAGGATAAAATGAAGGTCTGCCGAGGTTCGCCTGGCCACTATATTTTTTTTTGTTGCGTTACGCCTGTACATGTCATTGGGTAATAAACCTTTACTGGCAGCCCTAAATATATTAGACGCGACAAATAATTTTATGTTTCTTCAATTTTATATTGTAGTTTTCCGTTACTATTTAGATATTTTGGAATGTTCACACTGCTCTTATTCTGTTTAGTTTTAATGATGGCAAAATTACTCGTCTGTGGAAACTTTCTTATTGTTTTTAAACCTGTTTAGTCGAGGAAAACTGTAGCTCTGAAGCGACGGACCTCGGGTTGCGTATCAAGTCGAGGCTAGCAACACAAGTGTTGTTTCAAGGCGTGATTGTAGTGTGGGATTTTTCTACTTATTACTGGAAAACCATTAGGATTGAGGCAAAGAGCAATACATTAAAAAAATAGTTAATGTAAACAAAACTATTTCCCTCGTGCTGCTGTTTGGCTCGGCCGGCGTCGGCGCAAGGTTCGACGCCCTGTCGTCGTGATCGTCCGAAGGCTAGGGATACGTGCAGGATGTCGCTATTATATTGCCTCGGCGCGCCTTACATCGCCAAGTTTGCTCTCTTATTCCCACTTAGGCTAAAATTATTTTTATTCGCGGATGCTCGTGCTGTTAACCCGCCGATTGTCATTTGCCGATTGGACACACATTGCAATACTCATTCTGTAATGATGTTTTGCTTTCAACACGACTTTTTCGTACACTATTTTTTTACGCAATGTTAGTTACGTTTTTTTTTTATTTTAATGCGCGTATAAAGTTGCCTTTTTGAGAAGTTGTATGAAGAATACGCGGATGTAGTGATGTGTCAAGATAAGAATGAGAATAACTAGCGTATATAGGATAATATTATTAATCACGTAATACAATTTCCTTATTATTTAAGATAAAGAATCTTGTGTACATAATATATTAAAAGTACGTGAGTGCAGTAACCTTGCATATTAAATCTAATAATTTTATTGTTTTTATTCTGTGCGATAATTTAAAAATCAAAATGATGAATTCATTAGTTTGTACCTTTTGTTATTTTATATATTCGTATCTTTGTTGTGTAAAATTTTAATGGATTTCTTTTAAACTCGCGGTGGTGAGTCAGCTATTGCATAAATATATTTTGTAATATTTAGCCATGTGGTGTACGTCGCCAAACATATTGTAAAGCTGTTTCACTTCCTTCCTGCGCCGCCGCATAACTGTGCTCCACCTCTTAATGGGCTGTGATAACGTTACCTTCAACAATATACACATATTCTCAATAACGTTATATTAACATTCGCCATTCATCGATTAGCGGTTAGCTACGGACATTAGCGGAAAAAATAATTAGTGCGTGTCTTCGGAGTACAGCTATAGGTGATAGATAACGTTATTGCAATATATGGGTGACGGGGCACGTTGAGTAATCAATTAAACTATCATACGCACCGGCCGTCGACCACAACATAGCTTCCAAACTGTTTTTGCGGTTTGCTGTCCATTGCCCGCATTCGTGTTTTTCGCTACGATTACTTTGGAGTAGTTGTAATGGTATAAGCCGGCGGAATATAATGGTTGGTGGTTGGCAATGAGTCTGGTCGCGGCGGCGGACATCTCCGCGCGGGCGGGTAGTCGAGCCAGTTCAACGTTCAAGTGCAGCGCGGACGCACATCGGAAGCGATCGTGTCGGTGCGCGGGTGCGCGCTCGCAGATGCCCCATAACACGGCCCATATTCGAATTTCGAACGATTCTATGAATACAGACTGTTGCACAAGCTTATTTGAGAACAAATAGAGAACATTTTCCAAGTGTGTGGTGTTTGTAGCGCGTTGTTTGATACGGTTTGTCCTGAACGTGCCGAGCTGTTTTGGGGTCGAATAAGAAGGTAAATATCTTTTTACAGTTACTTTTGTATTGTAACATTTAGATAGATATGTTAACTACATATCTATTCAAATGTTACAAGGACTAATAGATATGATGTTATTAGATTATTTATGTAAGTAATATACTTCACATGAATAGATGAAAAAGGCTCTACGTCACAAATTATTGATTTTATGACTTAAATTGGCATTATTTTATAAATGTTTCGTGAAATGGCATGATTTATAAGTATAAAAGAAGCTTTTATTCAGAAATCAGTACCCATAATTGTATTGTTTAAATAAAAGCTACAGACATGTAGAGCGCAATACTCTCATTGAAAAGACATCAACGACATTTCAGCGCCAACATTCAATAAAGAATTTAATTAATTTTACTCATGTTAAGAATCTTTTCAAAGCTGGGATTATTTCAAAGCACGTACTGAACGTTTAGCAATTATTTTTTCATCATATTTACAAAAAAGAAAACTTATTCTGATGTTTGACAAAATGAAAAATGTCTATTATTTATTTTTCATTCGTATCGAGTATTTATCCATTTTTTGACAGTGAAATATTAACCGTGACTTAAATATATGTATTTATTGCTTAATTAAATCTTATGAAGAAGAAATCTTAAGATATTTATACTCTTATCACAAAGCGGAAAATCCTCAGCAAATTTTGTGAGCTACATTGTGATTTATATGTCACAACATACAAAGCTTTTATTAAGGTTCAATGTACTCGTATTAAAAATGCAATGTTTGTAATAATCATTGCGGTAGTCTGTGCTAAACATTAAGGATATTACATAGATTAGATAAATAGACTGAACGCGAAGTCGCTAAGTAACACTTAACTCAGGTTGTTATCTTCCTGTTTTAAATATCATTAAATTAGTAAATTGTGAAATTATATAGTAGAATTCTGTAGGTATAGGTATATAAAATAATAAAAAATAAAAATAATACTAAATAATGTGACGTCACTTTAGTATTGTGATGATCTTGTGTACTATGGTGTACAAATAGGACAAAAATCGTTTGACCGATATTTTATTTGTCTATTGATTTGTAATAATTGTACTTAAGATATCCGAGTGATAAAACTCGTTAGTTTTACCATCTCGTATACATTTAGTTTAAAATGCCGCAAGCTTAAGAAAGTAGTTTCTAAATTTAAAAGTAGTTGTCGTTGAATCATAACATTTTTATTCAAAAATCTGGTTTGAATTATGTGGGAGAGTGCAAATTTCAAGACTCAGTCGTGTCTAGTACCGCTACGCCACGATAGGCATTACAAACAAGTTTAAACTCCTCCGAGTATTTAATATAAATGGTTTAATAGCATTTCAGAGTATTAAACCCGCAAAATGAGGCGTGTCAATTGCAGTAAAGTACAGTTGCTTTATGTCCATAAATGTGATTCGTCATAAACTTTATTTTATTAGGCACATGTCTTATTTGTATGAAATTTTTATTTATTTTTAAATTAAAATTATAAGAAAGTGGTAGCTGAAATTGGATATGACAGAATTGACTAGCCGGAGATCTCAAATTCTCGATAAAACGTAGCCCTCTAACTTTACGAAGTTACGAATGAAATTGCAGTTAAATAATTCGTTTATAAAAACAGTGGACAAATCTGTACAATATGACAATTAAAAAAAAAAGATACATGAAAACTGTCAACTCACACTCGCCTAGCATAGGAGTTAAGGACATACACCTCTCTAATTAGCAGAAAACGCCCGTGTCCTGCAGCGACATATTTATGGGCTGATATTTTACTTAATAAAAAAATACGATTGCATGCATTTTTACCGTACGTTAATTTTTATCTACTCCCAAAGTCACAATTACTCTTTCAGTCGATCTAGATGATGGTATCGCGGCTGCGATCAAAACTGCGATGCCGTTATCCAACTCTAACCGCAATAATCGCTTTAATAAATACACGCTTATCGGATTCGCTGCGAGCTCCGAGATATATCACGTCATCTGATCATAATCATACACTGCAGCCTCCTGTAAGTCTTCGATGACCGATCTTGGAAACTGAACGTAAATTCCTGAGCCATAAATTTTTAACATCTGATTCGGTTGGGAATTATTGCGTTCATTATGAAATATAGGATTTTTCTTAAATACAAATAAGAGGTAAACTTTGGTTTTGGGAATTACATTCAATGAATAAATACATGTAAATATATTTATTTGTACTGCATTTAAAAAGAACCTGAAAGGAATTCAGGGTGGGATTTTTCGTAAAAAAACTGTTTATACGTGATGAAGGTGATTTTCTTATTATCATTTTATTCACACCTTTCATGGCTAACCCGTTGTTTTTGTAATATGATTAAGTGTGACGTACACAAGTGGTTTGCTACAGTTATAAATTGTAATTTGTCGTAATTACACGTCACACTCTGAAGCCTGTTTCGGTTCAATTATTAATTAGCAGATGTTTATTTATTATCTATCATATAAACACGTTGCTACTGATACAATTGTCGAGCTTTACTCATTGATTAGAAATACGAAATTATAGAGTTTCATTTATAATTTACTTAAAATTAAATAGGTCTGCTGATAAAATAATCGCCGAAATTGTAAATAAAAAGAAGATTTCCCACTACACCCACAATATTTTTTACTCTTAAATTAAAATCTATTTGGCGGATAACATGCTGATTGCAAGTATTATCTATGGAAGAGTATCACATTCAGTTATATATATGATCTTTAATTACATCATATTTCCAGATGCGTGAGTAACTACGCGTAATATCGTGAAGTACTGCACATTGTGTACTCGCTAATTTATGTACCAAGTAATATACGCTCGTCATTGATGGCTGCTAAATGTATGCCATTCCTTCCGACCTGCGTATTTGCGTATCTATTTCAGAGCCCATAATTGTTGTAGTTACTACCTTATTCATACTTCCTCATGATAAAGTCTGCGTTTGGACAACTGTATTTAATAAAATATTATTGACTTCAATAAGCAATGCTGTATAGGTAGCTTATGATAAAAATTTACTACGCGAACTTTTTATTAAAAAATAATAATCTACAAAACAATAATACAATTGAATAATATTAATACAGGTACATATTTTCAGACACCATCCACCAATAGCTTTCATACAAATTTAAAATTATTTAATCTGTTGTGTTAAATACGTATACATTTTTGCGAGCTCATAACAAATTTTCAGTCAAAAATGAAAATTAATTACAAAATGTTACTTGTATCTGAGAACGTCAATTAAAAAAAATGCTAATGTGGGTCATCTTCAACTAAGCTACAAGCTTTATCTCAAAGAAGTTGACTATAAAATTAATTAAACTGAATTTTGGTCGGTTATTAACATTTTTGAAGCACCTGAGCTTAAGTTAAGCGCTCGTTTCGCTTAATTAGCACCCAGCTGGTCGTTCTGCCGTGGCGATACGTAAACATTTCTTTGTTTAGTTTGTTTATTAGACTTTGTTTTCTGTCCTTGTGGTTGTATGCGTCGATGCCTGCTAATAGTTCAGACACTGTAAGGTTCACTTCGACGTTAACTCAAACGCCGTGTATTTTCTTTTGTGGTCTTATTGTTAAAGGAATTTATGTTTTGCCGTCGTGTTTTGCATTTGTTTATTTTTGTTTAGTTAGCAACGTCTGTTATTGATGATAATACATTTTTAACGTTACATAATTTTGCGTTGGGGATACGCAGAATTACCAGTTTGTTAAAGAACCATATTGTTTCATAATTGATACCATTAGGTGAAGCGGACGGGATAGAATGATTTTAAAAATTTTATTATTGGTAGCCGATTAGAGTCAGATTATTGGAATGTGATGAGAAAGTATAGTTGATGTTTTGTTCGCGTATTTACTGTTAGTACGGAACGCGTATCGCGATACGTGTTGGAAATAATACCGTAGCCCATTTACATCTTGCGTTCAGTTACTTTATTACGATATAAAAATATATTTCTCGGAAACCAGTTTAACATTTCCACTATAATGTCTAACTGTCCAAAACGTTCTCATTCACGAATATTTTGGAGATTTTAATAAAACTATGAAAAAAGGAAAAAAATAGTATCTTTTTAAATACTCGGAGATAACCCTGTGAAAATACGATGACTTTTCTACCAACAATTCTTTTTATCAAAATACGTCTGGTGTGACTTGCGCTGAATTACAGTAATAGATTTTTCCGTGGGTATGGAAGAGAATAAATGTTATTTGGTGGCCACAAACCAGTTACTGATATATTGTAATACATAGCTCGTTTCTGACGACCAGCTTTTTATTGGAAAAGAGTAACAGAAGACGAAAGTGCGAAAAAAAAATCTAGTGACAAGATTCTAGTCTTTTGATATATCAAAGTCGTTTATTTCTTGGATGTTGAGAAAGCGCACATGATGCACTAGTTTTATTGTTTCAGACCATGTTGCTATCTGTACCGTTATACCATCAATCAATTTCTGATTATCGAGCGTTAAATTAGTTTTCAGAGCGGATCGAGTCACGCCGTTGCCATGTAAAGATGACTATGCTGAACAGACAGGCGTTTGTAATATGATAGACAGCTTATAATATGTGCATTATGTTAATGTAATACATCAGGAGACACATTACACAATGACTGTACATCTAAAGGTACCTCAATCTGGAAGCTTTACATCGCCAAAATATACTAGGAAGATAGGGTTTTTTCACCAAATTGGCTTAAAACTCACGCCTTTATCCGAGAAGGGGCAGGCAGAGGCGCCACCAGGACACTCACATTTCGCCTTGTATGGTATGTTCCGTCTCATGATGATATAGGGGGCGAGCCTATCGCCATATCGGGCATAAATTCCTGACTCCGGGATAGTAATGAATAAAAAACCTAATATCACTTTGCCCGATTCGCGATTCGAACCCGAGACCTCAGGTTTGTAGTAGTACCCTAGTACAACTACGCCACCGAGGCAGTGAATATACAACTTTATTAAAAACGAGGTGAATTTCAATCCACGCGTGGGATTTTTAAAACCGCGTGAGGTTGCTGGTATTACCAAATACGATCAAGACCCTGCCTTAATTAATTTTTGAGACACGATGGGGTTTAGAGATTTTTCATAAAAGTCTTTTATTTTATTATATTTATATTTATATTTATTTATTTTTATTTATTTAGGACAGCCAGTGGTTGTTACAATAGAACTTAGACTAATAAAATACAAAATAAATAAATTAAGAGTAACACCCTTTGAAGGCGGTCACAACTTGCACTGTTTGTGATAAAACAATATGTATGATTCATAATTAGTAATTATAAACGTTTACAAAACGCAACAAAAAAAAAAAGAAATATAGGTAAACCAATGTTAGAAATATCCGAAAAAATTAAGAATATTAATAATAAAAAAGTTATACAAGGCAAACTGGGTTAACACTTAGTATGAAAAAAACTTGAGATAAAATTAAAATTAAATCGGGCAAAATAATTATAATACAATTATGCATGGCAAGATGAGTCAACACCTAGTATTAAGAATTGAGATCAAATTAAAATTAACAAACAATATTATCATCACAACAAATATTTAAACACCATAACAAACACAATTAAAACATCAATAATAAAATTATACATAGCAAACAAGGCTAAAAATTTGTAATACAAAGAGAGAAAATTTAAATAAAAAAAATATATAATAAAAATAATAACTACAAAACAACCCGTAATTCTAGACAATAATGATATAGAAACATAAAACCCTAAGTTGACAAAATAGGAACAATAATAAAACGCACTAATACTAAAACGAAACCTAATTGTTGCTAAGACTGAGTCCTTAAGAACCTCAAAACATTTCTTTTAAATTTGTAGAGAGAGTCATTAAATATGTCGACTGATTTACTTAATACATTGTAATTTCTACACATTCTGGAAACTGTTGAGAACTGCTTTAAATTGGTTCTAGCTGAGGGTGGTTGGAACAGGGCAACGTGGCGTCTGGGGGCACGGCGTGGGACATGGAGGTTTATAAGACTTAACAATGGGGGGCAATCAACACGGTTTCTGACAATTTTGTATAAAAATATTGTATCTAACAGATTCCGCCGAACCGTAAGACGATCTATTTTATAATGTTGCAATTTGGCATCATATGTTTTTAACTTATTTCCTAACTTGTCACAATAAACGAGATGTCTAAGGAATCTTTTTTGGATCCTCTCAATACGTAATTGATGGGTGTTGTAGTGAGGTGACCAAACACTGCTGCAATACTCAAGTACGCTTCTAACAAATGAATTATAAATAACAATTTTGGTGTTCGGGTCCTTAAAAACTTTACAATTTCTTATAACGAAACCCAATATCTTAGAAGCTTTAGATATGATTTTATCAATATGTGGTAGGAATGTTAATTTTGAGTCAAAGTATACACCTAAGTCTCTGATTTGATCAACCTCTTGAAGTAAACATCCATTTATATTATAATTCGTGCTAAAAATTGTCCTGTTCCGGGTGAACTTGATGTGAAAACATTTATTAATATTTAATTGCATGTTGTTGTTTAGACACCATAGGTACAATTGATTTATATCTTGCTGAAGAAGTACACTGTCAAAATTTTCTTTTATAACTCTGGCTAATTTAAGGTCATCTGCGTATAAAAATACTTTGCTGTGCTGAATATTTTCTGCAATGTCATTAATAAATACATTGAATAGCCAAGGTCCCAAGTGAGATCCTTGGGGAACACCGGAGGTTGAAATATATGAGTCAGATTGAAATCCCTTTACAACAACATATTGCGATCTCTCCTGCAAATAAGAGGTGAACCAATATAAGAGTGAACCACAAATACCATAGTTTGCAAGTTTTTGTATAAGGGTTTTATGACACACTCTGTCGAAGGCTTTTGAGAGATCAGTGTAGATGGCGTCTACTTGTAGGCCACTATCTACAGCTTCTATTAAAGTATTGTGATACGTGACTAAATTCGTAGTGGTGGATCTACCCTCGACAAAACCGTGTTGATTATTTGTAAGAGATTGTTTGACGTACAACTGCAAATGTGGACAAAGCACTGCCTCAAACACTTTGGCAAAATTTGACAAAATAGAGATAGGTCTATAATTAGAAATTATGTCGCTTTTCCCATCCTTCGGAATCGGAACAATCCGTGCAACTTTCCATCTCTTAGGAAATTGTCCTGTTGCAAGAGATTTATTATATATTTCATATAACGGCACGATCAAAGAAGGAGCACATTTAGAAATAAATACGGTAGGAATGCCGTCAGGGCCGGCTCCTTTGTTCAAATCGAGTCTCTTTATGTAGTTAAGTATAGTATAGATTATTAGTATAGATTATATTATCCAGAGCAAAGAAATTAGCAGGCCACACGTGTGATGGCAAGCTTCAAGCTTGTCCGCGAACACGAGCAAACTTTTTAATTCTGATTCTTAACTCAGAATTCATATTATTTATAAGCATAACTGACCTAGTCACTTAAAATTAAAGCATTAAGTCTGTCAAGGCCTAGTAATTTCACTGGGTACAATAATCTTTAAACTGAAATACTAAAGTAAACACGGATGTTTAGCGCTAAGTATAGGAAAAGGTATACGCCCAGACAGATTCTAGCAAAGGGACCTACTATGTTGTAAGCATTCTTTCCTATATTGAATTAAAGTGTCCTTTCCCTCAGTAGGTACCATACAAAGTGTCAGTACCATACCATACAAAGGATACAAAGCCCAGAGAGATTTAAAATGAACTGCCCGACCTCAACCCAATCGAATTAATCTTCTCATTATTATAATAAAATATTGTACACATAACTTAATTTGGGCGTGTTTGCCTGTTGGCAATGGACCAGACGCGGCTAGCGTGGTGGACTGCACGGCCGAACTACTTTCAATCGTACTATCGATTGTAGAGGAGGCTCGTGCCCTGCAGTGGGATGTATATGGGCTGATACAGATATAATTTGTATCATAACAATTAGGCGCTCTTTTGATTCCAGCTGGAACCTGAAAGCACCTACATACAAGAAATCTTTTTCTGTTCTTTATGTATTAATCACAAGGCATTGATAAGGTAACCTACTAAAGCCTCTGTATGCTCAAGTGTCTGGAACCACTATTAAAGTTGGCAAAAAATATGTTGTGTTTCATAGCCTACTTGGCGAAGAATGTTAGCCGAGCAAAAAGAAAAAGAATTTGGTACCTGATGTAAATATAAGGAGAAGTTGAGTAATTGCACGTAGGCAAAACTAGGCCAGGCCTTAAGTAATTAATACACCATATTATATTAAAATATTGCACCGTATTAATCGTCTGGCACGCTCTTTATTAGGTAAGTTTGTAATTGGTGTGACGTCACTCGAGGTCGATGGGATTCCCGGATGCTGGCATCATCGCTGAAGACGAGCAGCGTCGTGACGAGATATATGGTAATCATCGCAGGCAGGAAATATACACCGAATAAAAACATAATACCTCCTGTGTGCTCGATACAATTACCTTGTGTTGCTGTTCGAGTGTGAACAGTATGAAAAATCAACGTTATCTATGATAAAACTATTGGCTTGTTAGGTAGTCCATATTTAAAGTGCCCATGATGTACCTGTAGTTAAAAGGACACTGGTTCTCATCATCCTCAACCTTTAGTCACAAGAAGTTCACAGCTAAACTCTCAATACTCTAAATATATTTAAAATATGACCATATTTTCTTGAGACCTAAACATTAATTTAAATTCGAGCAACCATAGTATAATTTAAAAACAAGCAATGCACTTAAGATTGCTATAAAGTTGCTATAAGTATTGCTATAAGTTTCACGGTGTTATGGTTCCTCGTCCTGTTCTTTGTTTCGACGGCGCATCATGTCCAGTAGGTAATTATATTATTACATATGTTGCATGAATGTTGTCATAATGAACACTTCGAGCATGTATTAGATCGTAAACTTAATCAAGTAAGACGCTTATTATCAGATGCTATTAATCAATAGCCTCGTTTCATACAAAAAACTAGTTGAGATTTTTTTATAGTAAGTGTGTAAAGTTATGCCAATGTCAAGTTAGGGATAAGAATATTTGTATACGGGTTTCTATAGTAGTCGAAATTACAACTAAATTCCAAATAAGGTGGTATCATATTTATTATCATCTACTGCTACAGAAAGTCAGCTGCTTAACATAGGCCTTACCTAAGGTCTAAGGATAAGCAAATCACTATTAAAAAAACCGTATAAACATTTCACGGCGTGGTTTTTTGCGGCGCAACGTATTTTTCCGGATTTCATAATAATTTAGATAAAAAATAATTATATCCATGGACTAGACTTCCCTAAAGAAGCTCTTGCTCGTAGAGAAAAACCCGTCTATTATTCCATGTTATTATTACATGACGATAATTATATCGCATGCATTTTATAAGGAATTATTATCATGAGAATTTTATAACATGCTTCGTCTTCAACCGCAGGAAGTCCACTGCTGAACATAGGTCTCGCCCAAGGATTTCCACAGCGACCGTTTCCTTTATTTTACTTATTTGGTTACAGATATTTAATGGGCATTTTTATACACGTACAAGTACATACATAGTTAATAGCCAGCTGTGTAATGTGTTACGTATGAGTTATGTAGTAGCCTAGCTGAGAGCCTGTACGACACATGTTTAGGTCACCGCATTTTATTGTCGTGATACCGTACTGGCCGAATTCCACCACAATTCGCGTTAACCCACCTACATTTTATACGTCTTTTAAATAAAATTTACATAAATTATCGATTATGTGGGACATAGAAAATGAATTGGAAATACCTAAATGTAGTAATTTGTCATCTTTTTATGTTCGGCAATTTTGTGTTTCATCTCGAAAACGATATTCAATGTTGCGGCGTTCGAACATATCTATTGTGTTTTGTATTCAATCCTATTTGAAATATCGATTATTGGGACTTATAAATAAAACATAATTATGAATGCTTTCCTACTAGGTAGAAAGAGTACCTAACGTTTTTTTTTTTCTTCATGGCGTACCTAACGTTAAAAATTATAATTTGTCCATTATTAGTCATTTCTCAAAAGTACCTAATGACTAAGGAAAGAATATCGAACAGCCTTGTCATCACTGATTTATATTAATTAATTTTATATTATGGCGTGTTGAAACAAAAGTTCTTAATTTAAATGAAACAAAGGAAGCTATTTCCACGTATAACATTTATTCGATTAAATGGGTTTAAGAGATTTAATGGTATCTATTGCGTCGAAGCGGATTGTGAAGTCAATGGAAAGGTGACATTGACATTGGAGTTGTCAGTGAGGCCGCGCTGCGCCTCCGAGCAGCCGTTGAACCTTGCCAGGTATTTTGTTTATCAACATTCGGGGTTGACTTTATAATACTTATAAAATTTTGGAATTGAAGAAACATGTTTTTGAGAAATTATGCTGTATTTATTTATTAGACACAGGTAAACATATTTACTAATCCGAAAAAGGAAGATTTAAGGAAATAAGGACATTCAAATAATACAGCCCATAAAGCCAGGTTGATGTAATTACAATTATATTTATCATGTTTTAGTATCAGTAACAAAGAAACTAATAAATAAAATAAAAGAATAGGTACTTTAAGTGTTTTGACTCAGATTTTATGCATAAAACCCTAATAAATATAACAAAGAATTTACTTATCGTTAACACACCAAACATACAGGGAGTAATAACAAACAAACCACGTAAGCATTTAGGCTTCTCGATTTCACGACTTGGAAATAAAACCGGCATAAATATTTAAACGCCTTGCATCTGCCTTACTGTACATTTGAATTTAAAATTTTAATTCTTTAAACGCTCAAGGCTGATTAATTGTTCACAATTAAAGATGCCTCTTGATAGCACTAATAAATAAAGTAGTCGATCGTTTATTCAAAGGAAACAAATCAGATAGTCATTGTTTTACTCGCGATCAATGCGAATGCTGATATCGTCTAAATTCCCACGATGTCCATGGTCTACGGTATGAGTCAGCAAGCTCACGACCACAAAGCAAGGCCTATGCGCCGTGCTCTGGTTAGGTAACTTATCTCTAGTATATTTACGTGTTAACGACTTACAACTTCGTATGTTACGTGCAAAATCTCTAAGGGCATTATCATTAACGTTATGATGGCAAGGTGATGTATACATGCTGTAAAATGTAATAAACATTGTATCTATGTTGTGACCTCGGAGTGAATTGCGTCGCATATCGGTCCAAAAAAGAATTCGTAGCATCTAGCCACGAAAAAGATGCTTCGAATATTTCCATATCGAAATTCCAACGTTCTTATTTCAAGATGTTCAGATATAAGAAATAAAATAGCGATTCATGGCCAAGATCTCTATTCAAAATTGTTGCATCAAATTTACTCAGTTATTTTACGTTTAAACTATTACGAGTAATTATATATATAGATGGAGTTGCATCATAGAATTACGTAATCCCTTTTTAAATATTAGATATTTAATCATTACAATATTACATAACCTGTATATAGGTACCAATAAAATTATTATATGTCGATAAGTTTTTCCATAAATCTCTTTCGTGGAGAGCAAGACGTTAAGGAAGTATAATAACTAAGGGCGAAAAAATATTAAAAAAAAAAACAAAGGAAGACGATGTGTTTTTATACCTAACGATTTAACGTTTTAAATAGGTAGCATGAATACATTAAATACAAGTCGATGACCAGTGCGCGAACATGAAACACTGCCTTCCTGTTGTTAATTCGTTATTAATTTTGATAAGACAATATCTTTTTGCCGTAACTTAGTACTTAGGTAAGAAATATTAATTATAAATAAATCACTGGCACTTCCGTAATTCCTTTCCTAGACTTAAAAAAGTTGTGGCTTTCGGGGATAATTTTAATAAAAAAAATTGCGGGCTATTATCTGGTTCTATTTGTCATTTAAAACTATGCACCAACTTTTATCCAAAAAAAAATCCAAGTTCAATTTCGCCCTGTTCACTGCTTAGTTCATATCGGAATCATTTGATTGATATCTTTTGCCACAAAGTGGGTAGGTATCTATAATGTTTTTTGATATATGAACAATTTTTTAATACTTTAACCTGTCCATATCTGCCATCGAATGTGTTTATAATAGCTTTTTTTTTTAAATAAAGTGTCTTATAGTTGATAAAGTTTATGCGTTAAATGTCATCACACAAATTTAATTACATTCATTAATTTATAGGTACATCTTTGATAGAAACCAGCCTCCACTATGTGTGGTAGAGCCACGCTGTTGTCAGTCAAGACTGAGCATGAACGGGCAGGCTCGTCCGGGGTAGTACCACTATCTCACAGAAGATCGACGTGAAGTGACAGTTTTGTTGTCGCGTTTCGTTCGGTGGTTAGATTGCCGGATACCCAATACCCATTTCCTTTTCCCATTCTTTTCCTTCGCGCCCCCCTCCCGATTTATTGGGGCGGCAGGCGGCAACACATCCATGATCCAAGAGATGTGGATTTTCACGGGCGGCAGTGATCACTTACCATTAGGTGACCTGTTTGCTCGTTTCCGGGTACCTATACAATAAAAAGAAGCCCCCACTTCTTTGGCTAAAATATATCTAATTTATGATCTTACGAATAAACGATAAAAAAGGAATCAGATACATAAAAAAAGATGCAATTTTATTTTTACTGTATACTTACTACAATAGTAGAAAATATACTCGGGAAACATAATTGTTACCTATATGCTGTAGTTGTTATTTGTATTGTTTATAGGAATATTAATATGGAAGCGGCCGTGGATTAAGGTTGGGTTTGATGAGTAAATAGATACGTGTTACGCGAACAATGCACAACAATATTATCACTAACTAATAATTGAATGCAGCAAAAAATCATAATAAAAGCAATTAATAGAAAAGGTGTGTACAAGTACAAGTAACAAAAAATACGTGAGAAACTATTGAACAGCAGTAAGTAATACGATAATACTTTTAGCACGTGGTGTAGTAAGTTAGCTTAGATACATGATTATTTTTAAATAAATTATACCATCTACTGAAACTTTTATACGTTAAGTAGGAAATCAACCAAAAATATAAACAACATTAATGCTTATTTTTTATGACAATATTTCAGTATGACTGCATTAGCTGCCAGAACAAAACTATTTGTTTTATATTTTTTACCTCTTGGTACTGGTATCACATCTACACAGATTGTGAGAAAAACATTTTATAACAGTATTGCTCACATTAACATATCCATAATGCATTCAGCTTATTTGCATGCCCACTAAAAGATAATGGCTGACTTACTTCTAAGAATGGAGTAACGCTCACAATTTAGAAAAAATATTTGAGATGTAATGCTAATATTTTGGTGCTTCATCTGTCTAATGGGCATTTCTAACAAACCTAGATGTATAAGAATTAAGAACCAAAAACTTTCAATGTTTAAAATAATTTAATCATAATAAAACAGAATTATTGCAATAAAGTGTTTGAATTAGTTTTTTTAAAAATTAATAAATAAATAAAATAAAAATAATATTAAATAATAATATAAAAAAATCGTATATTACAGTCCTCTAACGAATACAAAAAAGGTTGTTTACTTATTTAACAAGAAGTAAAAGAAAACGCCACTATAATAATATTATATTCCACTTTTGTCAACGCTTTATAGTTAGGTTATTACTCTCATAGCTGGAAATTGTTAAAGTTATTTCTAAACAGCTTTTAGTTTATTAATCATCTATTTCTAATATTATTTTCTTTTAAAATCAGAACTGAACACTGATACTGTTATGATTAATAAAATTAAATCGACTTACTGTTTAATGTCAAAGAAACCGATTAACATGTTTCGTTTGTAAATTGAATTACTACGAGTATACTAAATTGCAATTTAATTGCATATTTATAGTTATATTATACCGTTAACTTCACAGATTGTCACCAATTTAACGATGTACTGTTATGTCGAAACTAATATACTACATCTATGGTCGAAACGCAGTCACTTCGTAATCAGTTCCGATTAGTGATTGACCAGTTTTTTAGATAAGTATCTATTCCGGCGGGAACACTTTGGTTGTACCGGTTTTAGTTGTTTTTTCAAGTGCTAATGCGACGAAATTTATTTTTAACAATTATTTTATCTCTTTAAACAAATTAGATATTTTTAGTTTTAGTATTTGTTATCATAATGTTTTTGAAAGTCTAATTGTTTCACATAAACAAAATATAATGTTATACATATATGTTTTATGTAAGTTACATAAATTATATGTATTGTGCAGTACTCTGATAATCTAGTTACAAATGTAAGTGTTTTAGTTCTTAACACTTATTTGCATACACAAAGAGTTGTGTGAGGGAAGAGAAACTAATGGGAGCCAAGTACTTCATCTATCATCCTGGCCTGCACTGAGACAGGTCGCCGCATTGCTAACGATGTTTCAGCCCATGCTTACATTTTCTTGCTGAAATATTCTAAGAAGGAAATGATCAGCAGATTAATAATTTAAAAGGTTTCATGTTTCTTTGTAACCAAGTATTGAAATTGATAAGTATTGCAATTAGTGGAGTATAATTGTGTTAAAAAGGTAACTTTAAACGCAGGGGCGGATCTTGAATTTGTGGGGCCCTGGGCTAATACTGCTTAGGGGCCCTACCTAATTACTCAACTAATTGCCATTTTGACAAGAAACTGTTTTCTGTAGTTATGTAGGTATATGTAATGTAATATATGTTAAGTACAGGAAGAAAATAGGAAAACAAAATATTTTATTTTTTATTAAAACATTATTTATTGCAAAATAAAGTGCCAGGTTATATATGGTTATGTTATATAAATTATAAAGCAACCTTTCTGCATTTTTGTGCTGCAAATTCTTTTATTTGGTCATCGCACTGTAGGTCCTTTGTTAAATCACAATTTATCGAAAGAACTGATAAATGATTTAGTCGATAGTTCGACATTGTTGTCCTGTATTTGTTTTCTATATACGACATCCTGGAGAAAGAACGCTCCGCTTCACATCTAGTGATCGGCATCGTTAAAAAAATCTTTAAGATGGTATAGCAGTTTGGGAAAACATCAACAAGTTTATTTTCATAAATTAGCCAAAAACTTTCACTGCATTTTTTTAAAATTCTAGATAATTTTTATTATTGACAATATCGTCTATTGATTTCAGTTCGGTTGGGGGCCCTCTGTATTCGTGGGGCCCTGGGCTGCAGCCCAAAAAGCCTTTAAGTAGATCCGCCCCTGTTTAAACGCACACAATCAACCATTGTTCTAGGTTTAATACCTAATATAAAAGGACTAAGATTGCTACTTATAGGTATTAGAGCGTGCGCTAATTCTAAATTGTCTTTATTCTTTCTTACCAAGAGTTTAATTCAGTAAACCGCTAAGAAATAGCGTTTTTGATTATGTTCTTGCATTTATCAAAGTCCGCCTTGTATGTTGCAGGCATTGCACAGAATTTAAGTCACATCTACCAATACCACTAAAGCGCATGACACACGGATGCTAAATAGTATTTATTTTTGAATTAGAAGCAATGGTGTCGAATAATTAAGTAAATATCTCCCTAGATTAGACGTTCAATGTTTATTAATGCGTCACACGTTAACATGCATTTTAAATGCGTGCCATGCCATCTTGCCTATTCCGGCATTCTTCGATTCTATAGAAAGTGTTACGGAGAAATATCAAACAGAATGTACCTATAATAAATATTAATAAACAAAGCTTTATAATCAATTCTAAGATTAATGGGATTAGATAAGGACCTCCAGCAGAGTGAATAGAAATGAAATACGTAATATACGTAAATCCATGAAATGTTATAATATTGGTACAACTTATTTCGTAAACTCATGAAGTAGATTGCCCAGCCTGTCCAACCTTAGAACTATGAACTACTAATAGAACAATAAGACGACAACACATTTACTTTACCATTTTAAATCAAGGCTATAATTATAATGTATCATATTTTTATCTTGTATTCAATAAACAAGATAATAACGATATATTTCTCCTTGTTTCAGGACAAATCATGTGACCATCGACCGCGCCCACGTGACTATTGTGAACTGTATCGTCGGTTGTGATTAGTGATAGACTTAGTGTGGTGTGGGCGCCATGCACACCATGGACACGATGGGCTACGGCCACAAGAAGTACCGGCCGCCGCTGTCGCCCACAAATTTCTACCAACACGATTACTACTCCAGGCATACTACTCTCCGCCCACAGGTATGTTTAATAGTTCTTATAAATCAGTACAAGTGATTCTGGAATCAACTTCTACTCTGAGAAAAACTTAATTTTATAATGTTACAGCATCAGCTGCTTAAAATCTCTAATAGTGGTGCGAAAGATACCAATGTTATTAAGTTTTCTCGAACACGCTATGGTGTCTTCAACTCTTTTTCTCAAAAGGTTTCTAATTTGCTGATAAATATAACTTAAAATCCATTATTAATGTTTTAAAATAATGCTTATACTCGTAATAAATTATATTAATCAAATTGGCAATACGAAATAAATACAAAATCGCATAGAAGAATGTTCAAAGGTTTTTAAGTTTATTTTTACATACGTATTCGGTATTCCAAGATGAGCATTGATGTTCGATTGATGTTGATTTTGAGTCACGTCTCAAGCGTCCTTCACGAATTCGAACAATGTCCGATGATCGGATTATATTATTGAATGCAGAGCTCAGGGCCAGTGGGCTTGTCCCGTTACTACTGCCGCCGAACGGTACCCGACAATGATCGTTAAACTGCTGTAAATGCCAGCGGCCAACGCATCAAAACATAACTCCGACGTCACAAATTGCTTATAAAATCTACTGCACAGGGATATCATAATAGTAACCTAAGATCCCGAAGTCCTAAACAAACACATTGCTTTAATTTTCACAAATGCCATCGATAAACATTGTTAATATTTATATTACAAGGGATTGTTTCATTATATTATTGTCACCAAGGGCCTAGGTACAAACATCCATCTTATCTTACTCCAGCCGAGTAACTGGCTAATAAATCTATTTGACGAGTGGTTTAATTGGTAGAACAACGTTGTATTTCACCCACTTACAGCATTGTCTTTGTTGAGCCATTTTTTTTATCGTTTCTTATCCAATCCCTCACAAACCCCGGCAACACTCGTAAGAACTTCCAGGCGTTGTAGATATACAATATATGAGCTAGAAGTTCACTTACTGCGTTTTTGCTACAAAAAATACAGAGAGTAGAAAACGATGCCGGTCCGCTATTCGTCAAAGTGCTAAGTGGCTACAACTATGTAATTACGCAAACCAAAACCACACTAGACTAATGCCATTAAGAGCCGTAACGGAGCATATAAAAACAAACGATATTTAAAATAATTGTTCACAAAAATGCATTATTAATGTGATTATGTGCCTAAAATCGGTATAATATCTAAAAATATTTTTGAACAGTTGGTTACATATGCTATAAGAAGTTACTTTACTTTTAAAATAGATAATGACAGTAGGTGAAGAGTAATTAAATTTTTTATTACTTTAAAATGGTTTCATTTAAATGTCCTGACTATACTGTGCGTATTAACTAGCAAAATCCACTCGGATAATTTCACATTTTTTGTATAATGAGAATATCTTCTTTCAAAGTCTTTGCGAGTACCTAAATCGCTAAGTCCAATACTAGTTTGTATAACCTACTGTCCTCTAAAATATTTTATATCCACGGTTTTACCTCACAAACATCTTTCCCATTTGCATTATCATTTGGCCCCATTAACCATATGAAACAATTCACACAACTATCTCACGAACACAGTCACGAGCAAAAAACAAGTATTTGATAAGTTAATATTTGTGCGCGTTTCGTGTCTCCCGTCCGTGTAATTCTAGGAAGGCACGAATTTAGGTTTAGATGGCACGAACGATTGTCGAGAGGACGAATCGTGAGCACGAGCTGCCGGAAGTTTGTTCCTGCGCCGATATTTATTTGTCATATTAATATCTTACCTTCAAGTTACCTGCTGTAATTAGTCTCTCAATTAACAAAGATTCGGATACATTAAGTGCGCAGCGCATATTTTTTGCAACTTAATTGCCGTAATAGATGCAGTTAAGCAATTAAGTTATCAATAACCTAAGCTAGACAAAATAAAACAAATTAACTGAAGCTATTGACATGAATTTCCTTAAATGCTGTTTGGTTATTCAGTACTGCCTGATTTATGTTAGTTACATACATACATAAACTCACGCCTTTGTCCCAGAAGGAGTAGGCAGAGGCGCCACGAGGACACCCACATTTCGCCTTGTATGATATGATAGGGGGCGAGCCTATCGCCATATCGGGCCAAATTCCTGACTCCGGGCTGATAATGAATAGAAAAACCCAATATCACTTAACCCGACCCGGGATTCGAACCCGAGACCTCAGCTTTGTAGTCGTACCGTAGTACAACTACGCCACCGAGGCAGTTTATGTTAGTTACTTTCATAATAACTGCGGTATCTCGTCTTGCGGCTGCGCCTGCCTCGGTGCCGCAGATGTACTACGGCATGATTGCAAAGCTGAGAGTCCCGGCTCGGACAAAGTGTATTCGATTTGTCTATTCATTATCAGCCTGGAGTCAGAAATTTGTGCCCGATATGGCGATAGGCTCGCCCCTTATCATATCGTGGGACGGAAAGTACAAGGCGAAACGTGAGTGTCCTGGTTGCACCACTGCCTACCCCTTCTGGGAAAAAGGGGTGAGTTTGGGTATGTATGTATGTACTTTCATAATAACGAATATTTCGGAGTATTTCATTCTTTCATCAACAAATTATATTACGGAGCATTTTATTGTGAAACGAGTTGAAAAAAATTACATATATTTAAGTGGTTCACACCACATCCGCTTTCAATGTATGTAAGCATTTTAATAAGTAACAACTGTTTATGCATACATATAAGATGCGATTATAATTAACATTCCGAACTAAATTCATATATACCTTTAACTGTACAGTGTCGTGTAATCGAAAATAATTGTAGTGATTGAATAATGGTATTAATTATTGATGTTAGAGCCGATCGCACGGTGTCGTTCACCGTCGCTGCCTACAACCGTTACCTTTACCTTATTCTCGGTGCTATCGAATTTCAAACATTCGATAAACCTTTCATAATATCGATGTTGAGATCTTATAATTTAGGCCATCTTGCAACGACATTTGTATGTGGAGAATATTGTGTCAATAAAGAAGTGAAGCTAGCAGCTATAAATAATTATTAATTAGAAAAACGAAATAACAAACTCTATTAATGTGTAATTAATATTATTTTACCCCTGCGCTCACGTCACTCCACACATCGTACTTCGATGGAATAAGTAATTAAAGCTAATATTTTTGCTATGCGTTAAAAACATTTTGTATCCAATTATAGCTTTATAAAAGAGACAACCATTCTAATTAGAGATAGTCAATATTAATTTATTTATGCACCTACAAAACTAAAGCAGATTAGAATTTTACGAGACCACATTTTGAAGATTTATTAATTACACTCTGACTTTTTTATTTAATGAAGCAATAAAATAGTGATAGCTGCACCTGCGAACTGATGAAAGACTCGTTCAGAGGATTAAACGCTATTTGTATGGAGGCCAATAACCCTAAAAAGAATTTCAAGTGATCATCCCACAGAATACAAATTGATCAAAATCGATTACCATTAAAACGAATAAAAAATGTATCTCATGCTCTATTGAACTACATCGCACCATGATAATCCGAGTGGCCACACCGGCTTGTCGGTTGAAACTGTCTACGGATACCGTAAAATGTCACCGATTTGTAGTCCAGTCATCTGGTAGTTTTACCTGGAAAACTGGTAAAATCCGGAAATAAAATTATTTTCAAAAAAATGATGAAATGTGGATTTTGACTCCCATTCAGAACTAGTTTCAAAATCGCGTAGCTCCAAAAAAGGTGCATGCAGTGAAATAAAATGTGTACCGAAAATAAGTTCGAATATTTTCAATTACAAATAGTTTAATTCGTAGAAAGTTTAAAATAAAATCAACCCCCATTAACTTTATATTAATAATACTCTACGAATTAAAAAATCAGTAAGAATCGAGAAGAAAATAAAATGTATTTATTTCCTCACTTGTTCTTACTCTTCTGTGCATCATCATATTCATATACGATGGTATAGGACCGTTAGGCAGTAAATCAAACTAACAGAGCGAATCGCTGGCTCTCAGAAGTCTGAACATGGAGTTATGATGTAAGAATTAAGATGAACAGATGGGTGCGTGCCCACACGAGCGCAGCATGCCGGCACGCGATCGCAACGCTCTGCTCACTTCCCCAAAGAAAAACCTAGGAAGCAGACCTTACCGATGCTGCTAATGACTGTTCAATACATTTCCTCATAAGCACTTCATTACCATTAACAAGAGATGTGCCATGCCTAGGTTATGTCTTACAAAAACCTTTGCAAGGAGGGCGGTTGACCGTAAAGGCACGCGCTACTATCATTACTTTTGCTGCAATTACGTAACTCTGAAATGTGTATAGAATTACAAACAGAAGCTAACGGTATTGCAGTTTTAAATAATCATAATAAAAGCTTCTGTTACGCATTATCCAGGACAAAGACCTTCGCTGCGTTAATAACTTTGGATTGAAGTTTACATTATTGGTTAAATTTAGTTTTTATAATATTTATTATTGATTAATCAATATTTGATTAATAAGCTCACTAAACATGGTAAACTATAAACATTTATAGGGAGTATAACCAGTTTAAATTAGACGCAATTACATTATGTGCATAGGCTTAACGACCTTAATGTTAATAGAATGATGATGTGAAGGAAACAGTAATGAATGAGATAAGATCGTTTATGACCAACGCATGGGAAATAAGGCCGCATACATTTTCCGAATATGGCGCTTGCTTTGTTAAATATTAGGTTGGAGGTCGAATGTCATTCAACGGTTACTCTCATCACGACTTATAAAACGTAACCGGGATTTAGAGTCAATGATCTTACTTTCCTGCTTAAATATTCCGAGCTCCAGCGGTCATTATTAATGTCCGACAAATTTAAATTTAATTTTGAACCTGTTTCGTTGGAATTCATCTGTCAAACGACTTTCTCCTTTATTTGTATAGGACCACTATCTCAAACAATGTTCCGTTATTATCTTGGAACGTCATCGATTGTGTGTTTTAAAAATGAAGAAACTTGACTTTGTTAAAATTGAGCCAATTTAAGTCTGAATAATGTGAATATTGCAAAGAGACCGATAATAAAAAAGTAATCATTAAAATACCTGTAGCATATCTTGTCCCGTAATCTCAGACTGGATTAAGATTTAACTAGTCAGGTTCGCGTTTGTGATATTTTAATCACGTACATAAAAGTATAATAACAAAACGTTTCGAATACGTCATGTTTTTGTGCGCGACGATATCGTATTCTTAAAATATTAAGCAGGAAAAGAATATCTAACGCGCTTGAAATGCAACAAGAAACGAAAAATAAAACAAAAATGTGGTATTGTTGGTTTCGGATAATGGTTTCCAGAATTTATACGCTTAATATGCTTAATATGTTTAGGAGCCCTATTTATAAGGACGACGTAGATCATGATTTTACGTGTACCTAATGCAATAAAAAATAAAGATGTTTATTAAGAGTATTAGGGTGTGAATAATGTCTATTCAAATGTATACCTCAGAGACTCCTGTTAAGAAAATGTCATTTAGTTTAAAAGCGTATCGTTTAATTGAGACTTCCTTTAGGCACGGCGATTTATTTACGCTTCGAGGAAATTTAAACCGGTCTTCTAAATTATTATGATGTGTCATCCATTATGTTTTAATATTGATCTACAAATTATTACTCAAAACATTGAAATGATACAAATAAACATTAAATTTCAAAGCTTGTCTTGTGTTTGTATAAAGCCAATAAAATGTAATTATTACTAACCTAAAAGTTTTTAACCGATCATTCTATCTGTACTGACATTTAAGCCATTAAATCCATATGCGACCACAATGAGTGATCATAGTATTTTAACGCGGTGGTGCAAAAAGCATATTCAGAACTGACATAAGAATGGATTCTCTGAAATGTGGCATGCGAACATACGTAATGACATTTAGTGAACATTAAAAGCAATTCGACATCATTGTTACTACACTGTACAATTATAAACCAGTTTAGACCCCGTGAGGTCCTGTTACAGTTTTATTTCAATGCCTAAGGGTCATTAATTCGTCTGCAAATTCTGTCTATGTGGGTATCTTCGTAAATTAAACATTGTAAGACATAATTCCTCTAAAGAATTCCTTAAATTTTGCGTGTTTAATGATGATTACTCTGATAGGGTTGTTGGAAACGTTTCATTTTGAGAGTTATTCGAATCAAAACTGTTTCTGTGAAATGAACAAACGATGTCCCCTGTAATTAAAATGTTTTACATCCAGACAATTGACCAACGGGCCCCTCATGGCTGTACATGGGAAACTGACGAAGATAAAAAGTGGTCGAAACTTCTAAATGGAGATGTTAATCTACTCTACAACCCCTCAGCGAAGGTTGAAATGCTTAGGAAAACCTTTGCCCCGATGTAGAATCTTCTAGACTAGCAAGTAATAGATAACTCAGGAAGAAAATGTTGCAACATGTATTATGTCATTTTGATAGCTAAAGACTTGTTTAAGATGATAAGTCTTCACAAATAGGCATATAAGTTAATCTTAAGTATAATGCTAATCATAATTGTATAACGTTAATTATAGTGTTAGAAATACGATGGGGCTGACATGCACAATTAACGTCAAAAGCCCCGAATAAATAAATAGAAAAAAAAGTTATTTTGATGTGATGTGTACCATAATTATGGTTTGTAAAGTATTAGTGTAACGTTTTATAGACGTAGGTAATAAATAAAGAGATTATTAAATATTTTTCTAAGTTAAATACCATGACTAATATTGACAACCATGTAATAGAGTTATCTTCTTACATATTGATTGATGACCGGATAAGCGATTAAATTATAATAAGGCTTAACAATTAACAAAAATTTAAAAGTTGTTTTTAGTGCTATAATATATCAATATTCCATACAACCCGTCAACTGCGAATAACTGCACGTTATTATAATAAATATATTCTTTATAAAAGTACCCAAGGCTCTCACGTCCTAAGGTAAAGCTAAAAAAGTGTAGTAAAATTACTTTCCAGAAAATAAAATCACAAAGTAGCTATCACGGATAATTGGTAAAAAAAAGGAAATGTATGGTGGCCGCGCGTTCAGTATCATGATTTAATCTCGTATGAATCGTGCTCCGACTGCGCGTCTTATACTTATTCACCGATGCTTATGCTTTTTTACTTATTTATGAAGCCATGGGCGGGGCGGAATAAGAGGCCGCTTGCTTGCTTCGAGTGCTAGAAACTATCAGAACGAGATTCAGTATTTCGAGTGTTTATATTAATAGAGCATAATCTTTTATCCTTCCATCTTATTAAACGGTAAGTTATTTAGTCTGTATATTTGTTTGTCAATCGAGTGATAACTCAGTCGGGTAAGGGGTTCCCAGCACTGAATTTTCTAAGTTACGTGTGCCTATGATAGCTTGTTTTAACAGTGAAGAAAACATCATGAAGGAACTTGCATACCTGAAAGGTCTCTACATATAAGAATTACAAAGATTTGTGTAGTCTACAAACTGGATAAAAAGACTTTCTCCTAAATGTCAGGCAGGTAACAGGTCATAGAAAGCTGCAAGATGGCTAAAGTTGTATTGCGCCGACCCCATGCAAGTGTAGGGTAAGGCTGAGCAAATAAGAAGATTCATATTCATCTCAGGTACAATGCACATTCGAGGACATAATCGCTCAATGAACACAGGTATTATTGGCAACCTTGACGTACAAAATTCATATTTTAGTCCATTGCCTTTATTCGCCGGCAGATGACTATTATAAAATTGTTTTTTAAAAGTAATTTGCATAACGAATGTAACAGGACGAGATTCGTAGAAGTCGTCATTGTTAACTACAAAACAATGAAAGCAACATGTGTTGTGAGTAAATAAACGTGCACTATTGTCTCAACAGGCTATAGTCAAGTGGTAATGAAAGCTTGTGTAAGCTAGAGTGTTTAATGCTAACGTTGTCCAAGTTATGCTAAAACACTATTTTAACGGTCAATTTTATTTAATTGCTAGTTTTTTCCCAAGTGTGTTTTAAAAATGTATCAATAGTGATCCTTACTTATCTAATTATTGAAGTAGATACGCTGTCATAATTCCTTTATAAAACCCTAAATCACTGATTTCAATACTCATAATGAAATTATCCGAAAAAACCCTGCAGACTTGTGCGTGTCACACTTACCTCGATAATCTCCCTGGCTTAAAACAAAACAACGTAATAAGACACGAAGCGTGTTATGAACGTTTCGTAGTTATGGGTTGTTACGTATCGGAGAGGTTTGCCTTGCACTTGGCTGCGAGCGGCGGTGGCGCGTCTTCAGTGCAACAGCCGACCCTGGCGCGTCGGACCACCGCTCCACCGCGCCAACCGGGTCAACAGATAAACACGCAGCCGGTTTAACAACTAGCTCGCTTATCATGCATTCTACTATAAATTATTGTTCTAGGTTTTGGAGTGGCTTGTAAATCATGATGTAGCATTTACAGTTACACTGTTTTAATTCCATTAAGCTATGGTAATGACTTAGACAATTTACGGGTAATTATGATCATTAATTCATATTTCTAAAACAGTAAAAAAATTATATAATTTAATATAGAAATATTTCTGTATAATTTACCTCGCTAAAAGTTCGGAATTGTAGCGATTTCCAGTAACATTAATGTGTACGAGTCGCTGGATATGAAAACTTGTTGTATATATATAGCCTAGGAGTCGACGATAACCTGTCCTGGCCATCCCGGTGTATTTATAAGCAGTTATCCAGTAACCAACCCCTCGTATTTCATTCTCCAGATAATTAAAGTTCAGTCCATCGCGACGACAGCTCACAAACGCAAACAGATTAAATACACGTATTTCCTGTGTATTTAAGGCCGGAGCGAGGATTTACTTTGTTACATGTCATGATAACACAATTAGATTCTAAATGGGTTTGAGATACTTGGTTAGGCAATTATAAAGCAGAAAACATGTCATTAAAACTTTCCAATATTTTAATAACATCTGTTTTTCATAGTGTTTGTTTATTTTATCAGGTACCTATCCATTGACTAAATTACTAAAAGTGTTAAGTCTCCGTGAAGATGCAAAAACACTATTTGCATCTATTCCCACACTATTATGAATTAGCATTACGCTTTACAATGGAAAATAAGCTACATAAATGACTGTAATTTATAAAAACGGCAGCCTTATGGCGGTTCATGCTGTCATGCGATTTTTATGTGTAAACATACATAACAATGGGCACGCGGCAACAGCGCACAACAGATTAATTATAAAACAGTTAACGAACAGCAAATGATGCAAGGAAAGTGCTCGATACGAGTGGGTCAGTGGGTCCAGGCGTTCACCTTTCTCCTCCACTAACCAACAAAAACACAATATTTTCCTGCTGATTTCGTGATGCTGTTTTATTGCATATGAGATGTGGAAGAAAGTGGTTTCATACTGGAAAAAAAAACTCATCGACGACACATTTATTTTTCGCGAGTGAAATAAAATAATTTGCAACGTTAGAATTTATTTACACGGTTCAAACTTTCTATTTTAAATGATACAAGTAGATCTGTATTGTCGGAACAGATTTCACTTTTCCTTATATTCACTTAACACCTGTGTTTGTATAAAACATAATACATTGGAATGTCCTAACTATAGGCTTGAAGTGTAGTGCTAATAAGTGGCGCGACGCGGCAAGTCGTTAGTGCTATGACTGCTATGTGAAATAATCTGTAGGCCATCGCATTTATCGTCATTTCACACAGCCGCGACAATAAGTCTCGTTAGCGTTTTGTTTGTTATCCAAAATGTCTTTATGAGGCATCAAAGCACCGTGATGAAGCTCTTTCCTTCTTAGAGAAGCCTTAATGAGCTTACGGCTTGGATATTCAATGAATATATTTGATGGCAAAAAAACCTCAATTTTCGTAGAACTTAATAGGCGTTGAAGATTTAGAAGTGTTTCTATTAAATTGACCATGTTACAATGAAAGAAAAAATAGGAACATGTAACTAATAAAAAAACCATTGCATGACGAAAACCAACTAGTTTTCGTCAATAATATAACTTTAGGTGCGAACAATGAGTTTTACAGGATATATAAATAAATAGTAGGTATATTCCGTACCGGGAGATCCGATTATCAATTTCACGGTGTACGTTTAGGTCCATAACCTTCGAAATTAAATGTCTAGGTTGTATTACAGGCGTTTGCAATAAATATGCGAGCGGCTCTCACAATGCCGGGCGTTTGACCTGTCCGAGTTCAATGATCGTGAGCGACGTGGCTAGAGCCTGGACCATGCTAATTACGTGTTTCATATCATCGCAAATAAAATGTTTGAGTACTACCTAGCTCAAGTTTTTTTAATTTAATTCTCAACCACCGTCAATAAAAACAGCGTCTTATGGCGATGTCGAAACTGGGAATTATTTATAAGTGGGAGTATGGAGTACAAACCGACTGGACAGATGACTTTACTGAAATAATTGTATTACTGCGTGGATGTGATGTGAGATAGATGATACGACATTGATTGGGAATACAGCTAGCTATATGTAACTAAAATAGAATATTCTTAATGAACACGAGCTTATAAAACTGAAAACGGGTTTCTAATCTAAATAAAGATCGTTTCCGTTTTATCTAAGGATTTAATTTGCATTCTGCGTGCGGATACAGTTATCTGTTTACTAATGAAGTAATTATATGCCACACGATTAAAATAACTTGAAAACACTTAATGGTTTCTTAGATTTACGCGAATGTTACACATTGAAATAAAACTATTTTATACGGATTTTATCGCGATTTGGTTTAATTTTTTACATTTTTTATCTTCCCGACGGAACTTAACTTCAGTTGAACGGGTCCCGGTTATATTACCATACATAAAAGGAGTCACAGACAAGATTGGCTACATCCTGAAGCGTGCTTCTATTAAAACGTACTACAAGCCGCCTAAGAAGATCAGTCAATTCTTACCACCTGTCAAGTGTCATATACCTTTACAAGAACCGGGAGTATACAAAATAGATTGCGACTGTGGCCTCTCTTACATCGGCCAAACCAAACGAAGCATAGGGACCCGCGTAAAAGAACACATAGCTGACGTCAAACACCGACGCTCAACGAAGTCTGCAGTTGCTGAACACATAGAGGAAGGCTCCAAGCATTACCTTCGCTTTGACAAGCCCCAAATCCTCGCTAAAGAACACCGTTTCCTGCCCAGGATGTTTCGCGAGGCTATTGAAATTAAAAAACATCCAAACTTCAATAGAGAAGATGGCTTGAAGCTTGCACCATCATGGGATCCAATTCTACATTTAATTAAATCGGATCCCAAAAGACCAGCTGCCAGACCTCAAGACACAGTGAGCTCCTTCTGCGTAGATCGGATCGCAAATACTAGTTAACTTTTTAAATTAACTTTTTTAATTTAATAATTGTAAATTAAGGGTAGTTAAATTGTAACAGTCACTGAGCGGATGACTAATACCTCAGTCCGCCCCGTGACCACGAAAGCTGTAAAGTAATCGAAACGCGCGTCGGGAAGTTAAAAAATGTAAAAAATTAAACCAAATCGCGATAAAATCCGTATAAAATAGTTTTATTTGAAAACACTTGCAAACGAAGTTTTATTTTGCTATTGTTTTTCATTGTAGTGTCATTACTGGAACAGTAAACGTAATATCTACATATTCAATTATAATATCTTCATAGAACATGGATATGCTTCGTCATTAGTTATTACTAAGCAATAATAAAAAAATATAATGTAATACCAAAAGTTTTTGTTCAGTTCACTACTTTGTAATGATGATTATTTTAGAACACTATTAGTAATATAAGTGCATTACTTTTTGTGCTTAGGATTCTTCTGAAAGAATCCTGTTAGTAAAACTGTTCTTGAGTAGTCATCGAAATACCAATGGTAAAGTAGAATTCACGAGGATATTTTTCAATGATACAATAACTAAATTACGCATTAAATGAAGTCACTTCATAACTAATATTATATTTCACTAAATAGTCAAATAAAAAATAAGCTTTGCATCATGCCATAATATTTAAAACCAACCAATCTCCCCGTATGAATAATAAAACAAATGACAAATATTATGATCTAGTAAGTCCATAAAATACCATCACACCCGTTTTTCCTAAAGGTAGGCAGGGGGATGTACTCATACTATAACAAAGAAAAGACCGTGTTATAGTTAGGCCCGTGAAAGCTTATGTTGTATTCGATCTTCAATAAAAACGCTGAGCAAATCTTGTCTGAAATTATTTTCAATTAATTTTTTTAATATAGTATATTACTAAGCGATAATTTATCATATAGCTAGTCAAATATAATCAATTTGGATACTACTGCACTAATCATAAGGTACAGATGAAGGGCTTGGCTTCAATAAAAAAGGTTATGACAGAACACAGTGTAATTCAATATTATCCCGCATTTGTATTGTAATTAAAAGGGAAGGATATTGATGAAGGGTGCAAGGATTTTACCTGCAGCGTTATAGTGTCATACTTGTCAATGTACATTGCCATCACAGTGTCCAATTTTGCTTTTACGTTATTAAGCCTTTGCTGGTGTGTAGTGAAGATTTTTAATATACCCATTTATCATTCCCATAATGAGTTACCAAATATGATTGATTGCTTCTCTAATCACGCAAGGTGTCATGTCACATGTCCCGAATATAATATTGACCATGTTCGGCGAATTAAATTTTTCCGCCACAATACATCGTAAATTATTTTACGCATTGCGCATATTTTTGGTTCACAATTCTAACAATACAAGGTTGAGGAAGTTACCACGATGCATGTTTACAATTGATATTCGTGATTTGCTGTCGAAAATAACATATTAGAATTATTATGGTAGTTTATCGCCGACTATAGATTTTTATAATTTGAATAATTGACCAGAAGCGTGGTAACAAGAAGCACATACGCTTCCGGAGAACACGTTAACAAATATAATGTTGTATACATCCAGTAAATTGTATTTTTTAGTGCCAGCATGTACTAGTAATTTTAATAGTTATGTATACGTATATAGTTTGCAAGTCTGACGAGACCATAATGTTATACTGTAAACTTGTTCAGGGACCTGGGATGAAGGTTTGATTATTGAGATTGTAACCTGATATTAAATCGATATACTGATCTGCTGGCAGTATAAATGGCCTATCGACGATGATCTGCACGCAGCGATATCATATAGATAGTATGTCAATGCTTATTATAAGCGCAAATTTATTAATCCGGAAAGTTTGATTTGTCTAAGACACATTCTATATATAGCACATCGGGCACAAATTCCTGACTCCGGGCTGATAATGGATAGACAAATCCAATAGCACTTTGGCCGATCCGGGATTCCAGCCCAAGACCTCAATGTTATTATTGTACCGTAGTACAACTAGACCACCAAGACAGTCCAGTTTTTAAATTTTCATAATAAATAAAATCTAATAGTAAATTATATCACAGTCCCCCCTGTGCCTTCGTATACCTGCATTTTGTGCGTTCTTCGTCAATGGGTTACCTAAAACTTGGGTAATAATGGTATTTAATAATTGGTGAATAATGGGTTTAACATATTAACATACCAAGAAGGCTCTTATATGCGTGGGTATAGGTCAATAACCGAGTCCTTGACCCACATTAACCACACATGACCCAACAATCATATAAGACCCCTATTAAGAAAATGATAGGTACGTGTATGCACGGCAGTGGGTGAGTGGTTGGAGAAAGTGCCCGATTGAATTGGTCTATTAACTGTTGTGGTTTTATAGATTGTCAGCATATTAGAACTAGGATAGTATACTATAGTGCGTAACACACATAGTGGCAACGGTTTAATTTAGTTATAAGGGTGATAAATTGTAAGATAAATCACAATATGTAGAATAAGTTTTGAAACCAATAAACTATTATTGTTATTAAAATATATATACATATGACTGCCTCGGTGGCGTAGTTGTATTACGGTACGATTACAAAGCTGAGGTCTCGGGTTCGAGTCCCGGGTTTGGCAAAGTGATATTGGAATTTTCTATTCATTATCAGCCCGGAGTCAGGAATTTGTGCCCGATATGGCGATAGGCTCGCCCGCTATCACATTGTGGGACGGAACATACAAGGCGTATTGTGGGTGTCCTGTTGGCGCCTCTGCCTACCCCTTCGGGGATAAAGGCGTGAGTTTATGTATGTTATGTATATACATATATGGAAACGGGTGATCGGCGAGTGGAAATTATTTTTGATATAATATTATAGTCTGAATAAAATTTTAAATATTGTTTGATAAGTATAATGTTCAATTTATAAGAAATTCTACGGGAAATGATTACAAAAGTATTACACATTACACATATGGGCCTCAAATTGTCATTTTTAAGCGGTAATAACTTTCCATTTTTATATTCCAAAGGACTGTGTTAGTTGGTTGGCAGTGCGCTATATTTTTGTCCTACATAAGTTTGCTGATTAAGAAAAGCAACGTTTTAGCATGGAGTGATGAGTCATCGATGTTTCTTTGCATATAATAACATATTTCCGGCACACAACAGCGTACAAATTGCAGTAATCTCATGTACATCTGATATGCGTATAGCCATTTACTTCTTAACATTGAAGTCTGTCAGTATCGCACGAACTTTTGTATATCTTTACTTATATGTTGTGTATTATAGAGTTCATACACCTGCATGCATCCAACTTAGCTCATGCCAACATTATTCTGTGTGTAATAACATTTATGAAATAAGGTAATGATATTCATATATTGTAATGTAGGTAATGAGACAAACCCATTGCTAGTTTTTTGTTTAGAGACTACAGTTTAACTAACAGCACACTCCAGTGCATGTCCACCACGTTTATTTAATTATACTCATTGTTTGATTATTTAGGTACTCTTGCGATCAATGCTCCTTAATTGGGCAATCGCGGTGGCACAGCAATCAATACAAACAAGCGAACAAAATTGTAATACGGACGTACGGTACCAGCTATTTTAATTAAGTGTTCAACCTTTGCATGATCGTACAGCATGACCATTTAGTTAACTGTCGTCAGAAAAAGTTACAAATAGCTGTTGGAGCATGTCTGTGAGAGGGTCGTCGATGCCCGCGGCGGTAGAGCACGGCACCTCGACGCACCTCGGAGCACCTCGGAGCTCCTCGGCACCGCGCCGCGCCACTCCGCCTGCCACCTCGTAGTGACCGTGACGCGGGTACCGTTAGCCGACACACTGGCGCTCGTGTTCACCTGCCACTGACGCGATACTTCTATCCTGTTTTCTATTTTATTATTGATCCTCGCTTATAAGGCGAGTGTATTTAGTGTAAGAATGTTTTGATCTGTGTAACATAATCTTCTTTATAGAAAGCTTAATACATACATCACTTATTCCTGAGCATTTTTAAATAAATGTGTTGTTCAAATTGAACTTCGTCATTAATGTAATGATGCAGAGTAACAATTTTTTATACATACGTGATCGATCATTCTAAATCTATACATCATTAAAGATACTGATTTGACCCAATCCCAAACCATTTTATCCTGTTTATTTTAAAAAATACGGGTACAAAATGCATGTCTCTTAAAAGCTCGATTATTATTAATGCAAGGATTATCTGGACTGTGACAAATATGCCAGATAACCCTATGCAGAGGTTCATAACTCTTGGACATTGGATGATTCCTATTACATATTATGTATATTGGTTTGCCATATGCTGAAAGTATTTGGCTTATTATGGTTACACCTTCTTACGATAAATTAAAAATCGCTAGAGCAAACGAAATAAGTAGTTCTCTACTTTCGTGGAAATAGATTTAAATATGCATGAGTCGATACAAAAAAAAATCCTGGTTATGTTAAAACAATAGCTTCAAGTTGGTCGAGCAGCATACAAACATGAAAACACACTTACTCATTACATTACGGGGAAGTAGGATAGATCAAAACCGACTAGTAACATTCTTCGCCATTAGCCACGGCCAGAAGTCAATCTGAGTGATGACAAACGCAAGATTTATATTGCGGGTGTGGGCACACGCGCCGGGCTCATCTGCGGACTCGATCGGAATGTCGACGCACTCACTACTCATCATTACGGCAATCAATGTTATCTACTGCCAACGTAAAAGCCGGTAAACGCCCTGCATTCCGCACTTTATGCATTCTTACTTTCGCATTCCTAAATATTGACGTTTCTGTAATTCCCTACCCATCCATAGAATATGAAATGAGTTTCACTATTGCGCTGGATAAACAATAATATCGTACTATGTATTCAGGCTGAGGAAACTATATCTCTGCATAAAACAGTATTGTTATAGAGACAACTTTATATTTTATCTCTAAGATATTATATTATTTGGAAATATAGACTCAACCACTAGTTAGGTCATTTCCAATTAATATTAGTAGTCATAATTATTTTACTTCATAAATATTTTTAACTGATTACTGAACATCTACTATTTGCTGCATCTGTATTGATAAATATAAAGCCGATTTTTTTAAGTGTGACAACGATCGAAGTGTTCTGACGACAAGATTTTGGATGCATCGAAGAATAATTTGACTTACTACTCGTACCAATTAATGGAACTTTCATTCTTTTGACAACACGGACAATCCCATTGTCATTATATATGTTTAGAAAGACAATCTTTTCATTGTAAGAATTTATAAAGCGCACTTTCCAATTCAACCCACATAAGTAGTTCAAACTTCAAATATCGAAACTTAGGCGATACCTACTATAATGTTTATTCAAAAATGATTCAGTTTTATGTTTTCGACATACCAACCTTATAGCAGTGGAATTAGAAAATTAAACGTACAAAAATTAGGATGAACAACGATAACTTAAAAAGAGGTAAATTTCAATATAGTCCAAGGTAAATACTAAGTGACTCTACCACATTTCAAAGGTTAAGTACGATTTTGTGGTTTGACTAGACTGCAGTACAGGATAAATATACAAGATAAGTTAAACCACGCATATTGTCAAAAATAATCTGTATTTAAATATTTCCAACATTTCTGTACCACTAAGCTAAGTAAGCTTTTCGGTTTATTTGTTTTCATGTTTTTCTCTCTCCACAAAAAAACATTTTAAAGGAATATACAAACCTAAAACAACAAAACTATTTGCCCACGCTACAGGACAATGTGGTCATCTGTTTACTTTCTTTGAAAGGCAATATTTCACTTATGATATGGCTTTCCCAAAAATGTTTAGTATTTCGACAGAGTTACTCGTATGTGATTAACATGTATCATTGTTTTTATGACTATAAACATGACATTGCCTCCTGTTCAACCTTGATACAGTTCAAAGCCACTTGTCAGTTAGATCATGGTTTTTTGTAACATATATATGTTCGCATGTCAAGGTTTTTTGTCACTTTAACATCGCTCACGTAAGGCTCACGATAATTACTCGCCAGAGAATATAAATTTGTCTATGATTCATATTAGTTAACGCAGAGAAATCGTGCTTTGTTTTTCTGTATAAGTCCTTGATAAGCTTTATCGGATATTTTAAACACTAGTTCGACTTTTTTTTAGGCATTCCCAACACTGTTATATAAGTTTTTCTTTACTTTTTATTGTGTATACGTGTTTGATAAAAACATATGGTTTGATCATCATGCGCAAGAAGTAAAAAATGCAGGAGGTAGCATTTGCATTGCATTTGTTAATATTAGATTTATAATATAATCATGTTGTAATGACACCATTACGTCCATTACATAGTAACTCCGCCGAACGCGAAGGTTCTTCGAACAAAAAGTCTTCCTGAATTTTGAATTAAATCATGAAGGATGTTTATTACATGCATTTGTATAATATGTATAATTGTATATATTGACAAGGATATTGTAGAATAAGTGTCAGTTATTTTTGCAAGGATTCCTTTGATTTTTATCTTTAAATATAGTATATACCACAGAAAGCACGCTAACAATAAAATTTCCAAATAGTGTCTATTCAAAAAAAAGAAAAACATAACTTTTCATAACCGATAAATTTCAAAGCGCATTCGAATACTTACATCATACGGCAGGTCTCAATGTAATAAATATAACCTTACTTTTTTAATTGGTTTGTTTTCTTATAGAGACTTTTTATAATTTAATATACCTACATAGGAATTCGGGTATTTTAAGCTTTTATTTTTAATTCGACCAATTTTGTAAATTTAACTACTTTTTATGGTCAAATTTGCTACAATTAGCAAGTTCGTTATGTCAAAATAACAATTCTTATGATGCAGTTAGCTCGCTCATCTTTTTGTTTTACGCATGCAATAATGTACAACTTACATATTATGTATATAATATGTAATTACATAGACATTGTAATATATTTTATATCTTGAAAAAACTTAAGGAGGTTATCCACAATGAGATAATGCAAGACACTTTGCTGACACAACGATGCGTGGCGACATTGAGCCAGGAAAATTAGCTGAATTAAATGCTTAGCACGACAATCTTGACGTGATAGCACTGCCGGGGCAATTACAACGGTCATTATGAATTTATATGACTCTTGAATTGGGTCACAATATATTACAACATAATTGTGTGAACTACGTCTCTATTCGCGAAGACAAGTAATACCGATTAAATAATTAACTACGTACTATCTCTGGTGGATTAACTTATTTTCAAAGTGGCAGAAAAATCAGCATTCAATACATTGAAGACCAACCTCAATACACGATTTAAAGAGCTGCGTTGGATGGGCCAATTAATATTACAGTCAAGGGTGCCAAATACAGAACGGGACAGTGAAGATTGAGCAGGAAAACCGACGGGATATTGACATATCGCTAGTCAAAATAAGAAAGAGTACGTGGTCGAATATAGAGTATTTGGGTGTTAATATTATTCATTTCATCCAATCATTGAAACAAAGTATTGCCTTAACTAGGACATCTAAACTTCACAGTGCATACGTTAAATAACATGGTCGTTGGTTCCTATTAACTGTGGATTTTTGACAAAACACTTTAATAGCAGAAATTAATAGCGATCTTAATCTCTACCTAAGGATCGATCACATAAATATATTAATAAAAATATATTTTTTAATTATTATATTAATAAAAATATATTTTTTTCTTAATATATTTATCCCAGGGCACACCTCTCACTTTTCGGAGTTATGTGTGTATTGACAGTCAATCACCACTCACTTAAATGGTGAAGGAAAACATCGTGAGGAAACCTGTATACCGTAGCGACTTTAAAGAATTTCTACGGTATGCAAGTCCGCCAACCCGCACTAGGCCAGCGTGGTGGACTCTATGGCCTAACCTTTTTCAATCGATTCTCTCGATTGTAGAGTAGGCCCGTGCCCAGCAGTGGGCTGATACAACAACAACTACATATTTAGAGCTGATTTTTTTATGGTCTGGTCGTTAAGTCTGGTCGTTAAGCGTGCATACATAATTTGTACAAGCAACATTTCATTAATACTCAATGATTAAGCCGGCAAATAGGCAGTATTGTGGTTTGATAGCACGTAATAAATCACAATTAATCAAAATTTAGCGATTATGTCATCGCGGCGTGGTAGCCTACAGAACGTGAAAACGCCTCAATGCTACCAGCAAATTAGTTCCCGCGTGAAACTGAGACGTGTGCACCTGTGAGCCGTGACCCACACGCCGCATGCGAACCTTGCGCATCAATTATGCACCACATGGTTCATTAATAAACGCTTCCTAATATCTACTAACCCAAAACCAATAATAAACATACTTGTTCTAACAATAGCTAATTTTAGAGTTGTCCTGTAGACAGTGCGACAAAAAAGCAAACGGTTAATCTATTAGTAAATAAGTACCGCCAATAAAAATATTTGCTACAATTGGATAGTAGATGCGTTGCCAATCTCTCAAAATGAAGAAAAGGGAAAGGAAAATGAATAGACGGGAAAAAGGACAGAGGTCTGGAGGTAGAGGTTCCGGCAATTTCAGAGTCCGAACGAAACACGACATCTAAGCTTTTTTTTTTGTGAATCAGTGGTGTCACCCCGCCATCCAGTAGCTATTCGTACAGTAGTGTAAGCTACCTATAGTGAGACTCTACCATTTATTAATTAACTGAATCTAACTAATCGGCTGTAGTAAGAATCTTTTTATAAAGATCGGCAGTGTTTATATAGGTAGCAGTGATAACTTTGATGAGATGAGGCGCTCGTGCTCGTTAGTCTGGTCTAATCTAGGTAGAAACCTTTCAACATACTTAGTTTTTTAGTTGATATATATGAATGTAAGGAATGTGGGATAAGAAATAATCACCACATTACTTACAAACAGAGTCATCAATCCGAGATTCCTTTCTTTGCGATATTCCTCGCATCTTACAAATGGATAAATACGGTACAACTGTGTAATCCCCTGCGTGTCTTAGTAAATGCATTTATCTATTACATTGTAGCTCCAATAGTATTTTTGTAACCACGCTTTATAGTAGTAATTCAAATCAATAAATCATCATCATGTTAAGTTTCCAGTACGTTGTTACCTACTTAGATGTAGATGAGTATGTTTATTTAATATTATCTATTAATTTTATCCACTTATAATCATTGACATATTTTACTTCATTGAATATTTAGATGCAAATATAAGTAAAAAATACTTAAAGAAATACTTTATTCCTTAGTGCGGTAAGTATGCAAAGACTTCAAAATGCCAAATAAACGGATAAGACACAGCTCTGTCGCTACAATATCAAGTGTTTCATATGCGTTCAAAACGAAGTCGAAAGATATCTAATTCGTAAAAAATATATATATTATCAGAGGTGCAATATGTATTGTAAATTCTATTTTGTCTCATTCCTTGTTGGATGAGGCTAAATCCTTGTTCAACTGTGCCATGTTTGATGTCAGGTATTAAGCGGCGGCGATTAGTCGCCAATGAGAGTAGATTAAATATTTGTATTTAATACCTTCTTTAAAAAAAGTGTTTCATGTACGAGTATGTGTTTTATATACACCTGTACAATTTACAATATACTTAAGTTCACTTTAAGTTAACATCTCACTAATAATTAAGTATTAGCCATTTACATTGAGTATAGATACACGCATATTACATAAAGTCACGTGTGTGGTGTGCAGGGCTGACTGAAGGACCCTGGACGCGTGATCTTGAACACCTGTCGCAAGGCCAACGTCTTCGTGAACCAGTTATTCATGATGCTATGTAATGTATGTGCTATGTATATCATGTATCGATGTATGTATTACTAACTATAATGGCCTCACGCCACGCAACGCAGCAAGAAATAAAATAAATAAAAAATATTATTTATACAACATTGCGTTAATTTATATTGTATAAAAAGTATTTCGCGTGGGAAACTGTGCGAATGATATGTACATACATTTAAATAGTGCCAGCGTAGAATGAACCTGTCATAGACCTGGCCGTATCCAGATTGCATCAAGATTTATCTCGTCTGGAACAGTACTACTGTTCCATAGAGCAGTGCCCGTTTTAGCATTACCAGCGCCCTAGACGAGGTTGCTGCGGTGTCCATTATCTTCCATCCAAACCCATACAAAGAACACCAAAGCAAGTTTGGGCTCTGGACAGCCGCCCAACCGCGTCCTACATGAACACTAGAGGACTTCTTACTTCAGTAGCAGCTGAAAACAAATTTCACATTAGAGATTTACTTTCGTTTTTCTTACACACACTGAGTTTACTCTAATCTATTCTAGTACGTCTCCGTCTACAGACTTTCACTCAATCAGTAATTGAAGAATAATAGGTGTTTTTTAAAAATAAGCAGTTCCAAATTCCAATCGATATTTTTTATTCTTAACGTACAATTTAAATCGATAATTCGCATAAGCTCTTTTAAGCCGCGAACCAAATAGGATCAAACTTTTTGCTCATCATAACTATGTATAAATAGAGCACGATCTACAGTAGATGATTCCCAGGAATCAATAGGCACGCAACAGCTCTCAGCACGCCTCCTAACATAAAAGACGTTTAGATACGCAGCAAGATAATTGAGGTGGCAAATTGGCCGTGGTGCCCCGCTGACAAGTCAGAGATAACGTGGGACAAAACATAAACGAGCGCGACGTCCGCGTCGGCGCGACGGTCGAGCCCGGGCTATTATCATAATTGCACACACCGACATGTCAAGGTATCTATTATTAAATTAATAGTAAACATCTACCATGCTCTACGTCTCTACTTAGCACATAATAGGAATCATTTTCTTCACGCGCGATATTCCATAAAATTGTCGATGAAGGTACAGTTACCTATTTGTAATACTTTGCTGTTTTATGTTAATCCATAGCCATTCTATTATACCGGATATAACAAGACTGCGACTGAAAACGAAGCTAGGTGGTAATTTTAGTGGTTACAGACACAATGCAACTAAACATTTCGAAAAAGAAGCGACAGATTTTATTTTGCAATTTTTTAAAATTCATCGTGTAGGTTGGTAAATACCTAATTTTTGCAAAATTTTTAATTGAAACCCTTACGTACCATTGCGACTTTAAAAATAAAAAAAGTGTACATAATAATTCTAGAAAAACTATGTATTTATCACCCAAATACGACGTTAAGATAAAAATAACAAAAAAAAATACGAATGTTTTTTGAGAAGTGTTCAGTTGTCCGTGTCTGAAGTCACTCATACTGGCTTCGTTTTCGGTTGCAGTCTTGATATACGCGGTATAATGCACCTCTTTAGAGGAATTCAAATATATGTAGGTGCCTATCACATGTGGTATTTTAATATTGTTAGGTATTAATGTTTCTAAATAAATAATGAAAACATTCTTTTTCATATATTGATAACACTGGTGCCTGGTGTCTCTAACATTTTAACAAATTACCATTGACAACTTAGATTTATTGTTTAATAATCGCGGTCAAGAATCCGATTAATTAGAAAAGACATTTGCTTCTTGCAATTATCTAGAATAATAGACAATAAAACTTAGCCATTATTATAGTGGTCTGGTTGCAATGAGTCCACGGTCACCGTGTCATCTTATTGTGTATGCATACAATCCACAAGTTGTTATCTTATGTAATGCGGGAAAACAAATCCAAGTAATTTCCAATTAAAATACTTTACCGTTGAATTGATTTTAGCTATGAATGATCGGTCATTACATTTAATTCTTTAAGTTTAATTTTATTTGTATTATGTTAAGTTAAAACTTTATGAACATGAAATGGTTTTACACTATTTTATTTGGTTTTTAATCTGCATACGCCAAATTAGGTAAATCAACTTTGCAAATCACAGTTAATAGAAATTTAAAGAAGTATAATAATTGAAAACGGAAATTAAATAAACACTAGAATACTCTTTGAAAGTCTCAGTTATAGAATGTTATGAATTTCTATTTAGGTTAAAGTTGCCAGTGGTCCCATGGTGTAATGGTTAGCACTCTGGACTCTGAATCCAGCGATCTGAGTTCAAATCTCGGTGGGACCTGCAAAATCTATTTGGTGTTCTTTTTATCAAATATTTATTATTTATTTAATACAGACGTTTCTTAACAGATCAGCTTTTTTATTAATTTTGTGCGAAAAAATGTAGAGACCAAGAGATATGAGTCGTAATAGAAGTCGATTGCCATACCGGAAATTGATTCCAATCCCGTATAATTGTAAATAAAATATTAACGCAAATATTTTATATAAAACATGCAGTGGACGTGAAACTGGAAATATAAAATCCGTGTTTAATTAGACGCACGCCGCACTAAACTTCAAGTGGATATTTAAAGAGCAAAAAGCTCAATTCAGGAACAATAACGGTGAAGGCGAAAGAGGGTTAAAATGAAGCGAATGACACATTAAACATTTAGAAGATATAATAGTTTCCATATTGAGTTAACTGTAGGACAAGCTTTTTACTGTCCCGACAAACGTTGGTTAATTACGTAAATGTACGACATATTTCATCAATTATAAGTCTGCAAGCAGTCATTACTCATTACATTTTAATCGTTTAATCAAAAATATTAAAAGTAAAATTGAAAAACCCATTCAATGCTTTCTGTAAATTGCTTTTTCTGATCTGTTTTTCTTTTGCTCTACTTTATATTCACTCAGGTAAGCAATATTACAAAGCTCATCAAAAATTACCACGGTAAAGTACATTATGAGTAGGTACTTTTATTTTTACGATAATAACTTAAAACCGGTGTTGCACCTATTGGCACGTAGAGGTATATTAATTACGGGGCTACTTAGCAGTAATGCAGTTTGACAGGGTTCAAAGTACTCATTACGCAACCTCCCATATACAATTGAGCACTATATAGCGGATGTTCATCTTTGCTTCAATAAATGACAATCAACATTTTGATAATAACGGACTTACGCCAATTTAAACTCGATGCATTAACGATGTATTTAGGGTTGAACAATCTTTATAGCACTTTTTTATTCAAACCCAAAAAAATGAAAATTAACTATAATACAAAAAAATAAAATATGGTTAAAAATAGCTAACGTCTTATATTCTGCGCTCAGTATATTATTTATTGTTTTAAAAAGCGAAGTAAGCACTTATTTTTGTTCTGTTTTAAAAAGGGCACGTTTTACGACCAATAGAATATTTCAGCATAAATCTACGTGGTCCCATGGTGTAATGGTTAGCACTTTGGACTTTGAATCCAACGATCCGAGTTCAAATCTCGGTGGGACCTGTTTTCGTACGTCATCCTTTTTATGTTTTGTTTACAAAATATATACATTGTTATATTTTGTATGATAAGTATGCCCTAACAATGCCATTAATAGGTAACATCTCACTACGAGTGTTTTGACTATAAACTAAAGTAAATTAACCAGTGAATAAATGTTTATTTTAAATATCTTCAACCCCTAAATCATTAGTAATTTTTTCAGTAAAATCTAAAAGCAAACATTTTTAAGGGTAGTGTTTTAGAAATTGATTTTTGTTCTATATTGTTGGTCTACGAGTATATTATGTCGATGGCTTGCAACTTGCTCCCAACAAATAGTTACAGCGTAATATTAACGGCAAAGTAAATGTTTAGTACGGATGGTGAGTCACAGCAGCCGCGGTCCGAAAACAACATTCTCAGGCGTTTCGTCGTGATTGGTTTTGTGGAAGGATGATTAACGGCGCGAAATGACAGATGCAGCCAGCGAGATAGCCTGATGGATGGGCCACCGCGGGCGGTTCCCATACACAATGCACCACATTGACATTACAAACACGTTAGCGCAATCTGTATGTAAGAAGCTACCCCAAATATGTATAAGAAATATATTTTATAGGGTGCTAATAGAATAATAAAAATCATCAGCTAAGCTGATTAAAAAATCTACATAATGGATTCACGTTTTTATTTTAAATACTGGGGTTGGTTCTGTAAAGTAAACTGTGTTTATTTTTTTATTTTATTTATCTTATTGTAAAGCTGTTCATAAATGGAAATCCTTTGTAGTTAAAACCATAATATTGACATGAAACACAGAAACGTAGGTACTTTCTTTAAGTTTTTCAGACACTACTAGCTTTGTGAAAATATCCCTCATTACTGCAGCTTTTGCAGCAGTAGTTTTTTAATTGCATTTTTCTTATATACTCACATCACTTCCAAGTTAAACATAATTGTAATTGTTTTTTTTATTAAAATGTAATACAGATGGTGACGTAATTATTTCATTGAGGTAAAGTTTTTGTCCCAGTAATGCAGAAATATTGAGATTACGTCACAGTACCACATTCCTACAAACGTTTTTATGTTTTGTAATATTCGTGATCTATTTTTTTTGTTGCTAGTTTGTTACATAACTTGCCTTCAAGGTTGTACAATAATATTTATATTGCGTCATTTATTTCCTACAAGGATTGGGGCGCAAGACATCTTCCAAGTTATTACATAATTCAGCCAGGGAGGGTGCGGATTGTCTTGATTAACCGGACCATATTTATTTGTTTGTGCCTGATCAATATGTGCACGTATCCTCCTACAACAGTTCAATTATCTCTATGTATCCATGTATTTTCTACGCCAGTAAAGTGATCAGTGTAAATACTCAGTCTAATCAATGGTTTTATGTCATAGACAGTGGTGAGTCATATACTATTGAATCTAGTTGTTTGGATTATATATCGTTTTAGACTCTAATTTAAGAATAATACTTATATCGTTGAAACGAACTACCAGTATGTATCTCAGTTACATATTTATAAGTATTTAGGGCTTGTATAAACAAGTTTCTATTGTTACCCCAAGATACAAGCCTAACTTAGTATAGGGATCGCTATTTGTATGTGACTGGGTATTAATAAATATATGTATGTTTCTTACATTGTTTAAGTATTTGTAATAGTAAATATTCAATCCAATCATCAAATTATTGTACTGATGGTTAGTACGTATGTTTTTCAGAGCGAGTATCGGTTCGCGGGCGGCGGGTACCACCACGCCAGCACAGAAAGCAGTAGGGGCGGCGGGCTATGCTCGGCCGCTCTCATAGGAGGCGCGCTTCTAGCTGCTGTGGCAGTGCTAGCGGTGGCCGCCCTCGCCTTCTACATGGGCGCTTTGAGGCCCGACAATGGCGAACGTAAGTCGCATATCGCTTTAATATTAATCTTAATTACGACCAATTTTGATTTATATTTTTTTTGAAATCACCACAATAATGTCACAAAATAGGTCTTCCGTACACTAGAATATTCATCACTTTACGGTAATCAAATATTGGAATTGTTTCTCTTGAACCTGTATGTTACTTGTGACATAATCGATATATTATCGACATATTGATTCTAATGAACATAGGATATACGTACATAATAATTATTATAAATAATTTATATCGTTTTAATAGAATACATCATGCTTCAATAATTATAGCACAATTATTTTATAGTATTGGTATATTTCCAGCGATGATGGCATTTGAGGGCACACTCAGAGTGACTCGAGGGGACGTGTATGGAGGAGCACCAGGAAGTCCAGCGTGGAGGGAGCGAGCGCGGCGCTACGGGGCCTCTCTCCGGCAGGTCTACTCACACGGAACCTCACCCTTAAGACAAGCATTCACCGGCGTGCTTGTCACAGGCTTCGGCGACCGGAGGCTAGATGTTCATTTTAGATTATACCTAGACAGAAGAAAAATACCCAAGTATGTTTTGAAACATCTATTAAACAAATTACACTATATATTTTTTACTTTAAAAATCTTAAGATTTTTTACTTGTTTCAGTTCCATATCAAATATTGAAGAAACCCTCAAAGGTGTTTTATTGCACGATATAAATTCGAAACAATCTGCTTTTGGACAAATAAAAATTGATCCATCCAGCATAATAATTAAAAGAGACTTAGAACATACATATCACTCAGAATCTTTTGTCAGAGAAGCTCTAAATGAAAGTATGACAACTAATCATCAGAAATCTTTGCCACCACAAGCTGGAAAAGATAAAACGCTCCAAACAAGAGTTGGTGTAGTCCGAAAAACGACTGTAAAACCAAATCAACCCACAAAGAAGAAAGATCCTGATGAGCCTGATATTGATACTGAAAATATTCCGGTAGTTCAAGGTACATTCCAAATAACTAAAACTGAGGCTGATATAACAGAAAATAAACACAATGCTAGTCCACCACGACAAGATGACAAGATTAGTCACAAAACGCAAGCGACAAAACCACCTACCACAAAGCCAACCACAACCACTAAAGCTCCAACAACAAAGACATTGACAAGAGCGACGACTCCCAAAAGAGTTCCTACTACCACACCAAAGACTCGGCCTTTTACTATTACATCCACATTTAATGTTAAAACAAGAACAGAACCCACAGTCAGAAAAGATGCAGAAAAAACCACAAGAAAACCGACCACCGCGACATCTACTACAACCACAACTACCACGCCGTCAACTACGACGTTGCCAACAACGACGAGCAATGTGTCTCAAATATTACTAGATTTACTGACTAACGTAAATCATTTCAAAGAATTACCTAAAATCGATACATTGTTCACTGTACCACACGTAATCGACAATGAGCCATGGCGGCCAATAACACAACCATATTATGAGAGACCGACTAAAGCGACTCCTGTTGTTGAAATTACTAGTGATTTAAATGCCGAGGATAGAATGGGCGTTGCGGAAGTCGTAGACGACGTTTCTATACTAGAAAGTATGTTGAGCCCTATACCACCAGTAAATCACAGAGAAATAACAACTCGCCAACCCACAGATATACATAACGTAGATCCAAATTTAGCGGCAGACATTTACGTGCCGAATCCTGTATATACGAGTTTCTCCAATCCGACATTTGCACCTCCTTTAAAAGATATGGAAACATTGGGAACTCATTACCCGAAACCGCATCCTATACCAGTTGATAAAATTAGTAGTGTTGTCGAAGTTGTAGAAGAATTAAACCCAGATGATGACGACGATGGTAAACCGATGGAAAGACCTCCAAAAGAGAAAACGACATCGGTTTTGTTAAATGTACAGTTGGATCAACAAGAAAATAATACACAGAAAGTTGCTGTGGAAGGCGGTTCTATATTAAAAAAGCAAAATACAACAACCACCACCGCCAGTCCCATTACTTCAACTACATTAATTGTAACAAGTACTTCAAGCACACCAACTTCAACAAGTACTACAAGTACTACGCCAGAAATTGCAAATGATACTTCTAGTACTTCGTTTATTCCTGATACAACTACGCTGAAAACTGAAGACAAACACTATCAAGAGATTAGCAGGGAAAGTTCTACAAGACGTCCTAATGACAAAGTTTCTATAATACCAAGTACAAGCACACCTCATCACACTTGGGAACTTGTTAATACTTCAACAAATGACAACGATACATTTAACAAAAACACTCCCGAAAAATATTACAACCACACCCTTCAAGCAATAATAACACGAAATGATGCCGTTTTTCCCAACACAACACCGAAATTTCCAGGCAAAGTATCAATTTTGAAAAATTTTACAGACATGATAAAAAAATACTCACAAAGCACTTCACAAAGACCTGAAAGATATTTAGATGAAACAGAAACAGATGACTATGACAGTCACAACATCAGTGGATTTGTGGAAGTCGTTCCCGATGATGAAATAGAAATGACAACTACTAATGTGATTACTTTATTACCAGCAAAATCTAATTTAGGCGTAAACCGCCCGTTGAGACCTCGACCACAGATCAAATCAGAATCTCAAGCACCTAAAGAAAATTTACGTAGTTTTTTTCGTCAAGAACCAGAAGCTCAAAAACTAATAAATAATTTTAGTACCGATAATTATGCACAACATTATGATTTAAAAGACGAAGCCACCGACAACGTTGAATACAGATCACCACCCAACTCTGACGCGGAATACAGCGACTATTATTCTGCTCCCGATTCTGACAATATGAAAGTAGTTGATACAACTGATTACCCTCCAAGTGGAAATAGGTTCCCTAAGTCTAGTGATGATTTGCGTTTGCGGGCCGATGATAAATTCATTGACGCTCCTGAAGGTACTTATAGAGTATCATACCACGTGACAGGCAGTGTAAGCAGCAAACAAGCCAACAAAACACTAAACTTACCCGCATACGAACTCACATTGGAACCGGACGTAATATTGGAGATACCTTACAATCAATCGAATACTTTAACGATAGAAAAATTAAAACAACTCGCCAATCTTGCAACGATATCCGATTCAAATAACAATACGTTATTTCGTACCCCTGGTGGAGTAATATCGACTAAAGCAATTCCATCTAGTTACACATTAAATCAGGCTGGATTCAAGATCTTAACAAAAACATTTAACAAAGTTCAATCTTCCAAACACGATGACAACAGTCTCGATAAACCCGAAAAAACGCACAACAAATCGCACAAACCACAAAAAGAGAGTGAAGAAGTATCTCTACAAGAAGGTATCGTAAGATGATGGTATTATAAATATTAAATAATCGCGTTTTATAACATTATAAAGCTCTGTTGTTATTTCAGACGAATGCAGTAATGCAACATCGTTTCGATGCGCAAACGGTCTGTGCTTGCCATTGACGTCTCGCTGTAACCGTCTGTTGGATTGTCCCGGAGGTGAAGACGAGCGAGCATGTTCGTGTGCAGATTATTTGCGGGCAGATTTCTCGGAATCAAAAATTTGCGACGGAGTTGTCGATTGCTGGGACTATTCAGACGAAAACAAGTGCGGTAAATAAACATGATTCCATTTCAATAACTTGGATATGCATTAAAATAAAACTAATCTTGACGTATTTTATCGCGGATTTGGTTTAATTTTTACTTAAATTTTTAAGGGTAGTAAAATTGTAGCAAGCCATGAGCGGATGACTATGTGTCCACGAAAGTTGTTAAGTAATCGAAACGTCTAGAAGTAAAAAAAATTAACCATACCCGCGATAAAATACATAGGTATACACGTACGTGTGTAACATTCGCTTAAATCTAAGAAACTATTATGAAAACTATACATTACATGTTTTCTAATCTTTAGATTGGTGCAAAGAAGGACAGTATGTATGTGCTAACGCTCGACAATGTCTAGAAATGACTCGCGTTTGTGACGGGACTCCGGATTGCCCGCTAGGTGACGATGAGAAAAGCTGCGTCGCTCTAGCAGACGAACTGAGTGACAATGAAGTAATCCCCTACAATGAGGAAGGCAAGTTGGTACCAAACAATAATTTTATTAATATCGAACAATACTATTTTAGTTTAATAAGGGATTTAAAATGTTAAGTTATAATTACCCACAACAATTTGGCGTAGGTACCATGAGTTTATTATGAAAGTGAATAACAAAAACATGGGTATAAATTACTTTGGAACGCTACCCACTAGGAATAAACCATTTCGTTGGCAAAACATGCCATATTATATCAACTGATTCAAAGAATACTTTTATTGCCCTTGCAACAGCTTTGACTACCTACAAGTTTTACGTGTTCGATTCAGGGTTTGAAACTATTGACAACTATAAATCAATGTGTGAAACGTAAGACCTGGTTAGTAGATGTTGATACTGTGTGCAGGCTACGTGATGGTTCGTAAGCGCGGCGTGTGGGGCCGGCTGTGCGTGGAGAGCTTCGCGGACGTGGTGCAGCAGGCGCACAGCTCCTTGAAGCTGCCCGACCTCGGCCGAGCCGTCTGCCGCGCCATGACCTTCAAGTAACTATCTCATATTTCAATTTATGGTTATGTATGTACTTTGTGTTGTAAAGAATGTTAAACATTAATTTTGTTATTGAAGATTTGAAAACTTCCATTCAACAAAAGATCAAAGGCCGTGACTGGTCCATTCAAATCATTTTATTAAAACACTGCTGCTGGAGTCAAAACCGGCACTGTTAGTGTGATGTAAGAGAAGCGGCGCAGCATCGCGGCAACTAGTCACAGTCTATCGGTGCAAGGGGTCATAAATATGAGACTGTTGGGATAAAAATAAGCTCTTCTCGCGCTACCAGGGAGCTTGGCAAAATATATTTGTGGTAATGCAATGTGTGTGTGCCCTGCGTATAGCGAGGCTGGTTGGGCGCGGGAGGCGCGCGAGGGTCGTCGCGCGAGCTCGCACGGGTACTGGGAGGTGTGGCACAACGCGGGCGCGCGCGCCGCCGACACGCGCCTCACGTTCCGCCGCGCCGCCTGCCCGCGCCGCCGCGCGCTGCGAGTGCGCTGCACGCACCTGCACTGCGGCGTGCGGCCCCACGCCGACGCGCAGCAGCCACGGTAACATACACTCTTCAATCTTCATAGTCCTTGTACATACCATCGACTATCACACACGGCTCCACAGTGGTTTATTCAAGTTTAACCAATCATTATCATATCCCTAACCAAACTGTATATTAAAAATGCTGTATTGCCTACTTAATACTTCAATAAAATGATATACATAATGAGAATAGAGAAATAAACTGAGAGAAATCAAACAACTTCTGTGGCCTTATATGACCAGACGATGAATGAAAGTGTAGTCGAGTCCGCTGCTGGATGGCGGCGTGTGGTACGGAGTAGATGGTAGGGCCACAAGCAGGTTGTTTGCGTAGGGCTGTGTCTGAGTGGGTGCGTCGGAGCAGGGTGGTGGGCGGCGACGCGGCGGCGGCGGGCGCGTGGCCCTGGCAGGCGGCGCTCTACCGGGACGGAGACTTCCAGTGCGGCGCCACACTCATCCACGCACAATGGCTGCTCTCCGCGAGTCACTGCTTCTACCAGTTAGTATCCCATTACTTTGATTTTATACTTATATTTTTGTCAATAAAAACTATAAAGAATGATTTTTTTTATTGTCATATTTACTTATTTGCTGTGATTTTTCAGGGCGACAGAGGCGCACTGGGTGGCCCGGCTGGGCGCGCTGCGACGCGGCGCGTGGCCGCGCGGGCCGTGGGAGGTGGTGTCGCGCGTGCGGCAGGTGGTGGTGCACCCGCGCTACGTGGCACGCGGCTTCCGCAACGACATCGCGCTGCTGCGCGTGGCGGCGGCGCTGAGCGCGCGCGTGCGGCCCGCGTGCCTGCCGCCCGCGCGCGCGCCGCCGCCCGCCGGCACGCACTGCACCGTGCTCGGCTGGGGACAGCTCTACGAACACGAACGAGTCTTCCGTACGTACACAACCTCCCATGATCGTCCAATATGCTCCCATGATTTCTTTATTTATCCGAATAGACTTTGATATTTGACATAGGTAGGTAATTCGTGGTAAATTATGTATTGTGCTCTAAAATTACAGTTACACCAACGTTGAACAAAGTACCAAAAGTTTTGAGTGAATCTGAGCGTGCAACGCTTCCTGCATGTTGAGCGAAATGCGGATGATCTAATCACGCTAGCCCCTTTAATCATTAATTTGGTATATGTAAAATAATATATAATGTGTATGTGCAGCGGACACGCTGCAGGAGGTGGAGCTGCCGGTGATCTCAAGCGCGGAGTGCCGGCGCCGCACGCGCCTGCTGCCGCTGTACCGCGTCACCGACGACATGTTCTGCGCCGGCTACGAGCACGGCGGCCGCGACGCCTGCCTCGGGGACTCCGGCGGCCCGCTCATGTGTCAGGTACACTACAATACACCCATACAAGTAGCATAGTGTGGGTTAGTAGGTGCATCTATAGTACCACTTCAATGGAATAACGACCAATCACACACCGAATACTCTATCCCGTACTTTAATCCGTGACCAATACCTATAGATCTACTGGTGCGTTGTCAAGCCCATTTTTTAACTTGCTTTAATCTGTACCCTCCACCGATTAGCAATCAACAAGCAACTAAAAGTAAGAGATAAGGTTTTACTGACAATATCCAATTTCATGCTATTTCGTAAATATTCTGTATTTGTGATAATTTGTAAAATATAATTGTTGCTCTTGTTAATTATATATTAATTTAAATTCCAGGAGTCAGGGCGGTGGTACATCTACGGCGTGACGAGCAACGGGTACGGGTGCGCGCGAGCCAACCGGCCCGGCGTCTACACCAAGGTGTCCAACTACATCGACTGGATCGACTCCGTTATCAACACCTACACGCCGCACAACCACACCAACTCCACAGAATATCACTCCAATGAAGATTTCTACTCCGATCTAGTAGCAGCGGAGAACAGAAGAGCCGCCAGGCTCGACATATGCAAAGGCTACAGATGTCCGCTGGGCGAATGTCTGCCCGCGTCGAGCGTGTGCAACGGCTTTCTAGAATGTTCCGACGGCAGCGACGAGTGGCAATGCAACAAGTTCGCGGCAAACAACTCTAGCATAGACCCCGACTAACATGACACGTAAATAGTTACTTGTAAGCCAGTACTTATGTAGTAAATTTTGAATGACTGATAATTTGTAAGTATACAAGTAGGCTAAGTTAGATATCCGTCCGTTATTCATTTCTTCTTTTGCTTACAATAGGCCATATTATGTTTCCGGGGCTACTGTAAATATAGACCTAGTTCGACCCGCCCTTTTATTGTTAACGTCTTCATAATAACTGCTGTCTATTTATTACAAATCCATGGAGAACCTTTTCCGTTTGAATAATACAAATCAGATTCAAATGGACGACGTCCGCCATGTATAATAAAGTATTTATATTAAATATATTATGTGTTGTTTCATTTACTTTGTTGGAAATTCCGTAACATTATCCAGGAATAAAAAATGTATATGTGTAATTCACCCACGGCAGAAATGAAACTTCAGAAAAGTAGTTTACGACAGAATGAGATAATTACAGGGTATTAGGATACCTAATTATAAGATATACTATTTATTTAATATTCTTACAAGTGCAAAATTCATTTAAAATTTTATTACAAATCTGTTGCAATCGCTCATTTAGTCTCTTAATTAATGACATAAATATGTATCAAACTGCGGGTAGATATGTATATAATTGCGGCTAGACATCGGACTGTGGGTAGAACTCCCTAACTATAATAACCTCCTCCATTTATTGTCGCCCTGGTACTTTTTGTGCACTGAGAAATACTTCGCATATTAATGACATAGATTTAAAGAAACCTCCTTTCTTTCTCTGTCGCCCTAGTACTTTTTGTGCTTTGATAAATATTTCACATATTGATGACATAAGTTCAAAGAAACCTTCTTTCTTTCTCTGTCGCCCTAGTACTTTTTGTGCTCTGATAAATATTTCGCTTATTGATAGCGTAATTTTAAAGAAACCTCCTTTCTTTCTCTGTCGCCCTAGTACTTTTTGTGCTCTGAGAAATATTTCGCATATTGATGACATAAGTTTAACAAAACCTCCTTTCTTTGTCTGTCCCCTTAGTACTTTTTGTGCCCCAAGAAATATTGCACATATTGATGACATACCTAAGTTTAACGAAACCTCCTTTCTTTATCTGTCGCCCTAGTACTTTTTGTCCTCCGAGAAATATTTCGCATATTGATGACATAACTTTAAAGAAACCTCCTTTCTTTCTTTGTTGCCCTAGTAGTACTTTTTGTGTTTCTTTTTGGTGTCGCTTTTGTTTCATTGAATTATCAAATCGCAACGGTATTAAAGAAGTTTTACTTCAAAATTATTTTTTCTCACTCTAATTGACGCAAATATGAATTATGATTTCTACTATAAACGTGAATCTCAAGCTTCAGATGAAAAATAACACTTACATCAGACTAATTTCGGGTTAAATAAAAATAAAATAATAATGCAATGTTCTTAAAAATAAATTTAATCTCTCGACAAATAATTTAACAAAATGCAAACTTGTAATACAGTATTCCTTCAAATAAAGATGGCGTAATAAATAATTACAGTTCTTAATGTTCAAGTCACAATTATAATAATTACACGAGTACAAAACTTACTGATCGACGTTTGTTGATAATAATAATACTTAATTTCAATACAAAATTATAAAATAATTACGAACATTAATTAAAAGAGAATGTCGCACATTAAAATATATTTGGGATAAATTACACTCACGAGTCAAATATGAAGTACGATTATAAACGTCTAGATATAATAATTAATTAGACAATGATTAGACCTCAAGCTCACACGGAGGTCAAGCTCAACGGGGTTTTAGATTCATAGAGTAGTGTTCACTAGTTAACTAATAGCAAAAGTCGAGATACAAGCCTTCCTAGTAGTAGTTCAAACTCGAGACAATCACACGCCTTACAACTAACTTATCCCGTACCGAGCGGTACTCCGATCTGATGCCAACTGCAGCACACTCCGAGTCAATCCACAGCTCAGAAAAGTAAGTGAGGAAACAACACAAAAGGCCAATAAATACGTGACTCAGTTACTCCTACGTCATATTAGATTTAATTACATATTTAATTAAAATACTACCATCGAGTGAAGTGAGCAAGAAATGAACAATTACGATGACATGATAATGAACAAACGCAATTCTATGCGGTCGAGAACATGGTTCTAGCGACAGTGTATTATTTGTGCTTGTAGTGATGCGCCGGGCTGGTGGTGGTGGTGGTGGTGGTGGTGGTGTGTGCCCGGCGTGTGGTACACTGTGTCGGTAGAGTGTTCTCGTGGTGCGGGCGCTTAGCCTTTGTTCTCGACGGGCGTGGTGACGAGTGCGCCGCCACTCACCACCGTCTTGAACTGCTCCGGGATCGGCTGCTCGCTCTGAAACATGTTCATAATGATAATCATCTCCATCTTATCGTTATAACCTGGGTTATAGCTCATACTCTCATACTCATATACTCATATACTCATATACTCATATACTCATTTATTAGAATAGGCGAGACGAATGATTTTCAAATTATATTCTAAAATATGGGCACACATTTATTATATACGAAAAAATCTATATTTCAAGAATTAACAAAGGCTTAACACAGTTTTAAGCCATTTTTCTAATAATTTTTCAATAGTGCACAAAAAACGCTAGTAGGTGTCATGGCGTCCGCTTTGATGTCACTACTAGGTAAACATGTCATTGTGTACTACTAAATCTGTGGTCTATGCGCAGCGAATGCGTCATGTTTACATAGGCGTGACATCATGCGTTGTGAAGAGCGTTTTTGTCAAAATGGCCGATTGCTATATTTTGTACTTTGATTTTATTTAAAATCTTATTAATCTCCAAGTATAGATTAAAACTGAATTATCATTTGAAATCCTTGTAATACGTATTTTCCCTTAAAAACATAAAATCTTTAATTTTTTGATACTGTCGTCTCGCCTATTGTATTGTTACCAATGTATAATTTATTTAGAACTCACAATATTAAATTACAAATAAGAATGATAGTAGAATTTTAAAATCTAAGACATGTGTAGAACAGATTGTAGTCAAGTTAAAGATTGCTTAAAATTTTCAAGAACAGTTGTAATATTAAAAATATATATTACAACGCTGAAATATAATATGTACATATACTAAATTAACAACATTTAAACAAGGAAACAGTTACTAAACAGCTTACACAGTTTCACATCAAGAAACACAACAAATATATTCTCTTAAAGCTACTTACATAGTCACCGTTATCCTTGGGCACGAGCACGTTCATCTCAGAAGACTTGGAGCTCACCACCTCCACGTCCAGAGAGTCCGCGGACAGGTAGATCTGGCACCCGTCGGTCTTGTCGATGGAAATCGTTGGCACTTTACCCAACACCTGAATACCACAGTTTGAATCAGTAAGTATGGTTAATAAATCGTAGATTTAATCACTAGAAAGTGATGCACTCATGTAATTAATATGTGGAGCAGGTACTTTGTGTCTTCTAGTAGTGCCAACTAAATTTAATTTCTAAGTTACAGTTCCTTTCTGATTTCTCTGAAAATTTATTAAGCAGCCAAATTATAGGAATGGTTTACGTGAATTACGTAAGTATAAAGATAGTCTCAGTATTAGAATTAAAACTGTTTGTTGACAAAAGTAGGTATAATAATGATGTAAAAAGTTCTGTCACCATAAATAAATATTTCTTTGCTTCTGTCACATTGGTAAACATCAGTTGAAAGAAAATATTTACTCTTGTCAGCAGTGTCTATATTTCAGAGTTATTTCGAAATTTTTACTTTATTTATTTTTTAATACTATGGCAAATGCCTTCGTGTTATTTGACTTTACCAAGTTTTAATTTTAGATGCTCGATATTCTTGCCATCGTAACAAATATTGTGTTTAATATTCGTTTGAGACAAATTATGAGCGTAGATGACAATCCGGTTGAAACGAGAGATGGAGTGGCTAACGGTGCCTCGTGGTGCTTGACTCAATACGGAAACTCAATCTTACATCAATATGGAATTCCATTAATGCAATGTTTTATAAGTTTTATTTATGGGATTTATTTACGATTAACTTTGATCAACTTGGTATGTTACAGCCTTATATTTCATGACTTTATAATTTATTTATTCTAACTCCATATTGTTTTTACAGATAATATTTGTCTTGAAATATGTTCCTACGACCGTCTACATGTATTCATTGGTAAAAAAAGTCTACCAGACATCACGAGACAGACTCATAAAGAAGCAGCGCGATTTGGAGGATATGAAATTGCAGGTGAGGTATATTACAAGAGACATCAAATGTTTAGATTTAACAAGCCAGCCTAATCATCAATATCAGATTCAGATAGTAAACACGAAGCTGTCGGTTCGTGACGCGGAGTTTATGGAGCGTGCCGAGCTACTTCGCCGGGGAACCGAACGACTGCGACGAGTGAGACTGCGCGTGCGTGACGTCATCGCAAGGGACGACAATTTACGCCGTGTGTTTGAAGCACTTGCCATGTGGGACATGGAAAATGAATTTAATTCCCAATCCACGCCACTAGAAGGTGACTACTTATGACGTTTGGTAGATGAAAAAAAAACGCAATTTATCAAATTAAATCATGTTTCTTTTTCAGAACGTGTATCTATCGTAGAATTACTAAAAGAGCTCCACTGCGATAAACTGACTATTTCTGAAAAGCAAACGGAGAAGGTAGATCCTGTAGAACGATCTCAATCGGAGCCAAGCTCACCAGAGAACAGCGTGTATTCGTCTCTAAGTGACGTCGATGTGCGCCAAGACTGCCGCGTCAAGATTGTCAAAGTGACGAATGTGTACAAAGTGGCTTATCTCAAACATTTTATCAAACAAAAACGTCTCCGTCGTGCTAATAGGCAAGCCATATTGAAGAAGAAGGTGAGTAGTATTGCGGTTTAAACGTCCTGCATCTATTTACCAAATACATCTACCAAACTGACCATATAAAATTATGATATACATTTTTATTGTACAACCCGCCTAAGGAACAGAACCTCTCGGAAGGACTTTGAATTTACCACGTTAATCAATTCTACCCTTTCAGATGGAAAGTATAAAGAAACTACTAGAAGACTGGCAGAAGACGCTGAACATGGTTATAAATAGTAAAGTGGCTTTACTTGACGTCCACCCATTGGACCTGGCATCTCAAGACGCCCGGGGAGATTACTCCAAACCCCGTGAATCTGACTCAGACAGCGACTTGAGGAACAGCAGTACTGATTTGTGCTACAATGAGTATAGTCTTAGCTGGGCGCAGAACCCCTATCGACCTTACGGGTATAGTTTCGAGGCAAGTCATACATTTTTCACTTCATTAACATTTCGATCGCCTCTGGGGTGCATTGGTTAAAGGGGCGCAAGTGAAGCCAAAATTCTCGCGCCGAGACAATGTTTCTGCGATCTAGAATAATAGTTATTGTACCCATGACACGAACCTTATCGTGAGGAATGTGTATGAAGGTTAGGTTAGATTATGTACATATCGAATCATTCACAATTGAGAAGCAAAATTATGATGATTTCATAAAGTCGGCTTACAAAACCACTGTAATTTTATTGCATTACTTTTAGGACGTGGCGAGCACAGCAGTATCGAGAGAGCGCAGTCCACAAGACTACGGCGACATGAAATATCCTGAACACAACCTACACCCGTGCGACTACGGCGTGAAGAGCCCCGCCGTGTTATCTTCAATCTTAGAAGAGATGCATGATCAGATGACTACTGACGAGATCAAAAGCGAGGCGAGCGAAGAATGCCGGGATGAATGTCGGGATTTTGTTGCCATATGATTTAATAAATTGGCATTATTTGAAAACAGTCTTCCATTTTAGATTCTACCATTTGTATTTCCACGTGTCTTGTGCCTAATGACTACAAATTGATTTTACCGTACAAATTACAAAGGTTAGTATCGTTTAAAACTTATTTGTTCCTCAGTACACTCCTCTGGTATAATTGAAACGTTGGAGGTATTGCGAATTGTGTTGGAAGTATTGCGAATTCCGAATTCGAATAATTCCTTTGTGCTTCCGAATAGTTCCTGTTTATTAAAGGTGAAAGGATCAGGTGGGCGGCCAGTCGTAAAATTAAGATAAATCATTCTACAATTTTAACTATATTTGTACATTTTTTTATTGCTTGATAATAATTAAATTTGTTTAACATGAAACATAAAATCTTGATCTATGACGATATTTTAATGGAGAATAAGGGCAGTTAGAAAAATAATTACCTACTACGTTAAGCTATCTTAGCGGAGCTGAAGATTCAAGAATCTCATTCACTTTCAATGGCAATGGGCATCGTTGAATAGTTAACTCTTACTCACCTATCTGACGGGTGGACGGCCTAACTACCCTACAAAAAACGTTAAATAGATAGTGTGACTAACCTGCATCTGCACAGACTGGCAGTTGACGAACTCGATGCTGGAGACGAGGTTGTCGAACACGACGGCGCACTTGGTGCAGGAGTCGAGCACGACGCCGTTGATCTTGCCGCGGACCGTGAGCGCCGAGTCGCGGCAACGGAACATGTACACCACGTTGTTCATGTCCGCGTTCTCTACCACCAGGTTCTGGTTGCCTTTCTGGTACTCCTGTACGGTAATAGTAATATTTGTTTAGAAGTACATTCATCAAGGTGGAATGATGTTGCTGAACGCATACTGACGGGTCGCTATGCAAATCCTTGGGCTACATTCAGGAGTCAATTACTTCTGGTTGACGATTATGAGTATGGGAACTAGTTACTTGTTTTTTCGACATATGTCATAAAATAATTACTAAACAAAATATTATGACTGCCTCAGTGGCGTAGTTGTACTATGGTACGATTACAAAGCTGAGGTCTCGGGTTCGAATCCCGGGTCGGACAAAGTGATATTGGATTTTTCTATTAATTATCAGTCTGAAGTCAGGAATTTGAGCCCGATATGGCGATGTGCTCGCCCCCTATCACATCGTGGGACGGAACATATAAGGCGAAATGTGAGTGTCCTGGTAGCAGATCTGCCTACCCCTTCTAGGTAAAAAGGCGTGAGTTTAAGTATGTATGTAGAATATTGTACTATATAAGCGGACTGCCATTTACCCAAAAATGTAAAATTCGCTTTTATAATAAAAATGTTATTTTTAGAGTGGCATTTACATTAAAAGATTAAGGTCATAATGGAAAGTTGGAACCTCAAGTGACCAACACGAAGCTCTCTTCCTTTAGGTTGAAAATCTAATGTTTCTCTGCGAGGTCGATTTAAACTCAATCACTACTTTGAAAACAAAACTTGCGCCGGCATTTTCCGACGTTTAACTCCAAACGCTACTTAAATCTGTTTGCCAATTTTGTTCTCTGCTTTTCAATTAGAGATAAGTTTGTTCACATTTCCGTATTTTTGAATATAACGTAATTATTAGATAATTGAAGGAATGGAAACATGCCATGTTTCCACAGATATAGCACGAATTCGGTAAATTCGTTGATATCAAAACCCCGACCATCAGATGATTTACAAACGTTACTTTTCTACATTATAACAAGCTTCTTAAATATCGAGCATCAAATCAATGGATAAATGCTTCTAGAGAACAATCTTCCTCTTCAGCCACGATAGGTCCAGTGCGGAACATTCACCTCCCCCAAGAATTTCCAGAGCAACCTGTCACAGGAGGCTTGCCTCCAGCGGCTTCCCGCAATCTTTACATATCTGTCTACCAAATCAAATATACTTAAAAAAATAGAACTTGCATCCAACGACTTTCTGCATCCTGTACGTCATCTCCCCACATGTACAATTATAATATATTCTTTAAAAAAAAACGGAAATAAGGATACTAACGATGAGCCACTTCTTGCCGTCGCGCATGAAGACGGGCGGCTTGTCGGGCAGAGTGCCCGCGCCGGGCTGCGGCAGCGGCTTGTGCACGCCGCCGCCCGCGCCCGCCTTGAACGGCGCCGGGCCCTGCCGCAGCGACGGGTTCTTGTGCGTCTGCATGTCCGAAGTCACCTTGCGTAGGGCTGCACAATACATATAGGTACTCATGCATTAACAAATATAGAAGAGAAGAGAGAGAACAAACTGTATATGTACCTGATTTTAATGCTTACATAGGTATAGGCATTCTCCTACCATAAATTACAAAGTATGGACAAAATGGCCTGACCTTTCGTGTTTATAAGTTTGTGGATGAAAAAAATATATATAAATCAATACTGTCAGTTTTATCGGACCATTGTCAATGAGAATATAAAATAATATGGATTGTAAGAAACCAGGTTTTCCTTATAAACAGCTGCTAAATTATTACACTTGATAAGAATGTTAGTTCCATAGTCCTTCTCATAATAAATCCTCTGGTCAAGATAAATATTAAATTTGTTCAACTATTACGAAACTTTCAGGCGCCCCATTATACCGAAGCTTAATTATTACGTACACTACTGGCCATGACGGGTTATGAATTACTTAAAACTTTACATATCAAATATCTGTTTCATTACTTATGGTTATTAAGTTACTGTTTGTGTTCATGCTAATCACCGAAATAGTGATTTCCTTTTGCGTCTCATCCCATGATAGAAAATACAAAGTTGACCGTGACTAATGAATTATTCATTAGAGTCCGCCGGAGAATACCGATGGCTTATTAAAATTATATTTCTGAGTGACGCCCAGACTTAGTGACTACAAATATTAATACATAATTACACAGTATAAAATTATTGACAAAATTATTATGGGCGCAACAGAAGAAAAATAAAAAGCAGGATGAAGTAATACTTTAAACATACTCGTATCACAAAGATTACAAACGGACGTGAAATAAACAAAAGATTTTGCTCTTAAAAAACAGGTAAGTACCTATTTAATATCACTGTTGTTTGCTTGCATTATTGTTCATTTATTTTGATTCCTCGAGAGAGATCCTATATTGTGACAGCTGCATTCATCCAGTGTGCTACAGTCTTGTCTTCCTTAATTTACACACATCCAACCCACTGTTAATAAGTAACAAGCCACTCACTGCTAGTAATGCCCTCGCCCTGGTTGATCTCAGCGAACAGCGCGCTGCGGTCATCGACAGTCATGTTGGAGAAGTCTGTCTCGGGCAGCATGGGCGGCGGCGGCGGCATGGCGGCCGGCGGCGGGGGAGGCGCGGTCGCGGCGCCCTTACCTACAAACCAAGGGGAAATTGTCAGATATAACGAGGAAGGGTGAGTGGGTGCTTGTTTGTAGCAAATGTAGTTGTATTGCTGCAATGGAAAAATATGATTTTTAATATTTACATGGAAACTGGCCACACAAGACCTGAATGTCAGTGATATTCCGACTTCATAAATGATTATCGAGTAGCGATAGACTATTATCACTCGTCATTCAACATATTTATGCCGTCTTGCTTTTTAACTTCAAATGTCTATATTGTACAAATATTTATCCTATGACGCAACAAGAAAACTTTTTTATAAAAATGTAGGAATACAGAAAGCCGACGCTGCCTTTTATTGAAGCAATATCACCACGTTAGATGCAAATAAACTAACACCCGTTTACATTAACACAAAAATATAGTTTTGTGATGCTATGCCATCGCCATTTGCTAATACAAATTGTTACTACTCGTACACACTCATTATACCTCCGTCATAATGGTAATTACGACATAACGGCTACATGTCTGTACTACTAATTGAAATTATGAATATTAATTTGCTTGTAATATTCGTCTAACATACAAAAATTGTGAGCCCTAATGAGTAAACTCATTATTTGTACATCGAGCCGCGCCGCGGCGCGCGGTACCGTCCCATTACATTTGCATATTATAATAAATATCCTAATCAGTTATATGTTATGTAATTATATACAAGATATTCTATTATTATTTCGATAATTATTGTTGTTGGCGTTTTAATTTGCTCAATAATTTACTTTAATGTCTCAAGTCAAATGAACAGACGTAGGGATGTAGAAATGTTTATTGGATTTCATATTTATAATCAATGTATTTATAAAAGAATGAATTTAATTTTGTAGAACATAAAATAATTTCCTAGCAGTTTGTGATTGTTTAGCAAACAATAATACAGAATTGCATAGCGAATTGCAACGTTAAAAATCGAGCACATCCATTAAATAGCATTTGGACGCAAAAAGCCTCCGCACGACAAACGCTTACACTCCGCAAGATTTGTCACCGCATTGAGAGAATAAGTATTTCTTGCCAGTTTCTTTTTCACAATATAGGTTTCTTCATTTAGATACTTTTTAAATACAGGGTATGAGAAATACACAAAACTTACAGGTCCTTACGTGACGCCTTTTTTTGGGCAGACCTGGTGGAATAATATGTCTCTAAATAACCGATTTTGATGGCCCTTCTAAGTGATAAAACTAGCCGCAGATTTAAAAATACAACTGTCTACATTTTGTACTCTTTTTAATGACACCACACCTTCACAATCATATAGACAAGATTCTAAAAATGACATGATCGTAAGTATGGTGCCCTCACTAAATAGAAACCTAACATTTGTCTTTGAGCCAAAGATTTAAGCAGTAGGTAGTAACACATGAATTTTAAATGTATATATTTATTTTAAAGAAGACTTCTAAGTACAATCGGAATTTCAGGTTCTACAAGTTATAATCGTTAAAAGATATTTGCTTGTTTTGTAACAATAATATAAATTATGAATTATTACTAACTAACAAAAGAAAACGAAATATAAAACCGCTATTGATATGATGACATACTGTAATAATTGTTGTACTAGGAAGTGCATTCGCGTTAGGTCCCTTGTTTACCGACATCGCAATTAAATCTCAAGTTACTGCTTTCCGTAATAATTATGAAATAATCCCGAGGCATGCACACACATTTGTGTGGAAAAATATAAACATTAAAGGAATGCGACGAGGCGGGAAATATTTTCATTATACACACGAGACATTGCTACTAAATATTCAGTACAGACTAACGTTGAAATTTTCATTCGTCTCGTCTAATGAAGCAGTTTTATAAAAGAGTGTGAAAATGTAAAGGTATAATTTAGTTTTAGCAATAGAATCGTAAAACACATTTGTCTGTAGTCACACACACAGCCCGCTGCAGGGCACGGCCTCCTCTACAATCGAGAGGACAATCAAGAGGGGCTAGGCCATGTATCCACCAGTCTGGCCTAGGGCAGGTTGGCGGACTTTGCCAGCCATAGAAATTTTTGCATATCGCTATGGTAATCAGGCTTCCTGGCTATGTTTTCCTTCGCCGTTTATCACAAAACACACTTGGAGGTAGGATATAGCAACCACCATACGCAAAGTTGTAAAAGTCGCCACAATAACCTACACAAGTAAATCCTCTATGAAAGTACGAGTACTTTATTTGGACGGCATGAAACTTACCATCACATTGTAATCACTTGGTAGCTTCCATTACCGTTATGAGCTATCGTATTAAATCACTCTCCATTATAAAAGTTTAAGGTATTATTATAAAACTTTCAACGTAATGGTAGATCTGTGTTCTGCAATCTACACAACCAATTTTAGTAAAACTCATCAAAAGTCAAAATAAATTATTCAGTGATAGTAAATGGATTCTGCGAATACACCGGCTGCAATTTTACAAATAAAAATGAACTGTATTCAGCGACATGAAATTTACCAACTTCGTTAGTTCAGTAATAACCTTATAGACTAACAATTTTATAATTGAATACATAAAAATAAATAGCTAGAATAACAAGAGATATAAATATTATAATAATGAAAAGGCCTATGTCCTGCAAATAACGAGGCTGTTGTATGGATGGTTAATAGAAACAATATAAAACAAAATACATATTACATATCTACACATTCGTACTCTCCATTGTAGAGGAGGCTCGTGCCCCGCAGTGGGACGTTTATGGGCTGATGATACAGTACAGTGCAGTACATAATTTCATTAAATTCCGACTTCAAACTTATAACAAAATACTTGAACTGATGAAATTACTCGTACAACTTTTCAAGAGCCCTCGTCTAAGTGTATGTTATTACACTTTATAATAATATCGTTACATTTTATGAGAAGTTCCAAACGGTGTATTCTCGAGTGATCCTCCAGACAGAGTTAATGTACTGCACTTGACAGCTTTCACAATCTGCACACTGCGTGCGTGGGTCGATTAGTTACGTCATATTTTTTTTCGAAGCATCTATTTACAAAACCGAAGAAGCATCTTCTATTTTCTGATAATATTAAATTAAAAAGATTTAATTAAGAATTAATTAAAATGATTACATATTACGTAGGTACATGTTTTGCGATATCCACACTTGGGGCAGGCTTTTTATAGGGGTGTTGAATTTTACACCACTATGTTGATGTTATCTGTTTTTTTTTTTTACTTTTGTAGTACGATATTCTTTACGTCGATTATAATTAAAGAAGATGTTGCGTAAACGTTTTTATTGTTACATCGATATAGAAAAAATAAATACAACGAATGAGATTGTAGAAAAACGTAAATATTGTATAATGACAGTCACGAAAGTGTGAATAAATATTAAAGCAGTATATAATATAATATATATACAGCAAATACAATAAATGTTTACAGCAGCGAAACTGAAAAAGCATTGAAATAGAATACAAAAATGACATTCCTCGATTATTTTAAAAACGTCGCGTTGACATTTTCAGATTCCCATAAAAATAATAAAATGCGGCTCCCTTGAGTATACGTTTATCAGAATCCAGGTTACACAATAATAGCGATAATATTTTACGTGAGCGAGATTTACGGCCCACCAGAGGGTAAGTTCACAACCTTTCAACTTCCTTATAAAAATACTAGGGTAAGTTAGCGTTCTCTATGTTGTTTGCATCCACCTAATAACTTTGTCACAGTATGCTTTTACGTACGACATGCCGTCGTATTGTACTCCTTATGTAATTAAAAATATATAATTTAGGTATGCTTTTAAATTATTGTTTTAATATAATTTACTCCGCATCACTTATACTAGAAGATCATCATACAAGTTGTAAGACCCTCATTTGAATCATATGTAACATATGAAACGTAAATAATAAGCAATATAAAATACCATGCTTAAAAAAATAAATTCAAGTATACAAAAGGTATGCGCTCGGGGTAACAACCCTTCACAACTTCGTTAGTTTATGTACATAAAGATAATTTTACTTAACATCGCTATTGTACATTTAACAAGCGTACAGAAAAGGAATTGTATTCAAAAACAATAAGCATCATGTAAGTTGCAAGGAACAGTGGCGGCCACATTCATGCCACTTAACCACTCATTAAATTATGCAGGTGTACGCGGTAGGCAGGTACTACGAACTAGTACTTGTATGTACGTGTGTACATCGTGGGAACCGGGTCGCCACTGCACTCCTCTCTGTGTTTATCATCAAATTATACACAAAGCAGATCGCTCTAACGAGACACGCATAATTAAAATTTAGTTAAATTCGTTTTGTGTGTGTCATGGCGTGCACTATTAATTGAGTCGCTGGCTTAAGACAGTTTGTATAAAGCTAAAATGCAGTGATGATATTCAAAGTGATACATAAATCTGATTATGCGATTAAACCTCAACCACCAATTAGTGTTTTATTCGAAAACATTTCATCTTCTGCTTAAAATAGAAAAGAAGTCTAAATCTTTGGCCCAAGACAAAACTTTATACTTAATTGCATCTTTATACCTAACTCTCGCTACATCCTTACCCGTTGTTCGCGTATATAGTACCGTGGAACTTCTGAACGGGATTATTTGCCGACATTACAAACAATTATCTCGATGCGGGAATCGAACCGGCAATCGGAATATCGGACATCTGCCCACCTCACCTTACTTGGTGTACTCAATTCCTAGAAGCGCTTAATTACATTCGCCTTAGACAAAAACAGATCGGATAGATAATAAGATTACATTGCACCACCAGGCTAACGAGCGAACAAGACAAAGGAACTGATTGCTTTGTGATAGGATCCCGTCTGTAGACGTCAGTTTAACAGCTTTCTGTTACAGTAAACCGCAAATGCATACCCAGTGTTCCGAAACTAAAAGTGTCGCGTTTGCATTTGAGCGGGTAACAATATAGACACGCTAGCGACGATAATTGTACGCAGATACAGCTTTCAACTTTAAATATATTTTTACAATCGAAACACATCAGTCGATACGTATAAATGTTTCAAGGGTTCCTACCATCAGATTCCAACCTAATAGTGAAGGTGCCATCAAAAACAAGATAATTACGGCAATGAAGGAGTTATAACAGAACGGGGACTTACCAGCCCACACGAGCCCGGTGGTGTGGTACTGCTTGACGTAGGCCTGCAGCTCGGAGAGCACGTGCACCCAGGCGCGGCACCACTCCGCGTGCACCTTGTCCTTCTCCTTCCACTCCTTCAGCACGCGGTTAGTGTAGAACTGACCGGCGTCGTTCATCTCCTTCACATACGGCGCGGGAGCCGGCGACACCGCCACCCATCCCAACGCAGGAATGCTCTCAGACACAGCAGAGAGATGGTTGAAGAACGGAGAAGCGCGGTTCTTCTCACGGAACTGCTGAATGGCAGTTATTTGGTCGCTGGTCGGAGCAAGAAGCTGAACTTCTTGGGATTGCGCTGGCTTGGCTTGGCAGGCGGCCAGTTGGATGTAGCGGAGCTGGGCCCTGCAATAACAGTATTTTTGTCAGTATTATGTATTTGGTTGATGACCAACAATGTTCGACAATGGAATTCCTGTGGCTAAAGAGAGAGATATGATCAACAACGATTTATTTAGCTTAAAATTGATTCCAAAAAAAATAATTTATTTCAATTTTAAAACCAACATATAGATTCATTAAGGACGGAAAAATAAAGATAATCTCTTCGCAAGACCTTAGAATGCACTTATACGTCAAGTTTTAACAGCATGGAAATTGTTAAAAGACTTTTAGTTGTATTGTTTACAATCCAGTAAATTCTCAATTCTCTTTTTTCCCCACCTTTATAAAAAAATCTAACTAATTTTCAGAATCCAAATAATATATTCCTTTAACATTTCCTTGTGAAATGATATGTATCATTTTATAACGTAAGCCTGCTTTTATTCCCGCGAGATGTAAAAAATAGTATCGAAATACTTGCAAAATCGGAGAAGCCTAAATCCGTCGACTTACCGTAGTAAATTGTTTGGTACCTACTATTTTTTATTTGTACATTAAAAATAGAAGGAAAACAGAGATAATAACTGAAATGCAACACTGTATTTCGTCTTACGTTCCTATCATACAAATAATATGTAAATTGTGTCAAAGCCTTCAAACGTCTTTTGACTTATACATACATACATAAACTCACGCCTTTATCCCAGAAGGGGTAGGCAGAGGCGCCACTAGGACACCCACATTTCGCCTTGTATGTTCCGTCCCATGATGTGATAGGGGGCGAGCCTATCGCCATATCGGGCACAAATTCCTGACTCCGGGCTGATAATGAATAGAAAAACCCAATACCACTTTGCCCGACCCGGGATTCGAACCCGAGACCTCAGCTTTGTAGTCGTACCGTAATACAACTACGCCACCGAGGCAGTCTTTTGACTTATAACAATTTGTAATATAGAAAATAATAGGGACTCACTGGAAAGCAGCGTTAACAAGATTGCCTTGGGTGGCGACATCGCCTCCAATCTTCTTCGACAGCTCCAAGAAGCTCCGCAGGGGCCCCTGCGAACAAATAACAACATCAATCGAAGAACATTTCAGAAAATATGAAAAAAAATTATTTACATTAAACTCAAGGTATTGGAGTAAATAATCTTAATATTACGATTGGTATTTGATAGGCCAATAACAATTATCAACGATTCAGCTTTTTACTGAAATAAAGTTGTACACCATCGCCGATTTTCGATGAGGAGTACGTGTGACGTCAGTTTTATTTTTAGCTGTTTCTGTATGATAAACTATGAATACCGAATCTGTTCTTAATAATAACAAACAGTTATACACATAGTACTGTTCCCGCGTAAAAAGGAAAGTTCCTTTTATCATGGGGATAGGAAACTACAAAGAAATTTCGTTCACGGTCACTTTATTTAAAAAGACGTCTACACTCTCTTTCCTTGCGAAAGTGCGTCATATTACGGTTGTTGACCAATCGCAATGTATTTGTTTACTTAAGAATGACAACAGATCCATTGTAAGGCCAATCGGTTTATATCAAAGCTGTAACACATGACGTCAATTTTGTAAATAAATATTAATTGCAGCGGCTGTTCGAAAAATATAAAATGTTGAAATGAAATTGCTTTGCTACGCAAAACTTTAACCGAAATAAAACGTTATACAAATCTGCAAACTCGGCAAATAGCATTTACATTTGAATAACTAAACGTATAACAAATAAACGAGATGTTGTGTTATTACGAAATGAAATATTCGTTCCACACAACAACGGAGGAAGAAGTAGAGCGCGTTGATAGGGCGAGTCATACCTATTCATCTCGGTTGATTTGTGTGGGCAGCTTCCAAATGCTAACATTAGATCCGCGATATAAATACACATTTGCTGTTCTTATTATTATACTATTCTATTTTGTTTTATTTTTAATATATTATCTAATTCAAATTCATTTTATTTTGTCCATCTAAAATTTGCTAAAGTGATCAAGATCTTCTGATATTATTGTAATAAAATAATCAATTAAATGAACACATCATAAGGCAAAGTGCTGTCACATAATCACAAAGCAATTCCTTGCGGGCGAAACAGTATTTTTAACACAGCATTAAGTTTCAAATACAATTTAAATACACCAACAAAACCATCGAGGTATTTGAGATATTTGATACATACGAACATAATATGTAATTGTGCGCGCGCTTTTGACACGCAGGGAATCAGCGCTAGGGGCGAGTAAAAGATGAATCATGAGCGGCATTGGCATTTGGTATAGGTGAGTAACTTAATTTCCGTATCATATTTGTTTATAATCTCGATAAATAAGATATGTTTTCACGCAACTGTTAACAGACCAGAAAATTTAACAGCTGTCTGCAGTCCACAAATCTCAATAGGAAACAGACGTAATTTCACACTTAGTTAACGCGTTTCGTTCAATCAGTCAGATTACCGAAGGCTCAACTCCACGTCCTTCTCTACTGAACCATTCCCAAAGGCCAGCCAAGTACTGAAAATTGAATAGTATTGTAGGGTTCAGTAGCAGATTTTGCGAGGCATTAAATAGATATCTAAAGGGGTGACCTAAAAATTCACCAGGTAACTTCACTTTTATTAAGCTTCGGTTTCAATATAACTTCAATTCAACGTCTTTGTACGAACTACTCACAGGTCAGTAAATATAAGTGGTACGTGTCCTTCCATTGTCTAACGTGCATGCCATACAATCGATATCGCTTACAAATTCATGTGGAAAATTGTACAGAGAGAACACGGTGGCAACTTTCGCATTATCATTTACGCAACGTTAGCATGAAACGACCAAACTCCCCGGGACATACAATATTATTTTCACGCAACTTTTTACGACACGTTGCTTGTTTATACTTAAGCATTTAACTGTCAATGGAATGTTAGGAGGAAAATAATATTGGCAAATTGTATTAAATAAATGTACGTACTTGACAGATAGAATGGCGTGCCAAATGCAAATAGACAACCTCCAGCCCTCGTCTAACGTGCACATTAAACTTGTAATTGTGTCGCACAATAATACCTTAAACGTTTGACTCATCAGATAAAATGCGTCATTAATGATTGTGAATACATTACGACGCGGAAAACTGTACTCGAATACTCGGTATAACACGGTCAAATATTTTCAAAGCTATCGACTATACAAATAGATACACCAAAAATAAATTTGAGTACAAAACAAAAAATCATGCGCAAAAACTATAATGAGGATGAAATAGCGAGGCTTAATATAATCGGCAAACGTTAGGTACGAACCCTGAAGTGACATAATATTGATGAGTGCACAAGAGGAAACTGAAGCTTGTTATCACCGATGATAACATAAAAAATGTATTAATCATACGGGCGAACATTTGTGCTGTAAGTCCTAATTGGATGACGACAAAATGAGATGTTCGCGATCGAAACCATACATACATAAAACGTAGGATTTCAAAGGGAGAAAATGTCGGGATAAACATTGGTCTTGTGGATCGCTGCAATAAGACATATTTATTCTGATTAAATGCTTCACAGCTGGCATTGTGTAGGCGTAGAGCAATACTTTGTAACAGAATTACCAACTCCATATTTTTATTCAATTAACTCTAACAAGCCAAATTCAATTAATTTTAATTATTTCAATACCATCTGTAAAACGATTTGCAAACAATAACAAAGATAAACCGCGGCCCGTTCATTGCACCCTATTCAGATGATAGTATATCAGAGAAAAAAATATTTGCGTCAACTGCAATGATTAACATTAACGCATTAAAGTATACAATTCGTACATAAAATCAGAGTTTGCATTTCATAAGTCATGTACCACACAAAATAGTCAATTTAATTAAAAGTTACATACTCCGGAGACAAACTTCACGTCATACGTTTAGCCTCGTCGTCTCATGTAATTAATATTGATAAACGCTTAACTCACAAAATTAGTCATCGCATATTATACTACTATTTAAGTTATTGGATGTAAACATGCTTCTGGGAAATGATAACAACATAATTATTATAACAAATTTTACAATTCGAACAATTTGTGATCATTCGTTTAATGTAAACGCATAAAATACATACTTTATATTATAATTTTAACAAAATGAAAAGCAAATAGAGCGACCGATAAATCGTGATACTTGAGAATATTGTACCTACTTGAAGAAAAATTTTAACTCATATATCACAGAAAACAGAAGACAACCGTCAAGTATAGATTGATGGATTCTTTATTTTTTAAATGACACGAGAAAACGTTTTTGTACCAGCATCATCTTTTCTTTTTCCGGCGGGCACAGAATTCCAAGCTGTGGTAAGGCAACGTTAGACGCGGTCAATAATTAGATAGGGGACCGCAGTCTGGGCCACAGGTATCAAAGCACATCGGCCCTGGGAGACTACAATCTTCATTTTAATAGGCATTAAAATTGGCTGACGAAAATAAGTAACAAAATTAGTTCAAGAGAGAGAGAAGATAAAAGTGACAATCCTATTTAAAGGTTCTTTTTACATTTATTTTTATATTTGTACAAAGCATTCAGTAAATAAAATTATATATTAAAAAGGCATTTTCAATATTCCATTGAAAAAAATTGTCGGAATAAGAGCGTAGTCGGCATGAATGCGTGGGAAATTGAGTGGCGGCACATTATCGGGCTTTGTGAGCGCTGAAACCACGCTATTATTTGATTAAATTTTGCACCTTTCAAAAGGCAGTAATGTTCTTTTATTGAGAATATTGAAATGAATACGGGTTTGGAGGAAAACCGTTATGATAGTCCTATTAATACACTACTCACAAAAATTAAAGGATATTTTTTTTGATCCATTTTTTTTGGTGTTTTTTGAGAGTCTGTATCTTGGAGAAAATTGATTGTTAAGAAATTCAGAAACAAAAACTTTGAAGCTTGAAATGTCTATTTTGCAGATCTGTGCTCTATTTCTTGATGGCTCGCTTAGTTGATAAGCAATCGTAAGAAAACCAACGAGAAAAAAATAATCCAATTTTTTTCTGGATTTCAAAACCCTGCATTTACATGGGTAGTGTTTTTTTTGTGACATCATTATAAAATTCCCGTAGATAATTTAATTGCCTTTAATTTGATATACCAGTAACATCCGTGACATGATTTGCAGCTGACTTATGGTAAATCAAAGTAAAAATGGCCTATCACACTTTGACATTGGATTACTCCATGAATATCAATCATGGGGAAAACAAAATCAGAATTTTAGTAACTTCAAAACATGCTCTATAAGATGGTATTAAAGTCTTATGATAATAAATAGTATTTCTAAGTAAAATTGTTGACTGAAAAAAGGCAAAAATACGGTTATTTATGGATATTCGGAAAACACTGCATATCTTTGGATAAAAGAAACGAACGAAGGATATCGTCGGTAACTTTTCAACCTTAAAGTATTTTAAAGACCCTCTGAAAATTTCGAACTGCTCCGATTTGATTATCTTAGTGTTCGGATGGTTTAAACTTACTGTATTCAGCAAAAATCGTCGTAATGAGCATTTTTCGCATGCTAATGATTTTGTAAATTGAGAATATTTTTTTTTGTGATTATCCATATTCTTTTAATCAAATCCTTTTTTCAAACGTTTTCACTATTCTCCGCAATTGTAAAAAAAATACTGGCACTGTTTTACCGCCGGCATTAGCGTTACCCAAAGCGTACTACGGGGAGGTTGCGTCGTCGGATTTATAGTAAAACAGTGCCAGTATTTTTTTTACTATTGCGGATAATAGCGAAAACGTTAGAAAAAATTATTTGATTAAAAGAATATGGATAATCACCAAAAAAAGCATTCTGAAGTGACAAAAATCGATCACATACGAAAAATGCTTATTACGACAATTTTGACGAATACAGTAAGTTCAAACCTTCCGAACACTAAGATAATCAAATCGGAGCAGTTTGAAATTTTCAGAGTGTCTTTAGAATACTTTAAGGTTGAAAAGTTACCGACGATATCCTTCGTTCGTTTCTTTTATCCAAAGATACGCAGTGTTTTCCGAATATCCATAAATAACCGTATTTTTGCCTTTTTTCAGTCAACTATTTTACTTAGAAATACTATTTATTATCATAAGACTTTAATACCATCTTATAGAGCATGTTTTGAAGTTACTAAAATTCTGATTTTGTTTTCCCCATGATTGATATTCATGGAGTAATCCAATGTCAAAGTGTGATAGGCCATTTTTACTTTGATTTACCATAAGTCAGCTGCAAATCATGTCACGGAGGTTACTGGTATATCAAATTAAAGGCAATTAAATTATCTACGAGAATTTTATAATGATGTCACAAAAAAACACTACCCATGTAAATGCAGGGTTTTGAAATCCAGAAAAAAATTGGATTATTTTTTTCTCGTTGGTTTTCTTACGATTCCTTATCAACTAAGCGAGCCATCAAGAAATAGAGCACAGATCTGCAAAATAGACATTTCAAGCTTCAAAGTTTTAGTTTCTGAATTTCTTAACAATCAATTTTCTCCAAGATACAGACTCTCAAAAAACAACAAAAAAAAATGATCAAAAAAAATATCCTTTAATTGTTGTGCGTAGTATATGACATTACTTCTGAAACAAAATACGAGTAAGCACCCAAGCCTAAAACTACAAGAAAAGTATTGATTGTTTATATTTCCACTTTCCCGTTTTTTATTTTGTTCTTTCTTTCACTATGTATCTTATTGAAGACATTCACACCGCAGTCGGCTGTGGATTAGCGCGGGTCGTAGAGCCGGTCACCCGCGCCGGCCGGAATAATCTCTACTTTGGAAATATCTTATACTCCCCCACTCCATCCACCCAGCATATCAATATACCGATATTTTATTCGCATAATAAAGTAACCAAAAAGTTGTATATAATTTTACTAAAATTTAGGGCAAACTAAATTACCTATGAATTGTAAATGATGTTTAATAATGTTTCAACCGTTAGAATTTTAAAGGTTAGCAGATGTGTTAGTTTATTGCAAGCACCTACTTTTATCATAGAACCCTAGTGGGTGTATACTAGTGTACTAGTATACAAGTATAATCAATTACTGTAATGGAAATGCGGCGAAATAATTAGTACGAAATAATTAACACGGAATCTGCTAAGAAGATATCAAATACCGTTCATTATTCATAGAGGCCGATGCGCGATTACCGTAAGTTTTATACATATACAGAGTACCATCTTGAACGTGTCTATTTCAGATGAATAAAATATTCCAACATGGCCGTGGTTACATAAAAATGATATTGGAAATGTACTGTACATTTGCGAAGTGTTACAATGATAGGTAAAGAACGAGTAGACTGCGTATTTACAAGTATTTGGAAGCACAATATTGATATAAAAACATATGTGTATAATGTATATAGTGTATGAATTTTACACTAGTTATTAAAACTACGATGAAAATAGTTTTTAATATCTTTACTCGCGATAATATTTTCATGGGCGTTATTATTTTAATCAAGCTTTTAGGTGATCCGAGCTACCGTAACAAAGGCTTCGAAAGGAAAAGGAAGTTCCTTTAATTTGTTGTAATTACTTTTATGAGCGCAAGCTTTATTCTAGGAAAGAAACCACAGCAGCTTTTTAAGAGGCGGCCTTGAAAGAATTTTATAAATAATTAATGTGAGGCTGAAAGTAAATTTTCTCTCATCACGGTACGCTTTGAAGGTATCACTTTAATATTTCTGATTAAAATTCGCTTTCACGGCTGAATAGAAGCCGCCATCGACAATTACAAGTGGCCGGTATCTCAATCAGGTTAATGGCTCTCGCATTTTACAAAATTTGTGCTTCGCATTTGCGGGAATCTTTCCGGCATTAACTGCATTTGCATTTACTAACATATCAACTTAATATATTTGCTATTTTCCTATTACGACAATTACTTTCCATATTATTTTACACACCGCTTGCATTACCGAGAGTATGAAAATAGTAGTGTTGCAAAAATAAATAAAAACCTAGTTGTTTAAAACAAAACTATCACAGCATTTAACGGATTTTATTTCACATAGTTTCCGTTTAAACTTTAAACCTTTAAGCCCACAAATTAATTAGGTCGCGGGTACAGTACCTAACCACTTTAGCATAATTACAGCATTTATACGTGAAATTATTTTAGGGAAATTAATTCAAAACTGTGGGAGTTTGGTGCATCAAACCGTAGTACATGGTTCTCCTGCAGACTTTTTTATTTCAAAGTTTTTTACGTGGGCGAACAGTGCTGCTATATTGAGTCCTTAGGGGACTCAGCGCGACATTCCAGTACCTGAATTACAGCAATAATACGAGTTTGTGGAATTATAGTGTATTGCAGTATTTTTACTGTACACCGAAGACAAGGAAATCAAGATTTTAAGTTAGACATCTACAGGCGGACGCAGAACTGACATCTACAAACCTTTTCTCAAACAAACTTAGTCACTTACTTGGGGAGACCTACTTTCAGAAGAGGACGCAACAATAGGCGCAGCTATTAAATGCTTATTTTTGTTGCAGAAGTCCGATAAACAAGCAAACGGCTCACCTGATGGTAAGTAATTCCCGCCCCTCGTTAACATCTACACTACAGGAGTCGTAGGAGCTCTTCGGCTGTATAAAATGGGAAAGAAAAAACGGGAGGAAGAAATTGGAACTACATACATACATACATAAACTCACGCCTTTATCCCCAAAGGGTTAGGCAGAGGCGCCACCAGGACACCCACATTTCGCCTTGCATGTTCCGTCCCACGATGTGATAGGGGGCGAGCCTATCGCCATATCGGGCACAAATTCCTGACTCCGGGCTGATAATGAACAGAAGAATTGGAACTAGATATCCGGTAATTGTGCTCACTAAACATAACGCGTTAGAAAAGTCTCTCTACATCGATATTTAGTTAGACAGTAGTATTATCACTCCAGCCAAGCTGGCCCGTTCATACTGCAGTCCAAGGTAACTCCAGTACTGCTCTACCATGCTTCTACAAAAATAATTTATTATTTTTATTTACCTGCACGAGTTCTTGGTAAGCGAGCGCGCTCATGTTGTCGGCGTAGTCTTCAGGTTGCGGGTGGTCCGGTGTGGGGTCGGGCGAGGGCGCCGGCGAGCACAGCTGCGGGGGGGAGCGCTCGCGCACCAGCGACAACCGCTCCAGACGCGACGTCACTCGCTCCAGCCGCTCGATCAACGACTCCAAATCCGACGTCGGATTTTGCGACGCTACGGCGGCCTCGAGTTCGCAAGCTGGCGACAAATAAATATCATTTAATCCTGATACATTGAATTATTCAGGTACATCAGGCAGTCCAGAAACTGTTTTTTGTACGCAATGCTACTGATACTAACACACTCCAAGCGCGTTTTTACATATTATAATATTATGCAACCAAACCGCACGGATGCATAGTTCATTATTTTGTAACCGCAGTCAACGCCAATACTGGCACGACAAAGTGTACAAACAAAAATGTAAATTTATACAATTAAAATCACAACCAAAAAAGTATAATCTCCACTATGGCGGTAGGATCACTCGTGTAGATGAACTAAAAGTCGGAACCGTGTTTCATGAATGACTAAGTTGTGCTCTCTGACTCCACAAAGAGAGAGAAAAATTGGCAAATCAAATGGACTGCTGTTAGCTCTTGAGCATGAAACGGTAGGTATTATCGATTGATGGATTAGACAACTACAGCCAAAGCGTTTGCTTAATTGGCAACTGTGACTGAAATTAGTTTGTGCCGATAAATGTCATAACTGAAATGTTATCTAACAAATTCTTATATCGGACAGATAAACTGAAATCTTAAATATGCTAATAATAAAAGATAATAAAACTAAAATGTATGTATCGTGCTAAAATGCTGTCTCTGTTTCAGGCTTTGGAACCAACAGTTGAAGTATCATCCCAACGATTATCGGATCAAGTGCGATTTATTCAGCGGCGTAAGTTGTTGGATGATGAAGCACTTGAGCGGTTGCGCACAGACTTAAGAGTTGTCCAGGACAACAATGTCCAGCCCGTCAATGGAGATCAAGCAGCAGACCCGACACCAATACCTATTGCTGTTATTGAGGTGACGGACAATTTGGACGACAACGTAAGTCCCCAAGATGAACAGCGTCTGAGAGGGGCTTTGGAGCGTGCGATTTCGGAATTCATGCCTTTGTCGACGTCTTGTAGACCGCGTCTTCCACGTTTGCCAACGCATAGAAGAAATTTGGCGCTGATGGGAGCTATGGACTCCATGTTACCTATATACCTGGAGTCCAGTCGGGATCTTGTTGATACGCATTCGATCCTTTACTGCGCAGCCGTCGCAGCATGTCGTGTGGCTAATGTTAATTTCCCAAATGAACGTAGAGCCACTCGAGGTGTTGCGGCTGTGCCTGCCTGGCAGCGTAGGATTGAGGAACGTGTCAACAGGGCCCGAACTCTCATCGGCAAGCTAATTTCCTTCAAAGAAGGAAATAGTAGGCCGAAGATTATGCGTTTTGTGGCGCAGGCTTTTTCGGGGACTAACACCAGTCCTCGCAATTATAGACTTTGCGTCACGGAACGCATAGACTTCTACAAACAAAAAGTATATGCGTGGGCAAACCGTATTCGCCGCTACAGGAGGCGATGGGATCGTTTCCAACAAAATCGTATGTTCCAAAGTGACCAAAAGAGGGTTTATAGATGTTGGGAGAATTCTCCACAAAGTGTGGTAGATGGGCGGCTACCTAGTGCTCATGAAATGCGTGAGTACTGGACAAATATCTGGTCGTCGCCTGTCTCTCACACTGAAGCCCCCTGGTTCAGTGTTGTAGATCGAGCTTGCAAGGTGATACCGGCTATGGAGGCCATTTTAATCAGTCCAGAGGACGTTCTGACCGCGATTCGTCCAACCCAAAATTGGAAGTCTCCGGGACCAGACGGTCTGCACAACTTCTGGTTAAAATGGTTTCCAAGTTCGCATGCTCGATTGGCAACACAGTTCCAGGATGCGCTTGAAGGGGGATCGCTCCCAACATTTATGACAACAGGTGTCACTCACCTACTCTTTAAATCCGGTAGTACCACGGAACCAAAAAATTATAGACCCATTACATGCCTACCCACAATTTATAAAGTACTTTCGTCGATAATTAGATCAAAAATTCAATGTCATATTACAACTAATCAAATTCTTTATTCCGGACAAACAGGTTGCAAAAGCGGGTCCCGTGGTACTAAGGAACTCCTTCTCATTGACATGGCCATTTGCCAACAGGCTCGTCAGAACCGAAGGAATTTATCAGCTGCCTGGATTGATTATAAAAAGGCATATGATTCGGTGCCCCATACATGGCTCATGAGAGTGCTTAATTTGTATAAAGTTGATACAAAATTGAGCACTTTTCTTGGGGCATGTATGGGACAGTGGACAACTGTTCTTAAATATCCAGGCGCTACGAATCCTTCGGTGAATGATGAGCCGATTAAAATCAAGCGGGGTATATTCCAGGGTGACAGTCTGAGTCCACTGTGGTTTTGTATGGCCCTGAATCCCCTCAGTACTCTGTTGTTGGATTCGGGGTTAGGCTACCGTCTGCGGAGAGGGTCTGAGCCTATCTCTCACTTGCTCTACATGGATGATCTCAAGTTATTTACATCAAAACAATCTGAATTGATTGAGTTGTTAAAAATAGCTGAAAGATTTAGCAACTCAATCAATATGGAGTTTGGTGTAGATAAATGTGCGGTTATCCATGTAAAGCGAGGCGTGGTTGCGGTCTCTGATGACATACGTGTCTCAGAGACTGTAAGACTCAGATCCCTTTCGCCGACGGAAACCTACAAATATCTGGGTATGCCTGAGGCTTTAGGTATTATGGGTGCAGACGTAAAACAATCGATAAGGGAACGTTTCTTTAGCCGCCTGACAAAAGTACTTAACAGTTTTTTGTCAGGTGGAAACAAGATTCGCGCCTTTAACGGTTGGGTTATGCCTGTACTTATGTACTCTTTCGGCATACTCAGATGGACTCAGACTGAATTGGACGCCCTGGATCGTAAGGTCCGGACTCTCATGACTGCACATCGTATGCATCATCCACGGTCGTCAGTGATGAGATTGTACATCCCGCGGAGATGTGGAGGCCGAGGCATTCTTAATGCTAAGGACTTGCATAATCGCGAGGTGTGCAATCTCAGGGATTATTTCCTTCACAGCGACGTGGATATGCATGGGATTGTAGCTATGGTAGATAAAGGACTTACCCCGCTCTCTTTGGCGAACGAGAACTGGCGGAAACCTCTGGTGATAAGCATTAGGGATCGCTTGGACATATGGAAAAGCAAGGAGCTGCATGGTCGGTTTTATCGAGCCCTCCATGGGCCTGATGTGGACCGGCTAGCGTCTGTATCTTGGCTACGTTTCGGTAACCTCTTTGGGGAAACTGAGGGTTTTGTCTTTGCAATTATGGACGAAGTTATTAAGACGAACAACTATAGGAAATACATCCTGAAGGACGGTACGGTCGACATCTGTCGGGCATGCCACCGTCCTGGCGAATCCATCAGGCATGTTATCTCCGGTTGTTCGTATCTTGCTAACGGCGAGTATTTGCATAGACATAACCTAGTAGCCAAGATCATACATCAGCAAATTGCTCTTCGATATGGACTTGTGACTCCTGAAGTTCCATATTACCAGTATGTTCCCCAACCAGTTCTTGAAAATGGTCATGCAACGCTGTACTGGGATCGATCTGTTATCACAGACAGGACTATTGTTGCCAATAAGCCTGATATTGTGATAATAGATCGATTGGCGCGCCGGGCTATACTTGTTGACGTTACCATTCCGCATGACGATAACCTTGTAAAAGCTGAAAAGGACAAAATGTCCAAATATTTAGATTTGGCACACGAGGTTACTGACATGTGGAATGTCGACTCAACAATTATTGTCCCGATTGTCGTTTCTGCTCATGGGTTGATACCGAAGAGCCTCGACCAACATTTACAGAGGCTCTCAATTGGCTGTTGGGCCAAGAGTCAGATACAGAAGGCAGTATTACTGGACACGGCACGTATTGTGAGGAAGTTCCTCACTTTGGGGTCCTAACCACCGGTGGCTTGGGTCTCGAGCCTCGCCATTGTTGGGTTAATCTCTTTTTTTATATTTTTATATGTATTTTTATTTTTTATTATGTATATAAAAATGTAAAAAAAATAGTATATTAAATAAAGAGATAATATAAAGATAATAAATATACTATAATTATAGATAGACTTTTCAATTCAATAATATTGATAATATTGATATTTAAAAATTAATTACTGGGCATTAATTTAAATGTTACAATTACAAATTTCCCAAGGGTAAAAAATTGATCACTTACAGTATTTTGGCATGACATTTTAGTTGAAAACAAGCACAATATTGTATTTTGTTGCCACTTTCGCAAATATTGTGGTTATTAAAAAAATACTTCAAAATATCTTGAAAGACAATCTCTATTTGTTGCTCATTAACGTAGTATCAACTATCAGTATAATAAAACTGTTATACTAACTTGAGTTGTACCTTATGCAAATAGTAAATTAAAGAATGATGTTATGAACCTACTATCGAAGTAACTAGGCCCAGGGCCAATGAGTCAAAGTTAAATTGAAGCACTCCTACGTAAAGTGGCTGAACGCTACAATATTTAAATGTATTCCGCCTGGACGAACTGTAATAACTGTGTGCGTCAGAGATAGTAAGAAACAGGAAGGATGTCGCTCTCAGGCCACTATCGATTTCTGTCCCTTACACGAATGACCGCAGCCTGAGAAATCCGTAAAAGCGTCCACAATTTGAGCATAAATCTTTGAATGTGGGCGATACTGAGGCGCCCGGCCCCTAGAAAAATCATAATATACCGCTAAGTGTTTCAGTATCTCTGATTAACCTTAATACTTTGTGCCCAGGATTACACTTGACCTATTCTTGTCACCAAAAATGTAATAATTGTATAACTGGTGTTCGTAGAGAAAACCAGTAAATAAACAATTACTTAGTAGTATTTAAAGACCTTGTACATAATAATACACAGGTGAATAACATAACACAAAGTGTATATTGATACAAAACGGTAGAAATACGACTGGCGACAAACAACAATATCATATCAACATGTTATCACTAGTTAACAAAACGGTGACTAATACGAATAATTATGGGCGTGTTACGTTACAGAATACGAGTATATTCGGAAATTCATTAGAACATACAAACATCAATACTAATTGGGTATTGTTGGTTCAAACTTTTTGCAGTTTCTTTTTAATTTAATGTGAAAACTGAAAAGGATAATTACCCATACAAATTTTAAATGAAATTATTTAATTATAATAAATCTTTAAAAGGTTAGGATAGGAAACCTACCTTACAATCATCCTATTAAAGAGAACTCAACATTTAAGATACCAAAGCAATGAGATGCGGGAATCGTGTAACCGTATTATAAACACTGTATAAAATGTTATAAAAAAAACCTATTCAACATTATATATTATCGACTAATTATAAGACGGAACGATCGTAACACGCGGAAAACTTATACATGGAAACAACAGTAAAGTTGAGAAGAACGGAAATCCTAGAGCGAGCAATTCATACCCAAAGCGGCATTGTACGCCTCTTCTGTTGCCTCTGCAATATCCGCCGCACCTTCGTCCTCGGCGGAATGAGTCCGCGCCTCGAACATCTCAATAAGATTTCTCATATTCTTACGAGCCATTATGAACTACACATATACTATAGCACAGCACTTTTAAACTTCATTAAACATTAGGCACACCACACTGACGGAACGTTCACACTCGACTGGCTGACTTGTAAAAGATATCATGCGATAAGCCACTGACTTCATAAGTAAAATCGTAATCGCGCGAATAACGGGTATAGATAACATTACGACCAATAGCTTATCAACCTTTACTTATGCAACTGTATTAACCGAATTTTGACATATAAGTACAATTTCAAGCCCGGTCTTGTCGTAAATAAACTGATTTATAATAATTCTGCTTTTAGTAAACAATCTTATCACAGTAACTCCCAGCTAAACTTGTTTTACCACTTAAATAACTTGCTCGAAGCACATACACAGAAAATTCAACATTGCGGGGGAAATCTTAACACAGTGAAAGTTACACGGAAACCTGAAGTACCACCTGTGTATGTCAGTTATTCAACTGGTTTCAGAGCCACAAACACTGAGACAATTCAATAAACTACACAATAATTTTACTAAAACGTGTTAAGAATTGCCACAAAAAAGAAAAAGGCACACTTCAGTTTCTTGGGGATTCTTGTCAAACTAAATTGGTAATTTGCTTATGCTTGTTAAGCAAAAATTGTGAAATAAAATATTAAGGCAATAACAGAACATTCCAGGTGGACATAAGATACCAGAACTTCGACAAAATATACTAAAGAATTTATTTTTCACTTTATGTTAAAAATAATTAACCCCAAAACCTCCGTAACTGGACTAATAATATACTCCTAATAGCAGAAAACACAAGAGTACCTAAATTTTCTCAAGTCGCAATCAGCTGCAAGAATTCGAAAATGGATGCATTGACGAAAAGTGTCGTGCAACGCTATTACTAAACTGCATTTCTGTGAACACCGGGTTAAAATACTAGCAGGGAAATTGGCAATGAATATTTCAGAGTAGGCGGAGAGGTCTATTTGCCTAGAATTGCTTGGGTTCCACCTCCAGCTAGCACAATTTTGCGCGGCGCGGACGACGATGTACAATTTACAAATCAAATTTCGTGGAGGTACTTCCTTATCTCAGTCAGTATTTGTATTTCTATTTATAACTTGTGCCTTATGACTTAAGATGACGGTTATCTTTCCACTTCTATAGAAAGTGTATACAGGAAGGACTGATATTAATAACTGTGATAAATAAGTTTCAATGGTTAATAGCTTAAACCTCCAGGTCAACAATAATTTTTGAGAATTATATACATACAGGATTACAATTATTAATAAACGATTTAAACATTTTAGATTAAGTAGAAAATGCCGTATATTAGCATCTGAATATGTAAGGTTATCAGAATAAGTGAACAAGTAATGTGGATTCTCTCTCTTCAGCTACAGAAAGTCCACTGCTGAACATAGCTTTTCCCTAGAATAGGGGCAGTTAGCAGAGCACATACCGCGAAGAACTGATGGCTGGTGGGGCCGAAAAGTTCTGGAGTGGAGGCCACGTAACAGACAAGCGAAATGTCAGACGCCCGTCTGCAAGGTAGACGGACGATCTGGTTATGATGGCTGGATGCAGACCCCTTCCAACAATTGATCATTCAGATCATTGGGGAGATCATTGGGGGAGGCCTACGATATGGATACCAGCACAAACATATTCCATCTAATAGCATATGAGTTAACCGAACAAAATAACGTCACAACAAAAACAACTAAATTAGGTTTTTTTAGTAATACCGCTTTTAGCTCGACGATGTAGCGTCTAGCCGGAAAAAGCCCTTCTTGTCGTTATTCCTTTAAACGATCCGAACCCAAACTAAACTTTATTGGCTATTTTATAAAGCTGGTCTAATCCGATATCTAGTAAACACCGTTTTTTCCACAACTTATTACGACATCGTAGTCCACGATATTAAATCTAAAAATAAAGTGTTAGCACCCAACCGATTGTATTTTTAATTTAATGTAGGCGTAAGTTTATTTATCTTTATCAGGGCCGTCCTTAAAACCATGTGGACTTAAATCCGTGACGCTGTTGATTGGACGACGAATGAATTTTAATAGATTCGTGGCCAGTTTTATATCAATATTTTAAAGCTCATTTTGGATGTCTAAGCGATTGCTATTACCGAATAATAACCACCAAAATCAAAGGATTAAAATGCAATCTGAAGTATTATAGTATTAAGTATTGTAGAGCTATGGCGTACATAACGAGTATCCTCCATCAAACGTCAGATTCACATTAATTATGAATTAGAAACACAAAATGTCGACGCTGGAAGAGTAATTCACTTTGTTGCGAGAAAACACTCTGTTTGCTTTACCTAATGACTCGTAGGCAAATTAATATTCCTTTAGGAAATAATGTCATTTCATAAAGGATATTTTGTGCATAATATGGGCTATAGAACGTACTATTATATAGACACGGTACGTGATGGGAAACAGGTAACGTTAAACAGCTAATCCTGTGATAAGAGCACGTCAAACTGTCAATCATAGTTGTTGTCAACAGAGAGTTGAAGTTAACTTGAGTCGGAACCCTATTGAGAAGCTTGAAAATGCCTGTGCCGGAAGGTAAATCTTTCCGTCTACACATCGATCCGGCGTGTTCAAAGGCGAAAGCTAGACATTATTGTCTATATACATTTTCGGTCTATTTCTGACATAAAGTATTTCAAATTGCTTACAACAAGATCAGCTTGCTCTCGTGCCTTAGAAATTCCATAAGATTACTCAGCAAACATGTTTGCTTCCTTTATGAAATTCAGACCCACATCACTCACGAACAGTGATATATTCGTACGTATAGTAACATAGCACACATATTTAAGCCAGTCTTTCTTTGATCTATGTTTTTTTCTCTCATCTCATAAATTAAAGCAGCTAAAGTTATAAACAACTGGTTTTTCTGTCGCCCGTTATGAGAGTGGTCATGCGTTCGTATAAGAAATTATTGGGGTCGCATCAGAACCCGCGTGCAAGGACCGTTGATGAAACTGGATTTGGCGAAACATAATAATATTTACCTTGGCCTGACTCGAATCTAAGACCTCTTTTTATACCGTATTATAATGGAACTCACGCTTTCCTAATATAGTGCAGACTTTTAAATTCCGATAGCATTAATGACTAATTCACCGTAGGCCATTAGCGGATAATTATTTTAACGATTCTGTCTAATGGCTTCATTTATAGTTATTAGGAACAGTTTCGGGAATATATAAAATACTTACTTTATGAGATATCGTAAAAGTACTTAACAGTCATTGTTAATTAACTTGGAGACAAACAACATAAGTTTTCAGCAACGACGTTGAATAGAATCGACTACAGGTGTAAGTGCAGAGACTTTAATATTTTGCAACAAATTGTTAATCCACAGACTATTCTAGACTTCAATACCTAATTCTGTATTGTGTCTTAACGCAGCCGTGTGCATGGGAGTTTATTTTCAAACTGCAGCACGGCCAAGGTCGGCTTAAATTTGGAGCGGCCAACACGTCACAAATTGTGACTAATAAAACACCGACTACAGTAGTAACAGGCCACTAAGTCCGACATTTTAGCTATCTGTATCAAAGAGGGAATCTACAATGACATCAGACGTTTCGCCCCTCGCAATTTAATGTTGGGAATCGTTTCGGGGTGTTTTATTGTGTCAATTGAATTGTACCGACCATTGCTTAGTTACAACAATAAAATACAAAAAGGCGTGCTTTAAATTTTTCTTCAATTTATTTTCATTAATTACGAGCGTTACTTTATTATTCGTGTCCTAATATAACAATAACAACAATGTAAAAAGATACATAGTCCCTGTTCCGATATTGCGCACATAAACAAAAATTATGTTATGCATGGCAGCATAATGTATATGTACTTGATGTATCGTCTCCATTTGGAAGCCACAAAATAAACGTGAGTAAACAAGAAATTAAAACTAAATCTGGCCTATAGATTTTTACAGATCCACCAATTTCACTGATATATATATACAGGGTATCTCAAGACCGCGACCGAAAACGAAGCCAGGTGGTGGTAGTATTAGTGACTTCAGACACAATGCAACTTAAAATGTCGCAAAAAAAATCGACAACTTTTTTTTGTATTTTTTTACTTCTCGTCGTATTTGGGTGATAAATACATAGTTTTCCTAAAATAATGATGCAGACCTCTTTATTTTCCAATACTCAATGGTACGTAAGGGTTTAAATTATTATTTTCGCAAAACTAGGATTTTACCACCCAAACAAGATGATTTTTAAAAAATTCAAAAAAAATATCTGTCGCTGTTTTGGTGAAATTTTTATTTGCATCGTGTCTGTAACCACTAAAACTACCACCTGGCTTCGTTTTCGGTCGCGGTCTTGAGATACCCGGTATATACACGATCAGGCATATATCTTGATTTATCTATCTTATTATAACCACATATGCGACATAAACGTAAACAATATAAAGTTCTATAGAAATTGACATTAATATCGCCTCTATTTCAAAGAAGAAATAACAGCTTCTTTATCTTGATAAACGCAAGACTGCGAAGAACTACATCTACAAGTTCATAATACGGTGACGTAACTCGTAGTTAGTTCGGCTCGTATCGGAGAACCACAATATGCAACCAGAAACCGCCGTCGTGTATTAAGTTTGTCACAAATTAGGGTACATACAGCATCAGAAATATACAAAGATGCACAATTTCAATTCAGAAAAAGTAACTTCACCGTACGTTAATAATGAGCGTAGATTTCCATCTAAGTGTATAGATGTTGCCTCAAGTGTACTCCACACTTCGCCATCATCATTGTGCAAGTGCTTCGACGACATGTAATCTACATTGTGTTCTGAAAATATATTTTTTTAACGCTTGTACTATGCAGGGAATACGATTAATAATCTCGCCGGATAAAGAATGATTCGTTTTCACTATACCAAGAATACTCTCATAAAGTAGTGGTCTCGAAAGATAGCGTTTACGACGACGTATTTTCTTCGGTGTCCGGTGTCTGGAATTACGACAAAAAGACCGTAATCTTAGTTAAGGCTAACACAATCCATATTACTGAACAAACCGACTTATACTCCCGAAATAAGCTCATAAACTCGCGATAGACTCGACTTATGTATAAAGATTAAAAAAATAACAAAAATATTTGGTGTTTACCAATATACTCAACTCCATCACTTTCAAAACCAGATAAATAGATAAGAAATGGAATCAACAGTTGCTGCAACGATAACGTTTGGACATTTTGACGATGTACAACTATGAAGCAACACGTGGTAAGAATAGGTAGAGTAAGGCTGGACCGATCATAGAAAAACGAGGGTGCGAAGAATCAATAACGTCGAAATATGTATTTTGATCACGCGCCGCCCGGTCTAGTTTCACATTCAAATTTTAGTAATTCAGCTGTTTTACCAAACCAGTAAGTTTTATTTCAATACAACACGTAGATAAAATACTTATTTATGACTACTAATTGTTCCGTCACTTATTATCAGAATATATTCATCCGCTGTTCAGTAAAACAACGCCAGTTTTAAACTCACAATTAATAGGGTTCGCTCCGCCTAATTAAGCGTGGGCGCCTGTTTTCTAAAGGAGAAACAGAGATACAGTCATTCAATTTCAAAGAACCCGGGTAAAAACCTTAATTAGCAGATTATTATTTTAACAAGTAGTTGTGCGTATACCTAAAACCCTTTCAAATTAAAGTACACAGAGTAAACTAAGTGAAGCCACATTCAGATGAGTACTTATCGAAAAAAGATAAATTCAAACTCCACATGTGTATGTTCCATACAAAAAGTAAATATATAAAAGAGCATGTGTTTGCTGATCATTTATGGGCTTGTCATGTGTGTGGTATGATATCAGTGCTCAATATGTGCAGGATGCCTATAGTGGAACTGTGGAACCAACGTTGTCACGCTTGACCTGCTTTGCACTTCCACGCCTATCTGAGTTTTAAAACTTCATACGTTTAAAAAGTTGTCGGTAAACAACGTTTGTAATATGTTTTCATTCCACTGATTTCCTATGTCATTTTGAAGACACAACTTCTCAATAATATATTGCGACGTTCAAACTCGTAACACTCCAAACACTTCGGAAACTCTAAAGTTGTAACGAGAATATAAGGGTATCAAGTCGTTCCACATACGAGGCTACCTTTCTACAAAACGGTACGGTATACTACACAGGTTCATTTTTAATGAGGGACTTACTTTGAAGTATATGACCGTTCATGTCGCCTAAAGGCGTTTTTTAAAATTTAAGTCACACCTTTGCGCTTATCGTTACGAGAATGGTATTATATAAAAATAATAATTAAAGCGGATTATTATTATTAGGAAAATTGATGTCAGAGTTGCTCTCCAGCAAAATTCTCCGTTCTATATTTGTACGAGGCTTGGGAGAGGTGCCAGCTGGATTAGACATAGCGAATCGAACTATCTCAACTCTTTACAATATTTACCGAGAAAACAGAATCGCTTCATTGATTTTTATCTGTGAATGGTGCACGTCCTTGTAATAAATATGTACGGATAAATCAACATTTATAGGAACATATTTATTACTACCACGTTGTACTACTTTGAAAAGCTAACTGTATTCGTAGTAGAAACGTTTAGTGCTGTATCAAAATTAAGTGGAGGAATTTTTTATACACTTCCATCAGCTCAAAGCCAAATAGGTACTTATGGACATTAAGGCGCTGTACATAGTCAAAATTCTCAAAACATGTAAGTGTACATATTAGGGCAGAGAAAAAAATCTATTGAAATTCTAACGGTTGTAACTGTATTATTTATAAACAAAACTTGACAAAATTAATAAGGGACATTTTTTTTATTTATAGATTTAAAGAAAGATATACATATAATAAATTGCAAAATAACGAGTGGAATAAAACATCGCGTCACCGTGGCGGCGGCGCGGCGCAGCGCGGCTATATTTTGTTCCTCTTTCATTATTTACTAATCACCGCGCCTTACATACATTTCCTCAATGTGATCGCTATAGACGTGGTTTCGCACAATTTTAGATTTTAGAGCAAACAATTTCAGTATTCACTCAAATTAGTTAAACGAATAGGGATAATAACAAACGGCGACTTGGTCATATTATGTAGCCACAATTATAAGTTAATATTTCCTCTCCGATGTATCAGAATAACACACAAATGCGTGAACATTATAGATTTGAATTACAATGCGTGTTTACCGCATCAACAGAGCCAGCCCACAAACAATATAAAATTAAGTTTATTACAGACTCTATGTAGCAAAAATGGGGCATCCTTTTAACCTTTTAATATTACGCATATAATACCTAAACTGCAAAGTATTCTTAGTCCAATATAATATATTCGCAGGTATCTAAGCACAAAAAAAGATAATACTGACACCAAAAGATAAATTCGTTGCAGACCAAATACGTGTTTACTTCAGCGACAGTAAATGCTGATTACAAATTGAATACAACACCAGAAAGTTCTTTTTGACAATAAAAGTAGAATCGGGTTACCCGTTAGTGAAACTATCGCAAGATATGTTACTGTGAAATGCATTTATAATTGGAAACGTCCTTTTTTACGGTTTCACATTGACTGACTACTTGTAAAATAAAAAGCAACGCTGAGTAGCTAGTTAACAAATAACAGTACATTAAAGCACTCAGTCAGATATAAGTTATAATTATAAGAAAATATGGTACATAAAACAAGGCTTACACCAATTTTATAGGAGACGGCAGCATGTAACACAAAGGACTGGTTCATAAAGAATATAATTTGATGCGATTGAGATAAAAGATACCGTTGTGAAGTATTACATAAAGCATTAACAATAAAAGGAATCCAAAATTGAGGACAATATGAATCAGCCAAACCCTCCATAGTGATTTTAGTAGTTAACAACGATCATACATAACAGCCGGTACAACAAAATATACAATTATATCCGAAAGGCGTTAAAATAAGCTTAAACCAGAATAGCTTTCAGCTTACAATATGTGTGTAAATATACGAATGTATGTACTGCAAAATTAAATGGATGCCCGGGACCTCGTAATAGTATCACTTCCACAAATGAGTTACATTTTAAACTGCTATAGATAAACCGATTCTATACAGTATCAAAAATAATATTGTTCATAACCTTGGTGTCATAATCGAACTCTAATGATTGTTATTTATGTAAGGCGCATAGTTGAATGACATCGCATGAGTTACTTGACATCCGGCAGGAGGATACTTAACGTGCGGCTATCAGCTATGGACTCGGGCTCAACCGTTGAATACAAAAACTATTTATTATATACAGGTGTTTCAACGAATACTTTATTTATAAACATAATTAAGATAAATAAAGCGATTTCATAATTACTAAATTGAATAAAACGAATACAAACACATTAGTAACAAATCTATTTTTGGGCACTTACCACAATGAGGGAAAACAAATCCGAAAATGCAAATGACGCACACTTATAGAACACAAAACCGTTTTTTCATGCACTGATAGTAAATCCACGAGGCGTGTAAGCATGCGCGTGCACCGTCGGATACTGGCGCGCGTACAACTGTAGATGTAGAGTCAACAAGGACGGATGTATGACGATGATTCAGACACCGGACGGTAACCAAACGTTCTCTAGAAATTCTACTGATCGCCAAAATGTTTCACACTGACGATACGCTGAGCGAAACGTAATGACTCATTACGATGACATAGGCTCCATAATGACAGAACAGGTACGAGAGCACGAGACGTCGACATCGGGGCCAATCGACAAGGTCGCAGCTCGGATCGCAACGTCGACAGCGGTACCGCACTAGTAAATATTTAATTCTTACCTATCTGCTGCTAAGCCAGTAAGAATTCTTGGATTAATAATTTGTGCACAGTAACAAGTTTAACGTTACCTTTACGTTCACACATTAATAAAATGCATGCAAGTACATTCATACATCAATGTTGAAATATATTCGATTTTATTCAACACAGAGTTTCGAACCCTGACTGTTTACCTGACGTAACAGTAATAACTGTCATTACTAATTGATTTAGTAATTAATATAAATAGATCACACCTTTAAAAAATGTACAATACATAGCGTAGAACCAATCTGTTCCGCATAATATACTGCAACCGTATCGATCAACCAAGCGAGACATTATTTCCACTTACACTGATAAATCTCGTAAATATTGTATTTTTCAAGATGTAAAATTATGACCTAACATAAATTTATAAAGATGGCTTCATATATTCTATAAGAAACTTATTTATTAAAACGATATGGAGAGTATATTATATCTCTTCAATCTCTTAATGTTGCAAAGCAGCTGGTTTATTAAGGGATAACACAATACGAATATAAAATGTTTTCATAAGCTTTGTGTGGTAGGTACAGGCTTTAGTCAATTTTTGATATTCCCGCGTTGTTTAGTTATAATTTAAACACCTCATAACCCAAGGTACACACGTGTGTATTTATCTAATTAACTCTTAAAACAAATCCATGTGTTTGGACTTTCGAGAATTTTAGACGTAAGAAAATAATATTTATTATTATTATATAAATAATATTTATATTAGTACACGAGGTCTTATTTAATTTTGTAATTAATTTATATATTCTAATAATAAATTGCAAACTAGAAGTAAGGTAAGTAGTTACAACTCGAATTTATATGTTTACATATGAAAATGTTATTAATATTTTACAATATATTGTAACATGAATGAAATATTTGCAGGTTCTGAAACCTATCCTAATAATTTCAAAGGAATGGCTGTTACGTCAACGTATCCTTGTGAAAAACATTAGGGCCCCTTGTGACAAAGCTACCAAAACACTTAGCAGCACCTACATTTTGGATCAAATATTTAAAGGCAAATTTTTGATACAATATTCCTGCTCTTAAGGGAGTTATGAGTTGTCGCTACATGATGTCTATGAGTTTTGTAGAAGCATTTAGGTTATAAATTCATCGCTGGAAACCTATCAGACCCTAATCCGTGTTGGTAAGGTCACAGTTTCGAAAAGCAAAGGAATCCTCACAGGGGTTTAAATACACACAAGATAATTTCCTGTGCCCTAAAAGGCTGTGGAAATTCACAGTGAATGTAGATCTAAAGTAACGTGTGCCCCAGGTATAAACATTCAATATCCGCATCGGAGACGATTCTCTTTCAACTAAGCTACCACTTACTTTATTTTTAATAAAATATTATTCAAAAACTTGAATTCAAATATCATCCCTTTTCAATTTCCGTAGCTCAATATTAACATTACTGTTGGTAGAAGTGGAAAAAAGCCAGGAGGGATTATAAATTAGCGGGTGTGCCTACGAGAAAAATAAATTTGAATTTTGCTGAAGCTAACCTTGTAATCTATTACTTTACGCATCGTTCAGTTATACAGTTAATATTTATTTGTATGTATTCTGTTTTTAATAAAAATTATGTAATTTCGTAATTACTAAATTTCCATCATAAATTAAGATATTGTAATAATTTTGATAGCTTGTGTCAAGTAGGATTTGAAACTAAACTAGACTATCTCTCACTAATATTCACACCGTTCACACGATACAAATTGTTAGGGCGTGGGATAGAAAGAAATAATTATTACGTGAATAATGCATAGGATACCTAAGGGATTAATCCACCGCGCTGGCGAAGTTTCAAGCAGTAAGTAGCAGAAAATAATATAGTCAACTCACAAATCACAATGGCACAAGCTTATTACACTAACAGACCTCATTGATGAATTAAGGCGATATACTTAGCTATTAATACATATTCCATACCCAGACCAAACATTCTCATTACTTTATAGTGACACAAATTTGTCGTAATAAAGCATTTATGCACTTATGAGCGCACTTATTATAATAGTTAATTTGCATATAGTTAAATAATAATAGTAAAATATACAAACGTTAACACGATAAATAAAATGTATCTGGCACCTATGAAGATGATTCAAGAAACTCTGCACCTGAGCGAAGCCAGGCCGGGCCGCTAGTTAGAATATACAAAGCTGTCAATAGTCGGTTCTATCATAGAAGTTTAAAACTTATTGCCTTACGGCGCCTCAAAGCCAAACCACTCTGGCTATAATTACAATCTGCAGCTATACGACTAATAAAAAAGTAACATAATATACTCTTTAAAATATTAGATAATGATGCTTATGTATAAAACACATTTCAATATTATTATGTAACAAGTCGTTATCATATATTCGATATAGCTCTGCTCAGGAAATTAGGAAAACATTTTATGTGAACTTGAACAACCTCAATCCCTTGGGACGGAGTATCAAGACGTGCTTGTACTGAATATATTATGTGTATATCATGTCCATATTCTGAATAAAGGGCGAGAGCCACTCAATTTGAGGACACGTCGAAATTCGTTTAGTTAATAAGTTAAGGTTTATACATGGGCAATAGTCATCCATTTAACAAGAGTTGTATCTTTTCTGTCGATTATCGAAAAAGTTACGTCAAGAGAGCTACAACTTACGAAATTGTCCACACCCTGCACAAACAACTTAAAGACATCGAGAAATCACTCAACTTTTTACGTAAACCCAATTGACGAATTAAGGAAAGGCTTACATAGGCCATGGCATATATACCTATAATACTATATAGGAGGATTTTTTCAAGTGGGCGTGGATGGCCCAATCCGAAACTATGAGTAGTAGCGAAAAATACTGATAGGAGTCACGAGCCCGATTTTCATGAAAACTAAAACTGCACACTTGGATTTCGATAAATCAATATTCCTAGCGAGGAATCGAACCCGATGAGTTTGAGAAAAATAACAAGAGGCGGTCTTTTTCCACCTTTCGGTGATATTGCTAATAAGGATCAAATTCTGAGAAGTAATGACATGCGGCAAACTAAAGGGAAGAGCTCATTTTTAGCAAAATTCATTTTTTCTTCAGTAAACTAAAATATTTACGAATTAGAATTTTCGGAAAAAATTTACGAATTTGTCATATTTTGTTGGATATTTTATAAAAAAATATGCCAAGATGTATGTTATATTATGTATGATATATGTTCATTTGTGTTATTTGAGCATGGATTCAATGAATAATGATTGATTTTATCCGGTGGAGCCATATGTGTAGTGTTACTCGTGCATTTGTACCGGATAAATGCCCTTTACGTAGTTTCTTCACGGTGAAGCGCCTCCAAAAAACATTAATAGTCATATACAAGGATGTAGCTTTTTCATCGTAATCTAACAAAGCGAGGCATTTGTAATAAAGTGTTAGAAACAATTGTTCCGAGCAATTTATGAGTTATTTCTTGATAAATCCAATCCCAACGCAGGAGACTAGGTATTTAGGCAACGGAAGAAAAAAATAGTATTTTGCTTAAAATGATCTTTTTCTTTTAGTTTGCCGAATGCCATTAACATGTGTTATTGTTTTCAAATTCATCGGGTTCGATTCCTCGCTAGGAATATTGATTTATCGAAAATCCAAGGATGCAGTTTTAGTTTTCATCAAAATCGGGCTCGTGACTGCTTTCAGTATTTTTCGCTGTTCCTCATAGTTTCGGATTAGGCCATCGACGCCCACTTGAATAATTCAACCTGTATATCAATATTGATATTTAAAAGATTGGTTTTACTCTCAAAAGATATACACATGATTGAAATAGTGAAAATACACGCATTTCAAAAAATAAATCCCTTATTTCAAAAATCAGTAAGCTTATTAGTGGCTGATCTTTTTATAACTCAAAAATGGAAATACTTAAATTTAATCGCGATGTCAAATTACGTAACAGTTGTTATATTCACTTCTTTCAACCAATGCAAGCATGAATGGAGCGCATTGTACTAAAAACATTTATTTCTCCAAACGTGATTAGGGTCAAAAAGGTAACCACATCTATGGAAGTTATTAATAATAGTTTGATAGAGTCGGTAATTGGGACTAGTTTATTTAACAATACGCGAGTGTGTTAAATTTGCTGTGCCGTATTCAGGACACGTAGCCGCAAAATTTCGCCACCATTTCAGAATAATGCGAAAGAAATATTTTTATGGCTATAATATATACTGGAAAGCATCCAAGTATAAAAATATTCCAGTTTTATGAGTTTGTGAGATATTAAGTATGTTGCATAAAGCTTTTTAATCAAATTTTAAATTTGCATAAATAATCAAATGTATTATCTATTTAACTTGAAAATCGTGCGAAGGTTTGGAAACTATTAAAGAACCAATTATGTACTTAGAACCATTACAAACAACTTAGTGATCATGCAAAACTTTTTGGGTACGAGCCAATCGCATTGATTTTAGCCTACTACTACATACAATAAAACGAGATAAACTAAACCACGGATTAAACATTCACGTTCACATTTTTGAGTGCATTGACATTTTATATTTAAAGATAAAAAATAATCATATCAATAATCTAACCAGACATATCTATAATATTTTACCTGGATCAGCAACAACAGGTCCGAGTGGATCAAACCGTACCCGGTGCTCAACAGCTGCGCGCGCGGCGCACACAAGATCCGAGAAAAAGCGATGTCTACGCAGAGCTAATTCATCTCGGCCTACTGGTGTCGCCGGAGGCTCCTTGGGACCTTCAGATTCATTGCCCTTTATAGTATTATCAATAAAAACCTCGTCATCATCAGAGCCAGACTCCGGTTTGTTGATCAATAATTTATGAACGCCAACACCGTTATTGCTATTTGCAGTTGACTTCAAAATACCCGTAGATTTACGGCGAGTACCTGGTCTAACGTCAACATTAGTCCGGGCTAACTCCTCCTCTAAACGAGTCAATTCCTCCAAGGTAGCAGAATCTCGACGGCAGTCCACAGAAAAACGTTTAAAATCCAATCGACTTCTTTTATAATCCACCGAATATCTCTTTTTACTCAAGTCTATTTTAGAAAGTGCCAGGTCTAGAGTGTCTGCATCAACAGCATCACTAGCCGAGTCATCAAGTGGCTCTTCAGTTTGATCCGCATTAGAGTCTTTATCAGTTTCCGCACAGTCAGGTAGTTTCTTTTGATCTTCATCACAGGAAATTAAGAGTACTTTAAGGCTGGAGTCCTCGTGAGTAACTTTCGAATCGTCTTTATTTTGCAGATCGCAATCGTCGTTGGCCAACTTATCTTTTGTTTGTATATTATCTGTCTCGGACATCTTATCCATATTTTCCGGTTTAGATTTACTTTTACTTATTTTTTTATTCGGTCGCGCACAGCAACTTTTGAACATAATTAAAATATAAAATTTGAAAACATGAATATTTCATTGGCAAAAACATAAAATATATGAAAGACATGTAACAAAATTATATGACTGTGTATATAAAAAAAAAAATTATAGTTTTAATAAAACTAACAGTTTACACTATCGCATGGTACAATAATGAACAATTGTATATGTATAATTCGTGAACATCGGGTAGCCGGGCGCGCGGCGGCGGGCGACTGACGGTACTGACGCAGGGCGAATGCGCCGCCCGTCCGGCGCATCCTGCCTCCCGTACTCACACTTCTCGTAGCTCTTAAATTTGGGACTCGAAATCCCACTTTGGCCCATAAGCGTGCGGCCAAGAAAATATTTGTAATTGTTTTTCCACTCCATTGTAATAAATAAATGATTCCTTTATGTTGCGTAAATAAAATGTTAGGGAAATATTTTTTTGTCGGTAAAATAACATTTGGATGTAGTTGTACATAGGTGTGCCGGTAATAGAGCTGAGCACAATGAGGAACATTCTAAGACAGCGCCGACGTTCGGCTGCACTTAACGACCTACGCCGGATGTAGCTGGCTGCAAGTGGAGCCCAAAACCATCACGTCACCATAAACAAGAATTAAATAGCTCTACGTCAAGTTCAAAGGGCTCTTTGTCTCAAACGACGTAAGAAAAAATATTTCACTTGATGCTATTTCCAACAAGCGAAAAATGCGAGTGTTTTGTGCAATATGCATATATTTAAACGATTTTTTAAATTATAATTTTAATAATATTGTTCAGAAAAATGTTTCATATTAGGTAAAATTTTGTTTTTTACTTACTTTTCGTCATTATATAATTAATTAACTGGTGTTACTTATTTATAAGAATTAAAATTTTACAACTTTTCTAGAGTTTATTTTACTTGTATGTATCAGAGGTTTGTTTTAATATTGTTTAAAGCGGAAATAAAGGCAGGTAAGCCTTTGAGTTTTCACGTAGACATGACCATGTGGCAGATGTCGCTATTGGAATATTTAAAAGTACAATGTAGGTATATGCAGACATCTGCAATATCTCATAAAATACACAAAATTACATAAAATTAAACATACATGTATGCTTTAATACATACTAAAGTGATGACAAAAATTTCAACAAATTTGGTTTAAAATTAACAAAATGGGGACATTTTTTCTTTTTATGCCCTCTCATGAAAAGAGAGTGCCTGTGGAAATAGAATAGTTTTAATGTATAATTATATTTAATGATTTTTAAGTATTTTTTACAAAAACTTAAAATGAGTAAGAGTATGTCGGTATGGATAACATTATTCTTATAATCCAAGAATGCAGTGTGAAAATCAGAATGAAATAAACCAGGAAATGTAGCACAGACTAACAGAATCTTATAAACAATGAGTAATTTTAGAAAGCAATATGTAAAACAAGGTTGATAAGTGATATTTTAATAACACCTAAAATATGAAAAAAATGTCTGAGAAACTGTTACATAACTGAACCACAATACTAAGTAGTTTTATTAAACTTGACACTTATATTCTTGGAATCTGAATGAAATGGTTATTATTCACACACACAGAACCAAAAGATAATATAATTTCAGCATTTATTAACCACCTATATCATGGACATAATCATCATCTCTTAAAGAAAATTATAGATGTTCTTTGGACCTTTATGAAATGGAGGGGCTATTAGAAAAAAACAAAAATTCTTTACAGTGTTTATGACAGGAAAAATCTTCGAATACAATACTTTTTTTAAATTACGCATAATGTAATAATCTTATAAAAAAAACCACTGTTTTATGTGAACCCATTTTTTTAAAATCAGTAACTTTATGCATGTTCATTAAAATTTAATGAAAAATCAACAAAATGTATCATAATTATTGAGATACAAAGTAGGTATTTTTAAAAGATATTCAAAATAAAATATAACAATCTAGTTGCCCATCTATATCTATATCAGCCCATATACGTCCCACTGCAGGGCACGGGCCTACTCTACAATCGAGGGAATCGATTGAGAGTGGTTAGGCCATATAGTCCACCACGCTGGCCAAGTGCGGGTTGGCGGACTTACATACCGTAGAAATTCTTTAAAATCGCTACGGTATGCAGGTTTCCTCACGATGTTTTCCTTCACCGTTAAAGCGCGTGGTGATTGACTATCAAACACACATAACTCCGAAAAGTCAGAGGTGTGCCCTGGGATTTGAACCCGCGACCACCGTGAACATGTAGGCAGACGCGTCTGGTCCGTTACCAACAGGCCACCACGCACTTTGCCCATAACATTTATCAAATATGTCACTATCAATGTCTAACCCAGTGCCATCTTAACATTGTGATATCTATTTGTAAGTTAAATACTGTTATCAGCAACACTTCAAGAAAACTAATAGCATGTGCCATCATATCTATAAGTCATCACCAAAGAAGGTTCTATTGAAAATATTATTATTCAATTGATTGCAGTTACTATAAGCACATAATATTTATTGAAGAAGTGGCATTCAAATAATTTAAATATTTTTCAGTATTATAAAATAATATAGGTAATTATGATCACAGTACCTATACATTGATCCTGACATGTCTGTACAGTAGTTATCACTTCATTCTTCAAGATAAAATTTACTTAATAAATTGTATAATTACTGTTTATTATATTAAATTATTTTCCCTCTAATTGAAGGTGGCTTCAATGTGAATAACGCATGTTAGCTCAGGTACTTAATATTCTTATTATTATTTACCAGAATCTACATTAAAAAGTATTCACTATCTTTAAGGAAACTCAAGAAGTATAATATATAGAGAACCGTAAGTAAACAACTGTATTAGTAAATTACAAGGCTAGGCACGCGTCGGAAAACAATAATAACTTCATAATGTAATGTAAATAATGTAAGTGTATTATCAGGATTAAGAGATTACTAAAGATATATTATCCTCTGTTCAGTATTCGGCACTAACGATAAAAAACAGAAACATTCAACACATCATTAAAAAACATGCACTCGATATTTAGATAATATTCCACAAATAAGATACAAGAAATCCAATAATAACTAACATTTTCAACGCAGCTGAGACTTTTAAAGCGTTAGTTATTCGTTGTTACGTTACAATAACGCCACTATATAAGACAAAAACACGAAAACTCTTTAACGATGATCATAGAATATGATGCGGCAAAGCGTAAATTTCTAGGTCATTATTAGAGATAAATAAATGAAACCCCTTACCTTAATTGGCGGTACCGGTATCTTGTTACAAATGAAACAGTTTAAACTGATAATATCATAGATATTTACGTATAAAGTAATATAAAATCAGTCTTTTATAGGTTACTTGTCAAATATCGATGGCTACCATTTCTATTTTCACAAAACCAAAACTTAAAGGCGTGTTCCAGATGCGTTAATTTATTCTGCCATTGATTTTAAAATCACATTTTACCATATTATGTTAAAGTTAAATTAGTAAAATGAAATTCAGAACAAAATTTATCGTCTATTAAATTAAGTAAAATTTAAGACAAAAGAATTATGTTATTCAAGAAATGCACTAGTAATGGACATCACATAAGTGGTTCAAGGTCTTATTTTGAGGAAGGAAATGTGGAAAGGAAGGTAGTCAATGAAGCAAATGTAGCGTATGGTATGTATTTATCAATAAAGTTAATTGGTAAATGTAGAAATTATTCTGTTATAAACTTTTTTTTTTTATTTGTTTAATAATCTCTATGTTGGTGATTTTAACCATGTTATAATTGCCTATCCCAACTATGACTATATTTGGGGCAGGCAAATATAATTTCTTTCTCATTGTACAACTAATTGCATTTGCAGTCCCTTCGTGTTCCTTTCTCTACCAATGAAATCATAAACACTCTTCCTTTTTAGCTATCACCTATAATTAATCCACTAGTACTATTCCAAAATTATTCGTTTCTATGCGTGCACCTTATCCAAACCATCGTTTCCCTAATTTTGATCGAGTTTGCTCAAATAAATAATAACAAAAAGAAACTTTTACACTGGCAGAAGCACAAACAGCGCATTGTCATAAAGAAAAAAATCTTCCGCCCCCTTTTGTTGTAGTTTTAGCGGGAATTCTAAAATTATGGCCAGACCCTGACTCCTGATACTCTAATTTCATAAAATAGTGCAGAGTGGTGTAGAAGTGGCTCGAGTTAGTCCAATAATCATTAACTGTGATCGGAAGTGTAATAGGGACGCAAATTAGGTGGTTTGTGCCAATTTTTGTGGCATGTCGCATATGTCGCGATCAACGGCACTCGGTAGCGACTACCGTCCACCAGCATCATGAGTGTGCCTTTAGATAACTTATTAATTACGTTGTGCCTCGGTGGCGTAGTTGTATTACGGTACGGTTACAAAGCTGAGGTCTCGGGTTCGAATCCCGGGTCGGGCAAAGTGATATCGGATTTTTCTATTCATTATCAGCCTGGAGTCAGGAATTTGTGCCCGATATGGCGTGGGTGTCCTAGTGGCGCCTCTGCCTAACCCTTCGGGGATAAAGGCGTGAGTTTATGTATGTATGTAATTACGTTGTGACGACTTTACCCGGTAGGTTTTTTTTTTTTTTTTTTTTTAAACTGACACGGCATAGTGACTGCATTGCACCTGATGGTAAGTGCTAATGCCGTCCAGATAGAGTATCGAATGGTATCAGACGGTAGTCTCATACCATATTAATTTCAATAATATATCCAGGTGATTACTAATTCAATTCAGCTTCCAACTGCAACTGTTTTAATGATTTGAATAACTACATTGAGGCATCGTCCTTAATCCGAGTCATCTGACTTGGATTAATACTCTGGTTACGGTATTGACTGCAGAGATGTAATTTTCCAATTGTAAAACATTAGAACCATAAGTACCCTGTGATAATAGGCTAATGATGAAGACACTTATGAACACAACATATTTGTTTTCAGGATCTTTAAATATATGTGTATTGTGTATTATTAGTAAATTATCGTTTGCTTTATAGATGAAAGAAAACGTCATGATGAAATAAATACCTTTTAAAATCTTGCGGAGAGTGTCAGGTACGAATATATAAAATCTATCAAACCAACTAGGCCAGTGGAACAGAATAAAAAATCATGTTACGCAGAACATAATATATTATGTAAGTGTGGGATACGGGCAGGCAAAGGGAAGAAAACATGTAAAATAAAATTATCGATAAAAGTGCTGAGTAGACTTATATTCAGTATATAATCAACTTTTCTACATGCAACTTAATATCTCAAACATACAAAATAATCATAATCCAAATATAGGAAAAATTACATCACATTTTGTATGCTGCAAGGCACAGACAGTATATTGCAAAATGTTATGATCTTATTACGACATTTTATCCTATTACAATTAACATCAAAAACATGACATTATAAACTTCCTATGCAATAAATGTATACGATAAAAGTATAAAAGTCCGAAAATAACAATTAATAAAAATCATAACATAGCTACTTTGTGCCCCTTAACCTATACGATCCCAGAAACAAAATTATAACTATCGGCATTTCACTACGATTATAATACATAGAATTTATAAAACCAATAACCCTACATCAATCATAAACACAAACCTAATGAACTTTAACGTTTTTACTGTGTAAAATATATTAAATTCAAAATAAAATACTTTTTATAAAATATGTATAGGCACTAAAGATATTGTATTTTGTACATGGATTAATTTGTCCATTATCCAATACAATAATAAATTTATGCAAGTCGATATAAAATACTCTTAGGCAAGCAATGACTGGTATTGTTGATCACATTATTCACTTTATAAAAGTGTTTATACATTTGATTCACTGATAAAATATTGTTCACGAGTAACCCAAATGTCGTTTTGTATCATGAGGTATGAATACATATATCTTATTTACTAGAAATGCACTAACACTAAACCCTTTAGTAAAAATATATTCCCGACTATATTATCTGTATTTAATCCCCTAAAATTCAGTAAAACATAACATTATAATTTAAATATATTATGCTGTATAGATCATAATATTGGTATTTTGTTTCACAAACAGAAATAATTTTAATTAAGTTAGATTAACAATACCGCACTTGTGAAATCAGTATTAAACCAATACAGTGGATGGAAATGGAAATTCACCTATGTATATATTTTCAAGTAATTTAATAGGTAGTGGTAAAACATTCGTATCTCCCTGGAAAAAGACAATCACACGTAAACGGGCCGAAACGGGCGAGATTTAGTCTCTTGATTTAACACTTGATAAAATTTTATTCAACTGCTAACTCCCCCCACTTTGTGCTCAACTATAAAGCTCAACACTTTCGAGATCAGAGGTAGTCTTTCCCATTCAATATAAGAGTCTAAAGTTTAGAAGAAACTGCGCTTTACTCTAGCTGAAGTGCAGCCTCTGCTAAGGCAACTCTAAAAGTCACATTATTCGTATCTAAAATATTATTCCACAAAATAGCTTTTGATTTATTACAAATAGTTGCGCGGTACTATGACCGCAGTGATGATAACTATGTAGATTTATTCCCCGTCATTAATACTGTAGATTGCGATAGCCGATAACCAATGTAATAACGTAGATAATATTTGAATATCGATAGATATCGCATTGTTGTACGGCAGCGGAATAAGCCATTTACCCGCATAGTAACTATGAATGTAAATAAGGGTAACAAATTTCATTTGTTTAAAATTGAAACACAAATGAGATAATAGAGCAAATAAACATAATTTAAATAATAATACCCCAATATTTTGCCTAGTTTTTGCTAGTTTCCAAAAAGTAACTGTCAATTATCAACCGTTATGTATATTTTTTAAATAAAAACACTTATTAAACAATTTCGATCGTCAACTAAGAAAAACTGTTGCTGCTAACTTTATGTTATCTGAGAACAATGTGAGTGCAATTACACTTATTTCTGCATATTATGTATATCAGTGTACAAATTAAATCATGTAGCAATTTTTATAAACTAGTAAAACAGTGCTAAAATTACTTTAAAAGTTATGTTGTAAAATATAGCTCATTTTGTAAGTAGGTAGATAATTACTAAGTAATATCTTTAAAATAATGTGGTGGCAATAGCTCAGCTCTTAAGTGTCTCTGTATCGGTAGAGGAATGCGTATGTACTGGCTTCATGATAATTCGCCGATAGGTGCATTTTGTAACCATAAGTCGTGTATAAAGTTGTATAGATTGTCACTGACTGCCACCTGTAACAAATAATAAACTCTTTTATATTATAAATACGTTAAAAAACGACAAATACCCAAACACCAATAGCCGGGAGCATACTATATTATGCAAGCCAGACAAATACATAATATACAGGATTGTGGAGAGAGATAATACCATTTATTGAAATCACATACAGAAGAACTATCTTTTATGATACGCATATATTATGATTTGTTGGCCAGTCAAGTCAATAAGTAAATTAATCAATGTGTACAAGCACGATAAAATAGTTATTATTTTTTAACTATGTAGAGGTAGTTTTGTAAGATGGAATTTTTTTATATTTTTAGTGCTATATGCATATATGTATGTCTCTAACTTCCTCTTTCACCGATTCCCTTCTTAACCTTCTTATTTTAGTGAACTTTTATATTAAAACTTGACCTTTACATAAAATATCATTGGATTCCTGTTTGACTTTGAGGGCTTATGTTCTCCCGGTCCGAAGATGACCATCAGACCTTCATGACTTATTGGTGGAGTCAACGTGTCAATACGTTCTTTCCGATGAAACAGATATCACTAAAATCGATAAAAAGCTGCCGAAGATATTGAGCATTTACATTTTACATGTATATTAATTTACCCAGTTATGAGGTAAAGAAAATAAAATATAAACATACAGTTGAATTGAGAACTTCCTCCTTTTTTGAAGTCGGTTAAAAATATGTATATTTAGGGTATATTGATTGATTTGTAGTGATCATGTTTTTGTTTAACAACGTCAGTTTTACACTATATAATGTATAAATAGAGGAAGATATAAGCGGGATTTTACTTTCATAATTCGGCGATATAATGACTTAGTATCCAAAATTTCGTAAAGGGTTTGAAGCAGACATTTTCTCTGAGGCAGAGTTCAACACTGCCTGAATTTCCATTACTCCATATTGTGGTCTATAAGGGAAAATCATAATAATAATTGCGGTGCCACGGGGACTATCGATGATTATAAGCGAAAAGGTGTGTTGACGTGACCTACTTCATGTTTCCCAGACTAATAGCATTAACTAATAAATCAATATGCGTGACTTCCAAACATATGCCAACTAACATTTATAAAAATTATAGTGTCTTAGAAACTAATCCATGACGCTGCTAATCGATATTTGTCAATGTACAATAATATGTGTAAAATAAAATAACAGCCACAACAGCCACTTCTTGGCTCACGTAAACCCTCACCTTGCCAGAGCGGATTCTTTTCAACATCGCTACTCAGTGAATGTGGACTGGCATAATCGATACGCAGGCATCGGGCTTGTTTATTAACCTAGACTGAACAGTGAAACGTATTTACATTTCTTGTCTACAACGCTTCCCGATTTGCTTGATGACCTACCATTACAGTACTCTCGCGGATTCTATTATCAGCACGACGGAGCCCCAGCTCATTTCTCGAGACAAGCTCGTGATTATTTAAATCAAGAATATGGCGATCGTTGGATAGGCATCAGCGGAGCTGTACAGTGGCCGGCACGCTCACCCGATCTGACTTAACTGGATTTTTACCTCTGGGGACACGTTAAAGACATAGTGTACCAAACGGAGCCTTACTTAGGTATGTTTAGTTGTTATTGTAATAGCAGTGTCTGAAGTAAATATTAAGCCGAGTTTCGATTTGTTCTTAACACACCCATCCCTCGCAAAGCATCATCTTTGGTGGAAACGCAGCCGTGTTGTTAAAATGTTTATAAACGAAACAGTGTAAATAGTACCAGTGTTGTGCGTGTCGGCGCGAAACCAACGGCGCGGCGTGTCGCGGCGCGGCAGTGCGCATGCGCAGTGCGCGCTTGTTCCCATGCATTATTCAAGATATGACATAATTATCGTAACCTGTCACGGCGTGAGTTTTTATTATTATTATTTTTTTATTCTATTTTAACTGATCTTTTATACCAAAATCAATTTTTTGGTGTTTCGGCTTTATGGTATACAAAAAATAATGTTGTAGGTATATCGACATATCCGTCGATATTCTTTATGAGACAAAGTCTGCAATTAAGAGGTATCTTGATCCTTCTACCCAATTATGATGATAGACAGGCATCTACGCTATACCCACTACGATCAGATTGGCTAAAAAGTTCTTTATTTCATCTCCTGTCAACTATGTAGGTCATCCTATCTATTGCACTATGTATAGATTTGTGCTATGGTCAGTGTCTGAGATAAAGTCTGTAGAAGTCTGTAATATAAACAATCTGGTGTTGTACCTTTTTGGCTACTCTTTATAAGCTGTTTTGTGGTGGCTTAGAAGTAGTAAGTTGTTCCTGTTGTCGACTGGCATTGCTGGGTAAAGTGCCTGTTTGTTCAGCAGTTGTGTTTTGTAAAAAATATTATCTGCTCGTGTTCGGCGTTGGGGGATTAGTAAGAGACTTATAGAGATACAGCTGTATTCTTTATTAAAGTCTGTCAAACTATTTAATTTAAATTAATTCGTTAAAGTAAAAATGCCTATGAAAGTAAATCAAAGGTGTTAGAGAAAATTGTATGAAAATAAGATATGCTCTACCGGATGTAGAGTTATCCTCAGAGTTAATACTTTCACAACAGTTAATGCCAATATCTTATGCGAGTTAGTTAGTTTTATGTTCTACATGCGAAATATAACAAATAAATGTCAAAACAAACACAAATAAACGAAACACACACAAAATAACAAACAAATACCCGCGAATTTACCAAAACCCAATGTTCTATAAACCTGGCAATGTACATTGTGGTGTACATAGACTTATTTCATTCAAATACAAGAGTTTGTTTATAGTTAGCCACGTGAAAAGGCTATATTGAATAATTTAAGCTTTATACATCATAAAAAACATAAAATATTGTCAAGTATAGAACAAAAAAGTTGAATAAAGCTAAAATAATATCACGGTGTCGCGAGGATGAGCTTGTGGCTTTTAGTTTTTTCTATTTAGATATTTATATTACAGTGCAGTCACAACAAAATATTTTTCTAGTGATTCTACTGTATAATATGTATAACAATATATTCACAAAAACGAGAAGAAATTATATTCAATAAACGAGTAATCATTTTTGAAAATGTATGTACAGTGGGATGTCCGGTGCCAAGTTAAGGGTTAACCTGTACCTTATATGGCGTTGGGTTCAAATTTCTCTTGATGTCTTGGCGCAAGGTCTTCAACGACGATTGTACTCGTTCCCTAACTTCAAACAGTGGCTTGGGTGGTGTTGTAACGCGACCATCTTTCCAGTAAACCTGAAAGACATAATAATCATAATTATTAGCAGGTGGAAAACCCGTCATATCCAGTTTCTCGAATATCGGCATAATAGAATCGACCAGCGAGATATAACTATCTCTCGTCGGTGGATTAGTCCTGTATTTGGATTGCACTACACTCAGGTGCTTTGTGGTCACGGTGCCGTGATAGTAGAAAATAATATTACCTTCGCCCGATCTTTTTGCCACCTTCTAAAACACACAAACCCTCATAACATCCTAAAATCCTTTATTGATGTTGGTTATATTACCATTAACTGTAAAGGATCCATTGTATTCAATTTATATTAATATGGGGTAATTTATTATACAGATAAGAAGGAACCCTTTTTGAGTACTTGGAAATGTATGTAATAAATACCTGCTGTTTCATTGCGATAATTACCTTACAAAGATGTTCGACCTTGCTAGGAATAACATAAGCCCTTTTGGATTCTTGGAAGGGATGTCTGCAAAGCACCTTCTGCCCGACCACCGGCGCCGGCTCGGAAGACCTTTGTAGTAAATCTATTAACGCATGCCCGTCCGCGCCGAACAGTCGATAGGCCTAAAACGAATAATCCATAAAATTATATAATCTTGCTAATATAAAAATTGAAGCATTTGTTTGAACGCGTTGACCTCTAACTAGTAGTCGGATTTGAACAATTGTTTTTGCATCCGAGAGTCAATTTTTAAAGTATCACTCGTTTCATAAATCAACATACAAAATGAAGACAAAATTGCATTGTTTATATCCTAGCGGAATAATATTATAAGTTTCATTAGGTTATAGATATGAGAATATCATTCCGTTCAGTCTAGATATGCAATCAATAACTGTAGCGTTGATACAAAGGCCTTGTGTTCGGGTGATACCATCCTATCGTAACCGCATCACATATTATATCGCATCGCATATTAGTCTTATTAGAACACGCATCGGTTCACGGCCGTACGTTATACGACATTCGCTATCAATCCTTGTCGTCTTTATTTACATGCGTATGTACCTTTACGGTGTGTGTTTTCGGAATGCGTAAAACACGAGCCATATAGAATATTGTAGACAATTTTTTTAACTAAGCGTAATGTCTCGTTTTTATTTTTATTATAGCTTTATAACATATTTTAAAACTAAGTGTCAGTAAACCAAAACTCTTGTGTTGACTTATGGAGCAATTTATATTGTTTGGAAATAAATTCCTTTGACCGCGAAGAAATGTATTTTAAACTAGCTTCTGCCCGCAAATTTCGTCTGCGTGATGAACTTTAATAGAAATTAACTATATTTGGAATTTCCCATCGCGTCCCGTTACATCCCACCCATCCCATCTCATTCTCACTCAAGACATGTAATCCAGTCACATTCCATCCCTTTGTGTATAAAAAAGTAACAAATATATCGGAATTCCTTCCTCATCCCACGGGCACACTAATTTTTTCGGGATAAAAAGTAAGCTAAACGTTAATCCGGGGTGCCCGCTATCTCCATACCAAATTTCATCGAAATCCGTTATGCCGTTTCTGGGTTCATCGCGCACAACCGCACAGACACAGACAAACCGACAAACAGGCAATCAGACAAAAATTCTAAAAATCATGGGTTCTAATGCGTTAATACAGGCCCCCCGTATTAGTTTTTCTCGTTTATCTTCCATGTACAGATATCGCTCGGTTACAAATTTATTATAATAAGTATAGATTGTTTGAGTGTGTCTAAAAGTGCGTGGTGGCCTGTTCGTAACGGACAAGACGCGGCTGCCAACATGTTCACGGAGGTCACGGGTTCAGTTCCCAGGGCACACCTCTGACTTTTCGGAGTTATGTGTGTATTGATAGTCAATCGCCACGCACTTTAACGGTGAAGGAAAACATCGTGAGGAAACCTGAATACCGTAGCGATTTTAAAGAATTTCTACGGTATGTAAGTCCGCCAACCCGTAGGTACTAGGCCAGCGTGGTGGACTATATGGCCTCACCACTCTTAATCGATTCTCTCAATTGTAGAGTAGGCCCGTGCCCAGCAGTGGGACGTATATGGGCCGATACAATAGATTATTTGCATTATTATTGTTACAATTGTTGCATCGAGCAGAAAATCAGAAAATTATATCACATTGACGCAATATTTTTGATGTATATCTTCGTCGATAATGTATTTAGCGCGCGAACATAAAATCTAATCACGATAAAATCATGTTTAGTTACAACCGTAAAGCCGCGTACAGCCGCGTACGGATTGCGCGTACACAGGTACGCGTAGTCAGTTTACGCGTGTCCGGAACGTCTAGTCCGTACCTGCAGCTACGCGTACACTCTTGGGGAACGCGTACCGCGCGAGCCAGCTCGCACCGCGAGCCGCCGCCAGTCGGTTTTTGGACGCGCGTCAAAGAGAAAGCATACGACCGGGTACGCTATGTTTGGACGGCAAAATGAATAGACACGCGTGTTCTTCGAGTTTTAATAATGAAAATATTATCAGATTGATTCAACTTTATGAATTTCACCGGGTCTTGTGGGATAGCACACTAACTGATTATCGAAATAACGATTTACGACAAGATGCATGGGAGGCAATTTTTTGTCTCCACTTTCTTCATAATTTATATCTTCCATAAGTCTATTTCCACACTGTAATCTTTCACTATACAATTTTTTCATCCACCATCTAGGTGTCCGTTTGTTTCTTTTTTTTTATTATTTAAAATGTGTTGAATAATTAGTAATGCTGCACCAGTGGTGGTGCACGCAATCGCTAACTTTGGCGGAGTCATGGCGAATGACTGGGGCTCGCGGAGCGCTCTGGATCGATGGACCACGCGTACAGGTTCGCGGCGGTCCGTACAGGAGTTGGACGCGTATCCAATGTACGCGTGGACAGTCTTTCCCAACTACGCGTAACACAGGAACGCGCAATCTGTACGCGGCTTAACGAACCGCACTTTACCGCTATAATCAATACTTAAAAAATCTATGATAATTGATAAGTGCTGTACTCACCTCCTTGTGACCGGGGATAGTCACTTTTCCGACATCTTGACTCAATTTAATCCGAGGCTGGCCGTTTATTTCAACTAATTTATACACACAGCCAAGAGCCGGCTGACGCTGGCACGTTACTGGAAAGTTCATTCCAGTTATTTTTAAAACTTTACACTGTTCAAAGACATATTTTTAAGACATCAGATAATGGTTGATATTAATGAGAGATCGTAATCACTATCTAAGGATCGGTCTCGAAAATAAATTAATAGAAAAAAGTGAAATATGAGCGCATTCATAAATTCAACTCGTCTATTTGTGGGATTGATCCTTGGAAGAGTTAAAACCGTTTATTTTTTCGGCTGTGAGGATATATAGGTGTAATATTAGTAGATATGACCACTTTGTAATGGATGCGAGCTACTATTATAATCTATAATTTACTGCTTTGAACATCTTCAAAACCATAATTTTAGCCAATCAAATCATTATTTTAAATCAGGGCAATTGTTATCGAAAAAGGGTTTAGGGATGTTGTAAGTACTCATCCTCATTTCAAAACTTTGCTATAATGAGTGGTGAGAAATGACGACTGTAATTATTAGAATTACGTCATTACGTCAGCAGATCGTACACCAAAAATCATTAAGTCATATTTAACAATATACCTACGGGTTACTGTTTCGTAAATAAATTACTCATTTAAAATGTGTTAAAATAGTCATTTTCATGTTTGCATGAAAATTTTTCACACATATTTTATATTTTTTCACATATCTATATTTTTATTTTACACTTAATTTAATTAAATATTTTAAAGTGTTCCGATTGAATTATAGCGATCGTCTTGTACTTTAATGTCGTCACGTTTTCACCACTCTGCATGACGTATTTGCTAGTACAAAGCATTAATTACCCAAATGTGTGCCGATTCCGAAACAATCAATCTTATGACCTTGCTCATTTAAACTGAGAATTGTCTCTTCATTGATATCATTGGACGCAACTATCGTGAGTTTAGAAAACCAGGGCAAGTTGAAAGCGTTTCCGAGTTGTTCGAAGGTTTCTCTTGCTAGTACTGAGAGATAGGCCAAGTCTCCGCTGTCGATGCGAATGCCCACCGCTCTGTAGCCGCAGTCGTTCAAGGCCAGCGCCACGGCACAGAAATTCAGCAAACCACTCCTGATAAAGATTATTCACAAATAGCACCAACAATTATAAAATATAGTGTTTCATCATACCCTCCACATGAAAATGACAAGACGTCACTAAAAGAAACGCTTTCTACATTAAGAGAAACGAATTAAGAGTTGGTTAAAATTCTACTAAACACAAATATGTATATTTCAACACAAAATTCTAATGCAATGATATGTCCATAATCTACAAGTTATCATCTACTTACATACTAACGTAACATAAAATGTATCAATATGCTTTCCAAACAAAACATAAAATTAATGGTGTGTTATGAGTACATGCAGATATATTAGTCAATTACTGTGTAACGTGTGCATATCCCTATACAATGCAACTGTGCCCAATGACTAAGGTTGCACCTAATCTTGCTCATAGATCCAGGACAATACGTCACACTGAAGCAAATACAAGGTCCCCGTGAGAAACGTTTCCGTCTATTTACATTCAGTTGGGATATGAAGCGCCGTCCACTTGCGCTTCACTGGAAAAGCCAAATAAAAAGGTAATTGAAACTACGGGCGTGGATGTCGAGTCGGGGTGTTCCCAGGACCGTGTAAGCCGGGGTTGCGGCGTGTGTAGTTAGATATTATGTGCGTAATGCGTACTGCGTCTGTCATCCCGCCCGTGTGTATGGCCCGCTCATGCCCCTCAGACAATGAGTAATGTTCGATGAGAGTTGCAATGACTAACTCGCGCCAGGTTATATGTAGTCTAACAATCAAACTTCACGAAACTTATAAATGATTAATGCAAAACAATAATACATGTTCATCGGACATTAAATCTCAATATAAACTGTCTATTGCATCTTTACCTCAGTGTGCGTTCGACCGTGCTATATCCATATGTACTATGGTTATTCGATGTTATTTGAGTTCTAGTACCATTGGTTCCACAGTTGCTATTGTAGCCAGAATGTCCGTTCATATAACGCAGCCTGTGTTGTGACGGTAAGCCTTGAAAATTATACCTCTTGACATCGTATGTATCCACTAGGGCCAAGAATCCCGACGGGAAGGCTAGCGCATATGATATGAGGGCGGCCAGTTCACCGTCGCTCGCTTCCTCAGGAGATATATCAATAATGGAGGAAACGCGATTGCGCCACTCCGTAGATAACTCTAACAGATTGCATGCCTTCTGCGTTTCAGCATGTCTCAGCATCACTGAGTTTACGTCCTCTAGACTGCTGAACGAAGTCACAAACGAATGTGCATGAGTACCTCGCACCGGTATATTAAACAGCTTTCCAGCCAAAACATTACTTGTACCGTCGAAGCCCCCTGAAAAAATGCGTACATTAGCGAGCATACGAAACAATATAGAAGTTGAACATCAAATTCATAAAAATAACAGCGTCTATACAAGTCATTGTGTCAAGGCAACACGCAAGCCCAACTTCTTGTTAGGTAGGTATCAAAGATAATATAATGCGGTGGATATGTACCTACGAACGACTACTAACATTCAAGGTCGTGATACGTGAAAGTTGCCTGATTAAACCTATTAAAGAAAAGTATTTTCTCTACAGAGGCTTATTACGAGTCTATGGCGGCAGGGTGTTTCATATTGCACAAGTTTGAACAGGGCGGCGAGCTCTGTGCCTGGCACCAATTTTCGCCAACAGACTGCAGAAACACGCCAACGCAATCAATAATATAAGCTGTTATTCTGCTCTATCATTTTTCGTTCGTGTGATGATGTATCTCACCGATGTAAGCGTATTTTGAGGCAGACAGCCCTCCGTCGGGTCCTTGCGCTCGTCGCAAGCCGAATTCTAGCAAAGAAACATTTTTTCCTGCGACCATTCGGTATCGTGCTGCATTAGTTGCCATCAAACTATAACAGAAATGTTATGAAATATACTATACCATGACGACAGAACAGATAAGTTTCTGATTATTAACTGTGGACTCAAAGTAACATCATTTTGGATACAAAGTAGAAATGTTTGTCATTCATGTGTTAATTAAAGGGAAAATATTGATGAATCATTCGTGACAAGTATATGTCAGCCTTATAAATGAGTAGGCATACTAGGTCTTACTATATGAGGTTAAGGAAGTACCTACACGGCGTTGTACCTACTCATGTTATATTATTTATGTGGTAGTGTATACTGTATTATAAAAACCGGGTGGGGTCTAGAATCGTTTGGCACAAGTTGAGAGCTAAAAATGATTAAAGATGGTAGGGATGGGTTTCCTGATTATAACGTATCACTCTTATTAAAAGGTAATTAATAGTTTTCGAGAAATTAATTAATAAAGTTTCTAACCTTAAATCAGGTATTAGGTAAAACGGAACGTTTTTATGGGCGATTGACAACTAAATCTTTAGTATTGTGTCAAGTATATAGTCTGTGGTATAAAATGTCGTGCAATACCGTGAAACGGAACGTAAAAACTACGTGATTTGGGTCATGAGTCAGTGTGATTAGAATGTTTTGTTTATGTTTTTTTGCGGAGTTGTCGCATCTGCGATAGTGTATAGACTCATGTTTTGTTGTTTTACATGTTTTATAGCGACCTAGAAATTACGTTCAGAAGCAAGTGTGTGTATCCACTCTATGGTTAAAATAGGTCGAATCTGCCCCAAAACCGACTCGTAACACCCCGACTTCCACGTAGTCTCTTGGCTACCACCCCTAGAGTGTTTATAAAAAGCCGGAGGCGCAGAGAGGGTGCCTATCCTTTGTTACGCAAGGGCGAAGGGGCTGCACTTCCCGCAGCGCCGGAGACGTTGCAGAAGCAAGTATATTTTGAAAACAAGTGTTTTGATGTTAGGTTACTTTAATTGGGTTTTCTCAGAAACGGTGAAATTGAATTGCCTTTTCACGGGAGTGGTACCGGGGGACAGTGGGCATCCTCCCCCTCCCAACCCCCAATTCGTGCCAAACGATTCTAGATTTTAACCGGAAAACAATCTAATAAATCCGCTTAACGTTGTAATCAGTAATAAAGGGTGAAATATCTCACGATAACTAAGCTACTGTGTTATAGCGTGCAATTAACTAACCAGTCAACCGTGATTACTGATAACTGCGCAAATTACTTATCTAATGAGAAACACAATTAACCGAGATATGCACAAAAGCAAAATAGCTAGCAATGCCTCAACTAATACTATGTAAAGAAATAAGTTCACACAGCATTATCAATATAGAGATTAAAAAGATGTCATTAATCATTAAAATAATATTAAAGACTAATCATGTACATTGTATGCAAAGAGTATCAGGCTCTCAGAAGTTGGCACAATAAGGTGAAAAATCGTACTTGTCTCACTATTATCTTTTTTTAGTATTGACACATTTGCTAAGTATTTGCCATTTTGTGCCATAGTATTGAAGCATTACACTTCTACCCTCATATTATCTTGCTATCTAGTTCAGAGGCCTATACACATAATATATAATAAAAAGTTTACATCATAAATATTATAACTTATTTATTGCACAAAATGATTATTAAAATAAAACAATAATATTTTGTCATCTTACCTTGCAAAATTGACTAGTGTTAACAATGTTGTTTCTAACAACTGTGCTATAATCAAAGGGCCCTCCACTCTTAGCAATGGCACCCTGAAAAAATATATACTACTATAAGGATATTAAAAATAAGATATCATTTTAATAGATATTACGTAACTTATCCATTGGTAAAATAAAGTAAAAGAAAATATTTGGAATGTACATTTAATAATATCTGACAATGAACTAAAATAAAGTATAGGTAACTTATAAATGACATTTAAATTTTAATTTGTTGATTGAGTACATGGTCAAACTCAAAGAATGTGCATGTAAAAGCAGTAATTACAAATCGAAGATAATGTTCATACCTTGGGAAAACAACAGATCCCTCTTCAATAGCACTAACTTTAACATCTTTGCAAGTCAAATCTTTCAAATAGGCGAAGAACGCAGGTTCAATATTATCCGGTAATACTTGCCTTAAATATTCTATATCTGTAATAAAACAACTTTATTAAAGACTATCATTTGCCCGCAACTTCGTCTGCGTGTTTAAGATAATGTAGACGTTATATCGCTAAAACTATGCCATTGTAACTTTTACGTTAACTTATAACAAAAATCAACGTGCAACATTTCTATTTCCAATTCTGACTCGTTTAGATTATCGGATCAATGGGTCCGTCAATTATCGATTCAGACACCAATCGGATCAATAGATAAACTGCCTTATTCATATACAGTTTTAATACCTATTTTAGGTATCGAATTGTTGTTTTCTCGCTCAAACTGAATTGAAAAGTCGTTCGAAAGGGACAAAAGTTAAATTTTCATACGAATAACTTCAGTAGTTTCGATTTTCCATACAAACTTTCAACCCTTATTTTTACTCCTGTAGGGTTAAATTTAAGTAAACAGGGTAAGCACTTGTTTTTGGTTTTAGATGATAGTGTCAAGTTTTAAATCTGCAACTTCAACGGTAGCAGTTTTCCATACAAAATTATTTTACCCTTTTCACCCCTCTTAGGGGTTGAATTTCCAAAAATCCTTCCTTAGTGCAACGCTACGTCACAATTGGAACCCCTATGTAAAATTTCACGTTTCTAGCTCCAGTAGTTTCGGCTGTGCGTTGATCCGGTTGGAAGGAAATCACCCAATTTCCAAACATTTCAACCCTTATTTTAACCCCTTTAATGTTATTGTTAGACAAATAAAGTATGCAATTATTTTTGTTATTGAATGATTTATTAAACTGCCAAGTTTGACAATTGTAACTTTAATGGTTTAGATTTTCCTTACAACAATTTTTTACTCTCATATGTGAGAGGCCGCCTGGGTAGGTACCACCGCAATGTCTATTTCTCCCGCCAAACAGCAGTGTAAATGCACTGTTGTGTTCCGGTTTGAAGGACATTGTAGCCAGAGTAACTACTGGACATATCGAGACTTAACATCTTATGTCTCAGGATGGCGAGTGCAGTGGAATGCCAAGCATTGCCTTGTAACTCATGGTGTTGTTTGGTTTTGCTACTGTCCATGAGCGGTCGTATCGCTTACCATCAGGCGAATGGCAGGCTCGTCTCTTCATCATTGCAATAAAAAAAAAACCTTTTCACCCCCTGAGGGGTAGAATTTCCCAAAATCCTTTCTTAGTGCTACCCTCCGCTACAGTAGTTTCGGCTGTGCGTAGATAGGTCAGTCAGCCAGTCAATCAGGTTACTCTTTTATAAATTGATTATTATTATGCATTGTTATATTCATAGGCATTACTAATATCTGGCAAAATTAAAGGAATATAATTTAACCACTATTGTGTATATGTTATGAAGAATTGTACTACTAAATAATTATTATGAAGGACTTCAACATCATCATTATCCTCAGCCACAAGGATTTCCCCATGTACATAACCTACTTGAAGTATTTCCTTATACTTCAGGTGTCCATGTATAGGCAAAAATGTAAAAATGTATAGTTAAAAAATGTAAACATTAAACCAAATCGCGATAAAATCTGTAAAAAATAGTTTTATTTCAATGTGTAACATTCACGTAAATCTAAGAAACCATTATGTATTTATTATATTATCTATATATATAAAAGAGGAACCTGATTGACTGACCTATCAACGCACAGCCGAAACTACTGGAGCTAGGAACTTGAAATTTTACACAGGAATTCCTATTGTGACGTAGGGTAGCACTAAGAACGGATTTTGGGAAATTCTACCCCTAAGGGGGTGAAAAGGGTTAAAAACTGTTGTATGGAAAATCTAAACCATTGAAGGTACAATTGTCAAACTTGGCAGTTTAATAAATCATTCAATAACAAAATTAACTGCATACTTAATTTGTCTAAAAATTAACACTAAAGGGGTTAAAATAAGGGTTGAAATGTTTAGAAACTGGGTGATTTCCTTCCTACCCGATCAACGCACAGCCGAAACTACTGGAGCTAGAAACGTGAAATTTTACATAAGGGTTCCTATTATAACGTAGGGTAGCACTAAGGAAGGATTTTTGGAAATTCGACCCCGAAGGGGGTGAAAAGGGTAAAATACTGTTGTATGGAAAACCGAAACCGTTGAAGTTGCAAATATCAAACTTGACTTTTTAGTTACTCATCTAGAAACAAGAACAATTGCATACTCTTTTTTCTTATAATTAACCCTAAAGGGGTGAAAATAAGGGTTGAAGTTTTGTAAAAACAAAGTGTCGGATCAACGCACAGCCGAAACTACTGAAGCTAAGAACTTTAAATTTTACACAGGGGTTCCTATTGTGACGTAGGGTAGCACTAAGGATGGATTTTTGGATATTCAACCTCTAAAGGGGTGAAAAGGGTAAAATACTGTTGTATGGAAAATCGAAACCGTTAAAGTTGCAGATTTCCAACTTGGCTGTTTAGTTACTCATTTTGTGACAAAAATAACTGCATACTTGCTTTTCTTATAATTAACCCTAAAGAGATGAAAATAATGGTTGAAGTTTTGTAGACGGATCAACGCACGGCCGAAACTACTGAAGCTAGAAACTAGAAATTTTGCACAGAGGTTCCTATTGTGAGGGAAGGGAGTATTAAGAAAGGATTTTTGAAATTTCAACCCCTAAGAGGGTGAAAAGGGTATAATATTGTTGTATGGAAAATCGAAACCGTTGAAGTTGCAGATATCAAATCTGATTCTTTAGTTACTCATCTAAAACCAAAAATGAGTGCGTACTCTGTTTTCTTAAATTTAACCCTAAAAGAGTAAAATAAGGGTAAAAATAATATAATAGTATGGAAAATCAAAACTACTGAAGTTATTCCTATGAAAATTTAACTCAACAACTCAACAACTCAAAAATCAATCTGAGTTCCGATAATCTAAATTTGTATTCAGAATTGAAAATGTTGGCCGTCATTTTTAACTTTTTATTTATTGATCCGATTGGTCTCTGAATCGACAACTGACGGACCCATTGATTCGATAATCTAAACTCAGAGTCAGAATTAGAAATAAAAATGCTACACGTTGATTTTTGTTCAAAAGTTTACGTAAAGGTTATAATGACATAGTTTTAGCGATATAACGTCTACATTTTCTTAAACACGCAGACGAAGTTGCGGGCAAATGCTAGTTTATTTATAAATAACTTGCTTCTAATAAATATAATAGCAAAGAATTTATTTTCCTTTTTATACATTATGCTTGCATATATGCACATAAATTAATTTCTTTAAAATTAAAAAGATGTGAACTAAATACATTAAATAGCAAGAAATATTCCATTATGCAGTTAAGAAAAAAGTTAATGCACATATTTCTGGCACATATAAGCTGATTATAACAAAATAAATCAAAAACACCAGCAGCAAGATGGACAAACAATATTTCTTATGAGAATAACACTTGTCACACAGAGCTCCAGGGGTTTCTTATTAAATAATGATTGATTTATCTTGTCAACGTTCATTTTTAACCGACTTCAAGACTTCAGGGGTTGAGAAAATTAATATGCATGTAAATACTTTATATCTTCGGCAGCTTTGAACTGATTTTAGTGATTCTTCTTTAGTTTGATGCAGAATAGTTGCCATTTGGTTCCATAAAAAAGTGGTAAAGAACTGATAAATATCTTCAGACCCAGACAATAGAACTCCTCAAAAATTTTTAGTACTTGAAGTCGGTTTTTTAAACATAGTTTTTTTTATATTATTAGTTATAGTAAGATAATAAAGAAATATTTAACACTTACCACTATTAGAATACTTGAAGTTTTGCAAAAATTTCAGGCACTCCTCTAATCCGGCAAATATAGTAAATTCTCCTTGGAATGGATTTGTTCGGAAAAACAAATCAAACACAGCAAAATCATTTACTTTGCCAGACTTCCAGTATGCATATGCCATAGTTATTTGATAAAGATCTGGGAAATTTAAACATAATTTTTCTTATTGTTTATGTAATTAAAACCTGTACAAAGCTAATGTTTTTTTAACAATGTAACAAATATCTAACAATTATTTACAAACAAAATTGTTATGTACAAAACATAAAAAATGTATAGTCATTTACTCTTGTAGATCTGTAAAATAATTATTTATGTTTAATATGTTTTTAATAGTATTACCCCTTAAAAAGTGTATTAATGTGACAAAAAATTCAAGGTAAATGTGTGAAATACCATGGGCAATAAACAAGCAGCAGTATTGTTTGAATATAATTTAGATACAACTTGTATCTTATCATAATAGTTTGCAAATTAAATCTTCATTGTAATATAAAATAATATGTATCCCAATAATGTCTTAACAATGAAGATTGTTAGTTTGAATACATTTCTTGTCTATTACATTATAATATAAAAATATTTACTTATGAATAATTAAATCAAGTGCACTAAGAATCAAAGTACACATCAATTTTGAAATTCGCTCCAAAATAATTGTCGAATTTGGTTACTTACCAGTCAGTAGAGGTTGCACAATACCATTTTGTCGTGCCATTTTTTTATCACTTACAAAGTCTTCACTTGACATATTCAACGCAAAGAAACTTATTACAATGAATACAATTAAAAACGTCAGGAATGTATGGTATCTGTCGACCGACTAAAATAAGTAATTTCATCGTGATCAACGGGTGGTAGTTATAAGCGCGCCAAACACAATTTGACGGATCTACTTTACGCATGCGCACTTATCTTCTATTGACTGATGTTAGAGGTCATTTTTGAAGGTCAGCTTATAGTTGTGTACTGGAATTTTCAAAAAGCGTTTCACTGTCACAAATTATAGCTAACCTTTGGAATAAGAAGAGTAATGCAATAATCATTGATTTAAAAAACTAAGGAAACGCCCTTCAGTACATTGGGAATAACAATAACATGTCCGTAAAAATCGCGCCATCTGTTAGATTTTCGTGTAACTACATAGTAAGTTAAAGAATCCATTCAGAGCGAATTGGTCGACGTAACCTTGTTGCAACGTCGTAGTTTAAAATGAAATAAACATTGATGTAAATATATTATGGATAGGGCGGAGGGCGCCGAAAGTGTTCCGACGAAAATGGTGGGCGCGCACCATTGTAGCGGTAGTTACGTCACTGATCACTGGTCTACACGTAATTGTTAAAATGCCTTACTGCATCGTGCGTGGTTGTCAGAAGAATGACCAAAAAATTTTTAAAAAAAGATAACATTTCTTATCACCGGTAAGTAAAAAATCTATTACATTACGTTAATTTAAAATGTAATCAAGCATTGTTTAAAAATCGACTTCATGGCCGTCATCAAAACATTCTGCACTATATAACCTTGTAGCGACGCGTATTTGGTAACGCATTCTAAAGAACACCCCGCTACTCTAAATCATAAATCATATTTAAGTAAATTAATAATAGAAAAATATACAAATGTTAGAAAACATCACCAAAGCAAGATTGAAAATATGTACAGATCCAGCAAGAGACAAAAGTTAAAAAAAATTGTTTTATTTGAAGGATAATAGGAACTAAATAAAACATTGACTAAATTGTTTCTTTTTATTTTAAGCCCATACTTCACTATAAATATTTTTTGCGGTTATTAATTTGTACACTATATTTTGCCTATTATTTTTATACATTCTATATTCGCCCATATACGTCCCACTGCAGGGCACGGGCCTACTCTACAATCGAGGGAATCGATTGAGAGTGGTTAGGCCATATAGTCCACCACGCTGGCCTAGTGCGGGTTGACGGACTTACATACGGTAGAAATTCTTTAGAATCGCTACGGTATGCAGGTTTCCTCACGATGTTTTCCTTCACCGTTAAAGTGCGTGGTGATTGACTATCAATACACACATAACTCCGAAAAGTCAGAGGTGTGCCCTGGGATTTGAACCCGCGACCACCGTGAACATGTAGGTCTGATCCATTACCAACAGGCCACCACGGACTTTTTTATACATAACTAACATATAACATATTTAATGTTAAAATCATTTTTCCTGATTTATGGATACTTTAACTCACTATGTAGTTACACGAAAATCTAACAGATGGAATTGATAACCTCCTCCGAAGTCGGTTAATAAAATACAATCCACTTAACTTCAAAACTTGTACGAACTAAAAAGTAGTCAAGGACGCGCCGCGCCCTAACAGTACGCGATGAGAATGTCCAACGGAAGACCTAACAATATTGATTTCCAAGAAAAATTGTTATAAAGTAACATAAAAATAGCCATTTCACGTAGATCTTCCTCTTATATAAGCACATCCATATTTTGGACCTTTGCCGGTGTTTGATTTATACTGGACCGTCTGGACGCCCATAACTAACTCCACCACTATTTTTGTGTCATAAATCTATGTGTCAGTCTCCTTACTTTCATACTTTCAATACGGTCGTAACCATGTCTTAAAATAATTGTAACAAAATATAGTTAATTAAACAACACAAACATTGCATAATTACTCGTGATTGAGTATCGTTCTATAGGCTTTCTATACATAATGTAAAACTGACATGAAAACGAATTATTTCAATTCTTTTAATAGTTGGTTTCTATAGCTGGCGTTGGCTTGGCACTCTTCAGTCGACGATGGCTGTTATTTATTTAACATCTACCTAATATAAGTTGGTCAGTGGTAAAAACAATCAGTCGAATTGAGAAACCTCCGCCTTTTTTTGAATTTAAACAAGATATTATATTAAGGTAAATTACCAATCTTTTAAAACATTTCTCAATGAAACAGAATTTATTTTCTCGTATTCATATATTTTAGGCATCAGCAAAGTACATTACTACAAAATGACAATAAAATACATAATTAGATAATAATTATTGCACTCATTCTAAATAATAGACGAACGTAAATCCTTATTCTTTGAAAATTCATTTTAGCAACACATTTTTGGAAAGAAGTGCGAGGGGTCGATCTTGAAAAGGATGCACCTTGTCATGGTGGATTAGTAGACCCTTTCTGGTAACAAACTTGTCTTGACAGAATGAACATTGAAATGGTTTTTCACCGGTATGCTGATACATGTGATACTGAAACGAAAATAAGATCCCAATATTAATTTTATACAATAGATTAAAAAACATGTTTAGTGGCACAGTGATTTGTGACACAAATCTTAAACTTTCTAAGCGCCCCGTTCACCATCTTCAAGTAAACCGTTGATTAGGCTAGTCATCGGTTAAAGTCACCCGTAACATCACGTGTCGATTTCACGATGGTCCAGTAACACTAATCCTATGATTACACTAATCAGTACTTTATTGGCTACATCATCTGCGAATTAGCGTATTTACTTGATGGTTAAAATCTCAACCTGCTTTTTTATTTTTTAAGAAAAAACACGTTGACACTTTAGCGGGAAAATTTGACCATTATTATTAAATAAAAAAAATATAATCATATCATTTGACGCAATATTACACGAATGATTCGTTCAATTTCTTATGTCATTCACTTAACCATCACGTTACTTTAATTTCACTTGTGAAATCGACGGAAGATATTTGCACATTTACTTAGCGATTAACGTTAATCCAAAATTAACTAATCAGCCGTTTACTTAAAGATAGTTAACGAGGCCCTAAGCATGTTAAATACTACACCTGCACTAAAAGAAAAGGACACCACAGTCTTATTTTCAATATCTATATTGTATACAATGTCATATTGCTATTTGCTACCCCTCACATTATGAAACAGGTTGGTGTTCATCAGGCGCGATAGTATTATGGATTTAAATATTTTGAGAACTTCATTCCGCTTGTTCAGACGTGCAAAGGGACGAAATACGACTTTGGGTGTGTGTACTAATCTTCACATTTTTTGTCGAGTTTTGGGAATATGCTAGAAATGTAGCTGCAGGGACAGCCTGGTGGACACCAGAACTAGGTAAATTTTGAAAGTGGTGTATTAGAAAAAAAGTCTGGGAACTTTTGTCTAGAACAGTGGTATCACAAAAATAATATGATAGGTGCGAAACAGACCTTCCAGAATGAAGAAAGGATGAAATAAAGAGATTAGAACTGTTGGGTGCCTGGCAATCTCGCTGTCCCAGCAGCAAGCGACAGCGTAAGATTAGTTGTTTTTGTGAGGCAGCCGTATAACCACGATCAAGTCCGCCCATTCATAGTGTGTACTGTAACTACCTATGTTAAGGATCTAACGTTTTTAAGATATACTACCCTTGAAATCTACTTTGTTATGAATATGAATTCAAATTATCTATGGTATATTGTTCAAACTATATTTTGGAATCATGGACTTACGGTATAATTATCTCTTCTCAAGAAGCTGTGTTCACATAACTGACATTGATATTTATAAATTCCATTGACATTTGTCATATGAGATTTCGTTGTAACTTTAGGTTGTACTACTTGATTTTCTTTAGGGGGACAATTCCGTCTCCTTACTTTACCCTCCTCACGGGTCACGCGTCGTCCAGGATGCATGCGATTTCTGTGCGAATAACAATTACCAGAACTTGCAAAACTTTTATCACAGAAAGGGCATTGGTAAGGTTTCGCGCCCGTGTGCTGATTAAGATGGAACTGGAATACAAAAAAATCATACATCATATAAGAAATTATGGCTAAAGTAGTTAAAGTAGGTTAATATAGATAAAATGAAAATATGTAGGATCTAATGCTCTGAGTTTTAGCAAGCTAAGCTCTACTGAGCTTTTAATTTAGACTAGCAAGCTAATGATAGCTGTAATCTCAGAAGCTTCCACAATAAAAAAGGTTATTCATATAGTATTTCTTTCGTAGCCTAATGGAAATAAGCAAACAAGTGGCACAACGAAGGCATTGTGATTATAGTTATATGCTATTAATACTAGCTACAATGGAGACATGGTAGTTAAGTTGTTTGGCCTATAATGTTGAGTGAGAAAGGTAAAAAACATGCCTATCGCAATCTCACTGGTTCAACAAGACATGAGACTAGCTTATAGTATTTATATTATAGAGTGAGCACTGGTACTTCAAAAACATAAATAAATAAAATTGGTGGTGCCAGGCCACTTTTCTCTGCCCTTCTATTGGCTGGCATTTGACAGGTTGTCCAACATTCACGAATAATTTGAAAAAAAAAACAAATAGTTTAGGGCTATTTAATTCTACTCAAACTCGTTTTAGGCAGATAATAACTAAAATATATACTTTTGGTTACCAATGGAATTTATAGCAATATGTTGTTACAATAATTATTTCAATTAACACTAATATGCCAGTAATAGCCAGCCAAAAATTAAAAGCCAAATCATACTAGAATATAATTGAAAAGTCATGCCATGCTGTCCCCATTTATGTTTAGGATCGTAACAGGCAGAAGATATTCTACAATAACTCCTACAATAACAATGTCTCATTATGAAACCATAATGTCTAATTGATCATTTTCAATCAAAGTGCTTTGTTCAATCAGTTGTTTGATTTCCATATTCACACTCTTAAAAAATGAGCAAATTTAGCTTCAGGCAATGCCAACATCAAAGGGTATAGTGCAATTATGCTTATTGTGTCAAATGACATTTTAATTAAATTATCAAGCAAAGCCAAAATAGTCCCTAAAATATAAAAAATAACTATTTTTACATTTTTCGCATAGTGTGATGTTTGGATAGATAATTATTTTAATTTTATTTTATCATGATGATGAATATGATCATTTGAATTCAATTCCTGACAAGTCACACATTGTTTTTAATTATAATCTTGCACAGCTAACAACATAAGGTAAATTCAATTTGTGCAACACAAATGTAACAGTTATTGCATTCATTCCTCCTGACCTCGTCAAAAGTGAAAGTCCAGTAATAAATGGCATTCCAAGTAATATTAGTTTTTCTAAGGACATGCAACTAGAGACTATTCTAATGGAAATATTTTGTTAGGATTTGGGCAGGTAATAAATGACTAAGCTAGGGGTGGGTATAAAGGCCACATATGTGAGGTTTGATTCAACTATGCTACCAAGGCATGAATGGAAAATAACATTTATGAAATATTATTTTGTAGCCATTTTTCTATAGCTCTAGTAGTGACAATACATGGCTTGTGTAAGCATGCAAATAATATAAAAAAGCAATAAGCATTTGCTCATTAAATTACAATATAATCACCTTTAAGTCTTGATTACGCTTGAAACTCTTCTTACAGACAGGACATTGGTATGGTCTCTCGGTACTGTGAGTAATACTGTGAGTTCTCAAGCTGCCCCATGTTTTATAAGACCGTCCACATACCTTGCATGGAAAAGACATGCCTGCACTAGCATGCACTGACATATGGGCAGTGTATGTTTTTTCACTTCTAAACCTGTAGTATACAAAAAAGGGTAATTAATTTGAATAAACTTTAATATTTTACTTTAAACATTGGTTGCGGCTATCGCACAAATAACATATTAATTCCATATATAATCACCCCATGCCACAGTGAAGGTGTTACATAGATTATTACTTATTCTGCACCAAGCTTATTCTACAATTCCACTTACATTCTTCCACACAATTGGCAACTCCCTGCCGATTTATGCTGTTTTAGATGAGTTATTAAATCTGTTTTATAATCAAAACAATCAAAACATGTCTGGCACTTGTACTTTTTGTCTTTGCCATCTTCTATATGAATCCAAGAATGGTTCCGAAGAGCTAGTTCCGAGTAGAAACTGCGTTTGCATGTCTTGCATGGGAAGGGTTTTACAATTTCATCCTTCTCGTCACCGCTGTCTGGTGAAGCATCATTCTTCTTTATCAACTTAATTGTCACATTTTCCCTGTCCACACCATGTAAATGTGTCACATCCTCCATAGATGAACAGGTACCAAAAGAAATTGGTGACAACCCTTCTTCAGAATTCTGCAGCACCATCATGGGGTCAACACTAATCTCCATTTCAGTAATCTTGTTGTCATCATCTGCATCTTCTGTCACTGGGTTGTGTTCTATTTTGATAGATGTTAATGAACACCCATTAGTAGGTACATCTTCTTGACCTAGCATTAAACTACGATTTGATAGCAGCTCCTGAGCTCTATGGGCAGTGTCAATGAAATCACACACTGTTTGCAGTTTCGAACAACATTTAATACAAATGTTTTTAGGCAGTTTATCATGCTCCTCTACCTAAAAATAAATAAAAGACGCTATATAAAAAGTGGCAACCAACTACGTAAGACATGAAATATTTACATACCTCTATTAATAAATACTTATTAAGTTTGTTCTGCAAAAGCATAGCCTCTGCTTCGGCACTGAATATCATTATGGTAACGTCTTGCTCCTCCGCACACAAGCGGCAACATCTCTCGAAGAACAATTCGTTCATTTGAGCCATCATTAGATGTTATGTAGCATAGTTACCGTATCACTTGCATGTTCAACTGTAATGATTTTTTCTTCTTCTCTTGTGAGTAGAGAGTACTACGCATGCGTGTTGCGAGTTAGAGTTGTTAAGTCTTGTATACTTCATTATTGATATTTTGAAAATGTGCACAGAACTGAGTAGTGAGTAGTATCAATGCGCATACTCGAGCACTGTACTAGATTGAGAACAAGATTTTGGCGCGATATTTCAATGGTAAAATAGATTTCGCAGGATTTAAGTGTGTTACTCCGTGTTTAAATACAATTAATTTCATACAAAAAAACTTTTAAAAAGACTTAAATCGAAAATAATATTTTGACTTTTCATCGGATACATAAATCTACGGCCTCTATGATTAGTACGCATAGACAAATGTTGGTTGTTTTTTCATAGACTTAAATCATAATGCCATAGAGCAAAGGCGTCATAGATCGTCTATGATCTTATGGCGCGCCATGGCGTCTGAATTAATGTGGTCAAAAAAATAAAAATAGTTTTTCTCTCTTCACATTGTATGACATTAGACATGTCAATACTTATATATTACGAGTATAATTGCTTGATTTTTAAGTCATAAAAATATGTCTCAAGCAATGCGTTTATCAGATATTTTTAATATTTTATTTGTAGTTCCAAATTTCACCACACGCCAATAGAATTAAGATAACTTATATTATTAATAATTTCTTAATTTATGGGTGATTGCACGGTATTGTCCATGATTATACAAACAGGACTGCGCACTTGCGAAATAGTGTTGTCCTGAAATAACACATATATCTGTGGACTAAGGTTTAATTTGCTATAATAAAAGACATGGAGGCAAAACGAGCCGAGCGAGATAGTACATGGAGGTCTGTGTCTCTTTTCATTCGCTACGGTGACCATAATAAAGCCCTATCTTAATTTTTTTTAACACGCTTTTATTAGCTTCGCCTTTAAGTATGTATGTAATTAATTGATTGACTTGAAATTTTGCACACTTGTCAAGGACCGATAACAATGCAATAATTTAAAAAGTATATGAGATTATCCTAACGAGAACCTCCAGAAATGTAATGATGTTGAAATAACAATAAAAGTTGGTAATTTGCGCGCAACTGCGCTCCTTTGATAGTCGTAGATAGACGTTTTTTCGGCAGCCTCCGTGGCGCAGTTGGTTAGACGCCGGCTGTGAAACGAGAGGCCGCGGGTTCGATACCCGCACCGAGACAAATGCTTGTGAAGCCCACAAGTACTTGTCTCGGGTCTGGGTATTTGTGAGACCGAAAAGTCTCTCCTAGCTTCTGATACCCACGCCACAAGACTCGATCTTAGTGTGGGGTCCTGTCATGTATATGACTGTTGGGTCTGTGTGTGTACTAAATTTATTATGGTCACCCTATTACCGCGGGACACAATCCTCCACTCAACATCTCTCGCTCGGCTCGTTTTCTCGATCAGAGTGCGCAATCCTGTTTGTATAATATGATATAAGTAATCTGTGGTATAATACGTCCATGCACGGAATAGAAGATTTTTCTCTCTTCCGTGGGTAAATCCCGTGTAAATCCGCTAAGTCGGCAACATTCCATGATGAGGTCAACAATAACATTATTTCCAATTTCGTACAATTTAAAGGTGCGTGGTGGGCCTTTTTTTAAATTTTGTTGATACGATGTTACCTGGGTAACGAGAAACATTTCTGATTCGATCTTGAAGGGAAACACCGAGCATAGCCCTCTCCATGGCGCTTTGAGTGACCCTGAGCCGTCTTATGAGGCCCATAGTGAGAGGCCACGTTTCGGTGCCGTATGTCATCACTGGTAACACACAATAATTAAAGACTTTCGTTTTTATGCACTAGGGGATTTTGGACGAGAAGACGTTTTGTAGTTTCCCGAATGTTGCCCATCCGATTTGGATTCGATGATTTGACCTCTCTCTAAAAGTTGGATCTGCCTAGCCGGACTGCTTGTCCCAATTAAACATATTCATCAACAACTTCGAGAGTAATATACTCGCCATTGATGTTGACGCCAAGTCTAAAAATCATTATAAATAATTAGTTATTTGATACTTTTCTCTTCTCCTGTTCACTATAGTATGGCTCCCCCGTAGTACCCAGTGTATTACTATACTCTATGCCCCGTAGTATCGGAGATTTTGCCAATATCAAATTATTTTTTGTGGTGATATTGATTATATTTACTAGTAGAGATATTAAATTATCTAACTAACTGGATACGATATATTATACGGAAATTAAAAAAGCTCCAAGAGATAATTACATGATTAATTGATAATGTAAGTAATAAACAATTTGGGAGAGAAGGTGTTAAACAATTATAGGCATATATGAAAATAGTTACAGCGACATATATAATACATTAGTTATATGGAAAGAGAAAAGGATGAAGTCTTATAGATAAATCGTAAATGTTATTAAGTATTATCAATTTGCATAGTATTGACGTAAATATATGGAGGGCGCGGAAAGTGTTGCGACGAAAGTGGTGCGCGCACTGTCTTTCACCTTCTATTGTGTATAATTTGTAATAATATGAGTTAAATTTAAACATACGAGTAAAATAATGTTTAAATTTAATATGGAGGTTGGTTGAAAGCTTGGGTTATTTTCAGTTAAAAGATCAATAGATAAGAAATCCTCAAAAGAAATACCAAATGCAATAGCAATTTATAATCTTGATTAATTGCGCCAACTTTGATAAAAGTTGCCAGTTTATTATTTATTTTTACAGTGTAAGGTGTCAAAGTTGACCAATAATCAATTTAAAATTTCTTCCGTGAAGAATTTGATCAATTTTCTTGAAAAGTAAACTTGTTTTGATATAGTTTGGTATGTAGTTCTAAAGCTTAACTACTGATTATAATCGTAAAACGTCAATGCAAATAGTTAATAATACAAACTACTTGTCACACTGTCACAAACTGTTGCTCAAGGTAGATATTTTTGAATTTTTACTAAAAAGGCTGTATCATGAAAACTATCGGGGATAGGACCATAATTATTATTTTTGTTCCTGTGCCGTCATAGCTTGGTTTATCTCTGATTACCGGTTTATCGTCTAGTTCTGGGACACCCTATATATAAAAGAGGACTCTGACTGACTGACTAGGAACGTAAAATGTTACACACGGGTTCCTTTTATGATGTAGGGTAGTAGTAGGGTAGTACTAAGAAAGGATTTTTGGACATCCAAACCATAAGGTGTTGAAAAGAGTGAAATACTGTTTTATGGAATATCTAAACGGTTAAAGCTACAATTGTCAAACTTTGCCCTTTAGTTTATCAATTTAGATTAAAAATTACTTCATACTTTGTTTGTCCACAATTAACCCTCAAGGGGTAAAATAAGGGTTGAAGTTATGTAGAACCGAACTGACGGAACAATGAACAGCCGAAACTTCTGGAAGTCGAAATTTGAAATTTTACACACGGGTTTCTTTTATGATATAGGGTAGCACTAAAGAATGGTTTTTGGAAATTCAAACCTAAAAAAGGTGAAAACGGTGAATTACTTTCGTATGGAAAATTTAAACCGCTAAATTTGCAGATGTCAAACTTGGCAACTTGGCTTAGTTTTTCAAGATTTCAAATTTCAAGACCCTAGATCAATGGGAAATACATCAACCGATAACAAAGTGATCTATTAGGGATACTGGTTTTTCTTTGCTAGGACGGAACTGTAAAAACTGGCCAAATACTTATTGGATTCGCTCCATTAGGGTTTTGTACCACACAATCACACTCTTAAATCCATCCCATGGTTACCTGTAAGACACTGCCTAGAGCGATAAGATCGCCACTTGTACTTCTATATTTTTTGTTATTTCTATATATTGTGTTTCATTGTTGTGTACAATAAAGCCTAAATAAATAAATTTATAAAATCACATACACTATTTGGGACCCTATATTATAGAGGGAGCGCTGGCATAAATTTGCGTCTTCAAAAACGTAGTTTTTTTTGTTCATAATGTTGGAACCATATATATATTATATTAGTGAAATTTTACTAGTTATTTAACGACAAATTACTATAAATTCCTTTGGTGACCGAAAGTATATTTAGATAGTATCCATCCAAAACGAATTTGTGTGGATTTCAATAGCCCTAAACTATGTTTTTTAATTTTTCTTTTCAAATAATTCGTAATTAAATCCTAAAACTAGTGCAAAATGCTGTTCAATATTAGTAAAAAAACAAGCAAACACAGGGAGGTTCTACAATCGCGGACGGGCTTTTCGAATGTTCGGTTGCAGTTTCTTTGTTCTACACATAGAATGAAGCTTTATGGATGGTACGGGTACGAATACCATTATTTTACACCATATTTTATGTCCAACCAAAGAGATAGTAGGTAAGCGGGGTGAGGGGCATCGTTCTCGAAGCGAAGACCGGTCCATGCTCCGTGTACTGTGTACTGTGTAGGTAGGTACGGTGGCGGCTGTGGTGCGCGGGTGGTGCGGCGGGTGCGCGTGGGCAGGGAGTGTTCGCGGTGCGGGCGGGGCACGCGTCAGTCGCGCAACGAGCGCTATATTGTAAGTACGTCGGGTGGCGCCGCGCCAGCCCGTCGCGTGTTAGTGTTGTGTCACAGCGGTGGGCCAGGTCGGTTTCGAGATTTCTTCGTTCCGACGTAAATAATGGCGCTCAATTCGGACGCTGAACAGAAATCGAACCTGGTCCTCCGCGTGGACCAGGATTCCGACTCGGTTCTACAGTCATTGTTCGACACAGTGCTTAAGCCGGACTCAAAACGACCGCTACAGGTGCCTCTCCGTATGCGACAGCTTCCGAAGTCGTTCTTTAACCCGCCGTCGACCGGTTCTAAGTCGCCATCTGTGTCTCACTCGCGAGAAAACTCGGCTGACTCGGCATTCGGATCGTCGTCAGCGACTGGCGCCTCACCGGTGTCGCACTCTCGGGCACACTCATCACCAGCAAGCTTGCAACAGACTTATGCTGCGGGCCAACAGAATCAGCAACCACCGTTACACCACCAGCACACTAAACAAAGATCCTATGACGTCGGTTCACATATTCCGGATGAGCTCGGCCCACTTCCAGCGGGTTGGGAACAGGCTCGCACTCCAGAAGGACAAATATATTATCTCAAGTAAGTAGACACTTTATTTTGGTGTTGATGAACTAACACAATTATCCTGTTGAGGAAAGTAAACTGAATATAAAATTTCTCTGCATATTCATTCTATTAAAAAAATTCTATAAACATGTATCAATCTGTTTTTGCATGTACATATTATGTATATGCAAAAACAGATTGAATTTACGCGGACTCATTAACCTAGTGTGTGAGCACAGGTATGGTTTCAGGTGTTGCAAAAAGGATGTTTACGATTGATAAAAGTGTAGTGTTGTAATATGTCTGTATTAATATTTCAAAATTAGTACTATTTTGAGACATTGTACACGTTTATCTTACCTGTAGAGATTTGTTTATAAATTATTTTGTAATATATATTCTATGTATTACAAGTCCTTTCTTTACGCATCACTAATCACTAACTATGCTAAAGATTTATGGGCGTTGAAATTCCCTTACAAGTTTTATAAAGTAGTAAGCTATCTAACCTTTTATGCTGAAAACCATTGTCATTTATCTTATCTCGATATAGGTACCTGCCGTCAGTGTACATTGATAAAATATACGATAAGGCGAAGAAAATGATTCACATACTCCGTATCGCTGTGTGGCGGACACCTGTCGGAGCTCAGCGGTGACTTAATATAATTTATATGAAACCTTTTACTTCCCATTGTAGTCATCATATTGTTCTATTCACAACAATTATATTGTACTGTTACTAGGTGATTACTTTAAAATATTTTAATCTTGGTAAATCTAACTCGCTATGCATTAAATAAAATAAATAAAAATAATAAATACACCCAACAGTCACATACATAGTCCTGACCCCACACTAAGATCGAATCTTGTGTCGTGGGGAGAGACTTTTCGGTCTCACAAACACCCGGACCCGAAACAAATACCTATGGATCACACAAATATTAAAGTATATAAAAGTACGAATGATTGATTCATCTTTAGATTAAATATATGAAATGATGACAGGTGGAACATAATTATTATGAGAGAGTGGCTAATGCTATGGAGTATGGACAGAGACTTATGTTTTGTAGTAGAAGAAAGTCTTAGTCAAGTTAATAGAGGATAGTATTAGTTCAATTGTGTAGGTGTGAGTAGATAAAAAAGCGAATCTCAAGATCCTATAATGTAATGTTGGCGCCACTAAAAGCGTTGCCACATGACGTGTGCGATTTTATTGATGCGGTAAGCTTATTTTGCTTCTCTCAACAACCCTTCAGATCGTTATGCCACGTGATGCCAGTCACTATTATTTTGTATTAGATTATTTCATATGAGCAGACGTAGGCGGTAATGCTTGAATCTAGTCGAGTGAATTTGAAATAATTATTATCGATAATCCGTAACAGCCAGTCGGTAGTCTGGCGCCATTCAGCCGTTGCCATTATTGCCGCTTTATGTATTTAGTTGTTACGCTTACATAATTTTAAATTGGTGCCGATATAGAATACAATTATAGTTTTTTTAATACACTGTATCGAAGTAAATATTATATCTATTTTATAAGCACCACTATGATTACTTCACCGTTGCACTTTTTGGATACTAGTTACATTTTATGAAGCACTTCTTCAAACATATACTTGCCTTAAGTGGAAATATACCTTCAACGTCTATTCAGTTTATTTGAAGTCAAAATTTTATGGAAAAGGATAACAACCCATTGATTTTCAAGTAATGTTTAATGAATAATGTGATCGTTCTTACTAAATTTTTATGTCTTTTTTTATCTCTGTAGATATACTGCTTTATATCACTGGTATAAGTTTATACAACCGAAAATCCCGACCTCGAAGATAGAGATTTTCGAATGATCATGGAATGAATTTAAAACTACAAGTTTCAAATAACCCACCTTTCATACAATATTCAAATGCGAACAATTTAATATGTACCTATTATACGTATGCGACTTGAACATTAATTTGCAAGATGAGATAAATGTCAAGTTGAAGATATCGCGCACAATGGTACAATGTTGGCGAATAAATAATTTCGTGAGATGTATACGTTTAACGGAGTTCGTTAGCGCACATCAGGATTGCCAATGCGGAAGGCCTACATGTTACATCTGCGGCGACGTACTTCATAAGCTCCCTTAAAATATTGATATTTCGAATATCAAAGGTATTAATTTAGACAGGCGGGCGCTTGGCTCTGCTCTCCGTGACACCTCACGCCGCCTCTCGCCGCTTCACGCCGCACCGGCTGCAGGAGCATACCGCGATGGACCATTGCAAGCGGTGCGTCTCTTCCGTGTCGCTAAATAGACGTGCACGTCGTTTCTTAATTGCGAGCTGAGACCGATGCTTTATAAGCTCCATAACGTCCGTCGGCGTGCGTCTCGACTGCAAAATGTTTGCTTTAATTATTATTGGAATGGAGGGTAATTCTCTGTGGTTTTGTTCGCCTAGACTTGGCGATGTTCCGAAATGGGTAGCGATGCAAATTGCCTTGGCGGACGCCCAACGCGGCGCTATCAGACCCTCACGCAGATACGTTATCGCTTCGCATCTCTCCGGCCACCCGCCACTCTTGACCCGAGACTGATGCGACCCTTACGTCGCGTCGCTCTTCTTTCATCATATAGCTGCTACCTATTGTAAAGAAACTCTGTGATGTGCTTTATTTTCAAATTATATTTTTGAATTAACTTTACGAGAAATTACACGTGGAAATAATCTGTAAAATTCGTTAATTACTAGAGCTATTTTTCCGTTACTAATTAGTTTGTGAAGAGAGGTGTAGTATTTCGTTCTTCATGCAATAAGCAAATTGACCAGGCCATATTTCCTTTTAAGTGTTGTCCTTTGAATCCCTAATAAGAGAAACTCCTCGCGCTGAATACAAGAGTAGCTTAGCACGAAAAAGTTACTTTAAGTTCGTTGAACCGTTTACATAAGCACCGCACGAGTAAAAAAATCAAATACTAAAAGACATTTGTAACAATTTATTTCGAACTGAGATTATGATTAGTTTAGTCTCAGTAATGTCTCAATTATGTTTTTATTTATACGCAATTCTATTCTGTAAAGTTAATGTAATCCTATGTTAGATATTCTTATAGCATGTTACGCATAGAAATAAACATGGTATCAGCAAGATATCACGCTAAGAGAAGACAGTGGATTATAATTTATAGTGGCGCCCACACAAAGTGCTTACGTGCTATGTGGGTAGGTATTTCATGCATGCAAAATGCACGGAGAAAGGAACACGAGCAACCTCTCGGACGACTTTGGCAAGGCCGTCGCCGGCGTAACCGACCGCGTCGACATCGTTCTCAGCCGGTCTATAGGTGTCCGGTATAGTTCCTTGTGTTGATAAGCAAAATCATTTTATTATTTCTGACCGGTTTTATTTTCTACATGCAATAATCATAACACAGTAAAGGATATTATGCAATTGCATCTGCACAAAGAAATGGTATTACACCTAAGTATTGTTATTCAAAATTCGGGAGTTTCAATGCCCATAAAGTATTGATAATAAATACTATCGATTACCGGCACGAAGGTAATTAGCTAAAAGTTCACGACTACTTCTAAGAAGGATATGGTGGAGTAGCCACATGCACAACAAGTGAACTTATCAGTTTCTTCACAGCGATAACATTAAAACACAGCTCACTATCGCCTTCCGAGAAACTCGTCCGGACCGGGTGGTGGCGACGCGACAGGTAGCTTCTACCTAACGGCACTCTAAAAATACCATTTTGGTTTTAGATTATATGCCGTTAATATTTTCTTTTGCTATTGCAGTTTATAATACTTAGAATGTCATTAATTAATACTAATTGTCCCTCACAATGTATTTTGAAATCAATTTGCGAAACATGTTTATTACATTTGATTTTGATTTGTAATTACATGAAAACATAAAATTATGTTTACAAGTCACTCACAATGCTAACCAACTAGCTTGTAGAATTAGTAACATTTTGCACAAAAGTTATGTTATTTCAGTTTGATCAATACGTTGTAGATTTTATAAATTCGCTATGCAATAAATTATTGAACCCTACCTAAAATTTAAATCCATTAAAAAACTCCAAATTAAAAAGTAAATGAAAAGTATAATGATAGTAATTGTGTTTTCTAACTATTAAATATAGAAGTAGTCATATAATATATTGTGTGACATTTTCTTAATACACAGTACGTGCGATGTGTATAATATTTACCTTACTCAGCAAGGCTTAATTATCGCTTCTAAGTCTTTTAATATGAAAACAAAACGTAATTAATTAAAAGACTCTTACATTGATTCATTGAAACAAGAATCCTTACAGAGCGGCTATTTACTAAGTTCATTTGATATATTGTTATATCCTTGTATATATAAGCGGTCGTGTAGAATATCAGCTGACTAGCTCACTCGGTATAATGGACCCTAGTGTTGTGTGACAAGTACTAATGTTCCATGTGGCGGCGGTGTAGCAACAAGGTACTTACTCAGTTTCCACGCTCTGATTACTGGATGTTGCCTCTAGACAGCGTCTTTATCGGTAGCGATCAGAAACTGAGCACGGCGGGAGTGCACCGAGAAATCTGTCCAGTTACTATATCGGTGTTAAACACTAATAAGACATATTATTATATTTTAATACGTAGTTATCATTTTTTATATCCACATAAGTGTTCCACATAATATTATCATATTACAAAAATTACGAATATCGGTTTAGTAAAAAAACAGTTTAAGTATTTCCCATTATTCTGAATTTTGAAGGGTTGTTTGGTTCCCACTTCCCACTGAGTAAGCTTTATTTATTAGTAGCGCTTGAAATATTACACATTCCAGACTACTTGAAACAAATGCATCTAATTTATTATGTTTGCGTTGCATGTACCATCAAAATGTGTACTCTGTGGCGGTTCCTTCAAGGGTGTATCTTTGTTCGTTCGTTGCGCTGCATTATCAAGAACTGTGGACACAGTTGGCTCTCATCGGCTTGTGTCATTGGTATTAATGTGCTACCAATAATACTTGCTATGGTCAACAAAGCTGCCAGTCGCGATAAATAGAGAAACACAGTGCTCTCTCAGACCACACCGGTCGCGCCAGGACCACCAAGTTTATTTAGTTGTGCCATGTACATATTATGTATGTGTGTAAACGTTCATCGTAAATTCCATATTTCATTTGGAAAATATTTTTGCATATAATTAATGATTTGGGGATGTTCGACAATTGCTTCTTTGTATCGACCTTAATTGTCGAGATAAATTCGGTAGATTTAGTTTTCTGAAAAATAGTTTTTCAGATACGGACTTTAGGTCCCATAATTAATCGGTGTGACTAAAAATAAAATATCTCTTCAACTTATGAAAATTTTAATCCAATACACTAACTTAGACAGGGGATCAGACAAATATTGTCAGCAACTCAACATTCTTCATTTTACCTGGTAACGTCGTTAATTTGGATTTGTATTGTGTTTTGCAGTGAGATATTACATGTTTTACCCGCAAGATCGACAACCTAGATAAGAAATAAAGAGCCAAGTAATCTGCTGAAACAGAGGTTTTTAACCTAACCAAGAACCAAGGTTAAAGTTTTGAGCGAATATGTATGCAAAAAACATCTTTAAAAAAGTGATTTTATTTTATGTAAGTAGGTACATATTAAGATTTTGTTGAAATGCGATAGAAAGTCATAAACTCAACTAAACGCGGCGACCTTTATTTGGCTTTTTGTTTTTTCACTTTTGTGACTATATCATTGTGAACGCTGTTGGTCTTCTTAAGAATTAAATAAATAAAAATAAACTCAACAAAAAGTGTTATTTTGATTAAGTTTAAAATTAGAGTATAATTGAGATAAAAAAAACATACAGTCAAATTGAGAACCTCTTCCTTTTTTTGAAGCCAGTTAAAAATGAGTCCCACACTTAGACTAAGTACCTTTAGTCTGAGATCCCACATAATATCAATTATAATAATATTTAATTATAATAATACTATTACGCTCGGAGAATAATTTTGTTTATTTGCTGTAAGCATACTATGGGTTTATGTTACCTCAGCACCTGAAAAATCAGTTTTTATAGGAATGGAAGAAGACACAGAGAATAGTAAAAATAATAGTAATGCACTAGAGTTGGGTAGCATAAGGCGAAAAAAGGCGGACGAAAAAAATTAAAATATAATCAAACGCGAGAGATAATTTCGTAATAGGAGCAGAGGAAATGTGTATTCATGAAAAAAGGGTGCGTAACAAATTGAGCACCTCGTCCTCTTTTGAAGACGGGTTAAAATTAATTGTACCCAGGCGAAACTATAGTACACTTCAATTAATATACCGGGTATATCAAGACTGCGACCGAAAACAAAGCCAGGTGGTAGTTTTAGTGGTTACAAACATAATGCAATTTAAAATTTCGCGAAAAAAGCGATAGACATATTTTTTTATTTTTTTAAAAATCATCTTTTTTGGATGCTAAATATCTAGTTTATGCGAAAAAAGTTATTTACACTCTTGCGTACCATTGTGTATTTGAAAATAAAAAGGCGTACATCATTATTTTAGGAAAACTATGTGTTTATCACCCAAATACGACGATAAGTAAAAAATGAAAAAACAATGGATGTTTTTTTTTTTTGCGACATTTTCAATTACATTGTGTCTGAAGTCACTAATACTACCACTTGGCTTCGTTTTCGGTCGCGGTCTTGATATACCCGTATAGCTCTATTTTAATACCCATGACACAAGTCACGTACCTTACTGTGGGATCGAGACTGTGTGTGACTACTGGTGTTTTTTAAACAATTTATAACTATGTCCTATATCGCGTATAAAGATTTTGATGAATGGTATCTTACTATTCTTAGAAACTAAAAAGGTCTTAAAAAACCACGAGGAAGAAACGAAATAAACACTAATAAACAACACGAATATATTGTAACTAAACAACATATATGAGCGATTTGGTAGTCTTATTGCGCGGAGTGGATCGCCATGCTTAATTGTAGGATCAAAAGGGGTCAAGTGTGTATATTGACAAGCGCCTTAGGGCCAACGTCATCCTCGAAAAGGAACGGCCAGCTTCTACCGAAACAACATATGGAAATGAACATATTTTTATTACATTACTATGTGCTCTACCAAGTTTTATTACGGGACGTTATTATTGGAACTATAAAATACATTATTTATTTATCATTTAAAAACATGGAAGCACTGCATTGTCTCTGCTGTTTTTATTAATTAGTTTCCACATCGTTGATTAAAATGGTGACATCATAGGTACTGTTTCTGATACAAAGTATTCTTATCGACATTTGATAATGCTTACCTGAATGATTGTTTCTGCAATCCTGGATGAATGATTCATTATTTTGACTACCATGTTTTTACGCATAAATTCTAAGTGTACAGAAATGTTTTCCACCAATTTTGGACTTGTAATGATATCATATAGTATGTATAACACAATCTTTCCCTTTGAGTCAGGAAAATGAAGGGCTATCTATGTTTCACTGGATGTTTCGATTTAATGGCGTGAATTCTTTATTATGGTTTGATTGAAGCAAATGTGTGCGTATTGTAACCAGATTACCGTGTTCTTATTACTCATACGATGTCACAGCAAGGTACGGCGATGTTCTGTCCGTTGTTGCTCGTTCGCTACCGTGTGTGCCTTTATTGAATACTGATAAGTTTACTCACACCACGTCGTGGCTTATTGTTTTTAAACCGCAGTAGTCGACTAAGGCTTTTGTTGAGGACATGTGTTTAGTTTTGTTAAGTAGTTCTGGATTAGTTCAGTATTTTAACCTCTTTCTGGCCGGAGAAAGCGTGCGTAAATGAATTTAGTTTGCAGTTTTAATATTCTTTTATAGAGCAATAACCTCAATTTGTTTTTTTTTGCGTCTTACGGCATGGTTGGTAATCTTGGTATTGCAGTGCGTACGGTAGCTTTTTGCTCTGAAATATTTTATTCGGAAAAAGGAGACCAGCCAATTTCCGGTATGCCAAATATGAATCTGTACATAGCTTTAACGCTTATTTATTAGCGCTTTGTTATTTCTAACCGATACTATGTTGATTTGTAATAAATACGTGACATTACATACTAAACATCTGATAACATTAAAATATAGTAATTTAATTTAATAATAATTGTGCCGTACCTACACCTGCTATAGATATTATGAAGTATTTTTAGAAATGCATTTGATCGTGACGAAGGTAGGGATTTACGGGCGTTTTCTCGGAAAGTCCGTAGTATTGCAGGGTATAGAGCGGGGACGTTTGTAGCGAGCTAAGCCAGCGTCGTCGGCGGCGGCGCCTCGTGCCTCGTTGTGTTTACGTCTAATTTTGGCGCGAGCGCCGCGACGTCCGCCCCCGCGCCTCCCGCGCGCTTCCCATTGAACACGCCGGTACGCGTGCGGTTATTTCGGCATACCGAAGGCGTCACGTCGACGCCGCGGCGTATCCTCACTTCTCACTCCGCTGTACGAAAGCATATTATGATCCGGCAACTGCCCTAATCATAACCAACGCATGTTGCCCTCTATCGGATATTTTCATACATAAAATGAGATACCGGCATTAATATTTCAGCATTGAAAGTGATGAAAATGTTAGAGGTAGCAGAGAGAATACTTCATAGGTGAACAAGCAATTTAATAATTACTTACTGTCAGTTGTCATAAATTAAGAAAACGTAATCAAATGTTATGTTTGAATCTGGTGCAAATATTGATAAATGGTGGTCCTGTTTTGTTAGTAATCTTCTATACTAATTTTAACTTAATCATGTTTACAAAATTTATGTAACCGTTAGACTTTTTATTTTAATGGTATTAAACTGTAGCCAAATCAAAGATCTCCAATTTCCTTCTATTACACTGGGACAGAACCACAGATTGACTCACCTCAGAACAAGAAGGCGCGAAATATGCTTTTGTTTCCTTCATTCTACATTCTAATAATATTGTCATTTTAATCAGACAACTGAGAAACTTTTTGTTTTTTCGGTTGAATAATTTGAAACGCTCTTACAATTACTTTGCTGCACTTGCTTTGCTAACCTTAAAAACTTGTCATAATCATGTCATAACACAACGCAATACCTTCCGGAATTGGTTTTCCGTAGTTGATCGGAATATTTTGATTATAATGGAAGGTTTAAGGTAGAGCGGCGCGGCGCGGCGGGCGGCGACAGGCGAGCTGTCCGTTTTTCATGCGGCGGCCGCGGCGGAGTTAACGAGCCCGCGTCTCGCGCCCTCTGATGTTACCGCGCTAGCCTTGGAGGCTGCGGTGCGCTGCGAGTTCTTGGAACCGACCCTGCCCACTCCCCCGCTTGTAATCGCCTTTCCTGTCAGAACTCGCTTATAGGACGTTGGGTTGAGTGTCTGCCGCCGTCTCAATATCGATAGCGATAGCTCTCTCCCATTTCAAGTTTTTGTTCAATAATGTATTAAGCCGTGTAGCGTTTTATCAAGCTTTAAAGCTCTTACATATATGTGGAAATACCTATCTCAGTCTAAAATAATAAGCAAAATTATTTTGTCTGTTTTCTTTCGATGTTATGTTATGAATTCACAAGTTGAGTGCTTTTAGTATTTAGATTTTTATTTGTTTGTACCAGCGGCTCAAGAAATTGAAGATTAGATATTACTGCTTGGGAAACATGCGATCGGGCATTTCTTTTACGTATATGCAGATCATAAATTAACTACATGCTTTGATGTTTCCTGATTTACTATGACCGCCTCTTCTTTGATTGGTTAAGGAAATGAATCTCGTGTTATCCCATCGAACCCTCAGGTTCAAATATGATGTACACTTCAGGGTATGCAGGAACTCGATTGTGATTCTGGCATTGCCAAAGTCCGTTAAACGGTTACCATCTATTACATCCACATTACTAATAAAAAACTTGTTAAAGTTATAACAAATATTTGTCGCAAGCGAAGCTTTGTTAAATTGAAACGATAAAATTAGTGAAAACTGTGCTTTAAAAAAGAGTTTCTCCTTTCGTCTCTTAATAATGTAGATATAGGTTGTAGAAAAGTATCGACTCAGTGCAGTTGCATGGTCGCGTCACTAGCCACTGTCAGCTCATGCTGGGCTTTTTATTTTATTTCTATACACCTGAGTTGTTAGTAACAAAGGGATTGATTTTTTTTTGTCGGCTCCGCCCCGCCTTTGAGTAGCTCGCCGCGCTTCTTGGTACCGGCGCTGATCATTCACTAATCTCGATAGCCCACCAACAATAACACGCTGTGGAACATGCCAACATTCACAAAAAATAAATTACATTAACAAAATACAACATTTATTTAACAAATCGTAGAGTTTTGTTTTCATTAAAAATATTGTTGAAAACATGGAAATATTTGTGAATTATGAAAGTCACAAAATCCTTTTTAAATGTATTACAACTTACAAAAACCTTTATTGTTTTACAATATAACTGTACATTATTTATTATGTTTATTAAAAACAGGTCCAAATCTATTTATATTTTAAATTAGATATAAGAACTACCTAAATGTCACATTAACACTTTATGGATATGGCTAATTAATTATATGGAACTTGTTATGTTTAAGCCGTATTGGAAATAAAGGTGGTTTGATTGTCCAACTCATTATTATTTCTAGGAAAACGCGTGTTGCATAGTCAGCCTGTATGTTTGTGTCTGTATGTTTGTCATAGGATATTTAACTTTTTATAAGGGCAAGAGCGCAATACGTATTAAATGTATTGAGAAATAAACACAATCTTATCAATAAAATAAGTTATCAAATTATAAAGCTATAATCATTTAAAGTTGGGATTAAATTTTGATGCATGTTCATTTAATAAGACGATTAAAAGACAATATCGGTATTTCTATAACCTGAATCATTCTGTACAGATAATATATGATTATCATAATCAACGTTGTACAATACTTCGCTGAAAATAAATGTATAAATGATACCTCACTATCTCTTTTATTATTTATTAATAAAGTTATTTTGTTATGAAGTTCTTGAAATCTTTGTTTACGCTATTAAAGTTAAAAAATAGCTGTATACACATGAAGATAAACTATATGTATATCTACATATAATAAATTTGTAACCGATCGATGTCTGTACATGGAAGATAAATAAGAAAAACGAATATGGGGGTCTGTATTAACGTAATAGAAATTAAAACAATGATTTTTAAAATTTTTGTCTGTTTGTGCGTTTGTGCGCGATGAACTCAGAAACCGCTTTACGGATTTCGATGAATTTTGGTATGAAGGTAGCTGATACCTGGATTAACACGAAGGCTACTTTTTATCCCGAAATTTTTTGGGTTGCCGTGGGATGACGAAGGAATTCCGATATATTTGTTACTTTTTATATTCAAAGATGGGATGGGACTAGATTATATGCCTTGAGACAGGACGGGCAGGATTTAACGGGACGGGACGGGATGGGAAACTCCAAATAAAGTTAATCACGCAGACGAAGTTTGCGGGAAGAAGCTAGTACTTTACTATAACAATACGTTTACAGGTACAGGATAATAATCTTTTTACAACAAACAACAAAATATTATCTTCGATCAATAATAAAAAATATTTCTTATCTATTTGTTGAATCAGTTTTGTTCTAAAATACTACATCTGACTAACATAGCTCGTGGTCTGCCCTTTACTTGACTAGAAATGTGCGTCATTTAAACAAGTTTTAACTGTGGTTGATAGAGTTATTGCGTATGTTGCTCTTTATATTAATAGGAAACAAAGCAAAGTTCACGGCTCTGAAGGGGTGTGATAAATACAATTTAGTTGTTCGACCTTGGATATTTAAACAATCGTAACTGGGACGAATGTTATGTAAATCGCTGTGACATTTTGCATCTCGGGGGCGGGATGCCTAAGCAGTAAGCTCCCTTCTAGCCTTTACCATTTCGCAACGAATGCTTTGTTGCGAATGTCCTACATTTTGTCTTGCAATTTAACTTTGGTTTCCTACAGTTCTAGTTTGTTTTATTTATATAAGAGTAATCTGAGGAATATAATTTAAATTTATGTAAAAATATGTCATAAACCTATTAAACTTGTTATGTAAAATTTATATCGAAAAGGTAGTTTCAGGGATTAGTTTTACATTTATTAATGCTGACATTTGAAACTGCGTTCAAGACATTTGGATTATTAGCAACAAGTTGTATTAAAACACTCAATATTTCACAATACAAAAGGCAAGGGTTACGAAGGTTGAGGTTTACCTGTTTGATGGTTGTACCCCACATCAATGGCGACGTATACGTGTGTGGCGCAGGAAGGTTCAAGGACCGCTAAGTCATTTAGTAGCCAGGTACGAAGTACTCGCCTGAGGCGACCGCTATACTCGGCCATCTCTGTTGCGTGTAGGCAATGAGATTTTAGTCCTCTGTCTCCTGCAGCTGTGAGTAATTTAATGTGATTAAGGTGATTTTGCAAATTATAAATAATAAATTTTATTGCATCTTGAATGGGACATTATTAATATCATCGCTACCATGAATAAATCGTTTGTATGTTCTTAAACTCACATCAAATACCAATATATAAAACATCTGTTTTGTGGTGATCTATTGGTATCTACTGTACAATTTTAGGTATAACTTCTAGCTTGCTCGGTTTATAACATATATAAGCCTGCCAAGCGAAGCATTCAAATCTTGTGACAAATGACAGGATGTTTTTCCACAAAAAAATACGAGATTCCAATCACATCTCAAATGAAGTGACGAGGAAACGTAATGACGGCGCGGGGAGGAAGCCCGAGAGAGATTGATGGCATGGTAACCAGCGGGAGTGAACGGGATATCTATACTCGTAGGATTGAGTCCGCGACCATCAACCGTGGCGGTGCGGGACAGAAGCCTCGCAGCTACCACACTATCGGCTTACGGCTCGTTTCTATACAATTAGAATTTTATTACTGTACATACAGTCATAACAATGATTCTAAATATTAATCACTTTCTATCCATAGTAAGTTCTAATTTTAAATAATGTATATGTGCCAGATTGACTAAAACACCGGTAATGTTATACACACGCCAATTTAATGAGGTAGAATGTCCTGACACGAAATTGACTCTAGCCCGTGGCGTTAACTGTTCGGTTCCTGCCAACTTCCAGTTCCGGCGCAGCAGCGACCGTCGGCTGCCGCTTGCCGCTTGCCTCTGTGACCATTAGAGCTTCCTGTGTGCATCCATACTGAATGGGTGCTGTATTGCGACCTGGCCGTTGCCGTCGTATGAATGGTCTGCGTTGCGTACTGCAAAACGAATTATTTCGTGCCAGACCGGCTTCCGGTGGCGCCGGACACATGCGTTTTTCGCTGATTAACATCTAATTATAGGGCGCAGCTCTCCGGCCCACGACTCCTAGTGAGTCAGGCCGTCTAAATAACTGCACAATACCATTCGGGGCTCATTGGCATTCGTACGCGCATTACGAATGGTGAATTTAGCGAGTGGATGCAAGGTTAATCCGGTGCGGCTTTACTCATTGCACGTTGTTTTAAATGAATGAACTTCTAATTTTGTCTAATACGTAAAACTATATTTTTATTCAACCTTCTTCATTAGACGATCAGGTATTATGTAAACTTGCATATCCTATCGCTTAATTAGTTGCGCATGGCTCATTACTCGAAGTAATTTGAGTCATTTATTTACCCCTTAATTAAATCACATTAGTGTTAACCATCACCTCTGTCAGTAATGTGATAACTCTAGGTAGATTAGTTATAATAATCGTCCTAATTGAAGATTTAGGAAATTACGTGTTTTTTTTTTATTCTAGCGCGGCATTGTGATTGCACTACACCTAATGGTAAGCGCTAATGCCGTCCAGACAAAGTAACGAATGGCATCAGACAGCGGTCCAATGCCTTTCGACATTATTATGCCGGCCTGCTGAGATGCTTTTTCACTCTACCGCGGAAGGGCCCAGGATTATAGGAGGGAACACGTGTGACGACCGACTATTCCACACCTGGACGGTGCACAGAATTGGGGAACCTTTTGGTTCACGAGATGGTTTTGACCATCAAGCTATGGCTTCGCAAGCCAGCACGCGTTTAAACAATTCCTCAGAGCATTCGCTATAATACAGACTAGACGGTAGAACACGCTTAGAGATGTGACATCCCTCAGCAACTGTAGCGACTCTAAGTGGCTCATAACGTCGGCATCATTCACAATGCGGATGGCCCGCAGCTTCAATCCGTCCTAGGCATCGAGCAACTGGGCGAAACGATCCCAGAGATGCGAGCAGTATTCCATACCCGGCCGGACCAGCGTTTTATATAAGCGGTGTAGTTGTCCGGGCGTGAAAAACCGACGCACTTTGTTAAGAACTCCAACCCTGTGTGAAGCGGCATATATTACGCCCTCGATACCTTGGATTAAGATCACGTGGTTTTGCGTTTAATTATCATTTTCCAATTAATATGTTTGTGTGACTTTTGCAGTCATTGTGTTATTATATTAGTTGATGTTGGCAAGTAATCTGGGTAGGTATAACGTTATACTGATTGGCCTGTTTAATAAAAAAGAGTAATATAATTTCATTAGGACACTTATTCATAATAAATATCATCATCATCTCGAGATACATTTGCCTACTATTAGTCAATAGCTTCCCCCAAGGGTTTCTATAGTGACCAGTTGCAAGCGGCCTGCATCCAGGTACTTGCTGCAAGATTTATGAGAATCTGTTCATCAGTATTAGGTGTAAATCTGACGCCGCGTTTACCGCAATATTCCAATTCTTGGAGTCGGAATCAAAATCAATTGTTTTATAAATTACACAATTTTTAATATAATTTACGCCTTATTTAAATTACAATTAATGTCATTACATATTTCCTGTTTAAGTTGGATATAAATAGATCTTCATAGCATTTAAATCAATTTATGGCCGGTTTTACAAATATCGCCATAATGTCTTCGTGGTCAATTTAAAATGAATTCAATAAATCCGTGAAATAACATTGTCTAGCAAATATACCTTCATTATAGACTTTGTAGTCATAACCTATGATGCACCTGCCGCCAGCGAGTAACATTGATTACATAAACACTCACATTTGTAGCTGCTAATCATGACAAAACCTCGACCTTTCGTTGTAATCAATCACTGTGATAATTGGACATATTTTAAAATTACCGGCGCGGCGTTCGTATACTATTTCCGAACTGCGACTTAATAATGCTACTCAACATCTGTCATTAATCGGCCATTTATTATTTATGGCTGATTCTGGATTATAATATAAAACAAGTTGCTTTATTGAGTTCATTGTTTCCCGTAATAAAAAAAACGTCAGTTCGTAACAATGATTTTCCTTATGTAATTTAGTAAGTGCATAATATTTACTTATTTTACGCATAATGTAAAACAGCTATATTGATCATTAAATAATAAAAAAAAAACACAATTCAAAGTAAAATCAGAATTTAACACCCGAAACCTTGATGGAAGCTGTAGTGCAAACTCTTAAAGAAGGTTACAACTTTATTGTGGTTTGTCAATGGCGCGATGACTCTTGTATTGATTCTCGTTATTCTGTTTACTTCGTCAGCACAAGGTGAAAACTGAAAGGCGACTCTCGGAAGTTCCGATGAATAAAAATATGAATGGACTTTTTTAATCGTCTTTCCGAGAATTACTGTCGAGTTTCGAAGGGAGTCGGAGATAAGGTTGTGCCGTCGACCCGGATGTTGATTCTCGGCGACACAACCACTGACTCAGCTGCTGGCCAGGTCACGATGGTGTTATCCTTGTCTCTTGTGTGCACAAATGCTAATCCGTTCCTATTATTTTTTGTTTTATATGGCATTTAACGTTCTATTGTTAACTATAGGAAGTTCTTATACTTATTGATAAATGTTTCGGGCATTTAAGCTAAATGTCGGATGTTTAAGTTGAGATATTGAAATCTTTCTAAAAATAACAGAATTTACATATGGCAGTTATCTTCTTTGTCATTTTAAGTCAATATTTGGTGTACGATTTTAATAAATAAACTTGAATAAACTTTGGTCGTACCTACTAAAATATTATAATGTAAACATGAAGCCCTTGAGATCTAAGATTGCGATTGCAATTTAATTGTCTTTGGTTTGGACTAAACACGGTCCTTGATATTGAGTGTGATCGAGAATAGTATTGGAGGACGCGGGTAAAGTTTAAAGGAGGCACAAGATATAATTTGTGCGAGATAAAGCAAAACCAAACATATTATCTTGTTACTTTCTAAAGTTAGAGGAAAAAACATGTTGTTAACCTCTGGCAGCGAGAGGCAGGCCACCGAGCGGCAAGGCCGACTAGTCGCTGCCGCACCGCGCCGCGCCGCCGACCGCTCCCGCCGCGACCCACAAGCCTGCGTCGCCGCCGTGCGTGCGGACTGCGTGCGTGTCACCACTCACCACTCACTACTCAGCACTGAGCAATGAGCCTGCCAGTGCCACAACCCACAGTCGCCACTCGCCAGTGCATACGCACCGAGTACCCACTACCGACACACAATAACTATTATATATTATATGTAATATAGTACACAACAACCGTGCTACGTAAAGAATATCACCACCATTTTATCTTTCTGTCTTGTCCGTATACTACTGGACAATTGATATGGATTCATTGCCCATTTAGTTCTTTACGAATATTATTAGTTGTAGCTTTTATTTTCACCCACACAAAGGTTTTGTAACAGTTCGTGTTCAAAACAAAAGTATTGTCTAGCACAGGCGCCACGCGATTGCTCGTTGGCCAACGACAAGAAAACAACGGATTGATTTAATGCTTCGCTACATCAAAAGCTCACACAGCTGTGGCGGCGCGAAGACGCATTTAAAACTCTAAATATTACTTTTAAAAGCGATATTTTAGACAAGTTATTAATGGTTTCACCTTTTTATGCCTAATTTATTTAACGGAAGACAAATTTAAGATAAAATGATCACCTGCTAAAATTTTCGTATTCAATGCTTTGATTACTCTACAAATACTAACATGGATTTAATTCATAGATACAGAGTTAATTCTGTTGATATGTCTAATCTTCAAGTGACATGATATCATACACCGTGTTAATTAGTAAATCCCTATTTTTTCTCAGTTAAATTTAACTCTTAAGGAAAAACACGTTGTGTACGTTTCGAGTGGAACAGTAGATCTCATAATAAAATCATCGGCCGGAAGTCGATGCGTCACTCGTACGTTTTCGTCCACTTCTGTTTGTGTGGGTATAATGTGCGCTTCGAATGTAGGTAGACAGCACAGAGTACACGGCATAATATTAGATCTGCCGATTGTCAAGCGCATAGATAATACACTATATAGGAAATAGATATGCAACTCTTCATTAATATTGAGGTAAAAAAAATTACTCTGCTGAGGGCGAGATGTCGCTGGAAATATTCTGTTTTAAATAAAATCCGCCAGATGGTGCTGCTCATGCCTTTTTATTATCTAAAGAATGGAGGGGTCATAAGTCACGACAATTCGGCACCAGCTCATCGTTTTGTATCCAAATCCCAATAATTTCATTTTAAAACGAAGAGAACTGGCACCAATTTGCCGTATTTAAAAAAACAACACGTTTGCAATAACATTATCTTTATTTTTACCCGACATAAAAACGGACTTATCATTTTGTTACAATTGCGCAATGTTTGCATGTTTGTCTATGTCGATGTTTCAATAGATAGGCAAAATTTCATATGTGCATGTATATATTATGTCTTTTTGTATGTTTGCCCACGTGTTTCTCAGGTTAAACTAGGCGACTTTTCACATATTTAAGTGTAAGCATAATCAAATATGGCTCAAGAGTTTTCAAGATATAAATTGTTTAATGCTGCAATTTCTATAATTCTTAGTAAGTATTAGGTATATTTGTTATGTGTCATCTACGGGTTTCCTCGTGTGCGTAAATAATATATACATGCACCTCTGATAGAAATTAAGGACAATTCTATAATATATACTCCATATTTAACATGATTTAAAAATGCAAAAATCAAATAGAAAGTGCAAGAAAATTATTACATTCAGCACAATTTTTAAATTATATCGCGAAATTGCCTGAGCCCATCCGGGTATTTAGCAAACTCCAAATGAAGTACAAAAGTAAACCACGAGGCAGAAGATATACCACGGACGAAAAGATTCTTGCATTATCTATGTACAAACAAAGTGCTAAGGCTTATAACGTCCTCAGAAAAATGTTTGTTCTGCCTTCTAAGAGGTGCTTACAGACATTATTAAGTTTTATTCCGTTAGAACCTGGAATAAATGGACATATTTTCCAGCATTTGTCACAGACTGTTAAAAAAGTTTCATTAGAAAAAAGGTTGTGCACACTTCTTTTTGATGAAGTGGCAATAGAGCCAGGGCTATATTTCAGCAAAAATCATATAATTGGATTTGAAGATTTCGGATATAAAAGTACTAGCCAAATCTCGGACCATGCTTTAGTTTTTATGTTGAAAAGCATAAAAGGAAAATTTAAACAGCCCATTTGCTACACATTTTGCAGAAGCTGCACCAAAAAAGAAGATTTGAAATTCCTAATAAAAATGATTATTACGGAAGTACACAAAACTGGATTAAAAATAATAGCCACAATATGCGACCAATCACAAACAAATATGTCTGTAATAAATTCATTATTAGAGGATACAAAGCGCGAGTACTTAAGGAAAAACATAGAATATGATACATGTGCATTTGAAATTAACGGTGAAAAAATATTTCCTCTGTTCGATACTCCACATTTACTAAAGGGAGTTCGGAACAATCTTTTGAAAAAAGATGCGAAATTTACACAGAATGGTATAACTAAAATGGCATCATGGGAACATATAAAGATGCTATATAAAGCAGACATCGAAAAAGATGAAATCAGACTTGTTAATAAGATAACAAAAACCCGCATATATGAAAATGAACTTCCTAAATTAAAGTGAAATACGCTGCGCAAATATTTCGCCAACGTGTTTCTATTTAATTAACATTTTTGTCTCCGATTTTTTGCACCTTTTTAAATAATACGTCCTAGCCTGTGCCTTTACGTGATCATTTTGATCAAATCTTTCTAATTTTCCTTTTAAAATTTGATTCACCCCTTTACACCAAACGTGGACGATAATATTAATAGCCAAGTCGATAATATATTTCTTAAGTAGCGGCTTGTGAAGTTCGCATTTTAAAAGACCAAAATCAACATCCAATTCAATTAACAATACCATTTTTTCTTTTAAATTATGTTCTTGTGGGGTATCTCTTAGGCATAATATTATAATGTCATATATTTTTTGTATTAATTTAGTAATATCGTCCTTGACATAAATTAGGGACTTTTTCGTGTAATCCCTATAGTAGGTGTATGTCGCAGGATCTATCTCATTATTGAAAAATACACTTCTACATGTTTTACATGTTTTGAATGCTTTGTTTTGGCACTTCTTTACAATATATCCTGCAACATACCCTTTTGACTCTTTGTGTATAATATTATGCTCATTTCCATCCCCACAAGTCATATTATCCAAATTTTCTATATATTTGTCAATGTTGAAAATAGTATTTTCTCTAGACGTATCGAACTCAACATGTGACTCTAAAAGATATCTTAAAGACTGTAGACTCTTATTATGATCAAGCTCACAATTGGCGTTAACAGAGTGGGGTGAATTTAAATTATTGACCAAAAGAGTCTTGTACGCATTTTTGAATTGAGCACAGGTAGGATTCGTATTTCGGACACCATTACTCCGTATACAACAAAAGAAATTTTCTAAAGGGTCCTGATTGAAATTTCTAGTTAGAATGTTAAATAATTTATGTTCTCCCCTCAAAGTTTCCCACATTTCATTAAATGTGTTAATATTCTTAATCCAATTAAGAATTGATGGTACTTTCTCATATTTTTGTGTTTCAGTACCATCTTTTTTCTTAATAATTCTTTTAAATTGGATAGTTTTTAAGATTGGTAATATTTCTTTCCAGAAGTTGATATGGGGAGAACTATATTTCAGGCACCCCTTTAAATCTTTTGCAGTTCCAGAGTAAGTGTGTCCATTGAAAGAATCGAACAGCTTATCGAACATTAACAGAAAGTCCGCTGTGTCTTGACATTCCGTTGGTAATATGTTATGTCCTGAAAATAAAACAAATATTAAGAATTTACTAATTATTTTTAGTGCACTTTAAGTGCATCGGAAGCGGAGTGGAATGTCGAAACGAGAGTGAATTGACTGCCGCGGACGGGTTGGAACATAAGTTTCAAATCACTGGCTTATCATACTTAAAAAGACATATCACAAGTGAACAAAGTCTTCCTTATAAGGTTTTGACAACAACCCTATTGAAAACTGCTAACATACAACTGCTTCCCATTGTCTTTTATGCTATAATATATTGTGTGTTAATATTAAATTAACAGACACTATCGGCAAGAATTTTGATAGTAATGTGCTGTGCTTGATGTATTAGTCATCCGCTCTGTGACTGTTACAAACCAAATCGCGATAAAATCCATAAAAATATTTTTATTTCAATGTGTAACATTCGCGTAAATCTAAGAAACCAAATGGGCAAGTTCTTTCGCAGCGGTACCACTGTCTTACAGGAGAACGACGAGAAATTACCACTTAGCTGTTGGGTTTCGTTCGGTGAGTGAGTTTGCCGGATGCCCAATATCCCTTTCCTCGGCCATATTTTTTTCGGCTCTCATCCCGATTTGATGTGCCGGCCACACATCAATTATGTAAGCATTGTGGATGTTTATGATCACATACCATCCGGTGACCCGTTTGCTCGTTTGCCGGACTTTTTGGATTTGGATGTTTACAACCTCTTGAAAAATTCACTTGTATATACGATGTACCTATATCTCTTCAATAGTAAACTCTTACTTATCGATACTTACTTGCTAAAAATCGCAAAGCAGATGAAACACGTTGGCTAAATATTTGCGCAGCGTATTTCACTTTCATTTTAGGTAGTTTATTCTCATATATGTGGGATTCTGTTATCTTATTAACAAGTCTGATTTCATCTTCTCCGATGTCTGCTTTATATAGCATCTTTATATGTTCCCAAGAAGCCATTTTAGTTATACCATTCTGTGTAAATTTCGCATCTTTTTTCAAAAGATTGTTCCGAACTCCCTTTAGTAAATGTGGAGTATCGAACAGAGGAAATATTTTTTCACCGTTAATTTCAAATGCACATGTATCATATTCTATGTTTTTCCTTAAGTACTCGCGCTTTGTATCCTCTAATAATGAATTTATTACAGACATATTTGTTTGTGATTGGTCGCATATTGTGGCTATTATTTTTAATCCAGTTTTGTGTACTTCCGTAATAATCATTTTTATTAGGAATTTCAAATCTTCTTTTTTGGTGCAGCTTCTGCAAAATGTGTAGCAAATGGGCTGTTTAAATTTTCCTTTTATGCTTTTCAACATAAAAACTAAAGCATGGTCCGAGATTTGGCTAGTACTTTTATATCCGATATCTTCAAATCCAATTATATGATTTTTGCTGAAATATAGCCCTGGCTCTATTGCCACTTCATCAAAAAGAAGTGTGCACAACCTTTTTTCTAATGAAACTTTTTTAACAGTCTGTGACAAATGCTCGAAAATATGTCCATTTATTCCAGGTTCTAACGGAATAAAACTTAATAATGTCTGTAAGCACCTCTTAGAAGGCAGAACAAACATTTTTCTGAGGACGTTATAAGCCTTAGCACTTTGTTTGTACATGGATAATGCAAGAATCTTTTCGTCCGTGGTATATCTTCTGCCTCGTGGTTTACTTTTGTACTTCATTTGGAGTTTGCTGAATACCCGGATGGGCTCAGGCAATTTCTCGATATAATTTAAAAATTGTGCTGAATGTGATAATTTTCTTGCACTTTTTATTTGATTTTTGCAATTTTGTGTCAGCTTTTTAAGTTTATTTTGTAGTCTATAAACCTTTCTCTGGATCTTTTTATTTTCATCTGAAACGAGATACAATGATTTAAAGTACAGGTTGGCCTTTAAGTAACGGATCAGAAGCGGCTGCCAACATATTAACGCTGGTAGCGGGTTCAAATCCTAGGACACACGTCCGACTTTTCGGAGTAATGTTTGTATGAATAGTCAACCACCACGCACTATTACGGTGGAGAAAAAAGTCTTGAGGGAACCTGAAGTGCGTATGCGCGGCGCACACTTGTTCCCATGCATTATTCAAGAAATTAGATAATTATCGTAACCTGTCACGGCGTGAGTTTTCATCATTATTATTTTTTTCTATTTTATCAGATTTTTTATACCAAAATCTAATTTGGGTGTTTCGGCTTTATGGTATACAAAAAATTATGTTGCACATCTGGCCTGATATAGATACAGTAAAAAGCCTATTAATGGAGTAATAGTGTGAAAACTATCTTCTCAGTATAACTTTGCATTATGGTTCATATAATAATATGTGGTGATGTAAGTGTCTTACCATTGCAGTGAATTATCTTTTTGGATGTGGATGGGACTACATTATTTTCAATGACATCCCCCGCAATGGGCACATCGTCCAGAAATTGTGGTACATCTATCTGCATTGTGTTTTCCAACACTTCACTTTGAAGAAGTGGCTCAGTAATTTCAAGAGGAGCTAAAACAAGAATGCAGTATGTGAAATTATCATTGCTCATTATATTGACTATTCGAGTCGCATCCAAAATTAAGGATTAAAATCATTTTCTCCGATCAGCTATCTAAACATACTTAACTAGCGGCCTGGTCCGGCATTTTCCGGGTGCTCATACTTTTGAGTCCACATCAGGAAACTATATTTCAGTTACACGCCAGCAATGTAGGTATTATTAATTAGTATTCATAATTTTAGAAAACACTTACCAAGGTTCAAAGTTGGATATGCATTTCGAGTAAGTCTTTTATTTGCTGCGCGGTAATACTTTTCAAAATGCTCGTCACATAATCTTAGATTATTGTATATATAATCACTTTCCTTTTTTTGAATTTCAGGGTGCAAAATCCTCGTCCATAATCTAAATCTTTCTTCGTTTTGAGGATTAGGGAAACGATGCAAAGCAGCTGAAATCATCATTTGTTTGATTTGATATGGGTTTAAAATTGCTCTTCTCTCTCTCTCTCTTAAGCCACAGGAAATACACTGCTAAACATAGGCCTTCTCCATGGATACACAGGTACGAGTGTATCAAACAACTCAGATAGATTGGTACTACGTGGCACCACAATGATGCCTCCCAGGAGAAGGTATTCAACACATTAGTGATGTCGAGGGAAATCGCCATGACGAACTGAGCCCGAGCAAGTGCTTCCTCCACCTGTAAAGGTTTGTTTGGATTGCTAATGGGTTTGAAGCTGGTCGCGCCCATGACTCCGAAGATTATACATATTACAGTTAATTACCTTCGGTTTTGCATCCAAAATAGCACTTCCAGAAACACTTCCTAGGCGCCATTGTTGTTCTTGAAATATCCAGTACTTAAAATAAAGCCAAATCGGAAAGCAAGTATGAAAAGCCAGTAATAGGAAGCCGAGGTCAAACGCAAAAGATATCAAACAAGTCCAGTTAAAAGCCAAAGTCGCAAAATTATAGTTATTGAATCGCAGTAGTACGCACACGAAAGTTTTCGAAAAACTTGTGTCAATTTTTGACACGAATTGTAAAGAGGGTATGTACATAAATTAAAAAATGTAAAGAATGTAATAAAATGGTTAATAAATAGAATATACTTGAAATTTTTATATTAATAAGGAAAATAAATAATTATTAAAAAGCAAGACTGCTTATTTGTTTCTTTTTTATATTTTTAGTTTTTTAAATTTTTTTGGTACTTGCCGCGACATCTAGTAATACTTTAACAAAAAGATCATCAGGTTGGACCCGTGGTTTGTGTCTAATGCATACAAGATGGCGCGACAAGTATCTTATGAATAGAATGCAAGAGAGTGGCACCCCCATGGTCAAGCGCATATGAGACGCACGTTGCGTCCTACCACAAATTATGATCAATTCTCTTCATTGATAAATTTAAACCATCTTATCACTACATAGACCTTAGAACATACATTATTCACGTTCAATAGATGCCAAAATTTACAAATATACTAGATCTGGTCCAGTTAGTCAAAATATAGGTAGAATTGCACGTTATTCTAACACTTGTATAGTGTTACTGATTATTGGTGTGTGCGTTTATTTACGTACGCGAGCGCCGACTCGTCCGAGATTCAAATTTAGAATGCCGTCTCCGCCATGTTGTTCTCAGTGAAAAACCTACGATCCATCGCGCGAAACTCGTGGAATTGTCACCAAAACAACATTACACACATAATAACATATAGTCCAACTTTCTTATAATCCAAAACTCATCATACTACTTGGAATTCATTTTGAAAACCTTCAATGATACATGTTTTTAAATAGAATATGAAAGTGTAGTTATGTGGGCAACCATTACCTAAACGCAATTGTCTTTCAGTCGAAATTTCTGTTAACGTAAATAAATTTTGGTGGTTAGTAGAACGTAAGAGTATTTATTCATGTGAATGAATGAGTCACGCTCAGAATTGGTTTGGTTCAGTTATCCGCCAGATCGTTGCGAAAATACAAACTTCAGTACAGATCTCTTGGTATAATTCAAACCAACACGCCTTTTTAAATCTATACTAATGTATAACGCTGAAGAGTTTGTTTGTTAGTTTGAACGCGCTAATCTTAAGAACTACTCAGGTACGACTTGTAAAATTCTATTGATGTTGGATAGCCCATTTATTGAAGAAGATTATATGCTATATAACAACACGCTATGACCAATAGAAGAGGAGGATTAATGAAAAATACTAAAAAGCGCTCATCGTGCCTAAAGAAGTTAAAAAAACCATCCCGGTTGAACTGACCCGTTTCTCTTATAGCTTTAACGACCCACAAGAAGGCTCTACCACTTACATTTACTTGTATATTTCAATTTTGCCTGGTTCAACAAACGAAATTTGAACTTCAACGGCTTGCTTCAAAACATAAAGTACTTGTCACACAAGACACACACAGACAATAGGCATACATGGAGTGTCCGAGGTACACACATGTAGCCGGGTATTGCGCGCTTTACTGTTTACTTCGCAGACAGTGATTGTTGACGAAACGACACACTTCGGCTAACGGTACCGCCTCGCTGTTTATGCTACCATCTATTGCATTACCACTACAAAGAAATAATTTGCATGTTAACATTGCGTTGATATTCCACAGTTTCCACACAAACTGCCCGTTGCACTTTTCCTATGAACTAATACAATCTGCGCGCTTATTGAGATTTTGTATCTTTATTACTGCAATTTCTACGATGTTCAGGATTTCTCGGATATTTGAAGTCGCTGATGGTATTCCCGTTATAGTTGAGACTATTTGATTAATATACTACACCTAATTACATGGTTTCATAGGTTAAATGAACTCTATGCAATCTTGGAAAACTGTCATCTATCTTAGGTTGCGGTTTGTGAATATAAAAGTAAATCATACCTATACATATTAATATATTTTTCAACCAATAAGAGAAAGTATCTTACTTGGCGCTTTAAGCTATTAACTTCATATCCAAGATACGAAATACATGTAAAGTAACGTATTATCTACCTATATTTGTAATAACTATTGTCTTCGTTGTCACAGGACATAGACAAATGGAAAAAAAAGAGATATTTGAAGATATTCTTTGTTTACATTTTGTTCTTTCGTATTTGGGATATATTATTATGGTGTTGTATAAAATTATTAAGTTGTTAGAGTTCCCATCACCTGTGATCTACTTCAATATATTTTTGTTTATTTATATAAATGTTTGTTTGAACCAACGCGACGCGACGTGATAATAACAACTGGTTACGTCAAACTTTTATGAAACAGGTTAATGTTATTAAGGGAAAATAAATCATAAAATAGTTGCTTATGACATAAAATGTAGTGTTATATAATTGGTTCTGCGTTTGTTAAAGTGATACTAATATTATGATTTCTGGCAGTTAATTATTTTTAATACAAGTTAGTATTTAACATACACCTAAAGGGATTAGTTTTTGTTTAAACCGATTATACAAAAAAACATGACTTAAATCTAATGTAAAGCTCCTGTGTGTTGTCGACAGCTGTGGGACGTATAATGATTATAATGAACTAAGCAGGATTTAAAAAAGCAATATTCTTTGTTCAGTGATTATAGTAGGCACATGCCGTGGACGCTTCCGTCTATAAGAAGGGATGTGAACAAGTCAGTCAAGTATTGACGTGATATTTTATCTAATTGAGAAGTCACGATCATTTTCACAAAGACAAACTTAAAATACACGTCATTTTAGTTTTAGTTATAAATTCTTAACGTAGGCGGTGTAAATAAAGGTATAAATAAATTACTATAGGAATATAATTTAGTTATTAATTATTTAGAGATTGTTTGATTCAAAATGAACAAATATTACATTAATATAATTGTATAATTTAGATATCATAATTATTGTTGCTAAATCTTTTGAAGAACTTACAACTTAATATTATTATGCTACGTATGTAAACGTTTAACGTGGAATCAACGATGATAAAATATGCTTTACTCAATAATCTATACATATTATAAATTTGTAACTGGCCTAACGGGACGGAACGGGAAAAGCAGTAAGTATAGACGGCAATCACATTGAGTTTATTAAGTTTAAATATAAATAAAACAGTGCCTACGTGCGCTAAATGATATGTTGCTGATGTTGACTGGACTCAAAAAGTACCTGCACCTGGGCGGTGCTGGGCCGGCTACTAGTCACACAATCGGCATTATTCATAGACAGATTTCAAACTGAATTCTAAAGTCGTTCAAAAGGGATAAAACATTCGATAACTAAAAAAGGTTTTAAATCTGTCTATGAATAGGGTTGAATATGTATAACTGAAACTTAAAGTTGACGCTCTGCGTTACCTATGCGAAGTTGAAGTAGGTTGCTAGAATTATAACAAGCATGATACGTTACGTATTTTTATTGTTTGTTATCGAATTTGATCTTGTTAATATTATCATATCTTTTCAATAACTTTACGGAAGAAGTGATTAGGCGGGTGAGTATTATCTTTTCCAGATAATGTGGTTTTGTTGAATTGCCACTTTAATGTTATCAATTTACTGGTGGTAGGTCTCTCATATGTGAGAGGCCACCTGGGTAGGTACCACCGCAATGTCTATTTCTCCCGCCAAACAGCAGTGTAAATTCGCTGTTGTGTTCCGGTTTGAAGGACATTGTAGCCAGAGTAACTACTGGACATATTGAGACTTAGCATCTTGTGTCTCAGGATGGCGAGCGCAGTGGAATTCCAAGCATTGCCTTGTAATTCATGGTGTTGATTGGTTTTGCTGCTGTCCATGAGCGGTCGTATCGCTTGCCATCGGGCGAATGGCGTGCTCGTCTCGCCATTCAATGCAATAAAATAAAAAAATAATAATAAATAAAACCTTTGCAAAATGCTGAAAATAACAACCAATGAGGTAAAATAAAAAAAATATTTTTGAGTAGGTGCATCAATCTGATTGTTATGTTACAGGTCAGTGCTTGTTTTTTTTTTGTAGGGTAAGCTATAATGTAACAGATCTAGTTACATATTCTACATGTATGTAACACTTATGTTTTAACACATCTCTAGATTTATTACCTCATTACCGGGTAAAAGTAGCCAATGGTACAAATGCTGAAACACCTGCGTGTCATCGTAATTAGCATAACACGACGTTGTTATTATAAGATTGAAATTGTAAATGTTATAGGACAACTTGGCTACGCACATTTATTATTTCGTTTTATTGACATTTGCAATTCCTATCCTCATTAGTATGTTTTCCGTCATTTGAATTACACCTTTGAGCGCAATATTGAAGCCGCGCAATCAACACGATTACGCAATCAATCCAAGAGTAAATAAAGCTGATTTATTTCGAGGTTACTCGGCTTCTGTGCCTTCTGTTCATTGTGTTGTCTGTGCCCACAGTACAAGTGTAAAACCGGGAAAATTACACAGCAGACGAGGATGTGCGTCTGACATGACGCGTATCCGGTGCCAGCCAACGCCATCTTAGGAGCGAGACCCGGTGTGTGCAGACTGTACTCGATTTAACTAGCTAATCGGTTTGTTTATTGTGCATTCGCTGCACCAGCTCGAAACGTTCTTTCATCTCAAAACCGCTGTGGGCGAATAAAACTCATTATAAACTCGTGAAAACGTTGTGTTTGGACTGTTTATTTTTGCCTGTATTTATCCACACAAGGCTGGATGGTGATGAACTGCTTTTTAAAATTGCATTATCTATGAAGATGCTTCAATGTTATCTGGTTTTATCTCTCACGTGATAGATACCTTAGTATGGAGCGCAAATTATTTACACAGGTAAACAAATCAACTACATACGAGTTTACTTCAATGGGACGGACATTAACCTCATCGTATACGCGTTGATGGGGAAAAACAATTTATTGTGCATAAAATACCTATATTTCCTGTAAAACAAACGCCGTAATTCTCATTATGAGATAACTAAAAGTGATGTATATAAAGCAATAAAACCAATGCATGCTGTAACTACAAAAGCTATAATTACGCATTCGTAAATATAAGCTGCCTAGTTCGATTTGCTATTTTGGTTAGTTTAGGCAGTCCAAATATATTTTTGAGTTTATAATAAATAAATAATAATGATTATATGAATAATTACTTAATTAGTATGTTAAGTTAATTTGCTTTTTTGTTATACTCGTAGTATAGGTCTCACAACGGTGTTAATGAGTTTCTGATGTTATGTGATAATAGCTGGCCATAAATTTTGGGTATAGTAAAGAAGGGATAATTCGATCTCCGGTAATCTCTCCGACCAAATAAAACGCAACCAGAAAACTTTATCCGTCGTCTTCGTGTGGACCAATGGCAATAACTTAATGAAAAGGGAACGCTTATACAACAGTTCAAATTCGCTTGTGATTCAAATATTGAAAGGGTTCTAACAAATTTTATCCTGCCCCATTATCCTGTTAAAGGTGACATTACTTCCCTAAGTACCTACTAAGTAGAGGGATTAAAAGAAAAATCCTTCTAAAGGTTAATAGCACATGGTTTCTTTAACCGGGATATGGTTCATCATAATAAGGGCATCGGTACAGCCTTGAGAAAAATGACAAATGCTCAGGAAACCGTACTGAATGCTAGATACTCGTTAGTGGTGGTAAATACGGTAATGTATTGGCATCTGAATGAGATCTTGTGAGTAGCTGCTCAACCATCATAGTTATTTTAATGTTTATGTTACGTCGACGGACGCGATGCCAACTTTATTTTCCGTTTAATTGAAACACGAGGCATTTCACCGAATCCGTCATATTGTGTTTGCGACTCTGTTTACGATACTTACTTTGTTCGCGGTCAGGGTTTACGTTTACTCGAGCTCTTTTCTATAAACTAAATATATTACTTATCATGTTTAATGTCAGTAACCAATTTGAGCGCATGGTGTTCAGTGCCTCAGGCATAAACTCCCTAAAGTTGTGTTACAATGGTGTACGTCGCAACATATCGTTTGAATAAAAATCATGATAGCATTCGAATTCGAGAGTAGAACAACAGGTATAGTTGCCGTGTTGTCGACGCCGAGATAGCAACCAACACACCGACAATTGTGTAACAGTGGAAGGCCTTCGCACGAGAGAAATGGCGCGTAGTTTCATAAGGCGCTTTATAAGTACGTTTGCCTGTTGGTTTGTGCGGTTTTCATATACAACCATGGAAAAATTCTAGTTTTAAACGCAATGGCTTTAAGATTCTGATAATGGTATGAGTTACTTTGGTTACGTAAAGACGTAAACTCGCGTTTTATATTGTTTTCGCTATGGCTACTATAACGCAGTATGACCTACTCGTATTATCTTGATATATTATTTTACTGACAGCCTCCGTGGCGCGGTTGGTTAGACGCCGTCTGTGAAACTAGAGGCCGCGGATTCGATCCCCGCACCAAGACAAATATTTGTGTGATCCATCGACATAAACATAATATTGACAAGGCGAAGAACGCGTGAAGTGTTCCGACGTAAGTTGTTCAGGCAGCACTCCAGTGCATCTCCAGTGGAGCGTGACGATTTTGAAAATGTTTGTTTGTATAATGACAGAAAGCTTAGTAAAAAATATATAATAATTCTTATAACCGTTAAGGCAATATCTACTACAATAAGTCAAATTAATATTTATAACAGTATTTTTATTTCAATGCAGCTATGAAAAAATCTAAAAGATGGCGCCATTTTCACGGCAAATTTCTGAAGGGCTTTTCCTTAGTTTAAATTGATATTCGATTCGGGTCTGGGTGTTCGTGAAACCGAAAAGTCTATCGTATTTTCTGATACCCTCGACACAAGACTATCTTAGGGGTGGGGTCAGGACTATGTATGTGACTGTTGGGTGTATTTATTTATTATTATATTATTTATTTTTATGATGTATTTCGTTTCACTAAATCTTCCTCCAAACTTAAGTATATTCTTTGTGTTGTTGCCCTTAATGTTTCTTATCACATAGCAATTGTTCGTTGCGACTATTATGAAATTAACTTCTAATTTAGCTAAGCTTACGCGCTTATGTCATGTCTTGTGGTAGAGCGATTGTTATTTGTTGCATTATTTAAATATGTTAGCCGATTTCGTGTTGGAGGCACGTGTCTTTTGTTATTGCAATTTATATTATTTGCATTTCTTATGTATCTATTAATCAACGTGAATTTATAACATTGTTCATTGTCAGCGTAATACTTTGTCATTGAGTATCTTAGTTACAATTGAAGTAAAAAGTTGAATTTTTTCCATAGAGCTACTACTGTTACCAATATTAGTCACTACCAAAAACATATATAAATCTTAGAGCAACGTTTCCGTTACCTGGTTATGCAATAATAAAGTTTCTAATCAAATCTATGACTAACCTCCAAGTGTTGATCTACGGTGCCAATTTTAGTTAGATTTCTGAGAACAAGTGGCCGTGTTTTGTACACATGGCGCGAGTAAAATAATGAGATTGTGTCTTCGATCAACAATACGATTGTGTACAAATAAAGGAGATGCGCAGGTTCGAATCGAAGGCAAAACAGTACCGTCTGTGTTATGCAACATGAGCCACGATTGCGCTGAATAAGCGTTACAGTGTAATTACATACTCGTGAGTCGTGGTCGGAGCTCACTGCTGCTGCCCCCTCCCGAGCTGCCGGCCGCCGCACTCCGCTTCAAATGCTCTGATTTGCGTCAATTAAACAACCAATCATGGCTTTTCCATAATATTTTCTCTTAAGCTGACATGACTACATCAACTTTATTTAAAAGAATCATTTCTAATATATTTTTCAACAAAAAAAAAGTATATTCTCGTAGATCATGTTTAGATTCCAAATATTTTAAATTTTATCCAACCATAGCTAATTCGCATATTAAAGGGTGCAGACAGATGTGATTCATAAATAGAAATATTTATTTCTTTGCCGCGTTCTGTACAAACTGGTTTATTAATTTCTGTGGTTGGGTATGAACGAAAGAATTGATTGATAACATTTATTAAATAGTATACGCAATAGATCATAAAAAAAAATTATGCTACATAGCCAGAGAATTTATACAATTGTATGGAACATATGGTTTTTATATCGCAAGATGCATTTGGCATGCGGTTAATATAAGCATCGTATACTCCGTTTCCACCTGCATTTGGGACTAAAGGTTGCACGTTTCCGAGGAAGTAATAAAGAGTTGCCTATAAAGTAATACTGCAGGTGCGCATTTGCACAGGTGCTAGCGTGACATCGGCAATAGTTGATTGCGGAGCCAAGTTCATTACCGCTCCGTGCAAATCGATTTGTCGTGGTAATGCTCCGAGCAACTTTCCAATGCACCATTTTTCCCTTATCTTCCACCGTCTCGAGTGTGAGAGTCAAAGTTCACTGATAGTAACCGCGTACTATAAATATTAACGTGGCGTCTGCCACAATCCGCTGCCCAAACGCGGCAACGTCTGTGATCACGAATGTGATGAGTGCCTACTTTCAGTGTAAAGAAAGTAAAATAATCATTCATCATGCCGCAACGGCTTCACTGGGTCGCACTCGCACGCTCATCGTGTCCGGTTTGTCTACAAATTGGTCACATCGACCGCTAAGTGGGAAGATTTGGCTCACACCACGCCGGCGTTGCTAACGGGTTTATAATGAACGTTTAGATGTACTCGTACTCCTGCCGATTAACGTATTCATTAACAGATTGTATCTCAATACTTTTCCTGTTTGAAGGATTGCCTTAAAACAAAACGCGACGATTCCTTTCATTTGTAATCCTCGCAACTTTCACTTTCAACATTCAGAGTACCAATTTTAATTCGTGGCAAATCTATTGCGCCTATTTGTAAGCACACTAATATGTAAATTTTAGTTAAATGTAAATTTTTATTCCTTTATGCGCTGTGATAAATTGGGAAAAGTCAAAGCACCCCATTTATTATCGGTGTTCTTAATTTGTTAACAGTTAATAGGAAGTATCTTTGAATACGCCGCCAGATAACGCGGAGAGTTCATTATCGTTTTATAAATACGTGCGAGTAATGAATTTATCGCTCCGCCGAGCAATTGTCTGCCAACACCATCGATGTTTGTATCCATAGAGTTATACTGATGGCGTTTTTTGCATTTTTCCAGTCACATAACAAAGACGACGACATGGGACGACCCTCGCAAGACGCTGGCGGCGCAGACCGTGGCCGGCGGAGTGCAGCATCAGAGTGCCGAAGCACTTCTCACGCAGCCGGCAGCGCCGCAGACTATCCCCAACACAACCACTACCGGTATGCATCACCTCCTTGCTTCTTTATAACATTAGTATATTATGTAAATTGTGGTAGGTACTTGACATTAATTCAATCAATTACTTTAAAACTATTGAATATTGCCGCATTTTCATAGAATACGGGTCGCAATTACGAGTGGTTTTGAATTAATAGCGATATAAGTATAAATGATTCTTAATCAGTTCATGGCTTAGATTGATTTTCATACCATTTCTATTATACGATAAAGAATATAATATACTCGTCAAAACAAAATAAGGGCCACCTTTGATTTTCGGCACTGACTGAATTTTAGTTTGGATTAAAGAATCAAAATGGATAACATATTATGATAAAACAACGTATTTTTTATTTATTTAAAAATATTTTATTCAGTTTCAATTGAAAAGCTTGTATTTTTTTAAGATATTCAAGTTTACGACTTTTATTACAATATTACGCATAACAATAAAATTAAAACTGATAGCTTGATAGTAGTTTAATATCGGATATGCCTTCCTTTTACGAAAAAACCTTCTTAGAATCTTGAAGGCATGTTCTCCAAAATATATTTTATGCTTTCTTTGGACAATTCTTCCAAACAAGTTAATTGTTGGGTATACACAACCTCTTGGGCTGCTCTGACTCTCCTTTTGAGTTGATTCCAAAGTAGTTGAATTGGATTCATTTTCCTCTAAGACCGTCGGAAGTTCCTAGCGCTGTATAATTTGAGCTTTGTCCTACATCAGTGTGAAATTTCCACGGGATGGATGTTTTGTGGAGTTACAGTACCCTCGTTATGAAATCAAGGTCACTTTGCCTTCTAAGCTAATACCGATTCAAACCAAAAGATTGGGGCCATCAAACTATCACTTTCATGAATCCAAGCACTAGAATATCGTTCTCCACTTCTTCTGCACACTTGCATCCGTCTATCGTCACAAAAAAACACTTTACAGTCATCGGTGAAGAGCACGTTACGCCATTGGTTTTACCTCATTTCAAATAGCTCCAGGTTCAAAGTTGCTGGTCTTCGGGAAAATGATTTAGTGTGGTTGGATCACTGATAAGGGTACCGGTTCGGCGGAAACGATTTTGTGGAGCGTGAACTGTAAGGATCCGCTCCTGACATGCACAATGTCACATGTGGCGATATTTTTGGGCAGTGGTAGTATGAAATCTAGCCGAACCACGACGCCAAGATGAACTACCCGTCTCTTGATACTGGTTCCTTGATTGATATGGTTGTAGACAGCTTTACTTTAATATCCCAGCTGAAAAACAATAGACGTTGTTTTTCGTCGTTACTGCTCTGTTAGCAGGTACCTATGTCCATAGGGCAACGATTTCTCTACATTATTCAGATGAACAATTGAACTATACACAAGAATTCAGAAAATACCCACAGCAGTCAATAAACCGACGTTGAAGTGATTTTAAGTTAAGTGCAAAAAATAAAAAAAACTTACCCCTTAAGATCGTGCTGCACAAAAACCAATTTTAATGCCCTTGTTGACAATATAATATTCTCCACAGTGTCAGTGTCTTAAGCACTTACGGTCATAACAACACTTATTTGCAAATATAAAGTAGCAAAATTTAAACTGCATAAATTGGGGTAGTCCTTATTTTGTTTTGACGAGTATACGTGTAATATATATTATTGTAATATATATAAGTATTATTATATTACGTGTAATATATATAAGTATTATTGGTAAATAGTAGGTGAAATCCCTTTACATTTAAAATTTAAGTCTGCGTCGCGCCTATTTTGTGCGTATCGAAGAGAGATTTATCAGCGACAATATTCTGTTCGTGTTTGAGGTGCTTTTACATTTCTCAGCGTTGCGTTATTTTAATTTATACCGTTAAATGTTTGATGTTGACTGAGTAAGCGTGGATCAAATGCATTTATTAAATAATATCAAGTTTTGCAGAGTTCTTTCAATTGTCTACTTTCAATTCATAATTAATAATACGAAACATTGTTTTGCAATAATAACAACATAATAAAATATATCTGTTATTTTTATATCTATTGACAAATGTAAAATAGATTTGATTTTGTAATTAAGGGCTCCAAAGTATGTTATTGTAATGCTGTGTAATTACTACAACAGTTATAGTGTACGTATTTTCCTCGATTTTATTCGTGTAAATAAAATTAATTTCATTATATTATTTCTCCATGGCGTTGGTTAAAATGCCGGCTGTGAAACAACAGGTCACATGTTTGATTTTCGCAACTCATAATGTTAGGTTTGTTTCGGGTCTGAACTTTAAAACAAAAAAACCTTAATCATTAAGTGGGGTAAAGATTATGTGATTGTTGGGTGTATTTTTTATTCTGTAATGATCCTAAAAATAATATTTGAAATACTTTAGGGAAAATATTGCATCTACAAACATATACTTACACCAAAACGGAGTATCTATAGTTGGCAAGCGAGCTTATACTCAAATAAGCATTACAAGTGTGAAGTCGTATAGTGTGATTGATCACTGAGATACAAATCTCAAAAGCATAAAATCTTATACCATTTTTATTCGGTACAAAAAAATCTGAAATCCGTTCTGAAATACTGGTGGCGGAAATAATTAACCAAATGGGGAACTCCCCTTTTTAAGTCAACTAAAAATTGTATTTATGTTTACAACAAAGAGGCTAGGACAGGCCGATGTCCGGACAGTAGCGCTTGCTTTATTTACCTTATTCACCACGAGGTAAATGTTATCGTACTAACCGCTATATAGCAGCTGACGTCCATGGATTTACCATATTGAAGGTTTTAATTAGTTCCATTAAATTTCCATTATCCTGCTGTTTACTTTTATAGAACATATACTGCAAAAAGATGCCTTTTTCATACTGGCATAAAAATGTCTTTTATTCCAAGTTTTTTACTAGGGTACATCAAATTCTCATGTTTTTGGTGAATTGTGTTTGCCCATGGGCCTCGTCAGCCACACCTAAACTTGTTATGACAGTGTTTTTAAACATAAAATAAATTCGGTTTCAGTTTTGTTCAACAAATAGATCAGTTTATTGCTTCGGAATGTATTGCGATCTGCCACATAAAGATAACACAAACAAATAAAGTATCGACTATCACAGATTCTTTTTTTTCATCTTTCGTCTGGATCTCGATCCAGTATCCGCGTGATCTAATTGGCCACAACAGCAGGTTTAAAATTATCATGGAACTAAAATAAAAACAAGTAAATAACCCGAATTCTAAAACTGATTTTATGACGGGAATTAACGCGTTGTTTCCGTCGGTCGATGCGAGGCAAGCGATGAAAGGTGTTCGGAAAATACATTGATGTCCGTCGCTGCCGAGTGAGCCCCGGCGAGCTCGGGCCTCGCCGCGGTGCCGAGGGAGCAGCGAGCTTCGGCGCCAGCTCTGACGCCGCAAAAACAGCTGCTTTCAGCGCTCTTGCGACATCCATATCGTAGGCGTGATGCACTTTATTTTTGTTACATAAAGACTTCCTTTATGGGAGTCAACCTAGCGTAAAACGACGTATAAATATAAAATTGGTTAGATTTGCTTAGGTCGTTAAACACTAGTTTGTGACTAGGCATCCACAGCCGCTTGTGCGCCGCCGCCGCCGTGCTATTGTCACGTGCATGAGCATCTATAATGCAGTTTTTCTATTATAGCACACTCGGTACGTGACCAAGTCACGTAATCACGCTGTAACGTAACGTGCGAGTGGCGAGAACCTTCATCATGTAAGACGCCGCCAACTAAAGCACCCGCTCGCCTCGTGGGAGGGAGATTCGATGTAAATGTGCTATCATCATTTTATCTCAATATTTATGTTGAACAAAAAAATAATATATAAACAAACAAATTTTGTTTCAGCTATAGTATGTTAAATATGGAAAGAATATTTCAATTGCATTTTTATAATGATTTAGCGTTTTATTTATATAATTGTTTGGTATAATTTAACTTGTAACAAAAATTGAGGAAATGGCACATCTAAAATATATTTTGCCAATGAGTTTATGGATTTATAGGTATAACTTTATTTAAAATTTACAACATACCTTTGTGTGGTTTATTGTAGATAAAATGTATTATTTTTCCGTTGATACATAACAAATGACTAATAAAGTTATATTGAAACACTTAGTAAATGCTTCTACCAAACAAAGATTTATGTCTGCAATGGAAATTATTACATATGTGAGATAAATCATTTTCCTGTAGCTATCTAAGTAATACGTAATACATAGAAGCACGCAAACTGTCATAAGAACATTATATTGTTCTGTTGAAGTGAACAGTGGGCGAGACTCCACACAAACTTTATCTCCGCTAAGTACAAACATGTATGTAGATCAGGTGACAATACAAATAATGATGTTTTCACAACACGTTCCTTCATAATCTGATGTCGCGATAACGTGCACCACAGACCAAACATTGAATATCTTTCGTATGATGCGCTCTCACTGACACCACTTTGACAAACATGTACACAAGCGACTTCCAATAAAATCCGGGAAAATAAAGAGTCCAGAGAATTTAGTAATATTTTGCTCGATCTTCATTTCAAATAGGAAATGTACTCTACATTAATTATTGTTAGTTGGTATGTTACATTCAGAATAGATTTTTAAGTTAGGTATGTATTATGAAATGCATTTTGATTTTCTGCATTGGATTGAATTGCGTTACTTTATTTATTTGTTTCTGCTGTGCCAGGGTGTGTTAGTGCTGTGTTTTCCCGACCTGTGTCAGGGTCAGACTCCCATTTATGATTATACCAGCTTGATAAAGAGATTTCAATGCACCTGGTAAGCGCAATGCGATTCAAATAGAAGCTCCACCATGCACCGGTGAGACAAAGTTATCTAATTTGGTTGTTTTCTTCGAAACTGTACATACGCAAGGAGAACTCCAAACGCGACATAGTTGTTTGGGTCAGTAGGACGGTTTTTCCATAATCGTGTACGGTTGTTGCTACCTGGGTGAAATAGAATATTCTACCAGCTACCTCTTCCTCCTGCTCAATCTTGTCCACTTCGCCCGATCTTTAGCAACTTATTGTAACTCTAAAACTGGTGTAGTTATTTATTTTATAATAGTAATAGAACCGTTTATTCCTCTTGCAGCTTAACCTCTAATGTTATATTTTTAATTCGTATTACGAAGTACTAATAATGGAACTGTTGATGGTGAATTAGATATAATGTAGTTGCAAGTGAGTTGCAATTTACTTGTTTTTACACATTTTTAGAAAGTAGAAACTCAACTATTGTGTAAATCAATTATTTATTAATGACTGTACTTAGGACAAAATATATTTATAGCCTTTAAAGCATAAAACATCAAATGTACGATAAAGGATAATTTGTAATTTATTTGCAAGTTATAGTTTCGTAAATCGTTAAACTGCAATTATTATTTGCCAACTTAGTTTAATTACGAAATGTAGTTGAAGAAATTATAAATGAGTAGGTACTAGGAACTGTTGATCAAGCCTAGTTGTTGATGTTCTATTTGAAAACGTAGAGATCTAGTAATATGTACTAGATAGCGGTAAAGACAGTAACGTAACGCTAACGTAACTCCGCGGTTAGTCGCCGCTCGTCGACCGCCGCCGCCTGCTGTTGAGTAATGAGTATCGTAGATCATGTGTAATTACAGCCTACTGTGGCCAAGCAACAGACTTCCACACCATTTAAATGTTATAAGTAGGTATACTAAAATTGGTCTTCATACAGCTTTTCGGCTGCGTAATTATCTTTATAGATATATGTGTACTAGGCGCGTGTGCTACTAATATCCAAACGTACTCGCCATTGTTCGCTAATGGCGATGATATTGGTGTTCAATTAGCCAAGTGGCTGTGATTTGTTTATGAATGATCAGCCGCGCCGTTTGTTACGAGTAACGATATAAAGGCACGAGTGAGCACGAGCCCGAGGCGGCGGCGGCGGCGGCGGCGCGGCGGTGGCGAGTGCGGGAGTCCCGCGGGCCGCGTGGCTCGCGTCGCACCGCGTCCCGCACTAAGCGGTAGCCGTGAGCCGGCAAGCGGCAAGCGCCCGTATCTATGATTCATATTGGTGCGTGTGCCAACGCCACGTTCAAACTTGCGCGGCGCACTCGACTGGCGCCGTTGTTTCTTGGAACGAGCTCTCGATGACCTTCCCGATGTCCACCTGATTACCGATCACGTGCGTCTTAGTTTATAATCTCGCTTGCAACTAGTCGCTGTTGAGAGGATCATTCATACTTTTGTTTGTTGTTTTACAATTAAATAAAGCTGATCACGAACGATTAATTTCAGCAGCGAAGAGTACAAGTAACACGACGACAGATCCACTAGGGCCGCTGCCGGAGGGCTGGGAGCAGGCGACCACCGCGGAAGGAGAAATCTACTTTATAAATCATGCCGCTCGCACTACATCCTGGTTCGACCCCAGAATACGTAAGTTTTATTATTAAATGACGCCGGACATTGTCGCGGTCGGACAACGTTATGCGATTGTGAACACGCGCTTGTTGTTTTTACAGCACAACATTTGCAACGCACGCCCGTGTCGGGAGGCGCGGCGGGCGGCGGCTGGGCCAACGCCTCAATACAGGCCTGCCAACAGAAGCTCCGCCTGCAGTCGCTGCAGCTCGAGAGAGACCGCCTCAAACAACGCCAGCAGGAGATCCGACTCCAGGTCAGTGCTGACACAGTAGTAAATAGTAACCACATTATCAACATCCAAAATTATACCAATGTAAGTACAACAGTATCGTTAACAGCATATATGAATGAATTTCAGCAAGAGCTAATGGCTCGGCAAGCGTCATCTATAACGGCGTCGCTGGCGAGCAGTACGGGCGCGGTTGCGAGCACCGACCTGCCGCTGGACCCGTTCCTGTCGGGCCTGACGGAGCACCAGCGGCAAGAGTCTGCCGACAGCGGGCTGGGCATGGCCGTGCAGTCCTACTCCATGCCGCACACGCCCGACGACTTCCTGGCCGGCATGGACGACCGCATGGATTGCAGCAGCGAGACCGGCGCCAACCTCGACTCCACCGACATCACGCTCGGAGACAACATACACTCCACAGACGACCTGGTACCGTCTTTACAGGTATCTTTGGCGCTTTTGCTTTCGCTTTCACATGATGCTTGCACTAATTGTTCAATATTGTTCCCTTGGTTATTCTATGAAACGGTTAATACCCACGTATTGTGCTTCATCTATTCTCGTAACCGCTATGTCATATGTACGAAATATACACTTTCATTAAGAAGTTTGCAAAGGAGGGAAGCTTGAATGAGATTAGTCATAAATTGTTGTACATGACAGGTGGCAGATTCCATCGCTTTGCCGGATACTCGTCATGATTTTGTTGGCCAATGCTAGGAATTTTATAAATATGTGCACACAAAATTAACACTAATAGACTAGAATCGAAGTAGTAGTAAGTTTATTAAATCATACAATTATAGAGATGAAGCCAATCGATTTTAATGTTACTCCATATTCGTTTACGTAATATAGTTAACGATGGACTATAATACAGACTCGTTTATCTCATACTATGTTCAGCAAATGAGCTATGTACATAGCATTCGCTCATTAAGGCGTTGGTTTTACAAAGATCGAATTGTACATCGCGATAAAACTAAGTATAGCCCGCTTTTTTAATACTTCTGACATCATCACCTCAGATTTTACCAAAAGTTGTTCCATAAAGGAAATAATAGATAATTATTTACTTAATGGTTTAAAACTTACACGTGTTCCTTTCAAGTTATTTTTTTTTTAAATAATATTGATTTCAATAATCTATTTACTCTTCATTCATTCTCATTTAAATTTTAATATATTAATATTTCTAAATAACATATTTTTCTTAGATCTATATTTAACTTTAGGCGGAAATGGAACTAAACTGGTTCAGAATTTTAAAATTAGACTTGCACTAACTTGTTTTCTTATTATATTTCTATTCGGGGGTTAAAAGGGGCTCTTTGGAGTCATATGTGTATTGATAGTTAATAATTTACATTTAAAAAAAATTTATGCTTACCATGGCGGTTTGTAAGAATTTCTTTGGCAAGTAAAGTCTGCCTACTCGCGCTAGGCCAGCGTGATGGATTATATTATGGCCTGTCTCCTGTCAATCGTACCCTAAATTTAGAGAAGGCCCGAGTCCTGCAGTCTGACGTATATAGGCAGTAAAGATATTGATTATTCAATTGCAATCTTTTCATCGAATTCAAATTTTCTTTAAACTGGTACGAGCGACTATCTATGCTTTTTTTTATTATTCTGGCACAGCACAGTGACTGCATTGCACCTGGTGGTAATGCTGTCCAGACAGAGTATCGAATGGGACAGACGGTAGTCTCATACCATTCGATACAATCATGCCGGCCCGCTGAGATGGCTTTTCACGCTACGCCGGAAGGACCCAGGATTATAGGAAGGAGGGAATACGTGTGATGGCAAACCGTTCCATAGCTTGACTGTGCGGCAGAAAAACGAATTGGAGAACCTTTTCGTTCGCGCCGAGATGGATTGAATCGTCAAGCTATGGGTCTGCAAGTCAGTATGCGTGGTTCTGTTAAGGAAAGGAGAGGAAGGGATCAAATTGAACAATTCCTCAGAGCATTCGCTATGATACAGACGGTAGAACACGCTTAGAGATGCGAGACTTGAGTATAAGTGTAGTAAAGCTCTTAAGAGCATAGAACATCGTGAGAGCATCGTCTTACGCCGATAAAACAATTATCCCATCCTGCTCGATACAGTATATGCACCGGCTGATCTCATAACGTGACTCGATAGCGTGGGTAACTATCACAGGTTATAACTAGAGTTGGTTGCTATTTAGGTAGATAGAACCAGTAGCAACAAACAACTTCCTCTTATCTTTAACAGCTTAAATGCGCATAGCATAATTGTATAATATATAAATATGATAAATATAAAATATCTGGTGCTTATACAAAAAATATCAGAAAATACATAGAAAACAACAGGCCAATAAAAAATATTTTTTAAAACTGTTTTATCTATAAAGACGACTAAATATAAATGAAATAACGATACAATTTTCAGAGTTTTTTGCACAAGAGACTGTTGCCTGGCTACTGGCTGTATAACAAAACTGTATAGTATAAAAGCTTGCTGTGTTTCAGTAATAGTTAATATAATCTAATAATAATTTTAATGTTGTTTGCTTCCCCTTTATTAGGATTTACACGATCGTATTTTATATTTTGTGCATTAAAATAAAATGTTGATCTTATTGTTTCAGTTAAACGAGTTCACAAACGACATTCTGTTGGACGACGTGCAGTCGCTCATCAACTCGACGCCCAGCAAGCCCGACAACGTGCTCACCTGGCTCTAGACTCGCCGCCGCCGTACAGTGCGCGCGTCACTACTGACGATCCGGAACTAACTTCAGTACCATTTGTGAAAACTAGCCTAAGGTTAGCTAATGTATCAATTTTCAATCGTCAATTAGCTATATTTTAGAAAAAATAAGATTTATACAAACCTAGGCTTAAAGCATTAAAGTTCTGTTCATAAGTGGCATTGAAATTATCCACGGAAGTTATTTTCATTACATCGTCAGTGACATCAACGTTTTAAATAAATAGCGTACTTATCGCTTTATACAACGTCGGCTAAATAGTGTCGGTGACAAAACGGTTATAAAGGTGTAAATTTCAATATGAAAATGACAATAACTAGCATATGAGTGTATGGACTGATGTGACCACGACCGCTTCTACATATAACAATACATTGTCGACACTAACATCATACTTGAAAGGCTAACTACTAAAGCGAGCAACCATGGAGCAAATATATTTGACATTCAATACGCCAATGATTGTTCGTTCTAGTATCAGTCAAACCATAGGCGAAAAGTGGCAGGGGCAACGGCGTAAGTTAACAATTTAAACATAATTATCGGGCTCCGATTCAACTATAAGGCGACGACTAGCATATAAATATTTTCTTAAGGCCAGTACACGGTGAACAATGTTAATAACGTTTCTCCCTTCCACTTTTCAATCATGGATAGTTCAGTGTCCACGCTTATTGGACAGCATCAATTTGATTGCTATCTCGGCATTTATTCGAATGAGATAGTCATACAACATTCTAAGTGCACAATAAGCGAGTTGAAACGTTCAGAGCGGTTGATGTTCTTACATTTTGTACTAATCTGAATTGCCGAGTATGAACTTGAGGATTGTATTAAAATGTATTATAAATGGTTAATAACGTATGTAGTTGTTAGTTGATCGTCTCCAATAGCGCGAAAGTGTTTGTGTTTGTGTGCACTTGTTGACAAGTCTGGTCCGGGAGCAGTAGCGGCGTCCCGGGCCGCTCGCTCGCAAGACTCCTTTCCACAGGAAAGCAGTTCCTTTGCGACAAGTTTGTGTCAGTCAAGTTTCCCATATTCTTTGGATTGAGACTATCGGAAAACAAAAACGTACCTATCTTATACTTCGAAATTTTTTATGCTTATGGTATGTTTACAATTAAGAATGTGATAACATCTCGAGACCACAGTGCCTTATTCTGCCTTAACGAAGAGCGTATTATATTTATTGTTTTGTAATCTAAATGATAATGAGATGCGTATTTCTACATGTTTTGTAAAACCAACTGATATGATAGTGATTTGTATGAAAAATAAAACTACTTATTTACTCGTAGTGATTTGTTTGTCGACTTACACCGTCCTTGTGTATTTTTCGAGATTATGTTTAGATGTTAAGTTGAATAGTTCATGGCGAACTATATATATGTTGGCAACTATTATTATAATTAATTGTGGTGTTTGACCACCGTGACAATGTCGCCTGTGTGTACATCTGTGTACATCGTATGGGTGCAGCAAGCTAATATCCGTACCGTGAAGCTCCTGTGCTTATATGTACATTGTTGCGAGTAATGTGTCGCCTCCTGTGCCTTACTGCATATTAATATTCACAAATGTCCCGTAGACATTTAATTACGTCAACGCAGTGAAGACAATCCTACAATATTTAATTTGGTGCCAATTACGAAGAATTTTAACTGTTTTTGGAGATATTTTTATTACATTAATATAATACCTATTAAAGGTGTATTTGTGCGAGGTGAAAAATTAATTCAATATATCAATTATTCTCAAAATTGTGTTAGCCCACCTAGTCTTTAGATTTTGTTTTTGTATGAGTGTAATGAATTCAGCTAGATTGGTCGGTTACGCTATTGTAATTAGGCCTTTTAATATAAAATGCTACATTGAAAACTTTGCCATATTAGAAAAAGTACTATATTATTCTTATAAGACTTAATGTAATCTTCAGTTATGGTAAATAGCAATAATTGTCATCTGTGTAATGATTGTAATTAGACGTAACGGTGCTGGGTTTATGGTACATTATAATTTTGTATTCTGTAGATCCATTCGTTGTATACTTTATTTAGTATTGTCGTGTATTATTTGTAAGATTCCATAAGTAGCGAAGCTTCTCATATTGTTCGGTTGATTATTGTCCGTCGCTACTGCCCTGCCGCGTAGTGCATCGCGTATCGTGTCGTACCGTGTCGTATCGTGTCGCATCGTCGCATCGAGAAACATTCCATGTCGCTAACAGTTAGCTCCGCCGGCGCCGCGTCTGCCACCAGACTAATACCACACGGAATAACAATCGGAACAATATATCAAGTGTAAACTTTATTCTTTATAAGTATAGCCTTTATTATTTTACAAACATATCTTTTCAGTCTGATAGCAGATGCAAGTTTTCTCTGTAGTGTATGTGTAACTACGTTTATCAATGTTATAACAATGAAATTAAAAGTAGCAAAATTAGTTATTTACTATAATTTCATTGTAAATAATTCGATATTCTTATATGAATTAAATAAATATTTGTTTTAATACCTAACATTTATTTTACTTTCATTTTACAAAATGCATTGAATTTATTTCAAATGTTACAATTCATGTTTTGATCTTTTCTGTAAAAAGAAAAAAACGTAGTGTATTAATTCTATTTATTATCATACAGCAACATGCAATTATATCTACAAGCATTCATCCATGAGTAGTCTTACAATGCTCCCAACACCTCGGCTTACTGTTTCCTCACCTGTAGAATGAATACATATATATGATATATACAATATTGTTAATTCTATGAGTATGATTATATTTTGTTAGTCAACACGTGGCAATGGCAACTTTTGCAAAATATACTAAGCTATGAAAATATCATACATTAGCGTGGTTATAATCCATACTATAAAACATTAAGTTCAGTTAGTAAATCAGCATTGTATACATGTATGTATTAAGTTTCAAGCGCTATAATACCAGGTATATTAGGTATATTAATATGTAGTTCTTACTGAAGGATCCTTGAATTTCTCGTCTTGAGGTAATTCTTTGGTTGCAGTGAGTTGACGGTAGTATTCCACCGACAGTTTAGGTGTCCTTGGGCGATCAGGGTGGGTGATGTCCACATGGTAGAATCCGAATCGTTCTCTATAAAAAGTAAGAAATCATTATGAAATACAAAAAAAAAAAACTAACTTATGTAGCAATATGTGTGCAACATTTTTTCTATATTGATTTTTGAAAATAAATACATAAACTCACGCCTTTATCCCAGAAGGGGTAGGCAGAGGCGCCACCAGGACACCCACATTTCGCCTTGTATGTTCCGTCCCATGATGTGATAGGGGCGAGCCTATCGTCATATCGGGCACAAATTCCTGACTCCGGGCTGATAATGGAAAGAAAAACCCAATATCACTGTGCCCGACCCGGGATTCGAACCCGAGACCTCAGCTTTGTAGTCGTACCGTAGTACAACTACACCACCGAGGCAGTTGATTTTTAATATTTTGCAAAATATGTGTTAAGAGTCTGGCTCCCGAGTCCTGGCACAAGCATTTTTTTGGAAATCTGTCCATGGTAACACTATTTAAATGTCAAAATAAATACTTCACATTTCGTTACGATTTTTGGTGGAGTTATTTTCGGAATCTTTCTGTAAATTATGGCGATACCAATTAAAAGTGGTGTGAGGAGTATGTTGTTCACCATGATCTACAACTACAATCAAATAAAAAGTGATACGGATACTATAATTCAAGAAAAACAACAACTTATTATCAGTATCAGGTATTCATCCGAAACAAATTGATACTTTTATTTATATTTCAATTATTAGCTTAGTATTCTTAAATATATCGTATTAGTTTTACATAATATCATTTTTAAATCTTATTTGGTGTTTATAAAATATTTTTATATCTTACTTAAATTTAGTTTAGATGTAGGCAATTTTGTGCTTGGAAATTGTTAACTTATGTAAATAAATAAAAATAGTGTTTACTTTGTTTTAGATGACATACACATCAAAGAAACAGTGGGGAAACCTTGGTCTGCGAACTTGAAGTTTTGGTACAAATGTATCTCTTAGTTCAGAAAGGCAATATTTGTCCAGCAGTAAGACGGAATTGCGGAAACATAATTGGAGCCATTTATAATTAATGTGCGTGATGACGAAAACGACAGTGACAACTCTTTTGAGGGTATATAAATTTTGGAGTCTGATTTTGACTACAGAGATTATTTGATGCTTATAAATACCCTGTATTTCATTGTCAATCCTAAAATTGATTTTTCTTGTGTTTCAACTGAAATAAATGCCACTACATAAAAAACTTTAAATTTATCATAGTAGTATATCATTAATTCACCTCAACTGACCTGTGTAATCTCAGGCATTATAAACTTAACGAAACTAATAAACATAAAAGTAGTAACCAGTTTCTATTTATTATTATCATCATTCAATTGTACCTAAGACGTAATAATTACTATCGTCAGCCCGGTGCAGTCCACTGTTGGAAATAGGCCTCTCGCAAGGTACGCCAAAGAACCCGGTCTGCTGCTTAATGCATGTAGTCGCTGCTGGTTCTCTTTTGCAAGTCGTCCCACCATCTGGTCAGAGGGTGTACCACACTACGTTGGCTAAGATATTTACGCAATAATTATAGTGCATATTAATTGTTCATATGTATTAGAAGTGAATTTTCCCATAAAGAATAAATTAAATGAATATAGGAAAATAATTAAGTATCAAAATTCATTTTCCAACTATTTTCAGGATTGCCAGCCGACATTTTTTTAAATTTGCCGCTTTTTTGTTGTGCCACGACTCGTGAGCCAGACTCTATACGGCTGCTTATCTATATACAGGGTATATCAAGACCGCGACCGAAAACGAAGCCAAGTGGTAGTATTAGTGACTTCAGACACAAGGCAAGTAAAAATTTCGCAAAAAAAAACGACAACTTTTTTTTTGTAATTTTTTGCTTATCGTCATATTTGGGTGATTTATACATAGTTTTCCTAAAATAAGGATGTACACCTCTTTAATTTTAAACACGCAATGGTACCTAAGGGTTTAAATTAGTATTTTCGCAAAAACTAGGTATTTACCACCCAACCACGACGATTTTTAAAAAATTCTAAAAAAATATCTGTGACCGTTTTGGCGAAATTTTTATTTGCATCGTGTTTGGCACCACTAAAACTATCACCTGGCTTCGTTTTCGGTCGCAGTCTTGAGATACCCTGTATATATATATATATAAGAGATTTTTGTATATATTTTTTCTGGATTCGTGACTGCAGTGTACCTGATGGTAAATGCAATGACGTACAAATTGGGTATCGAAACAACAGAGTAAAATGGCCAATGCTAATTATTCCTTGAAGCATAAATATTATAAAAAAAAAATTAATTAACTTAATTGATCATAAAATCCTATAAGTAATCACCGTGAACTTTTTGGGTACTTCCACAAGCAAAGTGGTCTTAAAAAGTATCAACTTACGAAAATCCGGCTCTCCATTCGAAATTGTCCATAAGAGTCCACGCAGTGTATCCCAACACTTTGACGTCGTCATCATAGATAACATTAAGGATCTCAGACAAATAATCCTGTAACATTAATAACACGTTATTTCTACTTTGCTTACAAAAAATAATCATATTAATTAATGATAGTAGTAAACAGACTAACGTTAAAATACTGAATGCGTCCGTAGTCTTCTAAAGTACCACGGTCCGAAAATCCATTCTCAGTGATGTAAATCGGTGGGTCATTGTAGGAGCTCTTGCACCAACGAAGCAAATTGGCGAAACCAGTGGGGACAACCTGACAGCAAAAGATTATGATTAGCACCTGTTTATCCAAAACAAATTATTGTGTATAATTCATCACAAATACCCTGAGCCATTCTGACGCTGAATCTCCTCCTACTTCCATGGTAGTAATAGCTCCGATATCCTTCAACCATGATGGCGATTTGGCAATAGGATCAACACCCGATCCAGTAATCAAATGGGTGGTGTAGTGGTTGATTCCAAGGAAGTCCGACGTGCCTTTGATTCTTTGGATCCAGTAATCATCGAACTGCTCCAAGCGAGGCCTGTTGAAACCCTCGGCTGCGCTCTGGCGGGCTACGTTTTCAACCATGACTGCAGGATAGCCACCTTCTTCAGTGAATATGGGGTGAGCAAACCAACCAAACTAAAATAAATGTATTATAATATTAGTAAGGTGATAAAAGACAGGAAAAAGATATATAAATTATCTTGTAATTATTACTTTGAACTGGTTTGCTACTTCAGCCAACGCAACTTGCTCAGCATTTTCGGGATCGCTAGGTTCGTACCAGATGGAGTTGATGGAAATCATAATCCTGCCATTTTGAGTAGGTCTGTAGGTCTCGTTATATAAGTGGTAAGCCTCAGCGTGTGCCTTGAGGAGAGTGTCACTGCACAAGTAGTTGCCAACACCATTACTGTCTACGGCAGGCGCCTTCTTCTCATCACCATAAGCGTCCTCGCAAATTTCATAAGGTTCATTGAACGTGATCCATGACTTGATCTTGTCACCGAAATGTTGGAAGCATACGTCAGAGTAGTCGCGGAAGTAATCAATCATTTTGGGATTGGCCCAACCTCCAAGATCTTGAAGTGTTTGTGGCAGGTCCCAGTGGAAAAGTGTTACCTGCGGAAAAATAACAGACATGTCAAGGGTAAGTACACAAAAATAAACAATTTAGCTACTCATTAAATAATATTTCATACAAGAGGTTCAATGTTGCGTTCAGCAAGAGCATCCAGAAGGTCGTTGTAGTAACGGACTCCATCGGGATTAATTTCATCAACAAAGCCGGTTGGCAACAGTCTTGCCCAAGAAAGAGAGAAGCGGTAGAAATCAACCCCGAGGTACGTGAGTTCCTCTACATCTTCACGGTATCGGTGATAAGAATCGCAGGCGATGTCACCGTTGGTACCGTCGGCAATCATCTCAGGCCGAGTGTGTGATAAGCGATCCCACACATTTTCAGATTTTCCTAAAACAAATGACATATTGAAAACCCATAGATTATGTTACATAACAAAAGGATATTGTTAGTTGATATGCGATAAAGTTGTCATCCATACGTCTTACTCGAGAGCATTTGATAAAATTGTTTACATCAAGTTTGGGTGGTAATCTAAGAGATACCTCACTACTAGCAGATATGATACTCACCGCTGACATTCCAAGCACCCTCAATCTGATGGGAGGCTGTTGCCACACCGAATGTGAAGGTGTCCGGGAACTTGGTGTATGCAGCTAAACTCCTGTGAATAGATGATAAAAACAATCAATTGGCGTGTCATGTAGTATTTACGTTTTTTTATGATAGCACGACTATGGACTAGATGGAAGTGCGCTAGATCTACCACCGCGAAAGCCTATATATAGTCAGTTGATACTATTGTTTATAACTAGATAGTTAGAAACCCGATAGTTGCGTGGTTCACTAGATATGTCAGGTTTCCACCATTGTATGCGGTGATCGCTATTCTGGGGCCGGGCTAGCTTAGGCCCCTTCGGTTTTTTTTAGTAAACAGGATTTACGACCACGTTTGTTTTATAACATTTTTCTCGCGGCTTCGTCTGTGTGATTAAGATATCTCGAGTACATTGTTTTTGCTAGATATCAGATTTTCGAGTTGCGTCCAAGATAGCATAAATTCCGATGTCTGTTATTCAGAAGTTGCAATTCATAGGGTGGGTTGCAGAAAATAACTTTAACATTAACTAAGGGCTAATCAGCCGTCAAATCGACGGTTATGCAATTTTCGGGTTGCATAAAATTAACAATTGTTAAAATGACGTCACGTATAACATTAACATTAACCGTTCAATTTCGGGCGGTTATTGTTAAAGTCACGGTTATCTTTCGTTATTTGTGTGTGTTCTCTGTATTGACAATTGTCATTTGTGTATCGATTTGAATTATAACCTGTACTTTAAAACAATTTACAAAAATACGCTGATAAATTCCGACGTAAAATCGCATCGCATCATTTCACTGGTCACTCTTTTAACTTTAACTATAACAATTATGACAATGGTGCAACAAAAGAATTTTCTATCCCGTGGTCATTGTTATTGTCACTGCTAAAGTTAACTTTACCGTTAACAATAACGTCTGATTTTCTGCAACCCACCCTTAAAGTCGGTTTAGTGCGTTTTTTTGCCGGACCACCGTATTTTGTCAGACGACCGCATAATTAACGACTTACAACTTTTTTATAGTTAATTTAATTGGGAATACGAGTAGAACTATTTTTCTGGTTGATAAGTATCTTATATTCTTTTATTTACGCTTGTAAACGTGTAGGTACCTATGCAAAAATTGTTGATCGGTGGAGCAGTTGAAGCGTAACAAATAAACTCACTTTCGGATTAATAATATTAGTAAGGTACTTGTACCATGAAATTAACAAAAATTAATATTACTTACTTGTTGATGACGTACCGTAACGACATGATTGGCATTGGCCAGAACGGCAACACATGTGCATAAATAAATAACATTATATTTTGTGTTTAACAATAGGCGAGACGACAGTATCAAAAAATTAAAGATTTTATGTTTTTAAGGGAAAATACGTATTACAAGGATTTCAAATGATAATTCAGTTTTAATCTATACTTGGAGATTAATAAGATTTTAAATAATATCAAAGTACAAAATATAGCAATCGGCCATTTTGACAAAAACGCTCTTCACAACGCATGACGTCACGCCTATGTAGAAATGACGCTATCGCTGCGCATAGACCACAGATTTAGTAGTACGCAATGACATGTTTACCTAGTAGTGACATCAAAGCGGACGCCATGACACCTACTAGCGTTTTTTGTGCTCTATTGAAAAATTATTAGAAAAATGGCTTAAAACTGTGTTAAGCCTTTGTTAATTCTTGAAATATAGATTTTTTCGTATATAATAAATGTGTGCCCATATTTTAGAATATAATTTGAAAATCATTCGTCTCGCCTATTGTACCTGTCCATAATTTTATACGTCATAGCAATTCATTAATGTACCCATCACTCAATGTTTCCTAATAAAATTTTAACAGCTAATTTCAGTGACGTTTTTCTTAGATCACGCTGATTAGTTAATGTGCCATTGTCGCTGATAAAACAATGCTTGTTTCATTTCCTTCGTCCATTGAGCACAAAGTCAAGGTCTAAATCAGCATAAGGCCGACACGCGAAGACACGTAACTGACAGTATCGAATTGAGATTTTCATTTTTTTATTGCGTAGATCCGGCAAACAAGCAAACAGGTCACCTGATAGTAAGTGATCACTGCCGCCCGTGAACATCCACATCGCTTGGATCATAGATGTGTTGCTGGCCCATTAAATTGAGAGGGGAGCGGGAAGGAAAAAGGATGGCAAGAGGAAAGGTGTAGGTATATTACATCCGGCAATCTCACTCGCCGAACGAAACGCGACAGCAAAGATGTCTCGTCACGTCGATCTACTATGAGACAGTGGTAACACCCCGGACGAGCCTGCCCATTAATGATGAGTCATCACAGACAATAATGTGGCTCTACCACAATAAAATGTTCCATATCACATTTTCAGGAACCTGGGGCCGGGACTATGGCTATCTCAGGTATCCGGTTAGATCATAATGACATTGATACAGGAGCAAACATCTGGACGATTCTCCTGACTCTACCTACAGGACCGCCGTAGACTGACGCTTATACTATCTTTTATGTTTTTTCGCTGGTATAGTACCCTTTAAATTGATGTTTAGATATTGCACTGGTTGCTCTGCCTGGAAAATCACTAAATCTAAATATTATGAAAAGAAAAAAAAAAACCTAATGTAAAAGTGCCTGTCCTTGGATCCACGTTGGTCCATGATAAAAAGTCGTGGCACTGGAATAACAATTGAATACTGTGTTATCTATGTTCATTAAATTTTAGTACAAACGGTAGGTAGGTACTTTAAGGCCATATATAAGGCATGTCTTAATACTCTATGTTGAGTGTTCTACTTTGTATAATCTAACTGAAGGCAAATATTGAATATATAAAATTAGTAATTGTTCGAAAAGTATATATTGAAATATTTGCATAATTTGACGGCTTGTTAATTTATAACTAGGTACTGTACATAATATTTTTTTTAAATAAAGCATTCTTTAGTATTAAAAATATTGGAATGGTGCTGTTTAGCTAATCTTAAATCATTGAACTAGGCCTGCGTAGTGGACGATGGCCTAAGTCGTCTCAATCATAGTTCTGCAGTTAGACGCTTATGGGTTGGCTTATTTAATGTTTATAAAATTCTAAAAATACCTATAAAAAAATATGTTTACGAAACATTATACAAATTTTATGTCACATGTTTGATAACATTTTGAGTAATGATTAAAAAAAAACAGAACCACGATAAAAGAGATACGAAATTGTTCTAATGGCTGTAATAGGTACGTGTTCAATATATATAATTCAGGCAAAGATTTTTCTGTTCATATTATCATTTAATACCTTTGAAAATGGTTCTTTTTAAGTCGTTTTTCTTTCCAGTTAAAACCGTTGTGGGAAAATAGTGAATTACAATGTGAAATATACAATTCGCTCACGACAAATTCAATGCGGAGCACACTAATTTGTTTGCAACATACCTATATAATAAATTAATTTTTGTTCAATCTTACTTCTTTATTTGACCTTCATAACGGGATAATAAATAAAGTACCTTTAAGACATTTGTATGTGTACAATAATGTCATGGCACAAATTACCGTTATCTAAATCAAGGCAGGATTTCTTAAGGAGTGTAAATAAATTTAAGCGAGAGTATTGATTCGTCTTTTGCTCTAAGCTCAGTTTCGTAATTGAGCTGTTCAGGTGTTATGTTTTAGAAGTGTAAACAAACATTACTCACGTATGGCAGACCGCCAACAATCCGATAATGGCCCACGACGCCATTGCTCCGTCACTCACCGTCGACTCTCTTCGGCAAACTGCAATGCGCCTACATAAAAGCACTCCTTTTACACTAGCGTTCTAACGGTAATCTTTCAAGAGGTTCGTTATGAGAATTATTGCTAGATAAAACCATCTCCGCGATAGATAACACAAGTATGGATTTATATTGGATAAAAAACGACATGTGTCTGTTATTAGATAATTCGCTTGCCCCGTATACTTGCCACTTGGTAACAGAAATACAACTCTAAGATGCGCAAAATTATAACAAATCGAAAATATATTTCAATACACTATCTTTGTGTAGCTATCTAAAGATATATTATGTTGTATGTAGTTGATTAAGTAATCAATAAAGACGGATACGGCGTCATAAAGAAAAAGTGGTTCTACTATTTTATTATTTTACTAGCGGCCTGTCCCGGCTTCGCATGGGTGGACATTTATTTTTTAAACATTTTGGCATAAACGTACAGTAAATGCAAGACATACCTAAATAATAAAGTACTTAGCAATAGTGTATTTTTATCCTTTCAAGTGTCTCAACTTTAGTTTTCTTCCAAAAACTAAACTAAAGTGGAAAACTGAAAACCCCACAAGTACTGCTTAGTTGGCCAAAAACTTCACATATTCAACACAGTCAAAAACAAAGTCTTTTGAGAAATTAAAAGCGACATTAAGTGAATATTATCGGCAGATGTTTAATCTATGAAACCACCAAAATCATTTGCTACTATAGAATTTTTTTTATAAATTAGGGGCGTGAGCAGTGGCGTAACTATACCATATGAGGCCCAAATCATCAGATGGGGCTCCCTTTTTTAGTGAACAGGAAATCTGTTAAGCTCCCTTTCCGGTATCTATGAGGAGGCCGAAAGGGGTTTGCACTTTGCAAGTGTCACTGGCCTTCGAGCCCAGCTCGCTTGCATATATTGCGATCGATTTGGGTCCCTCGCAAATCCTACACCAATATACCGACTAACACCCTTCAGTGGCCGTCGCGCGCTTTACGGGCCGCATTGGACATTCCAGACTCGACTGTCGATTATTAAATAAAACATTTGAAACAACACTAAGCTAGGGAATAAAGATGTGTAACAAAAAGTAGTAATTGAATCGAGCGATGACATTGGTCACGACTGGACAGACATACAGTATGTTCATGGTATAGATTTGTCAGCTAAGTCTGAATAAATCTTTTAACATAACGAACATACAAATACATTAACGAATCTAATTAAATTTAACAATGCGTTACTTCGCAAAGACTGTGTTGGACGTCGACAAATATATCCTAGTCCTAAAATTTAATTAATGAATACATGGATGTTATTTTTTTCTGACCCCATGAGAGAGGCAATAGGGGGAATTCTTTATTTTTTAAATAATAAGTCTCGTATTCGTATATAATAATTATTCATTCCATATTCGCAAAAAAGCCTTGAATCTTTATGTCTCGTCCAAAAGGCCCTGCATAACGCAGAGATAATCTACTGAAGTTGCTAAAGAATGGGCCAGGAGGATTCCTCTAGTGAGCACCTCGCGGACTTTCAAAATGTCTCGTGCGCTCGTTGGTCTGATGGTTAAAGATAGCCCTCTTCGAATGATGGTGGTAGGCAGGAATCGCCAGGGTTCATCCAGTCGCCAACTGTCAAAGAATAAAATTTTGACCTTATAATATTTGACATGTCATTATTTTTATTTTTGGAAATGCCCTTACATCTTAGTACAGGAGAATAGATTCTACGCAGAAAAATAATAAAACCCTCACCGAACGAAACGCGACAGCAAACATCTCATCTCACATCTCCTGTGAGACAGTGGTACTACCCCAGACGAGCCTGCTTATTCATGCTGAGTCATGCCCATGGACGTAGTTTGTATAATACGTCCATAGTCATGACTAACAACAGCGTGGCTCTACCATTTGTAAAATTCGAACCAGTAGTTCCTGAGGTTACTGAGTATAAACAAACCAACTTTTCAGCTATAAAATAGTATCCTAGTCATAGCAATCCTCGGTAAATGGACAACACAAAGAATTTTAAAATCCGGACCAGAAGTTCCTGAGATTAACGGGCACAAGCAAACTAATAAACTAGCTCTTCAGCTTAAGTATAGAATTACAGATTTATCGTAAACATATATAACATTTTCCTTCTAATTTTTTTGAGCTTGCTTAACATACATAATCACCGGAGCATTTTTTTTTTGCTTTGGCTCACGACATTAAACTAGGGATTGGTCTTGATGACTTTGGTAATCTGTATATTATTTCCGTTATAGTTTCTTTGACCTTTCATCTTCACGGTTATATTGACTAATTGCCATCTATCAGTATTATAGTTTTAGTACTAACCGAATGATATCCTTAATATTTTTTATGAGTAGATTATTAACTAAAACGTAGGTATTTAAATGCTTACCTGAGGTATAGGCTCTCGCACGTAAAATAAGTTATCACCAAAACGAAAACTGGGTATATTAGCGGCAAAACTACTAGCAGGCAGAGCACTAGAGTTCCGATGAGTTTTAAGAACGTTGGAAATGGTGCGCCGTATCGCCAGAGTGCTCGAATATCAGCGGCGAACTCACGAAGCAGAACACGTACGCGGCCTATCAGGGAAGCCGAGCGTAACTGCTGAAAAATATACATTATCAATACTAAAGGAGTAACTAAACATATTCAGCACCATTCGGGTATCGCTAGACACTTGCACTTATACGAGTAGAGCGCGTACGACGCCGAACGAGGCAAAAAGCCCTGCACAGTATTGGAAGCATGCGCAAGAACAGCAATAATGTTCCTTTCAGCGAGTTGTAACGTGGCAAGCTGAACGGATGCTTACGCTTCGCCACACAATAGTGGCCGTTTTTTCTGGACGAAAGCTGAATTGACCTGAATAAATGTGGCAAGTCGCTGGTGCACACAAAAGACAAAAGGGCGCCGCATGCCGAGTTTTACCGTTTTTCGCTTAGGTATGGGTAGTGGTTAGAAGGCAGCGTAGAAATCTTGCCCAGGCCGTCGTTAAACCGCTGCTGCTAGTACACATTATTAACATTAACTTTAAAAAAAGAATGATAGAAATGAGAAAATAAATCACGCAAGCTATAATTAAACTGTATGTGACTTAAATAATACATGCAATGATACATCTCCAATGTATTACCAATAGTATGAACCTCTCCTTCTCTCTTCAGCCACAGGAAGTCCACTGCTGAACATAGGCCTCCCCCATGGATCACCACAACGACCTGTTGGAAGCGGCCAGCATCCAGCGATTTCCTGCAACCTTAACCAGTTCCCTCCACTTTGTGGGTGCCTACTATATTTATAATGTAGAAGTTTTAATTTGAATAGTGATCATACTTGCACCATAAATTCCTTGTTAGTTCTTTGATATGGTTTCATGCCGGGATTTAGTTATTGTTAAAGTATATTTGGGATATAAATTACTATTAATTAAAACCATGATAATTACTGAATATGATATGTGTTTCAAGAGATGTATTAAACTATATTATTCGCGATGACATTTTGATTGTAACAGTGACAGATATTTTTTAACACTTAACAAATGTCGTGATCGAAGGGTTCTTTTAAGGTTTTAATAAAAAACCAAAGCAAAGTATAATCCGTAAAGTATAGTCCTATTTCGCTGGAACCTTGCTACATTAACATCCACGTGACGACATCCGCACTCAAAAAGTAAACTAAGTTGCTAAATTATGATTATACCCTATCTAAACTAAGAAGTTCCATTTGACATTGGGAAATAGGGATGCTGTCAAATAAATCGGTTCTTACAATATCCGATTATATAGAGATATCGATAATATTTGTTTGTATTTCTTAATCGATTACAGTTTATATTTTCAGTTTACATCATTTCGTTTATTTCTTCATGAACATTTTTATTCTAATGAGACATCAACAATTGCATAAGTCACTTTACTATTTAGGAACAAAAGGAGTGATTTATCTGTTACTAGCGGCCCGGCCCGGCTTCACGCGGGTGCAGACACTTTTTGAGTCCAGTCCACATCACGCACATGCTTATGAACACATGATACATACATACAATACAATACAATACATAAACTCCAAAGTGAGGAACCTCCTCACTATGTGTGCCGTATCCTACAATACTGCCTTCATTTCCATTGTAAATCCAAATCTATTATTTAATAATAAATTAATTTATATTAATATTATTATTTCATTATTTATTGATGTATGTTCGTTGACAGCATACCTATTATTAGCTGCAAGTTCAGTATTTTTAAAAATTAAAAAACAACTGTTTTATATCTGCTCGATTATTTAAATATTTTTACCGATTATGCGTATACAAATGCGTTTGAATAGTCTCGACTCTACCGGTAAAAGACCTAACGAGGTGACTTTGTAATGACGTCAAGAAAAAAAAATATGTTATTTAAAATAGTTATTTTGCTTTATTTAAAGGATTCTAGTTTAAATTTAGTGATTATGGATTGTAAGTCTAGTGATAAAATAAGAATAGCTTCATAATTCCATGGATTTACGGAAAGTGCTATTGAAATTGTGTGGGTTTCGTCTGCACAAAGTTATTTACGTTAAAAGTATGAAACGTCAAATGGAACCTGTTAGTTTAGATAGACTATAATTTATTTCAAAAATAGTGCATTGGGTATTATTATTGTCAACACGATCAGCTATTATGAAGTTCCGATCGGGGTGGCTTTAAAAGTTATCAGCTTTAATTTGTCTGACAAGATGAAAGAACCATCAAAGGTGTCCGGATGCCAAGGAATCGTCTTTTTATAGGTGCCTTAACAACATATACAAAATCCGGCTATAAAACTATAAAGCTGGAAAAATTATATATGACGAAATCTTCAAACTTTAATAAAATGTAGTTTTGCCAGCGTTTTAGTATAAAAGCTGAATTTTATATATGTTGTTAAGGCAACTATCAAAAGATGTTATCTTGGCATCCGAACACTTCTGATGGTTTTTTCACCATGCATATTAAAGCTGATAACTTCCAAAGCCACTCTGATTGGAACTTTATTATAATAGCTGATCATGAGATGTCTGTCAGAGGCATGCGCGGACAAACTTTCAGCTTTTATAAAATGACGAACGTCTGGCTGCCACGGACTCTTGGTATATAAGATCAATTATGTCTCGTGTTTTGGCTATCAGAAACTACGAGAAACTTTTCAGTCTCAAAAACATCTAGACCCGAGACAAATACATGTGGGCCATACAAACACGTCATGTCTCAGTGCGACGTAAAAACCCGGGGCTACTAGAAAGGCTGGATCTTGATAACTATTGGGGATAGGACTATATTTCTTTTTGTCCCTGTGCCGTCATAGCTTGTTCTATCTCTAGTTACCGGTTTCTCGTCTAGTTTTGGGACATCCTGTATGTAAAGTCTGAAAAAAGATTATAATGAAAACTATTTTTACGAACCAATATAATAAATACTAAAGTATATTTATTTTAATAAAATATTTCTATAGTGTATAAGTCATTACTGTCTATTGCTAAAAATTCGTTTATACCTAAATGAGTATCCTGGACTGTATTATCTGAATGCTTTCTCTATTTATTATTATCATAAAAGGTTGCATTTGTTTATGCTAGTGTCAAAGCGAATTTACCCAAACCATCCATTAATTATAAACTAAATAAAGAGCTATATTCATCATATGTACATAATATATTGCATCTGTATTTAAAAGATGATTCGTGACTCCGGGGTTCTTCATATCATCAGCTGTTCTTGATTAGTAAATTTTGCTCTTACTTTTTTACAAGTTTAGTAGGTAGAATATTTCGACGTTGAAAACAAAACTGTACGAATCGAATAGAGATTTTGTTGTTTTTTACAGAATTCTACATTATTGCAATGCACCTATCAAAGATTAATTTCAATATACACATATTACACACAGGCAAAGGCACTGAGAGCGCCGCGCTGGTTGTATAATTATTTTTGCTATTACGAGAACGACGAAGCTGAAGGTGTGAACACAAATACCGAATACATTGATATCAATGTTACACTAAGTCAATGACCGAATACGAGTTAGTACGAATGTAAAGAATTGTATTAATAGAGTGGCAAGTGGAAGGCAGTTTCCGTTTTTTTAAATCAATGTCGTTTTCAATGAATAAATAATTATTGCATTTTATTGATGAATTTAATAGAGATGTGTAGTGTTATTTGAACACCTCGCTAAACACGTTTAGCAGTAAGGACTTCGAATGTTTATTTGCACATTATCGTCATCAAAGTGACCTAATTCTGTAATTTAACTTTCTTCAAGATCATTATAATAAAGATATAATTTCACTATTGCCGTATCTCGTCAAACAGCGGGTGGGACAGGACGGCGCGCGCGGCGAAGCGACGCTGACGGGACGTGAGCAGTTGTGTTACTGTTGTTGTGTTTACTATGGAACATGTCATACAGAATCAAGCGCCGAACACGATGACTCTGTGACTCTCTGACTCGGTCTATATCAACCAATTACAACTGCTCACGTTCCGTCAGCGTCGCGCTGCCGTCCCGTCCCGCCCGCTATTTGACCAGTTCAATCATTAAAAATGTTATCTTATCAATAATTATAAATGTTATCTTATCAATAATCTTATCAATAATTAATCGTAAATGTGCATATGGTTTTAGCCTGTAAAAATTTGTTGCACTTGTATTCCCTGTTATGGCTAGATATTTTTATAAAATTGTATTGGTGTAAACAATTGTTGGCTAATCAAACAAATAAAATAAAATATGAAATAAACCAACTAGTTAAGAATTCGGTCGATTTGATACGCGGAGTTCAATAAGTAATGCTTATTAACGCTACAATTACATTTCGATTGATATAACGTGACCGTTACGTATCAATTGTAATCGCGGCCCAGAGATAAGAGTGTCAGTGTATTAAGTACAAATTATATAATAGGTATATTATTATACAAATACCAGTTTAGATTTTGTTTCAGACAGTGAAACATGTTCATTTTTCTTGTGGGTGTTGCAATATTTTTGTGTGTGGTACATTTGGTATTTAATTACAATGAGAAAGCGAGGCTCCTTAAAAAAATTCCCGGGCCACCGGACAGATTCATTTTGGGAAATTCGCCGGAGCTTTTGCTATCTCCAGGTGAATCGCGTGAACAGTACACCAATATGTTTTACCTGAATAAATAAGTCTATTATAGAATTTTTGCGTCGTATTTATTTGAAACGATTATATTTTAAAATGTTTTCGAACCTAATTAGATGTCATATTTCTTTTGTAGTTGAACTAATGAAATTGCCAAGAAAATATGCAAGTCGGTGGGAAGGCATAAACAGGTTTTGGTCGTTTCCTTGGGGTGCTGTTAATATTTACAATCCGCAGGATATAGAGGTAATTATTTATGTGGTGCGGTGATATCGATATCCTTGCACCTTGTCTATTTAATTGAATGTTTATTTGGTATGCAATACTTAAAATAATATTTAAATGTTAGTTATAATGACTGAGTCGGTCTTATTAATCGAAAGCACAAATAAGGCAAATGAAGTATTTATTCATGTGTTAAGAAGCTGTCCTAATTGTCTATAAATCGCACAAACAACGTTGCATTACTCGTATCGCATTTACAAATTACATCGTCTTTATCAATGCCTTATGAACTACGCATTTTTGTTTTTTGAGACACGATAAGGTGAGCTGCAATGCACCTGCTGGCAAGTTTATTATCTAAATAGAATATTTAGCGCCCAGAGATGGTTAGCAGAAGTAGGTAATAAATGGCCCAAACGAAATAAGACATTAACTGCCCTTTTAAACTTTTATTTCTTTTCTCCCATTCAGAAAATAGGCACAAAACGTGCTTACAGTACTCACAAATTACATATGAGACTGGTGTCTGATATAGGTAGGGCCTGTGATGACTGAACCTAAAATCCAAGAAATTTTTGGCTATCCACTATAAAATTCCTAATTATTATTGGTGGGCCGTATATGGGCTGATACAGAACAGAATTATTATTCAACCGCAATTTAAATTTTCATATGTTTAACTGTGCGAGGGAAACTTGCAATAAGATGCGCGTAGTCAATGTATAAAACATTTTTTTTAAACCATTGACTTATATTTATATTTTACCATTTTAAACACAGAAACATATCAAACTAATGAGAACACTATGTAATGTGTCGCCTAAGACCCTCTGGCCTAGCTCGTATCGGCTCTACCTACTGTTTTTTTTTTGTTTTTGATAATAAGGAGTTCAATATTGTGTTTATATAATTAAAATATCCTATTTTGATGTCAATGGAATATCATTGTTCTTTTAAGTTTATTAACCACCGCTCGAAATATAAGTTTTCAAAACCCGCATATCTGTATTGGTTAAGGAGAAATACCTTGTCGTACAATTAATATTTTCCGACGGCCTATACTTATCTGACTGCATACCTTATATCAAGAGGCAGTGCAGTGTGGTCACTTTACTGGTTGCACCTTTGCCAAAAACTATTATCTTTGTCAATATCTAACAATTTAAAACAGAAAACACAACCGCACCAGCAGACTTACCACCGCATAAATACGTATCCACTATCCACAGTCTCCACACTGACTATTGAAATTAGATAAAATGTTAATAGATTTATGTAAATGAACAAAATAAGCTTTTGACATGCACATGTCTCAACGAAACTAATGTATTATATATAATATTTCAGACAATCCTATCAAGTATGAAATATCACGAGAAAAGTATAGTTTATAATTTTCTCAAGCCTTGGTTGAGGGATGGATTGCTCACAAGTACTGGTAAGTTTTTAATATTTCTTTTTCCTATAATTATTTGGCTGTTTTGAAACAATCGATACTTTTCTCCTTTCCATGTACGTTCCACTGTAGGGTAACGGCTTTCTCCGCAATTGAGAGTGCAATTTAGAGGGCTTAGGCTACAGTCCACCTCGCTGGCGTAGTGCGGGTTAGGGGACTGCACTGCCATGGAAATTTTTACAAAATGCTTTGGTATGCGGGTTTCCTTACAATGCCTTCCTTCACCATTACAGTGGGTGGTGATTGACTATCAATGCCCTGGTTCGTGTCCGGGTCATGTATGCTTGACACCGATAAAAATCAGAGATTTGAACATCACCATGAACATGTTGGTAGCTGCATCTGGTCCGTTACCAACAGGTTACCACGCACTTACTACTTTTCTTCTGCCCGCCCTTATCCTACATTTACATGGATCATCGTAACATTACTTCTCAGCCATGGCGTAGAAATATTTAGCTTATGTTTCTACGATCGACTGCCTGCCCCACATCAGTCACTTCGGAAATGGGACTGTTAGTCAATCACGTTGGTTACTCACTCTGGTCTAACGCAGTGGGCCGAATTCACATATCTTCAAAATTATTGTTGAGAACTCTTAAGTATGCAGTATGATTGATTTCAAACAAACATTACTTACATAGGTAGGAAGTGCGAAGGCGATGAGTAGTAAATATATTTATATTTTTACATTGATATATACCATGTTCTTATGTGGTTTACTGGTGGTAGGTCTATCATATGTGGTACAACCGCAATGTCTATTTCTCCCGCCAAACAGCAGTGTGCATGCGCTGTTGTGTTCCGGTTTGAAGGACATTGTAGCCAGAGTAACTACTGGACATAATGAGACTTAACATCCTATGTCTCAGGATAGCGAGCGCAGTGGAATGCCAAGCATTGCCCTGGTATTCATGGTGTTGTTTGGTTTTCTACTGTCCATGAGCGGTCGTAGCGCTTACCATCAGGCGAATGGCATGCTCGTCTCGCCAATAATAGCAATAAAAACAAAATGTATATATCACAAATACCTACTCCTAATTATCGTTTTCGGTTTTATGTAAACATATGTATATAATAGTTACATAACGATAAAAACCAGTCATTTTCCATACAGCTGATGCGGAAAGGACAAAGGTCATTGTAAATATAAATAATTTGGTAATTGACTGCCTCGGTGGTGTAGTTATATTAGGGTATGACTATAAAGCTGAGGTCTCGGGTTCGAATCCCGGGTCGGGCAAAGTGATATTGGGTTTTTCTATTCACTATCAGCCCGGAGTCAGGAATTTGTGCCCGATATGGTGATTGGCTCGCCCCCTATCACATCATGGGACGGAACATACAAGGCGAAATGTGGGTGTCCTGGTGGCTCCTCTGCCTACCCCTTCTGGGGTAAAGGCGTGAGATTATGTTTGTGTGTAATTTGGTAATTACTGAATCTCCAGATAAGGTTGATACGGTATGGCATTCAATTAACATTGAATATAAAAGAGCCACTAATCCCACTCATCGATCAGAGACAGAGTTATATCGCAACAGTAATCTTATTGCGACACGGATATATTGCAATTATGTTGTTTTTTTCCTTTTGGACTTTAATCGAATATTTTCTGTTGCATTTTGGAGTTTATCATTCATTTATTTCAGGCGATAAGTGGCAACGTCGCCGAAAAATTCTCACACCAGCATTCCACTTCAATATTTTGCGTCAGTTCTGTATAATTCTTGAAGAGAACAGCCAGCGCCTAGTTGAGAGATTAGAAAATAATGTCGGGGAGCCGATTGATGTAACACCAATTCTTTCTGAATTCACCCTCGATTCAATATGCGGTAAACAATATAGACCTTTTTATAATCTGTTTTTAAAATAACATAACATGTTATGTAAGGTTTCATGAAAGCTTTTCTAATTAATAAATACCGGGTATATCAAGACTGCGCCCGAAATCGAAACCAGGTGGTGATTTTAGTAATTACAGACACAATGCAACTAAAAATATTGCAAAAGAGTGACAGATATTTTTTTGCAATTTTTTAAATTTAATTGTGTTCGGGTGCTAAATATTTCTTGCGAAAATAGTAATTTAAACTTTTACGTACCATTCATTGCATCTTTAAAAATGTGTTATTTTTAGTTGCATTGTATCTGAAGTCACATTTATACTACCACCTGACTTCGTTTTCGGTTGCAGTCTTGATATGCCCTATATGTTCTTTTTAACGCATAAAACTCATTGTTGAAATATTCGCAGAAACTGCAATGGGCACACAATTAAACAAGGAAACGTCTGGTGACGGTAAATCTTACAAGGACGCGATACACGAACTAGGACAGATAATAGTCAAAAGATTTATAAAGCTCCATCTCTACAATGATATGATTTTCTTATATAGTTCATTAGGAAGAAAAATGAAGTATCATTTGAAAACATTGCACAAATTCACCGAGCGTGTAATCAATGGCAGAAAAGAATACATACATACTTATGGTACAAATTTTGGTGAAGATCTTGGAGATAATGAGACATACATTTACAAAAAGAGGAAGAAGACCGCCATGCTTGACTTGCTGATTGCAGCTGAGAGAGATGGTGAAATAGACAACAAAGGCATACAAGAAGAAGTTGACACATTTATGTTTGAGGCGAGTTACTGTACCTACTACATTCATAGTATCTATTTTTAAATATATTTTTTGAAAATTGCGTAGCGAGGTCGATGGCGTGCAAATGGGGAGCCTTATGTCCAGCAGTGTAAGGCAATGGGCTGATAATGATAAATTGTTGAATCTTTTACAGGGTCACGATACTACAGGGACGGGACTAACGTTCTGTTTTATGCTGCTTGCAAATCACAAACACGTCCAGGTTTGTACTGCCTAAAATGAATAAAAGAAATCAAATGACAAGAAAACGAATGGATATCTTCTATACATACAGGGTATATCAACACTGTGACCGAAAACGAAGCCAGGTGGTAGTATTAGTGACTTCAGACATAATGCAAATAAAAATTTCGCAAAACAAATTGACAATAATTTTGTCGTATTTTTTTACTTATCGTCGTATTATGTAATAAATATATAATTTTCCTAAAATAATAATGTACATCTTTTTAATTTTAAACACGCAATGGTACGTTAAGGTTTAAATTATTATTTTCGCAAAAACTAGGTATTTACCACTCAAACACGATGATAATTAAAAAATTGCAAAAAAAATCTGTGGCATTTTTGCGAAATTTTTAGTTGCATTGTGTCTGTTAGCACGAGAACTACCATCTGGTTTCGTTTTCGGTCGCAGTCTTGATATACCCGGTATAATAAATTTGTAACCGATCGATGTCTGTACATGGAAGATAAATGAGAAAAACTAATATAGGGGGTCTGTATTAACGTAATAGAACTTAAAACAATAATTTTTAGAATTTTTGTATGTTTGTCGGTTGAATGAACTCAGAAACAGATAAACGGATTTCGATGAAATTTGGTATGGAGGTAGCTGACACCCTAGATTAACACTTAAGCTACTTTTATCCCGAAAAAATTAGTGTTCCCGCGGGATGAGGAAGGAATTCCGATGTAGGTATTTGTTATTTTTTATACTCAAAGGGATGAGATGGGACTGGATTACATGCATTGAGTGGGAATGAGTCAGGACGGGTGGTATATAAAGGGATGGGACGGGACGGGATAGAAAATTCAAAATAAAAGTAATTTCAAATAAAGTTAATCACACAGACGAAGTTTGTGGACAGAAGCTAGTTTAAAATAAGTATTTTTTAAAAATTGTAGGTACCCATATCAGAATAGAATAACACGTGTATGTAATAACAGCATACTGCCACCGAAAAAAGCAAATCAGTAAACTATGAATTTCAGTGATTCTGGCAGATTCAGTCTTTTTTTCTCTACAACTCGGTTCAGAAGGAAGTTTTCACCAAAGAACACAAGAAAGTAGAAACTCTATTGTTGCTCTTTACAAAGAAATATATACGTTACCTATTATGTCCCAGAATTTTAACGTCTTTATGTTTTATATTACAGGATAAAATAGTAGAAGAGTTGGATGAAATATTCGGCGATTCAAATCGGCCAGCCAATATGGAGGACCTCTCAAAGATGCGGTACTTGGAATGCTGCATAAAGGAGTCCCTGCGGCTGTACCCACCAGTGCATGTCATTAGTCGTCACTTAAACGAATCTGTTACTTTAAGTGAGTATTCATACCATTTGAAAATATGAATAGGATATGGAAGTTTTATTGCCAGCTTTTTTAAAGCCTACGCATTATACTGGATCAATAGAAATCTTTTTTACAGCCCGAACACTCACTGCTGTGGTTAGAAGCAAAAAAAGGTTATAGAGTTTCTGACCGTTTTTATTCTGGCAGTACAAAGTAAAACCTATGCTCCTAATCACGTACAGTGCAGTTTTGATAGGATTCATTCAAGACAATAACATTAAGCACGTTCGAACTTTGAAATATCTACATATTATGTAGGTAAACAATACACAAGTTAGAGACTATATTTTTGACCGACTTCAAAAGAGGAGGTAATCAATTCGACTGTTTTTTTTATAAGTATGTTTGTTACGCGATTACGCTGGTATTTGGGAACCGATTTCAAAAATTTCTTTTTTGTCGGAAAGCATGATATACTAGGTTGGTACCATAAAAAATTGGTGAAGACCTGATGAATATCTTCGGACTTGAAGACCAGAACTCCTCAAAATTAAACAGTATTGCAATAATTCTTTTTGTATTAGGTTCAGTGCAACTGTAATACTACAAAGCCGGGATGAGGAGGGGCGTAAGGTTGAGGGGTTAGATAATAGATACAATTAATTTCAGTTTTCAATATAAAAGTTTTACTCTAAAAAAGAGTGAGAGAAATAGATACGTACACTACCGACGTAAACTAAGAGAATCCGACCGTCTCACAATAGCGGATATCATGATTATAATGACTTACAATCTTCTCATAATTTCACAGCAATAATATCATGTTTGGTTTGAAGGATTCGTAAATTTTAAATACATTGTTTTGATTATATTATGATCACCTTTCTCATCATGCCTATCAAAACTAAAAAAGGACAAATAAAATAATTTTTAATAAGAAAATAAAAACCGACTTCAAAGTGCCACTACAAAGTAACAAATAATATATTATATATTTCATCGTGCTAGTACACAATGATTAATGTTCTTATTGACTTGACTAGCTAACAAATCCTAAATACGTAATATTTTGAAGGCGGGTCGCTAAATATCAAACACGTATAAATTTAAACAAATGTTCCACCATTTGATATTACATGTAGATCCTGCAATGTTGGCTCAGAAAGGCGCATAAGTAAATTAAACACAAATGAATATAATGTGTTAATCCTACGTGTAAATTTATTGAAGTTTTGGTAGAAATTTGTATGTGTCTTACATGTGTGTGGGAGCCTGTTGATAATTATCTAGATATGATCCACGAGACGGTTGACCACAGTCTCGGTTATAATTCCAGGCTATACACCTCCGGAATTATTGGAGTCACTTGTGTGTTGATGATATTCAATTACCAAACTCTTTAACAGTGATATATGTAAATCATAGTCAGGAAACCTGCATGACAAAAAGGCCTTTAAGTACAAGAAAGGGTATGTTGTGTCACATACTCAACAGTGGACGATTACGGCCTGATATATTAAGACAAATTAATATTCCGTGTAAATCTTGCGTGTTTTTCGCTAGAATTTCATACACAAATTAATGTAAAGCGTAAGGCGTACATGTTCGGCATTTAGCGACCCGCCTTCAAAATATTACGTATTTAGGATTTGTTAGCTAGTCAAGTCAATAAGAACATTAATCATTGTGTACTAGCACGATGAAATAGGTATATATTATTTGTTACTTTGTAGTGGCACTGTGAAGTCGGTTTTTATTTTTTTATTAAAAATTATTTTATTCACTTAAAAGATTCTTGTTAAATATTATAAATATGTCAAAATGTATTTAACATGAAAAACTATTTTATGAATGTCTGTAAGTATTGTTTAAAATTATCATTAAATTTATTTTTTCAGGTAATTACGTAGTGCCGGCGGAAACGGCGTGTTTCATCTTTATTTATGACCTGCACCGTCGCAAGGATTTATATAAAGATGCGTCGGTATTTGATCCGGATCGTTTCTTGCCAGAGAACAGCGTTGGTCGCCACCCGTATGCTTATATACCCTTCAGTGCAGGCCCAAGAAACTGCATAGGTGAGGAAATACAGTTACTTATCTTAAATATTCCAATCGAACTTATTTTTTGTAATCGCTAATAAATGATATCATAGTAATAAATTAAATTAATAACATTATAAATAATGGCGAACTCAAATAAAATACCTAAATATGAGTGAAAAAGAAGTTGATACGTGGTGATACGTTGATGATTATGACACCATGGTCCAATACCGGTGGACACTACGAACTAACATTTGATAAAAAAGTCATAAGAAAATATTTCTTCCAGAAAATGAATCGAAATTTTGAAAAGCAGAATAAGGAAGTTGATTCAACTGAAACTAATTATACATTTATAGAATATTAGCCGGAAAGAGAAAATTAATTTATAAAATAATTAATTTAATTGCTTTCCTAGTTATTTAGTTTATTTAGCTGCCTTGGTGGCGTAGTTGTACTACGGTACGATTACAAAGCTGAGGTCTGGGGTTCGAATCCCGGGTCGGGCACAGTGATATTGGGTTTTTCTTTTCATTATCAGCCCGGAGTCAGGAATTTGTGCCCGATATGACGATAGGCTCGCCCCCTATCACATCATGGGACGGAACATACGAGGCGAAATGTGGGTGTCCTGGTGGCGCGTCTGCCTACCCCTTCTGGGATAAAGGCGTGAGTTTATGTATGTATATATGTAGTTTATTGTACGGAGACGTGTAACATAAAAAAGTAAAAATAAATACCTATACGTTTGTACGTGTATTATAATATTACATTATGAACGTCATTTTGTACAATTATTATTACAAACTTGATGGCGCATTTTCTCTGATTTACTGCACAGGTTACAGGCTTAAACATTTCTTTTTCAGGACAAAAGTTTGCAATCATGGAGATGAAATCTGCGGTGTCGGCGGTGCTACGAAAATTCGAGTTGCGTCCCAAAACACGTCCAGCCGATATTGAGTTCATAGCTGACATAGTGTTGAGAAACTCAGGGCCCGTAGAAGTCACATTTATTAAAAGGCACAGATAATACTTTGAGCAAATGCTTGTAGAGTTATTTCATCAGTAATAAGAAATAGGTAACCAAAGTTTGATCATTATATTCATCACTATCGTCCACGATAAAAGAAAAAACAGAACTAAAAGATCAAAAGAAAGAAGTTCAAGTATTAGGTGTTATCTGAACACATCACCACTATCTCCCATCAATGTCTACGGCGCAGCAACCTGTTGTTTGTTCATCGATTTGTCCATCGATTTTCTGCGAGTTATAACCAGTAGAATAATTATATTTCATGTAAAAAAATGCGAATGTATATAAAAATAAACTATTGTAAATATCTTTGTTGTTTATTGTATCTTTGGAGTCATGTAAGTAATAATATGTGACGTGAAAGTGCTTTCACGTCACACATATACTTGTCCCATTGCCAGCGATGAGCGAGAAGCGAGTCTATTGTTCTGATAGTTATCTCGCTGTAACGAGTGTACGACTGCGACGGACGATTACTCGCACCAAATACATTATCGTTGTCTTCTGAATTATACAGGGTATATCAAGACTGCGACCGAAAACGAAGCCAGGTGGTAGTATTAGTGACTTCAGACAAAATGCAACTAAAAATTTCGCAAAATAAATCGTCATTTTTTTTGGTAATTTTTTACTTTTCGTCGTATTTGGGTGATAAATACATATTTTTTCCGAAATAATGATGTACACCTTTTTATTTTTAAAGACGCAATGATACGTAAAGGTTTAAATTACTATTTTCGCAAAAACTAAGGATTTACCATCTAAAAACTATGATTTTTAAAAAAATGTAAAAAATAATCTATCGCTTATTTAGCGAAATTTTTAGTTGCATTGTGTCTATAGCCACTAAAACTACCACCCGGATTTGTTTTCGGTCGCGGTCTTGATATACCCGGTATAATAATTGTTATAAATGTAGATGCATGCAATCCGATCTGCAGTGTAGAATGAGTACTGGTATGCCTAACTGGTGTGTTCTGATCTCAAGCGAGTATCGCTGAGCCTTTAATATTTCTGATAGATCTAGTCGCTGCAAATAACTGAGGGAGAATACTTCTATCAACGTACGCATATCATTTATATACACGAGATCTACGTGTACGTACTAGAAACGTACTAACGTTTCTTGAGGGAAAAAATTGTCTGCAGTAGGACAAGTGACTTATTAATATAACTCAAGAAGATGTTTTTGTCAACATCGTATTGACCTAGGTATATATCGTATTTACTATATTGTTTTGACTTTAATAAACAACTGTTGGACTGGACATTACCGTCCTTGGTGTTAACTATACAATACACTATAAATACAATTGCGATAAGGGATTAATAACCTTACAAACTTGTAGCAATAAATATGGCTACAATAAAACAATGATTTAATTTGGTGTTAAAATATAAAAATAAATAAATCATGTCAGCTAAATTCAGCTGTACCGTTAAGTCAAAACTAGAACTTAGGTATGTATGAAAAAGTCTTGGTTAGAATCTTCACAACTACTACGTACCTACATCTGAAACTAATAGACAACCTTAATTTGCCCTTAAAATTGAATGGTGAAATTTAATGTATTTAACGTGATTTGGTGTTCCCAGGATATTTTAATAATGTGCATGTATTATGATAATTTTCGTTCTTTTAAGTAAATTGCCGATCATTTTAATTAAGACAAATATGATACCAGAATTAGAACTCAAGATGATAAAAAAATGTTAGTCAATAAAATATAACTAAAGTTGCAATATATTGATAAGCGCTTATTTCCTTACCCGCCCTCATAAATAATTGCTTGGATGCTGTAAACAGATAGTGCCGCAACAGCGCTCACAGCGTCCAGAAGGGATACGCGTCCCGAACATGTTAGTGTACATCTTGTTCACACTCGTGTTTCTGTGCGTAATACATTTATTATTAAACCACAATGCGAAAGCCAGACTTCTGAAAAAAATCCCGGGCCCACCAGATAAGTTTATTTTGGGAAATGGGCTTGAAGTTCTCGTCTCACCAGGTATTGTTTTAATGTATATTTATTATAATCGTATTAGATTTATTCCCTCGGATGAGCGAGGGACTATTCCACAAGAAAAAAATCGACTGCGATGAATTGTGCCATAGTTAACCACGTTAGCCTATTCAGGGTTGACAGACTTAACGTAAAAAATCCTATGAATTTTTAATTAAAATATTTTTATATTATATTCAGTTCCTTAAATTTAATTTTATTTAAAACGATGGATGTTATGTAGCTAACTCATACGTTTTATTTTAGTTGATTTGATGAAATTGGCGAGAAAATATGCAGAACAGTGGGACGGCATATACAGATTTTATGTATTCCCTTTGTATAACGTGTGCATATACAATCCGCAAGATGCAGAGGTACCGCATAGTATTGAATATATTACTTCTTTATTGGCAAGTTTTGAAATTTGTTTTTAATATATTATGTTGCACAAACATTTCAGATTATTCTCTCCAGTATGAAATTCCATGAAAAAAGTCGCGTGTATTCATTTTTAAAACCCTGGCTCGGAGACGGCTTGCTTATAAGCGGAGGTGTGTTTTTAAATAAATTTATAATTAGGAACTCCAAAATGTTACTCTATAAAGATATATTTTAATAATGTAGGCTTGACAAAATGAATGTTACGAATTCTTACTAACATATTTTTAGCATACAGTGATTAATATACGATTGCTTTATACACAGCTGATAAATGGGTAAAACGGCGGAAGATTCTAACCCCAGCATTTCACTTTAATATATTGCGGCAGTTCAGTGTCATCATAGAAGAGAACAGCCAGCGTTTGGTGGAAGCTTTGGAAGAAACCGCCGGACAATCTGTCGATTTAGTGCGTGTTGTGTCTGAATTCACTCTTCAATCAATATGTGGTAATTACTCATTTATTTATAGAATAACAACGGTCCACACCAATAAACATATTATCTGTTCAGAATTATTGTCTTTGCTTCGCTCGTATAGATACGCGCATGTCGTGATCCATTAGTTTCATAGGTTTCTTATCATTTATGTCAAGTTACGAAAGGATTGATGTAATATTTTTATCGTTTCTATTTTTTTAGAAACTGCAATGGGTACGCAACTGAACGATGTGACGTCATCAGCTGGCAAATCATATAAGGATGCTATATACGGAATGGGGCCATTATTATACAAACGATTTATAACAGTATATTTATATTCTGATCTCATATTTAAAAGTTCACCGATTGGACGAAAAATGCGGCGACATATAAAAGCAGTGCATAGTTTTACACGACGAGTCATTGAAGATAGAAAAAAGTATGTGAACGAAAATGACATTGGGTTCGATGAAAAAACCGAATATAGTGAAAATGTGTTTGACAAAAAGAAGAAAACAACAATGCTCGATTTGCTTATAGCGGCGGAAAAAGAAGGGCATATAGATAGTAAAGGCATCCAAGAAGAAGTCGATACATTTATGTTTGAAGTGAGTCAAGATTAAAAATACTACGAGTATTTTCAAGCGATAATTATGTTTTGAAATTCAGTACCTAATATTTATGGTTCCTGACAGCCCTATTTGGCTTCGGCACTTGCAATTAATTCTAAACTCATTAAGACAAATTTTAATATATTTCTTAAAATGTGTCTCTCCAACTTTTCTATATTAGTTTTATCCCTTGACCATACCGTTCGATTCAGCAGCTTCGAAATGAAATAAAAATGTCCCCACCAGAAATACATCCCCATTCATAATATGAGTATGAAGAGATCTGGATTTTGAACCATTAGGGAGAACACAGTAAAGATAAAAGTATGTATTAAGGTTGATTAATTTCATTCACAGGGTCACGACACAACTGCGGCAGGGTTGACGTTTTGCTTGATGCTACTCGCGAATCATGAATATGTACAGGTACACGGCATCTCATTCTCTATTTAAGATCGATCGATATCGATTTATTAATGTGGTTTTTATAAATCTAATCATTGATAAGTTAAAAGCTGGTTTTTCTTACTTACTAATCTAATTAGTGTGAAATTAGGTATTTGTTGAAATTAAAATAATGATCTGGAACGCATGGTAGAGCAGAAAGATACAAAGAATGACGTATATATGGATAATAGAGTTATAGAACTTTTAATATTATATAGGAAAACAAATCATGTTGTAATTTTTTTGTAGTATAAAGAAAATGCAACGTGCTTGTAAAAGTGGGAATTCCCCTTGGTGTTTTTAATAGAAAATTAGTAAAATAGTAATTTTCTTTTCTTTTAACATCGTAAGTTAAATAGCTTTTATATTTTTTACGTTGTAGGATAAAATAGTAGCTGAATTGGATGAAATATTCGGTGATTCCAATCGTCCTGCAAACATGGAAGACTATTCTAAGATGCGTTACATTGAGTGTTGTATCAAAGAATCATTGAGATTGTATCCTCCAGTGCATTTCATGAGTCGTCATCTACATGAACCCGTAAAACTGAGTAAGTGTTTACTACGAATACATTAGTAACTATTGAAACCCAGCTCGTCATAGAAAAATTCAAAAGACTTTTAATAAAATTGTTTTATAATGCTTTTATCATAAAAACAAAGCAGCATCATGGGCTGGCAAGCTGTGAGTCCTGAGAACAGTTCCAAGGTTGTGAAATTTACTTTGAGTTAACTATTTTTTTCAATTTGTAGGACATGGTATTTTTTTATTGCCGTTATAGGCAGACGAGGTAGCGGTCCGCCTGATGGAAAGCGGCTACCGCTGCCCATAGACCTTCGCAGTGCTAGGTGTCCAGGACAACAGAGTCGCTGCCTACCTATAACCTGATAGATCCGGAATTCGTTAACGTCCTGGATTTATTATGTATTTTATTATGTAGGCTGGCACGATATTCATGAATGGCAAGACTTTTTTACCCATCTGTACCCTGTCTGATATTGCACTCATCAGGTTCTGTAAGTTTGATGACCCAGGTAAAAAAACTCATCTTTTTCAGGTAACTACTTAGTGCCAGCGGGTACGACGTGCCATGTGTTCATTTATGATCTACATCGTCGCTCAGATTTGTATAAAGATCCTTTGGTTTTCGATCCTGAACGATTCTCTCCTGAGAACAGCGTTGGTCGTCATCCTTATGCTTACATACCTTTCAGTGCCGGTCCAAGAAATTGTATAGGTTTGTATATTATACGTTTTTATAGCTTTGTATTAGTTTGTTTTGGTTTCATGCCATTTGTTATAGCGTTATGTAGGATATTTTTCAAATTCACTAGCACATGCTGAATTTTTAGTAAACACAACTATAGACAGTAATTTTGAAATGATGTTTTAAAATACCCTTTCCAGGTCAAAAATTCGCAATGATTGAAATGAAAGCCGCCGTTTCGGAGATACTAAGGAAGTTTATATTACATCCAGTAACAAAACCATCTGATTTGGAAATAACTGCCGATTTGATACTGAGAAATGCTTGGCCTGTTGAAGTTAGGTTTGTGAGGAGACAGATGTAACCAGTTTCGCGCCATTTATTTCGATATATATAAATCGAAAATTATTCATCTATCTGTGTCATATTTGTGATTGTATTACATTATGAATAAATAAAATTATATTTACATGAGTCTTTGTAACATTATTGTATAATGAATTAGTCGTAATTATCCGTCCACTTGAGATTAGTGCGATCTAAATCCCCGACATAACATATTTTTCCAATCGAATAAGTTTTGTGAATCGATCCCAGGACGTTACAGTTAATAGCCTACTGGGGATAACAAGACACAAAATTGGATTGCATCAAGAAAGAAAAGAAAGAAAAACCACTGTGGTAAGTAAAGGTACAACGGAAACTAATAATCAACATAACAGTAACTTATCTCATTGAAGTCGACGTCACAAAAACGGCTATATTCGGCGTGTGCTGAAATAATATTAGCGTTGGTCTTCCGTATGGCCGTTATGTGACGTCACGGATGTCAATTGTCAACTATAACATTTTACGGCAAAGAGTACATTATAACAGGCAATAGGTACTAATGAATACAATTAAACTAATATATAATTAAAATGTATAATAAAATAATATAACTTAATAAAAAAACTTATGTTTACAAAAAGATTTTAGAAATATTATAGTGGATAAAACCTTTTTGCTTTACATTTACTTTAACTACACAACAGTTTTCACTACTACGATTATAATTAATCGTCAAACACCGTGATATGGGAGTTTATTTAAATTAAATGACACGAAAAATGTTATTTAGAAGAACGAAAATTATAGATAATTAAATTTGGTTGTTACACTCCACGTGTCAAGAGGAAAGCTGTCAAGCTCCCCTTTCGGTACCCCGGAAGAGGTTGAAAGGGGTATGTTATTGTCACTGGTTTTCTAGCCCAGCACGCTGCGGATAATGCGGCCGAGCTTTACCCCATGGAGTTAGTTCAAGATCATGTATTAGAAAATAATAATTTAAGCACAAATACGTCCTGCTACTGGGCACTAAATAACTAACTAAATAAAAAAAGGATAAAAAGCAAAAAAAGGATACAATTCGTATTGTTAAAAGATTCTTTCCAACCACAACACATTCTGAAGCACCGATACTATTCAAACGATCTTGCAAAAAACTACTTGAATTGAATGAAAAATTTATAATTTTGAACAGACAAAATCTTGGGTACATCGTTTATTTTGTACAAGTATCAAGACATCAACATGTAACAATATAAATTATTACTTTTATGCAAATTGTCTAGGTATTATAATTAGCTAATTTTAATACGTATTAATTCCTGTTGTTCAATTCAATTCAATTTTTTGTTTATGGCAAGCAGTGCCGATGTCGACAATTCTGCCAATTTCGAATGTGCGATGAGTACTCGTGTGCTTTGGAACGAGAGTTTGGAATAATGTTCGTTTGTTTCAACTGTTAACATTAATTTACTGAGTGTTGTAAAAACATTATACTAAATGTATTAAATAGCAGCAACGTGGTTAGTACTCTGAAACAGGACACACACGTAATATTTGTAAAGGTAATATGCAAAAATTAAATTAAATATACAGTAAATTACAAAAAAGTATCTTAAAACCTTTGGGTAAAATGTTATGTAAAATAATTAGAACCATTGGATAAAATCATTTGTATTCCACCTTCAACATTTCTGACGTTACAGGGTCACAGTCTGATGGCATTAGTCCGAATGAAGGTCAACATTGCGTCAAGAAGTTCAGGAGAGAAGTGGGTAATTCCTGTTGTTAATTGTTTGCTATGGTTCTCATATTAAGGTAGATTTCAATAGGTAATCATTAAAAGAAAAACAAGAATATTTACGTTTGTAATTAAAGTTGATGCCTTACAAAATTTTAAGTTTAAAGTGTAAGACAAAAATAAGAAATGCTATGCTTCTCTTCGTTTGGCCGATATAAGAGAGGCCACAGTCACAATCTATTTTATATACGCCCGGTTCTTGCAAAGGTATATGACACTTGACAGGTGGTAAGAATGTATCAGAAGCATAGGGACCCGCGTAAAAGAACACATAGCTGACGTCAAACACCGACGCTCAACGAAGTCTGCAGTTGCTGAACACATCGAGGAAGGCTCCAAGCATTACCTTCGTTTTGATAAGCCCCAAATCCTTGCTAAAGAACACCGTTTCCTGTCCAGGATGTTTCGCGAGGCTATTGAAATTAAAAAACATCCAAATTTCAATAGAGAAGATGGCTTGAAGCTTGCACCATCATGGGATCCAATTCTACATTTGATTAAATCGGAACCCAAAAGACCAGCTGCCAGACCTCAAGACACTGTGAGCTCCTTCTGCGTAGATCGGATCGCAACAACTAGTTAACTTTTTAAATTAACTTTTTAATTTAATAATTGAAAATTAAGGGTAGTTTAATTGTAACAGTCACAGAGCGGATGACTAATACCTCAGTCCGCCCCGTGACCACGAAAGCTGGAAAGCAATCGAAACGTCGGGAAGTTAAAAAATGTAAAAATTAAACCAAATCGCCATAAAATCCGTAAAAATAGTTTTATTTCAATGTGTAACATTCGCGTAAATCTAAGAAACCATTATACTTTAATATGTTTGTCGGTCACAAATTAAGGGTTGTTTGTAGAATACAGGTGTCAGTCGCCCAGAACTCTGGTTCTGAAGGAGGGAAGGGAGAGAGACGCGCTTTGGTAAGTCAATGGGTATATTCGAACTTCTAAGAATAAACCATTAAATGATGTGCTTGTGCAGCGCAAAGGTGATCTGTAAGTACAAATCAATAATAGAAAGATTCATGACGTTAACAGACGACTTAATATGCTCACTATTCTTGTATGTAACCCACTTTTCTGAAGTCTAAATTTATTTTAAATCAAAATAAAAAGTAAGTCGCTATTAGCAGGTGATAAAAAATGACTTTGAATCTGTGCACTCTTTGTTACTAAATTCTAAGGACACAAAATAAAATTTAAATACCAAAAAACCTGACTGCACATTAGACTTCTTAATTTAAACAGTGTGATTTCAAACTAAAAAAGGACGCTATAAAGTAAAGAAACCGCGCCGCGTTCATATGGTATGGTTTGAATAAACGTTTTGAGGATAATAATTTTTCAACAAGCTTGCAAAAACTTTAGCTTTGTATAGCAGCTATATATTTTCGACTATAGTACATTTGCGAGGTTTTTTAAACGAAGCTACGTGTAACGCGGTGTCTGAAATGATAAAAACTACAACTTGATAATCCACGACGGTACAATCTTCGACAATCGACATGATAATCCTCCATATCTGCAATATCAGCTTTTCAGATAGATGAACTGATACAGCTTCACTTCCGATATCTCGGGGAAGGCTGGTATCAATTCATAGGCCTTTTTAGCCTATTTATAGCTAGAGAGGCTTTTTAAAATCTTCAGGTATAAAGTATTTCTTGACCAAGGTATTGACCTGCCAAGTTCGTTATTTCGAAACTTTCTTCCGTCAATCCAGGGTTACAGAACTTGATTAGTGGGTGTGAGCCCTATATAGTGTTTAGCGACGATAAAATATATCATAGTTATTAATATTTCCAATCGGTGTGAAAAACCATGATTTGCCTTTAAAAGATAAATAATATGCTGAGGTCTCGGGTTCCAATTAGGCTTGCCAGACGGCCGGGATTTCCGGGATTGTCCCGGAAATTTGCCTCTTGTCCCGTGTCCAGTAATTAGAGCTTATTGTCCCGGATTCTAAAAAAATACTATATTTTTAAACGGTTTTATTTAGCTCGACCCGTACGGTATTTATTAACAAAATAAAATAGGGACGAATGACACAGCAACGGCTTACGGCTAAGCTAACCCGCCGCCGAGTCAGGAATTTGTGCCCGATATGGCAATAGGCTCGCCACCTATTGTGGGACGGAATATATACGGCAAAATATGGGTGTCCTGGTTACTTACTAAGACACCTCTGCCTACCCCTTTTAGGAAACAGGCGTGAGTTTATGTATATTTTCTACTATGGCCACGACCCGACATTGTTGTCCTAGAATTGTCCCGGATTTGATAAGTTACTATCTGGCAACTCTAGTTCCAATCCCGGGTCGGGCAAAGTGGTATTGGATTTTTGTATTGATTATAATCAGCCCGAAGTCAGGAATTTGTGCCCGATATGGTGCGATTGGGTCGCCCCCCATCACATCGTGAGACGGAACATAATATAAGGCGAAATGAGGGTGTCTTGTTTGCACCTCTGCCTACCCATTCTAGGAAAAGGCGTGAGTTTATGTATGTATGTGTATGATGTTTTACTATCGCGCTTCAAACATATCGACCATGACCCGCCAATGACAATAAAATCTTATACATATAATGTTATCTGTATTTTGCCAAAATAATGCAGTTAATTAACTATTTCTAAGCCACGTTATTACATATTAGGTGGTCGAGTCTCGTGGATCTTCAGAATAATATAAATTAACATAAAATATTGTGTGGCAAATATTATACAACCAGATAAAGACACAACACGTCCGGGTCAACTCAAAAAATTTAATCAGCGTTTTAAATAATGTTGACGATTTTAACAGCAGTGGTATTTTTTTTGTGTTTTATTCATATTTTATTTAATTATAACAGAAATGCACGTTTACTAAGAAAAATCCCCGGTTCTAAAGGTGTATTTATTGTCGGAAATGCTTTGGATCAAACAGTCCGCGATCCGGGTAAATATCTCTCTTCTCAACTAATAACTTATTATGCTAAATACGTTGAATAATTAATTTCTGGTTTTAGCGACATTATTCAATCATATGAGGGAATATTATTGTAAGTATAAACCATTGAATAAACTGTGGGCATTTCCTGTTGGAATTGTTAATATTTACGAACCGGAAGATATTGAGGTATGTGTTATATGCAATTATTATTTTATAAAAATAAATATTATAATAAATTAAGTTTGTTAGAAAAATTCCTTTCGGCTATAATATCACATCAATGTACTGAAAGATAAAGTAATGCAGCGAGGTTATGTGTAACCTAGAAAGTGTTATCCCAACCGCTATCAGCTTTCGCTTTTAGACTTAATGTCGCCTATTCCACGCAATCTTCGGCGAGTAGGTACCCCAATTTGCGTGTATTGTTCTGTTGCCCTTCTTCATCATTATCTACAGCCTGTAGGGTCCCACTGCTGGGTATAGGCCTCCCTCATACTATGCTAGTTTTCTCTGTACTTTGTCAGTCGCATCCAGGTTCAGCCTGCAACTTTGACAATAGCGTCATCGCATCTTGCCGCTGGACGACCGATGCTGACGGCCGAGGCCTAAACCCTTTTATATGACAGTGCCCTTCTTACATTTCTTAAAATTATTTATATTTTTATTGTTTCTAGACCGTTATATCAAGTACGAAACATAATGAAAAAAGTCCGCCGTATTACTTTTTGAAAAATTGGTTAAGAGAAGGTCTACTTTTAAGCAAAGGTATGCAACTAAGTAGGCACCGATGGCAATGTAAGTAGCTACATACATATATTATGCAAAAACTGTATTTTTTAGGACCTAAGTGGCAATCCCGGAGAAAAATACTTACTCCAGCGTTTCACTTCAGCATTTTGCGTCAGTTCTGCACGATATTGGAGGACAACAACCGTCGCCTAGTGCAGAATGTTTTCAAATTAGTAGGACAATCAGTGGATATTGTTCCGATTATTACAGAATATGCTCTACATTCAATATGTGGTAATTAAAAACAAACCTATTTATTTTAAATTAGTGTCTTTAATAAGTTATAGATATTAATTCATTTTGCTTTTTTAGAAACAGCAATGGGTTACCGGTTGAGTCAAGAAAGCAAAGAGTCGCAAAAGTCATATAAAGAAGCTATATGTACACTTGGGAATCAATTTGTATACAGACTTAGCAGGATACATCTTCATTCGGATTTCATTTATAATTTATTGACGTCAAGAAAGCAATTCACAGTATTGAAAAAGGTGCACAAGTTTACTGAAAGAATAATCAAAGATAGAAAAGAATATATTGAAAAGCATGGTATTAATTTATATCCAGATATCCAGGAAAGTAATAATACAACATTTTCATACAAGAAAAACAAAAAGATAGCTATGTTGGACCTTCTTATAACAGCTCAAAAGGATGGTTTGATTGACGACATTGGAATTCAAGAAGAAGTGGATACTTTTATGTTTGAAGTAAGAACTATAGCTTTTGTAAATTAAGTGTTAACGCCACACTATTGTCATGATTTTCGCATGGAACCGACCCATCGAGATAGCTTTAGTAGGTCCTAGTGACTCAGAAACTAAATTTACCCAATTTAAAAAAAAAATGCATGAAAGAAAATATAAAATGTTTTGTTATATTCGTATTTCCAGGGACACGATACTATTTCAGTGGCTTTGACGTACACCATAATGCTTCTTGCTAATCACAGTTCCATTCAGGTAATAGAAATAGTTTAATTAGTTTTTTATTTAGTTTTAGTTTAATTCTGAATACTCAAGTCTATACAACATGTATTAATGAAGTGAAAAACATTATTTAGGAAAAAGTAATCGCCGAGCTGGATGAAATATTTGGAGATTCAACGCGTCCAGCCGATATAGATGATCTATCGAAGATGCGATATTTAGAAAGGTGTATTAAGGAGTCTTTGCGGCTGTACCCTCCAGTCCCTGGCGTTGGACGAGTTCTGAATGAAGAAATTAAACTCAGTACGTATATAGTTATCGTCAGGTATATGTCATAATATCAAGAGATGCTGCTTGCATGATAACCGCCATCTAGAAACTTTTGACGCAATAAGTGTGGCTTTGGGTGAAATAAACGAGATAGATGAGATAGGTATAAACGAAAAAGTAGACAACTCTCTGATCTTGTGTTTCGTTTTAATGCGCTTCCTTTTTTATTAAAGACGAGAATAATAATTTTAATGAGACATAATATTAAAGCGTTTCAAATCTATGAAATCTACTCTTATTTAGATGGTCTTTCTTTGAATGCCTCGATTAGTTATTAAGAAACTATCTATCTATCTATATCAGCCCATATACGTCCCACTGCAGGGCACGGGCCTACTCTACAATCGAGAGAATCGATTCATATAGTCCACCACGCTGGCCTAGTGCGGGTTGGCGGACTTACATACCGTAGAAATTCTTTAAAATCGCTACGGTATGCAGGTTTTCCTCACGATGTTTTCCTTCACCGTTAAAGTGCGTGGTGATTGACTATCAATACACACATAACTCCGAAAAGTCAGAGGTGTGCCCTGGGATTTGAACCCGCGACCACCGTGAACATGTAGGCAGCCGCGTCTGGTCCGTTACCAACAGGCCACCACGCACTAATTAAGAAACTATTAATGTCTAACTTGTTTATGTAAATAACTATTTTTAATAATGTTGTGTACAATACTTTGTTTAACAAATTAATTTTAAAATTATCACTATAGTACTTTTACTTTTTAGTTATCTAAGTTGTAATTTATTAAATGTTATGTTATTTTATAGGTGGATACACAGTACCCAAGGGAACATATTGTCACATCTTATTTTTCGATCTACACCGACGAGAAGACTTGTATAAAGATCCTCTTGTTTTCGATCCTGATCGGTTCTTGCCTGAAAATTGTGCGAACTGTCATCCCTACGCATACCTACCATTCAGCGCAGGCCCTAGAAATTGTATAGGTATGAAATGATTTCTATATATTCATTATAGCTAACAAAATAGAAGAATGGGTGCACTCCTCAATATCTTTGTAACAATTTAATCTTTTAGACCGAATGACAAATATGTGGGAAAAAAAGGGAGAAAGCTGTGAAAATAGGGAAATAAATTACATAATGAAATGTTAGAACATAGACATATCGGCATGCAAGACTTTATATAAGACTGGCAATAATAGCGTGCAAATAAAATCTCAATATTATATTGGCTTTTACATGACAGAGGAGTTTGTAATATACTGATATATAATATAATAATATAACACGCTGTGGAATGTTGATGCGGGCTAGTAATAGATAGATTTATTGATAAATTTTATTTTATTTTTCGTAGGACAAAAATTCGCCATTCTGGAGATGAAGTCGGCGCTCTCGTCTTTATTGCGTTGCTACAAAATACGTCCTGTGACAAAACCTGAAGATTTAGTATTTATTGCAGACATCGTTTTAAGAACTACAACCCCTGTTTGTGTTAAGTTTGTGAAACGGGATAAAAAATAATATATTAACTATTTTATATAATAGGTAGTTTTAAATAATCCTATTCCTTCATCCCCATGATACTTTCTGGTAAAAATTAAAATATGTACCTATGTAAAATTGTTGGGTTTATTTAATTCTTTATTTTTTACACTGCCCACTCTCTCTCCTTCTTTTAAATTCATCCCATGGTTGTCTGTAAGACATTGCTGTAGAGCGATAAGACCGCCTTATGTACTTTTTTTTTTGTTATTGTTTCTTTTTTGTTTTATTTGCGTACAATAAAGATTCAAATAAATAAAATAAATCAACTGGTTAAGAGTATAAATAAAAACAACACTGTTAAACCATCGAACTGATTGTAATATTTGGCAAAGGAAATTTAACAAATTAGAAGTAGGACATAGGTTACTTTAAGTTATTATTGCCAAATTCAACTCTAAGAACAGAATGTAAACGTTAATCAATTATATGAATATGGCAGATCAGTATTTGTAATTTGGTTTTCAATTTTCCCCACAAAGCTTATGAATTACTTTCATATTTAAGGCCTTATTCATGGACAGTTTTAAAACGTATTTTTTTGTTCGAATGTTTTGTCTTCTTCGCGCAAACTGAATTCAAAAGTCCTTCGAAAGGGACTAAACATTTTAAAACTGTTTTTATCTTTAGTTAGTCTGTCTTTTTAATTTTTAAACTGTCTATAAATAAGGCCGTTAGGCGTTTGTTAAAATTCTAGTCTTAATAATAGTATAGGATCCCGCTATAGAACGACCTTCACCGAGATGCTTATTTAATGAAACGTAATTTATATGTTATTTAATATGCCAATAAATATATTCCATATGGGTTGCCTAACAAATTTTAGTCCAGAGTATATATAATTAATAAATTAAAAAAAAAATTTTTTTAAACATTCCACCCGTTTGATTATTATATAAATTCGATACCAATCGAAAGTATGAAGCCCATAGAATATGCAAACGTTAGGTTGCCTATTTTTTTCCGGTCACAACTATCGGGTTGCCAGGTGTAAACAGGTAAATCTATACTAGCATTTTGCAACGGTCTGATTATTGAATCAAACTTTAATAAAATGAAAGATTATTTTATTATGAACACGGTGGTATAGGGTTGCCTGCGAAAAATCAGTCCCGAATTCCGGTTGTCGAATTTTAAAAAGTAAAATATCGCTGCCAGTGATAGCATGACACAGCAAAGCAGCTGTTTAAAGTCCGCCCATTTATAGAAAGAGAGTGCGCATGCTATTTGTGCTTGGAAATGAAAAGGATAGCGATAGACTCGTATATGCTGTGCATCATTTTGGAGTATATTGTCGCTATAGATACAAGTGAAAAAACGTGCTACTATTTATTGTTGGAAAAAATGGCCAAAAGTGTTTTTTGTGTGATTCGGATAAAGAAATAATTGATTTTGATGATGAAACTGAACTGAAATTTTTTATTTTGGCTCCTAATAATAAAGATAAAATTTGCCAGATTAGTAATATATATGTATTACTATAACCTTCTTTTTTACTAAAGATGTGTATATACTTTAGTGTCACATAAAAAATATACACACATAAATAATTAATTGATAAAAAAATAAATAACTATTTCTCTATATTAATAATAAACTACTCCAAAATGATGCACAGCATATACGAGTCTATCGCTATCCTTTTCATTTCCAAGCACAAATAGCATGCGCACTCTCTTTCTTTAAATGGGCGGACTTTAAACAGCTGCTATGCTGTGTCATGCTATCACTCGCAGCGATATTTTACTTTTTAAATTTCGACAACCGGAATTCGGGACTGATTTTTCGCAGGCAACCCTATACCACCGTGTTCATAATAAAATAATCTTTCATTTTATTAAAGTTTGATTCAATAATCAGACCGTTGCAAAATGCTAGTATAGATTTACCTGTTTACACCTGGCAACCGAAAAATTATAACCGAAGTATTATAACCCGAAAAATAGAAAAAGTAATCTAACAAGAAGATATCATTGTACAAACGTGACTTTTAAATTAGATCCTGTTATCTGTTATTTCGCTTATCTATCTATCTCGCTCATACCCGCTTTGTAGACTGTTGCTAAAACGAGAAGCATCTAGTATTATAACCCGAAAAATAGAAATTGTAATCTTACAAGCATATTATCATCCTTGAAAAGTGACAAGTATTTCTAGTCGTATTATGAGTTAACTGTTACTTAATTTGTGTTCGGAAACACTGCAGGGCTAATGTTAGCATGATTATTTTATTGTTTTATATTATTTTGGAATGACAAGTGTTGCTTCTTTAAGTAGTCTTGTTTAATAGTCTGTGCTTAAGTAGGTATATAACTAAGTAATCTGTGGTATATAATATAAATTGGTCAAACAATTTGCATATTTTATACAAGTTAAGCGCACAGATTACTTAGGTCACTGTTAAGCGTGGCTTTACTCCTTAGGTGACCTAAGTAATCTGTGCTCCTTAGTCTGTGAGCGTGGCTACGCTTCACTGTGACATTCTATGATTTCAATTTGTATTAAATCTTCGCATTATTGACTTTCAAATGAAACAGGTGTAGTGCGCATCGATTGAATTTATTCATGTTAAACTTAAAAATATCTGTTTTGTGTATTCGATTTTGATTGTTTTATTTTGTGTATTTGAAGTTTTGTTTAATTTTGATTCTTATAAAGATTTTTGGTACTGAAAATTTGTAATAATAGTTCTGATTTATATATAATGATAAAAATTAAAGCAGCTATTTGTTTTAAAACCAGAAGGCGATTGTTTTGATTTGTGTTTAAAATGATCATTTTACTTTTTTTTTCTTCCTAATGGGCCGTGGTTGAAAAAAATAACAGTTGTTATTTAATAACAGAAATTGGTACCTGTTATTTTTGTGTAACAGTAACAGTAATAACAGATATCATGTTTGTCCTGTTATAACCCACCCCTATTGCATATTCTATGGGCTTCATACTTTCGATTGGTATCGAATTTATCTAATAATCAAACGGGTGGAAAGTTTAAAAAAAATTTTTTTTTAAATTATTAATTAAAAATACTCTGGACTAAAATTTGTTAGGCAACCCATATGGAATATATTTATTGGCATATTAAATAACATATAAATTACGTTTCATTAAATAAGCATCTCGGTGAAGGTCGTCCTATATCGGGATCTTAGACTATAAGTAGAATAATATGCGTCTGGACAGGTTTTATTATACTGGCACGGAAACGTACCTGGCAGTGACATTTAAATACACTATTATGGCCTGAGGGTAAATTGCTTTGACATTGCTTTTGAATGTGGCAACGAATCGCGAAATAAATTACAAAAAGACGAAAATAAAGCTGGCTCGGCAGAGATGCTAATCTTTTGATTACCTATCAAAATAAAAAAATCGAGTTGGACGAACCACAAGTACTTGTGTCGGGTGTTTGTGAGACCGAAGAGTCTCTAGTAGTTCCGGATACCCACGAAACAAGACTTGATCTTAGTGTGGGGCACGTGTGGGGTCAGGACTATGTATGTTATTGTTGGGTTTATTTATTTATTGATATCCCGATTGTTGAGGTGGACGTATTTAAATAGTACTTTTTGCATCACGCTTCTGTGTGTCTGGATTGCAGTTATTTGTGGAGCTAGTAAACTTTAGTGCAAAGTCCGATCTGTCAATAAGTTGATAAATTGTTCTGTTGTCCTCGATATTATTAATATTATTAATTATATTGTGCAACGATACTACGATGTTGTATAGTATACCGTATGCCATTTTTAAAACTTTAAGAGAACTGTTTAATTGGTCATAAATTACCGTAGGTATAGTAGGGTACATCATATTTTATTTTTCTATTTTTATTCCAATTTTCAGCAGAGTTATGACAATAAAAAATAATGAGTTTTTCAAGGAAAGATTGTTTAAATTATCCGTTGTGATACCATAAGCACAGATTTTTAACAACCTCCGTGGCACAGTTATTTAGACGCCGGCTTTGAAACAAGAGGCCGCGTGTTCGCCCGCACACAAATGTTTGTGTGAACCACAGGTTTCGGGTCTGGGTATTTGTGAGACTGAAAAGCCTCCCGTAGTTTCTGATACTCACGACACAAGACTTGATCTCAATGTGGAGTCAGGACCATGTATGTGACTGTTGGGTATATTTATTACTCGTCTACACACGTACACGTCTCATTTGTCAGTCATGTTTGAATTCGTAGTTAATTACCACGTACTTTAACGATGACGGAAAACACCGGGAGGAAACTTGCACACCATTGAGATTTTAGGTGTTCTATGGTATACGAAGTCCGCCCATCCGCACGGGGACAGCGGGGTGGACTACGATCTAAGCCCTTTCAGTCAAACTATGGGTTATCGAGGGGTGTCAGCATTGGGCGATTACGGGCTTACATAGTACAGTACAGAGCAGTATAAAGTGGTTTTGGTGACAATAAGTGGTTTTCAAAGTAGTGTTTTGTTTGGCAGTGGTAGAGCCACGCTGTTGTCAGTCATGACTCAGCATGAGTGGGCAGGCTCGTCCGGGGCGGTACCACTGTCTCACAGGAGACCGACGTGAAGCGTCAGCTTAGCTGTCGCGTTTCGTTTGATAAGTCAGATTGCCGGATGCCCAATTCCCCTTTACTCTTCCTATCCTTTTTCCTTTTAGCACCCCTCCTAATTTAATGGCTCGGCGACATATCCATGTGTTGTGGTTGTTCATGGGTGGTAGCCATCACTTACCATCAGGTGACCTGTTTGCTCGTTTACTGGAGCTATTGAATAAAAAAAATTACATACATACATAATCTCACGCCTTTATCCCCGAAGGGGTAGGCAGAGGCGCCACCAGGACACCCACATTACGCCTTGTATGTTCCGTCCTATGATGTGATAGGGGGCGAGCCTATCGCCATATCCGGCACAAATTCCTGACTCCGGGCCGATAATTAATAGAAAAATCCAATATCACTTTGCCCGACGCGGGACTCGAACCAGAGACCTCAGCTTTGTAACCGTACCGTAATACAACTACGCCACCGAGGCAGTCGGTAAAGTAAGAAGTCAGGCAAAAAAAAATTAAGCTCGACTAACTGTGGCATGGATGATGGCTCTACCTCTCCCCTTGAGATTTTGTCCACAGATATACTACTCTTCTACGCCAGAAACCTTTGCGATAAAAAATAATTAAAAACACTATAGTTATAAGTATGAAAAACCTTCCTCTTGAATCACGCTGTCTAGTGATGAAACCTGCAAATCTGTTGCGTAGTTTAAAAGATTTAAGCGTTCACAGGAGCAGCGGGAATTAATTTTATTTTATACCATGTAATATGTATGTTAAGGTGGCAGTGTGAGTAACAGCATTGTAATCATTACACATATATTTCGAATAAATGGCTGGTTATTCACGGTAAATTTTGAAGTTTATGTAGATAAATATTACTATACAGATTTCACATACATACCCATATACATAGATACATGCCTCTGGTGTGCAGCGCATTACTATCCAATATTGTATTATATTCTATTTTCATTTTTTTCCTGTTAATTTTGAATGATCAGGTAATCAGGCTATAGTAACGGTTTAATATCGGTCCCTACAAGACAGTATTCATTAGCACCATAACAGATACGCATTGTTCGTATATAAAGTGCTCTTACCTCGTGTCATGCTTCTTAATCATGCACTTCCGTTTCGTAATAATAGTATAAATTGCAAAAATCTTGCCTCCACACCAGATAAACTCGTGTATATACGGTGCCAAGAACGCGTAATCTGGGTATCAATAAAATGCATCCACGCATTTTGTAATCAACCAATTATAAATTAATAAGTTATCAAACAAATACTAATGTGGGTATAGGTACATACAGTTGACTTTATCGACAGTCTATAAGTGTGGTGATTTGAACTACTTGCTATCAGTCTTATACATTAATAGAAAAATACAGACGAATGTAGACGTTTTAACACAAAATAATCAATATGTGGTTATTGGTGGGCTTAACGTTATTTTTGTGTTTTATTCACGTTTTATTTAATTACAACAAACGAGCGCGAATATTAAGAAGCATTCCAGGGCCGAAGGATGTTTTCATTGTGGGAAATGCATTGGATGTTATGGTGTCTCCAGGTAAATAACAATTAATTTATACGCGTTTTATACAACACCAGCTGAATGAATCTCTTATGTATTATGTTTATTTTTAGTTCGTTTATTCCAACTTATGAGGGAACATTGTAAAAAATGGAAAAGGATAAATAGGTTTTGGTCATTTCCTTTAGCAGCTGTCAATATTTACCACCCGGAAGACATTGAGGTAGGTGCACAGAACACACATAGAAAGTAAATCGCTTCATTAACATAGTGAAAAGTAAGCGAGCGAACCTGTGTTACATGTTAAATGCACTATCATGATGGATTTCATGAAGTTTCATTTTTCTTAATTTCTCTACTTATATATTTTTTAAGTTTAAAAATCTACTTAATTTAAATTGGCAAATAAGAACAATTATTTGTAAGCTTTTGCAGCATCAAGGTAAACGCAACGCTACCCAGGCCACAGTCGCTACTTAAAAGTTGAATTTTATAGTTTAATTACGAAAACCAAATAAATATGAAGTTCTTAAGTTTTATGAACTCTAATTTACAGATCGTGATATCGAGCACAAGGCACAATACAAAAAGTCCGCTTTATAGCTTTTTAAAAAGTTGGTTGCGAGATGGCTTGCTGTTAAGTACAGGTATGCAAACCGTTAGACTCTTTAGATATCGCCATATATGTAAACTAACACTAATTACATTCTTATCTAATAAGGTTCGAAGTGGCAAACACGCAGAAAAATACTCACACCTGCGTTCCACTTCAACATCTTACGTCAGTTCTGCGTCATACTGGAGGATAATAGCCGTCGCCTCGTACACACTGTCCACAAATCCGTAGGAGAACCAGTAGACATTGTTCCGGTTATTTCAGAATATACTCTGCACTCTATATGTGGTAAGCCACAAAAACAGTTCTTATTGCCTTCTATAATTTACAATCATCATATTGAAGATAAACTCTCAACTTTTAGAAACTGCGATGGGCTCACGACTCAATGAAGAAACAACAGAAGTTGGGAAGTCATATAAAGAAGCTGTGTATGCACTAGGGAGTCAGTTTGCACACAGAATAAGTCGAATATATCTTTATTCAGACTTCATTTACAGTTTATTGAACTTTGGAAAGCCCAAAAAAGATTTAGACACAGCTCATAAGTTTACTGGCAGAGTTATCAAAAAGAGAAGAGAATACGTTGAAACGCACGGTGTTAATGTTTTTGACGATAACAACGGCAAAGTTGACGAAATAATTAATTACAACAAAAATAAAAAGTACGCTATGTTGGATCTTCTCATAACTGCGCAAAAGGATGGCTTAATCGATGACGTCGGAATTCAAGAAGAGGTTGACACATTTATGTTTGAGGTATTCGTCATTTATACTTACTTTGTTTGCATATTAGGACGTATTTACAGCACTAGTAATAATTTACAGGAACAACAATACATAATGGTCTATTGTAACACCTGTTGTTGTTGCGGAAAGACGTTAATCAATTACAAAAAGATGCTATTAAATTTCTCCTGATTTATCTACCAAAGGTCATCGAATCTTGTAAACAATATAGTTGCGAATATCGTTGGGAATTTATTATCAGCCACGTATTTTTTTTCTAGGAATTAGAATATAAGTCACTTCTGCATCGTGCTTTGCTCATGTTTATTGAATCCACTTAAATGGGACATACCTAGAGGCTAGAACCTAACGAATAATGGTTTAAGTGAACTGTTACTAATGAAAAAAGATCCTGTGTATAATAACTTACCTGATATTTGTTTACGTAAACTAATTAGATGGGGACTCACGGTAATTTATTTAAGAATCAATAGGCGCTTCAATTAAGTGGTCATTTTCTATAGACATTTAAATAATGCGCGTGGTAATTGAAATAAGAATAGTCCATTTCAAAAGTAATGAGATTATATCACAATATAATTTTAAAATTAGATAAGCGTAAATATCAATTTTTATATCTTGAAATTGTCATTTTTTCCCACCTTGTCAATTAGATTTTTCGATGATCATTTTTTTTATGTGACGGTCTACAATTGGTGGTAAGTGATTTCCGTCGCTTTTGAATGTCTACCACATTTGGGTCGTAAATGCGGTACCAGTCTTATTAAATGGGTGGAGTAATGGATGGGAAAAAGAGGGGACTAAAGTAATACCTACAGTAACTACAATCACCAAAAGAAACCCTAAACCGAAGTCACGGTTTACATCGGTTATCTGAGAGACAATGGTCGTTCCTACTACAGTCCAAGATAACCACAGTGGGGCACTACCACTTACAACCTTATTCATTGAGAGATTTAAAACGTATTTGAGTTATCGAATGTTTTGTACCTTTTGAACGACATTAGAATTCGGTTTGAACGAAGGAGACAAATCATTCGATAACTAAAATAGGTTTTTAATCTGCCTATGATTAAGGCCGTTTGTATTGCATCTCCGCATGCATCTATTACGTAACATCATACATGTCAGTAAATATGTTATACTAGCGGCATACTATGATGGTCGTTTTGATCACATTTTGACGTTTGTCGGCTCATCAAGTTTTGTAATAATTTATACCTAGAAAAGCGGGTACCCTGTTGGTAAACGGACCAGACGCGACTGCCAACAGAGACGTGCAGTAAAATTTCTAGAATACCTATATAATTTTACGACACAAGTCTGCATTTTTCACTCCGTTATTGTAATTTGTCGATAACACGTCGATAAGGTCGGTCCTTAACTTACATATCAAAGATGATATGACTTACATATCGAAGATACACTAATAACATATATTTTTTGTAATAATGTTTTTTCCCAAATAAAGAAAACAAAATAAAAAAAAAACGGCCATCATAGCGTGTCGCTACTATAGATGTGTGTTTTTTCCAGGGACATGATACTACTGCATGCGGCCTGACTTACACTTTAATGCTGATAGCAAATCACAATGCTGTGCAGGTAAGGCTTTTGCATTTTTTTTAAAGGGTGTGACAAATAATTTGTATTGAAAGTTTACGTAACCTAAAATCTAGCAAAAGCAATTTGGTATATCAATTCTGCATTAAACAAGTTAGAAACGTTGTAAGTAGAGGTAAATAAAAAGAAATGCAGAACGCTATTAGTGATATTACTTTACTTATTTTATATGCGCTGGTGTGCGATAGAGTCAGTAAGATAGGTTGATCCCAGGACACGATACTCTTATACAATGTTGTAATTAGAATAATTATAGCATATAAAGTTGAAAAGATACATACCTAATTATTAATACGTATCAATCGAGGATTCACTTTCAAAAATAATTTACGGTGACCTGTTAACTATTTAGACAAAATAAATACACCTAACAGCCACATACATAGTCCCGGCCCCATACTAAGATCGAGTCTTGGGTCGTTGGTATAAGACACTACGAGAGATTGTTGGGTCTCACAAACACCCAGACTCAAAACACGTGTACATGGTTCGCAAACGTGCTGCGAGCGGTACGCGTGCGGCGCACGTACTCATTCTGTAACCGTAAACTGTGGCCCTAGCACGAACGGCTATCGAAAAAGTATTCGTATCGTAATCGAGAAATTTTGTATGAGATTTCTTCAGCGCCTCTATCGTGCGTAAAAGGAACTAATTTTGCGAGCACGAATGATTTTATCTTACTTTCGTATCGTAATCGAGAAGTAACGTAAACAAAACTCAAATTATATAAACGACGGAATGTGCTTCGTGCCACGGACTACCGTCGTACTCTGGTTATCGTATCGAGTCCTCGATACGTTTACGTTACGAATTCGGTAGTTTTGCGTGCTAAGGCTACTGTGCCTCGCGTACACATTAGAACGTTCCTGTAACATGCAAATTACAGTTACAGCTCGTTAGTCTGTATCCGGCTTTACTAACTACGCATAAAGCAATAATATGCAATTTCGTATTATAATGTAACTTTATAAATACATCATGCGATTAGATATCGCGTATATTACGTATGTAATAAATATTGCCGGACCCTAAAAAAGAACGACCTTTGAAACTTATATCAGAGCTCGAGATTCGATTGGTATTGTTTGATAAGCAATCAGGCGAAGCTGTAATGATAACATGTTATTATTTAGGAATATAAAACATGTTAATTACAAAACCAATGTACATAGAAATCATTCCAATGAATTATATTGAAAACTAAGTTTACGCAATTATTCAATCTTTGAATTGCAAAAGATCAGCGAGACATTAGAAAAACAAATTCTTTTTTTTTGTCACTCGCTTCACATTACCGACCTGTATAGAAATACAGGTTTTGTATGAAATGAAATGAAATTCGTTTATTGGTCACGTAGGCAATTAAATAGCTCTTATGACAAGTCAATACACATAGTACTTACTTTTTATTTACAAGATATTTGTTGTATTATTTATATTAATTTCATTATATTAAGTATTATAGTATACAGGGTTATATCAAGACTGCGACCGAAAACGAAGCCAGGTGGTAGTATGAGTGACTTCAGACACAACGCAAGTAAAAATTTCGCAAAAAATAAAACAACTTTTTTTTTTGTTTTTTTTTTACTTACCGTGGTATTTTGGTGATATATACATAGTTTTCCTAAAAAAATGGTGTACACTTCCTTATTTTTAAACACGTAATGGTACTTAAGGGTTTAAAATAGTATTTTTGCAAAAACTAGGTATTTACCACACAAACAAAATAATTTTTAAAAAATTCTAAAAAAATATCTGTCACTGTTTTGGCGAAATTTTTATTTGCATCGTGTTTGTAACCACTAAAACTACCACCTGGCTTCGTTTTCGGTCGCAGTCTTGATATACCCGGTATATTTAGGTACATACGTAATATTAAGTAAAATATTTATATTTATTTTATTATTTCGCTTCTTCACAATTTTAATTGGAAAGTTCTAACATAATGTCTCAATCGATTCTCTCGATTGTAGAGTAGACCCGTGCCCTGCAATGGGACGTATATGGGCTGATATAGATGTTAATTTATACCCTCATTTTTAAAGTTCGGTTGAAGCCTTATGTCTTTAGAACAAAGACTTATGTCTTTAGACGAGAATACGGCCAGATAGAAATGTTACATAATTTTGGACCAACTACACACATCACCTGGGGAATTGTAAGAGCGTTACTGGGCTTAAGGGTGAAGGTTAAGAGAAGATCTAGATGGAAAGAAGACAGCTGATTGGGTCTCGTACCTATAACAATGTCACTAATATAAACATTTGCTACAACCAATGAATTTAAAAGGCTCTAAATAATATATTTGCTACTTTTCAATATTACTTACATCTGCATTGCCTCGAACTATGTGACATTATTTATATCAATATTGTTTTTATTTTTAGGAAAGAATAATAACCGAACTCGATGAAATATTCGGCAACTCAACACGTCCAGCAGATTTGGATGATTTATCTAAAATGCGATATTTAGATAGGTGTATTAAAGAGTCTCTGCGGTTGTACCCTCCGGTTCCTGCTATGGGCCGTGTGCTCAGCGAAGATGTCAAGCTAAGTATGTACATAACATATCACTAGGCAGCCATACTCGCACGGATTTACCTGACAGTCATGACTGATGGGAAAAACTGCTAGTATATGACAAGAATACTAGCTAAAAATACACACACACACACACACACACACACACACATACACACACACACACACACACACACACACACACACACTCACATCTCGCCTTTATCCCTGAAGGGGTAAGCATGGGTGTTACTAGGAAACTCACGTTTTGCCTTGTGTGTTCCATCCCACGATGTTATTGGGGCGAGCCTATCGCTAAATCGATATCCTATCGCTTATAAATAAGCCCAAATATTGCTGTTAGATAACTCTACATTAAAACCAACAGATTATAACATAGTCAGCATGACTATTAAATACTAATACCGATGACAATACAAACACAGAGCTGGATAGACCACGGTGCTCTTAAAATGTTTGGATGATGAAGAATGTTGTTATTGTGTAATAACCAAATACTGATCAATGTACACGGCCTAAATTCACATTATTGTTGACGATTGGATGTTTATAGATTGGGCAGCTTTTGATAACGGAATTTTAAATATTCGTTTGGATTTGAGTATTTCTAGGTCGCGTCTTTTTTGCAAGTGTTTATGTGAGTGAGGGTAGCGGTATTACATGTAGCTGTCTAGCACGGAGCTGTGCAAATTCTCTGTAAATCGGGTCTGTAGGCGTATAGAAAAGTATTTTTTAAGAAAACTTTGATGGCCGCTCTCTTTGCTTTTTTAGCTTTAATAAATGCTGCTTTCAGACTGTGATACAGTACTGAGTGATTGATTGGCAGAGAGCGTGGTAAATCATGAGCTGGATAGGAAGTGATGCGCAGCATATTCGTTTTATAATAATGTTATTTAGTTTGTGAATACCTAGATATTGGAGATGTAATGTATGTGTAGTTTGAATGAGGTGTTTTCGTTAATTATTATTCCAAGATATTTAATGTTGTGTGCTTACTAGTACACATAGTACGTGTTGGGTTCAAACCTACAACCTTCGATTTGGGAGTCCTATAACTAATTAAGTTTTTTTTGTTTTAGGTGGATATACAGTTCCCAAGGGAACATACTGCCATATACAAATCTTCGATTTACATCGTCAAGAAGAACTATTCAAAGACCCTTTAGTATTTGATCCCGATCGATTTCTGCCCGAAAACAGCACGAATCGTCATCCTTACGCTTATATACCTTTTAGTGCTGGACCTAGGAATTGTATAGGTAATGAAACATTTCTACTATAGCCCTCCAACTATCTAGAGGGCCTTACATTCCAGGTCTGCACCGTGCAGGGGAACTGCCAATAGCCCGGTGAATGTTTTGTTTCCACAAGCAGACGTATATAATCAATGCAGTGGAAAAAGATAGAGAGCATCTCTTTATGTTATAAATATCGCTATGTCCATCCTTCGTGTTCGTGTGATGTCAGTGCGATGTCATTGCAAACATTTTGTAAACAAACATGACGTTTGACACATCGTCGTAAATGAATTATTATATTTTCGCATGTTTTAAGTATTTAAAGGTATAATAATATCAAGTGAAGTGTATAATGTCGATATGTATTTATATAAGCAACAATATCAAAGATTAAATGATTATAAAAGCATCAGCCTGCAAAATTATACAGAACTTCCTTTTCATTCGAATTTACGAGTCTTTTGATTCATTTTACTTAGAGAAAGCATTCTGTTGGTATTTTTGTTTGTATCGGCCCAATTCCAACCCGTGGTATTCGTGATAAATTGAATATAAAAAAATCCTGCAATAAATATAATATATTTACGTATTATTATTGTTGCAACAGTAAACAGCAAATTTTCCCATAAATATGAATTGAACTGTTTTTTGTATAAACAATACAGATAAGACATTTTTGTTATATCATATATTTTTACAGCTTCGAACATAAGCAGACACTGCACGAAATGGATAATTACAGCTGTTCGTAATAGATGATAATCCTCTTAAAGTAAAAAGAGCTCTACACTAGTTACCAAAAATATTATAAAAGTAGCTCTCTCTACCTCCACCAAAAATATAAAAATACATAATTTTATAATCAGGATTAACTCGGAATATTCAATTCAAAATATATATCTTATATTTATTGGACAATAAAGTATCGAGTATTATTATTGCCTTGTTTTTTTTTAACTAAATATACAATACAATATCATTAAATATTAATAGAGAGGTGTCGAGATATCTTCGACGAAAATCTCATATTTAGGAACACACTTTTATCGGGTTATTAGTTTCAAGTACGTGGGTGGAACCGCCACCAAAATCTACCTAGTAAACAATAAACGCTTTTTTAAAAATATTACTTCGAGATCTCCCCTAATATTGGGTAATGGTTTTGGTCGTGCAACACCAAGCGTTGTATTACATGTTATTCGTAAATTCTCTATCTCTCTTGGTCTTTGCATGATAGCTGTCATTGCACACCTCCCCTCACTTCATGCCCCGGCTCTCTAGATAGTTGGAGACCTATAGTATTATGAATTCGTGCCCAACATGAACTAATAATGCATATTTTAAACGATTGCAGGACAAAAGTTTGCTGTTATGGAGATGAAATCAGTGCTCTCGTCATTATTACGTCACTACAAATTGCTGCCAATAACTAAACCGGAACAACTGGAATTTTCAATAGATTTAGTGTTAAGAACCACAAACCCTGTAATGGTGAAGTTTGTTAAAAGAAATAAAAAACAATGATTTCGCGTCTGAAAAACGTGATCGCACAGATCACTGTATTCGCAACGTTAAATATAGAGCGGTACCTACGTCCCCAACAAATAGCTTTTGGCAGTCCCAGATGTAATATTTATAAACGATAGACAGGAGAAGTATGGCTCAGTGTAACGTGCGTGGAAGCGGTGTACGATTCGCACAGTTTTCGGTGGGCCAGTTTCCGCGGTATTCCGTTCACACGCAACCACAAAATAAAACACAAGGACCGGTGGTTATGCGAAACCTATCGAGTGGTGGATACGAAGATTTCGTAATGGAATGTGACAATGGTTTTGAGGTGAATATTCTGTTCTATTAATGTGATGTTTTTGTTGGAACTTTTGTTAATTTAATGTAAAAATGAGAATAAATAATCATGCGTCTTCTCAGATATATGTTTACTAAAAATTTAGTTATATAAAATCCATCCGAGCCATAATCACGTGCATAATTTGTAGTAGTATACTGGGATTCAATTAAGGCTTTCTTATATTTACGCGAATGTTACACATTGAAATAAAACGGTTTTTTTTGCGGTTTTTGTAGCGGATTTGATTTGATTTTACACATTTTAACGTTCCGACGTTTCAGTCCGCTTCGTGACCATAAAATCTGTAAAGTATCGAAACGTCCGGAAGTCAAAAATTTAAAATTAAACCAAATCCGCGATAACATATTATGCAGAAATAGTTTTATTTTAATACTACCTTTCTATTTCTACATTTTGTCAATAAATTGTACATTGAAAATACTTTACTAATAAAATTATCAAAACATTTTTTATTTTAGTCTCCGATGCAACTCAGTGGTTCTTATTATAATGAGGTACCTAAATGCTAATTAATTTAAGTTTTATGGATAGAGCCTAATTTTATTAAAACATTACAATATATGTATGTATATTAAAACCACCAGGCAGAGTGAAAATAAATGGACTGCAACTTTCTTTCTACATATACGGGGTTTTTTTTTGTATATTTCGAATTATTGTGCATACATACATACATCCATAAACTCACGTCTTTTATCCCCAAAGAGGTAGGCAGAGGCGCCACCAGGATACTCACATTTCGCCTTGTATGTTCCCTCCCACGATGTGGTAGGGGGCGAGCCTATCGCCATATCGGGTATAAATTCCTGACTCCGGGCTGAAAATGAATAGCAAAACCCAATATCCCTTTGCCCGACCAGGGACTCGAACCAGAGACCTCAGCTTTGTAACCGTACCGTAATACAACTACGCCACCGAGGCAGTCATTGTGCATCATTTAGCATATCACACGAAAGTCGTTATTTATGTCCATATAAATAATATTGGAACATTTTCGTGGAGTTATTGTGTAGATCTAGTAGATTAGATGCAAGTAAATAATACATACTCACTCAAGTCTCTAGCTAAATTGTTGTCATCTTTTCAGATAATATAATTTTAATTAATATTATTTGCCGTAATCTATGGTTAAAATATTTTTATTTTTCTTACTAAATCAATTGTTTGGCAAGAAATAAAAAATGTTTTTGGTGTAAAATTCATTTGGTATATCGTAACAAACATAAATCTGTCAGGATTTTAGGTAAGATAAAAACCTTATTAAAATTTTGCCGCAAAATACTTGAGTCTTAATAAAATCCAATATCACTTGAAAATGTATTTAATAGGTACTTTATTTTATACAAATTATTATTTTGCGTACTAATTGTTTTAAGCTTAAATTCAATGTGACCGCCGTCGACTTTTCCCTTTTCAGTCCCGTTATATCCCATTCTGTCCCACAACGAAAAGCATGCAATCCTATCCTCTCCTCCTATATTTGAATTCCTGATTCGTCTCACGGGATAACTATTGTTTTTCGGGATAAAATATAGCCTATTTGTTAATACAGGGTGTCAGCTACCCCTATACCAAATTTCATCAAGTTCGGTCAAGGCGTTTTTGCGTAAAAGAGTAACAAACATCCATACATACAAACTTTAACAATTATAATACTAGTAAGGATCTTCGTACTTTAATGTGAAAGAGAATGAAGAAGTATTTTTGTATGTGGCCAAATTTTTTTTGTATCTTTCCCGTTAATAATAAGCGTGGGGTTTGACCATTTTAATTACCTAACTACTTGACTGCGTAGGTACCTACCTATAACAAATGTCGGATGCCTAATACCTCTTTCTATCCTTTTTCGTTCCCTCTCCCCTCCCAGTTTCATGAGCCGGCTACATATCTATGATCCGTCCGATTTTCATGGGCGACAGTGATTACTTACCATTAGGTGATCTGTTTGCTTGTTTGTCGGAAATATTAAATATTTAAAAAAAATCACATAAACGTCACGTCTTTTACCCCGAAGGGGTAGGAAGAAGTGCTATATGTGTTCCGTCCCATGATGTGATAGGAGGGGGGGGGGGGCTATCGCCATATTGGCACGAATTCCTGACTGCGGGCTGATAATGAATTGAAAATCCAATATTACTTTGCCCGACCCGGGATTCGAACCTGAGATCTCTGGGTTGTAATCGTACCGTAGTACAACTACGCCACCGAGGCAGTTTAAGTTTTTTCTATGTATTTTCCTCTTTTATAATTAAACTTCTGACTTAGGTAGCCGACAGTTTTCCTGTTTAAATATGTAAATGATCAGACTGAAAACCATCGTTCTAGGTAGGTAGGTAGGTACCTAGAACGATGGTTAGGTTAGGTTAGGTTGGTAGGTACCTACCTACCTAGTACCTATTAGATAAAACTTTTTCACAAAGTTTTGCTTTATAACATAGGTACTATCGACCAGGCCCTGCTTTGCCCGGGTGCGGATTTCACTCCACTCCACACCAGAAAAATCTTACGCATTGTTCGTAGAATTTGTATAAACTCGATCTTACTATCCTACCTTTTCTTCTCTACACAACCACCCCCTGAATCCCGCGAGATACCTCTCTGTCTCGACATTTCCGGCTCCGTCCCGGCACGTCCTTACTCATCGCATCAAATGGTTCTTGCTACGCATGCAATTTCAGGAGTTTTATTTTTTGACATCTTGACCTACATTATTGGAGTTTTCATAGGGATCCCTATCAATTAACAATATGCTCTGTGTTACAAAGTGATAACGTAACATTATATTAGTGACAGATGTCTAAAATAGGTCCAGTAGCTTTTGAATTTATTCATTACAAACAAAAATACGAATATTTCCTCTTTATAATATTAGTAGAGAGGTATATTTTTATATAAGTCGTGGCGTATTTGTAATGTAACACTTTAAGGCAAAAATAAACATGATAATTGACAAACGTGCAGAATAAATTTAAGGTTTCCCACAAGGCTACGTCACCCCATGTAAACAGTGTAAGTAAACAAGTATGATAAGCGACAGAGGTGTGTGTGGCCCGGCAGTTGACGTCTGCGCGCCATAGCTGTACATTGCAGCGCCTGCGCGAATCGCTATTACCCCTCGCCTACAAAAAGTCAGCACTTGGCTTGTAGGTGGACAGTTGCCCTTCAATATGAACGCTAGCCAACTCCGTCGTCTCGCCTCTCCCGTAGTCAAACCGTCGCTATGTGCCTGTTTTCGCCAATACAGTCAAGTGAGACCCGTCTATGTTATAGACCAACCTGATGTGAGTGTCTTTTCCATGTTATAGTTCTCCTTGGGGTAATATTGGTACTGTTTTATGTGTGTATTAGTCTTATGACATATGTGCTTTTTGTAACCGTCACTTTGTATGCACATTAGAGTTAAAGCTCTTAAGTATGAAATTTTAAAGATAACTTCTTATTTCAGAAATGGCGTAATTCAGCTCCGCACTTCTATTCTGTTCAGTCCGTCGATATGAGGTATGCATATAAGTACTCAATGGAACAATATTGACATTTCTATTAAAAATAAATTACTCTCAATAACCCATGTTGAGACACTTTATTGATCTATATTGGTGTCCGACCGGCGCCGTGTATGTTCTAGCTACGTACCGGCTCGCCGGGAATTTGTACCACTCCCCTTTGACATTTCCAGAAGAGTGTAGAGAACCATTAAACATAACACACCATAATTATAATATATGTACCAATTTAAAACTTCCTGTGTCAATAACGCTGCAATGGCGTTATTCAGCAAAAGTGTTATTAATTTTATTTCAAACGAAACGTGACTAACGTATCACCTCATGATTAATTACTACCTGCTAATCTTGTACTGTGATTTGAATGAAGCCAGGTGTCAGAGATAATAGTTTTATTTGAAATCATGTATATTTTGTTCACGTTTCATGGTGCAGGCAGTTCTCGTTCGTGCATAACATCGATCCCAAATCGTGAGTACAGGGCGGAACACGTGCCTTGTGTTGTGCTACTGCATGGCTCAGATTTGGCAACTTCTAAATTATAGCAGAGAACATTCTTTTGATTTCCAGTGTTTATATAATTAAGTAACAAATTGTGTCAGCTTAAACAATTAAAAAAAGTATTGTAGTAGCATATCCAGACACAATCAAAGTTGTAGTGTAGAGTACTACTAGATATCGCTTTAACTTTTTAATTATATTCAAATGCAAACCTGCATACGACGTCACATAACGTAGTATATCGTCACGCCTATATCTCTGAAGGTGTGGAAAAAAGTGCAATAAGTGCATACACATTCCGCTAATAGCAGTAAAAACTGCAATCCCAAAGTTATATTTTTCTTGAAGGATTTGGTCGACCTCGAGATCTGACTTAAGAGACCAAGATTATATTTTGACTTGCAATATTTTTATGCTTGTACTACTTTCAATAAATATTATTTTTTTCATTTCATTGAATTATAGATAGTATCAAGTCTATTTTTTATTTGAATGTGTTTCGTAATTGTTTTTAGTCACCCATGTGCGTCATGATTAAATTTAAAAACTAAAATATTTTTATATTTTATGCTTTTCCTGTAGATAACTCACAAATGTAATGAGTGGATCTTATGATTGGTTTTAAAAACAAAGTGCATTATATTTACGTAAATGATAAATTAACGTACTTTCCTTGGCATTCTTTTATTTGCCAAAGATATTAACATCACGAGGCTCGTGATCAACAACTGAGAGTAACTGATTTGTTTGTTCATCCGCCGACGCTCGACGTCGCAGACACACCCGCCTGTTACGTCAATGTAACATTGGTAATTATAGTTTGAGTCGTGACGATAATAATATTTGTTACATTATTCATTTACCAGCTAAAATGATTGTTTGCCAAACAATCTTTCATGTTCATTAGCTCCTGCATGTTTTTCAACACTGAGTGTTTTGAAATTATGACTCTATGATAATAAATAACAAAAGTTTTTGCTAAACAGGGTGCGCGATGGTCCGCACAAGAATGCTGATGACGTCTTGTTCGACATGTTCAAAAATGAAGACACTGGACTTCTCCCAGTGGGAAAGTTTTTGGCCGTGAGTTTAATATTGTAAATAAATATTGTATGGCGAATCCTAACGTTGTTAGGATTCGCCATACAATATTTTCTTCTTTTTCCAGGCCTTGAGAACTACCGGGATTCGAAAGAACGATTCTCGCGTCAAAGAAGTCATGCACAACTTATACAAAGTGCACAAGGAATCCAACTTTGAAGGTGGCTCTCCAGAAACGTTGAAATTGGATCGCAAAACGTTTAAGGAAGTAATCGCACCAAACATCGTGTTGATCACTAGGGCATTCCGCAGTCAGTTCGTCATTCCTGATTTTCAAGATTTCATCAAGGATATTGAAGAAATGTATTGGTCTGCTAAAAGCAACACGGACGGGAAGGTCGCTAGCTATATTCCACAACTAGCTAGAGCAAGCACGGAGAACTGGGGTGTAAGCGTGTGCACCATAGATGGACAAAGATTCTCCATCGGTACGTAAAATACAAACACCGGTAGTGTGTAAAGAAGATTCCAAACCTATAATACAATTTTGTTTACAGGTGACGTGACAGTGCCATTCACTCTACAATCGTGCAGCAAGCCACTCACATATGCAATGGCTCTGGAGACGCTGGGTCCTAATGTTGTACACAAATACGTTGGCACCGAGCCCAGCGGACGAAACTTCAATGAACTCGTCTTGGACTACAATAGTGTGTATAAATAAGCTTCTAATTCGTTTGAAACCATCTCCATAACAAAACAACTCATTTAGAATATGCTGATTATGATGTGGTCGTTGTTGATCTTTTGTTCGGTTTTCTTTCAAATCTTCATATTATTTTATGTGTAAGTGAACTAGTAATTAGTAAGTATGTATCTTTTACTATTTGTAGAAGTGGCTATAATAACACTTATGTTTTCAGTGAAACCACACAACCCGATGATTAACGCCGGAGCAATTTTAGTTTGCTCCTTGTTAAAAACCTTGGACAAACCCGAGATGACTCTTGCTGAAAAATTTGACTATGTCATGTCATTCTTCAGCCGACTCGCTGGCAATGAAGTTTTGGGTTTCAATAATGCTGTATTTTTATCCGAGCGCGAGGCTGCCGACCGTAACTATGCGCTCGGATTCTACATGCGTGAACACAAATGTTATCCGGAGAAAACTAACCTTCGTGAATGTATGGATTTCTATTTTCAGGTATATGAAAAAATCAGATTTTTCTTTTCATAAATCTTGTGTAGCATTATTTGAGACATAAACGATAAATATTATTTTGCAGTGTTGTTCCATGGAGGCCAACTGCGACATAATGTCTATAATGGCAGCGACGTTGGCGAATGGGGGCATCTGTCCAATAACAGACGAGAAAGTGTTACGACCTGATTCAGTCCGCAATGTTTTGTCGCTTATGCACAGCTGTGGAATGTATGACTATTCGGGACAGTTCGCCTTCAAAGTTGGCCTCCCGGCAAAATCGGGTGTTTCTGGCGCTATGCTGATAGTCGTTCCTAATGTAATGGGAATTTGCACGTGGTCGCCCCCTCTGGATCCGTTAGGCAATAGCTGCAGGGGATTACAATTTTGTGATGTACGTCATATTTATGTACATTCAATAACATGTTCATTGTAATTCAGAGGCTTATTATATAATATTTACTAATTTCAGGAGTTAATAAATCGTTTTAACTTCCACAAATATGATAACATCCGTTACGCGAGCCACAAGAAGGACCCACGAAGATACAAATTCGAGTCCACTGGTCTGAACATTGTTAACTTGCTGTTCTCTGCGGCTAGCGGAGATCTCAGCGCATTGAGAAGGTAATTTTCAACACAGCAAATGTTAGATCTAGACTACGGTTCTTGATGACAAAAAATAATATTGTTTTATTATTTATTCAGCACTATCAGCAATAATAGTGACTCAGCCCTAGTTCCCGTGCCAGAAAACACAAAAGAATAAACTAGCTTACGACAAGTATAAATAAATCTTTGTTGATTTCACTGAACAAAAATGCGCTACAAAGGCATCAGTCACTAAAATCACATTTCGCTTGATGTTTTGACATCCGATTTCATATTATCTATTTTTATGTAATGTTTACGAATCACTTCTATTAAATCGCTTTTTAGAAACAACAGCTACCGCTTTATATAGTAAGCCAAATGCTTCCCGAGGGTTTAAGGTAATGTAGGTAATGGCACTGGTGTTAACGGATTTTTAGTTAACTGCTTCGGGACAAAATGACCTTGTGCAATATATTAAATCATTAATGGGCATTTATTATCGCAGGCACCATCTCTCTGGTATGGACATGACCTTATCGGACTACGATGGTCGCACGGCGTTGCACCTGGCAGCGGCTGAAGGCCACTTGGCATGTGTAGATTTTCTCCTCGCTCAGTGCGGGGTTCCCCACGACCCCCGCGACCGATGGGGCAGCCGGCCGCTGAACGAGGCAGAAACATTCGGTCACACAGCTGTAGTACAATACCTCAAGGAGTGGGAAAGGTCTCATCCAGAGAAACCTGCTGACGCCAATGATACCACAGTCGATGAAATTCTAGAAGCAAAGCCAGACGCCAACGACGCTGTCAAGGATCCAAGTATACAGGAAATAGTTACAAGGAATGGAGATAAAGTCCAGTAAATAAAGAATCTCAAATTCCCACGGACAACTATTGTATGTTAAAGAAATGTTTAGGTTTAAGCTAAATGTACCTCTACATTGATTTACCTACTAACTCTACTGTCTATTTGTAGACAATTTTGTAGTGTTGCATTTGAAATAATAATCAAATCGTTTAAATGTACTTATTGTATAATCGGAATGCATTGTATTGAATGTCAAATTATTGTATAGAATTTTATCTTGAATTGGGGCAGATGATACAAGTAATGTGCAGCGCTACTATGGCGTCGCGATGCAATGTTTTGGAATCGTGGCGCGTATTAGCTCAAGAATCTGTGATGTGTTGTGAGATTGAATAAGATAGATGGAGAGCATATGTTTAGATAATGTGGAATTTCCCAAAGAATTTGAATAATAATATACTTAGTTATAATGGCACATGTAGGTACTTGATATACAGACTATGGTATTGACTATTATGTACCAGCTTCCTACATTATTCTTTTATCAGTTTTAATATGATATGCATAAATATATGTATAGTATGCCATTAGTAGGGAATATATTATTTATAAGTTTCTTTGAAATAAGCCAAAGCGTTTTCACATGCCATTTTTATTTATTTTCTAATAAAATATTTGATGTCAAATGAAATTTTTCAAAGTCTATGTTACTTCATAATATGTACTTTTTAACATTCCATTTTTATGAAACATTTTTTCTGTTTTAACTGTATACATGTTGTATAACTTGCCACAGATATTTATGCTGTTAGTGTTAACAGTTTCCCAGTAGCAGTAATGTTAAATCACTCTAATATCCTAGCTGTAAACTATGTTCTCAAAGACAATAAATAGTTGTATGGCAAAATTAATTAACGCTACCTACTTTAGAGGTTGTTCTATATCTTATTGATGTTGTCCAAATATTCATAATTGATGTCAATTAAATTGTTGAAAAAAAAAACACAACAATTGGCTTTTATTTTAAAATTAAACAAACACATAATTTTTATAAACTTTAAGTGTTGAATTGACTGGCCCTTTCCGACATAATATTTTTCAGCATTAATATATTCTCACAGAGGATGAAATTTACACTTACAATTTACATGCTACATGATGGAAATATATTAATTGTGACAAAACAGAGATTCAGAAGAAGTTAAAAATATTAGTAAGAGGTTTCCCTACACATTTGATGCATGTACCATTTGGACAGCTTCCGTGGTCAGCTTCCGAAGTTAGTTTGACGTCGGCATTGAAACAAGTCGCCGCGCTGCGGGTTCGATTCACAAATAGTTCTACCATCTACAAGTATTTATTTTGGATCTGGTTGTTTTACTGAAATATCTCACATAGTTTGTGATACCCACGAGACAAGACTTATTTAAGTGTGGGATCAGGACTATGAATGTATTGGGTGTATTTATTTATTTTGTCACTACCAAATTTCAATAAGACTACTTCAAAAAAACATTTGGAGACTCACTAAATTAAATACTTTATTTAACTAAATACATTATTACTAGCAATTTAATTAGCACTCACTGCAGGGCGAATGGGTGTTGAGACTAGACCGAGGAGTCTACAATCTGCCTCTAGTAGTGTTAAATCTGTGCTTGATCCAAGAAATCGGGATGACAGTTCTAGATCGTTGATTTGTATCCTTACTCTGGCTCCTCTTACATATTCATCACCATGGTTCTCTGGCCTTGTGCACACACAGTGGAACTTCCATCCAAAATCGATATACAAGTCATCCTCAACAACATGGAATATTCTACCAATGACTACTTTGCCCACGGGATCACCTAGCTGGAATAGAAAATATTAATGGTTATTAGTTGGTATTATCTGTAAATAATACTAACACTATGTGGCTGAATGGCAAGAGCTTGCTGACGATAGAGAAGGAAGAAAAAAGGTGAGACCTTTTTCACCCAGCGCGGCAGTGGAACTTAATATAGGCTAAAAAAATATTTCCAACTCCTCCTATTAATCTAACTTTGTGATTTCGTTGCGGGTTAAAGACAAGTTAGACATTCCCGGAGACTCTCTGAGCTTCAATGCTCAGTGTCATTAAGTTGCGTGCCACTGTTGATCCTGGCTTACAGGAGTTGCAGTGGCGTGTGTGAGGGCGGGGCAGTCTCCAGGCTAAAAAAAGTATATTTAGTGTAATTCGGCCTATACTATGCAGTCCATCCCGCCCATGACCAAACACAAAGTAGGAACATCACACGTGGACAGCGAGGGAACAATGGGAAAAAAAAGTGTAATTGAAAGCCCTTAATTTCATCATATTTTAAGCTTTGGAACTAACTCTCCTGTGATGGCACATTAAGTCTTGGTACCATTAGAAATGGCACTGGCCTCCATGATTAGTCAGTTTTAAAAAGTTTTCCCATATTAATTAGTATCAGAATATTTATTTTCCTCCAGCAATTTACTGTAGGGGTAAGGTGGTGGGCTTTTAATAGGTACAACAGTGGTACAAGTGGATTCTCAGCAAGGAGACAAGGCAGTGTCATACATTTGTATGAAATAAATTAAAATTTTACTTTACCTGATACTGGTTTCCATAAAGACTTCAGTACCATAGACCATGTTCATATGCTTAGGCAAGTTATAAAAAAACCGAGAAATATAACTTCGATAGTTGTGTGTTGCCAGTGATGACATACGGCACCGAGACGTGGCCTCTCACTATGGGCCTCATTAGGCGGCTCAAAGCCACTCAACGAGCTATGGAGAGGGCTATGTTTGGGGTTTCCCTACGAGATCGAACCAGAAATGAGGGGATCCGTAGGAGAACTAAAGTAATCAACATAGCCCAGCGGATTAGTAAGTGGCAGTGAGCGGGGCACATAGCGCGGAGAATTGATGGCCGATGGGGCCAAAAAGTTCTCTCTCGGAGGCCACGTAGCGGAGGACGTCCACCCACAAGGTGGTCAGACGTCCTGGTAAAGGTCGCGGGTCGTCGCTGGATGCAGGCTGCCTCCAACAGGTCACTGTGGAAATCATTGGGAGAGGCCTATGTTGAGCAGTGGACTTCCTTTGGCTGATGGATGAATGGATGGATGATACGCATTTTTTTATAAAAGTGTCTTTACACAAGGCCTAATAAATTCCATTTTGTTTTAGTCATATTTATAAAATATGAAGCAATAGTGGGGCTATGTATAAAAATAAGTATACTCACATCAACTAGCTTCGAGTTACGCAAAAGTGAAGCAAATGTGTAAGTTTGTTCAGTTTCCTTCGTTTCCAATATTTGTGACTGTTTTTCGAATGCCTTCGCAAATCCACCTATTTTGTTACTTTTAGATTCTGTAAGACTTTCTTCTGAAACGACGGGTTCATTGGTGTTAGAAAAATATCGTGAGTTTGCGGCACGGCTCTGTTTTATGTGACTTGATATTCCCCTATATTTTAAAATATTTTTAATGCACTTAAGGTTATGTAAAGACATTTTTAGTACTTATTTCTGTTATCTTTCGTTAAAATTGTGAACTTTAAAACAAATAAACTATTGTGTCTGTAATTCATAACCTATAAAATCCGATGTCCAAAATCAAATGTCAACACTGAATAGATTGTCAAATTGGATATATGAATATAAAAAATAATAGTGCTTACAGTGGTATTTTTAGAGTTCTTTTTTATTTGAAAGCGAATATTTTTTATTACTGGTTTATCAGTTGGTTCAGGTAAAATACTGCTTATTTTAACGTAAGCCGGTACAAGTTGTTACAACTGTAATATAAAAAATCATTAAAAATATTAAAATAGCTTTAAAAATATTTTATTTCAATAAAATACATTTGAACATAAATATTAAAATATACTTTAAGCGTTTTATATTAGAAATATTCTACTACTCGTTATTTAAAATGAAATAAATTCATTTTTCTTAGTAATTGTTTAATTTTCAAGCCATTTACTAATTTCTATACGTTAACTAAAAATAGCTACTAAAATTAAGATTTATGACAGTAAATATGCACTTGCACTCTTGTTTATTTTAAACTTTAAAAACTAAAAATAATCGACAAAAATATTACTAGAGTACAGTCTATTGTTGCTTTATGCTTTCAGACTTCAGTCAAAATGTCAAAAAAATTACACACGACACACGGTTTTTTGATAATGTTATGTGATTGTTCAGCGGGGTAACGCAAACAAATTATTAAAAATAACACTATGACCGAGGATCAGGAATCAAAGGATTCACAGTCAGATTCGGGCAACAAGTCTTTCGCCAATAAAATCAAGGATAGAAAAATGAAAATACAACGGCCTTTTACCAAAGTAATTACAGTTTTAAAAGTTTCGTGTTGGTTAGTACGTTGATTTAAGTAATGTTTGTATCATTTTAGATAGTCCTTAGGCGTCTGCCACCCACCATGACGGAGGAATCGTTCATGGAGCAAGTATCGCCAATACCAGAACATGACTATTTTTACTTCGCAAGACCCGACCCTTCGTTGGGCAACAATCTTTTTTCCAGGGCTTACATAAACTTCGTAAATATGGAAGATATATTCTTGTTTAAAGATAAATTTGATGGATACGTCTTTTTGGATGACAAAGGTAATGGAAAGTTTTTAATTTATACTTGACAATAAGAATCGTGTCCAGTTAAAAGAAGTCTTACTTCCTTTAGACTGAAACCTATAAGATTTACATATTGAGTACATTTATGAAAGTTCTTCTTAATTTTTAGAAGCACAACCTTAGTATACTTATTATATTGCAAAGCTAGTATCAAGTGACTGTATTGAAATAAGATAATTTTATTGGAAAATTGGATAAAACGTTTCGTAATTACGTTAAGTCTGTTTATTTGAACATGAGAATCACAAGATAGTTCTTTTACTCAGTTTATTTAAAACTAAAGACCACAAGATAAAGAAATGTCTCACATGGAACTTAAATATGAATGAGGCATATTTTTACTACCTAATTTAGTATTTTGTGACTTTAATACTAAATATACAATATGTTAACATCTTTCATCCTTGTTTACACAATCCTTTTGGAGTCTAATTTATCCTATTAAAGTGTGCATGATATTAAGCAAAACTATACATTAATGTACATTAAAAAGTTATGACATTCATTAAAGTTTGTAGACGCAAACATTATTATAACCAATAAGAGTATATAAACACATTTGCATATTATGAATGCTTAATAATAAAGATAATTTATGTACAATATACAATACCATATTTTTAAAGATACACAGTGTTAATAATAATAATTTTACACCAATATATACGAATAAAAGGAAAATTATTATTCTATCATGTTACTTTACAAATCATTTCATATTGCTTTCTGCAAGGGGTGTTATTTACATTCTCATAGTATGTAGTTGGTTAGGATAGTGTCCATATGTAGATGCAAATTAGCCTGATTAAACTTTATCTGAGATAGAAGATTAAATTTAAAGAAAATAATAACATACTTTCAGATAAGTCTTTTGTAATGTTTCTTAGAAAAATACAATAGAAATCAGTTAAATGTGTTTATATATTTGTTTACATTTTATTTTTTCTTATCTTGGATTTGGTATAGGAGGAAAATTGTATCAGCTAAGTGTGATAACCTTAGTAATAATAATAAATAATTCCACATGTGAAATGAATCAATTTATAATTTTCAGTTTTTCTAATAAGATTGTTTATTACATTTTAGGCGTGGAATATGTGGGTCTTGTGGAATATGCTCCGTTCCAAAGAATACCTAAGAAAAAGAAGAAGAAGGACCCCAAATGTGGCACAATAGAGAGTGACCCAATTTACCAGGAATTTATGGAAAATCTCAACAAGGAACCAGAGACAGAGAACCAACCAAAACTGGAGTATGCATACCCTGTCAATGATGGTAAAAATCATATTTAATTTTATGCACTTATGCTTTAAAACAACATTACTCTGTGCATGTGAGTGCAAGTAACAATTGTCTTTGTCTTGGTCTTGAACTACTGTGTAGTGCTCTTCGTGTCACTCTATTATGAGCATCAATCGCTGACTTTTACATCTTACTCTTAGTGCACTAATTAATAGTGTACCTAAAAATCTTAGCATGTCAACTGCAGCACATACACCTGTGTGATTTTGGATACTGCACATTAGCACCTGACTTGATTTTTCCATACATAATTTTCCGAGGCATGGTGGATAGTCCTCCGTTGATTTGGCGCGGCAGGCAACGTGCGGTAATAATAATACCAATTATGACGTAATTATTGTTAGACGTAATGGACACGCACACATCGCCGTTTCTATGGTGACTAAAGGTAGAGCGACCCATGTCGAGAAACTATAGGGTTCACGGATAGTGAGAATCGCCGGCGCCAGAGTACATATAAATTACATTATTGAGTCCATATATTATATAAGTATAAGCATAAAAAAAGTGTAAATGATCTACAGTAGTGTCTGGCAAATGACATAATAACCAACATTATAAACTGGTCTTGCTTATTTCCAGTATGTAAACAGTCTTTAACAATAATTTTGTTTTAGGTAATGACAAAAAGGTTCAATCAACACCTTTGCTTGAGTATCTTGCGGCTCGCAAGCAAGACAAGCGCGGTAGAGACGAGCGCAGGCGACGTGAAAATGATAAGAGAAAAATGCGCATTGAGAGGAAAACCAAAGATATGCCAATAAAGGTTGGTCATTTAATAAAATTGTACGTCAAGTTCAATCTTCAGGTAGCCATTTTCTACGAATATAAAAATATTTTACTCGCATAATAATTTGGTCAAGGATGATGTATTCAATCCTTGACCAATTAACAAGCAATAGACGGATGTATGTTTCTTTCTTGTATTGAATTTAACATCGATGTTACAGCCTTTAAAACTACTTTACAAACAATTTTTTTGTAAAGCGTTCAATAGTTTAGTTAGTGAAATATTATTATTCTATTTCTATAGAGATCCAGTGATGTCTCAGAAGACGAGAGTTTTAATTATAACTCAGATTATTATGATCGTAAACAAGGTTCTAATAATAATTGTTGGTTTGGAGAGCAAAGAGTTTATCATAAAAGCAAAGTTTATAGTAATGCCAGGATTGAACCTAAATGTGTACATAGTACAGATGAATTCATTACAAATGATTCCGATTGGGACAGCCACTTCCCAGCACTTTGTATGAAAACTCATAACACTTTCACTCTTACTTCTGGGAAATTATGTGACAAAAAAGAAATTCAAGACGCCAGTCAGAAAAGTGGCGGCGATTCTCGCGATAAGGTTTTACTGTACTTTTCATATGTTCGTTACTGAAAAGTTGCCGTAGTAATCATCCTAATTTGTTACCGTAATTAAATATTATATTATGCATTAAAATTAAGTTGAATCGTGTTGTTATTTTAGTGTTATTGTACAATAATATTTGGAACACATTATGTTTTATTATGCATCATATTAATTAGGCATCACAATTGTCATATGCATACAATAAGTCATGTATACAGCATTATATAATGTAATTCCAGGAAGAAGATAACGGAGAAATTGAAATCAAGAAAATTAAATCGAGGGAATGGGAAAAGGAAAAGATTGAACCCAAAGAAGACCATATCAAATCAAACAATCAAGACGGGTCAATATTTGAATCAAAAACTTTTAGAGAGCAGCGAAAAACTGGCTTGAACATGGTAGGTGACAAAAAGAAGAGACTTGACAATGACAAGAAAGAAAATTTTAATAACGATGATCAGTTTGACGACTCTGAGGGCTTTAAAAGAGACAAGAGAGACAAATTCAAAGAATCTCCTCGTGAAATGAAGAGTAAAAAGTATAGTGATACCAGAAAGGAAAGAATTAAGCAAAGTGAATTTATGAAATCAGAAAGACCGTCCGCAGTTAGCAAAATCTTATCTGAGAGTAAAGGGAAAACGCTCAATGATGATATAAAACCATTCACCCAATTACCACAAGTGAAAACTGATGATTTGACAAAAATAATAGAAGGTATGGACAGGAAAATGAAAATGGAGGAGAAGGAAGCTAAAAATCAGTCGAATTTGAAAGATCAACCTGAAGATAAAGTTGAAAATGACGTAGCAAGTGCAAAAATCAGAAGGAGCAGTTTAGAATCAAATGAAACTACTGCTAAAGAAGCACCAACACTAAAGAGGCAGAAGTCTCTTGATGACAGAAGTAAATCAACAGACAGAGAAGGCTCGGAGGAAAAAGAAAGAAGTGAAGGCCCTGATCAACGCCCAGAACGTAGAATTAGGAATAAGGTAAATTATATACAACACTCATACTATATATCCCTCAGCTGTTGTAGTGGCTCCAAGTTCTTTGTAAATGCCATTGTTGATGCGGACTTATAATTCTTATACAATTTGCCCTTAGATCATTCTATACTACGCCAAGTTTGTTCAAATAGTTTAAATGGATTGTGGAACAATAGTGAATAATATCATTTTTTGGTATATCTCAGATACAAAAAAGTCGTTTCGTACAAACGTTCATTAAAAACGTAGAATTAACACAAAACAATCGTACAATTAGTGTTACCGATGTAATAATAAACATATATCCGTACACACTGTATCTTCAGTTGTTACGGTAGTCGGTAAGTTATGTACCATATATGTACGTAATTTATTTCCTAATTTGGCGCTCTGTTTTAATTAGTTAGCTTTAATTTGGAACCTACGCACAGTCGAGAGAGACAGGGTTTGATGTTGTGATTTATGTAATTACGTGATATAATTGTATAAATCATATTAATAAATATTTTTGCAGGATCGCCCAAGCCTCGTTATATACCAACCAGGTATGGGAAAGTTCAGCAAACAGCGTCTTGCGAAGGAAAAGGAAGCACACGTGCCGGCCACGTTTAAAGGAGTGGGTGACAGTGAAAAAAAGGACACTTGAAACAGCGGGCTCTCTCTCCATTGCTTGGTTAATATTCAACGGAATTTCCCTGAAGCTGGCATCGATACTTGTCCAGACAACGTAGATGAGGACATGTGAATGTGCCAATGGACGGAACTACTGCTTGTGTTCACTCGATACTGTTATTATTAATGATTTGTTTCAGTTAAATACTTCGTTTGAGTTAGAAATGTCAACATTAAAACAAAATATATAACATATTCTGCCTTCATATTTTTAGCTTATGACAACTTATTTCCGTTTGTTAATTTAATTTAAATATAATTCGTTGTTTTAATGTCTTTGAATGTGTTTTAATTTTATTCTCTTTTTATGGAATTTTCGGGGATATATAAATAAATGACGGTTATATGAAAATACTTAAACAGTTTTATTAACTATCACAGTGATTTTAGATTACCTTAAATAAACTTATTATTAACATCAGAATAAAGAAAATGACATAATCTTCATTCACATCAAAACCTACAGATGTGCAAATAAGAAATATTTTTTTCAATACAACATTTACACACGCACATTAACTTATCATCTTTGGCAAGATATTTAGGTCACATTAAAATACGAAAGCTGTATTGTTATATCGTTATGAATCGTAAGGAGATAATATAAATTAAAAATAATTCTGATTATTGCAACAATTCCGTTATCTCATCAATCTTTGGGCAAGCCTCTAAATCTGTTTATATTTTTATTAAACTATTAACCGATTATTTTACCAAATATTAAACAAAAAATGTCAATACATTTGTTCGTAAACTTCAATGTTTCATCTATCTTATATGACTAAATATGCAATAAAACTATTTGTTATCAATAAGCTTAAAAGCCAGGAGATTACGTCACAAGTACTTATTACTTTAGAAACAGTGATCTTCATAATGAACGTAATAAATAATAATAGACGCCATTTAATAATATATAATTTAAAAAAACCTATATTCCACAACCGTATAATATAGGACCCAGTCGACACTACATAGAATCTTTGCACACTATAAAACGTACCATGACCGTGCTATGATCGTATAAGAAAAAAACAATTCTTTTGTATAACACACAGGTCATCTGACAGTAAGTGATCACTGCCAGTTGCCACCCATGAACATCCACTACCCTTGGTTCATAGATATGTTGCCGGCCCATCAAATAGGAAGGGGAGCGAGAAGAAAAAAGGATGGGAATTGGAAAGGGGTATTGGGCATCCGGCAATCTCACTCACCGAACGAAACGCGACAGTGAACCTGTCGCTTCGCGTCGGTCTCCCGTGAGACAGGTACCGACCCGGGCGAGCCTACCCATTTAAGGTGAGTCATGACTGCAAAAAAAGCGTGGCTCTACCACTTTTGGAAAATGTACACGCCTTATGACGCCTTATCACGCTACTCAAAAGATCATTTTTTCATTAACCCGTGACATTCTGTAGTAATTCCAAACCATTTTGTTTTGCCAGGTCCGTTCATACCACGGTTATGTTATGCAACGTTATAGTGGGCATAGACCTTATCAGAAAAACATGAACATTAATATGCTCAAAATGAATAATTTTAGAATCTATTGCACCTATAATTAAATTCTTTGGGCTTCTGTGCTCAATGAAATTCATAAGTAAACATACAACAGCTGCTCTTCCGTGAACACATTACTTCTCACATGCACCGAGAAGTTTAGTATCTTTGCATTATTTATTTATTATTAGTTTTTAATTTGTTCTTCGTTGAGAAGTATAGCCGTGGTTTGTGCGTCGCCGTTACGCGCTCGTGTTTTCTGCTTGAGTTTTTCTGAGGCGTTCCTGGTCTGCACCACGTTGTGTCGATGCATTATGTACAGGAGCAGTATGAATCCGACGAGGAATCCGGCCAGGCCGCCTCCAATTGTTAGCCAGGTGCGACGCGCTACCCTTATATTTTGCACCTGGAAGAGAATATAAACTATGAAAGGAAACTAAAATAAATCCATCCATCAGACAAAGAAAGTCCACTGCTGAACATAGGCCTCCCCCAATGATTTCCACAGCGACCTGTTGGAGGCAGCCTGCATCCAGCGATGTCCTGCGACCTTTACCAGCCACCTTGTGGGTGGACGTACCACGTTGGGCTTTCCGCGACGTGGCCTCCATTCGAAAACTTTTTGGCCCCATCGGCCATCAGTTCTCCGCGCTATGTGCCCCGCTCACTGCCACTTCAACTTACTAATCCGCTGGGCCATGTCGGTTATTTTAGTTCTCCTACGGATCTCCTCATTCCTGATTCGATCTCATAAGGAAACCCCGAGTATAGCCCTCTTCATATCTTGTTGAGTGACTGAGCCTCTTAATGTGGCCCATAGTGAGAGGCCAGGTCTCGGTGCCGTATATCATGTCTGGCAACACACAACTATCGAAGACTTTCGATTTAAGGCACTGAGGTATTTTAGAGTAAAATAAATATCTACCTACACATAAAAGTCACACACCTAGTTCTGAGTATAGTAAGATAGCAACTATTTTGTCCTGGCTATAAAACGCCTAGACCTAGAGGGCTACTACAAACAACGATATTCGATATATTGTTCGATTCCGCATGTTAAAACCTTCATATAGTGCCTTTGTTTTCATTCATAACAACTTTTGAACGATTCAACAGTGTCGACAAATGTCGCTTAGAAAATATTCATTGACATCGTTGATCATAGTAAAAATGAAGTCACTCGGAACAGATTTCAACACGAAGAATCGCACGATATATCGAATATCTTTTTTCGTCGTAGCCTTCCAGGAGCGAATAGTTGTGGGCCAGAAGCATGTGTTCAATGCGGGAACGAACCCGCGGCCTCTCGTTTCACAACCGGCCTCCGCCGACTGCGTAAAGAAGGCTGTGGACTGTAATTAATATCCAGTGAATATTTTTAAAGTAGAATTATGTGTTTACTGGACAGCGAAATATGGCAATAACAGACTACATTTTACAAACGTCAATTCTTCTCTGGAGTGTGTTCCGCTAATGCACTTGTATACGAGTTTCTTCTGTGAAGAAAAAACTCTGTGATGAGCATTTTCCATCAAACTTCCAGCCATTTAGGGAAATTCCACCAAAATGTTATTATTGCTTACTGTGAAGTGAGTAGTATGTAGTGAATATTGTATATTGATACAGGTTTTGAGTTGAGCTTACCTCCAAATACTCAGCTTTGCATCTATGATAAGTTGCATTATACATTATTGTGTTGTTCACTTTGGGACAGTTTTCAAATTCTGCAACAAAAAAATGGTTTATCAATATTCATTTCAGGATTCAAATCAATTTAACATTAGATCAGTAGCGGGGTGTAACATTACCTGCAGTATTTAGTTTTGAATAGTCTTTCAATTGGAAGAATATTTTTTTCTCTTGAAACCAAGATATTGCAGCCCTCATATTGCACAGTTTTATGTCAGCTATGGACTGTGTTAAATCCACCTTCCCCAAGTTGCACATTGCGGCGAAGTGATTAGCGTCCAAACTATTCAGTGGATTATGCGAAATATTGTAAAAAACCAGCTGTGGGAGAGGTCCCCATTGTGGCAACTCTCTGATTTTGCAATCTGATATGTCTAATAGTTCCAAAGGTGCTCTTATTGGCCGAGTTATCATGAGATCGTTTAAACTCAGGTGCAGAAGTGGGTTTCCTTTTAAATACAGCTTGCGGAGAGATGGTAGTTGTAATATTGAGTTGGGCAGTTTCAATATAACGTTATTCGAGAGGTCTAGTGTCAGTAGACTCGTAAAACTTGTGAGCGCGTCTTCGTCGATAAGGTAGATTTGGTTTTCCGCTAAGTACAGGAACTTAATACTCGTGTAACTAGACAACGTGTCTGCGTGCAATTCTTGCAGTTTATTGTCGCTGATGTCGAGGATCTGCAACCAAGATATATGAATGTTAAATAGGGAAAGATATTATGAAAAAAATTATTATAGAGTCAGTAAAATACTGACAAGACTCAAGATTTGGAATTTAACGACAATTGCGTTTATACTTAAAATTACAATCTATAGAGCGGTACCCAAAGAAGTGACACTAAGCATGGATATTTGATGAATCTCCCAAGGGCACTTCATCATTTCAATATAGACTGGAAAATCAAGTATTCTATATTTATTTTTAAATAACTCAGTTATTCACCTCAATACCACCTCTCAAGCTGGGTACTTTGTGGAGTTTTAGTCCAGCGCAATACGCGCCGTACATGTCGTAAGCATATTCGTACGTGCAATGAGTCGGCTTGGCAGCCAACGCTTCGATATCGGTCATCTGTTTGCCTCTGACATGAGCAGAGCTTAAGAACACAGCAAGGACCAGCAACTCATTTAATCTGAAATTAAGAATTATATAATTACCCCAAAAAATATCGACACTCTTTTGTAAATGCGGATATGTAGTTCACAGTAACTGCAAAGTGCAATGATGTATTGCTTATAATGATAGGTGCTATTAGCAGTTTTAACATTAACGGTGCTCTGGGCGAGATTTCCGTTGCTCTACCGCACACTACCCTAACGCCGGCCCTGATAAATGCAACGAAAAATGTATCTACACAATTATAGTTGATCTGATCGAAGCCAGATATTCCCAGGTTGAAGTTGAATCGCAGCTCACTACCATAATCTGGCCCTGTGAAATATTTACCACCCTGGTGTTAAGTGATTGCTATCTGCACAGATACGAATGTTCTATCACGAGCTTTTGAAGTTGGAGTAATCTTACACACCGAAGGTAAGGCATAAATAAATTGTTCATTTTTATATATGTGATTTTATTTACAAAAATATGTACCTATGTATTTACATATGTATTTTTTGCATAAGACTTAAAGATAGGTAGGTAATATGTATTCTAAGATAGGTGCTCTAGTCATCAGGTTTCTGGGGTCCTAAATAGCTTTGATATAGATATTACATAAATTCAATAACCGCCCACATGCATTATATGTTATTTATAAAATGTAAGTCTGACGTGAGAGATAGTCATTGTCCTCTGTTCGCTGCAGGTCACGAGGTCGGACTGCTGGATACACAGACGGTAATGAGTTGTCTGAATAGAGGTTATCGCATTGCGACTACAGGATAAGTCATATTAAAGCATTGTTTTGTATGCATTTCTAGGAAAAATATAACGGGATCTTTTATCTGCGTTTATTAGGAAGATAAGTAGTCAAGGAAGTAGCGTTTACTCTACCTAAATAAATAAGGTTCGGGGCGGGAGAGATTTCCAAATATCGCATGCCACCGACATGAAATTGGGTATACCTAACAACGTATTTTGACCTCCTAATAACGAATATCATAACGAAAATTGGCTCCAATTGGTTTGCACCAATTTTCGTTATGATATTCGTGATAAAGGTGTCAAAATACGTTAGTTAACTAGATTTCAGAATAATCAGCGGTAAGCGCTTTTTGGAAGTTTGTCCAATCGGGATATATTGGTACAAGCTAAACCCAAAAATTTGTGTGGGTTAGGTAATAACTTACTATGACGGATTTTCTAATGTCATGAGCAGTGGTTGTTATCCCGTAGAATACGAATAGGTACAGAGGGAATATGGTCATTAGCAATTTTACACGCAGGTAACATGCAACAGCGAAACTGTAAATTCACGTAGGTTTTCTATGATATCATGACAACCCAGTCGAGCAATATTTATCGAATCGCAGCAAGGTTCTGCCACTTTTAATCAAGATTAACGAATGTTAAAATATAGACGATAGCCTAGATTGATTCAACGGTTGATAGAAACTTATAATAGTATTTTTAAACAATACATTTTAAAGCTACCTAAATAGCTATATTTATAAAAACAGAGTATTAATCTGTTTAACAAAGTTAGACACAGAATTACATTTTTCACCATATATTTTTTATTGAATATATGTTCCCTGAGTACTGTGTATAAAACTTTCTTTAATTGTTATTAATTAAGTCGTTGACCTAAAATTATGCAAAGTTAACGAGCAGGCATTTAGCAATAATCAAAACAACGAGATTAATTACTGTGAAATACGGAATCTTGCCCCTAAGTGAAACACACTACACATGAGGTGTTAAGTTTGCACCCTCCTCAACATTATTTCCATAGTTATCTTCTTCTTCGTTAACTTTCTATAGTCCTTAAGTTGCCTGTGTACACTACTATACTTATTATTAAAACTTCCCACATTATCGACGTGTCTAATCATTGTCAAAGATTATTAATTACCTACATTATATTTAAAATTCTCATAAACACATTATTGTATTTGACTCATTAGGGTGTCGCTCTATTTGCATTCTCGACCGTAATAATCCCTAATAGTGTTTGTAAATCTCATATTCCTTAGTAATATCTATCATATAATAAATTTGTAACCGATCGATGTCTCTACATGGAAGATAAATGAGTAAAACTAATATGAAGGATCTGTATTAACGTAATAGAACCCAAAACAATGATTTTTAGAATTTTTGTCTGTTTATCTGTTTGTCTGTGCTCAGAAACGGCTGAACGGATTTAGATGAAATCTGGTATGGAGCTAACTGACACCCTGGATTAACACTTAGGATACTTTTTATCCCGAAAGAAATAGTATTCCCGTGGGATGAGGAAGACATTCTGATATATTTGTTACTTTTTTATACTCAAAGGGATGGGATGGGACTGGATTACATGTCATGAGTGAGAAGGAGACGGGACGCACGGAATTTAACGGGACAGGGCGGGACGGGATAGGATATTCCAGATAAATTTAATCACGCAGACGGAGTTTGCGGGCAGAAGCTAGTATGTACATATAATCGTAGCACATAAGCATCACGATACACTGTAATTCCATTTCTTTTAGTTTTGATCCATTTAAACCATTTCTATATTCGATTGTAAAATAATTTTGTAGACAGTACCTCTTACTAGACTTTATCAGGATTGCTCCGCATTGATTGCCTAAGACACACTCATAAATTATGTCTATTTTATGACGTGACCGTGTTTCAGTTTTGAGAATACGTTACGAAAACCCACCGCCTCCGCGTATGCGATAAAACCCAGATACTCATGAAATCACTGATAACACACAGAAATAATGATATTTTGAAGCCTATAAATATTTAAGTAGGTACAGATTTCCTGCTCAAACATATTGAATTGAAACCTTTTCATTATTTTAACCCTTTTTTAATTTCAATAAATGTTTATAAGGAGGCAATAATTTAGTGTACCCAATACTGAGTATGTCAAGAACATGTTCAATGTAAATCAATAATATAGTAGTCTGATTAAGCAAAAATGATTAATCCTAGTTTTAGAACTACAAAAATCCTACAATTCTTAACATATTTTTAAATAAAAAATGGCATATTAAAGTGACTAACATGCACTTAAGGGTGCAGTGATATTGAGATAGAGTATTTCTATACTTATTAAGGGATAAGTTATATAAGTACCTTTCAATTACAACTGAAAAAAGATAACAAATGACATACTCCACATTTATACAAGGCATTATGTATTAGCTTAGCACAATTTTAATTATACCATATTAACACCACTTGAGTCTTATATTTTTATCTCTATGTAATTAGCGCCCGCAAATAGTGGTGGCAATTAAGGTCTAGTGTCACAGCTGTTTCAAGTTTCTGGGTCTTTGCCCTGGTTACCTGAGTAGCCAATACATTCCTACGTCTAATATGGCATTTAGAGGTCCATGACAAATGTTAAGACAAATATAGACACTGACATTTTTTACTTGGGTTCCATTAACACTATGGTATACTTAGGTACTTACTAGACCACATGGACGAATATACCCTGGATCCCTCTTAATGGTAGGGGTAAGTACAGCAAAAACATGATACATAAACGGTTTAATGGTAGTTCTTTTTCGGGTAGGTATTTTTTATAAAATGACAAGAACAACAAAAGCAAAAATAACTAGGTGGTGTTTTCACTTCTATATCTATTTTCTCTGCGCAAACAAATACATAATCACTAGGTACTCGTTTAATTAAAAGACATTATTTAAACCAAACATTTTTAATTATTGCCTCGAATGTATTAATTGTCTTGGCTGTTCTTGTGTTCCTAGTTGTTAATATTTATTCTCTTCATTAGGATTTAACGAATAAACCTCATGATTAACTCAAAACGTAAATGGATTATCTATCACACATTAGCCAGCGGGAATTCTAGGAGATCACACAAATAGACTCAATCATAAAATATTATCTATATATTATATTATCTCATAGTAAATACTGATGACTAAAAGCGAATGACGAATGCACGGAAACAGTTGTTCTGAAAAATACTATTAACGTTGTAATGTACGCCGCACCTGTAATTTGCGTCTGTCATGTAGTGACAATGTGAAATAAGTTATATTCTTAACGTTATGTCAGCATAGATAATGAAAATAATGGATGCGAAATAATATCAAATTAGAGGGTTTAGAGTAATGCAATAATAGGCTGCAGTAAATGTGTAGCGTCCTCGTGATCTGTTGTGTCGAGTTGTGTCGAGTAATGGAAGCGGACGTGCGTCTGCCGCCGCGCCGCGCCGCGGCCGCCTCAATCACGGCACTTCCATTTAACGGACACCCGCTTTTGTTGCTGTTTCTGTTGTTAAGCTATCTGCATTTGTCAGGAGTACTTTACCCATCCATTACACGGATTCGCATGAAACATAACTAATCATCGACGATATATGCAATCAAATAAAAGTTCAGTTTGTTTTTGCTTATATTACAGATCATAATATGAGCGGTAGCGCTGAGTATTGATTCCCTTATGGTCCCTGAATTGAAATTATCTTGATAATACATACATACATGTATACTGTTTTTCTTTGCTCATTGTTAATAATTGTGATAAGCTTAGATAACAATAATATCTTATTTGTATATACGTATTTAACCTCTTGAAACTTTGAAGTGGAAAGTAAATGGAGTACTGTAAAGTTATATTGTTATATCAGACAAAAGTAGGCATTGTAATTTACTTCAGTGTTTTTTTTGTGATAATCCAAATTAGGAACATGATTAATAAAACTAATGAAAAGCGATGTTTAATTTTGTTGTAAAACATAAACTAATAGATTTACCACCAGAAAATTCAAGTTTTATTGGCATTATATTTGGAATAGTTTATTTTGCTGAGTAAGCGATACATTGAGAAGGGGTTTTGGTTTTGGTGTGCAGTGGAGTCAAAATTATCTGCGCCCAGATCGCCAGTCAATTATAAAAAATACAATTAAAACTTAGGTTTAGTATCCCATCGATGGTTGATTAATACCTAAGTGCATTTCAGCGATCACGCGGGTTCACACTCATGGTCCATGATGCGGAGTCAGCATTTCGCCATCGCGTATTTTTTGTATGTTAATCTATATGGTGATTGCGTGATGAGGTCTCAACACTTTTACTAATCGGCGGATTTGTAACAAATACGTTTTGTAAAATTAAACATTGTTTTCATTTTAACTGTTGCATTGATAAGAAATGCAAGTTGGGGATTATTTATATCTAATTGGCCATGTCCTACATAGTTCATATATAGTTAAATGTTCACTATATTTGTAATCTTGATAAAAACTTGACATCAGAGATAGTGATAGCAGTTTTTTAACTCTAATTCGTCGCGGTTATCGATAAAATTGTCAAGGTGAGTATGCCTTTATGGGCTTGTTGTTATCACATCTATTATTACGAAAATTTAATGGATGGCTCATCAATGTTTTTATAATAAACTAGTAATCAGGCCCGTTTTTACCTGGGTAAAATTACTCCATTCCTCATCGCACTTATTTAAAGTTGTTTTTAAATCAATGTGATCTCGAGGTTTACTTATTTTGTATTATTACTCAACTTTGAAGAATCGTAGGGTGATAGATTATGTATTCCTTAAGAATACCTACGTCTCAAATCCAAAACGATTTTATTTCAATTCGGCCAGCGATTAACGCGTTTCAAAGATTAGCGGGTTCAAACAAACTCTACATTAAATCAGTATAGATTAGAAATTACGCTTATTTTCCTTATACCAATAAAACGATATAAATCTTACTAATTTTGCTGATCTAAGATATAAGTCTCCGTCCAGATAGCCACCGACCTACACGATGGTGGAAAATTCGGCACAGTGACTCACGCAAGTAAGCTTAGAGTTCAATCGATGTACGGTGCGAATTTACCATATTAATTATAATAACACCTTTCTCAGAGTGATACTCCGTTTGGATTACACTGCATATAGAATCAGAAACACTGTAATCACTTTATATACAAAGAAAAACAGTAAAACCATATGTTTTTTTTATTGAATGATGAATGGCGAGAGGAGCATGCCCGTCGCCTGATGTAAGCGATACGACCGCTCACGGGCAGTAGCAAAACCAAACAACACAATGAATTACAAGGCAATGCTTGGCATTCCACTGCGCTCTCCATCCTGAGACATAAGATGTTAAGTCTCAATATGTCCAGTAGTTGCTCTGGCTACAATGTCCTTCAAACCAGAACACAACAGTGCATTTACACTGCTGTTTGGCGGGAGAAATAGACATTGCGGTGGTACCTACCCAGGCGGCCTCTCACATATGAGAGACCTACCACCAGTAAAAACATTAGTTAGGAGACTGTCCCACCCTCACACCCGCCACTGCAACTCCTGTAAGCCAGGATTAACAGTGGCACGCATTTTAATGACACTGAGCAGGCGTGGCGCAGTTGGCGCGTGGCAGGTGTATTTATTTATGTAATTTCAGTGAGTCTCCGGGAATGTCTAACTTGTCTTTAACCCGCAACGAAATCAATCAAAAAGTTAAATTAATAGGAGGAGTTGGAAATAAACTATTGTCTACTTCCCTTCCTAATAAAGCGGGTGACAAAACAATGAACTAAAGAGGTAAATAGCCTCGCATAAAGACATTTACAGCCAGAGAAGCCAGCTGTAAAGCACCACGGATAATTCATTATTACATTTAAATGGGACCTATTATGTAAGCTGTTATACTTGATTCCAATAATAGGTATGGCAAAATCGCCGGAAAGCACGGAAATTCTTCCTAGTCTCCACCAGGTCCATGTAGTATACAACTCCAGATGTTATTTACATACTATCTAGCATGGTTTTACGCTCTGCCAAGACTACACTCCCAAAGTACATGATGCGCGGACTGCTCATATTCGCAATAAGGTGTTGAACATGAGCACGCAGGCGAATCAACGAGCTTAAATTAGTACAGTTTAGACTTAAAGTTACCATGGCCCGTAAAAACTGTGATACGTAATAATCGATATCTAGCCAAGTCTTTGTCAAACGATCACGCACGCATGGAAAATATTGGTATAGGTGCCGACCCTTCAAAGATACATCCCATCTATTTTGCCATTCATCCATTAGTTCGTTATTTACAACCGAGAGCGGCTTAAATAATCTGTCTACTTTTAAAAGTGCACGTGAATTTAAAAATCTTTTGTCCATATTTTCTCTAGTTGAGTAATACATCGCGGCGCGACGTTGTACCTCCAGGTCGACTGGAAGTACATCCGCTAGGACAGGCAAAGCCTCGGTACTAACAGTTCTATACGCCTTACACAAGAATATCAACGCCAAAAGTTGGCTCTGGAGCAATTTCCTTCGCACAGCACCGATAGTGGCCCTATCGGCCCATACGGGGGATCCGTAAGTAATACATCCTAAGTAAGTCGCTCCATAGATGGTTTTTAATGTATTGAAAGATAGCCCCCACGTTGATTTCGATATTCTTGTCAAAGCAAAAAAGTTATTTTTTGATTTTTCCCCGACTTCCTTAATATGTTCAAGAAAGGAAAAATTCCTTTCCAAAATTAGACCAAGATAACAACTTTAGTTAAAGTAATATTTTGTTATTGGGATTCTGTACTAATTTATAGTTTATGTTGAATTAATCCGCGCATTACCGTATCAATGATATAGTGCCTATTACAATATTTGCATCCACATTGAATCGCACAGCTGACTGAGTATGAGTTAACTACAGTTAGCTATATCTACTACACTGCTATGTGATAGGCTCGCCCCCTATCACATCGTGGTACAGAACACACAAGGCGAAACGTGGGTGTCCTGGTAGCACCTCTGCCTACCCTTTCTAGGAAACAGGAGTGACCGTCACGTCATGCCATCCATACGAGTAGATAGAAATGGCACTAGCCACTTGCACACTTCGCCAAGTTCACTTCCATCCCAAGACGAGGTAGAGGATGAAACTATTTTGCTACCGAACATACGTTCCAATCTTAGACAACTTTTATGAGATTTTCCTAACTGTAAAATTAACAAAGTTGATTGTCTGATTTGAGAAACAAATTGTTTACAATCTATTTACGTTGCCTCTGGACTTTAAGGGTAATTATGAATTACTTCAAGATAAAATGTATATTTAATATTCATAATACATTTATATTAAAATTTAAATGTTTCAGAAGGTTAAGTATTTGTTTATTTATTTAACTGAAGTGGAGGGAATAATTATTGTGAGTTATTTATTTAAAACGTTTCTTTAGGGTATTAAACCCCTGTAATTCACTCAAACGCCTATATTTCCAAAGAAATTAATTTGTTTTCGAAATAGATCTAAGATAGAACAGATAATGTTTACGCATGAGTCACGAAAACATTCAGAAGTTCGCAGAACTTAAATGCATTAATATGGCATGTCTCTAAGAGGCCTGATGTCAAATGTCTCAATTGTTCAGAGGTCATATTAATTCCTTTTAATTGTGGACTTGCTGGAGCAGAATTAAAGGAAAAAAGTTGGCATTTCTTAAAGAGACGAAACAATTGTCCGTTTATTCTTGGAATCAATATACATTCTCGATAAAATGAAAGACTGATAGGAGCAAGATGATTAACTATTAGTTATTATACTGTGTTAATAAGAGATAAGAGATTTATGGCATTTTTCCATTAGTTTCATGTAAAGACAACATTTATCGTGTAGTCTTTAAAGTACTATGGAAGTATCGATTATATTAAACAATTTGACCTGATCGGTCGCGGCAACGGAAGCTATAGGTATATTTGTTAGGGACACTCCTGCGCACAGTGCGTAGCGACCCCAATTGTCTGATTGATCTTTATGATGTGCCCACGCCCCTGCTAATGTTAATAAAAGAAAAAATATTAGTCCCCCATATAAACGATTACATTTCCATGTAATCGGCGGTTACGCTATGAATCAACCAATTTCTTCCTTTCTTCAACGTTCTAAGTATTAGAGCGATTTAAGTTTCATGATAATCATTCTTGATTCATAATTTAAGTCATTTTCTTGGAAAACAATAACAATTACTCACTATCAAATTTACTTTATTAGAAATATGTGTGTATCTACACTCCTTCGTAGACAACAAAAGCGATACCTAATTGATAAGACAAGTGAATTGTTTTCAATACGAGTAAAACAAGAACAATAAATGATGAACCGGAAACCAATTTGCGAATTTTAGCCTCTTCAAAATTAAACGGAATCAAACGGCCGTAAATTTCATAACATAGGTAAATTAATTTCGATAATTGATAATATCACTATCGCTTAATTCATGATTCTACAGCAAAGTAATTAAGATAATGATTTAGGAAATAAAATGTTATGAAAATTTGGTTGAGTAATAATGTTTCCTTGACTGCTCCTCTAAAAGAAAATTTAAAAAGTATTCTTGGATATGATCATTTGAAGTTATAGGTAGTTTAAGTAATACCAAAGCAATAGTAGTAGGATGCTCAGTTTATCCTTTTTGCACATTGTAAAAGCAACACGTTTATCGGTTACCACTGTGATCAACCCTTGATTAAGAATAACACCAAAGATAAGATATCCTTAGAAACAATTTCTCATAGATTTAAATGAGATTGATACAGTACGGATATTGCTGTCAATATGGATTACCTGAACATCTTGTGACTTATTAAATGTAGCATAACATTCTTTGCACTATCACATTTGAGGATTCACATCACCGGCACTATTCGCAACACTCCTGTGTTATGTTATCGAGGTGGTCTATAGACGCGACACATCCAGACACTAGTAATCGAATGCGATGGAAGACAACGAATTGATTCAATTCGTGTGTCCACGACAGATGCTTCTACGACGGACGATCAAGAGATACTGGTGGTTGTAATCTTTTATCAGCGAGTTGCGCTTACTGCGCTTACGCACCCGGTATCTACTCTACGTTTGAGACAATACCATCGCTGACCGATCATTTGGGCCAGATACGTACTTAATACATACGCTCATATCTAAATGTTCTGATTGGTCGAAGCATTATTTATTTCTATAATAGTTCTTGTGTTTGCTGAGTAAACGATTGCTTTTGTTTTGATTTAATTGGTACCTATCGGCCCGATAACGGTGTTACGAAGTAAATGAGGCTATTAGATAAACGCATTAGTTAAGTGCAAGTTAGAAAATATTAATTATATGGATGTTGTTTCGATAGCATACCGAAAGTGCAAATTATTGTGTTGTCGACTTGTATGTCATGTACGTAGGTGGGTACGTGGGGACAAACAACTCCTTTAAGTGGCTACAATTGGATAATGTAGCAAGAACGGCTCATTGGTGGTCTTGTGATATTCACATGACGAAAAACATTAGGCGAAATTATACAGATTGTAGAATAGATTTTTTGGTTTATTTAGAATTTTGGTTATCAAATTATTTACTTACTTGTGAATATTTTTTTCATTTCCCTAATTGAAATTAATTAATTAAAATAAGGTATTCTTTTTTATATAAAAAATACTATTTACTGTTATTTTGACAAGTTCTCAAGTATAGTCCTGGCAGCATGCTATAATTGTGGCTAAAGTGCATCATGCAACATGCTTAGGTATTACTATTAATTCTTAGACTTCAAATTAAATGCGTGCGTGTCCAACCCGGGAAATTATATCAGCACCGTTTACTTCTATTACATTGGACGTTTTTTTTTTAAATTTAAGACCATTTTTTTGTGAAAAGTACCTAACCATATTTTCTTCTCACATAAGTGCAGTTTTTTTGTTTAGTTAACTGATTAATACAAAACCCTAGGTAACCGATTGTAATGTTTTAATACGCTTTTATTAGCTTCAGAAGTATGTATGTTATTATGTAACGGAATCTTTGAACATGATTTTGACCCCCTTCAAAAAGTCGGATTAACTCGAAATTTGGCATTCTTATTGAGGACCGATGACAATTCAATATTTTAAACAGTTTGACCCGATATCCTTACTAGGATAATCAGGATTAGCGATTTTTGTTTTCTTGAGACCCGGAGTGTCTGCGTCAAGACCAATAAAGGAATCTACCAGGCGCATTCGACTAAAAAATGAAAAATAAATAATCGTTTAAAAAGACTAAAAAATACGCTTTTATAGAAAATCCAACTAAAAAATAGAAAATAAATTTTAATAAATTTGAATTAAAGATAGTGTAAGAAAAAATGATTTTATTGTATAAAAAGCGTGGGGTGCATGGTATCAATAGTTCTAAATATTTTATGAACAGATATGACTAAAAGGGTTATTTTGATAATATCCTGAAAAGCACCCCACGCTTTTTTACAATAAAATCATTTTTTCTTATACTATTTTTAATTCAAATTTATAAAAAAATATTTTCTAATTTTTAGTTGGATTTTCTATAAAAGCGTATTTTTTTAGTTATTTTTAAACTATTATTTTTTTATAGTACTTTTTCAAATAAATATTTACTTCTTAGTCCGTGGATTTTGCTGTGAATACATACAGTGTAGTGTGCTATCCGCTTGCGCTGCTTACTCAATTATTTTTTTAGTGCATCAGTTTATTTAAGGATTTCTCGTTCTAACAAAACATGAAAATAACGCAATAACAAGTTTATACTGCTCTCATAAATTAGAAAAAGTTTTAAAACTTGAATTATTTACCTACCTACCAAGCTTGTGCATATTTTTTTCAAACACAGATATTTCGCGGCTAAAACGAAACGAGATACACTTTTCACAAATGATAGACTAAAATAGTTTTAGCATACAGCCAAATATATTATTATAAATACATATTGATAAATGTGTTTATAGGATTGGAACAATAATAATAATATACTTCTATGAGTGTTAATGTAAAATAAATACAAAAACTAAGATTATATGATATTTGTTATTGATTTAATGAACGGTTGTTTACAGTACATTCGTCGCTGTCATTGACACAATGTCACCCAGAATATAATTTCTCAATAAAAAAGAGCAAATGCATTCACATTTAATGCAGTACTCTTCCTATAATCTAATATGAATTATGCATAACGTTTAGAATAAACGAAAAATACTGTTTTATGTATTATATCAAAACAAAAATGAGAATTATTGCATGCAATAAATACTAAATATTCAATGTGTCTTTGGAATAAAACTGATGTTTGACATTAGTTGACATTGACAATTTAGAGTTTTCGAAGAAAGATTTGCGGCTTTTCATTTGTATATTTTTGTGTAAACTAAACAAAACGAGATAACTTAAATGACAGCATTCTGAAAGCAATTTTGTAACAATGAATGCGACAAGTTTATACGTATCTACGTGTAGGCTTATTATATTAGCAGACCCCGCAGATAAATCTTCATGGATAGATTTATTTCGTTTAGTTCCGTATTTACGACAATCTCTTTCGTGTACTGTGTGTGGTAACTTGCTCAAGGAGCCGTACACGCCGACCAGTTCTGGCTGCCAGCATCACGTGTGTAAAAAGTGCAAAGGAGGTCGTAAAAAACTAAAACCTTCGTGCAGTTGGTGTAAAGACTATGAAAACTATGCGGAGAACTTACAATTGCGGATACTGCTTCAGTGTTACAAAAAGTTATGTGAATATTTTATGGGTACAGAAGTTTACAAAATATTATTGGATGAAGATGAGATATCTGCGGGCATTAATGGGGGCACAGTTGCAAGCTCTGGTTTAATAGACTTAATACAGGAGGGAGCAGGGTTTACTGACGATTATAAAAGTACAGCAGGCCTTTCAAAGTCTGCATACAGTATATTACCCTGTGTCTATACAAATTCAGCCTCCACACAAACGCAAGGAGCTTCATCATCAAATAACTCAGAAGCACGGGCATCCAAAGAGTCACCAAACTCGAGAGCCACATCAAATGGTTCTCCACTATACTCTGTAATGTATGCAGGGTCAGGTAACAAAATTACAATAAAAAGGAAAGCACTTGATGAAATAGATTCATCACATAGTGAGCCTACAACTAGAGAAAGTAAGGTAAATATTTTGATAATGCTACAGTGCATTATTATTTGATTTCATTTCACCTATCTTAGTGTTTGTAAATATTTCTGAACTCATCATTTGTTTAGTATAAATAACCTTGTTATTGTTAGGCTACATCATAGTAAATATATTTTTGTCCTTGTATTTGACAAGTAATAAATATCTTAACAAAAGCAAAGTTTCATAATTATAAATGTAGCCATTAATTAAATGTTTATGTATTTTATCATACTTTATTGCAATTTGTAATTATATGATACATGAATATCATGAGACTTGTTAATAGTCACTTAAAAATATCTAATATACCTATACAAGTCATAGAATTATGTGATTGTATTCTAAGAAAAACTATTTAGAAATTGATATTCCTCATTATGTCATAATTAATATGGAAAATCAGAATGTAATTATATTTACTAAGCATATGGTTAATTTAAAAATGTGTTTTCTATTTTCCAGGGTCAATTAGGTTTTAAGAAACCGTCAAATAGGCAACGTAATGCTGCCAGTAGTAAACGTAAAGGGTGTAGATGTGGCAATGCAACAGCTACACCTGGGAAGTTGACGTGTTGTGGGCAAAGATGTCCTTGTTATGTTGAGAGTAAACCGTGTACAGAATGCAAGTGTAAAGGATGCCGAAATCCACACAGGCCAGATGGAATGAAGGTTTGTCAACACAATAATCTATTTGAAATGTAAAATTATGTGGCAAGTATTGACAGTATAGCTCCAGTGGCCAAGCAAGGAATCCTCCATCCATGGCACCCTTTGACATTTTATGTAGACAATTAATACACCCAGTGTGTGAATGCCACACATATGTTGCAAATAAAAGAACTTAAGTAAAGTGGTCTTAATACTATTATGAATTGTAAAACATTTAGTAATAGAGAAATTATTGTGTATTTTCAGGTGAGGCCACACATACCTCAGTTGGAGACGGTACAGTTGTCTGTGAATTCAAATCCAGACAGTTCTCCATCATGTTCAGGGTCTATGGACAGCTTGGATACAGACACACTCACCATGGAGGCTATGGAAGAATCACTCAATTATAGTGCTGATATCAAAACATCTAATATTAAAGGTAAAATAATAACCTGTTAGTAAATTGTAGGTAATATCTACCATAATAATCTCCATTGTACTGGCAGTACATTATTTAGTGGATGTTATTTAATAATATATCAGCCCATGTATGTCCCACTGCTGAGGCCACCTCTATATAGTGGGTTTAGGCTACAGTCCAACATAATTCATAACAACATATTTTATAACATCTGTGACCAAGAATATGACTTTGATAAATTGAGAAGAGTTAAACCAGGCCGCTTCCAACAGCTCTATGTGGAGATCCATAGGGGAGACCTATGTTCAGAAGTGGACTTCCTGTGGCTGAAGAGAGAGAGAGAGAGAGAGAAACCATTATTTGACTCAAACCAATTTTCTGTTAGTCAGTTTTGTCACCCTGCCCACCCATTCTACTAAAAACACAGTGTAACTCTACTACTTTTAAAATCCATACCTGTATGCACTTAATTAAGCAGAAGTATATTTTCTTATTACAATTTGTTTCTGGCATAAATAGTATAGCAGTTAACTAGAAAAAATAACTAGTTTTTTAACTAGAAAAAATATAGCATAGAGTATAATCCAACAATTTAGTTGCACACTGAAGGGGGTTAGTGATATATTATGATTATGTTACAGTTTACACAACTCAGTTACAAGAAGTGTCACCTTCTTTACCAGCCACCATAATGATGGACGAGGACCTGGCGGGGTCTCCGGACGAGGACACAAGCTCCCCGCAGGACTACGCTCTGGCGTCGCCCCGCGAGCTGCAAGACACGGACGGCGCGTCGCCGCAGTCGGGCTGCACTCACGACGCCAACAGCGACATCGAAGTGGATGTATGACATCCGATCATCGTCATGGCTGACTAGGAGCTCCTCTACGTCACGCTGATGACGTGTTTGTTCCGAAGCGTCCTGAAGTACAGTGTAGTGTTCAAGTGCCACTCATCGTGCTGCTGTTACTAGTCAGGTGTAGAACTGATGCCTTGAGTTGTACCGTTTGCCGGTGTGACCGTATTAAGTATGTAAATGTTGTAAATTTTAATTCATGTGATGCAGTGCATATCATTGCGTTTTGTGAGTAGTGACAATTGAAGAATAAATTTAATAATTTCTATAGTAAAATTAGGAATCAATTATAGTTAAGACAGTTTTTAATTGTTAAATTGTTTTTCATTTATAAATAGTTTTAGCTTGTGTCCAGTTGATGGATAAAAGATATATTTTTTTGTATTCTGTCACTATTCTTAAAAAGCAGTAATATTGGTAAGACTTTTTGTGAGGAACTGACAGCTCCTTGCTAAATCACTGTGCTGATTTCAAACAGTTGATTGAAAACTTTCCATGTAGATATATAACTTGATAGGTGTTAACCATGTTGTTTACTTTTTAATGTTGCCCCGAGTGAATGTTCCGATATGAATTTATTTGACACACATACTTCCTTGTAAAGTGGATCTCGTATGAGCACACTATGTAAATATTGTAATATATTTTTAACATGATTTATACTCATTCAAATACTATGGATTGTGCATAAATTTTGCAAATACACCTTCAATGTTTAGGTACATCATATTTATAAGTTATATTAGTAAATTTTTTATTGCATATTTCGCACCAAGTTTTAATATTAATGTTGACTTTTGTGTTATATCCACAACAAAAAAACAGTACAAAAATATAAATATTGAGTTTGTTTAATGAATTAATTATGCACCAAAATCATTACAAAAGATTGCTCAGTTGATGATAATTTTGTGCCAAATAGTTAAATATTTGCGGCACTTTTGTTCAAGACCATATTATTAAAGCTTCATTGGACAATAATATCAATAGCTCTGACCTATACACACTCACATCTGCAAGACAAGCAATATAATAATATTGGGTACATATTTTGTTGCCACAGTGATATAATAATCACCAGTGCAAAGTGATTACTTAATGGTGTACTTAGTGGTAATTATCCAAAGCTTAAAATGTATGAATGAATGATAGACACAGTTTTAAGTGTAAATTTCTGTAATTATGTAAGTATCTCCATAGTTTGTTGATATTATTATTGTTTCATATACATAATTATTGTGTATAAGTAGATACTTCCAATCTATAATTATGTGTATTTTTATTAGTTTTATATACCTACCTACAGTGAATATAGGAATCATAGAACATTTCTATAGACAAGAGTTATCAAGAGTTTGTATGTCTACATTTAAAAGTTTCTTGAAATAGAATTTGAGAAAAGCAACCGACGCACACCGTGAAACAACAAATATGTACATAATTTTATGTTTTTTTAGGTTTATCTTATTTATGAAAGTGAAAATGTAATATTTTTCATAGAACCAAAGTATTCGGCCTTAGTTAGCATTCGACTTCGATATCTATATTTTTATTAGGTATATAAACCAAATTATTTCCAGGGTTTAAACATTAAAGAATACCAATGTTCTGATCATAGCAAATTTGTAAAGTGGAATTTTCACCACAATGTCTACCATTACCAAATGTCATTGCTAATGCGTACTAGCTTTAAGGCATCGTCTGTGTGGACTGGTTTTTGGCTGTGAAGCGGGCCGGATTCAGAGTCTAGCCTTTGCGATGTTTATATACATGTTGTATTAAAAATATATTTTAACTACGCGCTTATCTACATATTGAGAACAATTTATGTATGCAATGTACAGGCGTCTCTGCTCCACGGGTGAAAACCGTAGTCCACAGAAAATGCCCTTATCGGCCAAAAGTTGTCAACTCAGGCCATAGTGATTGAAATGTCGGCCTTACGTGTGCGTAGTATTTACATAGTTTAGCATGGGAGTTCCAGAGGTGTGAAACCGTAGGAATCTAAGGATTAAAAGTATTATAAGTTAATAAAGATGTAACAGATGTTTTAAAGACTTATAGTTTTGGACTAAGAATATACTTGCATACAAATAATAGATGGGCAATTAAAAGTTATGTGTCGATTAAAATAATACTATGAACCCATAAACAATTTCATCATTTTTATGGAATTCCAATTAATGTGAACATTTTATACAATAATGTATGTATTTAGCTTGTGTTCTCGTTCGGTTGAGCCGGTTTATACGAAATGCTTAGGCTAACTTATGCACTCGAGTACAAACATTTTTATAAATCTACTTTTTGTAATGAATATCAATGTAATACAATTATAATGATAATCTCACAATGATCAAAGGAAAATAAAATCGAAATATGTTTTGTTACTTAAGTATTTTATTTCAATATGACATTATCAAAAGCATATAAAATTTTATTTGTTTTTTTATACCTATACTTAAATCAGAACTCGTTATTTTCTTCAACCAAGCCTGAATCGTGTTTGCCTTCCTTTTCAAATGTAATAATTGCGCTGGAATGCCATACTCTGTCGAATTCTCTCTTCAAGGCTTTGACAACAGTAGTGTCTGATGTGAGTACCGTGGCATCTCTATTGCAGTTGACGCGGTTAGTCTCATAGTCAAGAGATCCTACCACGGCCACTGCTTCTTCAAAATTTTCTGACGCGTCTACTAGTATAAATTCATGTTCCAGCGCCACTGCGGAGTTAAAAACTCTAACTTCGATCCCGTTTTCAGCGATAGATTGCAGGTTGTGGAAATCATCAGTGTCATGTACTGTGACCCTAATTTTGGTGGAATTCCGTCGCGCAACACTTATCAGACATTTGGTGATAGTTTCACTCACAAGGTTGGGCATGCATACGTCGACAGTTCTAGTGGCATGCACCACCACCAAGTAGATACAAAGAAGATTATTTAAACCGACTTGTTCAGATTGTTTCTTGTCGTCCGCACCGTAGAATAAAATTTCGTGCATATTAATATCGCTTTTATTCGGTTCACTTTTAATAACAACACTGAACATCTTAGAAATACATTCTCGCACATATGATTTAGTGGAATAGAAGAGAGATTTTAAGTTAATACTATTCATGATTAATGAAGAATATAGGTTTCTTGTTTGATGTTCTTGATTTCAACTAACTAATTTATTTTATCCCACCCGCCATTCAGTTTAAAATTACGCACACATTACCCACATAATTTGTTAAGCAATTTAATTAAATTTATTTGCGAATATTATGTATAGATAATGCACCATAAATGTGGTATGTGTGATATACAATGTTATAGGTATATTATTATATTACGAAAATAACGTTCTTAATTTTATCGTAACTTAAAATAGGTACAACCCACCCGTCGGAAGTATGCGTGCACCTAGCTGGAATGCGGTTCCCCCCGCGCTTCCCGCACGTCGCCCCGTCATTCGTGTTCGGCTGGTAGTACCGGTAGCAAGGCAAGCAAGAGCGCACGTGCGGTATTTTAGTTCAGGGAAATTATTTTTGTTGTAGGTTAGACGACCTGTTTGACAAAATATTGTTGCACTGTTTAGTATTGTAAGATGGGAAAGACTATACAAAGTCCGGACCGGAATTTAGTACTCAAAGTAATACAATTCTTTGACAATGAAAAAAAGCACGGTTCTTTCATTGTGCCCGTTCAACAATCAACTAAAAGGGCTTGTTTGGCAACCGGATTATCAAAAGGGACAATTATGAATATAAAACGTGAAGCCAAAGAAATTCAAAGATTAGCAAAAGTGAATGCTCAAGAAAACCTGTCCATCGAAGAAAGTGACCAGCCTCCACCCAGTACTTCAGCTTCAGTTGCCTCGGACACGATCAAGCTCCCTACACCAGGCAAAAAGCGAAAAAAATACAAAAAGAAAATAGATTTGGATAATGATAATGTCTGTGCGTTGCGCGCTTTAGTTGAAAGCTTCTACACTACAAGAAAAGAAGCACCTACTTTGAAGAAGATTCTAAAAATAGCCAAAGAGGAACTCAACTTTCCCGGCGAAAAAGACTCGCTCAGGAACATACTGGTTAATACACTGGGATATAAGTTTAAAAAATGCAAAAGTAAATGCGATTGTTATTGGTACAAAGACCAGAAATAGCAGCATGGAGGGCTAAATATCTAAAGCGATTAAAAGAAAATGATGAACTAGGTGCCAACAAAAAACCAGTTACATACATATATTGATGAAGCCTGGATTCATTCATATTGCGCAGTCTCCAAATGTTGGCAAAACAGTAACGATTCAAGCATCAGAACAAATCATAGTCCCGGCAGCGGTGGATTATGTTAAGCCCTGGTCTGTGGAACGGTACGCGCGGCACTGCGGTAAGCGGCACCGCTGCAACGCAGTTCATGTACCAACTAAGGAGGTTTCACAGATAGGTTTCACTCTGTGCGTAAAGCCATTGACCAATGGGAGAGCCGATACTTGACAACGAATGTTATTATGACAATTTCGCATTGAAGTCTTCATGGGACTCCATGACAACGGATAACGATTAAATGTGTTCGAAAATATATAGAATTTCTTAAAAAAATGTTTGTGCGTCATTTTAAATGAACTCGGTAAAAATGTACATACATGGGATCATTTTCTCAGTATTGATGCGTGACAAAATTGGTTTATATCATTCTCATGCAAATACGCGTGTGCTAGATATAATATTTTTTTTTCTGCTAATAAACATATTCTTTGATCAAGTTATATTTCACTGGACTTATATAGATGCCGACTCTTAAATTATTGCCGATTGTACTGTAATTGGGTTAAAAAAATAGAATTACTATTATAAGAATAAATTATTTTATTATAAATTATCTCAAGCAAAACCAGGATCAATACTGATGCACACTTTTTACAATAATAATTTATTTGTACTATTTATTTGAATTCACAGTACGGAGCTCAAATAATACACGTAGGTGTATAAGTACGTAGTAGTTATAGTCGTATATATACACAACCTCCAGCACATCAGTAGTTCTTGATCCTAGGTTTAACTTTATTTGTACTTAAAAAATTGTCGCACTCCATTCGCACCCTATAACTGTAGACAGTGGCAATTGGAAAAGTTGCATACTATTATTTTGATAATGAAGATGTTATAGCTCTCAGCATTGTCTGAAATACACAGCGAAATTTATTATAAAGAAACTAAATGGCTGGAATTTAAAACAAAGAATGTATTACCTTTTCTCATATGCCACTTGGGATAAGATGAGACGAGAAGGAACGGGTTTGAATGGAATCAGAAGGGATGGAAAAAAATAAGGAAAAAGTATACGTAGAAAATGTATTCAATTTTGGGTATTCAACTTTAATTGATTATAAATATGGTTTTCTATACGGTTGAAGCAGTACATTAATAATTATTTGTGTCTAGGCGAATACGGGTCGAATAGCTAGTGATTATATAGCTTCGATACTGTTGTAATCGGGTAAAACCAATTTAATGTCTCAGTGTACAAATATATTGTAAATACTATTATGTATATTAAAAGACTGAACAGATAGTAATTAATAATTATACTGCGAACCCAGTCAAACTCTGGTCAGATACAATCAAAAGGACATTGTAATAATTTTATTTTCATAAGTAAACTCACACCACTATTTTACCTACACGTAGGAATAATTAAGTACTAGACAGTAGGCACTAGGTATCTATCTATCTACACAACCAAAATAAATACATACGTTTCATATTCAATTTTATCGAAATTTCTCTCCAACAATTTTCTTTTAGGATTAAACTTTTATGACTCTTATCCTTGTTTCTATATAAACAAGGATAAGAGGAAGGATAGCTGCGAACTTGCTCAATCAAATCATCGATGAATAAATCCATTCCGCGATGTCGCTCGCCGCCGCGCCGCGACGATTAGACGAGAATGACTGCGCGGCGCGCGCCGTGCGTTATATCCACCCCCCGCATCACCGCTTGCCCCTCAACGCTGACGCATGCTGCGACGGAACAAAAGGAAATACTTGACGTTTTTCATATAAATCTGTGCCGCTACCGCAAACCGCTGTCAGTTTCTATCAAGCGACCAAAATATCATCATGGAGTTGACCCTTCACTGTGCGCGCTGGCTGACGCATACCGTAAGAGAACAAAAGACAAATGATGACGTTTTTCATACAAAACCGAGTCTGACATCGCATTGCGTTCAACGCAGTGCCGCGCGTACCGTTCCACAGACCAGGGCTTTACACAGAATGAAAATGGTTTTATACAGGGAGCCGAACTCCTTGATAAGTGTAAATCAAAAACCGGTGATTACCATGACGAAATGGATGCGTCTAAATTGACAAAATAGATCAATGAAAGTTTGATCAAATCTTCCTTCCAATGGAATAGTTGTTACAGACAACGCGCCGTAATATAGCAAGTAGATGAACAAAGCGCCAAATTTCAGTGCCCCCAAATAGGTTTTACAAACATGGCTACAAGATCATAACATTCCATTTGATGAAAAAATGACAACGAGAATAATTGTACATATTGGTTAGGTTAGGTTATAAGCCAGAAAGGGGGTATTTCATAGATGAAATATTTAAGGCTCATGTACATAAAGTATTGCGTCTGCCACGTTATCACTGCAATCTTAATCGCATTGAGGATATATGGAAATTGCTGAAGCAAAGGGTGACAGAAAAAATGTAGACCAAGCAGAGAACGATATAGATTTTAGAGAAACTAATAAAGGAAGCCATATAAAGTATGTATAACCGCTGATGATTGGAAGAAAGAATTTAATCACGTTGATCGATTAGGAGACAAATGGAACAGTGGCAGGTTGTATGAATTTCAAGAACGAGAATTAATTATTTCACTACGAGGAGAAGACAGTGACAGCGAAAATAGCTGCATTTTGAGTGATGCTGAAGCTGATGACGCGGAGATGTCTGGTGTTGAGCCTTTTTCAGAATTGTTTAATTAAGAAGTTTAAGTAATCGGCATCTTGTAAAATGATTAAATGATTGTTTTTTCTTGGAACTGCTTTTTTGTGTTCCCTTATCCCCTATGTTTTTTATACTTAAATCATTTTATGATGGATGCGAAATTAATTTATATTCCAAATTTTTTCTATTTAAATTTTATTTTAACATTTATTCTGAATTTGCTGACCCTTATTTTTCTATGACGTTAATTAGTCCGAAGCACAGATATTTCCGACGGGTTGTACCTATTTACATGATACCTGTTTTGTAATTAATTATTATGTCAAGAAGTATTTGCGGGAACAATTGAAAGTATAAATATTTTGATGTCTGATTTTAATCCATATTTTTATTTATTTATTTTCTAAGAGAAGATATTGAAGGGTGTGTTTTTCAGGTTTTCTATATTACTTTCGTCGATGGTGTAATAGTGTCGGGAGGATAAGTAATGTCTCAGCCGCGAATGAAGAAGACGCCTGTGATAGCGGCAGGCAATGCCGCTCGCCAGCGCCCTCCCGTCAACAAGGCGTCAGGAGAGCCTGACCCGGGCGCTTCCCCCCAGAAACCTCCACAGCAGAAGCGTAGTAAAAATAAAATTCCAAAAAGCATTCGATATGACCTTGAAAATGCATTAGTTGGCGTAAGTCGTCGTTTATATATCTATTAATACTTAGATATTATAAGTAGGTACTCTGTGTAAGCACATGGCTGTAGGCCGTTTCCAAGTTCCAATAGGTCAATGTAGAAATCCTCGGAATTAACTACGTTTAGCAGAGGAATTATCGATGTTGAGGATGATGATGTAAACCCATAAAGTGCACTTAAGTTTATCATAAATTGTTCATTTTAAGTAGGTTTATAATTCTTTTTAGGTGTTAAAGTTGTACATAGGTAATGATATTTAGTATCAAAGTAAAGTTGCAATTTGTCGGTCAGCTGTGCGACGTGTGGTTCGAGGAGATCAAGCCGCACCTGGTGAGGAACCACATCAAGCTGCACGTGCACGGGGCGGGCGGCGACCAGCGGCGCCTGCCGCCCGGCGCGCCCGGCTGCTCCCACCTCCAACCAGGTGCTGCTCCAGATGTACGAGCCTCGCTCCACCTCGCTCGTCGCATTTACTTATATTTACACAAATTCTGACATAAACATATAAGGCTTAACCACTCGCAAGCGTACTCTCGTTTGTAGAGGACGCTCGTGCGCTGCAGTGGGATTTATATGAGCTGGATTATATTGTCATAAAATAACTCCGTTCGGCAACTCAAAGTGGATCTTGCCCTCCGAAACGAGAGCCCGTCGTGTAAACATCGTCGTTACGAAACCGAACAGAGGAAAAAACCATTTTTGAAAGACTAAATAGAACTATGCTATGTTCCTAGAACTATGAGATGTTATACTAAGCTTGTCGGTTGTGTCGTATAGTGGAAACTGCGAACAAAATGTCTATGACAAATTGTAACGCAATTTCCGTTTTTGTCCTACGCAGTCACTGAGTTTCCTCGCGCCCTACAGCTTTCCTGTGTGCCTGGTATGGCGCACAGATTTAGTTCGCTATATCCGATCCAGAATAATACTTCAGTGTATGCAACATAATGTGTTCCCGTGACGTAATTGGTTATACTCCGGCTGTGAAACGAGAGGCCACGGATTCGATTCCCACACCTAAACAAATGTTGGTGTGATCCACAAGTATTTGTTTCGGTTCTGGATGTTTGTGAAACCGAAAAATCTCGTAGTTTCCGATACCCACGACACAAGACTTAATCGATCTGAATGTGGGGTCAGGACTATGTATGTGACTGTTGGATGTATTAATTTCTGTCTGTATCTGTATCCCATATAAAATTGGGACAATGCAGGGCACTGGCCTTCTCTACAATCGAGAGTTCGATATTAAGGGATTGGGCCGTATTTTCCACCATGCTGGCCTAGTGTGGGTTGGCTGTTGTTATTTATTTATGATTAAATTGTAATAATGAGGCGTGGTTGTACTACGATGCGATTACAACGCTGAGGTCTCGGGTTCGAATCCCGGGTCGGGCAAAGTGATATTGGATTTTTCTATTTATTATCAGCCTGGAGTCAGGAATTTGTGCCCGATATGGCGATAGACTTGCCCCCTATCACTGACATTTTGGGACGCAAAATACAAGCGGAAACGTGGGTGTCCTGGTTGCATCTCTGCCTACCCCTTCTGGGAAAAAGGCGGGAGTTTATGTATGTGTAATAATAACGGGAGAGTGTGACAGCCCTGTCAGCGCCTGGCTGCGAGCTGTGCCGGCTGTTGTTCAACGCCGCCAACGGCATCGAGAGCGCCGTGTCCCAGGCCGCCAGCGCTGCGAACTCGCTGCCCATCACCCCCGTTGTTGCCGTCGCCGCACTTCCCGCTCTCACCAGCCTTGAAGCCCCAGGTGAGGTTATAATGGGACCCGGCTCGGCCGCAATATGCGCAGCGTGCCAGATATTGCGGCCGTGCCAGCAGCCTCCTTCGGGGTACCGAAAGGGGAGCCTTCCAGTTTTACTCTTGACGCAATAAAAAAGGTTTAGTTATAATATAAAAATAAATGTTATATTCGAAGTATCGTATATAAATATATAGTAGATAAATAAATACGTGTGTTTGTGTGTCCTGTTGGTAAATGGATCAGACGCGGCTGCCATCATGTTCACGGTGGTCGGGGGTTCCAATCCCAGGGCACACCTTAGACTTTTCATGTATGTATTGATAGTCAATCACCAAGCACTATAACGGCAAAGGAAAAAATTTGAGGAAACCTGCATACCATAGCGATTTGCAAGAATTTCTATGATATGTAAAGTCCGCCAACGCGCACTAGGCCAGCATAGTGGCCTAACCCCTCTCAATCGTACTCTCGATTGTAGAGGAGGCTCGTGCCCTGCAGTGGGAGGTATATGGGCTGATACAATTAAATACGAGAATGCTTCGGTGGAATTCGAATTGGGAGAGTGAAGAAGGAAGTATTAGATAAGACTGGTGGTGGTGCACTCCCGCAAACTTGTGTTGTACTACTACACCACCCTGAATAGTAGAGTGTCTAAGGAGAGTTCACTAGTTTTACGAACCATCATCGCTCTACTCAGAAAGATGATGACATAAAGGTGACTGCTGGGAGCATTCTTCGATGCTAACGTGGAAACTGCCAATGTTGTGTAATTTCACGTATAAGCATACCATGGTTAATATTATTACAGTTAACCAAGTTCATAGTTATTTATTATATTTCTTTTATTCAACATTTTTAAATTTATAAGAATCAGAATAGAAGATCTCGCAATCGCGAGCCCCGCTTGCGAAGAAAAATTCGTTTCTCAAAGTCGACGTCATCGAAAAATAGTAATTGGCGAGTGCCTCGGATGTGTCGCATGTACATCGCCTTTTCGCCTCCTGCCACGCTCCTCCACTTACTACGGAAAATACATACTGCCAACGTGTCACAACGACTTCGACGAGATAACCTTGTTTGTATGATATTTTTGATAAATTGCTAGAGCTTTGCGGAGCATCAGAAGCCATCCATAAAGTTGAAATGAACTAACACAGACTGCAGTAAGTCATGGATGCAGGCCGCTTCAAGTAGGTCACTTCCTTAGGATATTCTTGGAGCCTTATGTTCAGCAGTTTACGTCCAGTACTGTATGAGCCCATATGCATACTTCCCACTGCAGGGCACGAGCCTCCTCTACAACCGAGAGTACGATTGAGAGGGGTTGGCCATTTAGTACTTCCTTAATGATGAAGATAACAAGATTTTTTTGTATGCTACAGACCTTGTACCTAATAGCAAGTAAGCTCCAAAAGCGATCGCTGCTGTTGTCCCACTACAGGCGCCATCGACCTTGTAATAGTTAAATGTATATGACTAGGGACCTTAATGAAAAACCTTTGAGACTGCATTTGCAAAAGTAGCACAATAGTTATTTAGTACCACTGATGGTAGTCGATTGTTCACTTTTAAATTCCTTGTGCAGCAATTTAAGTGTAAGCTGCGTGAACATGGCTAGAAGTGGAGTGTCTTTTAAGCTCTGATAGTACTTAGTGTAGTTATAAATTGTATTCACTTGCAGTTACACACTAAAAGGAAAACGAATTTGAAGAACAAATCAACACAGACAGACTTGCTTTTGAGTCCTCTCCGGGGCGCAATCACACAGAAACGTGTGTTTCCCAGTGAATTCCGCAGATGTCCTACCACAACCACTTTCTTGCCTCCTAGAGTTGAAAAGAAAAGGGAATATCTTAATATTAAAGATGCACGGCGGGCTGCCTCGCCAAATAACATAATATTTTCAAAAGTAAGTTATGAAAAAAGTATATTAGATGTTGTATTAGATTTTATTTTCTTTTGATATTTCACTAGGCGTAAATTATAGACGCCTTTTCTATTATTTATGTAACTTATTGCAGACATAACGTGACATAATTATCAAACATCAAAAGTTAACATTCTTGAAGAACTCGAAAACATCAATTTCCTTAAATGTTTTTATTTGTTTATATTACAGTTTTCTTTATGGGCAATGACATTTGTTTCTTTTCCAGGAATTCAGTAACGTCGTAGAAGAGAAAAAGGAAAAGAAATTAGAGATATTATTCTCACGCCCTGTAATCGAAAAATGCTCTTCGATCATGAACCTAATCCAATCACCCAAAAAGAGATTGAAAGGAACTGGCGATGGGAAAAAGAAACCTTGGAGATAAAAGTATTAGATTTCTTTGCCTAATTCCGATACATGAAGTTGATTTGTAATTGTTATGTTTATTGTTTATTTTCTTCATAAGTTGTAGAATATTGAGTTACCTAATAAACGTTTAATACTTACTATTCAAGTTTTAGTTTGGGAACTAAGTAAAAGGAATGAGTCTAAAAATATACCTTCTGAGGTAAATTTCTATCTACAAGGTGAAAGTTTACACCCGGGACTTTTTTCAACGATTCATAGCTCATGCTTGCATATATGTAATTAATAAGGCCCTGCGCAGACGACAGACTATCCGTGACGCACTTTTTAGTCTGTGAAAATAGAACCTATGCAATTATATGCAGTAACGCACACGACGCGCAAAAAGTCCGGCGCACAAAAAATCCGTGTAATTCGGGCAGTACTCTTTAGTCGGCAATCTGCATTTGCTAGGGGTGGGTGGACGTAACGCACGCGATCTATTATCATGGCGCCAGAGGTCGATGTAACTATGTTAATTCAAGAAATACAAAACAGACCAGCAATTTATGATACTTCTAAGGCAGAATATCATGATAGACATTAAAAAAAAAAAATGTGGGAAGAAGTGTGCTGTAATGTTTATTTGTCCCTTCAGTAATCTTTCCGAAAGTATAGGATGTACCCAAAATTCTCTATTTCTTCTTCTTTTTCTGTACTTCATGTACAAAATAAAACTTCGCGATCTCTGCACGATTTCCATAGCGTCTACGTCCTTACAGCTCTGCCGACAAAATGATCGAAGATGTGCGTCGTGTGCGTTGAGTCTGTGAAAAATCCGCGACCGACTTTTTGCGCGCCATGCAGACTTTTTGTGCGCCGCAGACTCGATCGCACAAAAAGTGTGCCGTCTGCGCAGGGCCTAAAAGATACACGTAAAGAGACATTGGTAAATACTAGCCAAAACGCATAAAACAATATTTTGGCAAAAAGTCCCAGAACGTGTGGATAATCGGAATCTAGCGATTAGTTCGATCTATCGCTATCGATCACTAAAGCTTGAAAGCTCAAAGCGCCCATAGTTATGTTAGTTAATATATTTTATTCAAAATAAGGATCATTTTGTTCCGGTAAGTCCTTCTATTTACATTACACTTAATATAAAGAGTAAGAATAAGAATAATTTATTAACACATAAAAGGTTGAGTATACAAAACAACTACATTTCATAAATAGAGAAATTCTTAGCATTATATAATATGTATCTAGTTGCCATGGTCTAACTTTTTGCGAGATGCTGACTTTAATGCTGATCATGACTTTTTGATAAATAAATAACAAGCCACGTAAGGTACTCACACAATATTTTTTATTGGTATATAACTTAAACTAGTTTCTTACTTACGACTCTTTACAAAATTACAACAGACGTATCGGCTATTAGGCAGATACAGGGTGCTTTACACACGAATAAAATAATTTACAAACAGTCGAACATATACACCACGCTCACTACAACTAAATAAATAAGTCACACATCACGTTATTGCCGAGCTTCGAACGCGACCGCGACAGCGTCGCCGACCACGACGCCGTCCGACCGGGACCGAAACGCGCACGCTCTTTGGATCCGAGAAATGTTTATTGAACGTCCACGCGTCACACACGCCGCACCGATGTTTCATTAGTTAGTGTGCTTCACGTAATCTGTCTCGTAGTAAGCCGTTGCCCCGTGTGCGCCTTTTCTGTCCAGCGCTCGGACTCGCACGAAAAGAAATGCGGCGACCAGAGACGCTACGATCAACACTAATAGCAACATGACGAGCCCCGCCACGAACGACGGCACAGACATGCATATCGTTTCTGGATCACTCGCCGGAGACTGGATCACCACGGTCTCGTTGGCTGCGGCGTTGTTTAATGCGAAGTTGACATCGCCCGGTGCCACTACTTGTATTATACGACTTGTATTGACGTCAGTCATTTCTTGAGCGTCTCGCTTATAAATGCGTGTCGGTGACGATGTTTCACGCCTTCTCCGAACTCCAACTAATCTTTCAGGGAAGTCTTCTACGGATCTTGGGCGCCCACCTATTGTTGCAAGATTGCCATGTCCTTCATCTTTCCTCTTGACTGTGTTGTATGCACCGCGACGCCCTGGTGGCGGGGGTGGCGGTAGATTAACTTCGTCTTCTTCTCTAGTTGGAGCGGGTGAAGAGGGACTAGGAGCGTTCGGTGTAGACGATACTTGAGCTTGAGGAGGAGGTACAGCATCATCTCGTTTTTCTGAGAAAGAACCCGCTGCATCTGCTGGATGTCTTGGATCTGGGAATGCGGGAGGTACTCCGTATTCGCCGTGCGGTACTGGTGGCGGAGGACCATATTCGCCGTGAGGTGAATTTGGCACTCCATATTCTCCGGCGCTTAATGCATTACCACCTAAGAGTGACACTCCGTAATCTGCACCAAGTCCACATTTTGGTTCAGGGCAATTATGCCTACAGACTTGGATCACACACTGGAAGTGTACATTCATCGAGTCTGGAAATTTGAAAGCTTGGAAGTAGGCAAACGAAACGACAGACGCTGAGGGTCCGAAGTTCTTTAATTTATGGAATTTACTCATGATCTTAGGTCGGACTACACATCCATATTGATCGACCAATTGTATCGGTGCTCTTTTTCCGTCATGAGCCACACAATTTCTGACTAACATGTCGAATTTGTTTTCGTCATCTTTAATTGCGAGAACCATCGTCATCGTCTGTCCTATCTTCACAATACCTGATACTTCTGAAGCCCACGGTCCCTTGCCGACTTGAATTTGCATCCAGCATTGCAGGTTGTCTCCGAGAAAGTTCGCTGTGACAGCGTGTAACATATCCACTTGGAAAGGTCTGAATGTGACTGCTTTCTCGTAGAAATCGTACCACGTGCATCGCAATTTCCTTGCCTGATCCCATACTTCTTGGACGTAAGGGTCGTATTGGACAATAATCGTGTTTTCGACATATGAACCACTGGGCGTTGGACTACCGTAACTGGCGACGTTGTGGTTTGCGGAACTCGACATACCACAACTATTGAGGAAGATTTCAAAAGTAGCACTCAAATGGCCCGTTCCTGGTTTAAGATGCATACAATGAGGGTCGCTGTAGAATCCTTTAGAGAATATCATTCCGTAGAATGGGCGGTCAAATTCTATGTTAACTCGCATGTGAGTTTTTTCACATTGTACTTGTAGATGTTTTATCTTCGGACTATCAGGCGTGGCCAAAGGCCATGGATCATCTGTATGTGCTGGCGCTAGCGGTGGGCCGTATCCACCGCCCGCTCTGTGTTCCAGCGGTAATGAAGCTGAGTCCACTGAAGTCTCGCATGTTGCATCCTGAAATCAAAATATTACACTTTTTAAATAACTTGTTAAGTAGTCGTGGTAAATATTATAAAAGAGATGAATGTTTAACAAAATTCAATAGTGTGTATAGTTAGTGATACTGTGGTTTAGAATAAACTTCATAGAATGACATTTGGCAGTGTTGTGGGCAAGTCTCGTGTTTGTTAGGGCGGTTGTGTCGGCCGCGTCTCAGTCTAGATATTTCGCGAGACGCTGAGTTGCGCGTGCAGCGTGCGTTCGCACTCACTCCGCCACTCACCACGCTCGCGCTCCGATCTCGCGCATCGCTCCCGTAGCGCTAGTTCCGACTTTCTATACTGACAGATAGCTCGCTCAACCAATTAAAATATTAATCGACGCAATTATACTGACTAGATGAGTGCGCAACGGTTTCTTCAACAGAACATTGTTGCGGTGAGGGGAATAGTTAGGTAAATAAGTATGCGGTTTTAAATTGATCCCCCCATGTAAATATATATATTTTTTATGAATGTTATCTTCAAACTACTACATTAACTACATGTGTTACCAAAGAATAGCCTATGCTCGATTTATAAATATGGAAATCTTGATAGTTTGTCATACACTGGGCCGTATTTTAGCGAGAGAAGCTGCATTTGAAGTTAAATAGATGTAGACCCTAGTCGCGTTGGAAAGGTATAGAATATGGAGCGAGAGCTGACGTGCAAGGTGCCGTCGCTGCCGGTTTATCATAGCAATATGTAAGAATAGCAAGCCCCGTCGCCGGGCGGCGCGTAACAACGCTCGTGTTTTCTAAACCGGTTAGAAATTACCCACTGATCGACATTGTTAGTTGCGGAAGAAAATTCCGGACCCATAAATATGCGTACATCTTGGACAAGGAGATATTTCTTCATTAGCGGTTTTGCTGCTTACATTACAATATCAACTTCTACATACGGAGACATGTATTTATCATACCTACTGAATTCACGTCGCAATTAATTTTATCGCTGTTTAAAACAGTCCAATAAGCAATATAAACTATCACATCTATCACCATTGGCCCGCAATATGCCGTAAAATATAATTTGAAAATATAATGGGAAATGATAGCGAGAAATTGAAAAGTGTCGTGATCTCATGCGTGCGGCGCGGCGCGGTGAGTTCGCGGGGCGACAGGTGCGCCGCTTGCGGGTGAAAGTACCTCCGGATTAGCTCAGCTTGCTTACATCCGTTTTCAACCACAGACTAAAGAGCATACATATCAACACTAACGGCCTTATTCATAGACAGTTTTTAAACCTATTTTAGTTATCGAATGTTTTATCCCTTTCGAGCGACTTTCGAATTAAGAAGAAGAAGAAGACTAAACATTCTATAACTAAAATAGGTTTTAAAACCGTCTATGAATAAGGATCTCATAGTTTCTTATACATTAAAATGAGAGAAGCCCGATATATATTAAAGAAGACTGATAAAATGTTAGGAAATGTAGCGGCTTGGCCTCTTTAGTTAAGAGTTGAAGTATATTTTTAAAACCAAAGGAACCATGCATTTTCCCGGATTTAAATTTTAATTGTGCCTGTTTTATAACATACATACATAAACTCAGACCTTTTTCCCAGAAGGGGTAGGTAGAGTATAGGTGATAGGGGGCAAGCCTATCGTCATATCGGGCACAAATTGCTAACTCCGGGCTGATAATGAATAGAAAAATCCGATATCACTTTGCCCGACCCGGAATTCGAACCCGAGACCTCAGCTTTGTAGTCGTACCGTAGTACAACTACGCCACCGAGGTAGTCGATTTATAAAGTATTACATTATAAAATACAATCGTGCCAATCTAAAGCTCCTTTGCTTTGTGAAAAAACCAACGAACAATCCCACTTTCGCATATAATAATATTATCACTTGAAATTGTATAAATAAATTATTTAAAAACTTCTTGCATTTTTAATAATATAATACATGCGTACCTAATAAAAATAAAATGTATTACTTATGTCTGCAATTATTTTCATCGGAATTAAAATTGTGCTACTTGAAATTCCTATTTTGGTACCTACTTAATTTAGTACAGCGAGGAGGTAAGTAACTCATACGAACGGGAACTAGGTACATAAAACCGGATTTTTGTTTACGTTCTGCACGTTTGTGGATCCTAAGAAGGTCGAGGTTGTTTTCATTTTTATTGTTTGCATAACTTTACTAATAATATTGGAATAAAATTATTATTATATTATATTACCTATGCTATTCTTTTAAGAATTTAGATGCCCAAAATTTATTTTTAAATTAGTCTTAAATTAATGTCTTAATCTTAGAAGCGAAATGTTGTCATAATAACCAGAGAAAAATGCGATGTTCGAACATGATTTATACTTTTATTGAAAAGTAATTCTGTAAAATTTTTCAAATGTTATATTACTTAGGGTTCCCCTGAAATATAAAAAATCGGAGATACCATTGCATCGGTGTAATCATATCCTATTGCATTTTTGATTTTGTAGCCTACTTTAAAACAGCAGTAAAACCTGAATAAGTCGGAGAAAGCATCAAGTATTTTGTAAACTTATCCGATTGTGTAAACAAGAAAAAGGGGACGCAGAACTGTCGTCTTGGGTGAGAGTGAACAATAAAATATAGACATTACTTTGTAAAAGACGATAAAAATGTACATCATAATGGATATTAAACTCATTATGGAAACTCGAAATTAATGGATTTAAAAAAGAGAATGTTTCGTCCGAGTGAATCCTGATTACTTATTGATATTGTAACAAAAATAAATGTATTGAAATCGCTACTTGTTTAAACAGTGTGATATTGACATATGGGATTTAATTTAAACTAAGTACATGTTTCTAACCATTCCAGGTAATATTGTACAGAGTTTGAAAAAATTGCCTGGTAGTTATGTAAAGAAATCGCGATTTTGGTTTTCAAGGCTTTTGATCAACCCGTACAGCTACGAGAATCTTTATACGGTTTCCGAACCGAACTAAAGTTCAGCTAAGCGGTAAAAATACTCGAATAATAAATATCTATCTTCGCATCTATACAGGTGGTCAAAAATCGTGAAAACTAAAGTCACGATTTTCGACAAAATAATATCATCTCGGATTTTTTCAAATACAATGTCACCTGGGGTGATGAGAATTACGTGGATTAAATTAAATACCATATGTCAATATCACTGTATTAGATTATGTGCATCTCAACGCTGATCTTATGACCTTTAGGCTTTGGTCTGAGCCCAAAACGCTTTACTATTTCTGGTTCGTGAATGAATGGATTGTAATATTCTTGGTCATTCTAATATAGGAAATTCCAAGTACGTCATGTAATTACTTGTTTAAAATTTAGAACGCAAACAGGCAACATTTGCCAACACGTTTACCTACGTTTAGATATTATGTTTGCAAAGTTAGCCATATGGTTATCACGCAATTTTACAACTATTGTAATTCTCAAAATGTCAGTCAGATGACATTTTCCTATGCTAAAGGTGACACAGAGGGCAGTACTGTTTGTAGCACTACCGGTGCCCTAGAATTACTAGAGCGCCCTGGATGAGTTTCCTTAGGTATCCCAGACAAGATTTCTTCGCTACAATAAAAAAACAACGTAGCCAAAAATATAGGCATGCGGTGTCCCTTCATTTCTAGCGTCTCGAATGGTCGTCTAATCGAGCCTGTCCTACACCGCTACTGATAGACGAAGAGATATCGCTCCAAAAAATTCTCAAATTACTTTCTACTAACTGCATTCCTCGTATTTTATATGTTTTCGTGTATGTATGTACGAAATTTCCAAAATATCAAGTAAAAGATTACTTTCTCGCATACCGTTGCGTGTCTCGTGCCAAGATTTTCTTATTCGGAACATGCGAATTCATAATAGCTTGAAATAAAGGTACAATACGTTATACTTAGATTACTGGTTAACTAAAATTGATAGTTTATTATTCAAAATATTATAGCGTTAATTAAGATCAAACAATATAATTCCGCAAATACTATTTAATGAACCACAACTGACGTTAGATTAACTCGATTAAGATAGGAAAGTCTAAATAAAGTATATATATGTACATTCAGCAATATGGCTAGAAAGTCGTGTTTCGTCAACCTCACGTTAATGTTGTACATGGGATATAGACAGAGAAAGAAATATAAAAAAAACCGTAGGTATTCTGATATTTTAGAGATCTTAACGATAATCGCCTCGTAACAAAACCTAACATTCCCTGTTGATGATCGTAATCATTCAACACTAATACATTATTGTATTAATGTATTTGATTTATACGTATACATTAAAAATGTAGTTGACATAAGTAATGGTTTAATCGTGACTCCCACAGCTCTCCCTGGGTAAATAGTGAATACTGTTCAGAATACAGGCGTTTGTACTATAACAAGCGGCACGTGGGAAGTGTGTGCGTTATCTGATGATGCGTGATCGAGCAGCCGACATCCTTAGCTCTTACACATGGACCCATAACACACATTGCTTTTTCTAGCTGAATATCTAATAAGTTTTGGGATTGATGGATTGCGGCATGGATTCGTGGCACGGCTGGATCGTTAAAATAAAACTCGTGTTCTTTAAACTAGCTCTTGCATTAATTATTATTGTCAGACTGTACGAAAAACATAAGTGTCATAATATGAATATACAAATTTATAATACTCGTAGACAATGTTAAAAGAGTTTCGATTAGAAACGCCACAAAATCACAATTAATGATCTGACTTGATTCCAAAAATAAAGCCTTTTAATGAATACAATAATTACTAAAATGTTAAATTAGTATTATTAACTAGCTACAATATTTTCACTGTGTTTAAATTAATATTTATGTTAAAGTTATCGTTGTCTATGCGTACAAATATTAATTTACGTAATATTGTTTAGATATATCGTTTCAGATAAGTGCGAATGTCTAAGTAGGTAATCGGAAAAAAATGATATCTGTCAAAACTCAAAGTAGATTTTTGCGAGTGCGTATAGATTGTATTTATTAAGCAATGTTACTTTTATATCTTTAATCTATTATATGATAATGTCATCCAATCATTAGATCAGTGGAAGTCCTAATTAGAAGTACTTTATTCTATGTTATGAATGTAAATATGTCGATCAGTGGTGAGATAAAGCATTGTTTGTGTTTGACAGGTGGACAATGAAGTAGACCTACGCTTTTAGCACCTATTGTGCCTCTGACGGGTCAATTTACTCGTATAATGGCCCAAAATAAGCCGCAGCGGACTTTAAAATCTAAACGGCAAATGAAAGTGATCGACCGTTTACACTTTCTTTGACGAATTGCTTTCTAACATGAATTAGCGAGATTTGTTGTCACAACTCCAATCTATTTTCCAACGTGTGCTCATAAATATAATTACGAATATGAAATATTACTTTGTTGATTTCATTTTGCGAAGCTTATTCAATCATGTCATAGTCGACATGACAAAGAGGTTTTCAAAAGATAATAAATAACTTGAAAACAACATCAGCTTCTGTTTTCTGGTTATATTACCTAGTAAGGCAAATAAATAAGATTTAAATTATTTTAATATATATACTTTCGAAATATAGCACGTGCTTTAGTTTTAATTGATTTTAGTAAAAACAAATCAAAAACAACTAACTACATTATTTAATGAAATTGGTTTTGAATTCTGATACAATCAATTGAAAGATATTGCATCATTCTTGTGAAAGAAATCTATTCCGGTTCCTGCAATATTACAATAGTGGTCGTGGTGACCAAAAAATGAAATCGTATACACCGAACGATTATATCATGCGCCACAAAATTGCGAAATTTTATCTGCGCAGTGAAAGTGTTCGTGAAAAGGCATTTAACAACACTAATGTTGGCGTCATGACCATAATTAGTATAGCAGTTTATTATTACGCAGACATTTAAATTGGACAGAAATGTGAACATAACGTTAAAATTATTTTAAATAAATAATTTCGTCCGGATTTGTAGTTTTAGTCGAGTCACACGAAGAAATTGATTGATTACTGATTGATGATCACATAAAATCAATAGATGTGATGAATATACATAGAATCAGACGCAGTTAGTTTCAATGGTTGGCTGTTTTGTGGATCTGCTAACGGAATCATTAGCCTAGTTATAGAAGAAGAGCGGAAAAAGCTGAATAATGTAGTAGTGTAACACGACGGTAGAGCATCGCACGCGTCGCCTACAATCGCAACATTCAGTAGACAATTAATTACATTCGGAACAATATTAATTTCTCTATGATAATTATGCATGTTCATTATAAATATAAATTGCAATAAACCGTACAGTAATGAATGTAAAGAAGCCACAAACTAATTTCATCCACACATCTGTCATGTACAGTTTATTGTTTAGGAGAGTCCTCAGTCAGTACTAAGTTAGTTTTGTCTTACCTTAAGACTCTTAAGGTAGTTAAGTTTTATTCTGCTTTATGGATCTTTTTTTTATTAAGTCTTAACTATTACTGGTATAATGATGATTAATTGAATTGTCTTCATTTTCTAAGCTAACAGCTCTGTTAATGAGATAGTCGGTGTTCACGTCATGAAGCAACATCTAACCATGAAACAATAACGAGCGCAATCGGAGCATTTAAACTAATTCAACGCTTAAAATCACATATTTGTAGTGTGCTCTTAAACTAATGAGTAGAGTATAAATAACTAATTGCTTATATGAAATACACATTTTCTGTAAAAAAACAATATATTTTGTTGTACGTAACCAGGTATTCATAAAATAATAAATACAAGACATCTTCGACAGCCTTAGAATCAACGGCTTTCTCAGTGCAGTTGGCAATTATACTGGTTGAGAATAATAAACTGCGGATTTGATTCCCGAAAAATAAGAAAATAAATATATATAGCTATGTAAAAATTACAAGTAATTGTTTATTCCGGGTGTAGATGTTGAGACCGTGAAGCTTTTAAATTACAATCATTACTAAACTATTTCTATCTATGTTATGGCAAAAATATTTACGGGAAATATTAAACGGCATTTATGATCTATGGTATAATGATTCGAAATAACTGTTGCATAGTATAAGCTTTTAATATTCGAGCTCATTCTTGGAAATATAGTGTGATACTGGACGTAAGTAGCCTGTACTTAAAATAGCGACGTAGAATACAGCAAGGTGGACTGTTATCTGCTCTGTTATATGTGTACAAGAATGTTCAAATCAACGGTATAGTCTTAGCCATCTGACGCTCAAATAGCTTATAGAGCAGCTTAAATTTTATCTGCCTCTTTTTTGTAGACTCGTTCAATAAATATTAAAATTAAGATAACTCCAAATTGCCTTACGTGAAGGAAGGTCTATTTCTATTGAGAAATTAATTTGTAAGCGTTTAATGGAAGCTCCTATTTCATGACCATTAAATATTGATTAATTTATAAATGATGATGAAAAGACCAACCTTCAAGAGGAGCGTCGCGAGCACCAGCAACAACTTGATCCTCTTCATAGTCACAGTCCGGTATGTCAGCGCCCTGCAACCAACGAGACACGTTCAGTTGAGCACTAGCTGGGCCCGGCGCGCGCGGTGCTAGTGGCGCGGCGGCGCGGGCGCGGCGCTCATGACAGCGCGTGTCTTCACCACACTGGGAGCCCCGGAGCTCTGCGCTGCGGTTCGCGCAGCCTCCGCCGCCTGCCCCCCCTAGTCACCACCCCACCAGCACTGACCCACTGACCGAGTGCAACGCTCAGCGCCGGAACTGCACCGGCGCGACGTCTCCATCTTTCACTCCCGCACGCGCCGCTCCCGTTGCGTCGAGAGGAAACCGCGCGTGGCCTTCACCTTATTACAATGCAAGGCCATCTTTGTTTGTAAGCCTTGCCAGTTTTCCTTTTATTGTGACTATTTTTATGCAATCTTAATTGGAACATTGTGTGATAAGGAATTTTATGCGCTGTGTATTTTGGCAATTCACTTGAAATATTATATTAACGCGCATACTTAATAAAACATAGTATACCTCAGTTGTTAATCCACAATTGTTGTGTAGGAATTGACACAAATGGCATTAAATTGAATCATTTCAGCGATTAATAAGATAAGCACGTAACAAGTGTGTGCAGGCAGTGCGTATGTACGTGCAGTGAGGAAGGCATGCGGCCGTTCTGAGCGATTTCACCCTACACATTTAAGCGCTCCTCAGTTAGAAAGCACATTAACTCTCATCTGTGATGCGAGAACTCTACCGATGCTCGCGCACCGCTGTGTTGCTGCAATGTCAATTAATAAAAAATAACTATTTTATTCACAACGGTCATCACACTTTACGGTATAATATTATGTTCTAGTTTGCAAAACATGCACGTGTGCTCATATGCACAAAACGGTGATACAAATTAATAAAAATCGTACCGTCACGACAAGGAATCGACGTATCTAGGAAGTGGTCTGATACGCAACTCGACACCGAACTGTTAGTCATTATTGCATTAGTTAAACGTCGGAATGCTTTCTATTTAGAGACGAGAGTGGAGACTATTTTTTCTCATCAACTGCACCCAACTGGTCGTAACTAGGCTGCTAGCGCTAGTTACTCTTAAGAAAGCGGGCCCTCGGGCATTTTCTATTTTCTGTAATCTGCGGCGATATTATAATAATAGACGCGATAGTGGGTGCTGGCCGCGCTCAATTAAGCACCTCCGACAAGAAACGCCGCCGAATGTGGGCCAGCCGTCACCCAATCAAATACAGACCATAAATGCGGTAAGATCTCGTTGCAGACAGATAAACCGCAACTTGTTTTCCCCATACAACATTTTAGTAAACTAATATGAATAATTTGAACACAAACGTTTGTAGTTGTTAATAGCGCATTTAATTTTATTGTACTAAGTTGTTGATTGAGAAGTAAAAATGCTTGATGTGAACTGAAGTCATTTTCGATAATTGTAACAATCCATGTTTTGGTTTCAACTTAAGTAGTTAGTAATATTATTGATTTTCAAAACGATAATAGTTTTATCTCCGAATTACACGCAATACGTCGCTTATTTGTTGGGGCTATACAATCATTTTTTGGAATTTTTATTGCGACGTCTGTCCACTTTGTGTATGCAGGCCGCTTCTAACAAGTTGCTGTGGAATCCTTCGGGGAATGATAAAGCCCTGAGTTTAGCAGAAGACCTCCTCTGATTGAATATGATGATTATGATAAATCAGTTCAATCAATCAATGTATAAATAACTTGCAGAGGAGAATTACAATCGTTACCTTTTCCCATTTTCCCTCCAGTCTTTCTACATCAATTCTAAGATTTAATAATGTATGTATGATGAACAACGTTGATTACTCATATTACTCATACTCATACATACATAACCTCGGTGGCGCAGTTGTTCTAAAGTATGATCGCAAAGCTGAGGCCTCGGGTTCGTGTCCCGGGTTTTGGGCAAAGTGATATTGGAATTTTCTGTTCATTACCAGCCCAGTCAGGAATTTGTGCTCGATATGGCGATAGGCTCGCTCCCTATCACATCATGGGATGGAAAATACAGGGCGAAACGTGGGTGTCCTGGTTGCACCTCTGCCTACCACTTCTAGGAAAAAGGCGTGAGTTTATGTACGTATGTATTAGTTGAGCCGCTTATTATCTTATCGATTAACAATAGCCATATATATTATACTCGTTTATAAAAGTCAATAACAGATTGCTATTGTGTGCGAAAAATTTAGCTTGTATCTAATTTGTAGAACGTCTGTCAGTCTCAATGGTCGGCTAACACGATTGAGGTACCGCCATGCCTTAGGGCGAATATTGTTTGTTCAAACCCGCCTTATCCTTAATTATTCTGTCCAAATGGACATCAGCCAGGTTGTTAAACAATTCAACATTCATTCATCAAAGTCGAACGTACAGTGAAAGTTCAAAGTTTTTCGTCTATCTCAAATAACGTCAAAAGAAATTAAACAAAATTCTAACATGTTAATCATGCGATATTAGAATTGTATAATTAAAAATTGAGCTATTTTAATGGTGTATTAAAACACTAAAAATGGGTAGGCTGTAATGAATGTATCGTTAGCGGAGTTGATCTGCCATCGTGGGACTGAATATGGCTCTTAATAAGATCACATAAAAACTCATGTTCAGATTTCACACGAGATGATCGACAAAAACTTAGGTGATTCGCAATTTTGTTCATAACTTTCATTTTCTGCCTATCTCTAATCTACAAGTCAATACGAACCATATTGAGAAATTACTACAATTAAGCTAAATTATGTTTTTGTAAATACAAATTTTATTCACACATTATACGAATATTTTATGAGTTAATATTCTTTGCAATAAAGACTACTTGACTTTGCTAAGCAACTAAACATTCCTCAATGACTTTGTAGATTTTAAGAAAGTACATGTGGTTTAGTCACGCCGAACCGATGACTCCCAATTTCTTTCATGTTACCTTTGTCATTCTATTCCCTTTAAAATACACCTAATGTTTTAAAATATGAAGCTAATTTAGATTTTTCGGGTAATTTACTTAGAAAAAATTATAACATGTTTCCAAAATGCCACGCTTGTCTGTAATTTGAAATTGGCTGATGTTCATTACAGAGCACGTTCTAATAAAGATTGCAAAAAGTGATTGACAAGAAGCAATGAAGCAATTACAAAGCTCTGTGATCGCTATATCTTATGTTCATCACATCTCAATACCTCTTTATTTTATTGTCCGTAGACTACAAGTGAAACAAGAAGAGAATCGAGAAAAAGAATTTGTTACCTTAGTAACCATTCCTTATGAAAAAAAGAATTTTAATGCATAGATCTCTATCGTCTATGAGCGGATAATATAATTGATGAGAACGATAACGAGAAAAAAGACGATAATTCGGTTACTCGGTTAAATGTACACTACTATAAATATCAAACTGGTATAAAAATATTATTCTTTGTTTACTTTATCGCGGCTGGGGAAATTTTGTTTGTATAGTAATTGGATCGTCCTACCTGACGTCTAGATACAAGTTCACGTAATTTACACAGTTCAAAGGCTATGTATTTTCCTACTGCTAATCCCATATCGCTATTACGAATGTAAATATTAGCGGCCCAGCAGGAAACCGGCGTCGCTCGGATAAAACAATAGATAATTCAAAACTTTCTGATGTATGGCTCTGCTTCGAATACAGTGAGCTTATGATCGGATGGACGCATTTATCTTTACTCAGACATTTATTCTCAAATGCAGTAAATATAATTGGAGTGGAACAAACGCTTAGACTAAAAATGGAGATTAATTATACCATTCGTGACCAAGTTGAAAGTAACGCGCATTAAAAATATAAGGTGATTTTATATGAGTACATCACATTTATTGTGAATACTTTTTAAAATCTTACGTGGATGGTCTTAATTGGGTTGTTCTTTTTGTTGTTTGTAAAGTCATGCTTTCATCGTGTTAATAAACACAAATATATGTTACGCAAGAACTCTCTAATTACTTTCTTTTGCAACAGTCAGTTAAACAACCACAATGTAACAGTATAAATTAAGAAGACATTTTAGTAAGTCACTTTCGGCTCTGATTAACGGCGCACCGGCGTGAGCACTGTGACTTTTAATTGGGTAGTAACGAGCTGAAAGTTTACATAAATTAATGTATGGGAGTCGGCCGAGGAGATTAGCCCGTCTTCGCTATTATTCTTTTAGCATACAACTGGTAGAAAGCGACTATACTCTCAGCGAGTACCCACGTCCAACTATATCTCTGCAGCATTCGAGAACCGCATATCAATTGTTTAAATATACCTTTACATGTAAAACACTAACTAATCAATGCATCTATTTGTTATACATCGTTCGGAAGATTTCACTCGCATAAAATTATAAAAACGGAAAATAATCTGTCTCTATTCATGCGTTTCCAAGTAAAGGCATGATTTGCTAACTACCTCGCTCCGATGATATTCTTGCATTTATCTGTGAACACACGTAGAGAAGCTATTGAATTTGTTTTATCGACTTTCGATTCTTATGAAAAACGTCCGTTGTCACTTTTATTGTCATGAATGTCTATTTCATCCGTTGCGATTTTCACTTAGATAGAAGGTCAACGCTCAAATTGCATTCTGAGCATGTGAAAATACTACGCTTGGTTGTTAAGCTTTCTCACGGTTACATCAATAATATAATTACTTTTTGTCACCAATAGCTTATATAAAATTAATTTAACTATCGTGGACAAATTATAAAGTAGGGATATTTTCAAAGCCACGCTGCAAATGCGATCGGTAATCGCAAAACGTTTTGATTGGCCCCTTGATCTCATAAAGTTGAATAGTTGCCTCGATACCTCGATCGTGTTAAAATGTCTCACTTGATTTTCACAGCACGTAGCAAAAAGCAGCGTGGCATATTACAATTATACGGAGCTTACACATTAACCTGATATCGTGTTACGACACAATAAATCAAATAATTAAATAAATATATGTGATAAACGTACTTATATGGCTTGAATGACGACATCAACTTCTATTAAATTATGAACACTCATTCAGAACTCTAAGAAATTATCCCTGATTAAAAAACAAAATAATTAATGAGTAATATTATGTAACTTTTGTTATATTTTTGTGTAATAATTATGATTAGTATACATTGCTCCTTTAATCAACTTAAGTCCATTGTAATAATTAATGAACTTGACCAGACCAACTTAAACGTAATGAATTGGCAAAGTAGTAATTAACTATGTTACGATTTTACAATCCTTCGTTTTTTTACATTCCTTCTAATTACATGTAAATATAATTGAGTACACGTGCAAGTACACTTGTATATCAAGCAAACATCACGGTGACGTATTGATTAGATGATTTGATGATGAGCGACGTGGTCTCAAGGTTACGCCACAACACTTTCTCCGGTGCCCGTAGTTCATTGCTCTCCGAATTCTGCGTCTCCGTGCTCTTGGTATCAATGGTCCTGCGCTCCACCTCGAACTATGAGATGTTTTTCAATGTTAAGCAAATGAAAATGATCCTTTTCTTTACAGCATTAGCTGCGAGATTCGAGCAGCATGGGATGCTATTCGGTGACGTTTACGTTCAATGCCCGTGTTAATGGTAGCGAGAAACGTAGCGTGGCCCACTTTCTCTTTTAAGCTCGCGTAGTCTCTGTCTCACTACAGCATTCTCCGGTAAGGCAAGCGAGATGACTATACTGAATCGTTTCGTTTGGGAAGCTGGGCTCGCTTTCTTCGCCGCACTTGGCAATGGAGTTGTACAAAATCCGGTAACTTTCGTTAACGTGGTGCGATTGTGTCGATTCAGAGAGCGGCATTAGAGCCGGCCCGTCGCATTACAAACTACCAGCTTATTGTTGTTACGTAACTATTACTTATCTATTCAGTAACAGAAAGTTTTTATTGCATCAGATTTTGATAACTTGCATATTTTAATATAATTTAAATAGTTCCCAAATTAAGCTAGATAAGAAAATAATATTTGAATCGATATTAAAAAAATATTTTGCTGTAATACATACATACATACATAAACTCACGCCTTTATCCCCGAAGAGGTAGGCAGAGGAGCCACCAGGACACCCACATTTCGCCTTGTATGTTCCGTCCCACGATGTGATAGGGGGCGAGCCTATCGCCATATCGAGCACAAATTCCTGACTCCGGGCTGATAATGAATAGAAAAATCCAATATCACTTTACCCGATCCGGGACTCGAACCCGAGACCCCAGCTTTGTAACCGTACCGTAATACAACTACGCCACAGAGGCAGGCATTATTTAATCGGCATATCCAGTAGTAACAAATCAATCAATGTATTTACATCTAATACTAATCGGTCTGCTCTAATAAGTAGGCAACTCATCGATAATTTATCAAACAAAAATCACTAAAATTCTTAAGTTTACCACTTTTTCAAATAGCCAATATTCAAGATATTATTTTTTCTTTAAATTTTGGTCATTGAGTAATCCCAATAAGCATAATTGCTTATGCGTTCGAAACATACGCAGGACTATAATTATTTGTGACATAATTGAAATGTTAATGAAACACTGATAACATAGACGTCGCCGACATAAACCTTTTAACTGATGTGCTTAATATTTACGCCGATTTAACTTCGATGCAAAGTCTAAGACCTATTTACATATCTCGAGGAAATTGACCCTGTTTCCCAAGAAAACTTAAGCAGCTTTTAACTCTTGATAAAATATTGGATCGTATTAAATAGACAAAGTTTATAATAGGACTAAGCTTGACCAATATTTTCGCATCATTAGTAAAGATAGGGTCACTGTAGCGAATGCGATAAAGTCCCTTAAGTAGTAGAATATGATGTTAAAATTCATTATATTCGATTTTCTCTTGGTCTAATTGAGCTTTATATTACGAAATGTTTAACCTTTATTTTTAATATCAATTATTAATAAATATACCATCTGAAAATTTTTCATATATTTTTTTATTCACGATTAATATTTATAGTAAGTAACTAAAATATGGAAAATATTACAGCACAATGTAAGTATATCCCGCACAAGGTAAATAATATTCAAATAACATCATTCAGTTTGAAAATAACAAACGACTGTGGCGCGTCACGTAGATGCTCCAAGCCGGAACTTCCGAGTGGAGAAAACTTAGAAAATTATCAGATCAGTTGAGAGTGCACTTTTCCCCACATCTGATACTCACTATCGCGTATCCATTGCGGTAGTATGTCATCGATATCATTACAAGTTTCACTTTAAGCCGTAGTCATATTTATATTGATTATATTTATTACCTACAGCACTTTAAAAAAGAGAAAAATCTGATCTTTATAAAACACAATTCGCATCAGCGATGATCACCGATAGGTAAAATATTTTATTTTGTAATACTAACTCTTTTACTGCAAATTCTGTAATTGAATCTATTTTTCCACTTTGGTTTCCTATAATTTATTCTTATTCTTAAATATAATAATTTTGTGCTTAAATAGACATTAACATTACAACGTCACCAACATATACTTAATGCGTCGATACTAATTTTAGTATAATATTTAAATGCTCGTAGTATCAGCAATGCTACCGAGCAATTAAGATAAGTATCTGACCCAGTGATGCTATCCGGCAGCACATGTTATCGGTTGCACTTAGGACTTTTATCTATGCAAATGGAACTACGCACATCGAATTAAGTGCAATTCATTACGGAAACTCGCCATCGCTGCCTCAACATTTAGGGCGCATTAGCTGGGTTTATAACATGCGTCTTCATAAATGATAGGATGAGGTTTTCATCGTTAAGTGTCAGCTTCCCTTTTTTAATGTGTCGTTGCCTTGTTTGTGGAATGTTTTAGTATGTAAAAGAGAAATAAAATGACTGGGTATTTTTGTATAAGTAACGGATGTATGAAGTTTTATTTTATTAATGTGTTAGTATGATTTATACTTTGATAATATTTTCTTTGATTAATATTTCTATATTAATGCATATAGTTTTTTTTACAATTTTACTCCATAAAAGCATTATTAAAGCTAATAGGCAAATCACCATCCAGATTCCACAGTAAATAAGTAGTTTTATTTGTAAACCTTTAGTTAAAAAATATATTTTATACATTGCAAATTTTACTACACAGGACGACGCTAATTAATTACGCATATTTTCAAAGAATTATTTCCAAACAGACCATTAAATAGAAATTTATCTAGAGCTGATAATATCAGCGCTCTCCGGTGTTTATCTTTGTATGTAATCTTCACGCCTCTGGTCTATAGCTGCCAGAAAAAAGATTTATTTATTGACTGCAAGTGCTGTAGGCCAGCGGAAGAGAAAGTAGTGGCCAAGGACGAGGGCGTCGCTCCCGCTGTTGCGCAACATCCTGACATCATAATTCAACATCGATGCGTGGACCCGCGTGGTGTGACGCTTGTCGGACTTTTTTTTAGTAGTGATTATTTTTTTAAAAAATAGTTTGATGTTTATTCTTAATTTGATAGACGGAAACTTAACTCTCAAGGTTGATATGTATGCGAGCAGCCACGCTAGCCGTAGGTATTTTAAAAATAGGCTTATGCTTTATTTGTAATTTTAATAGATTATGATAAAACAAAAAATGTAGATACCTATTATTATATACGGTGTTACTGGCAATTAAGTTACTATCTGATCTGGAAATTAAATCAAATGTAATGTCTTTTTTCTTTTTATGAGTTGTTCTCTTCTTACTTTCGCCTTAAAAGGTTATATTATACTCTATTACTAAAATTACACAATTGCCATGATCGTTCGGTACTCCCGAATAATTACAGCCACATTTCACTCAGCTTTCGTAACAGAGCGTTATTATGGTCATGGGAACTCCCCTGCTGACGAAACCACAATGCGGACGTTGGTTCAAGGACATCGGCCTCTCTCGGCTATTACCAAATGTCTAAGGGAAACAACTTTCACTTCAAATTCTTTCTCCGAACATTTTTGACGTTGCGCAACGTAATCTCTACTAATAATAGGTGTTTGCTTTGGTTTGATTAATGTTTGCTTTTAAGACCCAGTTGTATATCCAGTATTATATCTTTAGGCAATTATATTCGGTTTTACTTTATGATTTATGTACACACATGCTAATATACCTTATTATATGGTCTTATACATAATGGTGCTAGTTTGAGGATATGCTATCATTTATGTTAAATATTAAATTCTGTGAGGCAACACACGGACTTTATGTAAATAAAGCAGCACATGATTACTTATAGCGGACTATGGCAAACTAGCAGAAGTATGTTTAAAGATTTTAAAATACTATTCCAATAACTAAAAATGATGAAATATTTTGTGCATGTAATAAATTTGTAACCGACCGATGTCTGTACATGGAACATAATTTTATATAAATCTTCAGAATAAACACTAATAATAATTACATTACTTCCATAAGTGTGCTTCACAAAAACTGAATTTAATAGGCGGTTTTTTTATGAAAATTTATTCACCATATTAAAAAATAATGTGTGCAAAAGATCGAGAGCCCGGAAAGATGAATGTCCTTAAGCACTTTCACTCGCGCTGTGTCGAGCTTGCACTAAACGAGCTTACAGGTCAGTTACGTAACCCCAAGCATTATGATTATCCATTCACTAAATGCGATAAACAAACGTTTTCGATTATTTTAATTACTTTATTCGTGTACTCTATAGAAAAGATGTTATGTAATTCAAAGCTGATTTACAAAAATACGGTCAAAGGAATGCTACTGTATACAGTCTGCTGTTTATAACACATTCTTACGTTAATAAAAAAACGCAACTGTCTCAAGTTTCCGTCGGACCATCATCCTATTTTTTTGTTTTAAGTCATGCCCTATATCGGTAGTGCTAATCATAAGTAACCGTGGTCATCTACATTAAACGACAAATTGAAAATAGTCTGAGAAAAAAATGCCCCACCGCAACGTCAGAATTTCCTCCATAATCGTAGTTTTATTTCAATATTTTTATTTTTGCTAATAGCTAATGTCGCACTTCCAAAAATTTTAAAGAAAGTGCATTTGAATAGGAAATGCTCGATTAAAAATTGTGCTTCGATATTTCTGGTCATAACGTTACGTAAAATATTTAATAGTCGCATAATTTTACACTCACATCTTCCGTAATTGATTTAGGTATATTTAATTTAAAACACTTTCGTAAGTGATAGGTCTTTTAATAATCGTTACGCCAATACCATTTGAAAGCCTCCGGCCGACGCGTAATATGGATAACAAATCGACTGAGAAACGAGACTCGTGTCGCGGGTTCGATCTTTGCACTGAGACAATTTTTGTATACATAAATATTTTTGCTTATATCCAACCTAAGAGGCTTTAGAGGCTGAACCGATTTGCTACATAGTTGATCCGTCTAGATAATGCCACTGATTAGCCTATTTCTGTCGCCAATGTGTAGGTAATAGGTATGTACTAAGTGATTAGATTTGAAGGATACAAAAATCATAGGCCTTAGAAGAAGAGCCTTAACACACAATGTCTTGTCGAGAGAGACAGAGAGAAAGAGAAAATGAGAGGTGTCGGAAACAGTGCAATGCCATTCAGTGCTTAATTATAATAAAGCCTGACTGGTGTTATTTGGGCAGGTGTCACATTAACCATCAGCGAGATACCTGCACTTCATGCAGGGCAAAATTCCAGTCCATAAATAACTAAATAAACTCGTAAATTAAAAAAAATATTCTGTATCATCAGTATAAATTAAAATATATAAAAAAATACTTACAAAAACAATCTCGTGACGTCATCAATTCACATCCAGTTCGTTAACTTGAAAACCTGAAACAAGAAAAAGTATTTATGAAATACATGATTAATTTTCTATATCTTGTTTTATTTAACGATAAATATTAGTAAAATAACTATTCTCTGGCATAAAAATACAGTAAATTCAGAATCTGAACAAGGAAAGACCATTTTAGCGAGAACGATTTTATTAAGAACAGACGTTATTATGTACTTTGAGTTTTAACTTGTACGGATAATGCAGAAAATATTTTACTGTAATATTTATGAACATTAATCTATCTACTCTAAGTTTGGTTGATATAAAATGTCATGTCCAGTGGTGAACAAACAACGCATGTTTATATAATAGATATACAACAAATCAGATTGAATTTTTAAATATTTATGTCAAGTACCTAAGTATACCTACATGTGTACCAATCTAGTAACACCGAGACGTCAATACAAAATTAATAGCTAATACATTCAGTGAATAAAAGGAAAAGTATGTCGTGGTCTGACCCCTTTCAATCATAACATTCATTGTTATTGTGATTTGATAACAATACCATTTATTGCAACTGACAATGCTGACAGAACGTTCACCTACTGGGCAACACACTAGCAGAATAATAAATAGAAGAATAACAATACGGAGTGTGTGGTAAGTCATCATTCAAATATTTGATTAATTACAATAATTTTGTTAACTATTAAAGAACAAAATAATAATTAGTACAATAAGTTGTTTTTAACAATCATTATTGTAGTATAGCAATTTCCTAATACATGGTATTTCGTCATGCAACTTTTTATATACTAAAAAATACAGTTTCAAATATTATCATTATAATATACACATAAAACCATTACTTACTTACATACTTCAAGCGCACCTAATAATACATAAACTTTTACAACCATTGTACTGTCAAATACTACGACCGATACCAAATTGATAAACAATAACATATCACATTACATCACAAGTTTTTACGGCCCAATCTTACATAACAGCCACACAATAAAAGACAGTGCCTATTGTTTCGTTATGATGTCACAAATAATAATTGAATAGACAAAATGAGCTATCTATGTCACTATCCAGATTTGTAGCGGAGGTGAAATCGTCCTTGCCACAATAGCTACAACACAATAAGCTATTTTAGATAAGCTGTCTTCCCGGGACACTGAACTGGCGGAAACGCGCGAAAGTGAAAGCATGAAACAAAGGCATTGCTTGAGGGAATTTACTGTCATACTAAGTTGCTTGTTTAGTTAATATATTTAAATGGACGCATTTACCTACATTTTTAATTGAATTGAATTACACCTTGCGTGTACTTTTTTTATACTTTGTTTAGTTGCGATAAGATCTTATGAATAAAAAAAAGATGTGTTTTAGATAATGTTGGAAAGTTTTATGCAGCAATATGAATCAAGTTATTTTCATGGAGAAGTATGGTTGAAAAATATATATAGGCTTGAATCTACATCATACAACCAGTGATTAATGTGACATTCATACGATTAGATTATAAGAAATTTAATATTTTGATAATAAGATAAATTATAATAAAGATTACCCTTTTGTTTTGTATTTGAATAGTCCATTTTAATAAGCACTTTAATATAAATTCCTATTAAGTATGATACCTTGAGACCACAGCTTAGTGCTCTCTGACGAGCGCCTGAAATGTGTAGTGATGGTTGAATGTAAACCTGAACACTCGCAAATACAAGATGAAAGTGGTGAAATCTTTACTCACTCCGAGAAATCGCTGCCATAATAAATAATGCACCAGTTCCATCGAGCAGGCCCTTAAACTGTACGACTGGTTCTAATATACTCGTAATTCGACAAGAAATATTGTCAGAGATAAAAATATGATCTCCATCATATAAATCTCTCTGAGGTAACTGTGGGAAATTTATGTTTAAGCCACTTGATTGAACTATAGTGGACTCTAATAGCTTCCTCTCTAACTAATGTATTTTAGCAAACTTTCTTGTATGAACACACTGGTAACACTTCCTACATGATATTTGTTTTGATAAATCTGTCCGTACTACTTTTATATTCACTATTCGAAACTCAAATAACTGACCACGACCAAGCTGTTGCGGTTGGGTCAAACATGTCAATCCGATTATGATCTCTCGATCAGTGGCAGATTGTAATTCAGTTCAAATTGATAGTGTTGTTTTAATTATTTAAACATAAATGAAAAATAAACCTTCTAAATGTGCAATTGATATTCACTTTACAAGCTTGATTCTGTCAAAATAAGGCCTGAGTAAGCAAATGAAATATCTCCATACAAACGATACAAACGCGCGCCTTCTAATGAGTTTCAGTTTGACTTAGGCTACATCCACTGCTTAAACCAAACTCAATTGCCGTAACACAAAACTTCACATCATAATTGGAGCACAATAATTTGATATACTTTCTCCAATCTAACGCTTAAAAAACACATGCATGCACGATTATAATTAAAACTTTCGGTTTCTTGAGTTTTCATAGAAAAGTTTATATTGTGGCCTGACTTGATATTTATTCAATTTTGTGGCCAACTATGGCTTCCGTATGATATACAGGTAAAGTTGGCGTCTGTGGCTTCTGTAACCATGATATACAGATAAAATACATGAAGTGAGCTGAAAGCTTAGTGGGCGAATTGCAGAAAGTTGTGTGGTTGTGGAGTTGGACGTGAAAATCGTCAGCGGACAGGTTTATCGGTTTGATGCGAGGGAGAAACTTTCGAGCGTCCCCGCGACCAGTGATAGAAGGTGTAACAAAAGTGAAATCAGTTAAATTTCCCCCTAGCGCAGTGATTGGGAGCGCATGGGGGCTCTATCATCTCGTTAGCTGCAGCCGACATACGGGCGCAGCTTGTTTGCCATTCTTGTTTATTATTCATGACGTTGTCAGCGCTGTGATGATGTATGGTGGCACTTTCCAACACAATAACATTACAACACTTTTTTTTTACATATGTACATACAATGTTACAATTTAATGTTATTTTTGTATCAGTATCACAAAATAATAAAAAAAAATATTTGTATAAATTTAAGTAAAGCATAGTTTACATTTTCCAGTCATTCAATTATAAACATTAGATTAGGATGTCAGTGCAGAACCTAAAAGACCAAATAAGTTATCATACTCGTAGTACTTGTTTCTGAAATCGAAAATATTGTTTTTGGAACTTTTTCTGACCACTTACACCTATGCTAACGAGCAATAAAAAAATGACAAGGACTTAGTAACTCGGCTTGCCGAAGCTAACGAGCATTTAATCTTTACCTTGAGGCATTGGTATCAAAGCAAACAATCGATGGAAAGCTGTTAGTTGGCCGCTGTTCGCATAACCGCATTCCGCGAGAGCCTCTTCCAGCGACAAAAGAAAAAAGTTACGTCAGCTTACTGCAAAGCGGATGTAAGAAAAATTGGCACGGTTCAATGCGAAATGTATTGAATTCTTACTACACTTTAGAAAGTGTTTAGATTTTTTGCGACGAGTCAATGAGATGTATGCAAAAAATGGACTGTTCTTTTAGTAAGTGAGCTTATAAATAATTTCATATGATTCATTTTCCCGTTTAAAAGATAAATAAATTAATATTGTTTGTTTACGCAGTGAGGGGACTAAAATGCACTGTAGGATGACATCGATATAAGAATACTTGTTTAATAATCATTAAAGGTTATTGTTTATGCACTCATACAACATGAAATGTCTTCTGTATTAGGCACACTAGGTACTTATTTTTTACTTAAATCACTTTGCCAATGTTTCAACGAATGGTAAATTATAAGGAATGATATGTAAAAAATTATGAAGCATAAATGCAATTCTAATCTTTATTTAAATCACAAATCTAAATGTCAAAGTATAATTTCCATTTGTGGTCGGTAACCTGGGTAATTACGCCGTACCAAAAACCTCGTATTATCAGATAATAGTACGAGTAATTTTATTGTTTAATACGAGAGCACAGAAGTCACGTCTGTTTTTCCCAGAAAAAGAAATGAGCTCTAGTTCCGAACTCAACTTCGGAATATTACTGGGACAAGCGTGTTCCCGCGTCGTAACTTATACGAAGTTAAAAAACAATGGCGAAGTGAAAATATTAATCATAACTAAATAACAGTTTTATTATTAAATTCACTTCACTTTTCTAATGCCACTATGAAATGTAACGGATGCCATTAGCTTTCGAATGTCGTTTGTGGCAGGCCTAGTGATGGCAAATATAAACAAAATAATGGCTTAAAATTTACATGAAAATTACATGTGGCTAGTTGAATACTATTATTGACGTCGTTTTTCTGTACCTAAAGCTTTTTTGGACAGACTTTTGTAAATAACCGGAAGACTTATTTATAAATTACATCCTTTAAACCACTGGTTACATGAAGTCAACCCGAGATGAATTTCTACATATTCTTATGGTCCAAGATCCCAGGGCCCCCAGACGTTACTTATTTTCTCATAAAAAATATAAATGGGATAAAGTAGTGTTAGTACGTACTTTGAGTGTGTGCATACCTGCTAGCTTGGGTCGACGGCCAATTCATAGGTACCAGGTGCTAAAGGTAGATAAATACAGTACTGATTTTTCTTAAATTCTCAGTGCTGATTTTTACATATGTTTTAGATAATTATGTTAAAAATTAATAATCATTATTGCCAGACACTTTCCATCGGCGCTTACCCTTACCAGACGCTTTAAAGCTTCAAAAAAAAAACTTATTTTTACTTATAATCTCACTCTTGATTTTTATATATGATACTTAGGGAACTATTTGAACAGCCCTGGTCAGCAGCCAGACCAATTGGAGGGGTCAAACATCCCCCCAGACACACATAAAGTGTCGCTATGTGTATAAGCGCGAGGTCATTATTTGTACGCTTGAGTGTGAGAGAGATATCTATGTGCCGTTAGAGAAGTAATAAAAATGATTGAGATTTAAGAAGAAAATTATAAGTGGTGTGTAATGCACTATTATCAGAATCAATATTGTAAACACAATGGAACAACGATATCTTCTAAAATTCTGCTCTGTTCGATATAATCAAGAGAGATTTAAAATACGTTACATACAAAATAGAATCAAACCTGAAGATAACAAGGTATTTTAAAGTGATCTGAGTTGAGAAAATTTTATAAATAATAAATATAAGTTTCTTTAACCTATGTTTAATATCTTATCATCGAGTAAAATTGGATACTACTATTTAAAAAAATCATGTATATTAAATCTTAAAATTACACAAAGCTATACATGTCTTTCTTCTTTCGGATTATTTGTAGTTTGAACATTTTACAATTCAGCGTGATCTTTACTGTCATCATCGTCTGAGTTTGATAAGTCATCATTAACCCAATGTTGGCATTGACTATCTTCATTATCATCCTTATTACTTTCATTTTCTGTAACAAACATAACATAATTAAGAATCTAAGAGTTACACGGTTATATCAATTATTCAAAGTTAAAGTATAATACCTGATTCTTCTTGAAGCGATTCTTTCTTTTATTTCAACACGTTGTAAATAAAATCACAGATGAACTGAATAGAGTAGCCTAGAGACGACAATAAGTATAAGAAAGATATCGATAAATAGATATCTCTCTCACACTCAAGCGTACAAATAATGACCTCGCGCTTATACACATAGCGACACTTTATGTGTGTCTGGGGGGATGTTTGACCCCTCCAATTGGTCTGGCTGCTTACCAGGGGTGTTCAAATAGTTCCCTAAGTATCATATATAAAAATCAAGAGTGAGATTATAAGTAAAAATAAGTTATTTTTTTTTTGAAGCTTTAAAGCGTCTGGTAGGGGTAAGTGCCGATGGAAAGTGTCTGGCAATAATGATTATTAATTTTTAACAAAATTATCTAAAACATATGTAAAAATCAGCACTGAGAATTTAAGAAAAATCAGTACTGTATTTATCTACCTTTAGCACCTGGTACCTATGAATTGGCCGTCGACCCAAGCTAGCAGGTATGCACACACTCAAAGTACGTACTAACACTACTTTATCCCATTTATATTTTTTATGAGAAAATAAGTAACGTCTGGGGGCCCTGGGATCTTACTCTATTATATCAATTAGTACCTACATTGCCAAATAGTCTTATTTAAATGTAATCTAATTCATTCATTAATTCATGCTATGAAACGAGGGCCGCGGGTTCGATCCCCGCACCGAGACAAATGTTCGTGTGAACCACAAATATATGTTTCGGGTCTGGGTGTTCGTGAGACCGAAAAGTCTCTCGTAGTTCCTGATACCCACGACACAAGACTCGATTATAGTGTGAGGTCAGGACTGTGTATGTGACTGTTGGGTGTATTTATTTTATTTTATTTATTCATTTTGAAGCATCATAATATTTATTTTCTCCTCAAATTTTCAATGTATATTTTATCAATTACAATACTCAACAAAACACAAAAACCACTATAACCAATATTATACATAACCCTACACATTAACATATAAAAATGCACAAGCCACAAGGGCACAACTCACACAAACTCCCCTACTAATATATTTCATCGTTCCAAATACATGTTTATGTGCAATTACACACTGTTTGTGTCGGTAAGTGCCGTGGAACCGGCTTCTGGTTAACCTGGTTACAAGAACGCTACTCCATTAACCATCCCTTCGCAAATCCCTTCTGATCTGGTTTACGTGTTAATTGAGACCAGCCATTTGATATATCAGTTTCGCAAGTCCCAACTAATTATATGCAAATTTTATAGTGTCCATGACTTTAATTACTACATAATATATTTTAATATAGATAAGGTGCCTTTTATTAAATTTATAACTGATGCATGAAATATTCCATTTATTACACAATTTGTACGCGTCTAGGCGCTTACTAGACTTATTTAGTACATTTGAGATTTAAAAAGGCCTGTTTTGGATCTCGTTTTAAAATAACACATTCTACAATACTTTGTTTTATCTCTTTTTTTAGAAGATTCCTCATTATTGTGCATTAACTTTGATTATTCATCTACCGAGTTGCTAATAAAAGGCCAATTAAATGTGATAACGGTAAAGGTATTAAGGACTTCTTCTATCGTTTACTTCTAAGGTTCTTAATACCTCCTACAACATATATAAGTTATAACCTTGTATTATTGGCATCATACATGACACACCTATACCAAGTCTAATTAAAATAGGTAAACAATCATTCTCAATATGCCACACGTGTCTAGACCTACAACTGTTCAGACTAATAAGCATGGGTTTAAGCGGGCATACGCCTGCTGTTTAGTGACAACAAGAGTATTAATCAAAGCGATCAGGTGTTATTGAGAGATGGGCAGGTAGGAGCGGCTCGGCTGACACACTGACTCGCTTTCCACTCGCCCTCGCCACTGACTGACGGTGCTCGACTCGTCTATGCTTTACGCGTGCTTAGACATCTCGCGATGTATCTGCAGTGCGCAGTAGTTGTTTATAGTTTATCAGGGTGAATGGTGGAGATTTGTTTGAAATATTAACAATCAATTATCGAACATGGATTAGGAGGTTTACACTTCAATCAACAATACCTTGATGTTGTTGTTGTTGTTGATTTGTTGCGCTTATGATATCTAATGTTAGAATTATAAAAATACTTATTATTTATGCTAATATGCTGCTTTTCATTGATACAAACCTCACAGTATATTATGATACGATCAGTACTGGTTAGATCCGGGAGCGCCGGATGTATGGTGCGGCCGTACAACCCCGTCTGTAATATGATCAGGCTCGGTGCACCAGCCATATTGTCAGCTGCCGGTGCCAAATACTTTTTTCACTTCATAAAGAAATTTTAACATTATTCACGATTGAATAACGTGAGATCGAATGAAATTGCATATTTGCATACTTATCGTCTATTTTTAAATTTTGATGTTTTCTCAAAACCGGCTCATTCTGAATATTTAAAAGCATCGTGCATAATATCAATCACATGACCATATTATTATAACACAGAATAGATAATGTGATGTTATATTAAAATGTCACATAATTGATGCTGATGTCAACTCATATTATTATTTTTTTTTATTTAGTTAATACTGGACATGCTCATTAAAGCTTTCTCCGCGATGTTTCCGCTACCTTCGGACATTATCTCGTAAACACGAATTCTATAAACCCAGAAAGTGAAAGCCGCAATTAATAATGTGTAATCAATAATTCATAATATTACAGTATGTGCGGTAGTAAAAGTTATGCCTGTTTTCTAATGTACGGTAATAAATTCATATTAAATGATACTCAACATTGGGCAGCGTACAAACTTACGTAACGTAAATTGGTTCGAAAGATTTCCAATTCATCTAGTTGGCCCGCCGCCTTGTGACAAGCGATAGAAATTTCTTCGAGAGAAATGTGAAATATAAAAAACGTAGACCTTTTTTATATTGCATGTTTCATAACGTTGCATGGAATCACGTTATTCTATGAACAACTTTTCCCAGTTAGAATGAAATTCTAGTAAATAACACCAACGTGTGCGAATGGCTCATTTGTATGCCATTAGAATAAAAAATGGTCCTTCCAGTGCACATTTATTTTGAATCCACCACCTCTTCCTTTGTCATTACGCAACTTTGCAGTCTCCAAACATGGGACATTACCGTGACGAAAACTTACAAAATCTTAATGCACTCAAACAATAGAATGAGAAGCGTTAGTGTTGAGTGCGATTTTGCAACACGTTGAGGTAATGCGTTTTGTGTTGTGAGTCCACATCCGCTTTGTGACAGATAATCTTAATAGACAGAACTGCCTCATTATATTTTCCGACAGCGGTAAAAATTGCACGATTCTTACGTACTTATATACCCATTTACAAATTACGGATACATTATTATAATGATAAATTATGTGATGTAGGTCATAGTCAATTTAAATTAAATAACACGCATTGGCTAAAAACATAAATTTATTCACCCCTATACTATATACATATTCGTTATTATTTGACCACTCTAAATATAATTTTAAAAAATAATTAAAGAGTCATCGATTTTAACACCAGAATTTTGGATTAAGATAGATGTATTTAGTTGCGCAGTGTACAGTATTCCTGGAAACAAATGGTTCCCTTATTTACCGCATATACCGTAGATTTAACAAAGAATCGATTTCGTAAAATTGGCTCCCCTACAATTAAGGTTATTTGACACCATACAAAAGGAAATAGTATATTATAATAAGAATTCCAGGTAAAAAAAGCATATTAAATATATCATTATGTAACAAACCCAAAACGCGCCCATTTATCAATTAATATAGGTAGCTCAAGTCTCAACACTTATTATGCCTAGGAAACACCTAACTTTGTTAATACTATTTTATTTACAGTACCATCTTACTTTGTTGTTATCATTTCTTGCACATGCAGAGCCTTTCAAAGGGATATTATGAAAAAATACTATTTACTACAATTTCACATACATATTTAACGCAAAACGAGAAACCTCACTTGTACACCTATAAAATGCGAGCGGTGTGACGTGTGACCTACTTTCCACCCACCGGCTCCACCACATGTCGCTTCTTCAGATGATTCTTACCGATATAGAAATAAAGAACAAGTTGCAATAACCTTCATACGCACGTTAAAATGCTTTAAAAATTGTCAGCAACGTGTAGCAAAAACGTTGAACAAATGCAAATTGCGCGCTTCAAATATCCGCGATATGAGGGAGATAATTTCGAGCGGCGCGCACCGAGTGAAAGTAACATTATGCAACTTTCTACCATTGTACAATTTGGAGATAAGGAATGTAACGCATAATTACGCGCATGTTTTAAATGCTTTTACTAATCATATTTATCACACTTTTGAAATCATAGTTTAGATATGTTTAAAAGAGTGGTGATATCCAAAGTCAAGAAGCTACAAAAAGTTCCTGTCAAAATGTAATGAAAAGAAACAAGATATCGAATGGCGTTATAATATGTTTATTTGTATGTACGCACTTTGTACTCATACCAAACAATGATCAATTACCGCACACGTAGTCCTTAATAGTTCTACAAATGGTTACAAATAAATTTCGCTCGTAACTCGTAGCACAAATCGAATTTCGTAGCATAATTATAATTTATTTTGAATACAAGTCATCTATACATATAATAAATTTGTAACCGATCGATATCTGTACATGGAAGATAAATGAGAAAAACTAATATAGGGGGACTGTATTAACGTAAAAGAACCCAAAAAAATGATTTTTGTCTGTTTGTCGGTTTGTCTGTTTGTCTGTGCGGTTGTGCGCGATGAACTCAGAAACGGCTAACCGGATTTCGATGAAATTTGCTATGTAGGTAGCTGACATCTTGGATTAACACTTAGGCTACTTTTTTTCCCGAAAAATTTAGTGTTACCGTGGGTTAAGGAAGGAATTAAGATATATTAGTTACTTTTTTATACTCCAAGGGATGAGATGAGACTGGATTACATGCCTTGAGTGTGAATTAGACGGGACGGGACGGGATGGGATGGGAAATTCCAAATAAAGTTAATTTGACGGAAAGTTAATCACGCATACTAAGTTTGCGGGTAGAAGCTATTAGTTTATATTAGTCTGAAATAAGGTTTTCAGCCAATTACTCCTAAAAGTTCTTTTAGAAAAATGCAATCTACGTTTGAAAGCATAATTTCTAATTCAGCTATAATAAATATACATTAACTTAGTAATAGGATTTGCCAGGCTTAAATTTGTTTAGGAATTAAGGAGTAGATTATGAATGTAATCCATTGCTTACCTAGATTTTTAAATATGCACTCAAATAATTTATTATAATTACTCGTAGTGTGTTTTAATATTTATGAAAATATATTAATTATATTTAATTACCCCATGTAGGGGATGAAATATCACTTTCAAAAGTGGTTTCGATTATCGAATATTTTTTAAAATTGTCATACATTTTAATTACAGTCAAGCTTTAGACAGCACTAATTACAATTAAATTATTATTTATAATCCAAACCGCTCTTGCTCCACCAAACATAAAATCCAACAGTACCTTGTCCGGCGAGTTTTCAACAGAAACAGATTCAGGATAACCAGCTACGGATCACAGTTCCAGAGTTCACAACACAGTATCACAGTGCAAGTTCCAAGTTCACTTTCGGTTTCGCGGCGCGTGGCGCGGGCCTGCGCCGGCTTGGTGTTCAGCGGAGTTGGGCTCACTGTCCGCGCCGCCCCACGACTCTCGAGTTTTATACGCGTGAAAGTTTCGCTGCTGTTCCTATCCCGGATCAGTTTTGGCGCGGATTTGTGTTTTGAAATCCTTTGATGACGCGTGGGGTGTGTTTGTGAATGACGCGCTTTGTTGCACAATTTATGAGTGGACTGTATTTATGCATAAGTAGCTATATCGTTTGAGTTTTGTGATGCATAAGCATACATTTAAAGAAGCTAAGCTACATTTAAAATTGTAAATTCTGAAGTTTACATGTGTCCCGAGGAAGAACATAAACTATAAATGTGGAATATAATACATCGATAAATCTGGAATATAAATATATTGGTGACATCTAGGTAGTTTTTGAACACAACTTCAAAAATCCTGGCCTCATCTTTGTAGAAGAAATATTTAACAATAGAACAAAGGTTTTGAATGGTTCATTCAGTGATTCATTCATAATAACAAAATATTGCATGTTGTTAATATAATCACACGTTCGTGTATAATAGACATAATAAAATGATGATAAATTACTAATGTCTGTCTGAGTAAGTCTTTTTATTAACTTTTGTTTTATGTAATTTTAAAAGTAAGATGACCTACATTGATCGTTTCTAGCAAGGATTTATTTACAGTACCGCTGCAACTTCTTATTGACACAGTTCAGGTCCTATGTTCCCTGGATGGACCATGGGGTATCCACAGTGACACTCCATCTCGCACGGTTTTGAGCTGCCTGCTTGATATCGCTCCAAGACTTCCCAAAACTTTTCGCTTCCTCGATCACTGTGCGCCGCCAGGTTTGCTTGGGACGGCTACGCTTACGCTTTCTTTCGGAAATCCAATCCATTGCCTGTTTACACTGTTCCGGGGGAGTGCCCAATCCATTTTCACTTGCGGCGCTTGACATGGCCGTCGGAAAACACCTGCAGTCACGAACTTAATAACAAAATTATTTATAAAATATAAGTATACTTTTAACATTTGATAAAAAAGTGTATTACGAGCCAAAACGACTACCTTATTTTTTCATGTATGTACATTTAATTATTTTATAAGATAATAAAACTCATTAAGAAATAAGTAGACCAACACTGAACACTGTTTTCTAACAATGTTCAATATCAATTGCTACACTATTTACATGAACCATAAATTCATAACTACATACATACATTCATAAACTCACGCCTTTATCCCTGAAGGGGTAGGCAGAGGCGCCACTAGGACACCCACATTTCGCCTTGTATGTTCAGTCCCACGATGTGATAGGGGGCGAGCCTATCGCCATATCGGGCACAAATTCCTGACTCCGGGCTGATAATGAATAGAAAAATCCAATATCACTTTGCCCGACCCGGGACTCGAACCCGAGACCTCAGCTTTGTAACCGTACCGTAATACAACTACGCCACCGAGGCAGTCAAATTCATAACTAACGGTCTAATTAGTTCAATTACGATAGAGTATTACTCTATAGCATGTGTTAAGGCCTAGTGCGGCAACCGAAACTTAATTATGACTAGACTACGCTTATAGCAAATTAAAAACTTGATTGATAAGTTAATGAACTGAATTGCAGAGAGCTTAATATGATGAAAGAATATGATTATTAATTTAGTATTTGGTTGAATATTCTAATATTTAACTGTAACATTTTTAACTATCTATTATCTAAGTATTTATTGGTGGATAGGGAAAGACTTTACAGCAGTTTTCTTAATATTTTCCTATGTAATAATTTGGAAAATGGTAGACCTGTGGCTTTTAAAATCTTTAGTATCAAGGAATCGTTTTGACCAAGGTGCCAGGGATTACAATATCGTAATCAGCAGTTTGCCATCAGGTGCATGATGTTGGGTTGCTTCAGGTTGATAGACTTGTCGTTCCGTTAAAATCAGTGATGGGTTAAACCAGCGTAGAGCTCGTAGCACTTTATAGCGCCAGATCCTTCATGACGCAGAAAACCGAGTGTGTTGTAGTGCGCCTACAACTTATTGCATGTACGGCCACTTCTTTGTCACAAAGTCTTTGTATGTGCGCGGGGCTTAGGACCATGGCTTATTATAATAATAACCTTGATTAATCCAGAACTGTCTTAAATTCTTCGGATGAAATTCGCAAATACCTCCATTTATGCCATCGTAAGCACACTAATCCTTACAATGTTTTTGTCGCCGCTATAGTGACCGATAATGAGCTATACTCTAAAAACAAAATATGTAAGTTTACACTTAATTTTGAAAAGTGTATTAATACTTTGTCTCAAATTCGCCGCGCCGCCGTCTTGGTTATTTAATTCGCTTCCAAATAAACACTCTATATTATGTGGGTTATTACTTTTTTGTCTAGAGTTTGGTTACGTAAGTAAATATAGAATTTAATTTATAATATACGAAATGTCAACATTTAAAGTAAACAATTTTTTAACTATAATGAAAAAATCCAAATTGACGGAATAAGTGAAATCGAATGAAATGCCCATTGTCTAAGTAATGTGCACGAATTTGGTAAGTAATACTTTCTGTTTTCATCTCGACATGTGCCGACGCGGGCGGGTGAACGATCTCGACATTCACGACACTCGTTACAACAGGTGGGTTGGTTAGATATGGATTTCCCTTGTTATTATACACAGCATATACAAATCGATGCAAGGCCGAAGTCACTGCTCTATAATGTAAATATATCGTTGTATTTGTAGGAGACGCCGCCACAGTATTGAAGTGAATGGATATGCTTTTGTTCGACAGAATAATCCTTTAGTAGCACTGAAGATGTTCACAAATATTCACTTGAAACTGCAATGGTAAACCTTGTAACAACATAGTTATATTCGTAAGCGACTGTCGCACCAGGATAGTGTGGTGGACGATGACCTATGCCCTCTTAATCTAACTCTCCATTGTAGAGGCGACGCTCTCCAGTGGGACGCAAAATTGTCTCTACATAAAATGGTTGTGTCATGCTGTTACTAATGTTTTCTAATGTGAGCAAGAAAAGTGAATGTCTTAAAATGTTGTTTCTCGTACTTTCAGGTTTCGTCTATATTTTTTAAATATTAATTGTGTAAAATAATTTATATATATTTTTAAAATACTTTTATCTTCCGAGGTATTACTTTCAAAGGCAATAGTGACCTTTAATTATATTATAAATAAAGTCTTTAACCTACACCTATAGCTTTCATATATTTTTTTCAGAAGTACTTAAGGTACTTTAGGTACTACTACAAATCTAATCAGTGGTGTACAATCGTAGGATAAAATAAACTGTGATTGACGGAGGATTGGAGAATTAAATCCATTCGTACATTCAATAGACAATGACAGTTTTGAAAGTGTGCATACTACCTAGAGAAAACAGGATTTCCTTTCCCTATAAATACCTAAACTAGCATAAACATCTTTGTCATGTTTCGTACAGACGCGGTGACACCGGCACTGTGTTGCAAACTGTTTAAAGTGTTCTTTATGGTAGACTATAAAGTAAATATTAATACTGAGAATATTGACTTGTTGCATTGATAAACTCACACCTGTATTCTCAAGGAGTTACACAGAGATGCGTAGAAAGTAGCGACACTACCGCCACGCCGGAAAAAATCCAATCGCGAGGAACTCATGCTAAGTAAATTGCCTAATCCGGGAGTCGAATCCAGTACCTTAAGATTTACAGCGCTTGCACGCTGTTACTAGAACAATGAGAGTGACATTTGGGTATAGTAAATTAGCTGCAATTTCGTAAGTCACATAGCATCTTAAGATCCACATAAAACCATAAGATCCACAAAATCTTTCAAGTAACGAATAGTAAATATTTCACAAATATTATTGAAACGAAGTATCTGAGAAACAGCACGAATTCGAAATATTTTTAAATATTCAAAAGACACCCTGACAACAAACGAGTTGTGTTTTCTCAATTGTACTATACCGTGTCGGTAACTAATCATAGATACTCATAACAGCGATACCGGCAGATCCGCTTTGCATAACAATACCATGTCAGAACTTTCTTGAACCGCGCACGAGAATTTGGGTTATGTTAGTCACTAAGCCAAGTGTTCCGAATGTCGCCATTTACATAAGAGGCTTACACGCACCGCATTATTGTTGTTGCAAATGTGTAAGTGCATCAACAACATACGAGTATATTCTGATTAGGTATATTTAAAAGTGAAAGTTTTGATCTTTTGTTTTCGCGTTAAAATGGAATTATGTGTCTGTATTACTCGCTGTTAGGTACCGCCCAATTTTCCATACTGCAACTTCTGTTAGACCGAATATGTATAAGCACAAAAAGAATGGACATCCAGCACCAAAGTTCGGTGAGCCTATTAAAGACACTAGAGTTTTCGTTAATCCACAGATAATTAATCACAGACAGAATTCAAATAAAAGAGTTGCAAACAATAATAGTTTAATTCTCTCCTTAATAAAGCGAGAGACAAAATATTGGTCGTAAGGTAATTAATCTTTAATGTCTAATATACAGACATACAATCGGAAATAACTGAAAGAAAATGGATTGCAGTTCCTAAGTTAAATGTTAAAACAAGCAAAACACGAACTTTCATTGACATGATAAAACAAGGTAGGTATAGATAAAATGAATTGAAATCCCGAAATATGTATAAACTCTTCACAACAGAAAAATATTTTGACATCCATATTATGAACATCATTAACGAATGTATGCAAATGAACAGAGGCTTTCGTAAACGAAATCGTGAAAATAGTCGCATTCGCAGCTGCGCGGGAAGTAAACTGAAATGTGTGTTAAAATGAAAGTGGTGACCTTACGCGCACCGCGTAAGCTCCACGCCATTGACCTTTGTACAAAATTTACTTGGTTGTGTAACGCATGCCTGCGTCAATGTAGTTAGAATGGAGCGGGCAGCCCCATTATACAATTCGATGCCTCATCACCGAAGCGGACACTGCACCTCGACGGATCTACACTATTTCATAACTTTTAATGGAACGGTGCCGCGATGATTGCTTCAGAGAAAATCATTGACGTCGTAGGGCTGCCTGGGGATTTAATTATTTATGGGACGGTAGTGTAGCGCGTTGTAAATTAATATATTTTTATTTTAATATTTTGCGGAAAATATTTTGTGGATATTAATTACATAGCGACGTAACATTGATATCGATGATAGCGACTGTTATAAACCGCAAACGGTATGTGAACTATACGCAGGATAATTATAAAATTTAAAATAATAATGATTATTATGAAAATTATTATAGAGTAAGTTAACTTTACAAATAAATAATATACCAACATCATTAGTAATATATTGTATGCATGTTAAAACGTTGAATTTTTTTCAGTTTTATGTTGGTTTGATGTTGACAAAGAAATTATTTTAGAATCAAAATATTAAAAGAGCAGCAATTTTCTAGGTAAATTATATTTCACAACGGGTGAGGATGTCCTATTTTCCTCCCATGGTGCGTACCTATAGGATTTTTTTCTTACACTGGGATGAAAAGTTCGCTTTAACTATCGTTTCGTGTTTTAGGCTGCTTTGACACTTCGGTAAAAAAGTCGTTGCTAGGTTACCGGGAGGAAAAGTGATTAAGGGTGGGTTGCAGAAAATAACTTTAACATTAACTAAGGGCTAATCAGCCGTCAAATCGACGGTTATGCAATTTTCGGGTTGCATAAAATTAACAATTGTTAAAATGACGTCACGTATAACATTAATATTAACCGTTCAATTTCGGGCGGTTATTGTTAAACTCACGGTTATCTTTCGTTATTTGTGTGTGTTCTCTGTATTGATAATTGTCATTTGTGTATCGATTTGAATTATAACCTGTACTTTAAAACAATTTACAAAAATACGCTGATAAATTCCGACGTAAAATCGCATCGCATCATTGCCTGGTCACTCTTTTAACTTTAACTATAACAATTATGACAATGGTGCAACAAAAGAATTTTTTATCCCGTGGTCATTGTTATTGTCACTGCTAAAGTTAACTTTACCGTTAACAATAACGTCAGATTTTCTGCAACCCACCCTTAGACGCATGCGCGCCAGTGAATCTAACCGGGAGAGAACGAGACATTTTAGACACACAGGGGCCGAAAAACGAACTTTTCATGCCGCAGTGAGATTTTATTTTCATGCATCTCTGCCCGTCGTAATCACAGACAAAAACAGTTACATTAAAACTGAGTTTAATAAACTTTTTATACGAAGACTTATTTATATGAACGTGATAGTGAGAGACGGTAAGTAACAATTAAACGAGAGAGTTCTTATTCAATTCCATGATTTGCATTTTCACATACAAATTGTAACGTCGCTTTCGCCAGTCCAGGAGTGTGGGTACACTGCATCTATAACATCACAATATCTTGTTATTGTGGGAAATTATTGTGCAAAGTTTCTTAGCTGTATTAGGATAGACAGCAGTTAACCGCCCAGCACGCCTGAAATAAGGAATCGCCCGCGCCGCAGATTTTCTTGGTTAATTTTCTGCGGTTTTTTTAAGTATTTAATAAGTAGATAGGGGTACTATCAATGACGCCCAGGACGCTATTATTCCTATTACTGGCATTGATCGCTTCGCATTAAACACCATACTATTTGTAACAAACTAAACTAAAATGTAAAAAAATTAATCAAACAGTTTTCACATTTATATTCGTCGTTCGCGACATAGCTTTAGTATTTTCCTGCTACTTAAATAATATTTAATATTAACATAATATTATTTAAAATATTATTAAAATATATTTTAATATTCCTAGTCAACGGGAGAGAGACTTTACATACTTAATCAAGTTAAGATACTCTAAATAATTTATGTAAATTATTATTACTACCGCTTTTATTCCATCTTGCAAAGTTTCCAAACCGACAAAATAAAGAATGTCTCAATATAGCAAGGAATGTTTCTACAATGGACACCGACGGCAACTGAGTCATTGTTATTATAAAATTAAGAATGCGGACCAAGTATTGCACAACATGTCGCCGCCTATGTAAGAGTTACAAGACGTCCTGTAGCCGTAACGACAGCCCACTCGCATGAATCACACGGAAAGTGAAAGTGGCACATTTTGACTGTAACCCGCACACCGCAGCCCTCCTTAAGGCACACGTCTTCAAAAATAAAACGCCAGTTCACCCATACTAATATGTTCTATGCCATTAAATTACATTATAGCAAATATTTATAGCATTCAACAAATTAAGTACCTATCCATGACCGAAACCATTAAATTTCTACTTTTCTTTTTATTGATGGAAGTTAATGTTACGTAACTATTAAAAAATCCGACCACATCTGTTAAAACCAGTTCAAGTAGAAGGTATACGTCATAATACGCCGGTACTCGGTAGGTATATACTACCCAAACTGTGGTACATAATATAATAAAAAACTGATTTATTGTTTTTATAAAGGCATATTAGTATGTGTCTTTGACTTCATAATATATGAAAGTCAGTACTAGGCAGAGTCGAGACAAAACATTACAAGTACAAAAGTACTTAATCAATTTTTAACTCAAACCTTATTTTTACAGTAAACTTCGAGTTGCGAGCATACCTACTCGTAAGTATTTAAGCTGTATCTAAATGCTGAGATAGATACCTCCTTCACAACATATTACCGATAAAGTGGCTCGATATCCCAAGGCATGAACAACCTTAATTTCCTTCAAAATGACCGCCCACACTACTCAGGACTCTTATACCTTCCAGACTCCTCAAGTTGTTGACACGGATACAGTTCCTCCGCCGTACAAATATTTTTGATATTCTGCCCCGAAATTCGCGACCATTGTTATGAATTTGTTAAAAAAATATAAAAATGCCTAAAAAATTACTAACTCTGAATAGTAAAAATCTATCATGTTTTGCTCATCGCTTTTTATATTCAGAATTCCCTCATCAAAAATATGTAGTCTTCTTCTTCTTCTACTTAGGCGTTATCCCGGCCGGTGCCAGGGTCCGCCTTCCGGCTGAGTCTACTCCATTTCGCCCGGTCTTCGGCATCCTCAATAGTAAGGCCATTGACTCTCATATCTTCCTTGACGACATCAAGCCAGCGCTTCTTCGGTCTACCCCTTGGTCGAGGTCCTGGAATGTTGAGGCTCAGGCACACATTGCCGACGTACTCCTGCGGCTTTCTCAGGACATGACCATACCATCTCAAGCGACATTCTTGGAGTTTATCTGCCACATCGCGGACACCAAGGCTGCCGCGGATGTGCTCGTTACGGATTCTATCTAAACGCGTAACGTTGCACATCCACCGCAGCATTTTCATCTCCGCGACATGGACCTCCTGCACATGTCGCCTGAGGGCAGGCCACGTCTCAGTACCATACAGGAGCACAGGGCGCACGATGCTTTTATAGATGAGGCCCTTGAGCCTCATCGGCATCCGGCGATCGCAAAGTATGCCCGAGACCTCCCTCCACTTAGACCAAGCAGCGCCTATGCGGGCTTTGACGTCGAGGTCGATGTCACCGGATTCATGCAGTACGGACCCTAGGTACTTGAACCTGTCCGTCTTCACGGCAAGTTCGTTCCCTATCATGATGCTTTCCGGGTCCGTACCCCCGCACGCCATGTACTCGGTCTTCGCCACATTTAATTTCAGACCACCGTTCTCAAGCGCTTCCTTCCACCGATTGACCTTGCGCTCCAAAAGTCGCCGGTCCTCCTCCACCAGTGCTATGTCATCGGCGTACATTAACAACCAGGGCACAGGGTCCTGGATGTCCGACGAGATGACGTCGAGCACAACACTGAAGAGGAATGGACTTAGCGCCGAGCCTTGATGCACACCAATATCAATCGGGAAGGAATTAGTATCGCCAACGGCGGTCCGAACGAAGGACTCGGATCGGAGGTACATGTCTCTAATGGTATCAACATAGGCTTCTGGTACCCCTTTTGCCCTCAATGCCCACCAGATTGCCTGACGCGGCACACAGTCGAAGGCCTTCTGCAGATCTAGGAATGCTATGTGCAGAGGCGTCTTCTTCGCCCTGTATGCCTCGCCAAGCATCCTAAGGGCAAATATCGGGTCTGTAGTACCACTGCCAGGTCGGAAGCCATATTGACACCCAGAGACAGCACACTCTTGGCGGAGCCTGGACTCGATGATGCGTTCGAAGAGCTTCATGGTATGACTCATGACCTTAATGCCACGATAATTGCCGCATTCCTGAACACAGCCCTTTCCCTTGTACACAGGAGTAATCACACTCAACCGCCAAGGGTCAGGCATTTGCTTGGTATCCAGGATGCGGTTAAATAACGCAGCGAGAAGGTCCACACCATGAAGTCCCAGCGACTTCCACGCCTCAATCGGGATAAGGTCAGGCCCCACCGCTTTCCGGTTCTTCATGCGACGAAGACTACAGAGAACTTCGTCAGATGTAATAGGCGGCACAAGACCCTGGTTCGGGGGCAATTCAGGATAGGACACTCTCAAATGTTGGGTGTTAAATAAATCGTGGAAGTAAGAGCGCCACCTCTCCTTCACCGCGCCAACCTCACATACCAAAACGCCTCGGGAATCCTTGACACATCGACATTTGGTAATATCGAGTGTCGCCTTTTCCCGAGACTTAGCGAGCCGATAGACCATCTTTTGACCCTCCGCGGTCTCTAGCTTCTCATACAGAGGAGACAGAGACTCGTGTCGGGCCTGAGCCACGGCTCGCTTTGCAGCGCGTTTGGCGAGGTTGTACGCAGCGCGGTCTTCAGGAGAGTTAGTCGCTTGCCACTTTTTGAATAGTGTCCTTTTCCCGAGAATTGCTTCCCGAACTGTCCCACTCCACCACCAAGTCTCCCTGCCAAGGATGCGGCCACCTTTAGTAGTTCCGAGCTTTGACTTCGCAAGGGTGGTGATTGCTGAATGAACCCCACTCCACAGTTCCCCCACGTCCCCGGTCCCCATACTATTTTCCAGTAGGGGGATCAAAGCATCGCGGAATCCCTGCCCAGCAGGTCCATCCAGCAACCACCACTTTATCCTTGGTGGTCGGTACTCGGCCACTTTGGGTTTCGGTGTTACCTTGACATCCATAACAAGAAGACGATGCTGTGTCGTGAGACATTCTCCCGGGATAACCTTGCAGTTGGTCACTTTGCTGATGTGGCATCTCCTTAAGAGCAGGTAGTCGATTTGTGTTGAGTGGGGCCCGCTCTTGTATGTAATGAGGTGTTCGGGTTTCTTTTGGAAGAACGTGTTCACAACGGCCAGGTCTGACGCGAGACAGGCTCTGAGAACTGAGTCCCCCTCTGCATTACGTGCGCCAAAACCATAGCCGCCATGAACACGCTCATTCTCCCGTCGATCCTCACCTACATGCCCATTCAGGTCCCCACCCACCACAATGCTCTCGGATTGGGGCAAATTGCGCATAGTGTCGTCAACAAGGGTCCAGAAAGCTTCTTTCTCCACCTCCGGACAACCCGCCTGCGGGGCGTAAGCGCTGATCAAGTTGGTAACAACCCCCTCGATCATGACTTTAACCCGCACAAGCCGATCACTCCGTCGGTCGACTTCAAGAATACTCTCCCGGACGCTCGGCGACAAAACTACGGCCACCCCGTTCCGGCCAGTAGGAGATCCACTGTAAATCAGCTTATAACCCTGCCCGATATCCCGAGACTTGCCACCCTTCCATCGCGTCTCTTGGAGAAACGCGACATGCACCCGACGTCTCTCGAGAACATCTGCGAGCTCTCGGCATCTACCGGTGAGAGAGCCAATGTTCCATGTGGCGAAACGGAGCTTGGTTGGTACTCGCGTCTTTAGCCGCGCCCGTACCGTGCGCGGTAGCCCTTGCCCACTTGTCACAGGCTTAGGGCGATGGGCCTGCGCGTCAAAAATATGTAGTATGCAGTAATAAAAAGTGCGGCCGGAAAGACCCTTGATAAATCGCATTTTAGTTCTAAAAATAAGTAAATATATAGAATTAACCTTTGTTCGGGTTTCCTTAATTGAATTTAAAAAAATAAAATATATTGATAACGATGACCTAATTCAAGTTGGCATGGGGATGATTCAGCTTCTAATTATAATAAAAATACCTTTGTATGAAATTCGAGGGGTTCACTTTTCCTGTTGGGTCGCAGTAGCCGCCAATCCTTACAAGAATGTAGTCCTGTGTTACGTGTTCTCGCTATTTTTATAATTATGAATTCGTTAAGTGTTATATTGTTCTTATTATGCATTATGCCATGTAAGTAAAAAATGATCATGTATAAAAAGTAGGTAATAAAAATGAAATATATTTGACATTATGCCACTAAACACATGGATATTTCTATAGAATTTCCATGTAACCTTTGTAAGGATTTGTCTGAGTAGTACACTCAGCGAATAGTTTATTTATTTATTAATTTCAACATAATACTGCGAAATATTTGTTAAAATGAGATCTGTCCTTAAAACCAACTCGTGATATTGTAATCCAACTAAATTTTTTTTCAGGTTTAATGTCATCGAAAAGTGATATTAATACGGACTTTATGGACGACGCAAAACGCATGAGCAATTCTGGAATCAAAAACATTATGGATCAACCAACGCTCTCGCTGACCGTCGTTGTCAATGGACGACTTCAAGACATTAGCCAAGCCAAGCCTAAGAGAACTTATAGCGAAGTATTACGATCGTAACAAAATTACTGTCAAAGTGTTAAATGTTATAAGTCCATACCAATCTCTTAGGTACTATGTAGCACGTCTAACCAACCTCTTAGGTAGTATGTAGTATGTATGTTTAACGGCGCGCGGCGGCTTACTATATTTTGATGCCGCAGAGGCAGCGGCAAGCGGTGCGCCATGTAGAAGGGTCTATGCAAATACAAAGGTGACTTATATAGCGACACATCGGTTTTTGCGGTGCGGTTTCGCTGCCGGTGCGGTGCCATGTGTAAACGACCTAGGGGAGGCCCCGTTGAACGAAAATACCAGAGGCCGCAAACTTAAAAAAAATCATCTTTGTGTTATAATATATCGTAGAACATTTTATGTAAATCACCTTGACGCAGTCCTATCTCTCGATTTCCAGTACAATAGTTATTTCTATAAGGATACCAGGTAATTGGTACCATTTAAAATACATTATAAACTTACAAACATACCTTTTTAAAATAACAGTATAAGTTGCATCATTAATAAATGTGATTTTTTCTACTAGTTTTTTCTTAGTATATGTAAAACAAAGTATTTTATACTAAACTAGACAATAAATATAAAAAAATAAATAATCAACAGGAACCTCCATGAAACTTCTGAGTTAAATTCGGAGGCAATCGATGTGTATCATTACATTGCTAATAACTATTTTTTAAAATAAATGTTTTGATCTGATTAATATTTCGTTTTGTTATAAAAATATATGTAGATATTTTATTACTTAAATTTTTAATTAATAAAAAGAAAGCTTGTAAAGATATAACCCTTCAGTGCTAATTAGACAAAGTAAGAGTAGGTAAATTAATGAGCAAACGTCCACGCAATTAAAAAAGAAGGCAGTGAGCGTTACATCAGCCGGATACATGTAGAAGCGAAGTAAAACTCACATTGAGACATAAACAATCGTTTTAATAACATTTCTAGCTAGTGAAAGTGTGAGGGAGCAGCAACAAGAGCAAGATGTATGCAGTGAGCAGCGTAGTACTGCTTTGACTGAATTATTCTAGGCGAAACAGTGTATGAAATCTTTTTCAGCCACATGCAGTACATTGCTGATCATAAACTTACCCTAAATTGGGGAAAGGGATGGGTTGTCAACGCTTGCAACACTTGGCAGGTGGGTTTGCGAGCATGCGTAGCATATATTTTTGCGATTATGATGCTGTTATCCACCATTTAAGTGAAAATGAACGAAAAAAAAAATTTATTTATTTGAAATGCACAGAACTCTGAATTGTCTACATTAAACAACAAAAAAATTTAATGGATTGGAAAAAAAGGTTACAACTTACAATCAACTACTTTATAAACATATTCATGTACATACGTGCATTGCACTGCAGAAACTTGTATCAATTTAGTATTTATATTATGAGTGTAATGCCATCTATAAACAACATATTGCGGTACAAAATTAATATAAATTAAGCGGGTTTAACCTTGTTTCACTGCTTGGCTGTAAGTGTAAGGCCTTATGGGACTTCCTTTGCCTTGACTGTCGTAGAAATTAATCAAGTGCTTGACACTTCCTGGTCCGGGTGTAGTAATGGGGTTCACAGCTGGTGGGGGGTTCACTGGAATTGGCTTGATTTGAGTAGGTTGAGGTGGTTGAGCGGGCTTCGCTGGTGTCGGTATAGTAACTGTTGGTGAGACAGGCTTTTGCACAGCTGGTGTTGGCTTTACAGTGGTAGGAACTGGTGCTGGCTGCGCAGGAGCCGGTGCCGCGGGTTGCACCGCAGGCCTCACATTTCCGCCAGCACGCACACCTCCCGCCTCCATATTAATAAAATCGATGTTGGCATTTTTGTCGATGGGCTTGTAGAGTTTGCGACCTATAATTAATGTTTTATTAAAACGTTAGGTATTTTACATTACTATAGTTTAAGAGAAATGATACAATATGACAATTTAATAAAGGATATGTGCTCAAATTCTTTAATCTCTACATATGTATGTACCTATATGGACTATATTGTATTTTTTTATTGTACTTACATTCAATGTAGCAGAACGCAAAACACACAATAAACAAGGCCGACTTCATCGTTGTGAGGACGAGACCGGCGCACACTACTTGTTTATATTGACTGAAGTGAGATGTGCATAAAAATGTAGCTAAATAGTTTTGACAGGCGTCGACGAGAAGAATCTGTCGGGGTCGGCAGTCGAGTAAATCAAGTTAGCGAAATAACTACGGATTTACTAGTGAGAAGCTTGCTCTGAGCGAACCTAACGACCTCTGTCTGGCATGACCTCATCGATAACGTGTTCTCGGTAAAGAGCGACTAAAATTGTTTGTTTATTATAGCAGCGATAATACCAGTGAGTATCTATTTAAAAACAATATCGATATATGCATAACACCCATGGTTTTGTTCGCCTTCTTTTGGTATATTCTGGTACAGAGAAGTGTGTATGCACAAGCGAAGTAGAGAAGATCAGAAGTAATACATAGTTATGCATAATACATAAAGTAAAATACGATTTTCCCGCGGCGCGTCCGCGCAGCAGGCACGCTATTGCTGCATTGTTGGCGCGCGCTCGTCTGCGACGGTGTGCTGGTGATAATATCTCTAATGATGACTTTCTACATGTTGCACTGAGCATCTTCGGACGTTTACATTTTAAACCGGATATCAGTGAAAAAAACTTCGTCACTTCTATACAATCCAAACTCTGTATTCAAATTACTAAGGCAAGGTTCTTGACCCTTAACTATCATTACCAATGGCTACATACTTAGATAACACACGAGCCTGAACACGTTTCATTGCCAACAGTTTATAGGAAGATAGATTTAAAGATATGAAGGTCAAAATTGTTTACTTGGGTACAAGCATAGCGTCTCGCATTACCTATTCAGAGCAATCACCGTCGCAAAAACTGGAAGTTCGCAGTTTGAATCTTAATAACATCTATACATACATGGCGATGACGTCATCCAAAGGTCGCAGTATCGCCCACTCGGCGGCGGCACAATCATCACTAGTGCGTTGGGGCTGCGCTAGGCAGAACGTACACCACGATGAAGTTAATTTTGATTTTCTCGGTTTGTTTAGTGGCCTGTCGTGCTGATGACTTAGCTCACGCCGCCGGCCAGATCTTTAATAGCATCTTGCCAAACTTGATTTCCAATTCCGTAACGGGTCAGCAAGGAAACACAGCACAAAATACGATACAGCAGATAGGCACTGTTGTTGGTGGCGTAGTAGATTATGCCAAGAAGAAGAGTTACGAGGATGTGTTGCGCCAAGTGCAGGACTCCACCACAGACGATGACCTTCTTAAGCTGAGCGAGGAAATGTTCAACACCGACTTAAACAATGCATTCAACTACATTCAAGTTAATGTGCAAGGCAGAACTACTCCCATGTCAAGAAACGACGAAGCACCATCTAGGTGAGTTCTATTTTTAAACCAGTCATTTTCATACCATGTATTGAATCATCTTCACATCACCTGATACTAGTTGTACAAGATTCATGTGTCTATCTCTATAAGAGCAAAATGGACTGCTGCGACGGTTCTCGCAAGTTCGGTATCAGGTCAGTTCTGCCTTATTTAGATAAGGCAGAACTGACTTAACTTAGGTTAAATGGGTATTCACTGTTCAATGTTCATATAGGTACTTTATTCCTTACTTGGGTGCTGAATGAAAACATTATGTGCAAACAGCGTTGATATTTGAGAGTTCTTTACAAGAATTTAGAATTTACCATGTCCAAATTTAATTTGTATCCTAAAGTAGCTGAACCTAAAACCCTATTATCGAAATGGTTGATGTCAGGCAGGCAGTCTGTTATAAGTCATAACATTATACATTGACTCATTGTTATGTCTCTCATACATTTTAATGTGTAATTACTTCATGTTCCTCATAATAAGAATGACAACATTGCAGTTTACTCAACGTGCCAGAGAATGTATGGAATGGTCCGACAATACGACCCTTTGTAGCCCTGTTCGACAACTACCACAAGAACGTGATTAGGCCTGAATTCGTCACACCCAATGTATGTATATTATTTGTGCATTGGTCATTAAATAACTCGTATTTGCAAGGTAAACTAATGCGCATGATGTCATGTTGCAGGAAGAAACGGAACAGACCACTTATATCAATACGATCCTTGCTACGGGGCCGATCAGAACTCTTATGAATTTCTTGGTCAATAAAGGTAAAACGCCAATAAATTTTAACGTACAGTTGTAGATATTTTTAACAGAGACTCGTTCATAATCAATAGAACGCCATTTGTACAAACAGGAAACGAGGTATTACAAAGTCATTAGCGCGTTTAGGATGGTATTATCGTTAGTATTTTAATGTCAAATACGATCGTTATCCTCATGGGAAATCTCCATCGAGATATAAATTGTTTTATCCTTAAACATTCTCACGTGTAGTGATTAATTAATTCGCTTTAGAATAGTTTGAACAGTAACAATGAGATACTTTAGTCTCACTAAACGCAGACGAAATACCTGTAGATTACATAAATATTTATCTCCGTGTGGGGTTCGAAGCAGCGCTGTATCGTTTCTCATCCAGCGTCTTAACTAACGGCACCTCGAAGGCTGTCAATGAAACCCGTGTTTTTTTTTGCTTAGAAATGATATTTATTTAATGAAACTCTTTTAGGATTGACTCAAATGAACGAGTACAACGAGCAAGTGGAGTTATTCAAGAAGATTTGGTTCACCAAGTACGCTCGCCACTGGACTGGTCTGTGCAAGTGCAGTTGCGCCTTCGAAAACATATTTATGGCTGAGCTCAAATCGGATCAAGTTCTCGGTGAGTTCAGACTACTTTGCGAATATTTTGTTCATACATTATAATCCAACACCAACAATTTTTACAAATAAGTAGAAATTCATTATGACAATCTCACTCTTTTATGTGTAAAATTAGATGTAAAATAAATATAAGTAATTAAATAAAGTGTTTTGCAACTAAATAATAACCTTTTCATAATGCTTTTTCGTAAGATTTTGTTTTTAGATCTGACGAAATTTTAAAATTACATGGTGACTCATGAAGTAAATGTCTCGTTGTTACAATTTTAAATATTGTTTGTCCAGGTCTGCACAGCTGGCTGTTCTTTGCAAAGCGTGAGTTGGACCGCAAAGCCAACTACCTCGGCTACATCGACAAACTGGACCTCTCTGGAGTAAGTTTGCTCTTCATTTATTTACTTACAATTTCATAAGCCGTCTCCATTTGTATGACTACTTTTTTAAATAATTGTTTTTATACCTATATAATTATCTTTAACTATAACATAAAAGATAATTTCTTTTCAAATAATTTGAATTTTGGTGTAATTAAGATTTTAAAATATAAATGTGTTTATACACGAAGCAAGACTCTTCATACACGTCGCTCTTCTTGGGAGTGACTTATGTTCAGCTGTACACTTCTTTGAAAACTTGAAGACGAGATCGAGCAAGATTTGAGTTCTGACTATGTATTAAATGTCCAGAAAGGGCTGATCCTCAAGCAGCACTCCGTCCTAAGCGACACGAAGGACGCCCCGGAGGTGAACATGTTCGTGGGCACGTCCCCCGAGCTGGAGACGGCGCTGTACACGCTCTGCTTCATGGCGCGCCCCGACCGGCCCTGCAAGCTGCGCTACAACAACGTCGCCTTCACCATACAAACCAAGACGCTCAAATCTGACAATGTACTGCTCATCGACACTGCTTACCCTCTGTGGTGATTGTAAGCCTTTTGACGTCGGCTAGTTTGTTTACTTTTATATTCATACGGCCTTATTCATACACAATTTAACCGATTCGTTGCGACGCCCATTTTGGTGCACTTTTATGCGTGGCGACGAACAAATATTTCGTGACACGACAGTCGTGTCAAGCGCCATATCAGTTGATGACACGCCTATTGTGCCATCAGCCATGTACAGAATAAAATGCTCTTTTTTCTTGTTTAGCCTTGAATTGTATTCAGTCGACTTCCAAAATCGAAAGTAAACGGTCAGTTACTTTGTGTTAAGTGGTTTTGAACTGATTATATATGTGTTTCACTGAAAATGGATGGTAAGTGACTTTTTTATTCAGATGTTGTAAACCTTTTGTACTGTTTATGATTTACATACATATCATACTGGGATTGTAGGTTATAATAAAGATTCTAATTTCTGTTTTCATTATTTGATGTCATTTGTTGTGTTTCATCGATTTGTGTAGTAGGCAAGTGCCGTAATGATAGCAGAATATGGATACAGATATTTTCCTGCAAAAAAATCTACTTATGTTTTGTTGTCTTTACAGGCGAAAGAGTTATAGAAGAGTCATCTGAGAGCTCAGATCTAATATCTGAGAGCTCAGATCTAATATCTGAGCACTCCGACATCACAACCCATTTCATTAATACGTACCTAATCGCAGTAATCGTAATGCAACTTATCGAGGTTGTCAACCCCTGGAATTATCTGATTTGCATTATTTCCAGAAACGAAGTCTATAATAATGATCCGCATTCAAAAAGATTAATGTTTAGTTCAAGAAGCACCTCGAGAAATTTCGATTTGAGCGAGATAAAAGACATTTAAAAATGACACGAAACGCGTGTCATACGCCATATGTAAAAAAATTGGATGACACGTCTGTCGTGCCATCCGCAACGAATCGGTTAAGAACCTATTTTAGTTGTAGAATGTTTTGTCCCTTTCGAACGACTTTTGAATTCAATTTGAGCGAAGAAGACAAAACATTTGAAAACTAAAATAGGTTTTTAAACTGTCTGTGAATAAGGCTGGTAGTGTTACGAATACCGTCTGAATCATACATTCCGAGTGAACTGCTAAGTCATTTATAATTTATTTGTGAATCGTAGTCTTAATAAAAACCACAATACTGTTGCTAACTAAGATACTCAATTCAGCCACCTAACTCTTTTGTAATCACAAAGTTAATTTTAATAAATGTAATAAATAATATTGTTATTATTTAGTGACGAGCACGATTTCTTAATTATTTTGTACGTAATTAAACATTATCGCGGCGGATTGGCAGGTCTTGCCCCCGCGATAACATCCGTCGGGTGGAAATGAAACACAAACATACTACTCAAGAAGTAAGATTTATTTCGAATAAAACACTCGAAAAGTATAACAAACATGATATCTTCGTGAGACGCGAGTCAATACGACACGTTTCGCCTTTATTGTAAAATTGTTTCGTTCGTATGCATATGACAGATTATTGTCGAACATGATGGCACAATACTAGATATCTGTACAACGATTCTATTCAAAATGAGTGACCTAAATTATAAATTTACATTTAGGTCTGATAATACTGTGATAGTCTGTAGCCGACTTCGAGTTCACAATACAATACATTCAAAAACTAGATACGGTACTTTTAACATTAAAACTACCAACAGCCTAATTAGGATTATATCTAATGAGAATGACTCTATATATAAATTATACTTATGCTACATGATTACAAAAAAAAAACAATATTAACGAAGGAATTCAAAAATAATATCATCCTCAATTTCATTTAAATACTGTATCGAAAACAACCGTAATATACAGGGTATATCAAGACTGCGACCGAAAACGAAGCCAGGTGGTAGTTTTAGTGGTTACAAAGACGATGCAAATAAAAATTTCACCAAAACAGTGACGGTAATTTTTTAGAAATTTTTAAAAATCGTCGTGTTTGGGTGGTAAATACCTAGTTTTTGCGAAAATACTAATTGAAACCCTTACATACCATTGCGTGTTTAAAAATAAAGAGGTGTACATCTTTATTTTAGGAAAACTATGTATATATCACCTAAATACGACGATAAGTAAAAAATTCCAAAAAAAAAGTTGTCGATTTATTTTGCGAAATTTTTAATTGCATTGTGTCTGAAGTCACTAATACCCAGTGGCGTGCCTAGAGTTTTGGAGTAGGGCAAGCCCAATATTATTTTAGGTTTAATACATATTTATTTAGAAGAAAAAAAAGACTAAGAACGACGAAATCGAATTTACGGCGCGGCGGCAGACCTATCACACAATCTATACAACATTAAGATTAGGTAATACAAATATACATAGATAGCTTGTGGTCATGCAACCGTAACTTTTTACTGCACTAACAACTGAGCACTTTTAATACCCGGCATTACACTAGCACAACGATAGCTACTATGGTCCCGTGTTTCACTGCGCAGTTAACCAAAATTGCGGACAGAAATTGTTATAAATACATCAAGGTTAAGTTTTTACAAGTAATTTTAATTACAAGTAATAGCATGCCTTTTGAAAGGACCACATTATCATTGAAATCATTAAAATTAATCAAAACATTCTGATACACAAGTGTCCCTTGAAAAACATATGAAACACGACTGTTTAATAAACTATATGAAGGGGAGCATGTAGAAATCGAATTACGTAGTTTAGTAAACTGAACCGATAAAATGCCTCTTGTGATTTATCACGAATTTAAGTAATGTACAAACTCGGCGTAGTTTTCGCGTCAGTTTCAGTATAATTTAATTAAATTACCTTTATAACGGCAATGAACACTTTCACCATCACACTAAAACCATCACAGGAAACAATACAAATCATTTTCGTATCAAAAAGTTAAAATAACATTAAGAAAACCAATAATTAACCTAAAACCGAACTATTTACAATTGCACAATATCAAAATACTTATGAAGTTAGTAGTAATTCGTACAGTATTGCTAGTAAACGAAAAAATAAACAATACAACATGCAATTATAATTTATGAAAAAAAATTAAAAACCTCATTATTTGTATTACAAAAATGATTAAATAATTTAAAAAAGAACCAACACAATTTAATAACAATAAATATAATTTAGCTAAGAAATAATGTTACACATGACGACCTTCAAACGTACGATGTTCAGTCAAAACAATTCTGTGGTCAAAACAAGGTCAAAAGCTGGGCTTTTGGTTTAGTACATTATTGCTATATATAAATATCTGTAGCTATACATTCGTAGTGCCGGAGTATAGCATTTCACCCGTAAATGTGAAAGAGATAGCATGCGTTGCCAAAAGCCTCGTAAAAGCACACGAGAGAGAAGAAGGCAGATAATATATGTTTTGCGCGTACCGTCTTTTAAAAAATGCGTGGAGCTACGTTCTACGTGAGAGGTAAAATTATTGAATGAATTTATTACAAGCGTTGCGCAGCGCGGGCGGCGCTTCGGCTCGCCGTCGCAGGCGCTTCATTGAAGAGCGCCATGCCGCGACGGAACGCGGTAAATTCAAAAATGGTAGATGTTTCGTAATTACTGTTTTGTATTGAATGTAATTGTTTCGTTCAGAATTTAGTATATACGTATTAAGTAGGGCAAGCCGGGCTTTTGGGCTTGTATGGAAGTACCGCCACTACTAATACCACCACCTGGCTTCGTTTTCGGTCGCGGTCTTGATATACCCTGTATATAAGTTCGCTTCGAACAATTGATAAACATTGTAGACTTAACGATAGATCAATACAAAGAACAACGGTTCAACGAAACAATTAAGCTAATAAATATTTTTTACACATATAAAATGGATACACTAAAATATCGCACGTTTATTAAATTAAAGTTAAAAAAAGGTAAAACATGTACTGTAACCCTTATTTATCTCCGTCTGCGAATATTTAATATACAAAAAAAATTCAATGACGGATTCATCTTGTGACAATTTTATCCAAAAAAAAAGCCATTCTTAATAGGAAAAACTATTTTTATTGCTATTTGCCAAGTTTTTTTATATGTTCGCATTATAGTCAAACGTGCGAAATTTTAAATATATGTATAAAATGAATATAAATGAAATCAGTATAATGAGCAACTAATTAATACATAACATGACTTAATATGGAAAAAAGAATACAAATATAAGTTCCAATTCCCCGCGATTTACAATTCAATTGATTACAATATAGAACAACATGGACATATTCCTATTCGTAACTAAAATACTTATAGTTGTATAAAGCCATAGATTCATGTCGGCTATAAATTGTACCTACTGCTTACATACAAAGTAAACATACAACAAGTAAAACATATGTTAACTATATAGTAATGACAAATATCTTATTCATTACAGGAAAATATACTGACACGTAATTTGAATGACTGCGATTTAGGTATTTCATATTTACATCAGAACCAATAACATATTTTACTTAAAACGAAAGTAAAAATGTTGATTCCAGAAGTAGTGCATTATATTCGTTGATACATTTTAAAAATACTTAAATCTAGTCTGAATAATAATCAGTTTCAGTTTTATATTAAATACAGAAAGAGCTAACGAATTGACAGTGAGATATGCAAGTAAAGAGTATTACAAAGCATAGAGGAATATACTTATATGGGAGTAATAAATACATCGTGACTAGAACATCGTTGGTTGGAATTTAATACCAGCGAGGTATTTTAGTCTTTTCGAATAAGCTATAACCAATTAAAAGTAAAATATTTACAGACCACGTATCATACATATTACTGCATATGACTATCCTAGACAAGAAACATTTGTTTGAGCACGATATAAGCGAAACAAATAAATTTATATTTGTACTATTTCAATAAGTTACATCGGCAAGCTTCGTATGCGTGGAGGAAATAAGCTTCCATCGACTAAAATGATTGTAAAAGATAAATACAGCAACGATATCGTGCTATTTCGACAATACGCAATAATATAACGTTGTGTCAAATCGTAGATAGTGTCAGCTGTTAAATGACAAACAGTTTATTATAATACAGATTAACTTAGGAAATAACCAATAGCTTACGAAAAAGTTCGAGCGTAAATGATGCGCGTGGCGATTCTAAAATATATTCCCACGCATCATAAATGATCATATGCACTGGTGACGTTGTAACTTATTTAAAATTAACACTTACAAATATCTAGCGACATTAAAATACAATGTAAGAAATATTTAAATATAAATAGCGCTAGAAATTAGACGAAGTAAGATCCGTATTCGTGTGGCATGACGCCTCGGCGCGGGTAGAATGTATGCGTGAGAGAGTAATTGAGCAAGTTGGTAATGTTGGAGGTGTAGACGTCGGCGAACCTGAACAGGCGGCGCGAGAAATACGTCGGGTTGTGATACGTACGGAACACGCTACCGAACTGAGGGTTGAATACCGCTTTGATTTCGTTCCTGGAAGCGAGACAATTACTCCTACATTGGAAGCATGAAAAATAAACACAACAGTTACGTATATGGCCAATAGGAAACTAATTCTCAATTTTGAATAAATAATAAATCAATGGAATATCATTAGATGGTGTAATATCACTAAATCTTACATTAAATAATATAAATTAAATACATATAAAAACCACTATGAGCCCCATAACATAGTATCGACCTCACCAATATTGTGTGATGCAGGGATCGAACCCGCCAACAATCTTCCAAAACTGTCGATATTACCATGGTTTACCAATATTTTTTTGTTGTATTGACCGCATATTTTCATATGCGATTGTCAGTCAATTCATTTCACCTTGCGATTACATCAACATGAATTTGACTGACTGTATCAGCCCATATACGGTCCCACTGCTGGGCTCGGGCCTACTCTACAATCGAGAGAATCGATTGAGTGGTTAGGCCATATAGTCCACCACACTGGCCTAGTGCGGGTTGGCGGACTTACATACCGTAGAAATTATTTTAAAATCGCTACGGTATGCAGATTTCCTCACGATGTTTTCCTTAACCGTTAAAGTGCGTGGTGATTGACTATCAATACACACATACATCCGAAAAGTCAGAGGTGTGCCCTGGGATTTGAACCCGCGACCACCAGGAACATGTAGGCAACCGCGTCTGGTCCGTTACCAACAGGCCACCTCGCACTTGTCATTATTTATATCACTTGTCATTCCATCAACATACTACAAATACATTGCATAATTGGTCATACCTGAGGTAATCTCTTTCCGCCATCCACTTCGCTAATACTTTGATCGCCTCCGGATCCTTGTAGTCTTGATGGTCTTCGATCAGCTGTGTGAGCATCTGCAGCCAGTTGGCGTTCTCCTTGAACGATTGCGTGTTCAATGTGTTGATCTCGTGCTAAAATACATATATATAATCACCATCATTACCAAGATCATCACTTATATACGCATCTATAGGGCTTCTGTCGCTCCCCAAAATACATATATGTAACAAAACATACTTTACAATCTACATTAAAACGTCGCGTTTTCTTGTTGCGAAATTTTTAGTTGCATGGTGTCTCAAGTCACTAAAACTACCACCTGGCTTCCTTTTCGGTTGCAATCTGGATACACCCTGTATAGTTTCTTAGCCTATTTAGATGCAGTACCTACATGGCAATGACTTTAAAACCGATTTATGGAATATTATATTTTAAAATGCTAATGATACATTTCCAATTTTTTATTGACCAGTATTATCCATATTGACATATTATTTGAAATCAAAATACGTCACTACGCCAAAAATCCCGCTTTGAGTGAAGATACCATTTACTTCAAAGAAATCCCTTTCAATGCAAGCCAAGCATGATAGTGTGCATAATGTTAATTATATTTCCAATTTATTTATGTGCATAAAGGAGGACTAAAATGCGCCGAAAAGTTTCTAAAGAGCGATACTGACATCATGCCACTTTTATTTTTACAGGGCTATGTATTATATGTATATACATGTTCAATTTCATTTTCTTCTATGTTATCTACATACTGTTATTGGCAATGTGTCAAAGCATAAATAACAGAGTATTATTTTTAAACAGTTTACTCATTTACGAAACGAATATAAATAAATATCACTTTCACCCTGACAAAATAGTATAAATAATACATCAAATAAATGCCTGAAAAATTAGAAACTGGTTTTAAAGCATCTTAACACGTTGATTTCGGTGCCAAAATAAAGAATTTATTCGTAAAACTTCGACGCATTTTGTGCGTCTGACATATGACAGCCGCACACGCTTTGCGCAAAAAAAACACATGTACGTACTTGTCGATAGTTTAACGAACATATTACAACGAGAACAGATATCACTTCAAGGAAAAAGCACAATAAATCACTTTCTGTTTGCGTATATATAATTGTATGCATATTTGTCTGTGATTCAGATACTTCGTTTCTCTGATGTCGTGACTAAGTCTCGTTACGATTGTACCACGAGTACCTACGGACTGAAATGACATGAATTTTACGCGTCAGGCGTGTAATTAATACTAATGTTTTTGCGCTTAATAAGATTAATATACCACCTTCTAATTAATTAGCTTTATCCGTCTTAGCAGTTTTCGGTATTTGTATTTTACAGCGGCTATTTTATTAGAAGCAAAGCAATAAAATATGTGGGTAATTAAATATCCCTATCCTATTTGAAACTTTCTACAATGGGTATTTTAACTATGTAAAAGAAAGTGATCTTTTCAAAAATCATTATGATGGTTTGTGAGAAGTTACTTGTAGCGATTACACATTTATTTGCATATTTTATATGATTTGTAAATGTTACGGTTTATCCATCGTACAGACATGAATTTGCAAAAAATACTCCAAATGTGTTACGTGACTTTTGATCGCCTTAAGATCAACGTGGAAACTCGATTTCCCTATGTCAATCCTCAATCTAAATATGTATAAATTGAACAGATTTTTAAGGCAGGTGTATAGTTATAGTAATGCTAAGTATAAGTGGAAGTAGAGCAGATACGCACCGTGAGTTCGTTGATGATGGCGCCGGTGCGCCAGCCGTGCTCGAGCGTGACGTCGGCGAGGTCGCTGTAGGGGTGGTCGCCGAAGTACAGCACCTGGTGCCCGCGCCACCCCGTCAGCTCCTGCAGCTGCTTCACCGTGCCCTGCACGCACAACACATATCGCTGATCAAATCTACATACATAAACTCACGCCTTTATCCCAGAAGGGGTAGGCAGAGGCGCCACCAGGACACCCACATTTCGCCTTGTATGTTCCGTCCCATGATGTTATAGGGGGCGAGGCTATCGCCATTTCCGGCACAAATTCCTGACTCCGGGCTGATAATGAATAGAAGAACTCAATATCCCTTTGCCCGATCCGGGATTCGAACGCGAGACCTCAGCTTTGTAGTCATACCGTAGTACAATTACACCACCGAGGCAGTGAAAACTACGTATGCAAATATGTAAAAGTGCGTGGAGGCCTGTTGGTAACGACGCTGGGTTAATCTATGATCCGAAACGAACTTCGAATGTTCGAACGTTCGACGATCAAAGTAAGTTATAAATTTTCTATTTCTAAAAATCAATACTATTCTCTATGAATGACACTTATCATGTAATCCGAACTTGGGTACAACTTAGTATTGTGGGCTGACACAGATGTAAATAAATAAATACACCCATCAAACACACACAGTACTGGCCCCACATTAGTATACAAGTCGTGGAGTGGAATTGTAAATTACGCGACTTTTGAGTCTCATAACATCCAGACCCGTTACAAATATTTATGGGTCACACAAATATATAAATATAAATATTTGTCTCGGTGCGGGGTTTGAACCCGCGGCTTCTTTTTTCATCACAGCTAACAGACTGCGAGTGTATATTTTTCAACTGTTTCACAAAAAATATGAGTTAAGTAATAAAGGAGAATGCTCGCTTCTGGGGTCCAAGAGTTAATAATTACATTTAGTTTTTTTGTCAAAAACGAAAACACAAATAAAAATTCGATTTAAAATAATTACAAATCGCAACAGAAAATTGCCTACATTTTAAATAAAATTACAAATGTGTCAAAATCGAATGGATATATTCGACTTATCGAGAGAATTCAAATGTCAACTGATTTTAATAATTCGAAACTGACCTCATAATAAATGATGCCTTTGTCCAATGACGTCACTTTTTCCCATATGTGAGTGTTGGCGTTTTTGTCGAACACCCTGATTGGTCGCGACACTTCTGTAAAGAATTTCGGTTTGTTGGCGTTCACTATCACCACGTCGAAGTACTCGCGCCAGTCTTGACCCACTAGCATCTCCATACCCGCGTTACTGAAAATATAAAATTCAAAATAAAAATTAACTGAAAATTTATGGTATCTTTGGTCCAGTGGCTGCATGTTGGGTTTAGTCGTGAAATGCTTACTTTATATTTAATTCACCAGTAATTTACGTTGCTTGTTTTTGATTCCATAAAATGTAATAACATTAAGATTGACTTTTTGAGCACTTCAAATACAGCAAGAACCTGGTCAGGAAACCAAAAGCCAAATACTTTGACGAAGGCACATTATAGCATCTATTCATCACTTTAATACACCTACATAAAACACGTTATATAAGAAATAAGCACACACTTACACGAAATGATACGGGCTGTTCGTTACAAGAAACAGCTTCTTGCTGCTATCTTGGAGCATTTGGAAATACCTCCTCAGATCCTTATTAGGCCTTATGTACTCTTCTACATTCTGCGCAACTATCTTGTGCATTATGGGGTGACAACTTTGCACAGAATTCTATAACAAAAAATATGCATTTGAAAAGTTTATTTCGTTTCAAAAATAGTTATTTCAGTTCCTTGAGAGCATAATGAAATCTATATTTATTAGATAATGGTTTCTCTTAGATTTACACAAATGTTACACATTGAAATAAACCTATTTTTTTCCGATTTTATCACGGATTTGGTTTAATTTTACATTTATAACTTCCCGACGCGACGTTTCGATTGCTTTCTAGCTTTCGTAGTCACGAGCACGAAAGCTGGAAAACACCGTGGACGGTATTTATTAGATAGTTTTATTTTTCAACAACGAAAACCGATTTTTTTTCCGTTCTTCTGAGTGAACCCATCATATAAGGATTTATGGGAATGGATTACAGGGCCTAAAATTTTTTGGTCATTTGTTAATAACTTACCTTAACGTCTAAAAATAGAATTTCCGGATGGTAATCGATGTGGTTCTTGATGAAATACTCAGCTACGTTGCATAAGAGTCCCATTTCAGGAACGGAGAATAAATCAGCTAAGTGCACCATTTTTGCCCTATTTGGCTGGAAATAAAAACAAAATTAAATTAATATTATTATTCTTGTTTTTGTTGCGTAACCTTTGCCTAATTTATTTTTCAGACTTTGTTACGATAACACGCTACTGCTTTCAATATTATTACTTATTGAATATGAAATTTAAAAAAAAACATGTAACAGATCTACAATTTTTTTCCAACAATAATATGGTCCGAGCCTCCGAGTCAATGAGTTTTTATAGTAGGTATTGTGCGTCGAAGCCTCCACCGGGTGGAGTAGAAGTAAAATTTTTATTTTCTGGTTTCATTTGTATTTTACAGAACATGAGCTATTACCTATGTATAATAAACGGGGGAAAAAAACCTGAAACTTCTGACCTGTTTTAATTTATATGTTGAGTATGATAAAACTAAAAGATGTTTGATTCCTATATTTCCTAATTAAGTAAAATATTTGCAAGTCTCATTCATACAAACCTTTGTCGTATTTCGGATATCGAAACTAATTTTTTTCACCCTGAAGACACTAGAAACTACTTTGTGAGGTTTGTATAAACATTTTCTAATTTACAGGTAGGTACTACTTATCAACCATTTTTATTTTCACATTTAATATTCAATGCTAGTCTAGTACAAAATTTATAGATCCATTATGAATTAAAAATCAATTCACAAATAAATACCAAATCAAATCAAAGTAGTAGATCTAAACATATTCTAATAATCTCAATAAAACTTGTCTTGATTCATATTGTACACATTCAAAATTAACAATATATGCAAATGATAAAATGCAAACAAATGGTAATAGATCATAATATACACATCAGCAATTGTAACAAGGCTGTGAGTGGCCCTTGCTAGTGTGTACAAGGGGACACTACAAATGAATGATTGCCTACAAGTGCCAATTATTACCGAGCAATGACTCTTCCAGTGCATACATAGCCACATAACAACCTATGTCAATATTGATTCACTACAAATCTTTAGAATGGAATACAATCTGGGTTCTGTTTGTAATATTTAATTAAATTACTTGTATGCAGAGTGCAAAACACAAGAACTATTGAATTCAATTCTTGATACAATCATTCCACATTTCTCTTAAAATACAAGGCATTCCTTTTGCACATTATTGTAACTGAAACAATAACATTTACTAAATATCTGTTTAAATCGATTTCTAGCATAATTTTAGACATTTAGCTCAATATATAAATTTGGCATTATAATCTCTAGAATAATGTTTATAAAGTTTTTATTGGCAGGCAACTTTGTTACCTTTTTCCTCAGTGGGTTCTAAAATAAAAAAAGGTATGTAAGCATAAGAAATCAATATTTGTGGTCCTGATATTTATGGTGAATAATTTTGAACATAATGTATAAAATGTAAGAATTTCAGTTCAATCTTCAATGTATTTCTTATTACATTTACTGCAGTGCACATATTAATTTTTATTGGGTGCAATATGCATGTATGTGTAATAGTGGCCTGTGACACACCAGGCTATTTAACCAGTATGCTCACTCCAGTGTTTCTATACCACAGCCAACATGTTAATTAATTTTCAGGCATGAGAAGAGAATGTAAATAATAAAACAGATCAGGTTTTTAATCAATTTGTACAATGTATATCTAGCTTGGCAGAAACAAATATCAGTACTGATTTATCATATAAGGCAAAAACAAAAATATAAAGTCACTTACTTTATGGGCTCTTGTGTCGCCTTCCACATATGCAATAGGTATGATTCTATTTTTATACAGCTTCAATACCTCTTCAGTAGAAACAGGTGTCAAACCTCTGTACACCGCACCAAATTGAATTTGTAAAAAAGAATCCAGCTTTAGCAATAAACCTTTTTCAATGTCGTAATGTAAACCTCTGACAGCAAAATTGGGTTTGTATTCAAGTTTTAATATTTCTGGAGGATACTGCAAAAAATAACAACAATACAATTGGGATATATTATAGTCACATAGTTTATGCCATAAAATAATTATGTTTTAATATTCTAAACAATAATTTGTATTTGTTTTCTTCACATCATTTTTCTATTAGACATGAGGATGATAAAATTGACAGGCTCTCTAAAAAACTTACATTATACTTTTCCAAAAGATATTCTCTACCGAGATTGTATAATAAATGCTCCATGGTTGGTTTGTAATGTGCCAGTGTGTAGTCATAGTCAAAGCCATACACTTTGACTTCAGAAAGATCTAATTCATTGCAGGCGAATACTCCTCGTGGGTTCACATCTTGAGGCAATTTTTTAGCTAGAAATATCATACATAAATATTATATAATTTCATACTTATATCAACAGATCCCAAGAACAAGATATTGACTGAAATTTTGGAGATATAATCCTCATACATATCTATTCTGTAAAATAATGAAAAACAAAAAATTACATGTTATTTTATGCATGTGAAATTCGAGCCTAAATTTGTTTTAATTTTCCATTGTGCTGTTTATGGGTCCAGAGATAATTACAAGTAAATTTATACATAACATTTTGAATAATATAATACACTGACATATGCGCACTGCATGCATCATACAGTGAGACAAACAAAGCTGCTGTTATCAAATTACATGTTACATACCTATAAAACAATATGCATTATGTTACATAAGTACTTTCTTACTATGCCTATTTGTAAAAACAATGGCTAATGCATTGGGATTAATACTATGCAAACTTTTATCACAATAAGCTTTAGAATTATTATCTAAGAAAACCTGATAGTCATACTAAATTATTTATAACATTGTTAATGTTACAAAGTAATAAAATCTTTCTAATTAGATTGTAATAGGAAGGTTGATTCTTTTTTAGAAAATGCAAGTAAGTTTGAAAGAAAGATAATAACAAACCAATACTTACATCTACATTTTAACTTAGTGCGACAATACGCCTCGTTCAATAGCTCCCGAGTTGAAAATTCTCTGGTTTTGATACGAATAAAGGGTATTTGACCAGATTTACAACTTTTATGAAATAAACTACTATTCAAATATTTTACTCCCACAAATACGCCACTGCACATATTCACTAAAGACGACATTTTCCTAAATTTGTATTAAATAAGCCGAAAAACGTACACAACCGTGACCAGATTTATTTAAACAAATATCATGTATTACACGTCTCTAAAAAATGCAGATAAAATAGGTCCAATCATCTCAATTAGTTCTTACAAATTTCCTACTCACGTAAATATATGTTTGTGTTACATCAAAATAATTATTTCATTTAAAATAAATTAAAAATCGTTGCATAATTCGAAATCTTCGTCTTAACATTACTAACATGCGTAGGATATGTAATTTTCTTACTTCGCAAATCGCACCAATGATTAAAGAATAAAGAGGATGACGCACAACAGTATTTCTATAAAACAAGTTATAGTTATGTTAATAAGAGTATCGACGCGGAATTGTACATTCATGTATCTGTCTCATTCACACAAAGCTAACTTGTCAATTAATGAAAGAGACAAATAATAACTCCTTAGTTTCGAATATGGCAATATTTTGTTCACTAACCACACTGAGACCGCCCTTAGCCCAAAATGACGCCATTTTTGTTTCCTGCATGAAATGTCAAACTGTGGCGTTATCTGTCAATCGAAGTAAACAAATCTGCACACTCAAAGAATTTCGAATTATTCATTGTTATTCTCGTTTGTTAAGTTTGCTTATTAGTTTAATTGTTAAGTTTTTAAAATGCCTCAGTGTTGTGTTAAAGGATGCAAGTCGAGTTCAAGCAAAAAGGACCCCAACATTTCTATTCATAGGTTAGTAACTGTTTTTACGACATAATAACAAATATGTGTCTAAATTTACATTTTGGGTTTGTCTTTATCATTTATAATTGTATATGGATCTTGTTGATTAAGTTTTAGACCCTTCTAGGCGCTATTTATACAAGTAGTATGAATAACAACCGTATTGTTTGTTTATACACAAGTTTAGGGATGAGTGGATTCGATACGAAATTATTCATATCGATATTATCATTTTTAAATATATTGATGTTTATTTTACAAAAAAAGAAAAATATATATATATTACCTCTCTCTCTCGTTTCACAGCCGGTGTCTAACCTACTGCGCCATGGGGGCTGTCTTATACACGCAAACGAACTCACAAGCAAATTCTAGATATTAATAAAGTTGTATTTTATCTCACGTGTGTATTATTTGACACAAATCCAATCTATTTTTATCGGATTTAATTTTTAATGACTTTACTGTCAAATCCTGAAATTCCCTGTCTAAACCCAATTGACGTGTAAAGCGAAAATGAAAAATGTTATACAAGTTAATACACTGACATTTATGTAAATTCAAAGTTTTTCAGTCTTATTTATGCCACTGTTGATGCATCGATGTCGATAGAAAATTCGGTACTAGCGTTTCACTATTTTTAGGGGCGGAGCCGCCGCCATGTTTGTATACCAAAGTGACCCGTGTCACGTGACCGTATGCTTTATCCTCTATATTCTATAATCATTGAATCGCACTGTAAAATGTAAATGTCAAACGTCACATGTGTCCACTGTCATTATAAATAAGTTTTGTTTACAACGTATGGAAGTACATTAAAAATAATTTATATAGTTCAAATACTTTATAGAAATGATATTATAGAATCCAATATACCTATGTGAATACGCTGATATGTTCCAAATAAAAATATGTAAAACTAAATAAATATTTGGTTTTTGCATTTGTATGTAAACTATACTATATTTCGAATACTCAATACGATTTTACATAACTGTTCCATTTTATCCTTTGAGTATATATTTAGGCAGGTTCAAAATCGAGAGGGAGGTCAATCTTCGAATCCAACTCGGATGGGCAGCATTCGGGAAACTACATAACGTCTTCTCGTCCAAAATCCCTCAGTGCCTAAAGACAAAAGTCTTTAATTTTTGTGTGTTATCAGTGATGACATAGGGCACCGAAACGTGGCCTCTCATTATGGGCCTCATCGGCTCAGCGTCACTCAACGCGCTATGGAGAGGGCTATGCTCAGTGTTTCCCTATGAGATCCAATCAGAAACGAGGAGATCCGTAGGAGAACTAAGGTTACCGACATAGCCCTTGGGATTAGCAAGTTAAAAATAGCAGTGGGCCGGGCACATAGAACGTAGAACCGATGACCGCTGGGGCCGAAAATTTCTACAGTGGAGGCCACGTACAAGCAAACGAGGAGTCGGACGCCCACCCACAAGGTGGACGGACGCAGACCGCTTCCGAAAGGTCAATGTGGAGATCCATGGGGAGGCCTATGTTCAGCAGTGGACTTCCTGTGGCTGAAGAGAGAGAGATTTAAGATTACAAAAAAAATGCTATTAGCTTATTTAATATGTGCTTATCACGAACTATGAACCGGACATTAGCTAGTTTTAAATATTCATGAACCTCGGCATTTAAAATTGTCTTGCAGAATGTGTAGGATATGAAGGTAGGAAACAGAAATAGAGGTTTTTTTAGTTTTTAACTGAAATGGAATTAGCATCATAGACGTAATTGTGGAATAAAGTTACAAAATTTAAAGCTGAAAATAGTAAATAGTAAATCTATTTCTAGTAGAACATAGAATCCTAGTACTGCAACAAAATCTATTATGTATTAGTATGGTATATGAGTTATTTTCAATTAACTAATAACAGTTCTAGATACTCCGAACTTCTACGCCCAGTTGTCAGAGAATACAAAATCGAAGAAACATAATATAGGTAGTAGGTACTGGGTAAATAATAAAAATACATAAAATCAATAAAATTTACTGTTTATTAGTAAAAAACAATGCAAAATTACATTAACTTTATTAACTTTTACTCCGCAAACATGACACTCATTGTCATTTTCATTTTTACGAAAAACAAAATCTAGAAAGATATAAAATTACACTTTGTCACAATTTTGGATACTTAGCAAAATATGATTTATTATTATTCTTAATATTGACCAGCTCATCGTTACTTTAACTTATCCCATTTTATATTTGTGGATAAGCGCTGCCTATATGATTTTTGCTCCTATAGCGGAAAGTATGTGTTACTATATCAACGTCTTTGCCGGCTAGTTTAAGTTTGCAATCGTTATCAGCACGGGTGACAAAACAAAGTGTGTAAAGCGCTATTTCTAATTCGGGCGACGTGCCGATAAACATTGTATCAACGGGTTTGTCCACTCCCTGTTGGTTAAAATGCAGCTTCAAAACAGCACCTTTCTGGAAATAAAATGCAATATTTAACGTCACCTAAAAATACAATATAATTTACTTCATTATTACAATTGAAATCAGGGACGGCCAGTGGGCTCATAGGGTTCGTGACCCCCATCCCAAAGCTAACATGTTTAATTGATAAACAAACGGAACTTTCAAATAAATTATTAACTTTATGCTTAAAATGACACTAATGTCAACTTTATTCGGGTGAGAACGATTTATTGTTCCAAAACTCGTACAGTTAGGTAATATAGGACAGTATGTCGCCGACGCAATCTTTGGTTGCGATAGCACCAGACAGAAGTTTCCTTACCTCGCCAAGTTGTGCATATTTCAAGTAACCTAAATAATTTATCCGATTTGCTACCTCTTCTTTCGAAAAATATATCCAGTTGTGTAACCCTGTGAAAAGAAAACATCTTTATTGTTTAAAGGCAAGAAAATAATGCATTGACAACTAGGAATTACATTTTTATTAGTGTTTATTAACAAATTACCACAGTTATGTTAATTTGACCCGTGACTACGAAAGCTGAAAAGCAATCGAAAAGTCGGGAAGTTAAAAATGTAAAAATTAAACCAAATCGCGATAAAATCCGTAAAAATAGTTTTATTTCAATGTGTAACATTCGCGTAAATCTAAGAAACCATTATAGATTTCATAACCTGATTTTAGTCATTTTCAATTATAAATTTTAATCAATTGATTGTGGACCTCGTATCAATTTTGTGAAATTAAATTAAAAGCGTTCAGTAATGCATTTAACTACTAACCTGAAACCTGGCCATTCTTAAGTTCAGAAACAAATATGTGTTCAAATCCGGAACTGCTAATCTTTCCTTTTCCTCTTGAATATAAATTAAACCATATTTGCTTAAGAAAATCTCTCTGCTGTTTAGGATCAGGGCTTACGTATCCTAAAACATATACAAGTGTTTAAAATGCGTGAGCTACATAATTCGCATACCGTAATCGCCCAGTACTTAATTAACTCTTAATCAGATTCAGAGATGGTCAGCGAGGAGAAATCTCAGCTTCGTTCGTCGATCCCACCCCAAGGATAATAGTAGATGTGATAATTGTACTCTAAATAAAAGGAGAGAAAGCAGAAAGGTTGAATACAATATCTACCTACCTTTTTCTTTGAAATAGTTCATCAGATGTCGAATAACTGAAGTTGACATAATGGCATCCATAAATGCATTTTCTTCATTTCTTTCCTGAAATAATAAAATAAGAGCTGTAGATATATGTGTTTATATGCGTTGTGATGGAATATAATACATAGACATCCCATCTATTTTATGTAATCATGCTTTCAAAACCAGCAACAATTCTGTTGCTTATTTAGTGAATTTTTATTACCCAGTATGTATATATATATTTATATATATTGTCGACTATATGTATAGTATGATTATAGCATTTTATAGTACATATTATACCTGTGGCGTGACATATTCATTCACCAATGTATCTCTTTCGTAGTTATCTAATAACGGCACAAATTTCTCTATAGTCGGAATAGTCCAAACTTCAGGCGATATTGTTAATAATCTGAAAAAAAAAACAAAATGCAACCTTGACTGTAGATACCAATGATAAGATTAAAAACACCGAAAAAATTACTATAACAATATTTATTTTAAACAAAATACATCATGCAATGACGCATTGTAAACCAAATATATCCGTCAAGAAGCTTACTTCATCACAACGGAATATCCACATTCATTTCGAATATCTACACCTGACGGATGTTATTAGAAGTTTTTTTGTTCATGGAATCCTATATGTATATCAGAATAAAGTCACATTCACATACCTTAACGTAGTAAATTATAAATTTTAGAAAATCTGTCTCCTGGCCATAATATATTACATATGAAAATGTTGCGATCAAGACTTTAGGCTATGTGCTAGACAAAATACTTACGGCATAGGGGCTTTATCCTCAGTAGACTGTGAAGTGGTTTTTTCTTGATAATTGACGGTTATGTATTTGGCGGCGTTGTTAATATCTTTTCTAAGGAGTTCTTCGCTGATCGTTTGCAATTCTGTTTCACCCAGCGCACTTGAGCCCTGATTTATGTTTTTATTGTTATTAAGAATAGCACTGGGTAAAACGGGCACTCTAGTTGTTGGTTTAGGTGTGGCTAACGTAGGTTGCCCATTTTTATTCGATCCTGCGGCCACAGCGCTAAAACTTAATGGTTTAGTGGTCGGTGATTTAGGTGTAGTTTGCGTAAAGGTCTGTGTTTTTGTTGTCAAAATTGTTGATGAGGTAGGATGTTTATTGTTATTAGAGCCTTGTAGAATGGAACTATAACTAGGTACTCCCTGAGGGGAATTTTGTCCATTGCCTTTGCCATCATAGAAATTAATTAAATCCTTAACTTTCCCACCGGTTCCTTGTGTAGGTTGTCTATATTGTGGGGAAACATAATCTCGTTTCCCATTATTCGATTGAGGATTGGCAGTCGGTGTAGACAGTGTATTGGTATTACTAGCTACAGTTGAATGTGTTTGTATTGGTTTCAATTGTGGAAATTGATTCACATAATCCCTTTTACCATTGTTTGGTTGTGGATTCACAGTGGAACTAGAAATAGAATTACTCGTTAGTGTTGACTGTGTCTGTAATATCGGTCGCCATGTTTGTGTTGGCCTTAACTGCGGAAATTGGTTGACGTAATCCCGTTTGCCATTATTTTGGGTATTTTTTTGCTGGTTGGGAGATAAAGCCTGAACGGGCGATGGTGTGACTGTATTATCTCGTTTAGGCCCATTTATAGCTCCTCCTTCATGTATCAGAAAATCTGTGTTTGGGTTATAGCGTTGATGTTTATTATATCCCAGCCCTGAAAAGAGAAAATGGTATTAATTTAATACTTTAGTGTCAAATCTTTCCAGCCATTCAAAAATGTTTTGATGGAATTTAACAATCAACATGGTTTGGAATAGTCTTCGACAAACCTAAGGATTCATTTTCGTCCTTAAAAACAACCCCTACTGGATTCGGACCTGTATCACTTCACGTATTCTACGTCGATAAGTAAAAAGAAAGTACTAGAGCAAAACTATTCAACAATCAATAATTTTAGTTTTATGTTAATTTGGTAAGGGATGTTGTGACCTTGGCGATTATTTCATTGCAAAGACTTGGCAAGTTTTCATTGGTTATAACGTAAAGTGTATGTGTGTGAATAGAGAAACAAGAAAAACATCGTTTTTATTAATTACATTATGCAGACAGATAGATGAAGGTCTGAAGGTGAAGAACTATACCAGAGAGAAGACAATAGGGGCTGTGTTAATATTTTAAATGGAAAGAAACTAGAAAGTAGAAAATACCTTAATGTGGAAGTTAAAGAAAGTTACCATAAAAGAATAATATAAGTTGTCCCAGAGATGGCGCTGTTTGCAATGGCTTCTGGTTGCGAAATATTTTCAAACAAAAACATGTAAGAAATAATAAATTAAATTTGTTCAGATGAAATATTATCAACAAATATTAAATATCTGTATTGTTTACAATTGGTTATCTAGTGCAAAGGTCGCGTAACTCGTATTATATATTAAGTTTTTCCTCGAATATATTATGAGGATTATTAAGTTAATTCAATAAACGCTTACCTAGTGTTATATCAGCAACTAAAAGTAACACACAAAGAATATTGTACTCCATATTTAACAAAAAGACAGCCGTTTGAAATTATTGATAAAAACAATATGAGTCGTATTTGATCAGCTTTAAAAATTGCTGATGCAGTGTCAACATCTAACAAGTACCGTAAGCAGAATGAAATGAATGGCTCTCGTCTGACTGTGCGCGAAAATGAGAGTGAGCGATACGTTTAATGTGCTCATCCAAGACATTGCTCTTGCGTGTGTGGGTGTATGACCGAATTTATCAGAAAATTAATTTCAAGTGATAATAAAGTATTAAAACGTAATAGTGTAAAATAAAGTAATAGTGGTCTATATTTGCGTCTGCGTAACACTAATCCTTTGCTATAACCTACACCGATTAATGGAGAAAACGTTAGTTTTCTTTATTTTATTAGGTATACAATTTTATAAAAAAAAAATACATATAACTTCAAAAAGTACATAAATTAATATTCTTGTTCAAGAATTTTATTATCTTCACTTAGAACGAACAAATAGCATATTATTCTATTATGTGTAACATTTTCCATGTATTATTATCTTACCATTCTTATATGTATATGATTCTTAATAGGTAATCCTTTCAATGCTTAAATATCAGTCAAAAATGGGTTCCTTCCAGTTCATCGGTTCGATTCCCAATTTAGGAAAAATCAAATAATAGGCGAAATACGAATGTATTCTATTTAGGTACCTACCAAAAAAAATACTTTGTCCAAGTAACTTATATATTATAAGATATAAACAAGTTCCTTGACTTTGTCTCGAAGGACTTGTATGTAACTTTTCACTCTTGAAAAGTTACATACAAGATTCATTCATTCATTCAGCCACTGGTCTCTACCAGTGGCTGAAATTCTACCTATGTTTACCCCAAGTAGTCCATGTTTACCCCATGTCGCAAATTGGTAGTGCGCTGGGACTTTGACACATAAATAGCCAAATGCCGTCAGCCGCTTATTGTGAATAAGATAAGGCTAAGTATATATAAATTTTATAATTGTTTTTCATTTAAAATATATTTAAATAACATTTAAAATTTAAAAAATTAAAGTTAGTAATACTTACAGCTTGGCAATAAAGAGTTGAAAAAAATTGAGGGCGCCACTGTGTTTGAAATGGCAATACAAATACTATGGACTGTAAAACTTAGCTTGATAATTTTGACAGTTCACGCCTATAAAGTTATGCATTCTTTTTGTTACGATGTCATACAGATAAATACTGTACTTCATGGATGGTTACCGCCCCCTTAGAGATGTGCCACGCATAACGAATAACCACAGACTATCAATAATCGGATTGGAAATGAAAACAATCAATAAAAAATAAAAATAATTTGTTTCTTAATTGCCGAAATATGTTCCATTAACAGTACTGATTACATGATTAAATATGTGCATTGAATAAAAGTTACCCAGTCATATTTTTAGATGTTATTCTAGAAAATGGACGTAAAAAATAGTATCTATTGACTCCACGATTGTAACAATAATATTTCTGGTGAGGTTAATAATAAATAAAGAGTATAATAAATAAAGAAGTTTAAATAAATTATTTTATAAAATCCATACCTTAATCATGCGATTATCGATTACAAGTTCCAAAAAATAATAATCGAACAGATTCATTAACGATTATACACTACCCTCATCCCTACTGGGAGCTGTCAAAATTATCAAGCTAAGTTTTACAGTCCATAGGACACAAAAAGTCTTGACATTTGCATTTTTTAGATGTGATAAAAAAAACAATTGTAAATTAATAACTCATTGTAATAATCGGAAAAAAAATCAATGACTATTATAAAAGGGTTAAGCAAAAAACATTGATTTATTTTAAGATAATACAATATTATTTACATTTTATATTAATCTAATATTTCTTCTTCCAAATTATATTCGACACCAGAATATTGTTCTTCATTAATTACTTCCGAAGAGCTTGCTATATCTTCGTACTCTGAGCCAGTTGAAGAATTGGTGTTGTCGGAGTCCCTTAAATTTATTATAAGCTGATCTATTGTCTCATACATTCATCGACTATTCTTCGTACACTACCTGGAAAAAAGATTTGCTTAAGTATCAAAATGGTAAGAGCCAGCTATAATAATTTGTAAGCAAATACTGAAACTATGAAGATAGCTATTTGCAAAAATAACAGTAAATGTAACTGAAGTAATAAAAGATATGACTTTATTCACGTTTAAAAGTTAACATTTATGATAAAGAGACAATATAAATCAAAATTTACCAGTCATGTCCGAAGTTCTTTGATAAACATCTGCAATTTCGGTTAATAACTTTCCCGCTTGAAATTCAGCTAAACAACGCAGGAAAACCTTATACACCACTTGTCTTGTTTCACTGCGTATAGTTTTATTCATGTTGGATTACACTAAACCTTGTAGTTTACTTAAAAACAGCGAAATATTTGCAGATTTCAAAATGATCACAACGTTATTTTTCATACGAGAAATATTCTGACAGATTTGACATTTGTTTAGTGTTACAAGGAATAGAAATTTGGTTTAGTTCCATTTAATTTAATTTCAACTCTTTATTGCCAAGCTGTAGATACATGCATTCAAATATTGTTTTATCAAGTTAATTAAATATTTTTACCTGAAATACATAAATAAAATATAACATAAATGGCATAGTCCGAACAATTCAGACTTGCTACGGTACAAAAATTCGCATAGAGCTAAAAGTTGGTAAAAGCACAAGCCGAGCCGCTTTACTTGCGGTATCAAGTGTCGTTGGAGGCTCATAAGTCGGTTCACAGTCACACTACACGATTTTAACGTTACTTATCTCGAGACTATCTACGTCTCTTTGACGACAACGCATTAGACTTCGATCAACAATACAACTGTTGATTGAAGGGCTTATACCTAAAATTACTTAGGCTTACTGAATATGCGAATTTTCCTGGATATTGCGCTGCTATCTCTAGAATTATTTTATTTAGTGTCTAACGCTTTATTATATTTTTTAATACTTTAAAATTGTTAGAAATGTCGAGTAGCTGCACAGAGTAGCTGTTTTTCGTGCATAGAAATATTTTTTCAATTGGTTCCTTAGTTAGTTATTTAGGTCTATGTAGGTTATTTAGGTAGTCATTTTAATGTTGAAAAGCTTTCAAATCAGTTCAAAATATTATTAGTGGATTATGAATCATGGGTAAAAACAACTATTTAAAATTATTACAGATAAATACATGGGTTATTTATAACAACGTGGAGATTACTTTGAGTGCAAAAGTAAATGAAAACAGAGCGATAACACTGATAACCCCCACGATGGGAGAAACTTCACTTAGGATATTACATTCGGGCACAATAATTTTAAATCAATTACTTCAAGATAACTATAATAGTTTAGTGGTTCACTGTATTGCTTCAAAAATATAAAAAAATGTGCGGACAATTAAAAGCTGGTGAAGTACTTATATATTATTTTGGGTTTGTAATAACAATGGCCCAATTGATTTATAATTTGTATACAGCCCAAAGCGGTAGGTACCATTAATCTCTTATTTAATGAAACAATTTGATTGAAATTGTTGAATATACATATAAAATATAGCTTATGTATAATTAATTATATGTAAGTATTATTTCAATTAACAAATCAGCACTCAGACCGATTACCTTCGTAATTATGTCAAAATAAACAGATTTTTATGTATAGGTATGCTCTTCGGACGTAGGAAAACAATTCTTCATTTCCTTATTAAATTCATGAATGAATGTATTCAATAATTGAATGAATAACATACATACATACATAAACTCACGCCTTTATCCCAGAAGGGGTAGGCAAAGACGCCAGACTCCGGGCTGATAATGAATAAATCCAATATCATTTTGCCCAACCCGGGATTCGTACCCGAGACCTCAGCTTTGTAGTCGTACCGTAGTAGAACTACGCCACTGAGGCAGTCATGAATGATTATCATTAGTGATAACAACAAAGTCCAAGTCAAAGAAGTCAAGTCTTAACGAGGATACTTGTTAAGGCCGAAAAGAATAAAATGACAAAATATATAGATTTGGCACACGAGGTAATAGACATGTGGGATGTCGACTCAATAATTATTGTCCCGATAGTCGTGTCTGCTCATGGATTGATATCAAAGAGCCTCGATCAACATCTACAGAGGCTCTCAATTAGCTATTGGGTCAAGAGTCAGATAAAGAAGGCAGTGGATTACTGGGCTCGGCACGCATTGTAAGGAGTTTCCTTACTTTGTCTCCTTAACCACCGGTGGCTTGAATCTTGGACCTTACCACCGGAGGGTAAATTTTTTATTTTAATGTTTATATTTTTTACAATATACCGGATATATCAAGACTGCGACCGAAAACGAAGCCGAATGGTAGTTTTAGTGGTTACAGACACAATGCAAATAAAAATTTAACAAAATAAGTGACAGTTTTTTTTTGCATATTTTTAAAAATCATTGTGTTTGGGTAGAAAATTACCTAGTTATTGCGAAAATAGTAATTTAAACCCTATCAAACCATTGCGTCTTAAAAAATAAAAAGGTGTACAACATTATTTTAGGAAAACTATGTATTTATCACCCAAATACGACGATAAGTAAAAAAATACAAAAAAAAAGGTTGACGATTTTTTTTGCAAAATTTTTAGTTGCGTTGTGTCTGAATTCACTAATACTACCACCTGGCTTCGTTTTCGGTCGCAGTCTTGATATACCCTGTATATATATAGGTGTGTGTAAAAATATGAAAAGATATAAATAAAATAAAGAGAAATATAACAAGGATACAGTCTGTAGATAATATATTGTCATAGATTTAATATTTTGAAACGAATAACAGATGGCAGTAGTGTATTTGTAAATTTTATAAAGCTATTTCATAACTTCCTCTTCATGCTTCATAAGTTCATTGATTGCCGTCAAATTTGAACACTTAATTCTTGATACCTCACTCCGGTTTGTTTACAATTGTTTTGAGCACAAAAATTACGTGTTTATGAAATATGCACTCTCAGTTATTTTCTATAGAAAGAGTTATTTATTTTTGTGTTTGGATATCGGCTAATTTATATTCTATTTACAAACTAATTTCGAAACAAAATGGTATGTGGTGTGTTTTTTTATGTACAAAAGAAATTCTGAGAATATAATTTAATTCTCAGATTTTATTTCATCAATTGAGATACACATGTACATACTATTATGGCAATTTCGTTGTTGCAGACATTTTAGAAAATAATCCAAGTATAAGATACACACTAAGGGATTTGCACAATGGTTGGAATTTTGTTTCAAGACCTAAGGATTATTCAGACCTTGAATGGAGCACTTGGAAATATTTTATTCAAACATCATGGTATTACTTGATAATACAGTTTATCACATCAGAGTTAATACGAAGAACAAAAATTTCCATTCTTAAGTACTGGTACATACTGTCCAGTTTAATATTTATGTCAGTATTTCTAGGATTGAAGCAGTTACTTATACTGACTATGCAACCAGTGATATTTGCCATTATTATTTTTTCTGGTGGTAAAAAATTGAGTGTGTGGATCACTAGCTTAGTGTTACTACTGAGTTATAACTCACTTAAATACAAATACTTCTTTTGGAGATTCTTAGACAATGGAGATTTGCAAGATGAGGAAGTCTATTTAATATTGTTTGCTGTAGCTTGGATTGAGTTGAGATGCATAAGCTTTTGTATTGACTATGTTGATAATAATGAGAAACTGCAGAGTAGAAAAAATACTGGACAGAAGCAACTTTCAAAATACAATGAAATGATCAATATGTTTAGTTATGTACTGTATTTACCACTGTTGAACATTGGACCCATTATGTTGTATGAAGACTATGAGAAAAGTTTTACTATGGAAATTGAAAGGCTATCAACAAGACTGAAGAGGTTTTTTATTGATATGACTCTATTTCAGTTTTATACATTTTTATTGGACCTAGCATTTCACTATATATATTTTTTTGCTATGCAAAACAACATTGAGGTAAGATGCCAGTTTATTTACATTTTATGTTTATATTACTATCAGTTTTTTCAGTAATAGTAATCGCCTAGAGCGATAAGACCGCCATCTGTACTTTTTTTTGTTAATCTGTAATATCTTTAAGTTTTTTTTTCCTTTTTTTATGTGCAGTTAAGAATAAATAAATAAAGTAAGTACCATCAACTGCTGGTTTACAGTCATAAGGGGAGTGTCATCTGAATAGAAATCCACTATTTTGACCTGCTTAATTGTTTCTTCTTACTCTTTAATGATCTGTACTGCACTGTACCAGCCCATATAAGTCCCACTGCACACATGAATCTAAAAAGTTTTAAAAGACTAATGCCCAAATACTGAAATGGCAATTAATTATTATTTTACACATAATAATGAAAATCCCACTTATACAGTACATTTAAGTGGGACTTGAGTAGTTAAGAGAAATATTTAAGTGACATTTGAGTATTCCGGTGTCAATGTTATAGGAAGTAGGAAACGAACTATGTGTGACTGGTGAGACAGTGATCATGGGTTGAAATTCCAGATTGCACACCTCTGACTTTTGAGAGCCATGTTATTAATTTTATAAATTAATCACACAGTTTAACAGATATTAAATTATTAAATAATTTTCTATCCTAAAGCAGTGAAGTGGCACATAATTTATTTGATTAGTGTAATTTTATATAATCAGCTCAGGCATTTGGCAATGCTGACATTATTTTATCTTTTACCACAAATATACTACATTATTGTCCTGCTGTTTGTTTCCTTAACATATACATATAGACAATCACATATGTAATATGTATATGTCTACATGATACATTGTATTATGTAGACATATACATATGACTACATATTATAATGTATGAATACAGATTTTTTTACGATAAAAAATTAATTTTCAGGCTATTAAAATGTTGCCGACGTTGGCACTTTGTGGAGGTGGCCTATGGATGGGTTTGGAATTCCACATGAAGTATGTGATTAGCTATGGAACCACAGCAGCATTTGCGAGACTAGATAATATGGATCCACCACCAACTCCTAGGTGTATAGCGAGGATACATGTGTATTCCCTTATGTGGAGATATTTTGATGTTGGACTATACAAGTTTTTGGTGAAGTAAGTTTATATAATATGATATAATCTTGTTTATAACAATGATGTAAAACAATGCTTTTAGCATCTGTTAAGGAAAAAATATTTTGAACTAATGGTCATAAATTATTATTTTTACCAGTGGTTGGGTCTGGCTTCACCTGGGCTTAGATAGTTTTTAACCCTAGTCCACATTAACAATTATTTCGCGTACTATTTTATATTCAAACTCAATGTGACCGCCGTCGACTATATTGCTTTCCCCTCCCGTCCCTCCTCCTCCCTGTCCCATGACAAAAACATGCAATTCTGTCCTCTCCTGCCCTGTGCCATCCATTGGAGTTTAAAACAGTAGCAATAGCAAATATTAGAATTCCTTACATATCCCATGGGAACACTAGGTACATGTTTTCGAGATAAAAGAAGCCTATGTGTTAACCCAGGGTTTAAGCTACCCTTATACCAAATTTCATCAAAATCGGTCCAGCCGTCTTTGCGTGAAAGAGTAACAAACATCCATACATACAAACTTTCGCATTTATATTATGATATAAGCCAAATACATACTTGCAGGGCTGGTACTTATACTTATTCAGAAACTTGTTGAACAATTATTTATTGCTTGCATTCTCTATAAAATTGATACTTACGTAAGCATAAATGAAAAGGCATATTTGTGGGAGTAAGATAGCTTTTTTCCTTGGTATCAACTACCTGTTCAAATACAATAGTTTGTGAAAAGTTTGGCTGTGCGAAAAGTCCGAAAGGTGTTGCTTATCACACCAATGATACTATTTTCCAACGCAATAAAATGTATTGTTAAGGAACATAGGCCAATTCAGAATTGTTATATAAATGTTTTTTGTTGCAGGTACATATATAAGCCTGGATACTGTGCATTATCCAAGTACATCACATTATCCAAAGTTGTATATAAGATTATTTCATCCTTTGCCACATTTGTTTTCATATTCTTATGGCATGGAACTGTGTGGAATATATTTGTTTGGGCATCACTAAATTATATTGGAATATTGTTAGAACATATTGGCAAGGCAGTTTCTGTAACTGAATCATACAAGGGTTTCAAAAAGACATTTTTAAGAAGTGACGAAATGGAAATTCGTTTTATTGCTTTTCTTTGTGCACCATTATTAGCATTATCTGCTATATCTTGTTTTTACTTGTTTGCTGGTAGCGAAATCGGTGATTTGTTTTTTGGACTGTTAAATGGACCTACTCTGTACAATTGCATGATAGTTGGCATATCTTTGTATTGTTGTTGTCAAGTATCAATTGCTTTAAAAGATGTTCCGTCAAGAACAGACGTTCCAAGGGTGGATGTTAAGCATGAATGAGAAAATGTTGAGACTCGAAAACTTTTTGTTCCTAATAAATTTTCTGTGATAATACATAATGGACTAATAAACATTTGTTTATTGTATTGTGCCTTGTAGACAATAAAATTGTAATCTCATTATTCATGACATGACTTTTAGATAAATTGATATTGTATGTTAAATAAGTTCGAATTTGGTTCAACTTCTATTTATATAATTTTAAATAATAATAAGTAAATTGACTTTTTTGTTTGATTACAATAAATTATGCGTTTTTCCACCATCAATTTTGGAAATCTTAAGATATATGATCAATACTATTGTTATTAATTTTAACATATTGTGTCTTATGATTTGTGTTAAATAGATTCTAATATCTAGGTGCAGAAAGAGTATCGTTGTTTCCAAATGGTTTCAAAAATAAAAGGTATCCTAATATTATGATTTCTCCATAACTCAATTATTTCGTAATTTTGTGTAAAAATAATCAAATTTTTAATTAGAGGGCGATAACAAAATTAGTTCCATTGGATACCAAAGAAAAAACTAATTATGACTAAGTGAAACAAAAAATAATTAAAAAGATTATAATTTATTGATTAGTGCTGGTGATAATGTGCTTAAATGGCAATTAACTGATATGTGTTGGACCCTTTTAACAGCAAATACGAATGGATGTGCATTGCTTCTATAAGATCGTTTGGATCTCCTCCAATGCCAGCCGCCTTGTGTATTTGTATCATTTCTTGTCTTGTAAACAAATCCTTTCCTAATTGATGTGATCGCCTGGTTAATACGTCGAGGAATTTCTTTACCTACAAAATAATCAGATTATATTGTAATTCTTATTCTTTTAATGCTATGACAAAGTGGCAACAAAGCACTTGATAATGAGTGCAATGTAGTCCAGAAAACAGCGGTATTTATTTATCAATTATTGCAATGCGACGCAAAAATATGTAGTAAGTTTTCCTTATGTATACATGCCTGTATTTAATAAAATAAATAAACTTTGAAATTGACGACTTACTTTATTTCGAGAACTGACTCCCGAGCCGTGGATAGATCTTGATAACTGTATGTTCCCAAATTCGTCGCTGAACGTGTCTATCAAGCTGTGCTTCATTAGATTAATCACATCGTTGGCGTCTTGCGCCGTGGCTTCTTCTCTCAAATCCACTCTAGCACGCGCCTAAAATAATAGTTACAAATTTGACAAAGATAGATTTGACTGTTGGGTGTATTTATTTATTTATTAGATGAATGTATTGATTGTTTGATTCCTTTAGAAGTCCCTTGGGTTCGATAATTTGAAAATACTTAATTTCATTTTGTCCTCATCATAATCTTCAGCTACGAGATCTACCGAACGTAGGCCTTCGATAGGATTTTCACAGTGACTTCGAAAGTGGTTGAAAAGAGATTCAGCGATTTCTTGCTTTATTTGATCGTAGTTTATTAAATCTGTATTGCGCAATTTTCTGATATGGGGTATGAAGCGTGATAATTTAAACGTTGACTGGAATGCACGTATTTCGTTTTGTTGGCGCAACGCGTGTATGTCTTTCACACGTCAGTAATGTTATTTATTAACGAGGTAGAGTATGGGAATAAGAAAGGTATATAGAAGGAAATAAAGGGGGATTGTTACCTGCGTGAGCCGTATACAAGCTTCAAGCTGCCTCGTCGTGATTGGCGTTCCGTCCTGGTTGCCTTGGTTGTGCCGTAATTCCAAGTAGAAGCTTTGTAGTGCGTTAGACGCTTCCACACTGAGTTTAGGATGTACGTATCTCCGAGCATAAGCTATGTACTTGCGCAGCAATACCAAAGGAAGATGATCGATTTCTTCTCCAGGCTTTAGCTGTAGTCTCTGACTAAAAATATCGAGCGATTAATTAAAAATAATTTAGAAAATAAAAATCGATTACAAGATAATTACCTAAGGGTGAGTTCGGTGTAACGACTACTGAGATTATGGGTGCTATTCATAGTTATGTTTCTGGTTGTATTCTTGCTTTTGTGACCCGTATGTAAGGCTAATACGTGTTCTGATAGCATGGCATCCATTTTCTGTAAAGAATAATAACATGGAATCGTGCTGCATTATGTATTTTAGAAGACAGAGGACACTTATTTGTAATTGTTATATGGAATATACATAAAATCATGGCATATGTTTATTTACCTCGTCTGGTTGATCCAGTAGTATAAAAACCAAGTCAAATCTTGATAACAAAGCTGAGTTTAGTTTTAAGTTTTCAGCAACCGTCTTAGCTCTGTAAGTATAAAAACCATGTGTTACTGGGGATGAAAAATATTTACAAAAAGAATTGTGAGATACGAATTTATACGTTCATTATTGACTATTATTTATGAATTAATTTCAAAGGTAAGTATAAAGAATCTCATTAGGTTGCGTATGTTAGACCTGAAAGATAGTGCGTGCGGATATACACGTATTTGTGTACGCGTGTAATGTGTATACGTGCGCGAATAAATGCGAGCGTATGTGCGTGCGTGAATTCGTGAGTACTAAATTGGACATTCGTTTCTATATCTGACATACTGTGTGATCGCCCGACCACCCTTTGCCTTTGTTATAGTATTTGAGTTAGTATTTATTTTTATAGTATTTAACCTGTTGTAAATTCAGCGGGTCGTTAATTTTTTGGCTGAGTGTTTGTGTGTGATTATGGCGCGTATCTGACCGGTTGTACGAGCCGGCGGCGGGGTTGGCGGCGGCGAGGACCGTGGCTCGCGCGGCGAGGGTACACACCACGCCGCCCTTGGCCACGCTCACGCGCCGCTGCTCCATCGCTTCTAGCAAACTGCCGTGGCATGACGACATCTGCAATACACACACGCCATCAGTCACGGTTTTAGCATTAACAATGTAGCGAAAGTTTTACGGCGCCCTACAATCATCCAAATCCAAGCGAAAAAGAGTTTATCATAGATAATACTATAGGTTACAGTAAATCCCGGCATTCGGCGCCCTTTCGCCACTGGCACCCTACTCCAACGCCGGTACTGGACGCCATGCTAAAAGTTTGATTAGGGGTAAACGCCTATGGCCGTGAAGGATAACAAGCACGCACCCCGCAGGGTAAGGGGTTCCATATGCGATACTCTTGGGATGAAATAAAAATCATCGTTCTATTGCGCTACTAAAGTTATCGTAAAATGTGTTTTGCCCGAATACAATTTTCATCGTGGGTCGTTATTAACGAGTAATGCTACTGGCATAATTGAACAAATGCTCACGTCCGAGAAAATAGTATAGATGCCATTAGATGCGCCGATATTTCATCGATTTGTTTTCTACCCCAAGTTGTGATAGGAAACGAGTTTATTGCCATTCTAGGTAAAACTGCTGGTCCGGGCACTTCAATTAGGTTTCTCAAACTAACAACATAAATTCAACAGCAGTGTTACTTTGTGTAAAAACTGCATCTGACGTAGATGTCATTGTATTTACCTTGTCAAGTTCGTCGATACAGCAAACGCCCTTATCAGCTAAGACAAGAGCGCCAGCTTCAAGGGCAAAGTCCCCTCCAGCCTCACGCCCCAGTGCCACCGTCAGTCCCCCCGCCGACGCGGACGCGCCGCACACGTATACTCCTGCGACAAATTATCAATAATTAAACAAACATAGTATTAAAGCTATGGTATGTAAAGTCCACCAACCCGCACTAGGCCAGCGTGGTTGACTATATGGCCTAACCACTCTCCATCGTTCTCTTGATTGCAGAGTAGGCCCGTGCCCTGCCGTGGGGCGTGTATGGTCTGATACAGTACAGTGAAGTAAACATAATATATAGGGCCCCAACCAACACCTTTCCTACTCCCATTCCTTCTTAGAAAAGGTAGAAAAGGGTAAGATGGGTTCAATCTAATTTAAATTTCAACTCCGGGCAAGTCATATGATTGACATTGACATTGTCATGACATTTACATAATTTCATAAATTAAACTCACACAAGATGGGTGCCGTGCCTGATTAGAGACACAAACTCAGGATCTCGCGGTAAACAACGACTACATGCTGCTCCTAAGCCTATAAATCACTATATTTTTACATTGTACCAAAAATTAAGTACAGAATAGTTTTGTTATTCGTTTCAGTATACCTCTAGGTGAAGCATGTGCCGCCGCTTGCAGCAGTTGCGACTTTCCCAACCCGGGATCGCCGACAACCAGTATGTGCGGGTTCGATCTCGAGCCATTCTCGTGCTCCGTGCCTCCAATCATGCCCAGAATAAGCCCCGCCTTCACCGCCTCGTGCCCGAATATGGTGGGGCATAGCGAGTGAACTAATAATCTGAATACGTCTTCTGATGCGTGTATTTCCTGAAAAATATATAGGTTTTTTTTACTTTTTTACTAATTAAGTAATATGGCATTAAATAATAAATATACACCCAAAATTCACAAACATAGTCCTGACCCCACACTAAGATCGAGATTTGTGTCGTGGGTATGAGACGCTACGAAAGACTTTTCGTTCTTACAAATACCCAGACCCGAAACAAATAACAGAGAATCACACAAATTATATTTGTCTCGGAGCGGGGATCGAACCCGCGGCCCCACGTTTCACAGCCGGCGTCTAATCAACCGCGCTACGGAGGCTGTCAAAAATTAGCACTACACAAACATAACGAACCAGGGACTGAAGTCCTATCAGCCATAGATGCTCTTATCTTTTTGGCTGGTTTTCGTAGGTGAGGCATTACTGAGATATTAGTGAAATTTATAGAATAAATGTGTCGTTTCCAGACCCAGCCGGATAGCGACCATCGTAAAATACTTCGTATGTAACGGTGGAAAAGCCGGCATAAATAATACCTACGCAAGCGTTGCGTTTGAGCGACAGGTATCCACCCCTGGCAGGTAATAACTTTATTATACTTAGTATTCTGTGATTATACTATAGAGAAAGTGAAATTTAGTCCCACTGTTGTGCCGGTATAAAAGGGTACCTGGATAGCATAATAGTCCTTCAAAGTGAATGCAAGTGTTGGATTGCTAAGATTTCTTTGGCTGTGGATGGAAACAGCTTCAATGTATAACTGTAATAATCTCGCTGCTCGTTTGCCATCTTCACCGCCCTTACTTTCACCGCGCACCTGCAAGAAAAGAACGGAAAATCCAATATGCAGGTTGTATTGTTATTGTAGAAAAGTATCGAGGTTTCTGTTAAAATTTTCTTTTAAAATATAATTATCGTCATGAATACCATGGGTATGGTTAGTAATCACGCGGCAAAACAGTTGACAATTCATCAAAAGGTCTTGTCTGAGTGGATTGCCTACCCCATTCTTTGATTTGCATGCGTTGGGAACAGATTGAGTGATGCGCGGAAGTGTGCACGTAAGGGTCATTGACACGCAGTGACGTAGAATGTCATTAGTATAATCACTAAACATGAGACTTTATTCGAAACTTTTGTTACGTTATTTGTAATATTTTTTACCTGCACAATACCAGTTACAGAAAGAACGTCGCCGGGGCAAGCCGTGCCTACCAAATCTCCTTGTAACTCTATCTCCACACTCCTTGGAATTGTTCCCGATATACTCTGAAAGATATTAAAAAATATAGATTATTATCATTTCAATCATTTATTTAAAAGTAAATATCTTTTAAAGTCAATACACTAGTCACTACATCTTTAAATCAAAGTATTGATTATTTTATTAACAACAATCTCAATTTTAAAACATAAGATGATCTGGTGGTTTCATAAGTATTTCTTTAATATAGTATTAAATCTATTATGTTCATACCTGTGACTGAATTTCTTGTATTTTCGCAACTTGCCAGTCAGTGGTGGTTGTGAAAGGTGATGACTGGATAGGTTCAAATCGGACACCACCATTGCAGCTTTGACAGAAGTTTGGTGCTGAAGATTATATTTTAAAGTAGATTAATTTTTTAATACAAACAAAAAAAAACAACTTTGACTGACTTCATTAAGTTTCTCAACAACAAATATTTGGCTACAGCAAAATTTGTAAAATAGGGTCTTTTTTTGTACAGTGATTTTTTTACCCGTAAATATTCCTTGTGGCTGTATGACGGCTTGTACACAATGACAACTTGAACATTCAAAGGCCATAGATGTGCAAATTAGTCCCACACTACCCACTCGTATTACAGTTCCTTTTATTGTCACCAGCTTTCCTGGAATAATAAATGTTAGGATATATAATTATTTTATGCCTTACATTTTGATAATTGGCTTAGTAGCAATGTGTATGACTATGAGCTGCAACCTAAGGAACCATTGTTTTGATTCGCTTTCCCAGCTTGGGCACTCCACTTTGTGAGAATTTTTAATTAAAAAATACACTCTTGTATAACTTACCAAATTACTTATTGCTACTTCAAACTTACCAAAATAATTCACTTTGAGGTTTGCTAACGGCACAACTGGTTGGTGATTTAATATCCTTACTTTTATTTTTGAATCACATTTTAGTGTCTGAAAAATACAATTTCTGACTCATTTTTAAGTCATTACAGAATATTTTTTGTGAGATATAATAAAGAGAATTATCTCCATATTTTAAGTCTGTCTGCACCAGTTTCATTGTTTAAATAATATTGAAACTAAAAACCAAACTTCAGGATAAAAGTGACTTTGTTATCACAATTTTGATTATTACAACAGTGAAGCATAAGATTAGTGATGAATTAGTGCTTACCTCATGTAGACAGTATTCTAATAGATTCAAAGTGACATCTGGGGTTTCGGACAAATCAGTATGGAAAGAAGCCCATCCTTGAGTGAATTCCTCATTGTTTTGCAAGCTCTGCACATCCAACGGTACACTGCGAGTTTGGTCAATCTTTTCTAAATCAAATAAATTCCTGTTCTTTTCTATGAAACATTTGACACATTGTATTTTTTGAATAACTTCAGGAGTTGAGGGATTGTCTGAAAAGTAAAGTATAAGACACCTTCACATTATCCGTAACATCAGTCTATTAGGTCAGAAACTGAAGGTATGCTTTTTTGACAAAACTTCAATACCTTCCAATGGGAAATAAAGTTTCCATATATTTTTACTGGAGCTAACAGGTACGACCACTGGTAACCGATTTGCTGGCGCTCTTGAAGATCCTGCAGTGCTCGGAATTCGTGTCGTTATTGACGAATTATTAACACTAGTGTTATCTACACCACTTGGCGGTTTGTTACGGCGACCGGAGTACCAATTATTTCTAAAACGACCTCTCCAGTTACGTCGCATGATAAATAAATATTTAATTCTCGCGGCAAAAAATGACAGAAATCATATTGCATGCATAGATTAAATTAGCACACAGATTATAAAGTAGCATCTATTGATTCACCAGATTATATTTCATGAGTTGACATTCTCGTACAATATAAAGTTATTCCTTATCCCTTGACCACTGTGCACATAAAAGTTGGTGAATGGGAAGTTTATAAAAAACTTGTCGGTAAAGTTGTCGAGAATGTCAGTATTTCTGACAATTAACTGTCACTGTCAAGTGTCAAGTATGTTTTGGTTCGGAGTTTGAATTTGAAATAGAAAAATATTTGAATTTAGAATGTGTCTAAATAAATATTCGTTTTATTGCTTACGAGCATTTGTTGGGTACAGTGAAAGGTGATAAATAGTATTTTTTAATCGTTTTAGTACCTTCTCACTACCATGTCTGCTGAGGAAGGGGAGGCCCCTGCAGCCCCCGCCGAAGGTGAAGGAGCCCAGGAACTTACTGACGAACAGTCCGAAGATGTTGCTCATACCGCTGTACAAATAGACGAGATCGCACGAAGAATATCGAGGAAATCGTCCATTTATATGCCTGGCGGGCATGGCGACCAAGAGTGCGTTGAAGTCGATAGAACCGCCTTAGAAGCTATACTTGATGTCGGCAGTCGTTTGCATGATATACAGAAGAAGAGCAAAATTTCTATGAGCACGCTGGCATTAGGTCACGAGTCGTATAAAGACAAGCAAGTAAATAAACTTACTTAGTTAAACATTGTATTTGTTTTATTGGTATTTAGATGTTCTAACACATAACATATTTTTGTAGGCTAAAGCCAAAGAAGCTCGTAATAACCGCATGGGTGGCATTAAAACACAGCACAGATTTTTGTTAGAGAATGCTGCTACTATTTTGAACAAATCCCCTGAATATGTCTTAGTAAGTAAATATTTGTCTTGAGAGTAACAGATTTAGGTATGTTTTCTATGTTAATACTATTTCATAAAATTCCCCCAATATTGAATTTTTTGATCTATTTTTTAGGATTTTTTTACTAATAGACAATAAAAAATAAAAAGTAATGTATTGCATTACCCAAGTAAAGATTGATTTTTCTATCTATATCAGCCCATATATGTCCCACTGCAAGGCACGGGCCTACTCTACAATTGAGAGAATCAATTGAGAGTGGTTAGGCCATATAGTCCACCATGCTTGATTTTTGTTGATGTAAAAAATAAAATTTGTATAGATTAGTGTATTTAATAACTGAGATCATATTTCAGGAGGGTATTTATGATGCCGATATGAATATAGATTTGTTGGACAGTGGAGTGGTGGAAGGTGGTAGAAATTGCATTGTACTCTGTGATGCATTATTGCCTCCATTGAAGATGGGTAAGGGTCTTCTAAAACAATTTTGCTTTAATTAAGTTAAAGCTCGGGAATTATTCCATGAATAGGTACCTAGTTAGGAATTAATATTATGGAATAAAAAAAAACACCTCAAATATTGTAGAGTCGGGAAGATTTGTTCCAAATCAAAGAACCTGGATGGATAGGACTTATATTTCTGATGCAGCTACTATTGGGACAGAGGGAAAGTGTGTTGCCATGTATAGGATCAAAAATAAACTTATAGACAGTAAAAATGTAGCTGATGTAAGTGTTAAGCTTAATTTTTATGAATTTAGTAATATATTGGAGCGTATCATCATAAATGGATTTTTTGTTATTACTCCTTAATCAGCTTTTAATTTTCTTTTCTCATTTTAGAGAGTCTAGCTTGAGTTAGGCAGACTGATGCTTAAAGCTTATTTCTTCTTTAATTAAATTCTAAAGCGCACTATTCCAAAGTCGCCGACACGCCGCGCCGACCTAAGTCGGCGAATTTAAGTCGCCGTGCCGTTGCATTGCCTATATGCCGTTAACATGTCGGCGGGCAATACGGGCGAGGGCGCTTGTTGTCGACATAATTCCGCATTTGACAGTCTCCATGGCGCAGTTGGTTAGGCGCCGGCTGTGAAACAAGAGGCTACGGGTTCGATCCCCGCAGCGAAATAAATGTTTGGGAGGCGCACAAGTATTTCCCTCGGGTCTAGGTGTTCGTAATAAGACTTAATTGATCTTAATATGGGGCCAGGACTATGTAACTGTTTGGTGTGTTTACTTATTCTTAAAGGCCGTCCGGTTGTGTCGGCGGGTCGGCGGCTTTAGTAGTGCGCATAATACTTATACTCAACTTAGTATTGCCTCATCATAGTATTTATCACAGAAATTCTGCTGCTATACATTATAGTCGTTCATCAAGGATTTCATAGCAATATGTATAAATATTTCTTTATTCAACTTAATTTTTCAGGATTACTTCCTTGTCTTCTTTGACATGAATCAACAAACTGAGAATGTGGTGTCTGGTATATTTAAGACCATGAGCAAAGTGTACATACCTGCACTGAACATGTGCAAGGCGTGGGGAGACCTCAATCCACCTAATCCTAATAGTGAAGGGATCATAAAATCTTATATCTCCAAGATCATGCTGTTCATTGATTATTTGCAAAGTAAGATTTCAATACTTGATGCAACATCTTTGTAAATAGCAATCTTGAGTCCATTTATGATTCAAAGCCATGCGAGAAACAATGAAATTGGGCTTTTCTCTTTACTTCTCTCTAGAAGTGTCAAATCATTGCACCTTTTTGGTTGCAGCTTGCTCCTTTTCCTAAGAAATCACTCGCCATTCAATAAAACGACGCGTTCCGAAAATCATAGAAAAATGTTATGTTAACAAAGGACTGATTTAAACACGCGATAATTTAATTTAATACTTGCTTGTAATATAATAACTTCGCACTGAAAAACACTGATATAAGGCATATAAAAAAAGTCATCACGTGTGGATACCTTGTGCTAGCGACTTCATAACTACGTCATTGTGCATGTCAATGACCTTTACGTGCAAGCACAGCTTGTAAATACCGCAGTCTGCAGTCGGCGCATTCTACACAAGGGGTTATTTTCAAGAACCGTCAATTGTTTAGTGTTTCTTATTATCCTCCATCACTAAAGCCATCGTTAAATCTCCCACTTTGTCCTTGGTACTGTCTCAAGGGTAAATAGAAAAAAGCGACTGACTTTTTAGACACGATTCTATTTATATTTCTAGAAACCAAGATAGATCTAGACTGTTGCACTAAATTCAAAATAAACCTGGCTCTGTATGAAGATGAATTGTCGGATCAAGAAAAAATGAAAGCGGCTATAACCAAAACTCATGTGCTTGAAGAAATATGCTCGTTTGTGAAACAGTGGGTCAGACAGATTACTATGGTAAATAAAACTTTGCTATAAGATTATTAATTCAGCCTGTATATACCCCGCTGCAAGGTGACCTCCTACATAATAGGGTATTCGATTGAGATTTGAAAGACAAAACGACCAAAAGGTTAGGTACATCGTTACTGATCTGCCTTACAGGGCCAGACTTGTGCGACTGTTGTATATATTTTTTGATAATTAATATGTGGTAATCTCCACGGTATTTTCTTAGGTTTTAGTACAGAGTCAGCAGCTAAGACGCGAGCCGTCGAACATCGGTCCTTTGGCTGAACTAGACCACTGGCGCCGGCAGCTCACTACATTCACTTCTATCATCGAGCACATTAAAAGCGACCCTTGCCAAATGTATATACACACCTTAATTCGTGCTAAATCGAAGCTCATCAAGGTGACATTACTTATTTTGTTAAGAATTATTATGTGAATTTTTTACGTGTCGTAGGTTTTCTATGATAGTGCAGTACCTACCCATGTAGAGTTGATCTGTTAATTAAAAATTCTAGCCAACCATAATTAGCATTTTTCTATCAAAGCATTGCACTATTTTTCTAGAAATGGAGAATATTGGACAACCAAGTGACTGATTACTACAACGAAGCGTTCGATAATGTGAAATATTTGTACGCTTTGGAAAAGTATTGCGAACCTTTATACAGGTGTGTATGTAGTTTAATTCCATATATTTTGTAGTTAGTTGGTAAAAAAATCCTATCATTGGCATTTCTTTACAACATCGAGTCAGAAATGAGGCAGACCAAAGTTACCAATGGTATGGAATTAGCAAGTGGAAATGGCAGTAGGTGTAAGGTTGGGACATACATTGACAGCCTCCGTGGCGCAGTTGGTTAGACGCCGCCTGTGAAACGAGAGGCCGCGGGTTCGATCCCCGCACCGAAACAAATGTTTGTGAGAACCACAAATATTTGTTTCGGGTCTGGGTGTTTGTGAGACCGAAAAGTCTCTCGTAGTTCTTGATACCCACGAAACAAGACTCGATCTTAGTGTGGGGTCAGGACTATGTATGTGACTGTTGGGTGTATTTATTTATTTATACCTATAGCGTGGAGAACTGATAGCCAATGGGGCCGAAATGTTCTTGAAGGGAAGCCACGTACCGGCAAGTGCAGCGACGTATGTTCATCCACTAGTAGAACAGACTTAGGATGCGGGAGTCGCTGGATGCATACCGCTTGTAACTAACACCTCACTGTGAAAATACTTTAGGGAGACCTATATTCAGTAACTGCCTTTCCTATAGCCGAATATTATGATGGTTATTTTCTTCTTTAGATGTGATCCCCACACGATGCAACAGTTCATTCCCGGTCTGCTGTATACTGTGCGCATGATATTCGCCACGTCTCGGTATTACAACACCACCAAACAGATATCAACGTTGCTAGTCAAAGTTACTAATCAGATACTGAACATGTGCATGGATTATCTTACCAAAGGTGGAACTAAGACTATCTGGAATCAGGACAAGCTCAACTTCATAAAAAAAGCTAGAGTAAATTTAAACTGTTTTGTAATGTAATATAGCTCTGTTTAGTTCATTTAAACAAATATTATTTATTTCCCCAAAGACAACCAGTTATAAGATAACTTCATGGCATTAGTATAAACAATATAAAACATATTAATGTAGACCCATTGCTTTCATTTTTATTCGTATTGGTTTGGTAATAGCTTACAATGCAGTGTGAACCATGTAGCTCTGCGTTCCATATACACACATAAAATCATTTTAATGTTATAGGCATGTAACAGAAGTAGTCTACATTAATTAATGTATTTCATGCGCGCGATAGATAAGACTTATGGGGCATTATTACAGAGTTGTCTGGATTTGTACAATTTTTATCGAGAATGCTACACAGAAACACAGAAGGAAATGATGGAAGCGGCCGATGAGCGCCCATTTGACTGCTCTGAAATGTACATATTCGGCAAATTCGAAACGTTTCGTAAAAGACTCATCAAGGTAGATCACCATAATATTCATTGAGCTGATTTTAATTTACTTATTTATGGTACTCACGGTAAAAATATGAATGTTTTAAGCGTAAGTAATGAGTAAACTAAAATCTTAAAACATTTTTTCTAGATAATAGATCTATTCCAAACATACATCACGTATTACGTGCTGAATAAAACAACGCTTGAAGGTATTGAAGAATATGCAGCTAATTTCAATAAACTGTTCAAAACAATTTCGTCGAAAACTTACGATGCGTTGGAACACAGGTAATCGTTTCCTAAATTATATTAAGCCCGGTATTAATGCAAAAATTGCGCACTTGTTTGAATAATTTATTATTCAGACCCACTGCAGGGCTTCCACTTTATCCTTTATCCCGATTTGAGCTTTTTGGGGTTTGGGAACAATCAAACAATTTATTTTCTCTAAATATGTTTACTATAACGGTGAAGGAAAATATTGAGAAACCTGCGTACCATAGCGATTTGTAAGAATTTCTATGGTATGTAAAATCCGCCAAACCGCACTAGGCCAGCGTGGTGGACTATATTGCCTTATGCCTATCCCATCTGAATCGTAGTCTCGATTGTAGGAGGCTCGTACCCTGCAGTGGGACGTGTATGGGCTGATACAGTACAATACAATTATGTTTAGGTCTGCCCCTAAGAAGCCGATAAAGAATACCTTTTATGGATACTTGTAAACCATCAAGTTGAAGTAGGTACTGAAAATTCAAGAAGTAACTATTGTGTTGTAAATTGCAGACGACCGGATTTCGATAAGGACTACAAAATATACAAAGACAATGTCGCGAACCAAGAATTGCTTCTAGAAAACTTTATGATTACTGTAATTATAATTTTATATAAATTAACGATATGTATGTATGATAATGCAATGTGGCGTTTTTATTTTGTGGAAAACTTACAATAGCGAGTCAATTTACTAGACTTCGTTAATGTAGAAGTAGACAATAAGATGGTATATAAATGTTATACATCCTCTCTTTAGTTGGTTAAGGAGTCAGCTGTGAAACGAGACGCCTCTGGCTTAATATCCAGTCCTAGAAACGTTCGTGTGTCTTGATGGAATAACTTTTTGAGTAAAGGAAAAAATGTTTTCGGGCCTAGTTGTGAGACAAAAAGTTTCTTAAAATTACTTGTTTACCGATATTGTGTATTTGCAGAGCGTGGAGAAATGTCCAACCACTGAGATAGCCCTACTGTTACTCAAACGATTTGAGAAGCTCAAGTTGAATTGCTTGTATCTAGAAGATCAATACTACGATTTGATAAGCACCTACACGGCGGAGATAGAGTCGATACGCGACAGGTAAGTTCTGCAAGTTGGGAATATCATGAATTTATATCTATTTCGACGGCACTCCATTTACTACTTGGTGCAATAATTTCCCGAATAAAAAGCGAAATTAAGGTGAAATGTATAGTAAGATTCTGCCATTGAACGATATTTACCTTGACCTCACTAAAATTATAGATTTATTTTCCTAGTAAAGCTAAAATCTTCAAATTATTCTTAAAGATATAACGAAGAAAGGGAAAATCCAGAATTGCCTAGGAATATGCCGCCGGTGTCTGGAAGAGTGATGTGGATCAGATTCTACGACAAGAACATCAAGGGACCAATGGAAGAGTTTATGCATCACCATGAAGTTATCACGCACATGGTATGTATTTTTACTACCGTTCGTTTTACGTTCGTTGATACTGGTGCTTGCATTCGCTTTCCTGCTCAATTTTCGTCATTTTGAACATTGTTGATCATCCTCGCGTAAATAAGATGCATCTTCCTTCTCATAATTATTTTCTTTTTTATCTTAATACAGCTTTGTTGAGGTAAGGATTTAATAGGTTTATTCAAATAATTTTGGTTACTTTTTCAGAACACGCAAAGATGTATAAAGTTGTTCAACGTTATGAGTATTGTTAATACTGAATTTGAATTGATCTATCACCATGCTTGGGCAGAGAATGTGGGGCAGGTATGTTAAGTAGAAAATAGTTATATCTTAGGTTTCCCTCGATATATTCAAACAATTATTATTATAGGTGAGACTTGGATTGATCGCACCTCTGCTGATTCGACATCCTGTAACTAATCTATACGTGGTAAACTTTAGTATCTACATACCAGAGTGTATCCGAGAAGTTGAATACATGTGGCAGTTGGGACTTAGTGAGTACCTATTAAGACTACATTGACACGATTTCTTTGTTTATTGTATTAACTTAATCAAAAAATATTGTAGGCGTTCCTGACGGTGCACAGATCGTTGCTTTCTGCAAGGACAAAATATTAGGAAGTTATGAACGCATTAAAGCTCTGGTGGACAGAAATACTCAAATACGAAAGTAAAATGACTAATCCTATTTAATGTCGTTTACCATTACGCGTACCGTTTGTGGGAATAACGTTTTTCTGCAACAGGAGCATGCCAAAGTTGTATTTGCCCTTACTTCGAGCGCAACTGATAAAGTTGGAGAAAGCGTTTCAACCGGGACTATCAACTATCACGTGGACGTCTTTGGAAATTCCTTCGTATTGTGAGAATATTGCTAGGATTTTAGATGAAGTGGATTTATTTGTTAAAGAGGTATCTTAAAGTTTTATATTACCTGTATCGACAATATCAGTGCCGATTTTAACGCTAAGGGTGCCATACGGCGTGTTACCTTGGCCGCCTCCAACTCCTGAATAAGAGTTCTGAGACGCCCAAGGCGAGATTGCTGTGGAAAACTCTGACAGCCATTCAGAGCTGGTTTTAGCAACACTGACAGCTTAGGGTGAATTTCTATGATCGTTGTGGGTTAAATAGCTGGGGCAAACAAAAAGAAAAAAAACTGCGCCGCGGCACCTCTTAATTCGAGGTAGCCTATTCTAACGCTATCGGACAATATAGAAACTTTTGTTTTTTATTTATTACACGTTATATTAATAGGTGGTCGATATGAAAGAAGCTAGAATCGATGCAATACTCGCGACGATAACGAAAACGTTGCTTGTATATCTACCCGAACAAGCCGTGGAACCTTCGGTATTTTACGAGGATAATCTTGTGAGACGCGATGAAATTGGTAAGCATCAGTTAACATAATAATTTAAAAAAATACGTAGTCATATTTGAGTGAACTGTAGCATTTATAATTTTTTTAGCTGCCGACTTACAACAGAAGTCGTGGAACGCAGAGATCGCCGTTATAGAGTTGATACATAAGTTTTTAGACAGTGTGCCTTCGAAACCGATTCAAGATTTGAAAGATAACTGGTAAAATTAGATATTTTTAGTAATAATTCAAAGTGGCGTTTAAAATAGATAGGTTTACATGTAGTATCTATTTTTGATTTTAGGTTAGATACTGAGAAAGCGTTAAAACAAGTCACTTCCGCCACGAGGGTGTTTCCGGAGGACGCGGGTAAGTAGTACAATAATTTAATTGATATCTAGAACTAAAAAAAGTTTATAGTGTAGGGATGATTGTTCCTAAAATTGTTCCATACATGCGCAAAAATTGCCCCTTAGTTTTCAGCGCGCACCTCACACGTCTAGTCTTACAATTACTACCTAAAAAGAAATCATTTCCTTTTAGCGTTCCAAGAGATTGAGAATCCTGATCGTTTTGATGTGACGCCGACCATCAATGAATGCAATGAGTTATTTGCATACTTTGCGACAAAGTGTTTGGAATCTTTGATAAAGTGCACTAGGCAAAGTCTTGATATATTGAGACGACGCGCATCTGTGTCCAGGTAACTAACCTATGTTATGTCTTTATTTTGCTTGCTATTAATGTTTTTTTTTTAATAAAGTTATGTTTTTAAATAAAGTGATAAACTAAGTAGGTGGATAGAGAACGTAGTAAAGTGTTCAGGAAGTCTTTAGACATTGGTTGCTTACGACTAGTCACTATGAAAATTCTTGGTGGCAATATAAGCCATATTGCAGTGAACTTTATGACGCTGGAGATTAAGTTTTTTTTATCCTAAAGTCTATCACGTTTTGTTTGTCTTCACCGTGTTACTTATTTTAAATAACATAATGAATGCCGTTTATTAGCTTTCTTACCATGACTACGGATCCAGAAGAACAGAAGAAGTTGAAACCGCTGATGCTTACGAAGATGTTCTTGCAAATACCTAGAATACTTATAAAACCAACATTGGAGGAGATACAGACTGCTTTCTCGCAGGTATATCAAATTTAAATTAATCAGTTAAATTACTTTATTTAATATATTTTTAGGAGGTGTTTAATAAAATATTTGTATGAAAATCAATAGGTGGTGTTGAATTGCATAATGGATATTCATCGGAACATATTCATGTGGGGGCAGCAAGAGTTGATTAAAAAGGAAAGGATGAAGGGCGGATTGTCGTTAACGGCCACAGGGAGTGTCAGCGGTGGGATGGCCTTTCATCAGTGTTATTTAACGCATTTCCAGCTTATAAAATATACTATCAATGATTTTAGGTTCTAGATCTGGATCGAGTCTCGTTGGAATTAGAAATTATTTCCGTATGGTATCAGAACACAAAGACATCGTGAGATCAGTAATGGCATTACAAGGAATGATGTATATGTACAAACCAGACATTGAAAAACTGCTAAAGGTATTTTATTTGCGATTTTCAACGTCATATTTCTCTTTTCTTCACTTATAATTTAGAAGGCCTTTATCTTATAGTAATCTTTAATTTATTTTATAGCACTACGGTAGATACGCTCATCTTTGGGCGGAAGACAGGGTACAACAAGTGCAAAGTTTCGTCGACTCAAACCCTTTGAATGTGATTATTAGCGATATGCTCAAGAAATATGAAGCACAAACTGAGGAAGTCGTCAACTTACCAGAGAGGCATATTATTGGTTCCATTCAAATCGATATGGGTAACATTTAAGTTCAGATATAGATTGGTTCGAAATATCAGTTGTTCTAAAGTATCTTTAGTTGGACATTGCATATTTTATCTGCATATTTATTCAATAATATGCGTGTCATTTTCAGAAAATATCAAGGTAGCATTGCACGTGGAATCTATCGAATGGAAACGGATTCTTGGCAAGTTGTTAAGTCACGCGTACAAGGATAGGGTGACGAGATTAATGCAATTTATAAACGATCGGATGAAAACCATGGGGAAGAAGTTAAAAGATTTAGATGACGTCAGACTGGCCATGCTTTGCCTGGAACTGATTAGAGAGGAGTTCATTGGGTAACTATTAGTGTTATTATTATTAGACCTTAAGACACAGTGAGCTCCTTCTTTGTTTTAATAATTTCTTTAATTTAATAATTGTAAATTAAGGGTAGTTAAATTGTAACAGTCACTGAGCGGATGATTAATACCTCAGTCCGCCCCGTGACCACGAAAGCTGTAAAGTAATCGAAACGTCGGGAAGTTCAAAAATGTAAAAATTAAACCAAATCGCGATAAAATCCGTATAAAATAGTTTTATTTCAATGTTATTATTTCGTAAAATTTCACATTCCTAGCTCCAATAGTTTCGGCTGTGTGTCGATATGTTAATTTATCCAGGTTGCTCTTTTATATATTGTACATATAGAGAAGACGATAAACAATTGTCTCTTAATGAGAAACTGGCATCACCTGTTCTTATGATTAAATAGTAAATGTTTGTTAAAGGATGGACATGGAGCTTGATTTGATCGAAGAGAGTTATGGAACATTTGCGCAATTTCATATTGACATACCTAAAGAAGATGCTGACATGGTTTATGGTTTGCGTTACGCTTTCCAGAATATGTTAACGACTGTGAGTATTTTGATTACATATTTATAAATCTTTATTTTACACTTTTATACGTAGTAATTGTTAATTAGATTTTATCTATGCATGTAATTGTTAGTTGTATACTTTGCTTAATGAATCGCCTTGTTTTAGTCCCAACAAATTCAGCAGAAAATAGTAGAGATGCAAGGTCCTCTGCAGAAGGAATTGACAGACGGCGTGGCCACGTTTTATGAAGAGCTATTGAAATTCGATGCTGATTATGACGCATTCGGTCCTATGAGTCCGGGACTGAGTGCTCGAGAAGCTAGTGATAGGTGCTTACTAATAAATGTTATGTTTTAATACAAAATCTACATAACGGAGCCAATATAGTTTCTTTCGTTTCCAGAGTAATAATGTTCCAGTCGAGATTCGATGACTTATGGAGACGTTTTGAGATGTATTCCAATGGTGAAAAATTGTTCGGAATGGAAGTAAAGGATTACCCAATTTTACATCAAAAGAAGAAGGAATTTAATTTACTGAGCAAACTGTTAGTAACCTATTGTATATTGTTTCATGTTCATAATTTCTTCCAGCTTGTTATATTCATAACGATATATTTTTGTCATGCGTTTTGCGGAAATGATAGACTTAAATATGACTTGTTGTAAGCAGTTTTTTAGCATCGTCTATTAATCTTTCAGAAACTTATTGTAAAACCATAGTAAAATATTTATCTTTTTGGTTTGCAGGTACAGTTTGTATTTGTCTGTCATGAATTCCATCGATGGATATTTTGAGACGCCGTGGGTTGAAATTGATATCGAAACTATCGTGGCACAATTAGCTGAATTTGACATGAGGCAAGTTCTACACGGTTATTTTTCTGCACTAATATGTTCACTGTTTGTAGGTGGTTATTATCCCAGATGTTAGCGTTATAGTATTTCATTTTGAATTTTTGATACACTTGAAAAATATACAAAGCCTTACATTTTGAAAAGAATATGATATTATTATAAAGGACTCTCAGACTACTTAGTCCTATTTGCAGGGCTTCCTCTTGCTGTTTGTTGGCTTTTAAATGTTTCAGCTTTTCAAAGTAACAGACTTTAGCATAATACATTACTTAGGGGTTGTATTTTATATAAATTTATTATGGCAAAAATTACATTGCAATAAGGAATGTCAATAAATATATTTGTTTAGATGTCGCAAGTTGCCTAAGGCCATGAAGGATTGGCCCGCTTTTATAGAATTAAAGAACAAAATTGATGACTTTAACCAGACGTGCCCGTTGTTGGAACTAATGGCTGACAAGTCCATGAAGGATCGGCATTGGAGGAGATTGGAAAAACTTATGAGTGTGTATTAAACTATTATTCATATAGTTGAACATGCTGATATATCAGCAGTCGTATAATCGAAATTATATGATATTTTTAATTTCTACAGATTGTGTATTGGATGTCGAATCTGAATCATTCACTTTGGCTAACGTAATGGAAGCGCCGTTATTAAAGTATAGAGAAGACGTGGAGGTAAGTAATATTACTGATCAGCATTATATAGTATCATTCTACGACAGTATATTTATCAATCACTAACATCTACAGGATATATGTATTAGCGCCGTGAAAGAAAAGGATATCGAAGCCAAATTGAAGCAAGTGATCACAGATTGGGCGGTTATTGATTTGACGTTCGGACCGTTCAAGAACAGAGGCGAATTGCTTATCAAACCTCAAGAGACGCTTGATATTATTACCTTGCTGGAAGATTCTTTGATGATATTGAATTCTTTAGCTTCGAATCGGTAAAGCTTTTATTTTTTCACGATACTGCGACGATATTACATATTTATGGAATAATTACAAAAGAGATTGTAAAAATTGTACACCAGATATAATGCGCCGTTCAAGAAAGATATTTTGCTGTGGATCAATAAATTGGTGAGCACGGCAGAGATCCTGGAGAAGTGGCTGGCGGTGCAGAACTTGTGGATGTACCTGGAGGCCGTGTTCGTCGGCGGCGACATCGCCAAACAACTACCTGCTGAAGCCAAGAGATTTGCCGTTAGTACATAGTGTCAAAATTTTCGTTTAAAACTAATGTATATTTTGGATCCTCTCATAAGAGGAAAACATACATTTCTTTTCGTATTCCCACAGACAATAGACAAAACGTATGTTAAAATAATGTACCGAGCGCGAGACATGGTGAACTGCGTGGAGACGTGCACGTCGGATGACACTTTAAAGCAACTCTTGCCACATTTGTTCGAACAACTTGAAGCATGTCAGAAGTCGTTGACTGGCTACCTCGAGATGAAGCGACTTATATTCCCGAGGTTCTTTTTCGTATCCGACCCAGTGTTACTGGAGATTCTTGGCCAAGCTTCCGATCCACACTCTATTCAGGTATATTGAAAACATTACACCCAATATATTGGTTAAATACGTATTATTTCTGTAAGCGGGGTATTATATAATTGAATGACAAGACGAGCATGTTGCTCGCCTAAAAGTAAGCGTCACATTTCGCACTGCACTAGTCTCGTCACCTTAAGACATTAGATGTCTCATAATGCTTATTAATTTTGTTGGCCATATTGTCCTTCAAACTGGAACACAACAGCCTATAAACACTGCTGTTAAGTGCCAGAAATAGAGACAGTGTAATTACTAAGACGACCTTTTGTGTACAAAGAGCTACTATATTGTTTAAAATATTTTAAAAAATATTTAATTCTTAAATAATACTCAAGTTTTTCTTATGTAATTCGTAGCCTCATTTGCCAAGCATTTTCGATGCGCTGTACACAGTCGACTTCGATGATAAGGAGAGGATAGTGAATATGAAATCTGATAATGGCGAAACCATTCCTCTGGACCGCCCTGTAGCGTGCATTGGAGGTGTTGAGGTAATGAGACCATTTTATATCCTAAAAGTATTTATAATTTCCTCGAAATACTTAGTTTTCGTTTTTCGTTGTTACCTACATTTGTTTATTGAAAATAAAATATGTTACTTGTGTGTTTAGATTTGGTTGAACACTTTACTGGTGACGATGCAAGATACAGTAAGGAATATGATAGCTAATATATCTCAGACGATGGCTAATGATCCCGAATTTGAATTCCTAGTTGGATTTTGGAATTTCCCAGGACAGGTGATGTTAATTTTATTTACAAGTTGTTTTATACCATGTTATCGGTAACTTGGAGATTTTTATATAAATCTTGGTAAATCATTTAATTTTGTTTCCTAGGCTGGTTTATTAGGTATGCAAATCTTGTGGACTACCGATGGTGAATACGCTCTGAAGAAAGCTAAAGCGGATCGGTTCATTATGAGGTTGACAAATCAGAAGAATCTTGATCTTCTCAACGGCCTTATTGATATGACAGTCACCGATTTGGCACCGTTAGACAGAACTAGGGTCGAAACCATGATCACGATTCACGTACATCAAAGGTAATCAGAACAGAACAGAACAGAACTACTGTATCTAGAGAAAAGCATTTCGCTATCCTTGTCTAATTATTTCCAGAGATATATTCGACGACTTGGTACGAATGAGAATAAAGTCGCCAATCGATTTTGAATGGCAGAAACAGGCTCGATTTTATTACATTGAAGACTCTGACGATTGCATCGTATCTATCACGGACGTAGATTTCGTATATCAGGTAAATGTTTATACATAGTTTTCGTGTTGGCTAGGCGAAGTGACTGAAATGTACCCGATGGTCTTCGCCATTATTCTGGATCATCATTTGTTGCCTCTGGTCCTCAGGATATTAGCATGTCTGATATCAATAGGGTATCACTCGTCGCAATCATACAGAGGCAGATATAGAAATAGCGGTACAGTTTTTGGTTGACAAATGTTGTTTGCGGTGAACAGGTGAAGCGGGAGTAGTATAGTGTTTGTGTGTGCACAGAACGAGTACCTAGGCATCACGGAGCGGCTGGTGATCACGCCGCTGACGGACCGCTGCTACATCACGCTGTCGCAGGCCATCGGCATGAGCATGGGCGGCGCGCCCGCCGGGCCCGCCGGCACCGGCAAGACCGAGACCACCAAGGACATGGCGCGCACGCTCGGGAAACTCGTCATCGTCTTCAACTGCTCCGACCAGATGGACTTCAGAGGTCTCTGACTCCACATTTTATATATTTTATATTTCTAGATAGCTCCGGCAGAACAACTACCGTAATCCACGCACAAGGAACACGTAAAACATAAGAATTGTAGATGTGTTTTCAACCTTTTGAAGTAGTAAAGGAATTGAAAAAAACCGGTGGTGGATTCGGCAATCTCAATCAATGAAATCTGTCAAGAAGTTCGGTGTTTTCTTAGACTACTTTTATTGCAAAAAGTGATTGATGTTTCAGGTCTGGGTCGCATCTACAAAGGCCTGGCCCAGTCCGGCACGTGGGGATGTTTCGATGAGTTCAACCGCATTGAGCTTCCTGTGCTGTCTGTGGCCGCGCAACAGATCTATATTTGCCTCACAGCGCGACGAGAGAAAAAAGATTTCTTTATTTTCAGGTCCAATATAAAATTGACTTATATAATTTGATCATTTTCTCGTGTAACTACGAAATCTAACAGTAATTAATGTATTTTAGTGACGGTGACGTTGTGAGTTTGAATCCTGAGTTTGCTTTCATCATCACGATGAATCCTGGTTATGCTGGGAGACAAGAGTTGCCTGAGAATTTGAAAATTCAATTCCGCTCCGTAGCCATGATGGTACCAGACAGGCAAATCATCATTCGAGTCAAACTAGCCAGTTGTGGCTTTAAAGAAAATATTTTACTATGTAAGTGTTTCTTATGGTGATTTATTATTCCACTTTTATCTGAAAAAAAAAGCTAGTTATTGTCCTATGTATCTTCCAGACAAGAAAACAGAACAAATAACTGAAATCCATCTTGTAGTTTTTTGCAGACTCAAAAAAACGTAGATAATTTTATTTATATAGATGGAGTACATTGTAATCTATGATCTCATTTATAGCTCGTAAATTCTTCACACTGTACAAACTGTGCGAAGAACAGCTATCAAAACAGGTGCATTACGATTTTGGTCTTCGAAATATATTGTCAGTACTTAGGACCATGGGCTCGCAAAAACGAGCGAATCCAGAAAGCACTGAAGAAAATATCATGATGAGAGTATTAAAGTACGTATGGAATACAACTCAAGTAGGTACTTAATGTAATCTTATAATATCAAAACTTTACTTTTAATCGTGTTTTAGAGAAATGAATGTATCAAAGTTGGTGGATGAAGATGAACCACTGTTTGTGTCTCTGATTGAAGACTTGTTCCCCGGGATCAAGCTCAGTCAAACCGTGCACAGGTTAGATTATTTATTCGTATTATAAGGACAACAAAAAGGAGATTATCACAATGCATTGGCAGGCCACAGAATAGTATAGTTGATGAGTTTAAGCGATCTCTGCCAGACAACCTTGCAATGGACAGAAATGCACTAATTGATAATGGTGGCGGGGGTGGCTGGTGCAAAAATAAATAATGATCTAAATAATAATTATATACACATATGACATACTTACACAACAATGTATATAATTATTTTAGAGAAATGCAACGTGCAATTATTCAAGTGACGGAAAGGACTGGTTTGGTGAACCATCCGGATTGGAACTTGAAGATCATTCAGTTGTACGAGACGTCGTTGGTGCGGCACGGGTTAATGACGATGGGACCCACCGGCTCCGGGAAGACCACTTGCATCCATTCACTAATGTTCGCGCTTACTTTAGTCGGCAGACCGCACAAGGAGATGAGGATGAATCCTAAGGCAAGTACTTTATATTTTTACATTTGGGAATGAAATATTTAAGGGCTCAGTGACATTGGTTAATCGGGTATGTGGATTGCAGGAAATGTTCTGTTTCTGAGAAGTTGTGTTAGTTCTCGCAATCCTCAAGCTGTAAATAGATCGTATTATGAACTAGTGCAAATTAGTTTTGATTAAGTATGAATCACTGTAATGTTGATTTGCAGGCTATAACTGCTCCGCAAATGTTCGGTCGACTAGATGTCGCGACCAATGACTGGACGGATGGTATATTCTCCACTCTGTGGCGCAGAGCCCTGAAAGTTAAAAAGTCTGATACCACCTGGATTGTCCTAGGTATTTTTACCGATATTTAAAATTATGTTCCATTGTCATTAGGGACTGATGTCTGTATCGCCAAATAATTTACTCATGGTTGGTTTGACGTCTGTACGTCACTTAAGGTGGCCACTGAAAATCAGCGTTGTGTTGTGGTTTGCACTACATCATAACATAAAGCTGAGTGGCCACCTACCGGTCACAGTCGCGATCAGCCATTTTATTGTGTATGCTTGTTTTCATGTTTATTGTTACGTGTTGCAACTGTGATCAATAAATAGTTTTTCTTTCTTTCTTTCTTTCTTTCTTTCTTTCTTTCTTTCTTTCTTTCTTTCTTTCATCAGATAGGCTACAACCTGACGGAATAAAATAGTATTTATTAATACGTAATCTTTTGTAGCTTGTTTATATTGTATCTTACGTATTGTACTGTTTGCCGAATAAATAATCGGGTATAAGTCTTTAGGACTAATAAACTAATGTGTACAATCCAGACGGACCAGTAGACGCAGTATGGATAGAGAACCTGAACTCAGTATTGGACGACAATAAGACATTAACTCTCGCGAACGGTGACCGCATCACCATGGCGTCCAACAGTAAGCTGGTGTTCGAGCCCGACAACGTGGACAACGCGTCGCCCGCCACCGTCAGCCGCATGGGCATGGTGTTCCTCTCCTCTTCTGTGTTGAGGTGGCAACCTATATTGGAGGTGACATTTAGTATTCATATCATCAAATATTTTTAAAATAAACTTCTTTAGAATAGTTGTGATTTGAAATTATATGAAATTTAAAATTGACACGAAAAAGGCTACCTGAAAAATATTAATGTATGTCAAAGTATAGAATGCTTGTCTTTAAACAATATATGAAAAGTATTTTTGTCGCATTGTTCTCAAATATTGATATCTAAGAGAACTTTCATCCGATAATCTACATTGGTAGTCAGAATTGAACATTCTGGCCGCAATTTTGAACTTTTTAGTTATTGGTTCGATTAGTCTCAAATTCCACATCTGAGGGACCCTTTCCTCCGATATTCTAAATTCAGAGTCAGAATTGGAAGTAATGGGCCCCATTTTGAAATTTTATTGATTTTTAGGTGTTAAGATACGTAACTCGTGGTCACAAACTCAGTGAACTCCTACTGTAAAAATACTTATTTTTGGACTTCCTTAACCTAATTAAATTAAAAAATATTTATAAGTGTTAAATATTCATCATTTACTTTCTTTTAGGGATGGTTAAAGAAGCGATCGCAGAAGGAATCTGATTCATTGCGTAATGCATTTAACAAAATATACGATGAAGTTCATTCGTTCGTGCAACAAAGATTACCTGTTAAAATGAAGTTACTTGAAGCTATATACATCAGGTAAATAAATAAATGTATATGAGTATAGATAGTTACTATGCATTTGCAATATTTTAGTAAAAAAATGTTTGTTTCTTTGTGATTTTCAGGCAATGCATCGATGTTTTGATTGGTTTGCTTCAAATAGAAATACCAGGCGGAAGTAAGTATTAGTTTTTAGGGTTCAAAAATATATTTACGGGATCAATGAATATAAAGTTAATACAAATGAAATATAAATTCGATAATACATACATACATAAACTCACGCATTTTCCTCGAGAAGTGGTAGGCAGAGGTGCTACTAGGACACCCTATAACACAGGATTACAAAATAAATAAGTTTTGTTTTTTGTGGAAGAAAACTGAATAAGTGTAGTTACTCCCTTACCTTATCGACGTCCTCAATTGATAATATAAATAAATACAGAATTCACATTAGTCACATACATAGGCCTGACCCCACATTAAGATCAATTAAGTCTTGTGTCGTCGGCATCAGAAGCTACGAGAGACTTTTCGGTTTCACAAACGCCCAGATCCGAGGCAAATACTTGTAGGCGTACATTTGTCTCGGTGCGGGAACCTGCGTCCTCTCGTTTCACAGCCGGCTTCTAATCAGCTGTACGGAGGCTGTCAAACATTAATTTGTAAATGTAAAAATTGCCCTCGAGGTACATCTCGATGGGGCATCTCCTTATGGTAATAAATAAATAAATAAATAAAATAAATACACCCAACAGTCACATACATAGTCCTGACCCCACACTAAGATCGAGTCTTGTGTCGTGGGTATCAGAAACTACGAGAGACTTTTCGGTCTCACAAACACCCAGACCCGAAACAAATACCTGTGGATCACACAAATATTTGTTTCGGTGCGGGGATCGAACCCGCGGCCTCTCGTTTCACAGGCGGCGTCTAACCAACTGCGCCACGGAGGCTGTCGAGATGTACGTAATGTATGTAATGTCGGTAGAGATGCACACGGACCGGCACCTGGAGCGGCTGTTCATCTTCGCGATGATGTGGTCGCTGGGCGCCGTGCTGGAGCTGGACGGGCGCACGCGCATGGCCGAGTTCATGACCAAGCTGCCCGGCAAGATGGACTGGCCCGGAGCACGCTCCAAGGAGTGGATCATGCCCTTCGAGTACATGGTCAACGAGGCCGGCGTGTGGCAACACTGGTACGTACTGGCCTTACTGCTGCTTTTTTATATTATAGGGGGCAAACGAGCATGCCATTTGCTTGATGGTAAGCAATACGACCGCTTGATGATGATGAGCTGATGGACAGTAGCAGTACCAAACAACACAATGAGTTACGGAGCGGTGCTTGGTATCCCACTGCGCTCGCTATCCTCAGACAGATGTTAAGTCTCATGATGTTCAGTAGTTACACTACCAACAATGTTCTTCAAACCGGAACACGACAGTGCATTTACATTGCTGTTTGTCGAAATAAAGACATTGCGATGGTACCCATCCAGGTGGCCGGGCCTCTCACATATAAGAGACCTACCACCAGTAAACTCGGTAATATAACTCAAACAAAACGTGATATCGTTGTTGGACATCGCTTTTCTGTGCTACTATCTCGATCGAATCGCGTATTTGCTGCCGTGCAGATATTTTATAAAGTTTCCTACAAGAACAAAATATATCTCTTTCAATTTAATATGTTTTATCGATTTCATTAGGTCGGAAAGCGTAGAAGATTACTTATATCCAACAGATAGCGTACCGGAATATGCATCTATTTTGGTTCCGAATATCGATAACGTGTGCATATCGTTTTTGATCGAAACAATTGCCAAACAAAATAAGGCTGTGCTGTTGATCGGCGAACAAGGTACGGCCAAGACTGTCATGTTGAAGAGCTACATGCAGAAGTACGACAACGAAGTCAAGTTGTATAAAATGATTAACTTCTCCTCTGCGACCACGCCAAACATGTTCCAGGTATTTAACGTGTATAACTAGAACAGTTCTGCATATTTTAAAAGTCCATATACGGCCTACGGTAGGGCACAAGCCACTTTTATCAATCAGACGAATTCAGGCCTCAGGACTTTAGAGATTAATGTCACAGAGCCACATCTCTGACTTATAGTAGCATATTATTTTATTAGTCATTCTAATGTTGATAATTATCTGTAAGTTCAAGCTTGTTTTTTTCTTACTGAGGCAGTCTTAATAGACCTAGAGCCCGTGGCCGCCAGACCTTCGTCATTCTATATAAGTCAAAAGTTTGTCTGCGCATCCTCTAACATAAGTATCACACGATCAGCAATTATGAAGGTTTTTTATCCTGACGGCTTTGGTCGTTATCATCTTTATTGTGTCTGACAAGTTGAATGAACCATCAAAAGTATCCGGCTGCCTAGGAAACACCTTTTGATAGTTTCCATTTGTATTTCGTTACTAGAGGATTGTCGAGTCGTACGTAGAGAAGCGCGTGGGCATGACGTACGGCCCGCCCGGCAACAGATCCATGACGGTGTTCGTAGACGACATCAACATGCCCGTCGTCAATGAGTGGGGTGACCAGGTGAGGGCGCTCTCAACTATTTTGCTAACTATTACAAATAACTTGTCCCATTAGACACTGTATCATGCAAGAACGAGCTCGACGGCCTTATTCATAGACAGTTTTAAAACCCATTCTATTTATCGAATGTTTTGTCCCTTTCGAACAACTTTTGAATTCAGTTTGAGCAAAGAAGACAAAATATTTGATAACTAATATAGGTTTTAAAACTGTCTATGAATAAGGCTGTAAGTCTTTATGTTCAAACTAGAATTATATGAAAAAAATCAGTGAAGCGTCAGTGATTTGTATTATGGTGGCGTAAACTATGTTTATGTTATAGGTAACAAATGAAATAGTGAGGCAAATGATGGAGTGCGGCGGCTTTTACTCGCTAGAGAAGCCCGGTGACTTTATTACTATTGCTGAAATTCAAATGTTTGGAGCAATGATTCATCCAGGTACAATATAATAATATTTTAGCAATAGTACAATTTTTAAGGTAAATAATATGGTGTTTGATACAGGTGGCGGGCGAAACGACATACCACCGCGTTTAAAGAGACAGTTTAATATCTTCAATTGTACTCTACCCAGTAATATCTCCATGGATCGTATATTTGGTATAAATATATTTATACATCACTATTCGCCTACGTATGTCACACGGGGTTTTATTTAAAATTATATTATTTTTTAGAAACCATAAGTGCAGGTTATTTCTGCAAAACACGATTTGACAAGAAAATTGTAGACTTCATGCCGAGGCTCGTACCGGTTACTCGCATGATTTGGCAACAGACGAAGGTAAATCTTTAGAATAAAGAGTATACTAAAGACATATTAGTTTTAACACACACGGGTGGGTGAAATAAAATTTCAGACGCAATGGAAATAAAAAGCTTGTAGTATTATAAGTTGCTCTCTTTTTACATTTTATACATTGTTTCCATGTAGCTTATTAACACCACTTTCCTCCGAAAAAATATTCGAGGTACCTACCTATCTTAAGAATTGTTTTAAAGTCGCAATCGACATGGCAAATAGCGCGAATTATAACTGTGGTTTAACATCATGGTAGTGTTGATGAACTACAAATTAATAATATTGCAGATAAAAATGTTACCTACGCCAGCCAAGTTCCACTATGTGTTCAATTTGCGAGATTTGTCTCGTATTTGGGAAGGAATATTATTCATCAAGAAGGAGGAGCTTCAAACTGTGAAAACAGCTCTCAAACTTTGGTTCCACGAGTGTTTGAGAGTTATATCTGACAGGTATCATATTGCAACATTAATTCGCTGTCCGGTGTAATGCTTAACTTCAGTTATGTTGTAACTAGGTAACCTGGAGTAATGATTGTAACATATTTTATATGGAAAAGGGGGCAAACGAGCAAACGGGCCATCTAGTGGTAAGTAGTCACCGTTGCCTTAGAATACATAAGGTCTGTTTATATCATTTATATTATCCTATAGATTTACCACATACGACGACAAGGATTGGTTCGTGGCGAGTTTCTGGAAAACGGCTGCACAGGAATTACCCGATGTTGTGAGTGAATTTCCCGAAGAAGAGACGTTCTTTGTCAACTTTCTACGAGAGCCTGTGGAGCCCACGGGCGATGAGGAAGAAGATTTTAGTACCGACGCACCCAAGATTTATGAAGAACTGCCTTCGTGAGTCACATTAACATTTCCGTTTATTCACAACTAGATTTTGCTCGCTGCTTTGCTGATGTGCTTAGGATAAATCTGGGCAGAGTTAATTGTAGTAGTAGATTTGTAATTCCATTTCTTTTTTTAAGTGTATTTCAATATAAAGATTGGCCTCATATATTACAGATGGGATTTCGTGTTAATGAAGCTTGGTCAATTCCAAGAACAGTTTAACGATCAAGTGCGTGGTGCCCATTTAGACTTGGTGTTCTTCCATGACGCTATGGTTCATTTGTTTATAGTGTCACGAGTTATAAACACCCCTCGGTACCTATTACTTTTATTATATACTCAGTTAGCTAATACGAAATTGTAATTTAAAATGTCAGTGAGATTAAAATGAAATTAATTTACTTTACAGTGGCAACGCATTGCTTGTGGGAGTCGGTGGTTCTGGAAAGCAGAGTTTAACTAAATTGGCGTCTTACATAGCCAATTTCCAGTTCTACCAAATCACATTGACCAGGTAGTACCTCAACTAAACATTTTCTTGTGACCCTACAAAGTATTTCTTCTATTATTGACTAGAATTACACATTTTAGTATTCGAATTTCAGGACATACAATGTGAACAACTTCATGGATGACATTAAGTTGTTGTACCGCATAGCTGGGCTTCAAGGGCAAGGCATCACGTTCATATTCACAGACAATGATATCAAAGATGAGCAATTCCTAGAGTTTTTGAATAACATTCTGAGCTCCGGTGAAATTGCTAACTTGTTCCCGAAAGACGAGATGGGTATGTCACTAATGCTTTCGTCTGCCAGGTTTATTATACAAAATTGTAATAACTATTTTGTTATAGATGAAATCCTAAATGAGTTGACTCCTATAATGAAAAAGTACGCACCGAAGAGGATTCCGGTGCCGGATATATTGTACGAGTATTTTATAATGCGCTCCAGATCAAACTTGCACGTTGTGTTGTGTTTCTCACCAGTACGTATAGAACATAAAATTGATTAAGAAACTAATTTTTATCGGATTAATAACGTGTAACGTGTAAATTATATTTGTAGGTAGGAGAGAAGTTTAGGAGCAGGGCGCTCAAATTCCCTGGTCTCATTTCCGGTTCTACGATGGACTGGTTCCAAAAGTGGCCGAAGGTTGCGCTTATTGAAGTGGCGCACCACTTTTTGTGTGATTTCCATGTAAGTCCATATTTTATACGAGTTTAAAACAAAAAACAAAATAACACTATATTGGCAACTCCTTCGTCTAGCAATAGAATGTAGGAAGTACAAGGATTGTAAATCATGAGTTACTAGTTCGATTCCCAAGATAGACGATATACCTACTCTATGTGGGTGGCTCATAAGCTACGTATTCCTGCACTATCCTTAACTCACATTGTCACGACCTACGTGCCGAATCACGACATAATATAGAAAAAAAATATTCATAATAAAAACTACTAAAATAGATAATCTCTTTTAAAACCAGGTGGTATGTTCCACGGAGACGAAGCAGCAGCTTATTGAGATAATGGGGATGGTGCAAGACAACGTGGCGGACACTTGTTCTATATACTACGATAGGTTTAGGAGGCAGACCCACGTCACTCCGAAGTCGTATTTATCCTTCTTGGAAGGGTACAAATTACTGTACAACGAGAAGCATGTGCAAATTGCTGAAATGGCGCGTAGGTATGTATTTTATCTTTCTTGGAAAGACTAATGTGATATTATTGCGTGCCGTAATTGTTGAATGAATGAACAAGGTTATACTAAATCGAAGTTGTCATTAATTTGGTAATGCTGAAGACCGGTCGTAACTATGGTTTAGAGGCGTTAGGCAGTCCACTGTGCATTGGCTTAGTATTGATAGATTTTAAATTTGTTGTTAGTTTTAGTCGAGCAACACTATAGTACTATTACCATTCATTGAACAATTATGTGTGCCAACGTACCGTTTTTTTATTGTATCTAGAATGACGACGGGTCTAGACAAACTGGTAGAAGCAGCTGCGAGTGTAGACGTCTTGAAAAAGGAATTGGAACTGAAAGAATTGGAAATTAAAGAGGCCACTGCAAAAGCTGAAGAGGTATGATTTGATAATGCAATAATAATTTATCTAATGTACAATATGATTTTAATCCTAACACGTAAGTGACTGAAATTCATGAGATCTTAAGTGCCATGCAATCTTACTAAGATGTCTGATTTTGATCAAACCGGCATGATTGTGTCGACTGGCAAGGCAAGGTACACACAGACTGAATATAAAACGTAAGATATTTGTGTTGATAACTATCTCTGTTTTCAGTATTGTGTACGGTGGTCACTATCTGGGTGAATACTATTAGATATGCAATCACTGGTCATCTGTCAGTTGTTTTTTGTGTTGTAACACGATAAAGTTCAAGATATACTTTAGGTGTTAGCAGCTGTAGCGGAATCAGCTGCGGCTGCGGAAGTAGTGAAGGCGGAAGTGTTGGACGTGAAGGACCGGGCAGTGAAGCTGGTGAACGTGATCGCGGCGGAAACCGCCATAGCCGAAGAGAAACTGGCGGCTGCTAAACCCGCGCTCGAAGCGGCTGAGGCTGCGCTGCAGGTAAACATTATACTCTACACTATACTTTACTATATAGTAAAGGGATTGATCCATTTATAACCATCACTGGAGGATATGGTGTCTTTATAAAAATAATAATATGGTTTATAATGCAAACTAAACAGACATGAACCAACACGATGAACTGCAGCTCATACTTCATAGGTGTTTTGTTTTGTTCAATTCATGTGTAACTATACGAGTGTGTACTCACAATTTCTACGTTTGAATGAGGGAGTGTTATATTTCCTATCCAAAGAGATACATATTGTGACCTTTTCGAAGTAGTTCTAATAGTAATTAGACTTAGTGACCATTTTATGGTGTTAATGACTGTTTTATGGTATGTTTAGACCATCAACGCCGCTGATATTGCGACGGTGAGGAAGCTGGGCAAGCCGCCTTACTTGATCACTCTCATCATGGATGCTGTCATACTGTTGTTCCGAAAGAAGATAGACCCGATCAAGCCGGACCCTGAGAAACAGTTCTTGATGGCTTCATGGGCAGAATCACTAAAGGTACGAGAATAATGTTACATTATTAAAATATCTACACCATTTATAGTAATGAGGAGTAGGTTGATTGGTAGATAATATGGTTTACAGAATGTTTGAAACCTCATATGTATTTTGCACAAGTTGCATTAACTGTTGTTATGTGCAGGTCATGGCCGATTCAAGATTCATGGCTAATCTTAAGTTCTACCCTAAAGATGAGATTAACGCTGAAATGATAGATTTGCTGCAGCCGTATTTCGGTTTCAGGTAAAATTATCGCTTCTGTCTTAATACTTTTAAAACTAACAGATTTCACGCAGTATACAATTTTTCACTTCGAAAGTCTACACTTTATTCGTTGTTCTACGGGAAGATAAAATATTTTCGTGTTGAACATTCAGCAGCTTTTGTTAAGGTACCAGGTCCTAGGTAGTCACTAGAAATAGGCTACTTCCAATGGGCTGCAATAGAATTCTAGCAGGACATCCATGCTCAACAGTAGACTGTGAGATTGAAGATAATAACAAGTTTTAACTACTATTTTTACCCGCAGTACCTATACATTCGAATCTGCTAAGGTGGCTTGCGGTAACGTTGCCGGTCTTATATCATGGACCATTGCCATGGGGCAGTTCTATTCAGTTAACAAGGACGTGTTGCCCTTGAAAGCGAACCTGGCTATAATGCAGGGCAAGTATCAAGCGGCCAAAAAAGAGCTCGACAGTGCGGAAGCTCAGTTGGCAGCTAAAGAGGTAAGAAACGAGACTTAAGACGCTGTACCTAGTCAAAATAAAAAGTTGTTTAGGTGTTAAATGTCACATTACTCCGCGCACTCGGAGCGCGGCGCACTAGGCACATTGACATCAACAGAAGCCACAGTTCAAAGAAATACAGCATGCTAACTCACCAATACGAATTTTAATAATTTTCTATGGACGCTCCATAGTCTCTAAATCTTTTATTTTACGTGGTTTATAATAATATTTTAAATTATTTTATAATATTAAAAAAACATGCTTTATTATATTATTAACGTTATATATCATCAATTTTTATTGCTTTTACTTTGAGTTTTTTAAACTTACGCTTGGTTATGGTTACTTTAGAGTTTAGACTAAAATAAATAGTATACATATATACACCGTTCTTACTACTATATTTGGCGCATTCGCGACTTCTGAGATTAATAAAAATGTGCGCTACTGGACAAAGGCTCACCAATTTTTTACACTGCATACAGCGTTGGCTATAGGCTATTTTCTGCAGTTCATAACCAATGGCTTCTCACAATTTCTCCCTAGTCATCGGTCCATCTGGTGGGACGTCTCACATTGCACTTTCCCTTTTTTAGTACAATACAATATTCTTTTTATTTTAAACAAATACAAAAAATAAATTACTAAACAAAAAAAAAAATAAGACAAATTAATGATATTACAAGGGAAGTAAGAGATATTGTGCAAGCTAAATCTTAGTGGCGATAGGCAGAAAATTAAGTAGTCTCCTCAAATTAAAAGCGGAAGCATAAAGCTTACGACTTATTTCAGCAAGGTGCGGCTTCCATGAATTGCTTCAGTGAGTAGTTTTGCGTAAGTCTTCATTGGTGTTTCGTATGGCCGCAGAGAGATTGACTAAACGTGTCTGTATATTGTATATTTGTAAACCATCTGCATTATAGGTGATAGGCAGAAGTCAATTGTAAAGATATAGAAGTAATAAAAAAATTATAGGATAACCGGTAATAGTTCGTCTTATATGGGAAGTAACATTTTCCAGTTAATAGGTACTATCACTGTCGACTACGTTTGAGGATATACATAGCTTCAATCTTGTAGTTTTTGATGCCAAGTTTGTTATTGTTAGGTCAGGACTATATCAAAGATAGCTCATGAACAAGCACCCGTTTTTTACTGTGAGGTTAGGATTAGGTTATCGTTTACTCATTCCTAATGAAGAAATAACCGTTGTAGTTAGAGTTAGCGGAGGTACAGAAGCTATTCGATGAGGCGATGGCGCTAAAGCAAGCGGTGTTAGACGACGCGGCCAAGTGCCAACAGAAGATGGACGCCGCCACTGCGCTCATCAACGGACTCAGCGGAGAGCGAGTGAGATGGACTGAACAGTCCGCACTTTTCAAATCTGAGATTGAGAGACTGGTTGGAGATATATTGTTACTTACTGGGTGAGTTGCAATTATTAGTATATTCATTTAGAATATTTACGGGTGTTGATATTATTAATAAGAATGCGTTTTAAATTGTTTTACATGTAGGTACTTTGGCAACCTTCACATTGAATTTCACGCGTTTCAAAAGTGTACGAGTATACAAATTGGTATCAATTGATCTAATATAGGTACATCTGTGTCAATTGCATAATGAAATCAAGTAGGGTTGAATCTGTATAGTTGCAGATAGTTTAAGTAATTTAAGAATAATAAATAAATAAAAGTTTTTTGTGCCTCATTAATATAACCAATTCTTCAACAGATTTTTGTCGTATTCTGGACCATTCAATCAGGAATTCCGGTCTTTACTGATAAATAATTGGTTAAGTGAACTGTTGAGAAGGAAAATTCCCGTCTCTATGAATTTAAACATCACGGACCAGCTTACGGACACTGCCACGGTAATATAATATTTTTCAAGTTTTATGTCCATACCATTCAAGGGAAAAGAATTATTCCTACGCTGCCTGTTAACACTCATACCATCTGCAATTGGGAATGTTTATCGAATTTCTTTAACAACAAAAGAATGGTAATAGAAGATAGCACAGTTGAGCATTCTGCAAAGCTAAAAATAACTGCATTAACTTTTTGACAGTTTTCTGCGAAACTGATACCAATTACCTCTTTCTTTGGTTGCATTTAATCGGCGAACCCAAATTGTAATATATGATAATATAATTGGGTATATGATTAACACGAAGCCTAAATGTTCACGGATAATAGAAAGAAAGAAAAAACAATTTATTAATAGTCATTATTTTCATCTCTACTCTAGATTGGTGACTGGAATCTGTGCGGTCTACCCACAGACGAGTTGTCGATACAGAACGGCATCATTGTCACTAAAGCCTCCAGATTCCCTCTTCTCATAGATCCGCAGACTCAGGGCAAAAATTGGATTAAAAATATGGAAAAGTTTAATGATCTTATTGTGACTACTTTGAATCACAAATATTTTAGGTTAGTATAATATATATTATTTTCTCGTGTTTTAAATTTGTACTGTGGCCGTACAAAAAAGTTTTTACTGGCTATTAAATTGTTCGCATATTGTATTTTAATATATCGTGTATTTTTGTAGAAATCATATAGAAGACTGCGTGTCACTAGGCAGACCATTGCTAATTGAAGACGTCGCTGAGGAAATGGATCCCGCTCTCGATAATATTCTTGAGAGAAATTATATTAAAATCGGGTCATCGTATAAGGTTGGTAGATGACATTCATGGAAAAAATATAAAAATGTTCTAGAGATGTTGATGAATTTTGTGTTGTGACTTTTATGTTCAACAGTAGCCTTACTATAGCCAAAGAAGGAGTTGATGAAATTAATTTGTTACATTTGTAGGTGAGACTGGGCGACAAGGAAATTGATGTAACGGCGGGTCACAAGATTTACATAACAACAAAGCTTCCCAATCCTGCGTACACGCCGGAGATTTCGGCTCGAACTTCAATTATTGACTTTACTGTCACCATGCAAGGTATATTAATTACACACATTCATAAATCTAAGATAAAAGTATTGGTGTTCTTTTTTATTAAGCTGTTTCATGAATATTATGAGGTAAATTTTTATTTTCTATCGATAAGGTTTGGAAGATCAGTTATTGGGCAGAGTAATTTTAACGGAGAAGGCGGAGATGGAAGCCGAACGAACTCAGTTGATCAAGGACGTAACAGCAAACCGAAGGAAGATGCAGGAACTGGAAGCTAATCTGTTGCACAAACTGACGACTATACAAGGCTCTCTTGTAGAGGACGTGTCTTTGATCCAAGTGTTGAACGTCACCAAGGCTACAGCCACGGAGGTAATCTGGAACTTAGTCATAGTGACTTTGTTACCACAATGCACATAACACAAAATTACACAAAACCTATTTTCATTTAGGTTTGATCCCGAGAGAATTATACACTCTTTTGAATTATTATCTTCTCTCAATTCTAAACACGTGTATAAATTGGAAATGTTTTGTTTCCTAAACGTTTATTTAGTTACAAACTGTGGTAAAAACATAACTTTAACCATGAGAATATCTTTATGCCTGAGATAAATACACAATATATATAAAAAACGTGAAACCAACTAACACATACTGAGACAATGAGGTGGACTAAGGCGTAAAACTCCATCCAATCGTAGAGCTCACACTCAGCAGTAGTCCAATAACCTCTGATATCTTTAACAACAACACAGGTAAGAGAGAAACTAGACATAGCCAAAGAGACAGAGATAAAGATCAACGCGGCTCGAGAAGAATTCCGTCCAGTGGCAACTAGGGGTTCGGTGTTATACTTCTTAGTGTGCAACATGTCGATGGTTTGCAACATGTACCAGACCTCGCTAGCGCAGTTCCTAGAGAGGTTCGATATATCGATGGAGAGGTCGCCGCAGAGTCCCATCACTACTAGGAGACTTGGATTCATTATTGATTATTTGGTAAGTGAGACTTTAAAATTATTAGTAAAGTAAATTTTCATACATAACTAACCGTCATGCCAGGGTCACGTAAGTATCCACTTTGATGATTTAGAGTCTTGACACACCACTTTGGCTTCGTCCACTTTCATCGATTAATTCATACATTCTCGTAGGTTCAAAGTTAGGGATTGCAATCCCGCAGCTCTTTCAATCCCGCGGGATCGATATGCTGGATCGATCGATCCCGCGCGGATCCCGCGGGATCCCGCATTATTGGTATTATATTTTAAAACCGAATTAAATGAAACTAGGTTTTCTTTTAAAATTAATTTCAAAATGTCTTACATTGTGCAACATGAAATAATTTATTTCCTAATAAAATAAAATTAATTAAGTTCAAGAAATCAGTCTTCAATCAATCATTAAAAACTTAAATTTGCCCTTATTTCCATTCTAATAACTGTTTTATAATATTTTTAATAAATTCAGTCTCATTTATACCGGGTATATCAAGACTGCGACCGAAAACGAAGCCAGGTGGTAGTTTTAGTGGTTACAAACACGATGCAAATAAAAATTTCACCAAAACATCGACAGATACTTTTTTAGATTTTTTTTAAAAATCGTCTTGTTTGGGTGGTAAATACCTAGTCCTTGCGAAAATAATAATTTAAACCCTTACGTACCATCGAGTGTTTAAAAATAAAGAGGTCTACATCATTATTTTAGGAAAACTATGTATTTATCACCCAAATACGACGAAAAGTAAAAAATTACAAAAAATAGTAGTCGATTTTTTTTTGCGAAATTTTTACTTGCATTATGTCTGAAGTCACTTATACTAACACCTGGCTTCGTTTTCGGTCGCGGTCTTGATATACTCTGTATAATGACTAATAATACAATCACAATCTAGATGCTATTACTACTATGAGTAACCTATGGTGATAACTTATGAAAATACGCTCGTAAAAAACAAATGGCATAGTCTCATCTCCGAGCCTTCTGAGTGAACTGCAAATATATCCTGATGCTCAAAATGCTGAAAACTAGCTACATGTGTGCTTGAGGCGCCCTCTAGTCGTCGCTCCTTTGCGAGGAGCGGCAAAGTCACGCGCGCGCCACTCGCGATTTTACGCGAAACTTCACGAAAGTTTTAGCGCCAATTTTCAAATATTTGCGGGATCCGCGTTTTGAAGGTGCGGGATCCGGCAGACCAATAAATGCAGCGGGATCCCGCGGGATTGCGGGATCCCGTTTTGCGGGATTGCAATCCCTATTCAAAGTATTTCTGAATTAAAATGTAAAATATGTAAAAGTTATTGATCTTTACAGACTTTCGATGTTTTCAAGTACATCAGCCGTGGTTTTTATGAAAAGCACAAATATTTATTCACACTGCTACTGACGTTGAAAATCGACATTCAGAAGGAGAATGTTAGTTACGAAGAATTTCAAACGCTTATTAAAGGTGTGTTTGTTTTGTACCAATGTTATGGAAGTAGATTAGATCCATGATTTTCATAACTTAGTAGATTGTTGAGACTTTAGTATGGTCAATGTCTAACTGTTACTATATTGCAATGAGTCTCAAGAAAATAATATGTAAAAATAGGATGAAAAGTTGGTATTTAACTTACAGAAACTGCATTCATATATTGTTTTATACATTGGGAAAATATTGCTTAAAAATATTTTAGTTAAAAATTTTGTTTTTGGTAAACGATGATTTAAATTGCTCATTACAGGTAATGTCAATAGAAAAATCCCTTATTGAACCGTAAAAGCAAATTTTCTTTGAAAGTCTACGTTGATATATTGGTCTACAGGTGGTGCGGCGTTGGATCTGAATGCATGCCCGCCCAAACCATTCAAATGGGTTACGGACATGTCGTGGTTGAACTTGGTACAGTTGTCCAGCTTACGGCAGTTCACTAATATCTTGAACCAGGTAGCCAACAATGAGCGGGGATGGAAGAATTGGTGAGCTTGTCATGAAATCACTTTTATTCTTTCTACTTACGCTTCTTATGAATTATTCTTTCTGTCAGTGCCCAGGTTCCAGAGACCAGGCGTATTTTCTTTTCCTTTTATCTTTTTAGTCATGCCTATTATTAGTAGTACAAGAACAATTATTAGTGACAGCTCGACATAAGAGGTTCATTAACACATTGTGCTTAACAACTGCAGTGGTCTCTCTAGCTGTTAGTATTAATATTCGCAAACAAATGGAAAAAAATACTGTTATGAATTCGTTTTATATATTTCGAAGACACCAAAAATTCAAATACTTTGTAAATAAGATTATTTTTTCCCCAGGTTCGATAAGGAAGCGCCCGAAGATGAACCTTTACCCGACGGGTATAACAGTTTAGACGTATTCAGGAAACTGCTCGTGGTCCGTGCTTGGTGCCCCGATCGAACATTAGCACAAAGTCTGTTAGTACCCCCATAACATGCGCCTATACCTTTCTGGGAGTAACCTAATATAACGCTAACTGTTTTTAGGAAATATGTGTGCTCGTCAATGGGTGCTAGATATTCCGAAGCTGTTATTGTCAATTACGAGGTGAGTTTTACCAAATTTATATTACAAAACAATATAGTTTGTAACCAAACTTTGTATTTTTAATAGATAGGAACTAGAATTATATGAGCGTATCAACTGATCGCTGCCCATAAAATCGTCGATATCCAGCTAATTTTAACCGCCTTAACTGGAATGAAAATTTAAAATAGGGAGCTTCTCTAGAGACTATCCCGCCCTGGGTACGTGGGCGGGATAGTCTCTACGGATACTCCTGTAAGCCAGGATCGACAGCGGCATACATTTTAATTTCATCGAGTACTAAAGTTTATAATATGTATAGATATGTATATTTATATCCTAAGTTGCTAATTACTCTTTGGCTTAATATGTACCTTGTTTCAAAATTTAATTGTTTTAGAATATCGAATATTTTCTATGTAAGCATATATCTAAATCTTCTTATATTAGCAAATGGTGGTGGAGTCGCGGCCACTGGTGCCGCTCATCGGGTTCTTAGCCATGGGGTCTGATCCTACTCCGTCCATCGAGAATACTGCCAAGCGCCTCGAGTGTCTATGCTCCTCTATATCAATGGGCCAAGGGCAAGAAATCCATGCAAGAAAACTAATCGATCGAGGAATCAAGGAGGTAAGTTATTCCAAACTGATAACAATTTGTATCAATATCTGTGAAACAAAAACAATATTTCTCTGTTTGTAAGTTACTGTCTATGTCTTAGACTCAACATTCAAACAATAATTGTGATTATATACTGTTAGTTACTTTGATAAGAAAACAGTTACTTCGTTTCACCTTTGTTATGACTGTAAGCAAAAAATAAAATAAAGATAAAAGATGAATTAAATGTGTCATATTGCAGGGACTATGGGTGTTACTACAAAACTGTCACTTGGGCTTGGAGTATATGGTCGAGATCATGGAACAATTTGCTGAATTGGAAAAGGAGCCTGAAAAAGTTCATGAGATATTCAGGTTCTAAAAATTAAAAATCTAAGTATGCAGTTTTAGTTTTCATCAAAATCGGGCTCGTAACTCCTTTCAGTATTTTTCGCTATTCCTCATAGCTTCGGATTTGGCCATCCACGCCCACTTGAAAAACTCACTCTGTATACAGTTGTCAAATACTAATTAAATTTAATTATTACTTATTTTGGATTTAGGCTCTGGATCACTACAGAAGTTCATGAAAAATTTCCAATCACATTATTGCAAATGTCGATAAAATATACATGTGAGCCGCCATCAGGTAAGTCCAATGTACAGAGTGTATCAAGACTGCGACCGAAAACGAAGCCAGGTGGTATTAGTGACTTCAGACAAAATGCAACTAAAAATTGCGCAAAAAAACATCGTCATTTTCTTTTAATTTTTACTTATCGTCGTATTTGGGTAATAAAAACATAATATTTTTTTCAAAATAATGATATACACCTTTTTACTTTTAAATACGCAATGGTACGTAAAGGTTTAAATTACTATTTTCGCAAAAACTATGGATTTACCACCTAAAGCGAAGATTTTAAAATTTTCAAAAAATAATCTCTCGCTTTTTTGCGAAATTTTTAGTTGCATTGTGTCTATAACCACTAAAACTATTCCCGGCTTCGTTCTCGGTCGCGGTCTTGATATACCCGGTGTAGAGTGAGTCATGTTAAGAAGAACTTGTCTAAAAAGCAGCATACTTCAGGTATAAAGGCCGGGTTGATGCGTACATATGACTCTATGAGTCAAGACTTCTTGGACTACAGCGACAGTCCATTCTACTTGCCACTTATCTACACCATATCGTTCTTGCATACCGTTGTACAAGAGCGACGTAAGTTTGGTCCGCTCGGATGGAACATTCCGTATGAGTTCAATTCAGCGGATTGGCTGTCGTGTTGCATGTTCGTGCAAAATCATTTAGACGCCTTGGAACCAGGACAAACTATCAGTTGGACCACTGTGAGGTAATACAAGTTAAATATAATTTGTGTATTGAAATAAAACTAATATTTGTATAATTTGTGTAATTAGACAGTAGGTTACGACTATTGACCTTAGAGTATTTGTAGTTCCTGTGATTAGGAGACGTGATAATACCATTGTTTCATCTTATAGCAGTCGGGTTAGGCGATGTAAAAGCATCATTAGCAACGCTGGTTCGATAGCGATTTCGAGAAGAGCGACAGAGTTCATGAACTCATATATTATAATGTCGTCGTAGAAGCCCATAATATCATAAAATTAGCACATATCACTTTGTTTTCTTGAGAAACCAATTATAATATTGTGATGGGAAATACTGCGGAAGTAAATTAAATTCTTATAATGTTAACTGCATTTCTGTTCTTACGGTTTAGTGTATAATTCTAGATACATGGTGTCAGCGGTACAATACGGTGGCCGTGTGACCGACGACTACGACAATCGCCTTCTCGGCACCTTCTGCAGAGTGTGGTTCACAGACCAACTGTTCGTCGAAGACTTTCAGTTCTATAAAGGTTACGGAATATTGAAGTTCAAGAATATCCCTGAATATTTGGAGGAGATTGATAAGATGAAAACTGTTGATCCACCACAAGCTTATGGACTGCACACCAACGCGGATATTACGTAAAATCGTTTTTGTTTTAAAAGTTTTAATAAGTAAGAATGAAATGTAGACATATTTGATAGTGTTTAACTTAAGAGGGTCTAGTTTAGGATATTTCTAGACGCGTATATCAGAAGTTTACGCTGATATTATTAACGTTGTATTTTGATATTAATATAGAAAGTGTAAGCGTATTTTTCGAAGCAGCTTATATTTTATTTAACGACTGAAGATTCACCCCTCCCTAACCAAAAAAATATTTTATATCCCCTAAGAAATATTTTAATTGTATCACATTTCCTTGTAGTTACCAACGCAACACGACACAAGAGCTGTTAGACACCGTACTGTCCATCCAGCCGAAGGAGTCCAGTTCAGGCGGCGGCGAAACTCGCGAGGCATCCGTGTACCGACAGTCCAAGGAAATGCTGGAGAAAGTGCCGCCTAATTTTGATCCGCATGAAGTGAAGGAAAGGTAAGATTTTTTTTATCAATATGAGGAGGTCAATGTAAAAGTAGCCTATTACTCTGAGAAATCCCGCATGGATCACTTTTAATATAACCTCCTCTTCGTTGGTGATATTGCAATACGTGATATAGGGACGAAATGTTTTTTTTTGCTATGTATAATTAATGATCTGTATTTGGTGTTGCAATTTTTGACAGTGTATATTTGTTGCATGCGAAATTTTTAGTTGCATTGTGTTTGAAGTCACTAATACTACCACCTGGCTGCGTTTTCGGCCGCAGTCTTGATATACCCTGTATTATTCCATGTGTTGTGAATATTCATGCGCGGATAATCACATATCAATTGATCCAGTTTCACGTTTATTTTTTCAAATATAATATATTTTTATGATTACGTAACCTATTAATAAATATTATTGAAAAAAAATTGTATCATTGATGTGTTGTGAAGTTACACGCGCGTTTGAACAATGTCGGTTATGCTACACCGTCCACGTCCGTTACGGAATGTATGAAACCTTATAGGTTGACTAGGCAGACCAGTGGGTTAATCCTATACATTGATCCCGTAATAGATTATACACCAGGTATATGAATAAACGTTTACTCTCATTGACTTTCACTTTAGATTGAGATATTATGGAATGCTGAATTCAATGGTGATTTTCTTGCGCCAAGAAATTGATCGAATGCAGAAAGTGATTTCACTCGTGAGAACCACACTGAGAGATTTGCTCTTGGCGATTGACGGCACTATTATTATGAATGAAGTAAGTCGCATTAGTCTTGGATTATGATATTGAGGTAAAATTTATTACAACTTAGTTAAGCTGTAATAAGTTTTACACACTTTTAAAATGTTTTACGTGTACAATGTAGAACAACGATTTGATGTAAAAAATACACACAAATTTATACATTACATGATCTAAAATTCGATTTAATGGTATAGTGATGGCATTATTTGGAACTGTGAGGTCTGAGGTTCGAACCCCAGGTCAGGCAATCCACAACGTGTATGTTTTTGCGTTTCAAATGCCTGGAGAGGAATTTGTCCTCGGAATAGCAATAGGCAATAGGCTTTCCTCCTGTCACATATGTAACGTAAACAAGCTCGGCAAATTGGATAGCATTGGTGTCACTTCTGTCTACCACTTAGATAATATTATGTAGGCGTAAGTTTATGTAAATAGTTTAATAAGGTATTGTGTATAATTAGGCCCTACGTGATTCGTTGGATAACATTTACGACGCCAAAGTGCCAAATTTGTGGCTGAAAAGTTCATGGTCGTCGTCCACACTTGGTTTTTGGTTCACCGAGTTCTTGGAAAGGAATATACAGTTTTCATCTTGGTGTTTCCAAGCAAGACCTTTATCTTTCTGGATGACTGGCTTCTTTAACCCTCAAGGTATGGTACACTAAATAAACTTTACGTAAAGCATGGGCGCATCTCATCAAATATACGAAAACCTAAAATGTAAACAACAATACCTTCCTTTGAAATAAATCTTTGGTTCCGATCTGTCAATTACGCCGAGTACCATAGAATTTATTCAAATGTGGATTGTATTTGCTTTCATTTTTACGTATCATGGATATTATAAATTGCACATTGTGTGCTGCATTCATATTTGCTTGCTTAATTAAACTTTTCTTAGGTACCTATTTGAGTTGTGACATTAAAAATATGTATTTATTTTAGTTCTTTACTGCTTATTCATCCGCACCGAGACAAATATTTATGTGATACACAAGTATATGTTTCGGGTTTGGGTATTTGTGAGACCAAAAAGTCTCTCGTAGTTTGTACCTTATATTGTGGGATCAGAGTTAAATTTATAGTTTTTGTTTACTTGAACAAGTCATCCCGTCTTAGACACCAGTTCCACCAAATCTAGTCTACTGATAACGTGCGTTTTTTAATATAACAAAAAATAAAGATAATTATAATTTTAGGATTCTTGACGGCCATGCGCCAGGAGGTGACGCGAGCACATAAAGGCTGGGCTTTGGACATGGTGTCATTACACAATGACGTCACGAAGATCTACTATGAAGAAGTCAAGGCGCCACCTCCGGTAAGTGGTTATTTTGTTTACATTATGAGTTTTTTGTATATTAGCTGTTTATATGATCTATTCCCTTTAAATGTGTCAATTTATTAAAACGGAATGTTTTTGTTATCAATAATAACCTATATCATATCTAAATGTAAGGCAATAAGGCTTTGTAGGCAGTGACCTTGTTGTGCTAGACCCCAGGCATTGCGAAGGTCCATTAGCGATGGTGAAAGCTTACCACCAGGCGGGCCACATGCTCGTCTACGTACGCCATAGAAAAAGGCTTTTATTTCTGTCATTGTTTATTGTCTACCGTAGGGTGGTTATTACTACACGGACAAATATAGTCGACGGGATACAGATGTATTTATGCCAAAAATTAAAAAACAAATAGATGTTTTCAACGGCGAAAATATTCTTATCTAGGAAGGAGTATTCATCCACGGCGTGTTTCTGGACGGCGCTGGATGGGACCGGCGAAATATTCGTCTCTGCGAGTCCACGCTGAAAGTTCTGTACACAGGCTTACCGGTCATACACGTGTATGCTATCAATTCCACTGCGCCTAAAGATCCTAAACTGTATCAGGTGAGTTTCAGTCATTGGTGTAGATTTTAATTTAACAACAAATCATCAGGTTCTCATGAATTGGTAAAACGTAGGATTTTAGTATCACGTGGTTGCTTTCTTAGATCGCTTATTGTGTCGACTCGCGTGAGATCTTCATTACTGATACTCTACCAAGATCGTGATGCATTTGCTGTCAGGTATACTGTAGTAGCCAACCCGCACTAGGCCAGCGTGGTGGACTATATGGCCTAACCATTCTCAATCGTTCTATCGATTGTAGAGGAGGCTCGTGCCCTGCAGTGGGACGTATATGGGCTGATACTGTATACTGTAGTCACAATTGTGCCGGTATAAAAGTCACCGTTGCATTTGGAATATTGTTAAATATTACATACGTAACCCACCTAGCTATTAGTCAAAATTGTAGGATGCTCTGTCGACTTTTGCGTGGCAAAATTGAGCGATGAGCCAATTGTCTTTTGGATAAGAAGACCACCGTTTTCAACCAAATTTGTTGTGTAGATTCTCGTGTTACACAGTTTTTTAACACATTCTTACCTATTTGAATGATTTCCGATTCCTCGATGTACTACTGGTTTTAGTTGCATGTGTAAAACCCGAATAAACTTTCAGTGCCCGGTATATAAGAAGCCTTGCCGTACCGGATTGACGTTTATCACTCCGTTATGGTTACCTACCATTAAAAACCCAGACCACTGGATTCTAAGAGGCGTCGCCATTTTGTGTGATATCAAATAATTAGCATGCCAACTGGCATAACTGGCACGGATTCATGGTGTTGTTCTTGTGATGTGCCTACGTTCCTTCGGCGGGAGAATTTATTTTTTATTAAGTATTTATTATTATTATCATTGAAGAGCCGCAGCGCACGGTTGACATGGAGGTAGGTATTTTTTAATATTAGATTAATCATGTGTTATTATTTATTTATATTGTTTATTTTGTGATATTACCCAAATAAAACATATTTTGAAATCATGGTAAAAGCGTTGGAGGTATTGCATTTTATTTATAATTACAAAATATGACAACTTTAAACCTACAATACTGTAGACGTGTAACTTACATACAATAATTACATTCGGTCGGGTAATGGATGGTTTCGGTATTTTCGTTACTTTGTTGATGGCTTTTAAATATTATCCGACATAACTTATAAGCCAAAACTAAACTATTATAAAACAATCTGTTTAACAATATCAATGGACGGAGCACATTCGCTGATGTTACACAACTGTCATCACATTTGCATGAAAGCTAATCTATTCAAAAGAGTATTTTACAAGCGCTCTATGGGTGAAGCTACACTGCAGTAATAACGATAATCCCACAATCACTGGTTTCTACTTTTAAATGTGAAAAGGCGGTTTGTTCTATAAAGTCTAAAACTTTGGCAGTGATGAAGGTACTCAATGTTGAATAGAACATCAGTCTGATTAATTTCATTGTTATGTGTAAAATGAGGAGATTCCAGAAGAACTATACAGATAGCAACGAGATCTAGTATTTCTAATAAAACATTTAACAATAATTATCGTTCAGCAGTCTACACAATACACATTAATTTAGGTATCTCCTAAGTATCTATAATACATACAGTCTTATCGTATCAGTTTATACAAGCTTACAAGAAGTAGTACGTTACTTATGCTACACCAGTGGTACTCCTTTGCGCAGAAACTGTAGAACCTTTACGTCACTTATCTTAAGGTGAAGCTTTAACGACACTAGCGTATGATACTCAACATTCTAAAGCGTCTTTATAAAACATTTACTTACAACGTAATCCTTAACAATAGCTGTTTCAGAGTCAATCAACTTATTATACAAGTGATGATTTAGCTTCTAAACATTTGCCTTTGGCTAAACTGTATATAATAGAAGGAATATTATTGCACATTATATCATCATAGTCTCTTTGGAAAGTAGGGCTTATACGGAATTTATTCTCTTTTGCCGTCGCAGCGGAAATTCCCGAGAGGTTCCACGGATCTTGACCTAGGTGCTCTGAAAATAACATCTGTATTAACACGTTGAATTAGTATATGATTGTACACGCCAATATAATTATATAAATACCTTCTTCTTGAAAGCGTCAGTTCTATTTTTCCTTCCTTTACTTGTTTGAAAAGCGATATGGCTCCCGCGTGGCTCAGACCACGCGTCGGCGCATTGTTCACTGACAAGATCTCGTCACCTAAAACCGTTAAAAACACAATAAGTATCTTAATTTACTCCTAAAACATATTGCAGAAATTGATAATAAGCATACCTTCAAAAATTATACCCTTATCCGCAGCTTGTCCGTTTGGAAAAACTGTCTTTACAAATATTCCCATTTGTCCTTTCGGTGAATCAATTCCTCCAACGATACTGAAGCCGAGACTTTTATGCCCTGGCCCTTTCCAAAACTCCGCTTTCAGCAGCATAGTATGAGAGTAATGGCCGCCGTGTGGCACTTCTTGATTTGCTTGTGAATTATATTCTTGTTGCCTTGATACGTGACTCGGGGAACTTCGTTGTGATCCCACTCTATTAAAGAACCTATTTCGGCTATTTCTTAGTTGTTCAGGTATGCTTTCAAATGACCTATTCTGGTATAGTCGTGGAACGTGCTTTATGTAGTGAGAGGAATTTTCTTTTGTTTCGTTTGTTGTATTATCGTGGTAAATGGAATAGTGGCTAATTGTTGGTTGAGGTCTATTGTTGTGAAGCGATATTGGTCGGTAGTTGTTGGCGTGGTTCGATCTCGGCGTCGGTGATGATCGCATAGAGATTTCTATATTAGTAATGTTTTGTAGAGACGCCGAAGATTGTGAATGACAATGTTTTTCAAATAACTTTTCGTCGTCACTTTTTTGATTCGAGTGCGTAGGGGTATTATTAACCTGGACACCTACTTCACATTTTTGGTTATGGTCTATTCTACTGAGATCATTTAAATGTCTGTTGTTCGGAAAGTTTGCATTAAAATTATAAAGTTGATGCTCGGTAGGAAAATGCGTTTCAATAATTCTTTGACTGGATGGTGATGGTTTATGGACAGTTTGTGATATTATGTCAGGAGGGTTGGAATGTGCTCCGGATATTTGTTCGTGGACTTGATTGTTTATAATTTTGCTTAATGTGAAAGGCGTTATTTCATCATGCGCCATAACGAGATCGACTTGATACCTTTGAAATAATGCGCCTTCTTCAGTAGCGGCTTCGGTGGAACAGGAGTTCACAATATGCTGCACTTCTTTCAAAGAAGACAATCCTCGTAGTACTCTTCCATTAACATTAACTATTTCATCGCCTATTCTGAGTCTACCATCTCGATGTGCTATTCCATCTAGGTCTAGTTTGACTACAATGTACCGAATTTCGTAATTTAAACCACTACTGTCAAAATCTACCCTGTGCTGCGCTAAATAAACTCCAAGGCTTTCATCCAATCTAGATTTCAATAATCGTATTTTTCTGAATCGTTTCGTACATGGCCCTCTGCCAAAAATATCTGTCTCAGAAATTTTATGGATTTGTGGATTAGAATCACTTAAGGTGTTATTTTCTATTATAGGAAGTGGCGAATTGTCTAGAGGAAGTAACTGAGAATGCAAAACCTTTATCTTCCTTGTCTGGACTCGTTCGTCTAATGTTATAGTTTTGTAAACATAAGGTGGCTTTTTGTTAATAGTTTTCTTTGGAAGTGGCGGTGGTTTAGAGTCATTATGATCATCTATGAGATTGTGATGTAAATTTGAATATTTTTTCTCTTCTTTTCTTTCGTTTTCATACTGATAAGAAACACATTTTTCAACGGGAAACAAAGCGCACGGCGTAGAACTTCTTCTCATTGGAACTTGAACTCTGCTAATATTGATTTTATGGTTTAAACTTAGTTGCCTTGAAAAAGTACTATGAGTTGCTTCAAAACTTGAGTCAATATGTTCTCGCCTCATTGGGCCGTTAGATAAATTACTTAAATAGCCAGGTGGCGAATGATTGCTATGTTCGTCAGTTGGTCTTCCATCACTATCATAGCCAGATTCGTTTGAACTGACGTAATTGGACAATCGGTGAGCTTGAACCTCACCAGGTTGATGAATGCTATGAGACGATGCGGCAAGTTCAGTTTTTAAATCTCTAATAGAATCAAGAATTGAGTTGTATTCGCACACTGGTAAACTATTTCGGTTTCTAGGTATAAGCATTGGATCATAATCGATGGGAGCTCTTTGAGATATCATTGATGATCTTCTTGGAACATCGTCGTTACGTCCCATTGCATATGAAGATCCATCAATTTCATTGATACTTTTCATGGAACTTCGATTATAATCGTAATCATTCCTCAGTGCATTGTTGAGTAAGGCATTATCTTCATGAATTGATATGCTGTCATTACTTTGATATCGCTCCTCTGATCGCGAATTGGATAAATATAATCTTTCTTTTCTAAATTTAGGTGACCTTCGATCCATTCTTTCAGAAAAACTTTGTCTAACACAACTGCTTCTTTGCTGCGATGTCATACTATTTTCTTCTGGCAAAACTGATAATTTGGAGCGCAAAAACGCGTAGGGAAAATTTGGTTTTTTACACGCTCCATTACTTGTTTGTCCATCGTTTAATATAGGAATATTATCGCAACTAACAGCTTTAGTTGATGACGTTACTAAATTTTCTTCTGGCATTGAGTTATTATGTTTTGATGGAGAAATTTTATTTTCGTTATTAGCGTTCTGCAAATCAATGTCGTCTGAAGGATCATCCGCTTTAACATATGTTGAGAGGTGTGAGGTTGAACAGCTTCTATAAAGAGATGGCCCGCTTGCAACAGGATAATTCTCTGAACTTTTGTGTGTATTTAGTGATTGTGATTTAGAAGAATTTAACATTCCGGTTGACCCCATTCTATGGAATAATGATTTAAATGGACTGGGAGATCTATCTCTTGAACCACTTCTTATTGAATCTGTATCATTGTCCTTTTTCAACGAGTTCGAGTCTGAGCTACTTCGTCCCATTTTCCAATTTGTTTTTTTCTTGTATTGGCCCGTTGCTGTGGCATCAATATCTTCTTTTATTTCAACAGTCGGTGCTGGTTCTTGCAAAGTTTCTTTGAGTTCAGGTTTCTTAAGCAATTCGAGTTTCTTGCCCATTCGACGACCCCACGTAGCAAATACTGTAAAGTTAACGGTGCGTTAGGAACAATTAGAATGAAAAAGAATTGTTGTGATGAATAGGGATAGTTATACCTTTTTTCATCTCCCTGACGTCATCCTCCATGACCATGGCTGGAAGCGCGGTTACAAGTGCGAAGTCGTGCGGCGGGTCGCCGGCGGCGTCGGCGGCGGCGGCGTCTCGGCGCGGAGACGGCGTCGTGACGGCTCGCGGCCCGGTCACTTCCCTACGCTTCGACCCGCGGAAGAGGCGCATGATGACCGATCACGCAACCATAGCGCCACACCGAACGCACCTTCGGATCTGTAGGTAACCAATTTGTCGTATCTTTATATTACAATCGCATAATGTATCGTATTCTATTGTTTCAAGTCAAAATATTCAAACTGCTTGGATGCTATGTATGGTTTAAATCAGTAGCATCTTTTATTTTTATTAAAACACGTATGTTGGGAATATAAATCCAGTTTGAGAGAGAACCTAACAGTGATGGTCCGGCAAAACCTTGATGATTATGGCTGTAATTATTTTAACCACAACTAACGTGTGCACACGTTGTAATTAAATATGTAAAGTTTTAATAGCATAATATGGGATGGAGATCGTTGCTTAGTGAGTCATAAACAAGAGTCTATAGGAACGGTTGCTCAGAATCGCCGGAAATCCACATAACTTAAAGACGTCAGTCCTGTCTAATAACTAGTTGTTATTGCAACCTGTTCTGGAGCACATACGTCCTTTATTTTTCACTTAGAAGAGCTACTGTGCGTGCATAATAATAATATCTTGGTAAAACGTTTAATCTAATTTTAACGGTCGTCCGCTAAAGGAAGCTTTAATGGATTAAAACACCAGTTGTGTTTGCAGGAACGGTTTCTACTGACCGGTTGTTTTAATTTACCCTACTGTCTAGAAACACATACTTGTTGGAAACGTGGCCGCTCGTTTGTTAAACTCTCGAGAGGGATAAAAATAAACCATTTATTTTTAAACTTTGGAGTGTCAACGATGACGCAACGCGAGAGGAACTGAGAAGCATCGTCTTCCGGCCGGATGTTAACGTCACTTTATGGTCATCGGTCGGCAGGAGCCCGGCGGTATGTCGAGTGGTACAGCCGTATTGGCGACGCAACTCTTTGTTTTCACGTCAGGCGTAGGAGTAATTTTTTGATGGATTACTTTACAAGTTAATTAACTAATAAATAATAATGACAAACGCCTTTACCCTGCTCTGGGACAGTAAGAGGCTATTAATAAAGCTCTGTGTAATAAAAACTACGAACTCGACGGTATGTTGGAATTGTTTATGCGTAATGTACCTATTTAAAGTACATCTTTAATTTACCGTGAGAGAAATTAAATGTTATATAGGTTCGTTAGATTACCGACGACTGCTATATGAATGGATAATTTGAAGTTTATATAACACGTTATGAATTTATATAAGTTATTACTTTTCTGTATAATCGTATTATACAATGCAATTACTACCTACGCATCTATGGAAATCACAAAACGCGATTAGCAACGAAACAAAGAAAAAACGAGAATCAGCAAAGAGAAGCGTAATCTTTTCTAAGTAATTTTACCGGGAGTTCATGGCTGTAATGTTATGTAATTAATAAGTAATTTCAGTTGTCTAGCTACACGTAACGTTGTGGGTACATTAGTATAAATTAGTATCCTATTCTTCATTGCATAATACAGCGGACGGCTATTCCCAGGCAACACTTGAATTTAGCTTGGAGATCTTAAATGTCTTCCCACTTAAAATTCCTAGCGGATGGATATACGGTAGGAGTGACCATTCTTGGACCTGATTTGTTTATGTAGGTACGTAGTAATTATATAGGTTTTTCTTGGCGGCGCCAGCGCAGAGCGTGTACATAACTGCCTATCTGTCCACCGTGCAATTACTGTGGCATTACTTATTTGCTGCTTCCGGAAGCATTACTGGCTAAATTGTAAGAAATGATTGTGTATATTTTTTACTTCTTTGATTGCTTATACGAGTATTATCAGATCTATCGATGAATAAATGTAATGTTATAATGGTATCATTTCAATCACGTAAGAGATAATTTTCTATTTCGTGATTTCAATAAACGTTTGCTCATTTTATTCAATAACAACGATATATACTTTCCTTTTTTAATTTTACGTACCTATTAAACTAGTCTCGTACATAAATATTTTTGTAGAGACCTTAATCAATCTTGTTTACTTGATCCTTAATTAATATGTCATGTATTTCATTCCAGTGACATAAAAATAGTTTGCAACAACACTTGTAGTGGTCTATTTGGTTTGTTATGCAGATAAAGTATAATGTTTTATAAAAATAGCGTGCAACAAAGGTTTTGTTTGCGATATTCCGAGGTACCAGTGCAGTAGGTAGACATGGGCTCGCGTTTGACGGACATTGACATCGAGCGCGTCGCGAGGCAGGTGTGCGTTAACTAATAGCAAGCGCACGATAATGTCTGCTATGTGCTGCAGAATGCGCCACCGAATGAGATATGAGACATGTCATTATTTTTGCTGGCGAATTAAAATCTGGATTGACGTGTTTACTATGCGGAACATATAACATTTCTTCCAAACTGCTGTTACGGTGAGAATATTTAGGTGAGCTACATCCACATGATTTACGGTTTGGGTAGTGAGCGATGAGATCTGCATTATAAATCTCCGAGTGTATTTGAATATAGTAAACAGAGTTTACATTGAGTGTGGTGACTCACCTCGTGCCAGTGCACATGGGGCGGCCGACACTATAGGCGGCGCAGGCGCAGAGACGCGACGCGACGGCACACTGAAAAGGTTTATATTTATAAATATAGCGTAAAGAATTCAAACATAGACACTATAAAATGTCTATCAAAGTTTGACACAACTCATATTTTATATTCCACCCCAACTAGACTTAAGAAGAACTAATGAATTCGTATTCGTTTTGAGACATAATTTGAAATAAATTGTGACAGTAAGGAGTCGATAAGAGTTATTCGATGATTACTCATAATGAGGAAGGTACAAAAACCTTTAATATCATAATGCTAGCGGTGTCTAGGGATCGGAAACATAAAAATTCCATCACGTAGAGAATGTTTTATCGCCATCTATTGCAGGACAATAGGGCGGCATTGAAAGAGTGGCTAATGGCAATCTATAGAGTGGGTTTGAAGCCCGGCCGCTCACCATGACATGCAAATAGAGATCCCTGACTCCTTACGATCGCCTTTGCCTATAAAAACCTCCTCGAGTTAAGCGTTCGATTGTGCCGCAAGCATTTTATTTAACTTAAATGACTCTTAACAATCGTTTTCCGTTTTCGTATTCTCACAATTTGTCACAGCGTAATAGTTAAATCGAAGTTCAGTTTGCGATTCGACATAGGAGAAAAGAAGCGATAATATTTGGTAGAGCGTGTTTTCTAAACATTTTAATTACCTACCTATCTGATTGAATAGAAATGTTTTTATTCAATCCTAATAATATTTTTGGCAGTTTCAATAATTCTTTGGATTTTATACGTTGGATACGTATAAAAACCGAAGAATTATTGAATAGTAATATTAAGAATTGTAAGAGTTACCATTGAATAACCTTTTGGTGTTCCGGGATAAGTTGTCGTTGTTATGAGACTTAATAATCCAATCATTATGTTACGCTGATATGATTATGTATCCAGCGAGTATCCAATTCACGTTTATTGTAAATTGAGTATTAAAACCAAGTGTTTGCGTTAAATTATTCAACAAGCCTTTTTGCGTAAGTACGTGGGGTAAATATAATTTTAAATCACTGTATTCATTGTTAAGCCGGCATAATATTCGTGTCGGGATTTTTCACACAAATTAACATAATGCGAAATAAAACACCCAGAGTCCTTACAAAGCAACTACATCAGTTGCAATGTTAGTGCCAATTTAAAGGGTTTGTTTAAATTATTATGTTGCTATTAATAACTGCAATGATGTCCAGATAAAATATCAATAGGCAACACGCAATTAAGTGTATCTTGCCATTGGACACTTCGATCAACATAATTATATCGGCCTACTTGACTGCATCTCCACGCTCATGTTACGGCGATTTATATTAATATAATTACATTATAATGTGAGTCATTTTACTATTCGTAGATGAATTATATACAAATATATGTAATAATCAAAAGCTAATTCACTTAATTTAAAGTATTAGAGTAAATGAAATGGCATGTTTCATAATGCGTTGCTTAAGACGAACCTGTCGTGATGGTAATGCGAGGAGCGCTAATAACCGCAAGCGAGGAATAATTTGATATTCACGGTACGTTTCTCAATTCACAACACAAAACATGCGTGTGTACACAACGCGTTGAATTCTTTCATATTTCAACAAGTTGTCGGCTTTGTATGGTCCTAATTTCTATGGTATTGGTTGGTTCATAGAAAATATATTGAGTGTTATTCTATTTAACGTTCTTTTTACACAATATTTAATAGTTTTTATGTTATTATGAAAATAGCAACTGTGATAGAGCTTTATTATTTTCTATAAAATGTCGTGTGACAATAAAACTACAGGCCGGCCGGACTCTGCTGTCGCTGACCTGTGAATTGTTTCATGTACTGTGGTGTTGCTTTTTTAATGTGAATAGTAGAGTCATTCTGAGAAATTGAGGCACAGGGCGGCTTCTGGTTAACTACTGTAGTTCGCAATTGTTGTTGCTTTTGGAGTTTTTAGAACATTTTGTCGGTTATCTCTGTTCATAAAAACATGAACTATTTACTTTTACTGAGATGTTACATTAGAGGCCGGATCGGCTTGGCCCAGAGCAATTTTTTACCTCACGCTACTGGCTAGAGTACTGGCGTAGAGTTTACGTGCTTTAAGGCATGGCTGTAATTTGCAATTTGATTTCGTCACTTCAGAATTTCTAGGAAGAGTAAGTGACGTGAATTATATTAACAGTTGCTGGAATACATTATAAGCTAGTGAAAGAAGTGTATGTCCGCGTCGAGCAGGCGAATGTTGCGCGGCCAAGATACTCGAGTATCCTAACATCACAGTACTGCGCTTATCCGGGCCAAGATCGTTAGTATAAAGTTTCACTCTGCTAAAAGGAACGTTTATAATGTACTGATTGCAACGCTGTACCGCAAATCGCATTGCAAACCTGTTAATTTGTTTGCGCGTAACATTTAAATATTTTTCAATGGCATGAAATTAATTTTGAATATGAATCCAATATGTACCTATTTATTTCTCACGCACCACTGACATTGACTTAGGTTTAAATTATATTTATTCTATATCTCGTTGTTACTTAGAGTTTGAAAATAGATGTAACCTTGCCTGCAGCGTCCTCGAGGGCGTACATAATTTAATTGAATGGATAAGTCGGATAATCTTGCAGCTACCGTGCCGAGCAGGTAGCGCAGCGCACTTAGTGTAGTAAAACATGAATATATTTAGAATTGTCGACAAATATTCGTGTTGAGTATTATTTTAGTAAGTACTATCCATGAGTGTGTTAGCCGCCGTTTGTTATTTGCACATCATTAGCGCACAGCCGTTAATCTGCAAGAGCTGGAATCACTGGACATGCGGATGCAAATTCTTCAGAAATTCTGCACTTTGTAATATTATCCGCCTTTATACCTTTCAGTCTGTCTTTAATGATTTTAGCCAGCGGATTCCTTAATGTAGACGATTTTATGTTCCCGGAACTGTTTCATTTACATTAGATACCTATACTGGATAGATGATGCGCTCAAGTGCGTTTGCAAGTTTAGCTTACAATGTAGAATCTTCTATAAAATTTCTTGTTTATTTATATATCTCCGAAATATAAATATAAGAAACCCCTGAGTTAACTAATTAAATTGTTTTGTTTAAGCAGTGAAAAAACTTAGGTTGTTTTCAAGATTGCTCTATGTTACAAAATAAGAACGAGCAAGTAGAATGTATGCTCTATTTCTATTGTCCCTGTAGCTCTGAGGTAAAAAAATGGCTGGCTACCTGTAATTGAATAAATTGGTTACTGACCACGAATACAAAAAAATAACAAAAATGGTTTAGCACACTTAGGAGCAAGCAAGCTTGCGTTTATATAAAAACCTAACTTGAAGGTGATTTTATTATTGTCAGTGCAGATTGCGGGCATTGCGATATTTTATTGTGATATGTATTATAATATTCTTTACACAAAATTCCGATCAAAATATTATTTGAATCACATTTTAACATGTCAATCATTAACACAAATGTGATAGAAATAGTTTTTGAATAGGTATATTTGTTATCTCCATTAAGTGTACGTCAAATATAAATTACTTTGCTTCGTAGTTTTAGAAGACAACGCCCGTAACATAAATATAGTCGACAGAGGAAAGAATAAAATAAAGGTACTTAAAAACATTTGAAGCAGCTATAATAAGTGTCAAGTTCAAGTGCAAACGGGTATAAGTTAGCAATCAAATTAAGATTAAGGAAATGGTATTATGCAAGGTACACGGGTAATTTGTCGCGGATACTGTTACCGGAACGATTTACACGTGTGTAGGCGGGCGGGCCGGCGCGGTGGGACAGCGGAACGTCGCCGCGCCGTGGGCGGACCGAGCCATTGAAGAGAAATGCTCCTCGGAAGTATACACCCTCCTACACCAAAATGGGAATTTTACGATCCACAACAAAACATGCCTTAATAAAACTTTAACACCTTTACCATGCCGCCATTAAATGTAACAAGACGAATAGAATTTAGTGGCGTTTCGTCGGAGATACAATATCTATTTGTTTATTTTGTATATTTGTAACTTTGATTTCAGCAGTTAAATTGTTTCTCGAGATAATTGATTCGACAACATTTGAGCGATAAGACGGGTCAATGATCTCGTCTAGGCAGTCGATTAGATAAATGTGATGTACCAGCGGCAGCTGTATTGGAAGTAAAGTGGCTCCGCCTTGCGTAAATCTACCGTAGGTAAATCAAACACGTCCAGCTATGAGACATTAATAGCTAGCAATAAAACAAACTCGACTATTTCCTGTCAAAGAATTGGATCCCAAGCCCTTCACATTCAACACATTTACGATTATGAATTAGCATAATGTGATCATTTTCCAGAAGATAATTTCTGTTCTAATGTGATGTAATCTGTGCGCTTCAGGGCCGACTGATTAATATGATTGTGGGGGTGTCATTACTTTTACGATTGTGCGTATTTGTTAGTTTAAAGAGAGAGGATCGCCTAGGTGCTAACCTTGCCACCTACAATGTTTCGGCTGTGGATGATTAAAACACAACGAAGACCTTGTTTAGAATTAATATGTAAAAAACAGCAATTTATCCATGCGAAAGCCACACTAAATAATTATTTTGCATTACATTACAGCTTTCTGCGATTTTTACATTCTTCATTATGAACAAGACTTTTACAAGCCAAGTAGATCGGATCACAATTCTTGGTTTTATTGTCCGGAACTCACGGTTCTAATTTGTTACAAGACTGATCTTTAGAATTCGTCAATTAAGTAAAGCCATTAGTTTAATATTTTCGCTATGCTTCACGGTCACGAAGAACGCTTTTGATAAACATCTCTATGTTTTGTGTGACTCCGTGCCGTAGGTAAACATATGATCGTGCAGCATTTTCTATGACTCATTTTGGAAGTTTAATCAGGATTTTTTTACGATTAGTTTTTGGTGCACAAAACAAGAAATTAAATAAAATTGTGTACTAATAAGTTTTTCGGCCTGTAATACTTTTCATCTGCTGATTTATCTTAATAAAAAATATGTGTGAGATTTTGATGCCGCGCTGCATTGTATTAAAAATCCAAAACGCATAAATTTCTACCGTGATTAGAGCATCTGGAGTAAAAAGTTCTTTTACAACATATCTATATAATGCACAAATGTGACTGCAATTTAGTAAATTCGGTAGCAACGATTAAAATAAATAAACATTGCACAGTGTTATGATCTTCATGCTTCATTGAAATTAGTGTATTGTAACGTGGTCGATTACCTAAAAACTGTTGCGTGTTGCATCGATTGTAATAACTTGTTAGATTCAGTGAAAGCAGCATTATTACTCAATAGCTGTAATAGGTTTAGAAAAAATATTCTCGACCTGCTCCGGCCGCTCACAAACATCTTTCATTAGTAAAAATTAAAATTCCAATTAATACTTATCTTTGCTCTTTGAAACCTGTTCGCTTCCGGAATTACGCCAAACCAGTATGGCGCCCAATTTGTTTTTTTTTTTCAATCTTTTTAAGAAGTTCCACTCGCTCGCCCACAGTCTCTTTTTGTGTAAATACAATCAAATAACTAACAGAATGGTACAGCGTTAGATAGCAATTACTCATAAAAGTGTTATACCGTTGAGGTACATCAAAAATAGTAAGTGACAAATTAATATATGTACATTGTACATATTACATAATTTTTAAAATTATTTATTCATTTTTAATGTTTGATGTCGCATATTATTTCTCGTAATAGTGATGACAGTATAGGAACATAGTTCACTGTAACTGGTGCCAAATGAAATAATGAGCAAGTCGTCTAACTGACTGTTTATTTTATTTCGATAACTTTGCTTGCGCTAAATATTTTTTGCAAAATTGAAACTGTTTGACTCTTATTAAAATGGCTTAGTTTTATTCACTTATCTTAATCAGAAGAATTTCAACAGATACCTTGAAATATCACGAATGTCTAGAATTGCAGTGACATTTTGTTGGTTCATATTGATATGCACTGGATTATAGACGACCAAACGCATTTGCATCTTATTCTTATTAATTTATTATTTATTAATGTCATTATAATGCAAAAATTAGTGATATGCTAAAAATTCATAATTTTCTGCAATGTCAAATTATGTAGATAAGTATTTGTAATATACATAGTTTGGATCTTGGTTATCAATTTGCCTTGGGCAGAATCCTTGTATTACACTAAAAGATAATTTCAGATAACTCAAAATGTGGGCCATTATAAATCGACATATTTAACATCGGGCGTTGTTGATGAATTATCCAGATTAATACGCGAGACGGTCCGATGGCATCCAGGTCGCAGATGCGTGCGCTCAATACGGGCCATTGCGAACGTACTCATTAAATAGCTGTGTACAAAAACTCAGTGTTTGCAGATTAACACACATATACACATAATTATAAAAACACACGGAATTATTAATGCGTATCTTTCTGTCCAGTCGTGAGGAGTGTGTTAATAAATGCGTTTTTTGTCGCTCAACGGTATAATACGAGTAGTTTGTGTGGAATTAGATTATATCACTGCGTACAAATTACAATATGAGTGTTCTAAGTAGAGTATTACGACGATTTTTTATATATTGTCTTAGAAATAATTATCAATTAGTGCGAACATTTTATTGTTGATACATAGCCTTGAGTAAATAAGAACCGGATGGGTCAAGGCAAATCCACTTAATTGATTTATGGTTTATTTATGAATAAAAATCTAAGGAGATTTATCACGCATTTTTAATAAGTTTATTTACAATACTTATATTAGTTGTGTATCAATTCGATGCATTGAAGCATGAATCACTAAGTACTTGGCAGTGTCTGTAATCTAGAAGTAGTTAAAACTGTACTGAAGTATACATCGAAACAGAAAATATAATAAGGAATATTTTTATTTGTGAGTAAGATTAACTTTTCTGTAATTTCGATGATTAATGCAGTAATCACGTGCTCCTCTGAGGGTTTATTATAGGCAGCAGTCGGGAGCAGTCAAGATGTGTAACAGAATGCGCCAGTCATCTCTAGGGTGATATGAGGTTGAAAGGCTGCACGTTACACGCAATATTTTAATCGTATGCGCTGACAAGATTGATATTCAATATTATAATAATGTTAATTAAATATTAAAACAGTCGACGCGATAATTTATTATGCTTTTAAGTTTTATGTGGAAATTAAATGCAATTAAATGTTTGGTTCAAAATAATTACTGTAAAATATTTTTATGTTGGCGTGAATTATTTCAAGGCATTTTTATTGCATAATTAGCTTAATATAAATAATTTGTACTATATGTATTAAATTTTTGATAAACTTTATCATTTATAAAAAATTTTAAAAACTGTATTTTATGACATTGGTAAATTTATAATGTGGTTGTTTTTTTTTTTGTATAACAGCATAACTCCCTATATACTCCCTAAGGAAATGTTTCACAGATAGGCATATTTTTTCCGTCAACGGAGTTAGGACACACGCTGCGGCTTCCGACGTATGCAGTAATAAAATCAAGTTTCTTTTAAAACAGCTGTTCTTTCAATTTGGTCAGGAATTTTTTCTATGTTGGTGTGTGTTATAAATAACTACGTTTGTCTTTAACAACTTCTAAATCCCCATTTAACGTCGGATACATTTTTAATAAAGTTTTGTTTCAATTTGATTATTTCATAATGAAAAATTTGTAGGTACGTAACATGAAGTAATTATCATTAGAGACGCATTAAATAAATTTAGTATGGTACTTATCTAAAATACCATCTAACATTATTTTATGATTCGGTTCCCTATTTATTGAATGGAATATGTGTTAGTTTCATTGAGGTAGCGCAGACAAGAAATAAAATTTGAACCAAAAAAAATTTTGTTTATATATTAATTTAGTGAAATACATTTATCTAAGGTTACTTTTTCCATTCGATCAGTTAATTATACATTGAATAAATTGTTGTATTGGCCTTGCGACATATCTTTGTTTAAGGTTGCGTGGTATTTTAAAGACGATCGTTTATGAACCAAGGATATTTCAAATTCTTAAGACATAATTTTTGAAATAAATGAAACTTACTGTAACTTATACCAGCAAATCCTGAAATATGAATTCGGAGAGACACAATTATAAATCACATGTGATACACAACACTTATATTTGTTTGTGGTCAGGGTCGCTCTAGTCACAAAGTCACGATGCGGTCGAGAGTTCACGTTATCACAGCGTAGACTCGAGTGTGTAAATACATGCGGATCGATCCGAATGCGGGAATGTTTTGATAAGGGCGGGCACGACGCGGCGCGGCGCGAGTGCGGACGAGCTGCAGCGCAGAGAGCGGCGAGCACGGTGCGCGCGACGCGACTGCCGCCTCGTGCTGCGAGCCGCGTCGTCGAACATGGACCGTGGTACGCGCCCTGCGGCCTGCACACCTCGGGCCGCGCCGGAGTCTACCGCACGTCACTGAGGGAGCACCACGCGCCCGCCACCAGCCTCTCGCACAACTTACAATGCATCACAATGATAACCCGAGCAACGCGCTCCATGCGCACGACAAGTGCATTCATTCATTCCGACTGACTTCACGGACCGAACAATAGATTTATGAATACTGCCGCAAATGATAACGGTCATTGTTTTCGGCCGGCTTTGTGATACAGTAAACCAGACCAATTCTGTCGCGGGCCAGCTGGGATGTCAGAACGAGTGACAGCGTAATTATTCGAGCCTGATGGACGTAATAAGATGACTCATTCAAGCTTGGGTAATGGGTTGTTATTTTGTTATTAATCAATTAGGTATACTTGCGTACATTTCAATAACATTTAGCAATCTATTTAATAATAATTGAGACGTGAATAAACTTTAATAAGTATAAATGAGATCTAATATGAGATTATAAACATTTTGTTTCACTATGTTAGTAGGCATGTGGATGCATTAATGTTCCACCCCGACATAACACCCATAACATATTATATGCGAGATATGTAGAAACTTTTACTGTTTAACTCCTTTTCGTAAAGTAGCGTTTACGATGTCGGTCGTTAAATTTTAAGTGTCTATTAATACGCGCGTGCGCGGTCACCTTTATATTACTTTTATGCTAGTATTCGTGGTTATATTATGTATAATGTACTTTCATTGTCACCAATAGACTTTCATTTCATTTCAGTTTTTATGCGTCTAAATCGATTCTCGATGACACACAAGTATCATGAAACTGACACAAAATAATAATAGTCACATCGCTAATACTTTCGTCTATTTTTAGAAACGCAACGTTTCTTCTTTTGTATGTTTTTTGTTTGCCAATTGACGCTCGACGTTTAATCAAAATATTAATTCGTTTTTGTCCCATTTTTCGAATTATATGGTTTATTTTTGTTTCTCTCCTGTTAGTCTTTTAGCTACAGGAAGTCCACTGTAGAACCTTCACCAAGTATTTCCTCAGGATATTTTGTTACATTTGGGAAAAATGTGGTCTCTATCATCATCCTGGGATACAGGAACTCCTCCGCTAATCATCGCTTATGTTTTCACTGAAAACCTTATGAAGAATAGGAAAATAATATACTTAAAAACTCATAAAACCTTAGAAAATCACAACGCATTAGAACTTTGCACAATTTCTTTTTAATTTGGTTCATAGGTAATCGAATAGCCTTAGAAATTCGATAGAGATTAAATACAAAATTCTTAGTGCGTTAAAGTGATGAATTTGATTATAGTTGCATTGCAATGGTTAGGTATATAATTTATATGGTATATGAAATGTGGAAAGGGGTGTAACTGTGCGTATCGGAGTCAATGGCGCAACAGAGCCACCGCCGACTACAAAAAAGACAACACACTGTATGCGCTTGCTGCTCGGCTTAGCTTATATTTTGAACAAACTAGATACAGAGTGCTGGTTCGATGTTACGGAAGGTGATAAGAGGTATTATAGTCTTCCAACTGGGGATGCAGAAGATTGGGTGGTATTGTGGAGATCAAGCATATTGGCGGACTCTAGCACTGGCCGGGATAAGTTGTAGGATAAACAATAGCTGAATCCAGATCGAACTAGTTTAATAAGGAAAGGGTCTCAATTATTATTAGTAAATACTTAAATCATATTTTTGTTACTAATTTATTAAATGTTGGTATAGCTCGGAATTACAATATTTGATATGGTAGAGTCATAATTTACATTATTATTTAACTTTTTGGCGTATTCAATACACATAAAAATATGTACATAGAATTGTGCTTAAGATTGAAATGGAAGGCGTGGTTCCAAGATTTTCATATTTCGCCAATACTTCTTCCCCCGAGGCGGCGACTATCGCCGTATTAAAGACAAATCCAGTTAACTACATTTCATTTATTTTCATTGACTGGATCAAATTAGTACAGTTTTTCTGGCTTAGAAATGAAAACATTACCTCCATGGTTTTCTGTACTTATGCATTCTAGAGGTTATGTACAAGGTTAACTTTATTTCAATATTGTGGCAGGTATTTATGGAATCACAATATATGGAATCTCAATATTATTTATTTACATCTGACCCATTATTATGTAGGTACTAGTGCTATCCGAGTGCTGTAAAAATAGTGTTAGAAATACAAACGATACATACATGTTTGTCATAGTAACAGCTGTTTAACTTATTCGCACGTTCTAAGCACACCTCACGTGTCGGTCAACATGGAATTTTATCTTTGATAACATTATAAGAGTTTAAATATGTACTGGTAGAGATTGTACCTACTCCTGATATTGTTCAATTTTGATTACTTCGTGGCTTGTGATTTTTTGCAATTTAAACGAGTGCGTTTTATCACAACATTTAAATGGCATATTGATTGCAAAAGCGCTGTTTGCATAATATCGCGAAGAAAACTGAGATTGCGATCATCGGAATAATTCCGATACGACTCGAGTTTAAAGTGTTCAAATATGTATAATGGAGTCCGTTATTCGTTAATTACTGGCCTGAAGTATATGATTATAATTGTGAAATACTTTATATTTGGGTGCACATTCTTTAATAACTGTCGGACGTGCAAATTAAACTACGACGGTATATAAAGCGTGTCGTAAAAGTAACGAACAGTTTTGAGTTAGAATTTTTATCTATGTTATTTAATTACATATGCAAGGAAACTGGGACGATGTACTAACAGTTAGTTTTTGTAACGTAACCACATAGCGTTAATATCTGCCGTCTGTTTCGTATGAAATCCTTTTGGTAACAATAAATGTTAAAGTTTTATATTTCTTTGATTACTCATCAAATGAGGGCTAGTTAATAAATTTATCGTAAATTCCTTTTATAACCACTAGTATCTATTATCTTATAAAATAATATGTGAACACTTCATACTTTAGCTTACACCATTTTGTACCTAATTTAAACTACATAGATTAAATTATGAGTGAATTGTAACTGACCCTCTCAATGGCCTATTAGAAGAGTACATAAAACCTTGATTTCGATTTCCAGTAACGGCTAGTATTGATGTCAGTTTTTCCCTTCATATACGAAACATAAGATGCCTTCGAATAGATCTTTTCGCCCAAGGTACATTCGCGTTCCGCGTATCTGTCTCTACCTACCCTATTTGAGGTAGAGGCGTAGCTCTATGTAATGTACTTTATATAAAATTAAATTTTAAAAATTGGGTTGATATAATACTTATTATGTCTATAAACTCTCCGCGTAATAAGTTATACGTGTGCTTAAAAGTGGATAATATGGGCATTTAAGTAAATGACGTCAAGGCACCGTTTCGTACGCAGGCATTAATTATTTTATACTCAACTGTTGAGATTTTAATAATTACCGCAACTTCGGTAAATGCTAAATAATTACTCCCTCTAGGTATGCAGCTGCCGTAAAGTTTTTATTCGTCTGGATATATTACATTGCAATTCGATAGGCTGTTATAAAACTGTGTAATTAAATATTTTCATTTTGTGTTTCCAAGCACCGTAGCGCAAATGTCCCACTTTTCAAATGCTACTCAGAAGTGGGTACAATGTGCATGCAATATATTATTTGAATTGTGTTCTTTGAACAGGCTTAAGTCTTATTCAACCTTTAATTTTGTAGGAATGTTAAAAGAGAATCTCGTTTATATATTATCTTTATGCATATGGATTGCTTACTTATATAAATATATATTGTAGTATTAATTCAAGAATAAAACGTAAACTATACAAATTATTAGGTACTTATCAAAGTTACATTGTAACCGTTATAATGTAATAGTCATTTCTCGTCTATCAATAGGTACTCTATCTTTTAGTCTACTCTGTGTGTGGCTCTACCTGATCAGTACATCATTCGTTAACTAGTGCCACAGTATTACTGTACCGTGCTAAGATCGAAAAAGTTACTGCTCATACAAATTGTTATGCTTGCCAAAAGTTTTTTGTGTACGATACCTACACACCTACCTATTCACACGCTTGTCTTGAAAGAAAAAAAATCAACGCGTATTTGTTGTATGAATTTTGTTTAACTACTTTAATTTCTATATTCCACATTTGGTAAATTGTATGTAACTTTAACTATCATTTTAAGTATTCAAATTACAACGGAAGCGTATCTCTAACCAATTATGAAAATAGCGAACGTACGGGTGCCCATTAAACTTATGCAGAAGGCATTATGATTTGTAGAGCAAAGTCACGTTTCCGAAAACGGCACGTACCACTAAAACACAACAAAACCATGTGAGGCTAATTGCCAACAGCGAAACATTGACAATTTGTCTGACGGTCTAACTCGTACCGGTATTCGGGATACATGCATCGCCAATTATTCAAATGAATGAAATGTTTTGAGTGTCTTCGATCGGTTGTCGTGTTTGCACAGTTGCCGCTATCACAATGAGAGCCTTTTGTGGCTGCCACTTGTGTTGCTCCATCGGCAACCTAAAAATAAACGCGTCGCAATCACTCCTATTTGTTCTTTTCATTGTGAACGAATTCCATTCGTGTTATCTACGCACTACGACACTTTTGTCACAACAAACATGACCTACACGAAACAAAAATATGTGAGTGGAATGCCACTTACTGTTTGGGCAACATTTAACGGAGCGATTAATAACTATTGCCACAATATCGTTTCATCTATCTATTTATAACGTGACGTGGACTTTCACGGTTTTTGGAGGTTAAATGTAAACAATAATTAAATATATATTATTCCTCCAATGGTGTTTGGACATGTTATTTACTCTAAATAGTATAATTGAAGCTACGAAATGGGTTGTGCCTAGTTTGTCGAGTCTGGATGTGCGTACTGCGTAGGAATCGATTTAACTAAATACAATAAAACAAGTGCGGTAAGTGAAGCGCCGATTTCGATTTCTGAAAGGAAACATAAAATCTGCATCAAGATCTTCATTAACTTTACCTCTATTATTAACATGAACAGTGGAAACATCTACTGGGCCTTCGTTGTGTAAACATATGATAAAACGCGGTGGATACGCGTAATTAGGTGCGTTTTATCAAGCAAAGAATCGCTATTATCAACGGTTGCCTAATGTAGATGAAACGGTGAGCTTCCTATGACAGTGATGCAACTGCGGAGGCGGGCATAAATTGCAACACGAATGATATCCTGCTACCTACAATCTGGATGTAATAATGGGATGTTGTATTCTTCGTTGTGTGCTTATTTTGTGTGCATGTGACGGAAGTTCTCTATTTGAGTCGTTCAGATAAATGAACTTATCAACGTTTATAAATGCATGTCTGACATTCTGTATGATTCAGTTCTCGTCCTGTGCTGCAAATATATGGAAACGGATGAAAGGAGTTTATTTCTGAATACTATCTAATATACTATCTCAATCTGAATTGCGTCTTAAAATAATTCCATTAAATCTGATAAGTAAGACAAAACAGATTGTATCCATTAATGAAGTGTTGAACACATTGTTACTTTCAAATAAATAAGGTTTGTGTTTTACAATAGTGAATGTTCTTCATTGTTGTTGAAATACTTAATTGTTAACTTGGACTTAAAAAGGTGATGTGAAAAAGTACCCGAATTCTTGTAGGAAATATTGCAAAATGTAGGTTAATACATAATTAGATCGTGTTGCATAGGATAAATGAAGCATTAAATCCTGATTTACGTGTGTTATGCACGCACGGCACATAATTGAATTTACCTTGGAACTAGTGTAACAGGGTGCGTCTTCATGAATCTGTGTACAAGGACACATCAACTATTATTATAATATATGTTTAGCGACGTTCTTCGGATCCTATTCTAATATTGCACACATTACTCAAGTCGTTCTAAACTCATTATTTTATTGCACATCATTTGTAAACTGTTTTGCTTGTGGAGTAGGTACTTATTCGAGGATGTTTTTGTAACCCAAATAAAAGAGAGTTATTTTAAGGGCAACCTGTTTAGTATTTGTTGCGCGCCCTATTTATAAGAGCAGTTTGGTGTGCCAATTCTACTTTTATGACAAAATCCCAGAAGCCGATTTTATGTTCAAAAAAGGTTTGAATGTTTATGTAACAAAACGCAAACTACTTGAGTTTTTGTCCGAATATAAAGATACGCTTAATAACAAAATAGGTCGCCACGGCCATTGCTTGTATCGATACAGCACAGTTATGTCTATCGGCATTTATAAATATTTATATTATTGGGGTAATATTCAAGAATTGTTAAAAATTAAAATATAGATATAAAGTCACAACAGAATAAATGATTTAGATAACCAGGTTATTGCTAAATAAAACAAAACATGAATTGTCATAATTCAATCGCATTAGACCGATATAAGTTGTAACATAATACACGATGCAGATGCCTTACATAGATATAGTTGTGTACTCATTGCAATTAAACATCTGTGCATAACACAATCCGGTATTTTACATAACTAGTATTCAGTAGTAGCGTGTATTGATTCATCAATAGATCAAATGTATATATTTATATTAAAACATGTGTTTATACTGGAGTTTATCACGCATCATCTGCAACATGGTTGAAGGATCATATTTCGTAAGGAGTGAGTGTGCGATTAGAGGATGCAAAACAAAAATATATAAAACATTGAATTCTTAATTATGAATAAAAGAAAAATGAAGAGCTTGAAGCATGTGAATGCAGCAAAAATTACATGTTAGGATCGAACAATGCAGCTATGTAGTCAAACATCTAAAAAAACAATGTTCATATAGCTTATGCATTTGTTAGCAAATTATCTTAAAACTAATCAAAGCTTGTCACTATAAATACTGTATTACATTCCATACACAACTTGATGCGATGTTTACGTAACCAACTACCTTATTTATTTATATTTGCATATTGCATTGATTAATAAACAAAACAGTTTTAAAAGGTGTTCATGCTGCAGTGTTACCTACTGTTTGTGATTGTATTGAGAAATATACACACGTGGTCACGGTGGATGGTCAAATCACATTCAGCGAGTAGAAACCCCACCGGAACGGGGCTAAGTTGTTCAAAACCAATGACGAAAGACTGATGTGTATTTGATTGTGGAATGCGTTTCAAAATAATTAATTCAACGAGGCGATTGGTTGCATTTCGGCTGTAACATTAAATCCTTCAAATTGTATACCGTGCGGCTTATTTTTAATTTTTAAACGTTATATGGACAAGGTGCCGCAAAGAAAGATGTATAAATACAATGCCTTTGAGCAATATACCAGTTACTTCGTATATTGACTGCGCAACTAACAATGTATAAAACTAAAAAACATATGTATAAAATTAATTTACGAGTACAAATTAGGTGGCTTATGGAAGTTTATGGCAGGTGCATGAATATCAACGGGATTCCTTTGTTGATCGGATGAAAAACTAGAGATTCACATGAAGGAATGCCACAATTAACCGGATGAAAAATGTCACCCGACATCCTCGCAAAATAAAACCTACACCTGTTCCGCTCTTAAACGACTGTTACACTAATAGCATGTATTTAAAACCTTCTTTTTCTTTTTGTAATTCTTTCGCAATTAAAGATTTTAATTTCCATCAAGTGAATATCGCGAATATTTGTTAATTAACTGAATAATTGCAAACCTATGCATTCTAATGAGAATATAGCAGTCACATCTTTATAAATTCAAACACCTATCTGAATTATCATTCACTGATATATAGATTTGTAACAAAACATGTTCGTTCCATTATTAAATCACGTTCATTCGCTTTTTCCCATTCCGTCTGTTTTTTTACGTTACCGTATTATACGCGGTTGACAGCCGATGCGATGTCTTCTGACGTTGACAAATCGAGACGCGAACTCATTGCGACATTGTAGGCCGTTTTCAATGACAGACTAGAAATAAAAATACACAGTGTTATTTTTAGATGGTAATCATTAGGGACTTGCGAATATCGTTAGAATATTGGTAAACACTAGACCGAGTGTACGTAGGTATGTTGTGCTCGACGAATATATGCATAGCTTTGTGTAAGTTGAGTCTGGCGCGAGACGGGAGTATTGATCACGTTTGCAAAATTTTGTTTACCATTGCGAAAATATCTACGCGAGACAGTCATTGACTGGAATCCACTTGTTTATATTACGTTGTCTTTGTAAAGTGATCGCCTCTGTAAATACGATATAAGATAACAATCTTAACATGAACCAATAAATAAAGCTGTATGCATAGATGCTGTTCCAAACAATCCTTAAATGCTACTGGTTTTATTTAATTACACGGTATAAATTGAATTAGAAAATCAAGTCTCGAAGACAGGATATTTTATTAAAAAGATTAATTGACCAATACTACTTTTGAATTAATAGCCCATGAGTAAGGAGTTACGGAAAGAACCGGCAATTAATATACTCTTGCGTCTATATGACTAATTAGCAATTCAAAAGGCATGCGCTTCATATGTAAATATTTATGCATTAACGCAGATCGCAGTCGCACTAGCCGCATTAACTAAGAAAAGAATAATTACGGATCGGTAATGTATGTTGGCTCTTAGCAGTTCCTTAAGAGGCTTCGTTTACAAAGCTCGGTAGACAATGCGAGGTGGCATTGAAGTGCTGCGCGCGTCCCACCGCTCACGTAACATTTCCCCAAAAGGCGTGAACGCAGGAAGGGCCACTGACTCAGCGACCTTACGTGCACACTATAGGCGTACCTGCCTTTCACGATGCTGAATAGATCTTTAGACACGTGGTGACGCAACCATTATTGATTTGCATCTATCGTTGCCACCTTATTTGGCTCCTTGAAGACAGGTGTATCGCTTGTAGGCAGCCTTTTTGCGATTAAAATGCTTTTAATCTTATGTAACGTGCGTACATCAATACCATATTGACGTAGGACGATATACTTACGGAAAGTTACTTTGCTTTATAAAGACGTTAATTAATTCAAACGTTGTACTTGGCATTCTCAGTACCAATATAGCAAAGGAAAACATGGAAAATTTAATTAATACGAACAGAAAAGTCTTCGTCGACGGTTGATTTCTTACTCTATAAGGTTTGTCGTCTACAATGATTACAAATTGTACGATACCTTAGAGCAGTAAAATTCTGAAATTCAATGTGTAAATTTTAATACTCAATATAAGATTTTAACTATAAATATAATCTAGGTTATGTTAAGAGAACACGAGATACATGGAATACCCAGTACTATATTTTAACATAAAAAATCCGTTATTTGTCCAAGAAGTAAACTTATCCAGTATGTGTATGTTGTGTTGCAGCATGTTACCGCATCTCATGAGGGTAATATAGGTATTGCAAATTTATTTATCTCGCACGCTGGGGACGTGTTGTAGCATTTATATGTTGAGATTAGCGTCCACGTGAGCGTGCGAGTGCAGTACTGCGGTGTGGACGCGCGGCTGGTAGTTTGTTGCACTCGGGCTCGCGGCCGGCGCGGTGTCCGCTGTTCTCTGTCCATTGACACTGGTGAGCACTCGTCAGTCGTCACCAACTGTGCAAGTATTGACGTGCCCCGGCGCCGCACTCCGTGGCCGCGCACTTTCTACAGCGATGATTCTCTCCAATTAGCGGAATGATTGGCGGGCGGAGAGCATCTTTACTCGACCACGCGACACACTTACTCTTGTTCCTACTCTTGTGATTACCATACAATGTCGTTATGGAAAACGTACCGATTTCCGCAAACGCTAATTGAAGCTTAGTCAGCTCGGAGACATACTGTCTAGCGGCTTATGTAAAGTCTATATCGAGGCGTTTTAGTGTTGTGTATTAACAATGTATTTTTCCGATGTAACTCGTCAGCATTACTCTGAATTGAATAATGCAGCTAACATGAGCACATGATTACGATTCAACACACCATAGAAAATAAATTCAAATGGCATGGCGGGCGATGTGGTATTTGGTCATATTGAACCGTCGCGTCCGTGCTTTCACTTAGACGCATGTCATTTAAATGCAAGCTACGTGGCGAAATCATCAAGTAGCATCTATTTAATGCATATAGAACGTATAATAAGAAATGTCAACTTGTGCATAGCTAGAAATTATTATGTAAACGTTTACGATGTGAATAGAATAGCATTGACATTGGAATTACATTAATTTTATTTCTTTAATGATGAATAAATATTATAAATTACTATTAATTGTTCAACTTATAATAATATTTTCTGTTATTCATACATATATACCTTATGATAGTTTGATTTTCTTACGACCTGAAACTCGATTTGCATAAGATTTATTCTAGTGATTATATTGTTCGGTTATAACAACCTAAGCATATACCTACTTTAAGTATTGACTTATACCACAAGGTTTATCCTAAATAAGTTAACTTGGATATCTAGCATTCACATTTGAACGTGGATTTTCCAGGGCCCAGTTGCGTCCAGTAACTTTAACCTTAACTTTAACCAAGTTAACGCCTTATATTTGACGTGCGAAAAGTATATGGTTCCCACAGTCAAAGTTAAAATTATGGTTAAAGTTACTTGATGTAACTGGGCCTTAATTACTTGTAGACTTCAGGTCATATTTTTACGTCCAAGAAATTGATATTTCGATGAATTCATTGACATCTCCTAATCTCGATATTGCACCTTGACGTAAAGAGTGGATTTATGACGGCTACTATTTTGGTATTTTTGTAAGTTATAAATTTTAAGTCGGTACCGCAATGCGGCTGAATATGGCGAGCTCTTTTCTAGGTTGCGAATGTGTGGTATGCGATTCATACAAATACATATTTGGCGCGGTACACTTACATTTATATTGTGGGTTTCATTCCTTTTTAGCAGATGTTTTAGTAAGTTTAAAATAGAACCTTGTAAACTGTACAACTTATGAGCGTGAAAGGCTTATGCAACGTCAGTTTTATATAGATATCCTCCAGTTTCTTAAGGAGGCACATGCTATAAAACAAAAATAAAACTCGCATTCACCGGAACCGGGGTAACCGTCAATTTGGCAAAACGTCCGACCTAGATATGTTATTACGCAAACGGAAGGCCGGACGACATATCTCGAATTCGCCCCTCGTTCTATCATAATGTTATGGGGATCCTTTCCTCTCGTTATTTTATTTTACGAAACGTTTCGGACGTGAGGCATGTTTGTGTGTTCTGTGAATTAAACGGTATTAATTTGTTTTCGACATGGGTAATGAATGATTGAAGACTTGATGTATCCGTGTCGTTATGAGTCAGTGGCGTTCTGGAATGCTATAGTTTCCTGTATACTTTGTTCGATGAAAGATCATTTGGTAATAATTTGCCAATAATTTCGAACATAAGTTATATAACTTTAAAGTAAAACTTTCCTAATTATAGACGGCGGGACTGGATAAAATGCATGTACTAATATTTTATGTAGATACAGAGGATTATTTTAACGTATTGTAGATTTCTACACATAAATTGGGCCCATAAAGAACATAAATACCTAATAGTATTATTATAATAATATTTAGATATAATGATATGAAAATTTAACGCAAAGAATTCTGCACTCCGAGCGAACGTAATAACTGGAGACACATTTCTAGCATAGCTGGGTGAGGTATCCTATGGTATATTGGTGTTTAATTAGTTGCGGCGATGGTGGTGGTGCGAGCTATGCGGATGTAGCGTAACCGACGCGGTACAATGTACAATGCGTGTGCGACGCCGTCCCCCCCCCCCCTCCTCTACACCTCTCCCCTCCCTTCCTCCACGAGGAGCGCGTCCTTCGAGGTCGTTCCAGTTCCACAGGGCAACGAGCCATTGCATCGCCTCCACGATTGGCCCGACGTATGTTATGAAAGCGTAAACATATAACGCGTGACCACAATCGAAAATTAATAATGGTAAAAAATATTCACAATTAAGTAAGCAGAGCACGAGAAGATTTATAGATAGGTGGCAAAGTTATAAGCAACTATTTCTAGGTGATTCTGATGTAAATTATTCGGTAGCGAAGTTGTTCACACATTTGGATGATTTTATGGTTTTGTGTTGAATAATCTTGAATAATAATGAGTGTAGCAGGTATCCTTCTAATTTACTATCATTGTCACACATAAATAATTCGAGAAAAGACGAATAAATTTAATAATGCTATATAATTTTGTATATAAAATAAACACATTTAAATAACGCGTGTATCACGAAGACGAAAGTAGAAATGTTTTTACAGTCACCCACATTACACTGCGCATATTTTCGTTCTAAGATGGATAAGTGGCGAACCTACCATACTGCTGGGTAGTGGGTACTAATTCCGGTTCTGGACAGTTGACATAAAATTTTATATTTATTTAAACCAAAAACTTACATAAACTGGATTTTTTGATCTTAGAATAGAAGACAGGAGCTTAAATTTTCCAATAGTTGTCAGTTGCCACTACAGCAATGAAGAAACATTATACAAATACTAAATTGTAATAAGGCTTTCGTTTTGCTTAATCAGAACAACATAATGGCAGATTGTTGAAGTTCCGCGCTGGATTCCAGCAACCGTCACACTTTGAGCAACAAACATCATCATGCTCCCATTTCCCAGAAGCAGCTCTCAGTAGTTCGTGAACTATAATTACGATTACCACTTCTAGGAAACATATATTCGTAATTATTTGTAATTGCATTGCTCAACGGCTTCGAAATAATTTCCCACTAATTTGCGCATTAGTACGCCTAATGACAAAATACATAAAAGGAATAAAGCACCATAATTATAGAATCACTTTTGATTTCTCGACATTACTAAGTTTCATAGAAAAATCGTCAATTAGATATTAAGAGGACAATTTATAGTGGGATAGAGGGCAATGCACGTCAACAGATTGCGTTTATTACGTGAATTACTAAAGTGCTGATGAGCGAGTCTTACATTGGAGGTAATGACATCTAGAGATTACATTTGGAATCGCCGCGCCGGCGCATCCGCCCTCGGGGGTAATTGGCCACATTACTATAATATAATAGTACAATACACTCTCTCACGCTGCACTTTTGAGACCTACTAACGTCGAAAACAACAAAATAAACACATCTACTCTATGTGATTGTCTGTCGTAATCTCAATCGTATGTTAAGACCTTGGGTGCGAAAACAATCTCAGAATATTGTTGTACCTATCATTGCCTTTTAATATGTTCATAGAATCTATTAGTTGCCGGCGATATTCACATTTATGAATTATTTATATATAGGTAAATATCTCTAGTAAGTTTTAATGGGGACTGCTGAGCGTCCAATGCCCTATCCAAGGTTTAGATGAGATTGGCCGAAACGACTGCCTGTAGAGAGACTGCATATACACTTTAAAACAGAATGGGCTCGACTAGGCTTTCAAAGCTTAGAAAATATTGAGTCGCCGCTCCAACTTCGGTACAAAACTTTACTAGTAAAGTACTCTGCATTTTATTTTATTCGTTAAATATTCTTCAAAGAAATAAAGCACAAAATAAGTGACAAACCGGATGCATAACTTGGATGCGTACCAGTCTTATTTAACAAGAAAAGTATGAAAAAACCTCACTCTAACAACTTGACGGCATGTAAGTTCTTAGTAAGTAATTTTAGATACTAAACAATGCGTTAGTCCGCATTCAGGAACGCGTAATTAAACCATAGAACCGGATTGGATGGCTATTCATCGTAAATAGGGTCCTTGCCGAGACATGTGCTATTTCACTACATAATGGAATTGCCATCGGTGATGCCAGCTCATCAAAATTATTTATCCGCGAATAATGTAACTATCTTTCTAATTACATGTTCTTTTGATATTTTTGGTGCTTTGAAATTGCAGAAGATTTGTCGAGCGCTTAATTCAAATATTTACCGAGGCCAAATACTTGGAATATTTCATTTTTTCATAGTATTATATCGTAATGTCTTTCATCAAAATATTTTACAAATCACAATATAAAACCTTAATCAGTATTAAAAACAAATTTTACGAAAAAATGGAATAGGAGTAAGCGCAGTGAGGTGTGGCAACACAGGGCTGGGTGCCTATCCAGGGCGCATTCCAGATTCGTTCCCTGTTGTTTTTGCGGCTGCCCACTCACTAATGGCTACTAGTTTAGTCCCAGAGTTGTCCTGTAGTTGAAACCTAGCCGAGAAAAATATAGATTTGAGTTTTACCAGCCGCGTTTGAAATAATTCATTTATTACATCTTAAATATACTTTATTAAAATTTTGTATATTACAAAAACCGCGATTTATGTTTTAGATCACGAATTATTTTTTAGTATCTTGCAGGCTCTGACATTTAACCGAATGTAGTTGTTGACATTAATATTGTGTATTAAATCATTTAGTACGAATTAACTGTAAGTACGTATATTGTTTATAATATCGTTGACGTTGGAAAATTACCTAAAATTATATTAAACTATGCGGAGAATTCCGCAACAATTGTGTCTAAAGGGCCCCCCGTAATTTAATAGTCACCTGCAGCCAGCGGTACATTACTGCTACCGGTTAATTGTGGTGCAAAAGGTTCGCCTTCACCTTCTCAATCTTATACTTCTTGTTATTTGGATTACCATTTATCTCTTTTGTATACTTACAATATGACAATTTCTTATGTGCCGCTGGGATAGAAATTTACAAATGGTCATGATTGTCGATTGACAAGGTGTGATGACTGTGAATATGATGTGATTAATGTGTCGTATTGGCACGCGATGAAAGTTCACCAAGTAAAAAGTGAAAGCGAACTCTTAGCGTATTATAAGCGAAATAGAACGCGAGTCTTCCATAAAACGTATTATTTGAATGATTACAGGCTTTGTGCCTTTATTAAAATCGTTTATGTTGTCGTTAATTATTTACTGGCGCCATTAGTGACATTAATTAAAATTAGAGCGTTATAAAAATTCTGTTGCAATTTTATTGCATTAATGCACGTTTGTCATTAAACGTTAAATATCACGATAATAAAACCACTTTTTTTGTAGCTGTGCGGGATATTTTTAAGTCGTGGTAGATGGTTTGGGTACAATGTATTTATTTTTATACGTTACCTAAAGAAAAAGTTTGTTTTGGTTGATTAAAAACTGATAGTGATTCTTTACGCCTTAGATTATTAAAATATAGCATTAATAAATGATTGATCCTAAATGTGTCCTTTTTTTCTAATAACACTCAAAATAAATATTTGATGAATTGTTTAAATAACGTTGTATTTATATAGGGCGACAGATCTCGGCGGGGTGTCGTCTGTGCCGCTGCATAAATGGGGCTCCGAACCAGTCCTCAGCCGTTTATGATCAATATCAATTTGTTATATTGGTTTATTTTTACAGTACTTTTGTAATGAACGGATACATACATTGTTATAAAAGGAAATCGGAATACTGCAAGAAACATCGTAGTATAAAATACGGAGGGCATTAAAATAATAAACAATCCTTTTGATAATAAATTGATTCAGTATCGCTAGTTATTTTATTCACCGGTAATAACACTAAATAATAATTAACGTGTTCCTAGCTCGCGATACAAAGTGTTATTCATAGTTAATTATTTTTGTTGTAGTGTACATTTATTAAAGTTTGTGATACCCTATCTAGCTGCACTTCCATGTTCATACATTAGTACGGAATTTCCTATCGCGGTAAAGAAGTTGAATAAAATCGGCATATTATTAAGTGTACCTAAGGTTGTATTGGTTTGTAAGGCACAACTATTTAAGAATATTTTCTAAAATAGGACCATTATTTAATTTTAAAAAAGACAAACGTAATAAAAATTCCATTGCATGCGATTTACAACAATCAAAACAAAACTGAGAGCGACTGTTTTTCGTTTGGTCACGCTCTACTGCTTATTTCTTGTAATATCTTGTTCCATATTAGTGAAAGTATTCCATTCGATTTTTGTCTATTATAACATAAACATGTGCATTTGATATTATATGCATAAAAGTAGTGTTGCATAAATGTAATTGCTATAACGTTAGTTGGTAACACAGCGTGCAATAATACTCACGGCCGCTGATGTCGCGGTTCATTTGCAACAACTATCTCACCGGATTACATCGCGATAACCATGAAAATACGCTCCATATATTGTCTTTGCATCGGTTTGCATCCGCGAACTTTTCTACAATATCGCTCTCGACTTTCATTTTCATAGGAAGACCACGAGGAAATTAATACGGGGTTATTAAGAGCGCAGATCAATGAACCTCGGGCGTGACTTCCTTTTTAACATCACGCCAATGGGAAAGTGTCGAGGAATTAACAGGAGCGTGGCGAGGCCCTTTGTTCTTCGTCTGTAACGAAAGAACCAGCTCGCGTCAAACGACCGGCCATTACCGCCCTATTATGCTTATAGAATATATTTGTTTACATTATTACGTGAATAATATCCTCATTGTTGGACCGGCAATCTTCATTTGAATGTAAATGTCACATCTAAAAGAAGATTAATGTTAATCATTAATATAAAAGGCAAGATTGAATGTGACTTACAACACACTCCTATACACTTTATTCGCCTCGGATTGTATTCATTAACATAACATAGCTCTTCGTGTACTATATTCAAGTGAAAGGAAGAAAATACACTCACCTTTTGCGAGAAATCTTTACAAAACGTTTGGTTAATTTAATGTTTATGTCTTCTAAATCTTACATACTGAAATTGAAATGATAATACACCAAAGTGTCGTCGAAACAAATATAATGCAATCTGAGCGCGCCGTGTTCGGTGCTTATTACGAACGTCTGGGACAAAATCGATTGTGATAGAAGTAAGTGCTCTTTAGATAATGACATTTGTTTGTGACACTTTTCCACCCTCTTACAATAAAGGACACCCTCTACAGGTGCTCTTAAAGATTGGTTCAATTGAAATGACATACATAGCATTGTTTTACGTCTGTATATATTAAAATGTCGTGCGTCCTTACTGTAATTTTTCGTAGTGTAATTGTATAATTTTTGATAGAATTTATTGATGGTTCAAGGATAAAAGAGAGCGAGTGTAACGGTAAAAAAATAGCACAATATTTTCACATCATATTAAAGCAACATAAAAATAAACTTCACTGAAGTTTCTCAGTTTTTGTTATAGGTAATATCTAATTCTAAGAGATCGTACTTTCAGAGAAAGTTAAAACGTCTCCAAATTAGATGGCCGCCAAAACAGCTATTAAAATGAAAAATTACCTATTTTATTCAAATCTGTATAGGAATGCAACATCGATAAGCAAAGTAGTGTGTTGAAGGATTGTCTCAGTGTGGGGGGTAAGGTGTGCAGTGTGCATGCATTATGTGCGTCGAGTTAGTGACGGACAACCAACAAACCGGCAAGTCATCTGCGCTAATAAACCCAGGCTCCAGTTACATTATTGTGTACTTCGATGATTGTGCATCGCGGAAGAGACGCTCTTGCGTTACATGCGAAAACGAGTCCGCCTTTTATTTCACCCTGGCCATTGAAAATGTCGCTGACTTGGAACTAATTAAACAAATGAAACACGATATATTCTCTACACTAGCTTAAATTGTGCACTGTATTAAATATCCGGGGAACAGTTGGCGCGAATGTATTGTAAATAATAAATCAGTATTTTTGTACGTATTTACTTAACTCTCATGGTATACCAAGATATCGTTTCGGTGTAATAAACCGTCGCTCGTATGAATTTGTTAATACGGCGTCGTAAATTTTGGCTTGATGAGAGTAATAAAACATTTTTGTTTTAACTACAACACTTAATAGAAGATACGTTATACAGTAACATTACGGTGTCTGTCGTACAAACGACCACCATATAACAGAGGAAACCCCTTAGATGAAAAAAGATTTTATTTTATTACTTTTATGAAATATTATTACCTAGGCAACTGTTTATAAAGACTACCTTTACTTGTACAAGTTTTTTCTATGTAAGGACTACACAATATATTAAGTAATGCAATTTTGTTTTGCAACAGATGAGGCAGTAATGTAATCCAATCATAATAACTGATGGAATATCTAACGCACTCGCCAGTAAAATTATGTCGAAAACGCGACGAGCGCTCGTTTGTGCTAATCGAAGGACGCAAAGGATCGGATTTCTAATTGAAATCCGGTTTCATTGACTTCCAACATTATATTAATTTTAATACAAAATGTTAAGGTACTAATAAATAATAACACACACCATTACGCATGGATATTTTTTACAAAGCAATGGGATACAAACTATCTGAAGTTAGTTTAAATGCAATCTCCAATGTAACGTGTTCATCTGTATAAATAGTTTAAAAAGTTAGCTGTTAAACAGCTGTGTAGTTTGTTGGCAAATGCAGCGACTCTGTTGGTCACTGCAGATGCGGATGTACCTCGCTGTTTCCCAGCACGGGGTTGAATTTAAGTGTAAATTGTTGAAATAATGGAAGAGACGAAGGCGAGCTGGCGAGGTGCCAGCGCGCGTGCGACGACCTCACAGCGCCTGCCCAGCGCCATCGCCGGCCACCCGACCCAAGCACTTCCTAATTGGTAACTATTCCTCTTTTAAGGCATCAAATGATCAGTACGCCTCTCTTTAAACATATTTACCATGTGTTTACTACCGATCGTGAGTCACCACTCATACCGCCCACGGTGCTGTCGATGTATTTATTTTCACGATCACGTTTTGTGCCGTAACAAACCATAATCTTTATCTCACCATAATTGACGTAACAAATGAGATAATTGAACGAAACTACAACGTTTACTTTTTAATTACGGCCATAGTAAAGATTTTTTAATGTGGATGTTACGACACTCGAGACCCAATCGGCACCAGATGTCCTCTCGACGCTTATCAGTGCACGAGAAAAAACGCACTGGCTTCAGTCTGCTTTAATGCATGCTTGTGTTTCGATAACCCGTTTTAAGTGTTGAAGTTTACAGTGCACTATAATGCGGAGGAAGCGCGTCGTTTCATAATTTTTCTGGTTACATAATGTTAGCATAAGTCTTAGGGGAACATCTTTATCACTCGCTTGGACAGGTAAGACAATATTGCGCCGCGTCTCGCCAGATTTACAACTGGTGGATAGGTGGATGCAATGTGTAAAGTTGCGTGAACGCAGCGCTAGTCGTGTGTGTCGCACCACTCTATACTACGGCTTGAGAAGTGTTTCCTTTTATAACCGAGTTGGTGCGGCGGCTCTGAGGCTATTCTTAGTGACAGTAGATATTTTTTATAGACACTGACTTATTTTGTGTCGTGGTATCTGTTTTTAGGTCAAAGCGCATTTTTTGTGGGTTCTAACGGTCTTGATACTTTTAATTGCAATTATGTAGAGATGTTTAAGCTTTTTACTCTCGCTAAGAAATAAATACGTGAACACTTCAAGAACAAAAAAATAAGAGCTAAGAAAGTTGTTCGGTATTCTGAACGTCTTTCATAAGATCGTAAGACGTATTTTGGCATAATACGAATCAAAGTAAAATGTGCGACGATGTAAATCGATAAGGGTGACCTCTCGTAGCCCTTGGAATGAGCTCAGTTCACCCGAACCTAAAAGTTTATCTTAAGGACACGAGGCGAGGTCAAACCACTCGAGTTCAATAAATTGTACATATTATGTTTACAAAGTGCTTAGAAACCCATGAACTTTAAAGATTTGTAGGTTTTATCAAAGGGAATTGCCGAAATCTACCAAACATTCAAGAAAAAGTAAACATTTACTCATCACACTTTTACGCTACGCTAACATGTTATGAAATCTGCATGTTTATATCGTGTCAATTCGAACATGTGTGTGAACACATCAGCGTAATATGCTGGAACAACCGCTATGTTTGAAATTAAACTAATGAAGTGCCGGGCAGTCTTTGAACTCCTCATTATTTCAACAATTTAATCCAAATATCTAATTTACGGGAAGGGAATATTAAACCATTTCTAGAAATAACAATTGTGTCCCATAGAGATAGAGCACGTTGCATGGTGCATTCCAGAGCTCCACGTGTACGTTATAAATTAGGTTGGCGCACTGGTTGCTTGTTTGAACAAAAGTACGTCCAACAGCCAATATTGACACAGCGGTGACAATGTACACACGGGTAATGTTTGGACTAGTTTTTAATTACGAAGCATCGCCTTTGGGCCAACACTTTGATATATGACACCCGCATTATATTGTAGTACGGCGTTGGGTTACGCAGTCGGCTCGGGTGCACCAAATCTGGGACAGAGGCAGGACGAAAAACGACATAAATTTTCGCGCGCCATTTATCTGACCGAATATAGAATGTGCGGTAGGGCTCTGGAAATCGTGCCAGAACGGTTATTACTTATTAGGGATTTTTCTCCGCTTTCGGAAATTTTGATTAAGTTTGTGTGCGTATTTCGTGTTTCATTTTGTTGGATTAATTTAGGCATTGCGTATGTATGTTTTAGCAAAAAAATGAATTATGATATTTAGGATGCATCACAAATCTCTTGCGTCAAAAATGACCTCTAGATCAGTCATTGGTTTAATAAAATATTTATGCTTACACTAAGCTCTATGGATTTAACATTACCATGAGTGATTATTGGAATAATCTAAATACCCACTAAGATCAAATTAAACTACACAATGATTAACCCCAAAGCAGCGTGTGCCAGCAAATACAAATGCATCAAAGGGACAAATATTGTTCTTTGCCTTTTATTTATCGACTATTAAGTGGAACTTAAAACGTTTAAACATTTAGAGGCGTTTCTAAAGTAGAGTCACGGTCGGCAAGACCCACGAGCGTGTATAAGCGCAGGTTTGTTTTACAATGTTCTCCACATACTGCTTAAATAAAACGTGAGCACTTATGGATATTGTATAAGTAATTAATTCCCGCGTAGATTTAGTTTGTAAATGACGCTCCTGTGTGGCATTCACTCCGTTAGTCCTGGGAAGCTCATGCGCTATTTGGATAGAAATAGCTTGTAATGCAATTACATTATGCATTCTGGTTCTATTGAATTAAAATAAAAACATACTTTATATCGACGGGTTAAACAAATTCGTAGGTAATGGAAATACTCCTATCTGAAATATTAGGAGATATTATGTTGTATATTTACTCCCATCCCACCCCATTCTTACTTATTTATTTTGATTATTACGAAATTTTAAACTACGTTTAGCGTTCTATGTGTTTTTATTACCCAGAATAATGTCCAAATAATTAGTATTTTTTCATACCATTTTTTGCTTGGGATTCGATATGAGTCATTTTTAACTTTTACAATGACGGTAGTAACGATACCGTGATTAACTACAATAAAGTACAATGTACATAGATTTAATGCAGATAACTTGAATATACAAATTACAAGTAAAAATGAATACCGTGATTATCTGCAATATAATATTATACAGATTTTGATGTACACAATTTAAATATACAAATGTACATATAAAGATGTAATACTTGTATTCATCTATTTGTGATAGTTACAAGGCAGTGAGTACCGAAGTCGCGTCACCTTGTAGAATAATTTGTATACGTAACAAGTATTAGTGATAGTGCGAAGTGCGTACGGAGGCAGTCAGTGAGTGGTGAGGCACTGTGGAGGCACTGGTCCGGCGGAAGGACGCACAACGTTATGTGATTGTTATTCAGCACTACAAGCCGGCCTGTAAGGTTCCCGGAACTTCTACATACTCTCCACACTAGTGTCATACAAAGTGTTTCTTTGTACATCCACAATATACCCCGACACGTTTTCCAATTAAGCCTTATTTATGTATTGATGTAATAAATATTGACCGATGCTGACACGCGGTTGAATGGGTTGAATTAAGTTGATCGACGTTACATGTAAATGTTTTAGTTTGTAACAAAAACGACGTGCGTATTTATTGATTTTAGAGATACATGATAAAACACGATTTTGATCCGATATGTATCTGGTGATCATATCCACATCTTGTTCTTAAATGTATGAGTAGAATTTATTAAATGTAATGCTTTGTAAAATAAAAGGGATTAGTTGCAAAATTAACTCAACTTAATTATTCTATTCAAAGACTTAAATTAGGTGTTGTATTTTAACGATATTTTTCTTATAAATAAATACCTTTGATTACTTCGTCTGTACCGTTATCTCTGTGCATACATACACCTGTGTCCCCGAGGATACACCGTGGTACATCAAGGGCATTCAAATTTCCTAATAATGTAAAAGGATGAGCATGTCGTCATGGCGGACACACGTGATCAATATTATATTTAAATTTATACTAAATATTATCGAGATAGATCATAACAGCGTGCTTAGGTTGTGAACCGCTAGATCTTAATTTCGATTGCCTTTTCAGTTTTGATTTGTTATTAGAACCCGGTAGCTGTGGAATCATATTATCAATGTATAAAAACATGTGATACTAATACTATGTACTCATCATACTCAAACTGAGGAATTAAAAAATATAAAAGGATATCTTTTAGAACATTTGCACTTTCAGTGAAACTACTATATAAATATTTAGCAATGCATAATTTCGGTTTATCGTCTTTATCAAGAGAGGTTGCATGAAGCTAAGAGTCATCCTTAAGATGCCGTGGTAATTAAATGAAAATGCTATAAAATGAAACTGTATAATTATTTATTATGTAACAATTAAGTTGTCTTTACTTTAACATTTCTCAGTATACAAAAATACACCAGATATCAAGATTTTGGTAAATATCATACATTACAGCTATAACAGTCTAAGCGGGTAATTTAACATGAAAAGCTTTTATTTCTTTTGAATTAATATTTTTGAGACTCATAAAAAATATAACCGAATTATGCACAATGTTTGTTTTCGGTATGATGATGGTATGTCAGAGCGACTCAATGTTTTAAATAACCAGGTTTTTTATAGTAACTGCGTTCATTTCACTCGTTTGTTACCTTTCCAAAGCTGTTTAGCAAATATCGCAAGGTTTATTAATGCATATAAAATAATAAACTTTCGAGAAAATATTTAATTTGGTTAAAACAAGACTGTTATAAATTTTATTCTTCGGCGCGGATATTACATTGTTTTTAAAGTCAGTAACCCTTTATTTACGTAATAAAAGTCTTGCAGATATTCCACTAAGTAATAAGTATGCATATTACACTCATGTAAAATTTCATCCGCTTGTATTTGATATGATCGGACAACGAATAATATTATGAACCGGTAGCAAAGTTGGCGGGGCGTAGTGCGTCGGACACAAATTACGCACATATTATTATTCCAGATATGGATTATTATTCCAATGACATCCGGGTGGCTAGGATATAATTCTAAGGTTTAAAAGTTTTGTGTAGACCTAATGAAGCTTCCATTCCAGTAATAATTAGTACCAAAGATTATGAAAAAAAAATTATTTGGATGGGGGTTTTAAATATTATATGCTAACTTCATTTATTTACTTCACGCTTTTTTATTTTATGTAATTAGCGAACCTCTTTTACACGTTCTCAACTTGCCTTTTTCCTAATTGCTGTTTATATTCACTTTGGTAATTCTATTGACATTGAGTTCGTCTTAATATTTATATTATGTAAAATAATTTAATCAACTTCATTAGATTTTTAAATACATTATTAGAGTTGTCAACAGGAAACACTAAAAATAGCAATTATTTGGAAGAAAAATTTAAATTGTCTGTGAGTAATGTGTGAGAATTTGTGTTATCAAATAAGGATGTATTTCTGGGAATTAATAAGTATTGTTCTCTTAGATAAAATAATAAAAATCATTTAATAAAAATATTATTTAACTATTTTATTGTTCTCTGGCTTTCGTATGCAGCGCATTTCCTTTTGTTTTATTTAATTTATTTGTGAAACAAACAGTAAGTGCATAATTTACGGAGAAAACAATAAAAATAATTGTTGCCTTCATTGTCTCGAAAGACAATATACTCCAGTCTGTCTCTACTAGATTCATTTACCATCAGAAGCGTTGCAGTGACTACCGATTCCATTGTAAAATTAATAAATCCAGTATTACTAATTTAATGCACATTATATCAGAACCACGTAATTACGTATTTACTATTTAGTTACTTGTTAGATGCAATTATTATTAAAATTAAGATAAATTATTAATGCGCTATCGGTCACACGATTATAGATACAATTATGTTATACAAGCTTCGATCAATGATCGAAGTATTCAAGGCAGCCTTTGATACTTTTAGCTGTAGACTCCTTGTAAATCTCTTGTATATTTACATCATGTGCATCACCGTCATATTCATCTATTTTTCTCTGCTTAATGTAGTCTGCCTTTAACGATTTCCAAAGCGACCTCGGAGAAAACATGAATCCAGTGATTTGTATAAAATCATATTAATATTAATTACAGTTTACGTTTATTACAAACCGTTGCAAAACGTAAGAGCTAATTATAATCTAAGAATAAAGCATGAAAAAAACTTGGCACCGGCCGGCTTAAGGTTTGCTGGGAGGAAACTAACTGCAGCACATGCGTAAGTTTTTCTATACTTTCATTGCTATGCAAGCCGTCATAGACAAGTTAAAGATATTTGTCTCAAAATAGGTTCGCTCGCCTTGATTACAATCCACCCACGAAGCAATGATAACAATATGATATCACTTAAATGCACTCTACCAAGTAAGAGCCATATTTCCCTCCACTAGCGAAGATTCATAAAAATATATGTCAGCGTGTTAATCCATATTCATAAATTAGGTGCCGGTTATGGCCCGCCGTAACTTTAAGATCTCTGACCTTAACCATTAAAGTACTAAACTCATCTTGTAAAACAGTTTTATTCTCTACGCATCATGATTATCTTGAATATCTTAATCGGTTGAGTGACAAAACGTGACAATATCATAATTTATTGGATGCTATTAAATCAATGGGCAATATAATTTTATAGTGTATTTTACAATCGCAACACGACTTTCATCAGTGTTCGAGTTAATATTATTTTGTAAATTTTAACGACTGTGGCCTGGACGACTTATTATATGCCGGATTTATTTCTTCTCACTTCGAGTCCGTCGCGGGAAAAATCGACTTTGTGGATGAGAATTTTGAATCCAAACATCAAATCTGTACTTGGCGTCATTTTGGAGTGAGCATTCTGAGACACATTATTTTATGTTATTTTAACGGTACACTATTATGTATTCACATTTCTGTGTGAATGATTTTGCTTACTGATTAGCATACAGTTTATTTATTTTATTTGTTTTTGGAGAATTATGCGATACAATAAATTGCCACAAAGAGTCTAAAAAGTTTAATTGCCACTTTTATGTTTTTTGGACCATTCACATCGTCGAACAAGTAATTTTATTGTATTTTGTGATTCGTTTTTAATTAAGTATACCAAGTCCGGTGTTATAAAAACTGCTCATTAGTCTTCAAGATGACGAGTGATAGCCTTGTGATGTTTACGTATTTATTGCTGTTTAGATTCATAAAATATATTTAAGATCCTCAATATTGAAATATGGCTGCACCGTGTTGTGTGTTTGAATAATTACATTTTGATGAAGAATAGAGATTTCATCACCACAGTATTCGTGTGGTGGGTGGAAGCTATTAAAATCTAAAGAAACAATCCAAGGACGTTTTCATTAATCACATTCACCGGGAACAGGAAATTAGTCATGGTATCAACAATACTAGCCCTCACTCACGACTGCACTTATGTACCAGTTTTGTATGCAAGTTGTAACTATTCTAAAATTAAATTCCACTTATCATATCTGTGTATCATACTGTCATGTGTTTTTTTAAGTTACGTCTATGAATTTTAAATATGTTTGAAATAATTACACACTCCAATATATAACTTCCTTGATACCGCACTTGTACTACGGTACGATTACAAAGCTGAGGTCTCGGGTTCGAATGCCGGGTCAGGCAAAGTGATACTGGATTTTTCTATTCAATATCAGCCCGGAGTCGGGAATTTGTGTCCGATGTGGCGTTAGAATCGCCCCCTATCAAATCGTGGGACGGCATACACAAGCCGAAACATGGGTGTCCTAATAGCACCTCCGCATACCCTTTCTGAAAAAAAGTTGTGAGTTTATGTATATCCATTTATGTACGTCCATTTTATATGTATTAGACTAAATAAGTCTCATACCACCAGAAAAATATTAAGGTATAGGATGCTGGGGCCGCAGCCCACCATGTAGACCAATGAGTTGAAATTATAGGATAATTAAAGATATAGATTCAAAGTTAATTCTATAAATGTATTGTTCCAAGTTATGTCGTTTGGTATTTACGGACAAACAAACGGGAAGTGCACATTGATGACAAGTAAACACGGAATATCGTGAGTTATCTAAAATTGATCGAGCGATCTCAGCATAGGTCTGTGTGGTGACTGGTGGAACACTGCCAGCGATTGACGATGTTGCCACTTGATAAATGTTCTCTTCATACTTGATGCCGGCGCCAGGCCGTCTGATTCCGACACTATTATGCAATTTTAACTCGTATTTTTAATATCATCGCAATGTTTACTTAAAACACCCTAAGTAATCGACAAAAAATATGATTTATTTAAACTTTGACATGCTATTATTATAGTTGTCTTTATTCAATATCATATTAAAGTTGGATAAGTGTAATCAGCAAAATAAAATACTTGAACGGTTTCATAAATAGTAAAGGTATCTTCAAACTAACTTATCAATGAACGATAAAGTAAGAGAGCGATTTCCTAGCTACCATTCGTACTTGAGCTACCTTTAGTAGGCTCGTAAACCCTCTAAGAATCGCTAAAACTTACACGGACGTAAAAGATAACAAAGAAAGTTTCAGCCTCGTATCAAATGTCGTGGCGTGTTTGTGCAAAACTTTGTGTATTTCTGACGACATTGTTTACTCCTCGAAAGTAATTTCTTCCTCAGGTATCGACATAAAACGCTGGATGTTATTAGATTTGCCAATCTCAGCGAACGCAAAAGACCTCTCGACAATCTACACGATGTTATAGCGCAACGTATAGACGTAAGTACAAAAGGCTCACTTCCAATAAACTGCATAAAGCTAAAGTACAATGCTATTTTAGTAACGATTAGAATAGTTATTCCATAACGGTAACCGGCTGCCAGTCATGTTGTGACTATATATGAACACGTTAGTATTACATTGTTGAGGCGTGAACCTTCTACGCTCGTGTTATTTTTGTGCCGACGCGACGCCTATATTAGATTTTGAGGGCCGGCCGGGAAAGGACATAAAACTAATTTCAACATTTCAAGACATAAAAATACGCTTAAAACTTTTCGGATTACTTACATAAATCTTCGGCATACATAACTTTTGTGGATTTTTATACGTTATCGTGCTTTAACCATTCTGAGATCATAAAAAAAGAATAATAGTGACTGTAAAGTGATTTAAAAATAAAATCGGGCCTTTTAAAACAATACGAAAGTGGTTCAGGTAGGGGTTTAAATAAATGCTCCATTTGTGTATTTTGGGAGTATCAGTGTACCCTTTTTGGGCTGGTATTTTTTAAAACCCTTCTAGTTTTTCCTCTCTTGTTTTGTTTTGTGTAGTGCAGATGTTTAGCGACGGAGCGCGAAGCCCGAAATGTTAGCATCCGATTGATTTTGCGTGGAAGCTCCTGCGGGCCGGCTCCGGAAATCACGTTTATGTAGCTTCCTCTTCACGTATCTGTGCCGTTTTATGTTCCTGCTATAAACGCTTTGATAGACTTACGTTTAGTTTATTGAGGTTCATTTCATAACTAAATCCGACAAGCGAATAATATGGGAAATCAGGTTTTGTTTAATAAAGTTTACTTCCAATGGTTTTATGCGATACTAAAATGAAATCTTGGATGATCAACGTAGATTTTATCTACTTTTGAATCATGTGAATCATGGTAGTTGATAACGACCCCGGACACATTGGAAAAAGTGGAAATTCTTTAACAGTCACCCTTGTAAAAAGGTTTGTCGCGTTTTGGGCCCAGCCTGTGTCTCTCAATGGCGACGAGGCCGGCATACTTTTGTCGCCGGGCGAGAAGTAATCATTGTTGCCCAGTGATTACAGTATTTGGATAGCACAGCACTTACTTTGAGCTGCATAGTAACCAAGAAAAATACTTTTTCAATACTTTGAAATCTTTCGTACGTCATATAAAAATAAATATTAGAATTTTACTACACATTTGAACAGTTTTTAAAAAGATAGCACACTACCTTCCGTTTTCTCCTTTACTTATAAATTTCAATAACGGGTGGGTATTTTGATTAATATTTGCGGTAAATGAATACGCTTCCACAGATTTCTCAAGCTACGTCTTCGTGGCAGGATTAATGCTCAATTATCAACAAAATGCCAACATCATTAATAACAGGAGGAAGTTTAACATTTATCACAATAATTATTCAAGATAAGTAACATAATAAACGGTTTAATGGCTGCTTCCATCGGGTACAATTATCACGTAATACGCGTCCGCGGGCTAAACGTTTATTTATTTGCTTCTGTAACACTAAAAAGTTCTTCCCTCCGGTCTTAGATGTGTAAACAGCCATACTAAGTTGTTTTAGGGGCCGATAAAGCGTATATATTAGCCTTAACGTCTAGCCGGTGGCACTTAGGGCAGACGGGAGGGCACAAAAAGGATCAACGACTTATGCACCGCTCTGATACCACCTGATCCTTTGTTTAGCGATACATTTTGGTTTATTAACTATTACACCGAAGTGGCTTGCTTGAATAGTTTTTCCTGAAAACTCTTATTAACAGTAGTCATTAGAATTAATCTCTAAGATATTTTACAGTACAAAGAAGCTCAGTAAATAACATGCGTGCCACTGTCGATCCAGGCTTACAGAAGTGGCAGTGGCGGCGGACAGGGCGGGACAGTCTTTACAAAGTATCAAAAGTACTTGCAGAAAACACTAGACTATTTAATTTGTAAGATATTACTTGCACAATATTAAAATTTTTCTCTTGATAACTGAAGCATGACTCGCATAGGATTATTATAGTTCCATTGAATCTCATTCAAATTGCATTCTTATAGGAATGAATGGTTAGTGGGTGTATGAATCCATGGAGAGCCCACATCGGTTATCGCTGGGCCGTGTTTAAGCCTTATAAAGTAGTAACATTGTGGTAATTGCAAACACACCTTCTTCATTACTTTGTTAACGAAACGATTTAGATTTAATAAAGACATTAAAGTTTATGTGGTTTCGTGATTAGCGACTGCCGATGTGCGGTTAATCGAAAAGATAATGTGGGAAGGGTTTATGGTAAAGATTAATCAGTGATGTTATCTTCCTAATTTTGTGACGCCCCACGTGATTAGACAACAAACACGCAAGAACGGTTTAAGTGTTGGGCTAGTAAGTAGTAAACTGGCGAAAAATAGTAAATATAGTGAAAATATGCATGTTCACTGGATTTTAGGCAAAATATGCAATGATAGCTGAAAATGGGGTAAATATGCAAATGCATATAATCCGGTCCCTAGTAATAATAAATATCGAATTATCCTTACATATATACTTAATTATAATGAAGTAACGTACATGCATTTAAATATTTTTTGATTAAATATATATTTTCTTAACTATCGAAATAAAATAATGATTATTAGATTTTTATTTGAATATTTGTATATTAAAAATTACCATTGAATAATAAAAAATTAACAGAATTAGCAATTTAAAATTACTACAGATTTTTTTACCGTGCCTAATTTCATTTCCGTTATAATTTTCTTTTGTAACATAGAGTGAAATATTGATTAAAATCAGTTACCTACCCACCTCAAGTGTTTTACATGCAGGCAGGGTCTCGGCGATGAATTGGACGGCGGTTCATATCTCGGCTTCCACTACAAAGAGCAGACAGATATTGTGCCGCAGGGTTGCCATTTACCAATTAAATTAATCTTCATAAGAGGTGAATATACACCGTAATTAATTAACAATTTGTACGTAGAATGACTTGTGAAATAAACAAAACATTGCTGTAATGAATTACTTTAATATGTCTAATCTTTTGCTGTGGTTTGCTGTGGTGAAATTGTTTTGTTGATAGATTATATTTATTGTTTGTTGTGATGAGGAATTATTATTGTATACATATTCTTTAAAATAATTAAGACTATCAGTGCTTAATGAAAAGACATTGTATTTTATCGGAAAATATCACCTCTTTGGTCAATTTTGCCGTGTATGCAAGTACTCATATAATACACATTATCAATCATCGTTATACGCGTTCGGTCATCAATAATTTAAATGCAGTCGAAACACGCCATTATCAATCGTGGTATTGCTCTTATTGATTGTTCAATAATTATTTCGCAACTAGCACATGAAAGCTTTCATTAGCAGTAAATTGAGTCTAGTGTCTGTCTCATCCATCGCATGAAAATGGGAAATACAAAACATTCGATGGAATCACACGTTCAACGTACGTGAATGATTCAAAAGCCAAACCGTCGCTGAATATTTGAGTGGAGGCAGCCCTGCGCGGCTGTCGACTTCACCATCGATCCGTCGCGACGCTCGCGCCGACATTACTATTTACTAGCCTATACACTATATGGGAGGATACTAATGTTAGTCTTTTTTCATTAGTAGCCTGTCTGCGAGGGCCAATCTTCTGAAAAAGGGAAGTTGGGTTTGGGACGAAATGGTAGGTATACAGTTATAGATTTTTTTATGTCGATTTTGTGGTTTCACTGTCATTTTCAAGTTTATGGACTGATTTATTCCTGAATTAGAGAACACTACCTTAACCTATGTTGTATAGATAATAGGCCTTGGCCATTAAATACTCCTTCCAGTCCAAAAACTCCTTCCAGTTCTGTGCAGAAAAAATCTAAAATCTTCCTGGAGGAAAAGGTCGGCAGGACGCCGTAAAAATGGTCGGAAGCCTGGCTATAGCGTCCGTCCGACCATCTGGCAGTTAGTCTGCCTCTTAACCGACGTTTTACTCCTGCCTATCCTTCTTTCAAAATTCAATATAGTCCATAATGGAAAATATATTTATGCTTAGTACTTGAAAAAGGTGGGCCGGCACCACCATTTTTATTTATGTTTTTGAAGTACCAGCGCCTCCTCTATATTATAAATACTCTAAGGACTTACCTAAATAATCGTCAGTTTTAAAAAACAGAATGTCATGGCGGCCCATATGGCCCATATAATAATATTATTATGCTACCAAGATGCCGTAGAGGTGAGGAAAAATAATATGTAGAAAAAATATTTAATTTATTCAAAACTTTTTGTTTCCTTAACAATGTACCTACTCTACCAGCGTTTACTTAGATCCGTGGTAATTGATTTTTTCTCTGCTTTGAGTCAAAGCCCGTCAAGTAAAGTTATTATTAGACGCTCATTGATGTTAGTCTTGACCTTTAAACATTTTTTCTATCCACCTTTAATACACCGCTTCTTAATGCCTTTTTCAAGTTCAATCTGTTTAAGTAAAATTATTATTAGAACGCTATTCATTTAAGCTATAACTGGCTATGCACCGTCTGGATAACTAAAATAAATATTGTATCGACATGTAGCTTATTTTAAGAAGCTCAGTGCGCAGTGAAAGTGTGTGAAGGAGTCTGTTTTCATTGCTGTAGAATAAGTGTAATTGAAACTCACCTCTGGTCTTGTTGTGAAATAGCATATCTGGGTAATAAGCAAGAGACAATTTGCGACGGAATGAGGTAGACATAATGCTGAATAATGCGATAATCCTCCGGCATGTGTGTCAACATCAACTAAATACCATAAATACAGAACATTTGATTTTAATGGTATCTATTTGGTCTGGCGTAACTTGATAAAACTTTAATCGCATATAAACGGCAATTAAAACCTTTGCGCACGTTATGTATTATCTCGTTCATCATCCTGCAGATGCAAAGTTATTTGCAGTAATACCGCATTAGAGTGCACCACGGAATATTAACAAACTTGTAATAAACACTCATTATAAAATATTAGTGCACTGACTGGAATTCAGGATCTCTTTAAGTAAGAAGAGGCGGGTTAGCCTCGACCTACTGATTTTTATTATTAAATTCGCATAATATGTTTTAGTTGCAAATTGGTTTATAGAAAATACTTACTTCATTTATTTTGTTTAGAAAGAAGAGTGAAATGATGGACTTCAACATATCCATTGTTGTGTTTTTAAACTTGTCACTCCTAGTGCAGTCGTAGAAATGTGAAATTGCCCAAGCCGACACAAAATGCAGAAAGAAAACAAATGGTGTCGACATAATGACAGCATACATTCAATTGGACATGACGAGTGTTCTTGCTGCGGAGTTACTTACGTTTCGTATTGGTCTCATCAGGGTCCTCTATCCTGTCATCACTTAGAGAGCGGATTATTTATTTGTTTTTCCGCAGATGTAATTACGCTCTCTCACGAAGCCACGAAGCGAGCGGATCTCGTATAACTGGTCCCGTTTGTATTAATCTGATTAACTATAACGCCAATATGCAGACTATGAAGGCTAATATTTTATTAATGTAGTGAGAATATTCGCGCTCCACTAAGCAGACACTTGTTAACCGCGCTGTTTGGTGTCGTGATGGGACGTCTGATTACTCCGATGGCACACTACATCTCAAACAATCGCTATTTTTAATCAACAACTTGTTTTACATCTTAGTGATTATTACTTACGATCGCTCCCGATGAGTATTACTTGTGACAGTTCTTGTTTTAAAGTATTCAGTTATAATTAGTTTGCATTCTTTATGCTGCTATTTATAATATTAAGCTCGTTGAAATTTATTCAGTCTTAGTTTATAATCTCTGGATTCAATTAGTGAAGTCAGCTTATGGCATCATGTTTAGAAATGGTAATTTGCGCGTTTATAATGTCCTACATTAGAACTGCAACGATTAATAATGTACTGTAGGGATAATTAAGCAGGCCAGTAGATTTAGGTCAAATTATACGAGATTACAGACATTCATCTTTCGCAAATCGATATTCTTGGACGATTTTCCTTTATCATCTGATGGCGTAATTTTACCAAGTCAGTAAAAATAAAAGAAATAAAACGTTAAGTCCCTTGATAAGTTCGAGGATAACAGACGTTATCGTGATCGGTAGATCTGTCGTTTCGAAGTCATAAAGTCCTAAAGTGGTCCGTATAGGTGTTGAGGTGGTACTTTTATGACATTCCTATTACACGTATCGGTATCTTGTTCGCATGTATTAAATATAGCGTGAGACATAAAATTGCAGCAGGTGCCTCATACATCCTCGCCTTGGCGCATTAGGAAAGAAATATTCTGCATGAATAATAGAGAAAGCTTATTTAAATGGAATATTTCTTTGTTTGCAGTTTATGTCGATTATAATTTCCTCATAAGTTTGGTTGTTATACTTGTTGGTACCTATAACTTTAATTGATGGACAACCTACGGATGCAATGTAACCATTTACATTGGATTTAAATTACTTGTAATTATTAATAAATTTTCCGGTTAATTTAATGGCAACGACAACATTGCTGGTGATGGTAAAAACTGCACCTCACATACTGATCAAAAGACAAAGTGACTACAACTCCCTAATAGCAAGTGCAGCCAATCCAAATATGATATTCACTGGTGAGAGTTGATACAACTATCTTTAAAACCGAATATAGGTATAAAAGCTAAATCCGAAACGTGACCCACTTGTGTGAGCACAGAACAGTAAGTCACTATAACTGGGTTTTAATCTTCGTGTATAGCGGCTATCAGATGCGGATATCCTACCGCCAGCGGCATTTAATTTCTTGCCAATATGAGGACAAAACTGTTTGTGGTACTAAAATCTGTACACCCGCATCGTGGACAGTGTTTATGCATACACAAGTTACGCATCGCCACGGAGATAATGTTTTATGATAGGCCAAGCCACATGCGGCTCGTAATATTTATGAAGAACGTAAAACACGTAGCCCCGTATATACAGGATAGGGAATTCGTAACACTGGTAAAGAGTAATTGACTTAACACCGGTGCGTTATAAACATAGCCTGACGAGTAACTGCGCATGCGTCCAACGATACTGAAATAGACTCAGAATGCAAAACGCCGCTCAAAAGTTCATCATCCGCGCAGCTATTCCAAATATGCTTCATATGAAACACCTTAGCGCAATGGACGTGGCGACATGAGTTGTTTAGCGCGCGGACTCGTATTAAATTGCTCTGGCATTATTTCATCTCCATACTTCATTAACTACTGTTTGCTGTGAATTTAAAATGCGGAATACTTATATGGCGCAACAATCTCGTTCACTAAGCAGCAAGTTTTTGTCTTCTTCTTCTTTTAGAGACGACATTAAAATATCTGCACGCAGTGGACATTCTTAAACTAACTATAACTCATTAAGAGTATTCCGAGACCAAACTAATTCTTTTAAAGAATTTATATTTACATGTGCACACCTGTACCTTTAAACGGGTTCGTTAGATATGTCTAAATGTCATATTCCAGAATATCAGTTCCATGATGTAACAGTAAGTCCACCGTCAGTTTAAACCCAATCCGATCCTTAGCTTAGCTGGGTAAGTAGTGGGATAAAAATGCTCACTGAGCTTTGAAGTCGCGGATCTCGCGGTGAACACCATTAGGACAATTAGGATAGATTTTTTATGAAAATAAACATTATAGCATTCTTTGAATAATTTAAAGTGTCTTTAACTTAAAAAAACATGTACAAGCTTATGATACTTAAACTAGAAATAACTCCGAAACCAGACGTTGAATGACAGTCCAAAACAAATGAACATCACTTCTGTGTAACGAAATTGGCGTCCAGAATTTAGGTACTAAAAAAATGTCAACATTGCAACACGAAATTACCCTCATCACCATTTTATGACAGTAAATCGTGTTAGTTGAACTAAACTTGAAATCTTGTTTTAAAATTGTTTCATGTTTTTATTAAGTGTCATGCCTGTTCTCCGACCAAAAGGTGGAGTTGAGTGTCGATACAAAACTCAGATATGAAGACATGTAAGACACTGTACAGACTTGTATGTCAGCCGCAATTATAAACGGATACCAATGCCTTCACTCGGTTTCATTCGTCATTTTAAATGTTTTATGTGCAGGGACCGAGTATAATTGCTCTCTTTTTGTGTTCCTAGTGACTAGTGGCACATATTACAAATATTAGTGACTAACGGCCTTTTTCATAGACAAATTTAAAACCTATTTTAGTTATCAAATGTTTCGTACCTTTCGAACGACTTTAGAATTCAGTTTGAGCGAAGAAGACAAAATATTTGATAAATAAAAAAGGTTTTAAATCTGTCTATGAATAAGGCCATAAGTATATAATATTTGTCATATGTGTCCTCTGACTTTTCGGAGTTATGTGTGTATTGATAGTCAATCACCACGCACTTTAACGGTGAAGGAAAACATCGTGAGGAAACCTGCGTACCGTAGCGATTTTAAAGAATTTCTACGGTATGTAAGTCCGCCAACCCGCACTAGGCCAGCGTGGTGGACTATATGGCCTAACCACTCTCAATCGATTCTCTCGATTGTAGAGTAGGCCCGTGCCCTGCAGTGGGACGTATATGGGCTGATATAGATAGATAGTGTCCTAACTATTGTTTCTTTAAGTAGGAGTATTAAATAGCCGATATTAATTAGGCTGACGCTGTATATGTGTTTTAGAGGTAGAGCAATTAACTTAGTTAATCCATAGTCCACTCAAGGATTATAATTTGGCTAAAGTTGGATTCAGGCCTTTTAAATCACAGGGGTCGAAAAAATTTCAGAATATTGACTAGTTACCTTCTACTGATTCTAAATACGCGTTGATAATGTTGCAAGTTGCAGAGACAACTTTTCCGGCGTAAAGCCGTACATAAAATACCTAAGTAAGCTTAAAGTTAAGATTTAATTAACAACTTAATTCCGAAGTCTTATTGATCGTTTGAATCTTAACACATTCCATAAAGATTCAATGATTTGTATTTATAGTATCGTCAGTAAATGTACATTTATAGGAATAATATAGTTGTGGTATCCGTTACATAAACTTTCATTTTTACCGCATAATATTATTAGGGTTTGGTCCCTCACATTATTACAACCACATCCGGTATTCAATGTTGGGGATTTGATTGTTGATACGAAAACAAATTTGAAAATCGTAATATTAGATGTAAATACAAAAGGTGATTTTCTACTCAAAGGATACAAGTTAATATAAGAGTGTTTACAAACAAACGGGTAAAAAGTATAAGTATTTCAATGTTATAAACAAGTGGTCGGGCCCGTTGTCGAGTGGCATTTCACGATCTAGGAAAACACTCCGATATGGAAGGGACACGAACACAAGCCGCAATAAAAAACAAACACCCAATTATCCGTAGAATTCTACGCCTTCATAGATACGGTGAGAATCTATTCTATCTTTGGAACAATCGACGTAATTAGAAAGGTACCGTCACTGTCGTTAAAAATCAATGAAGTAAACTTGCAGCATTACTTACTTGGGGTACTTTCTCTTCGTACTTAGTAAAGTTTATCTCTAATTTCTTATCCTTATACGATATATATCTGACCATCTAATAGAGCAACTTTTTATCGTAAGTAACTTAGAAACATGTGTTTTATAACATTCTGATTCATAGACTTAATTTGTTTTTTATTCACATGTTTCTTTTTTAATTAGTCATGCTGTCTGGCATATACGCGTATATTATTTTTTATTGTAATTGTTGCTGTTATGCTAGAATACTTCCATAATTTCTATGTTCTAACGGTACTGAGTTGACAAGCAGCAACGCACTACTGTGACCAGCAATTTGACCAAATAGGCTCTAAATGTTTTAACTATGCAGAATGTATGAAACTAGATTGCTTGAAATTGTAACTCTCGGGTCAAATGTTCTTGCGATTATAAGTAAGTGAAAAGGCTTTAGTCTCCTTCATAGTTATGCTTTAATAAAACATTATTATATGTCTGTTCCGATTATGGGCTTCCAAACCATAATCATGTTGATACAAATATTATGTCCTTGTATGTCTTGAGTGATACTTCTCGACACGCGACGGCTTTTTACTAAAGCGTAAGTGATTCGATCAGTACTACGAGCCAGCAATCACATTAGCCATATTTCTTTCCAACCTGTTGTAAAATGCAACAAACTTCCAAACGAAATTACATTTCCATGTTATTATAAAAGTGTCCGGCAGAATAATGCAAAGTCAAAGTAACAGAGAAAAGATATAAAATTTGCATTCAAGCCTCGCTTACATTTCTACTTTGCATTTCTATATGCACAAGGGAACAAACGTGTTTTGGAAGTTAACGAGATCAAAAATGCAAAGGCGCCGATTGAAGGGAACAGAAGTCACATTGTATTGTTTTGTTAGTAGTAGGTACCTACCTACATACAAAGGCTACTCATAAATCACCGTTACTGTATTTGCATGCTCGCTTCTGATTAAGATTGCAACTTGTAAATAATTTATTTTACTTTTTCAACGGATATCAAGATTTCATTCACAGTAAATTGCAGGATTTATAAATTGACAATCAAAGTGCAGCTGATATTTAGCGCGAGTTATATGTAATTGTTTCTTATTCAATGATCTTTTGACGTATTTATCAAGTTGTTATAATAAGTGTATTGATACGTGAGCATTAACACGTGATGATATTTATTCCTAGAACGCTTTTTAATTTCCCGTCGTATATTATTCTATGTGTCATTCCGTCACACAAACTGTAGACACTCGACACGTACATATTTCACAATTGATGCGTCGGTTGCAAACATAATTCTAGTCAACGCGACGTCCTGATTGATGATAATAATTTATTATTTATCTCGTTATCTTAGTTGTTATGGCAAAGTATTAAAATGAATCTGTTTCATCGTATTCCAAGTACACACTTTCTATTCGAACCGAATCCAAGAATGTTTAAACTGTGGGGATGTTTCAAAATGTGTTACAAACACACAAACGTAAATATTATTTCTAATTTCATGTTTCCGTTTAAAATGGATATTATAAACGACCTGTTAATGTTGTTCTATTACTTATATCTTCCTGTGAGTGTGGCAGTGGCGTGTGCAGTCGTAAAATATACTTAGGTATAGAGTAGGGACATCCTAAAATAAACTACATCTGTTTATGGTATCAACAGATCTCACCACTGGTTACGTTGCATTCCTCCGCTGCACTGTCACGTAATGCAATTTTAAGTATACACTTCGTAAGAGTTTATAATAATTTCAATTTGCCGATTATCATTTGCAATTGGGAACACATTTAGTGCATTAAAACTGCCTTGGTTTAAATTAAAACACATTAGCAATCGGTGCGAGAATGCTTTCCTAAAATTTCTTTCATTATTACATCGGCAGTATTAAAGATTACGCAACAAAAAAACAACAGTCTGCAAAACAAACTGTTTACAAAACATTGAACAATCAGTCTTGACCTAAAATTGTCATGAAACATAATAAAAGTCATCGTGTAGAAATCCATTGTCCCGAAGACAAAGTGAGGAAGTACCGCGGTTGACATCCACCATTGATTGATCAAATTTATGTCCACGTCCCAGATATAGCGGATACGTCGGCGGTTATACTGCGAGGTCGAAATAGAGTTAATGTCTTTAATAACTGTTATGAACTTTACGTTTCGCATCGACAATTTGTTATTAAACCTTAAGAATCGCTATCGTACCATCTAAGTCTTATTTATTTTTATTAATTTCTGCTTGGGTTAGTTGGGATGACCTTAGAGTAATAAAAGTAATAGTAATTTACTCTTATCGCCTCTGCTCGCTTTTATCTCCTAATCCCAGGGGACGGAAGTATGCGTATTTACACACTATAGCGCTCAGATTTGTAGAATTATGGATTTATACACTTATTTTACACAGGGTCCAATCAAATCATGTTCGAAAAATATATTCAATAGTAAGAAAGGAAAGTATTGAATAATATGAGTTTCCGTTTCCGTAAACATTCACGACGAGGTTCAATCACCAAGTTTTTATTAAAGGATATTGCTTTGTCCGTGTACATTATTAGGTATCCTGTGTAAAAGCTTTGTCATAAAATTGTTTACAAAAAGTTCGCAGATTCTGTGACATAATCATAATTCATAACTATACATAAGCGTTAATTTATTTTTACCACTTTTCTTAACCACTACTTTGGAACCTTCATCCTGCTACTTTCTGTCTGGAAACCGTGATGTTTTAGGAAGGATATCAGACTCATAGAATAGTATGCACCAAGAAGTTTGCGTTCCATTGCGCGTAAGACACTATTGATACGTTGGGATGAGTGGGTGCATTTATTGTGACTGCGTAGGCATGTAGGTGTGATGTTACGTTGCGTTATAAAATAAAGATTTATGTATTTATTCTAACTTTAATATCTAAAATGTTTCTGAATTAAATAAAGAGGATTGATTCATATCGTTAGTTTTTGTTTAGATATCTTGCTCACTGATGACACATTAATAATGTTATCTCCCTCTTTCTCCAGCCATAAGAATATGTACTTATCTACCACTGCTAAATATAGCGATTTCTATTATGTCTAATTTCCTACAAATCACAAATGATCTCTGGAGACATTTACTAAGTTTACTTGTATAAATCATCGTGCGATAATATAAATTGCATATTCTATATAGATAGATGCTTTCGAATGTAGTTCACCTCAGCGCGTAAACCATGTTAGACAGGACATTTCCTTTCAAATTTGTCTCGAAAGCTAAATGGGCACTCAAAGCATGTAAATAAAGTGTCGTTTAGTATACAATTAAGTACATTCTCCTGGTTGGCTGCTCAGTCCACATTGACATTTGGCCGCTCGAGTTGCAGCGGTGAGAGGCGATCCGCAGATTCACTATCTAAATGCCTTCGCCGGCCGTTTGTGTAAAACTTTACCTGCGGTTCAATGAGATAAATGAACAACCCGATACATTATCTGTGCATATACAAATATTGCTACAAAGTCCTTTTGTGCCGTACTAATGGGTGAATTAGGATTAAACTGGTCAAGTAATTAGGTATGAAATATGACATTTGTAAATTGGAAAACCAATATAGTAACTGTTTTTTTTTCTAAATTTCAAAAATTTTGCGTGTAGTGAAATATCTAATATCACCTTCACCTTAATATAAAAACACCAGTTTAATCCCTGTATACCCCTCGCGACTATTTAATCCTTTTGACACTGCATAATAGTCACTGCAAGAGCATGAATAGTCATTCGTGTGGTAAGTGTTGTTGCTTAATTTAACAGCCATTAAAGGATAAAACTGCATCTACTATCTCTGAAGTTGTGGGAGTTAATGGATAGTGGTGAACATTCATTATCATGTGACCTATTTTCTCATATAACAGTAATCTACTATTAGTGGGAATAAAAATAATTATTAATATTTATTAGCTTTTTTTATAATCAATCAGCTATGTTGGTGTGAGATTGACGTCTCATAAAAAAGTTTTAAATCAAAGTAGCAGACGCCCACTTCATTGCTTAGTAATTATATTTCGGGAAAAGTTTTACTACTAACATTTATGATCTCACAAGCGTGCAGAGTAAAGTGAGGGGCACTTGTTAGTCTAGCATATATTCTTTAAAACATCTGTAAAAGGTAGTCGCAGGCTGACAGTAGTCTGATAAGCTGATAGTTTAATATATGGTGAGCGGTTTATCTTGTTTATGTAGATCACATTCGGTTTTGCATTACTGTTTTAATATCGAAATGTATTCGTATTATTCGGATCTAGAATGAAATTTGAGCGGTCTAGATTGTACAGCATTGCCTACTTTCCTGACCTGAAGATTATTGTACCGTAATACAATGTAATATGACACTTGGAACTCATGTGCGCTGTTCTAAATTATACATAGTGAAACAGATACGCTGGTTTACGCGTGACATTATGATATTGGGGTTTGATTATAGCAGATATATACCGATATATGTATGCATAACGTGAAATCAAGTATCACTTGTGTATTTATGAATTTATAGTACTGACAAGGGGTGAAATTGAGAATACTAGTTGGTGAGGAAGTAATTACAAACAATGTTCATGTTTTAATGCTGATAGTATAACGAAAGGTGATGTCCATTTAGCTGCCTTTTAATCACTATCCTAAAACAAATAGTGTGTAAACGTTAGAATAGAGCCATAAAAAGGAAAGCATGACAGACAGCAGCGTCATAATTCAAGTAAATGTGAGGTTTACGATCAGAAATTACAGCGCTAAGTGGCAATAATTTTGCGTGATATTTGAGGTGCCCTTCCCGTGGTACGGTCCGAAGTGCTTCGAAGGTTACGTTTCAAAATATCATTGGGGTATACACAAGGCGTGGTCATAGCATTTACGCGGCCTCGGGCCCAGCAAATACTCATTGTTTCATACTTTATTCGCCATTTGCGAGACACTTTATAGGTTATTGATAAGATATTCCTCGCAAAATGAAGTGCTTGAGGTATATCTGTGGAATATATAGACGTGATTGGATCATAACAAATTGTGATGATGCCTTGTCGTAATCTGATTCTCATAGTATGTGCAGTCGGTTGGGTGGGTGTATTTATTTGTTTTGTGAGATGGTAGTAAAACTTCAGATGAGCGGGCTCATTAGGGTAATAAAATGAGGTATATTTTAGGCTTTACTATTGTCCCAATAATACGCTGTTAAAAAGTATTTTAAGGCTTTTTTGTATATTCACTTCCGTATTTAAATCTGTTCTATTTTACAAAATATTTTTCTTTTGTTAGTTAATACTAACAGTAAACTTGTATAACCTCCCATTTTGTTTACACAATTAAATTGATTTTCCATCCATTAGATGCCATGAGAGAATAAGAAAAATGTACATTTTCTTTTTCGACCTTCATATTTCCGACGTTGAAACAAGGGTACCTGTGGCTGATTTTATTCCGTCCTTGTGTAGGCGATGGTTTAATTCAATATTCTTGTTCAGAATATAAATGTATTTCGGGAGAAAATCGCAAAAATCATATTCCTAATAAAATTCTGTTCAATAAAGATTTTGCTGGTTTATTTTTATCTGGCATGGCCTAGTCAGCATTGCATCTGGTGGTAAGTGCTAATGCCGTCCAGATAGAGTATCGAATGGTATCAGATAGTAGTTTCATACCATTCGATACAATCATGCCGGCCCGCTTAGATGCCTCTTCACGCAACATGGTCAGTCACATCTTTATGATTCATTTCGTTCTTGCTCATAATAATTAAGAAGTTAGCCTCCTATAAGGTAATTATATCTGTCACTAATAAATGAATAAAATAAAGTTTTATTGTTGACAGACCCCGTGGGGCAGATGGTTAGACGACGGCTATGAAACGAGAGTCCACGGGTACGATCCCCGCACCGTGACAAATGTTTGTGTGACAGGTATTTGTTTCGAGTCCGGATGACGTAAAAGTCTCTCATAGTTTTTAGTGTGGGGTCAGGACTATATACAAGTATGTGACTGTTGGGTGTATTTATGTATTTATTATATCCTCGCATTCAATAAACATGCCTCTTTAAGTTTGCAATATAAACTGCGTATAAAACATTTTTACTGGCGAGCATTTGACATGATTGACAGACAAGACATCAGGACATTTCGATACACGGCACCTGTATGTATTATGTTCTAAATTGTTAAAATTTATTCTCAGTGAATTGGAACGCGCTAGGCTTCAAGCTTTATGATTTCAACATGTATTGAAAAATAATAGCTCCTGTATTGTGTCGATAGCAGCATTCCATCGTCATACACGATTTGATTTCGTCAGCTGTTGGCGGAAGTGGTTGCTGTTTACTTTGTGTATGATTGCGTAGGAACGAATTCCTTACAAAGACTTAAAAGAATGAATACATGGTAATCAGCAGACCTTGAGAAATCACCTTGAAATTACTAATGATGGATGATCTCTTGCAATGTGTTAGGAAACTAAAGAGCATTACACCGACTACAGACAACCTACTTTACTGCCATTAAAAGTCCTTATTATGACAGCCAATAAAACTGTCAATGTGCAAGACATAAAATGTTAATGTTTTGTTTCACGTTTCCAAATGCTAAGTATGTTCAGGCACGCGTGACGATGATGATGACACCGAAAATACACTGCAGTTTGAATAAAATTTCACATAGACTAAAAGCATATTATAGACATAGCTATCTGAATCAGCCCATATTATACGTCCCACTGCAGGGCAAGAGTCTCCTCTAGAATCGAGCGTACCGGCCCAGTGTGGGTTGGCAAACTTTATACCGGGTATATCAAGACGGCGACCGAAAACGAAGCCAGGTGGTAGTTTTAGTGGATACAGACACAATGCAATTAAAATTTTCGCAAAAAACGCGACAGATTTCTTTTTGCATTTTTTTAAAAATCATCAAATTTGAGTGGGAAGTACCTAGTTTTTGCGAAAATAATAATTTAAGCCCTTACGTACCATTGCGTTTTTAAAAATAAAAAGGTGTACATCATTATTTTAGGAAAAATATGTATTTATCACCTAAATACGACGATAAGTAAAAAATTCCAAAAAGAAATTGTTTTTTTTTGCGACCCTGTATATAGGCATATAGCTTACAATTTTTTTTGGCTTATACATTTTTTCTTCTTTTTCAGGCACAAGTAGTCGACTGCAGAACATAGACTTCTACCAAGGATAAAGTTTGTGTAATAAGCACCAATTTGCGATTACAATATTGCGCAGTTGTGTTGAGTGGGCACCGTCATAAAAATATATTATTTCAATAATATGAATGTATGAAAGCATTTCAATGTATACTCGTATTTAACGCAATAATACGTACTTATTTCTTATGACGTGGACGACGGAATGGACGCTTTCCGCCTGTTTAATAAAATGGTACGTATTGTTCATAGATGCAAATCCGAAGACGTTCGACTGAAGTGGTGCCCATTTGACAGAAAACCGTCGTGAAATTCCTTTCTGCAGATATTAATACTGCTAGTGTTATTCCTATAAAAATGCCTCCTTTTTCTCCCTCTTCCTTTTCATTTTCTTAGGCCCGCATCTACATACTTACCGTTCTCAGGTGTATTGTCATGGCTGGTGGCAAAGTTGCCAATGTTGTCAAAAAAGCCGCTCGCTTGATATTGAGCTAATGCTGTACCAAATCAAGAGTTTTATAAAACATATGTGTGTATATAAGCTCTCATCTAGATGCCTGAATAAGGAAGCGCGAAAGTTTGTTTCGCAGTTCGCCGAGCTTACATCCGTCCCGACATATTTTGACACGTTTTACAAATCCACTATTATACATCGCAAATTTAATCGCTGTCATTTCTCTTTAACAGTTATCAGGGTACATTTCCGCGATAATTTATGTGTTTAACTTTTTATTACAATTGCTCATACAAACTCGTACAGCGAGCAATCAACATACTAAATTTATGTAATCTCATTAAACCAACTGGTGGAATATTGGAATATTTAATCAACTTTTTCACGTTTAATTGGCATAACTATTGAATAAATACGAAATTGTTCTCGTCATGTCCTCGAATGTGGTTAATTAAGTAATGACACGTAGCGTTTAATAACGCAGCCTCATTCTGTAGTGTCTATGTAACAACGTTGGATGCGATGTTTTCACAACTACTAACAAGTGTTCGCTACGGTTAACATGGTTTTGTTTTAAAAAGAGACAAGTTTCATGATTTGCAAATACCTACAATAGAAGACACAGAAATTGTTTTAACAAACTGTAGGTATTCATATCATGCTTAAACTAGAGTGTTTATCTCGTTTCAGTAGACAAATAGCAATATAAGTAAATGTGGTCAAATAATTTATTTCACATATTTTGCTATAATTAAAGCCCAGCTGTTGTTGCGCAGTTGGTTGAGATGGTTTGTGAACCGGCAGGCGATTCTTTCCATTCTCGCGCCGAGAGAATTGTTTGTGAGACTGTGAGATCCCCAGGCATTAGTTTCGGGTCTAAGTTTGAGACCGATCAATTTTTCATAGTTATTCATCACATAAGTGCATCTTAATGTAACGTTAGGACTATGTAGATACGTATTGGATGTTTAAATGAATTCAGTTAAGTACTTATCTCCTTGCAAGACCCTCCTTAACATGTCCTTATTGATTCCTTTTGCGACCCCAGTTTTGTTTTTTTACCCACGTTTAAAATGTCCTCAGCTGACTTCATCAATCAAGTTAGCACCATAAATGTTCGTAGAATAACATGAGCATTCCGGAGTACTCAGTAGTTTCTGCAGTAACATTTATTACTCCTAAGAACTTATATTTATGTTCTAGTATGTTCTAGCTTGTAAAAAAACTGTGTTGTCATTTTCGATAAATATGGTAATACAATGTGGTTACCCGATTGTTTGGAGCGTCGCGGATGGCTTGACTGATTGCCGTATGCGTTATAGGCATGCGTGGTGTAATTGGTATTGTGAAGAACTTCAATATGAATCACATATCATACATTATTTTTGTTATTGATACGCAGATAAAACCAATTTAGTGTCACGAGTAGCGAGCTGTACACAAGATGTTATTGATAACATAATTATTAATTATAAGCCAAAATATGACTTGACACATTTTATTGTTCACAACAAGACCAGAACATTTTTTACACCGCTTAGAAACCTTATCAAGTCCGCCTCAAAGGTGTGAATGTAAAGGGCATAAAAATCGATAAGTAGTACTGCAAAAAACCTAACGAAGTATATTTCTTGTATCGCAACATGATAAATTGGATCTACTGTTAACTGGGTCAGCATAGTTTCCTGTAAAATTCGCGAAATCCATGCAATCCATTTTCGCAAGCTGATAACAAAATGTTCGCCTTTTCAGACTCAACCTTCTTTTAGCGATAACAGTTTAGATTTAGTGCTATGTATCGGTATATGGGTCAGCTCGGCGTTTGATTGAGTTGATTGCTAGACCAGTCTTGAAATATCAATCAAATTGGAGCAAGTGGCCGCGCGCGTCAGGCGCTATCTATTGATGTAATGTACCTACCTACTTCCTGAACTAGTATTGTGATGAAACATATGATTGTACTATAATTATGTCTTTTTATTCTAGCTAGGAATAGTGCCTGCATTGCACCAGTTGGTAAATCCAGCACAGATAGACCATTGACTGGCGAGCGACAATAACCTCTCTCGTGTCGAAAAAAATATGTCAGAATGTTCAATAAATAGTTTTTCTTCTCCACCTCCGTAGAAGCAAAGATAGTGGGCAGGGGGGAGCACAAGATTCGACAAACCGTTTTACAGCTACATTTATTTAAATATATCAGTTTCAAAAATTGTTTAATTGTATGCCTCGTTGCAAGCTATTTGAATAAAATCAGATTTAACATGATAATAAAACAGCACGATGACAGCTAGATTGCGAAAAAAAAAACAACAAATAAATTAAATTAATTTATTCTATTTCAATTAATCGTCTTGTAATTTATATTGCTTCGATCATGACATTCATTCCTTTTCCTTTATATCTTTTAAACTACTTTTATCGTCGTACACGTACGTAAATAGTGCTTCTGAGGAGCAAATAAATTTAAAATGGTGGTTTTAATTGCTGGGTTTCAATCTGGACTAGACTTGTACATTGCGGTTGTTAGGTACAAATTGTTAGGTACAAATTTGTCTAACATGGTTAAGGTATTACGCAAACCACGAACCATAAATAACATCGGAGCGGACACACCGCAGTATCAAGATATCAACGTCTTTGAACCTACATTCGCCCTTTTATACCCCAAATTGCGTTTATTCTTGTATAATACGACCCAAACCTCTTAGTATCAGGGGAGTCTTGTGTCCTCCAATCAAACGTAATAAAGATAATATTGTTGTATTATTTATTGGAATTAGCTCGACGTAACCCAAATATAAAAGGAAAATATCTTAGACAAGAGTTGAATCTATTCTGATTATGTAGTTTATTAAGGGAATGATATGACTGTAGGTAATCACCGAAGATATTGTTATACGCAAACTTCATATTGGGTTCTCTTTATTATATGTCTATAATTTTTTATCAAAAGTATTAAACTGCAATAAAAGTGAAAGAATTTGATTTACACCAGTAATTTGTTGTAGTAGATTTGTAGCACCCAGACGCAAATTAGTAATTAGCGTTTAATTAGCTTTCTCAACATTTCGTCTTGCTGTTTCAGATAATAAATTACATGGTGTCGGATGTCTCCTCGGCGAGACGTGCTAACGACCCGGTGGATTACTGGGAAAGATATCTCCATCGTATAGATATCCTGAATGTTGTAGTTCTTGGTAATATATTGATGGTCCAATGTATTACCTCTAATGTCTATCTGTCTTTTTTATTCTCTATGTAATAAAAGATATACAAAATTACGATCATTTCCTTAGTATGATTCGTCATTGAATGAAATGATAAGATATATTGCCAACTCTACATTCAGAAAAATGATAGACCACAATTAACTAAATTGTACTGAAGGTACACACTTAATAATTTTAACATTACCCGTTTCATTGTTAATAATGGATTTGATTGATCTATTTGTATAATTTGTTGATATTTCGTATCGTATCGTCTCGTTTCGTTTACATTGTGCAAACGTGGTATTGACACTTGCGTAGTTTGCGTCATTCTTAGAATTTCCATTAAATGGGTCACCCGTGATTTCTTTATACCGTCCGGGATGGTGTGACTAAAAGTTTATAAACAAGAGAGTATTTGCGTTAAATATAAAATTTGTAACGGTTTCGGAAACTTTCTCAATTCGTTGCATTTGCTTAATCACTTTCAATTCAACGAAAATGACCTTTACAAAAAGAAATAATTAGCATCTTTTAAGATTTTTTTTTAAGTTTAAACAAATTTTTAAAATAAACATTTTCTTAAGAACATAACATTCACTTATTATATAAATTCCTGCTCCAAAACATTACTCTGCAATTTCTTATTTCCGTGACCACAAAATTGTGTACTATACAGAAATACGCAAAAGGTGATAGTTCTAATTCAACCACAACATTAAAACGTCCGCAGCCTACAGAAGAAATAGGGGCGGGTGTCCCTTTTATTATAACGGCTAATGTCTCTTAAGCCGTGAACGTAGTGGGAGCATGGATATCTGCGAAGCACTAACTTCATTGTTGAAGAAATTATGAAATAGTTCGTTTAGTGGTAATTGGAAGAATTCTTCGCAGTACAGAAAAAGATCAATCAGAAAAATAAAAATGATTGAATATTGTTCTATTAAAGTAGTAGGCAGCGCCGCTGGAGTCCAGGGACTAAAAATACAGTGCATCGTCATCCTAAAAGTGTTGTCAATTATCTAAATAATAGTACCTAGTGGGTAACTTTGAATTAAATATTATTTGGTAAAATAGTGTTGATGCTTGTGAAGGTTTAAGTATATTAGTAATTATATGCAATGTAAGTGCGTTAAATATTTTTTTTTAACCCGATTACTTAAGCTCTTTATATAAAGTTTGAACATTAATTCTGTCAGCAATTTAAATATTTTGTATGACGTGTGATACGAAATAATTTTACACAGAAAGTACCTACATAGCAGTTTTGCACGTCTTGAGGAAAGTTTGAAACATGTCGCGTCCTATAACTTCCCCGGCTTTCGTGAAGTTTATATTGGTGAGAAGCAAGTTATTCAGGAGGGAAGGAATAATGTATGAGAGTTGGGTAACTATCATCTTTTTAATGATAAGGTATTAACTGTGTGTGTTTTGTAGTATTTGTTTGTATCAAACAAAATAGTATCTAGTGTTTGACTTTATACTTTTTTTGAAATATTTAATACAATTTATTTAAAAAATACTTTTACATCGGATAACATTGCCTGAGTTATTCCCGTGGGGTTGCCATTTTTATGTAAACAACACTGTAGACAAAACCTAATCGACGATATATTTTAATTATTCAAACTATCCTACTTATGGTAAAAGTATAGGCGCGTACGCTCAGTGTGTTACCCCCACAATGCTATACAATTTCCGTAGCTCGCAGCCATTCGTAGCCCTGACGACTTCCTCTGATATCAGATGCATTAGCGTTCGCAAAAAATATTGCTTAGAATATTTACTTCGCACCGATACCGAGAGAATTATTCGCAATCGCAATCCGACCGTTGTCAGTTTATTTACTGAAACATGCGCTCACCGGACTCTTGACTTATCGATATTCTGCAAACTTTGCATTCTCGCACACCTCAATCACCATTTGTATCGGAGATTGTATCACAGTATTTTATTTGTGAGCAATGGAATTTTGAATTGTGAATTGTAATGAACTTTTCTGGAACGAAGTAACGAATGATGGTTCAACATAATTCGCATAGATCGATGCCGAAAAATTTGCATGACAAACCTTAGCTGTCAATAAACCTTCAACCTTCGGTTAAATTATGGAATAGGGGTTGGGTCGTAGCCCCCAACGCCGGAACGATGTGGGTTGATGGATGGATAGGTTTTTAGAACATCCATTTTAGTGTCAAGACTTTACACCAATAGCCCCTCAGATTTAGGTTAGACTTCTACAATTTATAAGGGTAAGATGTGATGCTTGTTTTTGACAAAAAATCTCTTCATTCACAGATCATATCCACCTAAAGCGGAATCATTCATACTTTGTAAATCCAGCTACAACAAAGTGCGGCACATATGCATTGTAAAGTAAGTGAAGTAAAAGTTGTCGTGAATAGCGAAATCCGTCACGGTGTTTTCTTATGGTGGCAGTGAAGTCACCACTCGACCTGCTTGCCTTTGTGATGTGACGTCGTGGCGACAAATCGACCCTTTGTTGGCTCAGCCTTAGCGTTACGACACAAGATATAATTAATATACCATTGTACCTTCAAATATATACAATACGAAGATAATAAAAAGCACATTACCATCACATCACGACTCAAGTGTGCATATTACTGAACTAGTTAGGAATGCTTAGGGTCGTCATAAGATCACGCGATCAGCGACTGCATGCAATGCGTGATACATATATCTTCTTACATTAACACGTAACACATCTATTTTCTATGCTAATTATGCTGGCTCTATAGGAGATAAAAGTGACTAATACGGTGTCGCTGTATTCAATATTATCGGCGGCAGTACGCTTTATTAAAAATATTTACACTACGACGAGTTCAAGTCGATAACTTGTTTAGCTTTAGATAAATTGACTTAATATTGAAGGAAGTTAAATCGAATTACGTTTGAATATAATGAATGTCTGATAGTAGCTGATGTAATTAAGCAATGAAATGTGATTGGATTGCGATTAAAAAGAACATAATTAAGTGGAACTGGTTTTTTTAAATGCGGAGAATTTAAGATTTAATGCTGCTTGAGAATGTTTAATATGCTGCGTCCGCTGTTATTTATTTGTCATGTGATGTAATTGAATGTTTAGGGAACTGACTAGATTCTTAAATGAGAGAATTTTTATGCAATATAGGTACACGCCTAATGATTTAAGTTTCAACTATATCTAGTCGCCGTTGTTGCTCGTCAGTTCATTCACCTGCAAGGCTTTTTAAAAATGAAGTGTACCTCAAGAAAAAAAATACCTTACAAATAGTCCACTTATAAGACGAAAATCATCATTCTAAGAAATTATAAACACAAGCCTGGATATTTTGCGCCGCGGAAAGATATAAAGCATAAGTAATATTTTTTGCTAGAATAATTTTAGTTTTGTAAAAGCTATCAAGTATTATAGCAGTATTTATTACTTAGAAAGCAAAAGGAAACTCTGATGACAAGAAAGCGACAACATTCCTTATGGGAAAATTTTCTAATTATTGTAATTAATATTATATCATTATCGATAGCAATGTAATAATTACTTTTAGTGAGCATACATTATGATTAGATATTTAAAAAAATGTTCACCGGTATATTTATTAAATTTATTTTATGTTTACTTGTTCTTTACACCTGTAAATAATATTATAAGTATATGTATGTTGTAATTGCATGTAAATAGATACAAAATAATTTTAATATAAATTGCAACCTTACTTTCATAATTTTACTCCGGGTTTTCATATTTCCTTCGTTCAAGGCCTAAAAGAATTATCTCTCATTATGCTGGACTAGTACCTAGACATTAAAATAAAGTAAGCGTCTAAGAAGTGCCAATAACAGTTATCTTCGCAGGAATTATAGACTTACGTACTGGAATTAGTCTTTTACTTGTGAAAATTCTCAACGCAAAAATCACATAAATCTTTTCGGTCGTGTCTGGGGTGGAAGTTTAATCGAACGAGACCGCTCCAAATTTACATATTATACAGTGTGCTCAAAAAATGTGATTCCAGACTGATTTCATCTTGTTTAGGGAAAAGGCTGTATAATTTGAATGAAGTGTTTTGATTCTCAATGGATAAAATTAAATTTAGTTATAAGTATAAAAATGTACCTAAACTGTAATAGGGACGAAGAATATCAAATTTTAAACCTGGAAACTTATTGAAACTTTACTCATTAAAATGTTATATTCGTTCGAGAACCTATGTCAAGAAAACTTTACTCACCAAACGAACGTAAACAAACATTTGTCCCCTAGTCTCAGACGTCATATCGTCTCCCCTGTTACTCATAAAGTATTCAATATTTGATACCTTTTGCAATAATTTTTGGTTTAGCTGGCCCGCGGCGCGACGATGGCACGGCGAGAGCATGCGATATTAGCCCGGGGAGCTCTCTGAAAGGGTTCTTGTGTATGCCGGTAACGATGCAGGGGATGCATGAGTAATTTTCTTTCGGCAACCTCAAAGGGTTGCGAACGAACGCTTTGAAAAGATAATGCTATTGGGGTACGCTGTTTTTTTACATTTGCTATGTTCGCGTCTCGCGACGGAGCTTATAAATGAAGATTTATATAATATTTCGTGTATAATATTTCTTGAGGTTCATACTTTTGGGCTGATTTATAACGTAAGTAAGGTTACTATGAGACTGGTTTCCAAACTTTCACAATGGTTAAAAACATCGCTAGAAATCCTTAATGTGACATAAGAAGGTGGTAATAGCGACTTGGCGTGCGGGTGATAGATAAGCGCTATTTAAATTAGTACTTGATGGCAACGCAACGCTTTTGTATTTATCGTCACACAATGTGATAATTCTAATGCTACACTTATAAAGCGTGTCAGCCGTCGCCTGGTTGTTGACACTAATTCATTAAGATTAACAAGTAAACAAGACGTTTCGTCAGCGTGATAAAGTGGTCGCGAGAGTCAACCGAGCTCATGAGCACGAGTCGTCATCAAAGTAGATTATGTGATGCATAGCTAACCAACATTATGTAACTGTAATTGAGGACTCGTTTACCCTTGTTTGCTTAGTATAAACGTGTATAAAAAGGTGCTTAGTTGGCTGCCCCTCCGTTGAGAATTACCGTTTCAAATGTGCCGTACTTACTCGGAAACGTCGAAGTGATTTGCTGCTTGTTTTAAATGAACGCTTTTTTGCTTGTCATGACATCGCTCGTAATCTTAAATATATCGATATTTTTAATGATGCTGACGATAAAAAGCATTTCACATTATCGTTTTAAGGAAAATAACTTTAAAGAGCAAATCGACCGAATGCAGTTCCTATTAGTCAGTATATTCTTGTTGACTTTTACGGAACAAAATATGGGACATATTTTTCTTCACGAATACCAAATGCCGTAGTCGGGAAGCTCTAAAAACGGAATAGGAGTGATGTGACGATTGAAGATTCAGGTCGTCACGCGACGTCGTCGTCTCGCTTCCGTCCCTTTATGAAGTGGATTTACGTCCGCACCCGGTGCACGCTAACTCGCCATTGTTTTGTGTAAAAATAAATAAAGCGAAAGTTTCACATCCCAATTAGATCGATTTGATGGCTTTCGAGGAAACCGCGCGAGGAAACACGTATTAATGGCTACTCTTCACTCCAAACAATAAACGTGCTGATAGCTCTATCTATAGACGGTAAACGTTAACTTTCTATTTTGTTACTAGTAATTACTGTCTGAAACGGTTAACAAGCGAACAAATTCGAAATAATAGCTGAAATCTGTTTTTGTTACCAAATATACTTAGCATTTTTTTTGTGTTGATGAATACCATAGTTTCCGCACCATTGATCACCTTATATATATTTTTAATAACCAATAAATCTCAGAGGCCCAAAAATGAAGTGTGAAAGAAAATGAACATGAATTAATGTTTAGTTGGTGTGAGAATTAGTTTTTGGTCAGTAGGAATATTATCATAGAATATTTAATGATATATTGCCATAATAATATGTAGCTAAATAATTTAAATGCACAATGTGTAGTAAAATTTGATTGATTGTTTATCTTTGTACTTCATATATGTGTGCACTTATGTGTGTATATAAATGTATGTATTTATTTATGTATATATTACGTAGTTTGTATGTTTATATTATTATTAAATTAGTATGTAGCTTATTTTACATGTATTATTAAATTTACTGTTTTTTTATTTTATTTTTTTTAAATTTTAAGTCTCTTATTATTAGTATTTTTATTTTTTATCAGTCAAGCTATTGGTACACTATTGACTGCCCTCTCTTTTATCCTTCTCTTATTTCCATCCCAAGGTAGTCGGTAAGAGATTGCTTCGAGCGATACGACCGCCTTTTGTACTGCTATCTAATTTAATGTTTCTTTGTCAAGCTTCTGTAGTGTACAATAAAGATTATAAATAAATAAATAAATAAAATAGACGGTAATTTCATTCTCCAATTCCATCTTTTTCGACGGAAATCTGTTAACGCCATCTCTAAAAAAATAATAAAAACTCTTGATAAAGTAAGGTAACATTGAATTTCAAAGTTATTATTAGTGCCATCTATGTCAGTTATGATATCACCGCCATCTTTCGGAGTACAAAAGATTTAAGTATTCTCTATAGCTGTTCTTGCCTATTTTAATCTGCGACTTTGCCAAGAGATGTCCCTTATTCCAATAAAATTTCGTGTTAACCCCGAACTTACCGGGTCATACAAATGCGCCGATTTTTCTTTTTCTTTTTGAAGTAAGACTTCTGTAGCACTCTTGTGATTTGGAAATTCGATGGAACGAAAAAGCGACTCCTAAAAAAGGCACCAAAAGTACTAGGGCAACAGAGGAAGGAAGGACATTTCGTTAAATCTATGTCATCAATTAAATATTATGTCTGCAATATTTCTCAGAGCACATGAAGTACTAGGGCGACAGAGATAGAAAGGAGGTTTTGTTAAACTTAGGTCATGAATTTGTACAGTATGTTTCTCAGAGCATAAAAAGTACTAGGGCGACAGAGAAAGAAAGGAGGTTTCGTTAAACTTAGGTCATGAATTTGTGTGCAGTATGTTTCTCAGAGCACAAAAAGTACTAGGGCGATAGAGAAAGAAAGGAGGTTTTGTTAAACTTAGGTCATGAATTTGTACAGTATGTTTCTCAGAGCACAAAAAGTACTAGGGCGACAGAGAAAGAAAGGAGGTTTTGTTAAACTTAGGTCATGAATTTGTGCAGTATGTTTCTCAGAGCACAAAAAGTACTAGGGCGACAGAGAAAGAAAGGAGGTTTTGTTAAACTTAGGTCATGAATTTGTACAGTATGTTTCTCAGAGCACAAAAAATACTAGGGCGACAGAGAAAGAAAGGAGGTTTTGTTAAACTTAGGTCATGAATTTGTACAGTATGTTTCTCAGAGCACAAAAAGTACTAGGGCGACAGAGAAAGAAAGGAGGTTTCGTTAAACTTAGGTCATGAATTTTTGCAGTTTTTCCTTCTTTTTTTCTCTGTCGCCCTAGTACTTTTTGTTCTCTGAGAAACATACTGCACAAATTCATGACCTAAGTTTAACGAAACCTCCTTTCTTCCTCTGTCGCCCTAGTACTTTTTGTGCTCTGAGAAAAATATTGCACAAATTCATGACCCAAGTTTAACGAAACCTCCTTTCTTTCTCTGTCGCCCTAGTACTTTTTGAGCTCTGAGAAACATACTGTACAAATTCATGACCTAAGTTTAACAAAACCTCCTTTCTTTCTCTGTCGCCCTAGTACTTTTTGAGCTCTGAGAAACATACTGTACAAATTCATGACCTAAGTTTAACAAAACCTCCTTTCTTTCTCTGTCGCCCTAGTACTTTTTGTGCTCTGAGAAAAACATTGCGAATATTCGTAACCTAAGTTTAACGAAACCTCCTTTCTTTCTCTGTCGCCCTAGTACTTTTTATGCTCCGAGATAACTATTGCGCATATTCATGACCTAAGTTTAAAGAAACGTTCTTCTTTCTCTGTTGCCCTAGTACTTTTTGTGTCACTATTTGGTGTCGCTTTTTCTTATTTTCAAATCACAACGGTTACTAAAGAAGGGTGGGTCACTTCAATAAACCATAAAATTGTGGTGATACTCTTGGTACTCTATATTTATCACATTGTCTCGTAGGGTCCTTTTCTGAAGTATCACTTCTGCCGTGTGTGAATTGCACTTGTTTTTGTTATTATTTTTTACGTATGATGAAATAAAAACACAGGTATATATATTTTTTTCTTTATTATGTTGAACAATAATCAAATTATTACATTAATGAATCGATGATATGCATTCTTAAGCTTCTCTAAAAGTAACCGGCAATGACATCTACATAATATATTATAGTGTTTATCATTTTTTGTGGTGACGTAAGAATCGTTCGTTAAAACACGAACTTTTCATTCCGTTCGGTCACTTGCTGCTAAAGCGACAAACAATTAATATAAAGCGATCGAAATCATAGAATACAATTACATTCTTAGAAAATAAATTAATTAAAGAGAGATTATGAGACAGAATATATTTTGAAATAAAACGTTCTTTTTGAGTTATAAAAATATAAAGAAGTAAATAACGAATCCGCTTATTTTTAATCATCATTGATTATATTATTGAAATTAAAATATTATATTATCGAATCCGTACATTTTTGAGTGAAATATTACAAAAAAGTTTTCAAGTAGATTATTACTTATAGTATATTGATTTATTTATATGCAGTTCAATAGATCTTTTAATGCAGTAAAAAATCAAGTAAATTTTATACATATAAAAACACATTAAATCAGCTTTGGAGTAATACACATTTCACGTAGGTTGTACGTAGACTACACTTAGTAGGTACATGCTCGCAAAGTCGGGCTTATGAAAACAAAATAATAAAATAGAGAAATTAGGAAAGTTAAATAATTTAGAATTACCGCATATTGTCTTCAGTACACATTTCATTACAAATAACACGGAAAGAAAATTAAAAATCTATCACAGTATAAACATAATATATGACCGACCTTATAGCTCTCATATTTTACTTAGCTGTATTGCACATAAAACAATAAATCCATTCGAAATACATCTAATAACAATTTAAATCTAAGCTAATCTTACTTCATCGACTATTTTTGAATTTTGTTATACATTTTAGTAAACTGTGTGTCATAGAAATATTTAATCTTTTATTCACTACGAGTAGAAACATACTACAAATTCCTTACGAGTAACACTACCAAGTTAGGAAACTCCTAAAGATACAGGACTACCTACTTTTTTATTATTCTTTGGGATTCTCAGTTTAGGTATCCACTACGTTTGAGCTTCGCAAATAAAATGACATTAGAAAATTAAATTCAGGTACAGATTCTTTACAATAGATTTCGTAGCAAATGATAGTTTTATGTTTCCATAATATACGTTTAACCTAAGTGAAAGCTTGTAATGTGCAACTGTATATTTAAATGGCACATTTTCAATTATACTTTTACTCTAAGAAGATTCAAGTCATTTCTATGTCATCTAGATAATTAACATCAGTCTATTTGAAGGAAGAATATATTTCGTGAGAAGTACTTAGGCGCTGTGCATTTTTAACCACAATCTAATGATGGTAATGAACTCTAGTTCTAAGTTTAAGCCTTATTTAATTTAGGTAATGTCCAGCCATTGATTAACATTTTAAGTACAATAACCAACATGTTTGACGGATAAGAGATTAAAACCATAAATATATTCCCTGAATTAAAGAAATAATAAATATCTTCAGTCGTCGTCATTTAAAAGATCTGTGCACGATTTAGCTTTGGTTGATCTGAAATGAAAGAAAAATGTCATTAAGTATTTGTATGGTTTTTAAAAGATTTTAAATTATAAAAATCACAGTTGCGTTCATTAAACATGGTACCTGAATAATAGGTATTTGTTTATTATAATGTTACGGTAGAATTATTAAAATAAAACCATAAACGTCAGTGGAAAGTGAAAACCGATTCGTTTGTTAAAATTAACTATGAGTGTAATTTTTTTGATACGGTAATGTAACCGTGACGAATAACTGATTTCGTTTGGTGTCTACTTTCAGCTGAAAGGAGGTTAATTTCTCGAATATTTATATTTTATTCTATTGATTTTAAAATTTACATGAAAATAAATAATTGGTACTATATTTTACAGTTAATATATCAATGAATAGCGGGTCGCCGTGTGCGTGTATTTTTTTTACAATAAGTAAACAACTTTTCCCATCGTTACGTCTTGCCATTCTTCATTACAAAAAATATTATAGATATAATTCATTAAAACCGAGAAATGATACTATTCTATATATTTTAGCTGTAAAAAATATTATAATGCATTTTCCATAAATAAATGCGTAAGTATAATTAAATCTTATTGGGGAAAATCCGACCTTTATCTCTGCTTATTGCCGAGTGTTTCCTTAACCGCACGGGATAAAAACTTATGATTAATAAGCCTATTTGCTGTGTGACTATTTAAAAACATTCAATATTTATTATTCACTGTATATTGTGTATGTTATTTTCTTCTCAGTTTAAAGGTTATTTATTATTCTTGCCTACAAACATAAAGGCAAACAGAAGCAACCGCAATTCATATTTGTAATTTTGAATTATGGAACATTAATTTAAATATATTTATATTGTAATTTATTTCAAAATTACTGGGCTCCTTTGGTGACTTACAATTTCGAAGGGTTAAGAACATAACAAGTATAAGATTTTTAAGTATAAAAATATTCATGAGTTGCAGCAATCAGTGTCTATTACTTGACTTGGGTTCTGTCTTTAGTATAAAAGTAATAATAAAATAATACTGCCTCGGTGGCGCAGTTGTACTACGGTACGATTACAACGCTGAGGTCTCAGGTTCAAATCCCGGGTGGGGTATAATAGCATTGGATTTTTTTATTCACTATGAGCCCGGAGTCAGGGATTTGTGCCCAAAATGGCGACAGGCACGCTCTTATCACATCGCGGGATGGAACACAAGACGAAAAGTGGGTGTCCTGGTAGCACCTCTACTTACCCCTTCTGGGAATAAGGCGTGAATTGATGTATGTATAAAATAATACTCACTGTGGATTCTTTACCCTCCGACATATTCTGAGTTCGATGGGCCCGCTCCGGACCGCCTTGAAGAGAGCTAATGCTTCGACATGCGCGAGCTCATGGCACGCCTGGCCGTTCACCGCCAGCACCTCGTCGCCTGGAATCGAAACAAAAAAATATGTAAATTCTATACTAGAGACGTTTCACACTACAGAATCGTATATAAATAAAATACGAGTAAGATATTTTTCCGCCATGTAATAGGAGCTTGTCTCTGACACATCTTTTATAGGAGAACCTCTTTTCAAGTATAAATTTTAGTTTACCCTTCTACCCATTGACAGCCTCCGAGGCGCAGTTGGTTAGATGCCCGCTGTGAAAAGAGAGGCCGCGGGTTCGATACCCGCCCCGAAACAAATATTTGTGTGATCCAGGGTCTCGGTTAGACCGAAAAAGTCTCTCGTTTAATGATACCCACGACACATGACTCGATCTTAATGTGGGGTCAGGAATATCTATGTCACTGTTGGATGTATTTATTTATTTATCCGATATATCCTTGGGTTGTCTTTTTACTTTGGTTGTAGCCCTACCTAAGAAAGGATTCTGGCTTTAAGGATGCAAATCCATTGCATAATGGAGGCATGTTCGCTGGATATTCACTAAAAGTTTGGGTCAATGTTTGGTACGGAATCCTACGTGCATGAGACTGACTCGCACTCGCCCGGTTTTTTATACTATCATGCAGCTAAAAAGTATAAATTCAAAACACAAATTCTGAGAATTCCATACGATATGTCACTACATTGGCACGATAAAGTGACTACAAGTGCAGTGCGGTACAGATATAGTAACCAAAGTAATATGGTATATAGTATACCTTACTAGGTACCAATAATAAAGCCTAGTTCAGAAACTAAGTCATTAATTTACTTAATTAATAAATTAATTAAGACTGCAATTATAGTCTATCTAAACTAACAGGTTCCATTTGACGTTTCATACTTTTAACGTAAATAACTTTGTGCAGACGTAACCCACACTATTTCAATAACACTTTCCGTAAATCCATGGAATTATGAAGCTATTCTTATTTTATCACTAGTTAAACAAACCATAATCACTAAATTTAAACTAGAATTCTTTAAATAAAGCAAAATAACCATTTTAAACAACATATTTTTTTTCTAGACGTCATTACAAAGTCACCTCGTTAGGTCTTTTACCGGTAGAGTCGAGACTATTCAAATGCATTTGTATACGCATAATCGGTAAAAATATTTAAATAATCGAGCAGATATAAAACAGTTGTTTTTTAATTTTTAAAAATACTGAACTTTCGGCTAATAATAGGTATGCTGTCAACGAACATACATCAATAAATAGTGAAATAATAATATTAATATGAATTAATTTATCATTAATTAATAGATTTGGATATTACAATGGAAATGAAGGCAGTATTGTAGGATACGCCACACATAGTGAGGAGGTTCCTCACTTTGGAGTATATGTATTGTATTGTATGTATGTATCATGGGTTCATAAGCATGTGCGTGATGTTGACTGGACTCAAAAAGTATCTGCACCCACCCGGGTGAAGCCGGGCCGGGCCGCTAGTAATAGATAAATCACTCCTTTTGTTCCTAAATAGTAAAGTGACATGCAATTGTTGATGTCTCATTAGAATAAAAATGTTCATAAAAAATAAACGAAATGATGTAAACTGAAAATATAAACTGTAATCGATTAAGAAATACAAACAAATATTATCGATATCTCTAAATAATCGGATATTGTAAGAACCGATTTATTTGATAGCATCCCTATTTCCCAATGTCAAATGGAACTTCTTAGTTTAGATAGACTATAATATGTAATTCAATAGGACGAGCAAATTAAAAAAAATACGCCTTAAATATTAGATTTGTAAAATACAGTTCAAAGTACTTTGCACGTAAGCATAGCATCATATTTTGTTGTTGTTATTGTTGTTCCATCCTGTTCACGTTCATGTTTGTAATATATGCATATTTTACTACCAACTTCGAGGTAAATTATTTTAAAATATAAATGTGGAATTCCATATGCAGTTACCTACACTTTGAAATCCTTCTGTATATTTTACATAATTCAAATAAATAATAATATAGCAAAATAGTATTTTTAACTATTCTAATCTGTTAAATGTATGGTAATAAAGCACACGGAAAGTGGCTGAATATTTGACTAAAGTAAGTATACACTAAAATATTTGGTATTTATGTCAACATTGTTGATATAAAACGACATAACCACACAACGTAATCAATGTGATATGACATTACTACAGCATTAGGTAATTATCAGTTTTTTGGTTGATATTTAACACGCATCGAACTACATAGATAGTAGTTGCAATTAAATGGTAACAACACGTCCAAAAAAAACATAGCGACACACTAATAAATGTTTAATTTATTCCTAACAATTATAATGACATTTAATTGTGCAATCATTATTCAGCGGTCATCGCAATAAACAATATTTTTATTACATAAACATTGGTATCGTATACAATGACACGTCTAGCCACAATGGCTGCAGTTGATATTGTAAGTAAATGTATACATGCTTTGTAATTATGTCACTTCGACGAAACGGTACAATGCCACGACCTATCATTATCAAGTTACATTCCGAAAGCATTTATTTAACCGCAATTATTTCGATTTTAATATAATTTCCACTTTTAATATAAGTTGTAGACGTACCTGCTTTGAGTCTTCCATCATCGACGGCTTGTCCTTGCGGGAGGATGCTCTTTATAAAGATGCCGAGAGGTCCCCGGGGCGAGTCTCGGCCGCCGACGATGGTGAAGCCGAGCGGTTTCTTACCGTGGCCCTTCTCGAAGGTGATGGTGTGGTACGTGTGCGTGGGCGCCCGCGGTTTCCGGGGCAGCGTGCAGAAGTTTGCCGCATTTTGCGTCTGATGGTCACTTTCACTATCATGTTTGTCTTTAGTCCGGTTCTGCGCTCCGTCGGGCACGTCGACGTTGCCGATGTCTGCGGCGCAAGTGAGCGCGAGCGCGTCCTTGTTGGCGCCGCCGTAGCTGACGACCTGACGGCGCAGCAGCTTGTTGTTCATGCTGCTGTAGCTGGCGTTGTGTCCCTTGAGGAAGTGCGAGTGCGCGGCGGGCGCGGCGTCGGCCGGCTCGTCCGCCGCTGATAGCGCGCTGCGATTACACGCGGACTCATCCTGCGAACGACGTCGGTCCATTTTGACGTCATATTTATCTATATGTTTTTCCTTCCCCAATATAATTGCGTTTTCGTAATCCACTGAACTCTCACGCATCAACACGACTCTTTTCTGTGGTGGTTCTCGTTGTCTGGCGTCTGGGGATGTTTTTTCGCGTTGTCTACAAATTACGATGTCGATTTCGGCAGCACCGGATTTTAGAGCTTCTTTGGCTTCTGACATGGTAAGATCGCGTAATCTTCGACCGTTTACATTAAGTAATTCATCGCCTATGCGCAGTGTTCCCTCTCTGAAAACAATACAAGAAACATAAATATATTTAATCATTATTTTGTTACAGAAATTAAGTACATTTATTATTAACTTACTTTTCAGCTAAGCCTCCTGGAACTACGCGAGCGACTAAATAACCTATGTGACCTTCATCAGACAGTTTTGTTTTAGCTATAAATATACCCAGTTCATCAGTTGGATTTTTCCTTGTAATCTTGACTACTTTAAATTCAGATTTGTCCGCCTTGACGCCTCTAGTTGGTTTTCTGCATGGAGGTATGGGAGGGATTCCTGAGTCTCCTAAAGTAGCATCTCTCTGTCGCATTTTTTGTTTCTCGGTTAGTTGTAAATATTGGGGCTCGTCATAGTCACTTTTTCCCTGTGGCATTCGTCTAAGGATTTCCTTACGATCCAGAGACAGTGCTCTTTGGGTGTGGCGAGGTCTAGGCCTCGGGCATTCTTTTCTTTCTCTACTCATCCTACCAGATGTTCGTGCCTTAACATAACTTTGATCTCCAGAGACGCTTCTTCCATGACTCGGCAGTAGAGTGTTAACATGAGAAGCAGAGCTTTCACACCTAGAGGATATTCTATCGCTGTCAAAAATAGAAGAAGCTGTTGATTCATTGACTAGAATTCCCGAATCGGCATCTTCCGTATCTTGGATCAAAACATTTTCATCATCACACGATACTTGATATGCGTCATCGTGAAAAACAGATTGTCCTTTTTGAAATTCATCTAAACCAGGCAATGCGCCGTAAGAAAAACTTCGTAATTTTGCCCTAACACCACCTCTTCTCTTGCGACTTTTACTGACTGCACCAGATTGTTTTAAGATATTTTCATTGCCACAATTATCATCTTCTTCCTCATTATCGCCACCTGGTTTGTATAATTTAGACAGAAATTTATTCGTCGATGACTTTAAATATCTGTCTGACATAGCTCTTAGTTTTGCCGACAAACAGGAACTGGGACCAACAGAATCTTTTCCATCCTTAGTCTTAAATTTATCAGTCTTTTTATATTGAGATTTCATTGATACTGGTGCATCACTGTAAGGTTCATAATCATCATTAAAAATTTGATCGCTGGATTTTGATAGTTTTGTACCCGCTTTTGGAATTTCATGATATCGATCACATTCGGAACCGGAACTGTAACATCTAGTGCCTCTATTATTAAAGCACTTTCCTTCTCTCCATTGACATTCGGCTGGACTAGTAGCAGTTTTGGCAAAAAATACATCGTCGTCATAATTTGGCATTTTTACCCACGGGTTGTGATTTTCGAATTCTATGTGGGTTTCAGGATAATTGTTGCTATATCGACAGTTGTTTACATCTTCGACGTGTCCAAATCCACTACAATCACTTCCAGATGTTGAAGCGGCATCATCGGCATGTCTTAGAGGTCCGTTTGATTTAAAACAAGACAATTTAGTGTTCTTTACTTTGTCAAGTAACGGGTTTCGTTTTTCCCGATATACCATATATTCTTTCTCAAGAGAGCCTCCGCGGTTTTTACGAGATGTATTATAACTTTCTTGTGGTGAGATGGGGCCGTTTTGTAGCGATATTCTGCGTGTGACGGGAGTGTCGCCACCGCGATGACAACGGTGTGGTGATTTTTCCACTATAATTATTTGGTCGCTTAGATTGTAGAAGTTAGTTTCCACCGAACTGCCGCTATTTTTTCTGGTAGGATAGCGGACTGGTGACAAATCTGGAAGCGAGATAAATGCAATTTTACTAAAAAGTATTAAGTAAGACATGTCTAAAGTGAAATGTATTTTATCATTTAGTTTATACTAGTTTAAAGTTTCTAGAAAATAGTACCTCGCTTTCTAAATTTCTAGCGGCCGTATTAAATAACAGACGTAGTGACATTTCTTATACAAATGTGGCCAGCTAACTATCCTATCGTATTACCATTACATGAAAGATTTCTATCTTAGATTTAAAAATATCGAGTTATAACTACGGCATTAGTTAATTTTTTGATAAACGCAACATAATTTAGCAATTTTTTAATGATTTTAATAATATTTTTCCTCCCATCAAAAAATGGATCGATTTTATAATATACGTGTGTATTTCAATACAGCCTAGAATCATTCGTCAGTTCCCGATTGGTTTGTGTGCTCACCCGCAGATACAGTTACATAATAGCTCTACAGTTAGCATTGCACAAGTGATAGGTCACCGTGGACTATTAATTAGTATGACAAATCATGTTATACGCAAGCAACGCGTGATTGCGACTCGATAATTCGTGGGTGGACGTGAATACAAACGCGGTTATGGGGCTTGTCGAAGATGTATGAGAATTTTATATTAGGCCAACGGCCAGTTTCATAACACCGTAGTGTGGTTTCGTGATTTTGATCATCAAATAACTTATACCAATCTTGGAAAAGAACATTTTCCATTTGACATGGTGTCTTTTGACCATTATGGTAGAATTATGTTTTATTTAGTCACTTTCGCGAAGGTGATGCAACAGAAGCTACAAATAATTCACGTTTACAAAGAGTCAATAAGAATCGAAAGCGTTTTTGATACTATGACACGGAGAAATGATTGTGTGATTCACAAATATTATTTTTGGTGGTAGCAAATATAAGCTGATAACGGTGAGGTAGAGCAATCCACTTTGAGTATTTTTTCCACTCGATAAAACATGATTCGTTTGGCATTGGATAATTTCCTAAAAGGGTTGACGCAAGCCAGGAAGGAGATAACTCGTAAAACCATAAAGTATTTTTTTCTGCCATATGCATTAAAATATATTGCGCCGACACTAGTACATACATACATAAACTCACGCCTTTATCCCCGAAGGGGTAGGCAGAGGTGCCACTAGGACCACATTTCGCCTTGTATGTTCCGTCCCACGATGTGATAGGGGGCGAGCCTATCGCCATATCGGGCACAAATTCCTGACTCCGGACTGATAATGAATAGAAAAATCCAATATCACTTTGCCCGACCCGGGACTCGAACCCGAGACCTCAGCTTTGTGACCGTACCGTAATACAACTACACCACCGAGGCCGACACTAGTACCTACTTTAAAATACAAGAAGGTATAAAATCTATACTCTATGGGAATGGACAATACACAGGTTTTCTAAACTGGAAATGTAACAAAATTCCTAGTACCAGTTAATTTTAGTATATGATAAGAAAAAGTAATATCCTAGTTAGTAGCAGAGTGAAGTAAAAAATCCACGTTCGGAGACTCGAGCGAAATACAACTCTAAGTTTCCGAAATTACCCGAGTATCGACCCAATTTTAGTAATTAACGCTCACTATAACGAAGAGGAAGATATCGCGAAAAAATCTGCTTATTCCCACAAGAATTTCTATAGTGTGTGAAGTTCACTAACTCCCACCGGACCAGGGTGGTGGATTAAAGCCTAAACCCCACTCAAATGTTAAGGTGGTCTGCACTCTGCTAAGGAAGGTAAATTGACTGCTATATTTAATTTTATTATTGTACTATATTTATCATATTATATGTAATAGGAAAATGACATCGAAAACAACACTGCAAGAAAATTACTGCACAATACTATGACGCATTACAAACCGTTACATAATAAGTTGTTGATAATTGGGTTAACTTGTATTACTTAATCGTTATTATTATAATGATAAAGGATAATGGTTAGAACATGATAATGGTTTTGCGAAACATTTGCCTGACAGGAAAGCCTAGAATAGAATGACGTTAATTAATAGTAGAAAATTTATTATATTTATTAAATGTTTATAAGGTTGGTCGTATGTTGATTGAAGTATGGCCAACGTAAGCAGTTCGATTTGATGAATTCAAATTATTCTCAGAAAATGGTTCGTAACATTAATCGAGTTCTCTTTATGACTTTTTGAATGATTTATATGGTCATTTTGTTACTAAAGTAATCAAACCCCCACACACCATAAAACCAAAAAATTACACCTTAATATATATGTATCTTCAAATATCTATAAATATAAAACCTGTGTTTATTATTTGATATAAAAATGATTTAATTCAAGGTAAATCCTTATTTGCTATATTTTTTGGACTTCTAGACAAATCAGGTAAAAAAACAATAACAAAATAGTAAATATAACTTCTACGTATTATGTAGGAGGTGATAATAAAGAGGCACGATTTATTATTCGACGCCAACACGAAATGCGTTTTTACAAAAGGCTTCTTATGGCATATTGTTCTTTTAAACGAAGCCTTAAATATATTGCGTATCTACATAATATTGTATCTTGTATACTTCGAAGGATACAAGTGTCAAGTACTTAAGATCAGCAATGTAAAGACTTCGTTACCTACTAACATTTTTGTTTTACTCTCTGTAATGTACTAAATCCATGACCATTGTACGTTAGTAAAAATACTCAAATTATAATTGAAGTTTGTATGTAGGTATTTTTAAATTATCCTGGTGATAGAATAATATTTATTTTATTTTAAGACATGGAAAACTTACAGCTAATAACAAAAGAAGTAGACAATATAATAAATAACATAAAGCCAATGACAAGTTCTCACTTATAGAATAAATTATGATTTTATAATGTAGGTCTGTTTATCATTTTCAATCACTGGATTTATCCAAACTGTATAATTAATTACAGATCATATTATTTTAGTTTCGTAATGGTGAAATTTAAATAATTACATATGTGGTTTTCATCACTCAGATAATATTTTATTTTAAAGATCATTTTTTGTAACGTTTACCAAATACGACGCTCTGATTATCTTAATACTTTTCATCCCAACCTTATTACATAATCAAATTATTAAAATAATCCAGGTCATATACGACTGGCAGCAGGAAGCGAGTGTCTTCTACAATCCTGACTTCGATGAACACAGGTTAAGCCACTGTCCATAGACATAAACATCAAAGACTCAGACGAAACATATCACTTTCTGCACTCACCAATTCTGGAGCGTCGCGCAGATCGTGGTTCAGTGTCCGGGGACACAACGAGCAGCCGGGGCGGCTCGCCTTTCTTGAACCACCGCATGTTGCCGCGTCGGTATCACTCCATCGTCAAGTCACTGCAACAATTAAAACCATTTTTTTACTACCCACATTAAAAAAATGTGTTTAATATAGTGTAATAAAATATAAATATAATGCAATTTATGATGAATCTTTTGTCAGTCGGCCGACTGGATATTTGTGTATTACCAAGGATGGAAAATCAGTGCTGCAGTGTTGATTAAACCATTCTGCAGTATAAAGCTGTATGTGAGGCCCATCGTCACCGCATTAGTTATTAAGTCTTACTGTAGTATTTTTGTATTTTTTTTTTATTTCGTCCGTCCCACAAACGAGCAAGCAGGTCACCTGATGGTAAGTAATCGCTGCCGCCCGTGAACATCCACACCACTGGATTTTGGATGTATTGCCGGCCCATTAAATTGGGAAGAGAGAGGGAAGGAAAAAGGATGGGAAGAGGACAGGAGTATTGGGTATCCGGTAATCTCACTCACTGAACGAAACGCGACAGCATACCGGCCCGGATGAGCTTGCCCCTTCATGCTGAGTCAGATAACAGCGCGGCCCAACCACTTCCAAAATGTATATTTGTGATCAAACTGTGAAACTTTATCTCCAAACTATATATTTTTGTCATGCTTTTTATTTTTATTTTCTACTTATGTTTAATTGCGCCTTCAATAAACACCTTTCTTTCTATTTTAAATGATTAGACCGAAAAATATGTCTTAGCTTCGAAAACTAGATACTTTTATTATGTATAAGACTTGTGTCTTAGTGTGGGGTTTTATTGTCTGTTGGATGTATTTATTTATTACATGATCGATGGAAGCGATAATTCACGGCTGGTATGCGCTCTAATTCCCCGACTTTAATCCTATGAAATACTCGCAGAGGATTGATGTAGCTGAAAATAAGCGTTGCTGCGTGTTGATATGTGAATTATACGTAATTGTACGTAAATAATTAAGTTCTATATTTTCCTATTCCTGATTAAGTGTAAAATATATAGTTCTGGAGTGTTATGGATACCTATTATATTTGCTGGCAATACTTTACAATAACAACAGATCATTTATCCGCGATACGATACACACAAGACAACTCTGGTTATTAAGTGACACTTTCAAGAGTGGAGAATGGAGATATTAAACAACGGTGCTTAAAAAATAACTTTTTGTCGTATTTTAGAAATCAGGTCTTAACAGTCCATTAAGATGCACTATACTATACGCACTTCGAAGAAAGTGGTCCCGCAACAATCTCCAGATAAATGTTGATTAGCGTTAATACCATTTACTTCGACACGGAAATCAGTCCACCGAGACGCATTACTTACCACAAATGGGTGTAATGCTGTTTATTCCTCTACGACTGCCATAAACCGAGGAATCCAAGCAGGAAATACAAGCCGTTTATGTTAATACGATCAATCTCAAAATTTCACATTAAGATGTTTGCTACAAGAGTAATTTTCTCATACTCATTTAAAAGAACTTGTATGGATGGTGTATTTGTTATTATCCATTGTTAGTACTTGTATTACAAAACGAAAGTCACATATTTCAACTGAGAATGCACTCAGTGGAAACGTCAGGCCGGTTAATAAGATAACATTGCAAAACACAGTTAAAGTATGAAACCGCCTATTTAACCATTGAACACCTCAAAGTCATTAAGTCGAGACAGGTTTCAAAACTTGGCCATCTCCTTTTACGATGTTATTTGCAACTACATAGGTCTATAAGTAGCAGTATGCGATAATTTGCATAATTGTTAGCGATGCAAGGTATTTATAACGTGTTAGCGCGCTATCTTCTAAATTGATCCTTTTAGAAAAGCTGGCGACGAGTAAAAAATAATGGAATCCCTTTTTAGCACGTCGTTTGGAATATTACTGGATAGGCGGCTTTTAATCTAATATATAAAACTGCCTAGAAGCTTCTCGTAAATTACTCGAAAGTCGCGTAATGTTGGCACTCATATACCTACAGTATCTACGTAGGTACGTACTAAAGTCATCAAGTGTTGAACTATTGCAACAAGTCGCAGTGACTTCAATTTATTACACCTATTACAATGTAGCAACGCATCAAATAAATTAATAATCGAAGCTATCCAATCTGGCCATGTCACAACATAATAAACATTCATGACAACGCATCAATCATCCACGTACCGCATCGTAAAAGTCGAAACGAAACTTGAGTCGAGACGTAACGTTTAACCTTGCTCGAGGCGGCGTATTGTGTAACGAATCAAACTTTTTCGCCAACAGATGCCTGGCTTTGAAAATCGCTTTATACTTTCTACGCAATGATACGGTCAGGTATTTGTGTCAATGTAAGATATTCTTTGTAACCAATGCATAGATCACAAATATGTGTACTGTAACTGATCAATTGGTGCGCTTGGTAAAGCTATTAGAATTCTTTAACATATCTCTCTGATAGCATCAGAAACTAATTCAGAATATACATTTTGCTTTTTCCGCTATCATTTTTTTTAATATAAATTTTTCCGCTTGATTTTCTTACTAGATTAGAAGAGTTATCAGTAATTCCAATTATAATTGATGTCTGTGGAACTAGAGCTTGGTTATAATTTATTGAAGTAACAATACATATCGGCCTTTATCGCAGGCATTGGTTATATAAGTGTCATCAGTTCAAATAGGAATTATCTAGAAGGGATATATAATTTCATGGGCGAGTAATGGAACACAGTTATAGTTATTAATAAGAAACGTAAAGACAAAGTAAACATGTATGACTATAAACAACATTGTGATTTTGGTTATTAATGCAGCAATAGCAAAAGTTTTGTAGCGGACATTAAATGAACTAATGTGCTTCACTAATAACTTCGAGGGAGCTAGTATTTACTTATTTATTCTTGGGGCAACTACACAGTAGAAGTTCAGTAGTAAAACAATGGGACAGTTTGGTTAATGCTCTCACTTTGTACTCAACCTGCTGGCAACTTTACGAATTTCCGCATACAAATTATGCAGGAAGTAAGTAAAGGAACAGACGAGACACAAGTTTTACTAATGTGTCTCGCGGAAGTATTTTGCATTAATCATTATGTGAGGTATCACATCACACTGAATATATTATGGAAATAAATTGATCCAGTTTGGTCGGTGATTCCAAAATCAGAATGTGACGGCATATTTTTTTTCTGACAATAAGTGTATTCGGATGCATTCGACATATCTTTATCGTTTCACAAGATCAAAAAAGTGTGTGAAAACGTAAAAGTCGTATTTTAAAATAAAATTGTAATATCAGTATTGTAAAATAGTTGTAACGAAAAGAAAACAACGATTATATAATTGCCGTAATGGTCATAGAACAATGGTAGGCGTTTGAAATCGGCCATCACTTTTATCGATGTTAAAAGCAGAAACCACATTGCTACAGAACTTTCCCATCTAACTTTGTAATAAACTTACGTAAGAATAGCATTTCAATGCAAACTCGATAGTGCAGTGGAAATGAAAGATCCCTGCACAAGTACTCGGACAAAAATGGTCAAGTTGAATATATTGACGCTCATTCACAAGTAAGGGAAAACGTCATGATTCATTGGCTTTGATGATGTAAGCAGGGACGTTTTGGAATAAGGAACCTATTAAGTGTATTCATTGAGTATAAAATAATGGCATTGTTCGTCAACAATGCGCAATGGTTTCATGGCGTATTCATTTCAAAACCCTAGGCACACAAAGAAGTTTTATGGAAGTTAAGAAATTATATGGATTCGACAATTTTGCCCCATGAGTAGTTCGTGTAAAGGCTTGTTGCCTAAATTTAAATTAATGCTTTAAGCCACATACTTAAATATTTTACTTAAGCAATGTTTGCGTCAGATCTCTATAAACTTCCTCTGTAAACAGAATTTTAGTTGAATTACCCTAAGAAGTATCAGATTGTTTTTTATCACATTTTATATTCTTATTATATCACAAGCTTGGTGATGAGGTTGGCGTTACTTCACATGTCAGAGGGCATACTACTTGACAAAAACACAGACGAATTATTGTCGGTATAATTGCTTGTCTACAAAAAGATGAAGCAGTATGTTTGGTTGTTTCTTGTAGTAATAGAGAACTTTATATCACTAGAATGTATTTTTTACCAGCGAGCTAAAGTGCCTACAATGTATATGATAGAAAGTGCAATGCAATATGGATTGATATTTTATAACAGCATGTGAATGTTAGAAATATGACTACAGTATTTTAAGCAAATAATATTATTGCATTAATTTGCACAAACGATAAGGAAAAAGAAACTCTTGGACTTTAACTATCGTAACTCACGTTTTATTATGATTGCAATAATTACTTTGATGTATGTAATTGTTTTTTAGAGATAACTTGTGAACTGTTAAAATTATTATTACAAGTGCGTTTATTCATAAGGTATTAATACTCTAAAGTCTTATTTATATAAACCATTATAATATATTTGAGTGGTATTACTCAGTGTTGCAGTTAAGAAGAAAGAAATCAGAAGTCGGATTAAAAACGAAGGCCTTCTTATTCAATTCGTAATGGTATGGGAAGGTGCAGAAACATTAATGTAATATACTTTAAAAGTGTATTTATTTACAGTGTAAGTTAATTCTGGAACTAGTCTTCCAATTTCATTTGATGGCTGTGCCTTTAGTATTGTTCTACGTGATGAAAATTCCGTATGAAGGATGTCCTACAACAGCGAGCCTTGGTTCGTCTGGAGGTCAAGCTTTCAACAACAGAGCATGCGTGACAATTGGCAACAATCAGTTTAGCTAACTTCATTATTGAACACAGCAAAAAACGCACTCCAATTATAGCTAACTCGTAGAAGACTTTTTTTATCGCCTTTCACAGCAGTTGCAATTAAAATTGATAGTTTAGGGACAATTAAAAACAAAAATAGCTGACCAGAGAGAACAGATTTCCATTTTTTTTACGACCATTCCAAATGTCCCGTTAACCGATAAGTGAAGAACAAATGTATCATAATAAAAAAAGAGATAACCTTGTAAGGGAGGAAGATAAATGCTGATTATTTTCAATAGAAAAAGTTTTTATGATGTAAACTTTCTTCGCAAGAGAATCAAAACAAGTTATGCAGTAATTGCTCTGTGCAACTGGTATAAAGATGGAGCAAGCATCATTTAGTGGTTACAAGATTTTATGAGAGTTGTGTGGAGTCTAACTTGTGATTTATATTACGTTGAAGTTGAGACGTTATGATCGTACCAGGGTTGTTTATGTTTGCCTATTTCAGTACAAAACAGTAAAATTTTATTAACGCTCACGCGCGGAATGTAGATTTGGAGCTTTTCTCACTCAATTACGTGCGTAGACTGCAGACAACATAATGTGCGCTGCGACCGTACGCATCGACGAGAGAAATATATTCTTTACGATGACCTTGTATTATTATGACCGTTTCATCACATCGTTCTTAGAAACCATTATGCGGTATCCTCGGAAAAGAGCATACGGTATACAGTAATACGATGCCGAGCGATTACTCAGAAATAGTCTTGCTGTATGATTGTCAATTAGGCGATCGGTTATCAAGAGCTAATGCAAATTTAAATATAATATAAAGTTTCACCCGCATTGCAAACAAACAGTATTTTCCCTGTTACAATCACAGGGAAAATATTCTGAAAATATTTTGTTGTTGAAATAGGTACTCAGAAGCAGCCACTTCCTGTTAACAATTTTATGTATACAAGCAAGGAAGGAAGAAATTTTCCCTATTCGGCAGCAAACGCTGGCTTACGCACATCTCGGATAAATGGAGCAAAAAAAATACGCAGTAAATTTCGTGGCACATACAGGAAATTATCTTTTTATTATTTCCGAGCAGTACATTTTGGAAGGCTTACCTTTTTTTGTTGCTTTTTGAAATAGTTGTAATAAAGCAGGTGTAAACACCTCAAAATAAATTACAAAATTAAATCAATATTATTGGTCAGGATATCCATTATCACTTCGAAGATTGATAAATGAGTTTCGGCAATGTCGCTTGTATTTCATAAATATTAAAATCCATAAATGGAATAATGCGTGTAGACAATGAGAGACAAAAGCATCCCTTACATCGCAAAACATCCTAATGGAAAAATATGAGAGTTGAGATTATGTTGTCTCAGACGGTCGCTACGCCTACTTATGTCCTTTTTATGTTTTTCGTCTCCGAAATGCTTAGGAAGAAATTGTATAACGCAAGATGTAACGACATTTAGTCATAATTTATAACCCCAATTTGGCATGACACCAAGAATATTTTCATAGTAATCTTATATTATTATATTCTTGTTCAAATATTACATGGCTTATAAAAAGTTAATTTCCGCGTCGTTTTGTGTGGTAGATGTAAGCGTTTGCGTTTTTATGGAGGTACTTTATTAATCCTCTGATAATTAGACCGCTTTAAAATGTGTAGGAAGATCTGCGGGTTGGTAGAACACTTCGTTTCTTTGATGATAAAAAATGAAAACGATGCTGGCAGCTGGTTTTCATGGCTGTCAGCTTATCTTATTAATATTCATAGTATTGAATATTAAATCTAGAGACCCTTTGTACCAATTTTAAGAAATTTACCTAAAGCATAGAAAATTACATTGGAATTTAACTATCAGAGGAAACAGTAACATAAAATTTTTACTGATGTTATTTTTGTCTCAATTTTCCTTTTTTAGTTTTAAAAATATTACATAAATTTATGTTCCTGTATATTATTTCAAATAACACCTCATCCACACGATTACAAATTACAAGCCATTTCATCATCAATAAACTTCAAGCATTAATCGCACTTTCTTTTTGATTGATCAATCTTCGAGCATGATTGTAAGATATTACGTGATAATCACGCAAATTATTTTATAACTTTTCGCTTTTAAAGATGACAGCGAAAATAAAAACGTCAGCTGGCTGTATGGTTTAAACTTTCCTGATATTCTTTCCAAAGTCTTATGAAGGGTCCTGAAGGTTGCATTTAAAAAGGTCCTTAATTTTGTTTTCTCATACATTTTCGGCCGGCGCAAAATGGACAAAAGTTGGACTGATGATTTTACGATCGGTTGTCTGATATCCAATTTTTTACTTGAATGGGTAGATCTTATTTCACGAGGCTGGGGTCATGCGGGTGTAAAGACTTTGCCATAGATTTTTGTTGAAGATCACCGAACTATGCAGGTTTCTTTTAAATCATAATTAAAAGGGTAATATTTAAGTCTGATAATTAAACCACGTGCTAATTGACAAGCAATGTACATCTAACTTAAAAACATCATACAGGTGTGTAAGGATCAAACTCTTTATCAGCTTTCTGTTTCACTCCAACAAGCTTCTTGCTTACTTATTATGAGTGAAAATAAAGAGATGAACATATCGCTATTATAAACCAAATGGTAAGCGTCACACCCACTAAAAACAAGAGCAAGACCACTTAGAACCTATTATTAAGCACAGCGCAGCACTGTGCTGCTCTCATCACCCCGATACATTTGATTACGTGTTAAGTCCTCTCTCTTCGTAAAGATAGCTTAGTATATATTACAAATGTATATTTTATATAAATTAAAATATACGTTTGTATATTTCTCGACCACGTTGACTACTTGACATGCATGATAGGTCGATTCAGTGCCTGGTTTTGATTTTAATCCTTAGTTTCGAGTGAAAATTCCTTGTGTGGAGACATGGATCACGTTTGTTGACTAATCAATATTGAGGTCGCGATACGAGTCGGACTCACGGAATACCAATACACTCATACGGATGTGATGATGCGGTAGGTGACAGACCTCTCGGCTCTCACACAATGCCAGATATTCAAATAATAATGTTAAGATGGAATATAACACGATCTGTCTACAGTTCATAATGAATGCTGATTTGCGTCTGCGTACCTATAGATTTGAGTAATGGCATTTTAATTATTCTTATGTGTAAAGTTATACTTAAGTTAAAAATAAGTTTCTATTATGGATAGTACCTTTATCAAGTTTTCTAGTGTTCGTGAAGGTTTAGGAGTCAAATCTAAAATCTTGCCACCAAATATTTTATTACAACTATTATATGTTAGTTTTTTTTTTCTAAAATAACTATATAATATATTTTTTCTAAACATTCATATACTTTGACAGCTAGTAAATATTTACATAATTTCTGAATCTGAATATACATATCTATTATAATAAAATAGGTACCTAACATGTAAATTCAGGACACCTTGTAAGAATTCCCGCCAATTTTTATTCTTAGCCGATAAAAACTAGACCTTTTATTTAAAAAATGTTTTGAAGACTGTATTATCATCCTAGGCAGGAATAGGGCCTCTCATTAAAAATATGGTATTGTCCTACCGATACCTTGTGAACTTTCTCAAAAAATCTGTTATGGGCAAGATGACTTAATACTTATCAACTTTACATTTCCTTTGATAAAATAACATAATACGAGTATTATCTTTCACAAAAAATTGTAAATATTATTTGAACGCTTTTTTGACATGGGACGACAACGCAAATATGATAACAATAGATAACAAAAGTTATCTATTGACCCATATTTAGAAGGGCACCACATGTGGTTTAGCCAAATATTATCACAATACCGTCTGATCCACATGTACGCCCAGAACAAATAAATTTGGCGATAATACTCATAAAAATATAAAAAAAGGATTAATGAATTAGATTAGGCTGCATGTTGCAAATTCCATAGCATATTTAGACTAAATTAGACGAGGATTAAAAGGAAGATCATTTTATTTAAAATTTAAATTTGGAATTACTTTGATAGTTTAATCATTTTTCGTTTCATAATTTTAAAGGTTATTAATTATTATTAGGTATTTCTTTACTGAAGATAGAAAATAACCTTATGTTGTCATCGCAAATCATTTCAAATGTGTCACGCGTGCATGTGTAAACGATTGTTGTGTTTTAAATCTCTAAATGATAAGCAATTCAAAGCAAAAGAACGCGCGACGTTTTCACTTGAATTAGCATAAATGGTTTATGTAAGATCGATGTACGTAGACAATGCTGGGAGTATCCAGGTCGCATGATCCGTTAGACTCAGGGTGAGAGTTCTGGCTTCGTTGGTAAAGCGATCAACGCTAAGTAAGCGCTCACCTCGATCGAATTTGCACGTTTTTAGTAACTAGCCTATTTAAACAAACATACCATGTTTCCTACTACGTAATCGAAGGCGGAAGGATAAATGTCCGGTGTGTGCTGTGTACCAACAAGGTGCTTATGTCACGTTAATAAGATATGCAAAACATGACGTAAGAAAAGAAGACGACTGAAAATTGTATTATTACGGACATAATATTTACAAACACATTTACGAAAACGGCTAAATTATACGCTTGCTTGGCAAATTCACAGTTTACTCAGGTGTGTGTGTACTTTTTCATATAATAAAACGCGATTTTGGACGTAATGAAACATAATCGCGCAACTTGCTCAGTTATCTCTTAATTACTCCATAATTAAACGTGGTTGGATTAGACGTGTGATTCACTTGGAGGTCAAGGTGCGACACTGACGTCTTGTGGATGGCTAAGATTAGCGGTGACGCATAATAGACCAAGCTCGGTCACTACTCCGTACCAAACAAAAATGATACAAACCAACGATGCACTGAGTGTCGAGCCAACTGTCCCGCAGCCACTCTCAATACTTCCAACAAAGGAAGCAATTGTACTAAACAACTTCATACCCCATATTATAAACGAAAAGAACGGACATTTTTGAATGGGATCTACCGGCGCATAGGCCATTTCGCGTCTAAGCGTCTAAAGAAATGAACTGGCTTTGCCTTTCACAAGGCGGAACAGGGCTTTTTCTTAACTCCAGCTTGTTGCGGGGGCAATTCTATTGAGTGTCGAGATGCACAATGTGCCGCAACCTCAATGAACTGCAGTCAATAAAGTTGGAACTGGGAAGCGTGGAACTTCGCTTTGAACGAGTCCGGTATTTAATAACAGTGTTTGTGCTCTTGTTTTAGTTTTGTTTTTGATCCCCGTTGAAAAACTCCCCGCGCATTACAAACATCGGTTTTATTTACATTAAACGAACCGAATGGAGGAGGAAAAAACGGGTTTCCCTCGTTTTACGTTCTTAGGTCAATTGACTTCCTAGACAGAATTCCCTTTTATGAGTTGTATCAATTTTATGACGCATGAAAAGCCTACTTAACTCTCGTTTTATACGTGAGGATAAAGTTTAGAAAAAAACCTTATTATGGGTTTCAAACAGGCATCACGTAGAAAGCGTCAAAAAAAAAACTTATAATTAAATATGAAATGTAATCTCTGGTTACTTTTAATTACGGTTTCAAGTTTATACTTGTGTTTCTGGTGCCTTTGTGTTTGTAGTTGGGTAATATCTAACTGTTGTTGACATCAAACAAGAAAGGTTTTTTCAACTCTTACAAAATTAATTACGAGTTTGTACGTTGGCCCGTTGCCGACATTATGGTATTATATTTTATTCTTTCTCTTTAACTGTTGCTGTATTTTATCACGTTTTGTATTGCACGCACTCCTGCTTAATAAAAATATGCCTTAATGCTAGAGCAATTGGAACTAATATTTTACTAAAGTAAAAAATTGTACAATTGTAACATCACTATACAAACTGATAACGTACGGCCAGTATTTGTTTGTGATAAACAATAGCAAACATAAATATATGTACTGGACTAATTGCGACGCTATCTACGTTTTTTAAAACAATAACCTTATTTTAACTTTCAGAACCATTGAATTTGATCCTTAAAGACATTTTCTGGCCGTCATCGCTACACTAATGAATATTCAATAATTACAGGCCCAGTAAAGCTTTTGTTTACGCAACGTCTGACAAAAGAAAAATATCGCCTAAAACAAAAACATGAAATATTCACGAGTTCTTTTGTTTTTACAGTTGTGAAACTAGCGGCAAACATGGAGATTTACAAGATAAAAGAACTTAAGCATCTGTAACTAAATCTGTACGAACTATCCTACCTTTGATGTTGCTCGATTCGAGAAGTTTAGTTGGACTTTTACTTAAACGCCCTTTAAAAGTTATGAGGTGATAGTCAAAGAGGGCAATAAAACTTTGAAGTCATATCATGCTTCTAGCTTTGGTGTTAAACTTTGAAATGACCAAATTCTAGTTAAATAATTTAACTACTACAAACATTTTGCATGTTGTTACGTAGAGTTACGTGTTAGTTTTTATGCTATACGTTAACTACTTTGTAATGTTGTCATAATGAAACAATTAACTGTGAAAATATGTATGCATGAATTATTCACCGGCCAAGTCTAGTTTATGCACGAATCTTGGAAATGAAACGTATTTAACTCGTAATAACAAGGGAACTATAATGTAAATGAAGTCTTAGCTGAGTAAATTGAGTTTGTTCGTTACCTTTATTTATTAATAGTCTCAACTTATAGGAAAAAAACTTAATGTTAGTTTTATTTGGAAAAATATAGGAAAACTTGCCCTATTCGGTTACGCATAGAGGATTAATATATTTACAACATGGCACCACTAATTAACATTTTAAATAAAAGCCTTTTACTTTGTACTAGCCGCTTATTCTGATTTTCAACTAAAGCGAACTTGTTCAATTATAAATTTAATCACCCAGATTCGTCTAATAAAGTTGAACCTATTAAACCGAACCTACTCTTTATGAAGTACGTAACTATTTTTACGCACAATTTTACGATCCAATGTTCTGGCGCGATCGCTAATAATTATGGCTGTATTGATCTTCCGATACACAAACTTGTCAAGTATGGGTACAGGATTTTACCCTTAAAGTTATGAACCATCAAGATTCAAGTTTCATCTGCATAACATCTCGCTTCACTACAGGTTAGATGTAGGAAAACATCCACAAAGGAGGTCATTCACATTTCGCCGCATGTTTTGAAAATATTTGTAAAACTTGCTGCCATAATAACCACAGCTGTTATGATAGTTAGCACTTACAATGTTGTGTAATTTTTATAGAATTCTAAAACTTTATTAATATTGCTGATAGCCAATGGGGCAAGAATGGGGCCGTTATTTATCGAGTTGAGGTCACGTACCTAAAAGCGTATCCGTAAGGTGGACAAATTACCTAAGGTTGAAGGAAGTAGATAGATGCAAGCCTCTTTTAATAGGTGAGAAAATCCTCAGGGAAGCCTGTGTCCATCTTACGGGTAAAGAAGATCGTGACGATTTATGTTACTTATATTCTTTCCACTTTTATCATCATTACTGTCTTCAACCACAAGCTGGACATAGGCCTCCTTTTCATAGAGAGTTTTCCCCAATGTTCGGCAAGTTTGCCATAACGAACGCGCCTACGGCAGCAATGGCTTTAATGAAGTGTTTAAAACGACGGTGTTGCTAACCGCAATCCTCTAACTCAAAGCAAAGTATCGAAGGTATCTCGCTTTCACGCCGCTGTTAATTAGGCTTTATTCGAAGGTATATATAGGTATTTACTATGAAGTTATCGAGTGAGACTTTACAAGAACAGCAATGAAAACGGATAAAGGTGTTCAATCATTGAAATTATATATTACGATATTACGGCTTCACAAGCGTTAATGTAGGTTTTTCCAATCATATTATTAGGTTGTCAACTTGTTGTCAACACACGAAGTATTAGGAGACTGTCCCCGCCCTCACACCCGCCACTGCAACTCCTGTAACACGAAGTATTAATGTAAAAACGTAAAATTGTTTTCTATATCTCGGAACTGTTCTTTTTTCTCAAGGAAAGTGATACTATGTCTTTTTCTATGATCCCCATAAGGTGTGTGCAAAATATCTTGATAATCGGTTCAGTAGTTAAACTGTGAAAGCGTTGCAAATAAACAAGCAAACTTATTTTGTATTTGTAATATTACGTAAAGATGTTGAAAATAATACAAAAGCGCTCAATAGAAACTTTGCGAGTGACAGTATCATTTTGTGAGTATGATTAATTTCGGAAAGATAACGCCTTAATTAAACTCAGTCGTAAGCTTAAAAACTAATCGAGTATTTTATACAGTTTATCTTATATTAGGCACGCCATTTTTTCCAACGTTGCTGGCGTATATTAATCTTGATTGTGCATTTTGTAGTAATTAGGGAAAACGGAACGCATTAAGGTATTTATGGATGAAGTTTTCATAGATACAGCAACACCGTAAATTATTTGCCCGGAGATAAAAGTTATTAATTCAAGTGTTTATTGTTATTAGTTCTTTTCAATACGCTACTGACACGTTTAACTCGACCTAGAAACTACGTTCTCAAAACAAATATGATTGACCTAGATTAATATTTTACGCGTACGTGTACTTGAGGTGTTTGGTAATTGATTATGTATAAGTTTGATCAATCTAAGTAAAGCAATGACGGGAAGTTTGAATTACGAAATTGTATCGATTCGTTTCGAAACTTGGCTAAATTTAAATGAAAAGTAGAAAAAATATACCTACTTCGAATTTGGCCGTAAATTGAAACCAAGTGTTACGTGCTACAATCCTATTTATTGAATTTATTTAATTATGTTCCATTGTAAACGGCGAAATTGCAGTGTCAGTTGAGGTTTCTTACTCAATAATGTCTAATTTTACAATGAAAAGCGTGGGTAAGCAAGTTATGATATCTGGTTACCTTTATGAATTTTGAGTAAAATATGTGTGTCAGGCAGACTCAGTGACAGATACTAGATAATTTCCGTAATAGTCTACATTTTGTCTGTTGGCTTAGATATTGTATAGAAAATATGAAATATTCATAAGAAATTTATAGTAAAGTAGGTATACCAAATAAAAACAAGAAGTAATTATTTTATAATAACAAGAAACAGAAGAATCGATAATGTACTACGTATACTTTCTGTGATTTGTTGTACATCGTTTTTTTTGTGATAAGAGATAACACTGTGCTCCATTTCTCTTCACATCAACGAGATTAGATACAACAGAATCAGATAGAAGACCGTTCCTAATGTATCCGATAGTGAAAGTAATGCTATTTGACGTGTCTAATTCGGATTGTGTCAAACAAGCTTTATACAAGCTAATCTAATTTAGCTTCAAGAGTTTAGAATGAATGTAATGATAATGTCGAAAATACATGAGAATAATGCTTAGTTACTGGTTCATGTAGGTACAAAATTTCATACAATACAATGAAGGAACCTCCTCAACCAGAAACTTCAGGTTTTATTAAGAAGTATAAAATTAAAAAATACTCGAAATAAAAACATCTGGCTATCGCTCTTATAGATAATTAAAGAGGGGAATTTGAGGTTACAAACAATCAATACTTTAGATTTATATTATTCTGAAATTTGAAGTTTGTTCTTTTGAAGGTTGATATTTTAATTAATTTGATAAATATGCATGCTGGCTTTCACAATTTGTAGATTTAATTCAGCAAAATCCTTGATAGAAATCACATTGATTAAGGTGGTTTATTATGACGACCATACAATAATTTATTTAATTTCGTCCTTGTTACTAAATAAATAAACAGTAAGGGGCGTGTTAAATTAAATCACGAGGACAACGCAATATATTTTGCTAAGCAGATGGCTTTGCGTTCTGCGTTTAATTTCGCTAAAGTTAAGAATAGAGTACCGTAAAATGTAAATCATCTAAAATTATGTGCGACGGTCACGCCACTGGACTCGCAAGGTCAGGATTATTAGCGAAGACATAGTTATATTAATCGCTTCAAAGCAGCAAGGTAAATGAAAACAGTGTCATTTCCCAGTACATAAACTGAAAGATTTTAAAATGACTTGTCCTCAATACAAAACACGCGTGTTTGTACACGTTTAAAACGCTGCTTCACAGCGCCATTACCGTACTATTAAAACTGTAATTGTAATGCTTAAATTGTTTCAGATTCAACGTTTACGTTTCGCTAGCTTTTGATGCTTTATTTTCGTAATGAATTGCGTTTTGATCTGCTTCTTTTTTTTGTTTTATGTCTTATTTGTGCATCCATGTATGAACATCTTTGACACACTGTTTGACTAGATACTGTTCAAATATTTTTTTCGTAATATTAGGAAGTGAGATATTTTTTAATTTTAATATCATAAATTACATAAGTAAGATTGTATAGCTGTCATTTTACATCGAATGCAAATAGTAAAACAGGTTAATACTTATAATTCTTTGGAATGGTATCGATTAGTATTGATCGATACACGCGCGCCACTCGTAATTTGTACCTAGTCATCGTGTTCCTTTTCTAGTTCACCACGCGGTTGTGATACATCCTTATATGTTACAATTTCGACATAATTTCTTAAAAAAAGCTTTCCAAGTAAGATTAGAGCAGTAAATATCTTTGATGTAACCGGCAATGCTCTTTCTACCGTACGACCACGAGATGGACAGGGTCCTAAAGATAATGTTTTATAAATTACCGCCCACTGCGCCTATTTGCCTGTAATTTTATGACATCCGTGGGAAGCGCTTCTACTCTTAATCCAGGAAGAAGCACTGCATGAAATGTACAGTCATATATTAAGAAACATATTTAAGGGCTTAACCAGCGATAAGGAAAGGAAATCCTAGTACATATTCAATGCAATCGAAAATTCATGAATCCATTCACGTAAATTCCGTTTGAGTGACACAAGCAGGTATCTTGATGATTAATTTGTCATCGCATAGTTTAGCATCGTAATGTGATATACATGTATGTAGATAAATTTTAAAACTATTCCGTATAATACCCGACTAAATTATGTGTACTTTGAATTTAAGAGCAGTATTTTTACTTTTTGTTATTATTTTTATCACGATGATTCATGCTGTGTGAGTGGACACATTGTAATCTTCATGTTTATACAATTACATATTTATTATATTTAATCTGTGGAATTCTTTAATTGAGTTCATTGATTGAGTCATTACTCTGGATAATCTGGAAGTCATTGACATTTAATATAACACAATGTTTTGGTTGTCACAGTTGAAATCATAGGTTCATAAAGAATCTGAAAAAACAAAGTTACAAAAAATGATTGAGGTTTTCGAACAATTTTTGCTCCCTCCAAAAGTGGAAGTCATCAGTATGTAACATGGTAAACAGGTAACTACGGAAATTCATATTTGTATACGAAATAAGTTCATTAATGTGTAAATGTACATAACTGATTGAAAAAAATCATCGAAACAAGTTTGATTATGGATAATATATTTGTAATTTATTGTACACACGCACCCAAAGTTTTTGTACCTACCTAAATATACTTATGTTGAAGACTTATTTATTTTGACAAATGCAAAGATTCAAGCATTAAAATAAAAGAACTAATGAGATTTATAATACATCTGCATTAAAACATACATTCAACGCAAATACATAATATTATACATAAAGAGAACTTCAAATACCTTTCAAGTAAGAACAGCAAAAAATCTCGCTTCTTAATTCGCTGATAAACTCGGTATACACTGATACTGCAGTATAAATTATGCAAAGCAGTCGAACTACACTACAAATATTTGGTTTCAAAGACAAAGCAATTCACTTATCGAATATTTATTCTGTGGGAACAGTTGCCATGCGGAGTGCCGACACAACGTTCACCTCAACGGGAATTCTCCACGGAACTAAAGTTATTTTGTCGACACTGTGGTCGGGGCAGTACAAGCGGACATAGCTTCTGAGCGCATCTTAAAGATAACATCGGTGACAGCGCAATACAATGCCGTTTTACTACGACGTACACATCGACGTCCCATATTCGACGAGTAACGTATGCCGATGCCATTAGATTTCCATCATAAGCGTGGTACGCTATTAAAGGAAACGTCGTCTGAGGAGATACGTTGTCAGGCGGGATTTCTCGCACGTGAACAAATTTGATTCAAGAATGAGATTATAATATCCAGGTAAATTTGTGGTATCGTATAGATTTTCTCACAGCTGCGTCCCTGGGAAACTGTGGGACTTTTTTATGTTTATGCGTCGGCAAGATGAGAAGCTGTGGGTATATAACGTTGTTTGTTAGCGGAGGCTGCGTATTGTGATTGATTGTCCTAATGAAGTACATGCATCTTCATAACAATATCATAACTACGGAAGCAATAGTTACGGGTCAGGTATCGCCAACGAGTTCATGTGCCTATTAAATTAATAACGTCACATGAGCTGCGAGTGCAAAATAATTTTATTTGAATAAAAAAAATACTGTATATCTAATTATAAACATGACGTTACCTTTGCATAAAACGGCGAACGTGTTTATTAAAGCATGGCGTCGAAGAAGCAAATACAGTTTAACTTGGAGCAATGTGACACAATGTTTTGCTAACTCATCAGAATGTGGGCTTAGTTAGCACTACGTGTCCAGTTTCGTGAGAAAATAATATACGAAGTCTAAATGCACGGTCTTCGTAAATTGTTCAAATAATGCCTACATTAAAAGATTACGCTGTTGTTTCAAACAATTCGAGTGTACCATATTTAGGACCGGTTCAAAAAGAACAATGTAACTCTACATATGTTGTTTCAATTGTTCTTGAAAATATCGTGTTGTGACTGCGTCGCGTCAGTGCGCCAATGCTGTTTTCAGGAAATCATTCAATCTGCGGCAGACATTGTTGCCATTCGTCTTTTTTCATCAATATCGACATGAACTATTTCCCGGGAAATAGGGGACGAAGAGAAAATAAAGGTTTATTGAGTTCACTCTTCCGTTGAGTGAGGTCACTTCCTGTAGTGTCAGGGGAATGGCCAGCAAATCCGATTACCTGTGCTTACTCCACCATTCCAATAGTGTGAAGCGATAAAAAACAATTAAAGCGATCGCGGATATAAAACAAACAAGAAACACCGCTTAAACAAATGTAAATATTATACAATTACGTTAAAACCAGCTCTGGCTGGCGATTCTTCTAACGCGGATGTAATTACTCAATATTAAATAGAAAATCTGAGATCAATAGTACCGTTAGCCTAAACATTGTGGTGCTATGATAATAAAGCATCTCTAGAACAGTTGCATAAACGAAATATTAAAATATTTTAATCATGCTTCATCTTTCATGTCTTAAAATGGTTCAAAGCATCTGCCATTAAAACTGTTTTGACACCTGTTGCACGGTCGACCGCACACTGCGTAGCTTTTAAAGTAATGTAGCCGAATACATATTACGTGTATGCCCCTATGTTTTATGTGATTAGCATATGGATAATAATACATTGGATGGATACAGTCTAGTGTCTAGGGAAGAATAGAACAAAAGATTTTTATAAATGTAATTTTATTTTGATATTTATTAGACCCCACGAGTAATATTTGTAATAACGATTTGAAAAGGAGTTTCTTTTTGAGAGTTTACATAACGACATGATAAAATAATAAGTTCTACCCCACTTATATAACTCTTAGCATTGTATATACCTTTTTATATACATCCCTGAATATATTATTTTTTTGTATAGCAGTGGCGGCGGCGCGGGGGTCTGTTATGTAGAGGTTTCGTGAACAAAAGACATAAAACGCGACCGCGCGATGGTTTAACCCTGAACTAACGTAAAAATGTTTTCATGCTTATTTTACGTAAGGTTTATGACACGATACATTTGCAAATACTTTTTCTTATGAATACGCAGAATATTTTACTAATATGCCTTCTACAAAGTTTTGCGAAAATTAAGATTAAGATGTACAAACTCATTGTACCAAATTTGAAATACTTAAATATTTCTTTTATGATTATTTTCTATCATAAAAGGAAAATATTTTCTTAAGTCTTCAAAATAAGTAAATTTTATTTCCTATTAATCCTCAATAAATGTTAGTAGCGGCTACACCCGAAAAAATATTCGAGTGAAATCAACAAAAAGAGCAAAAACGCAAGGACAGAAATCAGAAATAATAACAATTGTAATAAGCAAAAAATCTTGTTCGGTTCAGCGATGACTATGAAGTAACAAAACTGACCAGGCCTGGCCGTCCGGTCCTTGACACGTCAAGGCTGTATACGACTGTATTGGTATTGGGACCACATTATATTCAAATATAAAGCCTCATGTTAGTACAAGGAATGTTATTGTCTTGCCTTTTCAATTGCACTTTGAAATAGTTTTGATGTCGCATTAAGTTAGACGGGCACGATGCCTACCTTTACTTCTTCCTCTCTTCTTATTAAGTGTTAGGACAGCATCCAACATTATTGGTGTATATTTTGGAGAATACCTTGGAATGTAGTCAAAGCATCCCATGCTTTGATCTCATGTGACGAAAACCGCAGGAGTGCGTTGGCAATGTATGCCTGGGCTTTAATATAAAATAAAATAAATAAATACACCCAACAGTCACATACATAGTCCTGACCCCACATTAAGATCAATTAGGTCTTGTGTCGCAGGTATCAGTACTACGAGAGACTTTTCGGTCTCACAAACACCCAGACCCGAAAGAAATATTTGTGGGCCGCACAAACATTTCTCTTGGTGCGGGGATCGAACCCGCGGCCTCCCGTTTCACAGCCGGCGTCTATCCAACTACGCCACGGAGGCTGTCAATATGGTTGGGGTAATTCTTTGAGATCGGCTAAACTGCAATCAAGGAAGAAATAAGAGATTGAGATTGGAGAAGAAGTCCAAAATGCCAAAGACCATGAAACCACCCGATATATTGTAAGGTTAAAAACATTAGTAGCGGTAATCGCCTTCTGTGAGGTGCGCCGTTTACTAGTTTGGACCTATTAAAATAAAACAAGTTGAAACAACAAACATTGTAGACCATTATGTTTGTCTTGGCTTTACCGAATTTCTTACTCAGGGCCTTTGTATAGCAATGGTACAAACAAACTTGACTGCACTCGGTTCCTGACACAAATTGCTGCCAACTTGCGTTTACAATGTTTTGTTTCAATATATGTAAACTGGTAGTAATTACTGCGGGTGTAAAAAGCCCTTAACAAGCGCGTACGTGGTATTACAAAAAGCTTTAAGGGCGACGCATTAGCTGTTAGAAACGTGGGATATAATGGTCCTCTGGCTCGCAGCTCTAATGACGTCTATTTATTGTGAGAAGCCCAGCAATTATGCGGGACGCAGATTAACTTAATAATTTTAGTTCTACATAATTTTTACTAACTTTGTTTTGGATGAAACTTTGCAGACACATTTCAAACAAAAAGGCTTTTACTGCTGATAATTTATTTTACTCTTTTTGACGAGTATAAAACTAAAACTGCGGTTTGTAGTCCACAATCGTTAACTACAGTGTATTTTTTAACGAGTTTTCCTCAAGAAACTATATTCGACCTTCTCGTAACATGAACTCAGGTGAACTTTACTTTATTTTTTTTAGGGTTTTACCACACGCGTCAATGGATGTTTTAACGTCATGTCAGTATAAATAGCATTAAGTAATATTCATGCCCTGAGCGTCGTAATTAGAATCATAACACGAATTTTTTATTACGATTAACTCACTGCTATTCTCAAAAACAACCGGCAAATTCGGTTTACAGAATCGTAATCAACCAGATCTTAAAGCTGTCATTAAAAGTTTTATCAAATGTATACACGATGCGTTTAAAAGCTTAGAGAAATCCCCGATAATTAATTCGACGGTGGAACTAATTTCTTAATTATTTCCACCGGCTTGTGAACCGATGCTCCGTCTCGAGGTTGGTGACTGCCATGATGGGAACACTCAAAATAGTCTTACAATTCTCCGTAAAAGTGCTGCGACCATACCGAAATAAATTGTATATTTATCATAACGCCTTTGGATGAAACATCTGTAATGGACATTTAAAACGCTTTCCTACAATCAAATATTTTGTGTAATAGAAATGTTTTACGTAACAATAAATTATTTTATCGTTCAGTAAAATGTATTACTTTATAAAGATTAAAATTGTCGACCGTCGTACTTGTCAAATATTTCATTTCTTCACGGTTGTTAAGCATTTACAAAGCAATTTTGCACATTACCGCATCAATGACTTGCCGAAAAATTTTCGCCAATAATAAATAAATTGTTATGACGAATAGATTCATTCAATTTTTCTTAGCCTAAAATGATTTTCAAGTCTTTAATATGGCCTCAAATTTTTTTACCGCTACAAAGTTTTCTATTAAAAAGTATCAAATAGAAGACTGTTTTGACTCCTTTTTGTGGATTTTAAGCGGCATATCCACTGTCCTAGAATAACGTGTGATAAGCACGTGATATCTATCTTGGAACTTAAACTGTCGGAACTAATGGCTGTGTGAGTGTACCTCAGGTGTAGAACAGAGACTCGGTGCGGCCCTCGGCAAAGTTCACTGCTCTTTCAGACTACGCGCTCATGATGGCACTCACCTCAAGGGAAATTAAACTCTACTACGGTACATTTAGAAACAAATTTAGTTTAGTACAGAGCTTTATAGTGTCCTGACAAATCATTACACTATTTTTTATTGACAATGGGAAACAAGACCACCGTCAGTGTTTGAAACGCATATAATTAAAAATTCAAATTGACTATAACTATTCATTGCGTGTAAATTGGTTCAATTTAGTTCGATGATTATAGTGATGGAATACACATACAATACAATAAGGAGAAACTGGACGTATAGGCGGTAGAAAAAGTGGGCGACGACATCTCGCCATACTTACGTATTCATTGATGTCGAATAATGTTAGCCGAGTGTCGCAACCGGCATTTTGACACACCAGAATTCCGGTCCTGCCGAACTACTGGTGCTGTATGCTAACTATACCAGTAGCGAGCTGCCCACCTGCTCCCATAGCGAAGGACGACGATTTACTATATTTTATAGTCTGCACTACTTAACCGTGTCATTTAGAAATCAATATTTATGTCCAGTCGTTTTTGTGGTGTGTATTGCATCCGGTATGGCATTCCACAGAACCCTGATTATTGTGAAGGAATGTCAACATATTAACACTTCTTATGTCCAGTAGCAACAAAGATTTATGGAATTATGTTGATAAAGATTGCGATATTAACCGCTTTGAGGCCATTACCTCACAAATTCCTGAGGCAGTGGAACTTATTATTTAATGTAACTCACATACATACATACATAAACTCACGCCTTTAATCCCGAAGGGGTAGGCAGAGGCGCCACCAGGACGCCCACATTTCGCCTTGTATGTTCCGTCCCACAATGTGATAGGGGGCGAGCCTATCGCCATATCGGGCACAAATTCCTGACTCCGGGCTGATACTGAATAGAAAAATCAAATATCACTTTGTCTGACCCGGGACTCGAACCCGAGACCTCAGCTTTGTAACCGTACCGTAATACAACTATGCCACCGAGGCAGTCTTTAATAGAGGCAGAGTTTAATGTAACTTAAACTGTAGAAATTAGAATAAGGTTTTAAATTATGAAATGAAAATAATGATTTTATTTAATGATTCTCATTAATGGAAATACTGTTATAACTATTAATCGGACATTAAATATAAATATACACACGCCTTTTAACAAGCATAATAAAATATTCAAACAAAAAGCAAATCGTCTGCTTTACGCAAAACCCATTATCATAATGGACAAAGATAGGCCGACAAAAAGTTTGTTGTATTTGTATTGTGTTGTGAATAGTTTGAGTTGGAGTTTGCTTGGCTCGTTCTGTATTCTTGTAAGAAAAGTCAGATTGAATTCCAAATAAACTATATACCCGTATCAGTTATATCTACATCCTATCATTGTAATTCATTGTGTGTAGTTTGCTATACCAAACAAATGGTAACTGTTGCAGCGCGGTGCAGTAGTTTTGGTAAAATTAGCAAATTATTTATATCTCCCACCCCCACAGTGTGTCATGGCACGGTTCTAATGACTTTTTGTTCGGTTTCCTGTGTACCATATTACTTGTAGGTTAATTGCACGTCCCGCGGTATTTTAATTTTGTGAAAATGTTCGTGTCATATTTAAAATATGTCTCTAGTCCAGAACTAAAAAAAGAATGCTGATATAATTTAAAAATAATGTTTCTCAGAATTGTGGCTCTCACATTTCAATACACCTGAATTATTTTAGTAGTGGATTTTCCGTTTGGTAAAAGATGTTTCTTTGGTCAATAAATAAGTTGTAGTTTTTTTCAATAGAACTCGTCTTAGTGGTATGTGGTTAAGTTCATTTATAGTAGCACGTATGTAGGTAGTTGTTTTGTCTGTTTACTTTTGACACATTAGTACGGATGTGTAAAAACGTAAGTCATAATACATATTTTAGTGTCTCTATTCATGGATATCTGATGCTTCTGTAACTGTAACTGTCATAAAGTTATAAATTAATGTTATATATGCGCTTTAACTCTCGTGGCCTAATTCATAGACAGTTTTAAACCCTATTTTAGTTATCGAATGTTTTGTCTTCTTCTAGCAAATTGAATTCAAAAGTCGATAGAAAACATTCGATTACTAAAAAAAGGTTTTACAGCGGTCCATGAATAAGGCCGTCACTAGATTGCACTAATTCAGCTCGCATTCAGAACGGACACATTTGAATTAATCGTATGTTTAATGTAATAAAATGCTTCAATTAATGCATGCAGCGATTCGATTTCTACGGCTTCGATAATCGCTTTATTAAAAATACGGCGATACAGTGAAGTACTAAAATACTTTGTCTAAGGCAACGTACTATATTTCGGTCAGCAAATGGTTCGTTTCCGACGAAATTAGAGAATTATTTATACATCAGAGTTTGCCTTTGTGACAGGTCAGTCGTGGATGTTCTCGTTGCAGATTTAGACGCTTCCGATGTCCGGTTTATTTCCGACGGTTCGTATCGATTCGTCCGTGTCATTTTTTATAAGTCCCTGTCGCACTGTTTACGATAGATATTGGTATGTATTTTGACGGCAAAGGGTTTAATATGACTACCTACCATTGCCTATAATACTTACAAGAATAATTGCTCATTAATATTGGTCGATAACTCGGTCTTAAATAAAATAATAATCTAAAAATATCCTACATTCTGTAAGCGAGCCCTATTGGCCAATTTAATATCTTTAGAATGGCACTTGTATCGCTGACCAATAAAGATGGCTGTGGAAAGAAAGAAATGAACAAGAGAAGGACTGTTGGGGCTCTATCAATCTCTCTGACTAGTTGAAACGCGACAACAAAGCTTTTATTTATCGTATGTTTTATACGGTGGTACTATTCTAGACCAAGCGTCTGATTCACATTGTAGTCTAAATTGGCTATACCGAGACTCTGTCACTTCAAATATTTGCAGTATTTATATTTGCAGTGTATGTGTTGGTCGATAGCGTTTGTTTAGATTTCCAGTTCGGTCTTGAAATAGGCACGTTCTTTGGTTTACGGTTTACCTCAGGGAATTGGTGCAATATTTTTTTTTTCTATTTTTGCTGAAGTAGGTACTTTGGTTTAGGTGTCGTTTTTATAAAGAAACCGGTTATGCTTATCATTGAATACGAAAAAAATACAAGTTGAATAATTCATTCAGGTATTTTATTATAAAGTAAGAAATAAATATAAATTTTATCCATATTCCATTTAATATATTATTACAATCCTCTGTGATATTAAGCCAAATGTGTGAAACATTTTAACGCAATGTGTTTGAGCAAAACTCATTTACTTTCAGAGATTTCATCAACACATCGCGTCAGTTTATACGCAAACCCGCAAAGCTTTGTTTGGCTTAAATATTTAGTTGTGTGAAAAAGTACATTTCCAACTATAACCACCGCTATTTCGCTGAGTGTGCTCGTTTTAACCGCCGCTTGCCAGCTCAAAATTGCTGATTTTGAGAGAAAATATTTGTATAGAGGGTGGCTGTCCCGACGAGGATTTTATTATTTATTAATGCTAATTACACTTGCGGCTAATTTAATCTCACTTTTTTTTCTAAGCTCCCGAGTTTCGTAGTTAATTTTGAAAGTAAACAGTTTTAAAGTGTACCTTTTCGAGATGAAACGGATGTTTTGCACACAGAGGGGTTGAGGGTAGATACAATATAACGCTTCTTTTTTGAGCCATTGTTTATTTATCTTGGACCCTTTTTTACATTCGATTGGGCAGCGGTCTTATTTGCCTATCTTTTTTTTTGGTTGGCCCTTTTCCCGAAAGCGGTGTTGTATGACAAATCCTCACCTATCTGATTCGTGTTAGTCAACAGACCGGCTAAGCCTCTATTTTAGTATTTTTCTATTTTATTTACCAATAATACATAAAGAGGTGTCTTCTAAGCCTAAAATAATTATATGTACTATAATATTTATTATATGATATGCTGCTAACAAAATTTTATATTAATTTAAACAAAATCATTAATTAACCACTTTTTCTGCGTGGTGCCGAAAACAAAACGACAAAAATGTAAGTAAATAATGTATAACACCGCAAGATGTTTAAGGTGAAAATCATAATCATCCATAAGTTATTTGTAACATAGTAAGCAGTCGCATGAAAAGTACAGAAATGTAACTGGAATAGTAATTTTCCTTCGCGGTGCGAAATTGATCGTGAACTAAGCGCCGGCTCCATTATGCCGCGGAACATAAAGCAAAAGATAGATGATCTAATCATGTCGTTACAATAACATACATACCACGGATGTTGCAAAAATGAGATATCATAATCTAAGCGGTGGCTAAAAAAATATTATTCAAAACGAAAGACTTTACAAAGTAAGTAGTAATAATTTTGAACATTTATTAATATTATGAAGAAGTAAACGCGAAGAGTCGGGCCGAGCTAAATAATCGGATAAGTAAGAAATGCAAATCAATTGGATATTTTTTTAATGTAAGTATACGTATAAATATTCACCTACTTATGGAACACGAATGCTATAATGACTAAAAAAGGGCTTTAAAAACATATAATTATATTTGTGTTCACTTAACTCTCATTATATTTAAAATCTCATTATGGACTTTTCTCTATTATCGGGGCTTAATCTCTGTCGGGCTCTTACTTTGTCAGTGAATTCTAAAAGTTTACAAACATCACACGAAAACATTATTTTTTATCAATTCCAAGACCGACGGTACAAACTACAAGTCCTAAACTTGTTTATGTTGAGCAAATACGTCAAAAAATATTCCGGGGATGGAGATAAATCTTTCCGCTCGTTTAATCACCCACACTTTGGAGAAATATGTTGAAACTCATTTGCTCCGTGCCGGATGTCTCTAGGACATTTACCCAGCGTTATCAGTCATCTTTGCTCCTGTCTGAAGATAGGTCATCGTAATATGTTATGATTGTTATTCCTCACTGCCTACAGTAACGAGTGAATGGTTGGCAGGATATTGATAGTGTGTTCACGAGAAAACCGACTGCAGGATGTTATGAATACGCGAATAATTGCTCGGGAAAATTGTTTAGTTTACCTCACACGTCGCTTATTGTCATATAGTGCATGTTATTTATGTTTGTGATGTATTTGATAATTTTCCTCTAATTTCAAATGGTGTCGGGGTTGTTTGTATGACGTTTGAGTTAGGCCGAATTTTTATGACGAAACTAGTTTTATGTATGATGAAACTAGTTTCGTGAAACTTGCTGAAGTACCACGTTGCGGTTTTATTCATGATCGAACTAATTTCAGGGAATTTCTATTGTTATAAAATAGGTAGTGTAGAGAAATCAATAGAACAGCGGTAGAGATGGCGCTACAAGAACTTAATGTGCTAATTGTAAATTTATTACGCTTGAGACTGTTGTTGAAATTGTAACTAATTTTATACCACTCATTGAGTACAAATTTCATACAAATTCGGTATTACAGTTGCGCTGATTAGTAAATGTGAAGATATTATTATATCTACGTACAAAGCATGCTAAGAAATAATTGCCTTTCAGACAATGCATACAAAGAACAAGAAAAAAATTGTTTTTAAACCGCGTTTTTACTGTTTTGTTTCGTTTTGCATACGTGATTTTAGTCACGTTTAAAGATGATTTAAACAATAAAAAGTATTTTCCATTTAGTCAAGGAAAACTAAGTTTTGTATATTTAATTCTGCATTATCCTTAAGTCCTGGTTTTCATGAATGACATGGTAAATAAAATAAAAACTGTATACATTCCTTGTTATGATACCTGAAGGATTTATGTAAGTCTCAGCTCTTATGTGCCGTAAAAAATTGTAGTGTAATGCAAATGTTTAAAAAATGGTCGTTTAGATATTGATGTTTATTTTAAGTAATTGTTTATTTAAGATCGATGTGTATGTCAATATTATGCGTCGCCGATATGCCATTAGTAATTGCGTCTCTTATCACTATTTGATACTATTATTTACATACATACATACATGAATTCATGCCTTTCCCCAGAAGGGGTAGGCAGAAGTTCCTCTGGGAACAACCAGGACACCCACGTTTCGCCTTGTGTGTTTCGTCCCATGATGTTATAGGGGGTAGTCTATCGCCGTATTAGGCACAAATTCCTGATTTCGATTTTCCTGATTTCCAACATTACTTTGCCCGACCCAGGATTCTAATACAAGACCTTAGCATTCTAACCGTACCGTAGTACAACTACGCCACAGAGCACCGAAGTACTATTTAGTTACAACATAAATAATATGTTTTAAAAAACCGAATGTCGGAACGATAACTAAAAAGTTCAAAATGGCGGCCACTATTTTCAATTCTGACTAAGAACTTAGATTATCGCAACAAAGGGTCCCTCAGATATTGAATTTGTGACCAATCCAACAAAAATATGAAATTTCATAAATTGAATACTTACAATTTGATATGTAGGTATTTTTTCAGGTACCTAGCCTTTTTCGTGTCATGAATGTCAAATCACAACGATTTCTTAGTTTTTACAAGTATTCACTTCAAACAGCACTTTTATAACGAATTTTTACAATAGGTCATTCAATGCCATTTATAATTTCATCATAAATCACATTAACACATTTATGAATTAAGTATTTTTTTGTTATCTCAACTGATATAAAATACTTTTTATAGAGTTATATTCAAGAAACTACTTTGAATGTGGTTACGAGTTATCACAGAAATTTGACAGACAGTTAACAGCTAACTTCAACAATGACGACTGCGCGCGCATCT